>OY728126.1:898341888-903341888 GCA_963277665.1 Viscum album
ACAACTCAATTGTAAACGATTTAGCCTAGAAACAATGGGTAAATAAACAAAGCAAACAAATAAATCTATAACTGGCAGTGGAAAAGAAATAAACTAGACGTACCACCATGTGACCTCGTGGGTCACCATCAACCAAAGAATTATGTTCGCCCCATGAGTGATCTAGAATTGAGAGAGAACTTGAAACTGAAAAATGATAAAGAAAGTAGGCGTGAGCACCAAGATGTTCAGTAGGGATATTGTGGATAAACATCACTCTATGCCTTACCTTTCAAGTGAAATTTGATCTTGCTAGTTTGAAAATAAGCCATACAAAAATAGGGGTTTCCTCTCATTTTAGAAGAACAAGTAACAAGCCTTTATTTTTAAGAAAACTACTTTGCATAATATTTTCAAATTGGTTTTGAAAATATGAAAGATATTCCAGTAAATCCTTTTTAAAAGACAAACAGTGCGGAAGAAGTGTCTAATATGAAAGTAAAGCAGCGATGTCACTCCACAGTGAAACTAGAAAACAGAGGAAATATCGTATGGGTAAAACACGTGTCATGGGATCTTAGGTGTTGGTCGAGACGACCTAGAAAAAAGCTATAAATACTATCTCATAATCAATCTATACCGGTATCGGTTATCCACAATCACTGCCCAAACACTCGGCGACACCCTCACTAGCTCGACCAAGGGGCACATCCCATGGGCAGTCAGGTTATCTACTCAGGGTCACTAGCTAGTGCAGAATCTCAACTAGTGCAGCATGTGTACCTAGGCTCCCACTTAACTACCCAAGGATTCCCATAACAATAAATGGAGGTGAATTTTATCAACCTATTGAACACTTAAATATATCACCTTCTTTACACAAAATCCCACCCGCCTTCTCACCTCTGAACTCCCAACTTAAGCGTGATCCCTTTCTAATTCACACAAACCAAGAACATGTCTCTTCACTAGGCACATAACACAAACCACACATTTAACACACACCTCACATAACCAAATCAAGGGGCATGCCTCAGGAGGAGTTTTCCATTTCCATTAAAATGAGTCAAAGTGCCAATCGTGCCTCATCATCTCATGGAAACACATTTCGTTTCAAAACAAAGTTATAAAAATATTCTTAATACGAAGAACCCATGTTGGAGTTTAGGTAAACTTTGTAAACAAAAGAAAACCTTTAGAAGAAATCATTTGAATGATTAAAATGTCTTTCCCATTCAAAAACAAGGTTAAAAACATGTTTGGAACCAATGCAATCCATGATAAGGCTAGTGGAAAAGTTTAGAAAACGAATGAGATCTCAATTCTAATGGTCACCACAATTACATAGCATATACATTTCCTATAGAAATAAAACACACATCGAAAACACCAAGCAATCATGGAATTCAAGTTAAAAGCTTGGACATAGGGAGACCTACCTCATATCCTGGTTCACATGGCGATCACAACTCAAAATCACTTCTATGAAGCCCAAGGGAGCAAAATGAACCAAGGATAACCCTAAAAGATCAAAACCCCCAATTTAAAATCAAGACAACATGAACCCTAGGTCATAGGAACCCAAGGATGAAGTAGAAAAAGAAGAAAATGGAAGGAGAAGGAGGGAGGAGGAGCAAGGAGGGCGTACCTTTGAAGATCCACCTCAAATCTTGAAGAAATCCTAAGATTCCACCACGGAGGAGAGGAACCCAAGGGAGAGGTGTGGGAAGAGCTCCATGACTGTTGGGGGTTGAATGAGGGAGGATTAGGGGAGATTTTGGTTAAAAATCAAGGAGGGAAAAGTGGTAAAATACCACTTTTTAAGTCACATGGCAGACCACACGGTTTGGTCACACAATTTTCCAGACCGTGTGCCAACCATGCAGTGGCCTCTGTCCAGGGGAGGGGGAAGCCGCGTGACTTCCTTTGGTCGCACAGTTTTCCAGACCGTGTGCCAACCATGCGGTGGCCTCTGTCCAGGGGAGGAGGAAGCCACACGACTTCCTGGGAGAGGCTCCGCGATCGTGCGGTTAATTGTGCGATTGATAGAACTGTTGTCTGGGTCGCACAGTTTGAAAAGGGATGGCGCATGGTTTCTATTAACCATGCACAAACAGTGCGCCACTCTCTTTCCGGCCTGAAAACCACCATTTCTCTAAAAATGCCCTAGAAAATTCAGGAAAACCAAGAATATATCAAACAGAAATAAAATAAAAGGGTTGTGTCCGTTTGGGGTGTGATAATTCTTCTCACCATTGACACTTTTCCCTCCAGAAAGTCTTAAAAGATATGGCTAATCAAAACATGAGGCAATGAAGAACTCCACCCAACCAAAACCTCAATCACCAAATGGCCGAGAACCAAAAAAACCATCTTCCACTCATAACTCGAACAAAGATCAAGGGAGTCACAACTCCATATAGACTCTCAAAACATGGAAGACCCTGACCCCTAACTTAGAAATCACCAAGGAAACCCATAATGGTCAATTCATGATTTCCACGAGCATCCGTCACATGACTCATTCTCCAAGCCAGCCGAACTACCATGGTTAGGGTCAGGTAGGGCGGGATTAAAGATTCATACTAGCAACTAGAGTTCAAAATTCCCAAGAAGAGAAGAACAAGGACTAAAGAGCTAGGCTCACCACAAGCTCACTGAGGATGGTCACCCCACCATTTTAGAACCCAAGTTAAACATTGGTCCCTCAAACCGGAACAAGCTCACAAATTCAAATGAAAAAACAAAGCTACAATTGACGAGACGTAAAATAAGAAACATTACTATTCCATAACCATAAGATTCATAATTTCTAGAAGACATATCTATTAAGAACATGACTTTCCAAAAGACATATAACATCTCCCCCCATTCCCAACAAAAGACCACACCCAAAATAAGGATACATTTACATCAAAAGAAACTTTAAACAGAGTCCACATCAGCACCATGCTTCTCCAAAAGGGATGGGGGTCCTTTGAAGGGGTGGATTGGGCTCCACATCGCTTCCTAGAGATACCCCGACAAAAACGTTGTAGATGACCCAAGTGTCCATAGGTACGATAGGTATTTGGTTCTTCTAGACATGCCAGTTTATTGTGCCCCATCTTTCCCCATTGATGGAACACCCAGAGCATACTCTCGGATGATTCTGGTGAGAAGAAACATGACGACCACTTCATATCACTTCCCAACAAGCCAAACATATATCTCTTCCCTTTACGTTTGCTGGAACCACTACCACTACTCACATGGATAGGAGAGACATCAACCATCTCCAACTCTCTGGTTAAACAAGCCTCAATCTGAACAACCCGCCTCACTACTTCTTCATAAGTGTCAGGAAAGGATGACACTGCCTAAAACAGTTCTGGCCAAAGGCCCTTTTCAAAGAATCTAGCCTTTAGGGATCCATCTTTGGCCAGTTCTGGAAGACACGACACCATATTAGTGAAACTCCTAGCATACTCCAAGGCTATTAAATTGCCTTTCCTGAGATGACACAACTCCATCTCCTTCGGCACCCTCACGGATTCAGAGAAATACTGTCGGATGAACAAGGCCTTGAAGATTTCCCACGAATGGCCCTCCTGTGGTTTGGACTTGTAAACAGACTTCCACCACTTCCACCCCGAGTCTTCCAACATAAAGGTCATGAACTTAAGATTAAGAGGCTCAGGGAGATCAAGATGAACAAAAATATCCCCAATACTTTGCAACCATTATTCAAATTTATCAGTCTCTGATTTCTCAAAGAAATGAGGAGGGTTCGACTTTTGAAACTTTCAAATAAATTCTTGGTATTGAGGACCATCGAGCTTTATATCTGGAACAAACTAAACGAATGAGTCCAGACTTGATCAACTGAAAAGAAAATAATGGAAAAACCAACCAAAAAATATTTTCAGAATCCCGTAGAATTTTGTGGGGGCATACCCTAAAAACAAGAAGTGCAAGACTAAATCAAAACACTACACAAACCAAAACTACACATCTCAATCAAAAATTAACCCAAAATCAAACACCATTTCAACATCACATCTGGTATAACAAAACTAAGGAGTCAATAAGAAATCCCAAAACATAGAAATAAAGAATCACTCCATGCCCATTTTTCTCTAAAGTATTAACCCCCCTTTTAAAAAACCATTTTTAGAAAAAAAACAAGCCTCACATATACGTACATCCCGACCAGCTCAAGCACACCTCCACACATACCACCAACCACCCACTTCCACATTCAAATCCATATATGTGAGTTTTCATAAGAATACCATGAGACTAAACAAGATATTCTCATTTCTAAAACACAACATTCAACCCCAATTTCAAATCCCCAATTTACATCCCATTACCCATTTCAAAACAATTCCATTTCATTTTTGAAAACTGAGATTTTCATTTTAAAAACCAACTTAAATAAACCAAACATCATTTTAGAATCTAAAAGAAGCACCTCAATACCAACCCAAAACCATGCCATAAATAAATAATAGAAAATTGACACTCAGCGAGTAAAAAAAAATCCCAAAACTTAGAAAAATGATCGCTACACACGGCCTGAACACACGGTTTGGCGGACCATGTGCCATTCATGTGGGCATACCAGAGGTTAATAGAGGTAGTTTCATGGTCTGTGCATGGTTTTCTAAACCACATACAACAATCATGCACCCCTTTGAATTCCTCCACGAAAACCATAAAATTCTTAAGATCAACCAGAAATGCTGAAACAAACATGAAAAACCTCAAAAACATCTAAGAACCAAGCATGAATTTTAAGGAAAAACTATCCCGAACCACCATGGCAATTTAAGTGTCCTTCCGAATAGGTGGTGATCAAGAACATACCCATGAATGACCACTTGAATTCCAAAAATCCTAGCTTCAAACTACCGAACATCCCCAAATAACAAGGGCTAACCTGGCTCTGATACCATTTTGCCACAAACCAACCCAGGTCGACCCTGAACCGGTCACTTGAGACATCCCACAATAAGGCTCGAGAGGTGTTTCTGATCCTCTCAGGCTGACAACTAGTGTCGGGCATCAAACACAACTCAATTGGGAATGATTTAACCCATAAACAATGCGTAAATAAATAAAGAAAACAAATAAAACTGTAACTGGAAGTAAAAAAGAAATAAATTAGGTATACCTCCATGTGACCTTGTGGGTCACCATCAACCAAAGAACCACATTCACCCCATGAGCGATCCAGAACCAGGATATAATCTATAACTAAAAAATGATAAAGAAAGTAGGCGTGAGCACTGAGATGCTCAGTAGGGATTCTAGGGATAAACAATGCACTGTGCCTTATATTTAAAGTGAAATATGATATTTCTAGTTTGAAAATAATACATACAAAAATAGGGTTTCCACTCATTTAAGGAGAACAAGTAACAAGCCTCTATTTTTAAGAAAACTACTTTGCATCATATTTTAAAAATGGTTAAACATGAAATATATTCCAGTAAATCCTTTTTAAAATGCAAACAATGTTAAAGAGGTGTCTCAATATGAAAGTAAAGCAGAGATGTCACTCCATAGTGAAACTAGAAAATAGAGGAAAATACTGTATGCGTAAAACAAGTGTCATGGGATCTTAGGTGTTTGTAGAGACAACCTAGGACAAATCTAGAAATACTATCTCATAATCAATCTGTACCGATACCGGTTATCCACAATTACTTCCCAAACACTTGACGACACCCTCACTAGCTTGACCGGGGGGCACATCCCAGGGGCATTCGGTTTATCTACTCAGGGCCACTAGGCAGTGCATAATCTCAATTAGTGCAACATGTGTACCTAGGCTGCCACCTAACTACCCAAGAATTCCCATGATAATAAATGGAGGTGAGTTTTATCAAGCTATCAAATACTTATATATATCACCTTCTTTACACAAAATCCCATCCGCCTTCTCACCTCCGAACTCCGACCTTAAGTGCATCCCCTTTTTAAGTCACACAAACCAAGCACAAGCCTCTTCACTAGGAACATAACACAAATCCCACATTTAACACAAACCTCACATAACCAAACCAATGGGAATGACTTAATAGGGATTTCCATTTCCATTAAAACGGGTCAAAGTGCCAACCAGGCCTCATCATCTCATAGAAACACATTTTGTTTCAAAACAAAGTTAAAAACACATTATTAATATGAAGAACCCATGCGGGATATTAGGTAAAATTTATAAACAAAAGAAAACATTTAGAATAAATCATTTAAATGATCAATATGTCTTTCCCATTTAAAAACAAGCTTGAAAACATGTTTGAAACTAATGCAATCCATGATAAGGCTAGAGTAAAATTATAGAAAACAAATGAGAACTCAATTCCAAGGGTCGCCACAATTACATAGAATATAAATTTCATATAGAAATAAAACACACATTGAAAACACCAAGAAATCATGGAATTCAAGTTAAATGATTGGAAAAAGGGAGACCTACCTAAAATATTTGTTCTCATGATGATGAAAACTCAGAATCACTTATAAAAATCCCAAGGGAGAAAAAGGAACCAAGGAGAACCCTAAAAGATCAAGACCCCCAATTTAAAATCAAGACAACATGAACCCTAGGTCATAAGAACCCAAGGAGGAAGAAGAACAAGAATAAAATGTTAGGAGAATGAAGGAGGAGGTGCAAAGAGGGATTACCCTTGAAGATCCACCTCAAATCTTGAAGAAATCCCAAGATTCTACCATGGAGGAGGAGAAGAACCCAAGGGAGAGGCATGGGAGGATCTCCATAGCTAGTGGGGTTGAATGGGGGAGGAATATGTGAGATTTGGGTTAAAAATTGAGGAGGGAAAAGTGGTAAAAAATTACTTTTTAAGTGAAATGGTAGAATGCACGGTTTAGCTGCACGATTTGGAAGACTGTGCGCCAACCGTGTAGTGGTCCCTATCCAAAGGAGGAGGAAGCCACAAAACTTTCAGGGAGAGGCTACACGGTTGTGCGACTAACCAAGTAGGGTGGAAAGTGCTTCTATCTGGGATGCATGATTGGAAGGGAGATGGTGCATGGTTGTGCGCCTAGCCATGCGGCCTTGACATACCCACTGTTTGGGTCGCATGATTTGAAAGGGGGATGGCACACAGTTTCTACTAATCATGTGCCAACTGTGGGACACCCTTTTTCTAGTCTAAAAATTACAATTTCTCAAAAAACACCTGGGAAAACTTAGGTAAACCAAGAGTATTTAAAAAATAAATAAAATAAAAGAGTTGTATTAGGTCAGGGTTTGACAATAAGTGTCACGGATTAACTTTACGATAGTTTTTCAGCTCTGCTACAGTCCCTCTAGAATTTGGTTTGGGGACCTTTTTCTCCCAAACCCCTAACTAGGGGGTATTTCCCCTAGGATCTCCAAAAACCTTATTGCAGATGTCGAACCATGAGAGTTTTGGACTAGTGTACAATATAGATTGCTAGTAGTTTTTCCAATGGATTGGGATCCACTATTCCAACAGGGACACCCTTGTTGATCAATGCAATATGAAGATCTTAACAGAATGTGGTATACAATTGCTAATGTATCCTAGATTTTACTTTTTATATGTGATGTATGAGTGATTAATTTTGGTAACCTATATATAGATCTAAGTTTTGGATCTTACCCTTGGGATTGGGCTAACTTATTTTCATTTGGATGGTTTACACTGTCATATCTATACATACTATGTATTATTCACATTAACTTGATGTAGATTCATTTGGAATAATCTTACCTAGTATGTGAATATTCACCCCTCTACAGGAACACTTATGTAGCTTCGTTTTAATACTATTTTTGGTTTGCTGGTGGCGGCATTGAAATTGTTGTTCAAGAAATGTTTAGGGTTGGTTATGGTATATGAGATAGATTGGAGTTAGATGAGTGGAATGGGTCTTAACTTTTCCCTTATTCTGTAGGGTTGTGTATTGTAGTCACATGGGGGATTAACTTTACCTTTTTCTATATTTGTATCTAATGCTTAACATTCATGCATTCCATTTTGTTTACATTATTCATGGATTTCATTCATTGGAATGTTTGTTTGGGTTTGTATATAATGGCGTTGGATGTTGAAATTTACTTAGAGGGAAATTACTGAAATTAGAGTGACTTATATCATTGGTGTTAGCCACATCCCCTAACCTATTGGTCATGGCTATGGGGATACATTTAATAATCCACAAATTTTGGGTCATTGTTTTTCTGAGGGAATTTGAATTTATCATTATAGAGAAGGAGGTATTCTTAGAGTTAGGGCTTGAATTTGAATTCTGAGTGTTTGGAAATCTGTAAAAGATTCTTTTAAACGTAGAATAAGGCTCAGTTGGTGGTTTAGGTGCTTGGGTGGTTGGTAGAGAAGGGTTGGGATGACCATACAACTATAGGAATATATCACAACACAACAAAGGATTCTGTAGTGTGGTGGTTCGTGGTTGAGGAAGACCATGACATAACATAAGGGGGCTACATCATGGAGAGTGAATGGGGGCAATGAGGCTATCCCTTCCATGTGGGGGTCAGCTGCACCGCATCCTGGTGGGCCATTCCATAGCTCTAGGGATATTCGATGGAGGGTCCTTGGGGGGTGGGGCAGGTATCAGGCTTCCCTTTAGAGGTGGATTGCGCCATGGAGCTCTGCTCCATGGTGCAATTAAAGGCCATGGTAGTTCCCCTGAACCACAAATTGGGGGTTGTGCTATAAAGCACCCATGGAAAGGGGGCTTTGTTCCGCGGTCCCTATGGCCATGACACAAAGGGGCCCTAACCAGTTTTTTTGAGGGGCCCTTCAGTCTTTTTCAAGGGTTTGTATTTGGAACCCCTTTTGGATCCCCTTATTTTAGTCAGATGAATGAGAGGGGAGGATCCCTCTTTGGATATCTTATTCCCCCCCTCTTATCTCCTTTCAATCAAGGTAGTTCAAGATGGTTTTATCATGCTAATTTGAGGTAAGGTCTCTCCTCCCTTCTCCTTTATTCCCCCTCACTCACCTTCTTTGATTTTGATTCTCCTTGTTAGGGTTCCAAGTGAATATTTTACTAGAGCATGTTGAAATCATCTTGATTTATGTGGATTTATTATGTGGCATATAGAGGACATCTCGAGAGGAGGTATTCAAGTCACCATTCTTCATTTAACTTGAGGTATGTTTCCCTGCATATTGGTCTAGGTTTTTTGGAAATTTTGGGTGAATTTGGCCATCGATTCAGGTGTTTAATTTAGGAGTTCATGTGGATTAGGTTTAGATGTGTGTTGGGAATGTACTTCAACTCGTTGCTCAAGGTATCGACACCATGAGGTTTTCTAGTGAGTTTGGTGTCGATTATGATGATTTGTGATTTTGGATTTAATTATTTTTTTTATTAATTAAATGGTGTTTATTTATGAGATAGGAATTCTTGGATTTGTAGGAGGTCAGTACAAGCTTGGGATGGATTTATGGATCATGGGTTAAGGTAGGTCTCCTTGAATTTATTTAGTCACTTTCTAAATTAGTGGTTTTATGTTTACATACCATCATAATCATTACTATTTTCATATTATATGACTCGTATGATTAAATCCATAAATTGGGATGATCTTTCATCGACCAAATAATTAATGTGGACCGCACTGCTTGGTGGTGCCTTGGTTGAATGAGTGCTAATGGCCCTCATTATGGATTTCTTGGTGGATTGAGTTGCATTTCAAATAGAATGGAATTTTACTTTTTGAAATGTGTTTTAAAAAGGGGTTTGAACTAAATGGAGATTTCAAAAGGAAAATGAGTGATTTGAGAAATGGGTTTTGAAATGGTATTACAAAGTGGGAAGGTGATTTTATAAATAGTTTTTTGATAGGATTTTGGCCAAGGTCCTAGTGCGAGTAAGACTAAATGAAATTACTTTTCTAAATGTTTTGTAAAAGGGATTGTAATTGGTTTTCAAAGTAAATATAGAGAGTCCTAGTTGAGTTGTCTTGGTCCATTTGACCTCATGTGGGCGATTCTCTATTTTCTAAAGCATGAGTTCTTTGTATGTTACCCTTTCCATGATTGATTTTCATGATGCTTGCTGCATATTGATGCATGATTCTTTGTGTTATCTAGTGGTGTTGCTTCAATATCAAAGTGGGGTGTTGGTCTAAGTAGATCGAACATACCTCTTAGAGTGTTGAGATGAGTGCTGGGATGTATTTGAGAAATGGGGCTAGGTCATGAGGTACTAGTTCCCTAACGATGAGATGGTGAGTTGTGAGACGAGAAACATTCCATGTTTTTTGTTTCATGTGCATGTGACTGTGTTCTTGTGATTTTCAATAGACTCTGGTGTGGGTGATATCGATCCTAAGGCCTTAAAACTGCCTTCAGTGTGAAGGCACCGACAAGAATTCCATGGGCAAGATGGGGTCCTAGATGTGGTTTAATTTTGGGTTTACATTGAGTGATAAGGTTTGGATTGATATGGGATGTACAACTTCCACTGAGTGAGAAGGGTTGGACAAGGTACTTCATTTTCACTATCCCTTTAGTGAGAAGTGATGACCGTGATAATTAATGTGTGACCTCCATTGAGTGAGAAAGGATGGTTTGGGACTTGAGGATACCCTAACTTACAACTTTGGGTAGTGCCCAAGACTTGGAATAACACCCTACCTTACAGCTTTAGGTATGGGTTGAGGATTTGTTATAGTTCCCACCCTACATCTTTGGTTATTGGTTGGGTCTTTTAGTATGAAGAAAATCTATTCCTTCCATCATGAAGATGAAGTAGGTATGGTTAGGTTTCATTGTGTCCTAGTTAGCACACAATGATTTGGATTGTATGCTTGTATGTGTATTGTGCGTTATGTTTCTAGGTGGGTGTGTTTCATGGGAATGACTTGTAAAAATTATATGTATTACATGCACATCCACTTGATCACAGTATCACTCAGTATGGTTGAGGTATTGAGGATTACTGATGGGTCATTGGATTCATCTTTTACCCATGTACATAACATGGGTTTCGATGTATGTGGGTAGACCTTCATGTTTTCTCTGAGGGCATATGTATTTCTTGGAGTTGGACATGAGGTTTAGTTAGCAGGTCATAGAGGATAAGGATTTGGTAGGATGATTATGTGAGTTGGGCTGGTGGCCAATGTAGTTGTTTTAGTTATTGTTCAACATGCGCATTGGCTAATGTACCATTGTTTTACTTATATATATATGGCCTATTTATTGTTTACATATTGTTGCCACCCTATTTTGCATCAATGCATCATTTAGATAGATTTTCTACATTCTTTTCTAAAAAGAGCGGGTCTTGTAGGCTCCATGTTTAGTTGTATTGTAACACCCCGACCCCAGTTACCTAGAGTTGGTGCATTATTACATAACATTGGCATGATCACAAGAAAGATCAAATCTCGAAAGACCGATTGGTTTAGTAGCCTTGGAAACACTAGATATATTCATAAGTTTTACATTACATCATAAAATGAAAAACTACTACAACAAAATAATGTCTCCACAGTCCACACTATTATCCCCTCATAATATCCCTGCAGGTCATTCATAACTTACTTCTTCACATCCTGGGGAAAATAAAACATAGAAAAGGGGTGAGCTCAAATTCCCAGTAAGGATAACAATATAGCGGAACATTCAAAATAAGCATAAACATTTAAGGCAATGCATTACTAAAACAAAAGCCTTTTAAACTTGAACTTCAACATAGTATGACAAAAGTAAAATGAAATAATGCCATTTAATTATTCACATGGATATTCTACTAATAGAATAATCACATGAAAAATCAATAACCACTTTCATAATGATGGAATGCATAATGCTAAACTTTAATTTCATTTCAAGGCCTCGTCCCAAGACCTTGGGGCTAACTGTAACCGGAACCCAACCCGGAGTGCCTCTAATAACCGGACACCAACCCAGAGTGCCTCTAATAACCGGACACCAACCCGGAGTGCCTCTAATAACCGGAGACCAAACCGGAGGGCTTACTTTTACCAGTCCCTAACCTGGAGGGCTTACTTTTACCAGTCCCCAACCTGGAGGGCTTACTTTAACTAGTCCCCAACCTGGAACATACTTGTCCAACACATTCATATGAAGTAAAGATTGAAATATAACATAAACATTCTTATTGGAACTAGCATACGAAATGTCAATACTTTACTCATAAACCATGAATGCTATATAAATGACACATCTACAGTCAAACATATCACAAAACTTCATTACAATATGGAAGTTTTAAATCATAATAAATCAACTTCAAATAATCTTAAAATCCATCAAAGGATGTTGACATAGATGAAAATGTTTTTTTTTTAAAAATTATTGAGAGAAATATCCCTTTTTCATGAAAACATTTTAATGTTACACAATTTAGAAAGTAAGGCATTTAAATACATTTTTGAATCAAAGTTTCCCATACCACTTTGAAACTTTTGAATGGAATTAACACTTTTAAAACATTCATTTTCATATAAATAAATCCTTACAAACCATTTTGAAAACGTGGACATAAATGAGGATGATTTAGAAGAATAAATATTTAAAACATTTAAAATGATGTTTTAGTAAAAGTTCCCTTAGAAATAATCCCTTTGAAAACTCTTTTATGAAATATGGACATGGATAGTAAATATGTCCCTGTAGATACTTACGTAAAGACAACCTCGGATATTAAAGATATTGTGAAGTAAACCCTTATCAATTTGGTAACTTATGAAACATACAACCCATGAAAGAGGTATCATACAATGAATATGTAAATACACATAAATTAGAGTGTATTACACAAAGAATATAATTATGGGCAGTACATACACCACACAAAAGGTGATGGTGGCAATATGGCATGAATCTCACGGAAATATGGAGTGAGATGAAAACCCCTTACCTTGTACTTTTCCTTGGTTGGGGTAGTTTAACCTCCTGTATAATGGTGAAATACATGTTATTAAATTATTCAAGAATCATATATATTAATATGATATTATATATGATCTTTTAATATTGATTTGATAATAATATCTTAGTATTATCATTGTTTCGGGTGTTAACTTACTTGTTTTCTTTTATATGTTTTGTTACGTAAGACATGTTTGTAAAGGATAGGTTGTATATTATTCATATCCAGAATGATATCAAGTCCTTAAACATCATTTTTAAATCATCAAATGATAATTATACTTGAATGGATACGATGGAGAATGAATCTTATCGCGTTTGTGGAGACGGTAGTCCGTACGTACGCACGAGCGACAATATCATTCTTTTGATATTAAAATAATATATAAATGGATGTTATATCATATATACAGAATAATTAACATGTTATATTTATTATTTACATGAGTTTCACATCATTATTATACCCATCCAAATAATAATATATTGAATAACAATTACACCACGACGTGGAGACGGTAAGCCGTACGTACGCACGTATGGTGACATGTTATTCAAAGGGTGGATAGAATACTGAATATGGTTGTACCATATTTATAATAACATCACAGTATATGTGAGATACTGGAGTTATTATTTTAGAATGATAAGAACAAAGAAAGAAGAAGTGGAAGAAGAAAGGAACTTGAAAAGGGGTGGTGAAAACATTACCTCTTCTTCGGGTTCTTCCTTTTGATTTGATCAAAAGGGCTCCTTAGGTTGGCTTTATGATCAAACTAAGGCCTCTAGGTTGTATTGAGGGAAGTTGGGAGAGTATTTGGGCAGATTTTGGTCGAACCAAAAGGCTTTGAAGGTGTGAAGAAATGAGAAGGAGGAGTGCCCTTTTATAAGAGGGGTGAGGGGCACCTTTGGAAAAGCTAGAAATATTAATTTATAATAAATTCTTATTCGGTTTCTAATGGATCCAAAGTTGATTATTTAAATGTTAAGGTGGGGATGGGTCGAAAACAACTCAACCAATAGAATTTAGACAGGTTTGGGTACTTATATTAACCTTATCTTTAAGTATTAACTCTAAGTTAATTAGTTTCACTTTTACAATGTCTCTTTGTATTTTTATATAATATGGTTAATAAACTTACTATATACATCCAAGCGACCCCCAAGTGGTCCATTAATGGTGAAACTATCATGATATAAGTCTCTTGGCCGAACCTTAGATTTTTAGGAATTTAATATCAATTAATAATATAATATTTGTTTTAAGAACTCTTTTATGTCAATTTTGACACTATTCAATAGTTGATTTTTGTGAAACTCATAACAGATTGATTACTTCGAAAAAAGTCAATTACATAAATCCTAATATATCATATTATCCTATAAAATTAGTTTAATTCATTAAAAGTTTCATATTATATTTATTTGGGTATTTATAATATCAATTATTTTAATTTTTCACCATTATAGTAATTACTGCATCATCATTGTGTCATAAATAAAATAACTTATTTAATGTCTAAAAATTATAAATAAAATATCATTATGTAGGAAATCTTTTTATCTTTCTAATGAATATTTATAATCTAAAATCCAACATATATAACCCTATGTAACAATTGTTTTTCTAAAAGATATATGCTTGTGTCATTTTTGTATTCATTTTAACTTAATTAAAATAAAGTGTCATTATCACTTACAAGTGGATCCATGGGGTCCCAAAATCGACCCAAAGATTCCCATGGTCGACCATGTATCAACCAATAGGGTTAAGACACGTTTTAGGGTAATTTAGTATTATTATAATATTATTTTTTAACCCTTATTTACCGGATTTACCCTTAACCATGGTAAATAAAATATTTACCGCAGTAATTATTCAAAATGTCTAAAAATAAAAGTTACCTATTTACAAAATTTGAACATCTTGATTCCAAATATGGAATCCATTTTTCTAAATTCAAAACATAGAAGTGGCAGAAATTAATTTAAAATTAATTCCCGCTGTCAAAACAAAAAGCGTGTTTTTAAGAGATAATAACTATCAAAAGATTGACACTTGTTTATGTTCGGTTTAATTGTAAAATTATGTCCAATGACCAAAATTATATTAAATGGTAAAAATATATTCTAAATATACTTTAAAACCACTCAAATTCACAATTTATCACTATTAATTATTTTGATTAAAAAAGTTTTTTTTAATTAAAATTTAGTAATTTTCACTATTCATCAAAATATGAAAGTTATCCGAAAAGTACCAAAATTTCACCTTAGGCTAAATTCGATATTCCGAATCCAAAAATGAAGACCATTTTGAAATATAAAATATATATAATTTCAAAAAGTAGGTATTACTATTCATAACGGCTAGTTTGATTGGTTACGTTGTGTTAGAACTCGGTGTTGCGTACAACACACGCTAGCGTACCGTGGAAGCTTGGGATGTTTCATTTTAAATTTTTGATGTCCCCATTTAGTCAAAAAGTTTAAAATATAGTATCTAAAAAGGGTTCACTATTAAAAGTTGGTAAAAGTGCAATACTGAAAATGAATTTGTTCTTACATTATGTCTAAGAAACTCATAATATGGATTCTAAAATTATAAGGATTATATAAAGTTTAAAATTTAGTTAATACTATTCATAACCTCTTTTTAATGGCTTTTTTGGTAAGTCATGGTGCGCTTGAACTCGGTGTTGCGTGTAGTGCAAGTTATTGAATTATTTTGAAGAAATAACACACTATGAAATCTTGGGGTGTTACATGTATATAGGTTTTTGAGATATCCATTATATATATGGGTCATGTAGAATTTTTAGTAAATCTAGGCATCACCCTCAAGCCTTTTTTTAGAGGTAATAGTCTCCCTATGACTGTTTTAGGCCCTCACTACTATTTAGTAGCCACTGGAATACAAGGATGTACGCCTGAGGTCATGTGATGACCCCCGCTCGGGTTTCTGTATGAATGGTTCAGGCCATGGAATTAAAAAATGGTATCATAGTGTGTTTTAGGATGATATAGTGTTAGTAGTGGTGGAGTTAGGTTTTCAAGACTCATGAGGTAGATTAAGCGCATTCTAAGCCAGCATGACATCAGTTGAAGGCTATTATTATAGTGGGGAGCACCATTGAGTATCCATATGTGGTTTTTTATGGTTTTAACCACTTGAGGCATGTTTTTGATAGGATATTATTATAGTGGGGAGCACCATTGGGTGGAATCAGACATTGGTAGTGGAGTCTTATAGTGGGGAGCACCATAAGCCTCAAGTAAATCAGTTGTTTACACTTCAATGTTTTAGGATTGATGGGTGTATTTGGTAAACATATTGGTGTCCAGTGATTGGTGGTGTGTTGGAACTCATGTATGAGTAGGGAGGCCATGACCAAACAATACGCTTAATAATGGATAGGATGTGGGAGGAAGAAATTGGGTCATGGATTTTTTGAGGCAATGATAATGATACTCCTATGGTGTGGAGCATCAAACCGATCCTAGATGTGAGACCCTCTTTGTGGTCAGGGCCATGGATGTGGTGGAATCTGAAAGTGGGTCAGATCAAAGACACATCAATACTCATGACTGGAGTATGATAGTGGGTTTGGTGATCCATTTTTAGACTTTGGTGTGCGTGTTTGGGTAGTTAAATGATGCCTCAAAGTGTTAATACATTGTGATTAAGTGGTGTAGTGATGATGCACTGATAGGTGAGGCCAAGAATTTTTAGAAGAAGTCAGCTAGAGGAGGATTGGATAGTGCTTGACCATGCAGATGGATGTGTTGTAGTGAAAACTATATCAGGAGCATCATCCGAGATATAGTTGAGGTGGTTTAAAGATCGAACTTGGCTTTTTAGAGAAAAGCTGGTATGTCTATACTCGGTGTTTGGAGTTATGTAATGAAAACATATTGGGCACTCAATGGTGAAACATAGAGTATGAGCAATGATTTTTTGGTGATTTGAAGACTAAGGTATGTTGGGTATGAAAGTTCAAGAATATTGTGGATTTTCAAGGATGAGAATCATTATAGTTGGGAATTTTAAATGACCCACAAATTTTAGGTCATTGTTTTTTAAAGGGAATTTGAATTTTTCATTTCAAAGAAGGGTAATTACATTAATTAGGACTAGGATATGAATTTTTAGTGAATGGAAATCTCCAATATATTCTTTTGTATATGGAATGAGGCTCAGCTGGTGGTTTGAGTGCTCAGGTGGTCGTCGGGGAAGAGTCAAGATGACCCTGCAACTGAAATTTCATCTCTAGGAAGCCATCACAGTATATCAAAGGAAGTTATAGTGTGGTTGTATTTTTCAAGGAAGAATAAGGTGAAGTCATAGGGTAATACATCATGGTGATAGAAGGGGTTCTAAGGGGTTGACCCACCCATTTGGGGCCCAGATGCACCACGGCCTGGAGGGCCATGCCATAGTGAGGTCAGGTGAGGATCCTCATGTTGCATCCCCAGGGCTGCGCTATAGAGGTCCCCTGAGGGATAGGTACCCCCCCAAGTGGGATGCACCATGAATCTCTACTCTACACTGTAACTAGAGGTTGGGGGAGTGTCCTGCACTGCAACTCGGGGGGTTGTGCCACAAAGTACCCCTAGAAAAGGGGATTTGTGTCATGGACCTTATAGGAACACTACAAAAGGGACCTCACTTAGTTTTTTTGAGGGGCCCTATGATACTTTCTATGGGATCCTATTTGGAACCCCCTTTACCTCCTCTCATCCTAGTCATCTAAAGGAGAGGGTAGGCGACCTCTTTGGATCTCCCACTCCCCTCTCTTGTCACTTTTTGACTCAGGTGGTTCGGTATGGTTTCATCATTTCGGTTTGAGGTAAATTATCTATCACTTATCCCTTTTTCCTCCTACTTCACCTTCTTTTGTTTTGGTTCACTTGGTTAGGGTTTAGGGAGACAATTTTACCATGGCATGGTGAAATCACCCAACATGACGGAGCTTTCATCTATATCTTTTAGAGGACATCCCAAGAGGAGATATTCAAGCCAAAATTCATCGTTTGACTTGAGGTATGTTTCCTTATGGAGTTTTTAGTGTTTATAGAAATTTTGGGTGAAATTGGTTGTCAATTTGGGTTTTTGTTTTTGGGATTTCATGTGGATTAATTTTGGATGTGTATCATGAGTGTACCACACCCTGTTGCACAAGGTTTTTGACATCTTGAGGTTGTCTAGTGAGTTTGGAATTGATTATGATGATTTTGTATTTTTGGTTTTAATTGTTTGGTTTATTAATTTAATGGTTTTTATTGATTAAATGGGCACACTTGAACTTAGAGTAGGTCATTATGAGCTTGGGATGGATCTATGGATCATCAGTTGAGGTAGGTGGCCTTTTATTTATTGAGTCTCTTGCTTAATTGATGATTTTATGTTCATGTTCCATAATTATTATTATTGTTTTCATGTTGCATGACTTATGTGATCTCATCCATAGATTGTGATGGGATCTCATTAGCTTAATATCCAACATGGAATTCATAACTATCTAAATGGTTTGATGGTGGAACCTTAGTTAAATGAGTGTCCAATGTCCCTCTTCATAGCTTACTTGGTGGTGTATGTTGGATTTCAAAGAGTAAGGGATTTTTCTTTTTAAAATGTGTGTTTAGGAATGGGTTTTAATTAAATTGTAATCTCAACAGAAAATGATTGATTCGAGATATAGGTTTTGAAATGGTATTTCAAAATGGGAAGGGAATTCTCAATAGAATGTTTTAACAGGATATTGTCCAAGGGACTAACATGAGTAAGACAACACTAGTGCCTTTTGTAAATGATTTGTAAAAGGGATTTTTATTGGTTTTAAAAGAAAATATAGAGATACCTGGTTGGGTTTTGGTCTATTTAACCTCATGTGGGTGATACCCTATTTTCTAAAGCATGAGTTCTTTGTATGTGCCCCTTGGTCTAATTTCCTTGTGTGCTAATTATTTCATGTCGATGCATGATTGTGTGCATTGTCCGGTGTTTTTTCTTAAGCATCAAAGTGGTGGGTTGGTCTTGGTGGATATAAAAAACCTCTTATAGGGTTGGTATTGGAATTTGGATGTGTTTGAGACATGGAACTAGGCCTCAAGGGGCTATCACCCTAACAACTAGATGGTGAGTTTTGAGATGGGTTGTGTTTCCTTACTGTTGCATGTGTGTGCAGCTATGTGCTTGTGATTGGTGATAGATTCTGGTATGGGTGATAACGATCCTACAACCTAGGCCATTACTTGAGTGAAAAGGCTTTTGAGAAACTACCATGGGTGAGATGGGGTTTTAGATATGTGTGAAGTTTGGGAAAACCTTGGGCGATAAGGTATGGATTGAGACATGATGTGTATCCTCCCTTGAGTGAGAAGGGTTGGCCAAGGTAGTTCATGTGCGCTATCCCTTGAGAGAGAAGGGATGACTAGGATACTTGGTGTGTGACCAACCTTGAGTAATAAGGGATGGATTATGACTTGATGACACCCTACATTGAACCTTAGGGTAGTGGAAAGAACTTGGAAGACACCCTACCCTTCACCTTTGGGTATGTGTTATGAATTTTGTATAGCTCCATACCCCATATCTTTGGGTATGGGTTGGGTTTTGTAGTATGAGGTGTCTCTCTTCCTTCGAACATAGAGACAAATAAGGTATGGTCAAGTGTCTTGGTGTCCTAGTTAGTACATGATTACCCAACTAGTATGCCTGTATGTACTTTGTGCATTATATTTCTTGGTGGGTGTGTTGCACAAGAAATTTTTTTACACCTTATATGTGTTGCATGAACATCCACTCGATCATATTAACACTCATCATTGTTGAGATATTTGGGATTCTTATTGGGTCATTAAACCCACCCCTACTTGTGTACATGACATAGGTTTTCATGTACATGGGTAGACCTTCATGTTTTATCTCAGGGAACAACTATCACTTGGACATGGACATGTGGTTCATTTATCGGGCCATTAAGGCTGAGGATTTGGTAAAATGATTTTGTGAGTTGGTCTAGAGGCTAGATTATTTGTTTTGATTATTGTTCAACATGTGTACTAGCCAGTGTGCCACTGTCTTATTTATATATATGATTCTTGTTTATTGTTTACCAACTACCATGGCTCTTTTGTATTAATGCGTCATATAGATAGATTTACTACTTTCTGTTTAGGATTGTGGGGACCATGCTGGATCCTTGTTTGTTTGTGAATATGTTTTTGGGATGTCCGTTATATGAATGGGTCATGCCGAATTTTTGATAGATTTATGCATGAACCTCAAGCCTTGTTTTATAGGTAATGGTCTCCCCATGACTATTTTAGGTCATTTTAACTAGTCAACAACCTTTAGTGTACGGGGAAGTGTTCCCGAGGTCATGAGATATCCCTCTATCGGGTTCCATTTAGGTGGTCCGATCCAGGGTTTTACAATAAATATTCCCAGTATCATCATCAGTCTAAGGTGGGGTCTTGACATGGTCAAGTCATTCTAGAGTAGTATCAGAGAGATTGTTTTAGGATTGATTCTTGGAGAAGTAAGATCTAAGGATTGTGTTAGGATGATATATTAATGGTATACTTGAACCTAAGATGGGAATTAGATATTGAAACCCAACTATGGAAGTGGTTGACCATTTTTAATCATGTATAAGGACCTTGATCATCTACTTACTATGCACAACACCCTAAATTTTTATTATGAATTCCTCTTTAAATAAATTACATGTGTTAAATAACTTATAATACATGCAACAATGTACTAAAATTAATAATGCCTTATTTTATTAATATAGAATATTATAATATAAAAAAATTACAATATAAGAAAATAAAACCTAATTTGTAAAATTGCAAGAGGAATAAAACCACATTTAAATGAAAACACCATAAGATTAAAATATCCCTCATCTTGATCTGCCTTGAGGATTATAGAGCCGATGATAACCATAAAATGAATGAAAAATGATATAAATATGATAAACATATTAAGAATGAAATTAAATAGTTATATGAATGAAATATAAATAAGTATGTAAGGATATATATATATATATAGAAGTGAAAATGGGTAATATGACCATAGGAAATATATATGATCGTTGGGAATGCATATAACAAATGAGTATATTGAAACGAGTATCTAATCCATTTTTAGAAATGAATAATATATTATATATCATATATTAAACATTTATAATATATATTTAACATAATTTAAGTAAATAAGGAATGATAATAAGTGAAATATAATCAAAATTATATCAGAAATTATTTTTATTCAAGAAACATTATATTTCTAAAGTATTATGTATTTTTATTTAAAATTTAAATTTAATATATTGAGAGATTAAATTTGATAAAATTGATTCCATATTTGTTACAAGGGAATTAAAATTAGTTAATAGGTTCAATTTCATTTTTTGTGAAAAAAATAATTTACTAGGGTGAATAGTGCATGACATCAGTAAATTGTAAAAACTGTAATATACATCATATGTTTAAAATGATGTATAAAAATAATAAAAATAAAAAAATTTATAATGGAGAGAATATCAGGTCTATATGGGTTTTTTTACTTATGCTTCACTTTTCATGTAAAAATGACTTTTCTTAACCATTAATTACTGAGAAAATGAAAATATGCCACTCAAAATCATCTATAAAAGGATCCGTACATGACACCTTACAAAACACTAAAATCATTAAGTTTTATATATAATACCTACCCATTTTACTATCTTAAATCAATCTTTCACTCTAGGTAACATTAGGTTCCAAGAAGGAGGTATAAATCCTTCATTTTGAAGGAACTTATTTAGAGAAGGGGTGAATTCATCAAACTATCTAGTTCTTCACCATATTTTTCAATTACCATATTGAATAAAATATTTATTACTATAAATTTAAAATATAATGATATTATATGAAAATAATTATGATTCTATAAAAATTATATTACTATATTAAACTTTATACTCTTACTCATTTGTTAGTATAACATATTCTTATTTGGGCCGGTTCAATCACCTACATGAATGACACTATAATATCATAAACATTTTCATCACGAATGGGTATAAAAGCATAAATTATGGTAATAAATTATATAAATGATTAATATATGTTTTGATTAAGTTTTTTGGATGGTGAAACTAAAAATAATTATCATTATAAAGTATCTTGTATTATTGATAAAATCAACCAAAATATATGCATTATGAATTCCATTCTTGTGAACCGTACCCATATATTCTATAAAATGAATATAGGAATGTATAAATAATTAAAATAAAGTTTTAAAATATCTTTAATAATATTGGAATGATGAAATTATTTTCAAATGATGATGATCAACATTTCCCTATAGAAACTAGTATAAACTAATTAAAACTGCTAACATCTGATAATGAAAATAAATTATAACTAAATAATATATATATATATATATATAATGAATGAATATATTTTAATAGTATTAAAGGTAATGGATATAATTAAGTTTATGAAATAATTTATTATTATGGATAATTTTATTCTATAGGGGGTTGAAGCGCATTCATGTAAGTCAGAACTAAAGGTAAGGGTTTCTTATCTCAATTTCCATTTATTGAGATATCTTCCATATTAAACACCGATTTTATTTTATGTGGTGAATATACTGATCGATGGATATATTTTATCACATTTTTCATTCAATTCATGGGATTTATAGATCCATATCATGTTATCTCTTTCAATTTATTTGATCCATGCATTACAAAAGTCATAATAGTTTCTTTTCCAATCTCACTTTAAAAATCGAGATTTTCTATATATAAATTCACATTGGGAGAAATTGAATGTAATTTATCTCTAAAACCCCATATTTTTTTTCTCTTATGGATAATTATAAGTTTTATATGTTCTATTACCACTTTCCCTCCTTTGGTTCATAATATAACTAGAATAATGTTTGTAGGTGGAACCAACCATACCTCTTTTTTTTCTTCAGTTGAGGATATTTTTATTTCATGTCCATGTTTTTTATATTTTTTATATTTTTGAATGCCACTATATTTACTTCAATGATTGATTAATGTCACTTTATATTAACTTTGACTTATTTACATAAGTGTGAAAAGAATATTTTTAACCCTCTTCTTTTATTTTTCCCTATGGTAACTTTATTCCATTGTTTTCTTTAATTTTATTTACAAAGCATCCTTTTCATGTTTTTACTATTCTTCAAAGTAAAACCATTTATTTATAAATTATTTAATTCTGAAAATAGTTATCAAAATGTAAAGGATATTCCTTCTTATTCTCTAAAAAAACTAGTATTCTTATAAAGTGTTTTTATCTATGCCAATGTATTTAATGTTTCTTATGTTTCAATAGGGATATTTTTCAATGGGATTATCCACTACCTCTCTCCAGATTATTCATTTTTATGTATTGTGAGGATTCTTAAGAAACTTTTTTATTTAATATGGGATGATTTTTCTATGATTTATTTATTAATGTGATTATTTTAATGTGGCACACATATATATGGTTTATCGTTATGTGATCAGTGGGATCATAATTATGTAGCTCTCTATTGTATTGGGTAATTATTTTTATCTCATGAGATGGAATATAAGGGATTGGGAAGTGAACTATGTTATGGGACTCTATCCACTATGTGATGATGGTCTTGATAGTGGGCCTTCACATAAGAAATGATTTTATATGACTATGTTTATGCAATATTTCTATGTTATGCCACATTCCTATATTATGTTTCCATAGATTATGATAATTTTCTCATGATTTGACATTCTAATACTTTATTCTTATGGTATTCCAAAATATTTATTTCATGTACATGTTTTATGATATATATTTTATCGTATTTTATTTCTATATGTTAAAATCATATACCTTGATTACTCCACATGCTTATCTTATGCTCACTTAAAATATTATTTATGTTCTCCTATGATCGATTGATATTTCTTATGTTTTCTCTTATTGAGATTTTTTTCTCACTCCTTTACTGTATTTCCATTACTCAAGTTATGAAGAAGAGTATAATTTATGATATTATAAAAAGGGGGTCAAGTATTGTTCTATTATGGAAGAATTATCACAAGGTTGTAAAATAAGTCGTCTATGTATCTAATCTCCAAAGACACTAAACTTATAGGTCTCGAGGGTGTGTTTTATTATGAGTTATAATGGATAATCTTGTGTATTATTGTAATATGTATATATTTTATGGTTAGAACATATTAGTTAGTATCAGAGTGAAATTCAATTAATTTTTGGGGACTGGGAATAAATGGATTAATCTTAAATCAACCTAGACTATATTAAAAGTGATATTGGTCAAACTGAGGGTTTCCTAAGTGAACTAGAGATATCATAAGTTGAAATGAGAGTTTCATAATTTAGGATATATTTGATAAGACTAAATGTTATATATGTTTTTTTTCACTTATCTATTTTTTTTCATTCATATACTAGATAATGCACATGATAGATGTACAATTTTGCAGGAAATAGAGCTTTACAAGATTCCAAGGAAGAAAGGCAGAAATGATACACAAAATGGCCAAGTACACATTGTGAAGACCAAGTACACATCGTTTACTTGATGATCACAACCTACATTAATCCGTGAAACTTAATTCATGACCAACCATGATGACTGAAGGAATTTTTAGTTCACGTTGTGACTCCCTACTACACGTCGTGACACCAATCAAACCAAACACCGAGAAAGTCACGAGGAATCAATGTGGAAAGCTAGCTGACTATGGGGAACACGTCATGAAATGCCTATACAGGACATGAACATGGTCAAACATCATTAATCCACAGAAGATCTGCATACCATGCTGGAGATCCTTGTTGAATAACATAGGTTAAGGGTTCACGACGTGACGATCAAGTACACATCGTAACCATTTCCACCTATATAAGGAGTAGCTCAGTAGCACTTTTAAGTGAGGATTGTATTAGATCTCTCTCCATTTTAGACTCCCTTCGGAATTCCCTTTTATTTTCCTTCTTAAAACACTTTAGTTTTTTTAATTTCTTTACATTTTCAATCAAAGAGCCGTGGATTCACTTTTCTTCAACACCTTCAATTCCCATGTCATTTCAATTCCATTTCATTCCTTTCATGTAAGGTTTTATTTAAAGTATTCTTTCATGTTCATTTTATATCATTACGTGTTCAATTCCATTAGTATTGTTATCATGATTTCTTATATCCCTTTTATTTATTTAATTACCAACATGAGTAGATAAATGCATTGGGGTAGGGATCAAGATTATATGTATCTAGACGCTTAATTAAATATCTAGTTCTAAGCTTGGAAAACCTAAATGGATTAATAATTAGGATATAAACCAACATTCAAAATCTATTTTTGTGACTGTACCGTGACCATCAGACAATCAAGAAAATGAACCTATCCTAATTTAAGTAAACTATGACTATGATCATTAGCTTAGGGAACTTTATGAAATAGAAGCTAAACGTAATGCATCTAGGACTGTAGCTAGACTCCTGACCATGGAATAGCTACATTCTAGGTAGAACTAGAAGACTAGACCAAGGTTGACTAGTGACTACCAATTTCTTCACAGACTAAGCACTTAGGACCTTTCTAAGATTAGAACTAGGATCACCTTTATCTAGATGCTCAGACTTGATCCCAACCCCTATTTAATCACTTGAAGTCAAACCCAAAATTAGTTAAAAACTTCCAAACTTTAGTCAACTTGTAAGGAATCCTACAAAGGATTTAAGACCAGATTTCTTTCACCATTAGAATAGCATCCTCCTCATGGGATTGACCCCGAACTTCTACCATACTACACCCTAGTAGTTAAGTAATGTTTAGGACACTTACAAATTTCTAATTTGACTTTCACCTTGAGGAATTAACGATTCCTGTGGGTAGACGATCAAATTTTGATGCCATTTCTAGGGATGAAAACACTGTTTTTACATGATTAGGACTCTATTCTAGGTCTAAGATTACCTTTCCCTCACCCCCTATCCTTTTTTTCTAGACGTCCTTATGTCTTTTTTTCTTCTTTTTTTTCACCCTGTGCATGTAGAAGGGTCCTTTGACTCATTCAAGGACTCTTGAAACACAATCTATTTTGGCCTTCAATACTGATATCTAAAGACATCTCTCTTCTCTTCTCCATTCATAAATGACTGAGCAATTCCACCTTGCTGGACCTAACCCGCCAAACCACAACCATAAAATCATTCAAGGAGAGCACCCAATAACAAACCAGGAGAAAATGGTCATGGACTATGTCTCGGCATCAACTAATGGTGTGAATCCTAGTATTGTTCGCCCCCCATGTCTAATCCCACACATTTGAGATCAAACCTGGAATCATTCATATGATCCAAAACATGGGGAAATTTAGCAGTCTTCAGAGAGAAGATCCACATGAACATATTTCCAACTTCCTGGAGGTCTGTGTTACCTTTCACAACTAGGGAGTTTCATCTGAAGCAATAAGACTATGCGTCTTCCCATTTTTCTTACGATACAGAGCCAAGGACTGGCTAGAAAGTCAAGCTCCCGAGTCAATTATAACTTGGAACAAACTGGCCAAGATATTTCTGGAAAAGTACTTCCCACCCATCCGAACCTGGAATCTTTAGATGGACATTCAAAATTTCAACCAAATTGACGGAGAATCTACTTAGGAAGCATGATACTTCTTTAAATAACTAATGAGAAAGTGTACACATCATGGAATGGATATGTGGATATAACTCCAAACTTTTTATCAAGGACTCCAGCTAGCGGCATAGAATGTTGTCGATGCAACCACTGATGGAGGTCTCATGTTCAAGACTTCTGAAGCCGTAAGATCTATTCTAAATGAAGTCTCTCATAGTTCTAGTCTGTGGAAGAGTGATCATGGACCACCACGACATGGAATCCACCATATTGATGAGACCACAAGTCTATCTGTGCAAGTGGAAGCACTCACAAAAAAATTAGAAGCATTTTATACCAACTACTCAACCCCCTCCTACCCCTATAATGGAATTACAATCATGTGATATGTGTTGTGGCCCGCATCTATAACAAGATTGCAAAGCTGGATATGAAGAACCACAACAAGATTGTAATTACATCAATTACAATCAACCGAACCATCTATTCCAACAACAATAATATTATCAGCCAAGGCTTCCTCAGCTGCAACCTCAGGACAATCAGGGTTATTTTCAACCAAGTATAGTAAAGAACCAATTTGGAGCCAAGGAACACCAGGATACTCTTCAATGAACCATGTACCAAGACCACAAGATCAACAACAACCATTCCCTCAAAGAGCACAACAATTTCAGCCACATCATTAAAGACCTCAGCAAGCACCTATGAAAAGAAATCTGGAAAACCTCTTGGCGTCATTTGTGCAAAAGTTTGATCAAATAACGATGACCCATGAGACATATATTCAAAACCATAGAGCTATGATAAGGAACCTAGAAATGAAAATGGGTCAAATCTCAAAGACCTTATTTGAGAGATTACCAGGTACACTACCTGGTAACACTGAGGCATACCCTCGAGAGGAAGTTAAGGCCATGGTGCTAAGGATTGGAAAGATTCGGGACTTCCAACAACCCAAAGAAATAAGGCTGCAAGAAGAAGATCCAAGAAAACAACTAGTATCTGATGAAGTCAATCCCACCTTACATCATGAAGAATTACTAGCTGATAAGGAACATATACCTGAGCAACAGAAGGAACCTGTGTATGTTTACCCACCTCCATATCATCCACCTCTTCCCTATCTAGAGAGAGTAATACAACTTAGGTAGGAGACGCAATACAAAAAGTTCCTAGATATGTTCAAGAAATTACATATCAACATCCCTTTTGCCGAAGCTATTTCCCAGATGACCATTTATGCCAAGTTCCTGAAAGACCTTTTATCAAATAAAAGAAAAATAGAAGACCTAATAGTCATCTCTTTAAATAAAGAATGCTCTGTTGTTGTACAACATAAAATTCCACCAAAGATGAGAGACCCATGCACCTTCTCAATCCCTTGTGATATAGGCACATGCAAATTTGGCAGATCACTATGTGATATTGGAGAAATCATTAACCCTATGCCAATGAGAATATTTCATAATCTTGGACTCAAATAACTCAATGAGACAATGGTAGATTTGCAATTATTTGATCAATCAGTAAAGTACCCCCAAGGAATTCTGGAATATGTTCTGGTAAAAGTTGGCAAGTTCATTTTCCCAGCTGGTTTTCTGGTATTGGACATGGAAGAAGATGGTGATGTCCCAATTATACTTGGAAGAGCATTCCTAGATATAGGGAAGGAACTGATTGATGTAAACCAAGGATGTATCATATTCAGAGTAGGATAAGAACAAGTTGTGTTCAACTAGATTCGAGCTGTGAAACACTCAGATGACACTATAGGATGTCATTCCATTTCTCTCACCCAGAATGAAGAAGAATATATGGACATCAAGGAATAAAGTGGTGGCTGTCTTAAAAAATTAAAAGGATACTATGACTTCAAGGAAGTCAACTTTTTTGAACCTCTCACCAGAGATGTTGTTCCATCATTTAACCCATCCATCATCCATATTCTTCAATTAGACCTGAAACCACTACCTAATACTTTAAAGTACTAATTTCTTGGGGAATCTTCCTCCTTTTCCATTATATTCAACTCCGAAATATCCTAGGATCAAGAATAAAAATTGGTTGATGTCCTCAAATTACATAAGCAGTATATCTCCTAGGTAGTGACAAACATTAAAGGGATCAATCCAATTGAATGCACTCATAGAATCTTACTCGAAAAGGATGCAAAACCAAAATGGAAACCTTAGAGGCAGCTCACACCACCCATGAAGAAAGTTTTCAAGAAAAATATAGTGAAACTCATGGATGTAGAAATAATATTTCATATCTAATATAGTGAATGAGTGAGCCCCCTCCAAGTCATTCCCAAGAAATGAGGGCTCATAGTAACAAGAACAGATAACAATGAACTTATTTAAACACGCACCATCACTGGATGGAGAGTTTGCATGGATTATAGATATTTAAACTCAGTAACAATAAAAGACCATTTTACCTTACCTTTTATGGAACAAATGTTATAAAGACTAACAGGGCATGATTTCTATTATTTTCTGGATGGCTATTTAGGATATAATCAAATTGCAGTTGACCCTGCTGACTGGCCAAAAACCACCTTCACCTGACTTTTGGTACTTTTGCGTATAGACACATGTGCTTCAATATGTTTAATGCTCCAAAAAACTTTCAAAGATGTATGACACACAACTTTCATGATATGGCTGAATAATTTCTCAAAATTTTCATGGACTATTTCTCAGTTTATGGAAGATCATTCGATGTCTGCCTCAACAATCTAGAACTAGTTCTTCAGAGCTATGAAAAAAAATGCTTGGTGCTAAATTGGGAAAAAATTTACTTCATGGTGCAAGGAGGAATAATACTAGGCCACAAAATCTCAAAATAAGGCATCAAAGTAGATCTAGAAAAAATCAAAGTTATCAAAGATCTTCCTGAGCCATCTATTATTAAGGGTATCAGAAGTTTCCTTGGGCATGCTGGTTTCTAAAAATGCTTCATAAAAGATTTTTCTAAATCACACATCCTTTGACACACTTATTATCAAAAGATATTCCTTTTGAATTCAATCAGGAATGTCAATAAGCTTTCGATACTTTGAAATATAGACTGATGACATCTCCATTCATCATTGCACTAAACTAGGAAAAAGAATTTAAACTTATGTGTGATGACAATGACCTTACTGCAGGACTTGTTCTAAGACAACATACAAATAAAAACTTCAGCCCAATTTATTATGAAATTCAAACCTTAAATGAAGCTCAGATTAATTACATGACCACAGAGAAAGAGATCCAAGTCATTGTGTATGCCTTTGAAAAATTCCATTCTTACCTTGTTCTATCAAAAGTTATTGTTCATACAGATCATGTTTCCCTTCAGTACTTGATGACCAAGAAAGATGAAAAACCAAGATTAATACGCTGGATTCTCTTGCTACAAGAATTCAACATAATAATAAAAGATATGAAGGGAATGAGAAATTTCATTTCAGATCACCTCTCTATACTACCTCTTACCATTATCAAATAAAACAATGCTGATATTGAGGAAGATTTTCCTGATGAGACCCTATTTAATATCCAGACTCAGCCTTGGTTCTTTGACATAACCAATTTTCTTGCAACAACATTCCTCCCTCAAGATTTATCTTTTTAACAGTGGAAAAAGTTTCTTTCAGATGCCAATAACTAATTTTGGGATAAACCTCTACTTTTCAAGCATTGTGTTGATGGACTTTTAAGGCATTTCATTCTAGAAGAAGAGGCGCATAAAGTAATTGGAATGTGCCACACTTTGACAACTGGAAGACATCACGGGCCTAAGAGCATGGTGGCTAAGATCCTATAAAGTGGATTTTTCTGGCCATCATTACATCAAGACACTAGGAGATTCTGCCATCACCGTGACAAATTCCAAAGGATAGGGAATATCAGCAAAAGAAATGAAATTCCATAGAACCCCATACTGGAAGTTGAAGTCTTCGATGTTTAGGGAATCAACTTTATGGGACCATTCCCCACACCACATGGCAATAAATATATTCTATTTTCATTGGACTACGTGTCTAAATGGGTCGAATCCAAAGCAATGACTCATGACACTTCCAACGTGGTAATAAATTTTCTTCAGAAAAATGTGTTTGAATGATTTGGATTTCCACAACTGATTATTAGAAATCATGGAACACATTTCTCTAATAAAATAGTGAGAAAAATGATTCAAAGATATGATATCCACTACAATACTGGAACCCCCTATCACACACAAATGAGTGGGCAAGTCGAACTTTCAAATAGAAAGGTAAAGCAGATCCTAGAAAAAATAGTCAATATAAGCAGAAATGATTAGAGTCAGAAACTGGACGATGTGTTATGGGTGTATATAATGACTTTTAAAACAACCATCAGCACCACCCCATTTCGACTGATTTATGGAAAACCATTTGATATTATAGTGGAGATAGAACATTGATCATTTTGGTCCATAAAAAACCAAATTTGGAGTTAGACAAGGTTGGAGAGAAGCGGTTATTGCAATTAACCACACAGGAATAATTAAGGAAAGATGCATATGGGAATGCATGAATTTATAAGGAAAAAACAAAAGAATGGTACGGATGATGGATTGCAAGATGCACCTTCATCCTAGGGGATAATATTCTGCTATTCAACTCAAGATTGAAACTTTTCCCAGGAAAGATTAAATCAAGATGGACTGGTCCTTATGACGTTATCTAAGTTTTTCCATATGGGGAAATTAAAATTCAACGAGATAGAGAGACACTATTCAAAGTGAATGGTCAACAGTTGAAGGTTTTTCAAGAACCATTCCACAAGGGATATTCCCTCAACCTCACGTTCAACTAAACTCTAAGGATGTCTGGCTGATGATGATATGTTAGTGCTTTATGGGAGGCAACCCATAGCTATTTTTGAGTTTTGTTTGAGTCTTGGAATTTTCAGAGTTTCACTACAGTACATAGTACAACTTTCATTCAATAAATAAAATGGTTACCGCTATTACTTCTTTTTACACCTTCTTGTTTTTCAGCTATTCAAATGTTTAAACCTATTAAATAGTGTTTGTTATATGGTGCATGATTTTTCTACTAACATATTTTATAGGTGCATCAAAACGTCTATGTTAAGACAGCTCAGACACCCCCATGGCATACCACTTCATCTTAGGGAGCCCTGGATTCCCTCTTTTAAAATTCTGTCATCACTGCTATGTCAATTCATTGATAAAAAATCACTGCCAAACCACTCTCACCCATTATTTCATAGATAGTGGGGACAGAGTCTCCTTTTAGGTGGGGGGGGGGGTCCTTCTCATATTTTCATAGATGTACACTTGTTTTTTGTTTATTATCACTATTCTAGGAGACATTTTTCAAACTGATAAGCATGCTGCAAATTTTAAAACCATTATTCCCATTTAAATTAAAAATAAATTTAAAAAGAAAAAAATTTAAGAACCATGTTTCACCACTACTTATAATTTTAGGATGATTGATGAGCTTAGAAGTTTAATTCAAAATCGAAATCTTTGAAATCATGATTAATTGACTCATTACTTAGGATTTATACCCTTTATAATTGCCATTTTTTATTTTATTCTCAGTACCCAATAGGATTATAAGCCTTCAATTTCATTTTCTTTTCTGAGAATATTTCTTGAGAGATACATAGGACATGGAAATCTACTAGAACTTTCACTGTGATCTTATCAAAATGATGACTAAACAATTTTAATTTTAAAATGATTGAGGCAGTCTTTGATATCCATTTTACCTAATACCCAGCTAAAATCTATCCTTCGTTTATCCTATAGTTTCCATGAATGACTTGTTAGAAGAAAATCCACTTCAAGCCTATTTCCCTTCCTACCTTTCTCTTTGTACAATGCTTGAAGATTATTTTTGAACAAGTGTGGGGGAGGAATTCAGACAACATGGGATAATTTCACTTCCAGAGATGTATGGTGTACTCACCTAACTACCAACTTGTGATCCATATGCCTTTTTTGTATCTCATTTGTATTCTGTCCTTTGTAAAATTTAAAATAAAAGAAAAAAATTGATATGGGTTGTGTACTATGAGGATAAAAAATCACCATTTTCCAGACCGATGAATCCATCAAAGGATTATATGTGTTTAGGTAATTGATGTGAGATCTGTCCTAGGCATAACTTTCGAAAAATAAAAATTAAAAAGAAAAAGGAAAGGAATATAATCATTTTACTTGAGGTACATATGGATCCAACATGAGATGATAGAGTACGGACCTGACTCGCTAGATGAAGTAATTTTATCACACTTATCTTGTTCCATATGCATTGTACTTTAGATATTACCCTCCCTTTGAGCCTGATTTTTACATTTTACCTACCTACCCATAGCCTCAGAGTCATTAGAACCTTTTTGATAAAATCCCTCAAGATTATTTTTATACTTTATTTACACAGTGGATATGATAGAACCAGTGAAAGCCTATGGTTAGGAACATGGACTCAGGGTGCGAGCATACCTTACTTACATTTTACCCTGAGTAATGAGAGAAAATCATGGTGAGGTAAATTGTAAATGGGCATATAACTTAAGGAACAGTTAAAAGACTATGATTAAAAGAATAGAATTGGTTTTGAAAATATGAACTACGAGGCATGACTAATTTACTAGGCTGGATTAAAACTGGAACTTGAATAATTTTCTTCTTACACCTAATTTAATTGCATGGACATAACACACATTTCTTACTTTACAAACTACTTATCCTTTCTGGAATCCTTTTGATATCTTTTTCTTGAGGAAAAGAAATGGTTCAAGTGTGGGGAGATTTTATAAGACTAAATGTTATATATGTTTTTCTGTCACTTTTCCATTATTTTTCATTCATATACTGGATAATTCACATGGTATATATACAATTTTGTAGGAAACGAAGCTTCATAAGATTCCAAGGAAGAAAGGAAAAAAAGCTTCAAAAATGGAAAAGTACGCATCGTGATGGCCAAGTACATGTCGTGTACTTGATGATCACAACCTACATCAAGCCTTGAATCTTAAGTCATGACCAACCATGATGGATGAAGGAATTTTCATTTCACGTTGTGACTCCCTACTACACGTCGTGACACTTGTCAAAACGAACGACGAGAAAGCCACGAGGAATCAATGCGGAAAGCCAGCTGTCTATGTGGTACACGTCGTGAATCACATTTACATGACATGACCATGGTCAAACATCATTAATCTATGGAATATCCCCATGCGATGCTTGAGATCCTCGTTAAAATAACACTAATTAAGGGTTCATGACATGATGACCAAGTATACGTTGTGAAAATTTCCACCAATATAAGGAGTATATCAGTAACACTTTTAAGAGAGTCTTGGATTAGATATCTCTCCCTTTTAGACTCCCTTCATAATTACCTTCTCTTTTCCTTCTTAAAACACTTTATTTTTTTTAATTTATTTACATTTTCAATCAAAGAGCCATGGATTCACTTTTCTTCAATGCCTTCAATTCTCGTGTTGTTTCAATTCCATTTTATTCATTTCAAGTAAAGTTTTATTTTAAGTATTCTTGCATTCTCATTTTATATCATTATGTGTTCAATTACATTAGCATTGTTATCACAATTTCTTATATCCCTTTTATTGCTTTAATTACCAACATTAGTATCTAAACGCATCGGGGTAGGGATCAAGATTCAATGTATCTAGATGCTTAATTAAATATCCAGTTCTATGCTTGGAAAACCTAAATGGATTAGTAATTAGGATATAAAGCAAAAGTCAAACTCTATTTTTGAGACTATACCGTGACCATCATACAATCAAGAAAACGACCCTATCATAATTTAAGTAAACTATTACTATGACCATTAGCTTAGGTAAATTTTTGTAATAGAAACTAAACGTAATGCATCTAGGATTGTAGCTAGTCTCCTGACAATGGAATAGCTACATCCTAGGTAGAACTATAAGATTGGACCAAGGTTGACTAGAGACTATTGCTTTCTTCACAGACTAAGCACTTAGGACCTTTCCAAGATTAGAACTAGGATAACCTTTATCTAGATACTCATACTTGATCTCGACCCCTCTTTAATCACTTGAAGTCAAACCCAAAATTAGTTAAAAACTCCCAAACTTTAGTCAACTAGTAAGGAATCCTTCAAAGTATTTAAGACCATATTTCTTTCACTATTAGAACATTATCCTCCTCATGGGATCGACCCTTGACTTCTACCGTACTACACCCTAGTAGTTAAGTAAAGTTTGGGACACTTACAAATTTCTAATTTGATTTGTACCTTGAGGAATTAATGATGCCTGTGGGTGGAAAATCAATCTTATATTGATTTTTACTTATCATATGATTATTTACTATGTATATTATTATTTAATACTCAACCTAACCCTTTTGGTTTTAGTAAATGGCTGGAACCAAGAGAAACCAAGTGAACAAAGAATGTGATGGACAATGAAATGATTTTCCTAACAAGAAACCAAATAAGATGGAATATGGAGTAAAAAATCTCATATAACAAGTTATTAAAAATAACATGAACCATTTCAAACTCCTACATTATCTAAGGAAAAAAATCACCATGGAATCATTCATATGATAATGTCCACCATCCTTTAGAGGGTTGTTTGATCCACTAATTTCCAAGATATGGATAAACATAATAGAAAAGATATTTTTGGTTCTTTAGTGCTTAGATCATAAAAATATTATTCTATGTAATTATTATCTAGACTATGAAACTGATCGAAGGTGGATGAAGGACCCCAGAACACCATGAGTGGGGAGGGGTGAATCAGGGTGTCAACTTTTTCTTTTAAACTAATGGATCTTGTTCTCACATTGGTAGGAACATGTTAAACCTATCTGATGAGGAGGAGCAGAAAATAAACAATCACATGCAAAGAAATGTCACAAAAATTTTACTTGGTTCACCACCAAGGGCTACGTCCAAGGAGCATACACCGACAGTGTGTCGGTCATACCAAAACCACTAATCTTCACAATTTTTGGAATACAATATTTTAGTACAATAACTCTGTGCTAGGCACACTGCCTTTACAAGGTTTAGGGATAACACACTGTGTCCCTCGGATCACTTTCGTTGACTCCCCATTTCTCACTGTGTTGGAAGAATCTTCACTCAGTTTATCGACTTGTAGGACAATTCAATGGTTTAAAATCAAATCATGTATTCTCAACTATAAATGGATTCTCTGTTGAAGTTCCTATTTCACCCGTAGATGAAGTCCACCTTCTCGGGTACTGCTAAGTACTGGAAAATTCCTTCGCAAACCGATTTGAATCTTTTGAAAGCTTCCTTATGAAAATCGCGAACCAACCGATCCTCCCGCATACTAAGTACCAGGTTTGGTATATGGGATACCTTCTTTTAGTATTGTTTCCACTACCAAAAACTGCCCTTCGTGCATGGAATGACTCCGCATTCACGATTGCATACCGCTACCGCATACTGATTCTGGGAACCTCTGTTGTGAATCACCCTTTATCCACGAACTATTCGTTGTTTGTGGACAACCTTCGTTTCTGCATACCAGAGATCCCCCTCTGCATACCACTTGTGGAATTATCTCTCTTGCATATTGGGGATTCCTCCTCCGCATACCACTTGTGGAATTCTCTCTCTCACATACTAGAGATTCCTCCTCCGCATACCAAGACAACTTCTTCTGTGTACCAGACTTCCTCCTTCATGTACTAGACTTCCTTTGCGGGTTATGAATCCCCACAAACTTCAGCCTTCAGGATCCTCCCTTCGTGAACTACCTACGGTATTCTCTAAATTTCCAGAGCGAAATATGATTTCTAATGATGTTATATCTCAACAATAATAGTTGGGATAAGCATTGTTTATATAGGAAAAGATACCTGATTAATCCATTAAATCAATATTTACCAAATCCTGATTCGATATAGCCCCCACCACGTACCGAATCTTCTACCGCCGTAAACTACAGGCCACCTGTGAACCATTTTCCTACGCGCTCCATGTATCACCTTTGATCCTATGTGATCGATTTCCTCCGTTGACTTCATCCCATCCACATACCACAACACCGCTCATCCACGAACTATTTTTGGTTCCGCAAACCTTACCCGCGTACTACTTCTGCCACTCCGCATACCATTCTCAGAACATGGTACACAACCCATGTATTATGGTATGTGGTTCTCAAACTTTGCTGTTTTTCTTCAACATTATTTATACAATTCACTCCTATGAATAAATCCTTCCTTTTCCAACATCAAACTCTCAATTTTGAGGCCCCAAAATTTGGAAAACACTGGGAAACTGTGCCACCTTCAATACTGCTTTCAGCCTCAATCGTATGACCTTAGTCCTTGCAAACTGCCTAGTCATCCATGTGCTGATTGACAACAAACACAAACCCAACTCTATTATTATCAACAAAAAATCTTGGTTCTAATAGTGGAATCTCATAAAGAACATGGATCAAAAGGAATAAATCAACTCCATGGAATGTGAGGAGTTTAAAAATATATTTTTAATAAATATTTTCCATGAAATCTTTGCACTAAAATGGATAGATAATTTCTTGAGTTCCAGCAAAAGGAGGATGAATCCACTGTTACTCATGAAGAAAACTTCACAAGAATTTCATGGAATTCCTATGGTTTTATCATTGAACCCAAAATAAAAATTGGTCATTTATTTAATATATTAAAATTAGATATTTTATAATAATTAGATATAAGGACTTTAGTAAATATGAAGAAAAATGTTTGATTTTATCTCAATGTAGAAATGGACACTAGGTACTCTCATTATTCTTGTGGTTTTGGGGATAAGAAGAGTAAAATGGAGTTTCATGAAAAATTAAATAATAAAAACCACAGGGAAAATAAGATCCAACTTACTACATGCTAAAATTTTTGGATGAAGCATGAGTATATTTTCCTCAAAGGAATGAAAAAATGCTTCAATTTTTGAAGAGAAGGCCATCAAGTACATGAATGTTGAAGAGATATGAATAGTAAAACCAATGAAATGGATAAAAAGAAATATCAACCTAACACACCACCTATAATTCAATGATTCAATTTTAAGGAGTGTGTAAATTAAACCAAATAACACAACAAACCAAGGGTTAATGAAAACAAAAAACTTCAATAACCTATAAAGACAAGGTAGAAAGGGAGATACAGTGAAATAAAAACTATTGAAGTGGGTCATGAAAACAAAGTGGTGAAAAGTAAACTCACCATTCAATACAAAACTAAAAATATCTTATTTTTTCATGGTTCCACCCATTAATTTATATTTTTAATGTTTTATAGGTGCATCAATTCACCACCCTAATTATTAGATAAATAATTATGAGTAAAAAACCTAGTGGTATGATTATTTCATACCAAGTATATAACTCTTATCTAATTGGGGTTTGTGTGAATGCTATTTCAGAAAATCATGTTATTCCCCCTTTGGATAAATTTAGTGTGATTTTGGGAATGGATTGGTACTCTCTACATAGTTCCCATATAAATTGTTTGGATAGGGAAATAAAATTTTATATTCCAAATAAATCCATGATCATTTATTGATTCAAGGATAACTATGAACCCCCTATGGGTGTTACTTCCATTTTTTGGGTCTTAATTATCATGAAACGACCCACTAGGGCCCTTCTGGCCAGTGGAAGGATGAATGTGGCACCCCAAGCCCACCTTCAATGGGCTAGGTGCTGGAGACTTATGTCAAGAAGCCATATCACTCATACTTGAGGCCTTATCCTAAGGTAACTATACACATGAACATATCTACAATAACCAATATAACGGGAAAATAAAAGAAAAAACTAATACCAAATTTTCATACGTACAAATAATCCCACATTAGATAATGACATGAGTATGATAAAGAAGAAAGGGAAATTACAATCCCTCCAAAACTAAAAAATATTATATCATTCTTGTAAAAGGGGAATACTATAAAGATGAAACTTTTAGAACCATCTATGGACTATCTAGAAAAACTAAGCTCCACCTAATCCTATTCTTCCTAAGACTCCATCAAAAGGAATTTCATATACATAAGAAATTACACGCGTAGAAAGATCCCATGAAGGGGTGAATATAATCATACCCAGTAAGACATCCCGAAATAACAAAAAATAAAGCATCAAAGAGAGGAAACTCAAAATAAAGGATGATAACAACCCATATATTCTTGAAGATAGTCACCAAGTCTCAAAGTATGGTCACATCATCACTTCTATCTTGGTATTATGCTCGAGGCTCCAACGTAACACTCATCTAAGATAAATCACTCCTTAGGTCTTACTAACACTGAAGATGATCATCCAAGAGGTTGTACTTTTCAGCCTCACCATGAAGAGGTACACACTAGAACTTATAATATATTAATACAAAGGTATGGTATCACACCCAAGACATATGGGGGATACCTAAAACTATTCTAAAAAACTCATTAGAATGGGGATCCCATGCACTGATAGTTAGTAATAGGATACCTAACTCAACCTAGGGAAGAAATGATAGAGGATCACACCCTGAGATACACAAAGGGATACTTGACTCAATACAGAACTAACCCATAGATGGGATCACTCATCCCATTCATGGGAAGGGAAGTCTCATTTTACCCTCATAGGGATGGACTAAGAGAACATACCCAACTGATACACAACTAGACTAAAAGTAATGGGAATCCAACCTACCCATGAAGGGAGTACATGGAGTGTATAAGGAATACAAAACATTTCCTACTTATACCACACATGATTGAGTTTATGTATGTGTAATTAGGCCTGTGTACATGAACTATGGTTGTGCCCATGTACTCTGTCCATGCCTATGTACTCTATCTGTGCTCTTGTAAATTTTCCATGCCAGTGCTTGTGTACCTAGTTTTACAATTCCATCTTCAAGACACACGGTGTGTGGATAGGCCACATGACATGTGATATTTATCTCTGCGTGTAACCCTAACCATCGTGGAAGGGGGATCCACATGGTGTGTGTTATTCCAAACTACATTTCATGTATATAATAATTTTCTAGAATACCATGTTCTTCATGTGTATATACCCACATAATCTCCTCCTCTGCTCCAACTATAAATCATACCTGTAAAGCATGGATCTAGGGTTGTCCAAGCTTAAGTCATCATCAGTGGATGGATTCTGACCACCTATCCACTTTGAAATCATCTCCCATCACACTACACCACAAAAATGACTTCCTGCAAGATGAAAACCATCGATCCGAGCTTGATATTCCATCATCACCACCACACCTCAATCATGACTTCAATCTCAAATCTGAACCCATAGTAATGATCCATTATTCCAAATATCAATTGTGAAACGATCGGTTTCCATGTATAGTTGAACTGCCTGTCAATCAAAATACCAATGGTGAACATTTAAAGAATGAAAGGAGTAAATAATAAAACACCAAAGAGAGGAAGTGAACATAAGATATTATTCAAGTTATTATTAATTAGTTAATGGATACAATAATGAACATAGAAGAATAATAAAAAATAAACAAATCATTAATCAATTCTTTATTTTAGGGAAATAAACAATTAATCTGAAAATTAATATTCCAAAAGAATTAATTCACGTTCAATATAAAGGAATAAAAATAGGGATTAATCCAAAAAACAATTCCTTATGAGGGATTTTATTATTCACCGATGAAGAATGATTTCCACATCATTATCGTTGGCAAGATCCAAGAACTCTATTGATGGTGAAAAACACCTTGGAAAACCGACCATCAATCCATATTCCCATTATCATACTCCAAATCTCTCCTCCATGATCCTATACAATATCTAGGGTTATGTGGATAACCTTAGGATAAGTCCATAACTGTGATTAAATAGAAGAGAATAAATTAGGTCATGACCAATTAATAAACAATAATTTTTTTAATTAATTTATTTTTCTATTATTCTACCTGTGAGTGCTCTTAAATGAAATACCTAACACATGCAAAGATTATATCACACCTATAGTAAAATATACATTCCATATTTAACGTAGGTCTTATTTTTCTCATATAAAAAACTGTTAGGGAGATATTCCATTATTTTTGAAAAAAATACACATGTGTGCTATATTATATTTAATATTTTTAATATATCAACATTGAGGATCCATGACCCCCAAAATCCTATGCCGACTCAATGCCCAACTCCAAAAAAATTCCTTTAATTATTAAAAAGTGTTACATGAAAAAATGGAGTTATTATATTCTCCCCACCTCATAGATTTTCATCTTGAAAAGAAAAAATTTACACAAATAGGTGAGAGTAGTGAGCACTCTTGGAGGATTCAGTGATGCCTCCAAACATGAATCAAGGGAATTACTTGACCATGAAGGATATTCTCCCATTGACCCCTGATCTCTAGTGAGTATTCAATGAAGGTAGTTCCATACTTGATATCTATCCTTCCCCAGTTGATAATGTGTGGTGTTTTATGCACAAACCTCCCCAACTATGATACATGGAAGAAATAATGTGCTAAGTCTAACTGTTGTGGTAGGGATAAGTGGTACATCACCTCACTAAACCTATTAAATATCTAGAAGAAGGATATGAATCTCTGAGATAGATTGTCACCCCGACCAAACCTCAATAATCCACATTGATACGATACCTTCAAAAAAACATGGTATCCATCATCAAACTCCAAATAACCCCTTTATCAGTCCTTATAAAACTTATGATGGATTTGGGAAGTCCTCATAAACTCCTGGATGATCTGTATCTTCTCTTTCATCGATTGCACCAAATCTATTCCTATTAGTTCTGACTCCCCTAGATAATGCTAACTTGAAGTTTCTCCCATACAAGACCTAGAATAGTGTCATACCGATAGTGGAGTGATAGTTGTTGTTATATTAAAACTCCACTAAAGGAAGATGATCCTACTAGCTATGACTAAAGTCTAACATGCATGATTGAACCATGTCCTCCATAACCTAAATGGTCTTCTGTATCTAGAAATCTATCTAGGGGTGAAATTCCATGATTAACCACAACTGAGTCCCAAATGCCTCATTTAATCCTCTCTATAACTATGATGTGAAGAGAGCATCCCAGTATGAGATTATTTTGATGGGAACTCCATGAATCCAAACTATCTTTTATATATAAACGTGTCACAATATCTCTACTAAACTTTTCTCTCAGATGTATAGGAAGTGGGATGAAATCAGAGGAACTGTGTAGGATTCTTAATTGAACTATTGCTGCAGACATTTCTCTAGGCCAGTGGGTTAGATGGGAACCACATATACAGGGCACTAAACTCAATATTGACAGGTTTTTTGATTCAAAAGTTTTGTTTCGGCCTTCCCATTCATTTCTTTTTGTTTTGGAAATCACAAATTATTTCATCTTTTTCATCGTAATCGCATATGTTCCTTTTTATCATAACTACATGTTTTGTTTTTCCTAATAATCGCATGTATTGTTTTTCATCGTAACTACATGAATGTTTTTCATCAAAACTGCAAGTATTTTTTTTATCGAAACCACATGAATTATTTTTCATCGTAACCGCATGAATTTTTTTTCATCAAAACCACATGTATTATTTTTCATCATAACCACATGTATTGTATCGTATCCATGTTATGCATCATAACCATGTTATGCATCATACCCATGTTATGAATCATACCCATGTTATACATCGTAGTCATGTTATGCATCATACTCATGTTATGCATCATACTCATGCTATGCATCGTACCCATGTTATTCATCATAACCATTATTTTATATTTATATACATATTATTTTCTAACAAAAAATATGTTGTGTATTTAGTTATATACTAATCAAAATGATGTTGTGTATTCTATTTTTTTTACCGTTATAGTGCCAGGTGTCCAAGTCCCTCAGATTTTTCCAAAGAAATATGACTGTTGGACATGAGGCCTATAAATAGGAGGTTATTTGAACCAGAGAGTAAAATAATTAGACTATTGAACATAGAAGACACACTATTGTGAATAGATTTATAGAGATAGATTGTGTAACCTCTCTCTTGATTCTTGCAAAAATCCTTGAAGATACAAGACATGAACGAGTTGTTCTTATTGTATTTAAATAAGTACTTTGCATTTATTTGTGTGACTGATCATCATAATAACAATTGAGGGATTCCTGGGATCGGAAGATGGTACTGTCAATTGTTGTATCGGGGGCTTTCAAGTATTTTAAAGACAGAGGTACCGATTACCTTCTTAATCAAGTGATTTTGTGGATAGGAAGACAGAAATACCGATCATCATATCGAGGTCTTACCTGGGTGGTGGTAAGACATACCTATTATCCTTGGTGAAAGGATACCCTACTCTTTGGGATAAAATAATTGTAATACCCTTTCCTTTTCCACTGCTATTTATAATAGAAAGAGAATCCTTTTATTTCCTATTTCTATTCATATTATTTTCTATTGTAATTATTTTAATTAAAATACATTAATTTACATTACATATTGTATTAAAATATTATATATGTTTCATGGTAGAATCATTCACATTTGTTATACTCTGATCATTGTATTCAACCCAAATACAATTATTTTTAATAACATATGGTATCATATTATATCCATCAGATCCAGGGCCAATCCGATCATTTGTATTGTTTCATAAGAGTATTTGTAAATTGTATTAGTTTAAGATCTCTTAAACTAAGTTTCTTCTTAAGAGTTTAAATACAAAAATTTTAAACCAACAATTCACCCCTCTTGTATTGTTCCATATCATATACATTTACATCTATTTTTTGATCCTACATGGTCCTTTATGGATGGCCATATGAGAGGGGGTGGCATGCTCCATGACTTTAGTGGATCTGTTCTGTTTGCCTTTAGTGAATTCTATAGTTCAGGGAAATCCATGAGCATGGAGGTGCATGCTTTATATTTGGGTATCCTATTGTGTAAAGAGTTTGGGATGCAAATTTATGAAATTGAGTCAGATTCTGAGGTGTTGATATGCAATATGAAAGAGAAGATGGTCCCTCTATGGGACCTGATTTACCTTTTTAGACAATGTTCTTTGGATTTCAGTTCAAAGCAGTACATTCATCATACGTGGAGGGAATCCAACTTTGCAATTGATGCCTTTTATCAGGTTGGAAGTGTTGAGGATTATCTTATTATTTTTAGTAGTTTTCATTCTCTCCTGCCTGAATTTCAGAATTGTTTCCAATGGGATGCCCTAGGACTTCATTATTTTAGACCTCCCTAGGTCTTTTTTCTGTTTAGCTTGATGGGATTTTATTATCCCACTTTTTAATAAAAATCAATTATCAGTCTATGATCACCTAGATAGTGTCGTGAACTTTAGCTAATCATGGAATTACTATCATGAATTCTCTAGAGATACTATCCTAATTCCACTATGTAACCTCAAGGGGTTAAGAAAATCCTACTGGAACTTGGTGATCAACTTTCAACAGTTGGAAAGTGAGGCATCAATAGTTAAAATCATATACACACCTCTTCATCCATGACCACCAAAACTGACACTGAAGGTTTTGGTACATCTTTTCCACTCTTGGATATACTGCTAATGAGGATGTATGAAAATTCCTTAGTATCTCCTATCACAGTGTGACTGGTACCATCATCCATACTTAAAAAAGTATTTCATGCTCTCCACCTTCATAAAATTCATCAGGAACATGTCTAGTGGATATCTGGCCATGAAAGGCCCCAAAATCAATATCTTCAAGATGAGTCTCTCTAACATGATGAAGAAGAAGAGGGAAAAAAACCATTGACTAGTAGTACGATGTACTATCCTTGTATACTAAGGACAATTTAAATGAGGAAAAATGATCTAAAGCCTTACTCAACAACTATGAATAGGATCTCTTGCTGAGAGAATCTTCCACCACATTCTTCTTTTTAGGAGTATATAATATCTCAAATTTATAATCCCACAATAACTCTATCCATAACCTCTGCCTCAATTTAATATTTATATGAGAAAAAAATATAACTAAGGATATTTTGAAAAAATAGGTGATAAATCACTCTCCCATAAGGTAGTGTCGTCACATATTGAAGGAAAAGACCACTACTACATGTTCCAAATCATAGGTCATATATTTCTACTCACGGGGGCTTAGATACTGAGACCCATAATAAATAATCAGTCATCTATTCATCAGAATGAATCCAATACTAGTTCCAGATGCATTGAAAAACACCACATACTCAACATCCTCCTATGAAAGTCTCAAGATGGAGGGAACTCATCAATATCTACCATAACTATTAAAAATCCTATTGTCATCTCTCTATACACATGAAAATCTACCTATTTTTAGGTCAAATTGGCCAAAGGCATTGTGATCCTAGAGAAATCAGGGACAAATATTTGATAATAGCCTGCCAACCCAAGTAATCTATACACTTTAGTCACACTTTTGAGTGGAACCCAAGCTAGAACTTCTTCAATATTGGTAGGGTATACTACTACCCCCTCTTCTAAAATGACATGTCCCAGGAAGTTTAACTCTTAAATAAAAACTAACACTTTTAGAGATTTCCATTAATATATTTATCTTGGAGTATTTCTAGAACCATCCTAAAATGTCTTTCATACCCCTCCTCTGATTCTGAGTACATAAGGATGCCATCGATGAAGACTACCATGATTTAGTCTAGGAAGGGTTGAAAGATCTGGTTCATAAGTCCCATGAACATTACTAGGGAATTATTCATTCCAATGAAAATAACCAAATACTCATAGTGACCATATCAACACCAAAATGAAATCTTTGGTATATCCCCCCTCAAACTCAGAGATGGTGATAGCCCAACCTGAGGTCAATCTCTAAGAACCACCTCGCCCATTTTAGCTGGTTGAATAGGTCATAGATTCTTGGAAAAAGATACTTATTTTTTATGGTCACTTGATTTAAGTAATGATAATACACATATAATATCAATATCTTATCTAACTTCTTGGAGAAAAGCACTAGGGTTGCCTAGGGGGACACACCGGGTCTGACAATGCTCTTCCTCTTCAAATTCTCCAATTACACCTTTAGATCTCGAACCACTATATGGGCTATCTGATATGATGATGTAGGTATTAGAGTAGTACCTTGGTGAAATTTTATGCATAAATAAACCTCCCAATGGGGAGTTAATCCTTACACACCCTCTAGGAAGATGTCCACATACCCCACCACTACTGTAGTGAATTGAAAGCTCATAACATCTACTCATCCAAGGGAAATTCTAACCAACTGACGATTAATTAGCTTTATTGTCCAAAATACATGCCAATATTACTAAGACTAGACTTAATTATCACTAAAAAGGAAAACATCATCTCTTCTACTAAAAAACAATGCATCCTATACCTAAAATATTTAATCTATGAATAAACCACAAAGAGACAATCCATACCTAGAATGATGTTGTAAGGCCTCATTGTTTCCAGAAAAAATTCCTATTAGATGATATAATCCTCAAGATCCAGGTCACACTATTGGTAAAAGTGTGTGATTATTGAATCTCCTTTGTTAGGAGTCTCCAAATTCACGTTTCAAGTCAAAGGCTCCACCAGAATCTCTAGATCTTAAATAAGGGATGTGGTAAGGGCAGAGTGGACCATGCATGTTTCTATCAACACTACATCTAAAATATATAAGACCTAGATCATATATCAAATCATAAATAGAGCCTCAGGGTCATAATAATCCACTACCATTAGCTTTCCACATCCCTAACCACTAGCTCCACGAGCCTTGTGTGGAATGATTGGTGGTGGTGGTGGTAATAGATCAAAATGTCAACCACCTCCTACTTCTCTTACAGATACTCTACCAATTCTTCTTCCCTTTATACCTCCTTTCTCCAGATACTTCCTCTTCATTGGTGGTCCATCAACTATCTATCTATCTACTGCATGGTGGGTTGGGAAATCCCACTTGATATGACCACACCCATCATAAAATAAACATCACCTCTCTCTCAGCAGACTGGAACCATCTTGAGATCCATGGATAGAATACCCTTTGTCTTGAGACTGTCTTCAAAAATGCCTTGAATGCTTGGATCCCTTAGTCTTTCATCGACTACCAGCTACCAAAGTCTTAGCTCTAGGTTTCCCACATCCAATGCCAAATTTTGACAACTGATTAGTTAAAAATCTCACCAAAACCAAGACACACTCTAACACCCCACTATACGAAGGAATGCAAATAGATACCACACCTACCTAGATATCTCAATGAAGGCCACACTCAAAGGTCCTTTCTCAAAATAAATCACCACAAACCATGTCTTTAGAGTACCATGAGAGGTTATTAAACATAAACATATAGTTTTTGTTGGAAATTCTACCTTGATGAAGGTCCATAATCTCTTGGATACATAATTACCTCAATATCATTAGGTGAAACCCCTCTTTAAAGAGGCACTCAAACTCCTTATATGTGAGATTCTCCAAATTATGAATCTATGTCACCAAGATACACCAGTTCCATATAGGGACATGGATAAATATTATTATTAGGACAACTATATGATCGGGAGGGGTCCTAACAAGGAAGAAAACTATCCTAACTACCTTTAGGCAGTCCTTTGAACCTTAGGGGTCTTTCTTTCCCCAAAACTTGAGGGGTATTTACCTCTGGAACTTGTGAAGTGTGCTAAACCTATGAACATTATCTACCGATACCACTAGGATAACCGACTATTCAACAGGAGAAGTTAAGACTGGAAAACCACATGGTGATACCACCTCTTACACAATCCCTTGAACTAAAACCTCATCACTAAATAGATCATCATCATAATGTCACTATGGAATCCTAATTAGATTTTATTGTGGAGGAATCCTAAAAAATTCAAGACATACCATGGTAAAATAGAATATTAGTGGAGCTAAATCAAGGAAATGAAAACCACAATTCATTTCTATATTATTCATGTATTAATGCTTTCCCTGCAACTAGTGCCTATATCTACTAAGTCAAAAAGTAGGTTATTAGAGTCTTGGTGAGTGGATATGTCAGCCACCACACCATCATTGGGAACCCTAGCCTGAGATCCAAACTTGAGACACTTTAACACTATCACCCTTAGTTCCCAAACCAATATTCATAGCTAGAATATTTCCAAAATATAGTCCTAATACAACCACCTCTAATACTACACTATCACAGCTCGAACCACTGGGGGAAACCTAGTCAGAAGAAAGTCAGGTGTGACACCCCAAGATTTCCTCCAATAAGCTAGGGGGGTAGTGACAAGTCCCAAGTAGGCATATCACACACATGGGAAGCCTTAGTCTAAGGTACCTATATACATGCCCACATGTCTAATCACTAATATAATTTAGAAAAGGAGACAAATTATACCAAATATTCATGCATATAACTAGTCCCACATCAGAGTATGACACAAGTATGGGAAAATAGAAGGGCCAAATATATGTCTGCAAAAACTAAAAAGGAGTCCAACTTGATAGTAAAAGGGTGATGCTATAAATATGAAACTCCTGGATTTTCTATGATCCTTCTACCACAATTAATCTCTATATACTCCTAGTCCTCTTAGGACTTCATCAAAAGGCATGTTTTCTATATAATACATGATGCATGGAGGAAAAACCCATGAAAGGGTGGTTTAATCATACCCAGTAGGACACTAAGAAATTACAAAAAGTAAACAATCAATGATATTAAGATCAAAATAAAGGATAATAATAACCCATATATGATCAAACATAGACACAAAGTCGCAAAGTAAGGTTTCATCATCACTACCAACCTAGGATTCTACTCGAGGCTCCGAGGTAACAGTCATATGAGAGAACTAACTCCTTGAATATTGAAAACACTGAAGGTGATAATATAAGAGGTTTTTATCATTTTCATAACCATAAATAGGTACATAATATAACTCAAAATATGTCAATACACAGGAAGGGGGTCACACCTAAGGCCTATGGGAGATACCTAACCCTATCTGGAAAAACCCATTAGAATGGTGATCACACACCCTAATTATTGGTAATGGGATACATGAACCAACATATAGAAGAAATGATAGAGGATCAAACCCCATGAAACACAAAGGAATACTTGAATCTATCTAGATATAACTCATAAAGGGGATCAATTATCCTATTCTCATGAAAGGATTCCTCACTGTACCCTCATAGGGGTGGACTAAGGGAATGTACCTAACTAATACACAACTAGAATGAGGATAATGAAGATCCAACCTACCAATTAAGGGGGTACACATCATTTATAAGGAATAAAAAATGTATCTTAATCAGATAAGACACGATAAAGTCTCTATCCATGCACTTAAGCCCATTCCCATTCACTCTAGCCATGCCCATATACTATGGTCGTGCCTATGTACTCTGGACATGCCCATGTAAACTCGTAGTTCCCGTAACTATGTACCTAGGGGAACACACCAATACACTATATTTAGGTCACATGGAACATAGATATACCAAATGGTGTGTGATATTTATCTTGGTTCATAACCCTAACTACCACAGGGGGGGGGGGTCCACATGGTGTGTGTTCTTCCGAACTACACATTGTGTATATCAGGATTTTCCAAAATCCCATGTCCTTCATTCATATCTACCTATATATACTCCTCATTCGCTTCAGCCAAAATTCATTCCCATAAACTTAGATTTAGGATTGGACAAGCCCGACCGGTCACCAGTGTCCAAATTCTAGATACCCATCCTCTTAGAAATTACCTCTCATCACACCACACCATCGAAACACATACCCATGGGATTAAAACCCTTAATCCAAGCCTGGTATTCTATTATCATCATCACACCTTAATCACACCTTTGATCCTAAATCCAAACCCATAGTAATGGTATGTTGTTTCAAATATCAATTACACAATGATCATTTTCTAGGTATAGTTGAATTATTGGTCAAATGAAATACTAAAAATGAACATTCAAAGTGCATGTAGAGAAAATCATGAAACACCAAAGTGATGAAATGATGACATAATTTTTTCAGGTTGGCCATAATCCATTGAAATAGAAAATGAAAAAATAGAAGAATAATAAAGAATCAACAAATCATTAATCAATCCCTTATTACGGGGAGAGAAAACATTAACCATAAACCAATAGTTGATCCATGAATTAATTTTCTAAAATAATTAATTTGTGTTAGACATGAAGGAATAAAAACAAGGATTAATACAGAAAAAAAAATTACGATATTGAAATTTGATCAAAAATTGACAAAGAATGATTTCTGTATTATTATCATTAGTGAGATCTAAGAAATCTGTTGATGATGACAAACTCCTTGGAAAACCAATCATTGATTTACAATATCGTTTTAACTGTCTAAATATCTCCTCCATGGTCCTATACAATATCTATGTTTATGCAGCTAACCCTAGGATATGGATATATGTGTGATTAAATAGAAGATAAAAAATATTGTTCACAATAAACAAATAATTAATAAATTATTTAATTAATTTATTTTTCTATTATTTTGCTTATGATTGCTCTTAAATGAAACACCAGAAGAGTACAATGACTTTTTCATGCCTATAGTAAAAAATTTATTCTATATTTAATGGTGGTCACAATTTTTTCATCTAAAATACCATTTGAGAGATATTACATTACTTTAAAAAAACCGTACATTTATATATTTAATATTTTTAATATATTAATATCGAGGCTCCATGGGCCCTGGAATTCTACGCTGACTCTGGGACTAACTCTATAATTATTCCTTAAAATATTCCAAAGTGTTATATAGATAAAATGGATTCATTACATTAATTACCAATAATGATGGTAATTTAACTCAATTATTGGGGAGGATATTAATATTGAGGATATACTGATTTTGAATGAACATATTGATGTAGTTCCCAAATATTTTCCAGGTCTTCCCCCAAAACATGAGGTTGAGTTTTCCACTGAACCAATACCTAAATCTATTACCATATCAAATATTACTTATAGAATGAACCCTAATTAATTGTAGTAATTGAAAAAAATATATAATAGAATATGAAACAAAGTTGTATATGCCCAAGTACCTCACCATGGGGTGCACTGATCCTCTTTGTTAAGAATAAGTATAGATAAATGTATCACTACATTGATTATAATAAACTTAACAAGATCAAGATCAAGAGAAAGTATCCCCAAACTTGTATTTATGACTTGTTCGATCAACTGCAATGGGTTCAATATTTCTCAAATATTGACCTTTGATCTAGGTGTCATTAATTAAAGTTGAAAAGGGAGGATATTCCTATAAAGCCTTTCATAAAATATATAAAAACTAAGAATCCATAGTGATGACATCTAGACTATGAAATGTCCTAAAAATATTCATGTATTTGATGAATAAAATATTTAGATATTACCTAAATCAATTTTTGGTAGTCTTCATATATGATATTATCATATATTATAAGATTAAGGAAGAACATAAATAGTATTTTAGGATTGTTATGAAGACACTAATAAGGGAGAAATAATATTCCAAATTTAGAAAATGTGAATTTCGAATATAGAATTAATCTTTCTTGGGTTATAAAATCATAATTGAGGATATTTCTATGGACCCTTGAAATATATATGTGATTAAATATTGTCCTTGAACTACCACTATTGTAGTGATTTTTAGTTTCATTAAATTAGTTGGATACTATTGAAACTTTGTGATAAATTTCTCATGATTTTTAAATCCAATAATCAAGTTAACTTAAAATAAATCCAATATCCTCTGGATAGATGAATGTGAAGATAGTTTCATGGAGACTAAGATAAGGTTTGTCACTACACTTGTACTCACATTACCTTGTAGTAGAGAAGGGTTTTTGATATATAGTGATGTATCAAAGAATTTATTAGCATGTTCTCTTATAAAAAATGAAGAGTTGGTAGCTTATTTCTAATGTTAATTAAAATTCTATAAGAAAAATTACTCGATGCGTGATTTGGAACTAGAAGCGGAAATATTTTCATTAAAGATATGAATTTATTATCTTTACAGTGAAATGATTGATATATATATATATATATATTGATCAAAATATTTTAAAGTATATATTCATAAAAAAGGAGTTGAACATGCACTAAATGAGATGGTTAGAGTAGATCAAGGATTATGACTGCTCAATACATTTACACCTTGGGAAGTAAAATAAGGTGGATAATGATTTGAGTAGGAAGTATCATGATACATTATCCATGATGAGGATATAAAGAGACTTGATACTAATGTATTTTCAAAGGATGTACTTGGAATTCATAAGGGAATAAGAGAAATACTATATTTTTTAAATGACTATTAAACCTTATATCCATGTGAAGATTGAGTCATAGTAGGATGATATGGTGAAATAGAAGAAGATTTGATATATTTTATAGTTCAACCTTGATAATGATGGAATGATAAGTTTTTAGGAAATGAACATGAGTACCTTTAATACTATAATTGAAGAAGGATTTTTTGGATGATTATCATAGATCATAATTATCTACTCATCCTAGAAGTACAAACATGTATAGATATCTCAAGGATCATTTATGGTGGAATAATATGAATAAGAAAATTGAAAATTATATATCTTGATGCTTGGTATGTCAGAGAATTAAGGATAAATGACATAAGTCTAAGGGGATGATGTCATCATTTCCCATACCTGTATGAAAATAAGATAAAAACACCATATATTTTTTTATAGGTCTTCCTAATACTACTAAAGTCTATAAAAACATTTGGGTTATGGTTGATCACCTTAATAGGCCCAAACATTTCATTAATATTTGAGAGGATTTATAACTCGTTCATCTGGAAAATATATATATTAAGGAAGTGATAAGGATACATGGAGTACCGATTTCAAATGTATTTGATCATGATTTGTTGTTCACCTAAATTTTTTAGAGAAGTATTCAACAATAATTGGATACAAAGTTGATCCTTAACAAAAATTATAATCCTGATAAAAATAGTCAATATGAAATGATCATTCAAAGTCTATAGGATATGCTAATATCTAGTTTAATTGATTTCAAAGAAGGTTGGGATCAACATAATTCTTTAATAGGGTTCACATGAAACAATAGTTTTCATTCTATAATCTAGATGAAACCATATGAGGATCTATATGGGAAGAGGTGTAAAACTCCAATATGTTGAGATAAATTAGGAGTGAAGAATCTAATATAATGATATATTTAATAAGTGATGTCATAGAAGATTCAAAACATTTAGTGACATATCAATACATCACAAAGGCGATAGAAGATCTATACTAATAATCATAAGTGATATTTAGAATTTGAAGTTAGAGATAAGGAATTTATTTTAATATCACCATGCAAGAGGGTAATGAGATTTATGAAGAAGGGAAAGTTGAGCCCTAGATACATATCCCCCTTTAAGATCCTTAATCGTGTGGGGACTATAGTTTATCTCCTTAAGCTTCCCCCAAACATATCATAATTAAATAGTGTGTTCCATGTATCACTTTTTAGGAATTACATACTAGATTTGTTACATGGAATGAAATTAGAGGTTGTATGATTGTAATATTATATCTATTATGAATAATAGGTAGTGATATCTTAGAATATATAGATAAAGTTCCATGAAACAAGACTACTAACCTGGTCAAATTTCATTTGTAAAATCATAAGTTTAAGGATACGACATGGGAACTTGAATATGTGATGATTCAAAAGTACCATCATTATTTTTCTTTCGAGTAATGAAATATCTTGGGTGAAATTATTTTAAGGGAGTAAAATGTAACACCCAAAATTTTTAGTATGAATTCCGCTTTAAATAATTCACATGTCTTTAATATCTTGTGGTACATAAAAATAAATTTTAAAATGAAAAATGCCTTATTTGATTAATGTATAACATTATAATATAAAATTAAATACATTACAAGATAACCAAATGGAAAATAATTAAAAAAATTACAAGAGTAATAAAACCACAAGTAAATTAAAACACAACAATATTATAATATTCCTCATATTGATCTTCCTTGAGGATCATACTGCCAATGAAAACTATAGAAAGGATAAAAAGTGATTGAAATATGATAAATATATTAATAATAAAATGAAATATTACTATGAATGAAATTTATAAAAGTATTTAATGATATATATATAAGTGAAAATGGGTGATATGACTTTTGGAAATATATACGATCGTTGTAAATATAATAATTGATAATGCATATAAAAAATGAGAATATTTAAATGAGAATCAAATACCTTTTTAAAAATCAATAATATATAATATATATCATATATTAAAGATTTATAATATATATTTCACATTAAGTAAATAAGGAAAGATAATAAGTGAAATATAACTGAAAATTTCAAAAAATTGTTTTATTAAATAAAAAATATTTTTGTAAAGTATTATGTATTTTTAATTTAAAAGATAATTTTCGAAAATTTATACATTAAATTTGATAAAATGGATTCCATTTTTTGAATTAATTCTAGACTTTGTAATAGGTTCGATTTCATTTTTTTTTGAAAAAAGTAAGTTACCAGGGTGAATAGTATTTTCCATTAGTGAACTGTAAAAACTATAAAATATAGTATATGTCTAAAATGATGTATAAAAATTATAAAAATAAAAAAGTGTATAGTTGTGTTAATATTGTGTCTCATTTTTTTCCCACTTATGGTATAATTTTCATGTAAAAATTACCTTCCTTAATCATTATGTAATGATAAATTTCAAGTATACCACTCAAACACATGTATAAAATGCCCCCTCCACTACCCTTTCCAAACCACTTATAACACATTGTGGTCATACAGATGATTGGTTTTCAAAAAAGAGTTTGAAATTTTTATACTGTGGATGAGATAAAATTTTATATAGACCTTATAATGGAATTTTGGGAGTTTGATGGCCACAAGAGAGGCATTTTGGACTTGGAACAAGGCTCAGGTGGTAGTTGAAAGCTCAAGGGGGCATCGAGATGTGGCCAAGGTGGATAATAAAAATCACAACATGTAACATACATGAAATATTTTAAAGGTATTTTTCATTTATTTTCCATTCATGATTTGTTTTGGGAGTTTCCCAAGTTTTTATGGAGGAATGAGTGAGTTTTCATGAATTGGGCCGAACCGTGAGCCCAATTCCAGATTTAAAAATAAATTTTGTTTCTTTTATAACATTTTATTTTTTTAATATTTTTCACCCATTAAAATTCCTAAATGGACTCCCCTGACCTATTAACACTAAAATTGAAATTTGGAACCTTTAATAATCAATAATAATGGTTTATTTGGTGTTTTTATTTAAGGAATTGGGCCAGCCTGAAGGCCCATTTCCGGTTTTAAAAACAAAATTTGTTTAATTAATAAGTTATTCAATTTTAAATATTTTTTGGTGATTATAAGTCTCACCCAAGACCATTGAACCAAGCCACGCTCCCAGCATCTTTTCCCCCTCTTTGGAGCTCTTGTTCATCACAAATTAGTGCAGAACATTATAGGGTTTCTCAAATTAGCCAGAATTGAAGAGGTAAATTTATTCCTTCTTAACTCTCTCAATTCTTGCTATTTTCCCTCCATTACAGTTCCTACATAACCTTATCATCCTTCTTCAAACCACCCTTGACGTTTTTACTATTTTAAAATTCAGCTACTGGTGTATTTGGGGTGATTCTTCAAGATCCCTCAAGTAAGCGAGTCTCTTTCACTCTTCTTTCAATTTTCTTAGGGTTTCATTCATTGTTCTTATGGTTTCTTCCCTTATCCTTGAGGTTCCTAATGTACAGAAACTAGGTTTTAAAACCTATGGTTTAAACTTATGTTTTCTTGGTCAATTCTTGTGGTTTTATGTTTGATCTAGGCCTCTCTTGGTGCGGCGGTGGTGCGATTTGATTTTCGCACGAAGATTCAAGGTTTTTCATTAAATTGTTAGGTGATTTATTTTTGTATGAAATATTTGGGACCTATATGCTGTTTTTATGGTATTTACATGTCTATTCCATTTGAATGTTTCTGCAAAAATTTGTTTTAGTGGAAATTATAAAGCAAATGAATTTTAAGTGCCAATTTTTGGTGAAATTGGGGGGTTTTCATATAAATCTTTTATTGTTTCATTAAGAGATTCCCTATAAATACTTAGTTGTTTTTATTGAACTGAAATAGGGCTGAAAATAATGTTTAGAATGTTTATCCCCTTTGGTTTTTGCTGCAAAAAGGGTTTTGATGGTGTTTGTAGAGGAAGTGAAGTTTTGGTGCCACTTTCGTGTGAAAATGGACATTTTACAGAGTTATCACTTCTTTTTTGACATGGGGCTGCCATAAAATTGATTTTTTGTTTTCATTGAAATTTATTGGGATAAATTTACTATTTTGGTAACTTAAAAGTGTGCACAGAGTGTACAATTGGGGTTCTTAAGGGGTTTTTGTGTGCAAAACAATGCGAGATTTTGAGAAATTGTTTCATTAAAAATCAAAGTGTTTGTTGTGTGTTTTAAGTGGTATAAAATGAAAAAGATACTATACCGGGTGTATGTGATAATTAGTGGTGTTTTACATGAAAATGAATATGTGTTGCATGCTGAAATTGTTTGAGCACAAAGTGGGAAGCCTGGGCACCTAGGTGGGGCAGATGTGTACTCGTACAACTAGTGGACCAGATGAGTTTTGTCCCTGTTTCAATTAACATTTGGATAAGGAAAAATCTAAATAAACTATATGAATGATTAATGGGTACCAATAGGTTTTGGGTATGTTCCGTACTAGTGTATTGTGCATGAGAATGGATTTTACTATGGTTACTTTCCACCGAGGTATGAGGTGCATGGGGCCCGAGACTATCTAGTGCCTAGGGGTGTTCCTGATTTTTTTGCTCATTGTATTTGTGGTATTTTACCTTATATTGGGGTGTTTTTGGAAGTAAATTAAAGTATCTAACATTTTAATTAAAATGTGTTAATGTTCTGAAAATTTTATCTTGAAAACTGTTTTCAATTCAATGTTTCATTTCTTGGAATTTATCACATCTTTTCTTCACATATTAAAACTGATTGCTATTTCACATTGTATTGCATGATCTTTGGAATTATCGGGTGGTATCCTATTGGTATTAGTCTCACACACTACTTACACCCATTTGATGTAAGTAGACTTGGTTATGTTTGACTCGGGTAAAGGAAAGACTTTGGGTGGTGGCAGTTCAGGGTGTTAGTTCTCATCATTGGTGCGGAGTTGTGGAGACGACTTGTGGGTGACGACCCCTTGTCACGTGGAGTCCTTGGGGATGTCTTGATGCTGTATTTATTTGTATTTGGACCACTTTTATTGTCTTTAAACCAATGTATTCAGTTCTTGTTTTTTTCTTAAGACTTGTTTGGCTCTCAAATTTCATATTTATATTATGGATTGTTTTTAATGTTTTATGCTTTCATACTCGGGTAAATCAATCCCAAACCTAAATTAATGATATCTAGGCACTTGTGCCAGCCCGTGGGGATAGAGAAAACCCTTCAGGACTTTCCACGGGCTGAGTTTGGTGCTGGTATTGGTGGCGACCAGATTCGGTTCGTGACAAAATGGTATCAGAGGAGGTTAATGTTTTTGGATTATGTTACTATTTTGGGATGAGTCAGGATAGGCAAGAGCTAGGAATGTCAGGGCTCAGGGTTTTGGTCATGAGTAGGGTACTTTAACCACACCTCTCATGGAAGACCTTGAGTCACTGTGGGATGTTGGAATTGTCTTATTAACTTCACTTCCAGGTGAGACGTGTGGGCTGCAGACCACACGTGGACACCAGGCGGGGGTGGAGTAGTTGTTTCTTTTATAACTAAAATGTGTTTAGTTTATTTATATTTGATGTATTTGATTAAAATTTTCTAAATTGTGGTATTGACTATTGCTTTGTGACTGTTTATTTTTTTTTGTAGAAACATGCCTTCTCGGAAAGCTCCCATGCGCCCACGAGAGGAAGCCGAAGAGAGTTCTCCCACACCAATAGATCAGAGGATAGTTGAGGCTGTAGTCCAAGATACCCAAGCTCTGGTAAAATGACCATATCCTACTCCTATTCCTTACAGGGAAGAAGAGACAGGTCCTAAAAAAGATAAATCACAGAAGTTTCTGAAAAACAAGCCTCCTACCTTCCGAGGCAGCTCAAAACCATAGGAAGCATAGGAATGGCTCGAGAAGATCGAGCATATGTTTGAATTTATAGAAACAACTGAGGAGCTCAGGGTGAAGTGTGCCAAATTTCTGTTGGAGGGTCCTAGCCGTAAGTGGTGGGAGTCAGTGCTTTAGACTGGGAAGAATGAGTAGATGCGCTGGGGAGATTTCAAGGCCGTCTTTAATGAACAATACTACCCTGAGGTGTTGGATTATGCTAGGTCTAGAGAGTTCATGGACTTTATTCATGGGAATATATCTATGATGGAGTATGCCAACCGTTTCACTGAGTTGGTTCGGTATGCTCTAGAAATCATCTCTAATGAGCAGGCGAAGGCACAGAGGTTCGAGAAAGCATTGTGATCAGAGATATACTCCCAGGTGTTCTTGTTTAAGTTGAGGACCTATGATGAGGTCATTGATTGGGCGTTCATGGTGGATATTGATAGGAAAGGCAGGGCTGGTTTCTCTAGTTCAGTATCAGTAGTGGGAAGTGGAAAATCCTCAGAGAATAAAAGGAAGCAGTATGAACTTGTGAAGAAAGGAGGTGGCAGTTCAGGCCACTCTTCCAGGAAATTTTCTTCTGCGGCTTCTGATGCAAGATCAGTCGTGTTCCACCAATGTAGGAATCCGGGGAACATCTGACCAAGATGAAAAATTCCTCTAAATCCTTTTTATCAGTGTGGAGGCATGGGTTATTTATAGTGCTTTTGTGGTGTGGCACGTCCACTTTCGAGTGGGGCAAGGTCAGTGGATTCAAGAAGAGTGCTAGCACAGTTTGAGCCATCGAGGGCTGGGGGATCTCTATTTGGTGGCTATGGTGGTAGGGATGGGTCATCTTCTGGTCAGATCCAGTTCATGGCACAACCACATACTAGCGACCATACTCAGAAAGAGACCAGACATCTCCATGTGGTGCATTAGGCACCAGTAGGATCAGATGCGGGACTGTCGATAGTTAGAGGTACCATTTTGATCGCATCTTCTATAGCTACTGCTCTTTTTGATACTGGAAACTCTGTTTCATTTATTTCTTCCCGTTTTGTGGACAAGTTGAATTTTCCAACTGAGTTGATGTCTTTTGCGATGGAGTTTGTTACACCATTGGGAAAGAAGAAGGAGCAGGGTCTTAGGTGCCCATCGTGTGCGCTTTCCATGTTAGGGGTCGAGATAGAGTGATACCTCTTGATCTTAGACATGGATATTTTTGACATCATACTCAGCATGGATTGTCTAGTACACTTCCAGGCACACATTGATTGCTATAGGTGGTGAGTGAGTTTCACGACACCTGATGGGAGTCATCAGGTTTTTCAGGGAGAATGGGATCCCCGTTCGGGTTGTATAGGACCTCCACTCCCAGAGTTGGGAAGCATTACCTTCTAGTTATTGTCGCTCATGCTAGAGGATAATGGTATTTCCCCTAGAGGTGCGCTACCTCATGTAGTGAATGAGTTTCCGGAGGTATTCCTGGATGATTTCTCAAGTTTTCCCCTGGAGCAGGATGTGGAGTTTTCAATTGATCTGGCACCGGGAACACAGCCGATATCTCTTCCCTCTTATCGCATGACCCCCACCAAGATAAGGGAATTAACGATATAGCTGGATGAATTTGAATCAAAAGGATTCATTCGCCCGAGCATCTCTCCTTGGGCCGCTCTTGTGTTGTTCATGAAAAAGGATGATGGATCCCTCAAGTTTTGCATTGACTACAAGAAGCTGAATAAGGTCACAATTAAGAAAAAATACCCTTTACCCAGAATAGATGATTTTTTCGATCAGTTGAAGGGGGAAAAGTGGTTCTCAAAAATATACTTGTGTTCGGGCTATCATCAGCTCCGGGTAAAGGAGTCAGATATCCCAAAGACATCCTTTCGAAGTAGGTACGACCACTTTGAGTATTTGGTCATGCCCTTTGAATTGACCAATGTTACAATAGTCTTTATTTCACTCATGAATAGGGTGTTCCATCAGTATCTCGATTACTTCATTGTGGTGTTCGTGAATAAAATTATAGTATACTCTGGCTCTAAGGAGGATCACTAACATTACTTTAGGACCATCTTGGGCACTTTGTAGGATCACCGCCTCTATGCAAAGTTGTCAAAGTTCACTTTCTGGATCAGGGATGTGATATTTCTAGGGAATGTGATCTCTGAGCAGGGGGTTTCAGTGGACCTCGAGAAGATTAGTGCAATTATGTCATGGGAGCAGCCAAAGAATGTGTTTGAGATCAGAAATTTCCTTGGCCTAGCTGGTTATTACATGTGATTCGTTCAGGATTTCCCTCAGCTTGCTTCACCGATGAACGCACTCACCTAGAAACGGGTGAAGTTTGTATGGGCCCCAAAATGTTAGGAATTATTCGAGGAGATGAAGAGTCAGTTGACTACCACCCCCATGCTGATTTTTCCAAAGGCTAGAAAGGGATATGTGGTCTATTGTGATGCTTCAGGTATGGGTCTTGGGTGCGTGCTTATGCAGGATGATCACATGGTGGTGTATGACTCTCACCAACTTTGAACACATGAAAAGAACTACTTGAACCATGAATTGGAGTTGGCAGTGGTGATGCATGCTTTGAAGACTTGGTTTCACTACCTCTTTGGGGAGAAGTTTTTGGTCTACTCTGATTCCAAAAGATTAGCCTATATCTTCTCATAGAAGGACCTCAACTTGAGGCAGCGTCGTTGGATCGAGTACTTGTAGGGGTTCAACTTTGAAATTGTCTATACCCCAGGAAAGGGTAATTTGGTGGCTGATACTTTGAGCAGAAGAGTTCTAGTGCAGGCTTTGATGAATTCCAGTGATGAGTGGAATTTGATGGGGTTCTTTTCTTTGATGCATGTGGAGACCAGGGAACAAATTGGAGGTGTGTTCTTAGTGAGCATCCAGTTGACTCCTTCTCTGTTGGACTTGATTAAGTGGGAACAACCCAGTGATGAGATTTGTCAGTGGTCGAAGTAGTTTCTTCATAATGGAGAGACATCCTCTGATTGGTCGTCGTCTCCCAAGGGAATCTTGTGCTTCAAGGGCCATTCAGTAGTGTCGTTATCTCTACAAAAGGTGGTGATGGAGGAAAACCACCAGTCTCAGTGGAATTTCTATCCAGGTTCCACCAAGATGTATTATGATGTCCATCGGAAGTTCTAGTGTCCTGGTATGAGACAAGACATAGCAGACTTTGTGTTGAGATGCTACACATTCCAGTAGGTGAAAGCAGAGTATCAAAGGCCCTCTAGTTTTCTCCAACCATTACCCATTCATACCTGGAAGTGGAACGATGTCTCAATGGACTTTATTGTTGAATTACCTTGTAAACATCGGGGTAAGAATTCCATTTGGGTGGTGATTGATCGTCTGACCAAATCAGCCCACTTCATACCAATCAGAGATACAACTAAAGTGGATGAGTTGGGCCATTTTTATCTTCAGGATGTGGTGAGACTCTATGGTGTACCATCAACAGTTGTCTTAGATAGAGACCCCCATTTCACTTCTCAGTTTTGGGAAGGATTTTAGAAGGCCTTGGGGTCTCAGACTAAGATGAGAATGACATACCATCCTCAGACGGATGGTCAGACAGAGCGAGCGAATCAGATTTTGGAGGACATGCTCCGTGCATGTGTCATGAACATTGGAGGTTCCTGGGATTGAAATTTGGGTCTAGTTGAGTTTTCTTATAATAACAGTTACCAATCCTCTATTCAAATGGCTCCTTTTGAGGCACTCTACGGTCGTCCTTATCGGTCCCCCCCCGTGTTGGGATGAAGTAGGTGAGACCTCACTACTGGGGCCGAGTCTGGTGCAGGAGACATTTTAGAAGATCAAATTTATTAGGCTGTTCTTGTTGATAGCTTAGAGTCATCATAAATCTTATGCTAACTGGAGGTGTTGTGACCTAGAGTTTTCTATGGGTGATAGGGTATTCTTGAAAGTGGCCCCTCGTCTGGGCCACCATCGATTGGGGAAGCAAGGGAAGATGATGACACGATATGTTGGCCCTTTTGAGATCACTGAATATATTGGAAAGGTGGAATACAGGTTGGCCTTACCTTCTCAGTTGACGTCCATCCATGACATCTTCCATGTCTCCCAGTTGAAGAAATACAACCTGGATCCGTCCCATGTACTGAGTTGGGAAGAACTGGAGATAGAGCCTAACTAGTCAATTTTTAAGAGTCCAGTGAAAATAGTGGACTCCCAAGAGAATGTTCTTTGAGGGAATTCTATTCCGCTAGCCCAGTTTCATTGGAAGCATGGTAATGATACACATGAGACATGGGAGCAGAATTCAGGGGTTGAGGAAGAGTATCCATTCCTATTTTTTGATCAAGCTTCAGGTTGAATTTCCGGGATGGAAAGTTTTCATGGTGGGGAGAATTTTCATATACATGACATATTTTAAATTTATTTTTCATTTGTTTTCCATTAATTCTTTGTTTTAGGGGTTTCCCAATCTTTTATGGAGTAATGGGTGAGTTTTCATGAATTGGGCCAAACCGTGAGCCCAATTCCAAATTTAAAAATAAATTTTGTTTCTTTTATACCTTTTTCATTTTTTAATATTTTGCACCCATTCCAATTCCTAAATGGCCTCCTATGAATTATTAACACCACCATTGAAATTTGTAACCTTTATTAATCCATAATAATGGTGTATTTTGTGTTTGTATTTAAGGAATTGGGCCATCCTGAAGGCCCATTTCCAGTGTTAAAAAAAAAATTATTTAATTAATAAGTTATTAAATTTTAAAGTTTTTTAGGTGATTCCAAGTCTCAAACAAGACCATTGAACCCAGAAGCGTTCCCAACCTCTTTTCCCCCTCTTTGGAGCTCTTTTTCATCGAGAATTAGTGCAGAAAATTATAGGGTTTCTCAAATCGTCCAGAATTGAAGAGGTAACTTCATTCCTTATTAACCTTCTCAATTATTAATCTTTTTTCTCCATTCCAGTTCTTACATAACCTCATCATCCTTATTATAACCTCCCTTTAATTTTTGACTATTTTAAAATTCAGATACTAGTGTATTTGGGGTGATTCTTCAAGATCCCTCAAGTAAGTGAGTCTCTTTCACTCTTCTTTCAATTTTCTTAGGGTTTCATTCATTGTTCTTAGGGTTTCTTCCCTTATACTTGAGTTTCCTAATGTCCAGAATCTAGGGTTTCTAACCTATGTTTTAACCTTAGATTTTCTTGGTCAATTCTTGTTTTTTAGGTTTGATCTAGGTCTCTCTTGGTGTAGCGGTGGTGCGATTTGATTTTCGCACAGAGATTCAAGGGTTTTTGTTAAATTGGTAGGTGATTTATTTTGATATGAAATCTTTGTGACCTAGATGCTGTGTTTATGGTATTTTAATATCTATTTCATTTGAATTTTTCTGCAAAAATTGGTTTTAGTGGCAATTATAAAGAAAATGAATTTTAAGTGCCAATTTTTGGTGAAATTGGGGGTTTTTCATATAAATCTTTTATTGATTCATTAAGGGATTCCCTATAAATACTTAGTTATTTTTATTGAACTTAAATAGGGATGAAAATACTATTTATAATGTTTATCCCCTTTGGTTGTTTCTGAAAAAATGGGTTTTGATGGTGTTTGTAAAGAAAGTGAAGTTTTGGTGCCACTTTTGTGTGAAAATGGATGTTTTACAGAGTTATCACTTCTTGTTTGACATGGGGCTTCCATAAAATTTAGTTTCTTTTTTCATTGAAATTTATTGGGATAAATTTACTATTTTGGTAACTTAAAAGTGTGCACAAAGTGTAAAATTGGGGTTCTTAAGGGTTTTTTGTGTGCAAAACAATGCAGTATTTTGAGAAATTGTTTCATTAAAAATCAAAGTGTTTGTTGTGTGTTTTAAGTTGTATAAAATTCTATAGCTACTCTAATAGGTTTATGTGACCATTAGTGGAGTTTTACATGAAAATGGATATGTTTTGGATGCTTAAATTTTTTGAGCACTAAGGGGGAAGCCCAAGTACCTAGGAGGGGTGGATGTGTACTAGTACGATTAGTGGACCAGATGAGTTTTATCCCTATTTCACTTAGCATTTGGATAAAGACTACTCTAACTAAACTATATGGATGATTAATTGGTACCACTATGTTATGGATATGTTCCATACTAGTTTATCATTCTCTATAACAGATTTTACTATGGTTACTTTACACCGAGGTATGAGGTGCATGGGGTCCGAGACTATCTAGTGCCTAGGGGTGTTCCCAATTTTTTTGCTCATTGTATTTGTGGTATTTTACCTTTTATTGGAGTGTTTTTTGAATTAAATTATATTATCTAACATCTAAATTTAAATGTATGAATGTTCTGAAAATTTTAGCTTGAAAACTATTTTCAATTGAAAGTTTCATTTCTTGGAATTTATCACAACTTTTCTTTGCGTATTAAAACTACTTGCTATTTCACATTGTATTTCATGCTATTTGGAATCATTGGATGGTATCCTATTAGGATTAGGATCACACCCTAATTAAACCCATTTTGTGTAATTAGACTTGGTTATGTTTGACTCAGGTAAAGGAAAGGCTTTTGGTAGTGGCAGTTCGGGGTGTTAGTTCCCATCCTTGGTACGGAGTTGTGGAGACGGCTTGTGGGTGATGACCCCTTGTCGTATAGAGTCCTTGGGGATGTCTTGATGCTGTATTTATTTGTATTTGGACCACTTTTATTGTCTTTAAACCAATTTATTCAGTTATTTTTTTTCTTAAGACTTATTTGGCTCGAAAATTTCAAATTTATATTATGGATTGTTTTTAATGTTTTATGCTTTCATACTCAGGTAAATCATTCCCAAACCTAAATTAATGACACCCGAGAACTTTTTCTAGTCAGTGGGGATAGGGAACGCCCTTCGTGCCTTGTCACGGGCCAGGTTTGGTGCCGGTATTCGTGGAAACTAGATTCGGATTGTGACACAACATACCCCTAGAGATCCAATTGGAACCAGCATCTAATCAATAGTATTTTTAAAGGGGTAATTATAGAATTTCCCTCTTGAGTTTTTGAGGAGGTATCCCCCTCTTCCCCCTTTTTTGGTGTGCATGAACTTCGAAAACACCATCCATTACTTCCTTCAATACCCCTTGGTTTTGGGTGTGTTTTTGGGAATTATTTCAATGGTTTGAGGTTAGTATAACCCTAAATAAATATCCTATATTCTACTCCTTACTACCCTATAATTTTAGAGTTCTTTGTTATAGTTTCCATTGGTGATTCCTCTATATCATGGTGGAATCACCTATTTCTCTTGGGGATTCCACTTAGCTAGTATAGAGGATATCCCAAGATGACTTATGCATGTTGTCACACATCATATCAATTAAGGTATGTAGAACTGCCAATTTTATTAATGTCTTTCCTTAGATTTTAAATTCATTGGTGTTTTCTTAGCATTGGGGTTTAGGGATTTGGTCCCAAATATAGTCCTCGGTATGCCATGGATCTTTGGTGAGTGGATGGTCATGGTTTGGATGTGGTGAGAGATTAGGTTTGGTTTTACATTATTTATTCCCTTATGGATTATTATTAAATTAAGTATAAGTGGTTATAATAATTGTTGTGATGTCATGATGTGAGATAGGTACCCATTTTATGATGGGAACTTGGTTAGACCTTGGTAGATTCTACTGGACCTTGGAAAATGTTAAAGATTCCTTAAAGTTAGGTGGTCTAAATTCATTTCCCTAAAATTCTTGCTATACTATTTCATTTTAGGTTGTGTTGTCACACTATATTACCAGTATCTTGGCCTAATAAATGATTTAAATTGTTAGTTTTCCTATAATACCTTAGAAACCTCTTTTGGTATTATAAAAATGTGTTGGATTAGGGAAAACCTTTTTTTAACTATTAATGTAGCGAGTTATGCATGTTCCTTGGTTTTGGGTATTTAAAGCGGGGTCGTTTGGGGATACCCATGGAAATGAATGAGTTTAATTTGAAATTTTGGTTGCCTAGGATGACCATTAGGAACCAGGAATTATTAAGGAATTGGAATTGATAAAAAGGGAATTGTGAACTGAATTAAATTATGAGATTAGACTTTGGAATTATTTAATGGAATTATGTTTTGATTTAAATGGAGGGATTAGACTAAAATGTTAAAATTATTTCTATGAGAATTGTATTTGAGAATTAGAATGTCATGGGAAGTTCCTTGAATTTCTAATGAAATTTATTAGTGTGGAATGCCATGGATGAGCCTTGGATTCCACTAGGGGATTCATATGAATAATGGGAGTGAAATTTTAGTTGGATTAAATTAAGTACAATGATATTCAATGTATTGAGTAAGCTAGTTTATTATACATAGATTCATTACTGTGAATTACATGGGGAAGCTCCCCCTTAGATTCAGTAATGTATTCATTTTTCAAATTCTATAGGTTAATGCCATGGATTATTAAGGGCATCTATTTTTAAATGCTACAAAATGAGATCCCTGTATTTAGCTTGATTATTCTTGTTATATAATACCTTAGGTGTGAGATTGGATTCAAATTGAGTCATGATTCTAAATATCAAGGGTAGTCCCTTGAGTTAAAACCAGACTGATGATTTTACTTGGATATTAATGGGATGGAATTCTAGTATAAGCCACATGGATTCCACTCAGGACACTTGATTATGGTTTCCTTAGTGATGCACCTTGGAACCTAGTTGAGACATGATACTTACACCATGATTATAGTTACTTGTGATGGCTGAAGTAGGTAGTGTCGACCTGGGTTTTTCCCTAGAGACTTGAGTCTTTACCAAATTCTAGTTATTTCCACAATTTTTTTAATATAGTATTATTTATTTATTCCACACATTATGCTATATGCTCACTGATTGTATTTGTATGATACACTGTTGGTGGTGTCCTAATGAGTTATAATCACATCCTGATTTGACCTCCATGGAGATTGGGTACCCAAGAAGATGACCCTTGGTCGCAGGCTATGATTTCAAGGCATGGCCTGAGGTAATGCTTGATTGTTGTTTGTCTAGATTGGAGTTTGGGAGTTGAGAGTGAGGCTAGAGCTTATAATTTCCAAGGGTTATGTTGTCTTTAGGTCTTTTAAATTTTATTTATATTTATATTATTTTAATTTTATATTATATACTTCCCTTCCTGTTATGTATGTATCATCATTATGATATTAAATGGGATATAATTTGGTATTTTATTTCCTATAGTATTTTTATCTAGTTTGTGATATTTTTTGATGTTTCCTTCATTTCCATTATGTTGAAATATGACAAGAGAGTGTATTCTTCCCATTGTACCACCTATAAACCCTTGCTTATTTTCAGTAGCCTATGGAATATGAGGAGGCACACATGAGGTCATGAGGAACATCGGCCTGGGGTACTAGTTCAGTGGATCTTAGGTTGCGATGTTATGAAATTGTATTGGATCTATCATTTTGTTTTGTTTTACTATTTGGGTATGGTAGATTTGAGACTAGTGTAACATCCCAAGAAAATAAAGAGTAAGAGATTTTCATATTTATTAATATTAGTGAATTAAATATTAATTTTACTTTAAATAGGATGATATGTTTGATGGCGTACCCGATACGCAACAACGAGTTTCTATGAAATCTTACGTTGCACATAATGTTGAGTTATACTGAAAAATAATAATATAATATTATTATTTTAAATAGTAATTAACACATAGTTGTTGTATTGGAAGGAATGAAAAGAACTAACTAAAATATGATTACATAGGTTTATTAAATGTTTTTACATTTATCTAATAAAAGTTATAGGCTTAAAATGTGAATGAATCCAATTTTAAGCATAAATACTCTAATATTCTTTAAAAGGTAGATTTACCACCTTTTGATGGAAAACCCTTTTTAAATATAGTTTTTGTCACTTTTATATATTCTATTTGACCAAATAAACTTATTATTTAGAAGTAGGACATTAAAATTTACTTTGGGTAAAATTTTGGTATTTTCTTGATAAAGTTCATTTTTTAATGAATAGTGAAAATACTCCATTTTAATTCAAAACCACATTTTAATCTAATTTATTTATATGGTTATATTATATTTTTAATTAGTTTTAAAGTTAAATTAGATTATATTTTTACCAATTACATCCAATTTTGGTCATTGGAAGTAATTTCACTTTGAAATTGGGCATAAACAAGCGTCAATCTTTTGATAGTTATTATTTCTTAAAAACATGTTTTTTGTTTTGACAACGAGAATTAATTTTAAATTAATTTATACCACTTAAGTGTTTTGAATTTGGGAAAATTGATTCCATATTTGGAATCAAGAGGTACAAATTGTGTAAATAGGTAACTTTTATTTTTATACATTATGAATATTTACTTCAGAAAATATTTTATTTACCGTGGTTAAAGGGTAAATCTAGTAAATAAGGGTAAAAAAATATTATTATAATAATATTACATTACCCTAAAATGTGTTCTATTCCTATTGGTTGATACATGTCTGACCATGGGCATCCTTGGGTCGATTTTGGGACCCCATGGAGCTACTTGGGAGTGATAATGACACTTTATATTAATTAATTTAAAGTAAGGACATGAATAACATAAACATATATCTTTTAGTAAAATAATTTTATGTGAGGTTATATAAGTGATCTCTTCGACTATAAATATTCATTTAAAATATAAAAATATTTCCTACATCATGGTACTTTATTTATAATTTTTATACTTCAAATAAATAAATTTATTTATGACACAATGATGATGTAATGATTACCTCATTAATGAATGTTTTAAATAAATGAGATTATAAATGTTAAAAAAAATTATTTGGAAACTTTTTATGCCATACACGAATTTTAGAGATGATTTTGACTTTTTATATTTGAATTATTGTAGGTTTTTCGAAATAATCAAGTTGTTATAGATTTTTTAAAAGTCTTGATATGAATAGTATTTAAATTGACATAAATGAGTTTTAAATCAATAAATATTTTATTAAATGATATAATAATCCTAAAAATCTAAAATTTGGATAAATTACTTATATAATGTTGATAATTTCATTAATGAACTAATTTTGGTTATATTGTCATTTTATGGTAACTATATTAACTATATTGTATGAATATATAAGAGAACATGGTAAAAGTTAAATAAGCTAACAAATGGTTAAATAAAAAAGATAAGGATTAAAAATTATCCAAAACTTATACAATTATTATTGGATGATTTTATTTATAATTATATGCACATTATCTTCTAATTAAATATGTTTTGGACCTTTTGAAACCGAAAATAAGTTTATAATAAAATAATATTTTCAAACTTTCATAAAGAGCATCTCCTCCCTCTTATAAAAGGCCACCACCTCTAACCCATTACACAAACCTCTCAATACCATTGGTTCATCCAAAATCTGATAAAAGAATATCTCAACATCCCTCTATTCCTTCTATAATCCTTAACTTAGGAATAAATCACTTTAAGAAAGCCTTTTGGTTCAAACCAAAGGGAGTTACCCGATTTAAAGGTAACATCTTCCCTCAAGCTCTCTTCTTTTATTTTACTTCTTCACTCCCTAGGATATTTTTATTCTTTGTTTACATAAAAACACCAGTATTCTCAATATACTAGGTTGTTTTTATGATAAGGATTCAAACTACACTTACACACACCTCCATCTAATGAATACGAACATACTGTTTCTGCGTACGATGAACTACTGCCTCACGAAATGATGATTGTTGGATTATCTCCTACCGCCTCTCATGGTGGCCATTATAACAACACTGTAATTATATATAATATTTATTTTATCTCTATTCTTCTATAATTCTCTTTTATAACATACCTTTATGCTTTTCATGTTGCATATATACGATAATTTCATTTGAGAAAGTGAGGACTACCGCCCCCTCAAAGTGATATGACTCGTTCATACCATACATAGAATGTATAAAGGATGGTGTTAATGAATTTATGTAACATATATAAAATATGATATTATACTGGAATAATAATATACTTATGTATCATTTGGTTTTCATTTATTTTAAAATGAAAAAAATGAAATGAAAGTAATGATCATGGGTACGTACGACTTACCGTCTCCCTGAACGGTGCATTTCATTTTCATATATCCAAATGAAATGGACTATTATAAATACATATATACTGAATATATATTATATATATGATATATAAATAATGAATATCATTCTAGAGATAATGTAATTTCGACCACATGGACAATTTATAATTATAACAAGTTCATTTTTAACTCAAGTTCCAAACATCCAAAAAATGTCCAATAGGAGCTCAAATAATTAACTAATTGTTATATCAAGGTAATAAGTGATATAAAAGGAATAATAAACTTGAAAAATGTTCTTAAGTAAGTATAAATTAACTTTAGTGTATTATTTAGGAAATTAAAGTAGGAACGGGTCAAGTCAGACACGAGGTATGGGACTTTGCCGCAATCTCCTTTAATTGAGGCATGTTTTGATAATATACACCTCCTTATTTTATATGGTATATAATAAACCCATTTGACTTTTAATTTCATTCAAAGGGAATATTTTTTTCTACGTATCGTTTTACTATATTAAAAAAGGAATGTTTTTTACGTTTTTGGTGACAATGACCTCTCCGCTGCCGTAATCGTTAGTTTGTTTCCTCTATAAGACTTAATGTTTTTATGGAAAAGAAATCCCTTATTCTTTTTTTGGGTGTTTTGGTATTGAAAATGGTTTTTGAAATGGATTTATTATTTTAATATCTTGAAATTATTTCTTGTTATTTCAAATGAAATGTTATTAGGAAAATTTTTATATTTTCAATATTTTATGTGTTATGATTTTATAATGGTACTTGGACATTTGACGGGTGGTTACATGATAAACCAAATGACGAGTGGTGCCATGATAAAATAGGATGGTTGGTTACGTTATAACCTCCAATGCATTGGGTATGGAAGTCGTCCGTATGGATATTCCATTTAGTGATATGTGTGAAAGTTGACCGTATGGTTATTCCATTTAAGTATGTTTATGTCCCAAGTTACCTTTATATGTTATGTGTTCTTTCTATGGGTTTTATGGTAATATTTTTGTGACAAAAGGTTAAGCAATGATATTTTATTCATTGAAGAGTATTTACTACTTCATAAAGGTGAAAAGTATTAATTATGATAAACTATTCATGGTTTACTTGTTCTTTTGAAAAACTAATAGTTTTCCTTCTTTTTGTATCCCTTACTGAGATTTTTATGCTCATCCCAAGTTTTTTTGAATTTTTTTCATAGGAATTAAATAATAATAGGTTCAAGGATGGGATCATGTAAAAGTCATGATGTCTAAAATATGAAACTATACATGACCCTTTTTTTCAAGAGTTTTTATTTTATGAAAAATAGGATACTGAATAGAAGTGTCTATATGTAATATTCAAATTGTTATGTATATGTTATAACCTAATTCTCTAAATATCTAAACTTGAAAATATCCTCAATTTGAATTATCAACTTAATTCAATATTATGTAATGTTTAAGGCCGGGTCCTTATAGTTGGTATCAGAGGCCGGTTTAGACAACTTTAGGAGTTAGGATATTGTTAAATTAATATCCATAAATTAATTTATGTTAATATTGAAATGATATAGCATTTAAAGATTACCATGTTTCTTCATCTAAGATGTGTTTGTTCAGAATTATTTTTCTATAGAGGAAACATGGAATCTATGTTGGGAAGGCATACAGAGGATAATAACCTTCCAAATCAGCATCCTGAGATGGTTAGAATCATAATTGAATAGTTTGTTGGAGTGATGGATCAGTTGAATTAGGTGATAAATAGTGGTTGTGTTTATAGATGATATTTTGGTCAGGAGGAACATGAAAGTCAAATAAGGCATGTTTTACAAACCTTAAAGGAAAAGAAACTATATGGAATGTTTATTAAGAGTGAATTTTGGTTGCAACAAATTTCATTACTTGGTCACATTGTTTCAAAAAATGGAATAACTGTTGATACTGCTAAAACAGAAGTTGTTGAATAATGAACAAGACCTACCAATATCACAAAGATTCATAGTTTTCTTGGTTTAGCAGGTTATTACTAGAGGTTTGTTGAAATTTTTTTACGGTTATCTAGCCCAATGACTAAGTTAAATTGAAACGGTGTTAAGTTCATTTGGAAAAAATAATGTGATGATTGTTTTTAGGAATTGAAAATAAGATTGTTGAATGCTCCAGTTTTTCCACTACCATTCAGAAATGGTGAGTTTTTTATCTATAATGATGCTTTATTGAAAGAACTTGGTTGTGTCCTAATGCAGAATGATCAGGTAATTGCTTATGCTTCACGTCAGTTGAAACCTCATGAGTTAAATTACCCTACACATGATTTAGAATTATCTTATGTTGTTTTTTATTTAAAAATTTGGAGGCATCATCTGTATGGAGTAAAATGTGAAATATATACTGACCACAAAAGTTTTGAAGTATATATTTACTCAGAAGGAATTAAACATGATATAAAAGAGATGGTTAGAATTAATCAAGGATTATAATTGCACAATCCATTACCATCTGGGAAAGGAAAATAATGTGGATGACGCTTTGAGTCAAAAGAGTAATGCTACCCTAACTATGATACATTTGGAATGAGATCCTTTGGTTTTTGATTTGATGAATTTTGGAATGAAAGTTGTTGGTGCAGGAAATTCCTCTATTTTGTTTTAGGTTTTAGTACAATCATCCCTAGCAGACAGAATTAAGCAAGCTCGGAAAGATGACAGTGAGTTTTAGAAAAAGGTATAATTGGTTCCTAAGGGTAAATTTCTTGAGATTAATATTGATAGAGACTGTATTTTGAGGTTTGGAAAGAGATTATGTGTGCCTTGTGATTCACAGTTGAAGAAAGAGTTGTTATGTGAAGCTTATAGTTCTCTGTTTTTAGTTCATCCTGGAAGTACTATGATGTACAAAGATCTTTGAGAGTATTACTGATGGGATGGAATGAAAAGAGATATTTCTAACTTTACTGCGAGGTGTTTGAATTGTCAACATGTTAAATCATAGTGGCAGAAACTGAAAGAGATGCTTCAGTCTTTACCGGTGCCAGAGTGGAAATGGGAAAATATATCCATGGACTTCGTTGTGGGATTACCAAAGACATCTCGAGCTAACAATGCAATCTGGGTTATTATTGATCAATTGACTAAATCTTCTCATTTCCTTCCTATTTGAGATACTTTGTATCTAGATCAACTTTATCGATTGTATGTTAAAGAGATAGTTAGGTTTCATGGAGTTCCCCTCTCCATTGTATCTGATCGTGATCCTAGGTGAAATTTTAACTTTTTGAAAGGCCTTCAAAAGTCATTAGGTACTGAATTAAATTTTAGTACAACTTTTCTTCCACAATCAGATGGGCAGTCAGAACAAACAATTCAGACTTTGGAAGATATGCTACATGCTTCTTCAATGGATTACCAAGGAAGTTGAGACCAATATATTTATTTGGTTTAATTTTCTTATAATAACAATTTTCATTCTATAATACAGATGGATCCATTTGAGGCATTATATGGAAAGCAGTTTTGAACTCTAAATTTTTGGAATGAAGTAGGTGAAAGGAAGCTGATGGGTCTAGAATTGGTAGAAGAGATGGTAGAGAAAGTTCAGTTGATTCAGAAGCACATGAGAATAGCTCAGAGCAGGAAGAAAAGGTATGTGGATAACTGGAGGAAGGATCTTTCTTTTGAGGTAGGTGATCATGTCTTTCCCGAAGTTTATCCATGGAAAAGTGTGATGCGTTTTGGAAAGAAGGGAAAGTTGAGTCCGAGGTTCATTGGACCCTTTAAAATCCTAGAGAAAGTTGGATCAATTGCCTACAGAGTGGATTTACCTCCAAGTTTATCCCAGGTACACAATGTTTTTCATGTTTAAATGTTGAGAAATTATATGCCAGATCCATCTCATGTTTTGTGTCCAGAGGTAGTTCATTTGGGAGAAAATATTTCTTATGAGGAACAACCAGTCTAGATTATTGACCGAAGAGAGAAAGTGTTGCGAAATAAGGTAATTCATCAGGTAAAAGTTTTGTGAAAAAATCATATAGTTTAAGAGGCAACGTGGGAATCTGAAAATTCTATGAGAGATAAATACCCCCATTTATTTGATAAGTGAATAAAATTGCAACAATGTAATTTCCAAAATGGGGGAAGGATGTAACATCCCAGGTAAATAAAGAGCAATAGATTTTCATATTTATTAATATTTTTGAATTAAATATTAATTTTACTTTAAATGGGATTCTATGTTTGATGGCGTACCCAATAAAAAACATTGAGTTTCTTTGAAATCTTACGTTGCACACAATGTTGAGTTATACTGAAAAATAATAATATAATATTATTATTTTAAATGGTAGTTAGCAGATAGACATTGTATTGGAGAGAATGAACAGAAATAAATAAAATATTATTACACATGTTTATTAAATGTTTTTACATTTATCCAATAAAATTTATAAGCTTAAAATGGGAATGAATCCAATTTTAAGCATAAATACTCTAATATTCTTTAAAAGGTCAATTTACCACCTTTGGATGGAGAACAATTTTTAAATCTAGTTTTTGTCACTTTTATATATTATATTTGACAAAATAAAATTCTTATTTAGAATTAGGTCATCAAAATTTACTTTGGGTAAAATTTTGGTATTTTTCTGATAAAGTTCATTTTTAATGAATAGTGAAAATACTATATTTTAATTCAAAACTGCCTTTTAATCTAATTTATTTATATGGTTAGATTATCTTTTTGATTAGTTTTAAAGTGTAATTAGATTATATTTTTACCATTTAATCCAATTTTGGTCATTGGAAGTAATTTCACTTTAAAATTGGACATAAACAAGTGTCAATATTTTGATAATAATTATTTCTTAAAAACACGCTTTTTTTGTTTTGACAATGAGAATTAATTTTAAATTAATTTATGCCACTTCTATATTTGGAATTTGGGAAAATTGATTCCATATTTGGAATAAGGAGGTCCAAATTTTGTAAATATGTAACTTTTATTTTTAGACACTATGAGTATTTACTTCAGTAAATATTTTATTTACCATGATTAAAGGGTAAATCTGGTAAATAAGGGTAAACACATATTATTATAAGAATATTAAATTAACCTAACATGTGTCCTATTAATATTTTTTGATACATGTCTGACCATGGGCATCCTTGTGTTGATTTTGGGACCCCATAAAGCCACTTGGGAGTGATAATGATACTTTATATTAATTAATTTAAAGTATGGACAAAAATAACATAAACATATATATTTTAGTAAAACAATTTTATATGGGGTTATATAAGTGATCTATTCGACTATAAATATTAATTTTAAAGATAAAAAGATTTCCTACATCATGATATTTTATTTATAATTTTTATACATCAAATAAATTAATTAATTTATGACACAATAATGATGTAATGATTACCTCATTAATGAATGTGTTAAATAAATGAGATTATAAATGTTAAAATAAATTTATTTTGAAACTTTTTATGCCATCCAAGAATTTTAGGGATGATTATGACTTTTTATATTTAAATTATTTTAGGTTTTTTGAAAGAATCAAGTTGCTATAGATTTTTTAAAAGTCTTGATATAAATAGTATTTAATTGACATAAATGAGTTTTTAAATCAATCAATATTTTATTAAATGATATAACAATAATAAAACTCTAAGATTCTTCCAAATTACTTATATAAGGTTTATAATTTTATTAATGAACCACTTGTGGTTCTATTTTAATTTTATTGTAACTATATTAACTATATAGTATGAATATATAAGAGAACATGGTAAAAGTTAAATAAGTTAACAAAGGGTTAAATAAAAAATATAAGGATTAAAAACTATCCAAAACTTTTCCAATTATTATTTTATGAATTTATTTCTACTTATATGCACATTATATTTGAATTAAATAAGTTTTGGACCTTTTGAAACTGAAAATTAGTTTATAATAAAATAATATTTTCAAAATTTCCTAAAGAGCCTCTCCTCCCTCTTATAAAAGGACACCACCTCTAACCCATTACACACACCTCTCAAGCCCCATGGATCATCAAAAATATTCTCCAAGAATCCCTAAACATCCCTCTTTTCCTCATATAAGCCTTAACTTAGACAGAAAGCACTTTAATAAAGCCTTTTGGTTCAAACCAAAGGGAGTTACCCGATTTAAAGGCAACGTCTTCCCTCAAGTTCTCTTCTTTTATTTTAAATCTTCACTCCCTATGATCTTTTTTATTCTTTGTTTACATAACAACACCATTATCCTCAATATACTAGGTTTTTGTTATGATAATTATTAAAACTACACTTACACACACCTCCATATAATGGATACAAACATATTGTTTCTGTGTACGACGAACTGCTACCTCACGAAACGATGATTGTTCAATTATCTCCTACCACCTATCATGGTGGAAATTATGATGTAAATGTAATTATAAAAGATATTTATGATATTTATTTTTATATATATTCCTTTTAAATTCTTCTTTATAACATACCTTTATGCTTTTCATGTTTTATATATACGATAATTTCATTTGAGGAAGTGCGAACTACCACCCACTCAAAGTGATATGACTCGTTCATTCCATACATGGAACGTATAAAGGATGGTGTTAATGAACTTAAGTAATGTATATAAAATATGATATTATACTGTAATAATAATATACCTACGTATCATTTGGTTTTCATTCCTTTTAAAAGGAAAAAAATGAAATGGTAGTAGTGTTCTTGCATACGTACGACTTACCATCTCCATGAATGGTGCATTTCATTTTCATATATCCAAATGATATGGACTATTATAAATACATATATACTAGATATATATGATATATATGATATATAAATCATGAATATCATTCTATAGATAATGTAATTTTTACCACATGGACAATTTATAGTTATAACAAGGTCATTTTTAACTCAAGTTCTGAACATCAACAAAATGTCTGATATGAACTCAAATAATAAACTAATTGTTATAGCAAGATAATAAGTGATATAAAAGGAATAATTAAATTTAAAAAGGCTCTTAATCAAGTATAAATTAACTTAAGTTTATTATTCAGGAAATTAAAGAATGAATGGGTCAAGTCGGACACGAGGTAAGAGACTTCGTCTCAATATCCTTTCATTGAGGCATGTTTTGATAACATACACCTCCTTATTTTATATGGTATATAATAAACCCATTTTAATTTTAATTTCATTCAAAGGGAATATTTTTTCTATGAAGCATTTTAATAAATGACAAAAAGAATGTTTTTAACATTTGCAGTGATAATGACCTCTCTGTCGTCGTAATCGTTAGTTTACTTCCTCTATAAGCCTTAACATTTTTAAAAGGAAAAGAAATACCTTATTCTGTTTTTGGGTGTTTAGGTATTGAAAATGGTTTTTGAAATGGATTTATTATTTCAATATATTGAAATTATTTCTTTTTATTGCAGATGAAATGTTATTAGTGAAATGTTTATATTTGAAATATTGTATGTAATATGATTTTATAATGGTACTTGGACATTTGATAGGTGGTTATGTGATAAACCAAATGACGGGTGGTGCCATGATAAACCAGGATGGGTGGTTACGTTATAACCTATAATGTATTGGGTATGGAATTCGGCCGTATGACTATTCCATTTAGTGATATGTGTGGAAGTTGACCGTATGGTTATTCCATTTAAGTATGTTTATGTCCCAAGTTACTTTTATATGTTATGTGTTCTTTCTATGGGTTTTATGGTAATATTTTTGTTACATAAGGGTAATCAATGATCTTTTATTCATTTAAGATTATTTAATACTTCATAATGTTGAAAACTATTATTTATTATAAAGTATTCATGGTTTACTTATTATTTTGAAAAACTAATTGTTTTCCTTCTTTGTGTATCCCTTACTGAGATTTTTATTCTAATCCCAAGTTTTTTTTGAAATTTTTTTCACAGGACTTAAAGATGAATAGGTTAAAGGATGGGATCAAGGAAAATTCATGATGTCTAAAACATGGAACTGGACATGACTCTTTTTTTCAAGAGTTTTTTTATGAAAAAATGGATACTAAGTAGAAGTGTCTATATGTAATATTCAAATTTTTATGTATATATTATGACCCAATTCTCTAAAGATATAAACTTGAAAAGATCCTCAATGTGAATTATTAACTTAATTAAAAATTATGTAATGTTAAAGGTTGGGTCCTTATAACTAGGATGTCATCAAGTCTTGGTAATGAGATTATTCTTGGGAGTTGCAGACCCATGTATGGGGGAAATACAAGTTTATAGGGTTGGAATTATTGTTCTTTATTTGTGATTTTATAGTTTATTGATTTCCAATTTGAGTAGTCTAGTTGGGTGAGATGTTATTGATTTATGTGGTTTTACTCTTGGATGGTATGACAACATGGTGTGTGCATTCATGTATCTTGCTAAGAACATTGTATTTTTATGCCATCTATATGTTTCCTGTGATTGAGAGTTTCCTGGTAGTTACATGTGTATATTTTTATTTATTGTCTATGAATTACATCTACTAGTAATTTTTATCTTCATTGGATTTAAATAGTTGAGAGGGGTTAGTTATTTAAAGTGTCTGAAACCATTTATATGGAATTTCTCATATATAAGTGTATGGTGGAATTCTACTTAGCCAACTCCTAAATCAACCCCTTATAAATTATAGGAAGATATATATAGATTATTAAAGTTATGGATTTGGTTGAATAAGGTGATAATAAGAAACTTATAAATTGTTTTCCTCTATAAATTGTGAATGGAATCCTATCCAACCAAACTAGGCTTTTAATATCTGAATAATAATGAATGGTTAATTATTAGAATTTTGATGAAAATGAAAAGTCTTAAAATATGAATCTTTTGGAAGGATGGCATGTGGCTTATTAATTTTTAGTTTCATGGGTTTTAGATAAATGGGGTTCTAATCACAACTTAAAGTGTTTTTTTCTCTATAACTTGTGATTAACCCTTCATATAATGACACCTTGGGAATAAACTTTGAAATTTTAAAGGATTTAAGAAATGGTAAAGGACTAATTGTATATGATGCATGTGACATGGATAAAATCAATGATGGTTTGGTTTAAATAAAATTCCAATAAGAAACTTATAAACCTTTTTCCTCAATAAATTATGAATGACATCTTATTTAACCAATACTAGGAACTTAAAATAAAAAATATGTGAAATGATGAGCTTCCTTAAATGATGATAAAAATGTGAATCTTTTGGAATAGTGTTTTGAGGCCTTGGGTGGTAAATGGGGATTGATGAGTTCCATGTTGTTTCCATTTGTGGTGATGTTGACCCTATTTATGGTTAGGTTGGGCTAGAGATAGATCCCAGGTTATGGTAAATTTCTAGTGTGTATGTTTTTATTTGCGAGATACTTGAGACTGGTGGTTTGTTTTTTCTTGGTAGGTGCCGTATGATCTTGAGACATGTATGGGGATGTTCCTTGAGTGACCTAAATTGATGTTTTTTGATTTCTGGGATTAGTGGAAAGACCTAGTTACCCTTACAAGTGACTTTTGTTCTTGGTGAGTTGACGCTTAACATTCTTTGAGGGTGAATCATGGGGGGGGGGATTTAACCCATTCTTACCTTTAGTTGGGTACATGAATCTTGAGAAAAATATTTTGATTTAAGAATAATAGAACAAGAGATACTATTGAGTGGGTGGTTTCAACACTTTTAGTTCCTTGGGTTTTGAGTGGGAGAGCTCTTAGTGTTCTAGCACACTTATCTATAAGGCTGTTTATGGAAGGTATGATCATTTGAATGTTTAACCAGCTATTTTCTAGTTAATTTTCAATTACATGGTCATATATAGTCTTAGATAGAAAGGTTCATATTTTTTTAAGCATGGTGAAATGCTATGGGTTGAAATCATGGGATGATAAGTACTAAAAAGCTTGCAGTTTGGCATGATATGCCTTAAAGATACACTTGTAAGGGTTTAAAAAATACACGTGGGATACCTTGTCTTTGGGGGTTCAAGATAACTCAAGTGATAGTGCTTGTGGTGTCTAAGATAGGTCACAAGGGTGGGATCAGTGTGATGCATGACCTTATTGATTTCAATTTTTTGTGGTATGTGGAGTGGGTGGTTAGATACTCTATGCTAGAATGATGTTTGAGTGATAGGTGGTCATGGGGTGAGTTATGGTTTGGTATGGTGCTTGAACTAACATGTGAGTGGGTCTTGGCATAGTATGAGTTAAGGGATTCTAAGTCATGGGTTGGAAGTGGTTACTGGGGAACATAAAACCCTTGGGTTTTAGTAAAATCAGGGTGGAAAGAATCTGTTTGATGGGCATGGTGAAACTAATGTGGTGTGACTAGACAGATTGGGAGTGATGACCTGTTGTTTTTCTTGTGATTGAATTAGTTCTCATTGGATACGAACAATGTTTATTGGTTTGGTTTGGTAAAAAACTATCTATATTCTATTGATAATTATTTTTGTAAAATACCTATTTTTTCCTTTGTAATACTTTGTAATATTTTAAGAAATATTTTCATATCTATGTGATGAGACTGAGTGAGATTCTAAGGCCTAATGAGCCTCAATGTTGATATAATAAAAAAATTAAATATATTATATCAAATTCATGAAGTTTTTAGAAATATCAGAATTAATTCTAAATGAAGTCTCATATTATAAATCTAAGACCAACATTGAATCCAAAATATGGGTTTTACCCTAATATTTACATAACCTTTGTTGGAATTAGGTGTTTGATGAAAGTACAGTCATGGATGTATTAGTAATTTAATTAATTAATTAATTTATTTATAACTTATTATATCACAATAACCTAGACTTCTCTATATAAGAACATTTATTCCAAATCTCAAGGGTTATCTGTATAACCCTTTAATTGGGGGAGGATCTATTGAATGAGATTCCATGGACAACCAACATCAGACCGTGCTTTGGGAATCGGTGTTCCAACAAAGTTCGTGGATCTTTCCAATGAAAATGGCACAAAAAATTTCTTCACAAATGATTGATCCAAAATTGAGGTAGGATATTTATTTTTGGATTTTATACTATTTTCATTTATCCCAAGTTAAACATAAATCAATTATTCTAACCATTTTATTTTTGGTTCTATAGATAATTTATGGTTGATGACTTATCTTCCTAGAATATTATAAATTGATACTATTTCTTCTTTTCTATGTCAATAATTTTAATTATTCATTAATATAACAAAAAATTGATTCCAAAAAAAATTGGTTGAGGTTGGTTCCTCATGTTTTGTATGAATTTCTCTCCCCGTTATTCATTTGATCATCATTAGTATTCAGTTTGACTGGTGGTTTGAAAAATACCTAGTAATCAATCATTACGCAACCTTTCTTTAGCATAATGGATTGATAATACAGGTTCTAGTTCAAGATCGATGATGTGATCAAGGTGAAATGGCTAAGATGGTGGTTTGGGATTAGATCGATGTTCTTCATGCACTTTTGGGTGTGCAGTGACATGGTGGTGCTATGAGATCGATTCCTGAGTGGATCAGATGGCCGGAATTCAGCTATTGGTGATAGTGAAGCTCTTTCAACTTGGATCCACATTTTTAGGTGATAATGGTGGCATAAATCAAGGCAGTAGTGGCATAAGAGAATGCATAACGAACCTTTGTGTTCTAAAAAAATCCTGACTACATGACATGTAGTTTGAAGAACACACACCTTGTATTCCCCCTTCTATAACTCTATGGTTTCTACACAAAGATAAATATCACATGCCATGTGAAATGTGTTACATTCTATCTGACATGACCCAAAAAATTAGCATGCTCCCTCAACATACATGGGCATAGAAATGGATAAGTACATGGGCACAACCAGAGTACATGGGCATGACTCGGTACTCAGGCATGACTCAGTACTCAAACACGACTAGGTACACAAACATGGATTGGTACATGGGAAAGGAAAAAGTACATGGTCATGACCTGGAGTACACAAGAAAGGGTTGGATCACATGGGAAGACCTAGGGTAAGAAATACACGATGTCTACTATCAATACACACTGTGTAATTTCTCTGGGATAGATTGAGTTTATTTCTCTCTTCAGTATGGACTAATTCCTTAAGGTGTGTTCCCATGGTTCATCCCTCATGAGGGTAGAGTGAGGCATCATTACTTGAGAATATAATGTGATCCCATATTCGGTATTATTCCTGGATAGAGTTATAAGAATCCCTTATGAGGCCTAGGGTGGGATCCTATATCGAATATTATACCCTAGGTGGGGTCTGAGGTATTAGCATGAATAAAATATATGGGCACTGATCCCCTACTTAGAAGGTTAATTTAGTTAATATTTTCAATGTCCTCCATGACATTGGGTGTGATACACAATCTTTGTATTGATCTATTTTGACTTCCAATGCTTTCTTCTTCCTGGTGATACCCGAAAACCATGACCTCTTAGATGATCCTTATCAGTATCATCCAGCTCAAAGAGAGAGTTCTCTTGGATGAGAATTGTATAGTATCTTGATCAAGAATCTTAGTATGGATTTATGGTTGTGACCTTACTTGGATACTTAGTATCTATCATGAGTATGTCTAGATGTTATTATAATTTGTCTCAAATTCTGGTTGACATGACCTTGTGATGAGATGTCTACTCTCTTGATGCCTTATGTTTGGTGTTTTCGAGGTGTCCCATTGGGTATTATTATACTTACCCCTACATGGGATCTGTACACCCATGTTTTGTCTTATGAATATGATATGTTGTTCAATGGGGTCCTTAGTGGACCAGGAGTAGACATGGCATAGTTGGGATAGACATACTAGGGTTTATACCATGTATTGAATTTTACTATAGTCCCATCATTCTAGCATATTGGACTTACTTAATATTTTAGTGGGATTATATTCATCCCTTTATGGTTTCCATTATTATTTTCACAATTTGATTGTTGGATTTATATGTATTCATGCATTGTCATCCGTTTTATTTATCTTTCAACATTATATGGGTATTTGGAGATATGTGAGTTCATACAGGTACCTTAGGCTAAGGTTTCCCATGTCTGTGATATGCCTATTCAGCACTTGTTTCCACCCCTATCTTATTGGAGGTAGGCTTAGGGTGTCACACTCGGCTTATCACTGACCATGTGGTCCTCGATGGGGTGGGTATTGACAGAGTGGTATTAGAGAAGTGTTAATTTTAGGACTAGATTTTGGTAATTTTATAGATGTAAGGATTGGTTTGGGATTTATGAAAAAATTATTAAAGTGTTTTGATTTTGAATATCAGGATAGGGAATCTTGTGATGGTGTGAAGGCTGACATATACATTCACCAAGACTCTGATAACTTTCTAGTTTACTCGATGCATATAGACACCGATTACATAGAAAACATAGGTATATGCATCATATAAGAATGGGTTGTGGTTTCCATGTCCTTCTTGAGTAAACTCAATAGATATACTCCTAAACATGGTAAATCTTTTCTGATTCTGGATTTCTCCATAATGATTTACAGTTAGGATTCTATAGCAGGATTGTGAGGATGATCCATTAAGCGACGAGGCTTTGATATAGGGACATGTTTAGGAGGTGATACCCTTGGGTAGTTTTATAAAAATAAATCTACCCTTAGAGAAGTAGATTGTAACATAAGAACTGAAAAAATAGGCACATAGGTGTTGAGCAAAGTATTGTTTTCAACAATACATGATAATGTTATTTAAAGTGGGAGATTATTGAAAATAATACTCTATCTATTTATGATAATTTTGATGCTCACAAATACCATTAGTTATTTTCTAATGTTTTTATTTAGTATTTTGCAGGAATTTATTAATTTATTTTACTATTGAAATAATGAGAATATTTTACTTATTCGGAATCTGCTTTAAGCGCGTTCTGGAATCACTGTTCATACCTTACATAGATAAATATAGCGCGGCATCTGCTTTAGCACGTTCTGGAATCACTGTTCATACCCTACGTGGATAAATGTAGCATAAGGATGAAAAGCGTGTATAATTTTTGAGATAAGAGAAAAGTATGGTTAAACAACCATATGTTTTCAGCAAAGTATGGAAGGAGAACCTTATGTTAGGAATGAACCTTACGTTTTGGTTATCTGCAAAGTATGGAAGGAGAACGGTACGTAAATTCTAAGCGATACGTTTGTTTCTCAAAAGTATGGTTCATCAACCTTACTTTTGTAAACAACCATACATTCTTGGAAAAGTATGGATCAAGTAAAAGTATGGATCTTTTACCGTACGTTTGAGTGTTGAAGAAAAAGTATAGATGATCAAACCTATGTTTGTGTTCAACCTTACGTTGTCAACCCTACGTTTGTGTTCAACCCTACGTTGTTAACCTTACGTTTGAAGACTACGTTATCAACCTTACGTTTGGCGTCAGAAATTTTGACAGACGATATTTATGTGCAACGATTAGTAAGCTGATTTCTAGGCGGATTTCAAGCCGAATTTAAAGTCGTTTTTAAAGTATGACTTTGACTGATTCAAAGCCATTTTATTAATGGATTTAAGATCGAATTAAAAGGAGATTTTTATGCCGAGTCTTAAGGGAAGTTATGACTTCTCTGTAAATTCAAATTTTTGAATATCGCGAATCAGAAGGCGACTTTTGTGGATCTAAATGTGCAGGAGATATGATTTATTATATATGTTCTCTCTGAAACACCAGATATATGAATGTGTGATCGATCTATTATTGAAAAAGGTGAAAAACAAAGATTGCAACTATTCACTTTGATCTGCTGATTCAAAAGGAGCGTCAAAGCTCTGTTTTTTCAAGAAGAAGGAACTCGATAGAAGATTAACCTATTCTACATCGAATATCTATTGTGTATATACTACTGCTGAAGTTGTGAACTATATCTCTATATCTACTGCAACTGGATCAACTCAGAACTGCTTCATCTTGAAGATCAATATTTCTAGAGACTTCGATCCATCTGCTGTCAATTGAATTCTGTTTCAATTGTGAAGATCAACTGGAAATTTCTTTCTGAAATTATTTTTATTCTTGAGTAACCAGCTTCTCGTTCTAAGATGTGTAGGTTTGTGTGTGAACCAGAAGGATTTTTTTTCCTTGGATTGTAAAGGCATCAACTGCCTGCACTCATTTGTGAATCGGTCTATGGAAAAGAGAACCAGATAGTGAAAATCACCAAGCTCGTGGAGTTGAGCGTTGGTGGAGTGGACTAGGGGACTTCTGTTCCCCGAACCACTATACATCTTTGTGTTCTTGATGTTACTTATTCCGCTGCACGATCAAATCTGATAAAGTATATAGGACAGAACTCGTTCAAGAAAAGAGTTATTGAAAAATTGAAAAAGACACAATTCACCCCCCTCTTGTGTATAATCTGTAGATTCAGATCCAATAATAGGTTGATCACACCTCATGAGTTTCATAAATACCAACCCCTCAGGTTTTGGGGTGATCTAGACCCCTGGGTAATTGAGGACTAGCTTGAGGCTATTATGAGAGTCTTTCTCTTCATTAGGGAACCTACAGACCAAATGGTTCTCAGGGAGGTGATCCTTCTTTATAGATCTATAGGGTGATAGTGGGGCCTAGTGAATTTGTCTTATGATGATATGAATGTTTCATGGATTTAATTTTATTACCTTTAATGAGAGGAGTTCTCTCTAGCTATGTTGCAATAAGTTCACATCCGAGAGCTTCTACAGCTTCAACAGGGAAGTATGACTATGGTTAATTATTAATAGATGTTTAATAACCACTAATGATAATAGATAGATATGGTTCTTTATTAGTTCTTCTATGAATAGAACTTCGAGTGGGTATTAATCATAGATATTCAGGATAACATGATACCTCTTTGCATTCCTTCCTATACTGGGGTGATGGAGTATTTTTGGTGGTAGAGAGTTTTTTTGGATAAGTAGACACTAATAGCGAGTGCCAATAGTGATCACATAGGATTTGAGACTTTGGATGTAGGTAGATGATGGTAGATACAGGGATCTGGGCATGTGATATGTTTCATAAGGTGATCTTAAGAAAAAGGGTATGCTGTTCAAGGCTCTTACGATGGTTCTAGTTAGTCTATAGAGAGGAATTGATACTCTTTTGATGGTCGGAGACATCTCATGTAGGATTTTATGACCTTCCATATAGTTAATAGGGATATAGTGGATGGACTACCTAGGTAGTGGCAGCAATAAGAACATGGAGGTCCATAAGGAGGAGGATGTGGTAGAGGAGTAGGGAGAGCAGTTGGAGGCGACATACAATTTGACTTATTACCACCACTACCCTCAAGTGGTCCCTTATAGGATTAGGTTCCTAGTGGTTAAGGGAAAGGATAGCTGCATGTGGTGGATTCCAACAACCCATAGGCTCCATGGATGATTAGAGGTATGATATATGTCTTTTCTACCTTATTTATAGTACTGATAGACACAAGAGTGAGCCACTCATTTCCTTCCACTTCCCTAGTTTGATACCTATAGATTCTATTTGATCCTTTGGATCATACCTTGTATTTAGAGAATCCTACTTGGGGAAATTCAATGATCACAAACTTCTATAGGTAGTGTAACCTGACTCTTGGTGGATAGAGCTTCATTTGTGATCTCTTTGTAGCAGTGATGAAGCCTTACGATTTCATCTTTAGTATGTACTGACTATCCACAATTTATGATCATATTGACTATTTTAGGCAGAGGATGTGATGTTTCCATAGATAGGGGACGAGGTTTTCCTTCTTTTGTGATAAATAAACCCAGGTAGATTGATATGAGATTATACATAGGTGGTTATAGTTGATTACTCACTATTTGGATAGTATTAACTTTGGATTAGTTGATGTTGTGAGCTATAAATTTCATTCAATAGCGGTGGAGTATGAGGATGTCTTTCTTGAGGATGTTATAAACTTACCTCCCCACTAAGAGATAGAATTATGAAGTGAATTTCACCAAGGTATTGACATGATATCTACACCATCATATCAGATGGATCCCGTAGAACCTCAAAAGCTAAATGTATAGTTGGAGGAATTGTAGAGGAATGGAATTTTCAAACCCAATATGTCACCCTGGGTAGCTTTAGTCTTGTTCAACAAGAATTAATATTGGATTTTGAGGTTGTTTATGGATTAATTTCACCTAAAATAGGTTACTATAAAGAATAATTATCAACTATCGATGATCGATTACCTCTTCGATCAATTGAGAGGGGTGAGATGGTTCTTGAAGATGGAACCCAAATTAGGATATCAACAGATTTGAGTATGAGACATGGATATACCAAAGATAGAATTTTGATTATGATATAGTCATTATGAGTACTTGGTGATTCATTTTGGCATGATGAACTCCCCAATAGTGTTCATGGACTCATGAACCATATCTTTTATCCCTTATTAGATCGGTTTGTAGTGTTCTTAATTGATTATATTCTAGTTTACTCACCATATAAGGAGGAACACATGAGACATTTGAGGATATTTTTGGACATACTATGAGAGCACTGAATTTATGGTGATCTCTCAAAGTATTAGTTTTTTATTTAAGAGGTCTACTTTCTAGGGCATGTCATCTCTGAAGAGGGTGTAACAGTAGTGTAACAACCAAAACATTTATCAATGAAACTTCTCCCTTCTTATAGTAATGTTATATAGTATAAAGCACATAAAATCACTTAGATACCATAATAAAAGTCTTATAAATAAAGAATTAATGAAACAAGAAGTTTTTTTAAGGAGTTAAGGAATCAATATTGATGAAATAGTAACTCGACCTTAGGAATAGTAATACGACCCTTATGAATAGTAAATTGACCAAATGAATAGTAACCTCATCCATTAAAGTATAAATAAAATTTATGCATCTTATAAGTGAAAATATGATATAATTATATCATAGTACAAGTAAGTAAATATTTTAAAAATTATTAGTTAAGTGTTTGTATTTTTGTAAGTCATAAATATTTAATTAAAATTTTATGATTAATTTAATAATTTAAAAGAAATTGTATTTTCATAAAATGTATCATAAATTAATATTTTTATTTCTTATGATTTTATGATAATTTTATGAGACCTTAAGAAAATTTTCAAAGTTTTATAAAAGCAGTTTTAATTTTAAAATCTATATTTTCTAAGTAAATGATGATTTTATTTAAAAATTAAATTACTCATATTTAGAAAATTATTTTCATAAAATGGATTTCATTTTTGGATTCTACACATCTAAAAATGTTAAGGGTGATTTTTTCTGAAATACTTGAATTTTTAATGAATAGTAAAATATAGTAATTTACTGTATAAATACATTATAAGTTAAATACACTATTCCTTACATCACGAGTGATGTAAGTACCCAAATCTCAAACTCACATGCACTATTTAATGTATTTATACATGTAATCATCACTATTTCTTATCTTGAGGGAAATTAATAAACTAATGAATTAAATATTGAGAAAACACCCCTCCCCTTCACTATAAATACCACCCCTCACAACCTCATTTCCTCACAACTATCAAGCTTCAATCCTTGTCCAAATTATTCCCAAAACTATTCCCTATACCATCCCCCATGTCTAGTAGATCTTGGTATCATCAAAAGACCAATCCTAGGTGCCTTGAAGAGGATATCAAGAGGAGAATTCAAGAGGTAATTCCCCTCTCTATTTTCTTTCATTTTCTTTTCAATTTTCATTTCATTTCTTCTCTTATCCTCAACTTATCTTATAAAAATGTCATGATAGCTACAGTATGATTGATATAATGTTATTATATCATGTTAATTAAATATTATTCATTATACCCATCCATATCTCTCTTTGTTTATAAAAATGAAATCGTCGCCTGGGATGCACCACTTTACCGACATCTTGGGTGATGCACTTTCTTTTTCCTCCAACGAATTCAAGGATATAAATAAAACCATAAAATGGTTGAAAAAATATTTTAATATTTATTTTATAAACCTTTTTATATTATGTAACTAACTTATATATGATACTAAATGATAAACTAAAACAAGTTCATTGTGATCAAAAAACCGCCCAAATTAACCAAAAACAGTCATCATTAAATTTTATCTAATGATTCATCCTCATGGTATATAACCAAATTATTTATAATATAATTATAAGTTATGTAATATAATTAATAACATATAATAACAATTATTTATATTTATACATATTTTAAATGAACTTCCATTCATGTATACAAATGAACTGATCATGAAAACTAAGAAAAACAAGCACTCCCAAACGATGAAATTAAACACTATAACTCATAAAAAGTCCCATAAAAGAACTTAATGAAACCATAAAAAATCATATTAATGTATAAAAGTTTATATAATTTTTAATTAACTAATATAATGTCATTATACATTATATTAAAGTGAATAAAGTGTTCAGATACAAGGTAAGGGGAATTCTCAAACCCATCTTTCTTTCTTGGGTTTTCCATATTTCACCCCATTTTCAGTATGAATGTTACTTAAAAATAATTTATTCATAATTATATTACCTTTTATAGGATATACATGTTTTCTACTTGAGTTAATGAAAAAATGTTTTCCAAAAGAACTCTTCTCTAAAAAAGCAAACCTTTTACTTCTCAAGATTGTTTGTTCTTCACTCAAGATTGTTGATTATTACATCATATATGTTATTACCACTTTTATTTGGGAACCCAAAGTTTATGAATGTATGATTTATGAAATGAAACCCATTCCTTACCATGGGTTATTTATTTCCAAGATTGATATATGTTCCATGCAGCAAGCATGATAATGAAAATGTTATGATGCGACGAGTGTGCCTAAAACTATATAGCACAATGTAAATGTCATGATGTGACGGGTGATCCTAAAATTATATATCACTAAAATGCATTGGGTAATGTGATGAATCTCATGAGTTTAAGTGAAATAAGCATGAACTTTATTCTATCTTTTTTCACAACCATGTGTGGTATTTGGCCACTAAGATATGATGTTTCATATTTATGCATTTCTACATTCCATTCCTTTACCTAATGATTCCTCTCATGATGATGATGATGATGTTATGATTATTATCACACAATGTTATAGTCTCTCATTTTCTTATCCTCTTACTGTGATTTTATATCACCCCTTTTTGATGTATATCCTCAGGTGACTATTTGTACTAAGGAGGAATCAAGAGCCAATAAGAAGCTAGAAAAGAAGGAATTAAATAAATGTTTTATGTTGTAAATGTTATGTGTGGTCCTAGTTTTCCAAAGACACTAAACCTTTGAATCATTATTGTGTAATGTTTTATGTTTTTTATCTTTAAAATTATCAAAAATTAATTTATGAAAAGTAGGTTCATTATAGTTGGTATCATAGGAACAATTTAGTTAATTTGGAAATTATGATTAGAGAACCTTAGTGAAAAACCCTAGTTTGATACTAAGTATATGTAAGAACACAAGAAGCTTTTCTAAACATAGGCCTCCCATAATATATTATTTTAGTTTTAATTACACAAAGGAATAAACTATTTATTTATGTCTTGTTGACTTATGTTTTCTTTTAACCTTTTCTATTTTAGAAAATCGTGGGAAACTGGAGAAACCAAGCCAACAATCCGTGTGAGGGACAATGCAGTGATTTCTCGAACGACATCCCCAATTATTTGGGAGGGAGAGTTAAAAACTTCATGGTGATGATTAACCAGTTGTATCTGGTTATGAATAATAAACTGAATAATGTGGAGCTTCCTCCTTTACCTAAGAGGGAGAAACTGGCTATCAAGTGTTTTATATGAAAAAAACCACCGACGTTTAGTGGATCTTCTAATACACTAGTTGCAGAATAGCGGGTCAAATTGATGGAGATTATCTTTTCTATGCTTCATTATTCTGATATGGAGAAGGTGACTATGGCTATTTATAATCTATATGGAGAGGCTAAGAAATGGTGGTATTTTATTAAGAACACCAAGATGAGGGATAAAATAGAAGATATGGAATCTAAAGACTTTAAGATAATGTTTTTTAATAAATATTTCCCTCTAAATATTTATAAAATGATGAAAAGAGAATTCATAGATATGATGAAAAAGGAATGAGAATCTACCACAACCTACAAAGAAAATTTCATCAGGATTTCAAGGTAAACTTTGGGTTTTGTTATCAACAATGATAGAAAAATTGATAGATTATTTAGTGGATTAAAACCACACATTCAAAAGGATTTTGCAATTTGAGACTTTGGATGTTATGAATAAGTTGTTCTCTGTGCTCTCAAAGTGGAGATGGAGTTTGTAGATTGGTCCCATGGCTATGTTGATAAGAAATTAAAGATGGAGTTTCATGCTAGAATATCTAATAAGAAAGGTGGAAAGAAAACTCAACCACCCACATGTCAAAAATGTGGGAAAAAGCATCATGGGAATTGCCTTAAAGGGATAGGAAAATTATTCAAGTATTGGAGATAAGGACACCAAGCTTGAGAGTTTAAAAAAGACATGAGAAGTCATGAGAATGTGGTGGAGGAAAGGAGAGCACCACCCATGGTCCAATGTTACAATTATAGGAAGAAAGGGAACTATACAAGCCAGTGAACTAAACCACAAGTCCTTAAGGGTAATCAACATCATCAGAGAACAAAAAAAGGAGAAAGGGAAGTATTATGCAATCACTACTGCAGAAGTGGATCAAGATAATGAAGTTGTACAAGGTACACTTCATATTCACTCAAGAATGAAAAAAAGTCTTATTTGATTCTGCTTCTACACATTCCTTTCTATCTCCAAAGTTTTATAGAACTATTGAATTAAAGCCCTAAAACCTTGAAGTAGATATATCTGTAGAATCACCAAGTGGTGAAATAATTTCAATCCAAGTGTTGGAATCTTCTCATGTTGGCGTATGTGGGAAGATTCTTCCAACAAATCTCATGATAATTCCCTTGGTGGAATTTGATGCTATAATGGAATTAGATTGGATCTCATTATATAGAGCACATATAAACTATTTAGAAAAGGAAATATATTTTCATATTCCGAACCATCCCATGATCCTTTAAAAATAAAAATAAGATCATGAATTTCCTTTGGAAAATCCTTCAATGGTGCGGGTGTTGATTCCTAGTGAAGAATCATACCTCACTCAAATAGTTGAGTCAATAGAGAGTCTCAACCTAGGGGAAATTCCCATTGTGAGGGAATATAATGATGTATTTCCTAAAAAGTTACTCGGACTTCCCTCGGATCGTGAGGTAGAGTTATCAATAAAACTCATACCCAAAGATACTTCTATCTCAAAGTGTCCCTATAGGATATATCCTATTGAACTGGAGGAGTTAATGAAGTAGCTATAAGAGAATTTGGAAAAAGGGTTCATACACTGTAGTGCATCACCTTAGGGTGCGCCAGTGCTCTTTGTGAAGAAGGATGAATCAATGCGGTTATGTATTAGTTATTGGGAACTCAAAAAAAAATCACCATAAAGAACAAATATCCTCTCCCAAGTAATGTCGACTTGTTTGATCAGATATGAGGATCTCAATACTTCTCAAAGGTGGATATTCATTCTAAATATCATCAGTTAAAGGTGAATAAGGAATATATTTAAAATATTTATTTCCGTACAAGATATGGGCACTATGAATTTCTGGTGTTTCCCTTTGGACTTACTAATTCCCCTTCAATCTTCATGGATTTGATGAATAGAGTCTTTATACATTACCTCAACAAAATTTTGGTAGTGTTTATTGATGATATTCTAATCTACTCTAAGAGAAAAGATGAATATGAATAACATATAAGTCTTGTGTTGGCGATATTGAGGAAGGAGCAGTTGTATGCCAATTTCAGAAAGTGTGACTTTTGGATAAAACAAGTCAAGTTCTTGGGACATGTGATCACAAGTGAGGTAATTTCTACGAACCCTTAAAAAAGGCAATTTAGGAATGGCCCAAACCCTCTAGTGTCACAAAAATCTGTATTTTTTATGTCTTAGTAAGGTACTACCAATGTTTTGTGAGATGTTTCTCATGATTTTCAAGCCCGCTAACTAAGTTAACAAGGAAAGGGGTGAAGTATATCTAGACTAATGAATGTGAGGAAATATTCAAGGAGCTAAAGAGAAGGATAATCACTGCACCTGTACTCACATTACCGAAAAGTGAAGAAAGTTTTGTGATATATAGTGATACTTAAAAGAAAGGATTGGATTATGTACTCATGAAAAATGATAATGTGATAGCATATTCCTCACGACGGTTGAATATCCATGAGTAGAACTATCCAACGCATGATCTGGGGCTAGCAGTTGTTATTTTTCCTTGAAAATATGGTTGTACTACTTATATAGTGAGAAGTGTGATATATATACCGATCAAAAGAGCCTAAATTATATATTCACACAAATAGATCTTAACATGAATCAAAGGATATGGTTATAGATAATAAAAAACTACGATTTCTCTATTCACTATCATCTCAACAAGGCGAACAAGGTAGCTAATTCTTTAAGAAGAAAAGAACCTACTACTCTATCCATGTTTCAGATTGAGAAAGACCCTATATTCATAGATATGAAAAATATGGATTTGGAAATCATAAGGGAAGGTAATACATCCTATCTTTACCAAATGGTTTTCCAACCATCTATCCAAGATAAGGTTAAGGAGGCACAAAGGGATGATATAGAGTTTCAAAAGAAGGTGAAGGAAGGGGATCTGCAATAGTTTCATATCGATGATGATGCTGTAATTTGGTTTAGAATGAGGCTTTGTGTGCCTTCATCACCTGGGATAAAGAATGAGCTATTGGATAATGCACATAGATCAATATTATCTATCCATCCTGGTAGCACTAAGATGTACCGTGATCTCCTAGAACAATTATGGTGGGACAACATGAAGAAGGATATTGATGAGTATATCTCAAGGTGCTTGATATGTCAGCAAGTTAAATTAGAGTAACAGAAGTCCAAAGGGATTATGAAACCATTTCCTATAGCCATGTGTAAATGGGATAATGTCACTACTGACTTTTTCATGGGTATCCCAAAGATAGCCAAGGGAAATAATGTGATATGGGTTGTGGTGGACCAACTCTCCAAGACTTCCACTTTATCACTATTTTGAAAGATATATCGCTTGAAAAAATTACAAAGATATATGTTAAGAAAGTGGTGAGACTGCATAGGGTTCCACTGTCAATTATCTCCGATCATGATCCAAGGTTCACATCTAAATTCTAGAGGAGTCTTCAATATTCCTTAAGTACTGAATTGAATTTTGGCATGACCTATCACCCCCAAACTGATATCCAATATGAAAGGACTATTAAAATTCTCAAAGATATACTAAGATCCTTCTCGCTAGAATTTAAAGGGCTGATAAGATCAATATCTCTCATTGGTTGAGTTCTCATACAACAATAACTTCCACTCGAGTATTCATATGACTCCATATGAAGCTCTATATGGAAAGCAATGTAAAACTCCAACCTGTTGGGATGAAGTTGGTGAAAGAAAGCTACTTGAAACTTATCTTATGAAATAGATGATAGAGAAGGTTCAATTTATCCAAAAACATATCAAAGCTGCTCAGAGTCAGAAAAAGGGCTATGCTGACAACCGTCGAAGGGACTTGGAGTTTGACGTTGGAGATAAAGTCTTATTTTGAATATCACCATGGAAGAGAGACATATGGTTTTGAAAGAAAGGGAATTCAAGCCCAAGGTATATTGACCCCTTATAGATCCTTGATCTCATAGGAGTCATGGCCTATCATCTTGCACTACCAAAGAATATGTATCAAGTTCATGATGTGTTTCACATATCAATCCTAAGGAAGTATATACTGGATTCCGCACATGTAGTGAACTCATAGGTGGTATAATTGGAAGATGATCTCTCTTATGAGGAGCAGCCGGAAAAGATTCTAGACTGAAGAGTTAAGGTTCTACGAAATAAGACAACCCACCTTGTCAAAGTATTTTGGAGGAACCATAAGTATGAAGAAACAACTTTGGAACTCGAGGAGGTGATGAAGGAGAAGTAACCTCACCTGTTTATGTAAAATGAAATTTTGAGGGAAAATTTTCAAAAGGGGGGAAGAATGTAACAACCCAAACTTTTATCAATGCAATTTATTTCTTCTTATAGTAATTATATATAGTATAAAACATATAAAATAACTTAGAGACCATAATAAAAGTCTTATAAATGAATAATTAATTAAAAAAGAAGTGTTTCAAGGAGTTAAGGAACCAATACTGATGAAATAATAATTTGACCATAGGAATAGTAATATGACCCTTATGAATAGTAAAAGAACCAAATGAATAGTAACCTCACCCATTAAATTATAAATAAAATTAAAGAATCTTATAAGTTAAAATATGATATAATTATATCATAGTACAAGTAAGTAAATATTTTAAAAATTATTAGTTAAGTGTCGACATTTTTATAAGTCATAAATATTTAATTACAAATTTATGATTAATTTAACAATTTTAAAGAAAATTTATTTTAATAAAATGTGTTCATAAATTAATATTTTGATGTCTTATGATTTTATGATAATTTTACGAGACTTTAAGAAATTTTTCAAAGTGTTATAAAATCGGTTTTAATTTTAAAATCTGTATTTTCCAAGTAAATGATGTTTTAAAAAAAAATTAAATTTATCATATTTATAAAAATTATTTTCATAAAATGGAGTTCATTTTTTTGAAAAGACACATTGAAAAATTGTTAGGGTTAATTTTTTGGATTTTTTCTACAATAATTTACTGTATAAATACATTATAAGTCAAATTCACTATTCCTTACATCATGTGTAATGTAAGCACCCAAATCTCAAAATCACATTCCATATTTGCTATATTTAGTCATGTAATCATAAATATTTCTCTTCTTGAGTGAAACTAATAAACTAATTAATTAAATATTGAGAAAGCAATCCTCCCCTCCACTATAAATACCACCCCTCACAACCTCATTTCCTCACACCTCTCAAGCTTCGAGCCTTGTCCAAATTATGCTCAATTATAATGTACCATAATTCCATGTATTTTTTTTTAAAAAATTAAATGGGATTATTTCGAGACTAGGATCTGAGACGACACATGATTCTGAGGCCTGGAGTGGCCGGAATGTATTTTTGAACTTTTTTTTAAGTTCATTAAATAATCATGCAAGCATGTTTTTCTAACATTTAAAACAATGCCCAGATCAAAAATCTAAGGGCACTATTGAACTTAGAGCATCAGAATTCACCTAGAAAGGACCTAAGGTTATTTTATTATATTTTCTTCTTCATTACGCAGTGATGAGGCGACGATGAATCCATTAATGAACCTCATTAATGAATCAGTGTGGAAATTCTACAACACACAACTTATCTTCCTTATTTAATTAAATAGGGAATTCAAGGTTGATGAACAACTGGGGAATTATTATAACGATTGATGAAGGAAACCTCTCCAACGACGAATGCCGATGAATTGGACGAAGACGACACCCTTAGAGAGAGGATTCAGGACCGAAGATCGACAGATGATGACAAATGATCAACATCAAGAAATATCTTTTCCCAGGTAGTGGATTTTTTAAGTGATTTTCCTTTCCTCATTATTAAAGATTAACAATGAATGAAGACCAACCCACGAATAGGTTGATCTATGGTTTGATCGTTCATGAGGGATGGTTCGATCATTCATGAACAAAGAAACGATTTTTTCTTTCTTATGTTGTGACTACTTCCCCAATTTTCTTCTAGAATTCTCCCCATTCTTCGTGGTGAAACAGTTGGAGGCGCATCGGCCCACGATGCCAGGCAGAAGGGCTGCCACTAGAGGGGCTGCAGCATTAGTGAGAGGTTGTGTCGTGAGGCCACAGTGGTGGCACCAGGACATGGTGGCGATACCAGGTTACGGTGGCATCACTAGGCCGTGGCACCCAGCCGTAGTGGTAGTAACTAGGCCACATCAGCAGGTGGGAGGCGACATGCTGTAATCACATCACAGTGACGACAGGGGACACCAACATAGAGGCTGAAAAATAGCATCAGGCCGATGCGGCCACTCGACCGCGTCAGAGGGACAACGTGGTGCAAAGACGTGGTCTGTGGACTATAGTGGTGAGCTGGACCCACTGCTTTCTATAGGTAACGTGGAATACCTAGTCCACATGAGCAGACTAGATGGTCGAGGAGGCAGTGCCACCCTAGCATTGTGTGGCTGCGTGAACTGAATGTCGCACAACGTTCAGTCTGGAGGTGAACCAGTAGGCTGGACCCACACCCGAACTGAGCCAGATCCAGAAAGGCCCAGTGGGCTAGGATAGACCAAGCCAACCCAAGCCCAACTGGGTTGCGTCGAGTTGGCCAAATTGGGGCGGGTGATGTGGGACCCCCAGGTTGGGTTAGTTTGGTCGGTCTGACCAAGTCATATCGGGCCCGAACACAACCAATCCATGTTTACTAAAATGTAAATATCTTTCAGTTCAGGCATTTGATTGATGCACTACTTGGAGCGTTGGGACCCTTACGATGAGACAATCCTTTGGGAATACTTTAAGTGATATTTCATGGAAGTAGAGATATGACTGATGGCTTGAGGAGTAGATTCTCCTAGAATCAAGCGCACTGGAGAGAGATAATCCTACAACTGGATGTAACATGAAGGATATGACAAGAGGGGCCTCAATGGTCTAGTAGACGAGTGGACCTTAGTGTTCCAATAGCTCTGCGGACCTCAGTGGTCCAGTACCAGAGAAAAACTTAGTGGTTCAGTAGATGATCAAAACTTAGTGGTCTAATAGATGAGATTACCTCAGTGGTCTAGTAGCTCATCAGACCTCAGTGGTCCAGTAGTGGAGAGAACCTTAGTGGTTCAGGATCTGAGCGGACCTTAGTGGTCCAACAGCCAAGGGGACCTTCATGGTCCAGCAGCCAAGCAGAACTTAGTGGTCCACCATTGGAGTGGACCTCAGTGGTCCAATAGATGAATGAACCTCGATAACTCATTAGGGATGAGTCCCTCAGCTGTACAAGATGATTCATCTCTACAACTGATAATATTACCTTATATACATTGAGTTATACTTGGTGCGAGTTGTCTTTTCTTTGTGGCCTTACTGGGTGGTCTTTCTATGTGGCCTCTCTTTGTGATATTTTATTTGTGGTTTGGGGTCCCTATTGAGTATTATGTTACTCACCCCTGCATGGTTTCACCCACATGTGTTATATCTCATGTAGGTGATCAACACTTCGACAGAGACCTTGGAGGTCTGGGACCAGGTGGTGCTCAGTGAGATAGGACAAACGGGTGTACTACTTTGACTATAGGTAGCTACCCTTCACCTACCCTTCAGGTAGAATCATGAGTAGGTAGATCATGGTAGTTGTACTTTTCTTTGTGGTTTTGGGATTGTATTATAGCCCCTTTTTACTTTCAGTTTGTATTATACTCTTTGTAGTTGTTTCAGTGAAAGTTGTAGTTTACTTTATTTTTACTTTACACAGTTTGAGCTTTATGTGTGTGTACAGGTTTAAAGGAAAATGACTTCCCTTTTTAGAATATTCCTATTCAGTGCTAGTCACCAGCCCCTGGCCTATGGAAGGTGGAATTTGGGTAGTCACGGCATAGGCCCTGAGGGACAGTTTGTGACAAAGTGGTATCATAGGAGGTCGAATCTACTAGAAGAAATAAGAGTCTAATTTTTTTTATAGGGAAATAGTGTTAAGTGTCTAAAGTTTGGATTTCAAGCTAGGGGATTATATTGTTGGTGAAGCAGCAAATGTATCCATACACCAGGACCCTGAACTCTTCTTTCTGACTCGGTACATGAAAACACTAGTTGCATGAGTCTTTAAATGTTTTCTCATGATCTTTTTGAGTCAGATTCAGCTCACCAGGTATAATATATTAATCATGATTCATCTTGATGTCTTTCAAGATGCCTCCATGCAGACAGTCAATTAGGATTCTAGTATGTGACCACAAGGATGGTCTACAGTGTGATGAGGCCTTGATACTAGGACTGTTGCCTGAGATGGTACCTTCGGACAGTGTCCTAGAAATACCACTGCCTGTCGGTCCATAGTTACTACCAACACTACCAGTAGAAGACACATGTAGGATTAGTGCCTTACACAAGTTCCAGAGGTAGAGACCTCCCAGATTCAGGGGAGAGATAGATCCTAATTTCTCTAAAGATTGAATAGAGGCAGTGACGTGAGTTTTCCACTTAGTGAGAATGCCACTTGACCAGATGGTAGTTCTAGTCGTGGGCCTTCTATAGGTCTCAAAAGGGAGGTGGTGGACTTTGATGATCTAGACGCATGAGGAGTTGAACCTCACCTGGTCTGAATTCAAGTGAATTTTTAGGGAGGATTTCTTCCCTACGACTTTGCGCTCAGTGTGCATACATGAGCTGCTTCACCTACTGTAGGGTAGCCTAATAGTGACTGAGTACTCTGTGAGGTTCACAAACCTCTCCCATTACTCTACAAATATGGTACAAAACCCTTTATTCAGGTCTGAACCATTGATAATGGGCTCCAACATGAGATCAAGGAATCAATTATTTCCCTCAGCATCCCTATGTAGGCTGGGGTGTTGGAGCGATCTCTACTAGTGAAGAGATTCCTCACATAGTAGGCATCGATGGTGGGACCTACCACTGGGCGGCGGGTGGATGAATCATCCATGGAAGGTAGCCGACTGATGATGCAGAGGCCCAAATGGGCCAGACCATTTAGAGGATGACTCGAGGACTCAGGGTCGGCATTACGTGGATCTCGGGGTAGAGGGAGTTATCCGAAGAGCAGAGTATGCTACACATGTGAAGGGCAGGGTAACATGGCTCGGGATTTCTTGACTCACCACACAAAGGACCGACAGATGGTTGAGAGACCAATGAGGCAATGACAAAGACAGGAACAGGGTGGTCCACTAAGCGGTGGATGTGGTAGAGGTGTGGGATGAGCAACAAGAGGTGGGTGTAGGTATGAAGTACTATCACCACCACCCCCAGGTAGTCCACCACGGGCTCTAGGAGTGGTGGACATGGGATGGCTCAACTTCAGGAAGTTAAGGCCTATAGTCCCAATATCCTATAGATGATATGTGGTATGATCTGTGTCTTCTCCACTTTAGCTGTAGTTATTATAGACACATGTTTCAGTCACTCTTTCCTTTCCACATACCTTGTTTGGATCTTGGAGATTCCGATCAAGCCGTTGGATCGATCGTTACGATTAAATACTCCTACGAGAGGAGATTCGATGATCACACACTGGTGTTGGCAGTGTAAGCTTACTCTTGGAGGTGAGAGCTTTAGTTCCCCTAGTAGTGGCATCGAGTACTTACAACTTCATTCTAGGTATGGATTGGTTATCCACATTCCATGATCAGATTGACTATTTTAGGCGTAGAGTGTGGTGTGTCTGTGAAGATGGGATCAGGTTTTCCTTCCCTGATGAGAAGGGAGACCTTGAAGAATAGGATATATTTTCACATTGGAGGGTGAAACTGATCACTCATCAATTGGATAGCATGAGCCTCAGTGTAGTGGATGAGATGATTCCACAGTTTCCTACAATAGTGGACAATTACGAGGATGTCTTTCTAGAGGATGTTCCAAGAATACCTCCTTACATAGAGGTAGAATTATATATTGATATGTACCATGGGACATCATTGATATCTAAACATGTATATCAGATGGCTCCCACAGAGCTTCAAGAGTTGAGGGTATAGTTGGAGGACTTGTAGAGGAAGGGGTTCGTAAGGCCCAACGTTTCACCATGGGAATCCCCAGTGTTGTTTTCCAAAAAGGCAGACAAAATCTTGAGGTTATGTGTAGACTTTTGATGCCTAAACCAGGTGACCATGAAGAATAAGTATACTATAATGAGGATTAATGACCTCTTTGATCAGCTGAAGAGAGAAAGATGATTCTTGATGATAGACCTCAGATTAGGCTATCACCAGCTTCGAGTACGAAATGAGGACATCTCAAAGAAGGCTTTCAGATGTCTCTATGACCACTAAAAGTACTTAGTGATGTTGTTTGGCATGAAATATTCTCAAGATATGTTCACGGGACTCAAGAATAGGATCTTTCAGTCATACTTAGACCGGTTTGTAGTGGTCTTCCTTGATGAAATCTTAGCGTATTCAGAATCCAAGGAGGAGAACATGATACACCTGAGGATGGTTCTGAATAGACTTAGAGAGAACCAGAATTATAGAAAGCTCTCGAAGTGTGATTTATGGATATAAAATGTCCACTTATTTGGACATGTCATCTTAAAGGCTGGATTTTTGGTGGATCTAGTGAAGATCGAGGTGGTTCTTTCTTGGGAACCACCCAAGAGTGTTACCGAGGTGTGGAGTTCCTTAGGTTGGATGGGTACTATAAAAGGTTCGTACCTGAATTCTCCAGAGTGGAAGAACCCTTGAAGGTGTTAAAAAATAAGGTAAAACCCTTCATGTGGATAGAAATATTCCATCAGATATTTCAGTAGCTAAGGAAGAGCTTGACAAGTGCTCCTATCTTGAGGATGCCAGAGGAGGGTACTGACTACTTAGTGTTCTGTGATGCATTAGGAATTGAACTTGGTTTTTTTCTGATGTAGGGGGAAGTAGTGATTTATTATGGATCATGAAAATTGAGACTGTATGAGTAGAACTATGTGAATCATGACCTTGAGTTGGCAGTGGTAGTCTTCGCACTGAAGATACAGAAACACTACCTTATGGGAGAACGATTCATCATCTACTCTAACCACAAGAGTCTCAAGTATATATTTTCTCAGAAGGATCTGAATATGAGAAAGTGATTTTGGATAGTGTTTCTCTAGGACTATGACTTAGAGATAGTCTATACTCCTGTGAAGGGGAACGTAGTGGCAGATGCTCTTAGTAGAAGATTGAGTTTATAGTTACTGAACGAGGCCTCAGAGTAGTTGACCTCACTTTAAATATACTTTGTGGATAGAGATGAGATATATTTCCTTTAGTTGATGGTAGTTTCCCCTAAAATCTTACAGTGAGTCAGGGATGCACAACTCGAAGATGATATCTATGAGACTACACGTGCCCAGATGTCCACAGGGCATGCCCTTGATGGATATTCGAAAGGCTGGGAGCACGTCATCCTTTTTAGAGGATGCACCGTAGTACAAGTGATATTGCAGAAGGAGGTATTGAGGGAGTTCCATAAATCCCCTATGGTGGTACATCTAGGTGTGGCAAAGATGTACCAAGACCTTTGATGTCAGTACTAGTGGCTGGGGATGAAGAAGGCAGTGGAAAAGTTTGTCTTGAGGTACCTCACTTTTAATCAAGTGAAGGCTGAGCACTAGGTTCCAATAGGTTTAACATAACCCCTGAAGGAACCGGAGTGGAAGTGGGATGGGATATCTATGGACTTCATGAAGGTATTACCATGTACATCCAGGGGGAATGGTACCATCTGGGTGATCATAGACCGAATCTCGGCCCACTTCCTACCCATTTGATAGTAGGGTTTAGTAAAGAGTTTGGGGTGCCTCTATGTGTAGGAGATAGTTTGACTCCATGGAGTCCCATATACGATAGTCTCATATCATGATGCACACTTTATATCCCGATTGTGGAAGTGATTATAGGATTCATTTGAGACTCATCTACACTTGAGTACGACCTTTCACCCACAGACGGATGGTCAGATGGAGCAGACCATACATACCTTGGAGGAAATGCTTTGTGCTTGTGTTCTTGATTTTGGTTTCAATTGGGAGGACTGCCTACCACTGTTGGATTTTGCATACAATAATAGCTACCACTCCACCATTAGTATGGAACCGTTTGAGGCATTGTACGGCTGACCATGCAGGTCACTGTTATACCAGACATTCCTAGGGGAGTCAACACTCATGGGTCCAGAGATGGGTTAGGCTACCACTGAAAAAGTGTAGGTCATTCAAGAGATAATGAAGACTACAAAGATTCAACAGAATTCCTATACTGATAGGTGACATATACCATTGGAGTTTGAGGAGGGGGACCACGTATTCCTATGGGTCTATCCTCAATGAGGGATATAGAGATTTGGCCGGGGCGGCAAGTTATCTCTAAGGTTCATCAGACCTTTACTGATACTATGTAGAGTGGGAAAGGTGGAATACTATTTGGATCTTCCACCATAGTTATATAGGGTGCATGGTGTCTTCCAAGTATCCTAGCTGAAGAGATACATGCACGAACCTTCTCATGTCATCGACCACAATGAGTTGGAGATTAATGACAGGGAAACATTAGAAGATTACCCGGTAGAGATAGAGGATCGACAAGATATGATCCTTCATGGATGGTTGATTCCTATGGTGCATGTTTTTTGGTAGCATGAGAATCTTCAGGAGAGAACGTGGGAACGAGAAGCTCAGATTAATTCTCAATACCCACATTTTTTTATTAGCCCTAGTTTTGAATTGCGAGGACGTAAATCCCTTAAGGTGGGGGTAATGTAATGTCCCAGAATTCCATGTAATTTTTTTTAAAAATTAAATGGGATTATTTAGAGACTAGGTTCTAAAATAAAATTTGATTCTAAGGCCTGGAGTGGTTGGAATGTATTTTCAAACTCTTTTTTTATGTTCTTTAAATAATCGCGTGAGTGGGGTTTTCTAACTTTTAAACTGGTGCCCGGATCAAAAATATGAGGGCACCGCTGAACTTAGAGCATCGAGATTCACCTAGAAAAGACCAAACATCGACCGCCACGGGTTAACCGAAAAATATAGCTTTCATACTTTTCGAAAGAAAAACAAAATAACTTAAAATGATATTTTATTATTTTTTCTTCTTCATTACACAACAACTCGTTAGTACTATAGTTCAACGATGAGGTGATGATGAATCCATTAATGAATCTCATTAATGAATCAATGTGGCGATGATGTAACATGCAGTTAGTCTTCCTTCTTTAATTAAAAAGAGAATTTAGGGATAATGAACAACCCTAGAATTCCTCTAATGAACAATGAAAGAAACCTCTCCAACAATGAACATCGAAGAATTGGAAGACGACGATGACACCCTTGGAGAGTGGATTTGAGACTAGAGATCAATGGATAATGATGAAAAATCATCCTCAAGCAATCTTCTTTCCCAAGTAGGGGGTTTTTCTTAATGATTTTTCTTTCCTTGTTCTTAAAGTTTAACGATGAATGCACACCAACCCACGAATAGGTTGATATGCGGTTCAATCATTCATGCGGGATGGTTAAAGATGTAGGATAAAGGTGATTTCTATCTTAGTGATTATTCCACCTTATTTTTTTGTTACTTCATCATCTTTATAACAAGAACGCATCTGTGTCAACACGAAAAAATACTAGGATTGTTCTTTGGGTGTTCTTGTGTTGTGACTCCTTCCCCAAATTTCTTCTTGCGTTATCCCCGTTATTCATGGTGAAACGGTTGGAAACGTATCATCCCACAATGCCAAGAATAAGGCAAGTGGATAGGAAGGCTTTGAAATTGGAAAGAGGCCACAGTGCAAGGTCGTGGCGGTGGCACCAGGCCGCGACACCCAGCCGCGGTGGCGGTACCATGTTGTGGTGGGGACACTAGGCCACAGTAGTGACAACACGAGGCTGTGATGGAAGGAAGGAGGCGGCGCACTGGTAGTGCGCTATAGAGGCGATAGGGGCCACTAGCACGGAGTCCAGGGGTGGGTAGAAGGCAGATGTGGCCACCCAGCTATGTTGAAGGCACCATGCAGCGCAAAGCTGTGGTCTGTGGACTGCAGCAGTGAGCTGGAACAATGGCTTGCTGCAAGTCACACGAAATACTCAGTCCGCATAAGCGAACCAACTGGATGAGGAGGTGGTGCCACCATGGTGTCACATGGCTATGTGAATCAAATGGTGAATGACATCCTGGATGGAGACGAGCCGAACCACCATTGTGGGCTGGGCTGGTAGAGCGAACTGTGCCACTTTGCAGCCTGGGATGGAGGAGAACCGGCCCACCACTGTGGGCTAGTCTAGATGGGGAAAACTAGGCCACTGGCCAACTCTGTAGGGTAGTACCAATTCGACCAAGTCAAACCGAGCCGGAGAATGCGGACTGGGTCACTGGAGACCCGATGGGCTAGACCCACGGCCGAACCGGGCCGAGTCCAATAAGGCCTAATGGGCCTGGCCAATGGGACATGCTAGATCGAGCCGACCCAAACCCAATAGGGTCAGGTCGAGTTGGATGAATTAGGTCGGGTCATGTGGGACCCCCGGTCCGGGTTGGTTGGGTCGGTCCGGGCCTAGACACAACCATCCCCTAATTACTCAGATGCCAATATCTTTCAGACCAGGCATCCGATCGACATGCCATATGTGGTGTTGGGACCCTTACACCAAGACAGTCCTTTGGTAATAATCTAAGTGGGATTTCATGGAATTCAAGATACGAACGATGTCTTGAGGAGTAGATTCTTCCAAAATCAAGTGCATTGGAGAGTGAGAATCTTACGCTAGCTATGGCATGAAAGATATGAAAAGCAGGACCTCAGTGATCCAGTAGACGAGCGCACCTTAGTGGTCCAGTATCCTAGTGGACTTCAGTGGTCCAAAAGTGGAGTAGACCTCAGTGGTCCCACAGAAAAGTGGACCTTAGAGGTCTAGCAGCTGAGCGGACCTTAGTTGTCCAGTATCTCAACGGACCTCATTGGTTTAGTAGCGGAGCAGACCTCAGTGGTCCAGGAGCCAATTAGACATCAGTGGTCTAGCAGCCATGCATAACTCCTTGGTCTAGCAGCTGAGCGGTCCTTAGTGGTCCAGTAGCGGAGCATACCTCAGTGGTCTAGTAGCTGAACGAAACTCAGTGACTCATTAGGGATGATTTCCTCAACTGTACAAGATAATTCATCTCTATGATTGGTAATCCTACCTTCTATACTCTGAGTTATACCTGGGGTGAGTTGTCTTTTCTTTGTGCCTTGATGTGTGGTCAATCTATGTGGACTCTCTTTGTGATCTTTCCTTTGTGGTTTGGGGTCCCTACTGAGTATTTTGTTACTCACCCCTACACGGGCTTCGACTGCACATTTCATGTCTCATGCAGGTGATTGTCACTTCAATGGAGACCTTGGAGGTCTAGGAACAAGTGGTAGTTAGTGATATGGGACATATGGGTGTACTACTATGACTACAAGCAGCTACCCTTCACCTACCTTTCAGGTAGGATCTTGAGTGGATGAACCGTGGTAGTTGTACCTTTCTTTGTGGGTTTGGGCTTGTATTCTGGCCCCTTTGTTCTTTTTTTTACCGTACTCTCTTTAGTTGTATCAGTGATATTTGTAGTTTACTTTGTGTTTAATTTACTCAATTTGAGCTTTTTATGTGTGTATAGGTTTAAAGGAAAATGCCTTCCCTTTTTGGGATATGCCTATTCAGTGGTAGTCGCCAACCCCTGGCCTATAGAAGGTGGGATTGGGGTAGTCACAACACAAGCCTTAGGGGAAGGGTCATGAAATCAAACCTCTTCCCTATCCCCTACCCCACTTCCAAGACCTCTTGGTATCATCAAAAGACCAAGTCTAGGTGCCTTGAGGAGGATCTTAATAAGATAATTCAAGAGGTATTTCCTCTCTCTCTCTCTCTCTCTTCTTTCAATTTCCTTTCAAATCTCATTTCATGTCTTCTATTATCATCAATTTATCTTATCAAAATTTCATGATAAATCTAGAATGATTGATATAATAGTATGATATCATGTTAATGTAATATTATTAATTATACTCCTCCCTCTCTCTCTTTGTTTATAAAAATTAAATCACCGCCCATGATGTGCCAATTTACCAACATAGTGGGTGATGCACTTTTATTTACATCCAATGCCTTCAAGGATGTCAATAAAACCATTAAATGATTGAAATAATATATTAATATACATATTTTTAACCATTTTTATATCCTGTAAATAACTTATATACATGATACTAAATGATAAAACAAAACAAGTTCACTGTGATCGAAAAACTGCCCAAATTAACCAAAAACGATCATCATTAAATTTTATCTAATGATTAGTCTTCATAGTATATAAAAAAATTATTTATAAGATCATTTAATGTTTTTGAATATCCTAAATAACATATAATAACAATTATATATATTTATCCACATTTTAAACAAACTTCCATTCATGTATACAAATGAACCGATCATGAAAACTAAGGAAACAAACACTCTTGAACGATGAAATTAAATTCTATAACTCATTAAAAGGCCCATAAAAGAACTTAATGAAAACATAATGAATCATATTAATGCATACAAGTTTCTATAATTGTTAATTAATTAATTTAATGTCATTATACATGACATTAAAGTGAAAAAATAATTCGGATATAAGGTAAGGGGAATTCTGGAACCGAACTTTATTTATTTGGGTTTTCCCTCTTTCACCCAATTTTTAGTATGGATGTCCCTTAAAAATAATTTCTTCATCATTATATTACCTTTTTAGGGATATAAATGTTTTCTACTTGAGTTTATGACAAACACAATGTTTTCCAAAATAACTCCTCTCAAAAAGCACACCTTTTACTTCTAAAGATTATTTCTTCTTCACTCAAGATTGTTGATTCTTACATAATGTATGTTATTACCTCTTTCATTTTGGAACCCAAAGTTTATAAAATTATGATTTATGAAATGAAACCCATTACTTCCCAAGGGTTATTTATTTCCTAGATTGATATATATTCTATGTGGAAAGCATGATAATGAAAATGTTATGATGTGACGGTTGCACCCGTAATTATATAGCGCTCCAATACATTGTGTAATGTGATGAATCTCATGATTTAAAGTGAAATAATAATAAACATGATGCTATATTTTTTCACAACTATGTATGGTGTTTGGACACTAAGACATGATGTTTCATTTTTTATGCATTGCTACATTTCGTGCCTTTACCTAATGATTCCTCTCATGATTATGACGATGATGATATGATTATGATCCCCCCATGTTATAGTGTCTCATATTATTATCCTATTACTCAAATTTTAGATCACCCCTTTTTGATGTATATCCTCAGGTGAATACTTGTACTAAGGATAAGTCAAGATACAATGAGAAGCTGGAGAAGAAAGAATTAAATAAACATTTTATGTTGTAAATGTTATGTATGGTCTTAGTTTTCCCAAGACATAAAACCTTGGATAATCATTGTGTAATGTTTTATGTTTTTTATCTTTAAAATTATGTAAAATTAATGTAAGAAAAAAGGGTCATTATAATTAGACCTAGTGAAGGTTGAGTTAATGCTAGCTTGGGAGCCACCCAAGAGCGCGACTGAGGTGTAGAGATTCCTTAGGATGGATGGCTACTACTAGTGTTTCATTCCTGATTTCTCTACAATATCAACACCCTTTGATGTTTTGAATTGGAAGGGGAAACCTTTCATTTGGATAGATAGGTACTTATATGATTTTTAAGAGTTGCGGAAGAGGTTGACGAGCATTCCCATATTGATATTTCTATAGGAGGGTGTCGAGTACATAGTGTTTTTCAATGTCTCAAGGACTGAACTTGATTGTGTTATGATGCATAGGTTTGCGGTGATTTTTTATGGGTCCTAATAGTTGAGACCTAACCAGAAGAACTATGTGACCCATGATATAGAGATTCTTGTAGTAGTCTTCACCCTAAAGATGTGGAGACACTGCCTTATGGGTGAGCAGTTTATTGTCTATTATAACCACAAGAGTCTCAATTCTATATTCTCAAATAGTATCTTAACTTGAGATAGAGACAATGGCTAGAGTTTCTCTAGGATTATGATTTTGAGATACTCTACACTCTTAGGAAGGGGAATGTGGTGGCATATTCTCTCAATATAAGATCATATTCATTTTTTAGACCAATGAGTTAGAGAAATTAGCCTCATTATAGTTTTACTTAGTGTATAAGGATAGTGTGACATATCTATAGTTGATGGTTGTTACACCAATGATTCTATAATGTGTTAGGTAGGCACAACATGGAGATACCAACTGTGAGACATTGCATACTTAGATATCCATTGGACATACTCCTGAGGGATTCTCTAAAGGTGTGGAGAATTTCATCCTTTTGAGGATGAAAATGGTACTAATGACATTGCATGAGTAGGTGTTGAGAGAGTTTCATATACCCCATTTTTTGGTACATTTGGGTGTAGAGAAGATGTACTAGTAACTTTGAAATTATTTTTTATGGATAGGGATGAAGAACTGTGTAACAGAGTTTGTCTATCAATGCCACATTTGTTAGTAGGTGAAGGGTGAGAACTAGGTTTCTACGACTTTAGGTCAACCCATTGAGGTTCCAAAGTGGAAGTGGGATGGTATATCTATGGGATTTTTGATGGGGATAACAATAATAACTAGAGGATATGATTCCATATGGGTGATTATAGACCGACTCACCAAGATGACCCACTTCCTAGCTATCTGAGATAAAATTTAGGTGGAGATATTGGGATTCCTTTATGTGTGAGAGATAGTCTGACTTCATGGAGTTCCCTCAATGATCATTTGAGACTATATTTCTCACTTCATAACATGATTATAGAGAGGATTGAAGGAGGTCTTTGGGACTCAAATGTTTTTTAGCACAACATTTCACCTCCAGACTGACTTTCAGACTGAGCAGACCATTTGGGTTATGGAGGACATGGTGCGGGATTTCATGTTGGGATTTGGCCATAGTTGTATGGATCATCTACCTTTGGTGGAGTTTTTATACAATAATAGATACCATTCCACCGTTTTTATGACACAATTTGAGGCCTTTTTGTTGAGTTAATAAGTTTTCCTTATGACTTTTCCATTATTTATTGTTTTAAAAATCACAAACACTCTATCTTAAGGCAAAACATTTTTTACCCTAATTATGAAATTTTCCTTCCTCAAGGAAATTTTATCCTTAACCTATTTTTCTTTCATAAGGAAATTATCCTTCCCCAAGGAAATTTATCCTTCCCATGTTTTCATTGTTCATATTATAATCTAATTCATTTTTCCTTCTAAGTATAAAATTTGGTTTTTTAACTAAAACAATAGAATATTATAAATACTTAGATGTAGAGCATTCTGTTTTCAGGATCCGAATTTAGGTTCCGAATTCTCTGAATTCATACCCTGAACTTTCTGAGTTCAGACTCCGAATTCTATGAATTCAGACTTCGAATTCTATGAATTCAGACTCCGAATTCTTATGAATTCAGACTCCAAATTTTCTTGAAATTCAGACTCCAGAATTCTATAAAATTCGGGTTCTGAATTTTTTTGAAGATAGAATCTGAATACTCATGTATTATAGACACTGAATGTGTTTTTGGTTAGACTCTGAAATTTTATTTTTCCTTACACTACGAAAAATGAATTTGGTTAAGCAACCATATTTTTTCTTACTCTTATTTGAGTTATAAAACAATGTCATGCATTCTGTTACTAACTAACCATTTTTTGCGTGACACATGTATATGTACCTCCAAAATTCAAGGTAAAATATGAACATTGGAGGAGGGAGCTGACCGTTGAATATGTGCCTATAAATAGGAGCTCATTTGAAAGAGCTCATAACTTTGATGAACTGTTCTACGACTCTAGATATTACATGATGCTGAAGTGATTTATAGAGAGAGAGAGTCTTTCATGCTTTGTTTATCCTGAACACCTGTTCTGCATTGCTTCGTGCGACTCCGAATGTTGCTGAGTACATTCGAGAGCTTCTGGGGATAGGAAGACAGAGGTGTCGACTACCTAGAAGTTTGAGGGCTTGCGGGGATAACAATATAGACTCTGATATTCATATCGAGGGATTAACCTGGTGTGGGTAAGACAAAATTTCTTAAAAGTATAAATCAGGGGAACTTTATCCAAGGTTTTTGGATACCTTTCTCTTTGGGTTAAAAGTTTCACTACTTGTTACTTGTATTGTTTCAAGTTTTCCGCTGCATTTTGGTTGTTGAGGAAAGTATAACTATATTATACATTATTATACTTGTACTCTGATTTGTAAGATTCTATACACTTTATGGTAGAATCTTTATCTTTGTAAACTTTTCTTAAGTTTCATTTCGGGAACCACATTTTCGGAATCAAGCAAGTTTGAATAATTAAGAGATTTTGTGAATTTACCTTGTTTAACTTTGTTAAACATTACCATATTTAAAAGTTCCAAAATAATTTTTTAATGTATACAATTCACCCCCTCTTGTATATTGATCATATATATCATTATTTCGATACTACAATCAGTATCATTTAGATCCAACAATTGGTATCAAAGAAGGTTTCTGAAATAATTATATTAACATATAAGTTTTCTTGCTCAAGTTTTTCATTGTTCTATATTTTCCTTGCTTAGGATATTTTTATCCTTGTTTACAAACTTTTATTACTGACAAGTTTGTGTGGAAAGATTTTCTTTAAGATGGCAAGAATGAATGTTGGTTCATTTGACAATATTAATCCTTATAGACCACCTATTTTTGATGGGAATGATTATGAATATTGGAGAGATCGTATGAAGACTTTTGTTATTAACACTGGAGTAGAAAACTTTGTTATTCTTACCAGAGATTACAAGATTTCTGATAAGAAAGTCAGAAATCTTACTAATCAAGAGAAGTCAGAATATCAACTAAAATACAACGTACACAATACTTTGTTGTGTTCCATGACCAGGAACATATATAGCCATATTTCTTCTTGTGAAGTAGAAAATTGTATTTGGAAGAAGCTTGAAGTTACAAATTTTGGTACTTCCAAAGTTATTGAAACTAGAAGAGCCACTACCACAAAACGGGGCAAGGCCAGCGCCACCCTTTATCAGTGCTAACGAAAAAGTGCTGATAAAGGTACCCCCTTTAACATCATTTTTTTAGCACTGTTAAAGGGTACCCCTTTATCAACGCTTTTTTTTCGTAGCGCTGATAAAGGGGGGTCTTTATCAGCATTTTTTTAAAAGCACTGATAAAGGGTCTACTTCCAAAAAAAATTCATTAAGAAAAATATATTAATATTTATATATATAGATATAGTTATATTGATATAAATATAATATATATATTTTAAATATAAGTTTAAATATATTATAGATAAGTATAAATATACAGTTACACTTAATATACAAGATATTTAGTAAAAATGGCTTATAAAAAAATTAAAAAATATTTTTAATTAATAATTTTATAATTATTATGGAGTAATATTCATTTAATAATAATTTGAAGACTAAAAAAATAAAAAAAACTAAAAAAAGATCCAAAATATGTTGAAAACGCAACTCGAACTTCAAACGACCATAACTTTTGATCCGGGTGTCCGTTTGAGCTCTACCACATATCAAATCTAATCCTACGATGAGATCTACACCCCTATCACTAGGGGGACCTAGGTAAATGTTTTTTTGAGGCCAAAATAGGCCCAGAAGGCCTCCAAAATAGAGTTTTTAGTCGGGATACCCCGATTTATTAACATTTTGTGGATTTTCAGCCCCGTTTAAGGGGGTATTATTGGATTTTTTTGGTAGGGACTAAATTTATTCCAAGGTATTACATTTATATTGATATTATGTCTTTGAAATTTTATCGTTTTTTATAATGAACTGCTATTTATAATCAAATATATAACAATATATACATATTTTTTATATATTCACACATAAAAATTTAATTATAAATATAAATAATAAAACATATTTACATATAAAATATATTAGCTTTATCTAAATAATAACTAATATCCATTTTATTTAAAATAAAAATATATAAATATTTATATACCTATATATTAATCTAACTATATATATATATTAATATAACTACATATATATATTGATATAACTATAAATATATATATTAATATCACTATAAATATATATATTAATATAACTATATATATATATTAATATAACTATATATTACTATATGAAGAAATATAACTAAATATATATATAAATAAATAGATATGTCATTAATTGGAGAAAAAATCAATATGGTAGAGTGGTAAAGGCTTTAGGCACGTAAGGGGGAGGTCTCGAGATCAAATCTTGGTGGAGGAAAGGGTGCGTGTATGTGGGTGGATTTGGGGGGCTATCGCTGATAAAGGGGGTGGGTGTAGCGCTGATATAGGGTGGAGGAGGGTGCGTGCGGGCGCTGGAGGGGCTGAAAAGCACTGTTAAAAGGGGGAATCAAGTGCTATAAAAGCCTCCCCAATTGGCAGGATTTTTTTAATTTTTTTTTTAATTTTTTTAATTTGTTAATTTTTTTTTTACTTTTATCAGCGCTAAAAAATGCGTTGATAAAAGGGGTGTTTTACCAGTGCTAAAAAGAAAGCGCTAATAAAGGACCCTTTTATCAGCTCTTCTTTTTAGTGTTGATAAAAGACACCTTTTATCAGCATTTTTTTAGTGCTGATAAAAGGGGTCTTTATCAGCACTTTTTGGAGCACTGATAAAGGGGACCACCCTTTATCTTCTCTGGATTTAACAATGATTTTCTAGCACTGTTAAAGGCCATTTTTAGCACTGATAAAATGGGTATTTGTAGTAGTGATCTATGCTTAGAGCTGAGTAACATGGTTTTTTATTACCTTATGGAGAACCTATATGTAAGGTACAACAGATATTTATGACTATCATCAATAGATTACAATCTGTGGGTGAAAAATGTTTGGATGATGAGGTATATGTAGACAAGATTATTGAAATCATGTCTAATGAGTGGGAATCAAAGAGAACAACTATAAATGAGAATAGAAAAGTTACACAGATTACTCTTGATGAACTTTTTGGAACTCTTCTTCAACATGAGACTAGAATGAAGAGAGATGCTAACAATGTTAAGAAGAAGAATGGGAATGGAAGTGTTGCTTTGAAAACTACTTCAAATCATATGAAAGCCAAGACTCATAAGAGAGTTACAAGATCTAAATTGAAGAAGGTTACTGTTTTATCTGAATCAAGTGAAAGTGAACATTCTGAGAATAAACTAGCTAATCTTGCTCGAAGGATGAACAAGATATTTGTGAATAAAGACTTTCAATATAGATACAAGAAGATAGAAAGGAAGGACAAGAAAGACTCTGAATTCACTTGTTATGAATGTAAAAGAGTTGGATATATAAGGCCTGATTGTCCTTTGCTTATGAGAAAAGATAGAAAGGAAAATAATTCTAAGATGAATATAAAGAAGTACTACAAAGATAAAGCTAAGAAATTTTTGAAAGCTAATGACACTTGGAGTGCCAGTGGTGGAGACTCTTATGATGAATCCTCAGATTACGAATCTTCTGGACAGAAGAATCTTGGTATAATATCCAAACTACCTATTGAAAATCAGTGTTTAATGGCTAAGGTACATAATGTTGAATCCATTACCAATGTATCCTTGAATTCTAATTATATTTATAGTAAATAATTTGAATCCTCAGATGAATAATCTTCTTCTGATAAAGATAATACTTTACCTACCTACGAAGAAGTTTCTAGGTTTTCTAAGCTTCTTGATAATGAAAATTCTAAAGTCAAGAAAAATATTGATAAGGAAATTATAGGATTTCTATTCTTACTAAGGAAATATCAGATATTTCTAAATATCTTGATAAGAAAACTTCTGATTTTGAAAGTATTTCAAAAAAACTTTAGGAAGTTAATTCTGAGAAGGATAAACTTTCTAAGGATATAGAAAAAGTAATTTATAAGAAAAATGTTTTTGAGCCTAACTCTAGAACTAAAACCGATGTTTTTGAAGATAAGAAGTTAGTTATTAGACTAAAGTCAGAAATATTTTCCTTGTGGAAGTGTTTTTCAAACTTTACCTTAGGTAAGGAAAATTTTGATAAAATGTATTCCCAAATCCGACCTCTAAGAAACAATTCTGGATTTGGTTACACAAGTTCAAAACCAATTTTTAGTAACAATTATTTTGTTCTTCAAAGTGATCCATTCTGCACTAAGTGTCAGTGTGGTGGGAATTGGGAAAAAAATTGCTCCTTAAACAAAACTCAGTCTTTAGGTTTTCATAAATATTATTTTTCAAAGAAAATGTGGATACAAAAAATTTTTCTCTCTGAAGTTTCCGGATGCAAGAAAATGTGGGTTTCGAAAGTCTAACACTCTTATTTTCAAGAAATTAAAGATAGTACCAACAATAATACATGGTACATGGATAGTGGATGTTCCCAGCATATGATTGGTAACAAAAACTTCTTTGAAAATATTATCAAGACAAAAGTGGGAAATGTAACTTTAGGAGATAATGCTAAGGGAGAAATTACTGATATAGGTTACATTGTTCTTCTCGGAAAAACATTGATTTCAAATGTTTTATTTGTTAAGAGTCTTAATCACAACCACATTAGAATAAGCAAATTATGTGATGAAGGTTACCTTGTGAATTTTAGGAATGACAAGTGCTTAGTACACAATTCCAAGGAAGAGTTCATTTTTTCTACCCATAAGCAAGAGAATGTATACACACTAAACTTAGAAGACCTTAGGAGACAAAACCTACCTTGACTTAGTGCAATGGAAGATCATTCTTGGTTGTGGCATTGAAGGTTAGGACACTACAATATTAGGAACATATGAAAACTCTCTAATAAAATACTAATTAAGGATCTAATAGAGTTTTAATTTGATTTTTCAAAAGTTTGTGATCCTTGTCAATATGGAAAGTAACATAAATCAAGTTTTAAATCAGTCAGTGAAGTCTCAACCACTAATGCATTAGAGTTGGTGCATATGGATCTTTTTGGTCCAACACAAACTGGAAGCATTGGAGGCAAATATTATGTATTTGTCTTAGTTGATGATTACACTAGATTTATGTGGGTCTATTTTTTATCAAATAAATATAAAGCTTTTTCTTATTTCAAAACTTTTAGAGCCCAAGTTAAAAATGAGAAAAAATTTCCTTTGATAACTATTCATAGTGATCATGGAGGAGAATTTCAAAATTTTGATTTTGAAAATTTTTGTAGTAGAAAAGGCATTACTCACAACTTCTCAGCACCCATAACACCTCAAAAAAATGGTGTTTTTGAAAGAAAAAATAGAATTCTTCAAGAGATAACAAGAACCACTTTGAGTGAATATTCAATTGCCAAACATTTTTGGGCTAAAGCTGTAAGTACTTCTTATTATACTATAAATCATGTTTTAATTTGACCTTTTCTTAATAAAACTTCTTATGAGTTATGGAATGGTAGAAAACCTAGACTTTACTACTTAAAGGTTTTTAGTTGCAAGGTATTCATTTTGAATAATAAAGACAATGTACAAAAATTCACACCAAAATATGATGAAGGAATTTTCTTATGCTACTCCACAACTTCTAAGGATTATAGAGTTTTTAATAAAAATACCTACACTATTGAAGAAACTGTACATTTCAAATTTGATGAAACTGATCCTTTTGTTTTTAAAAAACCTCAACCCACATCTTCAGATGTGTTTTCAAAAACTTATTATCAACCTTTGTTATAATATTCTTCTGATAAGGAAAATATTCAAGAAAATATTTCTGAATCATTTACCCTAGAAGATTTCCTACCCTATGTTGATGAACATGTTTTACAAAACCCAAATCAGTTATTTCTAAAGAATAATCCCAGTGATAGTATCATTGGTGATGTAAATCAACCTATAAGGACTAGAAGTTCCTTAAGAAATGAATTAAAACATTTAGCATTCCTTTCCCAATTAGAACCGAAAAGAAATGATGAAGCTTTAGGTGATGATGATTGGATAAAAGCTATGCAAGATGAACTAAATGAATTTGAAAGGAATAAAGTCTGGACCTTGGTTGAAATACCTATGGAAACTTCTGTTATTGGAGTAAAATGGGTCTTCAGAAATAAATGTGATGAAAATGGAATCATAGTAAGAAATAAAGCCATATTGGTTGCTAAAGGCTATAATTAAAAAGAAGTAATATACTATGAAGAAACCTATTCTCCAGTAGCTAGACTTGAATCTATTCGTATTCTACTTGCCTTTGTAGTATTCTTCAATTTCAAACGTTTTCAAATGGTTGTTAAATGTGCTTTCCTTAATGGTTTTGTTCAATATGGAGTTTTTTTCAAACAACCTCCTGGTTTTGAATATTTAAAACATCATAAACATGTTTAAAAACTTACCAAAGCTTTGTATAGACTTAATAAAGCCTCTTGATCTTGGTATGATAGACTTACAAGATTTTTAATTCAAAAATAATTATGTTAAAAGAAATGATTATCCAACCCTTTTTATAAATAAAGATAAGAAAAAAGTTTTGATTGTTCAAATTTATGTTGATGAAATTATATTTTGTTCAACTTAGTAATCTTTAACTAATTCCTTTGCAGATCTAATGAAATTTGAGTTTGAAATGAGTATGATGGATGAGTTAACATTTTTCCTTTGTTTTTAAATTTCTCAAAAACCAAAAGGAATCTATATATCCCAACATAAGTATATTAAATATCTTCTTAAAAAGTATAGATATGACAACACTAAGAGTATTAGTACTCCCATGGGTACCTCAAACTCACTTGATCTAGATGAAGATGGGAAACCAGTAGATCAAACATCTTATAGAGGTATGATAGGATGTCTACTTTACTTGACAGCTAGTTGTCCAGACTTAATGTTTTCAGTATGCTTATGTGAAAGATATCAATCCAATCCTAAGGAATATTATTTAAAGGCAGTGAAAAGGTTTTTTCACTACTTAAAGGAAACCATGGATCTATGACTCTTTTATACTTCTGGAAATGATTTTGTTTTAAATTTTTTTTCGAATGCCGACTTTGGTGGATGTAGAATGGATAGAAAAATTACATCCAGAACTTGTCATTTCTTAGGAGATTCATTAGTTTCTTGGTCATGAAAAAAGAAACACTCAGTAGCACTTTCCACTGCTGAAACTGAATATGTAGCAGCTAGAAGTTGTTGTGCTCAAGTGTTGTGGATGCGACACACACTCATAGACTATGGTATGAGTTTTACCAAAACACAAATTGTGTGACAATACTAGTGCCATTTCCTTAAGAAAAAACCCTGCACATCACTCTCGTAAAAAACACATAGATATTAGGCATCACTTTCTTAGGGATCACACATAGAAAGGAGATATCATTCTTCAATTTATCTAAACACAAGATCAACTTGCTGATATTTTCATAAAATCTTTATCCTCCGATATATTTGAATACATTAAACAGAAGTTAGGAATGATAACCATAAGGTAATCTTCCATGTTAAGTTCCTGTTGAAACCAATCTCCTTACAGTAAGGAAATCCTTTTCATAGGGGGAGTACATTTGTTTTTTATATTTCTAAAAATTTTCATTTTAAAACTTTTTCGTAATGAAGATTTTTTTAGTTAAATTTTTTTCTTAATGAATATTTTCGTAGTTAAAATTTTTTCGTAATGAAGATTTTCGTAGTTAAAATTTTTTTCGTAATCAAAATTTTCTGAATCTAAAGTTCTTCAAGAAGAATTTTCCTTAATACGAATAATCTTACTAGAAATCTGAAAGGTATGTTTCCTTTCCTAAATTTTCTTAATCATTTTTTATTTTGTTGGTATTTTCATCTGTTTTTAAATTTTCATATTCGTTTTTTCCTTAAATCCGAATGTTTTTCTTAAAAAACCTCAAAAGATCGGATTCTATCAAAATTTCCTCCCGGCTATCATCTCAATCGTAAGATCTGATCAGAAGGTTTTTCAACCATTGGATTGAGTATGGAAGTTGAACTGTTTCCTCAATTTCTTGTATAAAGGACCCCCGATGGTTGTACCACATTGAAACTCAAGATCGTGCATGCTGAAGCTCTTCCCTTCTATATAAGCCTGTTCTGAACTTCTCAGATCTTTCTTACTTCCGAATGTCGACCGAAGTATCCTCTCAGAAAGATATGTCAACTGTCAAACCAATATCTGAATGGAAAATATACAGAGAAAGGTTAGTTGATCCGAAGTTTTTTCGCAAAGTATTATTCTATTATCTCTAAAAACATAAAGCTGAATGGGTGGTAAAGTGTTTGCCTTTCAAAACAAAAAGCTCAGGATTTGGTATATCTGGAATTGTTAATAGAATTATATGAGTCAGTATTTTTCTTCAAGGAATAAGGGAGGAGTAAGTTTTCTTTCAAGTGTTATGGAAAGAAATATTCACTTTCTTACACCAAGGCTGCAAGCTTGGTTGGTATTCCATATGAAGGGGAAGTTGAGTTTTGTTCTCATAAGATTCCTGATGTTCAAGGTAGTTTTGATACGGTGAAGGCCATGGATTGCCTTGGTCTCTCTAAAGTAAAGACTCTGAAGATTTTTCATCTGACTACAAATTATCGGATTCTTGAATTGTGGGTTCAAGGATTTATCATACCGAGAAAAGAAGACAAAGATACTTTGAAGAAAAGTGATATGTAAATTCTGTATTTCTTGTTAAACCTAAGGAAGATAAACTTGGTTAATCATATCTTAGTTATGATTGAGAACATAAAGAATAGAAATCTGAAGGATCAAATTATTATGTATCCAGCCATTCTTTCAAAGATAATTTTTTGGTGTCTAGAATCTTTCAAAATACCTTGCAAATCTAATTCAAGGAATTACAAAGTTATGTTGTTAAGTGATGATACTCTAAGAAGGATGAAAGTTGGATTTTATAAAGAATCTGAAGAATTTTTTGATTGGTTTGAGGAGGAGGAAGAAGCCTTACCGAAGAAACAGGAGGTAGCTGAGACCTCTAAAAAGGGTGGAAGGAAGAGGAAGTTGAAGGATGTGGAAGAGAAAGAAAAAACCCCAGTGGCTAAGGAAACCCAATCCGCACCACTAAAGCCAAAGAAACAAAAAGACTATCCTGATGAAGTTGTAGAAAAGTGGAGAGAAGATAAGAGAAATCAGAAAGAAGGGGAGCCTAAGTTTGGATAGGACCTTGGTGAAGAAAAATCTTTGAGGGAGAAGGCACTTGAAGATCTTGACAAGCAAGAGAAAGAGAAGAAAAAGAAGAAGAAGTTGTCTGAGGCTGAAATAGTTCAATCTCTTCTGAAGGCAGATGAGAAAGCATCTAAGAATATTCTGGTACCAGAATCCTTCTTGGTAGAATCATTACCAGAGACTCTGGGTAAGAATTTTGTGACTCCGAAAAAATTTCAATAAAAAGAAGTAGAAGAAAAAGAAGTAGTAGTAGTAGAAGAAGAAGGTAGTGGTGATATTGAAGATCTAATTAAGAGAGTTGAGGATTTTAATGAGAAGTAAATCCCTTCTATGAAATTATCATCCTGAACCTCTCAAGCTGAAATATCAAAACTTTCTACTCTTAGGAAGGATGAAGAGAAGGCTGAAGAAGAAGTAGACAAATAATCTAAAGAAAAAAGAATCAATAAAGATTTCATTCACCTAGAGGATGATGAGGCCAGAGCTGAAAAAGAAGAGTTTGATGAAGAAAAAATCGTTCAACAATCTGATAGTGAACATGAATCTCCTAATCAAGAGAAAGTCATTCTGAAGGCTAATAAGGGAAAACAGGTATTACTTGATACACCTACCAAGGCTGTGGTAAAGAAGAAATATATTGGTGGTTCTTCTAATAGGAAAGCTACCGAGTTAGAAATATAAACATCATCGAGCCAAATATCTAATTTGGAATCGTCCTCCCTTGGAAATGATTTTGTAGTCCAGTATTTGAAGAATCTTGTTGGGACTATACCAATATTTACAAGCATAGACTCGAGATGCCAGATGCTTCAACACACCTTAAATCAAAAATTGGATTCAGTATCCATGGTGATGGATAAGTGTGTTAAACTGAAGGCAGACTTCAAGACTTTTCTTATTAGCTTGGAATCTCATAAAAGGTTATGCAAAAAGATGAAAAGATGGTCAAAGAATATAGTAGAAGAGATGATAATTCTTGATGAGTTCCAAGAAAGTGTCAAGGATGCATTTGACACCGAAGATGTGAAGATCAAGGATCTCACAAATATTTTTGAGGAAAAACTAACTCTGGAACAAAATTCTTGGATGAAAGAAGTAAAAGATCTAAATGGGAAGTTGTATTCAGTTGCTTAGAGTTGGAAGAGGGAAAAATATCGTAGAATATAACTTGAGGAAAAATTTTCTAAGCAAGAAGAAGTTCTAAAGGGGCAGGCAGAATCTCTTAAGGCTCAGGAAGGAGAAATTAAATCCTTAGATAAGAAAATAGAATATCAGGATCAGATTTTCAAATGTACAGAGGAGGATCACAAGGAACTCAAGAAGCTCAAAACCATAGTTAATAAGTTGATGCTGAAGGAGAAGTAAGGATAATCTTGTTCAATTCTGATCTTTTTTTTATTCCTTACATGTATAATTTTTTTCAATTGTAATGAAATTTTGGGTTTCTCTTTATATTTTTTGTTGTCTAGTACTAATATTTCAAGTACCATATTTCCTTTTCCATTCCCTTTAATCTTTTTTTTAAAATCAAAAAGGGGGAGAAAGGAATGTTAAAAAATAATACTAAGTAAAATAATAAATTTCCCTAAGTAAGGAGGAGTTCATCTAAGGAGGAGTTCTTATCCATGATAATTTTCGTATGAAATAAAATTCTAAGTCTCAATCCAGAAATCAAGAATACGATCCTTAGTGTTTCCAAACCCTAAAAGGGAGTTATTCGTATTCATCCTTGTCCATGTGTTACGGGAGATAAGTTTTATTTTCAAAGTCTAGAAATTTTTTTCTAAGTCCTTATATTCTATTTCGTAAGGATGTTTGTGCTTTCCAAAAAGGGGGAGATTGTTGAGTCAATAAGGTTTCCTTATGACTTTTCCATTCTTTCTTGTTTTGAAAATCACAAACACTCTATCTTAAGGAATTTTTTTTATCATAATTAGGAAATTTTCTTTCCTCAAGGAAATTTTCTCCTTAACCTGTATTGTTTTCATAAGAAAATTCTCCTTACCTAATGAAATTTATCCTTAACATGTTTTCATTGTTCATATTATAAAATAATTCATTTTTCCTTCTAAGTATAAAATTTTGTTTTGTAACTAAAACCTTGGAATCTTATAAATACTTAGATAGAGAGCATTCTATTTTCAAGATCTAAATTCAGGTTCCGAATTCTCTGAATTTAGACTCCGAACTTTCTGAGTTCAGACTCTGAATTCTATGAATTCAGACTCTGAATTGTATGAATTTAGACTCTGAATTCTATTAATTTAGAATCCTAATTCTTATAAATTCAGACTCTAAATTTCCTTGAAATTCAGACTTATGGAATTCTATAGAATTCAGGTTCTGAATTCTTTTGAAGACAGAATCTGAATACTCATATATTATAGACACCAAATGTGTTTTTGGTTAGACTCTGAACTTTTATTTTTCCTTACACTCCAAAAAAAATGAATTTGGTTAAGAAAACTTATTTTTGCTTACTTTTATTTGAGTTATAAAATGATGTAATGCATTCTGTTACTAACTAACCATTGTTTTAGTGACATGTGTACATGTCCCTCTGAAATTCAATGAAAAATATGACTGTTGGAGGAGGGAGCTGACTGTTGAAGATGTTCCTATAAATAGGAGCTAATTTGAAAGATCTCATAACTTTGATGAACTATTCTATGACTCTAGAGATTACATGCTGCTAATGTGATTTCTAGAGAGAGATAATTTCATGCTTTGCGCATACTGGACACCTTGTTCAAAATTGCTTTGTGCGACTCTGAATGTTGCTGAGTACATTCAAGAGCTTTCAGGGATAGGAAGACAAAGGTTCCAACTACCTTGAAGTTCGAGGGCTTGCAGGGATAACAAGATAGACTCTGATATTTATATTGATGGCTTACCCTGGTGTGGGTAAGAAAAACTCTCTAGAATGTATAAATCAAGGGATCTTTATCCAAAGTTGTTGGATACCTTTCTCTTTGGGTTAAAATTTTCACTACTTGTTACTTGTATTGTTACAAGTTTTCTGAAGCATTTTGGTTATTGATGAATGTATAACTATCTTATACTTTCTTATACTTGTACTCTAATTTGTAAGATTATATATGATTTAAGGTAGAATATTTATCTTTGTAAACTTTTCATAAGTTTCATTTCCAGAACCACATTTCCAGAATCAAGAAAGTTTGTAGAACTAAGAGGTTTTGTGAATTTACCTTGTTTAACTTTGTTAGACATTACCATCTTTAAAAGTTCCAAAATAATTTTTTAAATTATACAATTCACCCCCCTCTTGTATATTGAGCATCTACATCATTATTTTGATACTACAATCAGTATCATTTCAATCCAACACTTTTATGAGAGACATTATAGGAAACCACTATGTTGGACTAATCTAGATGAGTAAGAACTCATGGGATTAGAGTTGGTATGAGCTATGATAGAGAAGGTTCAGTTCATCTAGGATTGGATAAAGACTCCCTAGAGCTGTCAAAAGTATTATGAGAAGTAACGATGGATGCCTTTGGAGTTCGAGGAGGGAGGCTATGCGTTCTTAATGTTATCACCTTGATGTGTACTGTAGAGATTTTTCCAGGCTAGTTAGTTATATTTGATATTCATTAGTCCTTTATAGATACTATATAAATTTAATAGGGTGGAATAATGGTTGCCTCTACTGCCACAGTTATACTGAGTACATGATGTATTCCATGTGTCACAATTGGGGTGGTAATTGCATAACCCATTATACATTATCAATTGGAAATAGATAGTAATCAAAGATGAAGATAACTTTACAAAGTACCAAATAGTGATTGAGGATTGATATGAGAATATCCTCCATGGTTGAGATATTCCCTTGGTCCATTTCTGGTGGTATCATGAGAATCTACAGGAGAGAACTTAGGAGCAGGAGACCTAGATGCGAGCTTAGTACCCTCATCTTTTTAGTAGGATTTTTTATTTTTGGGATTAAAAAACCTAAGGTGGGTAGAATGTAACATATCTATTTTTTTAATACTTTGAAATATATTAAGAAATATTTTTAGAGTCAGGTGCTGAGTCGATGTGATATTTCAGGGATAGATGATCCTCAATGTTGATACAATAAAAATATTAAATGTATTATATCATGTGCGTGCAATTTTTCAAAAATAATGGAATAAAACCTAAACGGATTCTCAAATAAGAAATATGATAACACTTTTGAATCCAAAATTTTGGTTTTACCCTAGGTGTGACATAACCTTTGTCCGTGTTGGGTGTTACATGAAAGAAAAGTCATGGATGGATTAGTAATTTAATATATAAATTAATAAATCTATTAATTGTTATATCACCACAATCTAGAATCATATATATAATCATGTATATGAAAAATTACTAGGGTGAGCTTCATTACACTAGGATTGAGAGAGGAGGTGTTGAAATAGTTTCCATGGATGACCAACATCAGATCTTACTTTGGTGATTGGTGCACCAACCGAGTTCACGAATCTCACTGATGAAGACAGTAGAAAACCGTTATTCACCAACTATTGATCCAAAATTGAGGTATGATGTTTCTTTGTGTATTTTATCACATTTTTTATTCTCTTGATTCAAACACAAATAAATTATTCTAGAAATTTTATTTATGAGTTGATAGATAATTTGTGGTTTATGATTTATCTTCCTGGAATATTATGAATTGATATTTTTTTTTTCTTTGTATATCCTCTTCATTCATTCTTACTATGAAAAATAATTAAGGACAACATGAAAATTGGATGAGGTTTATTCCTCATGTTTTTATGCATTTATATCCTCATTCTTCATGTTATCATAATAGGTATTTTTAGGACCAAAAGGGGCCTAGATACCTTGAGAGGGGGGGGGGAATCAGGGTGTGGATATTATTTTCAACTTATTCTTCCTACCCCACTAGATCTTGAACTCTTTGTTATAAGGGTTACTTTTTTTTCACATTAGTGTTTATGAAGACTATACTCATTTATTATTTATCTAGTGATGATACTTTGAATGAAATTCATAGAATCAAGCAGGCAGATATAGAGATTTTTACTTGGTTCACCCTCACTGGGCTATGTCCAAGAAGCATACAACAGTGATGTGCCGATGTACCAAATCCACTAAAGCTCACTGCCAATTTAAATTGTTTGGGATAAATCACTTCTATTACTAGTCTCACTACCTTTATAATGTTTAAGGTCAGCTCACTGCTTTCCCAAGGGTCACTCCCTATGTGTCTCTCTTTGGCTCATTGTCAGTGGAGAGGATCACCATCTTCCTCTTCCTTTGATCACTACTCTGGAAAGGATCCACTCACAGATTATGGATATGTATGTACCTTCATTATAAAAAATGAATGCATATTCCTCTGTAGATAGATGCTCTATTGAAGTCAAACTTTCACCCACAGATGAATCTCACTTTCCACCAGATGTATCAGGAAATCTTCCAACTTTAGCACAACCCTAGATTGATTGGCGTGCTTCTCTATATTTGTCACACTTCTCAATGCCTAGTGTGCAAGTTTCACCTAAACACTTGCATAAAACTCCCTTCACCTACTCAAAACTTGGGAGAATCACACTCTTTTACTCCCAAACCAATATTGGCGTGCAACTATCAAGTGGTGTGAAACTTATGAATTACTTTATGCTTGCACGCCCAAACCACAACTTGCACGCCCAAACCTACTTGCATGACCAGAGCTAAAAAATTCAATAATTGTTTATATTCCTTAAAATGAGGAGGAGTGTATCTCTATTTATAGGCATTTTGGGAACCCTAAGCGCCGCACGCAAGTCTCCTGCCGGTGCGTAAGTCCAGCCACCTGAGCCTCTGTCGCCCTAGTCACCTTGTGCGCCCAAACCAAAACTTGGTACGCCTCTTTCCTTTTCCATATTTTGATGTTTTGATATTGAAAAAAATATGTAATGAAAATTTCAAAGCCTCTAATAACCTAGTTCACAAGTCCCTTTACCCAAAATTTTTTTCTCCATTTATCGATTTTGAGACCCAAAAAATTGGCAAACACTAGAAAACAGCGTGACCTTGTATCTGATCTTATTGTACTGCCTCCATATCGTCCATTAATTTGTCTAGGTTCTTCTATCAATCATGTATTGTCGAAAACATCTATTGAACTCAAAAACTCTCCAAGAAAACCCTCCTTTTTCAAAAAATTGAACATCGTGGTCTTCTTTTTCAAAAAACACAACATGGAGGCCCACTTTGTCAACAAACACAATCACCTCAAAAATTATTCAATGACACCTTAAGGGATTTTTTACTAACAACCTCCCCCTTTGGGTTTGTTGAAAACTCTTCTCATAAAATGACATCTTGTTAATGCTTCTTCCACCATTCACCTATTGCGATCCTGATAGGAATAAAGGATTCACTCAACACATACTCTAATCCCACATGAGAAATACTCAGTGTGAAAAACAAGAGTAAATGAAAATTTCATCAATGAATCACTTAATTTTTAACACCAATTGTTGATACCAAACTGATACCAATTTTTGATCACTAAAAAACTTCTGACACCATTCCAACACCACTCTTATTCTTTTATCATGATCCTCAACTGTTGTGATATCTATTATTTAATCGAACACTTCTAGCACCATCAGATTTAAAACTCCTCATTCTAAACTTCTTGGGTTCTTGTGTTGTCCAAGCTAAGCTCTGTATGATCACTTCAAACACCAAATACTCTCATCATTGTGCTCCCCATATCATATTCTTCACCTGTCTTGATAAACTCACCCTATCTCACTGCTCAACCTATCAACTTCTTCCCATGTCTTTGAAAAAGACATTGTCTCTCTTCTTTAGCCACAATTTCTCCCCCTTTAGGAGTCACTATTTCTCCCCCTTTTTCAAAAAAACCAAATGTCACTTATTTGTGGTCTAGAACAGTGTAGAGAGAAAAAATTAGTACATTAAGGAAAACACACCATACTTGGGGAGAGGGGGACCACATCCACACCTTTTCAAGTGTGGAGAGTCGAGTGGACTCCCAGATCCAGTCGATGTTTCTCAAAAGCTTCCTTGGGTAAGGCCTTTGTCAAAATTTCAGTAAACTGTAAATCTGTAGGAACATACTCCAACTTCACGATTCCATACTAAACCTTATCCTTGAAAAAATTATACTTTATATCAATGTGCTTTGTCCATGAGTGATGGAAGGTATTTTTTATGAGATTTATAGCACTTGAGTTATCACAATGGATTCCTATCAGAGACTTCACTTCAACTCCCATATCATCAAGTTACTACTTCATCCACAAAAATTATGTGAATGCTTGAGTGGCCATAATATACTCATCTTCCATGATACTTAATGAAATGAAATCTTTCTTCTTGATTATCCAAGAAATACACAATCCACCAAGATAGAAAGCACCTCATGATGTTGATTTCTTGTCATGCGCTGAACTGACCCAATATGCATCATTATATCCCAATAGCTATGATTGAAATTTTTTAATATATATCAATATGAAATCCATCATTCCCTTGATATACTGAATTATTCTTTTCACTATAGGCATATGGATTTTCTTGGGATTTCTTTGATATCGCACTACTTGGCATGTGGCGAAAAAAATATCAGGTCTTATCACTATTAGATATAGTAAACTTCTAATAACCTGCCTGTATTATATTACATTAACTTCCTTTCCATTATCATATTTTGATAATTTCATCCGAGATGCAATTAGAGTCTTCATATCCTAGGAATTTTACTTTCTAAATCATTCTTTGAAACATCTAGGATCTACTTATGATAAGTTTCATGCTTGCTGTAGAGTCCTTATCTTCCTCATCTACACTAACACTATCAGATCAACATTGATATTATTCCTATCAATTTTAGATGGACTATTTGACTTGTTCACATATATAGACTTGACTTCCTCATGTTCATTATCTATATCTGCTACCAAATCAACATTTTTACATCTGATCCTCCTGAGTCTCTTACCACTTTATCACTTTTTATAAGCATCCTTTTGATTTTTTTTGATATTATTTCACAGCTCCTTGGTATCCTGAAAAAAGTTAGCTGATACCACATTGTTATAACCAAATAAATAATCATGGTGTGCACGATTGTTGATGATTCACTGTAATCCTTCTTCTCTCAGCGAACGACTAACACCTGAACTGGAGCATAATACTGATGGATATATATTCAATCCAACTCAAAACCACTAGATTATCCATGTATAGATTTGTGAGATCTAAAGTTTCAATGTATACTATTTATCATATCATCTCCTCTTTTTACAGAACACAACCATCTGAGACAAATTTGAATGACAGAACTGTTTTGTAATAGAACTTGTTGAATCTAATATTATATGTGAGATTTAACTATTCTAATCATTCTCTTCCCACATAATTTCATCAACCATCACACCCCTTTGAGAAATTTCATCTGATTAGGAGATAGAATGCTCCCCCTATGATGTACAACTCTTCCAGTTACAAGGCCTATTGTTTAGACCCAAAAAAAGTCTTCTTCTCCTGCATTATTTCTTCACACGCGATTATAGATTTAAGAAACTTATCCAACTTACTTACATCAATGATATAATCATTAGGAGAATTCACCAGTTATAAATGAGCTATCAAAAAAAATATCTAAGCCTACTAAGTTGGAACTCAGTGTAGGAAACAAGATATAAAGTTAATAACACAATCACTTTTTGTTACACTTAGTTTCTCCCTTTATTTTTCAATGCTGGTTCGTGATTTAAATCAATTGTAACTCTAGAGAGTATCACTTTATCACTCTACATCTTTTGATGCCACTTCCCCTTGGATCATATCTCCCTAACACCTAAAACACTTGAAACATTAGTTAGTAACATTTTATATACATAGGGAGACGAGATTTTCTCGAATCCTCAAGAAGAGGATTGTGGTTGATCTTGATGGGTCAACCCTTTGATTCTTTATTTCAAAGCATTACACTCATCCCTTGCCTACTCCAATTACCTAGACAACTTCAACTATTCTATCCATATGACTAGGTATTCTTTACCCACATCCTGATTCTTCTTCTGATATTTTAGTTCTGTGGGTTTGGCCTTCTTCACAATTTGGGGTTTATACCCACTAGTAAAAAATTCATTCTGTGAGGTTCCAACCGAATTCTATTTCTCATGATTCTTTCTCTGAGTGGGAAAATCTCCACTATCCATCTTATCTTTCTTATTCCTCCAATAGATGGATCCTTCTATTTCCTTCACTTCCCACTGTGTGGAATGACATGTGATTTTTTCATGACATTCTTTAATTGTATTTATTTTATCAATTGTACGAGTCATTCCACCCTTTCTTGTTGGGTTTCAGTCTTCCACTGATTTTACATTATTCCTAATCACAAATGGAGTTGATCTTCCCCTGTTCTTCTAGGTTTATTCACATTCTCTCTAGAAGATCTGTTGTGGCTTTAATAGAGAAGGTTATTGATACACCTTTCATTTATCTCCTTAGGATTATCCTGAGAATTTATATCTATTTTTCAACATTCCATGTTATCTTCTAGTATATATTTTTTCATTGTACACAGCATGTTCTGGGGATATCCTTTTAGGTTCCTTTTCCTTCCTTGCTTTATTCTTGATGCATTGTCTGGCCAAATGCCCATGATCAGAACATATGAAATGTATTCTATTAAAGGCATACCTCAATTCACCATTTCTCAGCTGAAATGTTGATTCTTCTTACGTTCTTCTTTTGAAATTGAGCTCCTGGGCTTCCTGAAACATACTCATGGTGTGTCCCATTCTTCCACAATAGAATAAATTCATGGATACTTTTTTCAGAGAGACTCTTCTTTCAAACTTCTCAAGATGCTTCTTCTTATTCCCAAATTTAGAAATGTTTCTACCTTTATAGCATGAAATATATTCCAAATCCTCTAAAACAATCTTGATGTATGGACATGAATCCCACAAAAATAGCACATGTTATCACTACTTCTTGTAAATTTCCTCTTAGGTATGTCTCCAACACCTACAAGATTTTCTCCATTTCTAGAACTGTTCATGACTCTTTATATCATGAATGGGAGTGGATTCATCAAATCCAACACCAGTTTTTCCAAATTGTATGGTATTTGAGCTAAGAAAATATGTTGTTGTTTCTCTTTAGAAATAGTTTAATTGTTTTTCATTTTATCATCACTTTCCAAATGATAATTAAATAGTAAGTTCAAGGAATCCTTCATTTTAGGCTTTCCTTTGGTATTGGATTTCTCCACTTCTTTCCTCACTAACTCTAGATCTTCTTACAACTTTTGAATCTTCATATCCCTTGCTTCAAGTTGAAAATTGAGTTATCTATCAATATTCTTCCTTCTACTAATCACATTCTCTAACTCATGTGTGAACTTATCCACCATGTCACATTGCTTCTTTACATTCAATTTTTCTTGAGCAATAGAATCAGTATAGCATGAACTCTCCTTTTTTAGTCTTTGATTCTCCTGAACTAGTTCAGTTAGCTATGCAACAAGATCATCATATCTGGATTTAAAATTTTGAATATTATCCGAGTTCATATTATTTTCCTTATCTACATCTTTGCATTTCTATCTCTTTGAAGACATATCTTGTAGTTCTTCAGCTTGAGAATCATTCTTCTCCCTCAGTTCAGTAGCCGCATCAATAAGTATTTTGATTTAAGCCTCTTAGCTTGTTAATTTCAATTTACAGTACTTGGATCTGGATATCTTTATATTTAAATTCTTCATCCAATTTTTGATCCAATTTATTTGTCATGTTGACATCATCTACTGGTGGCCTCCTTCTTAAAACTTCTTCATCCTCAGTAGTTTTAGTATCACTTTGAATTTCAAGTAATTCATTCGTTCCTACATCATTTTTGAGTGAATCTATCTTCTCACTATCAGATTCATCCAATAATTCCTTTAGAAAGCTGTTTGATTCCTTTAGTTGAATCACACTTTTTCCATAAACATGTCTACACTAAGGAATACCATCTGACTTTTGATTCTTCTTTGATTTTTTCCCTTTTCCATGGCACACTGAGATAAGAGAAGACTAAATCTTTAACCACACAAATTGAATAAACCATGTTAGAGAAAAAAATCTGATAAAAGAAACCTTCCCTCTGATACCAATTTTTAGGACCAAAAGGTGCCTAGATACCTAGAGGGGGGGGGGGGTGAATCAGGGTATGGATATTATTTTCAACTTATTCTTCCTAGCCCACTAGATCTCAACCTCTTTGTTATAAGGGTCACTTTTTATCACATTAGTGTTTTTGAAGACCATACTCATTTATTCTTTATCTAGTGATGATGCTTTGAATGAAACACAGAGAAGAAAGTAGGAAGACACATAGATTTTTACTTGGTTCACCCTCATTGGGATATATCCAAGGAGCATACAACAACAATGTGCCGATGTACCAAATCCACTAAATCTCAATGGAAATTTACAATGTTTGGGCTAGATCACTTCTATTCCTAGTCTCACTACCTTTACAATGTTTAGGGTCATCTCACTACTTTCCTAAGGGTCACTCCCTATGTGTATCTCTTTGGATCACTGTCAGTGGAGAGGATCACCATCTTCCTCTTCCCTTTATCACTACTCTGGAAAGGATCCACTCATAGTTTATGGACATGTAGGTCCCTTCATTATAAAAAATTAATTCTTCTTCCTATGTATATAGATTCTCTATTGAAGTTCAACTTTCACCCATAGATGAATCTCACTTTTCACCGGATGTATTGGGAAATCTACCAACTTTCACGCAGCCCTAGAATGACTGGAGCACTTCTATAATTTAGAATGCTTCTCAATACCCAGCGCACAAGTGTCACCTAAAAAATTACAGAACATTCCCTTCACCAACTCAAAACTTGTAATACTCACAACCTTTTACACCCACACCAATATTGGCCGAAAACTATCAACTGGCATGTAACTTATGAATTAGTTTATGCTTGTGCACCCAAACCACCACTTGAGCACCCAAACCTACTTGCGTGACCAGAGCTCAAAAATTATCTAAGTTTTTAGATTCCTTCAAATGAGGATGGTTTTCCTTCTATTTATAGGAATTTTGGGCACCCTAAGTGCCGCACGCAAGTCTCCTCCTGGCGCGCAAGTCCAGCCGCCTGAGCCTATGTCGCCCTAGTCACCTTGCATGCCCAAACCAAAAATTGAGAAATCCTCTTTCCTTTTCCATATTTTGATGTTTTGATCTTGAAAAAAATATGGCATGAAACTTTCCAAGCCTCCAAGAACCTAGCGCGCAAGTCCCTTTTCCAAAAACACTTTTCTCCATTTGTCAATTTTGAGGCCCAAAAATTTAGAAAACACGGGAAAACAGTACCACCTTGTATTTGATCCTTTTGTACTACATCTAGACCATCCATTAATTTTTCTAGGTTATTATATAAATCATGTATTGTAGAAAAAATCTCTTGAACTAGATAAATCACCATGAAAACCCTCCTTTGTCAACAAATCGAACATCGTGGTCTGCTTTGTCAATAAACACAACATGGAGGCCTTCTTTGTCAACAACTCACCTCAAAAATGATTCAATGATACCTTAAGGGATTTTTTTCAAATAAGTATTTGTCTTGACTAGTGGATGGACAAATAATAGGTAATCAATCATTGCATAATTTTTCTTCAGTGAAATGGATTGATACCATAGGTCTGAGTTTGAGATCAATGATGCAATCATGGTGTGATGGATATGATGTTGGATTGGGATCATAATGAAATTATTTATGTGTGGTTGGGCATGAAATGATAGTGTGATCAGGTGACCAGAATTTGGCTATCGGTGACAAAAAATATCGATCAACCCAGATATATGTTTTGGGTGAGACTGGTGGTAGAAATCAATGTGGTAGTGTCCTGATAAGGCATGTGAAGAACCTATGGGTTCTATAAAATTCCCAAATACATGATGTGTAGTCCAAATAACACACGCCATATATCCCCCCTTCTATGAAGCTAGGGTTTCAATGTAGAGATAAATATCACCCGCCATGTGACATGTGTCACACACTGTGTGACACAACCCTATGACTTGGTGTGTTCCCTATGGGTACACAAGTACACTAACAACTAGGTATATAGGCATGGCTAGATTATATGAGAATGGATCGGTACTCGGACATGGTTAGGTACCCAAACATGGCTTAGTTGGAATAACCAAAGTAAATGGGAACAAATTTCAGTACAAAAGCATGGGTTGGAGAAAATAGGTATACCTAGTTTAGACAAGAAACACTATTTACTAATAGTACAAACCTTGTACTTTATCTAGGATTTCTTGAGGCCCTTTCTCTCTTTGGTGTGGACTGGTTTCCTTTGTGTTCATTCCCTCGGTTCAATCCCCATGAGGGTTGAATGAGGCATCATGTAATGAGCATAAGATGTGATCTCTTCTATAGTATTAGTCTCAAATAGAGTTATATGAATCCGCCATGATTCCCATGGTAGGATCCTCTTCATATCTTCTACTCTAGGTGGGTTTTGAGGTATCAGTGTGACCAACATTCATGGGCGTTGATCTCCTACTTAGTGGGTTAATCCAATTAGGGTTTGTGGTTCCCCCCACAACCTTGGGTGTGATCCCTTATTTTTGTATCGATCTATTCTGACTTAGATAATGTGCTTCTTCTTTGTGATAATTGATGATCATAACCTCTCTAATGATCACCATCAGTATTATCTGGTTTGTGGAGTGAGTTATCCCGAACAAGCGTTATATTGTATCTTGAGCAGTAATCCTATGATGGATTTACAATTTTACCTTACCCTAAGACTTATTGTATATCATGAGTATATATGGATATTATTATAGCATGTCCCATATTCTTATTGACATGACCTTATGATGAGATGACTATTATCTTAATGATTTATATTTAGTGTTTTTGGTGTGTCCTATTGGGTGTTGTTATAATCACCCCTATATAGAGTCTTCCTGCACATGTCATGTATTATGTAGATTAAAGGACATTATATGGGGTCCTTGGCGGACTAGGAGCAGACAAGGCATAATTGGGATAAACATAACAGGGTTCATACCAGGTTCTGCATTTGAATTTAGTCCCCTCCTTCAAGAAAGTTGGACTTTCTTTACAATTTTAGTGGGTTTTTATTTGTCCCTTTATGTTTTAAAATATTATTTTTGTACTATAATTATGGTATTTATATGTATTCATGCATTGGTATCATTTGTATCTATCTTTTAGCATTGTATGAGTATTTTGAGATGTGTGTGTGTACATGTACCTTAGTCTATGGCCTCCCATGTGTGTGATATGCATACCCAATACTTGTCTTCAATCCTTGGCCTATTGGGGAAAATCATGGGGTGTCACACTCATCTTATTTCTAGCTATAAGGGACCCAGTGGGTTATGTCATGAAAATTTTAGTCTTAAAGTAGCTCAATTGGTTCAATTGAGGTAGTTCCATGGTAGACATTGGTTCACGACTGCTTAGCAAAGAGTCACATGGTCATGGAGAGTCTCAGGTGATGTGTCCCTCTTAAAGTGGGGTAACCATTTTTAGATGAAATACTTATAGTTCAGAAGGATAGGGGACTCTAATCGGTTTTTTTTAGATTTTCTTATAGTGAAGGGTGACATTGTGGAGGGATCAGATTACTTTGACATAGATAGTAAGGTTTAGAATAGATGGAAGCATTGGGTGTTGTTAGAGTGCATTGACTATGGATCCAATGAGTATTATACATTTTTTAAGGTGATACTATGAATTTTACACTTGAGGAGTCATATAAGTGAATCTGTATGGTGGGGAGTAAACCATCATCCATCAAAGGGTGAAACCCTTGTTATGGATGGGATATTAGAAATTTCATGGGTGTTGTTCTTGGAAGTTGGGAATAGGTGACTTTTTTACTACTACTTAGGTGAGAGAAGAATTACCACACCTAATCCTTGTGTTGGTAATAAATGGATTTTGGGATATGGATATTGGGAGTTTATCAAGAGAAGAAATGATAATGACACTCCTAGTCTGGGGAGTGATGTGTCGGTCATGGGCACATAACCCTTATACCATAAGGGGAGTGGGAACATGGAACCTACCATAGAACAGTAATGGTGGAATCATAATTACCACTATGAACCAATAATGTGCATAATTATATTAATTTTATAATTCTAAATTATGAATTAGATATAATGATTGATTGAAACTAATCATTGTATTCAAGCTTGGGAAGAGTTTAAGTGACATGAGGGTTCTTGGATCAGTGGTTCATTGGTGTGTATGTTAGGACATGATGACAGTTTTTATGGTTGAATATTTTACCTTGGAACCTATCTAAGAGTTTTTTATAGACTCTGATGAGCATGTTTGGGTGAATGTATAAATCCTTCGAGAGTGAAGGAATTATAATTAGGTTAGTTGGTGATGCATCGACAATTGAAGTTGAGAGTTTTTGAGATGATCTAACCAGAAATGGTTTTAATTTTTCTCAAATATAGGTTGGGATTCAGTAAGTTACAAACCACATGTGGAATATAATCATGGGGATGAAAAATGATTTTGAGAATTGAATTGTTCTTATTAAGGAAAATCCAATATTTTCCTAACTCGCTCATAGATAATGGTTATGCATACATTCTCAATTGGGAATCGATAGTGAGGATGGGTGAAAGTGTTTTAAACCACATTATGAAGGATAATTAGGTTTGGTGAGCGAGGAACCATACCAGGCATGTCATTGTAAAATAGAAGTAGTGCTTTAATAGTCTTATCCAATGGTGGAGGCACCAAAGAATCAATATTTATGCTTATAATATGAAGCTTATGGAGGAGAGTTCCATAGTTCTGAATGATTTTTGAATGATAACACCATTTATGTTTAGGATATATGGGCATAGTTAAGCACCATATTGGTGTTTTGGTAATGAAAACATGTGTTTTCTGAGGTTTTGTAGGTTTGCGTGTCTTGAGTTGAATATTTTTTACTTAGTAGTGTTTCAAGCATTCAAAAATGGAATGAGGATGATCAATCTTGAGGCGGTGATTGATGTAGTTCAGGGGAGTTAGATAGAGGACCATTGGGAATTCTCATGGATGAGAAGAGTTATGCTGGGGAGTCTATAGTGCCTCACATTCAAATGGGTGTTTGATTTCTAAAAAGGAGTTTGAAATTTTCAAATGATAGATGGGATGAAATTTGATCCAAATCTCAGAATGAAATTCTGAGAGTCTTAAGACCTCAATAGAGGTATTTTGGGATTCAAAAAGGATTAGGTGGTAGATTAAATATTGAGGGGCATCAAGGAGTAGCCAAGGTGGCTGTTGATAATTGTAGCAGAGCATCAACTAGCTGATAGTGTTTTAAAGGGAAAATTACAGAATACCCCCTCTAGTTTTGAAGGAAACACCCCCATATTCCCCTTGTTTTTGGTGTTCACAGACTCCAATAACCCTCTCCCTTACTCACATAAATACCCCTTTTTTGGGGTGTGTTTTTGGGTGTTACTTTTGTGGTTTGAATCTAGTATCACACTCCGATAATCTCCTGTATTATACACCTTCCTCCCCTCTAATTTTAAAGTACTTGGTTAGGGTTTCCATTAGAGATTCTACTGGGGCATGGTGGAATCATCTGTTTCTCTTGGGGATTCCATTTGAACCATGTTGAGGGGATCCTGAGAAATATTTTTCACATCATTTCACATCATTTAAATTAAGATATGTGGTGATACCAATTTTATTAAGGTTTTATATTATATTTGAAATCAATTGGTGTTTTTCTTGGCACCGTGATTTAGAGATTTGGTTCCAAATGTAATCATAGGTATACCATAGGTGTTTAAAGAGTGGTTGGTCATAGTTCCAATTCAATTATACCTTCTAATTAGTTTTAAATCATTTATTCACTTGGTTTTAATTATTATAATTATTATAATTGGTTATAATCAATTGTTGTGATTTTGTGACATGAGATAGATACCTAGTTGATGACGTGAACTTGGGTGGGCCTTGGAAGCTACTATCATCCCTTGTGAATTCCATTCTTATGACCCATACCCATATATTCCATCAAATGAACATGGTACTGTATAAATAATTACAATACTATTATCACACCACCTTTAATAATATAGTAATGATGAAACTATTATCAAAGAATGAATATAAAAATACCCATATGGAAACTAGTACAAAATAATTAAAATTAATAACATCCAATGATGAAAATAAATTATAACTAACTAATGTATATGTAATGAATGAATATAATTGAATAGTATTCAAGGAAATGGATGTGAAAACCCAAAATTATAATATTTTAAATATATAATTCCTTGTTTTATATATAAAACTAAACTAAAATGAACTATTATATATTTTATTAATATTAAATATTACATTGCAAGATAAACATTAATCCATTATGAAAAATAAATACGAAACATCATTAAGAAAACTGAAAGAGGAATAAAACTACAAGTAAATTAAAAGGACATGAAAATGAAATATTTATCCTTTTAGTTTTACTTGAATATAATAACCCTGGTTATAACTATGTAAGTAAGGAAAAACATTATAAATATAATATGAATTTTTTAGAAAGAAGCAAATGAATAAGATGATTGACTTAAAAATGTATGTAAGGTTATATTTAGGAATGTAAGATGAATGTTATATAAATGAAAATTGGAATTCAGAACTATATCAAACACACCTATGTGATCTCCATGACTATTATGAAATTGACGACACATGAGAAAGGATCAAGGATCAGAACTTCCATACTGAGCTAGCATAGAACAAATAAGACAATTAACACCTGAATATTAAATTTAACAAAAGAATATTAACAAATGGGAAATAAAAAATTATAAATGAATGATATTGAGTAAAATAAATATGATTATGTTTTTGATATAGATAAATAATAAAACTAAATTGATTATACAAGTGGTTAGAGCATGTCTGACCAAGCATGAATACAAGGTAAAGGTTTTTATCTCAATTTCCCTTCATTGAGTCATTTTTCATATGATACAAAAAATTGTATTTTACATGGTGCACTTTGTAACTATCAAATATTGTAGTATGTGTTTTCATTTAAATAAATACCATGTTTATTATATTTTATCATATGTACCATCAATCTAAAATGAATAGTGATATATCATTAAGAAAATTATAAGATTAAAACATCAAGTAAATAAAAATATAGTTAAAATAATTTATTTTAATTCCTTTAATTTTTTAAAGAAAATTTTTACATGTTATAATAATAATAAACCTAATAAATTTAATTTATTTAAGATAAATAATTAAATTTAATGGGCTATGATTAAAATAATTAATGTTAAAAGGGATATTTTTCAAAATAATTGTTTATAAAGCATTGTGTAGTTTCTATCATAAATTAAATTGATTACTTTTAAAGGATTATTATAATAAAAATTTTCAATGTAAAAATAATAAAAGATCATTTAATTAGTAATTTATGTCAATTAATATTAAGAACACTTAAAGTTTTAAAATTCAATTTTCTATAAAAATAGTTTTCATTATATTTTATGTTTTTATTTAAATGTAAAATTTTAAAATTTTCGAATTTTTTTGATAAAATAATATTCAATTAAAAATTAAAAATATAAAAATTATTTTAGATTGGTTTTTTGGGATTCTTTTTGAAATGGTTTATTTTTAGGTGAATAATAAAAAAATAGTTTTTTACAAATGTTTTAACTTTTATGAAAGCATCATGATATAAGTATGAATTAAAAAAAATTACAAATTATTTTTTCTAAATATAAAATTTAATTAAGGATTAAAATATATAATTTAAAAATAATATTATTAATTTAAAACCTTTTACTAATATTTTGGAACCTATGTTATATTATATCCTAATAAAAAACTATTTTTGGCCCTTTTTATTTAATTAAACATTCGTAAGATTCCATTTAGTTTTAGACTGGTTTAAAAATAAAAAAAACGTATTTATTTAATAATAAACCCATAAATATCATGGTTATTAATTTTATTCATAATATTTTTCCTAAATAAGTATTTTTATGCTTAAAAATGCATTTTTTCTAAAAAATATTTTAATTATGTCATGTGTACTTACATTGAAGTTAATTTTTATCACCTTTATAAATTTAATTAAACAAAATAGATTTAATATTTTTAAATTTTATAATAAATACTAGGTAATAATTTTAATTTATTTTTGGAGCATAAAAATAAGTTACCAAGGTAAGAATTAGTTCCCATGGTAAAGGTTAAAAAGAGGTAAAAATGTTAAATCAAGATGTAATGTCTCATAATCTCAAAAAACCCACCTCTAAATGGATGTATGATGGATTTATTGACTTAAAATTATATAATACACACAAATTATCAATTACATATCGACTTCCCTTGAATATGACATTCCTTCTTATATTAATAAATTAATATTTACAAAAATTCCACCCCTCTCACATATAAAAGGACCCCTTTCCCACCCCATTTATCTTCACTCATTAAGCCTCCTAACTCAAACAAGATATTAAAAAACATTTCCCAAAACTCTTAGACACTTTTTAGTGGTTCTAGGATCATTAAAAACTACCTTTCAAAGGATTAATTCAATTAGAAAATGAGTTGTTCTAAGTAGTAAGGTAAGAACTCATAATCACTCCTTTTCATTTATATTAATTTTATTCTTCTTAAACATCCTAAAAATATATTACAACCATCATAATATAATTATATTTGTATCATTATTATACTTAAATGTTAATATTCTAATATAATAACCATTATCTACCTTAATCCCATCCATTCAAAAAAAAATGAAAACATTGCCCATATTATGGTTGGTTCACCACCACCATAGAAAAAATATTTTATTTTTTCATTATCACCTTAAATTAATGGTTATAAAATTGGATTTCATGAATAAATATGATATTTATGATATTTATAATTTTTTAATGATAAATTGAACATTATATCAATGACATTAATTAAAAAAAAACCTTGTTATTTTAACCGTCTAAAATGAGCACACTGAGAAATATTTCATAAATTAAATATATTTTGGAAAATACATTTAGATGGTTAAATTTTATACTAAAATAAATATAAATATTATATAACTATATAATTTTGGAGATAATTAAATATTTTACATGGAATGATAACCAAAACTGTTATACCAAAACAAAAAAGGAATGGTTAAAACTACCAACATTGAAGATCAACATTAACTAAAATTAATTAATTACTATGTAATAAATGAATACAAAAAATTAATATAAAAGGTATTAAATATAAATAAGGTTATGAAATATAGGATTGATGAGTCTTAGTTTAATATATATAAGGTTAGAGCCTGTTTAACTAAGTAGGAATCCAAGGTAAGGGTTCTTTGTCTCAATTTCAATTCATTGATAGATGTTTCTTATTATGCCCCAATTTACTTTTATATGTTGTAAATAATACTATATTTAATTATTATATATTAAATTTTTTTTTATTAATGGGAGTTTCAATTTCATTTAATCCTTCCCTTTTCCTTTCCCTTTCATTCATATCTTACCTAAGTCATAAGGGTCATTATTAACTTAATTTACTTTCATTGATTTATAACCTATATTCATGAAATTTATCCTAGTATGTTTATATTATTAAAACCTATTATTATATTATATTTTATTACCTCTATTATTTCTAGGTATTTATATTTATTTCTCATAAAATCATTTCCAAAGGATTCATACTTAAAAATTTAGGATGTTCATAAGGGGTTTCCCTTCTCAAATTTTCTTCTTTAAGATATGTTTTGTAAGAAGAACCTAATTTATTTATTTAGAGTATATATATTGTCTTTGGAATGTTATATCATGATTATAAATTCATTAATGGTATTTAAATTTCTATTTTGTTTTATCCCTTTCATGGTCTTTTTATCGAAATAATATAAAATTCATATGGGGTTCTTTTCTAATCACACTTTGTTTATGAGATTATTCATTCCAATGTTTCTATTTGAGGGAATTGTATATTATTTTTATCTAAAAACACATTTATTTCCATATTATCTGGTAATTTTTGAGTTTTAAATAATTTATTATCATTCTATTTTCCTTTGGTTCACAATTTAACTAAAAGGTTACTCGTAAGCGAAATTAACATTGTCTTTTCTTTATGGTCAAAAATATTTCTCCTCTATTCACATATTCTTCATATTTTTTAAAACAAATTCGTATATATAATTAAATATTTGTTTAATTTAATTTTATACTATTTTTAATTTCTTTAAAAAAAATAAAATTAATCTTTTTAATTTTTTTTATATGAATCACTTTTTAGATTTATTTACAAAAGTGTGAACATAATATCATTTTCAATGTTTGATGCTTGAATTCATTTTACTAATCTTATAACCATTCTTAATATCGAGACTTCTTTTTAAAGTTTTAAATGGATTTCCAAATTAATTATATTCCCATTTATATTCCCATTTATATGTGAATTTTTCATTTTAAAAATAAATTTTAATATTTTAAAAGATTAAATAAATTGATTTCATTTGACTTATAAATATTTTTAATTTCCACTCTATATTTATTATCATTAACTTCATTTATTTTTAAGTTTTATATATTTTTAATTATTTTAAAATTTATTTTTTTAATTTCCTTTTTTCACCACCTTGAAATGTCTTTCTTGATGTGAATTATCAATTTGTTTGAACAATCATTGATTTATGGAATTTTTTTCACAATTTTGCTTCTATTTTCCTCTCAAACTCTAAAATATGTATCTATTTTGGAGTTATGTTCTATGTATTATAATCTAAATGATATTATGATTCTTTTACTATGTGTTATTCAACTTTTGGTATCAAATGATTCAATTTTTGATATCTTTTTATGTGACACCATCCGAAATTGTTAAGTAACACATTTTTTTATTAAAATGTTTTTTATCTATGTCAAAATAATCTAAAAATTCTTATATTTCACTAGAGATATTATCTTATGATACCATCCATATTATTTATCTAGATAGTATATGATCATGTTTTATATAAATATTTATGAAACCCATTTCTTTCTCATAGGTAAACTATGCTATGATAAAATTATGATTATTTTCTTATGTGGAACATGAAAGCATGAACATATTATGATGTGGCATGTGGTCCCAAAATTATATAGTCCTTTAATGCATTGTGTGTTGTTTAGTATCTCATGATATGACATGTATGGAACTAGGGAGTAAACCCAATACACTGTGAGACTCTATCCACTATGTTATATTGTATTGGCTGTGAGCCTTAAATTATAACTGTGATGTCATGTTTTGTATTGTTTCAACATTCTTAAAATTCTATGAACCTATCATATCTACTTAATTGGTACAAAATACTCATGTTATGGTTCACATCTTATGATACATGTTTTATTATGTGTGATTTCCTTAGGATTTCCCTTTGGTATATCTTGACTTAGACACGAGATTACCTCTTTTTGGTTTATATGTGGTGTTTTTGTGGGTTTTTTCTATACTAATAAAAATGGGGTTTATTTTGATTCTCCCCATACAATGTTAAAATGGGCTTTTAAAATAAAAAAAATCATAAAATTGGATTGGCCTTTTACCCTTACTGAGTGTTTAATCCCACCCTTCTCATGTTTCCATTTCCCTAGGTTATTAATAAAATCATTATGTAAGAAATGTATAGATGTGTATAATATGTGGAGAATTTTATGAGATATGTTAAATACTTATGTTAAAATAAAACATCTTTGTCTTAGTAGAAATGATATCCATTTTATGGGAAAGATATGAGTTTTTTTAGTTAAAGGTTTTTTCATAATTATCTAAAAATGAAAACCTAAAAAGCTCCTGGGTATGTAAGAATATTAATATTTATTATTTATATTTTAATTATGGATGTTTAACTTTGGGTTACTTGAGTTGGTATCAAATCCAGTATGTAAAGAATATGTTTATAGCACCAGATCAGGGATTTCAGGTCTAGGGTGTCTTAGTTGTATCAATATAGGGTTTAGATAACTTTAAAGGTTAGGATGTTATAAAATGAGTATATTTTAAGAGTTATGGATACCAACATTGGTTAATAAGTTTAAGGTTTATTGTAAGTTTAAATGCATAGATACCCCTAATGTTATTGGATTTTAAGGTGATTAATGATATTTTGGGAGATGTTTATTGGGTTTTTAGGAATATTACATAATTAATGTGTGTGTGTGTGTATCTTGGGGTTGGTATGTGATTTGATTTCAAGGTAATTATTCTTAATTGGGAACAATTATTAATTTATTTAGGGAATATAAGATAAGATAACATTGAGGATTAAAAAATTAATTTGGATTCAAGGAAATTCACATTATTTAATGAAAATATTAATATCATTTTGGGAGTATATATGATTAAGGTATAATGATTTATATTATATTTTATGTTTTTTGGATGTAATATGTATTTTTTTATGGTAAAATAGGTTTCCTTAATTTTTGGGTTTAGAATATGGTAAGAAAGTTATTTATAATTTTGGGTTAACTATTTTTTGGATTGAAATAGTTATAGCTTGAACTTATAGCTAAACCGAATATATATTAGGTTGATAAGAAGGTGTTAAAGGATAAGATACTTATAATTTAGTTTTTCATATTAATATTTTTATTAATTATTATTATAACCAATTATATTTTAGTATTTGGTTGAGCACAGGATCATGAAATTGAAGATGAGAAAGGTATGTTTCTAGAAACTCCTAAGTCTTATAACCAAGTATATTTGGCACAAATGGTTGATACAAATGAAAATATAAACATATTCTTATTATGATTAAAAACGATATTTTTAGACTTACTGAATATAGTGTGGTTAATTTCTTATTTTAAATTATTTCATGAGTTATGAGTATATTAAGAACATCCTCATATATTTTCATCAGTCAGAGAAATTAAAATTATGAGGTTATATTTTATTTAAGGGGGGTAGAATGAAACATCATGAGATTTTAGTATGTGTTTTTATTTAAATAAATTTTATATTTAATAACTTGTATGATATGGAACAAAAAACTAAAGTGAAGCATGATATATCATTAAGAAAATTACAATAAGAGTAAAATATAGAGTAAATAAAAAGATAGTTAAAATAATTTATTTTAATTAATTATATTTATTAGTGTTTTAAAGAATAATTTTTTGTGTTATAATGACAATAAATTGAATAAATATAAAGGATATAAGATAAATAATTAAATTTAATGGAATTTTATTAAAATTAATTAATGTTAAAAAGGGTTATTTTTTAAAGAACTATTTTTAAAGTGTTTTTTAATTTTTTATCATAAATTAAATTAATCAATTTTAAAGGACTAGCCTAATAAAAATTTTAATTTAAAGAAAATTTATTCTCATTTAAATGGTAGTTTATATAAAATACTATTAAGAAAACATAAAGTTTAAAAAGTCTTTTTTTTTATACAAATAGTTTTACATTATATTTTTACGTGTAGTTGATGGATTTACATAGTGAAAAAATCTCCCTATAATCCTGTATCATATCCGAGTTTAAATCTATATAGGGTTAAATTTCCATGGCACTATCCATGTTTGGAAACTTTAGCAGCTGCTATAGTGGGGTACTCTAGCAAAGGTACTATTCACCTGGATTATACTTGGGCCTTATGGACATTAGGCCTCCAGGTTATCAATGGTGGGTATTAATGCTTTGTGTTGGAATATTTTATAACTGTTAGATATCATGAGGGTTAAAAGGTAGTCTATAATGATTGGTTGTATGTGAATCATCATTCATGGAGTGGCTATAATGCACAATATAAAGACCATGACTGGGGAGGCAGTGATGACAGGCCATGAATGCAACGTCATGACATCAAGCTAGAGTGAGGCCTTTGGCAATTGGGCCTTAGAGCCATGTATTAGGCCTTTATTACACTATTACTTTGATTTATGTGATTTGGGTATTTTGGGAAATGTATGTATTCCCTCTCAACCTAGTTAAAAAATAGATTATCCAGAAATAAAATAAAGATCAAAGCCTTCAGGGACCATTATATTTTATATTTTGTTTAAAATTTAAATTCCAAAATATTAGAATTTTAATTTTATAGAATTAAATTTATTTTTTAATTCAAAATTTCAAAATTGTCTTATGGTTAATCTTTTAGTTTCTTTTGAAAAGGATGATTTTTGGGTGAATTGTAAAAATACAATTTTTAAAAATATTGAAACTTTTCTAGAATCATAATGTTATAAACATAAATTAAAAAAATTATGAAACCTTTTTATCAAAAAAATATGTAATTAAGAAGTAAAATAAATCATTAAAAAATAATATGTTAAATTTATAAACCTATGATTGACATTTTGAAGCCTATGTTATATCTTATTATAATAAAGAACTATTTTCCCCTTTTCATTTAATTAAGTATTAACAAGATTACATCTAGTTTTTATTGGTTTTAAAATAAAATAAACCAAATTTATATAATAATAAACCAATAAATATCATGGGTTTTAATGTTTTTCCTAATCATTTTCCTAAAGAATCATTTTTATGCTTAAAAATGCATTTTTCTAAAAATTGTTTTTACTGCGTTATGTGTACTCATAGAGAATTTAATTTTTCTCATATTTATAAAATGAATTTAATAAAATGGATTTAATATTTTTGATCACCATAAAAATATTAATAAATATTTTTAATTTAATTTTAGTCCATAAAAGAAAGTTACCAAGGAAAAGGTTAAAATTAGGTAAAAGTGTCAAATTAAGAGATAACGACTCAAAATATCACCGAATCATATCTAAATGGATGGATAAGGTATTTTATTACCTTATATAATATAATACTCACTAATTATAAATTTTGGATCCTCATTTCCAAAATATGACATTCATTTTTATATTAAGAAATTATTATTTATAAAAATACAACCCTTCACTTATATAAGGACCCCTTCACCACCCACTTTTCCTCACACCTTAAGCCTCCTATCTTGACTAATAATTTCCAAAACCCTTTACCAAAACCTAAATTTCCTAGATTTTATTTTCTCATCATAATAAAAACTTTTAAAGGCTTAATCATATTAGAAAAGGATTTGTCTCAAGTAGTAAGGTAAGAACTCATAATCACTCTTTTTCATTTATATTAATTTTATTATTCTTCCACCGCCTCCAATAATCTAATAAACATCCTAAAATAATGAGATAATTATAATTATTTTATCAAAATTTTATTATTTTAAAGTAATAACCATTATATAACTTCTTATCATCCATTCAAAATAAATGAGAAATGCCACATGTATTATGGTTAGTTTACCACAACCATGGACAACATATTTCAATTGTTCATAACCACTTTACAATAATGGTTATAAAAATGTATTTAATGAATAAATATTATGAATATTACATTAATTAATTTATTTAATGATAAAATTTATATAATATTAATGATATTAATAATAATATATCATAGTGATTTTAACCGCACAAAATGAGCATACCAAGGCATCTTTCATAAATTAAATATATATTGGAAAATCTATTATTATTTGTAGATTTTTTATACAATAACGATAAATAATCTATAACTCTATAATTACAGATATTATAAACTCATTAACATGGAATTATAACTAAAACTATTACATAGAAAAAGGGACAATTAAAACTATTAATACTGATGATCAGTATTAACTAAAAATAAGTAATAAATATGTAAAAAAATAAATAATATTAATATAAAAGGTATTAAATATTAATAAAGTTATTAAATATATAAGTAATGAGTCTTATTTTAACATATAGGATGTTAGAATGTGTTTTACAAAACAAGAATCCAAGGTAAGGGTTCTTGGTCACAATTTTAATTCCTTAAGACATATTTCTTTTTATGCACTAATTTACTTTTATATGGCATAAATACTACTCTATTGAATTACTAAATATTAAATAATTTTTTATTATTGGGTTTTTAATTTCATTTAATCCCCCCCTTTTCCTTTTCCTTTTATTTATACATCACCTAAGTCATAATGCATGTTGTTAATTTAATTTACTTTCATTGAGTTATAACTTTTATTATTGAACTTTATCCTTATAATTTTTGTTCATTACACCCTATGATTTAATTTTATTGTATTCCATATTTTTTTGAGTATTAACATTTATTTATTATATAATCCTTCTCAAAGGATTATTACTTCCAAAACTTTAATGTTATAAGGGGTTTCCCATCTCAAATTTCCATCTTTGAGATTTGTTTTGTAATATGCACCAACTTTCTTTATATGGTGTATATATAGACTATTTTACATATTATATAATTATTATACCTTTACTCATGGTATTTAAATTTACATTTAATTCTCTCTCTTTCAAAATCCTTTGATCCAAATGTTATAAAATCCTAAGGGAATATTTTCAAATCTCACTTTGTTTTCAACATTGTTTATATCAAAGTTACTATTTGAAGGAGTTGTATGTTATTTTTATCTAAAAAACCCATTTACATTATTATATGGTTATTTTGGGGTTTTACATTCCTTCTTATTATTTTATTTCTATTTAGTTCACAATTCACCCAAAAGGTTGCGCGTTAGTGAAAGTGACATTATCTTTTCTTTACAGTAGTGAATATTTCTCCTCCATATCCATATTCTTTATATTGATTTAAAAATTTTATTATCTATAATTAAATAAATTTAAGGTCATTTTATACTATATTTTACTTTATCTAAAAATGTTTAAAATTAAACTTTTTAATTTTTTCCGCACGAGTCATTTTTTGACTTTATTTACAAAAGTGTAAAAAGAATATCATTTTTAACATTAAACACATGGATTAATTTTCCCTATTTTATAAAAATTACTCAAAATGAGTCTTCCCCTTCATGTTTTCATGGTTTTAAAAATTAATTTATAACCCCATTTTTTTGTAAATCTTTCACTTTAAAAATAACATTTAATGTTTTGAAAGATTAAATAAAGATATTTCATTCCACAAATGTATAATTTTGATTTAAACTCCAAATTTATTATAATTAAATTAATTTATTTTAAAGTTTTAAATATTTGAAATTATTTTAAAATTAAGGTTTTATATTTTCTCTTTTTTCCTATTAAAATGTATTTTTAAGTGACTTATCAGTTTATTTTTACAACCAAAGATTTATAAAAATTCTTTTTATAATATAGATTCCATTTTCATTTAAAAATCTAAAATATATATCTCTTTTATAGTGTTGTTCCATATAATACCCTCCAAGCTCACTTATGATTCTTTTTTTGGGTGTTTTAACTTTCAGTATCAAATGATCAAGTTCTTGATTTTTTATGGGATTCCATCTAATTGTTTTAAGTAAAAAATCTTCTTGTACAATTTTTTATCTATGTAAGAAATTTATAATAATTATTATACTTAAATAGGGATATAATCTAATTATATAATCCATATTATTTATTTTCATTACATATGACCATGTTTTATATAAATATTTTTAAACTTATTTCTTTATCATGGGTTAATTATTCTATGATGAAATTATGATTGTTTTCATGTATGTCACACATATTCAAGTATATATTATGATGTGGTGGGTGGTCTTAGAATTATGCATCCTTACAATTAATTAGTTAATTTTTTATATCTCATGAGATGACTTGTATGGAACTAGGGAGTAAACCTAATCCACTATGAGACTCTATCCACTATGTCACATTTTATTGGTAATGAGCCTTGATTTATGCTTAGGATGTCATGATTTATGTTGTTTCAGCATTATTATAATTCCATGATCACATGAAATATAATTATTTGTGCCAAAATACTTATATTATTATTCATGAAATATGATATATTTTTATTGGGTATGATTTCCTTATGAAGTGTTCATTCACCTTTATTGTGTTCTCATACCAACATTTTTATCTTATGTTTATAATCTTTGATTATTAGCGCTCATTTTTACCCTTACCAAATATTTAAGATAACCCTTTTTATGTTTCCATTACCATTGTTTATAAAGAATAGTATTACATATGAAATTTCTAGAAATGTATCATGTGTGGAGAATTTTGTAGGAGATGATAAAAACTTATGAAAAAATGAGGAATCTTTGGTTTAGTGGAAAACATTTCTGTTTTATAGAAAAGATATCTGTTTTTTCAGTTGAAAATTTTCCCCAAAATATCTAAAATTATAAACCTAAAAAATTATTCGTTATGTATGTGACTCAATAATTGTTATTAATATTTTAATTATTGATTTTTAAGTTTGGTTTTCTTGAGTTGGTATCAAATCCATTATATAAAGAATATGTTTTTTACACCAGATCTAAGAGTGAGGGTCTTGGGAATCTCATACTTACTACCTCATTGGATTAACTTATCATTATTAATGTTTCATTCATAGTATTTACAATAATAATTCATGATACCTCCTTCATATTATTTTTATTAATTCATTACCAAAATCACAATGGTTTTTATTAACTCGATTTTCTTTTATTTATTCATAATCATCCCATTTTAATACTTTCTTCATGAACACATTTTCCCTCTATACACTTTAGTTTTCTTTATGAATATTTCACTCTGAGTATTCATGGTTTTTTAAATCAATTTATATTATCAATGTTTTATAAATTATTTCCATTTTAAATAAAAGTTATTTAAAATATAAGGGTTTTTATTGACTCAATTTTCATTTAATTAGGTCATAATATTTCTTCCTTGACTATGTTCTTATATTTTTGTTATATTATTATATTACTCTATTATATATGGTATTTTCTATTTCTTTCTAGTAAAATTACATTTTCTTGTCAAAATAATCTTCTTTGATGGATTTTCTTCTTCTTTATAAAAATATGATGTTGTTAAGAATAATTATTATGCTCTATAATAGATATTTCACCTTAATATCCATATTATTTCTTACAATTGATTTTTTTTCTTATTATAGAATAAAAATATTTATTATCTTTTCTACACTACATATATATCTTTCTATATTTTGAAAAATAAATTTTATAACTATTTTACAGATATGTTCTTTATCTAAAACCACCTAAAAATCTTAAAGAGGAATTTATTTTCATTTTCATATATTTTTCTCAAAATTTCTTACATAACCCTTATTTATTTTAAAGTTTCTATTATTAGAGATTATTTTAAAATAATGTTTTTAAAAATTACTCTTTTCACCTTTTCAAAAATGATTTTCTAAAAGTGACTTAAAACTTTATCCTTTATGAAAACATTAAAAATATTTTTTGGAAGTTACTTTTAAGATTCCACTTAAATTTTCCTCTTTATATCCAAACTATATTTCTCTTATGGATTTATGTTTTTTAAATCTCCCCCTTTATACTCTTATGACATAATTTCTTTTGGTGTTTGACTTTTTGGTATCAATCAAACTAATTTTTGATTTCATTTTATGTGACACCATTTGAAAATGTTTTGTAAATCATATTATTTACATGGGGATTTTCAAGATTTTATTTATTATTGATTCTATGTGGAACACAAACATATATTTTTTATCATATTGTGATTGGTTATTCTTATATATCCCATTAATACATGGGGTAAAGTTTTATATCTCTTGAGCTAATAATGTTATGTGTGAACATGATTATAGTTTGTTCACTATTTTATGTGTATGCATGATTAGGGGTTTCTCACAAATTTATACATGTTAATGATTAGGGGTTTCGTATAACATTATGGGTGGTAATAACTGGGGTTTTTCATAAACTTACACGTATAAATGATTAGGGTTTATTCACAACTTTATGCATGGGAATGATTGTTGTTTACTCATAATGCTATGATTTCTTATAATTATTATTATGGCACATTTTTATATTACGCCACATGATTATGTGATTCTCCATGGATCATGATTATTGTATCATGATTCCATCATTTATATATGATTTCATGATGATCCCTTTGAGGTTATATGTCTTTTATCCTTCCTTATGTAAAACTATTCTGATTCCATGATCTTTTTAATGAGATATTTATCTCATGTTCATTTTTTACCTCATTCTTATGATCTAAAACTTTAGAAAAAATTAATAAGATTCTCTATTAATAACAGTTTGAGACCAATCCTTATTATATTTCCCATTTCTAGAGGGAATTACATACAATATTATGTTTAAAAGGAAGTCATTTGTGGTAAATTTTATGGGAGATGTTGAAAAAATAATGTGCAATAATACATTCATGAAACTAATCACTAAAGACACTAAAACTTTGAGATATGGGATTATGAATTTATCTTTCATATGTAATGTTTAAATTATTGAATTTATATAAAATATATACTTTTTATACTTGGTTAATCTCATCTCATATTAAAACTAGGTTTAGTTATATTTAGGGACTCAGTTAAGACGTATAAGAGAACCCTAATTAAAGAAACCTAGTTGTTTTTTGGAGTGAGTATCTTAATAGGGGTGAATTGAGTACCCAATAAAAATTTCAATTAAAAATGGATTATTTTAAAATCCACTAAATGTTTAAATATGTGAAATTTTACCAAAATAAGTAGTATGATAAGATCTTAATATTTATAAATATTTCTCTAAAAATTGATTAGTTCTTGGATGAAAAATATAAAATATTATTGAATATTTTGAAATCAATTTACTCGATCAAAATACTGTATGAAAGCAAATTAAGATAAATTATCAAAGTATAATTTTTTTATAGATTAAATAGTTTTCAGTTTTAAATGGGAAATAAAATTAAACAAAATTAAAACATATAGTGAAAATATAAATATAGGAGGTTTAGTCTCAAGCTGATAATTAGTCCTCTCTACTTGGTGATCACCCTACACTAAGCAATTTATATAAAATAAACTCAATGATCCACAACCCGGATTGGGTTTTACAACAATTAACACTGCTCGGGTCATAAACAACCTCTTCCATAGTTATTTGTGGGAGTAAAAAAGAAATAGGCCACAAAAGGAACTCTACCACTCTTATCCATGGGAGAAAACAAATAATAAAAGTGTTTGAGAAGATATCATGTATCTCCCAATTTAGCGTAGGAGATAATGTGCGTATATAAAATAGAGTATAGTACACACTACTCAAAAAGTAATAAAAAATAAATCAAAAAGAGTAATCTTGGAGTACAAAGTTTAGAGATGATCAGTATATTTGAATATAGCTTGTAACTCTTGATTTTATCAATAAAAAAGAATAAGTTGCGTTCTTTTAATATCTTTGGTAAATAGAGTGTTGAAACTCTTGTTTTCAGAATAGAGTAAAGCCCTAGATGTGATGAGATTTTTCTTCCTTAGTCAAACATTCATAGCAAGTGATCTCTTCATGTTTCCAATCTGGTTAACTTATTTAGCTCTCATATATTCTGTGTATCGTGATATATTTCTATATACATGTTTTTTCTATTCAGTATTTTGTTTTCTATATGAATCTATGTAATTTTTCACAAGGGAGTGTGATCCACTTTTATCGGCAGCAAAGGGGACATCCGAATCAGCTGCTTCCTCATACTGCTCATTATGAAATGTTTTTTTTCGAACATTTAAGAAATAATCATTAAAATAGTAAATGGAATTAAATTTTATAAATATAGATATTAGAGTAATGTAATTCAAAAATAAGTAAAGTAATAAAAAAAATGATAGTGTATTAGGATCTGGCAGTGTCAAGCTTTGGTGGTTTCAAGCTCTAACAGTGTTAAGCTATGGCGATGTCAAGATCTGGCAGTATGAAACTGATGATGTATTAGACTTAGCCAAATTTTTAGTATGCTAGCGGTGTCTCAACTAATAGTGTATGGTCTAACGGTGTCTCAAACTTAGCCAAATCTTGCAGTGTTAGTGGTAAGAGTCTGGTAGTGTCTCAGTTAATGATGTATGGTTTGACGGTGTCTCATACTTATCCAAATATTGCAGTGTTAGAGGTAGGAGTATGGTGGTGTGTCATTTATGGTGTCTCATCTAGAGTTATCTCATACTTTTCCATAGTATTTTTATGATAGCATGAAATCCTGGTGGTAGGTCGATCAACTGTGTCTCATACTTTGTCAAATCTTCAGTCCAGCAGTTGTATGACTCTCTGATAGTGTGATGTCCATATGGTATCTCAGACTTAGGGATTTTTATGTTGGTGGTGTTTCGTGTATAATGGTTTCTATCTCAATGGCGTCCTATACTTATAAGAATTTATCTTCTATTTTTAGAAAACAAATTTCTTACTGGAAAACATGAAATTCATCAGTATTGTTAGAATTGTGATTTTTTGATCATTAAAACTAGGAGGTAAACAATATCCCCCTTCTTGATGATAAAAAATAATGGCATCAAAAGAATATTATAAAAGTAAAAATAGGAAATCAAAGGTATTACATGATTATAAACATGATATCCAAGGTAATATCTAAATATAAATCAATACTTATCAATCCCAGTATGTGTTGAAAGTTCAAGTAAAAATAATAATAAAATAGGAAGTATCAAAGGGAAGTATCATAAAGAAATAGTATAAAATATAATAAGGTTATAAAATGTATAAAAAATTTCTAAGAAGAGCATATAACATAAAAAATTATCCCCATTTGGGATTATCCAAAAGGTAAAGAACAAAGAGAAAAAACATAATGAATGAGCCAAAAAGGAGTAGACATATTGATAATATTGTCTAGGTATATCCCTATAAAAAAATAAAATAAAAACATATTTCAGGGATTCTCAATGGTAGGATCTATAGATTCTTTCCGTTTATCAAAGGTGCTGGGAGTAGATACTGAAGGCTTAAGGACAACTATCAACATTGGAGGAGGAATTGATTTAGAGAAAGAAGTTAATTCTCTATAAATAAATGGTCTCATATGTCTATGTACCTCAGTACGAGTTAGGGGAAAATGTTTAATTCTAGGAGGTAAAGTTAAAAAAGGATTGGTTATAAATGTATAATGGTATTATAGATGAGGAGAAAGGTACATAGGTCTAGTAGTAAGTTCAGAAGTAGTTAAAGGAATTGGAAAGGCATCTAGAGCTACAACTATAGGGAAATGAACATGAAGATAAGGCTTCAATGGATTGATAAAATCCATAATGATCTGACCACCCCTTTCCATGGAACTAAAAAAATTCACCCTTATCTTCCATAAACTTGTTCAACACTAGGGTCATCTCCTTAAGTTGTCTGAATTTCTCTTTTAAATCTTGAGATGCGGGAGGCATTCAAAGACTCCCATCCAAGAATTTTAAATTCGCTTCCATAACACGCTTTGTATATATTTGAGAGAGATAATACTTAATGACTTTAGTAATAGTATCTCCTTCATCATGCATATATTTGGAATAACTAGAAATCAACTTGAGAATATGGTTAGAATTATACCAAATTATGTTCAAGGTTTCTTAGGGTTGATCTATGACACTACTAGAAGTACTAAAATATGTAGCTCTAAGATCATCTCTCACAACTGATCTCAACTAATCACCATCAAGCATATGAGGAGGAATAGTACCATTAGAATAATCTAAGGAAGTATCCCCAAAAATTTTTAGAATACCATCCACGGTAGATCAAAACTCAGATTTCATTTCCTTAACTAAAGACTTGAGAGTTTCCAGTTCACCACTTATCCACTTATTCTCAATTTCCACCACCTATATGTAATGAATCATTTTTGTTTAGATATAAAAGATAACCAACTCAAATAAATACCTTGAATATTGTTCACTAAGCTTTGTCAAAAGAGGGGTTTTATTTCTTACACACTTATGAAACTTAGACATTAGCCTACCATAAAAAAATTAAGTTATCTTGAGTTACCACATCTATTAGAACAACTGGAGGAACTGGAGTAGGTTCAGGCATAGGAGGTCTCATAGAAATTATTTTTTCAAGAATACCTTCAAGATCAACTTAGGGTTTTAAATATCCCTTAGGATCACCTATAATACTATCTTCAGGTTTATCATTATTTGGAGAGATTATTACAACATCATAAAACTTTCCTCATTTATCTTTCATAGGGTCCATCCAATGGTATAAAATAAATACTGATGTTGGAGGTACCATACTGGTAGAAACAACTAAAAATTTTAGATTTCTCTAACCTTCAGAACTTAGAGTAGCCACTGTGTGATCAAAACTATCAGGTTCGATTTCTAACTGTGTATAAATAGTGGGTGCATCTTGCATCACAACATTTATTTGATCAATATCAATAGTGGATTTACTTTCCAAATTTTGGTCCACATGAGACTTATGAACATCTGGAATATCTAAATTTTAACTTCCAAATTCTTCCTTAATAAGCTTCTTTTTCTCTTGACCAGAAATATGTTGTTCCACATCAGCTATAAATCTCAACTATTCAGCCACAATAGAATCTGAAACTTATTGACTAGTATCAATAGAACTGGCCTCAACATCATCAATAGATGAAGCTTCATGAGAAATATCCATTGATGGGGAATGCTCCCCCTCAACAAATGTTTCCTTAAGATCTGGAGGAATTTCCACACCCTTATTCACGATTCACCCACTATCACCACCAGGTCCATAATCACTTCCGTCATTTATAACATCTTATTCATTAACATATTCTTCTCCTTTTTGTTCTTCCTCCTCCTCATCATCATTTTCATAAGATTTGGAACTTTTATATTGCTCCTATCTAGGGACTTCATTCTATTCTTCCTCACTCTTAACTAACTTCTCTCTTTTTGGAAACCTCATAGGTGGACTAGGAACTCTATAGGTGATGGGAGAGGCTTTTGGAGAAAGGTCAGGGCCACTCCCTATATCAAAAAATGTTCTTTTTGACACTTCTCAATAAATATATTCTTCCTTATTTGAGTATTCCATAACTTTTTAAGGCTCCAAACTAGGATAAAATTCATCCTTAGGTCTGGTATGATGATAAACTCGATTATACTTAGCATAAAACATCTCAAAATCTCAAACACATTTTTTATTAAATGGGTTCCAGCTTATCTTCATTATTGAACATGTGGAAATAGTTATGAAGAAATCACCATAGTCAATCATAGACTCTTCATCATCCCGAACTAGGCCCTTGGCCTTCAATATGACATAAATCATCTTAGGATAGATCAAAAAATTTGATATGTAGGAAGGTTTGACCATATTACACATATGTACCATTAGATATATGCATAGATTAATCTTGTGACCTTTTATCATAAGAAATAGTAGATAAACATCCTGATATCTTAGTGTTAAAAAATCACCCTTCCTCGGGAAAATCATGTGTTGTAAGAACTTGAATAGAAACCTACATTCTCCATCCAATGATGATGCAACATGCCTTCTGGTTAAACCATCTCATGTTAGCATAGCAAGTGCACCCTCATAAATGAACATATCAAAAGCTTATGTAATAATTCCTTGATAATCATCAAAGATTCTATCATGAGGTAAATTTAAATATTTATCCCAATTTGTTGAAGAAAAACGAAACACCTATAATTTGACTCAACTTCTAATCCAATCTGCACTATCTTTATTAAACACAAACTCTATGTTCTGATAAAACTCATGTACCAGATTCTGGTTGAAAGGATTTTTATTTAAAAAAAATCATTCCAACCATCCTTGATTTTGGAGAACCTTGAGTACCAAATACTTACTTGAAAATATCCACTTCAAGTCTACTTCATTTTTTGGTACAACAATGCAATTATCAAGCTCAAGGTTAACTGGAGCAACCGATGTAGGAAAATTTTATTCCTTATTCTGGTTCTTTGAAGATATAGACTTAAACAGATAAGAAACTAAAGGTAACTTCATTCATAGAATTCATATTATCATGAAAATTTTGGTTGAAGGTAAGGACAAATTTTGAAATGAAAGAGGAATATGATTACTCTGGGCTTGAGAAATAGATACACAAGTATCATGTGGGGCTCAAGGTATGTTGGGAAAATACATATGCCACTTTAATATTATTTTGGATATTAGGTTATAAAATAAAAATTATACTTGAAATTGAAATCAAAATCAAGAAAAAAATATGCATCTGGTTTCAATAAATAAAATAAATTGGGAAATAAACTGACAGTTCTGAAAATCAAAAAATAGAAAAATTCCGTAAAGATATAGAATCAACAACATAAAAAATGAATGGTATAAAAAACCAATGGTATGAAAAACCAATGGTATGATGTACCAATGGCAAGACAAACCAATGGTATGATGTACCAATGGAATGACAAACCAGTGGTATGACAAACCAATGGTATGAAAAGACAATGGTATGATAATGAGAATTAAACTTGACCAAAATTTATCATTCCTAACTCATGTTTGATACAATTTATTCTCTCAGGATTTAAAGGCTTGGTAAAAATATCAGCTAAATAATGTTATGTTCCAATAAATTAGAGAGTTATATCTCCCGTTTGAAAATCATCACTCAAAAAGTGATATCTTATATCAATGTGTTTTGTCCTAGAGTGAGTAACAGGATTCTGAGAAATGTTAATAGAACTTGTGTTTTCACAGTTGATGGGGACATATTGGAATTGATATCCATAGTCTAGTATAGTGTGTTTCATCCACAAAATTTGTTCACAAAAAATACCTATAGTTATGTATTAATCTTTATCAGTATATATTGCAACATAATTTTGTTTTTTACTACACCATGAAACTAGATAATTTCCAAAATGTGACATGTTTTAGAGGCAATTTTTCTATCTAACTTGCATTCACCAAAATTAGCACCAGAATAACTTACTAAATCAAATTCTTGTCCTATAGGGTAAAACAATCCTAAATTAGTTTAATATTTGAGATATTTTAAAATTCTTTTAAAAACAAGTAAGTGTGAATCCTTTGGTTTTTCTTGAAAATGAGCACACATACATAAAATGAACATAATATATGGTTGATGAATAGTTAAGTAGAGAAGAATTTCAATCATACCTCTATAACAAAATTTATCAACTGACTTCCCTATTTCATCGAGATCCAATTTATAGGTGTTACTCATAGAATTATCATTTATTTTAGTGCTAACTAGATTAAAATATTTTAAAATATCTTTTGTATATTTACTTTGGTTCAAAATAACTACTTCTTTGTTTTGAAAAATATGAAATCCAAGAAAGAATTTGAGTTCACCCATTAAAATTATTTCAAATTTATTTTTCATTATTTAAGAAAAATTAGTACAAAGATATTTTTTTTAAAGATCCAAAAATAATATCATCAACATAGATTTTTACTACTAATATATATTTCTAAATTAATTTTATGAAAAGGGTAAGATCAGCTATTACTTTTGAAAAAACTTTTGAAATGAGAAAATTTCTTAGCCTATCATACCAAGCTCTAGGAGCTTGTTTTAAAATATATAAAGCTTTATTTAATTTAAAAACATGATTTGGAAAATGAAGATTTTAAAAACAAGGGGTTTGTTCTAAAAAACATCCTCAATTATAAAACCATTTAATAATGCACTCTTAACATCCATTTAATAAAGTTTGAAATCTAGATGTGCTGTATAGGAAAGAAGGATTCTTATAGATTCAAGTCTATCCATATGTGAAAAGGTTTCCTCATTTTCAATCCATTTTTCTTGACTATAACCTTGTGCAACAAGTCAAGACTTGTTTATAACTATATTACCCAACTCAACAACTTTATTGTTAAGCACCCATTTAGTTCTAATAGTCAAGGCATCCTTGGATCTATATATAAGTTATCACAATTTGTTTCTTTCAAACTGATTTAACTATTTTTGCATTTCTATTACCCATAATTCATCATTAATAGCTTCATTGATGTTCTTAGGTTCAAGATGAGACAAGAAAGATTGATGTTCAACCTGGTTTCTAATTGATGCTTTGATGTTAGTTCCTCTATTTATATCACTTAAAAAAACATCTAAATAATTGTACTTAATATATCTAACAACTCTAGAGAAAGAGGGACTTTTCATTTCTAGATTTCCATATTTAGGTTCTGGAAGTTCTAGAAATTCTTCAGAAATGGAAATTTTTTATGATTGTTTTACAACAGAATCTAAAGGTTTAGAATTTAAGTTTAGAGATGATAAATCATCCTCAAGGTTTTATAAGGAGGTCTTAGGCTCATGTGGACAAGTTTTATCAAATTTTATATGAACTGATTCTTCCATAGTTTTGGTCTTCTTATTAAAAACTCTATAGGATATACTAGAAATTGAATAACCCGAGAAAATTACTTCATAACTTTTGGAATCAATTTTTTACAAATTATCCTTAGTGTTAATAATAAAGTCTTTGAAATCAAAAACATTAAATTAATTAACCTTAGGTTTCCTATTATTCCAAAAATCATAAGGGGTATTCTTAAGTATAAGTCTAATTAAATATTTATTGATAATATTGTAGTTTTTATTAACAGATTCTCCCCAAAAGTATATTGGTAGGTCAAACTCATTCAACTTAGTATAGGATATCTCTTGTAAGGTTCGATTTATTCCTTCAATAACTCCATTCTGCTGAGGGGTCTTTGGAGAAGAAAAGTTATGAGTGTATCCATTTTATGAGATGAATGATTCAAAAATATTTATTTTAAAACTTACTCCCATGGTCACTCCTTAAGTGTTTAATATTAAGTACACTAATATTTTCTATAGACATATCATACTTGGTAAAGTTAAAGAAAGATATACTTTTGTGACCTATAAAATATACCCAATTTTACCTAGAAAATTCATCTAAAAGAACATAAAGATTGTACTTTCCATTAATACTTTAAAATCTATAAGGTCCAAAAAAATCCATGTGAACCAGATCGAGAGGTTGAGAAGTTGACACATCATTCATTAGTTTAAAAGAAAGTTTATGTTGTTTTCCATTTTTACAGGGGTTATAGACTTTATTAGTTGGGAACTCGAGCTCAGGTAGATCCGTAACTAAACCTTTCCTAGTTATATTTATAAGTGAGTGAATATTGTAGTGTCTTGGTCTCTTATTTCAAATCTAATATTCCTTATAAAAAGAACATAATCCTGAAACATTATGAGAAACTAAAGAATTTTAATCTACAACATAAACATTTTCATTTTATAAATAAAAAAATTAAATATTTTTTTATAATGAAAAACATTGCAAGAATAATTCTCATACTTAAAATGAAAAACATCATCACACAACTGAGAAATGATAAGAAAATTATACTTTCAATCTTTAACATATAAAACTTTATAAATTAAAACTAAATCTTTGTTACCAATCTCGCATGGTCTGATGTTTTTTCCTTTTTCATTGTAACCAAAGGTTACATGGACACCATAAAACTTTATGAGACTCTTTATGTAAGAATAATATCATATAATATGTCTTGAAAAACCATTGTGCAAGTACCATAGACTTATACTGGAGGTATTCAAGCAATTTCCCTTCAAAACAAATTTTAAACAAGAAATGATTTTGGTACCCAAAATTGTTTGGTTCTAAAAATGTTAGTGATAAGAGTTTTAGGAATCCACATTTTCTTTATGTGTTTCCTATAAACATATTATATAATTTTAGAAATAAAATTTTTTTGGTTGCTTTTGAATTTTTTTCATAGTACAGGTTTTAGGTATGGATTTAGGAACAAAATTATTCTTAATTATTCTCCTATGTACAGGTTTATATCCTATCCTAGTAAAATATTTGGGATAAATTTTTTTTCCTAAAATTTGTGTCAATGTTTCTATACCATTTGTAATTTTTTCAAAGTCTTTCTTTAATTTCTCATTTTAAAGTTTATGTTCATTGTTTTCTTTGAACAGTTGAACATTTTTTTCTTTTTTTATAAACAGTTTTGACATTGTATTTATAGTTAAAGCATGCTGCATTTTTAGACTCTTGTACTTATCCTTTAATTCATTAAAGGTATCATCTAGAATGTTGAAATATTTGAATAATTCATCATTTTACATGTTATCATCATGTTTTTCATTTTTATAATTATCAAACATATGTATAGGAAAAATATCAAAAATAGTGGGTAAAAAAGATTCCTCATTGACTTTAGTTATAAAGCACATATTTTCTATGTCCGAATTTTCTTTAGGTAAATAATCCAATTCACTTGAGCTATATTTAGATGAACTCCAGGTGGATTTCATAGCCTTCTTGTATCTTTTGTCCTTATCTTCATATCTATTTGAGTATTTCATCTTAAGACAGTCAGACTTTATGTGTCCTTTTATTTTTCATTCATAGAAGACAACTTCCTTTGAATCATCATCCCTTTTATTGTAATTCCACCTATTTTTATACTTGCCTTTATAGTTTGGTTTTTTGAAGAAAAGTTTCTTTCTATATAAATTCTTAAACCTTATGGATAGATGATCCAATTCCTCATCACTATCAAAAGTAGGTTTACTATCACTTGAGTATCCATCTTGGACCTTTTATTTTTCCTTTTTCCCTTCTGTTTTCTAGGGATAATAGTCTTGAAAGATACTAAATTTATCTTAGGTTCATCATCTTCCTCATAGTTTACCTTTAGTTCTTCTTCATACATCATAATCTTACCTATTATATACTTTATAGCCAGTGCATTAATGTCACAAAATTATCTAATGGACATTGATGTTACTCTCCATCTTTCTAGAATACATCTCAACAATCGCATGATCTTCTCTTTTGTAGTGATTGGATTTCCTAGTGAGATCATTGTATTCATGATCTCATTGAACCTGAGATACATGTCAGAGATAGGCGCATCAGGCTTCATTTTAAAATTATCATATTTAATAGTGTATTTATTAAGCCTTATTTCTTTAACATTAGTAGTTCCTTCATATGAGATAGCTAGACTACCCCACATCTCATAGAAAGTTTTACATATAAAAATCCTATTGAACTCTTCATCTCCTAAGGCACAGTATAAGGCATTCATGGATTTGAAATTATTATTAAAAGTAGGCTTAGTTGGATAGTCCTAAGTATTTATAGTAGTAGTAGGAATTTTATACTCATCTACTATGAGATACCATATTTCAAAACCCATACGTTCAATATATATTTTCATTTTTATTTTCCATTGGGTATAATTGGTCCCATTGAAATATGAAGGTTTGTTAGTAACAGCGCCTTCCTGTCTGTTATCCATATTAAAATACTAACAAATAAATATAAATAACTGAAAATATAAAATTAATATAAATTTTGAGATCTTTAACACACAACTATAATCACAGTTTAAAAATATTTGAAAATATTTCAACACCTCTGATACCAAATATTGGTCAGAGTGAGTATCTCAAGAGGGGGGTGAATTGAGTACCCAAAAAAATTTCTGTTAAAAAAGGATTATTTTAAAATCCATAAAAATTTTAAATATGGTCACGTTTACCAAAATAAGTAGTATGATATTGATCGTAATATTTCTAAATATTTATTTAAAGACAGATTAGTTCTATGATGAATAATAAATAATATTATTTAAACCTTTTAAATCAATTTACTCAATCAAAATACAATATGAACATGAATTAAGATAAATTATCAAAGTATAATTTTTTTGTAGATAAAATAGTTTTTAGTTTTAAAGATTAAATAAAATAAAACAAAATTAAAACACATAGTGGAAATATAAATACAAGAGATTCAGTCTCAAGTCGAGACTTAGTCCTCTTCACTTGGTGATCACTCCCCAACAAGAAGTTTATATGACATAAACTCAATGATCCACAACCTGGATCAGGTTTTACAACAGTTAACACTATCTAGGTCACACATGACCACTTCCACAGTTATTCATGGGAGTAAAAAGAAACAAGTAACACAAATACCTCTACCACTCTTATTTGTGGGAGTAAACAAATAAGAAAAGTGTTTGAGAAGATATCATGTATCTTCCAGTTTATCATAGGAGACAATGTACATATATAAAATAAGTTATAATACACACTGCTTAGAAAGTAATAAAAAATAAACAGAAAAGAGAAATCTAGGAGGGTAGAGTTTAGAGATGCTCAGTCTCTTTCAATGCATCTTGTGACTCTTTATTTTAATCAGAAATGAATCTTGAGTTGGGTTATTTTAAAATCTTCAGAAAAAAAGAGTGTCACAACTCTTGTTTTCAAAATGGAGAAAATCACTGGATATGATGATGTTTTTCTTCATCAGTCAAACATTCACAGTAGGAAAGCTCTTTGTGTTTCCAATTAGGTTTGGTTCTTTAGTACTCGAATATTCAGTGGATTGTGAGATCTTTTTATATATTCATTTTTTATATTCAACACATTGTTCTCTACATGACTCTATATGATTTTGTATGAGGGATGTGCTCCAATTTTATCAGCAGTAATGGGGACATATGAATCAGTTAGTTCCTCATACTTCTCATTCTGACATGATTTCTATCAAAAATTTAAGAAACAATCATTAAAATAGTAAATGGCATTAAATTTGATAAATATATCCATTAGAGTAATGTAATTAAAAAACAATTAAAGTAATAAAAATAGTGATGGTGTATTAGGATCTTGTGGTGTTAAGATCTATTGGTGTCAGGATCTGGCGGTGTCAAGCTCTGAAGGTATGACACTAATGGTGTCTTAGACTTAGCCAAATTTTCAGTATACTGGTAGTTTCTAAGATAAAAGTGTATGGTTTGATCACTAGTACAAAAACTATTTTTAACAGCACATTTTTTCACGTCGGTTATTATATAACTAACATGAAAATCTATTTTTTCTGATTCTTCAGGTCGTTTATATAAGAACTAACGTGAAAAATTATTTTTAATGAATTTTTCACATTGGTTATTTAATAACTGATGTTAAAAGTCATTTTTCACATTGGTTATTAAATAACCGATGTGAAAAATGTTTACAAACATGTAGTTTATTTCCCAAGATTTGATTTGACAGGTCACAAATCTCAAACAGATTTACAGATCAAAAGTTATGGTCATCATGAGTTGATCATCCCTAAACAAAGTCTTAGGGAAGGCCAAATTCCGATGACCAAAAATTTTGATCCGTAACTCTGTTTGAGCTCTGAGAACTGTAAAATCGAAGCTTGGGAAATGAACTACAAGATTGTAAACATTTTTTATGTCAGTTATTTAATAACCAACATGAAAAAGTCATGAAAATTTATTTTTCACGTAGGTTCTTATATAAACGACATGAAAAATCATCAAAAAATTTAATATCTTTTCACGATGGTTATCATAAAACTGACATGAAAGATAATTTTAATATCCCGCCAATGCAGAATTTCAATTTTTTTACATCACGAAATCGAAATTTCTAATTGTCGCCTAAATTTTTAATACTGTTTTTTGTTCTATCATCTCAATTATATGTTTTCATTATACACATATCATAATTCAATGATCATTTATTTCAACCATCATCATTCCCCCAACTTGACTCATTTGATCTTCAACGTGAATCAACTATTTATTCTTTCCACAACATCGTCATGGTATTTTTAATTATTTATCCCTGATTTTTTATAATTACTTTTCTTAATTGATATACCATTTAATGATCATTTCTTTTAACCATCATTGTTCCACCGACTTGACTTGTTTGATCTTCCACATCAATCCACTATTTCTTATTTCTGTGATCTCGCCATGATATTTGTAATTATTTTTCCATGATTTATATTTTTTATGAGTATTTTTTTAATTGATATACCATTTAATGATTCTTATTTTATTATAATGATGAATAATGCTGCATATCATGGTAAAACTACAAATCCTCCTTCAGATTCGAAAATTCCTTCTAAGATGAAGCTACAATTGGCTCATTTGATCTGTCCTCGAAAAAAATATATCAAACTTCCGATGGTTATAAATTTTGATCCATAACTCCATTTAAGCTCTAAAAACAATCAAATTAAAGATTAAGAAATTATATACAAGATTATAAAAAAAATTTACATCAGTTTTTAAAAAACCGATGTAAAAATTGACTTTTAACATCAATTTTTTAAAAATTGATGTAAAAAATATATTTTTAACGTCATTTCAAGATGGTCTTTCACATCGGTTTTTTAAAAATTGATGTGAAAGACCATAAAAAACCATTTTTAACATTGGTTACTAAATAGAAAAAGTTAAAAAATCATATTTTTAACATCTCCCTCAAAGACATCGCCTCAAATATTATGTTAAAAGGCTAAAAAACCGATGTAAAAAAAGTGTTTTTATACTAGTGGATGGTGTCTCAGAATTACCCAAACATTGTAGTATTCGTGGTAGGTGTTTGGAGGCGTGTAATAGAGGGTGCCTCATATGGAGGTATCTCATAATTTTCTATATTTTTTTCATGACAGAATGACATCCTAGAGATATTTTGATCAATAGTGTCTCATACTTTGTTAAATCTTCAGACCAGCAGTATGACAGTTTGACGATGTGATGTACTGATGGTATCTCAGACTTAGGGATTTTTATGCTGGTGGTGTGTTATGGAAAATGGTGTATGTCTCAACAGTGTCCTATAATTAGATGAATTTATCACATGTTCTCAGAAAACAAATTTTTTTACAGGAAAATGTAACACCCCAAGCTTCCACAGTACGTTTCTCTTTGAATAATGCAATAGCTTGCGCTGTATGCAACTTTGAGTTCTAGCACACCACGACCAATCAAATTAGCCGTTATGAATAGTAATATCCACTTTTTGAAATTTTATAAATTTTATATTTCAAAAAGGACTTCATTTTTGGATTCGGAATATCAAAATTATCTTAGGGTGAATTTTTGGTATTTTCTGAAAACTTTCAATTTTTGATGAATAGTGAAAAACACTACGTTATTGTTTAAAACCTAATTTTTATTTAAATAATTATTTATTTTATTTAAATATATTTTAGGTAAAAATAGATACATAATATTTATATAATTTCAATGTAATTCATTGGAGTCATTTTATAATAAAATTAGATGTATAAAATTTTATTGAACATTTTAACGTCTTTTACCCACCTTCTAGGCACATTTGAAAATTTGCATAAAACGTAATTTTACTACTTTTGTGAATTGAATTTTAAAAATCTGAGAGACATGGTTGAAATCCTTAAGTAAAATGTGGTTCAATAGGATGAAAATAATTTTTGTTGAATAGTAACTTTTTAATTTTATTTACCACGGTTAAAAGTAAATAGTGAAATTAAAGGTAAAAATGATATTATAATTACCCTAACACATGTATTAATTCTATTGGATAAGTTTATTTCAAACAAAATAAACCTTATGGATAAAATATTATCCTTTTGGTCCACTTGTATTAGATTAGAAAATTTATTATTATTTTATTTAAAGAAGAGTTAAAAGTGTTAAATTCAAAGTTCAATAACTAAAACCTTTTTAATATAGGGTTATATATAATATAAATTAAACTATAAATATTCATTAGAAATATAAAACCATTTCTTACTAAATGATATTTTATTTATAATTTTTAGACATTAAATAATTAAATTTATTTATGACACAATGATGATGCAGTAATTACCTTATTAATGAAAGATTAAAATAATTGATATTATAAATATCCAAATAAATGTAAATTGAGACTTATAATGAATTCCATAAATTTTATAGGTTAATATAAAATGTTATGGTTTATTAAATAAACTTTTTTAGAAGTGATAAAGTTGTTATGACTTTCACAAAAACAAAATACCAAATAGTGTCAAAATTGACATAAATGAGTTTTTAAAACAAATACTATATTATTAATTGATATAATATTCCTAAAAATATCAGGTTAGGCCAAAGGACTTATATAAGGTTATATATATCAATAATAAACTACTTGGGATTCTCTTGGATTTTTATAGTAAGTTTATTAACCATTTATTATAATAATACAAGAATACATGGTAAAAGTTAAACTATTTAACTAAGAGTTGAATATAAAAGATAAGGTTAATATGGTGACCTAAACCTATATAAAACCTATAAGGCCCCAGCCTTAAACCTTACTTAATATTGAGTTATTACAAGATTACACATTGAGGATCTTTTCAGGTTTAGAGTTTTAGAGAATTAGATCATGAAACTTGCATTACATTCCACATTCAGACAAAGTGGTTACATAAAAGACAGTATTCATTCTTCCCATCAATGGAAACATATTTAAAATAAAACATGGATTCTTTCTTGACAAATCCTTGACACTATCATCACATCATGTACCCTTCCCTTGACCTGTGAAAAACATTTCAAAAACTTGGGATGAGTATAAAAAACTCAGTAAGGGATATAAAAATATGGAAAGGAAACATGAGTACATGAATACATAAGAATGAAATAATACTTTACCCATAAAACATAATCACTTTAACATAACTCATAAAATCATGAATAAATCATAGAAATCATATGACATAAAGGTAACTTGAGGCATTCATAACATTCTTACGTAGGGAGTAACCCTCTTGGTTACGTTTGGAATACCCATCACAGTATATTCCCTAAATCTCTTCGGAGAAACCTTAACATTTCACTCCTTCGTGTTACCCAATGCATTGGAGAGCTATATCGGGCTCACCTGCCCTTAGTCTATCAGGGAACCACCCGTGTTCATAATAATGCCCAAGAACCTCAACATAATCGTATCACATAAAACATGCATAAAGGAAACATAACATTTCCACCTTTCAATCACAAGATATCAATACAACACATTGATATAAAAAAATTATGAAAACAATTTTCAATACCAAAATAAAAGAAAAGTAAAACATGGTATTTATTTTTCTTTTTAAAAAAAGGTATGGCTTGTAGAGGAAGCCGAAACTCAAATAATGGTCATGACGGCGGAGAACTTATGGTCGCCGCATACGTACGACAAAAACATTCCCTTTTTTCGTTTAGTAAACGCTTCGTATAAAAAAGATTCCTTTTGAATAAACGTAAAAGTCAAAGGGGTTTATACACCGTATAAAAGAAGGTTGTGTATAAAACAAAATATGCCTCAATGAAAGGAGATTGAGAAGAAGTCCCTTACAAAGACGATATCTTTGGTTTAAGGATAAATCAATTACATAATTATGTGTGACAAAAGAATACACAAAATATAAGTGGATATTAAGTGTAAAATAATCAAAGGTCATTCACACATATTCAAAGGATTCCATATTTAATAACTACATGTTGAACCCAAAGAAATCGAAATTGGGTTAAGAAGTTCCCTTGACAGCCTAACGGCGTCACATCAAAATGAGTTGATGAGAGATAAAAAAAGGGTATCTCATCACTTGGACATAAAATTTACATCAATAAGGATATATTAGGACATATCCCAAAATAAAAATATGTAAATTAAAAGACCCAACAAAATAAGTCTTTTAAAAAGAGGAGGGTGAAAGGTTCCCTTACCGACATGGGTATCTTTCGAAACATACACCTCGTGAAAGAAGGACAATACAACATTGATGTAAATACTCATAAAAGAAAGTATATTACACAATGAGTAAAGTAATTGGTAGTACATACACCACTCAAAGGAAATTGTGGCAAATGTAGCATAAATCTCACGGTAATAAAAGTGAGATGAAAACTCCCTTACGAAAACTCGGCAGCCTAACAGCGCCACATAAAACTTACAAAAATGGATTGATGAGATCAAATAGGGTATCTCATCATATTAACATAAAGTTTATAGAAAGAATAATATAAAATAACATCCTCCAACATAAAAAATAGGAGCTTAAAAGAAGTGACATAAAGGAGAGTACTTAAAAAGAAAGAGAGAGGTTAGATCTCTTATGAAAATTCGGCAGCCTAACGGCGGCACTCAAAACTTCAAAAATGGATTGATGAGAGAGAATAGGGTATCTCATCATATGAACATAAAAATTAAAGTAATATTAATATAAAATAACATCCCAATAATAAGAAATATGGTCTTTAAAAGTAATGACATAAAAGAGCGTACTTAAAAAGAAAGAGAGGAGTAGGATCCCTTACCTCGGGTCCGACTTGACTCGATCGTTCTTTAACATCCTGAATAATAAACTTGAGTTAATTTCTACTTGCTTAATAACCTTTTTAAAGTTCATTATTCCTTTTATATCAATTATTGACATGTTATAAACATTATGTAATCATTTAAGTTAATAATGTTTGTTTTATCGATATTTGGTTCTTAAGTCAAAAGTGGACTTCTTACAATTACATGTTGTTCGTGTGGTCAGTGGTTCATTATATCCAGAATGATATTCATGATTTGGATATCATATATATCATATATATCCAGCATATACATGTATTTATCATATTACATAATCATTTAGAGGTATGAAATGAAATGCACCGTTCATGGAGACGGTAAGCCGTACGTACGCATGAACGCTACTTTCATTTCTTTGTCATATTAATGGAATTAAAACTAAATGATAGGTATGTATATTTTAATTCCATAATTATATTCATTATTTATATGTAACATACCTTATATATATCCATTATAAATATGTACTTATAATAGTACATTACATTTGGGGATAAGAAATGAAATGCACCGTTCATGGAGACGGTAAGCCGTACGTACGCATGAACGCTACTTTCAATTCTATCTCATACATTAATGGAAAGAAATAATAATGATATAGAGGTATATTATATTTATAGTATAAAATCATATATAATAACTTTAAATCCATCCTTTATACGCCCCACATATGGCATTAACGAATCACATCACTTTAAGGGGGCGGTAGTCCGCACTTCCTTAAATGAAGATATCGCGTTTACCCATAATGGAAACCATAAAGGTACGCCATAAATGAAAAATACAGAAGATTAAGTAAAACATAAACATATTAAATATCATATATAAATATAGTTACATCTTAATGGACACATTTGAAGGTGTTATATGAGTGTTGAACAATCATCGTTTCGTGAGGCAGAAATTCGCCATCGACAGAAACGATATGTTCTTTAACCATTAGATATAGGTGTGTGTAAGTGTAGCTATAATAATTCTTATAAAAACATCCTAGTATATCGAAGATACTGTAGTCGTTACAAAAGAAATGAATAAAAAGAGTTTAGGGGGTTGGAGATGCAAAATAAAACAAAAGGACTCAAGTGAAGACATTACCTTAAAATTGGGTAACTCCCATTGGTTTGAGCTCAAATGCTTCCTTGGGAAGACTTATGCCCAAATTGAGGCTTCAAGGAGTAAGATAGGGAAGTGGAGAGACAAAATGGCCAGAGGTTGGCCGAGACAAAGGCTTTGGGAGTGTGGGTAAGGAGGTAGAGGTGGGGGCCTTTTATAAGAGGAGAGGAGGGGCACTCTTGTAAAGTTACAAAATGTTACTTTATTTTCAAAAGAGTTTCGGATTTTAAAGGTCCCACATTGATTTATTTCGAGTATAAGGTGATAAGGGTTCGAAATACACTCATCCAATAGTTTTTGGACATGTGTAGGTCTTAGATATTACATTATCTTTCCATTTTATTTAAATCGTTAAATAATGAGGTCATCGCTGCATCATCATGATGTCATAAATAATTTAATTTATTTAATGTCTAAAAATTATAAAAAAATACTATGATGTAGGAAATATTTTTATCTTTCCAATGACTATTTATAGTAAAAAATATGACTTGTATAACCCCATTTAAAAATTATTTTAGTAAAACATCTCATGTTTGTGTCATTTTTACTTTAACATTAAATAAAAAGATATTTATGTCATTTCCCAACCAAAGTGGCTCCATGGGGTCCCCAAGTTGACCCATGGATTTTCTTGGTCGGCCATGACACATACAATGAGGGTAGGACATGTGTCTAGGTCATTTCATTTTATTAAAACATTATTCTTACCATAAACTACACTAATTACCTCTAATCGTGATTAAAAACTTAATAAGTTACTATTCACCAAAAAAATTATTTTTATCCCATTGAACCACATTTTACTTCTTAATGACAACCATGTATTTCGGATTTTTTAAATTAAAAACACAAAGATGGCAAAATTTCATTTAAACGGAAAAATCAGTTTTTATAAGTACCACTTAGTGGTTTCACTATTCATCAAAAATTGAAGTTTTTCAAAAAAATCCCAAAAATTCACCCTAAGCTATATTTGATATTCCAAATTCAAAAATGAAGTATATTTTACAAAATTCAAAACATATAAGTCACATTAATTAATTTAATAATTAATTCCCACTGTCAGAGCAAATAGCGTGTTTTTATGAAATAATAAGTATCAAAAGATTGACACTAGTTTAAGTTTGATTTCAAAGTGAAATTAATTCCAACGACCACTATTTAATTTAATGGTAAAAATATATTCTAATTTCACTTTAAAACCAATTCAAAAGATAATCTAATCATATAAATAAATTAGATTAAAAATAGGTTTTGAATTAAAATACAACATTTTACACTATTTATTAAAAAAAATGAACTTTATCAGAAAGATACCAAAAATTTACACAAAGTAAATTTTGATGTCCCAATTCTTAATAAGAGTTTTATTTGGTCCAATAGAATTTATAAGAGTGAACAAAACTATATTTAATGACGGTTCACCATTAAAAGGTGATAAGTGAACCTTTAGTGAAAACTAGGGCATATACGCCTAAAATTGAATTCTTTCTGTATTTTAAGCCTTTATCTTTTATTGGATAAATGTAAAAACATTTAAAAACATATATAATCATATTTTAGTTATTTCTATCCATTCCCACCAATACAACGGCTACATGTTAACTACCATTTAAAATAATATTATTTTATTATTAGAGTGCAACGTAAGATTCCCAAGAAACTAGTTGTTGCGTTTTGGGTACGCCATCGAGCATAGCGCCCCCTTTAAAGTCATATTAATATTTTATTCAAAAATATGGATAAATATGAAAATTTAATATTCTTTATTTACCTGGGGTGTTACATCCTTCCCCCATTTTGGGAATTGCGTCCTCACAATTTTTAAAATTGAGCTTGGAAACATCCTTGAAAGTACCACATCGGAACAAGAGTCGGTAAAACAATCACTTTAAAATAAAGAAAGATAAGTACAAAGGTCACCCGATTTAACCCATACTAGGATTACAAGTATGAAAATATGGACATGGAGGAAAAAACAAAGGGTCATGTTCTGATGGAGAGTGATAGAAAACATGTTTAGGAGAAAATTAACCACGAGAAAATCACAAACTTGTGATGGGTTAAACGGTATTCGATTCCCCAGTAGGAAAAGTTAATAGACAACATTTTTGTTTTAAGTTACTTTTTATTGAGGAATTTATTCATAAGGAAACATAATCAATTATCATGTTGACTTTCAAATTTTATTAGATTCCTTACACAAACTCATATTTTCTCCAAAAGACGAGTATTTAGGAAGACTTGTTCACATTAAGAGTACTATAATCCACTTCTAGAGAATCACCTAATCCAAAAAAGAAAACTACATACTTCACATGTATTTAGACTTTAACCAAAACCAAAACCAAAAAGGCTAGTACAAGATCAGATAATCCAGAAAAGGATAACCCTTTATAAAAAGAAAATCTATGCTTAATCTCCAAAATTTGTCCAACAAAACCCAAAGTTCAATGAGGACCATTAGATAAACAATTTGTCCATAAAATTCTTAAAAGTAAACCAAACTAAGGTTGAAACCCAAATACTTGAAGGATTTAGTCACATAGTCTTCCAAGTTAAATCGTAACATTTATCTCCAAACAACATCAGTTGCTCCTAAAGTCTCGTATTGAAAAGTAATTAACCTAATCACATATCCTCCATGATAGGTTAATCATTTTCATAAATAACCCAAAATAAACTTACTCTTAATTCATAAAATCATATAATTAGAAAGAATCAGTCAAACTAACTAGGGACTTCACGTAGTCCAGTGGTAGGCGATAAATACCAGTCACACTTTGGTTGTGGGTTCGATTCCTGCAGCTTTTTCCGACGCGACGGGTTGTCACACGGTCTGCGCGTTGTCATTTTTCCAAAACTATATAATTCTTAAAACATCCCCCAAAACGAGATAAAATCTTCAAAAATGATCATAAAATATTTTAACCTCAAGTTTATCTCATTCCTTTCATTTTCCATCATATCATAGAGTAACCCATAATTACCTAAAAAGTAAGAATCATATAAACCCTAATGGTTACCTTAATAATTATTACCTGAATTTCCACATCGAGTTGGCCATCTCATACATGATGCATTAGAGAACTCACCAAGGTTGAAGTGGTTGATCATGACTCCTTTATAGCTGGTTTAGAACAACCATGAGATTCCTCATTGAATCCCCCATCTCATCCAGTCTCTTAATCAGAGAACCACCACAGTTTCCTTCAAACCCATTGTCACTTTGGTGCCTACTAGATCCAGCAATTTAATAAAAACAAAAAGGTCAGTGTGAGTATATCAACATAAACATCATGTACTAATGAGGAAGATAAACACTAAGATATACTTACTCATTCACTTTATCTAAAACTAGGACTCTTTCTGAAATCCTAACCATTATGGTAATGTCACTTGTGCTTAGAGAATACCCTAACCTCTAAAGTTATCTAAACCGACCTTTGATACCAACTATAATGCCCCATCCTTAAACCTTACTTAATCTTGAGTTATTACAAGATTACACATTGAGGATATTTTCAGGTTTAGAGTTTATAGAATTAGATCTTGAAACTTGCATTACATTCCACATTTAGACAAAGTGGTTACATAAAAGATAGTATTCATTCTTCCCATCAACGGAAACATATTTAAAATAAAACATGGATTCTTTCTTGACACATCCTTGACACTATCATCACATCATGTACCCTTCCCTTGACCTGTGAAAAACATTTCAAAAACTTGGGATGAGCATAAAAAAACTCAGTAAGGGATATAAAAATATGGAAAGGAAACATGAGTACATGTATACATAAGAATGAAATCATACTTTACCCATAAAACATAATCACTTTAACATACCTCATAAAATCATGAATAAATCATAGAAATCATATGACATAGAGGTAAATTGAGGCATTCATAACATTCTTACGTAGGGAGTAACCCTCTTGGTTACGTTTGGAATACCCATCACAGTATATTCGCTAAATCTTTTCGGAGAAACCTTAACGTTTCACTCCTTCGCGTTACCCAATGCATTGGAGAGCTATATCGGGCTCACCCGCCCTTAGTCTATCACGGAACCACCCGTGTTCATAATAATGCCCAAGAACCTCAACATAATCGTATCACATAAAACATGCATAAAGGAAACATAACATTTCCACCTTTCAATCACAAGATATCAATACAACACATTGATATAAAAACATTATGAAAACAACTTTCAATAACAAAATAAAATAAAAGTAAAACATGGTATTTATTTTTCTTTTAAAAAAAGGTATGGCTTGTAGAGGAAGCCGAAACTCAAATAATGGTCACGACGGCGGAGAAGTCGTTGTCGCCGCATACGTACGACAAAAACATTCCCTTTTGTCGTTTAGTAAACGCTTCGTATAAAAAAGATTCCTTTTGAATAAACGTAAAAGTCAAAGGGGTTTATACACCGTATAAAAGAAGGTTGTGTATAAAACAAAATATGCCTCAATGAAAGGAGATTGAGACGAAGTCCCTTACAAAGACGGTATCCTTGGTTTAAGGATAAATCAATTACATAATTATGTGTGACAAACGAATACACCAAATATAAGTGGATATTAAGTGTAAAATAATCAAAGGTCATTCACACATATTCAAAGGATGACATATTGAATAACTACATGTTGAACCCAAAGAAATTGAAATTGGGTTAAGAAGTTCCCTTAACAGCCTAACGGCGTCACATAAAAATGAGTTGATGAGAGATAAAAAAAGGGTATCTCATCACTTGGACATAAAATTTACATCAATAAGGATATATGAGGACATATCCCAACATAACAATATGTAAATTAAAAGACCCAACAAAATAAGTCTTTTAAAAAGAGGAGGGTGAAAGGTTCCCTTACCGACATGGGTATCTTTCGAAACATACACCTCGTGAAAGAAGGACAATAAAACATTGATGTAAATACTCATAAAAGAAAGTATATTACACAATCAGTAAAATAATGGGTAGTACATAAACCACTAAAAGGAAATTGTGGCAAATGTGGCATAAATCTCACGGGAATAAAAGTGAGATGAAAACTCCCTTACAAAAACTCGGCAGCCTAACGACGCCACATAAAACTTAAAAAAATGGATTGATGAGATCAAATAGGGTATCTCATCATATTAACATAAAGTTTATAGAAAGAATAATATAAAATAACATCCCCCAACATAACAAAGAGTATCTTAAGAGAAGTGACATAAAGGAGAGTACTTAAAAAGAAAGAGAGAGGTTAGATCTCTTACGAAAATTCGGCAGCCTAACGGCGGCACTCAAAACTTCCAAAATGGATTGATGAGAGAGAATAGGGTCTCTCATCATATGAAAATAAAAATTACAGTAATATTAATATAAAATAACATCCCAATAACAAGAAATATGGTCTTTAAAAGTAATGACATAAAAGAGCGTACTTAAAAAGAAAGAGAGGAGTAGGATCCCTTACCTCGGGTCCGACTTGACTCGATCGTTCTTTAACGTCCTGAATAATAAACTTGAGTTAATTTCTACTTGATTAAGAACCTTTTTAAAGTTAATTATTACTTTTATATCAATTATTGACATGTTATAAACATTATGTAATCATTTAAGTTAATAATGTTTGTTTTGTCGATATTTGGTTCTTAAGTCAAAAGTGGACTTCTTACAATTACATGTTGTTCGTGTGGTCAGTGGTTCATTATATCCAGAATGATATTCATGATTTGGATATAATATATATCATATATATCCAGGATATACATGTATTTATCATATTACATAATCATTTAGAGGTAAGAAATGAAATGCACCGTTCATGGAGACGGTAAGCCGTACGCACGCATGAACGCTACTTTCATTTCTTTGTCATATTAATGGAATTAAAACTAAATGAGAGGCATGTATATTTTAATTCCATAATTATATTCATTATTTATATGTAACATACCTTATATATATCCATTATAAATATGTACTTATAATAGTACATTACATTTGGGGATAAGAAATGAAATGCACCGTTCATGGAGACGGTAATCCGTACGTACGCATGAACGCTAGTTTCAATTCTATCTCATACATTAATGGAAAGAAATAATAATGATATATAGGTATATTATATTTATAGTATAACATCATATATAATAACTTTAAATCCATCCTTTATACGCCCCACATATGGCATTAACGAATCACATCACTTTAAGGGGGCGGTAGTCCGCACTTCCTTAAATGAAGATATCGCGTTTACCCATAATGGAAACCATAAAGGTACACCATAAATAAAAAATACAGAATATTAAGTAAAACATAAACATATTAAATATCATATATAAATATAGTGACATCTTACTGGACACCTTTGAAGGTGTTATATGAGTGTTGAACGATCATCGTTTCGTGAGGCAGAAATTCGCCATCCACAGAAACGGTATGTTCTTTAACCATTAGATGTAGGTGTGTGTAAGTGTAGATAGAATAATTCTTATAAAAAAATCCTAGTATATTGAAGATACTGGATTCATTACAAAAGAAATGAATAAAAAGAGTTTATGGGGTTGGAGAGGCAAAATAAAACAAAAGGACTCAAGTGAAGACATTACCTTAAAATTGGGTAACTCCCTTTGGTTTGAGCTCAAAGGCTTCCTTGGGAAGACTTATGCCAATATTGAGGCTTCAAGGAGTAAGATAGGGAAGTGGAGAGATAAAATGGGCATAGTTTGGCCGAGCCAAAGGCTTTGGGAGTGTGGGTAAGGAGGTAGAGGTGGGGGGCTTTTATAAGAGGAGAGGAGGGGCACTCCTGTAAAGTTACAAAATGTTACTTTATTTTCAAAAGAGTTTCGGATTTTAAAGGTCCCACATTGATTTATTTATAGGATAAGGTGATAAGGGTTAAAAATCCACTCATCCAATAGGTTTTGGACATGTGTAGGTCTTAGATATTACATTATCTTTCCATTTTATTTAAATCGTTAAATAATGAGGTCATCGCTGCATCATCATGATGTCATAAATAATTTAATTTATTTAATGTCTAAAAATTATAAAAAAATAATATGATGTAGGAAATCTTTTTAGATTTCCAATGACTATTTATAGTAAAAAATATGACTTGTATAACCCCATGTAAAAATTATTATAGTAAAACATCTCATGTTTGTGTCATTTTAACTTTAACATTAAATAAAAAGATATTTATGTCATCTCCCAACCAAAGTGGCTCCATGGGGTCCCCAAGTTGACCCATGGATTGTCTTAGTCGGCCATGACACATCCAATGAGGGTAGGACATGTGTCTAGGTCATTTCATTTTATTAAAACATTATTCTTACCATAAACTACACTAATTACCTCTAATCGCGATTAAAAACTTAATAAATTACTATTCACCAAAAAAATTATTTTTATCCCATTGAACCAAATTTTACTTCTTAATGACAACCATATATGTTGGATTTTTTAAATTCAAAACACAAAGATGGCAAAATTTTATTTAAACGGAAAAATCAGTTTTTATAAGTACCACTTAGTGGTTTCACTATTCATCAAAAATTGAAGTTTTTCAGAAAAATCCCAAAAATTCACCCTAAGCTATATTTGATATTCCGAATTCAAAAATGAAGTCTATTTTAAAAAATTCAAAAAATATAAGTCACATTAATTAATTTAATAATTAATTCCCGCTATCAGAGCAAATAGCGTGTCTTTATGAAACAATAAGTATCAAAAGATTGACACTAGTTTAAGTCTGATTTCAAAGTGAAGTTAATTCCAACGACCACTATTGAATTTAATGGTAAAAATATATTATAATTTCACTTTAAAACCAATTCAAAATATAATCTAATCATATAAATAAATTAGATTAAAAAGAGGGTTTGGATTAAAATACAACATTTTACACTATTCATTAAAAAAATGAACTTTATCGGAAAGATACCAAAAATTTACACAAAGTAAATTTTGATGTACAAATTCTTAAGAAGAGTTTTATTTGGTCCAATAGAGTGTATAAAAGTGAGCAAAACTATATTTAATGACGGTTCACCATCAAAAGGTGATAAGTGAACCTTTAGTGAAAACTAGGGCATATACGCCTAAAATTAAATTCTTTCCGTATTTTAAGCCTTTATCTTTTATTAGATAAATGTAAATACATTTAAAAACATATATAATCATATTTTAGTTATTTCTATCCATTCCTGCCAATACAACAACTATATGTTAACTACCATTTAAAATAATATTATTTTACTATTAGAGTGCAACGTAAGATTCCCAAGAAACTCGTTGTTGCGTGTTGGGTATGCCATCAAGCATAGCGTCCCCTTTAAAGTCATATTAATATTTTATTCAAAAATATGGATAAATATGAAAATTTCATATTCTTTATTTACCTGGGGTGTTACATCCTTCCCCCCTTTTGGGAATTGCGTCCTCGCAATTTTTAAAATTGAGCTTGGAAACATCCTTGAAAGTCCCACATCGGAACATGAGTCGGTAAAACAATCACTTTAAAATAAATAAAGATAAGTACAAAGGTCACCCGATTTAACCCATACTAGGATTCCAAGTATAAAAATATGGACATGGAGGAAAAAACAAAGGGTCATGTTCTGATGGAGAGTGATAGAAAACATGTTTAGGAGAAAATTAACCACGAGAAAATCACAAACTTGTGATGGGTTAAACGATATTCGATTCCCCAGTAGGAAAAGTTAATAGACAACATTTTTGTTTTAAGTTACTTTTTATTGAGGAATTTATTCATAAGGAAACATAATCACTTATCATGTTGACTTTCAACTTTTATTAGATTCCTTACACAAACTCATATTTTCTCAAAAGACGAGTATTTAGGAAGACTTGTTCACATTAAGAGTACTATAATAAACTTCTATAGAATCACCTAATCCAAAAAATAAAACTACATACTTCCCATGTCTTTAGAGTTTAACCAAAACCAAAACCAAAAAGGCTAGTACAAGATCAGATAATCCAGAAAAGGATAACCCTTTATAAAAAGAAAATCTATGCTTAATCTCCAAAATTTGGCCAACAAAACCCAAAGTTCAATGAGGACCATTAGATAAACAATTTGTCCATAAAATTATTCAAAGTAAACCAAACGAAGTTTGAAACCCAAATACTTGAAGGATTAATCACATAGTCTTCCAAGTTAAATCGTAACATTTATCTCCAATCAACATCAGTTGCTCCTAAAGTCTCGTATTGAAAAGTAATTAACCTAATCACATATCCTCCATGATAGGTTAATCATTTTCATAAATAACCCAAAATAAACTTACTCTTAATTCATAAAATCATATAATTAGAAAGAATCAGTCAAACTAACCAGGGACTTCACGTAGTCCAGTGGTAGGCGATAAATACTAGTCGCACTTTGGTTGTGGGTTCGATTCCTGCAGCTTTGTCCGACGCGACGGGTTGTCACATGGTCTGCGTGTTGTACTTTTTCCAAAACTATATAATTCTTAAAACATCCCCCAAAACGAGATAAAATCTTCAAAAATGATCATAAAATATTTTAACCTCAAGTTTATCTCATTCCTTTCATTTTCCATCATATCATAGAGTAACCCATAATTACCTAAAAAGTAAGAATCATATAAACCCTAATGGTTACCTTAATAATTATTACCTGAATTTCCACATCGAGTTGGCCATCTCGTACATGATGCATTAGAGAACTCACCAAGGTTGAAGTGGTTGATCATGACTCCTTGATAGCTGGTTTAGAACAACCATGAGATTCCTCATTGAATCCCCCATCTCATCCAGTCTCTTAATCAGAGAACCACCACAGTTTCCTTCAAACCCATTGTCACTTTGGTGCCTACTAGATCCATCCATTTACTAAAACCAAAAAGGCCAGTGTGAGTATATCAACATAAACATCATGTACTAATGAGGAATATAAACACTAATATATACTTACTCATCCACTTTATCTAAAACTAGGACTCTTTCTGAAATCCTAACCATTATGGTAATGTCACTTGTGCTTAGAGAATACCCTAACCTCTAAAGTTATCTAAACCGACCTTTGATACCAACTATAAGGCCCAGCCTTAAACCTTACTTAATCTTGAGTTATTACAAGATTACACATTGAGGATCTTTTCAGGTTTAGAGTTTTAGAGAATTAGATCATGAAACTTGCATTACATTCCACATTTAGACAAAGTGGTTACATAAAAGACAGTATTCATTCTTCCCATCAACGGAAACATATTTAAAATAAAACATGGATTCTTTCTTGACACATCCTTGACACTATCATCACATCATGTACCCTTCCCTTGACCTGTGAAAAACATTTCAAAAAATTTGGATGAGCATAAAAAAACTCAGTAAGGGATATAAAAATATGGAAAGGAAACATGAGTACATGTATACATAAGAATGAAATCATACTTTACCCATAAAACATAAGCACTTTAACATACCTCATAAAATCATGAATAAATCATAGAAATCATATGACATAAAGGTAAATTGAGGCATTCATAACATTCTTACGTAGGGAGTAACCCTCTTGGTTACGTTTGGAATACCCATCACAGTATATTCCCTAAATCTCTTCGGAGAAACCTTAACGTTTCACTCCTTCGCATTACCCAATGCATTGGAGAGCTATATCGGGCTCACCCGCCCTTAGTCTATCACGGAACCACCCGTGTTCATAATAATTCCCAAGAACCTCAACATAATCGTATCACATAAAACATGCATAAAGGAAACATAACATTTCCACCTTTCAATCACAAGATATCAATACAAAACATTGATATAAAAACATTATGAAAACAATTTTCAATACCAAAATAAAACAAAAGTAAAACATGGTATTTATTTTTCTTTTTAAAAAAAGGTATGTCTTGTAGAGGAAGCTGAAACTCAAATAATGGTCACAGCGGCGGAGAAGTCATTGTCGCCGCATACATACGACAAAAACATTCCCTTTTGTCATTTAGTAAATGCTTCGTATAAAAAAGATTCCTTTTGAATAAACGTAAAAGTCAAAGGGGTTTATACACCGTATAAAAGAAGGTTGTGTATAAAACAAAATATGCCTCAATGAAAGGAGATTGAGACGAAGTCCCTTACAAAGACGGTATCCTTGGTTTAAGGATAAATCAATTACATAATTATGTGTGACAAACGAATACACCAAATATAAGTGGATATTAAGTGTAAAATAATCAAAGGTCATTCACACATATTCAAAGGATGACATATTGAATAACTACATGTTGAACCCAAAGAAATCGAAATTGGGTTAAGAAGTTCCCTTGACAGCCTAACGGCGTCACATAAAAATGAGTTGATGAGAGATGAAAAAAGGGTATCTCATCACTCGGACATAAAATTTACATCAATAAGGATATATGAGGACATATCCCAACATAACAATATGTAAATTAAAAGACCCAATTAAAGAAGTCTTTTAAAAAGAGGAGGGTGAAAGGGTCCCTTACCGACATGGGTATCTTTCAAAACATACACCTCGTGAAAGAAGGACAATACAACATTGATGTAAATACTCATAAAATAAAGTATATTACACAATCAGTAAAATAATGGGTAGTACATACACCACTCAAAGGAAATTGTGGCAAATGTATCATAAATCTTACGGGAATAAAAGTGAGATGAAAACTCCCTTACGAAAACTTGGCAGCCTAACGACGCCACATAAAACTTACAAAAATGGATTGATGAGATCAAATAGGGTATCTCATCATATTAACATAAAGTTTATAGAAAGAATAATATAAAATAAAATCCACCAACATAACAAAGAGGAGCTTAAAATAAGTGACATAAAGGAGAGTACTTAAAAAGAAAGAGAGAGGTTAGATCTCTTACGAAAATTCGGCAGCCTAACGACGCCACTCAAAACTTCCAAAATGGATTGATGAGAGAGAATAGGGTCTCTCATCATATGAACATAAAAATTACAGTAATATTAATATAAAATAACATCCCAATAACAAGAAAGATGGTATTTAAAAGTAATGACATAAAAGAGCGTACTTAAAAAGAAAGAGAGGAGTATGATCTCTTACCTCGGGTCCGACTTGACTCGATCGTTCTTTAACGTCCTGAATAATAAACTTGAGTTAATTTCTACTTGCTTAAGAACCTTTTTAAAGTTCATTATTCCTTTTATATCAATTATTGACATGTTATAAACATTATGTAATCATTTAAGTTAATAATGTTTGTTTTGTCGATATTTGGTTCTTAAGTCAAAAGTGGACTTCTTACAATTACATGTTGTTCGTGTGGTCAATGGTTCATTATATCCAGAATGATATTCATGATTTGGATATCATATATATCATATATATCCAGCATATACATGTATTTATAATATTACATAATCATTTATAGGTGAGAAATGAAATGCACCGTTCATGGAGACGGTAAGCCGTACGTACGCATGAACGCTACTTTTATTTCTTTGTCATATTAATGGAATTAAAACTAAATGGGAGGTATGTATAATTTAATTCCAGAATTATATTAATCATTTATATGTAACATACCTTATATATATCCATTATAAATATGCACTTATAATAGTACATTACATTTGGGGATAAGAAATGAAATGCACCGTTCATGGAGACGGTAAGCCGTACGTACGCATGAACGCTACTTTCAATTATATCTCATACATTAATGGAAAGAAATAATAATGATATAGAGGTATATTATATTTATAGTATAACATCATATATAATAACTTTAAATCCATCCTTTATACGCCCCACATATGGCATTAACGAATCACATCACTTTAAGGGGGCGGTAGTCGGCACTTCCTTAAATGAAGATATCGTGTTTACCCATAATGGAAACCATAAAGGTACACCATAAATGAAACATAAATAATCTTAAGTAAAACATAAACATATTAAATATCATATATAAATATGGTGACATCTTAATGGACACCTTTGAAGGTGTTATATGAGTGTTGAACAATCATCGTTTCGTGAGGCAGAAATTCGCCATCCACAGAAACGGTATGTTCTTTAACCATTAGATGTAGGTGTGTGTAAGTGTAGCTAGAATAATTCTTATAACAACATCCTAGTATATTGAAGATACTGGAGTCATTACAAAAGAAATTAATAAAAAGAGTTTAGTGGGTTGGAGAGGCAAAATAAAACAAAAGGACTCAAGTGAAGACATTACCTTAAAATCGGGTAACTCCCTTTGGTTTGAGCTCAAAGGCTTCCATGGGAAGACTTCTGCCCAAATTTAGGATTTAAGGAGTAATAGAGGGAACTGGAGAGACAAAATGGGCATAGTTTGGCCGAGCCAAAGGTTTTGGGAGTGTGGGTAAGGAGGTAGAGGTGGGGGCCTTTTATAAGAGGAGAGGAGGGGCACTCTTGTAAAGTTAAAAAATGTTAATTTATTTTCAAAAGAGTTTCGGATTTTAAAGGTCCCACATTGATTTATTTCTAGGATAAGGTGATAAGGGTTCTAAATCCACTCATCCAATCGGTTTTTGACATGTGTAGGTCTTAGATATTACATTATCTTTCCATTTTATTTAAATCTTTAAATAATGAGGTCATCGCTGCATCATCATGATGTCATAAATAATTTAATTTATTTAATGTATAAAAATTATAAAAAAAATACTATGATGTAGGAAATCTTTTCAGATTTCCAATGACTATTTATAGTCAAAAATATGACTTGTATAACCCCATGTAAAAATTCTTATAGTAAAACATCTCATGTTTGTGTCATTTTTACTTTAACATTAAATAAAAAGATATTTATGTCATCTCCCAACCAAAGTGGCTCCATGGGGTCCCCAAGTTGACCCATGGATTGTCTTGGTCGGCCATGAAACATCCAATGAGGGTAGGACATGTGTCTAGGTCATTTCATTTTATTAAAACATTATTCTTACCATAAACTACACTAATTACCTCTAATCGCGATTAAAAACTTAATAAATTAGTATTCACCAAAAAAATTATTTTTATCCCATTGAACCAAATTTTACTTCTTAATGACAACCATGTATGTCGGATTTTTGAAATTCAAAACACAAAGATGGCAAAATTTCATTTAAATGGAAAAATCAGTTTTTATAAGTACCACTTAGTGGTTTCACTATTCATCAAAAATTGATGTTTTTCAGAAAAATCCCAAAAATTTACCCTAAGATATATTTGATATTCTGAATTCAAAAATGAAGTATATTTTACAAAACTCAAAACATATAAGTCACATTAATTAATTTAATAATTAATTCCCGCTGTCAAAGCAAATAGCGTGTCTTTATGAAACAATAAGTATCAAAAGATTGACACTAGTTTAAGTCTGATTTCAAAGTGAAATTAATTCCAACGACCACTATTGAATTTAATGGTAAAAATATATTATAATTTAACTTTAAAACCAATTAAAAAGATAATCTAATCATATAAATAAATTAGATTAAAAAGAGGTTTTGGATTAAAATACAACATTTTACACTATTCATTAAAAAAATGAACTTTATCGGAAAGATACCAAAAATTTACACAAAGTAAATTTTGATGTCCAAATTCTTAAGAAGAGTTTTATTTGGTCCAATAGAATGTATAAAAGTGAACAAAACTATATTTAATGACGGTTCACCATCAAAAGGTGATAAGTGAACCTTTAGTGAAAACTAGGGCATATACGCCTAAAATTAAATTCTTTCCGTATTTTAAGCCTTTATCTTTTATTAGATAAATGTAAATACATTTAAAAACATATATAATCATATTTTAGTTATTTCTATCCATTCCCGCCAATACAACAGCTACATGTTAACTACCATTTAAAATAATATTATTTTATTATTAGAGTGCAACGTAAGATTCCCAAGAAACTCGTTGTTGCGTGTTGGGTACGCCATCAAGCATAGCTCCCCCTTTAAAGTCATATTAATATTTTATTCACAAATATGGATAAATATGAAAATTTCATATTCTTTATTTACCTGGGGTGTTACAAAACCTATTGGTTGAGTGGTTTTCAACCCAAAACCACCTTATCCTCAAAATAAATCCTTTTGGAGCCATTATAAACCGAATATGATTGTATAATAAATTAATATTTCAAGCTGTTCCTAAAGTGACCCTCACATATCTTATAAAAGGGTACTTCCCCTTCTCTCAAAATCACACCTACAAATCCATTTGGCTCGGCAAAAAACTACTCAAATATCCTCCCAACTACCCCAAATTATACCTAGAGACCTTAATTTTATCAGAATCCAACCTAAGGAGCCCTTTTGATCAAATCAAAATGAAGCACCCAAAGAAGAGGTAATAATTTCATCACCTCTTTCAAAGTTATTTTCTTCTTCCACTTCCCTTTTCTTTGTTATTTCCATACCAAAATAATAACTCCAGAAAAATATACTTACTATGATGTTATTATAAATATGGTAAAACCATATTCATTATTCTATCCATCCTATGAATGACAAGTCACCAAACGTGCATACGTACGACTTACCATCTCCACATCATGGCGTAGTTTGTTATTCAAGCACTTTATTATTTGGATGATTATAATAATGAGTATAAATTATGTAAATAATAAATATAACATATTAATTATTCTTTTTATATGATATACCATCCAATTATATATAATTTCACCATCAAAAGAATGATATTGTCACTCATGCATATGTACGGATTACCGTCTCCACGAACGCGATAAGATTCATTTCCCTATCATAAACATTTAAGAAAAATTTTCATTTTATGAATAAAAAAAATGTTTAAGAACTTAATATCATTATTGATATGAATTAAATACATCCTATCCATAACAAACTTGACTTACATAACAAAACATATAAAGGAAAACGAATCAGTTAACATCCGAAACAATGATACTACTGAAATATTATTAACAAAGAAATATTAGAAGATCATATATGATATCATATTTATGTATTTGGTTCTTGTATAATTTAATAAAAATGATTTAAATATTATACAGGAGGTTAACATACCCTCAATCAAGGAAAAGTACAAGGTAATGGTTAATTATACAATCTCTTCATTATCCGAGGTTGTTTATACGTGAGTATCTACTGGGACCTCTTTATCATCCACATCCGTGTTTCTTAAAAAAGTATTTCAAAACATTTTTACTATTTCCTAGACTATGGGTTAAAGTCATTTATACCTTTGTTTGAATTTTTATAAAATGTTTATAAAGGAATCTTTCTGTTGTTTTCCAAACAAGGTCCTTTACGACTTTTTTGACAAAATTAAGGAAATAATGTTTTTTTAACTTATATGGTGAGTGCAGCTATTTTACACTATTATAACAACTTTAAAGCTTCCCTTACAAGATGATAATAATATTTTCAAAATAAATGTTTTCTTTTATAATTATTTTACTTTTAAATGATTTCAAAATAGAAAGAGATACTTCTCTCAAATAGTATTGATTTCATCTATGTCAACATCCTTTAATAGATTTTACACTTATTTGAAGTTGATTTATTATAATAAAATCTTCCATATTGTATTGAAGGTTTTTTGATTTGTTTAACTGGGGATGTGTTATTTTTATACAATTTATGGTTTATGGTTAAAGTATTAACATTTTGTATGCTAGTTTTAATACAAATTATTATGTTATGTTTCATCCTTTTCATATGAGGAATGCATTGGACTTAGTAAGTGATAGGTGGAGCCCGCTATAGCTCCTAGATGCATCGATATGTCTCATAAGACAAACTAGTGTCTTGGAAGAAGGCCTTGACAAAATCTTATTTATAGTCTTGGCACGAGGGATTGACTATGTAGTTAGGATGTCCAACATTATGCATTCCATCATTATGAAATTGGTTATTGATATTACATGTGATTATTTGACTAGTTGAATAGCCATGTGAATAATTAAATGGAATTATTTGATTTATATTTTCCATATTATTCTGAAGTTTATGTTTAAAAGGCTTGTGTTTTATTCTTATACATTGCCTTAAATGTTTATGCTTATTTATGATAGTTTTTTCTATATTGTTATCCTTACTGAGCATTTGATCTCACCACTTTCTATATTTTATTTTTCCCAGGATGAAAATAAGTATATTATGACTAACTTGTAGGAATAGTCTAAGAGATATTAATGTGTTAAAAGAAGACACAATGTTATTGTTTTTAATTTCACAATGTATTGTTAATATTATGTATGTATCTAGTACTTCCAAGGCTACTAAACTGATCCATCTTTTGGGAAATGATCTCTTGTGATCATGCCAATGTTATTTAATAATTCACCGACTCTGGGTAACTGGGGTCAGGGCATTATAGTTGGTATCAGAGGAAGTTTAGTACAAACCTTGGAAACTAAATTTGGAAAAACTTTGATTAGAGAACATTACCCTAAGATATATTTTGAAGATTAGTATAGAAGAACTTCCTAGAATTTTGTTAATGTAGAGATTTTATGTATTTTCTAATAAATACATCCCTGTCTGGATATGAGCAGGTAGAGGCAGCTCCGGCACAAATGTACCTAGGAGTGAAAACTCCAACAAGGAGTTTTGGGCTTGACCCGAGGTATCTTGGTACACGACAACAGGCTTTGCTGCACTCTTGGTTATGACACTCCTGAGGGATATGCTTAGGATAATTCAAATTTTCTTTACAAACCATTATGAATGATTTATGAGTAAATACTTCCTCAAAGAAAACATTTTTTATGATTATGGATTATATGCATAAACTGTTCAATTTATACTAGGTATTTTACTAGTTTGAAATTATGTATTGCAATTCATAAACTAATCTAGTGTATGCCATTGTTTATAAATGGAACCTAGTGGATGGAATGAAAAATATATCAACGCACGTAATGCATGTAGGTATTTACCTCCAAATATTGATAATTATAATGGAGATGGTGATGTAACTGGTGCTGAACAACTTATAACCATACAGGGAAAACTCACTCAGGTTATGAATAATAACCTTACCCGTATAGAGCACCCTGATCCACAATGTGGTGGATCAATGGTAGACTGATTCATGAAGAAACAACCACCAAAATTCAATGGGACTAAAAATCCATTTTTAACTGAGCAATGGATAAGTTCCTTAGAGAAAATATTTCAATCTTTGAAGCATAGCGAAAAGGAAAAAATTGTCATGGAAGTTTATCGCCTCATGGGAGATGCAGATCAATGGTGGTCATTAATTCAAAACAAAAATGAGGATGAAGAAGTATCAAATATGGAATGGATGGAGTTTAAAGAAATTTTCTTAGAAAAATACTTTTCTCGTGACCATAGAGTAGATATGGAAAGACAATTTCTGAGTCTGAGGTAAAAGGAGGATGAGAATATCATAAAGTATGAGGCTAACTTTACAAGGTTAGCAAGGAATGAAACGTATTATATACGTAACCCAAGGAGTAATATTGATCAATTCATTTATGGGTTTATTATTTATAGTGATGCTTCAAAGAAAGGACTTCGTTGTGTTCTTATTCAGAATGATGGAGTTATTTCATATGCATCACGACAACTAATAATTCATGAACAAAACTATCCTAGTCATGATCTTGAGTTAGCAGCTATAATATTTTCTTTGAAGATATGTAGACACTATCTCTATGGTGAAAAATGTGAGATATATACTGATAACAAGATTTTGAATTATATATTCTCACAAAAATAACTCAACATGAGGCAAAGACAATGGCTTGAACTACTCAAAGATTATGATTTCACTATACACTACCACCTGAGGAAGGAAAATAAGGTGGTAGATTCTTTGGGCAGATCTGATCATGGAGTTTTGAACAAGATGAGAGTTGAAAGGGATCATATGTTCATGGATCTAGTAAAGACGGATATAAGAATAATCATGGAAGGTGAAACATCAATACTTTTTCAAATCATTTCCAAACCATATTTACTAAAAAGGATAAAAAGTTCTAAGATTGATGATGAAGAGTTTAACAAGAAAATTAAAGATGTAAATGATGGTAGATTTATTGAATTCATATAAAATAATTTACTGAGATAAAATGAATTACCATGATAATGGTAAAAGGGTAGTTTTAAAAGAATGACTTTTATAAATGTTTACGTAATTATTTCATAAGAAATTAAGTTGATATATTTTAAATAATGAATCTAAAGTAATGTTTATATATAAAAATAAATATATTAACAGTAATTTAATAATTCATTGATATGAGATTATACAATGAACACTTAATATTTTTTAAAACATTTTTCAACAAAAAAATATTTTATAAATATTATAAATTTTAATTTAAAAATTAATTTTCATATATTTAGATATTGAGTTGGATTAAATTAAGTACAAATTAAGAATCTGAATGTAAAAATTTGGTAAGAGGGATCTTCTTATATTTTTAGTAAAAAAATAATTTCAATGGTTAATTTTTAATCAAGGTTAATAAAGGTAAAAATGAGTAACTTAAGCGGATTGAACTTTGTTAAGTTTACATGAAAATAAAACCTTATAGAAGAAATATTTAGGTAATAAAGTCATCCCTACATGTATCACCATTTTCTCATATAACTCACCTAACTCTCATTCAATTCCATTCTTACCCCTCACCTACCATTCAATTCCATGGAAAAGTCCCTCTTTTTCACCTATAAAAGGAGATCACTTCCACCCACTCCAAGACACAACTATAATTAAAAAATATCCTAAAAATAAGAAAATTTTACCTCCCTTATATTCATATTACAAAATTTCATCCCTTAATTCAAGGAATAATCCCTAAGTCCTCTATTTCCAAAGGATCTTTCAAGAGAATATTCTGATTCTGAACTTTTGTATTACCCACTTTCTAACTTTCTTTTCTATATATTTCTCATCCACGATCATAAAAACCTAATAAAAACACATCAATATAACAAAATTAGTATCATTAGTATAATTTATGTTATTATATTAATGGTACAGTCATTATATAACTTTCTCCCTTCTCCTTAGAAGAATAAAAATGTCATCCATGTGTGTGTACGTACTACCAACTCCATGAACAACGTGTTTTATTTTTCATAAAAACTTTACATGGATGATTAAAAGGGTGAATTTAATGAATAGATATTATATTTATAAAATTATTAATATTTTTAAAGATAAATAAATTTCTACTTTCTTTCTATTTTAGGGAAAATGAAAATATCGCTGATGTGTACGTGTGAACTACCACCTCCATGGAACAATGTGTTTTTTTCATCACAGTTTTACAAGTATGATTATACAACATATTTGATGAATAAATATACTATTAAGGATTAATATATTACATGAATATGTTTCTTAAGGTATATAACAACAATTAGTTATTTTTATACAATTATCCGTTGATATAAGTAAATTACCCGAAACAAGCTCTTCACTGACTTCATCCTCACAAATAGTAACTAAACATATCATGGAATGATATTTTAATTTTATAAATAATTAGAGAACTTTTATTCTAGAACCTTGAATAATATTTAAAGATGAAGTTTTTATCAAATAATGGGGTTTTATATCTCCATTACAAAACTCACACGACACGATCAAGGTTACTAACACCTGATGACAAAAATAAACAATATATAAATAATACAGGTATAATAAATGATTATAATTAAAGTATGACTAAGATAATAAATATGATTAAGGTTATTGAATGAGTTATTAATATACTTATGTTTATTATATAGAAGCACTAGTAGAAAAATGGCCTTTAACATCAGTTTTAACCAACATTGATGTTGCCGACATAAAAAATAAAACTTTTGGCATCAATTTTTATAAAAGGATACAAAAAAGTATTTAAATTTGTTTTTTTGAATCAGTTTTTTACAAAACCGATGCAAAAAATACCCACCAGTATCATTTTTGGTGTCGATTTTTTAAAAAACTAATGCCAAAAAGTAAACAAAACAATATTTTTGGCATCATTTTTTACCAAAAAAGATTCCGATGATCCTAAAATATTACTATGTTTTAGAGAATTTCATAAGCTTTGATTTTAATGGTCTTCGAGTTAAAAAAAATTTATGGATCAAAAGTTATGGTCATTAGAAGTTAGACTTCTCAAAGTTTATATAGATACAACTTGTTTCAAATAAAACAAGAGAAACATGAATGAAAATTACATAAACCAAATGAAATAAAATAAAATTAAGGATTAAATCATATTCAATTATTTTAGGAGTTTCCATAAAAAATATATGTTTTTTATAATAATATATCTTAGTCTTAGGGTAGAACTAATGCGACATTGAAAATAGTGATTAATAATGAATTTTTCACCTCAATTTATAAATCTCATCTTGATTTTTTAAATTTTTAACTCGATCATGAGAATAAATAATAAATATAAGGAATATTATCAATATTTTTAGAAATAAATAAAAATAATAATAATGAACTTAAATGATTAGAATAGATACCGTGTTCAAATCGATTGAAGATGCATTGAAAATTTGATTGAATCGAAGAAGTTAAATATGATGAATGAAAGAGAAAATGGATTTATATATAGTAAAAGAAAATATTTTCAATGGTGTTGTATTAAAATTTTGGTGTGATTTTAAAAATTGAAATGCACGTTGTGAAAAAAAATTGAAATACCGATCTCATGTATTTGTAGAGACTTTTTGGAATGAGTTTTGTTTAAAACTGATGCCAAAGAAGATTTACTTTGTTTTTTTGTGTTGGTTTTTTACAAAATTGATGCCAATAATAAAAAAATACTATGATTTAGATAATTTTATAATATTTTATTTGAATATTTTTGAAGTTAAAACAGAGTTACAGATTAAAAGTTATGGCCTTCGAAAGTTGGGCTTCTTTAAGACTTCTCTTAGAGAAGTTCAACTTTCAAAGGAAATAACTTTTAATCCATAAACACCATTTTAGCTCCAAGACTAGTCAAATAAAATCTTAATAAATGATCTAAAACATAGTAATTTTTTTATTATTGGAATTGGTTTTTGTAAAGATAAACATCAATTTTTTTTTTAAATTTTTGGCATCGGTTTTTTTAAATGGACGCCAATTTTTTCAACCTTTTAACATTGGTTTCTTTAAAAACCAATGCCAAAAATGTTTCAAATGGGTATTTTTGGCATCATTTAAAAAAAAGTAATGAAAAAAAACCAATATAAATCTTCTTTGGCATCAGATTTAAACAAAACTAACACAAAAAAGTTTATGCAAACATCTCTTAAATAAGTCCAAAGTTCAAAGGCCATAACTTTTAATATGTAACTCTATTTTCGATCCATGAACAATAAAATGAAAGATTAGTAAATTCTATAAAACATAGTAATTTTTTTGATTATTAGAATTGGTTTTTTATAAACTAAGGCAAAAAATAATTTGTTTAAATTTTTGGCATCCGTTTATTTAAAAACAGATGCAAAAAATGATGGTTTTTAATTTTTTAGCATCGGTTTATTGAAAAAAAATGACAAAATGTCACCACAAACCTATTGTTTCATTAGTTTATAAAAAAACAACATCATATTTTTGATGTTAGAGAATATTTTTCAACTACTCAAGGTTAAATCACTTTTATAGAAGTTTAAATTTAAGGAAAGTGTTTCCTTATCTCAAGTTTTCTTTACTGAGATATGATACATATTCACTAATTATTTTATTTTAAAGTATATATAATATCCATGAATTCTCTTTTAATATACTTATAATAAAATTAAATGGATTTACAAATATATCTTATGTTATACCTTTCATGTGTTTTTATTCGAAAGATAATGAAGTTGTATATATATTTCTTAACTCAATACACTTTAATTGAGTTATAATATTTCTTCTTGATCCAAATTAGTAAAAGTTGGGTAAATTTTGATTTATGATTATATTATTTTGTTACATACATTATCACTTAGAATACTTATTTCTTTATAAGAATGAAATGTTATTAAAAATAATCCTCATCTTATTTAATGGTTATTTTCCCTCCATGTCAAGTTATTTCCTTACACAATTGTTTTCCTTTCTAATATTGAAAACCAAATTTGTATTATCTCATGTGATATTTTTAATTATAATTATCTCAATTTTAAAATAAAATTTTATCATCCTTTTTAAAATGTGATTTTCAATAAGGTAACTTTAAAAATATTATAAAAATAATTTTCCTTTAATTATATATTTTTTCTTCCACACTAAATTTCATCTGAAAAGTCTTGATTTCTTTTTTAAGGCTCTATTTTTTGTATTTATTTTAAAGTGGTATTTTAAAAAAGTTCTCAGGATACTTTCTTGAATTTTTTTTAAGGTGACTCATTGGGAGTTATGTTTCATGAATTACCCTATTAGGTCCACTAGGTCAAATACCCTCAGAGAGGGGGTGAATCAGGGTATGAAAAATTAAAACTACTTCCCCTTAAGATCTTGTTTCATTGTTAAAAAGTCACACTTATATCTTTCTACTGTATAAATATATGAATATAAATTAAATCATGCACATGAAAAATATATTTTTACTTGTTTCACCCTCACTAGGATACATCTAAGGAGCGTACAATGACGATGTGCTAATGTACCAAATCCACTAAAGCTCACTACCAATTACAAGGTTCGAGATAGATATTATATGCCCAGGATAACTACCTTTACAAGGTTTAGGGTCTTCTCACTGCATTCCCAAGGGTCACCCCTATGTCTCTTCCTCTAGATCACTACCGATGGGAAGGATCATCATCTTCCTCTTCCTTCACTCACAGCTCTTAGAAGGGACCCAATCACAGTTTATGGACTTGTATGTCCCTTTATTTTCATGAAATCATGCATCCTAAACTATAGGTATATGATTTTTTGAAGTTCCTTTTTCACCCATAGATAAATTCCACTTTTCCACATACTATTATGTTAGCAAAAATTTCTTTCGCGAACTGTTCAAGTGCTTTTGTAAGCTTCCTTGAGTCCTTCGTGAACTAAATATCTCTTTCAAAAACTTGGCAGTGTATATGATTTTCAGACCACCTATTCCACATATAGCCTTTGTGAACCGTTCCATGTACTTCTTCTGCATACCGCTTCCGCATACTGCTTTCACATATCGCTTCCACTTCTGTGGAATTCTTTCTTCCATAGACTGATCCTTCCTTGGACTTCCTTCTTCCTCCTCCACGTACCAGGTCTTCCTCCTCCACATACTGGGTCTTAATCCTCCATATACCTCTTACTTTGTGGGTTATGGTTCCCTACAAAAACCTTTGACGAAATTTCTTCCACTCAAACCACCTCACCCTTCGCAGAATTCTCCCTCGTAAACTTCATTCAGACTTCGTCGAATTCCTGGAGCAATGATTTTATCTAATGGAATCCACTCTTCTTAATGATGGTATTAAAACTACTTAATAAGAAAATAGATCCTCAAAATCCAATAATCTTAGATTTACCAAATCATCAATGTGGTATATCATTCTCTGCATATTGCTTCACCCATGAACCGTTCCCATACATGGTCCGTGTACTATATTTCCTCTTTCATGGAAGCCCAAATCACCATCACATTTTCATGAATGAAACCCTTCATAGTTTCTCAAAACATTGCCTTGTTTTCAAAAATGATAAACCATCCATCATACCGCAAGCCTTCCGCATACCGCATGACTTCGCCGCGAACCTCTTTCGCTCTATGAACCATTCCCATAAGCGGTCTCCATATCGCGCTTCATGGTTCCGTTCTTTTGCCTACTCCCTTCGACATTCTGCGTACAAACATATGAATTCTTTGAACCGTGTTTCGTGGTCCGTGTACTACATTCCCCTATGAAAAAATAATCCTTTTCCAAATACCAAACTTCTAATTTTGAGGCCCAAAAATTTAGAAAACACTAGGAAATTATGCCACCTTAAACATCTACTTTGGAAAACACCAACCACACTCATTTGTGATCATATGAACTTATTAAAAAACAAAATCACACCCAGAACATATCGAGAGGAGACCTTGAGGGATTTTTACCCAATATACCCTCTAAATTATCTTATACTTCTTTTGGGGGATTACAATCATGGCATCAAGTGATCTAATTATTTATCCCATGGTGTGTGGTACTGTACAAAGTGTTATTATTATAAAGGTGTTTCTTATCTATGTTAACATCCTTCAAAGTTTCTTACACTTCAATTGGGATATGTTTTTATGCTACCATACACTTTATTTCTATATATGGATTATAAAATGTTTTATGGAAGTTTTCATTAAATAAATCACCTTTCCATGGGTAATTTAAGTTATTTTTGAAATATGAATGTTTAAATGTTCTCTTAGCACACTTATGTATGGTTTTAATTATGTGATGTGTAGGCCCAAAATTATATATCCTTATAATGATCTAGTAAAGTTTATATATCATGAGATCAAAATGTTACATGTGATGTTATCCAAATACTAATAGGGTACATAGGTTATTATCCTAAACCCAAGAATGTACATGGGTTGTTTTCCCAAGCCCAATATGTTATGGGAATCAAGAAGTGATGCATGCTGTATTATGTTATGAGAATAAGAAAGTTATGCCTACTCCATTCTGTTATTTAAATCAAGAAGTGATTCCTACTCCACTATGTTATCTGAATCAAGAAGTGATTCCTCCTTCACTATGTTATGGGAATCAGGTAGTGATTCATACTACACTATTTTAGTATTTCTAGGTTTATGTTTGTGAAATATTTATATGTTTTTAAATTTTCTCATCTTATGATGACTCATATCTTATTTTAGGATCAGATACTTATTCCATGATTTATTATTGATGATCTATGTTTATTTAGGTATGATTTTATGATGTTAGGTTCATGGAAATTGACTATACTCTCATACCCATATAATTATATTATGAACACTTATGATCATAAATTTTTATCTATTATGTTTACTCTTAATGAGTATCTGAGATCAACCCATTCTTATGTTTCCATTCCTTAGGTTATGAAAAAGATTATATCATATGACTAGTCTATAAGGAGGTCTATAGGGGTAAAATTATAGATAAATGTTAATAAGTATTATAATATAGGTTTCTTATATAGCTAATCTTAAAATATAATAAACCTTTGGTTCTCAAGGTTATAAAAGTATCTATGAGATGGAATGCTGAAATTATGAAAATGATATACATGTTTAGATTGGATACTCTCACTTGTATCAAATCCACTTTATAAAGAATGTGTTTTTAGTACCAGACCCGATAGTGTGGGTCTAAGGTTCCTCAATCTATCCCTTGATTAAATAGCCCAGAAAAAACTGAGGAACCTAAAATAAGAAATTCAAAAGGGATAAAAAATGAAAAAAATCCCCATAAAGATGACTGAATGAGAGGTAGTGAAAAGGAGTGACCATTTAGGAGAGCAGGGGGAGCCCTCCATGAGGGAGATATTCCATCACCTACATATAAGGATTCATAAAGAAACCCTAGTGGTATCTCAAGTTCTATGAAAGAGATATGGATATAGATATAGAGAGAGACCCTAAGATAGTGAGGTTCCATCCTAGCGATGCCATTCTGACTGGAAAATTCTCATATTACCTTAAACAATTTGTGGTAGTATTTATTAATGATATTCTCATATATTCTAAGAGTAAGTAATAACATGAATAGTGTTTAAGGATTGTTCTAATGACCTTATGAAAGGATAAATTGTATGCCAAGTTTAGAAAGTGTGAATTTTGTATAAAAAGGTATCCTTTGTTGGTCTTGTAATTAAAAGTGTGGCTATATCATTGGATCCTTGAAAGAAAAATGTGATTGAAGAATGGAAAAGACTAACCACTATGACATAGATACATGGTTTTCTCAGATGAAATAGATAATGTTAATGTTTTGTGAGAAATTATCAAAATTTTCAAACACACTAACCAATTAAATGTAGAAGGGAGTAAAGTTTATTTAGATACAAGACTGTGAAGATATATTCTAGGAAGTTGAGTAGAGGCTGGTCATTACACCAGTACTCACACTACCCTTCAGAAGAGATAGATTTTTGATATATATAGATGCATAAAACAAGGGAATGAGATGTTTCCTTATGTAAAATGATAAGGTGAGGGGTTATGTTGGGGGGAAACCCAATCCCACATCTATTTTCACAAGGATTGGTGGTTAATATATAAGCTTGGATGAGACACTCCTCTTATCACCAATTGGTTTTAGGATGGAACCCTATATGGGATTATGTTTTTGGACTTGAAGGACTAAGATAAAGAGGAATCTTCCCCAATAACTGGCATAAAAGTTTGATTTTGTAAGATCAAGTTTTGGTTTTCTTGAATTTTATGTTAGATATGGAAGAAGGTAAGGTGAATACCTTGTTAGATATCATTTCAATTAATTCAACACAATTGTAAGTCAGTTGAAATCAATGGGAATTATGCTTGATGATGAGGCATGTGCATTGGTTTTAAAATATTTATTACTTAATAGTGGGGAAGTGATTTTAATGGGCATGATTAATTATTTTGGGAATACAAAACTGGTTCAAAAGGGTGAGTGAGACCTATTCTTAAGTGAGGAAATTGGAAGAAGATAATCAGGAAGATTCACTAGTTCTACTCTAAGAATAGAAGGAAGAGGAATATTTTCACAATGAGTTAATTATAGAGAATGATAAAAATTAAGGTTAAATATTTTACATAAGGAAAAGGGGCATTGTCCTACCTATTTTATTTTTGGGAGGAAAGGACATGTCAAGAAGGAGTGAAAATAAAAATATGAGGTGTCTAAAACTAATACAACAAACACAATATTTGGAGAAATTGATGATGTGTTGATTATGAGCATGGATAAACCAACTCAATATTGTATTTTATACATAGGGGAATATTTCCATTCCATATTGGAGAATGGAATCTTGAAAATTTATATTTTTATAAATTTTGGTACGGTACACCTTACTGATGATGAACCCTTGAAAATTATGGGGAAGGGATATGCATGGATTAAAACCAATAATGGTATTTTACTAGTTCTATATAATTTAAGGTACAATTAACAATGTGATATTTTATGTAATACTTATTTTTAAATAAATTTAATCTTTTTGAAATATTATGATAAATGCAACCTCGAGTCTAAATGAATCGTAATATAGTATACTGGTATAAACTAGCCATTAAATTGGTGGTTATGAATAAGAATAATTATATTATAAAAATTATATGGTTTAAACATGTATAAAATAATTTCATTAGTTATCAATTTATTATAAATAAAAGTAAAAATTATTTGAAAGTAAAAGAAATGTTTTTATGAAAAATTGTCTTTATGCGTGGAATATGTTTTTATCTTAATAATTTAAATTAATCACTATTGTTAAATGATTTTAATGAAACTTATATATTCTATATTATATAAAAAATTTATCATTCATATAATATTTTTTCTAATCATTAGATAAGTGTAAATCTAGTTTTATGCTTAAAAATTGTATTTTTCTAAATGGTGGGTTTGTAGCATTTCAAAACTTAATTTAAATTATTTTTTCACATTCTTAAAAATTTTATTTGATAAAATAAAATTAATTTTTAAAATAATCATTTCAAAATTATCTTATAGAGATTTTTTTATAATTTTCTAAAAATATTATTTTTTTGATGAATAGGGAAGAAATCTTGATTTTTATTAAAAACTACCTTTTCAATTAAAGCATTTAAAAAGTAAAATTTTATTTTAAAATTATATTAAAATTAAAATTAGTTCAAATATATTTTTTAATACAATTTAGATCATTGGAATCAATTATATGTTAAAATTTGATATAAAAATATATTATATTTAGGAATAATTTTTCTTTGGAAAATCATATTTTCATCACTCTTGCTGGTTTAATTTTAAATTAAATTCTAAAACTTATGCAAATTGAATTTAATAAAATTGATTCCATATTTTGAATAATTATAATTAATATTATTTAATAAATTCAACATAAAATTTATTCATAATGAATAATAAAGACAATAAAAATTAATTATCACGGTTAAGGTCAAAATAGGGTTTTGCACGTTACATGCACCTGCATTGAGATCAATTTTTCACACACATAGGAATTTTATTTTTTAAATTTGATTTAATATTTACAATAATTGGGTTCAAATTATCTGATAATTATCATTTATTTTTATTATTAAAGAATAAATTAAATAGGAAAAATAAAAAAACTAGTTACCATGGTGAAAAATAAATTGGTAAAAGTGAGTGACCTTAGAGCTTAAGGGAATATTTTTTTTTTAAAATTATTTATTTTTTATGTTTTGAAGGTTTTTATAAACATTATTTTCTCTCCAATAAAATTTTTATCAATTTTGGAGTCACTTGGGTTGAGAGCGACTTCCCACTGTTGAATAGTTTTGGGTATTTACAAAAATTGCCATTCCTCATAAATTATAAAAGGACACCTCCTTCCCTCATTTATTCACACTTATGAAGCCATTTATATTGAAAAAAACCTATAAAAATATCTCCTTAACATCATTATACATTTTATAGAGCTTCTGGTATTCTCAAAAGACCAACCTTAGGGTCTTTAATAAGATATCCAAATGATATTTTTCTAAGAGAAGGTAATTGTCTTCACTAAGCTCTTTGTTTTTTTACTTATTCTCTTACCACTTTCATTCATGTTATAATAATCCAAATATAATAACAATATCATATACCATATACTAATATGTTATTATGTTCATGGAATAATCTACATCCATATCCTCTTCCATCAAATGGGAAATGAAATTGTTGATCGTGTGTATGGCGGACTACCGCCTCGCGAACCGATGTAATTCATTTTCTATCACCACCTCCCATTACCAGATATAATGATGGATTTAATATATATATATATATATATTATTTATTAAATAATTATACTTATCTAATTAAAATATAAAATATACCTCCTTACCTTCTAATCTGTTGGAAAATGATAACATCACTCGTGCGTACGTGTAAATTACCGCCTCCACAAAGTGATGTGATTAGTTTTTAATTTATGATTTAATTTGATGGTAATATGGATGGATTTTACGAACATATATTATTTAAATTATATAATAATAATAATTTACATGTTAATTATTATTTTCCTTTTTTCCATCTTTTGAAAAATGAAAACATTGTTCACGCGTACATACAGTTTACCATCTCTATGAATAGTATCACCCATTTTTCAATCTATATATTTATTGGATAAATCTGAATATGTATATAAATAATATATATGATATTTAAATCATGATTAAAATTATTTATATTAGATAATCATGATATAAATACTAGGAAAAAAATTACCATACCAAAACATACATGAAAAGAAAAGCAATTATTACCTGAAATAGTGATTCTAATAAATAATTGTTAATAAAAGAGTGATAAAATATTATAAGTAAATAATATATGGTGTGATATATATGATTATTTTTTTGGATTATATTTTTTACATAGGAGGTTAAAACACATACGAAGGAAGTTGGACCTGACGTAAGGGTTTCTTATTTCAATTTTACATCTGTGAGACATATGTCATATCCACCACTTATTTATTTTGTGTGGTGTATATACTACCCATGAATATATTTTATGATTATTATCATAAAAATTATTTTATATACATATCCATATAATACTATTTCTTTTATGTGGCTTATGATTAAATTTTTTTCAAAGTGGTAAGGGTTTATTTCACAATATCATCATTTCTTGGGATTATTTATGTTTAAGTATCCACTAGAGAAAATATATGATATTTATATATTTAATCCAATATATTTTCTTATCTTATGGTTATTTTATAAATTTATTAGTTTTCATTTCATTTTCCTCTTTTAAGTACTCAAAAGATAAAAAAAATGTTTTTAATGAAAAACATAGTTTATTTCCTCTTTAGTCGAGAATCTTTTCTTCCATATCTATGTTTTCTAAAAATATTTTCAGGAAGTTTTTTAATATTAATATATGTTTTTTAACTTAATTTTTACCCATTATAGTATTTTAATAAAAAAATGTTCAAAAATTAATCCTCTTATAATTTTCCGAACATGGTACTTTTTTACTTTTTACAAAAGTGTAAAAGGAAGGGTTTTTTAACTCATTCGGCATGAATGTTAATTACCACCATAATGACTAATAAAATATTCAAAGTTAGATTTTAAAGTTTCTACAATCCATTTCAAATAAAATGGTTTTCATAATATTTTGGAAATTTTTATTTTTTAAAATTGAATTTCAAAGTAAAATGGGTATTTCCCTCAAGAATGTTTCAATGACATTTATGGTATTTTTATTCATAAATGACAAAAAAACTTATCATACTTATGATCCTATGGGGATATGATGTAATGATACCATCATTATTATTTCTTGAAATGGTTTATAATTATTTTTAATATGGATGTACTATTATGATACCTTTCATCACATTACTTTGAATGATTTATGGTTATGTTAATTGATTGTGGAAAATATTAAAATTTCATATACTAGTTTTGAATATAAATGCCTGTGTTGATTTTGTTTCACCCCTTTTATATGTGGAATACATTGGACTTACTAAGTGATGAGTGAGGCTCGTTATAACTCCTCGATGCATCCATAGGTCTCATGTGATAAACTAGTTTGGATATTTGGTTGGGGACTTACCCATTTATGTAAAATGTATTAAAATAAGGCCTTGTCAGTATTTTTATGATGGTTTAAATTATGAATTATCTCATTATGAGATTAGTTATTGATTTCCATGTGATTATCTGATTAGTTATGATATCCATGGATATTTTTCACACTTATGTGATTAGTTTTATGACATTATTTGATCAAAATTTATTCATGTCGTATTATTATTCATGCTCAATTTATTGATTAGATGGAATGTGTTTTTAGTTATTTACCTTTCCATATTGATTATGAATTATTTATTCATGATAGATTTAATTGTATACATACCCTCACTGAGCATCTTAGCTCACCCATTTCTTATGTTTCCTTTCCCCAAGATGCTAGGAATTTTTTTATGATTGATATACAAGGATATGATATAGTGAATAATGGTTCTATTAATGGAATTACTATGTTTTATTTTATATTTTCAAATATAACACGAGTTTCAAGTATATTTCTAGTTTTATAAGAATACCAAACTATTCATTCATTTGTGATGCAATCTCTTATATATAGAACCAATGTAATAAAGGAACCTCTAACTACAGGATATTAAGGTTGGGTTCTTAAAATATATCCATGGAATAAGAAGAAATATTATTTCTATCAAGCAAATTGGTGATGTAGGTTTTAACACCATGTTCACTAGTGGTGTATGGATGATTACAAAGGGAGCTATGGTCATAACCAATTGACAAAAGAATATAACCCTATACAATATGGAAGAGACGTGAATAGACTTTATTAATTATGAAATTATATAATGGATTCACAACTATGGAACTATATGTTTGGTTACATGAGTGAGAATGGGAAGAAGGTTTTGATAATAAAAGTAATTATACCGAAGCTGAATTCAGTGGAATTTGGATTGTGTGAAGATTGTATCTCCAGAAAACTGAATAAGTTATCCTTTTCAAAAGGAAGAATAACATTGATGTTTAGGAAGATATACATGGTGCATGATGATGTTTGGGGACAGCACAAGTTTGTTCCCTTGGACGGTCACAATATTATGTGACATTTATCAATAAATTTGTAAGGATGGTATGATTTTACTTTCTGAAAAGAATATATAAAATGTTTAACATGTTTTATAAGTGGAATACCTTAGTGAATAATGCGTTAGGATGAAAGTTGAAATGATTGAGGTTTGAAAATAGAGGAGAGTATGGAACTCTGGATTTCAAGGAATTTGGTGAATATAATTGAATTTGATGGGAGAAGAATCTTCCAAGTACAAAAAACAAAATGGTGTACCTAAAAGAATGAATAGGACACTAAATGAATGTTCTAGGATCTTGAGGAAACACTCGGGGTTACCCAATAATTTCTTGGTCGAGGAAGTGAGCATGTTAACACATCTCATCAAAATGAGTCCATCGGTACCAATGAGAGAATGCCTACCTCAGGTTATCCAATATTAAAAGGAGGTAAGAATCACATTTATGAGTCTTTGGATATATGAAATATGTATATATAAATTTTGATTCAAGGGACATGTTTAATGATAAGTCCAAACCATGTTTCATTATTGGCTATGATTCCGAGCAATTTGGTTATCAATTTTTGGATGATAAGAATAAGATGATAATCAAAATCCAAAACACCATATTTAATGAAGGTTTCATATACAAGGACCATCATATAGTTGAAGTTGATAGTGGGAATAAATAACCAGACTACCAATAGAAAGTGGAGCTTCAAGGTGAACCTGAACACATGACACTAAAACCAATGGTATCTACTCCTCAAGTGGAGTTGAGGAGACCAATAAGTGGTATCAGAGCCATGGTGTAGCCCAGATATGATGTGAGTGGCCCCAAAATAGATTTAGAATGATATTGATGACTTATTTTAGAGAATGTATATCTATGGTGGTGCTTATTATCAAAAGTATATCTGATAAAAGTGGGAAGGAGGTGTGTCCTGGTGAAGAGATAAATGGTGGTTCAAGTGAAAGATGATTTGGATAATATAGATTATCATTTAAGGGTAGAACCTTTTGTTTGGTATTTGGTTTTAGGGGAGTATTTTTTGGTGAAAACCCAATCCCACATCATTTTATGTAACGAGAGGTGGCTAACATATAAGCCTGGATGGGATAATCCACCTATTACCAATTAGTTTTAGGATGGAACTCTTAAATATCTTATTATTGTGATCGGAAGGTCTGAGCTAATGAGTAATCTCCATGAATCAGTTATGCCTCACATTAATTAAAAATCCATGATAAAAATTATTTGACTCATGATATGAAGTTATAAGTTCTATTTTTTTAATTAAATATTTGGTAGAATTATCTCTATGGTGAGAAGTGTGATATATATACTAATCCCAAGATATTAAATTACATATTATCATATAAATAGTTTAACATTAACCAAAGGATATATACTAATTCTTTGAATATAAATAATCATGATACCCTATCCTTGATAAGGATTGAAAGGGACTTGATCTTTATGGATATTTAAAGAATGGATATGGAAATAAAAAAGGTAGGGATAAAATCCATCCTTTCCAAAATGATAGCTCAACCATCCACTTATATGAAGATCAAGGAGGTACATAAAGATGATTTGGAGCAATAGAGTAAGGTAATAAATATCCCATAGTGTAACCTTGATAGATATGGATTTATAAGATTTTTAAAATGGATATGTGTCTCATTCATACCATAACTGAGGATGGAGATTTTGGATGATGCACATAACACATCCTTCTTTAATCACCCAGGAAGAACCAAGATGTACAAAGATATTTAGCAGTACTTTTTACAGGACAATATAAAGAGGGAAATTGTGGATTATATATCTTGATGCTTGGTATGACATCAATTAAAGGTTAAACATCATAAATCAAAGTTGATGATGAAAACATTACTTATACCAATATAGAAATAAGATAACATCACCATTGATTTTATCATCAGTCTTCCTAATACTTCTAAAGGAAACAATTCCATCTAGGTCGTGGTGGATTAAAGTCCTAGTGGACCGTGTAGGGGATGAATTAGGTGTGGCATAATTTTACTAAATTATAATTTGTTCCTTAACCTTAAAAACCCTTTTGTATTTAATCTTATGATCTTGGTTAATTCTATTGGATATTGTGTTGTTTAACCTAGTATACACATATATGTAATACAAATAAAATAGTAAATAACATATGTATTTTTACAAGTTTCAAACCCTCTTGGTAATCCTACTACTTGATGTTATTGGGATTTCCATGTCATAGATTCTCCACTAAAATCTTATTATAAATTATAATCAGATTTTGTGATGTTTTTATCGTAACCCATGCACACCATATTACATAGTTTTGAGAACATTATTTGACACAAGTGATCTATTATAGTATCCCACAACATCACTCTTCAATATTGCACCCCATTGACTATTATTATTAGATTTTCTTTCATCCTATTAAAGTATATAAAGTTACCTATACAAGGATGTAATTGAATCCAAAAATAGTGAACTTATTCTTCAATATAGGGTGACTTAGATTTCCTTCAAATTTTTAATCACAACTCATGAAGATCGGCCTTTGAATATGTACAACCTCTAGTTATTCTGAATATGTTAGATGAAAACATCTCAAATGAATCTTCCAATAACTCAAATACCACTATCTGTTTAGAATAGTATCTCATTGGTCATCCTTTCTCTTCTTATCAACTTTAAAACCTCTAGTTTAATTTTTTTTTAAATATCTTACACTACCAAGACTTCTGAAATTTCTTATAATTCTTATTCTTCAAAAACCACTTGAATTTATTAGTGTAACAGATGATTAAAAACTGTTCTTATTCTTCAATAGATCTTTGAGTTTATCTTGGATTCCCCTTTTTCTTACTTTGAGATATTACACTTTCTCTCTTAGAACACATAGAAAACTCACTTTTCCACCTCAATCTTCTCATCCTCATATACTGCTGCATTAATTATATGTCTCATTTCCAATATAAAAAAATGTAATATCAAGAATTATTTTTCACTACCATCCAAAAGGTTCTATTATAAAATTCTAACTTCATGTTTCTATGATATTCCACGCACTCTTTTTTAAATCAAATAGTATTACTAAAATACCCTTCCTCTAATGGCCCGAAGGCCTTAATTTTTTTATTTATTTTTGATAATTTACTTTTCAAGGGGTGAGGTGGAACCCTTACAAGGCATGTAGGAGTAATCATTACATGGCCCATAGGCCTTAGAGTAATTAATTTCCTGTAAGCTTCAAACATTACATACAACCCCGACTAACTACTTGGAAGAGCTCCTCCCCATCATCTTCATCGTGAAATCAGATCTCCACCTTCACATGGATGTTCGGCTAGGGTTTCCCGTGCATGCACATGCTTTTCCCGATGGCAGGTGCCATACCCTCTCATTATTGAAATCCGTTTATCTTTTTCTATGGTGAAGGCTCCTTATGCATCCTCCTTTTGATACTTGTTCCTTGTAGGTTGTCTGGTTTTCATCTGAACTTGAGGTGGTCTGAAGGCCTTGAAGTTGCCAGAAGACCTTACTAACTCGAAGGCCTGGGTGGGTCGAAAGCCTTAAAGAACTCTGGGACTAAATCGATGGCCTGAAGGCCCAAATGGGGGAATATTCCCGACTAATACAGTGCCAAACAGTGCTTGTTACAACCCCCACTACAGTACCTACTGTAGTTTTACACAGTTCCTGCTATAGTACCTATTACAGTACCTACTACATTGCTGCTACAATACTTCTACAATACCGAAAATTATCCTCCACCTTGATTTGATCCTAGGTCACCTAGATGCACTTAAAGAGTCCTCACCAACTGGGATGAGGCTCATGTGCACTAAAATACCCTTAATAAATGCACCTCTTTTAATTAAACTCTTTATCATAGTTGAATAAGTATTCATTGTATTTTACATAGAATCCCCAACTATTATTCTTTTCCAAATACACCATTGTAAAATCTAAACCTTCATCTCCACATCTATATAAAAACATACAACAAAAAATTTGTGGAATGACACACTCTATCCATGGTGTAATAACTTATAGGGACCCAATATAATATCCAACCTGAATTTTTACACCCCAATAGAAACTTAGATTTATACTCTTCTCCTTGAGATTTCATCACAATGATTTTTGTGATACATAAACACTGAAGCTCGATACATGCATCGCCTGGATTTACATTTCTATATTCATTACAACTTAAAAGTTCTTATTATCAGGTTGGAAGTAATTTATTAAAGTTTATCCTACCTCAATCTACTTCTCAACGACCCAGTGATATTTTTCTCAAAAAAACCCATTGTATCATAATATTTTTTGAATTTGGTGAATAAATCAAACTTCGATGCAAATTTATCTACATTATTCTTAAAAACCCATGAAGTCTCATATTATTTATCAATTCACTCATCCAATTGAACCTATAATCTTCATATATTTTGATATTTGTAAAAAATAATCTTGAATCATTGATATAAATAGTATAAAAAAGTTTCTAACTTGGAATAACATCATAAGGATGTTCATATATTATTTTCATTATAATTAAGTAATTTTGGAAACATAATTTTAGACTTTAAAATGGATCTCAAAAACCATCTTGCTTTGATCTTATTCTATAGTATTAACGATTCAATCCTTGTTAATTCAATATATATATCACACATCATTTAAGTTATTTATGATGTTTAATACCATGAATATAATTCCTTGCATTATCCAATTTGAATTCATCTTCAGATCCTCAAATATAGAAACTCACTCTTCATTCTGTAGAAAACCTAATTTTTCACTAAGTCTAGAATGAATCATACATATGCTTCAATGAAACATATGTAGGCTGTAGATGATACCAATGTAAGAAAAATAGAACCTATACTAATCTAACATAACTCATATGTATCTCTTTTTATGAGTGAATAACTCATATGAACTTTATAATTAACACATAAACCACTCTTAATTACACATACATGACACAAAATACACTTGTACACAGATTACACCTTTGGTGATTCATTATGTATTATCTAAGATGAAAGTTATACATAGCATAAATGAATCATATTATTTTTAAGATAATTGTTTATATACTATTCAAGAGATCTCCATTTTTCCAATTTCTATTCTAATAATCTAAATCTCTTGAAATAAAACTAGAATCACCTCCAATCCATACCAGGCCATCTAAACCCTCTTTAAATAACCTTATAATTATATAAAATAATTATAGTAATTATGATAATAATTATAATACCATTTTATCTTATTCCAAGGTTCTACTACTTTATCTAGAATTATTTCTTGGATAACAACACTTCAATTTACCTATCTAGTTAGCTTCACTCTCACTTCTCCAACCATTTGTTGATGGTATACTCAACCTCAACACTTATCATTTATATGAAGATTAAATCCATCAAAAATCTGATTATAGTGATATTTACTTTGATTCTATCTATCTAGGTATTCAATGGAAACATGTTCATTACCCACATTCCATAGTCAACCTCTTCACTTGTCTTTGAAAACATAATTCACTTACTTCTTTTCATGTTCAATGGTAGCTACTACAAACATTGACTCCCACTCATTAAAAAAACAAATTCATATTTAAACATCCAAGTGTACTTCAATATCCCCCTTTAGATTTATTTTTAAATATAATTTTTGCAATATTAAATAATCCTCCCCCAAAATGAAAATAAATGAAAAGGAGGGAATTTCCCCCTTGTTGACATTATAGGGAAGGTTTGAAATCAATTTCTCCTCCCCTTTACTAAAACCATAAAACCAAGTGAAGGTTTCTCATATTCAATAAAATATTATATCTTTAAGAAAATCATATTCTCCACATTTGTTAATCCATATTCCAAATACTTAAATAATTCAATGGAATACGAGTTGTACCACATTATTTTTAGAAAGTGATATCAAACAAACAAATATAAGTATACTTGGTATAGAATGGTGTAGAAAATAAAAGGTATTTATTTAAAAAACAAAATTTTCCATACACTCACTTCAATGTGGAACTAACTCAACCTTTCACTGAGTAGCAGATGCCCAAATGGATTTGTAGGAATGTTCAAGAACCACACTTCACTTGAACACACTCATTAAAACATTTTAAATAAAATTTTTTCTTCCATATTTTGTAAAACAATAACCCCCCCTTCATAAACATAATATATATGAGTTAAAATAGTGATAATAGAATGAAATCATACCCTGTCATTTAAATTTTTAAGGGGCTATCAAAATTTAAAAAATTTAATAAAAACTATTGAAAATCTACCACCTTTATCTATATTGAAATATCCACATGAAGGGATGTTTTTAAGACTTCATAACCTTCAATTCATAATATTTAAGCACATTAAAACTGATCTATAAATAATATTGATCTTCTAAAAACTCCATAGATTGAGAAATAGGGCTGGGACTTTTCTCTCAACCTAAGGATTCCTTTCCTTAAAGGTCTAAAATGTCAAGACCTCTTCCTACTTACTTCACCCTTAATTTTCCAAGTCTGTTCACCCTCAGGAATCATAGAATTCTTGATTATAGATTTATTCATAGCTAGAATGGGATTATAAAATTTGGAATATATATAACTTTATTTCTTTTCATACTTCTCTAATATCCCATCCACTTCTAGCTGGTCTGGATTTATGATTAGCGGATCTTTAGGATCATTATTATATTTCTCTTTGAGCATAGATACTTATAAAAAAAATTATAACTTGAAGCCATTATTTTTCCCTATTTATTTCTCATTTTTCTAAGAAAAAAAATTCATACATATAACAACCATTTTTCCTACTTATTTTCACCTTCCACACTCATCTTCCTTAGTCTTTAGGTTACACTTCTTTGGGCATCCTTTCAATCACTTCACCAAGAGTACCAAAAACTAATCCAATCCCACTTGGATAGATTGTTTTACTAATTTTATCCAGATTCATTTTCTTTCTCATCCTTATCTATATTGAAATATTCCATGATGTAGCTTCTCTTAACATAATAGAAGAAATTATTCCCTATAGGTTGAACACCCTTGTCAACTTTATTCATTGGATTCTTGGTAGTATTTTATTAATTAACATTCTTCAATAATTTATATCCCATGGATGAATTGTATTATTTATTTACCTTCTTCTTAGTTTGAATTTTTTATTTATTCTATTTAGTATATGAATGATACCTGGTAGGGTTATACTCACATTCATCATAGAAGTGAACACCTATATTGTACAAGTCATAAGAAATTTCAAAGCATTCAAATTGGTTCTTCATAGATAGATTTATCATTTTATGCATTGTCTTCTTTACTCTATAATATTTCCTATTTGTTTTAGTGATCATCTTAATTTAATTGGGCCATATAATTTTTCCATATACTGAAAAAAAATTAATGGATCTATGCCCAAACCTCCAGTATCTTCAAAATCTTCCAATTAGTCCATTTCTTGTTTACTTTAGATACAATCTATCCATATTGAGATTTCTAATGGTTTTAGATATTTTGATCAAAATTTTAGAATTATTTTAGGAATATTATCTTCATACGCATGTTCTCCTTCACCCTTCATACATTCGTGGGTTTCACAAAATTTTCCTCTTTCCACATTTTTATAGATTTTTTATTTTTTCCTACACTTCTAGAAATAAAAATTAAGTTTAAACTAAATTTTAAGAATTATGGTATACCTTTTAATATAAAATAGAGGTGGATACTTATCCATATGATCAATAAATATTATTGATACTATTTATATTTTTTTTTATGCTATACTTTCATCTAAGGTCTATGTATTAGAAATTATTTCTCAACTATTTGGGAAAAATTAACTTTCGTAGTATCTAGACTTATCAATCCAACTTATAACTATAGAAAATTAAGATTGAGGGAATTATTTTCATTAATTACCAATTCAATATTTCTTCTCAATATTCCCCAATATTTTTATCCTGATCTTAATGAATTTTCATTATCTCATCAAGGAAATTTTCAAACTTTTTCATTCTCTTTTCTTTATCTTCTTGCTGGTAAAACATGGAATCCATAGAGACTTTATAAAACTTCTTCAATGCATGAAATACCTATTTAATAATATTTACAAACACTTATTTCTTAAATTCATCTATTTTTAGGTATTCATCAATCCCTTAAATTTTTTCCTTTTAAAATGTGGATATTTATTATTTAACTTTCATAATATTTGTGAGATTATTATATTATCTCATCTTTTTTACAAATGCATGTTTCATTGAATCGGCCTCTACTTCCAGTTGTGACATATCATCATGAAGTATCTTAATGAATTGGAATATATATATATCACCAATTTAAAAGTAAAATTATTCTAATAGTCCTTATACTCAATATAGAATTCATTGGAAGATTTAATGTGTCCATGTTCACATATTTAACTTTATTAACTAGAAGAATAATGATCAACACATTTATCAAGTTATTTACAACTCTGATCACATTCAACTAGTTATTATTTTCTTCTTTCTTCAAATATTTTATTAAATTTTTAGCTTCTCTTTTCTTTAAATTTATTAAAGTTTTGTTTGATACATTTAAATCTATCTTGATAGGGGTAGAGAAAAATTCTTCCATATAAGTAACTTATTCAAACACCTCAAATATGCACTTCATGTATATCAGATAAAACAACAAAGAAATTTTTTTAGAACCAATCAAAGATTTATTTTGATATAATATTATTTTTGATATAACATCAAACTCAATCATAGGGAACCTAGCTTTTATACCTCTTGAAAGTCACAATGGACCATATAGACACACCTGAGAGAAGAGGTGAATTAGGTTTGGTCCAATTTTATATAATTCCAATTTTTTATTTAACCTTAACAACCCCTTTGGAATTAAACCCCTAATATAGGTTAATACCATTAGATATTGTGTTTTTTAACATATACTACACCTATATGAAATATATATAAATAAATAAATAACCCAAGTGTTTTTACAAGGTTCATCACCACCTAGGAATCCTACTCCTTACTATGATTGGGATGTCTAAGTCATGCATTCTCTACTAAAATATTATTATCAATTACAAGTAGACTATGGGATGTTTTTATCCTGACCTCCACACACCATATTTCATATTCATGATATCACTATATTACACAAATGATAAAGTGATACATCCTATAAGATCTCTCTTCAAGATATCATCCCACCATCTATGGTTATCGGTTTTTCTTTCCTCTACTTGATGTAGATCAATCTACCTATCTAGGGATGTATTTAAATCCATAAACATTGATATTATTAATCAATATAGGGTCACTTTAACTTAATTCAAGTGTTTAATCACATATTGTGCAACTCAACCTTTAAATATTCACAACTTCTAGTTTTTATAATTTTGTAAGCTGAACACTTATTAACATAATATTCAAGCAACTTAACAACCACTATATATTCAAAATAACTTTATACTAGAAAAACTTCTATTATTATCAACTATACAATCTAGAGTATTCATACTTTTACATATCTTACACTACCACAAATTCAAGAATTTTTTCTTCAAAAACAACATGACTTTCTCAAGCAAATAAAGACTCAATAGCTTCTCTTATTTCTTAAGTGATTATCTTAGATCCCCATTCTTCCTATATCTAGAGCTCCCCCCTTATCTCTCAGAACACCTTAACAACTCACTCTTACCACCTCAATATTCCCATCCTTATATGCAACTACATTAATTACATGTCTCATTTAGAATATCTGTAGATGGAATACTGAGAGAAATTTCTTACTTCCAACGAAAATATGCTATTATAAAGCATGCACATCTGGTTCCCATAATACTTATTGATCCATTTTTCAACTCAAAGGGTATTACCAAAATACCCTTAATAAATTCACCTCTTTTTCTTCATATCCTTGTCTTGGATGAGTTTGTCTTATTTTTATTTTCTATAGATGACCCAAATCTTCTTTTTCTCAAATATACCAATATTAAATACACATCCACATCTCCATAAATGTTTAAAAATATGTGGAACAAAATTTTTTGAATGGAACACTCTATCCATGGTGTAATAGCTTATGATAACCTAGTATAACCTCCAATAATAATATATAAACACTAGTAGAAAAAAATATTTATACTCATATCCTCAATATTGAATCAGAATAATGTTTTTGATACTTAAAAACTGAATCTCAACACATGTATCTTCTGAATTTATATTTCCAAATTCACTTAAATATGGAAGTTCTTCTCATACTAAAATTAATTCAATAAATTTTATCATGAATTGATATTCTTCTCAGTAGATTAGTTATCTTTTTATCACTCAGACAAATTATATAACAACAATTTTGAATTTTTGTGAAAAACTTAAGATTTGATGAATCTTTGTCTATATTATTATTGAAAACCCATGGAGTTTTATATTATTTATCATGTGAATAATCCAATTGATCTTCTCATATTTATCTCTTTTTTACGTTTCTCAAAAACAGGATTTGATCATGGCTATAAATAGCATCATAATGTTTGGAACTTGAAATCACAACAAAAGAATATTTAGATATTATTTTCATCAGAATTAAACAATTCTAGAAACTCAATTTCAAAATTTAAAAAGTATTTAAAAAATAATCTCGCTTTGATCTTATTCTATAGGATTTAATATCATCTTTACTTTAATTAACTTATTTTATCACAAACTATATAAGGTTTTTGTGATGTTTAATACCATGAATATCTGTAATTTCATCATCCCATTTGAATTTCTATTCATACCCTCAAATCTAGAAACTCATTTTTCATTCTATAGTAAACTCAATTTTTCACTTTGTATGGAATGAATCATATGTATACTTTAGATGAAATATATGCAGGATATATATTACACTTAAATAGGGAAAATAAAACCTATACAGATCTACAATCACTCATACATAGCTCTTTATATGAGTTTTTGACTCATAAAGACTTCCCAAATGATGCATAAGCTACTCTTAAGGACTAATACACAACATAAAAAAAAACTCATACATAGAGAATGAATTTTCCAATTATTCCTACATCCTTTGAGTTGAAACTTATTTAGATCATAAATAACTCATATTCCATGCATGATAATGGATCATATGCTATTATGAACTTTTCTATTTTTCTTAAATTCATTCTAAAAATATAGAACTCTTCAAATCATACCAGAATCACTTCTAATTCATATTAGACCATATGAAGACTATTTAAATAACCTTAGAAGAACTTCAAATAATTATTGAAAATTTTAAAATAATTATAAACCTATTTTATCTTGTTCCAAGTCACTTATCCACTACTTCAACAAGCATTATTTCTTGGATAATAACACTTTAATCTCTATATCTGACTAGCTTCACTTTTAATTCTTCAACATAATGTAGAATTTGAAATAAACCTAAACACTTATAATTTCCATAAATATTAGATCTATCAAATTTCTTATTGTAGTGGGATTCCTTTTGAATCTTTTTATCTACGTATTCAAGTGAAACATTCTCATTACCCATATTGCATGGAAATCATCCTCACTTGTCTTTGAAAACATAAGTCACTTTATCCTTTTCATGTTCAATGGAAGATTAAATAAGAATTAACTATGACTGATTGAAAAAAATATTACTCCATTTTAAAAAATTCAAGGTAACTTTAGTGTATCTACTTATAAAGTCGACACACATCATTTTTATTCAAGATGATTTCTCACTTGACCAACTTACTAACTTATATATAAAAAAAGTGGTAAGGTTTCATGGAGTACCACTTTCAATTGTATCCAATTAAGATATAACATTCACATAAAAATTATAGATAAACCCCCAATAATAATTGTATTTAGAGCTTTAATTTAGAATAACTTATTGTAACACCCCAATATTTCATAGTACATTATCTCTTCAAAGTAATTCAATAACTTATGCTATACGCAACACCGAGTTCAAGCGCACCACAACTTACCAAACTAGCCGTTCAAAAAAGTGTTTATGAATAGTATTAACCGAATTTTGAGTTTTATATACTCCATATAATTTTAGAATCCATATTATGTGTTTCTAATACATAATATAAGAACAAATTCATTTTTTTTTCAAATAAAAGATGTATTTTTTTTAAAATGAATTTTTACAACCTTTTAATGGTGAACGATTTTTAAAACCAATATTTGAAACTTTTATATATTCAATTTAATGAAATTAAATTATTATTTAGAATAGGGATATAAAACTTTAGTTCGGATAAAATTTTGTTACTTTTCTGATAACTTTCATATTTTGATGAATAGTGAAAAATACTAAATTTTAATTGAAAACAAATTTTTTAATCGAAATAATTTATATTTTTAAATTATGAATTTTAATGGTTTTTAAGTATAATTAAATTATATTTTTATCATTTAATGAAATTTATATCATTATAAGTAATTTTACATTTAAATTTGACATAAACAGATGTCAATCTTTTGATAGTTTTTACTTTTTAAAAACCAGCTTTTTGGTTTTGACAATGAGAATTAATTTTAAATTAATTAATTCAACTTATATGTTTTGAATTTGGTAAAATATAATTCATTTTTGAATTCATAATATCAAAATTAGATTAGGGTGATTTTTTGTAATTTATCTGAAAACATTCAATTTTGGATGAATGGTGAGAAACACTGAGTTATTGTTTAAAACCAACTTTTTATTTAAATAATTATTTATTTTATTTAAATTTATTTTAAGTCAAAATATATATATAATACCTATATAAGTTCAATTTAATTCAATGTAGTCATTTTATAATAAAATTAGATTTATAAAATTTTATTGAACTTTTTAATGTCTTTTACCCACCTTCTAGGCACATTTACAAATTTGCATAAAATGTAATTTTAAAACTTATTTGAATTGAATTTAAAAAATCCGAGAGACACGGTTGAAATCAATAAGTAAAATGTGGTTCAACAAGATGAAAATTATTTTTTAAATAGTAACTTTTCACTTTTATTTAACACAGTTAAAAGTAAATAGGGCAATTAAAGGTAAAAATGATATTATAATTACCCTAACACATGTCCTAATTCTATTGGATAAGTGTATTTCGAAAAAAATAAACCTTAATAAAAAGATATGATCATTTTGGTCTACTTGGATTAGATTAGGACATTTATTATTATTTTATTTAAAGAATAGTTAAAAGTGTTAAATTCAAAGTTTAATAACTAAATCATTTTTAATTTAGGAATATACATAAGATAAATCAGACTATAAAAATTCATTAGAATGATAAAAATATTTCCTACATAATGTTATTTTATTTATAATTTTTAGACATTAAATAATTAAATTTATTTATGACACAATAATGATGCAATAATTACCTTATTAATGAAAGATTAAAATAATTGATATTATAAATTTTAAAATAAATGTAAATTGAAACTTTTGATTCATTACACAAATTTTATAGATTAATATGACATGTTAGGGTTTATTAAATTAATTTTTTTCTAAGTGATAAATTTTTTATGACTTTAACAAAAATCAAATACTAAATAGTGTCAAAATTGAAATAAATGATTTTTTAAAAGAAATACTATACTATTAAATTATATAATAGTCTTAAATATCTAAGGTTTGGCCAAAAGACTTATGTAATAATATAGTTTTCATTAATGAACCACTTGGGTTTCTATTGGTATTTTATAGTAAGTTTATTAACCATATAATATAAAAATACAAGGAGACATGGTAAATGTTAAACTATTTAACTAAGAGTTAAATCTAAAATATAAGGTTAATATGGTAACCTGAACCTGTATAAAACCTATTGGTTTAGATTATTTATACCCATAACCACCTAATTCTCAAAATAAATTCATTTATAGCCATTATAAAAAGAAAATAATTTTATAATAAAATAATATTTCAAGCTTTTTCTAAAGTGACCCTCACCTCTCTTATAAAAGTGTACTTCCCCTTCTCTCAAAATCACAACTCAATAGCCATTTGTCTCGGCCAAAACCTACCCAAATATCCTAAAAACTTACCTCACTTAAACCTAGAGGCCCTTTATTGATCATAAATCCAACCTAAGGATCCATTTTGTTCAAATCAAAAGGAAACACCCAAAGAAGAGGTAATTATTTTATCACCCCTTTTAAAGTTATTTTCGTCTTCCACTTTCTCTTTTTTTGTTATTTCCATACCAACATAATAAATACAATACCTTCTACATACTGTGATGTCATTATAAATATGGTACAACCATATTCATTATTCTATCCTTCCTATGAATGATAAAGTCACCATGCATGCGTACGTACAACTTACCGTCTCCACGCTGTAGTGTAATTTGTTATTCAACACTATGTTATTTGGAGGGATATAATGATGAGTAATATATATATATAAATAATGAAAATAACATGATAATGTTTCTGTATAATTAATATACCATCCAATCATACAACTTTTAATCATTAAATAAATAATATTTTCACTCGTGTGTACGTACGTCTTACCGTCTCCACGACACGATGAGATTAATTTCCACGTTCACCATTCAGTGATGATTATAAAATACATATTATTAATAAGTATGTAATATATGAAATAATAATGCTTCTAGAAATATATATATATATATATATATGTATGTATTTATGTATTTATGTATGTATGTATGTATGTATTTACATTTATCTCATTCACTTATTTTCATTCAATACGACATGAAAACAGAAACAACGTTTATACGTACGTACGACCCACCGTCTCCATAAACAATGTTTTCCATTTCATATATCTATATATTATAAATATTTATATTCTAAATATATATGATAAATAAATCATGTTTTATATTCTGGAATTATTTAAATCATGATCTAAATGGCATGAACAAGAATAACAAGTTAAAACACGTACGATAAAGAAAGCGATTATTACCCGAAATATTAATCTAACATGGAAATAATTATTAAATGGGTAGTATAAAGTCATAAATTAATCATGTATGATATAATAAATATGAATATGGTTCTGTTATAATTTAATAACATACTATGGTCATTATACAGAAGGTTAAACATACCCACGACTAAAGGAAAGTACAAGGTAAGGGTTAATTCCTCAATCTCATTATTATCCGAGATTGTTTATAAATAAGTATTTTCTGGGAAATATTTATTATGGATGTCCATGTTTCATAAAATAAATTTCAAAATGATTCTTTTAGGGAACACTTTAACTAAAACATCATTTTAGATGTTTTAAATATTTATTCTTCTAAATCTTTCTCATTAATGTCAATGTTTTCAAAATGGTTTTAAAGATTTATTTATATAGACATGATTGTTTTAAAATGTTAATTCCTTTAAAAAGTTTCAAAGTTTTATGGGAAACTTTGATTCAAAAATATCTTTTAAATGACTTTATAAATGTGTGACTTTTAAATGATTTCACAAAAAAGGGATATTTCTCTCAAAAAGTTTTACTGATTATTTTCAACTATGTAATCATTATTTACTAGAAATTATTCTTGATTAAGGTTTATTTATTATAATATAATATTCCCTAGTGTATAGAATGAGTTATGATATTTTTTACTGTGGATGTAGTATTTTTATACCCTTCATGGTTTATGGTTGAAGTATTGACCTTTCATATACTTGTTTTTTAATATGAATGTTTATGTTATGTTTAAACATTTTCATATGAGGAATGCAATGGACTGAGTAAGTGATGGGTGAAGCCCGCTATAGCCCCTCAATGCATCGGTAGGTCTAATGATACAAATTAGTGTCTTGGCACAAGGCCTTGAAAACAAAATTATTTGTTGTCTTGGCACGAGGCCATGACTCTATGGTAATGATGTCTGGCGTTAGGCATTCCCTCATTATGAAATTAATTATTACATGTGATTATTAGACTAGTAAAATATCTATGTGCATGTTTATATGGTAATATTTGATTAATTTTCTCCATATTATGTTCATGTTTATGTTTAAATGTTTTTTGTTTTTATTACACATCTTGCCTTAAAAGTTTATAGCTTACGCTAAATTATTTACCCTTACTGAGCGTCTGAGCTCACCCCTTTCTTATGTTTTATTTTCCTAGGATTCCAAGAAGTGTATTATGTTTGATATGTAGGGTTAAGCTAGGATAATAATGGTGTTCAAAATGGATTATTTATGCTGTTTTTTATCTTTGAATATGTAATGTAATGTTTATGTATGTAAGCTATTTTTCAAGACTACTAAACTAATCGGTCCTTCAGGACCTGGTTCCTTCTAATCATACCAATGTATTAAAATAATGCACCGAATCTGAGATTCTGGGGTTGGGGCATTATAATTGGTGTAAGAGGATGTTTAGTACCAACCTTGGAAACTATATTTAGAAAAACACTGATTAGAGAACATTACACTAAGATAGACTTGAGGATTAGTATATAAGAACTTCCTAGAATTTTGGTAATGTAGATATTTTGTGTATTTTCTTAATAAATACATACCTATATGGATACAAGAAGGTAGATGTGGCTCTGAAACAGATGTACCTAGGAGTGAAAACTCCGATAAGGAGTTTTGGGCTTGACCCGAGGTATCCTGGTACACGAAAATGGGCCTTGCTATACTCTGGGTTATGACACTCCCAAGGGATATTCTTAGGATAATTCACATTTTCATTACAATCCATTATGAACGATTTAGGAGTAAATAATTCCTCAAAGATTTTTTTTATAATTACATATTATATGAAAAATATTTTTGATTTACATTAGGTATTTTATCAGTTTGGAATTATGCATTACGATTCATAAACTAACCTAGTGTATGCCTTTTTTTAGAAATGACACCCAGTAGAAGGAATGATAACTCCATCAATACACATGATCCAAAGAGTAAAAAGGATCATATATTTAATGATATTAAGCCAACATTTATAAGGTAAATAGTCTCCCACATATTCTCATCATATGAAGAAATAGTATCATGTGTTAATAAGATAAGTAAAGAATTTTCCAAGTCGCATGGATTTGAAGGGAAGAAAGAGAAGAAAAGGATGGTAGAGATAAAGATAGATAAGGGAAGACGAGAAATAAGTATTTTCCCATATGTGGTAACTTTGGAAATAATCACCTTGGTAAATTCTTGAAGGGAATGAGAGTTTGTTATAAGTGTGAAGAAAAAGGACACCTAGTACGTGATTTCAAGGGTAAGAAAAAAGTTTCAAATGTACAATGTTTCATCTATAATGAGTTGGGACACTACGTGAATCAATGTCCAAATCATCAGAGTATGCCCCAAATGATGCTATTGGATAATAATAAAGTTATGATACTACCATAGATGAAGAGAAATGACTAGTGTTCTTATGTTGTTATTAAAGAATTATTTCATTTGAGTGTTGTATCAACGATGTACTAGTTATATGAATTATGGAAATAAATAAGGATTGTACTACAATAATATTTCATTGAGGATTTGAGATTATATAGTTCTATGAAAAGAGACTCAATAACAAGTTAAACTTTTTTGGAAAATACATGGTTGAAGGAAAGATAAACTTTAATATGGTTTTGATACCGAGGTAGTGATTTTGGAATAAGATATAATTGATTTGGATAAATTATATTCGATATTCTTGAATATATTGAAACTAATTAATTGTGTGTTTATTACATTATTATTGGAGTTTACAACATTTTTGGATATAAGGAGTATATCCAGTATACTATAAGAAATAAGGGAGCATGAATGTAATCAATATGGTTTTATGGTAATTTAGGGTGTTACCATGTTTTAAAAGAATATATGATGAAGGTATTCACATGTTATTACGTGGAAAAAAAAGATCTTCCTTGTGTTTACCTTCCTTATAAATTTTGGACTATGAGTTTGGACAGAAGTATTTTGGATAAGTCTAAAGGTTGGAATGGATTAAGTTTGAAAATTGGATACTATTGTTAAGGTTAAATAATTTCATTATATTATTTTTGTATTGTTATAAAAAGGACAACCCAAAGGTCGGGCGACAACCTGTCACGTCCGGAAAGGCCTTAAGACTTGAACCTGCAACCGAATGGCGACAAGGGTGCATCACCTACCACTGGCCTACGTGATGTCCTGGTTTGTATAATGTAGTTTTTTTAATTATTCTGACAAATGAATTATAAATTCATTATTTTTAGAACCCTATACGATTATAATAAATAGAATATTTTTGAATTCTATTATCTTTTGGAGTGAAAGATGAGTTTGTGGTAGGAATTAGTTGAAGGATAAAACTCTACTTATCAAGTATATTTTTTTACTCTCATTATATGAATAAACTAATTATCAAACTTTAGGGAAGGGATCTTAAAACTAAAAATGTGTTATCACTACTGGAAAGGGGAGTTTTCCCAACACTTGTATACCAACGGTTCAAAGGAACCGTTGGCATATGTTGTCTTTCCCAACGGTTTATATAAACCGTTGGGAAAGACCTAGGAAAAGTGGGGGGAAAACATAGTTTTCCCAACGGTTACATAAAACCATTGGGAAATATTGTGTTTTCCTTAGTTTTCCCAACGGTTTTATAAAACTGTTGGTAAATATTGGTTTTTCCCAACGGTTTTTAAGAACCTTTGGGGAAAAAAGCCCCAAATACCAAAATGCAGGCAGTGGCCTCCCCACAATTTCAGAAGCCTTCTGCTCATCTCCTGGAGTGATTCCTTGGTAGAAGGACTTCCTAATCCCCACATCTTCCATCAGATCAGCACCTACCAGGTTAGACTCCTTCTATATTTTTTCAAGGATATAGTTCCACCTCTTATAAATCACATCCTTCTATTCTCGATTTCGTTATTCCCAATTTTTAGGGTTTTTGTAAAATTTTATGATTGTTCCACGAATTGTGTACTCAAATCCCTATATCGGTGTATGTCCAATTAATGTTTTCATTACACATTTTCATTTATAAGGTCATGGTGTCTCTTTATTGTGTTCTAATTTTGAAGATTCATAGTTTTTTTAATCTCCTTCAAATATTATAGCTTCATATATAGGAACTAATAATAAATTGTTTGTAATATTTATTGATATTATTTCATGAAAATCACTCCTTTCATTAAGATCATGCCAAACATTAAGATCTTGTTCATCTTAATTTTTGTACACTATGTGTATTACATAACAAGTATGTATCATGTTTCTATCAAAATCTATATATATATAAAATGAAACACTGTTCACTTATCCTTTGCACAATAGAACATATGGAGTATATTCTTGAACTTTTCCAAATAGTATGTGGTCCCTAATTAGTACTTCTTCCTTCTTCATGAAACTAATTCACAGAATGTCAAATTCACAATATTAGTGAATATTAGTTTTTTCTAGTATAACCATTAATCATTCTGCCTTCGACATCGTACATGTGTTATTCAATCACCTTTTTAAAACACAATGACCATTTTCACTGATTTGGGGTTCCTCAAAATGCTTGGGAAAATCAGAAAAATGCATGTATTGAATCGTGATTCTCATATGGTTTCATGGATACAAGTTCATCTCGAAAATCATGACTGTGTGGTTCAAATATCATGAGGACCATGAGATTATTATTCTTCACACAAATGAAGTTTTTTTCTACAACTATGTGTTTTTTTTTTCACTTTTGATTTGTCCGAAAGGGGAGCTTTGTGGTCATTAATCATGGTCGTGGGTGGTCATTTATGATGTAAGATAGTATGAATTCATTTTACTTGATATATCCAATATTATTATTGATTTATGTTCAATTTGATTATCTTTAAATAGTGATGTTATTTAATAAGTTGTTATTAATGGTTGTAATAATGACGATATGGTATAAGGGTTCATATGGTGTGTATAAGGGTTTACGTGGTTTTTATAACGGTTGAAATGGTATCAGTGAACTCAATTCATTAATTTAAACCCTCATTCTCACTAGCATGTAAGAAATTGAGTGATGTCAACTCATCCTCACATGATTTTTTACCTTAGATAGTGTCCAACATATGGAATACGAGCTTTTGAATTCATCAGTTAACCAGGGTCATATATTCCATTTCCCCCAAGATGACTGTACTAATATAACTTTAGGGTCAACTAAATATGGTTCTCATTGTACGTTGTATATTATGTGTCCTTGTTGTCCAATACTCACTTTTATGAGGGTGGGGTTCTTTTCACTACATTGACTAGAAACTTCTTCCTTTATCATTTACTTAAATGTATTTTCTATTAAAGTTCAATCCTATTGAATTGTTTATGACAAAATGACTTATATAAATTCTTTTTACAGAATGGACAGAAGTTGGATGTATGAAACCGATCAGATCTCAAGCGATTTTCAAAACAATTTGGAGAGATTTATAGATTTTTCATTTCACAATGCTTCAGATAGTGGTCGCATACACTGCCCATGTTCCAATTGTGTTGGTAGACCTTGGTTGAGCCGTGAAGAATTCAGCTACCACATAACCAAAAATGGTTTTCAAGAAAACTACTTTGTGTGGTATCACAATGGGGAGAAAATGAAATCTCAAATTGGCGATGATCGAAATGAAAGGACTGGAATGGAGAATTTGTTAGATGATCGGTTTTCGTTTATTCGTCATAATAAAAAAGAAAGGATTTAGACTCAAGAAGACTTTGATATGAGGACAGTTGATGCATCTAGTGAAAATGTTGATATTGATAGGGTGAAAAAATTGAATGATGCTTCCACGACTCCAGTATATCGACAATGCGATAAAATGAAAAAGATGGAATTTTTAATCCAATTGTTTCATGGGAAAACTATGTATGGAACTTCTAATACAGCAATCGATTACATTCTTACCCTCTTGAAGGATTTACTTCCAGATGATGTAGATATTCCCTCAAACCACTATATGGCATGGAAGTTAGTTGAGGAAATTGGATTTTCAAGAAACAAAATTCATGCTTTCCCGAAAGATTGCAGTTTATTCTGGGAGGAAAACGCTGAAAGAAATGATTATATAAAATGTGGCACATCCCGCTAGAAGTCAAAATATGATGGAACACCATCCCGCATTCCACAGAAAGTAATATGGCACTTTCCATTGATCCCCAGACTTCAGAATCTTTTTATGTCTGATGACATATCAATAAAAATGAGATGGCATGATACCGAGAGAAAGAAGACTAATGATGAGTTGGTTCATCCTGCAGATGGATTTGCATGGAAGAGATTTGATGCTCGATATCCTGATTTTGCAGCTGATGTGCATAATGTGAGGATGGGTCTTTAATGCGACAGTTTTAATCCATTTGGGCAGATGCTTACTTCGCACAGCACATGACCAGTTTTTATACACATTTATAATCTTCCCTCATGGTTGTGTATGAAAAAACCTTTCACTTTCATGAGTATACTAATATCTGGTCCTTCTGATCCCAACATTGATATTGATGTATACATGAAACCTTTAATAAAAGAGTTGAAACTTCTTTGGGATGTGGGTGTGCGCACATTCAATGCATGTTTGAAAGACATATTTCAGATGCGTGCTGCGCTTATGTGGACGATCATTGATTTTCCGGCTTATGAAATGATGACTGGATGGAGAACGAAGGGAAAACTGTCATGTCCAGTTTGTATGAAGAATACAAAATCCAGAAGACTGAAACATCGTTGTAGTTTCAGTTTTATGGGACATCGACGATTCTTGCCAAAGGATCATCCATATAGAATGAATCATCAAATATTTGATAATACCATAGAGACCGATGATCAACCTCACCGTATGTCTGGAACTGACGTGCTTAATGAATTGAAAGATTTCATTTTTTCGTTTGGGAAGGGTCAAATGAAATCTGGAAAGAGAAAGAATGTTTCCACTGAAACCTGTTACAATTGGAGGAAGAAGAGTATCTTTTTTTTATTTTCCTTATTGGTCAACCAATTTGTTACGTCATTTCTTAGACGTAATGCATATTGAAAAGAATATATGCGAAATGTTTCTTTCAGTTCTTCTAAATGTCAAGGGGAAGACAAAAGATGATTTACGATCTCGGTGTGACTTGGTTGATTGGGGCATCAGACCAGAATTTCATCCTGTGCGTATCAGTGAAAATAAATGGAAACTTCCATGTGCTTCTTATGTGATGACACCTACGGAAAAAAACAATTTCTGGAAGTATTAGAGACTATTAGAGTTCCTGATGTCTATTCAAGAAACATTTCTAAACGGGTCAACAGAAGAGAGTTGAAGCTAAAATATTTGAAGACTCATGATTATCACGTTCTACTACATGAGTTTCTTCTAATAGAAATCTGTCATCTTTTGTCCAATAATGTAAGGGTGGCTGTTATTCGGTTGTGCCATTTTTTAGAGATCTTTGTGCTAAGAAGTTGTCCAAGTATTTCTTGCAAAAAATGTTGACAGATGCCCCATTAATTTTGTGTGAGTTGGAGAAAATATTTCCCCCATCATTTTTCACATGCATGCTGCATCTGACTGTCCATATTCCAACTGAAATACTTCTCGGAGGACCTATTTATTTTCGTTGGATGTATCCAACTGAAAGAAATATGTTCACATTAATGTCTTTTGTCCGAAATAGAAATCATCCCGAAGGTTCTATCATGAACGGTTACTTGGCTCAAGAATGTATGGATTTCTGCTCGATGTATTTGTCTGATCTTACTACAACATTGAACAGACCAATGAGAAATGATGAAGAATAGTATAAGCAAATTGAACCCAGTTTTCCATCACTTCCTTAAACAGGAGGAATTACTGGATCATATACATTGAAGATATTAAGCCATGAAGAGCGGGAGATGGCACATCGCACAGTTTTGTTCAACTGTGATTTGTTCGATGACTATATCAGGTAACTAAATTGATTATGTATATCTTATATATATATATATATGTTAAACTATTAATATTTTTTATCTACAGGGAACATAAAACAATGATAAATAGGAAGCATCGTTCTTAATATTTGAGAAGGAGAGAGACTTTTCATAGCAAAGAGTTTTCTGCTTGGTTAAATTTGAAGGTATAAAAAAATTAATGTTTAAAATAATTATATCAATATTTAATTATGTTTAATAGTCATTTATATTTCAGGTATTGAGTTTGTCTGCTGACTCTGTCTCTGAGGAAATAAGATCTTTGGATTTTGGTCCTAATACCGTGGTTCGTGACTGTAAATCAATTGTTATCAATGGGTACAAATTTATTGTCACTGAACGAGAAAAGAACATGAGAACACAACATGATGGTGTTATGGTTACTACCACAGTAGATTGTTATGACAGTGCATCAGATAGTAGACCATGATTTTAAAATGTGAGTTATTATGGAGTTGTTGAGAAAATAATAATATTGGATTATTACACTCAGGGACGAGTCACAATGATGAAATGCCATTGGTTTGATTCGATGACGAGACATGGCACATTTATTAATGATTGTGGATTTCAAGTAATTAATATGACTCGCACTCTTTCAACCGAAGAAGCATATGTGTTGACATCAATGGATAAACAAGTTTTTTATGTCAAAGACCAACTTCGACCTGAATTTGGTGTCATAGTTGAAGTAATTCCAAGACATATTTTTGATGATGGTGATGATGGAATTTACACTATCCCTAGTTCCATTGGAACCAATCCATTTATTTATTTTGATGGCTCAAATATCTCAATTGTCAGAGTTGATTGTGAACCTGAAGTTGTAGTTGAAAATATATAGAATCATTCATCCATGTTCTCTATAACACCCCGAGATTTTATGAAAAATATTCTTTTAATTTCATTGATGTCTTCTATTATACAACACACCAAGTCTAGCTTGTACTATATGCAACACTGTATTAGCTTACAGTATACGCAACGCTATTCTTGGATCGTGTTACACACAATTTCATGTTCGTTTTATAATAGTCATTCTACGCAACATTGAGTGTGTGTATATATATATATTAAATATATAAATGAAATATGGTTGGATTCTGTTATACGAAACAATGAAGGATTCTTGCACAACACGCAACCCTGACTTGGCTTGCATTACACACAATCGCGACCTTCCTCGATAGCGTGTGTTGTACGCAATACCAGGTTTTACTAAATAACGATATATTATTATAATATTAGTATGAACTAGCTGTTATGAATAGTATTAACTAAATTTTTAATTTTATAACATTATTATTCATCTTACACATTTTCTAGAACATGGTATAAGAACAAAATAAATTTTTCGGGTAAAATAAGTATTTTTCAAAAAATGCAGTTTTGCTGCCTTTTGATGGCGCACCCACTTTAAATATAGTTTTTGACATGTTTATAAGTTCAATTTTACAAAATAAAATTATTATTTGGAATCAGGATATAAAATTTTACCTTGGATAAAATTTTCATATTATTCTGATAACTTTCATATTTTAATGAATAGTAAAAACACGCTATATTTTAATTAAAAACAACATTTTTCATCATAATAAATTATGTGGTTAAATAGTAATATTGAATGGTTTTAAAGTATAAATAGAATATATTTTTACCATTTAATATAATGTATGTCATTATCTATGCTTTTACATTGAATTCATAGGTTAAATAAATTCAATCTTTGACAATGTTTTAACTTTTAAAATCCGTTTGCTTAACAACGGGATTAATTTTAAATTAATTACTGCAACTTCTGTGTTTTGAATTTTGAAAAATGGATTCCATATTTTGAATCAGTGGGTCCAAATTATGTTAATAGGTTACTTTTATTTTTTTGATATTATGAATAGCAACTACGGTAATTTTTATTTACTACGGTTAAAGGTAAATAGGGTAATTCAAGGTTAAAAGAATATTATAATAATTCAAAATTGCCTTTACACTTGTCCTAACCTTATTAGATGAGTAGTTTCCGACCATGGGAATCCTTGTGTCGATTTTGGGACCCCATGGAGCCACTTATGAAAGACAATGACACATTAGATTAATTAATTTAATGTAAAGACAAAATTGGAATTAACAAATATCGTTTAGTAATTAATTTTTATAAGGGGATATATAAATTATATATTGGACTATAAATATTAATTGGAAATATAAAAAAGATTTCCTACATGTGGGTATTTTTTTTATAATTTTTAGACATCAGATATATTAAATTATTTATGACACAATAATGATGCAGTATTTACCTCATTAATAAATTATTTAAATAAATAAGATTAAAATGATTAAAATATCATCCAAAACCTGTCCAATTACTATTGGATAATTTTATTTCGAATACGAGTCATCTTATCTTCGACATTAATGTGTTTTGGAACTCTTGAAACCGAAGATAAGTTTATAATAAAATAATTTTTTCACACTTTCCTAAAGAGCCCCTCCACTCCCTTATAAAAGGAGAACACTTATATGCAATTCCTCACACCTCTCAAGCCTTTTAGGTCATCAAAAATCTGCTCAACTAAGCTCCCTACATCCCTCTACTACCCCTTGAAGCCTTACATTAGGCAGAAGACTCTCCAAGAAGTCCTTTTTGTTCAATCCAAAGGAAGTTACCAAAATTAAATGTAACAGGTTCTCTTAAGTTGTTTTCTTTTATTCTACTTCTCCAACCCCTAAAATCTTCTTAATACTTTCTTTTGTGACACCACAAGTATCCTAAAAATACTAGGATGTTGTTATGAGAAGGATTAGAACTACACTTACACACACCTCCATCTAATGGATGAAGAACATAATGTTTCTGTGATGGCAAACTAATGCCTCACGAAACGATGATTGTTCGATTTTCTTCTACCGCCTCTCATGGTGTCCATTATGATGGAAAAATATTTATATATTATATATATTATGTTTATTATTTCCTTATGATTCTTTAATTCCCAATTATATCAAGCCTTTATGGTTTCCATAGTCGGTAAATACGATAATCTCATGTGAGGAAGTGCGGACTACCGCCCCCTCAAAGTGATGTGATTCATTAATACCTTATGTGGGATGTATAAAAGATGTGGTTAATGATATTATATATGATATTATACTGGAATTATAATATAACTATGTATCATTATGTTTTAATTCCATTAAAATAATAAATAGAAATGAAATTAGCATTCATGCGTACGTATGGCTTACCGTCTCCATGAACGGTGTGTTTCATTTCTTACCTCCATATGTTATGTACTATTATAAATGCTTGTATATTCTGGATATATAATGAATTTATATGATATATAAATCATGATTTACATTTTGGAAGTAAGTAAATCATGATATAATTAATAATAACATCAATAACAACAAGTCCAAACATGTACGATAAATAAGATGATTTTACCCAAAACGCTACTTTAACATTAATTTACAAAAGAATGGGTAATATAAAGTCATAAGTGAACCATATATGATATCATTAAAATGAATATTATTCTTTAATAAGTCAATGACATTATTTAAATCATTATACAGGAGGTTCGGATACGTACGAAGCATATCGGACCTAAGGTAAGGGATAATTATTCCAATCTCATTCTTATTTGAGATTGTTTACTCATAAGTATTTACTGGGGGTTATGTTTATTATCCATGTCCATATGCTCTCAAAATGTTTTCATAAAATGTTTACTTTACTTCCATGTTTGTTTAAGACATTTTTACCCTTTTCTTACTTTTACCACATCGTATGGAAGGAATCTTTCTTTTGTTTACCATACGAGGTACTTTTTGACTCTTCCGGAAAAAGTACGAGAAGAATGTTTTTTTAACTTATACGGCACGAACAGATTTTTACGGTTTTATAAAGCCTTATTTTCATGAATCTTCCTCCAAAATATTTCATTACTATTTTCAACAAAATCCTTTTCTTTTAAAATTGCATGATGTTTTGTGAAAAGAAATTGATTTTGAAGAAGAAAGGATATTTTCCTCAAGAATTCATTTCAAGTATTTTATCAAAACCATTTTCTATCTAAGATGACATTATTTCATATGTGTATGTTTCAAGTATAATGTCTATTATTTACATGGTTCAATTTTCTTATGATGAAATATCCATTTGTTTTATATGGATTATGTGATGATGGGATGATGTTTATGAAACCCATTTTATTCTTTGGGTTATGATGAATGTTTTAAGTTTATTTTGTGGCACACGTAAGAATGATTTAACTATGAGATGGGTGGGACCTATATATCCCTCCAATGCATTGGGTAAAGATTTATATCTCATGAGATATACATGGATGGAACGACAAGTTAAACCGGTTCAGTAATACAGGACTGGAACGAGGAGTGAACTCGATTCAGAAAGGGACTTTGTCCCCTAAGATGGTCTTGGCAGCAATGACTTGGCTACTATGGAAATCATATCATGTGTGCTTAATGGTTTCCACTATTACTTGTTTTATTCCCATGCTATTTTATCATTCTTAATGTTTCTTTATGATCTATGCCTTACGTACTTCTATGTTTTATGACATTGCTCAAGCTTTTGATGTTTAAACATTATGTTCATGTTTTTAAGTTCAAATGTATATGGCATGTTTTATTTTATCCATGCTTACCCTTACTGAGCATTTGAGCTCACCATTTTTATGTTATCCTTTCCCCAGGATATAAAGAAATGTTTTAGGTAAGAAAACAAAAAAGGGAAGATCTTAATGGGAGATGATGAAGATCTTTCACCACGATTAGAAGATTATGTTACAAGTTTCCAAAGACACTAAACTATTACGATCCTTGTGTGTCTATTTTTGTTATGTACTAAGTATTCTGCAAAAGTAATGTAATGTTCATGTACGTCAAGATTCGGGTCTCTACAGTTGGTATTAGAGGAAAGGTTTAGTCAACCTTTGAAACTAGGATGCGGGAACTTTAGTGAGATCCCTAGAGATATTTCTAAGGTATGTCTAGGGATGTCCCTAAGGTTAAGTATAAGTATAGGTTATAGTCCTAGAATTATGGTAACAATATTAGATTAAACCTAAGATGTTAGATATTGAAGGTACTCTCCCTTTATTATGTTGTTTTCCTAGCACGATTTTTTCCTCTCACACTATTATTTTTCGGTTTTAGACGATGGATGGAACCCGAAGGAACCGTGTTGATCAATGTAATGGACGATGCAATGATTGTACTCCTGAACAAACAAATTTTATGGGAGATGGAGTGCAAAATCTTATTGCTATACTTACACAAGATATGAATCATTCTGGACTTCCAAATTAGCAGAGAAGGGAACAATATTCAATTGAGTCCTTCATGAGGCAACGTCCACCTTCTTTCAGTGGGTCTTATGATCCACTTGTTGCTGAACAATGGATCAATACCACTGAAAAGATATTTTTAGTTCTTCAATGTTCTGAACATGATAAAGTTATCTTAGCAGTATATCGTCTGGAAGGTGAAGTTGATCAATGGTGGAATCTTATCAAGAATACGAGGGCAAGAGATGAAATTGAGTCCATGGAATGGGATGAGTTCAAGAACTTATTTTTCAATAAGTACTTCCCTCGTATTCTTCGAACAAAGATGGAGAAGGAGTTTCTTGAGCTTAAGCAGAAGGATGATGAATCTATTGGTATATACGAAGAAAATTTTACAAGGCTTGCAAGGTATGCATCTGGCTTTATCATCCAACCTAAAAGTAAAGTTGATCGATTTTTCAGTGGCTTAAAACCAAGTCTTAGAAGGGCTTTAGCTATAAGAGACTTCAGTAGCTATGAAGAAATTGTGCGTTGTGCTATCAAGGTAGAATTAGAATTTGGTGTAACATATCCATCTCATGGTTTTGACAAGAAATGAAAGATGGAGTTCAAGGAGAAATCTCAGAACATTGGTGAAATGAAGATGGATGTTTCTTTATGCTCAAAGTGTGGAAATAAGCATGGTGGAGATTGCCTAAAAGGTACTAGAAAATGTTTTAAGTGTGGAAAAGAAGGTCATCGAGCAGTTGAGTGTCGAAGTAATGGAAAAAGGGTTGCTAATGATGTGAATAAAAAAAGACTATAGAGATAACACCACCAAAACTTCAATGATTCAAGTGAAATAAAGTGGGGGCATTATGCTAATCAATTCCCTAATCCAAGGGTTAATGATGATAGACATGAGAAACCGCTTAAGGCAAAGGACAAAGGGAAGTCACATGCGATCACTATTGGTGATGTTGAATATGACAACAATGTGGTGGAATGATTAAGTGTTTATGTAATGGATTCCAAAATAGTGTTGTGTATAGTATCGTGGAATATTGGAATATTTATGTATTGGTGTATTGTGGTTTTCAATAATTTTATGGTACCGGTAACCATGGAAAGTGATTGAGATATTTTTGGAAAGAAGATGATATGCACATAATGAAGGGATAAGGAGAAAATGAAATGTTTGAAAATATTCATGAGCTCATGACTGATATAAGGAAATAGTTATATCATGGTTTGAGTATATAGAATTTTGGGGTTTTGGTATGTGGAAAGAGTTAACTTTTGACAGCACTCATGTTTTCACTAAGATTCAATGGGTATTCATTTTTCAAGAGAATACATGATTAAGGCCTTAGAATGTTTGGAATGTGACCCACAAGACATATCTTATGATATATGGGGATCAACGATGGTATTAACATGCTTGTTATATGAAATATATGGTAATCTTTTTCACTATTATATGAGAGTGGACTGCAGTATTATGGATAAGCCTAAAGATTGAAATGGATTACGTTGGACGTAAGTTAGTTTAAGGATAGAAGTTTTTTCGATATTATTGATGGGATGTTATAGTAATATAGTTTTAGGAAAAGGACAACCTGCAGGATGGACGACAGCCCATCACGTCGGACAAGGATGTGGGAATTGAACCCACAACCGAAGTGCGACTGGCCTTTATCACCTACCACTAGCCTACAGGAAGTCCCTGGTTAGTAGAAACTGGTTTTATTTTATTAAGCAATATGATATATGAAGTATAAGATCATTTTTGGAATCATATACGATTAACCTCAACATAGATGGACTTATGTATATTTGATAACATTTTCTAACCTTTTGTTTGAAACAAATGGAATGACACATCATTCTATCACATGATCTTTTAACACTTCATGAATAACAAATTCAACTTCATTTCTTTAAGAGATGAAGTGGAAATTGTTCAAAGAACGAACAACAGTGAGATTGTACCAAAATAAAGTAAGTATTTATTCTAATTCAAATTCTTCAACTTTAGGGAAATGCTCTTGAAAACCAAAAATGTTGTCCTAGTGCCCTTATATCTGATGAATCAGATGGTACCCTAGATCATCACAAATTTATGGCTTTGTGATTGTTGGATTTTTCATAGCCATGTTCTCTACCACTCTCCATCAGAACATGATGGTTAGATTTCTCTTCCATATCCATATTTTCACCTATGTTATCATATGTGAAAACCCAGTGATTAGTTAATTTGGGTGACCATTACGTTTCATATATTAGTTTTTAAAGCCAAGTTTTGGTATTCCTTTTTACGATGTGGGTTTCTATTAAAGAAACTTTTGAGTAATAAACGATTTGTACCCCCGACGAATTTCGAGGGCGAAATTTATTTTAAGGGGGGTAGAATGTAACACCCCGAGATTTTATGAAAAATATTCTTTTAATTTCATTTATGTCTTCTATTATACAGCACACCAAGTTTAGCTTGTACTATATGCAACACCGTATTAGATTGCAGTATACGCAACGCTATTCTTGGATCGTTTTACACACAATTTCATGTTCGTTTTATAATAGTCATTATACGCAACATTGAGTGTGTGTGTATATATATATATATATTCAATGTATAAATAAAATATGGTTGTATTCTATTATACGAAACAACGAAGGATTCTTTCACAACACGCAACCCTGACTTGGCTTGCATTACACGCAATCACGACCTTCCTCGATAGCGTGTGTTGTACGCAAGACCAGGTTTTACTAAACAACGATATATTATTATAATATTATTATGAACTAGCCCTTATGAATAGTATTAAATAAATTTTGAATTTTATACCATTATTATTCATCTTACACATTTTCTATAAAATGGTATAAGAACAAAATAAATTTTTCGGGTAAAATAAGTATTTTTCAAAAAATACAGTTTTGCTGCCTTTTGATGGCGCACCCACTTTAAATATAGTTTTTGACATGTTTATAAGTTTAATTTTACAAAATAAAATTATTATTTGGAATCAGGATATAAAATTTTACCTTGTACAAATTTTTCATATTATTCTGATAACTTTCATATTTTAATGAATAGTAAACACACGCTATATTTTAATTAAAACTAACTTTTTTCATCATAATAAATTATGTGGTTAAATAATAATATTGAATGGTTTTAAAGTATAAATAGAATATATTTTTACTATTTAATATAATTTATGTCATTATCCTTGATTTTACATTGAATTCGTAGTTTAAATAAATTCAATCTTTGGCAATGTTTTAACTTTTAAAACCCGTTTGCTTAACAACGGGATTAATTTTAAATTAATTACTAAATATTCTGTGTATTGAATTTTGAAAAATGGATTCCATATTTGGAATCATTAGGTCCAAATTATTTTAATAGGTTACTTTTATTTTTTTGATATTATGAATAGTAACAACGGTAATTTTTATTTACTACGGTTAAAGGTAAATAAGGCAATTCAAGGATAAAAGAATATTATAATAATTCAAAATTGCCTTGACACTTGCACTAAACTTATTGGATGAGTAGTGGCCGACCATGGGCATCCTTGGGTTGATTTTGGGACCCCATGGAGCCACTTATGAAAGACAATGACACATTAGATTAATTAATTTAATGTAAAGACAAAATTGGAATTAACAAATATCGTTTAGTAATTAATTTTTATAAGGGGATATATAAATTATATATTGGACTATAAATATTAATTGTAAATATAAAAATATTTTCTACATGTTGGTATTTTGTTTTATAATTTTCAAACATCAGATAAATTAAATTATTTATGACACAATAATGATGCAGTATTTACCTCATTAATAAATGATTTAAATAAATAAGATTAAAATGATTAAAATATCATCCAAAACCTGTCAAATTCCTATTGGATGATTTTATTTCGAATATGAGTCATCTTATATTCGACATTAATGTGTTTTGGACCTCTTGAAACTGAAGATAAGTTTATAATAAAATAATTTTTTCACACTTTCCTAAAGAGCCCCTCCACTCCCTTATAAAAGGAGACCACTTCTATGCAATTACTCACACCTCTCAAGACTTTTGGATTGTCCAAACTCTACCTAACTAAGATCCCTACATCCCTCTCCTACCCCTTGAAGCCTTAAATTAGGCAGAAGAGTCTCCAAGAAGTCCTTTTGGTTCAAACCAAAGGAAGTTACCAAAATTAAAGGTAACAATTTCTCTTAAGTTGTTTTCTTTTATTCTACTTCTCTAACCCCTAAAATCTTTTTAATCCTTTATTTTGTGACAAAAACAGTATCCTCAAAATACTAGGATTTTGTTATGATAAGGATTCGAACTACACTTACACACACCTCCATCTAATGGATGAAGAACATAATGTTTCTGTGATGGAAAACTAACGCCTCACGAAACGATGATTGTTCGATTTTCTCCTACCGCCTCTCATGGTGGCCATTATGATGGAAAAATATTTATATATTATATATATTATTTTTATTATTTCCTTATGATTCTTTACTTCCCAATTATATCAAGCCTTTACGGTTTCCATAGTCGGTAAATACAATAATCTCATTTGAGGAAGTGCGGACTACCGCCCCCTCAAAGTGATGTGATTCGTTAATACCTTATGTGGGAGGTATAAAGGATGTGGTTAATGATATTATATATTATATTATACTGGAATTATAATATACCTATGTATAATTATGTTTTAATTCTATTAAAATAAGAAATAGAAATGAAAGTAGCGTTCATGCGTACATACGACTTACCGTCTCCATGAACGGTGCGTTTCATTTCTTACCTCCATATGTTATGTACTATTATAAATGCTTGTATATTATGGATATATAATGAATGTATATGATATATAAATCATGATTTACATTTTTGAAGTAAGTAAATAATGATATAATTAATAATAACATCAAGAACAAGAAGTCCAAACACGTACGAAAAATAAGATGATTTTACCCAAAACGCTACTTTAACATTAATTTAAAAAAAGAATGGGTAATATAAAGTCATAAGTGAACCATATATGATATAATAACAATGAATATGATTCTTTAGTAAGTCAATTACATTATGTAAATCATTATACAGGAGGTTCGGATACGTACGAAGCATATCAGACCTAAGGTAAGGGATAGTTATTCCAATCTCATTCTTATCCGAGATTGTTTACTCGTAAGTATTTACTGGGGGTTATGTATATTATCCATGTCCATATGCTCTCAAAATGTTTTCATAAAATGTTTAATTTACTTCCATGTTTTTTTAAGACATTTTTACCCTTTTCTTACTTTTACCACATCGTCTGGAAGGAATATTTCTTTTGTTTACCATACGAGGTACTTTTTGACTTTTCTAGCAAAAGTACGAGAAGAATGTTTTTTTAACTTATACGAAACGAACATATTTTTACGATTTTATAAAGCCTTATTTTCTTGAAGATTCCTCCAAAATATTTCATGACTATTTTCAACAAAATCCTTTTCTTTTAAAATTGCATGATGTTTTGTGAAAAGAAATTGATTTTGAAGTAGAAAGGATATTTTCCTCAAGAATTCATTTCAAGTGTTTTATCAAAACAATTTTCTATCTAAGATGAAATTATTTCATATGTGTATGTTTCAATTATAATGTCTCTATGATTTACATGGTGTCAATTTTCTTATGATGAAATATCAATTTGTTTTATATGGATTATGTGATAATGGGATGATGTTTATGAAACCCATTTTATTATTTGGGTTATGATGAATGTTTTAAGTTTATTTTGTGGCACAAGTAAGAATTATTTCAATATGAGATGGGTGAGACCTATATCTCCCTCCAATGCATTGGGTAAAGATTTATATCTCATGAGATAGACATGGCTGGAACGACAAGTTAAACCGGTTCAGTAATACAGGACTGGAACGAGGAGTGAACTCGATTCAGAAAGGGACTTTGTCCACTAAGATGGTCTTGGCATCAATGCCTTGGCTACTATGGAAATCATATCATGTTCTTAATGGTTTCCACAATTACATGTTTTATTCCCATGCTATTTTATCATTCTTAATGTTTCTTTATGATCTATTCCTTACGTACTTCCATGTTTTATGACATTGCTCAAGCTTTTGATGTTTAAACATTATGTTCATGTTTTTAATTTCAAATGTATATGGCATGTTTTATTTTTTCAATGCTTACCCTTACTGAGCATTTGAGCTCACCCTTTTTATGTTTTCTTTTCCCCAGGATATAAAGAAATGTTTTAGGTAAGAAAACAAAAAAAGGAAGATCTTAATGGGAGATGTTGAAGATCTTTCACCACGATTAGAAGATTACGTTCCATGTTTCCAAAGACACTAAACTATTACGATCCTTGTGTGTCTGTTTTTGTTATGTACTAAGTATTCCGCAAAAGTAATTTAATGGTCATGTATATCAAGATTCGGGTCTCTACATTCTAAATTATTTTGGTTTACCTCGAGTTGGGTTTTTAAGGTTGGTAATATTCAAATTGATTTAGTATTGATCACAAATATGTTTTAGCTGACTTGACCGTTATGTGAATTTTCAATGTTTATTGGTTGCAGTTTTATTTGAATTTCATTTTCTAATTTGGAATTGAACTGCATTTAAACATAGTCAAACAATATTTCTAACTTGGTGAACATTACAACTTGTATGATTTATTAAATCCATTCAAGCTCTTCTAAAACAATTGATAGCTGACTTGACCGTTATGTGAATTTTCAATGTTTATTGGTTGCAGTTTTATTTGAATTACATTTTCTAATTTGGAATTGAAATGTATTCAAACATAGTCAAACAATATTTCTAACTTGGTGAACATTACAACTTGTATGATTTATTAAATCCATTCAAGGTCTTCTAAAACAATTGATATCTTAATTGACCATTATGTGAATTTTCAATGTTTATTGGTTGTAGTTTTATTTGAATTGAATTTTATAATTTGGAATTGAACTGTATTCAAACATAGTCAAACAATTCTTTTAACTTGGTGAACATTACAACTTGTATGATTTATTAAATCCATTCAAGCTCTTCTAAAACAATTGATAGATAAATTACCAATGAATCCCCCTATTCCCTCATATATTTAGTTTTTTGGGTTACACATTTGTTTTCTTTTTCTAATTAATTACATATTTGTTTTAAAAATGCAGTAAATGAATCCAATTGAAGAGAGACGAAGGAAAAAAACAACGAATAACAATCGTCGAATGACAGAGTTGGGAATTCCATCATTAGTGCCTGTAGTGAGTACTTTATTTCAAATTGATATATTTAAAGAATATATAATGTCATGTGATTAATTTTTTTGTAAACATTTTTGTAGGATCCACCTATACGTTGATAGTTATTCGACGAGGAGCCTAGTACTGGTCCTAGTACTCAGGCCGGTGGTACGAGGAGGGTTCGTACCAGAGGTGGACGAGCAGCTGCGCGTACCTGACTAGACCCTGCCCCTCCCACTGAAATATCATCCTTCCCACATTATGATCCCGGTGTGTCGTTAGAGACACACAAGATATTTAGGTCTCCCATGTTTTCGCTACCTTCTGCATCTTGTGGCCCATCATTTTCACATCCCATGATGATTCCCACTCCTCAGTCAGCATCCGGTCAGACAACTATACCATCTTCTTTTCCTTCTACTTCTGTCTCTCCGAGCTTCTATATTCCATCGTCTTCGACTCCTGTTCCACCACAGAGTGTTCCATCAGTTTTTGTGGATCCATTGGCACTCAACGATCAGACCGACACAGGTATATTTATAGAACCCTAATTTTTCTTTATAGAAATATTTATTTTTATTATAACGTGTTTTGATAAAATATTTGTTTTTCTTTCATGATAGATACATCTACTGACAGGAGGCATGGGCGGGGGCGTACACGCATGCGTTCGGTGTGGAATTGCCGCACACAGGTTATGGTGGATTATAATGAAGACAACCAAATGGTTGAGAAAACAGGGCAGCAATGTCGGAGTTTTTTGGTGACGCTTTCCAAATACTCCGACATCATTCCCGTAAGCCCGCTATCGTAGAGACATTTGCCACATGAGGTCAAGGATAGACCTTGGTCAGAGATATGGGTAAAAAAATCTGTTCTATTTAATGCCATGAATTATTTTTGTATTTATATGAATTAATATTTTTATTTCAGCTTCGATTTAATTTTCCCATGGTGAGGGTTCACAATCGGAACGTCTAAAGGATTTAGGTGAGCTTTAGAGAGCCTAAATGAATGAGTTGTATATTGGCTGGGTTGCTAGAGTTGGCACTGAGTTAGAGGCAGTACCAGTGGTGGATGATTGTCCTATAGAGCAATATCGTCAGATGATTACTCATTGGACGAGTACCCAGTTTAAGGTATTAATAACATTTGAGGTATTTAAATAATAACTTTCATGTTTTTCATTAATACTATCTCTTGCATTTTCGAATTTTATTTAGGAATCATCTGGAAAAAATAAAAAGAACATTGATTCAAAAAAATACCTCCACACACTGGGACGCACTACGATGCCTGATCATGAGAGGAAACAGGGATGAAAATTGTTTATAAGTTTTCTTTACGACTTACACTTTCTTTTGTTTCTTCAATTATTTAATAGTTTGATAAATTTTTCATATAAATTTAGTTTTCAATGTCATTGTAGAGGAAAATACAAAATATTGAAGGACGTGTGCCTTGAGAGAAACTGTTTTCCTCGAGTAGACGGAAAAAGGATGGAAATGCCGTCAACGAAGCGACTCAGCAGCAGATTGTAAGTTTTAATCTGTTGAATTTATTTTTTAATATCTATTTTGTAACTTAATGATATATTTAAATTTGTAACAGGCTGCTTTAGAGGCCCTAGATGCCCAAGAACCAGACAATTTTGGGCCAACAAATCACTTACATCAGGTGTTGGGAGAGGAGCATTCTGGCAGAGTACGCTGCCGACCTAGGATATCCCCGACGAGGTATTGGACCTCCTCAGGTATGATCTGTAGTGCCACCGAGCTGCAGAAAGTTAGGGCATAGGTAGAACATGCTGAGAAAAGGGCCACAGAGATGGCAGAACAGTTTGATAGGGCAAACAGTGCGTTTATGAAATTTATTGAAGTTCTACGTCCTACACTTCCAGTAGAGGCCATCCCAGCTTTTAATGAGTATATGTCGTCGATACGTTCTATATACGGTGCACCAGGTGGCAGTTATAGTGGTGGTCAGGACAATGTCTAGCTTGACGATAATGATGACGAGAAGTCTGATGCGGAAGAGGAGGGAGAGGAGGAGGGCGAGGCGGGTGGCGAGGGCGAGGAGGATGGTGAGGAAGAGGAGGAGGGAGAGGGTGATGACGATGATGGGGACGAGGACGAGGGTGATGATGATGATGGTGATGATGGTGATGGTGATGTGGGATAAGTTTATCCATTACATTTTTGACTGATATTACTGAGATTTGATATTTAATCTATTCTAGTTGTTGGTTTTATCTAGACTCGTAGCATAGTATTGGAGTTGAGTTATTTTTTATATATTATCTGTTTTAATGAATGTTGTTGTCTTTTAGTGGTTGTGTGTTTGGGAAACCCCCTCCTTCCTGGACCCTGGACAACCCCCCACCCTACTCCCTGAACCCCGGACAGCCCCTACGGACAGCCCCCCAGACAGCCCCCCCACCCTCCTCCCTGGACCGCGGACAACCCCCCGGACAGGCCCCCAGACAGCCCCCCGGACAGCCCCCCCACCCTCTACCTTGGACCCCGGACAACCCCCCGAACAGCCCCGGAAAACCCCCGGAAAACCCCCCGAACAGCCCCGAGGACATCCCCCACCCTCTTCCCTGGACCCCAGATAGCCCCCCCGAACAGCCCCCCGGACAGTCCCCCGGACAGTCCCCCGGACAGCCCCCCAGACAGCCCCCACCCTCCTCCTTGGACCCCGGACAACCCCCCGAACAGCCCCGGACTATAAGGCCCCAACCTTAAACCATACTTAATCTTGATTTATTACAAGATTACATGTTGAGGATCTTTTCAGGTTTAGAGTTTTAGAGAATTAGATCATAAAACTTGCATTACATTCCACATATAAACAAAGTGGTTACATAAAGATAGTATTCTTCATTCCCATCAATGGAAACACATTTAAAATAAAACATGGATTATTTCTTGACACATACTTGACTCTATCATCTTATCATGTACCTTTCCCATGACCTGTGAAAAACATTTCAAAAACTTGGGATGAGCATAAAAACTCAGTATGGGTTATAAAAACATGGAAAGGAAACATGGGTACATACATACATAAGAGTGAAATCATACTTTACCCATAAAACATAGGCACTTTAACATACCTCATAAAATCATGAATAAATCATAGAAATCATAAGACATAAAGGTAACTTGAGGCATTCATAACATTCTTACGTAGGGAGTAACCCTCTTGGTTACGTTTGGAATACCCATCACAGTATATTCCCTAAAATCTCTTCGGAGAAACCTTAACGTTTCACTCCTTCGCGTTACCCAATGCATTGGAGAGCTATAACGGGCTCACCCGCCCTTAGTTTATCACGGAACCACCCGTCTTCATAATAATGCCCAAGAACCATAACATAATCATATCACATAAAACATGCATAAAGGAAACATAAAATTTCCACATTTCAATCACGAGATATCAATACAACACATTGATATAAAAACATTATGAAAACCATTTTCAATACTAAAATAAAAGAAAAGTAAAACATGGTATTTATTTTTCTTTTTAAAAAAGAAGGTATGGATTGTAGAGGAAGCCGAAACTCAAATAACGGTCACGACGGCGGAGAAGTCGTTGTCGCCGCATTCGTACGACAAAAACATTCCCTTTTGTCGTTTAGTAAACGCTTCGTATAAAAAGATTCCTTTTGAATAAACATAAAAGTCAAAGGGGTTTATACACCGTATAAAAGAAAGTTGTGTATAAAATAAAATATGCCTCAACGAAAGGAGATTGAGACGAAGTCCCATACCTCGTATCCGACTTGACCCGACCGTTCTTTAATCTCCTGAATAATAAACTTGAGTTAATCTCCACTTGCTTAAGAATCTTTTTCAAGTTCATTATTCCTTTTATACCATTTTATGAACATCATGTAATCATTTAAGTTAATAATGTTCATTTTGTCGGTATTTGGTTCTTAAGTCAAAAATAGACTTCTTACACTTACATGTTGTTAATTTGGTCAAAGGTTCATTATATCCAGAATGGTATTCATGATGTAGATATCATATATGTATTATATATCCAGTACATACATGCATTTATAATATTACATAATCATTTAGAGGTAAGAAATGAAATGCACCGTTCATGGAGACGGTAAGCCGTACGTACGCATGAACGCTACTTTCATTTCTATTTCATATTTTATAGAATGGAATAATAATTATATAAGAGTATATTATAATTCCAGTATAATAACATATATAATATCATTAACTTTATCCTTTAAACATCCCACATATGGTATTAACGAATCAAATCACTTTCAGGGGGCGGTAGTCCGCACTTCCTAAAATGAAGATATCATGTTTACCCATAATGGAAACCATAAAGGTATGCCCAAAATGAAAAAAAAACAGAAGATTAAGGAAAAAATAAACATATTATATATCATATATAAAAATAGTGACATAATAATGGCCACCTTTGAAGGTGTTAAATGAGTATTGAACAATCATCGTTTCGGGAGGCAGAATTTCGCCATTCACAGAAACCGTATGTTCTTTAACCATTTGTTGCAGTTGTGTGAGAGTGTAGCTCAAATAAATCTTATAACAAAATCCTAGTATATTGAAGATACTGGTGTTGTTACAAAAGAAGTAAATAAAAAGAGTTTAGGGGGTTGGAGAAGCAAAATAAAACAAATGAACATGAGAGAATGAATTACCTTTAAAAGTGTAACTCTTTTTGAGTTGAGCCTAAAGGATTCCTTTGAAAGGCTTCTGCCCAAAGGGAATCCTCTAGGATGAGGAGAGGGATGTGGAGAGAGTAAATGGGCAGGGTTTGGCCGATAAAAAGGCTTGAGGAGTGTGTGAAATGAGGTAGAGGTGGGGGCCTTTTATAAGAGGAGAGGAGGGGCACTTTTGGAAAGTAAAGAAATATTACTTTATTTGAAAATGTGTTTCGGTTTCAAAAGGTCCCACATTGATATAATTCGTGGATAAGGTGATAAGGCTTCTAAATACACTCATCCAATAAGTTTTGGACATGTGTAGTTCATATATTTTACATTATCTTTCCATTTTATTTAAATTGTCAAATAATGATGTCATCACTGCATCATTATTATGTCATAAATAATTTAATTTATTTAATGTCTAAAAATTATAAAATAAATACTATAATGTAGGAAATCTTTTTATCTTTCCAATGAATATTTATAATCAAAATTTGGACCTGTTTAACCCTACTTAAAAATTGTTTTAGTAAAACAACTCATGTTTGTGTCATTTTTACTTTAACATTTAATAAAAAGTTATTTATGTCATTTCCAAACCAAAGTGTCTCCATGGGGTCCCCAAGTTGACCCATGGCTTTTCTTGGTCGGCCATGACACAACCAATAAGGTTGGGACATGTGTCTAGGTTATTTCCTATTATTAAAGCATTATTTATACCTTAAACTACCCTAATTACCACTAATCGTGATTAAGAACTTAATAAGTTACTATTCACCAAAAAATTATTATAATCTCATTGAACCACATTTTACATACTAATGACAACCATGTATGTCGGATTTTCAATACACATTAGTGGTAAAATTTCATTTAATTGAAAAATCAGTTTGCTTGATTATCACGTAGTGGTTTCACTATTCATCAAAAATTGATGTTTTTCAGAAAATTACCAAAAATTCACCCTAAGCTATATTTGATATTCCGAATTCAAAAATGAAGTCTATTTTACAAAATTCAAAACATATAGGTCACATTAATTAATTTAATAATTAATTCCCGCTGCCAGAGCAAATAGCGTGTTTTTACAAAACAATAAGTATCAAAAGATTGACACCAGTTTAAGTCTAATTTCAAAGTGAAATTGATTCCAATGACCACCATTGGATAAAATGGTAAAAATATATTCTAATTTCACTTCAAAACCAATTAAAAACATAATCTAATCATATAAATAAATTAGATTAAAAAGTAGTTTTGATGTAAAATGCAGTATTTTTCACTATTCATTAAAAAATGAACATTGTCAGAAAAATACCAAAAATTCACACAAGGTAAATTTTGATGTCCCAATCATAAAGAATAAGTTTATTTTGACAAACATAGTTTATAAAATTGTCAAAATATAGATTCAAAAATGGTTTTCCATCAAAAGGCAGTAAAACAATCTTTTAAGAATATTAGTGTATTCCATGCATAAGATTGTATTTACTTTCATTTTAAGCCTCTATAACACTATCTTAATCATTAATAGACGTAGATAAAAATATATATTATTAATTATTACTTGGGATTTTACATCCTTCCCCCCTTTAGAAAATTGCCTCCTCGATATTTATTTACTTATCAAATAAATGGGGGTACTTATCCCTCATTGCATTTTCAGATTCCCATGTTGCCTCTTCAATCATGTGGTTTTTCCACAAAACCTTTACCTGCTTAATCACCTTATTCCGTAACACTTTCTCCCTGTGGTCAAGAATCTGGACCGGTTGTTCCTCATAAGATAGGTTCTCTTCCAGCTGAACTACCTCTGGACTCAAAACATGAGATGGATCTGACATATACTTTCTCAACATCGAAACGTGAAAAACATTGTGTACCTGAGATAAACTCGGAGGTAAAGCCACTCGGTATGCAACTGATCCAACTCTTTCTAGAATTTCATATGGTCCAATGAACCTTGGACTCAACTTTCCTTTCTTACCAAATCTCATCAGACTTTTCCAAGGAGAAACCTTGAGAAAAACATGATCACCTACCTCGAAAGATAGATCCTTCCTCCGGTTATCCGCATAACTCTTCTGCCTGCTCTGAGCTGTTCTCATGTGTTTCTAGATCAGCTGAACTTTTTCTGCCATCTCTTCTACAAATTCTGGTCCCATCAACTTTCTTTCACCCACTTCATCCCAGAAAGCTGGAGTTCGACACCGCTTCCCATATAATGCCTGAAATGGTGCCATCTGTATACTGGAATGAAAACTGTTATTATATGAAAACTCAACCAAAGAAAGATGTTGGTCCCAACTTCCCTGATAATCCATAGAACAAGCTCGTAGCATATCCTCCAATGTATGAATTGTTCGTTCTGACTGCCCATCTGATTGAGGATGAAAAGCTGTACTAAAATTTAATTCAGTACCCAACGACTTCTGGAGGCCTTTCCAAAAGTTAGAAGTAAACCTGGGATCACGATCCGATACAATGGAGAGAGGAACTCCATGTAACCTGACTATATCTTTAAGATACAAACGGGAAAGTTGATCAAGAGAGAAAGTATCTCGTATAGCAAGGAAATGAGCAGATTTGGTCAAGCGATCAACAATAACCCAGATTGCATTATTACCTCGAGATGTCTTCGGTAATCCAACCCTAAAGTCCATGGATATATTCTCCCATTTCCACTCTGGCACTGGTAAAGGTTGATGCATCCCTTTCGGTAACTTCCGCTCTGCTTTAACCCGCTGACAATTCAAACACTTCACAGTAAAATCTGCAATATCTCTTTTCATTCCATCCCACCAGTAATACTCCCGTAGATCTCTATACATCTTAGTACTGCCCGGATGAACTGAAAACGGAGAACTATGAGCTTCACATAACAACTCTCTCTTCAACTGTGAATCACAAGGCACACACAATCTCTTCCCAAATCTCAAAACGCAATCATTATCAATGTTGAATTCAGGCAACTTACCTTTCTGAACCAGCTCTACCTTTTTCTCCAACTCACTGTCTTGCTTCTGTGCTTTCTTGATTCTATCTGATAGAGAAGATCTCACTGATACCTGAAACAAAATAGAAGGACTTCCTGCACCAACAACTTCTATTCCAAATTTCATCAAATCGTTAACCAAAGGATCACGTTCCAAACGCAACATTGTTAATGAAGCATTACTTTTTCGACTCAAAGCATCAGCCACTTTATTTGCTTTTCCCGGATGGTAATGAATTGTAAAATCATAATCCTTGATTAATTCCAACCATCTACTTTGTCTCATGTTTAGCTCTTTCTGAGTGAATATATACTTTAAACTTTTGTGATCGGTATATATTTCACACTTTACTCCATACAAATGATGCCTCCAAATTTTTAAAGAAAAAACAACAGCAGATAGTTCCAAATCATGTGTAGGGTAATTTACCTCATGAGTTTTCAACTGTCGTGAAGCATAAGCAATTACCTGATCATTATGCATTAGGACGCAACCAAGTCCTTTCAATGAAGCATCACTGTATATCACAAACTCACCATTCCTGGAAGGTAGTGCCAAAACTGGAGCATTCACCAATCTTCTTTTCAATTCCTGAAAACAATCATCACATTCTTTTGTCTAGATAAACTTAACACCCTTCCGAGTTAGCTTAGTCATTGGACTAGATAACCGTGAAAAATTTCTAACAAACCTTCGGTAATAGCCCGCCAAACCAAGGAAGCTACGAATCTCGGTTACATTTGTGGGTCTTGGCCATTCTCCCACAACTTTTGTTTTTGCAGGATCAACAGTTATTCCATCTTTAGAAACAATGTGACCAAGGAAAGAAATTTTTTGCAACCAAAACTCACACTTGCTGAATTTCCCATACAATTTCTTTTCTTTTAAGGTTTTCAAGATAACCCTTAAATGTTTTTCATGCTCCTCTTTACTTTTAGAAAACACCAAAATATCATCAATGAAAACCACCACAAACTTATCCAAGAACTCATGGAAAATTCTATTCATTAAGTCCATGAATATAGCAAGTGCATTGGTTAGCCCAAAAGGCATTACTACAAATTCATAATGGCCATATCTCGTACGGAACACGGTCTTCGGAATATCTGCCTCCTTTACCTTCAGCTGATGGTACCCCGATCTCAAGTCAATCTTTGAAAAAAACTGAGCTCCCTGGAGCTGATCAAACAAATCATCGATATGAGGCAAAGGATATTTGTTCTTAACAGTGATATTATTCAAGGCTCTATAATCAATGCAAAGTCTCATAGAACCATCTTTCTTTTTAACAAATAAAACAGGAGCACCCCATGGTGATGTGCTAGGTCTAATGAAACCTTTCTCTAATAAATCTTGCAATTGCTCCTTCAACTCTAAAAGTTCAATTTGTGCCATTCGATAAGGGGGTTTTGAAATTGGCTTAGCATCAGGAACTAAGTCAATAGTAAACTCAACTTCCCGATCTGGTATTATTCCAGGAAACTCATCAGGAAAAACATCAGGATACTCATTTACCACTGGCACATCATTAATCTGAACAGTTCCTTTATTTTCAACGACGTGTGCAAGGTAACATTCATTTCCATATTTTACAAGTTTCTCGGCCTCTTGATATGTTATAAAAAGTAAGGGTTCATTCTTGTAAACAAACTGAACGTCTTTCTGAAAAGAAACTTCTTTAGCTCTACAGTCAATCTTAGCTTGGTAAATAGAGAGTCAATTCATACCCAGGATAACATCAAACTCTACTAGAGGTAGAACAATAAGGTTTTCAAGTAGGTTCTTTCCACAGATAAGGATAGGAAAGTTCTTATAAATTCTTTTTGCCTCGACACTTCCCCCAGGTGTTTTTACCAAAAGTTCAGGAGTCATTTCTTGAGATGGTATTCCCATTTTACTAGAAAAGGTTTCAGAGATGAAAGAATGTGTAGACCCCGAATCAAACAACACACTGGCATAATCTGAAAAAACAAACAAAGTACCTGATACAACTTCATTTGATGGCCCGACATCTGCTGAAGTAGTTGCAAAGGATTTCACCACCCCTTTATGCTTGTAGTCTAGCTGCTTCCCATCACTCAAGCTCCTTGTCGGACACTCGTTTTCATAGTGACCCATCTCATTGCACTTATAACATTTCACTAACTGTAAATCAAATTTGTTCTTACCTTCACCTTGATCCTTTTCAGTGCAATCATGAGCCTTATGTCCCATCTTACCACATCGGTAGCACTTACCAGAATTCAGAAGACATTCCCCAGCATGCCTTTTTCCACATTTATCACAAACTGGAAACTTAGTTCTCTTACCATCAGACTTTTTTGAAGAATTCTTACTTTCTCCTGCCACCTCGGTCTCTTCTTCTGCTGGTTGTTATAGAAAACTTGGTCATCGGCAAACTCCATTTCCACCTTCTCATCACATCGAACAAGATTTTCATAACTTTTAAACTCACGAGAAGCTAATGCCCTTCGATACTTTGGCTTTAATCCTGAGTAAAAACGATTGATTTTACTATCAAGGTCCCAGATAAAATTTGGAGCATACCTTGCCAATCGAGTGAACCTTTCTTCATAGGCAGCCACTGAGTCTTCCTCTTGCCTCAATTCCAAGAATTGCTTTTCCATCCTAAGTCGAACAGCCTTAGGAAAATACTTCTCAAGAAACATACCTTTGAATTCATCCCAGTCAAGAGCATCAATCTCATCGGCGTCCCTGATATTTTTAACCATAGACCACCACTGATCTGCTTCACCCTCCAAACGGTAAATAACAAGACTAACCTTTTGATTGTCTGAACATCCCATGACATCAAAAATCTTCTCCAGTGCTTTAATCCACCCTTCAGCTAGCACAGGGTCAGATGATCCTCTGAATGATGGTGGATGTTTCCTCATGAAATGTTCCACCACTGACATGTTCCTCTGCGGTTGATCTGGCTGATCTCGTGCATGGATACCACCGCCATTTATCGCTTGAGTCAACTGCGCCATTACTGCAACAAACTGTTCAGTTCCAATTCCGACCATTTCTGGATGCTGATTCGGAAGGTTATTTCCTTCTGTATGCCTTCCTAGCACAGCTTCCCTATTTCCTCTGCGGAAAACCATTCTGAACAAACATGTCTTAGATGAAGCAACATGGTAATCTTTAAATGCTATATCATTTCGAAAAAAAAAAATATTTTTGGATAATCATTTAATAGAATTATAACTCCTAAAGTTATCTAAACCGACCTTTGATACCAACTATAAGGCCCCAACCTTAAACCATACTTAATCTTGAGTTATTACAAGATTACATGTTGAGGATCTTTTCAGGTTTAGAGTTTTAGAGAATTAGATCATAAAACTTGCAATACATTCCACATATAAACAAAGTGGTTACATAAAGATAGTATTCTTCATTCCCATCAATGGAAACACATTTAAAATAAAATATGGATTATTTCTTGACACATCCTTGACTCTATCATCTTATCATGTACCTTTCCCATGACCTGTGAAAAACATTTCAAAAACTTGGGATGAGCATAAAAACTCAGTATGGGTTATAAAAACATGGAAAGGAAACATGGGTACATACATACATAAGAGTGAAATCATACTTTACCCATAAAACATAGGCACTTTAACATACCTCATAAAATCTTGAATAAATCATAGAAATCATAAGACATAAAGGTAACTTGAGGCATTCATAACATTCTTACGTAGGGAGTAACCCTCTTGGTTACGTTTGGAATACCCATCACAGTATATTCCCTAAAATCTCTTCGGAGAAACCTTAACGTTTCACTCCTTCGCGTTACCCAATGCATTGGAGAGCTATAACGGGCTCACCCGCCCTTAGTTTATCACGGAACCACCCGTCTTCATAATAATGCCCAAGAACCATAACATAATCATATCACATAAAACATGCATAAAGGAAACATAAAATTTCCACATTTCAATCACGAGATATCAATACAACACATTGATATAAAAACATTATGAAAACCATTTTCAATACTAAAATAAAAGAAAAGTAAAACATTGTATTTATTTTTCTTTTTAAAAAAGAAGGTATGGCTTGTAGAGGAAGCCGAAACTCAAATAACGGTCACGACGGCGGAGAAGTCATTGTCGCCGCATTCGTACGACAAAAACATTCCCTTTTGTCGTTTAGTAAACGCTTCGTATAAAAAGATTCCTTTTGAATAAACATAAAAGTCAAAGGGGTTTATAAACCGTATAAAAGAAAGTTGTGTATAAAATAAAATATGCCTCAACGAAAGGAGATTGAGACGAAGTCCCATACCTCGTATCCGACTTGACCCGGCCGTTCTTTAATCTCCTGAATAATAAACTTGAGTTAATCTCCACTTGCTTAAGAATATTTTTCAAGTTAATTATTCCTTTTATACCATGTTATGAACATCATGTAATCATTTAAGTTAATAATGTTCATTTTGTCGGTATTTGGTTCTTAAGTCAAAAATAGACTTCTTACACTTACATGTTGTTAATTTGGTCAAAGGTTCATTATATCCAGAATGGTATTCATGATGTAGATATCATATATGTCATATATATCCCGTACATACATGCATTTATAATATTACATAATCATTTAGAGGTAAGAAATGAAATGCACCGTTCATGGAGACGGTAAGCCGTACGTACGAATGAACGCTACTTTCATTTCTATTTCGTATTTTATATAATGGAATCATAATGATATAAGAGTATATTATAATTACAGTATAATAACATATATAATATCATTAAATTTATCCTTTAAACATCCCACATATGGTATTAACGAATCAAATCACTTTCAGGGGGCGGTAGTCCGCACTTCCTAAAATGAAGATATCGTGTTTACCCATAATGGAAACCATAAAGGTATGCCCAAAATGAAAAAAAAACAGAAGCTTAAGGAAAAAATAAACATATTATATATCATATATAAAAATAGTGACATCATAATGGCCACCTTTGAAGGTGTTAAATGAGTATTGAACAATCATCGTTTCGGGAGGCAGAATTTCGCCATCCACGGAAACCGTATGTTCTTTAACCATTTGATGCAGTTGTGTGAGAGTGTAGCTCAAATAAATATTATAACAAAATCCTAGTATATTGAAGATACTGGTGTTGTTACAAAAGAAGTAAATAAAAAGAGTTTAGGGGGTTGGAGAAGTAAAATAAAACAAATGAACATGAGAGAATGAATTACCTTTAAAAGTGTAACTCTTTTTGAGTTGAGCCTAAAGGCTTCCTTTGAAAGGATTCTGCCCAAAGGTAATCATCTAGGATGAGGAGAGGGATGTGGAGAGAGTAAATGGGCAGGGGTTGGCCGAGCCAAAGGCTTGAGGAGTGTGTGAAATGAGGTAGAGGTGGGGGCCTTTTATAAGAGGAGAGGAGGGGCACTTTTGGAAAGTAAAGAAATATTAATTTATTTGAAAATGTGTTTTGGTTTCAAAAGGTCCCACATTGATATAATTCGTGGATAAGGTGATATGTCTTCGAAATACACTCATACAATAAGTTTTGGACATGTGTAGTTCATAGATTTTACATTATCTTTCCATTTTATTTAAATTGTCAAATAATGATGTCATCGTTGCATCATTATTATTTCATAAATAATTTAATTTATTTAATGTCTAAAAATTATAAAAAAAGTACTATGATGTATGAAATCTTTTTATTTTTCAAATTACTATTTATAATCAAAATTTGGACCTGTGTAACCCTACTTAAAAATTGTTTTAGTAAAACAACTCATGTTTGTGTCATTTTTACTTTAACATTTAATAAAAAGTTATTTATGTCATTTCCAAACCAAAGTGTCTCCATGGGGTCCCCAAGTTGACCCATGGCTTGTCTTGGTCGGCCATGACACAACCAATAAGGTTGGGACATGTGTCTAGGTCATTTCCTATTATTAAAGCATTATTTATACCTTAAACTACTCTAATTACCACTAATCGTGATTAAGAACTTAATAAGTTACTATTCACCAAAAAATTATTATAATCCCATTGAACCACATTTTACATACTAATGACAACCATGTATGTCGGATTTTCAATACACATTAGTGGTAAACTTTCATTTAACTGAAAAATCAGTTTGCTTGATTATCACGTAGTGGTTTCACTATTCATCAAAAATTGAAGTTTTTCAGAAAATTACCAAAAATTCACCCTAAGCTATATTTGATATTCCGAATTCAAAAATTAAGTCTATTTTACAAAATTCAAAACATATAGGTCACATTAATTAATTTAATAATTAATTCCCGCTTCCAGAGCAAATAGCGTGTTTTTACAAAACAATAAGTATCAAAAGATTGACACCAGTTTAAGTCTAATTTCAAAGTGAAATTGATTCCAATGACCACCATTGGATAAAATGGTAAAAATATATTCTAATTTCACTTCAAAACCAATTCAAAACATAATCTAATCATATAAATAAATTAGATTAAAAAGTAGTTTTGATGTAAAATGCAGTATTTTTCACTATTCATTAAAAAATGAACATTGTCAGAAAAATACCAAAAATTCACACAAGGTAAATTTTGATGTCCCAATCATAAAGAATAAGTTTATTTTGACAAACATAGTTTATAAAATTGTCAAAATATAGATTCAAAAATGGTTTTCCATCAAAAGGCAGTAAAATAATCTTTTAAGAATATTAGTGTATTCCATGCATAAGATTGTATTTACTTTCATTTTAAGCCTCTATAACACTATCTTAATCATTAATAGACGTAGATAAAAATATCTATTATTCATTACTTACTTGGGATGTTACACGGACAGCCCCCAGACAACCCCCCGAACAGCCCCCCGGACAGCCCCCCGGACAGCCCCCAGACAGCCCCCCCCACCCTCCTCCTTGGACCCCGAACAACCCCCCGAACACCCCCCGGACAGCCCCCCACACAGCCCCCACCCTCCTCCCTGGACCCCAGACAGTCCCCCAGACGTCATTTGAAGTGAAAAACATCAACTGGCATACGGAAAACCGACCAAACGAATTCGGATTGTGTCAATACTTTAGCACAACGATCCATGGGTCATATGTGACGTGTACGAGTCAACCCTGCCTTAATCTGAGGCATGGTGTGGCCGAAAGCACTCTAAGTGTCTCTCTTTTGCTTAAAATGGACAACAATTTAAGTACATACAGAAAATTGACCAAACGCATTCGATTTCCATTGAAACTTTAGGAGAACGATCCATGGGTCATATGTGACATGTACGAGTCAACTCCGCCTCAATCCGAGGCGCGGTGTGGCCGACACCACTCAAAGTGTCTTTCTTTTGTTTCAAAAGTACGTCATTTTAATTGAAAAACATCAACTAGCATACGTAAAACCGACCAAACACATTTGGATTGTGTCGATACATTATCACAATGATCCATGGGTCATATGTGACATGTAAGAATCATCCCCACCTCAATATGAGGTGTGGTGTGGCCGCCACCACTCAAAGTGTCTGTCTTTTGTTTCAAAAGGACATCATTTGTAATGAAAAACAACAACTGGCATACAGAAAAGTGACCAAAAACATTCGGATTGTGTCTATACTTTAGCACAACGATCCATAGGTCATATGTGACGTGTACGATTCAACCCCGCCTTAATCTGAGGCACGGTGTGGCCGCAATCACTCTATGTGGCTATCTTTTTCTTAAAATGGACAACAATTTAAGTATATACGGAAAACCGACCAAACGCATTCAGTTTCCATTGAAACTTTAGGAGAATGATCCATGGGTCATATGTGACCTGTAAGTGTCAACTCCACCTCAATCCGAGGTGTGGTGTGGCTGTAACCACTCAAAGTGTCATCCTTTTGTTTTAAAAGTTAATCATTTTAATTGAAAAACATCAACTGGCATACGGAAAACCGACCAAACGCATTCGGATTGTGTCGATACATTTTGAAAACAATCCATGGGTCATATGTGACGTGTACGAGTCAACCCCGCCTCAATCCGAGGCGCGGTGTGGCTGCCACCACTCAAAGTGTCTGTCTTTTGTTTCAAACGGACATAATTTGAAGTGAAAAACATCAAATGGCATACGGAAAACAGACCAAACCCATTCAGATTGTGTCGATACCTTAGCATAATGATCCATGGGTCATATATGATGCGTACGAGTCAACCCCGCCTTAATATGAGGCACGGTGTGACTGGAATCACTCTAAGTGGCTCTCTTTTGCTTAAAATGGACAACAATTTAAGTACATACGGAAAACTGACCAAACGCTTTCGGTTTACATTGAAACATTAGGAGAACTATCCATGGGTCATATGTGACGTGTACGAGTCAACGCCGCCTCAATCCGAGGCGTGGTGTGGCCGGTACCACTCAAAGTGTCTGCCTTTTGTTTCAAAAGTACGTCATTTTAATTGAAAAACATCAACTGGCATACGAAAAACTGACCAAACACATTCGTATTGTGTCGATACATTAGCACAATGATCCATGGGTCATATGTGACATGTACGAGTCAACCCCGCCTCAATCCGAGGTGCAGTGTGGCCGCCACCACTCAAAGTGTCTGTCTTTTGTTTCAAAAGGACATCATTTGAAATGAAAAACATCAAATGGCATACGGAAAATCGACCAAACGCATTCGGATTGTGTCGATACTTTAGAACAACGATACATGGGTCATATGTGACGTGTATGAGTCAAACCCACCTTAATATGAGGCACGGTGTGGCCGGAATCACTCTAAGTGGCTCTCTTTTGCTTAAAATGGACAACAATTTAAGTACATACGGAAAACCAACCAAATGCATTTGGTTTCCATTGAAACTTTAGGAGAACGATCCATGGGTCATATGTGACGTGTACGAGTCAACTTTGCCTCAATATGAGGTGCGGTGTGGCCGACACCACTCAAAGTTTCTTCCTTTTGTTTCAAAAGTACGTCATTTTAATTGAAAAACATCAAATGAAATACGGAAAACTGACCAAACGCATTCGGATTGTGTCGATACATTAGAACAACGATCCATGACTCATATGTGACATGTATGAGTCAACCCCGTCTCAATCTGTGGCGCGGTGTGGCTGCCACCACTCAAAGTGTCAATCTTTTGTTTCAAAAGGACATCATTTGAAGTGAAAAACATCAACTAGCATACGGAAAACCGACCAAACGCATTCGGATTGTGTCGATACTTTAGGACAACGATCCATGGGTCATATGTGACATGTACGAGTCAACTCCGCCTTAATCTGAGGCATGGTGTGGCTGGAATCACTCTAAGTATCTCTATTTTTCTTAAAATGGACAAAAATTTAAGTACATATGGAAAACCAACCAAACACATTCGGTTTCTATTGAAACTTTAGGAGAAAGATCCATGGGTCATATGTGATGTGTACGAGTCAACGCCGCCTCAATCCGAGGTGTGGTGTGGCCGACACCACTCAAAGTGTCAGCCTTTTGTTTCAAAAGTATGTCATTTTAATTGAAAAACATCAACTGGCATATGGAAAACTGACCAAACGCATTCGAATTGTGTCGATACATTAGCACAACGATCCATGGGTCATATGTGACGTGTACGAGTCAAACCCACCTCAATCCGAAGTGCGGTGTGTCCAGTAGAACTCTAGGTGTATATATTATGTTTAAAATGGACATTATTTCAGGTAAAAATATATAGTATACAAAAAACTGATCAAATTATCAATTGACTTCCGGATTCCACATATAATTGTCTTTAAATTTTAAATTGAATTCTAAATGAATTATGTATGTTTATAATTACGTTATGAATTCTAATTTAATTATGGATGTGTATAGTTCCACCATTATATGTTAAATGTGTATGAATTTGTTCTCTATATGTAAGTGTTAGTTGGTTATTGCAGGTACAATAATTGTATATGTATGTGTTAGTTTATTGCAGGTACAATAATTGGATTGAAAATGAGAGGGAACCCACAAAATGAGACCTGGTGGGAAAATTGGAGAGCTGGTTGCAAATTGGGGAGCTGCTGGGCAAGTTGCAGAGCTGTTGTGCAATTTGCCCAGTAGAGGCTATGCCAATGGTTCAAAACCATTGACATAGAATGTCTAGGTTTTGTTTTACCAACGGTTCATAAAACCGTTGGTAAAACACTTTTCCCAATGGTTCTAAACCGTTGGGAAAGAGGAGATTTTGGGTTTTTCCCAATGGGTTTCAAAACCGTTGGAAAAAACATGGTAATTTTCAGCACTTTATCCCAACGGTTGTAAACCGTTGGGAAATATCTTTCCCAACGGTTTTCCAGAACCGTTTGGATAGGGTAATTTTTCTCCACCCTATCCCAACGGTTCACTGTAAACCGTTGGGAAAAGTTTTTCCCAACAACTTACTTCCCTACGGTTTGCAGAACCGTTGGTATAACCTATACAAACGGTTCTGCAGCCTTTCCCAATGGTTCTAAACCATTAGGAAATCCTGTATTTCCAGTAGTGTATCCTAATACCTTATGTTTTTTTTGAACTGATGATATTTTAAATCATCATAGATTGATGGTTTTAAGGCCCTCAATTTTACAATTGTTTGTGATTGATGACCTCAATCACTCCAAATAAATATTTATGTTTTCCCTCCAATTATGTGTCGCTAATTTCCACCAATGTTCTCCCAATCAAGATCAAAATTTGGTGGTGAATTTTTCATTTCCATTTCCCTCTTATTAAGACTAAATTTTATTAACCCAATTTGCAATGTGGGTTTTCCACAAAGGTATTTTTCTATTTTAACCTTTTATTTTCAAAGAACAATTTCAAATTGTGAGGGGACAATTTATTGAATTAGGGGAGAATGTAACACCCCAAGATTTCATAGTACGTTATCTCTTCAAAGTAATTTAATAACTAGTGCTACACACAACACCAAGTTCGAGCGCACTACGACTTACCAAACTAGCCGTTCAAAAAGTGGTTATGAATAGTATTAACTGAATTTTCAGTTTTATATACTCCATATAATTTTAGAATCCATATTATGTATTTCTTAGACATATTATAATAACAAATTCATTTTCTTTCAGATAAAAGAAGTATTTTTCAAAAAATGCAATTTTACCGCCTTTTAATGGAAAACCCTTTTTAAAAACAATATTTGACACTTCAATATATTCAATTTAATTAAATTAAATTCTTCTTTAGAAGTGGGACATAAAAATTTAGTTTGTATAAATTTTTGTTACTTTTCTGATAAATTTCAAATTTTGATGAATAGTGAAAAATACAAAATTTTAATTGAAAACAACTTTTTTAATCAAAATAATTTATATTGTTAAATTATGAATTTTAATGGTTTGAAAGTATAATTAGATTATATTTTTATCATTTAATACTATTTATGTCATTATAAGTAATTTCACATTTAAATTTGACATAAACACATGTCAATCTTTGGATAGTTTTTACTTTTTAAAAACCCATTTTTTGGTTTTGACAACGAGAATTAATTTTAAATTAATTAATGAAAATTATATGTTTTTTATTTGGTAAAATATAATTAATTTTTGAATTCTAAATATCAAAATTATCTTAAGGTGAATTTTTGGTATTTATCTGAAAACATTCAATTTTTAATGAATAGTGAAAAACACTACTTTATTGTTTAAAACAAAATTTTTATTTAAATAATTATTTTTTTCATTTAAATTTATTTTATGTAAATATATATATATATATAATACCTATATAATTTCAATTTAATTCATTAGAGTCATTTTATAATAAAATTAGATTTATAAAAGGTTATTGAACTTTTTAACGTCATTTACCCACCTTCTAGGCACATTTGCAAATTTTCATAAAACTTAATTTTACTGATTATGTGAATTGAATTCCAAAAATCCGAGAGAAACAATTAACATCAGTAAGTAAAATGTAGTTCAATAAGATGAAAATAATTTTTGGTGAATACTAACTTTTGACTTTTATTTACCACGGTTAAAAGTAAATAGGGTAATTAAAGGAGAAAATGATATTATAATTACCCTAACACATATCCTAATTCTATTGGATAGGTTTATTTAGAAAAAAATAATCCTTATGAATAAAATATGATTCTTTTGGTCCCATTGGAATAGATTAGGACATTTATTATTATTTTATTTAAAGAAGAGTTAAAAGTGTAAAATTTAAAGTTTAATAACTAAACCATTTTTAATATTGGGTTATACATAAGATAAATTAGAATATAAATATTCATTAGAAATATAGAAAGATTTAATATGTAATGGTATTTTATTTATAATTTTTATACATTAAATAATTAAATTTATTTATGACACAATAATGATGCAGTAATTACCTTATTAATGAAGATTAAAATAATTGATATAATAAATATTAAAATAAATATAAATTGAAACTTTTTATGCATTACACAAATTTTATAGGTTAATATTACATGTTATGATTGATTGAATGATTTTTTTATAAGTGAAAATTTTTCTATGACTTTAACAAAAATCAAATACTAAATAGTTTCAAAATTGACATAAATGAGTTTTTAAAACAAATATTATATTATTAGATTATTTAATAGTCCTAAAAGTCTAAGTTTCTTCAAAAGGACTTATATAATAATATATATGTCATTAAGTAACCACTTGAGGTTCTCTTGTAATTTTAGAGAAAGTTTATTAACCATATAATATAAAAATACAAGGAGACATGGTAAATATTAAACTATTTAACTAAGAGTTAAATCTAAAAGATAAGGTTAATATGGTAACCTAAACTTGTATAAAACCTATTGGTTGAGAGATTATATACCCATAACCACCTAATTCTATAAATAAATTCATTTTGAGCCATTACAAATAGAAAATTAATTTATAATAAAATAACATTTCAAGATTTTCCTAAAGTGACCCTCACCTCTCTTATAAAAGGGTACTTCCCCTTCTCTCAAAATCACACCTCCAAATAAATTTGGCTCGGACAAAACCTACCCAAATATCCTAAAAAATTCCCTTAAATTCAACCTAAAGTCCTTACCTTGATCATAAATCCATCCTAGGGATCCCTTTTGTTCAAATCTAAAGGAAACACCCAAAGAAGAGGTAATTATTTTATCACCCCTTTCAAAGTTCTTTTCTTCTTCCACTTTATCTTTCTTTGTTATTTCAATAAAAAAATAATAACTCCAGTACATTATACATAATTTGATTTCATTATAAATATGGTACAACCATATTCATTATTCTATCCATCCTATGAATGATAAAGTCACCATGCGTGCGTACGTACGGCTTATCATCTCTACGTTGTGGTGTAATTTGTTATTCAACACTATGCTATTTGGATGGATATAATTATGAGTAATATGTATATAAATAATGAAAATAACATGATAATATTTATGTATAATTAATATACCATCAAATTCTACACCTTTTTATCATTAAGGAAATGATATCGTCGCTCGTGTGTACGAACGACTTACCGTCTCCACGACACGATGAGATTCATTTCCACATTCACCATTCACCGATGATTATAAAAATACATATTATTAATAAGTATGTAATATATGAAATAATAATTCTACTAGAATATATATATATATATATTTACATTTATCTCATTCACTTACTTTCATTCAATACGATATGAAAATAGAAACATCATTTATGCGTACGTACGACCTACCGTCTACATAAACAGTGGTTTCTATTTCATATATATATATATAATACATATTTATATTCTAAATATATATGATATATAATCATGTTTTATATTTTATAATTATTTAAATCATGATCTAAATGACATGAACAAGAATAACAAGTTAAAACACGTATGATAAAGAAAGCGATTATTACCCGAAATGTTAATTTAACATGGAAATAATTATTAAATTGGTAATATAAAGTCATAAATGAATCATGTATGATATAATAAATATTAATATGGTTCTGGTTTAATTTAATAACATACTATGGTCATTATACATGAGGTAAAATGTACCCACAACTAAAGGAAAGTACAAGGTAAGAGTTAATTCCTCAATCTCATTATTATCAGTTATTGTTTATGTGTAAGTATTTTCTAGTACATATTTATTATCCATGTATAGTTTTCATAAAAGAAAATTTAAAATTATCCTTTTAAGTTACAATTTAACTAATACATCATTTTAAATGTTTTATATATTTATTCTTCTAAATATTTCTTATTAATGTCCATGTTTTAAAAATAGTTTTAAGGATTTATTTATATAGACAAGATTGTTTTAAAATGTTAATTAATTTCAAAAGTTTCAAAGTGGTATGGGACACTTTGATTCAAAAATCTCTTTTAAATGAATTCTTTTCTAAATGTGTGACTTTTAAATGATTTCACAAAAGGGATATTTCTCTCAAAAAGTTTTACTGATCATTTTCAACTATGCCAACATCCTTTACTGGATATTATTCTTGATTAAGGTTGATTTATTATAATAAAATATTCCATATTTTATTGAATGAGTTATGATATGTTTGAATATGGATGTGCTATTTTTATACCCTTCATGGTTTATGGTTGATGTATTGACATTTTGTATGCTAGTTTTAATATGAATATTTATGTTATGTTTCAACATTTTCATATGAGGAATGCATTGGACTTAGTAAGTGACGGGTGGAGCCCATTACAGCTCCTCGATGCATCGGTTGGTCTAATGAGACAAACTAGTGTCTTGGCACAAGGCCTTGACAAAAACTTTTATTTGTAGTCTTGTCACGAGGTCTTGAATATGTGGTAATGATGTCCGGCGTTAGGCATTCCCTCATTATGAAATTAATTATTATATGTGATTATTCAACTAGAAGAATATACATGTGCTTGTTTATATGGTAATGTTTGATTTATTTTCTCCATATTATGTTCGTGTTTATGTTTAAGAGTCTGTTGTTTTTATTACACATCTTTCCTTAAAAGTTTATAGCATTCGTTAAATTATTTACCCTTACTGATCATCTGAGCTCACCCCTTTATTTTTTTCCAGGATTCCAAGAAGTGTATTATGTTTGATATGCATAGTTAATCTAGGGGAATAATGGAATTTAAAATGGATTATTTATGTTGTGTTTTATCTTTGAATTTGTAATGTAATGTTCATGTATGTAATTTATTTTCCAAGACTACTAAACTGACCGGTCCTTCAGAACTTGATTCATTGAAATCATGCCAATGTATTAAAATAGTACACCAGCTCTGGGATTCTAAGGTTGGGGTGTTACAGTTATCATGATCAAACTGATGGTCAATATGAAAGGACGATTTAGACTTTAGAAGATATGATAATATATTTATATATAGATTTAAAAGGATGTTGGTATCAACATATTAATCTATTTGAGTTCCCATATAATAAAAACTTCCACTCTATAATATTAATAGAACTATATGAATCTCTATATGGGTGGATATGCATAACTCCAACATGCTAGTATGAAGTTGGAGAGAGGAAGTTATTAGGACCCGATCTTGTTCAAGAAATTATGGAAAATGATTAAACCATTCAACAACATATCAATTCATAAAAAAAATTAATAGAAGAAATTTAATAATTATCATTTATGAGATATGGAGTTTGAATTTGGTGACATAAGTAAGACAAAAGTATCCTCATTTTTTTAAAGTAATAAAATTTTAAGGGATTAATTATTTTAAGGGGGTATAATGTAACAACCCAAAATTATAATTATTTAAATCTATGATGAATTATTTTACATGAAACACCAACCTAAAATGAACCATGATATATTTTATTCATATTAAATGTCACAATTTAAAATAAAAATTAATACATTATGAAAATTTAATATGAAACATCATTAAGAAAACTACAATAGGTATACAACCAAAAGTAAATAAAAATACCATAGGAATGAAATATTTATCCACATGGTTTTCCTTGAAGATCATAAATCCAATTATAACTATGGAAATAAAGAAAATTATAATTATATTATTATAAATTTTTAGATAAAAGTAAATTAATAGGATGAATTATTTTAGAAATATATGTAAGGCCATATATATGAATGTAATACGACATTATATAAATGACCATTAGACTTCAAAACTATATAAAAAAACTTATATGACATTGATGAACACTATTTAGGTGATGAACACATGATCAAGGATCATGTATTATAATCTCTATTTCAAATATAACAAATAATAAATAAGATATTTAACACTCAAATATTAATTTAAAAAAAATAATTAATACATTTGAAATAAAAAATAACGAATGAATAGTATTAAGTAGAATAAATATAAGTATATTTATAATATAGATTAATAAAAAACCTAAATTTATTATATAAGACGTTAGAGTATGACCAACCAAGTGGGAATCTAAAGTAATGGTTCTGATCTCAACTTATCATCATTGAGACATGTTTCATATTATGTACCAAATTTTCTTTTATATAATGTACTTATACCCCATTTACTTCTCTTATGAATATTCAAGTTTCATTAATGGGATTTAATTGTATATTTAATGATCCCTCATTCATATTCTTTTGAATAATTTATTACCAAATCTATAAGGGTTTTTGTTAACTTAATATCCTATCATTTAATTGTAATCATTTTTTTAAATCTCTCAATGAGAACACAATTTACTATCATCCAATTTAGTTTTATTTAATAATATTCCTCTCTAAGTATTCATGGTGTTCTAAAGTAATTTATATTCTCATTGTTTTATAAATTATTTCTTTGTAAAATAAAATTTATTAAAAACATAAGGGTTTTCATTAACTCAATTTCTATTTCATTGGGTCATAAAATTTCTTCCTTGACTATAATATTCTTGGTTTTTCATATTCTAATTTTCCAATATTTTATCTTGAATTTTCTATTTATCTCTAGGGAAATTACATTTTCATGTCAAAATATTCTTCTTTGATGGATTTTTTATTCATAAAAATATAATGGTTATAAGAATAATTATCATCTCGTCTAAAATCTCTTTCTCTCCCAAGTATTATTATTTCTTACCACCAAAATATTCTTTTGTAATTATGAAATCCAAATATGCATTATCTTTCTTACTCTATATATCTCTCTTTTTATATTTTTAAAAATAAATTTAAAACTTTTTTATTGATGTATTTATCTCTAAAACTTCCCAAAAAGCATAAAAATTCCTTCATTTTCACATTCACATATTTAAATATACAGTTATTTTAAAAAAAATATTTATTTTTATGGTTCCATTATTAGGGATTATCTTAAAATAATTTTTTCAAAAATTATTCTTATAACCTTCTTAGAAATATTGTTTAGAAAGTGACTTGTAATTTCATTTTCATATTCTTTTAAAATATTTTTTCTTAAAATTATTCTTATCACTTTCTCAAAAATGATTTTTTGAAAGTGAATAGTAACTTCATATTTTATGACGATGTTAAATTTTTTTTATGAAATAACTTTTTAAGATTTCACTTTAATTTTCCTTTATATATAAAAAGATATATCTCTTATGAAGTTATGTTACATGAATCAACCCCTTAATTCTCTTATGATATACTTTCTTTGGGTGATTGATTTTTTGTATCAACTAAAACAATTATTGAATTTATCTTATCTGAAACCCTTTGAAAATGTTTTGTAAGCCATTTTTTCTTAATGTATTTTCAATAATTGATGCATAAATAATTCTATGCGGCACACATATGTATGTTTTATCATTATGTGATAGGTTAGTCCTATATATCCCTCTAATGAATTGGGTAATGTTTTATATCTCATGAGATAATCCACTCACTTTCTTAGGATGATTCATTTTTATGCCTTGTGATGATTCTTAAGAAACTCATTTCTTTCCCATGGTTTAAATTTTCTATGATGGATTTATGAATGTGATTATATTCATGTGGAACACATTTGTATGGTTTATCATTATGTTATGGGTGGGGTTAGAATTTTATATCCCTCTAATGATTTGGGTAAAAATTTATATCTCATGAGATGATATGTAAGGGAAAGAGAAGTGAACCCAATACACTATGTTATTGGACTCTTCCCACTATGTGATGATGGTATTTTTAGTGATCCATGACATAAGCAATTATTTTTTATTCTTAATTTTATGCCAGTTTTCTATATTATGCCACATCTATATGTTATGTTTTTTTATATTATGAAAACAATATCATGTTTTATAATTTATAAAATTAATTATTATATTATGCCAAAATATTTATTTCGTGATTCAAGTTTTATGATCTATGTTTTATTGGGCATGGTTTCTATTTGTTACGATCATATACCATTGTTATACACACACAATGATCTTATTCTCACTTATGATTTTCTTTAGGTTCACATATACTCTATTGATATAGTTTATGTTAACACTTACTAAATGAATGAAGTCACCCATTTATTATGTTTCCATTACCTATGTTATGAAGAAGATTTTAACATATTATATACCTAGAAAATGGGTCAAGTATGATGTTATCATGGAGGAATGTTCAGTAGGTTATAAAATAAGTCATCTAAGTATCTAATCTAAAAATACATTAAATATATAGGTTTTGGGGGTGTGTTGTATTATGATTTATAATGGATAATAATGTGTATTAGTGTGATATATATGTATGTTATGGTGGGGGTATCTCACTATGCCTATAAGATGCATGTACCTCTTATAATGTGATTTTTGATGGAGATATGCCCTAAATCAATAAATAAATAATATGTTTTTATTCTATATCATACGTGACAATATACATATGTTATAGTATATGGCATGATTAGAACTAAATAATAATATATGAAATGTCTGGGGATATCATGTGGTGTGATATAGATATATCACACCACTACCTCTACCATATTTATCTATGTCATATCATACAAAATAGAAAGATTATAAAGGTTATGATATCAGTTAATCATATCACATGATTAAAAAGATGGAAAAATATTAAACATTAACACTTGAGAAATATTACATGTAATTATATTATTAATAGAGACCTTTGATTAGATGAAACACATGGGAGAATCAACAATTCATTTGTAAGACAACTTCATGAATGAAAAAAACATTACTCATATGTTACGTAATATATTAGTAAATTTTTAATAAGGATTGGGAATGTCCCAAGGCCTATATTAGGAAGAAATATCCATGATAATAGGTGTGCATTATCCTTAAGAAATCCCCTTATAAATCTTTCCATATTTAGAAGATCACTTACTTATACTTCCACTAGTGAAAAAATGAATTTCAATGTCGATTATTTTTAATTTTAAATATTAGTTTTTAACTAACATTGACTCAAGATACATTAAAAATAAAAGTTTTGACATTGGTATTTTAATAAATTAAAATGAAACTCACACCAAAAGGAAGTTTAGGCAATGTTTTGATGATGGATTTTATTAAAAACCAACGTGGAATATTACTTTTCATGTTGGGTTTTAGTAAAAATAAACGTCAAAAGTTTGTTTATTTTGATTCTTTAGAAGCATTTTTATAAGGAACAAACCTTAAAACATTACATAATATTGAATTAAATGAATAATTATCATTGATGATCTTTTCATGTTTAGAGTTTTATAGAATTAGGCCATAACTATTACATAACAACTTGAATATTACATGTAGACACTACTACTCAGTATCCATTTTTTTCATAAAAATAAAAACTCTTAAAAAGAAACATGTCTACTTCCATGTTTTAGACAACATGAATTTTACTTGATCCAATCCTTGACCCTATTCATCTTTAATTCCTGTGGAAAACATTTAAAAAACTTGGGGTGAGCATAAAAATCTCAGTAAGGGTTATAAAATAAGGAAGTAAAACATTAGCCAATCAATAAATACAAATAAATGAAACCATAATTTTCAATCATAACATACCTTACGAAATCATAAGATTTATGAATAACATAAACAAATCATAAATCATAAAGGTTACTTATGTAATCCATATAAAACTTACATTGTAGCTATCACAACTACGTAGGGAGTTACACTTGGAATACCCATCATAGTATATTCCCTAAATCTCTTTGGAGAAATATCACGTTTACCTCAGTCACGTTACTCAATGCATTGGAGAGATATCTCGGGCTCATCCACCCTAGGTTTATCACAAAACCACCCATATATGTAAAAAATACCCAATAACCATAACATAATCATAACTCATAACACATGTATAAAGGAAATATAACATTTCCACATTCAAATATATCAAATCAAGATATTGAAATAAACAATGCTTTATCAAATCATTTTCAAAACCATTTAAAAAAAGATTTTTGAATCAAAGTGTCCCATACCACTTTGAAGATTTTAGAGGAATTATCATTTCAAAACATTAATGTCCATATAAATAAATCCTAAAACCCATTTTGAAAACATGGACATTAATGAGAAATATTTAGAAGAATAAATCTTTAAAACATTTAAAACGATATTTTAGTTAAAGAGTTTTTTTAAAAAAAGAGAGATGCTTGAATACAAATAATTGAAGAATAACATTTAATAAGAACTTTATAATATCATGAGAATAAAGGGATTCATTATATAATATGTTAAAGGATAGTATATACACCATATAAGAGTGAATTGGTTCATAACAATAATGAAGTCTCAGTGGAAATGTAAATTGAGATGAAATCCCTTATAAAGATGGTATCCTTAAATTAAGGATAAATAAATCAAATAATTATGTGTGACAAATATAAATACACCCAATATAATTTGATATTAAGTGTAAAACAATCAGAGGTAATTCACACATATTCATAGGATTACATATTCAATAAGTACAAGTTGAACCCAAAGAATTGAAATTGGGTTAAGAAGTTCCCTTGTAAAAATTCGACAGCCTAACAACGTCAATTTAAAATTCAGAAAATGAGTTGATGATATAAAAAGGGTATCTCAACACTTGGACTTAAATTTTACATCAATAAAGAAATATAATAACATATCCCAACATAATAAGATGTAAATTAAAATACATAACCAAAAAAAGTGTTTTAAAAAGGGGAGGGTGAAAGGTTCCCTTACTGATTTGGTAACTTACAAAACATACGCCACATGAAAGAAGAATCATAAAATTAAGAAGTAAATAATAATAAATTAAAGTATATTGCACAAATAGTACAATCATGGGAAGTAAATACACCACACAAAAAATAAATAGTGGAAAATATAGCATGAATCTCACGAGAATAAACAGTGAGATAAAACCCTTTACCATATTGTAATCAACTGAGTCGTATGAACAAAAGTTAATAACCACCAAATGAATAACATAATAACATGAATATAATGAGAATCATGATAATATATATCAAATGGCAGTACACAATACACCACATGCAATGAATAAGTGGCCAACAATGGGAATATCATGGAATTAAAAGTGAGATGAGAAAATCCCTTACCTCGTGTCCGACTTGACTCGTTTGTTCCTTGTTCTTCCTGAATAATAAAATAAAATTAATTTATAGTTGCTTAAGAACCTTTTTCAAGTTTATTATTCATTTTATATCACTTATTACCATATTATAAACATTATGTAATCTTTTAAGTTAATAACATTTGTTTTGTCGATAATTGGTACTTGAGTCAAAAATGGACTTCTTACAATTACAAGTTGTTCACATAGTCAAAAGTTCATTACATCCAGAATGATATTCATGATTTAGATATAATATATATCATATATATCCAGTATATATATATTTATAACAGTACATATCATGAGGAGGTAAGAAATGAAATGCACCGTTCATGGAGACAGTTGTGCGCATGGATGCTACTTTCATTTCTATTTCTTATTTTAATGGAATTAAAACATAATGATACATAGGTATATTATAATTCCAGTATAATATCATATATAATATCATTAACTAAATCCTTTATATGTCCCACATATGGTATTAATGAGTCATATCACTGTGAGGGGGCGATAGTCCGCACTTCCTCAAATGAAATTATCGTTCTTACCCATAATGGAAACCATAACGGCATGCTATAAATAGAAATTACAGAAGTATAAAGAAAACATAAAAATAATGTATATAATATATAAATACAGTTCCATCATAATGTCCCCTATGAGAGGCGGTTGGAGATATTTGAACAATCATCGTTTCGTGAGACGTTAGTTTTCCATCCATAGAAACATTATGCTCTTCATCCATTAGATGGAGGTGTGTGTAAGTGTAGTTTTAATCCTTATCATAAAAACATCATATTATATTGAGGATACTGTTTTTGTTACAAAATAAAGTAATAAAAAGAGTTTAGGGGTTCGACAAGTAAAATAAATGAAAAAAATTTAAGATAAACTGTTACCTTTAATTTGGGTAACTCCCTTTGGTTTGAACCAAAGGACTTCTTAAAGTGCCTTATACCTAAGGTAAGGCTTCTAGAAGGAGGAGAGGGATATAGGGAGATTAATTGGTCATATTTTGGATTAGACAAAAGTCTTTATAGGTGTGAGAAATTGGTTAGAAGTGGTGTCCTTTTATAAGGGGGAGGAGGGGCTCTTTAGGAACGTGTGAAAATATTATTTTATTATATAATGATATTCAGTTTATAAAGGTCCAAAAATCATTAAAGTAGAAGATAATATGACTTATTTTCAAAATAAAATCATCCAATAATAATTGGACATGTTTTGGATAATATTGTAATCATTATAATCTTATTTATTTAAATCATTTATTAATGAGGTAAACACTGCATCATTATTGTGTAATAATTAATTTGATTTATTAATGTCTAAAAATTATAAACAAAATACCATGATGTAGGAAATATTTTAATATTTCCAATGAATATTTATATTTGAAAATATAATTTATATAATCCCTTCTAAAAATTAATTTACTGAATGATATTTGCTTTTGTCATTTTTGCCTTTACTTTAAGTTAATGAATCTAAAGTGTCATTATCATTCATAAGTGGCTCCATGGGGTCCTAAAATCGACCCAAAGATTCCCTTGGTTGGCAATTACTCATACAATAAGGTTAGGACAAGTATTAAGGTAATTTTTAATTATTATAATATTATTTTTACCTTGAATTACCCTATTTACCTTTAACCGAGGTAAATAAAAGTAAAAAATTACTATTCACCAAAAATTATTTTCATCTTATTGAACCAAATTTTACTTATTAATAACAACCATGTATGTCTAATTTTTGAAATTCAATTCACAGAAGAGGTAAAATTTCATTTAAATGAAAAAGTCAGTTTTTTAACTACTACTAAGTGGTTTCACTATTCATCAAAAATTGAAGTTTTTCAGAAAAATACCAAAAATTCAGCCTACGTATTATTTGATATTCCAAATTCAAATATTATATCCATTTTACCAAATCCAAAACATAGTATTTGGATTAATTAATTTAAAATTAATTCCCGTTTTCAAAAAAAATAGCGTGTTTTTAAGAAACAATAACTATCAAAAGATTGATAGTTGATTATGTCCAATTTCAAAGTGAAATTGCTTCAAAAGACCAAAAATAGATTAAATGGTAAACATATAAACTATTTAAACTTTAAAAACAATTAAAAGGATAATCTAATCATATAAATAAATGAGATTAAAAGAAAATTTTGAATTAAAATCCAATATTTTTCACTATTCATTAAAATTGAACTTTATCAGAAAAATACCAAAAATTTACCGAAAGTAAATTTTGATGTCCCGATTCTAAAGAAGAATTTTATTTGGTCAAATAGAACATATAAAAGTGATAACAACTATATTTTAAAAATGGTTCGCCATCAAATGGTGGTAAATCAACCTTTTACTGAATATTAGAGTATTCATGCTTAAAATTAGATTCATTCACATTTTAGGCCTCTAACTTTTATTGGATAAATTTAAATACATTTAACAAACATGTATAATAATATTTTAGTTATTTTTTTTCATTCATTCCAATAAAACGACTATGAATTAACTACCATTTAAAATAATAATATTAAATTATTAGTGTGCAACGTAAGATTTCAAAGAACCCTGTTGTTGTGTATCAGGTACGCTATTGAACATAGAAACCCCTTTAAAGTAAAATTAATATTCAATTCAAAAATATTAATAAATATTAAAATTTCATATTCTTTATTTTCCTAGGATGTTACATCCTTACCCCCTTTTGGGAATTCTGTCCTCGCAATTTTAAAATTGGGCTCAAAAACATCATTAAAAGTCCCATATCAGAAAAAGAGTCAATAAAACTATCACTTTAAAATAAAGGAAGATAAGTACAAAGGTCACCCGAGATAACCCAAACTGGGATCCCATATAGGAAAACATGGATATGGAAGAGAAAAAAATGGTCAAGTTCTGATGGAGAGTGATAGAAAACTTGATTAGGAGAAAGTTTACCACCAAAAAATCACAAACATGTGATGGGTTCAACGGTCCTTGATTCCCCAGTAGGAAAACTTAACAGACAACGTTTTTGGATTAAGTTACTTTTCATTAAGTTGAGGAATTTATTTATGAGATTAACTAAAAACATAAGGAAACATACTTACTTTCCATGTAGACTTTCATCCTTTACTAAATTCCTACCACAAACTCATCTTTTCTCTATACAATGAGTATTCAAACTGACTTGGTCTCATTAAAAGTGCTAAAATCAACTTCTAGAGTATCAAATAATCCACCAAATATTAACTATATATTTCCCCTATCTTTATACATCAACCAAAACCAAAATATTTAGTATAAGATCAGATAATCCCCAAAATGGATAAACTTTTACAAAAAGAAAAACTACTCTAAATATCCAAAAAAAATTAACAATACCCAAAGTTCAACAAAGACCATTCAGTAAACATAAGTCTATAAAATTATTCAAAGTAATCCAAACTAATATTGAAACCTAAATCTCAGAAGGATTTAATCACATAGTCTTCCAAGATAAATCTTAACATTTATCTCCAAATAATATTAGTTACTCTTAAAGTCTCAAATTGAAAAGTAATTAACCTAATCACATATTCTCCATGATAGGGTAATATTTTCCATAGAAAACCCAAAATCAACTTATTATTGATTCATAAAATCATATAACTAAAAAGAATTAGTCATACTAATCGGGGACTTCATGTAGTCCAATGGTAGGTGATAAATCCCAAATGCACTTTGGTTGTGGGTTCGATTCCCGTAGCTTTGTATGACGTGACGGGTTGTCACGCGGTCTGCATGTCATCCATTTTCAAAAACTATATAATTTTATAAAATTTCCAAAAAGAGATAAATTCATCAAAAATAACCATAACATATTTTAACCACAAAGTTTATCTAATAACTTTCATTTTGAATCCCAAAATGTATTAACCTGTAATTGCATCAAATTCAAGGATCATATAAACCCAAATGGTTCTTTATAACTATATCTACAAAAGAAAAGATAATTATTCCTTAAATAAAATTTTAATATATTAAACTTCGGGGTTACACATACTAGAAAAAGTCTTCTAATGTAATCCCATCATCAAAAGAGCCTTAATAATTTTAAGGATTTCACCATCCTAAAATATACCATAACACATGATTCCCATATATGTTGACTTCTTACTCATTCAACATTCTTCATGATCCATTAACCATTCCTTACCAACTTATTCTTAAATAATCCTTTCCTACAAAAAAATCATTAATCATATCCTAATATTCAATAATATAAAAACATATGTTAAGAAATAATTTGTACCTTTCACGGGTCATTGTCAGTTTCTTCATCCTCAATCAGAATGGCATTAGGTATTGGTAAACAAATATTTTTACGATCCTGGTGATCCAATTCCTAAAAATTCTTTGCAGGACAAGTGTTTGTATAATGACCATTCACACCACATTTAAAACATTCAATTGATCCCTCAGAAAGAACTTCTTTCCCTTTCCTAGAGTCAACTGGATGCTTTCTTTTTCCATGGCAGGTTCTTGCTTTATGACCTTCATTTTCATATCTATAGCATCTTCCTTTCCCTTTGAAACATTTTCCTAGGTGTTTCTTTCCACATCCTTAACACATAGATTTTTGAACATACTTACCTTTATGATTATTACATGAACTTCCGTATGGATTTGTTTGTTGCATAAATGTTTCCTTATAAGAATCACTAAGGTTCAGGTGGTAAATCATGACTCCAGATAGTTGGTTGAGAATAACCACAAGAGTTCTCATTGCATCTCTTATTTCATTCAATTTCTCATCCATAAAACCATCACAGTTTTCTTCACATCCATTTGTTACTTTGATGCCTGCTAGATCTAGCCATTTACTAAAACAAAAAAGTTCAGTGTGAGTATATCAGTAAAATCATCATATAATATCTTATGAGGAGGGTAAATACTAATATGGACTTATTCATGTTATCTTAAACTCATTCAATTTATCTAAAAAAACTATGACTCTTTCCAATATGCTAACCATTATGGTTATGTCACTTATGATTAAATAACACCCTAACCTCTAAAGTTATCTAAATTGACCTTTGATACCAACTATAAGGACCCAACCTTAAAACATTACATAATATTGAATTAAATGAATAATTCACATTGAGGATATTTTCAGGTTTAGAGTTTTAGAGAATTAGGCCACAACTATTACATAACAACTTGAATATTACATGTATACACTACTACTCAGTATACATTTTTTTCAAAAAAATAAAAACTCTTAAAAAGAAACATGTCTAGTTCCATGTTTTAGACAACATGACTTTTCCTTGATCTCATCCTTGACCCTATTCATCTTTAAGTACTGTGGAAAACATTTCAAAAACTTGGGATGAGCATAAAAATCTCAGTAAGGGTTATAAAATAAGGAAGGAAAACATTATCTCATCAATAAATACAAATCAATGAAACCATACTTTTCAATCATAACATACCTTACGAAATCATAAGATTTATGAATAACACACACAAATCATAAATCATAAAGGTTACTTATGGAATCCATATCAAACTTACATGGTAGCTATCACAGCTACATAGGGAGTTACACTTGGAATACCCATCACAGTATATTCCCTAAATATTTTAGGAGAAACATCACGTTTACCTCCGTCACGTTAACCAATGCATTAGAGATCTATCTCGGGCTCACCCGCCGTAGGTTTATCTAGGAACCACCCATATACGTAAACAATGCCCAATAACCATAACATAATCATAACACATAACACATTTATAAAGTAAAGATAACATTTACACATTCAAATATATCAAATCAAGATATTGAAATAGAGAATGCTTTATCAAATCATTTTCAAAACCATTTAAAAAGAGATTTTTGAATCAAAGTGTCCCATACCACTTTGATGATTTTAAAGGAATTATCATTTGAAAACATTAATGTACATATAAATAAATCATAAAACCCATTTTTAAAACATGTACATTAATGAGAAATATTTAGAAGAATAAATCTTTAAAACATTTAAAACAATATTTTAGTTAAAGAGTTTCATTTAACAAAAAGAGAGATGATTGAATACAAATAATTGAGGAATAACATTTAATCAGAAATTTATAATATCATGAGAATAAATGTATTCATGATATAATATTTCATAGAACAGTATATACACCATATAAGAGTTAATTAGTGCTTAACAACAATGAAGTCTCAATGGAAATGTAAATTGAGATGAAATCCCTTATAAAGTTGGCATCCTTAAATTAAGGATAAATCAATCACATAATTATGTGTGAAAAATATAAATACACCCAATATAAGTGGATATTAAGTGTAAAAAAATCAGAGGTCATTCACACATATTCATAGGATGACATATTCAATAAGTACAAGTTGAACCCAAAGAATTGAAATTGGGTTAAGAAGTTCCCCTGTAAAAATTCGACTGCCTAACGACGCCACTTTAAAAATAAGAAAACGAGTTGATGAGATAAAAAGGGTATCTTATCACTTGTACATAAATTTTACATCAATAAGGATATATAATAACACATCCCAACATAATATGATGTAAATTAAAAGACCTAACAAAAAAAAGTCTTTTAAAAAGGGGAGGGTGAAAGGTTCCCTTACCGAATTGGTGACTTACAAAACATACGACACATGAAAGAAAGATCATACAATGAAGAAGTAAATACTCATAAATGAAATTATATTACAAAAAGAGTGCAATCATGGACAGTACATACACCCCACAAAAGGAAATAGTGGAAAATATAACATGAATCTCACAAGAATAAAAACTGAGATGAAACCCTTTACCACATTGTAATCAACTGAGTCGTATAACCAAAAGTTAATAACCACCAAATGAATAACAGAATACCATGAATATAATGAGAACCATGATAATATATATCAAATTTTAGTACACAACACACCACATGAAATGAATAAGTGGCGAACAATGGAAATCTCATTGAATTAAAAGTGAGATAAGAAAATCCCTTACCTCATGTCCGACTTGACTCGTTTGTTCCTTGTTCTTCCTGAATAATAAACTAAAGTTAATTTATACTTGTTTAAGAACCTTTTTCAAGTTTATTATTCCTTTTATATCACTTATTACCATTTTTTAAACATTATGTAATCATTTAAGTTAATAACGTTTGTTTTGTCGATAATTGGTACTTGAGTCAAAAATGGACTTCCTAAAATTACAAGTTGTTCACATAGTCAAAAGTTCATTATATACAGAATGATACTCATAATTTAGATATCATATATATCTTATATATCCAATATATATATATATATATATATATATTTATAATAGTACATATCATTTGGAGGTAAGAAATGAAATGCACCGTTCATGGAGACGGTAAGCCGTACGTAAGCATGAACGCTACTTTCATTTCTATTTCTTATATTAATGGAATTAAAACATAATGATACATAGGTGTATTATAATTACAGTATAATATCATATATAATATCATTAACTTCATCCTTTATGCATCCCACATATGGTATTAACGATTCATATCACTTTGAGGGGGTGGTAGTCCGCACTTCCTCAAATGAAATTTTCACACTTACCCATAATGGAAACCATAAAGGCATGATATAAATGGAAATTACATAAATATTAAGAAAAAATAAACATAATATATATCATATATAAATACAGTACCATCATAATGTCTACCATGAGAGGCGGTTGGACATATTTGAACAATCATCGTTTCTTGAGGCGTTAGTTTTCCATCCACAAAAACATTATGTTCTTCATCCATTAGATGGAGGTGTCTGTAAGTGTAGTTCAAATACTTCTAGTAACAACATACTAGTATATTTAGGACACTAGTGTTGTTACAAAATAAAGTAATAAAAAGATTTTAGGGGTTGGAGAAGTAAAATAGAAGAAAATAATTTAAGAGAAATTGTTACCTTTAATTTGGGTAACTCCCGTTTGTTTGAACCAAAGGACTTCTTGAAGTGATTTATGCCTAAGGTAAGGCTTCTAGGAGGAGGAGAGGGATGTAGGGAGCTTAATTGGTCAGAGTTTGGACGAGACAAAAGTCTTGATAGGTGTGAGGAATTGGTTATAAGTGGTGTCCTTTTATAAGGGGGAGGAGGGACTCTTTAATAAAGTGTGAAAATATTATTTTATTATATAATGATATTCGGTTTCCAAAGGTTCAAAAATAATTAAAGTCGAATATAAGATGACTAATTTTCGAAATAAAATCATCCAATAATAATTTGACATATTTTGGGTAATATTTTAATCATTATAATCTTATTTATTTAAATCATTTATTGATGAGGTAAACACTGCATCATTATTGTGTCATAGGTAATTTAATTTATTTGATGTCTAAAAATTATAAAAAAAATACCATAATGTAGGAAATATTTTTATATTTCCAATGAATATTTATAGTTGAAATGATAATTTATATAACCCCTTCTAAAAATTAATTTACTAAACGATATTTGCTTTTGTTATTTTTGCCTTTATTTTAAGTTAATTAATCTAAATTGTCATTATCATTCATAAGTGGCTCCATGGGGTCCCAAAATAGACCCAAATATGCCCATGGTCGGTCTTTACTCATCAAATAAGGTTAGGAAAATTTTTAAGGTAATTTTGAATTATTATAATATTCTTTTTACCTTTAATTACACTATTTACCTTTAACCGCGGTAAATAAAAGTAAAAAGTTACTATTCACCAAAAATTAGTTTCATCTTATTGAACCAAATTTTACATATTTATAACAACCATGTATGTTGGATTTTTTAAATTCAATTCACCGAAGAGGTTAAATTTCATTTAAATGAAAAACTCAGTTTTTTAAACTACTACCAAGTGGTTTCACTATTCATCAAAAATTGAAGTTTCTCAAAAAAATACCAAAAATTCAGCCTAAGTATTATTTGATATTCTGAATTAAAATATGATGTCAATTTTACCAAATTCAAAACATCATATTTGGATTAATTAATTTAAAATTAATTCCCATTTTCTAAACAAATAGCGTGTTTTTAAGAAACAATAACTATCAAAAGATTGACAGTTGATTATGTCCAATTTCAAAGTGAAATTGCTTCAAAAGACCAAAAATAGATTAAATGGTAAAAATATAACCTATTTAAACTTTAAAATAAATTAAAAGGGTAATATAATCATATAAATAAATTATATTAAAAGGCAATTTTGAATTAAAATACAGTATTTTTCACTATTCATTAAAAAATGAACTTTATCAGAAAAATAAAAAAAATTCATCCAAAGTAAATTTTTATGTCCCAATTCTAAATAAGAATTTTATTTGGTCAAATAGAATATATAAAAGTGACAAAACCTAGATTTTAAAAAGGGTTCGCCATCAAAAGGCGGTAAATCGACCTTTTACTGAATATTAGAGTATTTATGCTTAAAATTAGATTCATTCACATTTTAGGCCTCTATCTTTTATTGGATAAATTTAAATACATTTAAAAAACATGTATAATCATATTTTAGTTAGTTTTTTTTCATTCCCACCAATACAACGACTCAAATTTAACTACCATTTAAAATATTAATATTAAATTATTAGTGTGCAACATAAGATTTCAAAGAAACCTGTTGTTGTGTATCGGGTACTCTATCGAACATAACAACCCCTTTAAAGTAAAATTAATATTTAATTCACAAATATTAATAAATAGGAAAATTTCATATTCTTTATTTTCCTTGGTTGTTACACTTTTCATGTTGGTTTTTGGTAAAAACTGATGTTAGAAGTCTTTTATTTGGATTCCATAATTGACTTTCGACATCATTTTTTTAAACTAACATCTAAACTTTTCATATTAAGATTCAACGTTGGTTTTTGAAAAAATTGACATGTAAAGGTGGATTTTTAAAAAATAATAGATTAAATTCTATTTTCCAGAAAAATATAAAACCCTATAAAAATAGATTAAATAAAAAACTTAAATCAAAGAAAAACAGTATAAAAAACACAAGATACCAATAAAAAATACATTGTAAAAATACTCATTTTTTTAACTTTAATTAAAAAAATACATACTTGAAACATCTTAAAGACTATGAATACAAATAAAATATACTAAATTAGAGAAGAAGAAGATTTTCTAAGAAATCATTTTTTAAATTTAATGAAAAGAGACAATCCTGATAATTTAAAATATAATCATACTTAACAAATTTTTTGAAAAAAAAATTCAAATATAGGTAAGGTATTCACTCATATAAAACTCAAAATCATTGAAAATATAAAATAAAAAGAATTTTTATAAGATAAAAAAATAGAATATTTTGATATAAAGCATGAATCAAAAGTTATATTAAAAAAAATAGAATGAAAAAAATTTCAAGTAAGTGTATGAAAAATAAGAATTATGATGTTATTTATTAAAACAATGTATTTAGAAAAATCATTTAATAAAAAATAAATCAACATTACTTATGTATTTTTTCTTCAAGTTTAGTGATTCATTAATTATGGTGCGTCTTATCTTGGATTATTTAGTCATGAAGTATTTTATAATTGTTCATAAGGGATGTTTGGTTGTCCTTGAAGCATTATTTGGAGATCATTCAGTTGATATAGATTTATAATGAATAATGTGGGGGTTTAAAATCATTGATTGAATTTAAAGGCTTTTCCCGGAACATGCATGCCGTCTGTTTAGAAAAATTAATGATAAAAAACTTGTTTTAGAATTATTAATTGATAGTTTTTAAATATATTTTGATATATCTAGTAAACCGATGTTTATGTATTTTTTATATAAACAATATAATAGTTTTTATTTATGTTTACATTATTTAAAAACTTATTTTTTATGGTTCTATAAAAATTTAATTTAAGAGAAATATTTTTTATTCAAATTGATAATTATTATAATGTAAGGAATGATTGGAATGATTTTTAGTTTATTTATATAGATATATTTATATGTTCTTATATATTTAATATACAATTTTAATTTGGTAGAGATATGTTTGTCTAAGTTTAATTTGTTTAAGTTGGTTGTTATGTCTATATTTTTCTATGAAGATAAGTGTGCATGTTACATTGATATTTTTCCTAGAGTTACATGAATTAAAAGGATTTTTGTGTTTCCTTGATTCATTCATTTTCTCTCAATCATATGATCACATGGTTTGGTTACTCATGCCCTTTGGTATTCATGAAATATATTTATAAATTAAAGTCTTGTGTGGTGTGGATATTGTTTTATATATCCATAACCCATTATACAATATAGAAAAACCCTATTAAAATAAATATAATATACCAACTTAAAATCAAAAATTGATTATTTAAATACTACTCTTTTTAACTTTAATTAAAAGAGACGTACTTGATAATTTAAAATATAGTGATACTTAAAAAATAGTTTGAAAACAAACTCTGAAGATGGGCAAGGTCTTCATTCGTATATGAATCAACATCATTGAAAATTTATAATAATAGTGAATGTTATAAGATTAAAAAAATATAATATTATGATATAAAACCTAAAATAATTAATATATCTAACCTTATCAAATTCATTTTTGACCTAGTTCTAATTATCTTATACATGAATCTTAAAACATAATAACCATATTCCAACATTCCCTTTTTATGATGACACTACGGTTATAAAAAATTAAATTGAAAATAAAACCAATATATATATATATAATAAACAAATATTATCTAATATGAAATATATACCATTAATTTCATGTATTGGATTGTATTTGGATCCTTTATCAACAAGTGATCTTTGTTAAACTTTTTGCATGACTTGTATTTTCATATATATCAACTAACAAAACATGTATAAACAATAAGAATTAAAAATAAAGAACTTATAAAAAAAGAATAAAACTTACTTGGTTAATAATTTTCTAATTTTTTATGAACACCACCAAATAAATAGTAAAACCTATATAATATACATTCATGTTGGAAGAACATGTCTAACATCCCCTGAAATCCACAATATAAAATTTCACAATTAATAACATTATAATGAATATTAGTTCATAATTATATTAGTCTTATTATCCATTAGTTAATGAAAAAATCTAGAATCCAATCTTCTTAGTTTTTAATCTCTTACATATATATGTAACTCTAGCATCATTATTTAGATATTTCATAGATGTTTAATTTATTTTGGATCTATAAGAACATAAAAACTATTGGTATCATTTTGAATGATAAGTATGTGTAGATACGTAATTAAATAAGAAATATAATAAGTTACTTGAAAACATCTTTATTTAAAGAAAGAAAAACTGAAACATAAATTATCTTACATAGATTACAATTGTAACACAGGCATGCTAAGCTCATAAAACATAACCAAATCCATGATATATTTTTTGAATATTCTTAGTGGATAGTCTCTTCCACATATATCAGATGTCATCTAAAGCTCATAAATATTATCCAATGAATAAGAAACCTAGGATAATATTTTTAACCCCTTAGAAATCTCATAAGTATTTGAAGTTGTTGGTTCTTGAACCATTTTTTTCATTAATTATTTTGATTTTAGATACACCTATAAAAATAAAATGTATGAAAACATTATAATTAATTTTTAATAAAATGTAAATAATATTTAAAAATAATACATACCTCATATTTTAGATAATGAAGAAATCTTGCTGAAAAAAATAAAAAATGACCCATATAGTCTCCAACTCAAGTAACCCGCTCAGTACGCAAATGGCTATAGAGTATTTAGATTAATAATATCATGTATTGATATTATTACTTGAACTAACTGCATAGTCTAGTGATGTACAGAATCCCCCAAAATATGTATAATTTCATATGCTAAAATAAATTCATGGGGATCTCTACCATATAAGTCACAATATATGTTCAAGCCCAAACTAGGAGGTGAAGGATATATAGAGGAAGATTGGGCAGGCTACGCATACTGTGCAAGATACATGGGCTATTATTGTCTCTTAAATTGTTAAATCACAGCCTAAAAAACTGATTGAATTTGATCACCCATGGAATATTTTATTCCTTTTAGTTTAGATTTTAAGTAATATATTTCTGGGTCTCTTGATTTCTTACTTTGATGACCAAAAACCTTCCTAATACTGACACTAGCCTTGTATCCTCTTATGCATCTAGGGTGGTCAGGCCTTCCTAAGTAGTAGCAAGGATATACATCATTCCCTCAGGGATAAAAGTCCACTATATCTCTTCCTCCTAAAGGTCATCCTGATATAAAAAATTAAAATGGTATATTAGTGTGGTTAATTTAAAAAATACAATAATTAATGAAAATTACAAATTAATTTCTTACAATTCTGTCAGCAACTTAGTTAGATTTCTCTATAAGATACTTTTCATTTTTCTTCTTCTCACTCTTTTCCATTTTTCATGGTGAGTTGGAGGATATAGAGGGCCTAACTAGACCTCTTATGAACCACTACTTGATTTATCGCTTATGAATACTTTTTTTTCAATCATATTATCCTCCAATAAATGATAACCTCCACATGATAAAGTATGCAGGTATACATTATGCAACTTGATATCTTGATGATATCTTCTTGAGTGGTATTATATAAAAAACTAATATATAATCAGGTAATATATAAGAAATTTCACAATATAAAATAATTATCATACAAAAAATGCTTCATTAAGTCAGTGGGTGAAACCTTTATTCCATGTATCTACATATAAAAACCCATACTTGAGGCATGGGTCTTCATTCCATAACCTCCCAGAAACATATATTTTTTTCAATTATGTTTTAAAATATCTTCACCAAACCACTTCTTAAGATTGAAATATATTCTTAATTTCTTTCATTTCATGAAAATTGAATGTCATCTGTAATTGAATACATTAAATATTGGACATATAAAATATATAATATTTGAAGAATGAGATAAAAATAAATAAATTGTGATATTTTACCATTATAGATGCCCAAAGATACTCTTTATCTATCTTGTTGACTTACTTCCAATGAGGATATAAAATGTTAATCTTGTAATGACTCTTCATAGTGATATAATTGGAAAACTACAATGCATTTGGGCCAGTTGGGTTATTATTATAAACAAAATTAATATGTATTCTCTGGTCTCCATAAGAAATTTATAGTTTTGGTAAATTTATAATCCCACATCTACCAACTCTAGAAATAATTTTATCTATAGAAGAAGGAAAATACTCCTCCACAGGAGGCACATCATTAGTCCTACAATTTTTTTGTAAATAAATTTTTTTATTTCATTAAATAATCATATTACTGAATATTTAATAATATGGAAAAAGATATATATCTCAACAACTATTCCTTTACCTCTTTGTTTGACATTGAAATAGACAAGTGTAATGAAATTTTCTGTACTTTCATATTATAATAAAAGTGAATATTTAAAAATAATTATTAAAAAAATATGCAAGTAAAAAAGAGCATCACACATGAGTAAGTTTTTAAAAAATAATATTTTTTTTTCATGATTATTAACCAAAAAATATGAAATTTAAACTATTAAATATATACATTAATTCTAAAAATATAAAAAAATTATGAAATTTAAATATCACAGATACAAAAAAGTATTTTTATATGCATAAATTTAACTAAAACATAATGATGTACATCGAATTTTTCAATCAAAAAATGTTTAACCATAACTATTTAATATAAAGTTTAACACAAAAATCATATAAATAATCAATATATATATATAGTTAAACATCCAATAATTAAAAAAAATAGAGTTTTTACACAAGTAAATTTCATTAAAAAAATAAAATATAAATATTTACCTAAATAATTAGGAGATTAATTTAATGTTTTCCCTATCCATTCAACATTATTATTTCATATAGAATGGACTATATATAGAATATAGTTATTCTTATCATCCAAAAATCACATAATAGATGAATAAACCTCACATAAATCCATATCATCATCTTCCGCATAACCCAAATGAGTTATTTACCCTTGAAAAATAATGGACCACTGATCATTCAATGGATCAATGAAAAAATATATTTTATTTTCATGTTTTCCATAATAAATGTGTTATATTTGTAACTAAATATTTTCAAATCAACCGGTGTTAACCCATAATTATCATGTTTCATGCCACTATTACTATCAGCTAAGTTACACTTAAACACTGTTACTCAGAATTTAGTATAATAAATTTCCCTTATATCCTCAAGAACTCCAAAATATTCCATTGATTTATAAATTGGTTTTTTATATTCTTCACTAAAAAAATTTAGTGCTTTAGCAATTACCATTATCTCACTATTTTGAATAATACTCTTTTCATCCTGATTATTTTGTGTAAAATGTGTACCCATTAATATCAAAACCAATCCATGTGATCACATTAAGAGAGGATCCCATGACAAGTATTTCAATGTTTCTGATGTGGATATATATGTGTTGAAATTATATTTAAACCATGAAAAATGTATTTTTATGATCCATCATCAACTAATTTTCATTTATTTTCATATATAGTACTTTTAATTCATCAATATGAGATGATATATATGATTGAACCTCATATGTCTTGTTCAAAATGTATAAATGCGCCAACATCAATTCATCACATGGAACAAACTTTACCTTTAATCATTGAACCCCTCTACCTTCACTATCAACTATCAAATATTGAGATATAGGGAGACCAATATGCTCAAATTTATATAAATAACAAGTACACAACTCAATCACCCCTTCCATTACATATTTTTGAATAATAAAGGACTCTATTCGATGATTATTTTTAACATATCCCATCAAAAAATTTATATATATATTTCAAAATGATACATCCCAGAAAAAAATGAATAGACCCACATATTCTTATCTCATGAACAAAATGAATTACTATATGAACCATTATATCCAAAAACTTAGTGGAAATACATTTCTAATTGAAAAAGTACAAGAGAAGAATAATTCTTCAACACATATGACAAATTTGAATAAAAAACTTTTCTAAAAATGTATTTGAAAAAATAACATAACTCGATGACAATTTTTCTGACAGGTGTAAGCAATATACCACACAGTGTGACCGATAATAGTTATTACATCAATACATGAATGCCTTGAGATTTTATACCTATTAATTTATAATCCTTAAATGACACAAAAATATTCACATTTAAGGAATATCCACTGGGTACTTTAATTCCATGCATACACTAGAAAAAATTCAACTTCTTACTCTTTCTTAATGCGTGAAAAGTGTGAGGTAAATAAATTCTATTTTCTTTCATAGTGGGAGATAACTCCTAATGTATTCCCATAGATATCATGTCTAATTTAGAATTTGATCAATATTTTGTATTTCCTTCTATGTATAACAAACTTATGATCAAACTATCACCTATAGTTTTCTCAATATAACATCACTGTTATGTTTTATCTTTAAAAATATCTAATAAGATAGTTTGAAAAAAATAAACCGTTTCTTCCAGATGTTTTTTTGATGACCATGAATTTCTTTCTTTCAAGATTTTAAATAAATATTTTTCACCATGTCTTAATATTCTTTAACTTACAATGGTTGTGGGGGAATATTATATTTCTATAAATTGTTAAATTATTTTTAAATCTATAATAAGGATTATCCATTCAAAAAATATATTTGATGTCCCATGTACACTATCTTTCTTCCATTATGAAATTGATAATATAAAGTCTCTTCTTCAAATATTAGAAAACATGTATATCCCTTAACACTATATCCAGATAATTTTCCATATGAAAGAAAGTAATTTATAGTGAACATTATCATAGAATGAAAAATAAAACACTCATTCTTGCATGAATCAAAAAATGTAACCCATATCTCCCATATAAGTTTCAAATAATCAATTAATGGTGAAAGATACACATGAATACCATTTTACAGCTATTTTGGTCCCAAAATCATCAAGCTCATCATAACATATTTTTTTATACATATATGTGGGGATAAGTTATAAACTAATAAAACATATTCCATAAACTATGTTGTATATTGAGGCTCTGATATTAATTCATTCCATCCATGCATAGTTCCATTTTGAGATTTCTATCTTTACTTCCAAAATCATGATTTTTTATAAAATATATCCAACTTCGGTGAATCAGCAGGGTGATATAAGTTATTGTAAGATCATGGATTTTATATGAGGTATATATATTTTTATTTTGAGATTAATTATTTGGTTTTGACCTAATATGATTTCCTGATGATGTTACTGAGGAAACTAGGGTGTCTGGGGATTGTTCAGATAATGAAGGTTGGATTTTTAGAGAAAACAATTGGGCCGCATGGTTAGTAAAAACTGTGTGATGCAGGACGCATGATTTGAGTAAACCGTATAGGAATTTTAGTGAACAATAGAGGAAATATAGTATTCCCTAACCATGAGACCTAGTCCACATTCTTGTGTGATTATTGTGGAGTTTTTGGTAGAGAAAAAAATGTAAGGTTGGAACATGATTTGAATAACCATGCACCATGACCATGCGAGGGGGGTATTTAGGAAGAGAAGGGTGCATAGTTCGCACACAGTTTGGCCAATCATGCGAAAAAAATGTGTAAACCAGTATTTATTTGGGAAATGACTATTTTTCCATTAATACTTTAAATGTTTAACCCTCCTTATTTCTCCTCCTACAAACATGAGGTATCTTTCTCTTCATTTGAGATATTCTTCAAGGATTTGAAGTAGGATTTGATCCCATTTCATTATTCGAACTTTAATTCAAGTTTTTTTCATCTCATTGGATAGCTATCATTGAGTTCTATGTTCATATTTCACCTTTTTCTATTTTTCTTTCTATTAGAGACACTATTTTTGGTGCAGGATCTTGTGCCCAATTTTTACGGTGTTTATCCGTTATTTGATTTTCTTATGATCTGGATTGAATGAGAGGCTGATATTGGATAAGTTTTCTTTTACAATATTAAGTTAGGTGGTCTATACTTTTACCTCAATGTCTTGTTGGTTATAGATTTTTGTCTATATGTCACATACTAGACATTCTGGGAAATGTTTTCTAAATTAATTGAACCTTGATTTAAATGATAAAATCATGTTTTAGACGTGAACTGAAATTATTGGTGGTGGCATAATGAGTGTTATCTCACACCATGTTCATGAAACCATTGGGTACCCAGACAGACTTCATGGATGTAGGTAGGGATAGAGGAAAGCGCCTGCTTGTTGATGCTTGATTCATTATTGTGTAGGAGCAGGGGGTATAAGACCAAGATTTGGATTGTGATGCAATCTAGGGATAATTCATTTTTGGAATTTTTATACTTTTGATACATGTATTGTACTGGATGTTTGCTTCCATGTATTACCTATGTTTTTTATAGCATTCCATGATCATCATTTTTATGACATTACTGGATGTGATTACTTGGTTTTTATATGATGGCTGTTTATTCTTCAACTTTTCAATTATTTAGATGTTTCCAATATTGATTGTATTATTTTACCACTATGATACACTATGAACATGAGGGTATAGTCTCTCCACTATTCCACCATAGATCCTCACTGCTATTCAACAACCTCTAGTATATAAGGAGGAATGCTTGAAGCCATGATGCCAACTGGGTTTGAATACTGTTGAGTGAACCAAGTATGAGACATCACAATGTGGTATTTGATATTATTTTATTTTGTTTTATTATTTGGGAATATTATATAGGAGATTAGGAATGCATTGGAATTTTGTAATTGGTTATTCCTCAGAGTAACAAAGCCACGTATAGGGAATGACTAAATTACATGGGATGGGACATATTGTTTTGGCTTATGATTATTATATTTTCCTTAATTTCTCAATTGGGTAATGCACTTAATGTTTTATGATCCTTATGATTACATATGTTTACACATGGTCTGTTGTGGTAAGAAAATATTTCATCATTCATCATCATAATAACTTTAGGATTTATATGTCATTCATTTATTACATCATGTTTTTGTGCCTTATTGATTTATCCATGAAATTGTGATAACATTTCATGAAGGAACTTGATAAATAACTAGTTTGGATTAAATTTATATCACACATCTATTAATAAGGTGTATGGGCCCTTCTAAATTGGAAGTGGTGATCCATATAGATCAACCTTTTGAAGATATATACAATGTAAATAAGAATTAATTTTAATGAAATTGAATTCTGGAATGGATGGTCACCATTAAATAGGGATTCTAATTGAAATTTAAAGGGAATTTTCTCCTATAAATTGCAATTCATACCTTTTATATTGGGACCTTTGAATTATAGAAAAGAACTTGGCCCTGACCCGACCCTTGTAGTGGGTAGTAGGCAGTATCTCATGCATTATTATGATATGTATATCTCCCATACCTAGATTTAGGAGAAGGAAGTGGGGTGTGACATGTGTTTAAGAAGGCTTGTTATTCTCCTACTTATATATCTATGATCTTGACATTATCAAAATTTTATTGAGGTGTTCACTTATAATTTATAGAGATATGTCACCGCGACGACCTCCAATCGTCTGCCAGGAGGGTGGTGATGACCATGCTTTGGTGGTGGTGGTCCTTGGTCCACCAATGGAACCTCTCATATTTCCTCTTGAGGTACCTCTAGTTGTTCCTAATATGGGTGTTGGGGGCCATTTTCAAGAGTGTTTTCTATGCTTTATGCAGACCATTCAGGGAGCACTACCACCTACCTCGACTATGGAAGAGTCGATGCATGTGTTTTAATAGTAACATTCTTCCAACTTTTTGGGGGATAACAGACCACATGAAATAGATTCATGGCAAGAGGCTATGATATCAATACTTGAGAAACTCAAGACACCTCATGGGATGAGAAGGAATATATTTACATACATGCTATGAGATTCTTCCAAGAGATGGTGGAACATGATTACTCAGAGAAATCATCATCGGGATATGGACTTAAGGAATTTCTAGATGGAATTCTATGATTGTTTTATCCTGATATATTGAGGCTCAATAAATCCAGAGAGTTTATGTATATGGATCATGGAACATTATCATTCATAGACTATTCTTCTTGTTTTATAGAGATCCATCGATTTTCACCTATTATATTAGGTGAAGAGGTATAAAAATCTAGGTTATTCGAGGATGATCATAGACATGACATTTGATCATAGTTTAATTTCTTACAGTATACTACCGTGATAGAAATAATAAATTAGGCACTAATTACTAAACATAACCTGAGGGAAGCTGGGGGCGCAGAGCAAGGTAAATTAGCTTATCAACCTAGTGGTGCCATGTCAGGCGGAAAGAAGAGACGCTTTTAGGTCTCTCATAAGGAAAATACCATCCAAATCATGAGTGCTGATAGTTTTTTCTATCATCAGTGTGGAAGGTAGGGAAACTTGAGGAGCCGGTGTGATAGAGGCCCAATCGTGTACTGGGCTTGCGGCATGATGGACTATCTACAATAGTTTTGTAGGAATTTTCCTCTAGTAGGTAGTGAGATAGGGACTGCACCAACTCCATGTTCAGGAGTGGGTTTAACAAATTCCCATCAAATAAGGATTTGGATTGCGACCGACCAATTAGGTCGAGGTGGTGGTCATGGCTAGGGTAGCAAGAAACCTGATTCTCAATGACAGTAGAGTGGACCTGCTTTGGGTAGTCAGGCTATATCTTAGGGTCATAGTTCAATCCAGATGTATACAGTACATCTGATACCCAATGAGTAGAGTTTCAGACATTCTACTATGAGAGTTACTATTCTAGTATCCTCCACGTTTGCATATTATCTTTTCAATATAGATGTGTCTCATTCTTTTATATTTGTACCTATTATAGAGATCCTTGGGTTTTATGTTCATTTTGCTCACGGTGTGATGAAAATTTGTACTTTGTTGGGGATTTTATTATAGAGTTCATGTAAGTGCATGAATTTACTATTGAGATAGGTTGGTGTTAGTTCACATGGGATATCTTTTTCCTTGAGATGACATGGTTTGTATTCATTCTTAGGATAAACTAGTTGGTTTCCTATCATGCATATGTTGACTGTTATCGCTGAAGGGTGAATGTCACATCATTATAGGGTAGTTTTTTTATTAAAAAGGGTGAATGGGATGTCCAAGTGATCCAAGATGTACCCAAGCATCATGAGATGGGTGGTATGATGTCCAAGATTGATAATTTATATCTGGATAACTAGAGAATGCATCAAGTAGACTTCCCTCAAGTGGTTGATCATTTCAGGGACTTTTTGCAATATAAAGTTTTAGGACTACCTTCTGAGAGATAGGTAGAGTTCTTCATCGAGCTAGTTTCATGAGCTACACTGGAATCCATTCCTCTTTACAAGATGACTACTATAGAGTTGTAGGAGCTCAAGAGGCTGCTAGAAGACTTGGAAGAAAATGGGTTCATACAACCCAATACTTATCTGTGGAGTTCACCCACCCTTTTTTCTAAGAATGAGCATATAAACCTTCATTTATGTGTGGATTTCTAGAAATTGAACCAATTGATGGTTAAGAACCAGTATCCATTTCCTAGAATAGATTATCTCCTCAACTAACTTTGAGGAGATCAGGTCTTCCTAAAGATTCATCTGAGATCATGTTATCAACTGGTTCATGTATGACCTTAAGACATACCTCATATAGATTTTCATATTTGGTATAGTCTATATGAGTATTTGGTTATTCCTTTCAATATCATTAATGCACTAGTAGTTTTAATGGCACTGATGAATCAGGTTTTCCATGCATATCTAGATTTTTTTGTGGTGGCATTCATGGAATACATCTTGGTGTATTCTCATGATTAACATGACCATGAAAAATATATTGATATCGTATTGTATATACTAAAATAGAATCAGTTATATACTAATCACAAAAAGTTCCATGTCTAGATGGATAAAATTCACTTCCTGGGTCATATTATCTCAGAGACATGAGAATCAGTCAACCCATAAAAGGTGAGAGTTGTATTTTCCTAAGAGCATCCTAAGAATGTATTTGATATATATAGTTTCTTAGGGATAGATGAATATTATTTTAATGTCATACATGACTTCTCATGCTTATCATCACCTCTTATAGGATTGACTAATTAGGGTGTGAAGTTCTTATGGTCCAAATTCTGCGAGATAGACTTTTAGGAGATGAAAGTGAGACTGACTTTAGTGCCGATTCAGATTCTTTCAGATCTGGGAAGAAGCTATACTATATATTATGATGCATTAGGTATAAATATAGGAGTAGTTTTGATGTAATAAGAGGGAGTCATGGCATACGGGTCTTGTCAGTTGAGGCCACACGAGAGGAACTACTCGACACATGATCCTGAGTTAGCCATTATTATTCATGATTTTCATTGTAGGAGGCATTACTTACTGGGAGAGAATTTTTGGGTGTACACGGACCACAAAATCTTTAAGTACAAATTTACACAATGTGACTTGAATCTTAGGAAACTAAGGTGGTTTTAATACACACAGTTTTTTGTCTTCATTCTTAACTATATGCCTAGAAAGGGAAATGTAGTCGCCAATGCATTGAGCATGAGGACTCAGATCTAGGTGTTTCAAAAGGCCAGTAGCAAGTGGAAGATTATGGAAATGTTTTTCGATATGAATATAGAGTTTCAGGACCATCATGGACAGTCTATAGTTGCATCATTATCAGTGACTAAGATGACCAGTTGAGGATATACCTAACACTAAGAGTGAGGGTGAATTAGTGTTGGGGACTTTTTAAATGAATTCCAACTTTTTTATCACTATAACTCTTGACCTTTTAGGATCTTGATTATATTATTCTCTTTTCCTCGTCGTATGAAATAATATGAAATCAGTGAAAATATGCACATGATATTTTTACAAGGTTAACTAGTCAATAAGAGTAGCTACATCCTTAACATGTCTGGGAATGACCAGTGCATGGATTCTCCACTATAATTTGACAATTTTTACAGTGTATTGGCTAGGGAAACAATCCTCTATCCAATGTGAGTCCCTACACTTTGGAGGGGGGATCCTCTTCCTGAACTGGTGATGACCTATTCCAACTTGCAACTTCTTTCTGGTTCTTTATACTTCCACTGAAGACAGTCTTCCTCCTTCTTGATAAGGTAGGTTTTGTTCTTGATCTTCTTTAGTGATCTTCACTTAGTTACTTTCAAAGTAGTAGGAATGAAACTTCCTTTCTTCTTCTATATTCTTCTATAGTGAAAAACCCACTACAATACTCCTTTCTTCTTCTTTAGTGAAACAACCAACTACACTAGAACTTATTATTCCTTATTCTTGTATATAATCATAAACACATTTGTGATTGTTCAAACATAGAGGATCAGATCACTGGTCATCATCATAACCAACACTCCTCATTTCTTCTGTTTATACATGCATGAGATCATGCATGTGGAATTTAGTTGAACTCTTATCTTCCACTTATTTTCTTCTCTTTGAATGTACACAAATCACTTTGATGTAACCATGCACAAAGAAACACAAACCCAAAGTTGTATAGGCCTTTGTATAGGTTATTCCTCCTTCTTCACATGCGCACACACATAGCCTAGGTATTCTTTAAAGGATGCACATGCGTGCATGAAAAAATGTTCTACACTTCTTCAAACAAGTTCCTTGTTCACTAAATACAAACCCCTAAAAATAATGTATATATATTTGTGAAAGTAGAAGGGTTTTCTCACATTTTTTTTGTGAATTCCATAGGTTCATGGTTCTTCTTATTCACACTGAGGGTACGCGTGGTTCACCTTCACAAAACCCACGACGGCTTGTGGCTCTATCTTCACAAGGCACAACATGGGTGCACATGCACTGATTGTGTACCCACAAGTTCTTCTTCACGAAACACAGTGAGGGTTTTGGGTAAAATTTTCATGTGTCTTTGGGTCTCTTAATTTCATAGGGGGTGTGTCTCCTCTTCTTTGCGAGACACTTCAAGAGTGTGTTTCACTTGTTAAAGTCCTGCGAGTCTCTGCTCAGTGATGCTCTGTTTTTGAGAAACATGAGCTCTCTGGTGTCTATATGTAAGGCTTCCTCTTAGCCTTGAGGCATCATTTTTTATTAGTAAGGATCAAATATTTTTCGTGTTTCAAATCACTAAATATATTCTCATGAAAACTAACCTTTGAATAACCAAGATCTTCTATGTTTAATATTTTCAAACCTATATTTGAGATATGCTGCATATCTTGGTGTTTCCTTTTTCAAACTTGGTACCTTCTCCTATCTTGTGAAAAAATCACGTGCATGCACTGAGATCACATGAAAATCTCATTTTAATCCTTGCACGAATCTATCCATGTGGCCGCGTAGCTTCGCTTTCTTTGGACAAGCTTCATCTTCTAGTTTTATGAATGCATGCAAGATAAAGATTGCATGCATGGACTCGGTATGATCAAATGATCTTTACAATGTCAGAATGATGAGGAATGGGAGTTTGGACGTGGTTCTTCATAATCTCGAATGAGTGGTAGCGGTGTTGGTGAGTGTTGGAGGAGGAATATAATGCTGGTGATGTTTCAGAAACCGTAATAGAAATTAGATGACCCTCATTTAAACATGAATAGTGCTGAGTGATGGATGACTAAGATTAGATCACGGGCATAGATGAGATGTGTGGTTATGATCACTTCTATGTTTTTAAATGATGAACAATAACTTGTTTCACTTTTCCCATATCAAACTAGAGACATGGGTGGAGCGTGGTATATCAATCAAGCTACTTTGACCGATCACTAGATTACTCCTCCTCCCTCCATGGTACCACCCTGTATCATGTTCTGTGGGTGGACTCTATACCCACCTTATGTGGTCTTAGACCCAAAAATCTGCATAGAGTTCTACTCATACACTCCTCCAAGCCATAATATGGCCTTTCCACTCACGGTCCAACCTTGGCCAGCCTCTCTATTGCTTGGTTGACCCCTATGGCCCACATGTGCCTCAGGTTGAGGATGGCTGGTTAGCTCATGGGCTGGACCAATTTTTTTACTGAATCCCATAAAAAATAATACTTCTAAGTGTAAAATTTCAGGGCCACCTTAAACCATAAACCTCATACATGTCTGGCACAAATACCAGGTATCTTCTTCAACAATCATCCTTCTTTTATTTTTGGATTATTAATTCCAAATAACACACTTAAATCATTATCTTCATTGTTGTAGACTATGTATCACATATGATACAAGTTCTTTGAACTTATGATCAATGCATCAATTGTCTGAATTTCCATTATCCATTAACTTTGGAGTTCCTTCTTCATTTTGACCATTATTGAAAACTATTGACAACACATATAACTTATACAAAAAGTGTTCCCAACAGTGACCTCTTCACTTATGAAGAGAGTAAAGATGAGGAAGTTATTAGATTCTAAGGGTTTGGTCCTATGGGAGGTTGTGGTGGGTGAGGACCCACCACTTGGTTGGATTGTTGGCAAGGATGAGATATTGGGTATTCACAGACACATCTGGGTTCTGATAGATTTTTGAGAGGAGATGATGTGAGAGTCACATTCCTCTATATGTTTGGTTTATATCAATCTTACCAAGATGTATCATGACTTACACTATCAATATGGGTGGCTGATGATGAAGTAGGAGATAGTCGAGTTTGTTACAAGGTGTTCCATCTGTCAGAAGGTGAAGGAAAAACACTAGTGACTAGCTAGTATTTTACAATCGTTACCTATTCCTGAGTAGAGATTGGATGAAATCACCATTTATTTCATGACGGGGATTCCTAGATCACCACTGGGAAGTGATTCCATATGGTTGATCAAAGACAGGTTGAAAAAGTTCTCCCATTTTCTTCCTATTTAGGATACTCTTTTAGAATATGAGATTAGAAGGATTTAAATTCATGAGACCATACACCTACATAGGGTTCCATGATCTATCATATCTAAAAGAGATTTTAATTTTACATCATGGTCATGGCAGGGGTTTTAGAGAGAACTAAGTCTATATATACTATTAAGAACAACTTATCACCCGTAGACTAATTGTCATTACAAGTGTATGATATAGGTTTTATAGGACATTATTCGAGCATGCATCCACCCCTATGTTGGTTATAGGTAGAAGAGGTATCACTATTGGGTCTTTTTTCTCATTCTAGAGGCTTTAGATTAGGTTTAGATTATCAAAAAGTGGATGTCTATAGCTCAGTATATATGTCGATCATCACCGCCGACTATTAGAGTTCATGGTGGGGAGTCAGTTTTTTTTTGCGAGTTTTGCCTAGGTTGGGGCATAGATGATTTAAAAAACAGTGGAAGTTATTACCTCGTTAGGTAGGACCATTTGATATTTTCATGAGAGTTGGGATGGAAACCTATCAGTTGTAGTTACAAAAGAGGTACCAATCCAAGCATGATGTCTTCCACATATCTTAGATTCATCGATATCATTCTGATCCATCACATATTCTTCAGCCCGATGAGGTTGATATAGAAGTAGATGCATCCTTTGAAGAGCATCCTATCTATATTGTTGACTGGAGCACAAAGTTTCTTTGAGTCCAGTAAATTACTCTGGTATGGTTTATATGGAAGCACAGCTGTGTATAGGATGAGACTTGGGAGTGGGAGGCTGATGTATGTTCCTAGTGGTTAGAGTTATTCTCAGAGGATGTATGACCACCCTTGGAAGGGAAATTCAGGGATGCATTGCTCTAATTGGGGAATATTTTGAGATATTTGTTTTTCTATTAGCTTCATATAAGGACCCGACCATAAATATTACATAATATTAAATTAAATGAATAATTCACATTGAGGATCTTTTCAGGTTTAGAGTTTTAGAGAATTAGGACATAACTATTACATCTCAAAAGATTACAAGGTGGAAATTTCTACACAGATTCCATTTTTTTAATAAAATAAAAACTCTTGAAAAAAAGAGTCATGTCTAGTTCCATGTTTTAGATAGCATGACTTTTCCTTGATCCCATCCTTGACCCTATTCATCTTTAAGTCCTGTGAAAACATTTCAAAACTTGGGATGAGCATAAAAAGCTCAGTAAGGGTTATAAAACAAAGAATGAAAACATTTGTTCATAAATACATACAAAACATGAACTCTTTTAATTACCTCATGAAATCATAAGATTTATGAAAGACACATAGAAATCATTAATCATAAAGGTAACTTGCGGCATCCTTACCATACTTACATTGTAGCTATCACAGCTACATAGGGAGTTACTTTGGAATACCCATCATAGTATATTACCTAAATATCTTAGGAGAAAAATTCATGTTTACCTCCGTCACATTACCCAATGCATTGTAGAGCTATCTCAGGCTCACCCGCCCTAGGTTTATCACGGAACCACCCATATACGTAAATAATGCCCAAGAACCATAACATGATCATAACACATAACATAAGAATAAAGGAAAGATAACATTTCCACATTGCAATAATAAAATATCATTTCAAGATATTGAAATAATAAATCCATTGTCAAAATCATTTTCAATACCAAAATACGTAAAAAGAGTATATGGTATTTATTTTTCCTTTTAAAAAACATTCTGACTTGTTAAGGAAGCCAAAGATCAAATAATACTCGCGGCGGTGGAAAGGTCGTTTTCACCGCTTACGTTAAAAAACATTTTTTCTTGTCATTTAGTAAAATGATTCGTATAAAAATATTCCCTTTGAATAAAATGAAAAGTCAAAGGGGTTTATATACCGTATAAAATAAAGTCGTGTATAAAACTAGAAATGCCTCAATGAAAGGAGATTGAGACGAAGTCCCTTACCTCGTGTCCGACTTGACTCAATCGTTCTTTAATTCATAAAATGAACTTATACTTCATATATCATACCGCTTAATAAAATAAAACTAGTTTCTACTAACCAGGGACTTCCTGTAGGCCAGTGGTAGGCGATAAAGGCCAGTCGCACTTCGGTTGTGGGTTCGATTCCCACAGCCTTGTCCGACGCGATGGGATGTCACCCGTCCTGTAGGTTGTCCTTTTTCTAAAACTACATTACTATAACATCCCATCAATAATATCAAAAAAAAACTTTTATCCTTAAACAATACTAACTTATGTCCAACATAGTCCATTCCAATCTTTAGGCTTATCCATAATACTGCTGTCCAATCTCATATTATAGTGAAACTGATTACCAAAGAGTTCATATAACAAGCATGTTAATACCATCGTTGATCCCCGTATATCATGAGATATGTCTTGTTGGTCACATTCCAAACATTCGAAGGCCTTAATCATGTATTCTCTTAAAAAATGAATACCCATTGAACCTTAGTGAAAACATTAATGCAGTTAAAAGTTAACACTTTCCATATACCAAAATACTAAAAATACTATATACTCAAACCATGATATCACTTAGTCCTTATATCAATCATGAGCTCATGAATACTGTCAAACATTTCATTTTCTCCTTATCCCTTCATTATGCGCATATCATCTGCTTTCCAAAATATTTTAATCACTTTTCATGGTTACCGGTACCTTAAAATTATTGAAAACCACAATAGACTAATACAAAAATATTCCAATACACAATAAAAGTACCTTAACAACATTATTCTTTAATACCAATACATAAACACTTAAATCCATCCTCTTCAATGATTATCCTGGAATAAGTCCTTCCTTGATTTAGAAGTAACTTTTTAGGTCAGGGCATTGAGTTGGGTAATGCCCATGTTCTCCACAAATAATACATTGAACTCCATAACAGTCTGTCACTCTATGACCCTTTTCTGCACACAGATAACATCGGTCCCTCCATTTGAGGTATTCATCAAGGTTCTTCTTCCCTTCTTTATAAATCTCAATATTCCTTTATTTATGCTCCTCAACATGCGAACATGCATAATAGTCTATCTTCCTCTTATTTGATGAATTAGGCATACCACTAAATTTCACCTTGTTAATCATATATCGCGATGACTGATTCGGCATAATCACAATATCTTTATCTCTAGGCATTACACAATTTTGTTTCTCATAGTCACCAATTTGTACATTGGATTCAATGTTAACCGAATTCCTTCTGGTTCCCTCCATTAACTAAAACACAAAAAGAATTCTGTGAGAGGAAAAATCATGCTAGGGAAAACAACATAGTAAAGGGGGAGTACCCTCAACATCTAACATCTTAGGTTAAATTATAATATCCTTATCGAAATTCTAGGAATATAACCTATACGTATACTTAACCTTAGATACATCCCTAGACATACCTTAGAAATATCTCTAGGGATCTCACTAACATTTTCGCATCCTAGTTTCCAAAGGTTGACTAAAACTTTCCTCTGATACCAACTGTAGAGACCCGAAGCTTGACATACATGGACATTACATTACTTTTTCGGAATACTTAGTACATAACAAAAACACACACAAAAGGATCGTAATAGTTTAGTGTCTTTGGAAACTCGGAATATAATCTTCTAATCGTGGTGAAAGATCTTCAACATCTCCCATAAAGATCTTCCTCTTTTTTCTATACCTAAAACCTTTCTTTATATCCTGGGGAAAAGAAAACATAAAAGGGTGAGCTCAAATGCTCAGTAAGGGTAAACAAAAGAAATATCAATCACATCATTTTCATAAGAACATAACATTTTGGAAATCTTAACCTGGAAAAGAGAGCATAATTTCATAACATGGGATAAATCATAGTAGTGAAATGAAATTCCAATAATCATAACTTAAAACATGAAACATTGTGGCATACACACATAATCATAGAGAATCATTTCTTATTAGTCAAGACTCATTTCCAAGACTATCTTAGTGGACAAAGTCCATTTCTGAACCGAGTCACCCTTGTTTCAGTCCTGTTTCACTGAACCGGTATAACCTACCATTCCAGCCATGTCTATCTCATGAGATATAAAATCTTTACCCAATGAATTGGAGGGTGATATAGGTCCCACCCATCTCATAATGATACCATTCTTATGTGTGCCACAAAATCATAAACCTTACATCATAGCATAACCCATGTAATAAAAATGGGATTCGTAAACATAGTTACATCATAAAACAATTCATATAAGATAAAAGAATTCATAAAAATAATTCCATCACAACATAACCAAATCAATGTAATAATAGGGATAGAAACAGAACCCTATGTTATCTTAGATGGAAAATAATTTTGATAAAACACTTGAAATGAATTCTTGAGGAAAATATCCTTTCTTCTTCAAAATCAATTTCTTTTCACAAAACGTCATGCAATTTTAAAAGAAAGAGATTTTATTGAAAATAGTCATGAAATATTTTGGAGGAAGCTTCATGAAAATAAGGCTTTATAAAACCGTAAAAATCCGTTCGTGCTGTATAAGTTAAAAAATACATTCTTCTCGTACCTTTGTCGGAAAAGTAAAAAAGTACCTCGTACAAAAAAAGACAAAAGATTCCTTTCATATCCTTTACTAAAAACTCACCGAAGGGTAAAATTGGATTTAAAAAATTGTAGGTGGATGGAAATAATATTACATATTGAGGAAACATGGATGTGTATGATAAAATACACCCCAGTAAATACCAAAGTATAAACAATCTCGGATAAAAATGAGATTGTGATATTTCCCTTACCTTAGGTCCGATTTTCCTCATAAGTGTCCAAACATTCCTGTATAATGATTTAAATCATGTTATTGACTTATTCCAGAATCATACTCATTGTTATGATATCATATATGGTTCACTTATGACTTTATATTACCCATTCTTTAGTAAATTCCATGTTAAAGAGCGTTTTGGGTAAAATCGTTTCATTTGTCGTCCGTGTTTTGACTTGTAATTATTCATATGATTACTTAGATCATGATTAAATAATTACATAATATAAAACATGATTTATATATAATATATATTCAGAATATACATATATATAATAGATCGATAAATGGAAAGAAATACACCGTTCATGGAGACGGTAGGCCATACGTACGCATGAACACTGTTTTCGTTTCCTTATTGAGTTGAATGGAATTAAGTAGATGAAATACATATATATAAACATAAATCCAGTATCATTATTATGTCATATATTTCATGATTACTTATTATATGTACTTTATAATCATTCATGAATGGTTAAAGTGGAGAATGAATCTCATCGCGTCGTGGAGACGGTAGTCCGTACGTATGCACGAGAAATGATATCGTTCTCATGATCGTGGGACTGTATTGGAGTGTATGTATACTATTTCAGAATAAATATTACTTTAAAATAATCATATATAGTTATTATTTACACCATTATTCCCATCCAAGTAAGGTGGTGGTGGAAAATAGATTTCACCACGGCGTGGAGACGGTATTCCGTACGTACGCACGCGCGGTGATTTCGTTTTCCGTAGGATGGATAGATGGTGAAATAGGGTTGTTTCATACTTATAATAACATATCAGTATATGAGTGATACTGATGTTATTACTTCATAATGAAACAACCTAAGAAGAAGAAGTGGAAGAAGAAATAAAGATAAAAGAATCGGTAATGGACATTACCTCTTCTTTGAAGTGCCTCTTTGAGATCTCCTTTTAGGGCACTAAAATTGGTCTTTGAGGAAGACCAGAACCTCTAGGATGTTTCTAGGGAAGTGGAGAAGAGAATTCGGTAGGGTTTGGACGATCTTGAAGGCTCAAAGTGGTGTGAGGAAGAGAGGGAGGAGGTGCCCTTTTATAAGGGAGGAGAGGGGCACCTTTGGAATAACTAAAAATATTATTTTATTATAAAGTCAATTTCGGTTTTAAATAGCTCCAAATTGAGTTATTTATAAGATAAGGTGGGGATGGGTAGAAATAATCTCATCCAATAGAATTTAGACAATTTTAGGTCATTATATTAATCTTATCTTTTAGTTTTAACTCATAGTTAATTAGATTGACATTTACCATATCACTTTTTATTTTTATATTATATAGTTAATAAACATACCATATACATCCAAGCGACCCCCAAGTTGTTTATTATTAATATATATAACCTTATCTAAGTCATTTGGCCGAACCTTAGATTTTTAGGAATAAAATAACAATTAATAATATAATATTTGTTTTAAAAACTATTTTATGTCAATTTTGACACTATTTAGTAATTGATTTTTGGGAAAATAATAACAGAATGATAAGTTAGAAAAAAGTTAATTAAATCAATAATAACATGTCATATTAACCTATAAAATTAGTGGAATTCATAAAAAGTCTCAAATTATATTTATTTGGGTATTTATAACATCAATTATGTCAATATTTCATTAATAAGATAATTACTGCATCATCGTTGTGTCATAAATAAATTAAATTATTTAATGTCTAAAAATTAAAAATAAAATACCATTATGTAGTAAATCCTTTTAGCTTTCTAATGAATATTTATAGTGGAATTTATCTTATGTATATCCCTATATTAAAAATAATTTATTTATTATACTTTGATTTTAACTATTTTAACCCTTCTTTAAATAAATTAATAATAAATGTCCTAATCTAATACAAGTGGGACTAAATGGTCATATTTTATTCCTAAGTTTGTTTTTGGTCGAATTACACTTGTCCAATAGATTTAGGACATGTGTTAGGGTAATAATAATATCATTTTTACCCTTAATTACCCTATTTACTTTTAACCGTGGTAAAAAAAAGTAAAAAGTTACTATTCACCAAAAATTATTTTCATCTCATTGAACCAAATTTTAGTCCTTGATATTAACCATGTCTCTCGGATTTTCGAAATTCCACTCACAGAAGCGGTAAAATTAAGTTTTATGAAAAATTCAGTTTTTTTAACTACCACTTAGTGGTTTTACTATTCAGCAAAAATGGAAAGTTTTCAGAAAAATACCAAAAATTAGGCCTAAGCTATATTTGATATTAAGAATTCAAAACTGATTTCTATTTTACCAAATTCAGAACATATCAATTTCATTAATTAATTTAAAAATTAGTTCCCGTCGTCAAAACAAATAGCGTGTTTTTAAGATATAATAAATATCAAAAGATTGACACTTGTTTATAACTGGTTTAAATGTGAAATTACATCCAATGAACAAAATTTTATTAAATTGTAAAAATATATTCTAAATATACTTTAAAACCACTCAAATTAATAATTTATCACTATTAATTATTTCTATTAAAAAAGTTCTTTTTAATTAAAATTTAGTAATTTTCACTATTCATCAGAATATGAAAGTTATCCGAAAAGTACCAAAATTTCACCCTAAGCTAATTTCGATATTCCGAATCCAAAAATGAAGTCCATTTTGAAAAATAAAATTTAAAAAATTTCAAAAAGTGCTTACTACTATTCATAACGGCTAGTTTTAATAGCATAACGTTGTTTAGTGAAACTCGGTATTGCGTACTACACACGCTATCAAGGAAGGTCCAGATTGCATGTAATGCAAGGAAAGTCAATGATGCGTGTTGTGCAAGCTTCTTTTGGTGTAGAGTACAACACAAGACATTAATGAAAAGAATATTTTTCATAAAATCTCGGGGTGTTACAAATGGACTCTTCTCCATCGACTCAATCCTTTGCAAGTTATAGGATAATTGGGCCACATCAATCAACTTGGCCCAATCTCACTGGTTGGAACTCATAGTGTCTCAAGTAGAGCTCCAACAAATAATTCACCCTCTCCATCAGAACATTCGTCTAGGGGTGAAATATGGTAGAGTAATTATAGCATCTCTCCTTTTTATAACATAAACTTTCATTACATTACACAAAACTGAGGATCTTTAAGGTTTAGTGTCTTGGAAACCAGGAACATAATACATGAAAAAAACATAAAACATTCTTCTTAAACACTTGAAAGGATTCTACTTAAGTTCATCCTAGGTTCATTACTGCATCTCATAACCTGGGGACATACATCAAAAGAAAGGGTGAGCAGAAGGCCCAATAAGGGAAACAAGAGAAACATTTAACATGTGAACTTGAGATACTTCAACTATGTCATGAAAAAGGACTTTAAGGCATGAGAAAGAAATCATGTGGAATATCATAATAAAAATAACATTTTTCATAACTTTAAGATGTGGATACGTAATTTAACATAGACAATCATGAACATATCATCAAGGTCCATCCCCAAGGTGTCATTTGAAAATTACCAAGGTTATTCACCAAGATATCGTGAAAATTGTAATCTCTAGTGGTTACATCATTACCCAATGCATTAGAGCGCTATCAGGGCACACCCTTAAATTTTTCTTTGTTATCATGTGAGCCACATATATCATCATCAATAATTTCATAAACAACCCATATAGCATAAAAAAATGGGTTTTATTTCATAATCATAATGTTTTAAAACCGCTTTAAAGACATGATCTTTACGTCACTTTAAACCCACGGATGGGGAGAGCGGGTCTCATGTATGTAAATCCCAGAATTTAAAATATCAAATTTTGATATATATGTGAATACCCCTGTATAAATAAGATCTTTGAGTATTCACTTTATAACATAAAATAATTTTGAGGAAAGAGAGAGGCTTTTTGAGATGAAAATTCTGCAGCATAACGGCTATGTTTCGGGTTTTTAGAAAACATTGAAAAGAGAGGGGACATGGGTAAAACATTCATAAATGACCCATAAAACAGTATAGGGATAGAATAATAAGGATATATGAACATGTTAATGAAATTTGAAGGATATTCCATTTGAAATGAGAAACATGGAAGGAAGACAACAATTAGATTTCTCTTATGAAAGTTCGGCAGCCTAACGACGTTACTTAACCTTCAACAAAAATGATTTGAAAAGATCAAATAGGGTCTCTCATAATGTGAAAATAAGAGTTAAGTATGATAGATATATATATCATACCCCAAAATATTTAAAAAGTAACTTTAAAGACTTGACATGAAAGTAGAACTTTGAAAAGAATGAGAAGGGTGAAAGAACCCCTTAAAAATTTGGCAGCCTAACGACGCCACTTAAACTTCAACAAAAAATGAATTGATGATATCAAATAGAGTCTATAATAATATTCACATAAAATTTTGGTATGATAGATATAGAGATCATACCCCAACATAAAAAGGAACTTGAAAGACTTGACATGAAAATAGATCTTTGAAAAATGAGAAAGGTGAACGAGTCCCTTAAAAATTCGGCAGCCTAACGGCGCCACTTTAACATTCTTAAAATGAAATGAAGAGATAAAGAGGGGGTATCTCATAATATTAAAATGAAAAAGACATTAAGATGAATATAAAATAACATCCTCCAACATATGATCATGGATCATAAAATAAATGACATAAAAGAGATTACTTGAAAAGAAAGGGGGAGGTAGGATCCCTTACCTTAAAACATAACTCTTAAAACTAAAAGGTTTGGACCTTGAGGTCTTGGGGGCACCTTGGGAGGACTCCATGGGAGGTAAGGAGACCATAAATTCGTTGAGAATTATTTTGGAGTCCAAAATATGAGATAATGTCTTGGTATTTATAGGGAAAGTGAGGGGACAAGGCATTAATGGCCAAGGGACACCTCATAAGTGGGTTTCTCAAAACCATGTGCTCTCCCAAGATATTTCCCATGAAGTTAGGCCACATGGGGCCCCCAATACAATAATTAATCACCTTTGGTCGTCCAACCCATAAAATATCTCATGAAATCATATGGACACAGTTATGATGTCATTAAACATACCGAAACCCTAAAACTGTATTTTTACTATTCACTGAAAATTCAACTTTCTCAGAAAAATCCCAAAATTTCACCTTAACCAAATATCAATTCTCTGATTTATAAAAAGAACTCCATTTTATAAAAATAACTTTCTAAATATTTTTAATTTAATTTTTAATTAAAAAACACTATTAACCCGAAAAAACTAATACTTGAATAATAATTTATGAAACCGTTATTTAACCATTTTATTGAATCACATTACTTAATCAAGGTGCCTAGATTATATTAATACTTACTTTAAGTGAGATTACTAATCCATTTGGTCACATTACTAATCCTAAGCATAAAATCACTGTTCATAATTTACTATTCATCAAAAATTAATTTGATCTTATTAGACTCTAAATTTCGTGCTGAACATAATTATAGAAGACCATTTTTTGAAAATCATTACACATTTTTAATTATTTAAGGTTTACATAATTTTTTTTTAAAATATCCTTTCTCCAAAATTCACCAAAAATATGCATACTATATTTATCCGGACATTTGAAAAGTCATAAACATCATCATACGAAGAAATCCCAATTTTTATTTAAAATAAAGGATTACACAAGGCAGTTACGGTCTCCTTACATAGCCCCTTATCACACCAGAATAGGACCTAAGTGTAAGGTGTGCTAAGGTGAGATAATCCGAGGGAGGCTCAGCCAACATCGCACGAGTAGTAATTTCTATCAGTTTGAACTTCTCGCGAAGTCGATTCCGTTCTAGCTTCACACGATGATGTTCGGCTTGGGTTTGGTCCAGAGCAAAGCCCAGTGGTGCTACCTCCTTCCCAAGTTCTTTTAGATGGGCTTCGATTGGTCCAAGACTACTGGGTGAGGCCATAAAATTTTCTTTCTATAATAATTAACCATGATTACTTGTATTTAGAGACAATAATCAAAACGTTTAGTTTCCAGCGGTCATATTGACCAATGTTCATATAACAGTCAAAACCCAACGGTCTCATTTTAATTATACTCATGTTATCAAATAAATAATTTTTGTTGAGTATAAAAATAAAATAAAATAACACACAAAATTAGGAAACAAGATTTATTCAAAATTTCAGGTCATTACAATCTTCCCCCCTTAAGAAATTGCATCCTCGTAATTTTTAAAATTGGGTTTTGAAATTTTATTGAAAGTCCCACATTGGAAAAGGAGTCAGTAACACTATTACTTTAAAAGAAAGAAAGGTAAGTACAAAGGTAACCTGAGTTAACCCATACTAGGATTCCATGGAGGAAAACATGGATATGGAAGAAAAACAAAGGGTCAAGTTCAGGGGGAGAGTGATAGAAAACATGATTAGGAGAAAGTTGACCATGAGAAAATCCCAAAATTATGATGTGTGTAAACGGTCTTTGATTACCTAGTAGGAAATGTAAATCAACAACATTTTTGTTTTACATTTCTTTTCATAATTTTTAGGAATTCATTTACTACATAGAACAAAAATATAAGGAAATATACCTACCTTCATGTAGAGTTTCATCCTTTAATAAGTTTCTACCAAAACTAATATTTTCTCCAAACGATGATCATTCAAAACTACTTGGTCTCATCAAAACACAAGAATCATCTTCTAGAGAATCACATAATCCACAAAAGATTAACTATCTATTTCTTCTATCTTTAAACATTATCCCAAAAACAGAAAGGTTAAGGTAAAACAACTCTTCAAAAAGAAATAATCCCATAGGAATGGAAACAACTTTTAAATCTTTAAAGTTCCATGGTACTACTCAAATTTCATCATAGACCTTTCCATAAATAACTATCCTTAAAATTCCTTGAAATAAACCAAACTAAGATTGAAACCCAAGTACAAGAAGGATTTGATAACATAGTCTTCCAAAATAAACTTTATCGTTCATCTCCAAACAACATAAACCACTCCTAACATCTTATAACAAAAGTTACTAACCTAAACATATTTTCCCCAAGATAGGTTAATCATTCCCATAAGTAACCTATATTACTATAAGTCCACCTTAAATTCATAGATTCTTCAAAATATAATTCAACCTTACTCCTTAATGAAAATACCATAGTAATCTATTTACCTCGATCATATAGGGTCCCCAAAATAGTGAGCGTCTTCCAAAATAATAATCATATTTTAATCCCCTAATCATCTCTGTCATATTAATACGGAAATCGTCGCATTTACTATCACATTGGTTGTTGGGACATGTTCTTCCATTTCCCACCATTAACTAAGAATAGAAAGTATAATTAGGGGCTTAAATACATGGCCAATAATCATGAAAAGGAACTTAAAGCATATAAGGATAACTTGTAGAAGAAAAGTATACCCTAACTTGTGATCCCCTAGGTTCCCAACTAGGTTATCCAAGATCATATATTCTTATGTGAATATTTATTTTATTTTATCTTTGTTCCTTTAACAATGGTTCATACTAAGCTTATGAATTTACCAAAGCATATCCACCGGGAGTGTCGTAACCAAGAGTGCATCAAGGCCCATTTTCATGTACCAGTTCTCATTTTAGTCTAACTCAAAGAGGTGTTTTCGGGTTTTACCCCTTTGTACATCTGTGCCAGAGAAACCTCTACTTGCTCGTATCCAGACAAGGATGTATTTTCTTGGCAACCCATTACTCAATACTCACCAAAATACCAGGAATATTTCCTATATATAAACTTTTCTATAGGCTTCTTCCTAATGTTTTCATATCCTAATTTCCACAAATAACTAAACCATCCTCTAATACCAACTATAACATCCCACCTTTTTATAATATAAACTTTCATTACATTACACAAAACTGAGGATCTTTAAGGTTTAGTGTCTTGGAAACCAGGAACATAATACATGAAAACAACATAAAACATTCTTCTTAAAGACTTGAAAGGATTCTCCTTAAGTTCATCCTAGGTTCATTACTGAATCCCATAACCTGGGGACATACATCTAAAGAAAGGGTGAGCAGAAGGCCCAGTAAGGGAAACAAGAGAAACATTTAACATGTGAACTTGAGATACTTCAACTATGTCATGAAAAAGAACTTTAAGGCATGAGAAAGAAATCATGTGGCATATCATAATAAAAAAACTATTTTCATAACTTTAAGATGTGGCTACATAATTTAACATAGAAAATCATGAACATATCACCAAGGTCCATCCCCAAGGTGTCATTTGAAAATTACCAATGTTATTCACCAAGATATCATGAAAATTGTAATCTCTAGTGGTTACATCATTACCCAATTCATTGGAGCGCTATCAGGGCACACCCTTAAATTTTTCTTTGTTATCATGTGAGACACATATATCATAATCAATCATTTCATAAATAACCCATATAGCATAAAAGAAATGGGTTTCATTTCATAATCATAACATTTTAAAACTGCTTTAAAGACATGATCTTTACGTCACTTTAAACCCACAGAAGGGGAGAGCGGGTCTCATGTATGTAAATCCCAGAATTTAAAATATAAAATTTTGATATATATGTGAATACACCTGTAGAAATAAGAGCTTTGAGTATTCACTTTATAACATAAAATAATTTTGAGAAAAGAGAGAGGCTTTTTGAGACGAAAATTATGTAGCATAACGGCTATGTTTTGGGTTTTTAGAAAACATTGAAAAGAGAGGGGACATGGGTCAAAAATTCATAAATGAACCATAAAACAGTAGAGAGATAGAATAATAAGGATATATGAACATGGTAGTGAAATTTTAAGGACATACCATTTTAAATGAAAAACATGGAAGGAAGAAAAAAATTAGATTTCTCTTATGAAAGTTCGGCAGCCTAACGACGTTACTTAAACTTCAAAAAAAATGATTTGAAAAGATCAAATAGGGTCTCTCATCATGTGAACATAAGAGTTAAGTATGATAGATATAGAGATCATACCCCAACATAATTAAAAAGTAACTTGAAAGACTTTACATGAAAGTAGAACATTGAAAAGGATGAGAAGGGTGAAAGAATCCCTTAAAAATTCGGCAGCCTAACGACACCACTTAACTTTTAAAAAAAATGAATTGACGAGATAAAATAGGGTCTCTAATAATATGAACATAAAAGTTCAGTATGATAGATATAGAGATCATACCCCCAACAAAAAAAGTAACTTTAAAGACTTGACATGAAAATAGATCTTTGAAAAATGAGAAAGGTGAATGAGTCCCTTAAAAATTCGGCAGCCTAACGGCGCCACTTTAACATTCTTAAAATGAAATAATGAGAGAAAGAGGGGGTATATCATAATATGAACATGAAAAATACATTTTTATGAATATAAAAGAACATCCTCCAACATAAGATCATGGAGAATAAAATAAATGACATAAAAGAGATTACTTGAAAAGAAAGAGGGAGGTAGGATCCCTTACCTTAAAACATAACTCTTAAAACTCAATAGTTTGGACCTTGAGGGCTTGGGGGAACCTTGGGAGGAATACTTTGGAGGTAAGGAGACCATAAATTCGTTGAGAATGATTTTGGAGTCCAAAGGATGAGAGAATGTCTTGGTATTTATAGGTAAAGTGAGGGGACAAGGCATTAATGGCCAAGGGACACCTCATAAGTGGGTTTCTCAAAACCATGTGCTCTCCTAAGATATTTCCCATGAAGTTAGGCCAAATGGGGCCCCCAATACAACAATTCATCACCTTTTGTCGGACAACTCATAAAATATCTCATGACATCATCATGACATAGTTATGATGTCATTAAACATACTGAAACCCTAAAACTGTATTTTTACTATTCACTGAAAATTCAACTTTCTCAGAAAAATCCCAAAATTTCACCTTAACCAAATATCAATGCTCTGATTTCAAAAATGAACTCCATTTTTTAAAAATAATTTTCTAAATATTTTTAATTAAAAAACACTATTCACCTGAAAAAACTAATACTTGAATAATAATTTATGAAACTGTTATTTAACCGTTTTATTGAATCACATTACTTAATCAAGATGCCTAGATTATATTAATACTTTCTTTAAGTGAGATTACAAATCTATTTGGTCACATTACTAATCCTAAGCATAAAATCACTATTCATAATTTACTATTCATCAAAAATTAAGTTGATATCATTAGACTCTAAATTTCGTGCTGAACATAATTGTAGAAGACCATTTTTTTAAATCATTACACATTTTTTAATTATTTAAGGTTTACATAAACACTTTTTAAAATATCCTTTCTCTAAAATTCACCAAAAATATGCATACTATATTTATCCGGACATTTTAAAAGTCATAAACGTCATCATAAGAAGAAATCCCAATTTTTATTTAAAATAAAGGATTGCAAAAGGAAATTACAGTCTACTTACATAGCCCCTTATCACACCAGCATAGGACCTAAGTGTAAGGTGTGCTAAGGTGAGAGAATCCGAGGGAGGCTCGACCAATATCTCACGAGTAGTAATTTCTATCAGTTTTAACTTCTCGCGAAGGCGATTCCGTTCAAGATTGACACGATGAAGTTCAGCTTGGGTTTGGTCCAGAGCAAAGCCCAGTGGTGCTACCTCCTTCCCAAGTTCTGTTATATGGGCTTCAATCGGTCCAAGACTACTGGGTGAGGCCATCGAATCTTCGTTCTATAATAATTAACCAAGATTACTTGTATTTAGAGAAAATAATCAAAACTTTTAGTTTCCAGCGGTCATATTGACCAATGGTCATATAACAGTCAAAACCCAACGGTCTCATTTTAATTATACTCATGTTATCAAATGAAACATTTTTGTTGAGTATAAAAATAAAATAAAATAACACACAAAATTAGGAAACAAGATTTATTCAAAATTTCGGGTTGTTACAGTAATTTAGCATAGATCCCATCAATATGAAGATCTCGGTCCACAAATTACCCATGATTCATGGATCTTGATCGCTGATGATGTGTCGTGGTATCCCCCAATACTTCACCACATGCTTGAAGAGTAGCCTTGCAGTGAGATCTTACATCACATCTACTGAAGTGGGGATTAATTTGGCATACTTAGAGAACTTATCCACCACTACGATGATTCTCACATACCCTTTGGACTTCGGTAGTGAAACGATAAAGTCCATGGTGACTGTATCCCATGGAATCTTTCCAATGGGCAATGGATGTAATAATCCTCCAAGCAACTGATTTTACACCTTATCTTTTTGGCACACAAGACAAGTCTTCACATAGGACTCCACATCATCCTCTATCCTTGGCCAATAATAGGCTCCCTCTAACAAGGCCATGGTGCAGTGCTGCCCTGGATGTCCTGCCCATCTTGAATCATGACACTCCTTGATGTGATCCCTCCACAGGTTTCCCCACTTTGGGACATATATCCTCCTCCCTATGGTAAGAAGAGTACCATAATCCTCCCAAAATATTCTTGTCTTGACCTCTGTCACAAGAGGCAAGACATTATTGGCTATAGGATCATGCGCCGTGCCTTCTTTTATCTTACCCAAGATCTCATCATCCACACATGACAAGTGGCTGAACACCATCTTTCTGCTTAGTGTGTCGGCCACCACATTGGCTATCCCAGGCTTGTACTCTAAATAATAATCAAACTTGTCCAAGAATTCTTTCCATCCCACCTACTTTAGAGTCATCTTATTTTGGTTTTGGAAGTATCTTGTGGAAACATTTTCGGTCTTCACCACAAACTTGGACCCAAAGAGATAATGTCTCCATTCCCGAAGACAATGTACCAAGACTGTCATCTTTTTTTTGCACCGTGTACCTCCTCTCGATGTCATTCAGCTTCCGAATTTCAAAATCTATTGGATGTATTTCCTGAATGAGCACACCCCTAATAGAAAAATATGAGGAATCAATGTGTACCTCACAAGGTTTTGTTAGATCTACCAAGCTCAAGACCGGATCCTCCATGACCGTCTTCTTCAATCCTTCAAATGCCTCCTCACATTTGGCATCCCACTCCCATGAATTGTTCTTCTTTAGCAAGTCAGTGAGTGGAGCCGCCTTCTTTGAGTAGTCACAGATGAATCACCGATAATAGTTCACCAACCCAAGGAAAGATCTCAACCCGGGAACCTTGGTTGGCCTCTCCAATTCATCAATATCCCGAATCTTCTCATGATTCATCCTAAGCTTTCCCTCTTTGATCTTGTATCCCAAGAGGAGAACTTTATCCCTCAAAAAGGAGTAATTCTACTTCTTCACATATAACTTGTTCTCCCTCAATACCTTGAGAATGGTTTTTAATTGTTCCACATGGTCCAACATTATTTCACTATACATGACAATGTTGCCCAAGTATACTACCACAAACTTGTCTAAGTATTGGTGGAAGAATTTGTTCATCAAGGTGCACAATGTTGCTGGAGAGTTAGTCAAACCAAATGGCATAACAAGGAACTCATAGGATCCATACCTTGTCATTCATGCAGTCTTCGGCACATCCTCCATGGAAATACAAACTTGATAATACCACGACCTCAAGTCTAGCTTGGTGAACACCCGTGCCCTGCCCAACTGATCAAAGAGATACACTATCAATGGGATATGGTACTTGTTCTTCACTGTGACTTTGTTCAATTCCCGATAGTCCACACACATCCTCAAGGATCCATCATGCTTCTTTTGGAATAACATAGGCTATCCATATGGCAACATGTATGGTTGTATTTGTCCCACATCCAACATCTCTTTCAATTTTCTCTTCAACTCCTCTAACTTAGGTGGAGCCATGCGATAGGGTGCCATGGATGGTGGCTTCAATCCCAACACCAACTCAATTTCATGATCCACCACCCTCTTGGGTGGAAGATTCTTGAGAAACCCCAGTGGAATGACATCGCTAAACTACCTTAGCACGCCCTTCACCTCCTTTGGCAACTCATGGTTGTCATCCACCGACCCATCATCTTTCAAGGAAACCAAGTAGGTCTCCTCCCCCTTCACGAAACCCTTCTTCTCTTTCATGGAAGAAATTAAAGACAAATCATGATTGCCACATAACTTCACTGTCACCATGCATGGGATTATCTCCTCCATGATCACTATTTTCTCTAAGTGAGGTGTTGGTATGACCTTGGATTTGTTGAATAACTCCATACCCAACACTAGCTTGAATCCATACATGGGAACCACTGTGATATCAATAACACCACTCCACTCACCAATGCAAATGGTCACTCCATGGACAATGCCACTTGTTGGTTGAGGTGTGGAATTCACGACTTTCATGCGACTAGTTGTCTTGGCTACAACTAGCCCAAGTATCCTCACCTCATCTTCAGACACAAAGTTGTGTGTGGATCCCATATTGAGAATCACATAGGTGGAAATCCCATTCAACTCCACCTTTGCATACATCAACCCATCCTTAGGTTGTGCCTTAGGTGGGTTCTTCACCTCCAACACATTGAAGATCCTTAGAGTCTCCATTTTCCTCTCCTTGGGAACTTCCACCTTCTCTTAAAACATGGAGTTGAGTGCCTTCCTATTGGGAAACTCCTTCCATGTGTGAGGCCCATAAAAAAAGAAGCACCCTAGGGGCTTGTGTTCCCTTGAGAAGTCCTTGGTTTACTCCTTGGAATTCCCCTTGTCATGGGAATATCAATTACACCTCCCCTCTTTTTCTCCCCCATATTTACCCTTGAACTCCTTCTTGGGCTTAGAGGGTTTAACCTTCTTCATGTATTGCACCAAATAATCAGCAATGGACATGAATTCGGTAAAGGTCTTAGGCCGTCAAACTCACACCTATTGTTGTTCCCATGACTAGAGACCTTTTATGAAATCATAAATATGATCATAATCATGCTTTCCACGTACCTAGATCTTTAAAGAGACATACTCTCGCACATACTCATGGATTGTCCTCGAATGATTCAAATTTCATAACTTGTCCCTTGATTCCCGATCAGCTTCCTTGGGGTAGAACTGAGCATAGAACCATTGCTTGAACTCTTCCCATGATGGAAGTGCCTTCCCACCATCCTTGATCTCTTGGTGCTTCATCCTATACCATATAGAGGCATCATCACCAAAGTAAATAATGGCGGTCTTCACACGGATCATATCTTACATCAAACCAATTGCCTCTAAGTATTGCTCTACTTGCCAAAATAAGTTGTCTACCTCCTTGGAATATCTCTTTAAATTGAAGTTCTCTAGACGAGGCACATTGATCTTTGGTGTATCTCACAAAATCATCCCATTAGCTAACTCTCCACGATAATTTGACCACTCCCTCTTAAGTTGTTCAAGAGTTTGGTCGTACCTGGCCATAGTATCTCCATGTTGTGCTAAGATCCCCATTGTCCAATCCATGAATGCATCTTTCTCAGAAGTATTCTCCTTGGCATGCCACTCAAATGACACCACTCGGTCTTTGATATTTAAGAGAACATCATGTAGGCCCATGATTCCTAGTTCCCCTTCCTCATCGTCTCCATCAACAAACTCGAGTCATTCTTTTACATCAGCAAGGCACTCCTCTTCCCTTAGGAGATGCTTTTCAAGAGTAGCCACAATCTTACATGACTTTCCAACCTTCTTCATAGGAATGAGGGACATGGTATCCTTCTCAGACATAATAGGACCATCCATGTTCGAGCTTTCCATCATGAAAACTTTCCTTGAACACCTCTGATACCAAAAATCATCGGACTTGGCCTTCTCCCAAGCTCTCATGCGGCACCCAGCTAGCTTCCTTTCTCAAAGACTAGACATGTTCAGCCTTTCGACACTCATAATGGAAGTAGGAATCATAAGGGATGTTCTTGACAAGCTCCCAAGATACAAGTGCAAAGAATCTCTCGAATGCTCTCAACTTCTATCCCTTTACAAATGATAAGCCACTCCATTTATATTGGGCTTGGTAGAAAATATACAACATTCTAGAATATGTACACTTCCACATGATTCTAGAGTATTCTACCCTACTTTACTAGAATATAAATGGAGCATTCTATATCCTATAGAGATCCTCAACCTTCCATGGAAGACTAGAATGTTCAGGACCGTTTGAGGCCCAAGGGGTATTCTGTAACACTCTAGAGAAGTCTAGAATATTTCGGAACATAGTGGAGATGTAGAGAACTCTAGAGGATTATAGAGAACCTCACCACCGGGTCTCCTCTACATTTGGAGGGGTTTCAAAATAGGCTCTAGCTCCATCTGTGTAGGTGGCACCTTCCCCCCGACAACAACAGGGCTGCTTCCTCTTCCTGCTCCTCCTCCTCCATGGTCGAGAGATGGTGTTTGAGTCCCCTTTCTAGATGTGGAACCTAGATTAGTCAATTTGGAGTCAATGACAGGCCCTTCCCTCAATGATATTCTACTTCTACCTCCCTATTTTCAGTTGCCATAGTATCCTAAGATTCCCAGGGTTCTCTTAGAGACTCCTCACTCTAGCTTGGAAAAGGGTTTTCTAGTCCTCATGCTTCCTTCCTCTTCCTTTAAAGAGGAAGTGATATTTCACTAGTGGACGCTGGTGGAAAGGTTCGGTGCGGACAAACCTCGTCTCTCACTTTTCCAAAACTTCATTAGATCTTGGGGTCTTACAGGTTTGACTAGAGTTTTAGTGATGAATTAGAAGGTTTTTTTCATCATCCTTGCTTCCATGGAAGATTTTGTGGGGGTTTTTTGTATATGTGGGTTTAAATTTTTTTTTATTGAAAAGGGATACAGTTTGAAATATTTTTAAAAATGGGTCTCCGGATGCATGAACCATGTTCACGCATTTTCGATGTTGAGAGATGAATGAACGGGGTTCACACATCCTTTGAGGATGGGATAAAGGATGTGTGAACCCCATTCACTCATCCGGACAAGAAAATATATAAAAGGGGTTATCCCCCCAAATTTATTCTTCTCCTCTAGATTTTTCTGCGAATCCCTAAAAAATTTCTTTCTCAACAAATTTTTGCTGCTTTTAAGAAGGTAAAATTTTTATTTAAATTTTCAATTGTTTAATTGTGTTTATTTATTTTATTTGTATGATTTATTTATTTGATTTATGATATGTAGAAACTAGTGTTTGTGTGTATGGTTTATTTATTTCATATGTATTGATGTGTAAATTAGTGACTTTTATATGATTTAATTTATGAACGATGTGTTTGTTGTATGAATACATATTGAATGTTTAGGAAAATTAATTATGTCATGACTAAAATGTTGTATGAATTCATATTGAATGTTTATAAAAATTAAATATGTTATAAAAAATGATATTTTGAAAGTAATATTAATTTAAATTATAATATTTTTTATAATAGTAATATAATTTGTGAATAATATATTAGTTATATGTATCATATTTAAATTTATTAAAAAATATATAGAAAACTTTTTTTGTTAATGGTTAAAAACAGTTTTGTATAAATATTTTTTTTAAATTATATATTAGTTATAATTAAACTTATTAAATATAAAAGAGCTGTAGATATTTAATATGTATTTAAAATAGTAACATATATAATAAGTATACCCAAAAACATGGTAAGTTGTGTTATGACTGATCTTGAGATGATTGACGGATGCATAATTGAAATTGCATGTCTTGTTTTGTGAATGTGGTTATTAAATTTGTAATAATTACATTTATTTTTCTATATTGATGACATGTGAGTCATCTCTGACTAAGTATGTAAGAATATACATGTCCTCTTAAAAAAATTTATGTTTTTCATACCCCTAGACCCCCTCACATGCATGTGAGTAAATTTGTAATTAAAAGGCAATCAGCAAGTGATGTCCCTAAAGAGGCGTCCCTAGAGAGGTGTCCCTGAAGAGGCGTTCGAGAACAAGAATTTGACATGAGGCGTTTCTGTTTGAAAGGAGACTAACGGTTGCTGAAATATTTGATAATAGAGACTCCATTAGTCTACCCATAGGTTTTGGTTAGTTTATCAAATAATGATAAACTAATCATAAGTCTTAAGATCAAGTCATTATTAATTATTCGTAACTAATTAAAATATATAACTTTATATTAAATAATATAAAATATTGATGTAGTATATAATATATTATTAATTATTTTTTATAGGTAATAATGTTTGTGCAAATATATTGCAATGGTGAGAGCATTTATATGGACCAGGGATTTAGCTATAGTGTTCCACCTGTCAGAGTGGTAAATCTTCATGGTTGTAAGAAATTGGATGCAGTTCATAACAAGATTTATAATAAGTTAAAATTGAGGGTCGATGAATCCATTTCTTCAATCAAATATCGATATCTACAACATCCTGAATATTTCTGGCACACTGAGTACCCTTTGGTTGATGATTATAATTGGATGGATGCATCTTCCTTATTTAGACAGCAGTGTGATAATGGTTTGATGGTGTTTTATGTGGTTATTTATGATGTAGATGTGGAGAAAATAAAAACTACATAATTGTGTTTTGTGAGATCTATTCTAGTTAGTCCTTCACATCAGTCTTTTGCATTGCCTACGTCTTATTTGACTCTAGTAATAGAAGAAAATTATGAAGAAGATGATCAAAATTTATAAGGAAATGTAGATGAAAACCCTTTGTGTGTTTATATAGTGAATTAAAGTGTATTTGAGGAAGAATAATCTGGGGATCCACCAGGAGATGATGTGGGTGAGGGTGATGTGGGGAATGAACTTTATGAGGTTCCTTTGAGAGATGTGGGTGAGGGTGATGTGGGCAATGAACCTTATGAGGTTCCTTTGAGAGGCAGACATCCAAGACATCCACCAGTTAATGGTAATCATCCTTCAGTATTGAGTTCCTTAATTAAAGGGATGTCTCATGAACAACATTTTTATTTTGATTTCATTACACTGACTTCTGAATTCCCTGGAATTACAGGGAATATGTATGCATCAAATGATATCACCATTTATGTCAGGTAGGAGTTGGGAAGTAAATTGGTCATGAAAAATGCGATAAAGCAATATCACATTGAGTTACATTTCACATTTGTGGATGATGAGTCAAAGAAAACAAAATATATCCTTTGTTGTGAAAAATATGGGCCAGAATGTAAATTCTGATTAAGGGAAATATTTGATAAATTTTTTAAATGTTAGAGGATAACCAAATTAGAAGGGACACACACTTGTGTGCATTCAAGCTTATTGCAGGATCACTCTTCCCTTGATTCAGAGTTTATATCAAATGTTATTTGTGAGATGATACAAACATGTCAAGATGTTCCCATTTCCCTTGTTCAGGAAATAATTCAACAGTTGTATAACTACAAGATATCATATACCAAAGCATGAAATTCAAAACAGAAGGCAGTTGTAAAAGTGTATGGTGATTGGGATGAATCTTATTCTATGTTGCCACAACTTATGGAATTGTTATCTTTCAACAATCTGATTGTTTATTAGTTGGACACTGTTGAGTATGTATCCACCAATCACTGAGTTGATTGAACAAAGGTGAAGTTCAATAGGTTTTTTGGGCATTCAGGCCATGCATTGTTTCCTTTTCCTATTGTAAACAATTTATTCAAGTCGATTGAAATTTTTTGTATAGAAATTATACAGGCATTCTACTCATTACTGCCACACAAAATGGTAATCTTTCTCCTCTTCCACTTGCTTTTGATATTGTTTGAAAAGGAGAATTTTGAATGTTGGAGCTGGTTTTTGGCATGTGTATGTGTTCATGTCACACAAAACCATGGCGTGTATCTGATATCTGATCACCATCAAGCGATTATAGAGGTCGTGGTTAGTGATGGGGTTTCATGGACTGAGCCGAATGATTATCATCGTTATTGCATTAGACATATTGCAAGTAACGTGCATAATCATTTTAGAGATGATTCCATAAAGAAGGCGATCCTTCAGTTGAGTATGTTTTTATAAACTTATTTTTTAAAACAAAATTTATCATCCATTTTAATATATTATTATTTTATGGTTTTAGCATATGAGACCCAACAAGAAAGGTTTGATCAACGCCTTGAAGAGATATGAACTGCTAATGATGATGTGTATGAATATATGATGCAGATTTCGAAGGAAAAATGGTCATTAGCATATGATGGTTACAGAAGATATGGCCATATAACCACAAATATAGTGGAGTGCATAAATGGGGTTCTCAAGGGTGTTCTAAAACTTTTGATCATAGGGTTAGTGCAAGATACATTTTATAGATGTGTTCACTACATTGTTGACCGGTCCCAAAAGGCCTATCAGAGGATGGAAAACAAAATGTGTTTTACGCAAAATTTCCAAAGTGATATTGATCTGATACTGAATGAGGCTTAAATATAGACTGTTTTAGCCTTTGACAGAGAAAGGATGATCTTTCAGGTAAGATTGTGCTATGACCGGGCTACATGCACTAGTGGTCGACTGTTTGTAGTGATGTTAGATAACAAATACTATGATTGCGGAATCTTTCTAGAATTTAGATATCCATGTGCACATGTTATCGTACCTCGTGCTTCAGTAAATATATCATGGGAGCCATATGTTGACCCAGTGTATCAGATCAGCACTTTGGTTAACTGTTATAGTGCAGTTTGGATGCCTGTTGGCGACTTTCATTCTATCTCATTGCCTGCTGATCAACCGACCATCATCCCTGATATTTCCAGGTTTTATAATTTGGTTCTCTTTTCATTTATGCTTTTTTCAATGTCTATCATTTTTTAAATTAATGTCTTCGTACTACTAGGTTACGGACCTAAGGAAGGCCAAAATCAAGTCAAATCAAAAATGAAATGGATTGGCCTCGACAATGAGGAGGGAGAATATGATTTATTATTTTTCATGCAGAAGGAAATACTCATAAGAGATGTCCCCAAGTGGTAGCACAGATCTCCACATCTCATAATCTATGATCGAGTCTGTGTATTGTATCACGAATATGTATATTTTGATTTTTATATGGAAGTTTCAGTATTGAATCCTTTTATTTCTGACTTGCTCTATTTCTAACATGTTTCAATTTTGGTTTGTCTCAATTTTTGATTATCTAATAAAGAATTTTATGATACTCAAACTACTCAAAAAATAAACAATATAGAACGAAAATGAATATATCATGCTTCCACATGTAACAAGGATAGTAATCCACACACAAAAAATTAAGTATAAATCGAAAATATTAACACAATCATTTTTCATTTGATTGTTATAGATTTGTTTAAGTAATAGTTGAATATTTTTATTGAACCTATCATACCACATGCACCAATTCATACTACCTTGAGATTATATGAGAAAAATGACATATCACTGATACCATCCATATGATTATCATCCCTATGAATTAAAGTATCTTATGGGCCACACAAAAGAACTAGATCATGGAAGCCCACATTCAATGCTTAGAAGACCCCAATAGGTTTTAATTAATGCATACCTAAAAAATATTGAATCTCAAAATTATGTAATAGGGTGCTTTATTTATTGAGGGGATTGGTGTAACACCCTGAGATTTTATGAAAAATATTCTTTTCATTAATGTCTTGTGTTTTACGCTACACCAAAAGGAGCTTGCACAACACGCATCCTTTACTTGCCTTGTATTACACGCAATCACGACCTTCCTCGATAGCGTGTGTAGTACGCAATACCGAGTTTCACTAAACAACGATATGCTATTAAAATATTATTAAAACTAGCCGTTATGAATAGTAATAACCACTTTTTGAAATTTTGTAAATTTTATTTTTTTAAAATGGACTTCATTTTTGGATTCGGAATATCGAAATTAGCTTAGGGTAAAATTTATGTACTTTTCGGATAACTTTCATATTCTGATGAATAGTGAAAATTTCAAAATTTTAATTAAAAACAACTTTTTTAATAGAAAAAATTAATAGTGATAAATTATTAATTTTAGTGGTTTTAAAGTATATTTAGAATATATTTTTACAATTTAATACAATGTTGGTCATTGGATGTAATTTCACATTTAAACCAGTTATAAACAAGTGTCAATCTTTTGATAGTTATTATCTCTTAAAAACACACTATTTGTTTTGACGACGAGAATTAATTTTTAAATTAGTTAATGTAACTGATATGTTTTGAATTTGATAAAATAGACATCATTTTTGAATTCATAATATCAAATATAGCTTAAGCCTAATTTTTGGTATTTTTATGGAAACTTTCATTTTTTGATGAATAGTGAAACCACTAAGTGGTAGTTAAAAAACTGAATTTTTCATAAAACTTAATTTTACCGCTTTTGTGAGTGGAATTTCAAAAATCCGAGAGACACGTTTAATATCAAGGACTAAAATGTGGTTCAATGATATGAAAATAATTTTTGGTGAATAGTAACTTTTTACTTTTTTTTACCATAGTTAAAAGTAAATAGGGTAATTAAGTGTAAAAATGATATTATTATTACCCTAACACATATCCTAATTCTATTGGATAAGTGTAATTAGACCAAAAACAACCTTAGGAATAACATATGACCATTTAAGCCCACTTGGATTAGATTAGGACATTTATTATTAATTTATTTAAAGAAGGGTTAAAATAGTTAAAATCAAAGTTTAAGAAGTAAATCATTTTAAATATAGGGTTATAAATAAGATAAATTCGACTATAAATATTAATTAGAAAGATAAAAAGATTTACTACATAATGATATTTTATTTGTAATTTTTAGACATTAAATAATTTAATTTATTTATGACACAACGATGATGCAGTAATTATCTTATTAATGAAATATTGACATAAGTGATGTTATAAATACCCAAATAAATGTAATTTGAGCCTTTTTATGAATTAAAATAATTTCATAGGTTAATATGACATGTTATTATTGATTTAAGAAACTTTGTTCGAACTAATCATTCTGTTATGATTTTTACAAAAATCAATTACTAAATAGTGTCAAAATTGACATAAAATAGTTTTTAATACAAATATTATATTATTAATTGTTATTTTATTCCTAAAAATCTAAGGTTAGGCCAAATGACTTAGATATGGTTATATATATTAATAATAAACAACTTGGGGTTCGTTTGGCTTGATATAGTAATTTTATTAACCTTATAGTATAAGAACACAAGAAGACACGGTAAAAGTAAAATTATTTAACATAATGTTAAAACTAAATGATAAGGTTAAAATAGGAACCTAAACTTTTTTAAATTCTATTGGATGATAGGATTTCGACCCCTACCCACCTTAGCTTCGAAATATATCAATTTGGAGCTACTAAAAACCTAATTTGACTTTATAATAAAATAATATTTTTAGTTATTCCAAAGGTGCCCCTCTCCTCCCTTATAAAAGGGCACCTCCTCCCCCTATTCCTCACACCACTTTGAGCCTTCAAGCTCGAACAACCCCTGAAAATTTCTCCTCTACACTTCCCTATAAACATCCTAGAGGTTCTTGTCTTCTTAAAAGACCAATTTTAGTGCCCTAAGAGGAGGTCTCAAAGAGGCGCTTCAAAGAAGAGGTAATGTTCGTTACCGATTCTTTCAACTTTATTTCTCCTTCCACTTCTTCTTCTTTAGTTGTTTCATTATGAAGTAATAACATCAGTATCACTCATATACTGATATTTTATTATAAGTATGAAACAACCCTATTTCACCATCTATCCATCCTACGGAAAATGAAATCACCGCGCGTGCGTACGTACGGAATACCGTCTCCACGACGCGATGAGATTCATTCTCCATGTTAACCATACATGAATGATCATAAAGTATATATAATGAATAATAATGAAATATATGACATAATAATGATACTGGATTTATTTATATATATATTTATGTCATCTACTTAATTCCACTGAATTCAATAAAGAAACGAAATCAGCGTTCATGCGTACGTACGACCTACCGTCTCCATGAACGGTGTATTTCGTTCCATTTATCGATATATTATATATATGTATATTCTGAATATATATTATATATAAATAATGTTTTACATTCTAGATTTAAGTAATCATGATCTAAGTAATCATATGAATAATTACAAGTTAAAACACGAACGACAAATGAGACGATTTTACCCAAAACGCTACTTTAACATGAATTTACAAAAGAACGGGTAATATAAAGTCATAAGTGAACCGTATATGATATAATAACAATGTATATGATTCTATAATAAGTCAATGACAATATTTAAATCATTATACAGGAGTTTTGGACACTTACGAAGTAAATCGGACCTAAGGTAAGGGAAAATATCACAATCTCATTTTTATCCGAGATTGTTTATACTTTGGTATTTATTGGGGTGTATTTTATAATCCACATCTATGTTTCCTCAATATGTAATATTATTTCCATCCACCTACAATTTTTTAAATCCTATTTTACCCTTTGTTGAGTTTTTTGTAAAAGATATGAAAGGAATCTTTTGTCGTTTTTCGTACGAGGTACTTTTTGACTTTTCCGACAAAAGTACGAGAAGAATGTTTTTTAACTTATACGGAATGAATGGATTTTTAAAAAATTATTTCCAAGAAGCTTCCTTTACAAGTTTTCAAGTTTATTTTTAATCAAATTATTTTAGTTTAAAATTGTATGACATGTTAAGAAAGGAAAATGTTTTTGAATTAGAAAGTATATTTTCCTCAAGAATGGAGTTCAAGTTTTTTATCAAAATTATTTTCCATCTAAGATAATAAAGGGTTCTGTTTCTATCCATATTATTACATTGATTTGATTATGTTGTGATGGAATTATTTTTATGAATTCCTTTATCTTACATGAATTGTTTTATGATTTCATGATGTTTAAGAATCCCATTTTTATTACATGGGTTATGTTATGATGTATGGTTTATTATTTTGTGGCACACATAAGAATGGTATCATTATGAGATGGGTGGGACCTATATATCCCTCCAATTCATTGGTTAAAGATTTTATATCTCATGAGATAGACATGGCTGGAACGGTAGGTTATACCGGTTCAGTGAAACAGGACTGAAACGAGGAGTGAACTCGGTTCAGAAATGGACTTTGTCCACTAAGATAGTCTTGGAAATGAGTCTTGACTAATAAGAAATGATTCTCTAGGATTATGTGTGTATGAAACAAAGTTTCATGTTTTTAGTTATTATTATTGGGATTATATTTCACTACTATGATTTATCCCATGTTATGATATTATGATCTCTTTTGCAGGTTAAGATTTCCAAAATGTTATGTTCTTATGAATATGATGTGATAGATATTTCTTTTGTTTACCCTTACTGAGCATTTGAGCTCACCCTTTTATATTTTCTTTTCCCCAGGGTATAAAGAAAGGATTTAGGTTTTTTTAAAAAAAAAGAAGATCTTTATGAGAGATGTTGAAGATCTTTCACCATGATTAGAAGATTATATTCCAAGTTTCCAAAGACACTAAACTATTACAGTCCTTGTGTGTGTGTTTTTGTTATGTACTAAGTATTCCGCAAAAGTAATGTAATTTTTATATACGTTAAGCTTCGGGTCTCTAAAATTGGTCAAGTAATACAAACACTAATCCACACACAACAAATCACATATAAATTGAAAATATTAACACAAAAAATTTTCATTTCATTGTTCTAGATTTATTTAAATAATATTTGAAATTTTTTATTGAATTCACTATAATAATGTAACTATGATATCATTTGTGCAGATGAAATATTTTTCATTGATCACATCTCAGGATAATCATGTATCGTGACTGCTTTTAGAGGGACGTCCAGTGCCTCCGTTGAGTGTACGCAGATCTCACCATTTCCATCACACTGCACCACCTCCCGCTATCATCCCTCATCTTCGTCGTGATGGATTCTATGGTGTAGCGATGTGCGACTTCACCTTTCTCGATCATCAACTCATTACTGCACTTGTTGAGAGATAGAGGCTATAGTCACATGAATTACATTTTAGAGAGGGGGAGATGACTATTACCCTCCAGGATGTGGCTATTATGTTGGGGCTCCCTATCGATGGTGCAACTCTTACTGGCCGAGTTGGAGCAGATTTGCCGGAGCATGTTCATATACTACTAGGCATAGAGGTCCCTGATGATGGAAAGACCATCATTGGTGGTCGATTACACATGCATTGTTTAGACCAACACTTCACAAAATTAGCAGAGGATGCTGATGAGATCACCATGAAGTGATTTTCACGTGCATATATTTTGAGGCTAATCGGTGGAACGATTTTTGTTGATCACTCCACTACTTTTGTATATTTGATGTATTTATCTTTTTTGGAGGATTTGGACAAGGCCGACCAATATAGCTATGGGTCTTCTTGTCTAGCATATACATACAGGGTGTTATGTTGCACATGTCGCATCGATAAGAGGCAGATCACGAGATTCTTGGTTCTTATAAAGATGTGGGTATGGGAGCACATCCCTCGTTTAGCTCCACACGCTCGTGTGAAATTACTAGCAAATATTTTAGCAGAGGCTCCACATGGACGTTGGTATGTTATTCCTTCCTTATACTGTCTAACTTAATTGTATAAATTTCTATTATGAAATGCAAATATTACAATATTATCTATAGGTGGAGTCAGACACATCGACATTCAGATTCCCCCAAACATGACGTCCACACCTATAGACTTATGTTGGACAACATTCAACCACACAATGTAAGTGATTATTATTTATATTGCTAAATATTTATTCTTTTCTATACATGTATTCATTTATTAATTGATTATTTATTTTTTCTTTCAGATTTCTATTATCTAGAGTCTTCCACCGTACTGTACGGCGGTGCTTCATAACGACTCCTGTAGGGTTCCATTGATTCATTTTCATATATTCGAGTGGCATCAGACTGACAGAGTTATGAGGCAGTTCGGATTCTTTTAGCCTATTCTAGACCCTCCCAGTCAGTTAGATTCACTGTATTCCCTGACGATGTTAGGGAAGATATATTTTGATCAGAGGAGATACCACGCTATATATATATATATATTGATTTATGGGATAGAAGACATGACTTTAGTTGCGAGGGGAAGGGACAATGCGTTTTCATTTGGTGGATCATATGGATTACACAGCTTGGTACTACAGGTCCCCAATCAGGGCTTTCATGAGCTGGTATACGTAGTTCCTTACACAACTCAATGGAATTTTTATTCATATTACTTAACAAAATAATTTTTTTTCATAGGATGCTCGTATATTTCATCTACTACACATATCTGATCCTATAGAGCACACCGTATTTGACCCAGCATATTTTCACACCCTTGTATCACAGTTGATTCCTTTGATGGATGAGATTTATCGTGACATTTTCTTTGATCCACCACATGCTGAGGAGGCTGCGGAGCCTGCTAAGTCTCATATAGATGTACCAGGGGTGACGACCCTTTTATGGATCTTGCTATTCCACATGAGGAGGATATTCAGCGTGATCAGTCAGATGTTTTTCTTCCACATGGGGAGGGTATTTGGTATGATGAGTCATATGCTCCTCCAGCTTCTCTGGCTCAGCCACAGGTAGATACAGATGCTGACTAGGTTGACCTATATTCTTTATTACAGACATCCACAACATAACAACCATCTTATTTCCATGTTTGTGAGAGTTCTAGCTAGCCTCCACGATCATTAGATGTAGGACAGGATATAGATGGTGAGACTGTACATCCATCGCCTGTCACACAGGAGGATGTGGGGGTGGATGCTGAGGATGATGTGCAGTGTACGCCAGAGCGTAGACAGATATGGGCATGATTTGGATGCATCTCGTATACACCTGGCTATGGGACATAGAAGCATCCACACCAGAGTTGTAGATTAGGTTGATTTTTTATTTACAATACATTATGTATGTTCATTACAATTATCATTTATAGAGTTCTACTTTTTTAATAACTGTCTTAATGTCATAAAATTATCTTCCAAAATTAATAATTTCTATTTGGTATTCATTAATAAATAATAATAATCTAGATGAAAATATCTTTGAACATCAATAAATATTGACAAATATTATTGATCTCAATGAATTGAATCATAAAATCACGGAACATGATTCTTTGTTTAAAAACATTAAATTGCTTGAAGAACAATTTCAAGGAATAATGAATAATTATGAAGATTAGATGATTATGATTGAAGATAAAAAAACCACAATATGGGATATATGGAATTATAAGTTCATTTGGCCAATTTTTAGAAAATACATATTAAAACTTTATAAAAGGACACATGTTTTACTGGTACACAATCTTCACTGGAGGATTTTACTATTAAAATACCTCCATCATGTGATAAAATTATGAACATTATGAAAAAGATTTATTTCATATTATTCTAAAATAAGAAACAATCTTTAATAGGGTTAATAATGTGTTAGCATATGTAAGAATAAGTATTGAAGAATATCATCCTTGGTGAAGTTATATGAGATTTCCAAACTGATGTTTATGAGTGTTTCTCTTTAGGGGGAGGTAAATGAAGAAATATTAAATTAATTCCATAAATAATATATCAACTATAATCAAATATAATTAATGTAGAACATTCAATAAGATCATGTTATAGAAATATAAATGTTTTTCTAAATCTCTCTTCCTTTGATAACAAAAAAAATACTGAATAGAAAGGGGTTGTAATTGAATTAATAAAATAAATATGAATTTTTTTCTTCTAAATAAATGATTATTTTTTAAACCTTTATGTAGGATGCGTGAACGGGGTTCAAAAATCCTTTAGAAACATTATAAAGGAAGTGTGAACCCCATTCATGCATCCTTCAAAGATGAGATGAAGGATGCATGAACCCCATTCACACATTTCTTTACACCGAAGATGCGTGAACATGGTTCATGCATCTGGAGAACAATTTTTAAAAATATTTCAAACCCTATTCCTTTTCCATAATTTTTTTAAACCCATATATACAAAAAACCCGATTTTGTGAGAGCCTAGTCTAGGAGCCTCAGATCGGTAGGCCGATGGAGATTTTATCTCTTCCAGTGGTCCATGGATGTACACCTAGGATGGAATTCAAAAAAAGTAGAGGTGAGGATTAGACTTCAAGATCTACCTCTTCTCTTCCTCAATATCTCTTTCTAGAAAGTTATTGGTGATTCTTTAGGGTTTTTTTGTGTGTGGATGATCATACTTGCGATCTTCAGGATGTCACAGTGGATTGAGTCTGCATCAAAATGGACCTCTCCCTTTCTGCTCCAGTGTACCTTATTCATAGGGTCGGGGACTCAATTTATTGTTGGAAAGATCTATTATACCCTACCATTGCTCGGTACTGTTCCTCATATCACCTCCAGGGTTATTCCTTGACATCCTGTAGAAAAAAGGCTTTACGGTTCCTAGTTTTCCATCACTTAGATCTTTCAATAAGTGGCGAGGTTATGGATTTAGTGAATGGTGGTCTTCACAGCTCACTCAAGACTGTTTTAGGCCTTATAGGTGGGGAAAGTTCTGACAATGTTCCTTTGGACTCTCACCATCAAGAGTTGACGATGCTTCTGAGGACAATGTAACTTGATCATTCAGTAGCTCAGCTGAGTCCTTATTTAGCTTTGGTTCTCTATATCCCTCTAATAACCTCAGATATACAGAATGGTTTGGTTTTGGTCTGGGTAGAGAGTATTATTACTTCTAAGCACTAAGGTAAAGGTTTCATTCCCCATGTCTCTACCACAAGCTTCTCTTCTTTGAGACCTGATCCCTTCTGGAAGTTCTCCTGTCTCCATCTTGGTTAGCTATTGTGTGTTATCGCATGACCTCACTGAGTAGAACTAGATAACCATTGTTTCTACCTTTTATCCTTGATACCCCCTTCCCTAAGACCTCGAGCCTCTTGGAATCTCTCTTATTCCCACCTCGAATTTCTACAATGCATTATCAAATTTTTAGGAAGACTAGTTATTGTTATCTTTTGTCCCTACTTCTCCTCTTAGTGGAATATGCACTAGATCCCAGCTCTAGAATCACTTCATATCATCTTCCTTCACAGGTAAAGAGCCTTTTGATGCGGGGGGCCAAAACCAATCGACCTATTTTTTGATGATATTTATCATTATTTGGAATACTCACAGTGTGGGTGCCCAGGTGAAAACCAATTTTATTTCCAATTAGATCTTCGATAATAAGGTGTCTCTAGTGATGGTGCTGGAACCGAAAAAGATCCTTCCCAGATCAGAACCATCACTAGTTGGATGAGATTACGTTATTTCATGCATGTCGTACCAATCAAACTTCATATCTAGATATTTTGGAAGTCCTCAATATCATTGGAGAATAATCTCTAATAAACATATAACTATTAAGGTTAACTATGGAAATTTGAGTGGCATTTTATCTTTAATTTATACTAAGTGTGATGTTTGAGCTGGAGAACAAATGTGGGAGGATTTGGAAGCCTTTAGTCTGGGGGACCTTACTTGGTTCACTGGATGAAAAGTTAATACTATCATGGACTCAACAGAGAAGAAGGGTGGGGGTATCTACCCTTGGAAAGATAGGCAAGATTTTTCCTCCTTCGCATCATAGAGAGGCATCTTGGATATGGTATTTTCAAGTGAAATACACTGGGTGAAATAATAAAAAAGGAAGGTGTCACACTCGTGTCATCTTGATTGCTGCTTCGCTAACATGCATGCCATTTATTCCTTTCCAAATTCTATATCCTCTCACCTGGTCCGGGTTCTCTTTAACCACTCTCTTTTACTCTTTAGTTTGATGACCAGAGATGTTGGCCATGGATTTTTTTCGTCTCAAACCCATGAAAATATGATCCTGAGTATCATTATATAGTGTGGTCATCCTAGGTCAAACCCATACAAGAGATAACATGGGTTAACTTCACAATAAACTCAGGTGCTTGAAGGAGGACCTCCAGGATTTGATCCCCAATCAACCCTAACATTTACAGGAATTGGATTATGTTAAATAATAGATTAAAAAAGATTAATTAAGTCTCTAGGATTATAGGGATGATGAGTTATTATATGATCTCTTGTCACCAACCAGTCTGGGTAACCTGGTAACCCGATAATCGATCCAACACCGCTATGACCTGAAGGACATTCCCAATCACCACAGGATGACGATAAACACCTGACATCATACAAAAAGAAACTATGAACGAAGTTTCCACAAATATTATAGAAGAAAGATAAAAAATCAGTCGCATACAGGAGAAACTCCAAAATGAGAAATTTACCAGAAATCAAATAGGTATAAACAACCCAAAGTACAATCACGAGTACCATAAAACAGGAAAACTACCCAAGTTTCAACGGACACAGCTCACCAATCCCAAAGATCAACAACCACTACCACCTCAAAGTGACCCATACATTTTCTCGAACTTGGAAGAAAATAATCTAAAAACACTCGAACACACAGGTAGAGTGTGATCTAAAATCTCAAAAGAGTCTCACCAAGGATTCCATAATAAGATGTCAATATTTAATTAAAAGAATAAAGCGTCCAATTTTAAATAAACAAGTTTGGAATTTCAAAATAATATTTAAACAAATCATGCTTTACATTTCAAATAATGGAAACACTTTAAACAAATGACATAATAAATATTTTATATAAAACAATTTATATAAATCAGAAGGCATGTAAAATGGTTTACAACAAACAAGAACATATATATATATATATATATATATATTTCAAATATAAAAATCAAACTACATGATCATTCTCCAAAAGGTATGATAGTTCTAGGATATGAGATTCTCACACATTCGAAGGTGAATCATAACAATATGTGTATACAGACATCCCTTCGATACTGACCAAAGATGACTCATCACCATCCCGCTGAGGATGTGACCTACTGCCCTAGGTTTTGTTTCAGTTGTAAAGCGTCAAAAGAATGTTATCCCATTAACTCACTACTTACCTAGGATGGGATATTCTCTAGTAAAAATCAATGGTAGGAAATTTATTTTAAAACTATTCAAAATAAAAATCATCACATCCTCCATTTCAAATATTTCAATTTCCATTTAAAAACCAACACATGAGTTTTTAATCAAAACATGCATTTTTCCAAGATAAAACCTAAAAGTTTCTATCAAAACCATTTTATGTCATTATTCCAAAATACCAATTTTCAACAAAATTCCATAAAATAATTTTCACAATTTAAATTCAACAATTTAAATTTCACAATTTTCCATCAGTTTCAAAAACCCACCTCAATTCAATAGAACTGAGGGTTTTCCCAATTTCATGCCAAATCAAATTCAAATCTAAATTCAATGGAATTGAGTGTTTAACCAAAACAATTTCAAGAAATTGAATTTAAATAAAAAAAATTAATTTAAATAAAACAATTTAGGGTTAATTAAACTACAAATCAAAACAGAACTACCTACCTTAGGATCACGGGATCTCGAAATGAAAAGACTTGATGGAAAAACTCTAATGAAGAACGTCAGGAAAAGGGATCCCAGAATAAAACCTAAATTAATGATCTGAAACAGTGGGGATTAGATTCTACATCAACCTAGAGATCTAGAAAACATTATGGGGGAAAGAAAAAAGTAAAAAAGAATAGGAAACCTACCAGGTAGAGATCAAATGTGGTTCTCCAAGCATTTATCTGCTTCTGAAAGGGTATATAGGGGCCAAAATCACAACTTGGGTGCTCCCCTGGAAGAATAAATTGTAATAGAGTTGTACAGGTCTGTCAGAAACCTTAAACAAGTGTTTTATTATTTTTAAAATAATTTTCAGATTAATTATTTTCCATACGCATAGTTACCTGGGCAGATCGACATCGTTAGAAAAATCGTGTGCCCTAGCCATGCACCCCTTTTTCTCCAGTTGCATGGTTTCTCCTTGGTGGGTGCACAGTTTGTCAAGCCATGCGCTAGCTGTGTAATGACCCAAAATTTAATCAATGGAAATTATTTTCTTATAATTATGTCACATAATCACATGAAATCACAACCAAATGAACTACTAAGTACTATGTGACCTTTAAACATAATATTTTCACTTCTTTGATTGGAATTTAAAAAATCTAACATACACAGTTGCGATCAGAAAGATGTTTGAAGTCCGATAAGATAAACTTAATTTTTTGTGAATAGTAAAATACCCTTATGAATATAAATACGACCCTTATGAATAGTAAATCATCCAAAAAAATAGTAACCTCACCCTTGAATGTATAAATAAAATTTAGGCATCTTATAAATGATAATATGACCACAATAAAAAGCATTGGTATTTTTGTAAGTCAAAAATAATTAATTAAAATTAATTAATTAATTTAAAAGAAAATTTATTTTCCTAAAAGGTGTTAATAAATTAAAATTTTTATGACTTATGGTTTTAAGATAATTTTATAAGACCTTATGTAATTTTTGAAAGAATTAAAAAATTAGTTATAGTTTTAAAATCCGTATTTTTTAAGGAAATCATGATTTTTATTGTAATTTAAATTAATCATATTTAAAAAAATATTTTTGAAAAAAGGATTTCATTTTTGGATTCTAAACGTCGAAAAATGGTTAGAATGAATATTTTGGATTTTTCTAAAATACTTGAATTTTTTTATGAATAGTAAGATACGGTAATTCACCGTATATATACATTATAAGTTAAATGCATTATTCCTAGAATCATCGCTGAGGTAATCACCCCTAGTTAGAACTCACATAAACATATGACTATTTTTGGTTATGGAACCAACATTATTGCTTATCTTATGGACAAATAATAAACTAATTATTGAAATATTAAGAAAACCCTCCTCCCCTCCACTATAAAAACCATCCAAACTCCCCTCTTCTCTTCACTCCTATCAAGCCTTGGGCCTTGCCTAAATTCTTCTCAAATATATCTCCAAACTCCTCCCCCACGTCCAACATCCCTTGGTATCTTCAAAAGATCAAATCCTCTCCCCTTAAGAGGCTCTCAATTAAGATTAATTTAAGAGGTAAATTGATCTTTTCAATTCTTTTACTTTCCTTTCAAGTTCCTTTTTTTTCTTTTCTATACTTACCTCTCCTAATCCAAATTTTATGAAAAATAAAGTACATTATATATAATATAATATTTTTATGAGAATAAAATAAATTATTATCATCTATCTTTTACCCTTCATTTATACCAGTAGTAAAAACACCATCTGAGATGTGTTAATTTACCATATTCAAGGATGATGAGATTTCAATTTCCATTACAGTATTTAATTATGGATATGAAACCATTATTATGGTTGAACTATAATATAATATATGTATTATATCTCATCCATGGTTCTTGAATCTTTTTGTACTCAAGGATTTGATTTATAAAACAAAATGCGTTTGTTGCGATCAAAAACCACCAATTAACTCAAAAGGTTATCACTAAAGTTTTATATAATGATTAATTTTAACTCCAAGTATCCAAATGAAATTTACGACCATGTAACCTTATGGATGTTCAATAATAATATTTAATTTCAATTCTAGATAGGCATCCTCATTTTACATGATTATCCCTCCATGTATATAAGTAAACCGATCAGGAAACAAATGAACCCGAACAATGAAATTGAAACTCATAACCAATCAAAAAGGTTATGAATGAAATAAAAAAGAGTATACTATATAAATTAAATGTAAAAGAGATTTTTGAATTATTAATTAATGAAATTAATTTTATTATTCAGGTCATTAATATCCAGATGAGAACACTATCAAACTTAAGGTAAGAGATTCTACCTGAACCTCCATTATTTCTTCGGATTGTTCGATCTATCTTTTTACCCAAATGAAATTATCTATTATTTTTATGTGAATCCTCTAAATTCTGTGTATATGATCCAAAACCATGTATCAAGATCCATTCATCATTATTTTTTAGGTATATACATGTTTTTAGATGACCCCTCCTCAATTATTCACGATAAGCAAACCCGTTTTAAGGGAACTTTCCGAATTCTTACCCATTTTCAAGTACGCTATATAATTTGTTTTTAAGTCACACTTTTTTTATAAAACCACCTTTTATTATTATGAAAACTTTCTTGATTCACTTCTGGTTTTATATAAAATATTATTCCATTTTATGTTTTAAATGACCTTTGATATTTTCCTTTAACCACAGTAAAAAGTATTAATTATAAAGTTTCTTAAGTAGTATTTTTACATGTTATTACTTCAAGATTACATCACTTTTTATGATATATTCCTATTATACCCTATTAATGTACATGCATGATCTAATTCTTTTCCTTCATGGACATTTTTATGATACCCCCATTTGTTATGTTTTATGACACGATTATGATACCCAATTCTTAACATGGGTAACCCTGATGTTTGTGTATGATTTATTATGTATGATTATATACGGGGAAAGAATATTCATGAACATGTTATGATGGGTGTGACCAGATAGTTCTCTAATGCATTGGATAAAGTTGTGTCTCGTGAGATGTTATGTGCAACGGTCTTGGCGGTTAGCCTTGACTCGTGCAACAATGTGCAACAGTCTTTGTGGTTAACCTTGAATTGTGATCCTCTATATAAAATGAGCCTTGAATCATGCTAAAGTCATGTTTTAGGTTTCTTCTACATTACTATGAATTAATTTTTATATGATCCGATGTTTATATGTTATCATTTCATATATTCCATGCCTTTTATTTTCATTATGCCATGCCTTCTAAACCATGTGTTGTGCTCTATTATTATGCTTATTCACTTACTGGGCTTTTAGATCATCGATTTGTTCATGTTATCCACAGGTCATCCTATGAATATGTATGAGCAAAATAGTAGTTAAGATCTATTTATGAAGACTAAATAAATAAATGTTATATTTAATCCCATGTTGTATGTTTTATGTACCTAGTCTTCCAAGACACTAGACTTTACGATCATTGGCTTGTAATATGATATTTTATTATGCTTAAGATCATGTAATGTTATGTGTAAAAGGATAGGGTCACTATAGTTAGTATCAGAGGATGGTCTAGTTATTTTTGGAGATTAGGAAGAGAGAACTTTAGTAAGAACCTTAGGGTTGAAACTAAGTATAACAAAACACCCCTAAATTTTTTTAATTATAATGTAATGGGTTTATAAAGAAAATAATTCTCTATCTAGATACAAATAGGTAGAGATGGTTATGGAACATATGTATCTAGGGGTAAAACCCCAAAACACCACTTTGAGCTAGAATTGAATGGGAACTGGTGCATGATAATGGAGCTTACTACACTATTGGTTTGACACTACTGGGGGATATGCTTTGGTAAATTCATGAGCTTGGTACAGACCATTATTAAGGGAATAAAAAAAGATCCCATAAAAATATAAGTTAAGAAATAGATCAAAGTTAACCTAGATTTAAATCAATGGAATCACAAGTTGGGATATAATTTTCCTTTAAGAGTTTATCGTTTTATGTTTAATGTTTCCTTTTTTAGGATTATTAGCTAAGTATTCAAGCCCCCTAAATGTACTTTATTTATCATAGCTAATGGCGGGAAATAGAAGAACACATGAAAATAATAAATGTGATATGAAATGTGACGATTTCCCTAATGATATTCGTTATATGATGGGAACAGGTTCTCAAAACTTCATGACAACAATTGCTCAGCTGGATCAAGTTATGAATAATAACTTGCATCAAGTGGAACACCCTCCTACTCCAAGGAAATAGAATGTTTCCTTAAAATCCTTCATGAAAAAAGTCCTCTCATGTTTAGTGGATCTTCTGATACCCTCCTCATAGAATAGTGGATTAACTCCATTGAAAAGATATTCTTTTTCATCCAGTGCTCCGCAGAAGAGAAATTTGTACTGGAAGTCTATCATTTTGAAGGGGAAGCTGATCAGTGGTGGACGTCCATAAAAAAATGAATATCAAGGAGGAAATTGATTCTATAGATTGGGAGGAATTCAAGAGAATATTTTTAAATAAATATTATCCGCAAAACCTACATCTCAAGAAAGAAAGGGAGTTATTTGTACTCAAGCATAAGGAAGATGAGTCCATCAGGGTGTAGTAATAAAACTTTACAAGGATTGCAAGGTACGCCTCTAGCTTTGTCATGAACACTAGAAGAAAGGTGGATTGGTTCTTTAGAAGACTAAATCCAAGTCTATGAAAAGTGTTGGTGATTAGATACTTTGATAGTTATGAGGATATTGTCCATTATTCCCTCAAGTTTGGAATGGAGATCAGAGACTCGCAATGGTCTTGTGGGATCGATGAAAAGAAGAAGAAAATGGAGTCTAATATGGGTGGTTTGGAAAATAAATCCCATGATGGAAAGAATATCGAACATCCCACATGTCAAAATTATGGGATGAATAGTCCATGGAACTGTCTAAAGGGAAACCATAATTTCTTCAAATTTATAAGAATTAGACATCCGGATAAAAACTTCCAAAGGGATATGAATAATCCCACTAATGTGGAAGAAGAAAGGAATTTTCAAATATACTCTCAGCCAATGGTGTAGTGTTACAACTTCAAGGAGCATGAACATTATGAAATCAATTTTCATAATCCAAGGGTTGTCAGTGGAAATCAACAACAAACTCCAAGGCAATAAGGAAGAGATTATGCTATCACTACTACTAAGGTGGAGTTAAAAAATGATGCGGTGATAGGTACGTTTTTTATTCATTCAAGAATAGCGAACATACTATTTGATTATGTTTCTACATATTCTTTCATATCTTTAAAGATTAGTAGAACTATTCAAACACCACCTCAGAATTTGGAGGATAAGTTATATATGAGAATAGAGAATAAGGAAATTATTGCATCCAAAGTATATATATCCTCCTCAGTTAATGTTTGTGGACTGAACCTCCCAGAAAATCTCATCATACTTTCTTTAGTGAAGTTTTATGCTATCCTAGGCATGGATTGGATGTCTCTATATAAAGCCAACATCAACTGTCAGGAAAGGGAGATCACTCTACACATTCTGAAGCATCCTTTGATTCTTTAAAAGTGTAAGGAAGAAGATGAATCTCCTTTAGAATCATTGTCTCAAGTGTGGATATTAATTCCTTATGAGCAATCATTTCTAGCTCAAATGATTTTGATAAAGGAGAGAATCATGCTCGAACAAATTCCCATTGTGAGGGATTACACTGATGTATTCTCTGAAGAATTGTCCAGTCTTCCTTCTAATCGAGAGGTTGAGTTCTAAATTGAACTTATTCCTGGATCCCTACCTATATCAAAGACATATTATAGAAGGGACACTGTAGAGCTAGAAGAGCTGAATAATCATTTATAGGAGAATCTGGAGAAGGGTTTTATACACCCGAGTTCTTCACCATGGGGTGCATCAATCCTCATCTCCAAGAAGAAGGATGGATGAATACACCTCTGCATTGATTATCACGAGCTTAATAAAATCACAATAAGGAACAAGTATGACCTACCTCAGATAGATGAATTGTTTGATCAGCTTCGTGGGTCTAGTTATTTCTCTAAGGTGGACTTTTGATCAGGATATCACCAATTAAAGGTGAGGAAGGAAGATATTTCCAAGACTTCCTTTCGAATGAGGTATGGAAACTATGAGTTCATAGTGATTCCCTTCGAACACACTAATTCTCCATCAATTTTCATGGTTCTAATGAATAGAGTCTTTATAGACTACCTCAAAAAATGTATGATAATCTTTATCGATGATATTCTTATATACTATAAGAGCAAGGAGGAACATGAGGATCATTTGAATAATTTGTTGATGAATTTGAGAAGGGAGAAACATTATGCAATGTATAGTAAAAGTGAGTTCTGGATAGAGGAAGTATCATTCTTAGGGCATGTAATCACCAGAAAAGGGATATCTATAGACCCTTCCAAGGAAAATACAATTGAAGAGTAACCTAGGACAACATCTGTAATGGAGATTTGTAGCTTCCCTGGTCTAGATGGTTATTACCACTGATTTGTGGAGAACATTTCATGATTGTCAAACCCAATTTCGAAGATGACATGGAAGGGGGTGAAGTTTTTCTGGACTCAAGAATGTGAAGAATATTCTAAGGAGTTGAAAAATAGGCTTATCATTGCACCAATACTCACACTCCCAACAAATGGAGAACTCTTTTTGGTGTATAGTGATGCTTCAATGAAGAGCTTAGGCTATGTGTTAATGAAAAATGATAAAGTGATATCCTACGTCTCAAAGAATCTGAAAATTGATGAGAAAAAATATCATACACATGATATGGAGTTGGCGACTGTGATCTTTGCGTTGAAAATATAGCAGTGTTATCTCTATGGAGGGAAGTGTGAGATATATAATGATCACAAGAGTCTCAAATATATATTCACACAGAAAGAGATTAATATGCACCAGTAAATATGGTTATAACTCATTAAGGATTATGAATACTCAATCCACTATCATCCTGGTAAGTCCAATAAGGTCGAATATTCTCTAAGTAGAAATGATCATGTATATTTATCAATGATGAGAGTTGATAAGTATCCAATCTTATTGGATTTTCATAGGATGGAAGATATGTTGAGAGCATGTTCTATGGACTTTAAAGGAGTATGAGACCATAATATTCCACCGGTCGAATTCAACTATAATAATAGTTTCCACTCTAGAATATGAATGACACCATATGAAGCCCTTTATGGGAAAAAGGTGTGAAACACCGACATGTTGGGATGAAGTCAGCGAGCATAAGTTGCTAGGACTTGAAATGGTTGAAGAAATGATGGATAAGGTGAAAACCATTCATCATCACATCAAGGCATCCCAAAATCAAAAAAAGAGTTATGAAGACAATCTTCGATGAGACCATGAATTCAAAGTGGGGGACATGAAATTTCTTTTCATATCTCCATGGAAGAAGTTCATGAGATTTGGGAAGAAATGAAAGCTAAGTCCTAGGAATATCGGACCCTTTGAGATTCTTGATCGTGTTGGAGCTATGGCCTGTCAAATAACACTTCCACCTACCTTGTCTAAAGTATTTTATGTCTTCCATATATCCCTCTTAAGGAAGTACATACCAGATCCTTCACATGTACTATTTTTAGAGGTGGTACATATAACAACCCTGCTCTTTATTACATACATAAACATGATTTATTACATAAACTTCACTTGATAAAACATAGAAGATCAAGAGTTATAGTGTCTTTGGGGATTAGTATCATTAAATACAAACTTAAAACATTAAATACAACATCTGTATTGAAAACTTCCTTTACATAACCACTACATTCCCTTGTACTTAGCATTGCTTGAGACAACCTGAGGACATGCATAAGAAAAGGGTGATCTATAAAGTTAAATAAGGGAATAAACATGGAAGAATATGAGGAATACAATACATGTTAGAAAATAGGCATATCAATGTAGAATAAGTGAATCATGAACATAAAGGCACGATAAAGCATGATAATCATAACATGGAAATGTGGAAACAACACTTAACATGGAATTTAGCATGAGCCAAGTCTCATTGCACATGGAGCATGAGTAAACCCTCATTTCACATGAATCATGAGTAAAACCTCATTGAACTTGAATTATCATGAGTCAACACTCATTTCACATCAAATATAATGATACTATACTTTACCCAATGCATTGGAGTGCTATCAGGGCACACCCTTCTTAAATATTTCATTTCATGCATAAGTGAGACACATGGATCATATAACATGGAATCCATCAACATCATAAGTTATTCCATGATTATGTAATGTGGAATAAATACATGAAAGTACCATTCAATATGAATATGTGCATAAAGGTGAATACCATTGATAGAAACATGGGTATGGTATTTACTACACAATGATCTTGGCATGGAAAAATGAGGTGCAATTTCGGCAGCATAACAACGTGACATAAGGATTCATGAAAAAGGTTGAAGATAGAGAAATAGGTGTCTCATAATATTTACATGAAATAGAAATTAAGGGGATCATATAGATATATTTCCCAACAAAGTTAATGGAATTTAGATGCATAATACAAAATAATTACTTGGATGTAAAAGAGGAGAGAGAAATCCCTCATGGAATTTCATCATGGTAACGAGTGTACATGGGAAGAATTAATGAGAGAGAAAGTAGTATAAAATCATCCAAACATAAATATGGAAGTATGGGGGAGGTGAAAAATCATACCCCAACATTTCTAATTGAAAAAATGGCACAAAAACTTAAAGAAAATTGGACAAAAATGAGAATGGAAGAAATCCCTTACTTGGAAGTGTGATCCCAAAAGATTAGGAGAGGCTTGAGAGAGGCTTCTTGGGAGATTGGGGCACATTGGGAGGATTATAGAGAGAGTAGGTAAGGGGTTTTTCTAACTCCAAAGTCTTTGAGTGAAGAGTAAGTGGGATCATGGGTGGGTTTATATAGGAAAGGAGGGGGAATTCTTTATTATTTTGGTTTGGGACACAACACATTAAACTAATCAAAAACACAAACCAGCCCAGGGTATTTTCCCATGGTTTATGAAAAAGGAGAGTGGAAAAAATATTTTATAAGTCCAATGTCCGAACTTCTTAAAATAATAGGGTTGCTTATGTGGAGGTGAGTCACACTCTCAAGGAAAACAATTTAAAAATAGAAAATGTTTCATAAGTCTTGGAGGGTCCACTAAAGATTTGTAAAATAAATCAAACAAATATAAAATCATATTATATTTATGGTAAAACATATATTGTCTGAAAAAAATGTTTATAGTATTTTATTACATCTCTATTGGGTCATTATGTTGTTATAAAACACATTATATATTTAAATGGTATTTATTTTTTACCCAAAAATTTGTCTGTCTTAGAAAATTATGAAAAATTCACTTTTGGATAACTTTGAGGTCCTGAATAAAAAAATAATAATAATTTTATCTATTTTTTTTTTCTAAATATGTGAATTTTTACTTTTAAAATAAAAACCAACATTTATCGAAAATTCATGGGTTTTGACAAAAACAACTTTCAAACCTTAATAAAAATTACAACTGCATTCATAAAATTATACGATAATTTATATTTAATAAAAATTAATTTAATAATAATAAAAATATTTTATTAAAATATTATTTAATTAAATAATTCATTAATTCCTCAAAATAGATTTCTTAGTTGAATATTAACTAAAAATACTATTTGTGCTTTAAAAACTATTTACAAAGTAACACAAAAAAAAATGTATATTATCTATATAAGAATAATGTACATTGTAATAGTGCTAGAGTATCATTACATAGACCCTTATAACACCCGAATAATACCAAAGGGTAAGGTGTGCAATGGTGAGAGACTCTTGGGGTGGCTCAGATAACATCGCTCGGGTGGTAATCTCTATGAACTTCCACTTCTCCCGTAGTCAGTTCTGCTCAAGCTTAACATGTTCAAGCTCTGCTTGGGCTTGGTCAAGAGAGAAAACCAATGATTCCACCTCCCTTCCAAGCTCCGAAAAATGGGATTTATATGGGGAAAGTCTATTGGATGAGGCCATCGCTTCCTTTGTCTGAGTAAATTGTATTTGTTAAATACCTATATTTATACTAATCATGTGATCACTGTTCAATGACTATATTAGCCACAATCAAAATTATTAACGTTATTTTAAAATCCAAAACATAAAACCCAAAAAGTGCATACATTTTACATAACCATAAGAAGACATTTAAATAGACCCATAGGAATTTTCATTAATTAATTTTTGGGTTGTTATAATCTTACCCCCTTAAGAAATTTTCTCCTTGTTATTTCCTTTTCCCACACTAAAAAATATGTGGGTAACTTTGCTTAATCACTTCCTCTGATTCCCACATCAATTCTTCAAACTTGTGGTTTCTCCACAACACCTTGATGGGGGGCATTGTTATATTTCATTGAACTTTTTCTCTACGATCTAAGATCTTCACTGATTGCTCCTCGTAAGAAATATCATCCTCTGGCTGTACTACCTCTGAAGAGAGTACATGTGAAGGGACTTGTATGTACTTCCTTAAGAGGGATACATGAAAGACATCATGTACTTTGTTCATGGTAGGTGGAAGTTCTAGTTGATAGGCCACAATCCCAACACGATCAAGAATCTCAAAGGGGCCGATGTACCTAGGACTTAACATCCCTTTATTTCCAAACCTCATGACCTTTATCCATAGAGATATTCTTAGAAATACCATGTACCCAACTTTAAACTCAAGGTCTCATCAATTATTATCTGCATAACTCTTTTATCGACTCTGGGTTGCCTTGATATACTGGTGAATGGTTTTCAACTTCTCCACCATTTCATCAACCATTTCTGGTCCTTGTAGCTTATGATCACTGAATTCATCCTAACATGTCGATGTTCTACACATCTTCCCATACAGGGCTTCATAAGGTGCCATTCATATGATGGAGTGGAAACTATTATTATAGGGGAATTTAACCAGGGGAAGATGTTGATCCCAACCTCATTTAAAGTCCATTGAATATGATCTTAACATATCTTCTAGTGTATGAATAGTTTTCTTAGATTGGCCATCCGTTTGAGGATGATAGGTCGTACTGAATTTCAGTTTAGTATTTAGAGCATGTTGAAGACTCTTCCAAAACATAGAGGTGAATCTTGGTTCTATATCAGATATAATAGATAGTGGTACTCCATGCAGCCTTACCACTTCCCTGATGTATATTTGTGCCAGTTGATCCAATGAGAAATCCTCCTAAATTTCAATTAAGTGTGCATACTTTGTAAGACTATCTACGAAAACCTAGATTTCATTATTTCCTTTGGATGTATTTAGAAGTCTAGTGAAAAAGTCCATGGTGATGTTCTCCCATTTTCATGCTAGTATAGGAAATAGTTGCATCATCCCCTTAGACTTCTGCCTCTCTACCTTCACTTGCTGACTCACCAGGAACTTTGATGTATACTCGGAGATCTCCTTATTTATATTATCCCACCAATAATGCTCTCGTAGATCTCAATACATATTTGTGTTTCCTAGGTGAATAGGGAAATTTGAACTATGTGCATCATCCAAAAGTTCCTTCTTCAGCTCCGGACTTGATGGAACACATAATATTTTCCCAAATCTCACAATTCCTTCTTCATTAACATTGAAATATGAGGATTTACCTTTTCTGATAGCTTCCACTTTCTTCTGAATTCCCATATCAATATTTTGATCATCCTTTAACCTTTTCAAAAGATATGGTTGAACAATCATTTGTGAAAGGATTAATGATGTTCCTTTCTTCATGATTCCCATGTACATCTTCATAAATTCTAATAAAATTGGATCCTCCTCAATTCTCATTAATGATAGAATCACTGGGTCCTTTCTACTTAGAGAATCTACCAACTTGTTAACTTTCCCAAGGTGGTAATGGATTGAGCAGTCATAATCTTTGATCAACTCTAACAATATTCATTGGAGCATGTTCAACTCTTTCTATGTGAATATATACCTAAGGATTTTGTGGTCTGTATATATTTCACACTTCTCCCCAAAGAGATAATGCCGCCAAATTTCTAAAGATAAGATCACCACAACCAACTCCAGATCATGTGTTGGACAATCCTGCTCATGAACTTTCAATTTCCATGAAGCATAGGCAATGATGTTGTCATTTTTCATCAACACATATCCCAAGACCTTATTCAAATCATCATTGAATACCACATAAAGTTCTCTACTTGTGGGTAAAGTGAGCACAAGCGTAGTGATAAGCCCCATTTTCATCTTTTGAAGCTTTATTCGTATTCATTACTTCAAGAAAAATTTACCCCTTCTGAGTTAGCTTGGTAAAAGGGTGGAATATTGTGAGAAATTTCTCAAAAATCGTCGATAATATCTAGCTAACCCCAAAAAGCTATAGATATCCATTACCGATGTTGGCCTCGACCATCCCTCTCTTGTAGCTGTCTTGGAGGGATAAACATATATCCCATTACTTGTGATGATATGTCCCAAGAATGAGACCTCCTTCAATCAGAACTCACACTTTTTGTACTTTTCATAGAGCTTCTCCTTTCGTAAGGTCTCTACTACAGTTCTTAGATTCTCCTCATGATCCTCCTTGGTTTTGGAGTATATTATAATATCATCTATAAATACTACCATATTTTTTTTGAGTTAATATCTAAAGACTCTATTAATCAAGTACATGAAGATTTCTAGAGCATTAGTGAGTTCGAAAGGCATTACTATGAATTCATAGTGCCTGTATCTGGTACGAAAAGCAGTCTTGGGGATATATTCCTTCTTCAACCTTACATGATAATATACCAACCACAAATCTACCTTGGAGAAGTAATGTGATCCATGAATATAATTGAACAAGTCATCAATTCATGGGATAAGATACTTGTTCTTTAACGTGATTTTGTTAAGCTCACAATAATCGATGCAAAGGCACATTGACCCATACTTATTCTTGACAAAGAGGACTGATGCACCCCATGATAAAGCACTTGGGTGTATAAACCCTTTATCCAGATTATCCTATAGTTTTTTCTTCAACTCCTCAAGCTCCACAACATCCATTCAATATAGAGTCTTGGATATTGGAAATTCCCCAGGTATAAGATGAATTGAGAATTCAACATCTCTTCTAGGAGGAAGACCAGACAATTCCTCGGGAAACACTTTACCAAATTCCTTCAAAATAGGCATGTCTTCAAGGATGGTTGCATCCTTAGACTCAATCATCTGATACAAATACACATGCTCATATGGTAATAATATCCATGCTTGAGATGATGGATCTAAAGAAGATTTATCTTCCTCCATGCACTTGTACAGAATCGGGGGTCGATTCTCCACATGGAGAGTGATTTCACTCTCATAACAATTTATGTTGGCTCTATATAAGGAAAGACAATTCATGCTAATAATTGCATCAAATTCCACAATAGGGAGTATGATGAGGTTCACTGGGAAGTTCAATCCACCCATTAAGATAGGAGAGGAGTTATATTCCTGGGATGCAATGATTGCCCCATTTTTCGTACTCACTAACATCTTTACTTTCATGATTTGTGGTGGTGTTGGAATTGTTCTACTAAACTTTTTATATATAAAAGAATGCGTAGAACCTGAATCAAAAAGTACATTTTCCATTCCTGAATGAATAACTAGCGTACCTGTCACTACTTTGTTATCGGGGTTCACTTCAACAATAGTGATGTAAAAAGCTCACCCTTGGTACCTTGGAGGTTATTGGTTGCCTCTGAAAAACATTGGCTTAGGGAACTGATTTTAAAGATACCATGGTTCTTTGCAGTTGAAGCAATGAATAACGCATTGAGAGTCGAACTGAGAGTTCCTATCCTCTTTCACAGCTACAGGTTTTTCTTGTCGGCAGTTAACAGCTAGGTGTCCTTCTCTTCCACACCTAAAGAATTTCCTCACCCCCTTTAGGAAATTTCTAGGGTGCTTCTTTCCGTACCTTTGGAAAGTGGGGTATTAGATTTTTTTAGCACCGTTGGATTTATCCATTGGACCACCATAATTGAAGTCTACATTACGCTTCTTATCCCCATAATACCCATGAGGTTCGTTGTTCTCCATTTCAACCTTGAGGGCACATCAGACAATTTCCTCATAGCTGTCGAAGTTATGGATCTCCAGGGCTTTCCTCAGGCTAGGTTTCAGCCCACCAAAGAAGTGGTCAACCTTGAATTCAGGGGTAACAACAAAGTCGAATGCGTATCGTGAAGGCCTTGCGAATTTTTCCTCATATACTTCGACAAATTCATCATCTTTTTGCTTGACGAAAAGTAAGTACCTTTACATCTTAAGAAGGAGGGTGCACAGAAAATATTTATCAAAAAAATATCTTCTATAAATCCTTCCATTCCAATTCCCCAATATCCTCCTCAGGCTTTGTATTTTTGATCAATGTCCACCATTGATTGTCTTCACCCTCCATACGATAAGTGGCCAGAAGAACCTTCTTTTTTTCAGAACATTGAAGTATGGAGAATATCTTTTCAATGGAGTTGATCCATTTTTCAGCGATTGAGGGATCAGATGATCCATTAAAATTAAAGGGCCTTTGTCTTATGAAGCTCTCATTAGTGACTTGTTCTTTATTGGGGAGGGGGGGTTGAACGTTCCTCTTAACCCATGTTTCTATTCAATCCTTAAGTTAAATGAGAGAGTATTGTGACAAAGTTCGTGATTCCTTCTCCCATTAGATTGTGCATCTTATTAGAATAGTCATCACATTGGTATTCACATCAATTGTTAGCGTGACTCCTCCAATTACCATCCATTGGCTGGAATAAAAGGAATGTTAGGGGTAACACATAATGGGTAATCCAAAAATAGATGACTTATAAATAGATTTTATTTCCTTAACATATGAATATATTGTCTTCAATCTATGTTATACATGATCTACTTTCTAACATATATTCTTAGGGGATTTTATTATTCCCTTAATAATGGTTCATAATAAACTTGTGAATTTACCAATGCATATCCCCCAGGAGTGTTGTAACCAAGAGAGCAGCAAGGCTCATTATCGTGTACCAGGATACCCTGGTTCAAGCCTGAAACTCCTTGTCAGGGTTTTCACCCCTAGGTACATCTGTGCCAGAGCTGCCTCTACCTGCTCGTATCCAGACAGAGATTTATTTTCATTATAAAACACTTACTCAATACCCACCAAAACATAGGGATGTTTTCATTATACTTAGTCTTATCTCTAAGGCTTCACTATGGTTTTCTAATCCTAATCCCAATAATAACTAAATCTTCCTATGATACTAACTATAATAACCCTGCTCTTTTATTACATACTTAAACATGATTTATTACATAAGCTTCAATTGATAAAACATATAAGATTGAGAGGTCTAGTGTCTTTGGGACTTAGGATCATTACATAACAACTTAAAACATGAAATACAACATCTTTATTGAAAAATATCTTTACATGACCACTACATTCCCTCATACTTAGCATTGCATGGGATAACCTGAGGACATGCATAAGAAAAGGGTGAGCTATAAAGATCAGTAAGGGAATAAATGTGTAATAACACGAAGAATACAATATAAGTTATAAAATAGGCATATCAATTAATTAAAATAGAAACATGGACATAAAGGCATGATAAAGCATGATAATCATAACACAGAAATGTGGAAAAAACACTTAACATGGAATTTAGCATGAGCGAAGGCTCATTGCACACAGAGCATGAGTAAACCCCCATTTCACTTGAAGCACGAGTAAATCCTCATTTAAATTTAATTAGAATGAGTCAACACTCATTTCACATGACTTATCATGATACTATACTTTACCCAATGCATTGGATCACTATCAGGGCACACCCTTCTTAAACATTTCATTTCATGCATAAGTGTGCCACATGGATCATATGACATGTAATCAATCAACATCATAAGTTATTAAATGATTAATTAATGTGGAATAAATACATGAAAGTAAAATTAAATATGTATATGTGCATAAAGGTGAATACCCTTGATAGAGACATGGGTATGGTATTCACTACATAATGATCCTGGCTTTGAAAAATGCAGTGCAATTTCGGCAGCATAACGGAGTGACATAAGGATTCATGAAAATGGTTGATGAGAGAGAAATGTGTGTCTCATAATATTTACATTAAATGGACAGTAAGGGGGTCATATAGATACATGTCCCAACAAACTTAATGGGATTTAGATGCATAATACAAAAGAATTACTTGGATGTAAAAGAGGAGAGAGAAATCCCTCACGGAATTTCGGCATGGTAAAAGGTGTACATGGGAGGCATTAATGAGAGAGAAAGGTGTATCCAATCATCCAAACATAAAGAGGTCCGTATGGGGGAGGTGAAAAATAATGCCCCAACGTTTTTAATTGAAAACAAAAGGGAACAACAACTTAAAGAAAATTGGAAAAAATGTGAAAGGAAGAAATTCCTTACTTGGAAGTGTGATCTAAAAATATTGGGAGTGGCTTGAGAGAGGCTTGAGAGAGGATTATTGGGATCTTGGGGAACCATGGGAGGATTATAGAGAGATTAGGGAAGTGGTTTATGGAACCCCAAAAGATTTTAGTGAAGAGTAAGTGGGAGCTTGGGTGGGTTTATATAGGAAAGGAGGGTGAATTCTTTATTATTTTGGTTTGGGACACCACACATCAAACTAATAAAAACCACAAAACAGACCATGTTTTATTCCAAAATGGAGGGGAAAAGAACATTTTATAAGTCCAATGTCCGAAATTAATAAAATAATAGGGTTGATTATGTGGAGGTGAGTCACACTTTCAAGGAAAACAATTTAAAAAGACAAAATGTTTTATAAGTCTTGGAGGGTCCACTAAAGCTTTGTAAAATAAATCAAAAAAATCTAAAATTAAATTATTTTAGTGGTAAAACATATATTGGGAAAAAAAATGTTTATAGTATTTTATTACATCACTATTGGGTCATTATGACATCATAAAACACATTATATATTTAAACAGTATTTATTTTTACCCAAAATTTGACTATCTCATAAAATGATGAATAATTCACCATTGGATAATTTCAAGGCCCTGATTCCAAAAATAATATTAATTTTATCTAAATAATTTTCTAAATATGTGAGTTTTTACTTTTAAAATAAAAACTGACATTTATCAGAAATTCTTGGGTTTTGAAAAAAACCGCTTTCAAACCTTAAAAAAAATTAAAATTGCATTCATAAAATTATACGATAATTTTTATATAATAAAAATTAATTTAATAATAATAATAATAATATTTTATTAAAATATTATTTAATTCAAAAATCCATGAATTCATAAAAATATATTTCTTAGTTGAATATTAACTAAAAATACTATTTGTGCTTTAAAAACTATTTACAAAGTAATAATAAAAAGAATATATATTCTCTATATAAGAATAATGTACATAGTCATAGTGCTAGAGTCTCACTACATAACCCCTTATAACACCCATATAAGACCAAAGGGTAAGGTATGCGATGGTGAGAGACTCTTCGGGTGGCTTCGATAACATTGCTCGGGTGATAATCTCTATCAACTTCCACTTCTCCCATAGCCAGTTCGGCTCAAGCTTAATGTGTTCAAGATCTACTTGGGCTTGGTCAAGAGAGAAACCCAATGACGCCACTTCCTTTCCAAGCTCTGAAAAATGGTCTTCGTATGGGACACGTCTACTGTATGAGGCCATCACTTCCTTTTCTAAGTAATTTGGATTTGTTAAAGCCCTATATTTATACTAATCATGTGATCATTGTTCAACAGCTATATTAGAAACGGTCACATTTCTTAACGATATTTTAAAATCCAAAACATAAAACCAAAAAATTGCATACTTTTTACATGACCATAAGAATCCATTTAAATAAAACAAGAAGAATTTTCATTAATTAATTTTTTGGGTTGTTACAATACAGTTGGAGAATGATGTTTCTTATGAGAAGCATCCAGTGAAGATCTTGGATCGTAGAGATAAATTTCTACGTAACAAGACTACTCACCTGGTCAAAGTACTATGGTGGAACCATTAATACGAAGAGGGAACATGGGAACTGGAGGAGGAAATTAAGGAAAAGCACCCGCTCCTGTTTACGACTTAGAATATAAAATAAAATTTTGAGTGTGAAATTTCATAAGAGGGGAAGAATGTAACGACCCAAAGTATAATCAATGGAAATTACCTTCTTATAATTATGTTATATAATCATATTAAATCACAACAGAATGAACTAATACATACTATGTGACCTTTAAACAGAATATTGTCACTTCTATGATTTGAATTTCAAAAATCTGACATACACAGTTGCGAACAGTAAGATGTTTGGAGTCTGATAAGACAAACATAATTTTTGGTGAATATTAACCTACCCTTATGAATATATATATGAAAATTATGAATAGAAATTTTTCCAAAATAATAGTAACCTCACCCTTGAATGTATAAATAAAATTTAGGCATCTTATAAGTGATAATATGACCATAGTAAATGTATTGGTATTTTTGTAAGTCATAAATAAATAATTGTAATTAATTAATTAATTTAAAATAAAATGTCTTTTCCTAAAAGGTGTTCATAAATTAACAATTTTATGTCTTTTAGTTTTAAGATAATTTTATAAGACCTTATGTAATTTTTGAAATCATTGTAAAATCAGTTATAGTTTTAAAATTTGTATTTTTCAAGTAAATTTGGATTTTAATTAAAAATTAAACTAATAATATTTAGAAAATTATTTTTTTGAAAAATGTATTTCATTTTTTTATTCTAAATGTTAAAAAATGGTTAGGGTTTATTTTTTGGATTTTTCTAAAATAGTTGATTTATTTTGATGAAGAGTAAAATACAGTAATTTACCATATATATACATTATAAGTTAAATGCAATATTACTAGCATCATTGCTGAGGTAATCACCCTTGGTTAAAACTCAAATGAAAATATTAATATTTTTAGTCCTGTAAAAAACACTATTTCTTGTATTATGGAAAAATAATAAACTAATGATTAAAATATTTAGAAAACCCTCCTCCCCTCCATTATAAAAACCACCCACACTTCCCTCTTCTCTTTACTCCTATAAAGCCTTGTAACTTGCATTAATTCTGCTCAAATATCAACCCAAAAACCTCCCCCATGTCTGATATCCCATTTTATCTTCAAAATACCAAATACTCTCCCCTTAAGAGACTCTCAAAGAAATATTAATTTAAGAGGTAAATTACTTTTTCAATTCTTTTACTTTCCTTTCAAGTTCCTTTGTTTTCTTTTATATCCTTACTTCTCCTCAACCAAATTTTACGACAACTCTAATAACTTATATTTAATTTAATTTTGCTATGATAATGTAATAAATTATTATCATATCTACTTTACCCTTCTTTTATACTAGTTGGAAAAACACCACCTGAGATGTGTTAAATTTACAACATTCAAGGATGATGGGTTTTCGATTTCCATTACCATCTTCAATTATGGTCATAAAACCATTATTATGGTATAACTAGACTATAATATGTGTATTATGTCTCATATAGGGTTATAGAATCATTTTTTACACATGGTTTTGATTTATAAAACAAAATGTGTTCGTTGTGATCAAAAACCACCAATTAACCCAAAAGGTTATCACTAAAGTTTTATACAATGAGTCATCTTCACTCCAAGTAACCAAATGAAATTTACAACCATGTAACCTTATGGATTTCAAATAATAAAATATAACTATAATTCAAGACAAAAATCCTCATTTTACATGGTTATCCCTTAATGTATATAAGTAAACCAATCATGAAACAAACGGACCCGAACAATGAAATTGAACCTCATAAACAATCAAAAAGGTTATGAATGAACTAAAAAATGGTATACTAAATCAATTAAATGTAAAATATATTTTTGAATTAATAATTAATGAACCTAATTTGGTTATTCAGGTCATTAATATCAAGTGGAGAACACCATCAGACTTATGGTAAGAGATTCTACCAGAACCTCCATTATTCCTTCAGGCTGTTCTATCTTTCTTTTTACCCAAATGAAATTATCTATTATTTTTATGAAAAAACTCTAAATTCTTTGAAAAATTATCCAAAATCATGTATCAAGATCCATTCATCATTATCTTTCTCGGATATACATGTTTTTAAATGATTCTCTCCTCAATTATTCCCAATAAGAAAACTCGTTTTAAGGGAACTTTCTGAATTCTTACCCATTTTCAATTACGCTATATAATTTGTTTTTAAGTCACCATTATTTTTTCTAGACCACTTTTTTTATTATGAAAACTTTCTCTATTTACTTATGGTTTTATAAAAAATATTATTTCATTTTATGTTTTAAATGACCTTTGATATTTTCTTTTAACCACTGTAAAATGTTTTAATTATAAATTTTTTTAAGTACTATTTTTTACATGTTATTACTTCAATATGAAATCAATTTTAATGATATATTAATATTATAACCAATAATTTTCCATGCATTTTCTAATTCCTTTCCTTCATGAACATTTTTAGGATACTTCCATTTGTTATGATTTATGACATGATTATGATACCCAATTCTTACCATGGGTAACACTTATGTTTATGTATGATTGATTATGTATGATTCTATATGTGGAAAGAATATTCATGAACATGTTATAATGGGTGATCCCAGATAGTTCTCAAATACATTGGATAAATTTGAGTCTCATGAGATGTTATGTGCAACGGTCTTGGCAGTCAACCTTGAATCATGCAACCATGTGCAACGGTCTTGGTGGTTAACCATGACTTGTGCACCTCTATATGAAATGAGACTTAAATTATGCTAAAGTCATGTTTTATGTTGCTTCCACATTACTATTAATCCATTTTTATATGATCCCATGTTTATATGTTATGATTCCATATGTTCCATGGCTTTTATTTTCAATATGTCATGCCTTCTAACCGATGTGCTAAAGATCTATTCTTATGATTATCCCCTAACTAGGATTTTAGCTCATACATTTGTTCATGTTATCCCTAGGTTATCTTATGAAGATGTATGAGCATAATGGAGGTTAATAGCTCTTTATGAATACTAAATAATGACATGTTATATTTAGTCCCATGTTTTAAGTTTTATGTACCTAGTCTTCAAAGACACTAGACTTTTCGATCCTTGGCCTGTAATATGATGTTTTATTATGATTAAAGTCATGAAATGTTATGTGTAAAAGTACTGGGTTTATATAAGCCATGAAAAACCCCACCGTCTGGGTTTGCACGGTATCCACTAAGATAGTGCACGGTTTGGGAAAACCGTGCACCAACCTTGCACTACCTAAAAAACATCCCAAAGTTCTCCCAAAACAACCCCAAACGAAACCCAAAAAAAGAATGATAAAAAATAGGAGTTTATGAATACCTAAAAAACAACAGGATGGTACAAGTTTCCCACCATAGAAACATTCTATCTCTTGAAATCTTACTCTAAATCTTCCATGCCAAAAAGATGAGTCAACTACTCTCACATTAGTGCCTCCCTATCCCACGCCTCATTATTATCAAAACCTTGTTTACATATAAATCAAACCAAAGGTTTCATCCTCTCATTAAGTACCTTGGTTTCAAAATCAACTATCCTGACTGGATGCTCAGTCTTGGATAAATTAGGTTCAACCTCAAGATCACTCCAGCTTAGAATATAAGATGTACAAGATATATAAATTCATAGCAGTGATACATGGAACACATTATGTATCGACATTAGCTGTGGTGGAAGTGCTAACCAATAAGACACATTCCCCACTTTCTTAACAAAATCAAAAGGTCCCACAAAATAAGGAGAAATATTCCCTTAACTCCCAAGTCGTCGATGACCCAAACAAGGTGAAACTTTCAAGAAAACTTGGTCACAAACTAAGAATTTCAATAGTCTATGGTGACGATTGACATAAGATTTATATCATCTATGTGCCATAAAAATTATATGATCAATAAACTGAATCATTGTTGCTGTCTCTTGAAACAATATTGGTCCAACCAATGAACTTTCACCAATATCCGACCAACACTAAAGTAAGGCCGTCCATACAAGACCTCAAAAGGAGTCATTCTGAGCACAAAATGGTAGCTATTATTATAAGAAAACTCAACTATCCCTAGATGCTCATCAAAAACCATACCAAAGTCTATTAAAAAAGTGTAAATCATATCCATGATAATTTTAATAAATATTTATATATGGACATCTGACTATGTATGGTATGTTGTACTCAAACGGATCTGAGATCTTAGTGCCTCCTAAAGGCCTCTCCAAAAGAAAGAAGTGAACCGAGGATCTCTGTCTGAAACTATAGTAGATGGAACCCCGTGAAAATTAACAATCTCTATAACATAGAGATTTACCAACTCTTCAACCTTGGTTATATAAATAATGAGTATAAAGTGAGCCTACTTAGACAACCGATCAATAATAACCCATATCAAATTCTTCTTTCTTTGGGTACGCGAAAACCCATCCACAAAGTCCATAGAGATCTCATCCCACTTCCAAGTCAGGAATATAAGTGGATGAAGAAAACTTGAAGGCTTATGTCACTCGACCTTGAACCATTGGAATGTATTACAATGAGAGACAAATTCAGAAATTCCCTACCTCATACCTATCCACTACAACTATAGCCGCATGTCATAGAACATCCTCATGGTTTCTAGGTGGACTTCCTCCTGAGAATTATGAAAACCCACCAAAAAATATTTCCTTATCAATAAAGGTACTAAAAAATGGTTCCGAAAGAATAGAATTCCCTATTTAGAGAACAAACACTCAGTCACGGCCTCCCCACTATAAATAGAGTATCTAATTCCACAAAACTCATCATCAAGTTGTTATTTATGAAGAATCATCTTGAGAAGAGAGAAGGTCAAATGAACCTGGATAAAGTAACCTCAGAACATGATTCCTAGACTCCAATATGAAATTGTGGAAAAGGATCCATCAAGTTCAACTCTTCCAAAGATTCTTTCATAGCCTGGGTAAAAATTTTCCTGCTCTAGGAATCTGCTACTACATTCCCTTTCCCTAGGGTATAGGTGATGTCAAAGTCAAAATATTGCAAGTATTCCATTCAACACCTCTAGTAGAGATTCAGATATTTATGAGAGAAGATATAATGAAAGCTCTTATAGTCTAAAAACATGGTAAACCTTTCCCTGAAAAGGTAATTCCATCAACTCTTAAGCATCTGCATCACAACTAGAAGTTCAAGGTCATGGGTTGGGTAATTCTTCTCATGTGGAATAAGATGACAAGAGACATAGGTAATGACATGATCACCATGTATAAGAACACAACTCAAATCTGAACCTGATGCATTAAAAAATACATCATAGTCCTGCCTGGCCTCTAGAATAGTCAACACTAACACAATAGTCAAAAGAAGTTTTAGATCAACAAAATAACTCTAGAATTTATCATCCCAAGAAAACATCACTCCCTTCAGAGTTAGATCATTAATTAGAGAATACAACTTCGAGAAGTCCTTAATGGACTAGTGGTAATACCTAAATAAGCCTTAGAAGCTCTAAATCTCAAATACATTTCATGGTTTCTCCCATTTCATAACAACCTTCACCATTTCAGAATCAACTGAAATAAAATATTCTGAAACCACGTATCCTAAGAATTTAACTTCTTAGATATAGAAATAAAATTTTGAAATATTGACATAAATTCGATGATTTCTTAGAAAACTCAGAACAGTTCTCATATGATGGAATTGATTCTGCTCAGACTTAGAGTAAACAAGAATGTCTTCCACAAAGACCACCATGAAGGTATCAATATACTCATAGAAAATCCTGTTCATTAAATCCATAAAAACTTCAGGATCATTGGTTAAATCAAAATGCATGATAAGGTACTCAAAATGGTTGTACCTTCTTCAAAAGGTATCTTTCAGAATGTCAAATTCTTTTATCCTCAACTAATGGTAACCAGATCGAAAAATGATCTTCAAGAACCACTTATATCCTTTTAAATAGTTAAAAAGATCATAAATCCGTGATAAAAAATACTCATTCATTACTGTTACTCGATTGAGTTTTTGGTAATTAACAAAAAGGTGAAGTTACCAATAATATTTCTTAGAAAAGATAACCAACATCACCCAAGGTGACACACTTGGGCGTATAAAGTCTTTCACTAAAATATCATCCAACTGAGTCTTCAACTCTTTCATTTCAATAGGTTCCATGTGGTAAAAAGGAATAGATACTGGTTAAGTACCAAGCACTAAGTCGATAAAAACTTTACTTCCATTACTGGTGGAAAACTAGAGAAGTCTGAAAGAAACACATCATGAAACATGACGAAAACAAGAATGAGATCACTACTTAAAGATTATCTCTCTAGGTCATATGAAAAAACATATATTACTTTCCCCAAATCTAGATAAGAAGGTCAAAACCTACTCAACCTCGGGTACCATTCTCCTTGAAAGACACACAACACCCCATCAGGTGTAGTGAAGGAGACTCATAAAAGATAACAATCAATCTATGGTTTATTAGCAATGATCCAATCCATCCCAAATATGAATTCAAGTAGTTTCATGTAGAGAACCAGAAAACTCCATGAAAGATAAATATCTAATAGAGAGAAAACATAAGCAGGACTATGGAGACCCTTCTCTCTCTTCATTCCAAGTGGTGTAGTAATATCCACTACATAAGATAAAATCTCCATAGGAATATCTAGAAAATTATCAACATGGGTTGAAATAAACTAATGAGATGCCCTAGTATTGAATAAAGCAATCAATAATAATGAATTTATTGTGACGGTACCTCTCATAGTCACTGGACCCATATCGGATTCCTCTGGAGACTATTCCATTATGTGAAGATGCTTCGTTTCAGATGCCAAGGGATGGAACACATTTTCTTAGGAAGAATTTGATTAAATTGAAATTTTAGTAGGCATTGAAGATACTGTTCCATTGTGGGGAGTATATAAGACATGGAAGAACTTATATAAGTGACACGAGCATCCGTAGGAGGCATAATTCTTGGGTTCCTCTGGGCAGAACTGCTTATAAAACCCTAGCATTCCACACTGGTAACAAATCAAAGGTCCTCTACCAGGCACTGTAGGAGGTATAAAAAAACTCTGTTATTAATAACTTCTATGAGAAACATCATGCTTCCTTCTCCCTTTATAAGAATTCACGCTGCCACTGGGAGAAAATGAGACCCTCAACAACCTTGAGTTTCCACCCAAGTTGATTTTGACTATCAACACTCTATCTGAAACCTCATTATAATAAGTTAGTTTTGGCAAGAAAAATTAATAATGAATATCAATTTAAATTACAAAATCAAACCATTGAGAATTAATCTTCTCATTTGATATAATCTCAGGTGTAAACTGCAAAAGATCAACAAAGTAATTTTTGTACTCTATCATGGTCCCGTTAGCCTATTCAAGCTTGAAAAACTAAAAATCCTTGTCCAACACCATCAACTATGGATATAAATGGTTGGGGAAAAGATCCTTGAAATCTTACCACTCTAATCCCTCATGCTTCTTCAATACCACCATTGTGTCCCACTATCTTCTGCTCAGTCCTTCTAGTACAAAGATGGCACACTTCAACCTGATTTCATCAAGAGTATCCAAGAATCCAAACAAATGCTCAATCCTAATCAAACATTCCTCATCCTCTTGAGGACCGTTTGAGGCTTTAAACACTGGTGGATTTTGGAAAAGGAACTCCTTAGAACAATTTTTTAAAAAATTACTCTGAGGTTTCACAGCTGGTGCCTAGACGGGACCCAGAGCTTGGATAGTACGTATGATCCCATCAATCAGACCTGGGTCCATGAATGAATTCACTCACTATGGTTCATCAATAGCTTCCTCCTGGGTTTAATTTACACGTATTCTCAAAGGCATGATGCTACACAACATTAGCGGACAATATTGAAGGCATCAGATTAAAACTCAAACAGATCAATAAGGTAAATTAATCCCAACATATGGACAAAAAAGACTTGGATTCCAATCTATAAAAATCAAAATTAGGAAAAAAATAGAACTAATTATGAAGGTGTATTTCCCAAACCACCCTTACTAACTTATGTCCAATTACAGTGAGAGTTTTCTAGACACTCAATTGCAATAACCGTCTCTGTCCTGAAAATATCAAAAAACTGCATACTAACTTTAAGACAAGAATATAAACTTAGAGATCTGGTACCACTTATTCACAAACCATATCTGGTACCTTGGTAACTCGATAACTTAGCAGGCACTAACATGGCCATTAAGGGCGTTCTTAATCCCCACATGTGGAAGAGAAGGAACTGACATCATATAAAAATAAACTGGGAATAAATTTCCCATAAATTTTGTGGAATAAAGATAAAAAATTAGTATGCATACAAGAGAAAATCCATAGGGAGAATTGTACCAGAAATAAAACAGGTATAAACAACCCAAAGTACAACCACAAGTACTAGAAAATAGGAAAATTTACCAAGTTCTAACAGACACAACTCACCAAGTCCAAGGATCAACAATTACTACCACCTCTAAGTGGTGACTTACCCTTACACGAACTTGGAAGTAGATAATCTAAAAACACCCGAAGGCATGGGTAGGGTGTGAGATAAAATCCCAATAGGGACTCACCAAGGATTCCATAATAAGATTCCAACATTTAATTAACCAAATAATGATTTCAATTTTAATTAAATAGTTTTTACATTTCAAAATAATATTTAATCAAATCATTCTTTACATTTCAAATGATGTAAATACTTTAAAAAACAGATTAATAAAATTTTTATATAAAATAGTTTATATAAATTAGAAGGCATGTAAAATAGTTTACAACTAAAAATGGTATATATATAATTCAAATACAATAAGTGAGAAACATGGTCATGTTCCAAAAGGTTTGATATTTCTAGGCTATGTGATTCTAAAAAATTAGAAGGTGAATCATGACAATATGTGTATACACACACCCCTTTTATACTGACCAAATATGACTCATCCCCACCCGTTCAAGGATGTGACCTACTACACCCAGGTATTGTTTTAGTTGTAAAGCATCAAAAGAGTGTTATCCCAACAACTCACTAACTACCTAGGATTTAATATGATCTAGTACAAATCAATGATGGGAAATTTATTTTAAAACTATTCAAAATACAATTCATCCCATTCTCTATTTCAAATATGCCAATTTCTATTTAAAAACCAACACATGATTTTTTAATCAAAAGATGCATTTTCCAAGATTAAACCTAAGAGTTTCTATCAAAACCATTTTAATCCATTTTTCCCAAATATCAATTTTCAAAAAATTCCATCAGATCAATTTCACAATTTAAATTCAACAATTTAAATTCAACAATTTTCCATCAATTTCATAAACATATACCAATTCAATTGAATTGAGGGGTTACCCAATTTATTTCCAAATCGAATCCAAATCACCCCAATTCAATAGAATTGTTTTTTTAATCAAAATAATTGAAATAAATTTGAAAAAATTTAATTTAAAAGAAACAATTTAATTTAAATAAAGCAATTTAATTTAAATCAAAAAAAATAGGGTTAATCAAATTGGCCAATCAAAATGGAACCACCAACCTCAGGATAAGAAGATCTTAAAATGAAAATACCTAATGGGAAAACCCCAACAAAGAATATTGGAAAAGGGGATCCAAGAATCAAACCTAGATTCAAGATTCAAAATAGTGAGTATTAGATTCTCTATAAATACAGAGATCTAAAAAACCCTATGTAGGAAAGAAAAAAGTGTGGAAGAAAGAGAACAAGAAAAAGAAACCTATAGGGTGGATATCGAACATGGTTCTCCAACCTTTGATTTGCTTTTGGAAGGGTGTAGAGGGGCCAAAATAACCTCCTGTGAGCTCCCCTAGAAGAAGAAACCATAATGGGGTCGTACAGGTCTATTAGGAATCTTAAATGAAGATTTCAGGACTATTAAAATAATTTTTGGATTAATTATTTCTTGTATGCACAATTGCATGGGTAGAGCCACATGGTTAAACAAATAGTGCACCCTAGATATGTGCCCCCTTTTCTCCAAGTTAATGGTTTCACTACTGGAAATGTTGTTTTTCCCAACGGGTGTTTACCAACAGTTTGCTAAAACCGTTGGGCTTGAAGGATTAAGAAAGCCTTTCCCAATGGTTCATTGAAACCGTTGGGAAAAGCCACCCCTTTGCCAACGGTTTGAAGAAACCGTTGGTAAAGGGGTGTGTTAATCACCTTTTGCCAACAGTTCTGTTGAAACGTTGGGAAAGGGTCACCCCTTTGCCAACGGTTTCCTCAAACCGTTGGTAAAGGGGTCCTTAACATCTCTTTCCCAACGGTTCTTAAAAACCGTTGGGAATTATTTCCCCCAAATCCAGCCGCGGGGCTGCTCTCCCCCATTCGCACAGAAACCTAATTTCATCCGCTCCACCGCTCTCCTCTCGCGAAATCCCCTATTCGAAGAGGTGAAAACCATCTGAAATCAGGTATCTTTTCATTTATACACATATACTTCCTTATTTTTATTGTTATTGCTTTAGTATTTTAGTTTTAAGTTATCAATCCACCTCCAGCTGTCTGCTACTCTCCAAATCCCCCATCCGAATAGGTGAAAACCCATTTGAATCATCTCAAATCAAGTAATTTTTTCTTTATACACATATGGTACCTTGTTTTTATTGTTATTGATCTAATATTTTAGTTTTAAGTTTGGATTTTGATGTGATTTCACCGTGTAAAATAGGGAAATGAATAAATATTTTGTTAATTAATTAGTTCCCCCTGGAATATCAGTTGTGTTATAATGTCCATGCTAAATAAAGGGGTAATGTAATAAAAGACCTTGAATAAATAAATTGTATAAGTTGGGGTATGTTGCCTCTATGAGAGGTTTTTTGTTGTGTTTCATTGTATGTTGTAGGCTGTTTTATGGGGATTGAGGTGACCAGTTGGGCTTTGTGATATGTGGGGTTGTAATGTGATGGGTAGTGGGCATGGATGTGTCATGTGAAGTTGTATGATAGTGATGATGTGTGGTGGTGTTGTGTCGTGTGGAGGTGTTGTGTGATGAAGTTGTGGTGTATAATGTGGTGAGGTGGTTTTGGTTGTGCGGTGGTTTGTGATGTGCAATATTTTTATTGTGATATGTGGTTGTTTTGGTGAGATGGTTGGTCGATGTAACATGGTGTCGATGGTTATTGTGAGATGGTGAGTTGTTGTGTGGTGGTTTTATTAGTTTCCTGGTTATCTATGGAATAAATTATGCTGTTAAAACAAAAAAACAAGATATTAAATAAATGAGATGGAATAGAAATGGATGTGTGGTAAATGGATTTAATTAATTTAACATTAAATGAATGGACAATGTAAGTGTGAATGAAGTGGCTTATAAATGAATGTGAGAAATGCTATGCATCTTGTGTGGTGGTGGTGTGGTTTATGTGTTTTATGGTAGTAGTGAAGTGTGTGATTATGTAGTTAATGTGAACCCATAGGTTGAGTATTTTGTGCTATCTATATATCATGTATTTTTATGTTATTTCTACACATTCCAGGGGGGTGGTATGTCTAGGTGGTGGTGGTGGGGTTGCAAGGGAGGGGGGTGTGGGCTGTTTGGGAGGGTGGGCGGGGCTATCTAGGGGGGTACGGGGTGTCCAGGGGGGTACGGGGGTGGGAGGGCTATCCACAAGGGTGGACGGTCTGTCCATGGGGGTGGCTGGGCTGTCAAGGAGGGGTGGGCGGGCTGTCTAGGGGGGGTGGGTGGGCTGGCCACGGGGGGTAGGGGTGTCTAGGGGGTGGGCAGGCTATCCAAGGGGGTGGGGGGCTGTCCATAGGGATAAGGGGTGATGAGGGGGGTGGGTGGGCTGTCCACGGGGGTGGTTGGGCTGTCTAGGGGGTAGGGGGTGTCCACGAGGGTGGGCGGGGCTGTCCAGGGGGTGTGGGCTGTCCTGGGGGTCTGGGTGGGGTGTCCTGGTGGGGGAGGGGTGTGTGGGGTGTCCAGGTGGGGTGGTATGTCTTGGTGGTGGTGGTGGGGTTGCAGGGAAGGGGGGTGTGGGCTGTTTGGGAGGGTGGGCGGGGCTATCCAGGGGGGTACGGGGTGTCCAGGGGGGTACGGGGGTGGGCGGGCTGTCCACAAGGGTGGACGGGCTGTCCACGGGGGTGGTCGGGCTGTCAAGGAGGGGTGGGTGGGCTGTCCAGGGGGGTGGGTGGGCTGGCCACAGGGGGTAGGGGTGTCCAGGGGGGTGGGCGGGCTATCCAAGGGGGTGGGGGGCTGTCCATAGGGAGAAGGGGTGTCGAGGGGGGTGGGTGGGCTATCCACGGGGGTGGTTGGGCTGTCTAGGCGGTAGGGGGCGTCCACGGGGGTGGGTGGGTTGTCCACAGGGGTGGGCAGGGCTGTCCACGGGGGTGGGAAAGGCTGTCCACGGGGGTGGGCGGGGCTGTCCAGGGGGTGTGGGCTGTCCTGGGGGTCTAGGTGGGGTGTCCTGGTGGGGGAGGGGTGTGTGGGGTGTCCAGGGGGGTTGGTATGTCTAGGTGGTGGTGGTGGGGTTGCAGGGGAGGGGGGTGTGGGCTGTTTGGGAGGGTGGGCGGGGTTATCCCGGGGGGGGGGGGGGTACAGGGTGTCCAGGGGGGTACGGGGGTGGGCGGGCTGTCCACAAGGGTGGACGGGCTGTCCACGTGGGTGGCCGGGCTGTCAAGGAGGAGTGGGCGGGCTGTCCAGGGGGGGTGGGTGGGCTGTCCACAAGGGGTAGGGGTGTCCAGGGGGGTGGGCAGGCTATCCAAGGGGGTGGGGGGCTGTCCATAGGGAGAAGGGGTGTTGAGGGGGGTGGGTGGGCTATCCATGGGGGTGGTTGGGCTGTCTAGGGGGTAGGGGGTGTCCACGGGGGTGGGTGGGTTGTCCACGGGGGTGGGTGGGGCTGTCCACGAGGGTACCCTACTAATATGGTTATGGGATGAGGCATGTTCTGATGTGATAACACATTAAGTTCTTGTTGGTTTTACATTTTTTTCAATAACACATTAGTATTTTTTTTTCACATGTGTAGTTGATACCATGATTATTTTCTTCCTTTATCATTTACTTAAATGTATTTTCTATTAAAGTTCAATCCTATTGAATTATTTATGACAAAATGACTTATATGAATTTTTTTACAGAATGGACAGAAGTTGGATGTATGAAACCGATCGTATCTCAAGAGATTTTCAAAAAAATTTAGAGAGATTTATAGATTTTAATTTCACAATGCTTCAGATAGTGGTCGCATACACTGCCCATGTTCCAATTGTGTTGGTAGACCTTGGTTGAGTCGTGAAGAAGTCAGCTACCACATAACCAAAAATGGTTTTCAAGCAAACTACTTTGTGTGGTATCACAATGGGGAGAAAATGAAATCTCAAATTGGTGATGATCGAAATGAGAGGACTGGAATGGAGAATTTGTTAGATGATCGGTTTCCGTTTATTCGTCATCATGAAAAAGAAAGGATTTCGACTCAAGAAGACGTCGATATGAGGACAACTGATGCATCTAGTAAAAATGATGATATTGATAGGGTGAAAAAATTGAATGATGCTGCCACGACTCCAGTATATCGACAATGCGATAAAATGAAAAAGCTGGAATTTTTAATCCGATTGTTTCATGGAAAAACTATGTATGGGATTTCTAATACAGCAATCGATTACATTCTTACCCTCTTGAAGGATTTACTTCCAGATGATGCAGATATTCTCTCAAACAACTATATGGCATGGAAGTTAGTTGAAGAACTTGGATTTTCTAGAAAAAAAATTCATGCTTTCCCGAAAGATTGCAGTTTATTCTGGGAAGAAACCGCTGAACGAAATGAATGTATAAAATGTGGCACATCCCGCTGGAAGTCAAAATCTGATGGAACACCATCCCGCGTTCCACAGAAAGTAATGTGGCACTTTCCATTGATCCCCAGACTCCAGAATCTTTTTATGTCTGATGACATATCAATAAAAATGAGATGACATGATACCGAGAGAAAGAAGACTAATAATGAGTTGGTTCATCCTGCAGATGGATTTGCATGGCAGATATTTGATGCTCGACATCCTGATTTTGCAGCTGACGTGCGTAATGTGAGGCTGGGTCTTTCATGCGACGGTTTTAATCCGTTTGGGCAGATGCTTACTTCGCACAACACATGGCCAGTTTTTATACACATTTATAATCTTCCCCCATGGTTGTGTATGAAAAAATCTTTCACTTTCATGAGTATACTCATATCTGGTCCTTCTGATCCCGGCATTGATATTGATGTATACATGCAACCTTTAATAAAAGATTTGAAACTTCTTTGGGATGTGGGTGTACGCACATACGATGCATGTTCGAAAGACATATTTCAGATGCGTGCTGCGCTTATGTGGACGATCAATGATTTTCCAGCTTATGCAATGATGTCTGGATGGAGCACGAAGGGAAAACTGTCATGTCCAGTTTGTACGAAGAATACACGATCCAGAAGACTGAAACATCGTTGTAGTTTCAATTTTATGGTACATCGACGATTTTTTCCAAAGGATCATCCATATAGAATGAATCGTTGAAGATTTGATAATACTATAGAGACCGATGATCCACCTCAGTGTATGTGTGGAACTGATGTGCTTAATGAATTGAAAGATTTCAGTTTTTCGTTCGGGAAGGGTCAAATGAAATCTGGAAAGAGAAAGAATGTTTCCATAGAAACCTGTTACAATTGGAGGAAGAGGAGTATCTTTTTTGATTTTCCTTATTGGTCAACCAATTTGCTACGTCATTGCTTAGACGTAATGCATATTGAAAAGAATATATGTGAAATGTTGCTTTCAGTTCTTCTAAATGTCAAGGGGAAGACAAAAGATGATTTATGATCTCGACGTGACTTGGTGGATTGGGGCATCAGACCAGAATTGCATCCTGTGCGTATCAGTGAAAATAAATGGCAACTTCCATGTGCTTTTTATGTGATGACACCTACTGAAAATTTTTTTTTTTTGGAAGTATTAGATACTATTAGAGTTCTTGATGGCTATTCAAGCAACATATCTAAACGGGTCAACAGAAGAGAGTTGAAGCTAAAATCTTTGAAGACTCATGATTATCACGTTCTACTGCATGAGTTGCTTCCAATAGCAATCTGTCATCTTTTGTACAATAATGTAAGGGTGGGTGTTATTCGGTTTTTCCATTTGTTTAGAGATCTTTGTGCTAAGAAGTTGTCCAAGTCTTTCTTGCAAAAAATGTTGACAGATGCCCCATTAATTTTGTGTGAGTTGGAGAAAATATTTCCCCCATCATTTTTCACATGAATGCTGCATCTGACTGTCCATATTCCAACTGAAATACTTCTCGGAGGACCTGTTTCTTTTCGTTGGATGTATCCAACTGAAAGAAATATGTTCACATTAAAGTCTTCTGTTCGAAACAAGAATCATCCTAAAGGTTCTATCGTGAACGATTACTTAGCTCAAGAATGTATGGATTTCTGTTCAATGTATTTGACTGATCTTACTACAATAATGAACAGACCAATGAGAAATGAAGAAGAACAAATTGCGAAAATTGAACCCAGTTTTCCATCACTTCCTCAAACAGGAGGAATTCCTGGATCATATACATTGAAGACATTAAGCCATGAAGAGCGGGAGATGGCACATCGCACAGTTTTGTTCAACTGTGATTTGTTCGATGACTATATCAGGTAACAAAATTGAATATGTATATCTTACATATATATCTGTTAAACTATTCATATTTTTTTATCTACAGGGAACATAAAACAATGATAAATAGGAAGCATCATTCTTTATCTTTGAGAAGGAGAGAGACTTTGCATAGAAAAGAGTTTTCTGCTTGGTTAAAATTGAAGGTAAAAATATTACTGTTTAAATTAATTATTTCAATATTTACTTAAGTTTAACTGTCATTTATATTGAAGGTATTGAGTTTGTCTGCTGACTCTGTCTCTGAGGAAATAAGAGCTTTGGCTTTTGGTCCTAATACCGTGGTTCGTGACTGTAAATCAATTGTTATCAATGGGTACAGATTTATTATCACTGAACGAGCCAAAAACATAAGAACACAACATGATGGTATTATGGTTACTGCCACAACAGATTGTTATGCCAGTGCATCAGATTAGTAGACCGCGACTTGAAAATGTGGGTTATTATGGAGTCGTTGAGAAAATAATAATATTGTATTATTACTCTCATGGACGAGTCACAATGATGAAATGCCATTGGTTTGATTCGATGACGAGACATGGAACATTTATTGATGATTGTGGATTTCGAGTAATTAATATGACCCGCACTCTTGCAACCGAAGAACCATATGTGTTGGCATCAATGGATAAACAAGTTTTTTATGTCAAAGATCAACTTCAACCTGAATTTGGTGTCATAGTTGAAGTAATTCCAAGACATATTTTTGATGATGCTGATGATGGAATTGACACTGTCCCTATTGCCATTGGAACCAATCCATTTATTTCTTTTGATGACTCCAATAGCTCAATTTTCAGAGTTGATTGTGAACCTAAAGTTGTGGTTGGTAATATATAGAATCATTCATCTATGTTCTCAATTCTTTTGGTTTACCTCGAGTTGGGTTGTTAAGGTTGGTAAGATTCATATTTATTTAGTATTGATCACAAATATTTTTTAGCTGACTTGATCGTTATGTGAATTTTCAATGTTTATTGGTTGCTGTTTTATTTGAATTGCATTTTCTAATTTGGAATTGAACTGTATTCAAACCAAATCAAACAATATTTCTAACTTGGTGAACATTACAACTTGTATGTTTTATTAAATTCATTCAAGCTCTTCTAAAACAATTGATAGCTAAATTACTAATGAATCCCCTCATTACCTCATATATTTAGTTTTTTGGTTTACACATTAATTTTCTTTTTCTAATTAATTACATATTTGTTTTCAAATGTAGGAAATGCAGCCAATTGAAGAGAGATGAAGAAAAAAAATGGCGGAGAACAATCGTCGGATGGAGGAGATGGGCATTCCACCATTAGTTCCTACAGTGAGTACTTTATTTCAAATATATATATATATATACAGAATATATAATTTCATGTGATTAATTTTTTTTGTAAACTTTTTTGTAGGATCCACCATTACGTCGACAGTTATTCGACGAGGAGCCTAGTACTGGTCCTAGTACTCAGGCCGGTGGTACGAGGAGGGTTCGTACCAGAGGTGGACATAGAGCTGCGCGTGCCCGAAGATGATGATGGCGAGGAGTCTGATGCGGAAGAGGAGGGAGATGAGGAGGGCGAGGAGGAGGGAGAAGGCGAGGAGGAAGGCGCTGTGGAGGGTGAGGACGATGAGGAGGATGATGACGAGGGTGATGATGATGATGGTGGTGGTGATGGTGATGCTGATGTGGGACATATTGATCCGTTACATTTTTGACTTATATTACTGAGATTTGATGTTTAATCTATTCTAGTTGTTGGTTTTATCTAGACTCGTAGTATAGTATTGGAGTTGAGTTATTTTTATATATTGTCTGTTTTTATGGATGTTGTTGTCTTTTAGTGGTTGTGTGTTTGTGAACTCCCTGGACAACCCCCCTCATTCTTGGACCCTGGACAACCCCCCCTCCCCCTTGGACCCCGAACACCCCCCAAACACCCCCCGGACAGCCCCGCGGACAGCCCCGCAGACAGCCCCCCGTACAGCCCCCAACCCTCCACCCTGGACCCCGGATAGCCCCCCAGACAACCCCTCGGACAACCCCCCCACCCTCCCCCTTGGACCCCGGACAACCCCCCAAACACCCCCCGGACAGCCCCCTGAACAACCCCGGACAACCCCCTGAACAACCCCTGAACAACCCCCTGAACAACCCCCGGACAGCCTCCTGAACAACCCCAGACAACCCCCTGAACAACCCCCAAACACCCCCCGGACAGACCCCGCACAGCCCCCCCACCCTCCTCCTTGGTCCCCGGACAGCCCCCCGGACACCCACCGGACAGCCCCCGCGGACAACCCCCTGGACAGCCCCCCGTACAGCCCCCAACCCTCCACCCTGGACCCCGGATAGCCCCCGCGGACAGCCCCCGCGGACAACCCCCGCGGACAACCCCCCCACCCTCCCCCTTGGACCCCGGACAACCCCCCAAACACCCCCCGGACAGCTCCCTGAACAACCCCGGACAACACCCTGAACAACCCCTGAACAACCCCTGAACAACCCCTGAACAACCCCTGAACAACCACCTGAACAACCCCCGGACAGCCCCCTGAACAACCCCGGACAACCCCCTGAACAACCCCCAAACACCCCCCGGACAGACCCCGCACAGCCCCCCCACCCTCCTCCTTGGTCCCCGGACAGCCCCCCGGACACCCACCGGACAGCCCCCCCGGACAGCCCCCCAGACAGCCCCTCCACCTTCCTTAATTTCATTAGCTCTGAAATGTTTCATAGCACGATCAACTAAAATCTAATCCATACTAAATATGATATAAAAATATTCTATATGAATTTCCATAAGATTTTAAGTGAAAACAAAAAAGTTACATACGAAAAACTGACCAAACGCATTCGAAATGTGTTGTTGCTTTAGGAAAACGATCCATGGGTCATATGTGACGTGTAAGAATCAACCCCGCCTCAATCCGAGGCGTGGTGCGGTTGGAACAACTCAAAGTGTATGTCTTTTGTTTCAAAGGACATCATTTTAAGTGAAAAACATCAACTGGCATACGGAAAACCGGCCAAACGCATTCGGATTGTGTTGATACTTTAAGACAACGATCCATGGGTCATTTGAGAAGTGTACGAGTCAACCCCGCCTAAATCTGAGATGCGGTGTGGTCAGGACCACTCTAAGTGACTTTCTTTTGTTTAAAATGGACAGTATTTTAAGTACATACGGAAAACCGACCAAACGCATTCGGTTTCTGTTGAAACATTGGGAGAACGATCCATGGGTCATATGTGATGTGTACGAGTCAACTCCACCTCAATCCGAGGCGCGGTGTGGCCGACACCACTCAAAGTATCTCTATTTTGTTTAAAATGGACAGTATTTTGGCCGTTTATGACACCAAAACTGCGTTGTCGGTCACTGCGGGCACACGGCACGTCCGATTGACGTGTCGTCTGCTCGACCACTTCATAAATCACTGTCCCGTATTTTTCGTATGATTTCAGGCCATTTTGACTTCGTTCGGCCCATTTGGACCCCCCTCACGCGCGTTTACGAAGCGCGCGCATCACTTAAAACACGAATATTGAGCCGTACCGCGCAAAATGCACGTCCGATTGACATGCCGTCTACGCATACACGTCATGAATAATAATTAGAATGTTTCACGGTGGTTTCAGGTCAATCCGAGGTCGTCCGCTATGAATTTGACCGTTTGACCCCCGTTTTGGCCGTTTATGACACCAGAACTGCGTTGTCGGTCACCGCGGGCACACGGCACGTCCGATTGACATGCCGTCTGCTCAAACACTTCATAAATCACTCACCCGTATTTGTTGTCTGATTTCAGGCCATTCCGAAATCGTTCGGCTTGTTTGGACCACCCTCACGCACGTTTACGAAGCGCGTATCACTTAAAACACGAATATTGAGCCATACCGCGCAAACCGCACGTCCGATTGACGTGCCGTCTGCGCATACACATAACGAATAATAATTAGAATGTTGGACGGTGGTTTCAGCTCAATCTGAGGTCGTCCGCTATGAATTTGACCGTTGGACACCCGTTTTGGCCGTTGATGACACCAGAACTACGTTGTCGGTCACCGCGGGCACATGGCACATCCGATTGACGTGCCATCTACTCGACCACTTCAGAAATCACTGTCCCATATTTTTCGTCTGATTTCAGGCCATTCCGACTTCGTTCGGCCCGTTTGGACCCCCCTCACGCGCGCTTACGAAGCGCGCGCATCACTTAAAACACGAATATTGAGCCGTACCGCGCAAACCGCACATCCTATTGACGTGCCTTCTACGCGTACACGTCATGAATAATAATTAGAATGTTTCACGGTGGTTTCAAGTCAATCCGAGGTCGTCCGCTATGAATTTGACCGTTGGACGCCCGTTTTGGCCGTTTATGACACCAGAACTGCGTTGTCGGTCACTGCGGGCCCACGGCACGTCCGATTGACATGCCGTCTGCTCGACCACTTCATAAATCACTCACCCGTTTTTTTCGTCTGATTTCAGGCCATTCCGAAATCATTTGGCCTGTTTGGACCACCCTCACGCGCGTTTACGAAGCGCGCGCATCACTTAAAACACGAATATTGAGCCGTACCGCGCAAACCGCACGTCCGATTGATGTGTCGTCTATGCGTACACGTCACGAATAATAATTAGAATGTTTCACAGTGGTTTCAGCTCAATCTGAGGTCGTCCGCTATGAATTTGACTGTTTGACGCCCGTTTTGGCCGTTTATAACACAAGAACTGCGTTGTCGGTCACCGCGGGCACAGGGCACGTCCAATTGACGTGCCGTCTGCTCGACCACTTCAGAAATCACCCACCCGTATTTGTTATCTGATTTCAGGTCATTCTGACTTCGTTCGGCCCGTTTGGACCCCCCTCACGCGCGTTTACAAAGCTCGTGCATCACTTAAAATACGAATATTGAGCCGTACCGCGCAAACCGCACGTCCGATTGACGTGCCGTCTGCGCGTACACATCACGAATAATAATTAGAATGTTTCACGGTGGGTTCAGCTCAATATGAGGTCGTCCTCTATTAATTTGACCGTTGGACGCCCGTTTTGGCCGTTTATGACACCAGAACTGCGTTGTCGGTCATCGCGGGCACATGGCACGTCCAATTGATGTGACGTCTCCTCGAACACTTCAGAAATCACTCACCCGTATTTGTCGTCTGATTTCAGGTCATTCCGACTTCGTTCGTCCCGTTTGGACCCCCCTCACGCGCGTTTACGAAGCGCGTGCATCACTTAAAATACGAATATTTAGCCGTACCGCGCAAACCGCACGTCCGATTGACGTGCCGTCTGCGCGTACACGTCACGAATAATAATTAGAATTTTTCATAGTGGTTTCAGCTCAATATGAGGTCGTACGCTATGAATTTGACCGTTGGACGCCGGTTTTGGCCGTTTATGACACCAGAACTACGTTGTCGGTCACCGCGGGCACACGGCATGTCTGATTGACATGTCGTCTGCTCGAACACTTCAGAAATCACTGTCCCGTTTTTGTCGTCTAATTTCAGGCCATTCCGACTTCTTTCGGCCCATTTGGACCCCCCTTACGCGCGTTTACGAAGCGCCCGCATCACTTAAAACACGAATATTGAGACGTACCGTGCAAACCGCACGTCCGATTGGCGTGACGTCTGCACGTACATGTCAAGAATAATAAGTAGAATGTTGCACTGTGTTTTCAGGTCAATCTGAGGTCGTCCGCTATGAATTTGACCGTCTGACGTCCGTTTTGGCCGTTTATGACACCAGAACTGCGTTGTCGGTCACCGCGGGCACACGGCACATCCGATTGATGTGCCGTCTGCTCGAACACTTCATAAATCACTGACCCATATTTTTCGTCTGATTTCAGGCCATTCCGAAATCGTTCGGCCCGTTTGGACCACCCTCACGCGCGTTAACGAAGCGCGTGCATCACTTAAAACACGAATATTGATCCGTACCGCGCAAACCGCACGTTCGATTGATGTGCCGTCTATGCGTACAAGTCACGAATAATAATTAGAATGTTTCACGGTGGTTTCAGCTCAATCCGAGGTCGTACGCTATGAATTTGACCGTTTGACGCCCGTTTTGACCGTTTATAACACCAGAACTGCGTTGTCAGTAACCGCAGGCACATGCCACATCCAATTGACGTGCCGTCTGCTCGACCACTTCAGAAATCACTCAGCCGTATTTTTCGTCTGATTTCTGGCCATTCCGATTTTGTTCGGCCCGTTTGGACCCCCCTCACGCGCGTTTACGAAGCAAGCGCATCACTTAAAATATGAATATTGAGCCGTACCGCGCAAACCGCACGTCCGATTGACGTTCCGTCTGCACGTACACGTCACGAATAATGATTAGAATGTTGCACGGTGGTTTCAGGTCAATCCGAGGTCGTCCGCTATGAATTTGACCGTTGGACGCCCGTTTTGGCCGTTTATGACACCAGAACTGCGTTGTCGGTCACCGCGGGCACACGGCACATCCCATTGACGTGCCGTCTCCTCGAACACTTCATAAATCACTCTCCCGTATTTGTCGTCTGATTTCAGGCCATTCCGATTTTGTTCGGCCCGTTTGGACCCCCCCTCACGCGCGTTTACGAAGCGCGCGCATCACTTAAAACACGAATATTGAGCCGTACCACGCAAACCGCACGTCCGATTGACGTGCCGTCTGCACGTACACGTCAAGAATAATAATTAGAATGTTTCACGGTGGTTTCAGGTCAATCCGAGGTCTTCCTCTATGAATGTGACCGTTGGACGCCCGTTTTGGCCGTTTATGACACCAGAACTGCGTTGTCGGTCACCGCGGGCACACGGCATGTCCGATTGATGTGCCGTCTGCTCGAACACTTCATAAATCACTCACTCGTATTTTTCGTCTGATTTCAGGCCATTCCTAAATCGTTCGGCCCGTTTGGACCACCCTCACGCGCATTTACGAAGCGCACACATCACTTAAAACATGAATATTGAGCCGTACCACACAAAACGCACGTCTGATTGACGTTCCATCTGTGCGTACATGTCACGAATAATAATTAGAATGTTTCACGGTGGTTTCAGCTCAATCCAAGGTCGTCTTCTATGAATTTGACCGTTTGACGCCCGTTTTGGCCGTTTATGACACCAGAACTGTGTTGTCGGTCACCGCAGGCACATGGCACGTCCAATTGACGTGCTGTCTGCTCGACCACTTCAGAAATCACTCAACCGTATTTGTCGTCTGATTTCAGGCCATTACGACTTCGTTCGGCCCGTTTGGACCCCCCTCACGCGCGTTTACGAAGCGCGCACATCACTTAAAATACGAATATTGAGCCGTACCGCGCAAACCGCACGTCCGATTGACGTTCCCTCTACGCGTACACGTCACGAATAATAATTAGAATGTTGCACGGTGGTTTCAGCTCAATCGGAGGTCGTCCTCTATGAATTTGACTGTTGGACACCCGTTTTGGCCGTTTATGACACCAGAACTGCGTTGTCGGTCACCGCGGGCACACGGCACGTCTGATTGACGTGCCGTCTGCTCGACCGCTTCATAAATCACACTCCCGTATTTGTCGTCTGATTTCAGGTCATTCCTACTTCGTTAAGCCCATTTGGACCCCCCTCACGCGCGTTTACGAAGCGGGCGCATCACTTAAAACACGAATATTGAGTCGTACCGCGCAAACTGCACGTCCGATTGACGTTCCGTCTGCGCGTAAACGTCAAGAATAATAATTAGAATGTTGCACGGTGGTTTCAGCTCAATCCGGAGATGTGGTGTGGCCGGAACCACTCAAAGTGTCCGTCTTTTGTTTCAAAAGGACGTCATTTTAAGTGAAAAGCATCAACTGACATACAGAAAACCGACCAAACGCATTCCGAATCTGTTGATAATTTATCACAACAATCCATGGGTCATATGTGACGTGTACGAGCCAACCCGGGATGAATCTGAGTCGCGTTGTGGCCAGGATAAGTCTAAGTGACTCTCTTTTGTTTAAAATGGACACCATTTTAAGTACATACGGAAAAACAACCAAACAGATTCGGTTTCCGTTGAAACATTAGGAGAACGATCCATGGGTCATATGTGACGTGTACGAATCATCCCCGCTTCAATCCGACATGCGGTGCGGCTGACACCACTCAAGGTGTCCATCTTTTGTTTCAAAAGGACATCATTTTAAGTGAAAGGCATCAACTGACATACGGAAGAATGACCAAACACATTCGGATTCTATCGATACTTTAGCACAATGATCCATGAGTCATATGTGATGTGTAAAAGTCAACCTCGTCTTAATCCGAGACGCGGTGTGGCCGACACCGCTCTAACTCTGTCTCTTTTGTTTAAAATGGACATAATTATAAATGAAAAGAACAACTGGCATACGCAAAACCGACCAAACGCATTCGTAATATTTTGATAATTTATCACAACGATACATGGGTCATATGTGACATGTACGAGCCAACCCGGGATGAATCTGAGTCGCGGTGTGGTCAGGATTAGTCTAAGTGTCACTCTTTTGTTTAAAATGGACAACATTTTAAGTACATACGGAAAACTGACCAAACGCATCCGGTTTCCATTTAAACTTTAGGAGAACGATCCATGGGTCATATGTGACGTGTACGAATCAACCCCACCTCAATTGGAGACGCGGTGTGGTCGGCACCACTCATAGTGTCCGTCTTTTGTTTCAAAAGGACGTCATTTTAAGTGAAAAACATCAACTAGCATACGGAAAACCGACCAAACGTATTCGGATTGTGTAGATACTTTAACACAACTATCCATGGGTCAAATGTGACGTGTACGAGTCAACGCCGCCTCAATATGAGGTGTGGTGTGGCCGGTATCACTTCAGGTGTATGTATTTTGTTTAAAATGGACATCATTTGAGGTAAAAATATATGGTATAGAAAAAACTGATCAAATTATGAATTAAATTTCGGATTCCACATATAATTGTCATCTAAATTTTAAATTGAATTCTATATGAATTATGTACGTTTATAATTACGTTATGAATTCTAATTTAATTTTCATCTAAGTGTGGTCGGGACCACTCTAAGCGACTTTCTGTTGTTTAAAATGGACAACATTTTAAGTACATACAGAAAACTGACCAAATGCATTCGGTTTCCATTGAAACTTTAGGAGAACGATCCATGAGTTATATGTGATGTGTACGAGTCAACACCACCTCAATCCGAGGCGTGGTGTGGCCGGCACAACTCAAAGTGTATGTCTTTTGTTTCAAAAGGACATCATTTTAAGTGAAAAACATCAACTGACATACGGAAAACCGGCCAAACGCATTCGGATTGTGTTGATACGTTAGGAAAATGATCCATGGGTCATTTGAGACGTGTAAGAGTCAACCCCGTCTAAATCTGAGACGCGGTGTGGCCGGGTACCACTCTGACTGTGTCTCTTTTGTTTAAAATGGACAAGATTATAAGTGAAATAAACAACTGACATATGAAAAACTGACCAAACGCATTCGGAATCTGTTGAAAATTTAGGACAACGATTCATGGGTCATATGTTACGTGTACGAGTCAACCACGCCTCAATCCGAGTCGCGGTTTGGTAGAGACCACTCTAAGTGTATCTCTTTTCTTTAAAATGGACACATTTTAAATTCATACGGAAAACCAACCAAACGCATTCTGATTGTGTTTATATTTTAGCACAACAATCCATGGTTCATTTGTGATGTGTACGAGTTAACCCCGCCTCAATACGAGGTGCAGTGTGGCCGACACCATTCAAAGTGTCTCTCTTTTATTTAAAAAACACTTCATTTTAAGTGAAAACAACAACTGACATACGGAAAACCGACCAAACGATTTCGGAATATGTCGATACTTTAGGACAATGATCAATGAGTCATTTGTGACGTGTACGAGTTAACCTCGCCTCAATCCGAGGCACGGTGTGACTGGTATCATTCCAGATGTATGTATTTTGTTTAAAATGGATATCATTTCTATTAAAAATATATGGTATATGAAAAACCAATCAAATTATGAATTGAATTCCGGATTCCACATATGATTGTCATCTAAATTTTAAAATGAATTCTAAATGAATTATGTATGTTTATAATTATGTGATGAATTATACTTTAATTATGGATGTGTATATTTTCACGATGCATTATATGTGTTGGTTGGTGTGTTTGCATTATTTGTATGTGTTGGTTTGTTCTCTATATGTATGCATTATATGTGTTACAGGTACAATAATTGGATTGAAAAATGAATTGAAAACGAGGGAATAATTGGATTGAAAATTTAATTGAAACCGAGGGTGAATGCCCAAAAACCAGACCTGCTGTGCAAATTGCAGGCTGCTGTGCAATTTGCACAGCAAAGCCTATGCCAACGGTTTTCAAACCGTTGGCATAGGCTCTATGTTGCTGTTTTTACCAACGGTTCAAGGAACCGTTGGTAAAAACACCCTATCCCAACGGTTTGAAACCGTTGGGATACCCCGTTGAATAGTTGTTTTTACCAACGGTTTGTAAACCGTTGGGAAAGAAAATTCTCTGTTGATTTCCCAACGGTTTGGCAGAACCGTTGGGATAGGTTGATTTTTTCTAACCTATCCCAAAGGTTCTGTGTAAACTGTTGGGAAAAGCCTTTCCCAACGGCTTACTTCCCCACGGTTTGCAGAACCGTTGGTATAAAATATACCAACGGTTCTAAACCGTTGGGAAATGATGGATTTCCAGTAGTGTTTCTCTTTGGTGGGCACATGGTTTTTCAAATTGTGTGCTAGCCGTGTAAAACCCCATTGTCTAGCTTTGCATGGATTCAACTGAGATGGCATACAGTTTGGGAAAACCATGAACTAACCCTGAAACATCCAAAATTTATCTCAAAATAACCCCAAATTAAACCCAACAAAAACATGATAAAAAATAGAAGTTTAGGAATACATAAAATTAGTAAAAGATGTTACATATCTATCTCTTAAGAAGAATATTTTTTAGACATGCTAATCAAGAAAGAGTGAGTTATGCGTGAAAAATCCAAATAGACTTGGTTGAAGGTGGGAGAAAGGAACACAAAATTATTTCAAGAAAGTTTAAAAGTGAAAAGAAGAAGAAACACTATGAACATCCTTTTGGATGACGGTACCTTTACAAATGAACTGAATGTGGTGGGTGGTATGGTCAAAGAACACTCCAATTCTCTTTTAGTAGGTGATAACCCTTTAATAAAGGAGGGATATCTAAGGGGATATGCTATCTTGATCAATTATATTCTTCATGTGGTGTCAGAATCCATCAAATATTTATTTTAAAGTTGTCCATAAGAGAGGAAAATATGGGAATCAGTGCTTACCCTCAACCAAGAGAGTTCTCCTGGTCTAGATAGATTATTGAGATCCTTCAATGTGGCCTCTTGGTATCTGGTTAATAGGGAGATCATTGAGGCTATCCAACATTATTTTTAAGGTGGAAGGTTACCTTGAGTGTCTTGTATAACCATGATGATACTCATTCCTAAAGTGAATAAATCCTCCACTCTTAAGAAGTATAGACCCATCAGTTTGTTTAACTTACCATACAAGGTACTTTCTAGTGTGATTAACATGATACTTGAAACCGATATGCATGAATTCATATCATAGGAGCAACACATGTTTATAAGAGGAATATCCAACTAGGTTTCCATTTCAATTTCATAGGAAGTGATTTTTGACATCAACATTAAGGACTATAGTTCTAATATCTAAACCAAAATTGACACGGACAAAGACTATGAAAAAATAGACTAGGTCTTCATCCTGAAGGTTATATATTTTATGGGTTTCACAAGATGTGTGTCTAAACTTTTCTTTAGAGGCTATATCTATCCATGGTTCTTGGTCAATTTTTGGGGTAAGAAGTGAAACTTATTTAAGTCTATCAATGATCTAAGGCAGGGTGACCCTCTATCACCCAGTGTGTTCATTATGGTCTAAGAATCCATTCACAGATTCCTTGCAAAAGCCATTGGGAATGGTTAGATTATTACCTTCCGATGAAGAAGAAACTTCAATATTGTCTCTCATCTTTTCTTCATGGATGAATTTATGATATTCATTAGTGGGGGTAGAAGATACATTCAAGGACTTAACAGAATAATGGAGTAATATAGATGGTGGAGGAGAAAATGTATTATCTGTGATAAGAGAAAGGTGTTCATTCTGAATTTTGTTAAGATATTTGGGGAAACAAAATTAAGGATATTTTTGGATTTAACAGAAGGAAATTTCCTATTTAGAAAATATAAGTTCTTATCATTCCTAGTAGGATTCACATCCATCACTATGAGGGGGTGTTTGACAAGATCATTAATCAAATCAACAACTAAAAGAATCATTTTCTATCTCTTGGGGGCTAGATCACCATAGATAATTATGTACTTACTTCCATCCCTATGCACATTCTATCTATTGTTAGGGTGCTAAAAATATTGTTCAGAAACATTGATAAGATTATGACATACTTTATATGGGATGCACAATCATAAGAGTGTTGTAATTAGGCCTCATATACTAGGATGGATAAGATGGTGGAAGAAGGAGGAATCAACCTTAAGAGTGTGGAAACTAATATGCAATGCCTTCAAGTCAAGCTGGCATGGTAGTTGTTGGAAGGTTGATCTCTTAGGTGGAATTAATTTGTTAGAAAATATGGGGTGGACTTGAAAAATCTGAAAGGAAAAGTCTCTCACTTATAAAAGACACTGAGAAGTCACATTACATACCTTTAATGCTAATCTTGGTGGATCATCTGGTATCAAGAGATCAATTTCTGGTTTCATAATTGGGTGGTAACACCTATTGTATTCTTGGGATTTCCAACTCCAAACATCAAATTCTCTCAGGCATGCAGTCACATGATTTTCATTCAGGCCATTCTAGAACACCAACAACGTGATACCTTTAACAACATTTTGATATCACTCGATCAATACATATTCATCTTCATTATATCCATGATGGGGTCCTTCTGAGAAAAAATATTCCATAATTCCTAGCATAACAACTTCAAGAAAGATGAAGGTGAGAGATATATCTAGTGAAAATAAATTATAGAAAAATATAATTTTCTTATTTGGTGTATCTATAACCGTGGCATCCTGAAAGATGGTTAAATTACACAAAATGGGATTAAGCGGGTGTTTAAATGTCTTTGATTCTAGAGTTATAAGGAGGATATGTCAAATCATCTGTTCTTTCAAGGAGAGTGGGAAGTCACTATGTGGAGTATCTTCAACAACCTCATTGGATGTGAATCATAAGCATCCACCAACTCCAACTTTTTATATTCCTGGTTCCAAGGTGTGGGGAGTAATGTCTTGGAGTGTAAGGCGAGGTCTATTCCGTTGACTATTGGGTGTTAGTGAATATGGAGTGCCTGAAATAAATCCTATCTCAAAGGTGTACTCAACTCTTGTCTAGCCATGAAGAATAATTCTAGACATTTAGTGGTGGATTTGGACTATCTATTGAAATAATAGGAGAATTATCCCACTTTAAGGATGGTTATGATAAGAAGGAAACCTTTCCCCATCACTCAGAGAATACCTACGCAGGGTCATTGGGTTCATTGTAACCCTCCCAAAATCGGTCTCAAACTCAACATTGATTTCTTCTCTAGTCATGAACTCATACGGGGTGGGGGGTGGGCGAGAGGTGCTATCCGTGACTTTAAGGGGTCTGTAGTGGTCACCTTTAGTGGATTTTATGGCCATAATGATTCAATCCCTATAGAGTCTAGTGTTATTCTTAAAGGTTTGGTGGTTTTCCTTTTATATAATATCACACAGAATAAGATTGAATAGGTTTCCTCAGTGTTTCATAATTATCCTCAAGACAAAGTATCCACCCCTTGGCACATAGTTTATCTTACCCAAAGGTATATGATCCTCACCAAGTTGGATAACCTAATCCACACATGGTGAGAAGGGACTAAATTTTCATATTTTCTAGCTTTGAATGGAACCCAAGATAACCATTGTATGATTTTTTTAGCATGGGATCCCTACCCCTTATGTACATCGATCTGGTAAGAGTGTATTCTCTTAGAATTCATTATTTCAGGACTTCTTTTTATTGTTGTTTCCACTTTAATCTCTTTAATAAAACTATTCACTTTGGATGGATAGATAAATTTTCATGCGTGCATTTCTGAAGTTAAATTCAAGATATGATAATGGATTTAGTTTTCTTCTACCATAAATTTGGCTTGTAATAGGTAATGATATTAAATTAAGAAGTAAATTATAATTTATATATATTAGGTTTTAGAATTATATTGGATTTTCGACCGTGGGTAGAGGGACTTTGGGTTATATTTCTCACCAGCCTAAAGGATTATCCCCTATCAAGAAAATTAGGGGTTTCAAGCTATTTATCTAAGCTTACACTTGCAGGTATTATTGTTTATATATGATTATAAACCTTTACATGAAACGGTTTTTTCACCATATTCATGTGTTTATTTTTAATATGTATGAATATATCCGACTTTTAATTAGGGTTAGAAACACATGCTATTGGTTGTGCAAAGAGATTCACAATAATATGAATTGAACATATTGATTTGATGGAAGGAATAAGAATTCAAAACTAAATAAATAGAATAATTAATACATGTAAAGGGAATACATGAGATAAAATTGTTTGAATAAATCCAATTTTAAAATAATAAGTGTTAGATTCCTTCCAATGTGACAGTTTTAAAGACCTTGATAATCAAACTGGGCAAGGAATACCAAATATAGTTTCCTTGGATTATCTTGTGTATGGAAATCAAGTAATTAGGTTACCCAAACCATTAGAGGTCTCTTTTTTATCATTTTATTTTGGTTACACTTACCTAGAAATTCCTAAACATTAAGATACTAGAGGATTAGAGGTAATTGAATCTATATGATGGGTTACGATAAAAAGTTATCCATTCGACTATCTAAGGTTCATATATGGTATGATTGAAATGATTTTCTATTAGATATAGTTATGAATTATTTACATTCTTAACCAATATAAGTCATGATAAAATATGGATCTTGTCCTATCGAAAACCAACTAGGAATACCGCTAATTTGGGTATTCAATCCAGTCTCGAACATGGCCCGAAATGTGTTCCTAAATACCTGGGGATAAAAATTAGTGCCTAGGCATAATGTACACAATATTGGTAATGGGTTCAATTGATAGAGAAATAACCAAAATAGAGGAATACCACCTAAAGTTCTGACATGACTAATCTATAAGTCAGAGAACCATACCAATTAAATAAGTAGTTACATAGGAATTATAACCAAGAAGGGTGTAAACACATAACATAGATCATAATCAAGGAATTAGATGTAATAAATAAAACTAGGCACTCCAATATTAATGAAAAAACACTTTATTTATAATAATATATACATAAAATAAAAATATGGTAGAAATATAGAAATTTTATAATACATCAGATAACCTAGATACCAAAATAAAAATCAACCTAAACCACTCATCTCCATGTGTCAAGAAAATTTTTCCTTTTCTTGGTAACACCACCACCACCATACTCAAACAAAAACCCAATGATCATTTGACACATATAAGAAAAACATAATTTGATCTTGTAATATGATAAGAATGATAAAAAATGACCAATAAGTATCCTCCCCACACCCCATGTATTATATTTAAAAGTAAATCCATTTTATAATAGTTTAAAATGTAATCGAAAGGTAAGATTTTACTTTTTGAATAAAATAAGTAAAGAATTTATATTAAAAAAACCAATAATTTCATTATATTTAAATCCAAATATTTTAAAATAAAACATCATTTAAAACTTTTCATAGAAACACAACATTTAAAATAAGGGAAAGAGTTTTAAATCCCACTTTTAAAACACCTGGGGGAGAAAAAATAATGGATAAACCCATGTTTTTCACAAACCTGTCATGTTGGATAAATTAAACACAAGTGGGAAATATTTATACTTTTTTTTCAAATAGGAGGAAAATTATTTCATATAAATATGAGTTAAGAAATAAAAAACCAAGAATCCAAATAAGAATAATGTGAAATAATATAAATTATCATAACATGAAATATCTATGAACTAATAACCATAAGAACAGTGCAATAAAAATCATCATGAGAACACCTAGGATACATAAATAAATTCTAGGATAACATAAATATAGAATCTATCTAATTGATTCATGATGTGATTCAACTTCCAAACACACGATTTTACCATACTAGATTGACCGAGAGGAAAAATACCTCAAGTAGAACATAGTCCTTACCTAAGGCCATTATCCAGAGCAATGATCCTTGTCTAGTGCATTACTCATACGTGGATTTCTTACTTAGCTACCTATGGTCTCCCATGATATAAAATGTAGGTGATCAATCAATATATAACATGAAACATATACATATATAAATTACAATAATCATAACACACCTTCAAGTCCAAATACCCTTAACAGAATCATAACATTTTTCTCAAGAATAACATATAATAAATATGTCCCTCAATCAGGACAATTCCAACCACTTACAAAACATCAAATTCACCTAAAATCTTACATAAACCATAATAAAGGGTATCAATTCATGGGTACATTTAAATAAAAAAACCCTCATTATAAAGTGGAATCTGGGCCATTGGAACATCATTTATGAAACCAATTTATAAAACCCTATTTGAAAAAAATATCATGAACATCATTAATGTATCACTAATGAAAAATGAAATGAATCAAAACAACATTAAGAGATCCCATCACACCCTTACTTTCAAAATAAATCCTTTATATTAGTTTGATAACCAAAACATCACATTATACTAGGAAGTTCCTTTTCAAGGATCCATAAAGACATTTAATTAAACACTATGTATGTATAGTTATATGAAAATAGATTTGATAATTGAAACATAAGAAAAATATTTTATTCAAAATGGATACCAAGATAGAAACCAAATAAATTAGGCCACATATAAATACATAAACTTAAATATCTTTTGAAACATTGAAAACATGGTATAGAAGTGAGTAAGATATCATGGTTTTAAATTTAAATATCAATGCATGGAAAAACCTACCTCAATCAATGAATATTTTATCAAGGGTGTTTTTTCACTAAGAGATTTATAGAGGAACCATTATAATATAGCTAAGTTGAGATTAGTAAAGCACTAAACCCTATGTCTTTATGACAATATTAAGATAAGAAAATGGAAGGGGAGGGAGAACGAGAGGATATGAAGAGATTAGGGGAATTTTCTTATGAGAATCATCACCAAAACTAGGATGAAATTCCTGGAGGAGATAATAAGAATAGGGGAAGAGAGGGGATGCTGTATTGGAGCTACTGGAGTTAAGTGAGAAGACAATATGGTCCCTAAATGATTTAATTAAAAAGGATAAATAATGCAATTTAACTATTTTTAAGAATCTAGGTTGTCTGTATGGTTTATCCTCATGGTTTACCAAAATATACAGATGACAATAGATATATCTGGGGGGGGGGGGTTGGTTTGGCCACAATGTTTGGAATACCAATCACCAACCATGAGAACACCTCTAAAATTAGTTGTAGGCTCTTACAAAGCTAGGTCATACGATTTGAACAAATTGTACATACACTATGTGACATTTATAGATCCCATAATTTCTCCTAATTTAAAATAAATTTGACTGTAAATCAAGAAATAAAGATAAAAATTTATCAATAAATAAAATAATAAAGAAAACTATGGTCGAGGTGTAACAATTATCCCCACTACACCTCTTTCTACCAACAACAATTTTTAGTGGAAAAGGTTGATCAAATAAGGGATAAGTTTAAATTCTTAATTAAATATTCAATTCCAAAAACTAAAAAACACCATGATATAAACCAGTACAAGGTTCATGCCACTAACCAAATGAAAAGTACAACAAAAACTCAATTACATCTCTTGAATAAATTTAGATCCCACAACAATAAATCGGGTACTGCATCATCAAGATTAAAGTCGGGTGAATAAAATGCACTCAAATTCTTTATATATAAGAAACCAAAAAAAGAATCTAGATTAGTTTATATAAAAGACTCAAGAATGATGAATATGTAACCCATTATAGGGTAGGGTTTGGTCAGATAAATCAAATACCTTACTCGATAATTATACCTCTTCCTCTTTAAGAAAACAAGGAGACATTCAATGAAAAAAGATATACCATGGTGGTCTCCCCACTATATTTAAAATCCCTCTAATAAATTTATTTATCCTAATATAATTAATGTCTCCCAAAGACCTGAAAAATGAAAAAAGACTCAATATAATAAATAATAATAGATGGAATCACTAACGATTCTAAATTTCTATAATAATGCACTTTTTATGAAATCTATAGCATCTAATAATAGGCAAATTAGATAAAATAGTTAGTAACAGACAAGATATAATAGAAAATACATCATGAATCTACCATATTTAAATTAGGTCCAAATGGTTAAACATGGGGACTTTCTAAAGTAGTAAATCTTCCTTTATCTATTTTAGCCATATCTATACTAAAAAACCTTTATATATTTTTCAAAAAACTACCAATATGTATAGTCATAAGATGTTTTCTATAGGAAATATTATTATTCCTTTTCATAATACACTGATGGAAAACCATGGACTTACTCCCAGAAGAATTCGATGTGAAGAGACAAGTTGAAATCTTAATTCCACCACTAATCTGATCTGGCTTAGTTTTTTCCATTTACTATATAATAAATCCATTCAATACCCCGGGTGTAGAGGAAACATCACTTACTTTTTACATATAATCCATTTCATTATCAAATATGATGGATTGATTCACTATATCGATATAAGAGTAAATACCAAAATAGGAAATTCCCTACTAGAGATCAAAACAAATAACTCTTCCAAAATAACTATGTATTAACGAATCATAAAATTATAGATATGATATATAGGGTATGAATTAAATTATATGAAAAGATTAATCTAGAACTGACAAGTCACCCTACTCAAGGTAATATAGTTCCATCACCTTCAAAACTTTTATAGTTTCTGGGAGGTATTACCGAATGAAAAATGCTCCAAATCCTTCCTATGAATATACCTTTTGTATCTTAGTATGAATTATGGAATTACATGACCTAAAAATAATACCCTCAAGCATAAAGATAGGAAACATAAGCTGAAAAGGCTCAATATATTCAATATGGTTTAATATCATCTCAATACCCCATAACCAGTCTTCCACTTCCCAAGAATCTGAATTCCCATGAAAGAGAGTAGGACTCATGTTCTAAAACTCTATCATAAAAAATATTAAGGTTGATCAATTGGAGGGTTTAAATATGGACAATATCCCAAATCTCACACTTTAAATTCCATAAAGACTTGGTGGGGGTGTACTCTAAAGGAGAAAGAAACAAAAATCAAAATTTTATGAGTTCGAGAATTAAAAATATATAAATCTAAATAAACAATAAGTTGAACCAATATTGAAATATAAAAACGAAACTATTACACCACACTAATACCCAAAATTTACTTACCGTGTTCAATATATAAGAAAATAATCCAAATGTTCCTTTAAAATCATATTAATTTCCTCTCAACTAAAAAGGCTTCCACAAAAACTCATTTTAAAAAAATTTACTATCAATGACTCAAAACCCTTTTATGGGGATACATGAAATCATTTAAAATCAAAAACTTTAAATAAAATAAAATAATTATTATATAACCCTATAATGATACCATTAAAACTTTTTACATATCCCCCTCTCACATTAAAGAAAAACCTTTATACGATCACACCTCATTCCAATGCCAAAACAGTTGATAACTTCACTTAGTTTATGAATTTCACCCTTTAAAAAAAAAATTAATTTTTAAATTACAAATTATATCATACCAAATAAAACCAATAATCTATGTAAAACACTCAAATTTTTCGTAGTTTAAAAATAAAAAAGAATGAGAATAATTTAGAACCTCAAAGAATAAAAATGTTAAATTAAAAAAAATCAAAATTTAGCATTGTTTAACCACATGGTTTGGAAAACCATACACAAACCTTGTAAATTACATTGGAAGTTTCCCATACCAAGATTCCCATTCTATGCATTGTTTTCTAAAATATGAAAATTGAACATGAAACCCCTAGTTTTTTTCCCACATCCACTCTAAAACATATATTTTTTCAAAATAACTTATAAATCTTTAATATAAAATATTAATACTCAAATAAAGACTAAACATATAAAAACTAGCAAAGAAAAAATCTGGAATTTGAGACACACAAATCTCGAACAACCCTAGTATCTTAAGGTTAAATATGAAAAGTGTTTTCCAAAAACTTAATCTCATTTGCATCCCGTGATTTGATAATAATATATCTAATATACCATTACTCCCTAAATAAAAAATGTGTTTTGGTACCACTTTATTACAAAACAACCCTAGATAACCTTTATCTGAGTACCTAATCTATCTTGGGACATGACCTAAAGTGAGTTCTTGATCATCACATGCTAACAACTAGTTTTTGGGAGTCAAGTATATAACATTGTCAATAATTTTTGTTGATAGAGAAACAAACAATATAGGAATCCCAAATAGAGGTTCTAAATGACCACTCTATAATTCATAGAACTATACCAATAAAATAAGTGGTTACATAGAAAACAAAACTAAACATAGCATAAACACATAACATAATTCACATCCATGAAACCTAAAGTACTAAATAAATTCAATAACTCCAAAAACAATGAAATTTAACTTTACATAAAATAAATGACACATAAAATACATTATTAGAGTAGAAATTACAACATAGAATAATACATATGATGAAAGTGATACAAAAATGACACCAACTATTCATCGATATATGTCAAGAAAAGAGCTCATTTTCTTGGAACCACCCCCACTAATATACCCATACTAGATCAAAAATATAATCTATAGTATCTAATTAGAACCTAAATTGATTATGTAATATTATGGGTATGATAAAACAATTACCAACAAGTTTCCTCATCACACCCTAGGTATAATCTTTAAAAGTAAATCCATTTTATGATAGTTCTAAATACAATAGAAAGGTAATATTTCCATTTTTGGATAAATAAACAGTAAATGGATATTAAAAAAAACCAATTATTTCATTATATTTTATATCAATTTTTTAAAATAAAACACCCCTTAAAAATTTTCATAGAAACCCAACATTTAAAATAAAGGAAATAATTCAAAATCCCTCTTTAAAAACACCTAAGAGAGAGAAAATAAATAATCAAACCGAGTTTTCAATAACAACTAAATTTATATAAATTAAACAAAAGTGGGATATATTTATACCTTTTATTTCAAATAGGATGAAAAAACTTTATTACTAATATAAATTAGGAAATAAAAGTCCAACCATCCAAATAAAAATAATGAGTAGTAACAAGAATCAGAACATATATTAAATATGCATAAACCAACTACCCTAATAATATTACAACCAAAATCATCATGGGAACAACTAGGAGTCCTGTAAAAAATCTAGGATAACCAAAATATTGAATCCATCTAATTAGTTCCTGATGTGATTCAACTATCTAACACTAGGTTTACCCAACTTGGCCTGACCGAGATGCAAACTCCCCTAAGTGTAATATAGTCTTAACCAAGGGATACTGGCCACATAAATGATCATGGTCTCTTATGATAATCATACTTATATTTCCCTATTAGTTACCTAGGTTTTCCCATGAAATAAAATAGAGGTGAAAAATCATTATATAAAAATATAGTATATACATGTATGAATGAAAATAATTACAACACACCCTCAACTCCAAACAAATTTCATAGAAATATCCCATTTTCCTTAATAATAACACATAATAATATGACCCCCAACTAGGAAAATTCCATCCACTTGAACAAAATGAAAATCACTTTAACTCTTACATAAACTTTAAGAAAGGGAATCATTTCATGAGTACATTTACATAGAGAAAACCTCTTTATAAAATGAAAACTAGGACTTTGGAACATCATTTAAGAAACAACATTATAAAATCCTCTTTGAAATCAAAGTCTCCTAAACATAAAAAAATATCCCAAATTATCAAATAAAATAATAAAATAATAATAATCAGATCCAAACACACCCTTAGTTTGAAATTAATTTTTTTAAATTAGTTTGAGAACCAAAACATTCCCTTAGACTAGGTAATTAATTTTAAAAGAGCCACATAGTAATTTAAGTGAACACTAGGTGTGATTAGTTATATGAAAATAAATTTGAGCATTGAAACATATGAATTTTTTTTATTCAAAATAGAAACCAAGAGAGAAACCAAACCACATTGGCCAATAATAAATATTTTTCCTTAGTATATCCTTTGAAACATTGATATCATGATATAAATATAAGAAAAAAATCACAGTTTTAAATTTAAATATATATTAATGGATAAAACTATTTCAAATGATGAATCTATTATCAATAGTTTTTTCTAACAAGAGAGTGCTAGAGGAACCTTTACAAGACTTTTACAATACCTAAATCAAGAAAACCCCAATTCAAAACCAGATAAGAATAAAAAACGAGGTCTATATGATCATCATAGTTTAGAAAAGGGAAGAGAAGGGAGACAAAAAAGATAATAGGTGTTTTAGATCAATTTACCGAGGAGAATATTTACCAAAAATAGGAGTAGATCCATGAAGGAACTAATATGTAGATAATGAATAGAGGGAATAATTCATATAATCTGTTAGAGTTGAGTGAGAGAAAAATAAAGACTTCAAAGTATTTCATCAAATGGATGTGAAATAGAGAAATTTCACTATTTTTAATAATATGGGCACTTTGTATGGTTTGTTCGCAAGATTTTCTAAATCATGTGCCAACTGTGCAAAAGGAAATCGATATAACTAGGGGCCAGGATTTGAAAAAATGGTTTTGAAAACAATTTTCAACCATGAAAGAACATATGAGATGTATTACAGGCCCTTTTTGCTAGTATTGGGGTGCACAGTAGAAGATGGTGGGCTATAAATTTAAAAAATTTAATCACCAAAGTGACATAACCACATCGTCTTAGGTAATATAAGACCTGATAGAGTTTTGAGGATCTCATGTGAATTTAATAAGTACAAAAAATGATCACCACATTTGATTAAACGATGCATTTGACAAAAACTAGTCATCACTGATCATTTATCAAAGGATCTAAAGACTAAACCATCTAGATCATTTACACATGCTCTAAGAATCCACGAAGATTCTAGTCATCGAATTTAGGATGCTATCATGGAGCTCTAATGATTCCTTCGACATCATAATGATCACCTCAACCCCATGCCTTCAATTTTCCAAAGGCATTATATATCAATTACTCTAAGAGAGAATTTATATCTCTAGAAAGTGAGAGGAGATAAAGGCTCTCATTATATTGAAATAAACAACCACTAGAATAGAGTCTCCCACTTTTTTATTTAGTGGGTGTAAAAACTACTAGGATAGGGTTCCCCGACCCCCGTTATTTAACGTCTACTAAATAAAAAATAAGTAAATAGTTATGAATAACTAATTGTATCATAAATATTATTTATAATTTATCACATACTTATAATATATATTAAATATCTAATGTGATAAACCTATGTCATTAAATTGACTCATAATTCCCACGAATATTAAATGAACCTTGAATATTAAAATAATATTCATTCATATATTATTTTCCTATATTCACTTAAAGTCATATGAATACATTTAATACATAAATTGAACCCAATTATATTGTACTCTAATAATAATTAATTTATTTATTCATTAGTGTTTGATTACTTAGAAAACTCTCGGACCCCATGTTGGGGCCCACCATGTCCTGAATACCTATCCACCATAATAGGGTAGATTCTTGAATACTCTATTTTGTGTGACCCTTCAAACCATTATATCGATCATAGTAAGCACTATTAATAGACCAAGAGTGTATTTTAGCAACCCATCAAGGCCCCTAAAGAGATAAATAATATTCATAACAATGACAACCATCTTATAAACACAGACTGTGTAATATAATATATTTATCTCATAATATCACATAAATTAAGACACACACTTGTGTCAATATTTATTCTTTATTTATAATATTTTGATCGAACTGGATACACTTAATTTAGACTATGTTGTCTAGGGATTTATGAAGTTACTACTATCATAATCAAATCGACCTAAGATATTATTCCCTTAACTCATAAGAAACAAATTATATCTTGACCATTCAACCAATTCCACACCACCAATGATGCATCCAACACAAGCTACTTTTCCATGAATCCAATGTCATGGGTTTTCCTTGCATCAATGTACACGATCAAATGACACACATTAATAATGATCTCAAGTCATAAGACCAACACACATGTTCATATATAGGAACATCTAATGACAAGTAAAACACATGGTGTTCCTATTGGAAGGTATATCCTCTTGATCCCACCTACTAGAGATCACAAAGTGCGAAATTCATAAGAAGAAGTCTTAATTCTTATGAGACCCTAACAAATGATAATAATATATCAACCGTGTCTATGTAATATGATGTATCTAGACAATATTAAATATGTTTAATATTGATGTCATAATATCTTGAGGTTTTCATTATAGACTGAGAACTACTATAACCTTTTGATATGAGAAATAATATATAGAAATTACCATTAAAATAGTGGACACAATAATATAAACACTATAATGGTAAGTGTATGTCATATACACCTTACTGTATAAAAGGTATAGTAATTATAAAGTAATGATAAAGTTGGGTCTCGGGAACCCACTTTTACAACACTCCCACTTGAGTTAGAGACAAGTTTGTAACCATCCTTATTAGATCTCACATGATAATATCATGTTTATTCCAAGTTATAACTTTAGTCATGGGCCTTCCATGTTTCCACTGCATGGCTATTCTGCTTATTGTGAATTTACCTCCTTGAGAAAGACTTCTCAAGAGATGTTACCCTCGAGTATATCCATTTTTTCTATAGTATAAACAAGAAATCTTGGATAGTACTTGGATAATAATTAACATCATAATAAAACTTTATTTACTAGGTTCCATTCCAAGAATTGGAATAAAAAATGATTCATATTTTATACAATACTTCTTTAGCTTATTTATAAACTACAACATACTCAATATTTATAGATATGGCTACCACTAGCTTGAATGATATTGTCTTGCTCATTACACTAGCCTAAATATGATATTATATCATAGTGATCTATAATAAGACAAGTTTATGTACCCTTGTAACTACTATCCCATCCTATCTATATACCATGTACATACATTTCCTTACTTTCTCAACCACAATTAGATTGTTCTAACTACTTCCCTTATAGTTCTCCTAGACACCACTGATATTTTCATACTATATAATATATTATAGAAATACAATTTATTCTACATATCATTGAATTTGTAATTAATACTTCAAAAAAGAATATGGAATTCAATTCACAACAATTATATCCTCCAATGTCCCATACATGTTTTCTTAGAGAGATTTATTCCATGTGACATTGGTAACAATTCTCTCTAAAATTTTTATAACATGTATTTTTCAGTACCTTTTCAGTATATGTACTATTGACCAGGTATAAGAAATATTTTGATCTACCTCACTAGATCCTATTCCCTATAACTTATTTTGCTACTTTAGGTCAATATCTAGAGAAATTATATCATTCTAGTCCTAACTAAATATATGTCCAATAGTTTTTTCCATATGTTACCAAATATATTTTACTTGGAAAAAATTGGAGATCCCACTAATGTATCATAAAAACATGGAAAAAATTCATTCCAAAATTAAGATTCTATGATATTTTTGTTTACTTCAATCCTAAAATGGATTTTAGTAACTTTCACCCCTTATTGGAATTCTATAGTACTGGAAAACCTTTCTAGTTCTATTTTATAAACACCTTCCATGATCATTGGTCTTGAAATATAATGCCCAATTTAGTCACTACTAGAAAAGAACCCTATACCCATAGTTTGGAACCATGGGTATAACCCACAAAACTGTGGGTATAACCCACAATACTATGGGTTTAACCCACAAAACCATGGGTATAGGCTATATCCACGGTTTTTAGAGAACCGTGAGAGATTAAGGCATCAGTAAAGCTCTGAGATATACTCATGGATTATAAAATTCTATACCCATGGTAATGAATCATGGGAATAGGTGTATGATAAATTTTCCATCATGTTAATAACCCTATACCCACAATTCTCAAATTGTGGTTATAGGATTTTTAAAAAAACCCCAGAAATCACTACCAACATATGATTATGTGTATGTAAATATATGTTTACTTATATATATTTTTATAAATTATGGATATAGGTAGAAAACCATGGGTATAGGTTTTCCTGAGGAAAATTTTTTCCCATGATTACATGGGAAAGATATACCCATGGTTCTAAAAAACCATGGGTATAACTTCATAACCAAAGCCTATACTCATAATTTTGGGAAAACTGTGGGTATAGGTTGGACCTATACTCGGGTTGTTTTTGAGAATCATGGGTCTTAGGGGACCTATACCCACAGTTCTGGAAAAACCGTGGGTATAGGTTCCTAACCAATCCTTATACCCACGATTTTTGGAAAACCGTGGGTATAAGTGTTCCCTATGCCTACTATTTTATCCAAAACCATGGGTATAAGGTCATTTTCCAGTAGTTAGTGATCATATAAAGTAGCCATGACTTGTGAAATTCTAATGTATTTTGGCATAAAAACTTGTAATTATTAATTAAACCTCATTGGAACCACTATTTTAACATCCATGTGTAGTTTCATTTGATTACCCATCACAGTATTCAAAAATATTAATCCCCCTGTACTTTGATACATGGAATCCATTATTTAATTTTAATTGAACTTATCAATTTTAGGTACTTTCCATATATTTATTAACCATAAGAATTATTATTCTCAATGAATAATGTATCACTGAACGCGGTGGATAAAAAACCATTACAATGGTTTTATTCTTCCTATTTAGTATGTGTCACTAGAACATTCCTTTTCCACAACTGTTGTGAAACTCATTCCAATGCCAACTACTTGTGTGTATTCAGCATTAACTAAACTCAATTCAATCTTGCTCCCACTATCTAAAGTAGATATTTTCACCCTTTTATATAAATGTAGTCCATCACTTGACTATAACTTTTCTATTATAGGGATTTTTTTAATATCCTAATTAACTTTAGTTTAATTACTATAGATGCACTTTGTGTTTTTTATGCATTTTTTTCATATCTTAACAAACACTTTTCATTCAAAAAAATGTCATTATGAAATAATGGATTTATATCATACTATATCTCTTATGATATCCATTTTTCATTATATTTATCATATAGTTATGGGATAATGACACTATTTGAAAATATCTTCTTGTAAATAATAGATTTTTTTTAAATACATATGAGTCTTAACATTGAAATTACCTTTATTTACATCATGAATCTGATGTGTATAAGGTAATTTTAAGTTAATAATTTCTCCATGATAAATTATATTAATCAATTTTAGCGTGTAAGGATCATCATCAATCCTCCTTATTGACATCATATCTTTGATTTGGATAAGGTAATGTGAATATATGAACTACTCCATGCTATATTATGAAAATACAATCTTACTTTACTTATCATTTTATACAATGATTTTTCAAAAAGATCAGTTCTTTTTAAAAGTAAAAGAGTATTTATGTCAAGAATTACTTAATGATTTTATACAAGAATATTCATTTGTTTCAACAATCCTATTGATTGATATGTAATATTTGGAATAATATTTATGATATCATCAATAATATTTAATTGAATGGTTTGTGATTATTTTGACTGTGGATGTTCTATCTTAAAACCATTCACTATTTTATTCCAAATGGTTAGTGTTTATGATTAATGTTTGGGGAACGTTATTTATGTTTCATATGTTATTTTCAATATGAATGTATATATTGTTTATGTTTATCCCCATTCATATGAGGAATTCATTGGACTTATTATGTGATGGGTGGGGACCGCTATAGCTCCGGGATGCATCAGTAGCTCTCATGAGACAAATAGTATGGACGTAGTCGAGGCCTTTCCCATTTTAAGATATGGTTTTTCCGGATGACATAATAATTTTTATATTTCTTGGACGAGGTCTTTTAGGTATGTTTTATAATGTCTAACATATGAATTTACCTCATTATGAAGCTAGAAATTCATAGTTTATGTGGTTATTTGACTAGTAGAATACCCATGATTATGTTTTACTATGCCTAGATTTAGTAATCTTATATTCCTACCATAATTTATTAAAGTTTATTATTTTTAAAGGCATGTGTTTTCAATTATTCACCAACCCTAATTTTTATATTTATGATATCATTCGATGTATTGTTTACTCTTACTAAGTATTTAAGCTCACCCCTTTCTTATGTTTCATTTTCTCAGGACATGAAAAAGTTTAGTATGAATGACCTGTAGGGATAAAATTATAGTTGTGGTTGTTCCCAATAAAACTTACATGTTCTATTTCATATCAATTTTTAATTTTGATCTTATGTATGTATCTATATTTCCATGTCTACTAAACTATTCGTTCCATCATGATACTATTTTCTTATAATTATTCCAATGTAATGTAATAAGGCACGAGCTCTAGGAAACTGGGTTCGGGTGTTTACAGAACTTACATTTAAGAATATCTGTATAGCACTTCAAGTCTCTCATCATGTCTTGTAACTACTATGACATTTTGATTTGAAAAATATTATAACTCCCTGAGATTTTAGTATTAATTTTCATTTAAATAAACACTATTTGAATAAATTATTACACAAGAAATACCAAAAAATAAACAAACCAGAATACATTTTATTAATATAAAAAAATTCAATATAATGTAAACATTAATACTTCATGAGCCTTCAATAAAAACATCATCATGAAAAGTATAAAAGGAATAAACTCACAAGTTTACAAAAATACCAAAAACATAAATAATTATCCTTGGGATTTTCTATGAATATAATATCCCCTATCAAAACTATGGAAAGAAGGCTATGAAATGAAACTTTTATATTCTTGCTGATAGATATGCGAAGAGATAAGATTAATGAATTAGTGATGCAGACAAGGTTATATATAGAAGTAAACTCTAAACATTATAAATATGGTAATTGAAAATACGATCATTGGAAATATGGTTATTGTAAATATGGACATTGGATATACATTTATCTGATAGTTATAATAAATTTTTGTATCTTTAGTAACAAATTTAAAATAATATAAATCAGAAAAAATGAATTATGAAATAAAATTATAATATTTAATTAAAATATTTATTTATAAAAATATTTCTATGCGTTACATATTATTATTTTTAAAGTATGATATGATGTATTTTTAAAATTCAAATAAATATTTTAATATGAATATATTGATAAATTTAAATACTTAAGGTATAAATAATTAATAGAATTCGGTAATGATTTTTTAAAAGTGACACCATTCAAAGAATTGAGTTTTTAGTGTTGTGTAACTTTATATTAATAAAAATAATCACTTTTAAAGAATATTTTTAAATAAAATTCATTAATAATATATACAATAAATTAAATTAACATTCGTTAAATAGTTTTAATAGGTAAAGTATTAAGAATAAATTTATTTTATTCTTAAAAATATATTATTTCTAAAATTTTATGCATTATGAATGCCTATATTAAAATTAATTTATCACCAATAGAAATTGATTATAATAAAATTGTTTTCATATTTGTAATATGAATATCTAAAATATTTTTCAATTTCATTTTCTTTTTTACTATAATTTTTTTTACCAAAGTAAATATTAATTACCATAGTAAAAGATTTATTTTTGAAAGAATTATTTTTATAAACATTGTGTAATTTTTATCTAAATAAAGTGATCAATTTTTAATGAATCTAATATAATTTTTAAGAATATAAAAATAAATATTAACATGAATTTAATTAGTAATTTATGGAAAATAATAATAATAAAATTAAATTTTTAAAATTCCATTTTCAATAAAAATAGTTTTTTTCTATATTTCATATATTTTAATTTAAAAGTTAATTTTCTTATATTTATAAATTGAGTTTTATTAGGAGTCCAAACTTGAATTAAATATTTAGAAATTAGGTAGGTGGGGTCATTATATATTTTTATTAAAATAATAATTACCATGGTTAAAATTTAAATGAGGTTAATAAGGGTGAAAAGAGAAAACTTAAAGTGGATCAAAATTTTATAATTTAACTTGATACATAGAACATATAGAATAAATTTTTTAGGTTTTACTTTCATATTCATGTGTCTCATAAAAAATTACTCGCCTAATTCCCGTAAATCCTAAGTGATTTCATCTTTATCCCTTACCAAAATTTAGTTTCGAAGGAAATATCACTCCTTTTCACCTATAAAAGGATATCCTTTCCACCCACACCTCTATTTAGAAATTTCCTCAAACCACTACCAATTTTTTCTCAACTATATCCATATTCCATATTTTTAATCCCTCAGTTTCAAGAATTCTTCCCAAGTATTTAATTTCTAAGGTGGCCTTCAAGAAAAGAATCAAGTTCTCAGCGTGAGTATTATTCACTAATTAAAATTTTATTCGATATATTTATCCTAAAAACATATTATAACCATACTAATATAATTAAATTAGTATCATTATTATCCTTAAATGTTATTATATATATGTAATGACCATTTTCTACCTTCCTCGCATCCATTTGAAAAATGAAAATGTCGCTTGTGTTACGTACGAACTACCATCTCCCTTAATGATGTATTTTTGTTTTTTTCATAAATACCTTTAATGGATGTTTATAACAATTTATTGAATGAATAAATATTACATTAAATATTTTATTAAGATTATGAAATGATAAACTAGTTATTCTATTAATAATATTGATAATAAGCGATCATTCTAAATTTAACCGCCTAAAACGAGCATACTAAGAGGAAAATGATTTCTTCTATATAGCTAATAACTTCTTATCATATATTATTCATACACCTATTATAAATGAAAATTTATATATTTAAAAAAATCTAAATAATATCATTATGCTCCTAGAATTATGATATTATAATAACATCACTTTCCTACTCATCCATTGGTTATAACATGTCCTTTTTTGGGTCGATTTAACCACCTACATTAACAATGATATAAATATTTATCATGGATGGTTATGAAAAAATAATTAGTTTTAAAATATTAAAATTATATGTAAATAATTTTTTTTATTCTATAATGGTATTATTGATATTCACCCCAATATTAAGATACTACTTTTCATTCATTAAAAATTACTGAAACATGTTCATCATTGATTTCATCTCCATAAATCATAACTAAAAATCACATGGAATGAAGTTAAAATATTATAATTAATTATAGAATATATATATATATATATATATTAATCTCTAAGGCCTTAAATTTTTATTTATTTTTAGATAATCCCCTTTTTAAATGGGTTGAGGGGGAACCTTACATGACCCGTAGGCCTAGAGGCATATGCCCTAATACATGGTCCTAAAGGCCCCAAAGATAAGAAACCACTATAACAGATACACCCAATATATTTTAACCATTAACCTAGAATCTAACTTTTCAAGCCTTCACAACAAGTGTTTCCTCATACAGATATGCATGGTGCTTGGTACCAATGGTAGATGGAAAACCCTATCATTTTCCAATATGGTAGTCCTACAAAGCTAGATGCTACTGATCTAAAGCCCTAATCTGGATCTTTATTGGAGGATATCGAGTCTCTAAATCCACCCTTGTTTATAGAATTTCTCCATCACACACTAGGCTGGTATTCCCTTGATTCTATTGTGTTTCTCCTCTTTCATCATCTTCAAGCGAGATCACCACTGGAACATATACCTACCACCATCACTATAGGATGCCACCAAAGTTGTACTAATGGATCTTACACTCTACGATGGTCCTAACACTGATTGGCCAACCATCATAACCCACCGCCATTGAGAGGCCTGATAACCCTACCACCACACCGTTCCCTAGATAACATCAATTCTCAAGCCTCTATGCACTTTCCTCTTCCAATGATACCCCCTACAAACTAAAATAATTACCCTCAAATATTTTATGTTATCTAGGATTTGATATTAGGATTGATGTAGGATTACATGGTGCGTTTTCCACTAGGATTGACCCCAAATTAAATGGAAACTATATTATAATACCTCAAATAATATAGGAATGATGAACTTTGTATCAAAATATGAGGACCGATATTTACATTACGAAGTGTGTGTGTAAAAATCAAAATCACTAACATCCAATGGTGAAAAAATAAAATAACTAACTTCAAAATTCATATTAAATAATTATAATTAAAGATTATAAAATATAATAAATTTGAATAAGGTTTCATATAATTTAATTAAGATGGTTATGTTTATCATATAGGATTGTAGCGGGTGTTCAACCAAGTTAGAATCCAATGTAAGGGTTTTCTCATTTAAATTTTATTTATTTGAGACGTATGAAATTTTCACACAATTTTTTGTTTATGTGGTGAATATAATATGATATATATGTATTTTATCATTAATTTCCTGAAATTCAAGTGGTTTTAAAATCTATTTGAAATTACCTCAATAGGTTTCTTTTTTCTTAAAATGTTACCAAAGCCATAAGCAATTTTTCCAACTCAAATATCTTTTCTTTGAGTTACAATGTGAACTATTGAACTTATTTATTTCATGTTTGGTTTCTTTATCCCTAATATTTTATTATATGTTAAATTATATTTTTATTCGGGTAAAATTAAATTATTAATTTAAATATTCTCATATGATGTATTTCGTACTTTATAAAAATACAACATTGTTAAGAAAAACTCACATGCTCTCTAAAGGATCTTCTCTCTCTATATCAATATTACCCCCTTAAAAAAATATTTTAATTTCTTATTTTGAAACCCAAATATGTATTATCTATTTTTATCTTCTTATTTATCTTTATATCATCTTAAAATTAAGCTCCATTACCCTTTTAAATTATGTGGTTATCAACATTGATATTATAAAATATTAAGAATTTATTTAATTTCACAATAACATATTTTATCTTCCAATCCAAATTTATTGAGAAAAAAATTATTTTCTTTTCAAGAATCCTTTATTGGGATTTATTTTAGAGTGGTTTTTGGAAAATATTTTCATGTTACCTTCTTAACAATTATTTTTAAAATTGGATTGTAACTTCATCAATTTACGATAATGTTATGAAATGTTTCCTAAAAACTCATTTCCATAGATTCCCATAAATTTACCACTTTATCACTAAAATATCTATATCCTATTAAGTTATGTTTTATGAAATGAAATAAAAAATTCCTTTATGAAATACTCTTTTTGGGAGATTGAATTTTTAGTATCAATCAATATAATTATTAAATTCATTTTATGTGATATCATTTGAAATGTTACAAAACCCATTTTATTTATTTGGGATATTTATGGTATTATGAATTATTTATTTAATGTGGTAAAAATATGTATGGTGTTTATTAATTTGTGGGTGATATTAGAATTATATATCTCTCTAATATATTTTTTAAAGCAATATCTAATGGGATGATTGGAAATTGGAAGTGAGACAAAACCCTTAAGGGACTCTTTGTGATAAGGGAGGGGTGGGCATAAATTTAAATATCCCCCAATGAATTGGGTAATTAATTATATTTCATGACCGGAAATGTCATGGATTAGGGAGAAAAAACAATCAATTAATGTACTCTATCCACTATGTGATGATGGTCTTAGTTGTATACCTTGACCTATGGAATGATTTTAAATTCATATGTATATTCCCTATTCTTATGCCTATGTTATGTTTTCATGGATCATGATTATTGGCTCATGATTTATCACTCTAATTTCCCATGTCTCATTTTATACTAAAATCTTTATTCGATAATAAATGATTTATTATTTTTTCTTTGTTGGTTACGATTCTCTTATATTATATAAATACACCTTGATTATGTTCTCATACCCACATGTTTATCTTAAGCAAAATTATGATCTTCGATTGTTTTCTCTCATATTTACACTTACTGAGAATATTATCTCACCCTTTATTATGTTTCCATTCCATATATTATAAAGATGTGTATAAAATATGATATGTTTATAAGAAGTTTTAGTGTGGTGTAGTTCTGGAGAAATGTTCACAATTATGTGAAATATGTTTTCTATATATCTAATCTACAAAGACACTAAAACTTCTGGTTCCAGAACTATGATATTATTTTGAGATTTAATGTCTAATTAATGTGAAATATATGAAAGTTTATATTGGGTCATATCACTTGGTATCAATGTTAGTTTTTAAATAATGTGTTTTTAGCACCGGACCTAAGAGTGCAAATTTGGGGAACCTCAGTTAGTATCATGGAAAAGTTTATTTATTTCTAGGGGTTAGTTTAGTTATTCTTAGAGATAAATAAAAAACCTAGGGGTAAGTATCAGTATAGGAATACATCATTAAATTTTGGTAATATAAATATTGTGTGGTTTCGTAGAAATGATATCCCTATGTAGATAAAAAAGTGTATGTAGGCTCTGGCCTAGAAGCTCTTAGGGTAATAACACTAAAAATACTGGTTGGGTATTAACTTGATCTTCACTTAGTAATAAAAGTGGAACTAACTTTACACATAGTTTTACATTATTGATGGATATATTTTGTGTAATTCACATTCTCTTTAGTATCCATTGTGAAGGATTTGAATACATTGGTATGTAATTTGATGATGAAATATATAACTAGTCGTGTTAGAGAACATAATAGGAAAATTTCAATAGAAAACCAAGGTTATATTAAATGAGTTATAGGTTGATCCAATTATATTTTAGTTGAATAAAAAGTATCATTGGTTTAAATAAAGGTGTTATAGGAGTTGACATCTTATGATTGAGTATTTATATTTATATGATTCATTTACTCACATTTTATTAGATATTATCATAACCATTTTAATTTTAATATTTGGTTGGAAACAAAATCATGAAAATAAAGCTACAAAATATATGACTATAGAAACTCCCAAGACTTATATCCAGCTAAGGAGGCATATTTTTCATAAATGGTTGAGAATACCTACTATGAAGGAGTAGATGAGTTTTAAAGTATTACTATATTGGATGCACACTAAAATGTACATGCATGAGATAAATTCAAATATAAATACGATGCATATGATATATATATAATTCATTCTAAATTATATATGGTGTATATTTAATATATGAATTTTATGTATATATTATTTATGCATGTGACATAAGAAATAATAATATATATAGACACAATATATATGTTATTTACTCATTTTTTTGTGAATGGATTCATTATTTATATTTCATTATGAATGGAACAATTACATAGAATTTATTTTTTAAAATAAATACAATAAATAAATACATAACAAAAAATAATGCACGAGATTCATTACCAGAGGAGGGGTGCTTTTGTTTACTACTTTTAGTGATCTCACTCAAGAATGTTTCTTCACCAATGAAGAAGAAGACCACATCATATCGCATTTCCAGGTACTCAATTTTTGTTTTACTTATACATTATTATTCATTAATATTTCTTTCCCATGGTTTTGAGTTTTATTCTATTGTTTATGATCATATAATTTTCATAAGAAACCCATTTGTGGTATCAAAGTGAGGTTGTTCTTGTTTTTAATGTTTTTAATTATTATTTTTTGAAATAAAAATGAAATAAAATGTTTTCATAAAACTATAAATGCATAAAAAAACATTAGGTGGTTATTATAAAGGTAAATAATATTTAACCTTATGCTAGTTGGATATGTAAAGGTAGTTCAGTGTTGTACTCATACACAAGTCAATTCATGAATGTAGTTCGACATTGTTCTCTTATGTAGGTAGGTTGAGTAAATGCAATACCCTTATGCAAGCTATTGAATAAAGGTTATACCCTTATGTGATCCGGTTACATAAAGTTATATATACCTTTACCCATATGCGGTTCCCTTACACAACATATGGAAAATTAAAATTACCCTTATGCAAAGGTGTTGTGTAAAGGTAATACCCTAATGAAGAAATGGTTACATAAAGGTCATCAACTTTTTACCCTTAAACATAAAGTAATTACATATTCATAAAGGTACCATAATTTTTAACTATATATGGAAAATGAAATGGACAAAGTACCCCTACACAAGGTGCAATATAAAAGTAATACCATTATGCAAGGGAGAAACACTATAGTAATCTATGTATTACCGTTACACAATAGTGTTCAAACAAGATACTTAAATGTAAGAATCAAGTTTCCTTCACGCAAGAATTTGAAAACCTTTATTAGCCTTACATAAATTATTTTCATAAGGGTAAAAGGGTGAAACCCTTACGTAGGGTAGAGGTGATGCATAAGGGAAAAAATGTGTTTAAAAATTATTTTTAATAAATTAAATATTTTTAATGATTTATGATTTTTTTATAAATAATGTTAAAATGTATTTTTGGAATATTTAATTTATAGGTATTTAATTAATTATTTAATTATAAATTGTTTATAATTAATTAAATAAATTTTTATTAAATGTTTTCCCCAAATATTAAATGTTAATATTTTAAAATAATTTTTGATAAATTAAATGGAATGCCTTATGATCTAGTAATAAATTATTTATTTATAAATAATAAGAGATAATTTATAATGTTTTTTACAATATATATACATATATGATATTTATATTATATAAAATATTTATATTATAGATATTGAATTATAAAAAGTTTATAATTCTTGAATTATATTATACATGTCATTTAATATAAAATATGAATGGTTTTACATTAAAATAAATATAAAATGTTTATATTCTTATTAAAATTGTAAAATTTTTATAATTGGTATTTATTTAGGAATATTTCATAAATGTCTCATGTTTTGGAAATTAAATAAATTTTTTATTTATTTGTTAAATTTCCTTGATATTCTTGTTTAGTAATTTTTTATATGAAATATGAATATTATTTTTTCCCTTTTATATGATAATCTACTTATAGGATAGAGCCATTCATATCACACTAGGTCTGTTGTCATAAAATTTATTTTTCAACTATCTTGACCTCAATTTGTATTTTTAGTTATGAGATTGAGAATAGTTTTTGGGCATAGTTTTTTCAAATTAGGTGTTAGAGTTTTCATGAATTTAATTATATATTGTTTAAAGTCTTCTTGGGTAGAGGCATTTAGAGCAATACCACCCACTTTCTTTGAGGCTTTCCTTGGATAAGAAAGTTAATGGGGTCAAATATTTGTTTCTCTAGGATTACTCATGTATATTTTTTCAATATAATATAATTTTATGCATTTATATGAAGTATTAATGTACCTTATGTATATGATGAAACTAGATATGTATGAATATAATTTAATTCTATTCTTGGGAGAATAAAACAACTTGTGGGATGAGTAAATATTTAGACATTAATGTGGTGTGAACACATTAATTTGGTGGATGGAATAGGGACTTCCATTAATAAATAGTTTAGAATCATGCCTACTCAAAAAGAAATAAAACATGAATAGGTAATGATTACTTATGATGTAATAGTTATAAATTTAATATGTATATGATGTATATTAAATTTATGATATTTTAAACCCCTCAAATATTAAGTGTAATATTTCTTCCCAATAAACACTTTTCAAGACTTCAATCATCTAATCAGGTAGTTTTGTGCCTATACTAGGTGCCCCCAAATTATATTGTGTAAAGAAAGAAAGTAATGAGGGACTCTGAATTGTATTTTTGGTTAGTTTTGCACCTACACTAGGTTCCCCCATATTTTACTTGGTTATATTTTATTTGGAGTATTCTTTGGGTTACACTAGTAAGGAATACCTAATAGTTATGATACTAGAGGAATAGAGGTGAGTATATCCATATAACAGATTTGGAAAAGTTTTTATTCACTCAACTATTAAAGAGTAAAAACTATTGTTATTGGGATGATTAACCAACTAAATAACTAAGTGGTGAGTTGAATTCCAAAGATGACTCATTTTTAGTGAAATATGGATCTTGTCTCACTAATTGGATTTGATGTCATGTTTATCATTTCTAGTGGGAGAACATTCATTTATAGACCATAATGAAAGTAATAAGATATGAAATTCATCTAATAAAAGTTTTTACTATAGATAATTGGTATAATAATAGATCTTAACTTTAGGATAAATCCTTGAAAAGGAAAAAATGAATGGTATAAACCTCCTCAATTTTTATAAAAATTTGAGAATTATTCTCATATAAGAAGGAAATTTCTACGTATTAGAACAAACTCCTCTTAATAAACTAGATATAGAATCTATTCAAAAAAAGGATATGGATAACTATGATAAACATAAAAAATATTCATAGGAATTATCTACAATCCTTATGGTTAAAATGGATTCAAAATTACAAAACATGAGACTCTCATTACCTTCCAAATGATAGATAACCCAACGAGTCTCTACAAAAAGACAAGAAATTCATGAACAATATGAGGTGTCTAAAGCTATTTTTAAATGTAATATTATAGAAGGAACCTAATTATATTCCCAATTACTCAATATTATTGGGTACATAAATGACTTGGAAAATATATGTCACTTCTAAAGCTTGAATTGGCCATAGATTTCATTCTACAGTCACTGCCAGAAAGGTTCTGTCATTTTCTTGTGAATTACAATATAAATGAACTCGAAAATCCTTTTCTTGATCTCTTTAATACATATAAAAGTACTGAAAAATACCTGAGAGATTTAGGATCATGTACCTTGTAGATTCTATAAAAATATATGGGTAAAATTTCTATAAAAATAGGAAAGAAGAGAGGTCATGGAAAGTCAACACCACCCATCAAAACAAGAAAGAAAAAGAAAGTTAAATGTTTTCATTGTAGAAAAAGATGGTTATTGGATAATAAATTGTCCAAATTACCTGAATGTAGTCAAGAAGCAACATGTAGCATCAATTTTATGTATGAATGTTATAAAATCCAATTCTTTTATGGCATGTGATACCAATTGTATATCATACAGGTGTTGTAAATATACCGGACATGAACTGAAGAAAGAAATGAATGATCAAGATTAAATTTGAAACTCAAGTGATAAAGAAAAGGTGTTGCTACATTGGATACTTGGATAATTCAGGTTCATAATAATTTTTCATAAGATGTGTATTTTCTTATTTTGATCTTGTGAAGAGCTTGTAAATAATAGTTATTTTAAATAAAATGGATTGTAATACATGTGATAATGATTTTTTTCAGTTCTATAACTTGATTTATGAATACTAAAATGGAATGTTCAGGTTAGTAAATTCATACTATTTCTATTTAAGGTAATGTTTTGAAAAAGTTAATGAATTCAGAAAAATTTACCAGATATTCTCAAAGTTTTTGAGAATAGATAAATTAAGAAAATAATTTTTGGATTCTAGTACTGTATAAACAATAATACATGGTAAAATTTGAAACTATCCAAAAAAAAAGTTAGTTGAAAAATTTCAATAATTCTTCTTAAAGAAGCCAGTCATGGTTATTAATACCTAGTGTTATCAGGAATTATGAATAATATAATGGAATTATTTAGAGTACCTGAAGGAGTTTAATAAATTTCATAGAATTACCATGTTAGGGAAATATGTTATAGAAATTATTTATTTTATTTTTGAAGGTTATGTGATAAAAAATTTATATTTTAAAAATTATTTTAAATATATAGGTGTTGAAAATCAAAGAAATAATTATTTGATTTTGTAGTTTAAATCCATGATGCTAAGAGTTATTATATTTAAAATTTAAAGATAGTTTTATGATGAAATGAATCTATGTAAAAGATGTGTATCTTCTCTTATATGATAAGATATGTTTTTTACTAAAAAAAGATCTATTATGAACAATGTGATATGATTAATTGAATACACATGGTTTATGGCTCATCAATTTATATAACATGTTTTGAGAAGAATATTTATAATAATGTTTTTATCTAGGATACAGTTTTTATCTAGATGTTTGTTAAAATATGTAGGAATTTTTTCCTACAACCTATATGTGGTATATTTTAATGAAGTATTATTTTTGAATATTAATTTTCTAAAAACATAGAATACAATATATGATATAGAAACAATATTTTATTTTTTAAAATATTCATACTAAAATGAAATAAATATTATTTACCAACACAAAATGGTTTGAGTACCTTAGAAATATATTCTAAAAATAATATAGTGTCTAAGAGAATAGTGGGAGTATATTTGGACTTAGAAAAGTTAAAAAATAATAGGTAAAATATAAAACTAATCTTAAAATTAATTTTTTTTTCACTTAATATCTTAAAAAAGTTTAGAATATATGATGATAATGAAAAATATAAAGAGTTATATTTATTTATTATAAAAAAGTGAAAGAAACAATTTCTTAAAGTATTGTACTAGTCAAGAATGAAAAGTGACTTACACTATATATATTCTAAAAGAGTTTTAGGATATGATGGTAAATAAAAATGTAAAGAGTTAATTTTAGTTACCACACTAAAGTAATTATCACTTTATCCTAAAATAGTTTTGGGTGTGGTGGTAAAGTGAAAAATAAAAAGTAACATTAATTTCTATAACTAAGTTCATATCACATTATCCTAAAAGAGTTTAGGATGAGATGGTAAAGTGGTAATTTAAATAGTACAATTATTTAAAAAATAGTTCAAGGAAATTTATTGATGGAAAGTTTTTCAAATATGATTATAATGTACTACGAAAGAGCTCCAAGTAGTCAAAAATATATAATATTGTAACATTTGATGTTATAAAGTCAAGGAGTTTGAATATAAGTTTAAAGATTTGAACTTATGGAATATGGTTCCTATGTATCAACATTATTAAAACTATATTTCTTCATAAATTTTACACACTAAGTGTTTAGAAGGAGTATTTTATCCGATGATCACATAGGGATGTGGTAGGAATTACATACAGATGTAATTTTTAGAAATTCTATTACTGTAACAACTGCATGAGGGTTATGTTATATCTATATGTGTTTAACACTTAAGAGATTTTTTTTAATGGATGTAAAAATATAATTTAATTATAATAAAGGAAATATCCAATTTTTATTCATTCATGTGTGCTATAACTTTATTTTACATGAGCCGTCAAATGATGATATCCCCTAAAAGAATTGCTTTGAGTTATCCCTAACCCATGATAATTAAAGTGTATTGTGGGTTGTGATGAAAATATATGGTTAACATGAATAAAATATTTTATTCATTTCAAATATTTTCATACAAGATAAGAATAATAGATTAATGTGGTAATAAGTATGGACTTATTACTTAGATTAACCCACTAAAGTATTTCTCATGAAATGTCATATTTTCATAGATATACATAAAGGTGTATGATGATTATCAATCCTTATAACTTGATGTTTCCATGATACCTATTACTAAAACCTTCATAATTTTATACCTTACATATTTAATTCAATATATTAACTTAGCTAATTAGGTGGTGGTAGGGTATGTTGTTGATAATTTCATCGGTTGGAATGCAACCAAGATGATATTTGTCCTTTTATTTGAAAAAAAGACGTATGGCCCTTGATTGAATTAGACTAAGGAAATGTATGTACATGATTAGATATTTCACATATAATGTGTTAAACTACATGGATAAGTGACATGTGATTTTCTTATCAGAAAAATGAATGGCATGTGATGTATTAATTGACTTGGTCAGTTTTGTTAGAGAATCAATAAGTGATGAGAGGCCTATAATAGATTGACTTGTTCTATGTCTAATGGACACCCAATGTCATGGAAAAAGAGATTATATAATATACATATAATGTATATGATAGATTTTGTGTTGTACATATTCATATATAGATATTATTATGTTTGATAAGATCACACTAGACGCCTTGATAGCTTGAGTAACATTGATATTTTATTAGAGGCAACTATTTTATTGTATCTATTAAAGTGATATTTCATAGCAACTATCAATGCTACTGGGGCCTATAGAGACTCACAATTATATCCTTGGATAAAGATAAAAGTTTGGACAATTTTTTTTAAAATGAATAGAGTTTGATGAAAAACCATATTCAAATGAGTGTGGACGGATTCACAAAGAGTTTTGCAAAAAGTTCTTATGGGATTATAGTGAAAGTGTGAGATTAATAGATGTGTACTAAAATGTTTATTCATGAGTTATTATACCCTAAAATAGGATAATATTAATGGTTTATATTTTAATATTAATGAGATTCAATTTTCATAAACACTTTTTTAGTACATTTTATAATTTGAAATTCATTTATCATCATATGTGAAATTCATGTTTAAAGTATATTTATTTAGGACCAATTAATCATAATAATGTGGAATAAATTATTTTAATTTTAATTTTATATTTTAGGATATTATTGAAAATTTTGTGTGTAATTTTTTATCTTTTAGGATCAACAGAAGAATCATAAGGGGAGATGAACATTTTTGGCTATGGATGTAGAAATTTATGGACAAAAAAGATTAGACCTTAGGACATTAAAATATATATGGATCCATTAATTCAATCCCAATAAATAAAAAATTTTAACTATAAATAGAAAATATTATTTGTAATATTTCATTATACTATGGAAAAAGATAATTTATATTTTTTCAAGGGGATAGAAGAAGAAAAATTTTAATTTTAAATTGTGGTGTAGATTTCAAGGCTCAAAAAGTCATCCCACCATTTTAATCAGAACATTTGAATAAATATTTGGATTAGTTTTAAAATTTTATATATATTATAATAAATATGATAAAACTTATTTTTTATATGGAATTTCCAAAATCATCCATATTAAAAGTCACGTTTTCATCTCAATTTGGGGGATGAATATGGTATAATGTTTGTGGTCAATATTGAAAAGTATACTTTTTTCCACCCACATTTAACTATATTGATTAATTGATATGATATTAAATTATGGGGTATAAAACCTAGACTGTTAAAATGACTATTTAAGGTAGTTGTTATGAAGGAATTATGATTTCAATTTTTTTCTTTCAACTGTGATGTCACACTATCATTTTATAATCACATGTTCATTTTTCTCATATATATTATTTGAATCTCACTAGATTATTAATAAAAGTTTATCTTATTATAATTTTCTATTATTTTAAATATCACATGGATACTATTGAATCAATGTGTGAATTTATTTAAACTAAAAATATTAAAATTCCTCTCACAATGGTGGAGTGATCATTATTTCATTGTTTTTTACGTATTCAATTCCACTTTTATAAGTTTACTTCTGTGTTTTATTGATAGATTTGTATAAATAGAGGGATAAAACTAATATGGAATGATCTAAGTAATTTTTAAGGGTATATATTTGATATAATTTCTCATCTTAATAATTCTTTATAATTTCTTTTAGTTGATATTTTTATTTATCGATGTACCTTCTCCTTTGATCTCTATAATTTTATGACTACACATTCTAATTTCTAGAATGATCTTATACCTTGGAGTGATCATGAATATAATCCTCTAAGTGTATAGGTTATTATCCTTGGGACAGTGCAAACTCAAAATTAGTGAGTTATTTTTGAATTTATCATTTAATTGAATGACACACTCTCAAATTTTAGATTTTGAAATTATTTTAAGAAATTCATCCATTCAACCATTAGAAAAAACCTAGGATCAACTCGTTCTTTCAAATTTAATTCAATTAGGTCTCTTATTCTTTATTTATACTATCTCAAATATAAAAAGTTGGTCACTTCATATCCAAATATCCTTCTATAGAATGTATGTGTCTTTAGGTTTCTTATCTTTTCCCCTCCCCCTTTTTTGGTGCATGTTATCCTACAATCAGGAAAATTCAAACCTTCTGGCGAGGTTAGTTAATACAAGGGGTGAATATTCAAGTTATCCTAGGGTTATAATTCATTTAGATCCTAATATTAAAATAATTTTGATTCTATACTTTAATTAACACAAATGAAGAATCTTACACAAAACCAAATCATAAAACTAGGTGGTAAACAAAATAGAAACTTAAATGAGAAATCCTCTATATTTGGGAATATTGTAGATAAAACCATGAATGACTACATTACACCAAATTTTAATAATGAACCCTCATGCATTAGGAATTCTTCTCTAGGATATTCATATTATGTATTTAAACTTTATTTTCTTAACTACCTTTTAACCTTTAATGGGATGGACTTTGAGATTCCTTACCTTTATGTTAAGGAGATCAATGATATTATTGAAACCATGTGAGCACCAAATAGAATTGAATAATATAAAATGAGACTTTTCTCTCTATCTCTAAAAGATCATCTAAGTAATTGGTTAAATAATCTTCAACCAACATCCATTCACTACTAGGACCAACAATAAAGAGAATTCTAAAAACAATACTTCCCCCATCACAAAACAATTCACTTAAAAAGTGCATCGTATTTTTTTATGAAAAATAATGGGATTTGTTTTATGAAACATGGTAAAGTTTCAAAGACACACTCAACATGGTACCTCACCATGTATTTTTAATCATAGAATACGTTATAATTTTTTATGAAGGGTTGGGTTTAGAAAATAAAAAATTCATTGATATTATGTGTAATAGAACTATCAAAAAAATCCCTAAATAATTATTATTATAATCTGAAAAATATTTCTTAATAGAACCAAATAAGGGTAAAATAACCTTACTATGAGAATCCATCCATGTAACACCCCAAGAATTTATAATATTTATTTTTTATAGTCAATTAAAATTTGTTGCTAGATTGATTTATACAAAACACCATGTTAGGATTATGCTACACACAATAATGATATTGTCTTACAGTACACAAAACAATAATTTGTCCTGTGTTACACATAATATCGAGCTCCTTTAAAGATTAAGTTATATTCTAGACCGATTTTTACCAAACCATAATATAATATTAGTATTATTATTTAATATGATAGTTATCAACTAGTCATTGTAATGAAACGTATTAAAAGGATTGACTAAACTTGGAAAATATTTTTTACATATGTTTATATAATTATTTGGTGTTAGAAATCAATATATAACCTAATTGAATATAAAGGATGTGTTTTTATGAAAAACTATTTTTTACTCACAAATTTATTTTATATTAATAAATTAAATTAATTAATATTAGAGAATTATATTAATTAAATTTATATATTATATATTCAATCATATATTTTGATATTTATCCAATAAATTTTATAGGTATAAGCTAATAATAAATCCAATTTTATGTATAAAAAACTATATTTTTCTAAAGGTAGTTTCCCACCTTTTAAGTGCGTACCTATTCTAAAAATACTATTTGTAAATTTTGTAAATTTTATATCATAAAAAACTTATTTTTTTAAAATATTAATTTCAAAATTATCTTAGGTTTAACTTTTGGTTTATTTTTATAAAGTTTTAATTTTTATGAATAATGAAAAATACTGAATTTTAATTGAAAAATGACTTTTTAAATAAATAATTTATAGTGTTAAATTATATTTTTAATTGTTTTTAATGTTTAATATGATAATTTTTACATATATTAATCCAATTAATTCATTTATATAAATTTTATATTGAATTTTGATATAAAAACATTACAAACATTTGAACATTTTCACTTAAAAATCCCCCTTTCCCATTGTATCTGAATGAATTAATTTACAAATAATTTCTACCACTTATGGGATTTGAATTTGAAAAATTGGATTTAATATTTTAAATTAGAATAATTTAAAATTTATATTAGTTTAAACTTAGTTTTTGATGAAAAATATTAGTGAATTAAATTAAAATTAATTAAGCGATTAAGGTGAAAATGAGTTTACTTAGCGGTTAAAATTTAATCTAAAGGGGGAAATGACCTATAAAATTGTTCAAAATATATTTCATGGAAATATTTAGAACATATACAACCCTTTGTTTAATTTTGTTCATATTTTTATGTACATTATGTAAGGGAGACCTCCCATTAGTTTTTACCTTTTTATATTTACAAGAATGCCACTCCTTCTCCACTACAAAAAGGCACTCAACCCCTAACTTATTCACACTTATAAAGAACTTTCGATCATAAAAACCCTAAAAAAATCTCCCAAAATACCTTATCTAATAACAGAATCCTGATTTTGGGAAGAAATCCAACCAATGATTTTGGTATAAACCAAAAGGAGTTACCCGAAGAAGAGGTAACGTTCTTCAACGAGCACTTTTGTTTTATTTATTTATATACTCATTCAATTATTAATATGTATTTTATATATAATAACCTTAGTATCCTAAATATAATTAAAATCTATTTATATGAAGGTTATGACCTAAAACTACACACAGTTCTATCAAATAGGATACATAATCATCATTCGTGTGTACGGTGGACTACCACCTCGCGAACCGATGTTATTCATTCTTCCATTCGCACCTTTAAAGATTGAGAATAATGGTGAATTTATTGTTTTTATATGATATATATGATATTTATAATGTATTTATGCTTTTTAATTACTATATAAAATATTACTTCAGGCTTTCCATTTAGTGGGAATACGATAACATCGTTTGTGGATGTGTGGACTACTGCCTCCTCAAAGAGATGTGATTCGTTTACATGTTAAATGGAATGTATTAAGGAAGGTTTTAATAAACAAATATTATTCATATGAAATATATATGATAATAGAATTATAATATAAATATATATCTTTTAATTTTCATTCTTTTAATATGATAAAAAAATGAAAACAATGTTCATGCGTACGTACGACCTGCCGTCTCCATAAACAATGTATTTTATTTCCCATCTCCAAGTTTTATGGATTAATCTAAATAAATATATAATGAATATATATGATTATAAAATCATTATTTAAATTCTATAGATGATTAAATAAGGATATAATTAAAAGTAATAAAAAATAACAAGTCAAAACATACCCGAAAAACAAGGCAATTATTACACAAAAATGATGAAAATAATGAAAGATTATTAGATAATGGGTAATAATATGTTATAAAAGGAACATATATTATATTATAAATAAGTTTATGGTTATTTAATAATTTATTTACCAGATTAAAACCATTATACAAGAGGTTAAAGGGCATTCAACCAAAAGAGAGTGTAAGGTAAGATATTTTCAGCTCACTTTTTACATATGTGAGATAAATGTTATTTTACCCACATAATTATTTTTTTATGGTTTATCTACTTCCCATTTTGGTATATTATATAATGAATACTTTTATATTAATTACATTTAATGTTTTACTATAGTGGATTTACCCCAAAAAGCCTGTAGGTGGTGTATACTACCATTAAATTAGCTAATATACAAGTAAATCACGTCCTAAAGGACCGAAAAGTTTAGTAGTATTGGTAAACTAGATACATACATGAGTATTTTATTAAAAATGAATAAAAAAATTGAAAAATAATATTTTTATTTGAGGATAATAACTTTATTACATCTTGCACATCTTTGCATATCCTTGTTATTAAACTTTAAAAAATCCCAGGTAAAGGAAACATATTAAGGGTGAGCTTAAATGCTCAATAAGGGTAAAATACAATAGAATAATTAATGAATCATTGAGAATAGTAATTATGGAAATGTAATAACAGAATAAACATTCTATGTAATCAATAAACTAATAATGAAGTGTGTAAAAAATATGGAAAGGTAAATGACTGAAAACATATTCCATTTAAATCAATGAACTGAGAATTAAAGTACCCCCCTATAAAATGTCAAAGTAATAATATAATGGATTACAATAATTATAAAAACTCAATTATCAATAAAATAAATTATTAATTATTGGAATCCATTTTTCCTAGGTACATGGAACCATTACCATCAAGAATTTTTAAAAAATGGTTTAAACCATACTGGTTACAAACCAATTTGGTTTTTACAACCTTAAAATCTACTATCAAGACCTTTCAAAAGATAGTTTAAAACACACTCTCTATAAAAAATTATTATTTTTCAACAAAATTTGTCCTATGAGACTAATGATGCATCTTGGGGACTACTTTAAATGGTCTCCAACCTGTAGGGATTGCAATAACCAGTCCCCAACCAATATAGTTTATGTCCAAAGTATTATTTATATATCAAATAATCTATTTAAATAAATAGTGTCTTAACAAATATCTATATTGAGTAAAGGATAAAAATTTATAAATATTTCCCCAACCAATCAAATAATTTTCAAAGTAAGCACTATAAGTAAAAATGGTATACAGTTTAAGAAATAATAATATCCATGACAAATGATATAGATAATTATAGAAATTCAATGTTAAATGATCATAGAAAATTGAACATTTCAAGGAGACTAAGAAAGGAATCAAGGTAGTGAATTTTAATGCTATCATTGGTTAAATAAATCATAAACCATTCAGAGGAAGAAAAAGGATGATATCAATACAAAATATCCGAAGTGGAGTAACATAAAGGGTTATTGTCATTAATGAATGTAAATATTATAAAAAGATCTTTTAAAAAAATTCTTGAGGAAAATATCTTTTTTATTTTCAAAAAAATTTTGAAAATAATTTTATTTGAAAATAAATTTTAATTTTTTTTATTTATATATTAACATTTTAATCTTGAAAAGGAAGCACTAAAGATATGAAAGTGAATAAATCCATACATGTTATACAAGGTTAAAATAATATTCCTTTTTCATGATAAAAATTCAGAAAAGTATCTTGCTTGGAAAGAGACAAGAAGATTACTTTGAAAGAATTTTAAAATATAAAAGGGTAAAAATTTCATTATAAAATAATTTTGGGAAGGTTAAAAAAAATTTAAAACATTTTTAGAAAATATGTTTTTTACAAGAAAACATTTTCTTCAACTAAAGAGAGAAATAAAGTCTGGTTTTCTTAAAAACATTTTATAAAACATTTTGAGTTTCAAAGAGTATAAAAATGGTAATAATAATTTAAAAAGGTCATAAATAAATATATTAGGAGAAAATTAAAGGTTTTATTGAATAATAGTTATATAATTTCCTCAAATGGAAATTTAAGTGTAAATAATTGTGAGAAAATCAGATTGTGAAGTAAACCCTTGAAAATACCATAATGTTAATGTGAGGATCAATCAATCAATATATTATGTGTGTCAAATATAAATACACATAAAAAAGTGGAAATAAAAAAAATATTAAAAAATATATTACACACCTAATCTTAAAATATCAATGACAATGAGAAATAATATAACCCAATTAAAAAGAATCAGGTTATGAAATTCCTTACCACTTGATAAAATTTAATTAAAACACCCTTATTATAAATAATTAAAATTTAAACTCATAATACCCTGAATCAAAAATAATTCATGATATAATATATCAAAATGGGTAGTATATACACCACACAAAATAAGTGGTGAAAATGATGTATGCCTCACAGAAAGAAAAGCGAGACAAGAATCCATCACCTTGCATTTCCTTTCAGGTGAACATCGTTTAAACTCCTTTATAATTGTTTTAAACATGTCACTAAATTAAACCATTACTATAAATATATTTATAATATCATATATTATCTTATTAGAATATATTATTACCCTTTTGTTAATAATATTTCATTATATTTACTATTTCAGGTGTTAATTGCCTTGTTTTTCGAGTATGTTTTGACTTTTTATTTTTATTTGTCATATATTGGTTATTATTTAATAATATAAATAAGTTAAAAAATTATGTAGTTATAATATATATTTTTTATATATGTATTTATAATAGTCGATGAAGTTTAGATATATGAAATGAAATACACCGCTCATGGAGACGATAGGCTATACGTACTCATGAACGCTACTTCCATTTATTTTTCATCTTAAAATAAGGAAAATTAAATGATATATATGTATATTATAATTCCATAATCATATTAATTTTATATATGTAACATATTTTTATTAAAACTATCCTTTATAGATTTCATGTATAGGGTGTATGAATCATATCGCTTTGAGGAGGCAGTGATCCACACTTCCACAAACAATGTTATCGTATTCCCACAAAATGGAAAGCATAAAGGTATGTGCTATATAAGAATTATATAAGTATAAATACATTATAAATATCATATATATCATATATTAAAATATTCTACATCATAATTCCCAACCATTAAAGGTAGTAAATGAAAAATGAACAATTATCGTTTCGCGAGATTGTAGTTCACCGTACACAAATGGTAAGTTCATTACCCATTAGAAGAAAGTGTGTGTGAGTTTAGGTTAAAAAATTAAAATAAAAAAATATTAGTATATTTTTATACTGATTTTATTATTTAATCATGCAATAATAATATTTTAGGGGGTGGAGAATGAAAATAAAATAAAATAGGGTGAGGAAGGATGTTACCTCTTCATTGGGTAAATCCTTTGGGTTTGCACCAAAGGGACTCATTGGATGTATTTATGCACAAAGGGATGATTTTTGGTTGAGTGAAGGCATTTTTAGGAGCTATTTTGGCAGATATTAGTCAAGAAAAATTGGATTTAGGGGTGTGAGGAAGTGACAGAGGTGAGTGCCTTTTTATAGTGGGAGAAGAGTGTCAATTTTGTAAATTTTTGGAAAGGGAATTACACCCATGTTTTTCCCATGTAAAGTGGATACATTAATGTAAAAAATTATATAAAAGTTAGGATAGTGTATAAATATGAAGATAAATTTTATATTGTAAACTTTTCTAGGTCATTTTGTCACTTAATATTATGGTTTAGTCCTTTATTAAGCTAATTTTCCTCTTAATCACAATAATTAGTTTTTTTAATTTCACTCATATTTTTGGTCAAAAACTAAGTTGAAATTATTATAAATTATAAATCAGTTTTATGCCAAATATGGAATAAATTTTTCTAAATTCCAATCACATAGGTGGCATAAACTAATTTAAATTTAATCCCACAGACGAGATGAAAATGTGAGTTTTTAAAGTAAAAACGTTCCAAAGTTTGCTAAGTTTTTATATCCAATTTCAAGATTAAATGTATTAAAATTACTAAAAATGAATTAATTTATGTATAATTTATCTAAATAAACTTTAAAATCAATAAAAACTATAATTTAACCTTAAAAACAATTTAGATGAAAAAGAAGTTTTGAATTAAAATTTAGTATTCTTCACTATTCATCAAAGAATGAAACTTCAGAGAAAGATAAAAAAAATTAATATTAAACTAATTTTGATGTTTATATTTAGAAAATGAATTTTATTTTTACATATAAAATTTATATAAGTGAAAAAAATTGTATTTAAAGTAGTTTACCCATTAAAAAGAGGTAAAATTACCTTTAGAAAATATTGATTTTAGGTGCGATATTGGATTTGTTATAATCTTATGCTTAAAAAATATATTGGTAAAATAATTTTTTTTGAATATATATATATATATATATATATATTAAATTAATATCACTGACTAATTATGATTAAATAAGTTAAAACACCTTTGTGGGTATAAAAATAAAAATATTTCCTTTATATTCTATTCGTTTATAATTTCATTTCTAATTAATTAGTCACCAATGACATCATATTATATTTTTATAGAAAATATATTTTAATAAGTTATTTATTACTATTCATAACAACTAATTTAACAACTATGTTATATCTTATTATATTAAATATTAATATTTTAATAATATGTTGTTGTTCGGTAAAACTCGGTCTTGCATGTAACACAATCTATCGAAGAAACTCGTTGTTGGTTGTGACACACAGTAACTCAGTATCACATGTATTGAATGATATATCATAGATAGATTTTATTATAAAAAGTAAATACATTTTAATGTTTCAGTATATTATATTCCCTTATGTGTTTGGTGTTGCATGTCATACATGCTATCGAATACAATGTTCTTACTTTAGAATTTTGGGGCATTACATTCTACCCAAATTAATTAAGTTTTTTCCTAAAAATTTAAAATTTACCTTGGTAGTAAATTATTCTATTTTTACAGTAATAAAATCCCACATTATAATAAGAGTTTGTAAAACATCCTCTAGAAAAGCAAGAATGATAAGTAAAAAGGTTACATAGACTAACATATAACTAGTTTTCTAAGTAGGATAACATTAGTGGAAAGAAGAGATAAATACATAGAGGAAAAATTTATGTATTTATAATGAGTGTTTTATTTCATCAATCTCAAAAAAATTAATGATCAATGGAAAGTTTAGGGCCTCAAATCCATAGATCTTTAATGATTTAGAAGACCACCAGTCAAAGAAAAATTAATGTATTAGAATAACATTTTTTTGATTTTTTTTGTAATGTTGAGTAATTATTTTACTTCCTAATAATATAAGTAAATATAATTACTTGATATATTTCTATAAAAAGATACAACCTTTGTTTTTGTTTCAATCAAATTCTAATTCATCCATTAATTAATTACATGGATATCCAAAAATTTACTTTGATGCCTAAATCACTAAAATAAACTTTTAACAGATTGTAAGGACTATAAAAGAGTGAAATTATTTATATTTGTCTCTAACTATTCTCCAAATCTAATATAATTAATACATAAATCTCTAAACCATTTAACACATTTGGTTCATTACTAAAATTTATTCAACAAATTGTTTAACTAAAAATAATGAAAAATTAACCAAGACATCATGTAGTCTTGGGGTAGGTATAAAATCCTTATGATCTTTTAGTCATGGGTTCAAGGCCCATGAAATTTCCATAATTGATGGGTTTTCACACAGTATATAGGTTTTCCTTTTATAAAACCATATTAATCCAATTTTCAAAATAAATATGATGGAAATCCTTTAAATACCACTAAATTTCATTTTAACTAAGGTTTTCAACATAACCCCAATACATAAATACTTCATTCATTTTATTTTAACATAGGTCCTTCCTAATCCTATGTTTTAACATAGTTCATAAATTATAATTTTCTATTCAAATCCTTTATAATGGTTTATAAATAAAATGTGAATTATCTTAAGCATAACCCTCTGGAGTGTCAAATTAGGTGCATAGTAAGGCTCGTTGTTGTATACCAGGATATGATCGAGTTAGGATCGACACACCTTGTAAAATTTATTAACTCTAGGAACATATACGATAGAACCACATCTACTTGTAGTATCCAGACCAGGATATATTTCGCAGAATACCCACATAGTCTGTACCTTACCAAAATTCAATGATGTTCTTATATACTTATCCCCAAATTCTACCTTAGGGATATGTTCCCTAATTTATTCTTTCCTAAATCTAGTTCTTAAGGTTTCTACTAAACTTTATATGATACCAACTATAGAAAAATGATCCCATAAATCCCAGATTTAGTGTTCACTACTATTACATTAGCATAAGATATAAGCAAATCACATCCTAAAGGACCAGACAATTTAGTAGTCTTGGAAAACTAGATACATACATGGTCTTTTATTAAAAACGAATACAAAAATTACAAAATATTTTTTTCTTTGTAGGACAATAAATTTATTCCATCTAGATTATCCTTTCATATCTTTCTTCGTACAAAACTAGAAATCCTAGGGAATGAAACATAATAAGGGTGAGTTTAAATTCTCATTAAGGGTAAAGCACAACAAAAGCAATAATGAATCAATGATAATAATTAATATGTTATGGTAATAACTAAATACATATGACATGTAATAAATAAATTGATAAGGAAGAGTATAAAAAATATGGAAAGGTAAACAATTGAAAACATACTCTATTTAAATCAATGAATTGAAAATGAAATTTTATCTATTGAAAATGTCAATGCAATAATCACATAGATAACAATAATAAAATAAATTAATTTAAATAATGTAAATTATTGATTAATGGAATACATGATTCCTAGGTACATTGAACCATTACCGTTAATACCTTTCACAATATGGTTTAAAACATACTTGTAAAAAACCAACTTGGTTTGTCCAACCTTAACTCTACTGTCAAGACCTTTCACAAGACAATTTAAAACATACTGGTTACAAACGTAAAAGGTTTATCCAAATGAATTCATACCATGAGTCAATCAATGCATTATGGAGCTTACTTTAAATTTTCCCTAACCTGTAGGTCTTTCATTAACTGGTCCCCAACCCGTATAGTGCATGTACAATTCATTCCTTATATAGAATAATCAATTTAAATAAAAAAGAGTCAAATCAAATATCTATATTGAGTAAATTATAGTTATTTATCAATATTTCCCCAGTCAATAAATTAATAATCAGAGTAAACATCGTGTGTAAAAATGTAATATGATTTAAGAAATAATAATATCCATGAAAAATGATATAGATAAAGAGGGAAAATTCAATTTTCAATGATAATAAGAAATTGAATATTTCAAAGGGACTAATAAAGGAATCAAGGTTGTGAATGTTAATAATACACTTGGGTAAAAAAATCATAAACATTCAGATAAATAATAAGGATGGTATCAATAAAAAATACCCCAATTAGAGTAAAATAAAGGGTTGTTTTCATTGATGAATGAAAATATTATAAAAATATATTTAAAAAATATTCATGAAGAAAATATCTTTTTCATTTTCAAAAATATTTTGAAAATACTTTTATTTGAAAATACCATTTAAAAACATTTTCATTAAATATTAATCATTTAAACTAGAAAATGAAGCTTTGATGATATGATGGTGGGTAAATCCAAACATGTTGTACAAGGTAAAAAAATATTCCTTTTTCACGATAAAAGGTTAGAAAAGTGAATTATTCGAAAAGTGAAAAAAACATTCCTTTGAAAATGGTTGTTAAAGAAAAAAGGGTAAAGTTTATTAAAAAATTATTTTAGGAAGTTTAAAACATTTTTTAAAACATTTTTATAAAATAGGGTTTTTAGAATAAAATAGGTTCTTCGACTTAAGATAAAAATAATGTTTTTTTTATAAAAAACATTTTTCTAAAACATTTTGAGTGAAAAAGAGTGTAAAAATGGAACTAATACTTGAAAAATGTCATGAATAACCACATGAAGTTAAAATCAAAGGGTTTATTGAAAAAAGTTCATATAATTTCCCCAAATAAAAATTCAAGTGTAAACAATCCTGAACAAAATGATATTGTGAAGTAAACGCTTGAAAAGACTATAACGTTAATGTGGGAATAAATCAATTAATAAATTATGAATGTAAAATATAAATACATATAAAAAATTGTAAATACAATAATATATATTAACAATTTATTACACATATAATCTTATAATATTAACAACAATGATATAGTAATATAACCCAATGAAAAGAAATCAAGTTATAAAATTATTTACCACTTGGTAAGTTTTAATTCAAATACAATTAGAATAAATAATTAAAATTGAAACTCATAATAACATTAAGTTAAAACAATTCATTATATAATATATCAAAATGGGCAGTAGATACACTACACAAAATATTACGTGGTGAAAATGGTGTATGCCTCACGGAAGGAAAAGTGAAACAAGAATCCCTTACCTTGCATTTCTTTGGGAGAGTGTATTTTAAACTTCTGTATAATGGTTTTAAACTTATAACTAAATTATAACAAAACCAAAATTATATTAATAATAACATACATTTTCTTCTTATAATATCTTATTACCTTTTTGTTAACAATCTTTTATTATTTTTACAATTATAGGTGTTAATTGCCTAATTTTTCAAGTATGTTTTGAATTGTTATTTTTTTATTATTATGTTGATTATGATTTAATAATATATATAATTTAAACCATGATTTAATTATTATATATATTCATTATATATTTATTTATAATAATCGATAAATTTTAGATATAAGAAATGAAATGGACTGTTCATAGAGATTGTAGGCCATATGTATGCATGAATGCGAATTCCATTTCTTTGTCATATTAAAAGAAGGAAAACTAAATGATATATATTTATATTATAATACCAGTATAATATTAATGTCATATATTTCACATATTTTTTTTAAAACAATCCTTTATGCATTCTATGTATAGCGTGAATGAATCAGATTTCTTTGAGGAGGTGGTAGTCCACACTTCCACAAATGATGTTATCATATTCCCATAAAATGAAAAGAATAAAGGTATGTGTATATAAGAATTATGGAAGAATAAAGAAATTATAAATATAATATATATCATATATAAACATATTTTAAATCATAATTCCCAACCATGAAAGGTGGTAAATGAAAAACGAAGAATCATCATTTCGGGAGGCGATATTTCCCCATACACAAATATTAAGTTTGTTACCCATTAGATGGATGTATGTGTGAGTGTAGGTAAAAAAATAACATCAAAAAATATTATTATATTGTGGATAATTATTTTATTATGTAATCATAGAATTATAAGAGTTTAGGGGGTGGATAATGAAAATAAAACAAAAGAGCTTGAGGAAGGATGTTACCTCTTCTTTGGGTAACTACTTCTGGTTTTCACCAAAGTGATTCCATGGAAGGATTTATGACCCAAGGGAGGCTTATAGAACCAGGGGAGGGATTTTCTATGTTTTTATTTGAAATTTCAAGGTGAAACTAATTAGAATGAATACAATTGGATTAATTTATGTAAAATCTTACTAAAATTTAAAAATAATAAAAATTATAATTTAACCTCAAAAATAAATTAGATGAAAAATGAGTTTTGAATTAAAATTTAGTATTTTTCACTATTCATCAAAAAATGAAACTTTACAGAAAAATAAAAAAACTCACCCTAAGTAAATTTTAATGTTTCTCATAAAAAAATGAAGTTTATTTTGAAATTTAAAATTTATAAAATTTCCAAAAATGTTATTTAAAATAGGTTCACCATTAAAATGCGGTAAAATTGCCTTTAGAAAAATATTGATTTTTATGTGAAATATTAGGTTTGTTCTTATCTTATACTTATCAAATATATTTATTTAATATAAATATTATTTTATTTAATAGTATATATATATATGTTATATTAATATAACTCAATATTTATAATTAATTTAGATAAAACCCATTTGTGAGTATTAAAAATAAAAATATTTCCTTTATATTCAATTGGTTTATATTTTAATTTCTAATTAATTGGTACCCAAATAATTCATATTATACTTTTATAGACTATATATTCACATAATTTAGTTGATAATATTCATAAATTTTAATTTAACATCTAGGTTATATCTTGTTATATTAGATAATAATGTTTTAAAAATATATTATTGTTTGCTAAAATTCAGTCTTGTGTGTAACACAAGATATTAAAAAAACATGTTATTACGTGCAGTGCACACTAAATCAATATCATGAGCCTTATAAGTTATATGATAGATTGATTTTATTTAAAATAGTAAATATATTGTAATGTTTAGGGATATTATATTCCTTTAATCACTTGGTGTTGTGTATCATAAATGCTATTGAATACAGTGTTCTTACTTTAGAATTTCAGGGAGTTAAATTTACTTTTAATTATCTCATATAATGGGCTTGAACAATAAAATTGCCAACTGGTAAATGCTATATTGCAATATTTCTTTCTTTGGTGATTGTTAAATTTCTCTTAAAACTATCACTTTCTCATAATCATTTTTCATTGAATAATATATTTACTTGTGATATAGTTATTCTTGAAGGTTGGATATGTTTATTTATTAAACCCTATATCATTTTCACATAGAGGTTTTTAATTTTAAATTTATCTGATTTAATGGGGTAATATTGATAAATATATATCATTCACTCAATATGGATATTTGATAAGGAACTTTGTTTCTGAATTTAAATCAATAATACAATATATGAGGAGTTTTTTGAACATGAAAGACATGGGTTTGGGACTGGTTAATATAATCCCCTTGATGCATCAGTTGTATCATGAGAGAAATCAATTGGCCAAATCAGATGGGGTTTTACAGAGTATGTTCTAAACTATCTTGAGGATGAATCATGATGGTAAAGATATCATGCTCCTGGGAAACATGACATTCAATATTTAATAATTTCTTTAATTAAATATTTAGTTAATATTATCCATGAGATTTTCAATATAACAAAATATATAGATTCATTTTATTATTAGTTTATTGATTAAGTGGAATGATATTCAATTATTTACCTTTCTATATTTTTATGCCTTATCCTGTTATTTAAATGGAATGTGTGTTCGATTATTTACCATTCCATATTGATTATTATCATTGATTAATTATTGATTCAATTTTACTTTACCCTTATTAATAATTTTAGATCACCATTGTTTTGTTTTCTTTTCCCAGGACATGAATATGAATTCTTGGAATGGGTTTTCATGGATGCTGAGCATTTTAATTTTTTATATATTATGTTTTATTTTCAATTTGATATTAAAAATGGGTATCATGTATGTATTTGGTTTCCAAAACTACTAAACTTTTCGATACTTTGGGATGTGATTTTATTGTATCTATGCCAATGTAATAAAGTAAAGCCTCAGCTCTAGCCTTACTGGGGTCGGGTCATTACACTTAGTATGAGAGAAAGTTTGGTAACAACCTTGGGAACTCGATTTAGGAAAACATAGATTTGGGAACATAACCCTATGATAGAATTTTATGACAAGTATAGAATAATTTCCTAAAATTTTAGTAAGGTAGAGATTATGTGGGTATTCCTAGAGAAACATCTATGTCTGGATACTATAAGTAGACATGGTTCTAGAATAGATATACATAGGGGTAACAACTCTAAAAAGGTGAATTAGGATAGATTCAGGCCTAACTCGGTACATGATAATGGGCCTTATTACACACCTAGTTTGACACTCCCAGGGGATATGTTTAAGCTAATTCACATATTTATTTACAAATCATTTTGAAGGATTTGAAAGTAAATATATCTCTGAAGGAAAAATGTTTAAAATTATGAGATTAGCTATTCACAATATTTTCAATTTATATTAAGTGTTATTCTGTATTTATAATTACACAAAGTTCATAATTTTATGAGCTAATCTATTATATTCCATTATATAGAAATGGAACCTGGAAGGAAGAAGTGTATCAATACTCATGACCAATGTAGAGGTTTCCTTGCTGATAAAGTCAATATAACTTGTATTGGAATTGATAAAGTTATGGATATATTAGGTAAGATTAATTAGGTTATGACACATAACCTTTCCCAGATGAAGAAACCTATTCCACAATGAGATTCTTTAATGTTGGATCTCATTATGTGAAAGAGGCCCCCATAATTTAGTGGGACTACTAATCCAATAGAAGTAGAGTAATGTATTAAGTCTTTAGAGAAGATATTTAGGGCATTGGGATGTGATGAAAATGAAAAGGTTACACTTGTAGTGTATTTTATCAATAATGATGTAGATCAATGGTTGTAATTGATCTTGAATACTAGAATAGAAGAGGAAACATAACTCATGGAATGTAAAGTTTATAAGAAGACATTATTTTACAAATATTTACCTCATTATAAAAAAATTGAGATGAAGAGAAATTTCTTTAATTTAAATTAAAAAGAAGAAGAATGTGTTTCGGAGTATGAAGCTACCTTTTTAAGGTTAATAAGGTATGCTATGGATTTCATATGAAACACCAAACTCAAGATTTAACATTTCTTTAAAGGGATTAATCCAAGTATCTGAAGGGAACTGGTGCCTCAAACATTTTATTCATATGATGAAATTGTTTTATGTGCTATCAAGATAGAGAAAGAGTTCTCAAAGTCTTATGGATTCAAATGTAAGTAAGAGAAGAAGAGGACAAAAGAGAAATAACAAATAATGGGAAGAAGGGAAGGAATAATTTTACCACATGTTATAATTATGTAAATAATGAACCTTGGAAATGCTTTAAAGGATTGAGAGTTTATTATAATTATGGATAAAAAGGTCACCATAAAAAATAATGTAAAGAGAAGAAAGAAAAATATGCTATTCAATGTTACAACTAAAAGGATATGGGGAACTATTCAAATGAATTCTCTAGATTTCAAGGGAATATACCTCAAAAGAATCTAAGGGATCAAGGTATAGCATATGTTATTATCACAACCGAAGTGGAATGATTAATCTGATTCTATATTTGGATCTAAGAAATATGTTGTAAAATTATTTTATTGATGATTTTCTCATCATATGATTTATGAAATATATATGGATTGTACTATGTTACTTTTTAATTAATGATTTGAGATCATATATTGAATGGTATAATAACACCCCGCCCCTACCTCATTGTCTTGAGGAGGCGATGAGGGTTACTTGGCCTCAAGTGGCATCCCCAAGACGCCAAAGGCTGACAATAAATGCCGAAGGGTTTCAAATATAAGTTGGGGGACCATTTACCCTTTAAGAAATAAACCCATAAACCAACCATAACCAAACATTCACTATATGATGCATGAATAAAAGAAACAACCAAATCATGCATTACCAAGAGAGAACTACACTGTTCCACAAATCAATACATAACCAACACAAAATCAGAGTACCAAGCGGAAGACTAAAAAAAGACCCAAAACAAGCCAAGACACACTCCATGGCTACACACCAAGCTCCATGCACTAAGAACCACCAAACCTCCCAAGCATCAACACGAGCACTAGAAATAAGATGCTTTAACTTTACATGTGTCCCAAAATACGACATCTTCAAAAGTACCAACATTCCAAAGAAGGGGTGAGTATAAAACTTAGTATGTTTTCCCCAATGAATTCCATACTCACGCCACCAGGATAGAAGAGTTAGACCCATTTATATAAAAACAGTTATATAAAACATTTTCTCAAAGGCAGTTTATAACTAAATATAATCAAGTTTCCAAAACCATTCATAAACAAAGGTATTCCAAGAGCAATTGAAACCGTTTTTCCAGTAAGTTATTTTTCCAGAAAAATAACCAAACAAGCTTAAGAACCATTTCACAAATATTCCTTTTTGGCATACCCAACCATTTGCACAAACCCATGAAACCAACCATGCATGATGCCTGGAAGAGGGGAGGATACCTAACCTTTATCCATCCCAACCATGATGGGGGAGACTTCTTACCCTTATCCAATCCAAATGCACATGAATGTTTGACGAGGGAGAACCCTAACCCTTATCCATCTCAACACTGATGGGGGAGACTCCTAACCCTTATCCATCCAGAATGCAACATGAATTTTTGACAGGGGAGAGCCCTAACCCTTATCCATCCCAACACTGATGGGGGAGACTTCTAACCCTTGTCCGTCCCGAGTGCAATATGAACATACGCAACCATTTGCCATTACAGCTTTGGCACTGAGCACAAGGTCATATTTCAACAAAGCTTCATATATGCAACAGAAACACACACCACATATTCCCATCAATCATTTCAAAACACCCTTTTAATAAAAACACCTTTTTATTGAAAACCATTTCCATCAAAATCATTTCAATCTCAAACCATTTCAATAAAAATCCCTTTTTATTGAAAACCAATTCCATCAAAACCATTTCAATCTCAAACCATTTCAATAAAACACCCTTTTTATTATAACCCATTTTTCATCAAACCACTTCCAATTTTTGTAAATCAATAATTTTAAATCAAGATTTTAAATTCAAGAAGCCACATCACTTTTCACAACAATTCACCAAGATTTCACAATCTCATCAAAACCATAAATCATAACTAAAGAAGATTTATTCCATGATTTTCAAAATAAAATCTATTCAAATAAACCAATTTGAATCTAAGCTAATAAATTCTAACAAGAGGAGTCGAGAGTGAAGCCACCTACCTTTAGGGTTCTCGAGAAATCGACCCATAAGCAACTGCACCTCAAATCCGGCTAATGCACCACCGAAACCTCTCTAGATCCCCTTTCCTAAAATCCAAAATCTTTAAAATTAACATCCAAGGCAACCACAACCCTAGATCTACACATAACAAGTGTAGATCTAGAAAACCGAGAGATAGGGAGATGCAGATCTAGAGAAAACCACATACAACCATGAGAAAAGACTTGCCCAGGAAGAACCACCTTCAAAACACCACAAAACCCCTTCGAATAGCTTCCAAAATGAGTGGTAGAGCCCCTCCAACCTTTGAGAACCGAGAATTCCAAGTGAGGCTCAGGTGGGAGAGGATTTGGAGAGGAATGAGGCAAGCTCGAGTGAACCCGGGTTTTAAAACACTATTTTTAAGTGGCCGCACGGTTAGCCTGCACGGTTTGGAAAACTGTGCGCTAACTGTGCGCACATTACTGTCTTGGGAGAAAGGGTATGCATGGTTGCCTTGCACAGTTTGACAAATCGTGCGCAGGCATTGCAAAGCCTACTTTCTCCCCCTGCACGGTTTCTTAGAGAATCCGCACGGTTTCCACTAACTGTGCTCAAACCGTGCTCCCTAAGAAAAGCCTCCAAACTCATTCAAACCATTCCAAACTCTCCCAAACACTTCCCAAATAATCCCATGAAATTGAATCAAATAAAAAAAGCATAAAAAAGGACACATACCTCAAACCGAGGGTACTATAGGTACCAAGAAAAGTGATTTGGTATCAAGTTATATTTTTTGTAAAATAAATGGTTGGGGGAAATATAATCCCTAATATGTTTCTAATGTTGAGATAATTATATTGTGTAAAGAGATGAATTATATGGATAAAGTAAACTAGATACTACTAACTACCATGGAAATTATTATCAAGTGTTGGATCATAATCTTTTAGAAATTTTAACCATTTATGAAATGGTTTAAGTTGAACTTTGGATGTGGTTTTAGATATTGATGTATTACTTCACCATATGATGCAACTTTTGCAAAGAGATGAAGTAGAAATAGTTCAAGATATAATAAAAGGATAGTATTATGCTTATTAAATATAAATATACCAATTAATTACATTTACTTATATAATTAAATAATTCCTCAATTCTAGGAAAAGGTTATTCAAACAAAAATGTTGTCCTATTATCATCATTTTTTATGATATTAATGACCTTTTTCACACCTCTTGTTTATGGATTTGTGATCAAAAAATTTCTCATGAAAATTTTCTCTATAACTCTACATCATAAAGTGATAGTTATATTTTTCTTCCATGTCCATGTTTTCATTAATGTTTTACTATTTGAAATCCTTGTTTGGTGGATAGCTTCACATTTCATTTTCCTTCTTAGTAAGCAGATGTGTTATTAAACCTATTAACGATGTGGGTTTTTCAAAAAAATTATTTTCAAATATCAATCCCTAAATTATTGAGATGAATTTTAAATTGTGAGGTCACAATTTATTTATGGTGGGGAGAATGTAACACCCCAAAGCATTACAATATTTTTCTTCTAGAATAAATTAAATTTTCTTACTAGATTGATTTATAGAAAACACTAACATAATATTATGCTACACACAAAATTTATATTAGTTTGAGGTACACTAAATATTAAGTGGGATTGTGTTACATATATTACCAATCTCCTTCAAAATATTGTGTTATACGCAAGATAGAGTTTTACTAAACTACCATATACTATTAATATCATTATTTAATATGATAGTTATAAACTAGCCATTATAATGACATATATGAAAAGGATTAACTAAATTTGGAAAATATTTTTTACATATTTTTATATATTTTTTTGGTGTTATAAATGAATATAGAACCAAATTGAATATAAAGGATATGTTTTTATGAAAAAACATTTTATACCCACTAAGGTATTTAATATTAATTAATTAAATTAATTAATTTTAACTAATTATATTAATTAAATTTATATATATTATATACACAATCAAATATTTTAACATTTATACAATATATTTTATATACATTAGATAAAAATAAATCCAATTTTATATATATAAGCTATATTTTTCTAAAGGCAGTTTTATCGCCTTTAAATGGAGCGCCTATTTTAAAAATAAATTTTAAAAATATTATAAATATTATATGAAATAATATACTTAATTTTATAAATTTTAATGTCAAAATTATCTTAGGGTGATATTTTTTATTTTTCTGTAATGTTTTATTTTTTATGAATACTGAAAACTACTGAATTTTAATTGAAAACTGGCTTTTCATCTAAATAATTTACAATGTTAAATTATATTTTTAATTTGATTTAAAGTTAAATTAGATAAATTTTATATATATTAATATAATTTAGTTCATTGGGATCAAATATATATTTAATTTTAATCTGAAAACATTTCAACCATTTGAACATTTTCAATTTAAAAACCTGCTTTCCTGTTGCACCTACAGGATTAATTTTAATTTTTTTCCCAATTATAGGATTTTAATTTAAAAAATGGACTCCATATTTGTAATAAAAATAATTTATAATGTATTTTAAGGTCAAATTATTTTTTTACTAAAAATATTAGTTAATGTAATTAAAATTAATTATAGCGATTAATGTAAAAATGATTTTACTTCGTGGTTAAACTTTAATCTTAAGGGAAAAATGACCTAGAAACTTGTACAAAAAATATTTTATGGACAAATTTAAAAAATTACCCAATTTCATATAATTCGGTTCATTATTGTAAGCTCATGATGTAAGTGTGACCTCCCCATTGTGTTTATCTTTTTATATTTACAAGAATGTCACTCCTCCTCCACTATAAAAAGGCACTCAACCCTTCACTTATTCACACAAATAAAGAAATTTTTCTCATAAAAAAACTGAAAAAATAAACTCCTAAAATCATTCCCATAATCCTAGAATCCAATATTTGTGCATAAATCCAACCAAGGAAGGATTTTGGTGTAAACCAAAAGGAGTTACTTGAAGAAAAGGTTACGTTCTTCAACGAGAACTTTAGTTTTATTTATTTATTTACCCATTAAACTAATATTATATATTTTGAGTATCCTAAATATAATGATATGTTTTTATATTAATGGTATTACCTACACTTATACAAAATTCAATTAAATGGGATGAACAATCATCATTCATGTGTATGGCGGACTACCGCCTCACGAACCGATGTCGTTTGTTATTCCATTTCCACATTTCATTATTGGGAATAATAATAGATTTATTGTTTATATATGATATATATGATATTTATAATGTATATATTCTTTTTTAATTACTATATAATATGTACCTTCATGCTTTCAATTTTGTGGGAATATAATAACATCATTTGCGGACGTGTGGACTACCACCTCATCAAACGATGTGATTCATTCACACTTTACATAGAATGTATTAAGGATAGTTTTAATAAAAAACTATGATTTATATGTAATAAATATTATTCATTAATTGTAATATAAATATATATATATCATCTAATTCTCATTATTTTAATACGATAAGAATATGGAAACATTGTTCATGCGTACGTATGACCTACCATCTCTTTGAATGGTGTATTTTATTCCCTATCACCAAATTTTATGGATTAATATAAATAAATATATAATAAATATATATTATATTCACATCATGATTTAAATTCAAGATATGATTAAATATTTATCTATGTAATATGAATGAAAAATAACAAGTCAAAACATACTTGAAAAACAATGCAATTTTAACTCAAAACGACGAAAATAATGAAATATTATGAGTCAATGGGTAATAATATGTTATAAAAGGATCATATATGATATTATAAACATGTGTATGGTTATTTAATAATTTATTAACCATTTTAAAACCATTATATTTGATTTTAAAAGATATTCAACCAAAAGGGAGTGTAAGAAAATATATTTTCATATCAATTTTTACATCTGTGAGATAAATGTCATATTCACCACTTACTTTTGTGTATGGAGTATATACTAAACATTTTGATATATTATATCATTAATCATTTTATCTTCATGGTATTTAAATTTTTTACTTTTAATTATATTATCCAAGGGGTTTTAACTTGAAAATTACTAATCGGCAAACATTATCTTGCAATCTCACTTTCTTTTGTGATTGTTAAATTTCTATTAAAACAATCACTTTATCATAAAAATTTTATCATTGATCATTATATTTATTTGTGATATACATATTATTTTATGATCTATATGAATATTTCCTAAACCATATAAGATTTTACATATAGTTTTTACTTTGAATGTTATTTGATTTACCAGGGAAATATTGTTAAATCTGTATCCTTTACTCAATATAGATATTTGATAAGGCACTTTGTTTATGAATTTAAATTAATTAATCGATATATAAATAATTATTTGTACATGAAAGATATGGTTTGGTGATAAATTAATGAAATCCTCTCAATGAATCAGAAGTCTCATGAGATGAATAAGTTGGAAAAATTAGATGAGTTTGTATCCATTATCTTATAAACTGTATTGAGGATAAATTTTAATGCTAAAGGTATCATGTGATTGGGAAACATGATGTTAGATAATTAATAATTTCCTTTATTCAGTATTTAGTTATTAATATCCACGTTATTTTCACTATGATAAAATCTACGGATGAATTTTATTATTAGTTTATTAATTAAGTGGCATGGTGTTCAATTATTTACCATGAATATTTATTATTCCTTATCCAGTTATTTAAATGAAATGTGTGTTCAGTTAGTTACATTTCCATATTGATTATTCTCATTGATTCATCATGTATTCCACTGTACTTTACCCTCACCGAGAATTTGATCTCACCCTTATTTCATTTCCTTTCCCTAGGATATGAAGATAAATTATTTCAATGAGTTTTCAAGGATACTGAGCATTTTGCTTTGTTATGTATTATGATTTATTTTCTATTCCCAATCTAAAATGGGTATCATGTATGTATCTATTTTCTAAAACTACTAAATTTTCATTCCTTTGGGATGTGATTTTCATGTATCTATACTAATGTAATAATGTAAGACACCGACTTTGGTCTTACTGGGGTTGGGTTGTTACAACCCAAATCTAGTAGAATACACAATCCTATAGAAGAAGAAAATATTAGGAGAAAACATATTTCACTCACTATGAATATTGAGTGGATCGATATTAGGAATTTTAATAAAATTAAAACCATTGAACCAATTTTCACAATTTGTGACAAACATAACAAAAAGAGCAACAATAGACCAACCATCCCTTCTATAAAAGATTGTGATTTTAAGAGGACCACCAAAATTCATCAGATTTTTGATCTTTCAGAATCCACAGTACCAAAAATCATTCAATACAAGGTATAATGACCATTAAAGAATCCATTGGAAAAACAATTAACTACCAATAAAACAACAATTTCTAATCCACTACCCTAAAATTTTCAAACACATAACTAGTTTCATTCTGAACTAGTCCAATACCAACATCCACCAGTCCAATTCCAACAACCTATCTAGAAACCCATTCAACATCCCATCCAAAAAACAAAGTATCCTCCCCGAATAAACTAACCAACACAATCCCCTGCCCAATCTACCCCTCTTCCAATACTTGAACAATTGAAAAAAAGAAGGGAAAAATTAACTTTGAAGTCTCATCATGTAAAATTTAACTAAAAACAATAAAAACTAGAAAAACTTCCATGAATACTCAATATATTCCTCCACCAAATTTGATGGGATAACACACACAATAATCTCTTAATCAAATCAAAGTAGTGACCATATTATGAAGAATAAAATCCATTAATAAACTTGATCCATCATTAAAAAAACCATATAAAGCCTAAAAAAATCATTATAATGATTATAAAACACCTTTTGAAACAAAAATATATAATGAAAATGTGAGGGAACCCACACCAAACCAAACAATACATCAACCTGCAACCTTCCCTCAAAGTATGAGAGTAAAATCTAAACTTGAACTGAATGAAACATTGAGGTAAATATTCTCTTAGATTAAGATTAATATACCCCATATGGATGAAATTAAATATATTCCTACCTACTCTAATTACCTTAAGTACATGATCAATTTTTTAAAAAATTAACATAAAAACAAGTACTTTGGAAGCTAATGTGAGTATCACCATTCAGGGAAACATTTATCCTAAGTTAAAAGACCTAATTTTTACATACATGAATATTGAATCTGGAGAAAAAATTTATCAAAACCCTTTTTGATCTAGGATCCAGTGTGAACCACATTTTATATACACTGTATTTTTAGTTAGGGATTAAGGAACTTTAACCCACATCTATCACTCTTTAACTTTCCGATCGAGGTATTTAGGTTCTTAAATATATCTTAATGGATGTCCTAGTTAAATTTGAGAACTTAATTTATCCAAATTACTTCATAATAATTTATGTGAATCCAAAATTAGGCACTAGGTAATGAAATCCAATCATCATTTGTCATCCCTTCATAATAACAATCAAATTGGTCCAACGAGTAAGGAATGAGAACATGACTATAACCATAAAAATTTGAGCCCCAATTTGAGAATTTATAAAGATAAATCTCAAATTGGAGATAATGATGATATTAATAAGGTCATTTTAATTTTTATTATTGATAGTGAATTTTATGAAAATCAACGTTTTTTCAAATTTTGTTTAAGTCAAGATGAGATTTATTTCCTTTGTTCACATGAGGGAAATTTGAATCATTGGCTTGAATATCTTTTAGATATATCCTTTGATAATTTTTCATGATCAAAAATCAATGAAATCATTGGAGAAATCTAAAAAATTGAGTCCATACCCAATCATGACATTGATATATCTAATTTAGTGGTTGAAGCTTCTCTTCAAAAGGAACCAATTCTATCAAAATATTTTGAAGAGGAAACCGAGTTTGCTTCAAAGTTCCAATTTTATTCTAAAACTTTCAAACAAACTAAGCTCAAATTAAAATTCATTACTACCTTAATTAAGTAAAAATTCCTAGGGTACAATAAAAACCTTAATATTTTCATCTGTTCATATCTGAAATCCAACCAAGGGATATTTATTATAGAAGTTTTGAGTGGACATATGAAATCAATTAGTTAGAACCTATTTGATATTCCTAGGATTATCCCACTCATTGGAACCCACAATATAATTCTAGAATATTATTATAAACTATATTTAAAACTACAATGATGACTCAATCTAAATACCATATATGTGGTGAATAAAGAACTTATAATGTTGTGAGTAAATGGGTAACATCAATCCAAGTGGTTCCTAATATGGTTGGAATTATCTTGATTAATAATTATGATGGGGATCATATCCCCAAAAGGGTTATTAGTGGATGGATAGTGTGTATTTACTATATTAAGTTAAACCCTCTCACCAAGAAAGACCATTTTCCCTTTCCCTTCATCGATCATGTCTTTCGGTGAGTGGTTGGTTATGAGTTATAATACTTCTTATATGGATTATCAGGATATAATCAAATTGAGGTCCCATTATAATATTAATGAAAAAAACATTTGCCTATCTATTTAGAAAATATTTCTTCAACCACATTCCCCCTGGGTAATGTAATGACCCTAGTACCTTACAATGGTGCATGATGGTAATTTTATATAATATATTTAGGGATTATTTAGAGGTATTTATGGATAACTTGTCTATATATAGGGATACATTTGAGGGAATAATTATAAAATCTGAAATTGTTTTATCTAAATTCGAGGATGATAATCTCATCCTAAATTGGTAAAAAATTTCATTTCATGGTAAATGAAGGACTTGTTTTAAGAAATCTGGTATCTATTTAAGGGATTTAAGTTTTTAAAGAAAAAGAAGATATAATATATCACATTAAATCTACAAAAAAAATCAAAGAGATTTACTTCATAATAAATTCTTGTTTCTATATAAGGTTTATTAGGAACTTTAAATCCATTTCCTAAAACATTTGTACTCTGCTTGTAAAATAAGGTCCACTTGTTTGGAAAAATAGTTACTAGAAATCATTATCTTCACTCAAGTCATATTTTATGTCTCCACCCATCATGTAAGCTCAAAATTGGAATATTCCTTTTAAAACCATTTGTGATGAGAGTGACTTTTATATAGGACTCATATTAGGAAGTAGATCTAATAAAACTCCATTATTAATTACTTATGCAAGAAAATCATTGAATTATGCACAAATAAACTACACAACTACTAAGAAAGAGTTTAATATTGTTGTATTTTAATTAGAAAAATTTAGGCCCTATCTCTTAGTATCCTCTATAATTTTCATCACAGATCATTAGACTCTAAAATATCTTTTAAAAAAAACAAGATACTAATAATATATTTATTAGGTGGGTCCTTATTCTATAAGAGTTTGATATAAAAATTAACGATTAAAAGGGTTTTGAAAATTTTTTAGTTGATCACCTCTCTATTATATAATTGAAGGAAAACTCACATCATATTTCAATGTCTGATTTATTCCTCGATGAGCAACTCTATTTTGTGAGTGATTTCTCATAGTATGATGTCATAGTAAAATACATGGATATGAGCATTATTATAAAATTATTAGTTAAAAAAGAATGGATGAAATTCATTTTTTATGTCAAACACTATGTGTTTGATGATACATACCTCTTCAAGTTATATACTAATCAATTTTTTAAGAGATATGTTCATGAGTTTGATCAAGAGTTCATTAATAAGTTTTTTAATGGGGAGGAATGTGGTGTCCACTTTTCCTTGAAAAAAAGCATTGTAAATTTCCTTGAAAGTGGTTTATTTTTGCAAAACCTCACTGGATATTCATTCAAATTATTCCAAAGTTATCCTTGATTCCCAAAATTACGATCTATAACAAAAAGAAATCAAATTCCCCTTACTCCCATTCTAGATGTTGTAATTTTTGATTATTGGGGAATTGATTTCATGGGACCCTTACAAAACAATAAGGGATATATATATATATATATATATCCTTTTATATTTTGATTAAATCTCAAAATTGGTTGAGAACATTCCCAAAAAATACAATGACAATAAATGTGTGATTTGATTATTGAATGAACACATCTTTTTTAGATTTAAAATTCCTAGGGATATCATCAGTGATTGTGGAACCCATTTATGCAATTGTCTATTCTTGGTACTCATATATAATTGTGGGATTTATCATAAAGTTTATATTTCTTAACATCCTCAAACTAATGGTCAATATAAGTTATAGAATAAGAAAATTAAGAAAATTCTTGAAAAAACATCAATCCCTCTAGGAAATATTATTACGAGAAACTCTTGGATTATATTTTTTCATATCATACCATGTTCAAAAACCATCACAGGGTGTCAAAATATAGTTTGGTTTATGAAAAACATTCCATTTACTAGTTCAAATTGAACATAAGGCCTTTTAGAAAATAAAAAAAATGAATTTTGATACTTATTTAGATAAAAAAGATGAAATTAGACCTCAATGGACATGAGGAGCATATGATGAAGGCTTATAAAAATTCAAGGATCAATAAATATAGTTTTAAATCCTACCAATAATGGAATATGAAATTCAAACACTTTGAACAAGGAAAATTTGTGATCCACAATTATTCCAAACTTCACTTACACCCAAAAAAGTTAAGGTAAAGATGGTCAGGGCCTTACATAGTGAATCAAGTGTACCAACATGGAGAAATAAAGATTTGGGATCCAACTAGTGGTAATATATTCCAAGTCAATCGGAATAGATTAAATTTATCTTTGAATCATTCAATAAACATGAAACATGGGATGAGTTAATCGATCCAACCTATGAATCAAAAATCAATTGATAGAGTTAAGATATATGTCAAGTGAAGAACTTTAAACTAATAATTTTCTAAGAGGAAACCCATCTTATACACTAATTATATTTTTTTATTATATTTTTTTATGTTTTGTGTTATTTTTTTATTAATTGACCCCTTGGGTTTTCCAATGTGATCCAATATTCCTTGTGTGTGGGATTTATCAGCTGAAGTAGTGTAGTATTTTCAAATAAAATAAAATTTCTTCCAAAAGATCAAACACTATATGTCATCATTAATGAGGCATCTGTGAGTGACATAGGGGATACAGGATCAATTAGTTACAACATGGTTTTATTATATGAGATAACAAGCCAAATTATTCCATATTTTTATATCAAATTTAAATTTTATAATCCATATCCTTCACTTCTTCCCATTATAAATCTTATTTTCATTAAATAATAGGGATAATATTATTTTATGTTTGGTGTGGAAAAAATAAAAAATAAATTCCATGTAGGTCAACTAAAATGACTTGTGTGTGCATCCATGGTGAAAAAAGAAGAAAATTTTGTGTTCATAACTAGAAAATAAATTTCTTTAACCTTAAAAATGATAAAGAACACTACAAACTTTAAAACTGAGTACTAAATAATTTTTTATTCCTTGATTATGATTTTAATACAAGTCCAAGTGAACGAGCATAAATTTTGTAATGTGTGGCTATCTATTGTGATTTTCACCACATACATTTTAATCCATTTAATCAAAATTGTAAAACAAACATTTCTTGTATTTTGGGGAATTAGTTTTATTTTTTGGTGTCCCCTAATAAATAACATAGGTATAGTTATCATTTTAATTTTAAAATGACTCTTCAATAAAAAATCTAAATAAAAAACAATAAATTTTCACATAGATAAATGGACTGACATAATGTTTTCATTTAATCACTTATGAATTGTGACTCCAAAATTTTCTATCCTAGAGTAAGGAATATTATATTTTTTTATGTAAATTTTATTTTTTTGATTTATTTAATTCACAATGATGCTCGATAATGTAAAATTCACTTGGCATCATAAGGTATTTCATAATGGAATTTATCAGTAAAGTCTTTTTATAGGGTATGACTTTATTTAGTATGATTTCAATTACCATTGAAAAATTCATAAAACAGACAAAAAATAAATAAATAAAAACTTATATTAAGATTAAAATGTTATTACACTTAGTGCTTCCTTCCGTTTTCCGTTTAATATAAATGAAAACCCATGTCTATTATTGTTCACAAAACACCATTATGCTTAATTTAAATTGGATGAAATGTGGGGATGAATTTAAATAAAGGAATGATATTGGGGTTTGGATATTATTTTAAACCTATATTGTGTTAAATTATTTTGATAGGTTTTATCATTATTTTTCATGATGTCTTTTGTTGATAATTTTATGTTAAAATGTTTTTTGTAAAAGGGAATTTAATTTGTATACTTTGGAGAAACTTTTTTTCTCAAGAGAAGAAAAACTCATGTTGGGGGGTGGTTATCCACTGAAATAAGTTAATATTATTTGTTTATATTTTCATATTCATGTGATTAAATGTTCATAAACACTAGTTTTAGTTCATTTTATAATTTGAGCTACATTTATCATGATATGTGAAATTCATGTTTACTATGTATCTATTTTACTTCAATTAATCATCATTATGTGGAAGAAATTATTTTAATTATTTGAATTTGATATTTTAAGCTATGATTGATTGTTTTTTTTTATTTTTTTCTTTCAGGATCGATGGAAGAACTATAAGGGAGATGGAAATTTTTGGTGATGAATGCATAAATTTATAAAAAAATAATATTAGGCCTGAGGCACATAAAATAGATTTTGATCCCTCAATTAAAGAACAATGAAGATGGAATTTTAATTTTAGATATAGGATATTATGGGAAAAATTTAATAAAATTAAGTCCAAATTTAATTATTATGTTTTCAAGGGGATCCAGGCATCTGAGGTTGAAGTTTAAATTATGGGCTAGTTTTCAAGTCCCAAAAAAGTCATCCCACCATTTTGATCATAAAATTTAAATGGATAATCTAATAGGGTTTAAATTTTTATAAATATTATTATAAATCTGGGTAATATTTGTTCTCTTCTATAACCATTCCAAAATCCAACATATTCAAATATTTTTTTCACATCACTTGGGGGGATAAATTAGGTCCTATTTTTTTGGTCAATATTGAGAAGTATGCATTCATTTTTTACCTCCTACATTTTACTATCCTAATAAACTGTGATTATTTTAAATTTTGAAGGATAGAACCAAGACTCCTAAAATAATATTTATAGTGGTGGTGGTGAAGGAATCATGATTTCTTATTTTTTTTCTTTCATTTTTATTGTTATGTTGTCATTTTTTAATCACACATTTTTTTCTCAAGTAAGTTGTTTTAATCAAAATATATTATTAATAAAAGTTACTATTATTATAGTTTATTGTTATTTTAAATATAAAATTGATACTTTTGAATCATGTTTTGAATTTAATTCTACCAATAACTGTAAAATTCCTTATATAATGGTGGAGTAATTGTTATTTCATTATTTTCACTTCTTCAATTCATCCTTTAAAAGTCTAATTACATATTACATTAAGATATTTACTTAAATAGAGGGATAAAAATATTATGGTCAACTCTATGGAAGTTACAAGGGTATGTATTGGATGATATTTCTCATCCTAATAATTATTTATTATTTCTTTTAGAAGTCATTTTCATTTAATAATATACCTTTTATTTTAATCTCTCTTATTTTAAGGATACACATTCTGAGTGCTAGAATGATCATATACATTGGAGTGATTATGAATTTTATCCTCAAAGTTTATAAGTTATTAGACTTGGTATAGTTAAAAAAACCAGTGAGTGATTTTGGAAGTTCTCATTTATTTGAAGGAAACACTCTCAAATTTAAGGCTTTTAAACCATTTTATGAAATTCATCCAATCAACCCCTAGAAAAAACCTACGACCAACTTATTATCAGAAATTTAATTTAATTAGATATCTTAGGGTTCATTCAAAACATCTCAAATAAAAATAATTTTTTCAACTTCATATCCAAATCTGCTACCAAAGAATGTATGTGTCTTTAGGTTTATTTTTAGGCCTCTGAGGATTCGACAACCCATGATATACTACAAGAGACCACTTCAACCCTAAGCATGGGTAAATTTTTGTGAGTCAAATGAGATACATGTAGAGATGAATATGATGCATGATATATATTTATATATATGTATATTATTTATTGGATATTACTTATGGCATAAATTTAATATATCCATTTGATATATATATTATTCATGCATGCAATTCATAAAATAATAATATATATAGATATGATATATATGTTATTTACCCATTTTATCCTGAATGGTTTGATTAGTTATATTTAATTATGAAGGGAATAATTTCATAAAATTTATTTGTTAAAATGATTACAATAAATAAATATACAATGGGAAGTAACACATTAGACATGTTATGAATATGTGTAGGCTTGGGATTTACCTATATAATAGTATGAGATCCTCCCATATTGAGGTACACTGTATGTGAAACATATGATCCATTTTTAAAACTATATTCTTCCTAAAAGTTCATTTATCTATCTTGAGAGGGCACTGGAACCCATTCAGAGCCCTATTATTCTCATGGAGCATTCATGGATCCACTCTCTGTTGTCCCCCTTGGAGGTAGGGTTCTTTTGTTGACTACTTTTAATGACATCACTAAAGAATTCTCCTTCACAAATGAATAAGAAAATAATACAACTCACATTTCCAGGTACTCTATTTTTGTCTTACACATTATTATTCTTAAATATAGATCTTATTTTGTTTTAAGTTGTCTTCTACTATTTATTATAATATGTTGTTCATAAGAATCCAATCACACATAAGTTATCAAGGTTGATACTTCACTAGAAATTATATCTCGAGTCTAGTCTATCTTATAAATACCCTTATCTATTTTCATTAGTGAGTGATAATTAATTTTTTTGAGTATGTGATTTATTTGGGGAGGTTATATAACACCCTAAAAATTTAGTATTATTCTCCATTTAAATAAATACTATTTTTAATATCTAGTTCACAAGAAAAACCAAAATAAAAAAAACCATGATACATTTTATTGAGATAAATCATTTCCATACAAGGTAAAAATTAATAAAGTATGAGAATATAATAAGACACATAATTATGAAAATTAAAAGATGAATAAAACAAAACTTATTCAGAAATATGAAAACCATAAAATATTTATCCCCATGGTTCACCATGAATATTATAACTGTGATCAAAACTATGGAAATAATTCTAAAAAATAAGGCTATTATATGAGTTTTAATGGCCTATTTCATCTCTTATTTGTTGATGATATGGTTTTCTTTCTCAACAGTAGTAGGGGATCTCTTTGGAGATTCAATAAGGACATGGATAAGTATTATAGATGGAGTGGACAAATGCTTAACCATGATAAGAGATGTGAATTTGTTCCGACTAATTTTTCTACAAGGAATTCTAAGACGATTAAAGACCATATTAGTTTTTATAAGAGAGGATTTCCTCTGGTCTACTTGGGAGACCCTATATCACCTATAAGAATTCACATCCATCATTTTTATGGTTAAATTGATAGGATCACTAACAAAATTAATAATTGGAATAATCTATTTCCCTCTTTTGGTGTTAGGATTACTTTGGTGAAAAATATTCTGTCATCTATCCCTATGCATGTCCTATCTATTTGAAATGTGCCTAAATAAGTCATCATGGTTTTTGATAAAATGTTATATTCCTTCATATGGTTCACTCAATATAATGGAATATGTATTTGGGATGCATGGGCCAGAATGGATAAACCATGAAATGAAGGTGGGATCAATTCGAGGGATGTCTCCAAAATGAGGAATAAACTACAAGCCAAGTTGGCATGAGAGGATGATGGGGGTCAGAATCTCTGGGGTAGATTCATTGTCAAGAAGTACAGGTAGGATATAAGGCATCATAAGGGAACAATCTCCGCATATTGGGGTTATATCCAATGAAATATTCCTTTTATTCTAGATAATTTCCATTGGATTATAGGCTATAGGGATATTGGCTTCTATAATCACAACGTGTTCATCACAGTGATCAATTTTCTAGGGTTCCCAACACCTAACATATATTTTAGGATCACTAGAAATTACTCGATGTTCATTGATATAATTCTTAACCAGTAGTAGTGTGAAATTTTTCATAATATAATTATTAATGATTAACAGGATGTTTTTATTTTCATAGGTACATCATCTGGTTCTTTCTCATCCAAATATTATAGACAGGAATTATATGGTTCTATTGACTATGATTCATGGGGAAATATCTTATGGTGAAAAAAATTCTAGCGGATTATGAATTTCTGGTTTGGTGGATAAGAAATCATTCTCTTCATAATTATGAGGAAATCAAGTGGAAGGGAATCAAGTTAGCTTTACAATGCCGGTGTTGCATGAGCCCAAAATAAGAAACCACCAACCATCTATTTTTTAAAGGTGACTGGTAAGCGACCATCTGGAGCAATTTTGGTTCTTTACTAGGGCAGCGTATCACTTTCCGAGTAGTAGTTAGTTCTTTAATCTCTGGTTCAATGGGGTTGCAGGGAATAATTTTAGGCAGAAGGTAAGGGTGATACTCTGGGTTATCGACTGTTGGTGAATCATGGTGGCTAGGAATATAGCCCTTCATGATGGGATTGGTTGGTCGATTTGTCTCCTCACTGTTAAATCCAAATTTCTGGTGGTATATCTGGATCCCTTCCTTAAAGGATGGGAGTCATCCTCTCATCTTTATAGAATATCTTGAACCCATGTGGGCCTCCTACACCATGTTATAATGCAACAACATAGGGAAACTAGATTCACTAGGCTCCCCCTTGTCTCGTCTAAAACACAATGTGGATGGGTATTATAGCTTTAGTATTATGTGAGATAGGGGTATTTTTCAGAATCCTTTTAGATCCATGATCTTTATATTCAGTGCAACATATGGACAAGGTGATTCTCATATCATAGAGGCTAGTTCCATTCATAACCATTTGGAACTGTGTTTTAAGAATAATACTAATCTCACCGCCATAAAAATGGATTCTATAATCATCCTCCACTCTATCAAAAATCAGATTTTGTCCCTTGTTCTATTATCTATCATATCTGCATGTGTAAATCCCTTATCAGAGATAACACTACCATACATCACACCTAGAGAGAAGGAAATCAAGAAGATGATTTCTTGGATACAAGAGTCAATACTGATGGTACTATCTCCTTTTCTAGCTTTGGTTCCCTCCCTATTAGATGTCTATAATTTTTCAGGGGTAATTTTCTTGGATTGAACCACTTTAGACCCCCTCAATCATGTTCTCTATATTTTTTATTATCCTTTTTTAAACATGTTTATATCGCTGGTTATTTAATAAAAATTTATAGATTTAATTGAGAGGGAAGTGAAGGAATAAGATAAATTATTTAGTGATATAGGCAAGGTTATATGAATGAATAAAATTTAACCACTATAAATATGATTGTTGGGAATGTATTAATTGTATATACATGTATACGAAAAATATAATAAATTTTTGTATTAATAATAATAAATCTAAAATAATATAATTCATAAATATTAAACAATGAAATGAAAATATATTATTTAATCAAAATATTTATTTATAAAACTATTTTTATGCATTACATTATATTATTATTAAATTATGATATACCATATTTATAAAATTCAAATAATTATTTTAATATCAAAGGATTGATAAAATTAAATGGTTATGATATAAATAATAAATGATATTTGGTAAAAATGATTTAAAAGTGAAAAATTTCAATTATCTTTAATGTTGAGTATCTTTATCCTAAAAAAATTCATCACTATGATATAAGTATTTTAAATGAAATGTATCGATAATATATATGAAGATCCCATATGTTGGTTGGACCATGTGTTAGTTTCATTTTTTGTCTAGGATACTATGATATTAGTATGATTTCAATATGTACTAGGGAGTGTTGAAAAAAGTATAAGATGATTCCATCATAAATGGAAAAGGAAAGTCAAAAATTGCTTTGAGAACATTCTTAATCAACTACAATTTTGAAGTATTATTTTTTAATATTGTTTATGATGATCCCCATGTTCAATATAAGTACTGATTGTATTGAAGTATAATATACAATATGAAAGATTTTTTTGAAGCATCCCAGGAGTACAATGCATTATAACTGATGTATCAGGTGAATGAACACCTTTTGATGATATTTAGAGAATTTTTTATGTGTTTTGAGAAGGCTGAAGTTAAGTTAATATATCCTCAAATATACTTGAGTTATGTATGTAATAAATATGATAGATTTAAATTTTCACAAAGGATTGGAAACATATATGTATTTTTTTCCCAGCGTGTGTGTGAATGAGTTCCAATGTATGTGTCATTGTACACTTTGTATGTGTCAGAGGTAGTTAGTGTACATGTGTTTCTACTAAGCTTAAGTGTCATAAATATGGATCTAGGTGTCATCTATCCCAACATTTTTGCTAATCAATCTACATAGGTGTCATATGTGAATTTTGTAGGTTTCATTGAGTTGAGTGTATATATGAATCTAGATGTGTCAAGTTCACTTTGACCTACATATGGGCAAACACTAAAAACTAGAAACCATGTAAAGTTAATATAAGAGATACGTAAAGATGATCCTACCTTGTATAAAGGTTATCCCTAGTTTTTATGAGCTACAAAAAGGTCATATGGACCTCTGTAAGGGTAACAAAACCAAAAACAAAGGTCGTGTAAAGTAATACTAAGATTATAGAATTTATTTTTGATGTAGAAGATAATTATTCCGATGATGGTGTTTCACTAATCATTATTAATTAAATTTCTAGATTAATTAAATGCATCATGATCATGGTTGTTGACAATCAATGAATCAAATCCAAGATGATGCTTTGTGATTAAAGAAGATCCAGCATGGAAGAAACTAGAGATTGAGATTATCTATGTAAAAGAATTAGAGAACATACCATCAGTAGATGTGAAATAAAGACTCCACCACATGTTATTGTATTATTAGTGGGAATTTTGGTGACTATGGTGACATTATTTTTTTCCATGAAAAATGGCACGTGTTTCATATAGTAGAAGTAGTTTACACATCATATCACTTAAATCCATGCACATGTGGAATTATTTTTAAATACATTTAAATAAAATATATTATATATTTATATTTAATAGGTCACATGAAAATGTTGATAGAAAATTAAATATTTAAAATCAATTAAATCACAAGGTGTCCTAATTCGTGAATTTAGGAGAGAATATATGATACATTTTTAAACTATTTTAAAGTAGTGTGAAGACTAAGAGTTTTGACTCAAATCAAAATAGTATATTATGCATGATTTTTTAGATTTATATAACACTCATAATCTTCCCTCTATCAAGGTATTAAATATGTTGATATTTTGAAAAGAATCATGGAATCAGAAAATATCTCTAGTTTGAAAAGATGAGATCATATGACACCGAATAAGAATGAATTTATATTATTCAAAATGGAAATAATATTCATATATTATTCCAAAAATATATATTAAACTAGATGAAAATGAGATGTGATAGAAATATATACCTTAATACCACTGAACCATAGAAGATTACCCATTATGTATCGAAAGAGAGAATCTCATGCATCTAGGTGAGCCTATGTGTGTAAGTAAAAAAAGAATTAAGTGAGATAAGAAGTGGAGTCACTATGATTAATTGTCATAGTTATAATAGGAAGGATAGAGTGATCCAATTTTAGAACTGAATGGGAGGACTTGAATTAGAATAAGGCTAACACACACTACACCAAGAGGTGGTTCCACTGAAGACATGTTCAAATAGAATTTTAGGAGGACCCTTATAGTACTTCTTGGAGGATGTATAATGATCCCATATAGAGGCAAAAAGAGAATGTTTTTGGTATATAGATTCAACTAGTGTGATGGAATTATAAAAACCCATTTGGAGGTGGTTACTATGTTTACTTAGAGACCATATATTTTATGTGTTTATATTTTTGTTATTTTTTAGGTTACTCATAAATATTTTAGGAAATATCTTGTATATTATACCCAAGTGATTCATAGAGGAGAAACCATATATCAAATAATTTCAAAAAGGAAAGGTGTATTATTTCAAGGATGAACCTTATAAATCCTTGTGTCTTGTGCATTTTATATTATGTATACCTAAGTATGGATGAGAGACAATTAGAATAGTGGATCAATGATTTAACTAGGTATAGAGGATGAATTATGAAGTCATATTCATACAAATAAATTGGATAACTAATTTACCCCACCTTGTCTAAATTATCTCATAATATCTAAGAACTTCAACTGGTTTTAGAGAAAGAGTAACCTTTAAAAGATCCAACTGAGATAGAAGCATAAAGGATATAAATTCTGCCAATAGTCGAGGAGTAAAATTTTTTGATGTATAAAATTTTCATAGATGGAAGAAAAGAATTATTCCATATTTGTTATAAGAAGGTATTGATGTTATGGATGATGTTATAATGGGATTTAATCCACTTATAAGATATTATTCCACAAATTATTCTAATAAGAGAAATCTCGATGCTGATAGGAAGGCAGAGATTCTATCATTTCATCTCTATATAAAATTTATACACCTATATAATGGGACTTAAAATTTACAACGAGATGTGAGAAAAGTTGGAGAACATTTATGATGTAAATTTTAAGAGTAAGGGAGAAAAAAAATATATTTGGAGAGAAAATTTTTACTAAATTTATATGGATTATGATAAGAGCATTAAAACTATTTTACAAGGGTAAATGAGATTGTGAGTTATAGAAGGAACTTTTATGATGCTTTGTAATACTCAACTATTTTCAAAAATATGATGTGTAATTTACCTAAAAAATTGGTTCTAAAAATATCTTCCTTGTAATAAATAGGTGACTTTTAACTTGATTAGTTACACAATACACTTCTCAATTATGATATGATAAAATCCTAAGTTTTTGAAAATAAATAATAATAATAAATGAAATTGAAATAACTAATAAAAATCAAGATAAAGTTAAAAAAAATATAATCCATTCTGAAATTTTAAAGAGGTTTAAGAAAATGTTGATGGATAAAAGAAGGTAATATCTTTTATCTTTAAGAACATTAGAAGATAAAAAGGAAAATAAAAAGGTAATATTACTATTAAATTATTTTTTATGGAGGTATTAGACATTTTTAAATTGAATGTACAAAAAAAGAAATTTTATGAATCTTAAATTGATGATGAACAAGAGTATTATTCTACAATATGATCCAAAAAAATAAAAAAAGTTGACTACGAAAAGAATAAGAAGTTATCAAGAAAATATAGAAGAAACATGATGAGAAAGAAATAAAGTAAAGACTCTTCAACATGAAGTAAGATATATTATGATAAAATATCTCAAAATAAAATAACCTTCATTTCTATGGTTAAAGGATGAAAAAAATTTCAAGCAATGAATAAGTGGAAGAATGGGATAGATATACCACCTATATGTTTAGAGATTAGCCAGTGGATAGCATTTAAAACAATTATAAGATAAATATGAAATTAATGGTATTTGAAAAAGATAAAATAAGTGAGTATGTGATGGAGTGTGATCTCATAGATGAGACCAAAAGTTCTAAGGTAAAAATTATAGAATAAAATAAAATTCCAGAAGATATTAATATAGAATTTACTACCAAGTAAAAAAAATTATTTGGGAATAATATATGAATCTTAAAAATGAAAACACCTTGAATAACATGAGATACGAATACGAAGAAGTAGTGTAGATTATAGATGTATAATCTAGAGATGTTATAACAAACAAACCAATAAAGAGGTAAAAAGTAATTCTACGTGCTATAGTGATACTAAATATATTTCCTTTAGTTTTATAAAATATAAAACCAAATATAGAGATGTTAAAGACGAATAAATTTATAAAAATTTCATCCTTTATAAAGGAGAGATAAATTTGAGTTGGGAAAATAAAAAACCCAATGGAAAAGGTAAAATATATTGGAAAATTCCCAGAAAACAAGAGGATTTTCATAAATAGATATAAAAATATATTGAAATATCAATCATTAATGGGTATTTCTAGTGATATAGAGGTTTTGGGAAAAAATATGATGACTAATATTATAAAATGTAATTTAAAAGAAACTACCATGAATTGAGGGGGAGCATACATGAACGAAAAACTATAAGTCCTATTAGAAGAAGAAATACTATTAAAAGGAAAAAATTTGAGGATGAAACAATACCTGACAGATCTCATAGGCTACTAAAGTTGAGAAAAAACGAAGGGGAAGAAGGATACCTGAACAATATGGTAATGGTTTTTTTCTGTGAATTAAGGTGAATAAAGGACAAGGAAGTTCTTGTGCAAAATATATACAAGAGAAATCACAAGAGGAGGATCCTTGTGGTAAGAATGAACATGCGGGATAAGGTTTAGAAATAGGTTCATTAGTGTAAGATGATTAGCCTAAAATTATGAAAAGTAAAAATAAAAATATTTGATAAAGAGTGCACATTAAAGGCCTTTGGGACACCTCAAGGACTTTGGGACACCTCAAGGCCTTCAGGCCACATGAATTGAAGACATACCAGACTGAGTTACAAGGAACAAGACCCTAGATGAATTCAAAGTAGGATCATTCACCAGAGCAGAGTTAATAGAACTTGGAAGAATTATAGGGTATGGATTTTCCATCGGAAATTTCCCTGTGCATCCCTATACATGATATCTAGCTGACTAGTCATGCAAAGGTGGAGTTATTATCATGATGCAGATGTTGGGGAGGGGTAATTTCAAGAATTCATTTTCTGGGATTAATTATTTTAATACCATTGGGTCCTGTAATTCCATGAATCATATAGGCCATGTATAGGTTCCCTTCAACCCTTCAAAGGGGGATTATCAAAAATGAATAAAAAATGAAGTCCTTCAAGCCATTCAGATAGGGAATTAAAGGGAAATTAAATAAAAGGGGAGTTAGATGAGGCCTTCACTATTGTAAAAAAGAGAAATTATTTTTGATTATAGAACATGGTAATTACTATAAATAAGGAATGAGGAGTTTATCTATTTAGGGAGAGAAAATAAGAAGAAGATCTATCAAAATTTAAACCCATATTGAATCTATAAATATATAAATACCGACAAAGAATTGATAGTTGAGGTATTCTAACCACACCTATCACCCTTATTCTGATTTTAACAAATATGTTTACATAGGGGTAGTGTTGGTTGATGTGTTTTAAAATATAACGAGGGAGTAAATTTTTTTGAAGTTTAAATTTTTAATGTGTTTTTTAAGTTGAGTTTAAGATACATTTATTATTGATAAACCTATTAAACAACCCTAGATTGATAAATTAGTATGTGGAAACACATGTTGAAATGATTAATGGATAGCCATGTTGTCTTAATGAAGTTTATATTTTTTTATACATTGTTTCTTACCATATAAGTCTAAATTGGATCAACTAAAGACTCTTGTATATGTTATATGTGGTTCCTTCCTTTTCTCATAAGTAAACATGGATGGAAGTCATATTTAAAGAGGGAGAAGAAGTTGTTATGGGAAAATATTTTCCCAAGGAAAATAAGGAGATAGTGAGTGAGGTTCATCCCCTATATTTCCTTTTAATTTATTTGACAATAAGGGGGATAAAATAAACCAAGTAAAACACACATATTTATATAGTATTTTGATGTAATTTAAAATAAATTAATAGATATAGATTGAAGAGTCCATCTTTTGGTTAGCTCACGTGTTGATTAAACTTTATTTACAAGATGCTGTGATGTTATTATTCTATAAATATGTGTTGGGGAGTATTGATAATAAATTTAGACACTAATATCATCAATTTAAATGTTAATATAGTTTCTTATTAGAGAAATTGGTTGAAACGATTCAATATAGTAGTCTATTTTTTTGATTCTTTTTATGTTGATCTTCATATTCAACACAAGTACTGATGGTATGGAAGTATATTATACAATAGGAAAGATATTTTGGAACCATACATGAAGCAAAATAAATGATTACTGATGTATTAGGTAAAGTAAAAACATTGGATGATGTCTAGAGAAAGTTTGATGTGTTTTGAGAATGCTTGAGTTGAGTTGAGATAGCCTTGAATCCACTTGAGTAATGTATGGGATACATAGTTTGAAGCAAAATTTTCACAAAGTACCACCAACATATTTGTATTTTTTCTCTAGAATATGTGTGAATGAAAATCAATGTATGTGTCATTGGAAACTTTGTATGTATCAAAGGAGGTCAACATATGTGTGTTTCTACTAAGCATAAGTGTCATCAAGCTGGGCACCTGTGTCATCGAGCCTAGTGTATGTGTGAATAAATCTGCATTGGTTTCATTTGTGACCCACATAGGTGTCATTAAGTTGAGTGTATGAATGAATCAAGTTGTGTCAAGGTCACATGGAACCACACAAGGGTAAAAACTAAAAACCAGATTCTATGTGAATGTAATCTAAGAGTTATGTAAAGGTCATATTGATTTGAATAAATGAAATACATATTTTTTGAGCTATGTAAAGGTCATATAAACCTATATAAGGGTACTGAATACAAAATAAAGGGATATGTAAAGGTATAACGAGTTTATAGAATGTATTTATGATGAATAATAGAATTATTTGGATGATACTACTACTATAATTTTCATAGATTAAATATATTGATCAATCTAATGGATAATGATCTTGGATTTGAAGAATCTAAGCATCAAATTGAAGATAATGCTTTTATATTAATGAATATTAAACTGGAATTTAGAGTATGAGATACTATAAACTGAAGTAATGGAAACCATTCTATAAATATATATTCAATAAAGATTCCACCATTCCATAGTATATTACTAGTGGGTGTTTTGGTGACCATGGTAAGATTATATTTATACAATGAGAAATGGTGAGTGTTTCACAAAACAAAAGTAAATACCACATCATAACACTTAAATCCATCCAAGTGAATAATTATTTTCAAATATATTTTAATACCAGGTATTTTTTAAATCATTTTAATAGGATGCATAAGACACTGATTGAACATTAAATGGATAAAATCATGGAAATCACAAGGTGTCTTGATATATTATTTAAGGTGAGAAGACGTGACACATTCTTGTGCCTTTTTTATAGTATTATAAAGATCAAGAGTGCTAAATAAACTCAAAATAAAAGATTATGAGTGATACATTGGATTTATATAATCCCCACATTCTGGTTCCTATCATGGTATTGGAGAGTTCATGATTATGTGGATATTTTTGTAACTAGAAAATATCTACATTTTGAAAAGATGAAATGTCCTATTTTTGAAAAAGAAAAAATTTCATTATTAAAAATGGTAATCATATTCATACATTATTTGGAAAATATAAATTGTAGGAATTAATGATGAGATAAGTTAGAAGGAGATTCCAAAACCACTGAACAGAATAAATGATATTCTATGTATCCAAGGAGAGAACCCAACACTTCCAAAAGATCTTGTGTATTGAAGGAATAAAAAAGAAGTTGGAAGAGAAGAAGTGTCACTATGATTAATTGTTATAGTTAAAGTAAGAAAGGATGAGTAATATAACTAGAGAACTAGATGTGATTAATTGAAGTAGAATAAGACCAATGAACATGGAACCCAAATACCTTGCAATCAAATCTCTCTTCAAGGAGGGGTTTGGGAGGACCATTAAAGAACTGTTGGTAGGTAGTAAAAATTTCCCATTGGGAAGTGGAAATTATAATTTTTTCAAGATATGGATTCAAATGATAGGATTTGAGTATAAATAAGCTATCATGAGGAATATTTTGTGTTCAATTGAATATTAGATATTTTATGAAGTTATTTGATGGGTATTTCATGAGATTACTCATCATGATTTTTAGGTAATAACTATTATATTATACCCAAGTGATTAATAGTATATAAAAAATGTATTAGATATTCCAAACATAGAAAAAAAGGGATTTCAAGGTAAAAAATTTCAAATCCACGTGTCTTGTGCTTTTTAATTTTTTTATACTCAAGTAAGGTTGAGAAGAAATAAGAGGAGTGGATATAAGCTTTAATTAGCTACAAAGGTTGAATTAATAAGTAATATTAATAAAATAAGATGGGATAACTGATTAACCCCTCCCCCTCTTAGAGATCTCACAAAATTTGGTCACTTATATATGAAATTAAATAAATAAACATTTATTTAATTTTTACTACTAATAATTTAATAAAAATAAATTCATTTTATTCTTAAAAATACATTATTTTTAATTTTTAATATGTTATACATTCATATATTAAAATTAATTTATCACATCTAGAAATTGAGTATTATAATTTATTTTCATGTTTTTAATAAGAACATCAAATTTTTTAATAATTCCATTTCCATTTTTAACATAATAATAAGTTACTAAAGTTATTTTAGTTACTATGGTAAAATATTTATTTTTCAATGAATTATTTTATTAACATTATGTAATTTTTATCTACATAAATTTATATATTTTTTATGAATCTAATATAGTGTTTAAATATATATAATAATATATTAACACTTATTAAATTAGTAATTTATAGTAAATAATAATAATAATAGATAATATTTAAAAATTGAATTTTCTACGAAAATAGTTTTTTCTATAAAACTTATGTTTTAATTTAAAATTTATTTTTATCATATTTCGAAATTGAGTTAAATTAAAATGATTCCAAATTCAGATTCATCATGTTTAAAATAGGAATGATGAGTCATATATTTTTGGTAAAATAATAATTACCATGGTTAAAATTTAATCAACATTAATAAGGGTAAAAAGAGGAAAATTAAAGTGGATAAATTTTTCCTAAATTAACTTGAAACATAGACCTTCCAGAAGGACATTATTAGGTTTTAAATTCATACCTACATTTCAAATAAACCATTACTCATCCAATACACCCAACTTCCATGTGATTATATATTTACCCCTTACCTAACTTTAGTTTCCAAGGAAATTTTTTTCACCTATAAAAGAAGATTTCTTACACCCATTTCAAGACACACCTACCCTTAAGAATTAAAAATAAAATATTAAAATTTTTAATCCCCTATATTATTATACTAAATTTTTAAGCCTTTGGTTAAAATAACGTTTTCCAAGTCCTATATTTTCAAGAAGTCATTCAAGAGAAGAATCAAGTTCTCAATGTGAGTACTATCCACTCCCAAATATTTTATTCTATATATTTATCCTAAAAAGATATTATAACCATAATAATATAATTAAATAAGTCTGATTAGTATACTTAAATTTTATTATGTTTATGGCACAATCATTTTCTACCTTCCTCCTATCCATTTAAAAAATGTAAACATCACTTCTGTTATGTGAGAACTATTGCCTTCATGAATGACAATTTTTTTCAACTACTTTCTTTCATGGATGGTTATAAAAATGTATTTAATAAATAAATATAATATTTATGATATTATTAATATTATTAAAAGATAAATTATCCATTTTATTAATAATATTAACAATAAGTGATCATTGTAAATTTAACTCCCTAAAACAAGCACACCAAGAGGAAAACAATCTCTTCTTTATAACTAATAGATTCTTATCATACCTTATTCATAAAAATATTATAAATTATAATTTTTATACTTAATAAAATTTAAATAATTTAATTATTCCTCTATACTTATGATATTATAATAAAATCACTTTCATACTCATCTATTGGTTTGAATATGTTCTTATTCGGGCCATTTTAACCACCTACATAAACAATGATATATTTTTTTATCATGAATGGTTATGGAAAATTAATTAATTATATAATATTATTTTAATATGTAAATATTTTTTTCTATTATATAATTGTAATATTAATATTTAACTCATTATTAAGTTACCATCTACTAATTATTAAAAATTATCAAAACAAGATCTTCACTTATTTTATCTTCATGAATCGTGACTAAAAATATCCAAGATTGAAATTAAAATTTTATAAATCATTATGGAAAATATATTAATGTATCTTAAATAATATAAAAATTATAAACTTGGTACTAATTCATGGGGATCAACATTAACATTACAAAGCTTATTCAAAACAATAAAAAATAACTAATATCTAGTGATGAATATAAATAATAAATAACTAATAAATCAACAATGAATGATTATAATTAAAGAGTATAAAAAATAATAGACTTAAATAAGGTAATAAAATAATTAATTAAGATATTTATGTTTATAATACATGATTTTAGAGTGAATATGACTAGGAAGGAATCTAAGGCAAGGGTTTTCTTATCTCAATGTCCATTTCTTTGAGAAATATTCCTTTTTCAGCACTTGTTTTATTTTGTGTGGACTATAGAATTCCATATATATGCATTTATACGATTTTACTCAAATTAATGTGGGTTATAAATCTATTTAAAGTTCTATTCTTTAATGTATTTTGGATCGAAATGTTACAAAATCCTGAAGGGATTTTTTTAACTCAAATATCCTTTCATTGAGTTAAAATGCTTCCTCTTGATTTTTTAAAAAACGTTAGGGCCTAAGCCTCATTTTATTATTAAGGAAAAGACCTATTTTTTTTGGGTTGAGGGGGACCCATTACCTAGACCAAAGGCCCAAGGCCAAGTGGCCAGAATACAAGGCTTAAATCCCATTTTTTGGCCCAAAGGGCCCTTTGGTGAATAGTACTAGTATAGTATCCAAGATACTACAATACCAGCTATAGTACCACCGCCAAAATAGTTCCTTCTATAGTGACTCTGCTACTACAATATCACTGCTTCTACAGTTACGGCACTACTATAGTGATACTATAGTACCCAGAAGTTCATCGCTACCTGAATTCGATCCTGGGTCTTTTGGATACCAAGCAGGAGCATTTACCACTTAGGTACATGCTCATTGGCATTTTCCTCTCGAATTTATTTCTTATATGATTGGTTTATTCAACCATTATAATTTATTATAACGTAATTTATTTTTTTATATGGGTAGAATTACAATATTAATTTAATTATTCTCTTTTTTTATTTCCAACCTCATAAATATGAAATATTGTTAAGAAAAACTCCGACCCACTCTAAAGGATCTTTTCACTTCATGTCTATATTCTACCTTTACATAAATGATTTAATTTTTTATTTTGAAATATAACTATGTATTATATCTAGTAATATTTATATTTATCTTTAAATATTTTAAAAGGAAAATTTATTACTCTTTTAAACAACATAGGTTTCAATAATGATATATTAAAATATTGAGGTTTTCATGCTACTATCTTAAAAATTATTTCCTAAAGTGTCATGTAACTTTTTCTCTTTACAAAAACGTTAATAAATTTTTTCTAAAAAATATTTTTTTCATGGTTTTAATTCCATTTCCCACTTCATAACTAAAATATCTATCTCCTTTAGAGTTATATTTCATTAAATACCCTATAATTTCCTTTATGAAATACTCTTTTCAATTGATTGAATTTTTGGTATCAATAAATCTAATTCTCGATGTCATTTTATATGTTACCATAAATAAATCTTACAATCTTTTTTATTTCCAGGAGTTATTTATGATGTGATGAATGATTGATTTCATGTGGCATATATATATGGTTTTCATTACGTGACTATTGGGACTAATATTATATAGCCATCCAATGTATTGGATAATGAATTATCTAATGAGATGATAAAAAATGGAGAGTGAACCCCAACCCTTAAGGTAATCTATCCAATAATTGATGGGTGGGCCCTATAATTACATATCCCTCTAATGAATTGTGTAAATACTTATATATTCTTGAGTTGACATGTTTGGGATTAAGAAGAAAACATAATCCCTTAAGGGACTCTATCTACAATTTGATGATGGTCTTGGTGGTGCAACTTGATATATGGAATGATTTTCTGTACATATATATATGACACATTATTTTTTGTGTGTTATATTTTCATGAATCATGATTAACAGATCATGTTTCTACACTCTCATTTCTCATGTCTCATTTTATGCCAAAATCATTATTCAATGATAGATGATTTATCATCTATGATTTGTTTTGTATGATTATCTTATATTATGTACATACACATTGATTATGTTTTCTTACCCACATGTTTATATTATACTCATTTAATATATTCAAAAATTCTCTATCATTTTTAACCTTAATAATAATCTAAGATCACCCTTTATGATGTTTTGATTCCTCATGTTATGAAGATGATTATAACATATGGGATGTTTATAATGAGGTCTAGTATTGTCTAATTTTAGAGAAATTTTCACAATTATGTGAAATAAGTTGTGTATGTGGCTAACATCCACAGACACTAAAGATTTGGGTTATACTATTGTGAGATTATTATGATATGTAATGTTTAATTAATGTGAAATATATACAAGTTTATCATGGATCATTTCATGTAGAATGCAGAACAGTTTGTAATGAATGTGTTATTAGCATCAGAACTAGGAGTGTGTGTCTAAGGAACCTCATAAACTCTATGGAAACTATCAAATTAAAGTAAAAAATAATACTAATAATGTGATAAGATATTTATTAATAATAAAAACAAATAATATATAGGCAATCATATGTAAAAATTAGTTAGATCCATGGAACCAATTCCAACAGACTCTCACTTAGACTAGAGCCAATGAATAATGATGATCAGTACAATAGCTTTCACATTATATTAATGATTCTTATAATATAATTATGTATTCAATGAATTTACCACATTCTCCTCCAGGTAAACTATTGTTATTGGGGCCTCTCCACTTTGAGATAAATCACTTAACCAGTGATACATATGAAGTATATGGTTTTTTGGTGATGTGAACTTAACTCCTTGGAAAGGGAAACTACCGTGGTATTATCACAATAAATTGTGGTAAGGTCTTTACTACTCGGTATAACATCAATATCTGAAATAAAGTTTCATATCCTCACCTCCTCTTTAGTAGCATCATTATATGTAATATACATAGGCCTTGCTATAGAATCAATTACTACTTATTACTTTGAGATATTTCAGATCAAAACTCCTCTATTAAGAGTGAAGAAATATCCTGAATATGATTTCAAATTATCATGATTTTTATAGATACTATAATTTGTATATCCCTTAAGGATTATCTACCCATCTATTTTATAATCCAGAAATATATTCTTAGTTCACCTCAGATACTTTAGGGTAGTATTGATTTTCATCGAATGAAAGTATCCCAAATATTTTTGATATCTTCTCACCACACTCAAAGAATAAGAAACATCATTCCGTGTATATAACAAGACATAGATAACTGATCCTATAACTGATGTGTAAGAAATCCTTGTCATCCTCTATATTTATTCTTGTGTTTGATGGAATTTTTTTAAAGAGATATATACAATGTGAAATATGAACTAATCCTATGTTGGTATTTTTCTATACTAAATCTATTCAATATCTTGTAAATATATTCACTTTGACTTAGTCTAAGTAGCCTCTTATATCTATTATGAGTTATCTTTATTCCAAGAATTAAAGATTCTTCACATAAGTCATTCATGGTGAAGCATGTGTTCAAACTTATCTTAATTGAAAATATGATTGGTATCTTATCTTAAATTAGTAATATTTCATCATTACATACCATTAGTAATACTCCCACTAAACCTCTTTTATACACATGGCTCAAATTTTTTCTTTATGAAACTAAATTTTCTTATAGCTTCTTCAAAATGAATGTTACATGATATGGATTATTACTAAAATACATACACTAATCTCTTTAACTTTCATTCCTTGCTGACATCTCTTGGATTCAATAACTTGTTTGGTTGTTTCAAAGATACATATTATATATGGTTTATAATAAGGAAAGTAGTTTTGACACCCATCCACCAAATCTTACCTTAAAACAACATTTTTATATTATTTTCTTGATAAACCCAATTTTTAACTAGGTTGATAAGGAACCCTTATGTGTATTAAAGGGTCCATAATACATGGTCCGAAGTCCTAGAGGGAAAAAGTAACCTAAAGGACCTAAATTTCAATAACCCTCTCACCTTTTTTCTATCCTCTCATGCTAGCTTTTCACCCCAAATTATTTGTACAAAACCTATCATCAATCCGTCAAACAGAAGTGCATGATGTAGTTTTCAACATTCCCTTGAAATCTAATTTATATAGCTAGAGAAAAATATCCCCCAATTACCATCATGTCTTTCCTCATAGTTAACCTCCCGTGCATTGTATAACATTACCCCAGTTAGAGTCCACTCTTGTATGAAACCCAAATTCTCAACATTGATGAACCAAAGTACCTATGGCCTGAAGGTCTAATTTTGTAGCCTAAAAGTCTATTTTTAAAGAATATTACTGCTGTTATAGTACCCCACTATAGTACCTACAATAATTACCACACTAATGAAAAACTACCATAATGTTACAGTACCATTATACTTCACCACTAACCTATTTTAAACCTAGGTTTAATAGAAGATTATGGAGAGACATAACCACTCTATTAAGACCCTAATTTCGCTTATTTCAAATCTCATAATCATTGTAATCTTCTATAATAAATATAATTATGATGGATTTTATCCTAGAAACTTGTGAAAAGGTTTCATTATAGTCTATTTTTGATATTTATTAAACCCTTTAAGCACTATCCAATCCTTATAGGTATTAATTTTACCTTCCATGTCCAGTTTCTTCTTAAATAAAAATTTGTATCTAATAGTATTTATATCCAATAGGGATTAAAATAGAGTCCAAAATTGCTTCTTTTAAATAGAATCCATCTCATGATTCATGGATTTTCTACATTTCATAACTTCTGAACTACTTAAAACCACCTTATAAAAAAAATTCATCATTATAAACTAATAACGTGTCACCATCCTTAGTGACTAAAAAACCATATATTTCTAGTTCTATAACCTCTATAGTACTTATACATAGTACTTGTGTCTTTATAACATACTTTTAGATGTGGTCTTATGGAATATTTTCCTATGACAACCCTTGTATATATTGATCATCAACTTCATTAAATTCAATCATCCTCCCACTATCTATTTTAGATATATGCTCCCTATCAAGGAATGAAGAATTTTTTTCCACCATTACTGTTCTGTTTAAGGGGGTTTATAGATAATATCCAATTTTTTCTTTAAGATATCCTATAAAGACATACTTCATGCCTCAGGGTGATATTTTGTTTCTTGGGGTTTCCTTAAAAAACACACAACATCCATATATATTATTCACCATAAGGACTTCATGTTTTTCATACCTCATGTCATTGTCTACTTTGCATGTCAAAGTGAGGAGTTTGAGGAGAAAATTGTCAATATTGTTTATATTATAATTCAAAATAAATATATAAAAGCTCAAATGTAGTTAGGAATTTACAATATCTACATACAACTAATTAGGTATCTTGTAACCCAAGATGTTCAAAATCTTAATATATCGAATCAACTTGACTATATAAGGTACGATAGGAAATCTTTTTGTAATATTTTAGATGAAAATTTTCATATATATCTCATAATGCTCATATATTTACTTCCCATAATAAATATAATTAATATGGGACACCATGTTGTATGAATCCATGTCCTTGTGTAGCTTCTAGATTTCATTGGACATGGAAGATAACATGAGGCATTGGATGTACAATGCATCATCTAGATGTTTCTAGAAGGTTGTGTGCTCATCTTCACTATCCATATAAGAAGTCTCTTTACTTGGAACATGAGACCCCAACACATTTGGTTTTCATTCAAGGCATTGTATGATGAACAAGAACCTGTACTACTCCTTGAAATTCAAGATGATCAGGAGGTTATCTTTCTCTAAAATATAATGTACTAATAAAGTTGAGGTCATGTGAATTTTCATTTTCTACAATAAAATAAATTTTTATTTTAATACTTTTCCTTGATTATAAATAAATTTTTTTTATTAGTATCCCACTATTGTATCAAATACCAATATCCATTACCATTGGATTTAAAATATATTTTTGTGTGGATATTCCAGTGGCTAGGATCCATATTTCAATGCTCATAACCCAAATAAGGGCCGAGTCAATTGCTCAAAGGAATTTAGGTTGGTGATTCTTACAAACTACATTAAATCACAATTCCTTAATTCATTGAGTGGACTCCCCAATACTAAAATCCTATAATTTTATTTCCTCAACACTTTCCTCTATGTTACATAAAGTCTTTCAAGGGAAACTACTCTTTATGCTGACTTGGTTAATTCAACCTAAAACATTCATTAGAACTCCATGATAAATGGAAGATTCCTGACAAGGTTTGGACCAACACATCCATATATAAATACATCCTAAATAAAGTAATGGAAGTATTTATTTATTTAATATTTCATTGAGATATTTTTATCTTTATGTATATTTTTTCATTTTGTCCATTACATTATTCTTAATATTATGTAGACTTTCCATAAGTGATTAACCATGTATGATAAATTAATTTATGTATAATCCTTTTATTTTATTTCATATATCATTATTGTTAATTTATTTATTTTATATGATCATGATAAAGTACATAATAAACCTAAATAATTAACCATGCACTAGAAAAAAGTAAAATAAATATATGTGTCATTATCATGAGATTTTATGTTGGTTAGTTTATCGAGAATAGGATAAACTAACAGTTGAACCTTGTGGAATAACTTTTGGAACCATTATTGTTTTGAGTTTCATTATAATATCTATAAAACTATAAACCCAGTTCTCTTTAATTTATTTTACTTATTTTCAGTCTCTATAATATATATCTCTCCTCATAGGTAAAATTTCCCTAAATTTTATTATTATTTTGGTTGTTTAATGCATGTTTCTTGTTTTATGAGCACAATTAGTACTAACCTTGTAGAACCCATGTAACTGACCAATATATTTTAACAGAGTCAAATTCATATTTGGCACACAATTAGTATAACTATGTGGCCTACCCTTATGTCATGATCTAGGAACTCTATTGAGGCTTTCATGGCTGGGTCATAGTTTTCCTTACCACATGAAAAAATCGTGTGATTCACATATGAATTAAAATTTTATAATTTTTTAAAAATATACCTCCTTTATTTTTAATTAAAATAACTCAGCCTTCCCCTAACCCTCTACCTCATGCATAACACATCACATAAGAGAGGCCCAACAACATGAACCCCTATATTTATCTCCATATCTAGGTGATTTAAGATGTTTTATTCAATAATTTTTCCTGATTATCCATATTTAGGATTCTAATTCCCTCTTTTCTTAGTTATTACAAGTTCTCTTTATATACCCTTCACTACATACAACATAGTCCAAACCCTAGGTGGGGTTTTAGTTTTAATTCTTTCAATTTCTTATTTATTTGGTTCCTAGTGTGTGTGGTATTCTACTAGGAAATTCATCTCTCAATATTTGAAGGTTTCACATCATATGCACTTGGTTTCAGGTAGGTTATCCCTTGTATCTCTTTAAATTAAAGAACCCTATGATTGAATTTTAAATTAATACTTTGGGAACCTAATTAAAGTATTAAATATTTATAAGGATTTTTTAAAGTAAAATCAAGTCACAATTGGTTTTCATTTCAATAAAAAGAATTTATTAATATAGAAATAGGGCTAAAATTAGAATTTACTTAATTGTGCACACTGAGAGTTCATTTCATATCTATAATGACCTGTTTAAATGAATTTCACGATTTTAATATGTTTTTTGATATTTAAATTTATTTAAAAATGTTTTTACAAAATTTCTAAATGGGTGATTGATTTTAAAGAGCGGTGTTTAAGACAACCAAAAATTATAAGACACTTCGTAAATCTTGTAATTGGTTTTGAAACAAGTTTTATAAATTATAATTCTAAAAAAATGAGACTTGGTTTCTACATTCAAATAAGTTCGATTCATAATTCACTATTCTTTGACATGTTTAATATGTTTTCATTAGTTCTTGATGTTTTCTTAAAATTTTATTGATATATGAAATGGTATCTTGTGAAATGTTTGTATGAATTTGGTGATTATATATATTTTTTAATTTGAGAGAAATTGGAAATCAAGTTATTTTAAAGGGGAACAACACATGGAAACCTGGTTCCATAGGTGGGATGACTAGGACAATTACACCAGAAAAAGGTCTTCCCTCCCTAACCTTTGGACTATGCTACAACACTAACTAAGCTATAAGATGAAAAATATTGGTTACTACTGGGACTTTAGCTTTATCCTCCTAGTGGATTATACATGATAATAGTTCTATGTGGTTTATTCACCAAGAGTATAGGGATACTTGGATGAGGAATAACCTTAGTATCCTAGGTCTCCCCATGGTTCTTGGTTTTCTTATCCTCCATTATTGTATTCTTTTTTAATCCTAAAAAATTGTTTTTTTAAATTGGAATGATTATTGAAATTAAATATTTAGTTATAAAAAAATACTTTAAAGATATAGTATATTTTAAATGAATAAACCTCCAGGTTTTAATAATTAATTATTTTAGACCTTTGATAACCAATGATTTGATTTTAAAAAAAATAGATAAACATAATTTCTATCTTTATTTCAAAGTGGATTTAAATTAATCATTTATTTAAAGATAATGATTTGGGTATAATTTTAATTGAAATTCCTAATGAGATCTTTTTTCATGTCTAGTTATATCATTTCAGTATAGGTTATGGTTCAACTATTGATTATTCCTAGAGTATGGTTAGTTTGCGCCTAGATGGAGACTCATGGAGTCACATGGATGCATGTTCATAATTTGTTTTATTTATTTTTAATTATCACATCATCCAAATATTCCTTTTACTACTGTCAATTATGATTATAAATAGATCATTGTAAATATATAGAGACTGGGGATATTAGTGGAATCTATTTTTTATGAAGTTAGAGGTGAGAGAAGGATCAGTTTTTTTAAATTTTTTAATAGATTTTTATATTATGTTATTTTTTATCTGATGGTTCATGTACTTTTGATGTATATAGTGGTCATGTTAATTTTTTATTGTTATTTTAATTTATTAATTAGGAAAAATCACTCCCACATTCTTATGTGTTATTTATTTCATGCTTATCATTGGTTTGAGGTGATTACGAATGTGCCTTAGATGTGTTGGGGGGGGGGGTAGGAATCTGACAGAGGGAAAACTAGGGATAGTTCATGAAAAATGGTATCAAATCCTTGGTTCTTTAGAGATACTTGGTTATGGAATTCCCTTTTATATTTGGGTAATAATGGCAGATCAGAGATATGATTTTTAGGACCTTTAGGGAATTTATGAATAAGTGATTTAACAACAATTTCATTATTGATCATTGGGTTTTCCATGGGAAGATAGGTTTTGAGTTTTAGAATTTGAATTATTCATGATTCATTATGGTATTTTGAAATTTTGGTTAGTGGTGTCTTGGATTTTATTAATGTTGTGAGGTCTATTTACTAATTTCATTCATGTTTAGTGATGATAATGAGAGTAAAATAGTTGTACCCAGTGAACTCAAAGGGATTTGAAATCTATGTGGAACCCAATAACATGGTTTAAAATGGCACATGGTGGTAGTTGTGTGGAAATAACATGGCTCTCCAAGCCATGTGACCATGCTGTAAAAAGACACTAGTCCCCTATATAAATTATGTATAAAACTTATTTGGTTTTAATTCATTTTAATAATGTTATGTTTAGGTTTTTTGGGTTAAGAGAAAGTTTTTTTAAATATTGTTTTTAAAATTTTAGGGTTTTGGGTTTAAAAGTAATAAATGGGTTTTACTAAATTAATTAAAGATAAAATTGATAATTTGATTCCTAGTAAAATAGTTTTAAATGAAAAAAGTTATGTTTTGCATATATAAAGGGATTTTCATGGAAATTTATGTCGGTTTGATTATTTTGAGAATGTGTTTGTTATTTTTGTAAATCATATTCCTAAATAAATAATGATTTAAATTTAAATGTGTAAATTTTGGTTTTAAATCCAAAAAGTTAATATTAAATAATTTTTTATTGTGTCTTGATGTAATGTTGGGAATGTTTTTAAAATTAAACACAGTTTTAAGGGTAAATGAAATGTTTTGACTTTTAAAGGAGGATTTCTATTTTTTTAATTTATGGTGATGTTTTTTGTTTCAATAATGATTTTAAAAATAGATTTTTTAAATTCAAAATTTATTTTAAAAGTATAATTTTTGAGTCAGAAAAGGATACTTTGATGAATGATCAGAAGGGGTATAATGTTTTAATAATGAATTGAAGAATTTTAAATAGAGTATTATGATATAAAATTAGAGTTTATGGTTTAGAATTTTTTTGATCTCATTGGGTGATCATGATTTTATGTTAAATTATTTATTTTAGTTGGTATGTATATTTGATTGATTTTCATTTGAGATTCAGAGATTTTGGTGGGGACTTTTTCTTCATCCATTATTTAAATATTTCCTCCTATAATTATACCAAGGGGTTATAGGGAGTAAGTTTCTTGAATATTTTATAGATCATTCCTTCTAGGATCTGAGTTTATCCTTTCTAGTTGTTGAATTTTACCATGATCTAAGTGGAGTAGTAAGAATCTTTAAGGGGTTTATGTACCAGTCTATTGAAAAGGAAAGGATTCATTTATGGGTCCCTTATTTGGTTTATCTCTTTAGGTGAACCTTTTTTATTCATTATTTAATGATGATTAATTTAGATTTATTCATGCTTCAGTGAATAGTTTTATCCTTGTTTTGATAGGATACTAGTTTTATTTTAATCCATTTCTCTTGATATGTTGTACCCAGGGAAATTTAGGTAAGTAGTTAAGGTAATTGGGGAGAATTATACTTAGTTTGGTTAAGTTTCTCTATGAGAAGATGTTCTGAGATTGGGAACCTTAATTACTCCCTCTTGACCCAAGGCTCGAGCTCATGTTGTTCATGTGAGGAATGTTTTTGTTGAGTCATTCTTGATTGTATAATTATTATTTCCATTTTTATCCACCTTGTCTTGATCGTACCTATATGAGGAATTAAAACTTCTTACTTTCCAATTCATTTTAATTTATTTAGAGTAATTCATTTTTTGATGACTTTAAGATTTTGATGGTTCCTCTTGTAGTTTTCCTCACCTTAGAAGGTCTTTATTATGGTAGAGAGAATACCATAGTTGAACCACCATCATTTTTACCCACACTAATTTTTGTATTTATCTTCCATATTGATTCTCCAATGGGATGACGTATAGTTGGGTTTACCATTTTACTCCTTATTAGTATGTTTTAGAATCTTGTATGGTTTTCCACTAATAAAGAGTTTGGTAACTTAGAGTACACCCAACAATTATGCCATTGGTGAGGAACTTGAATTAGGATCTAAATTCATATGAATATGAATCATGTTTTGGGATTGAATATAATTCATATCCGTCATTTTTGGAATCCTCATTTTGTTTAGTATCATTATAAGACCCTTATCCTTTGTAATGGTGCAGGTCTATTTTAATTATTTTCCCAAAAATTATGAAAGACACTTGGTTGGGTGTGTTTTTAGGGATAGAAGAGTGTTTGAGAGTAATTATGATGTCTGGGAACTCAAAATTCATTAGAGGACCAAACTTGTAACTGAACCATCCATATGAGGTCCATAGGCTCCTCAGTGAGGGGCCACCAGCCATCAAATGGGTTGACCAGTGGCTCTGTATGACTATCTGGGTCACTAGCTAGCTAGAGAGCCAATAACGAATATATTGTGGGCCATTAGATACCTTATGGGAGGCCAAAAGATAGTTAGTAACCTATTTGATGATTTTTAAATGAGGACATCCCTATAATTTTACCTCAGACACACCTTTAACCCTCCATATGGTATTTTGGCATCATAGATTCCTAGTAACAACCTCAAATTCCCCTACCCCTATTCACTTCTATAATGAGAATATACCTTGATCCTTGAATATTTGGAGTGATTTATGTGATGATTAAAAGCTATATGTAAGTATATAACTTAGTTTCCTCTCATTTATTTCTCTCACTATCAAGAGATACCCTTCATTTATGTCTATTACACCCTATTTGTTTGGGGTATTTGATTACGTATTCATTTTCTCTAATTTTAGCTCAAACCAAATGATGGTATCATATGAATAGAAATCCATGAGGTTAAGCTAGGTGGTACCTAAACTTTTAACCATAGTCTCACTTTATTTACAAGTGAATTCATTGTTCAGTCATGTAGGTTTTCCTTATGGTGACCTTGATCCTAATTAAAATTTTTAATCTCAATTTTAGTATATTGGATCCTTTATTTAACTAAATAAAATAACCCAAAAGAGGTTTTATTCATAAGGGATACCTTGACATGAAAATTTAAGTTAAAGTTTATTAAATTTATAATTAATTTAGGTTTACTTCTATAAAACAGAGTTCAAAAATTGAAACGTTAATGTTGTGCTAATTGGTGAATGGTGACTATAATGTGGAAACAACATGAGATTGGTGAAATGGTAAATCATTATATTATAAATGGTGATGGGAATTATGATTTTTTTTGAAAATTTAAGAATGGAAATATGAATTCATCCCTTTAAGTTTGGTTCATGATACTCTAAAGAAAAAAAATTTGGGGTGGTCAGTGGTAATCTACAGAAAACACCCTTCAGGGTGGTCTGTGATACTATAAAGAAAACACCATTTTGGGTAGTTCGTGATACTCAAAAGAAAACACCATTTGAGGTGGTACATTATAACTTAAATAAAACACCCTTTCGGGTGTCCTATAATACTCTATGGTAAACACCCTTTGGGGTGGTCCGTGATACTATAGAATACTTTTATATTGGTGGTTGTTATACAATGGGTTGAACGATCACCATGACATCATCAGGGACACCTAGATACTAGCTAAATCTTTTATTATTGATTAGGGTTACAAAATTAAGGATAGTTGATGGTATAGTATGATTTTAGGTGTCACCATGGGGCACAAACAATGGTGGTTATTTAGTACACTTTATTTAAATTTCATAAAACTATTTTATTATAGAACCTCTCAAACATTTGTTTTATCAAACTGGTCATATCTAGGGACACTATTTATGGTGACATAAATAATTTTACTCACACCCTACTTTGTCTTCCATGACACTTGGGTTCCCAAGAATATGCTACTTGATTAGAGGTCTAGGTTTGGGAAAGGGTTTATGCTTGATGATTAGTTTACTCGGATAGAGAATGGGAGTTTTGGACTGATCTAGGAATTGAAATCTTTTTAGAGCATTTCCCTTTTTTTATTTTGGTATTTTGAGATGTTATATATGATATATTATTGATACATGGATTATTGACATGTACTATTTTGTTAATTTGATATAACATGGTTTATTTTTATTATTCATCGACACATTCCTATATTTCATTTCACTACATTATTTATCTAGACATTATATTTTATTTCTTTATTATTTACACTATTTTTCACTCTAATATGAACACATAGTATCCCCAACATACCACCTGATACCCATGATACTAGTTAGAATTGTTTGGTATATGGGGAGACATACCTATGATATAATGGCGACTGTTGATCTGAGCACCAATTAGTGGTTTGGGGCAGTGGGGCATTACAAAGTGATATCTAAGGTTTATTTTATTTTTTATTACTATTTGGGAAAGGTTGATAAGAGTTAAGTCATCTTTAGAAAATGGTATAGAACTTGTTCATAAGACTATCCTCCCCATTTATGGGGGAAGTCTATGTTTCTGAGGATAATATTACTACTCATGATATTCACTTTTAATGTCAATTTTTTTTCATCTCAAGTGATGCACATGAATATGAGGTTATTGATTTAGAGTATTTTAGAGATTGTAGAGTATGGTAAAATGGAGTGTGTTTATGCCTTATATTAAGCATGTAGAATTCATATGTCATTTTCATGATTTCATGTTATTGTTTACCTGGACAGTGACATGGGTCGATATTTAAGGTGTCCAAAACTATTTATACAGTATTTTCTTATATAAGTGTATTTCAATATGTCACTTAACCAATATTTTAAATATATAATTGAATGTTATGTGATTTTGTTCTTTCTCATTATAAAGTGTCATCTAAATAAAATTCCAATTATAACTTATAGAGTGTTTTCCTCTATACTTGTAATCGATATTTCATTTAATTGCATATCAGGTGTGAAAATTTCTTATTAAAGTAAATAGTTAAAATTAAATTATGTGATCAATTAACTTGATTATTATGTCACATCAACTAAATTAAATTCAAATGAAAAATTATAAATAATTTTCCTCTACAACTTGTAATAGTAATTTCATTTAACTAATCCATGTTAATGTTAATTTTGGGAAATGAAAAATGGAAGTATAAAATAGTGAATCCTATATATATATATGATGTGGACCTAATGGATAATTGGTGTTTGACCTTTTGTAGGGTAGTTTGTTCTATTGAGATCACCCGAGTTATATGATTCCTATGATACTTGATGTAGAGTAAAGTAAGGAATTATGCTATTATATCTCTTATTAAGATGTAATATTGTAAATCTTATTTGGTGGAGTGTGATTTGGTGTAGGTCATAACATCCATAGCTTAAGTTTATGAATGGAAAAAATGGGGACTAGAGAGAGAGCCCATGTTTTGAGAACATTATGATATGGTATGTATATGATAGTGGGTTTCTTTACCTGTTACAACTATGATTAATCCTTGTGGGTTTATGCTTGACCCAATGGTAGGTATCTTGGTTTGAATCAAGACTTTATAGGAGTAACCTTACATTATAGGGTGTGAGTGAAGTGGATAACAAGATTTTACTGCTTATCCACCATATTTATATAGGAATGTGAGTTTTAGACAACCCTAGAGTGGGTAGTTGGTTTGAGTGTGAGGTTTTTAATGTATGTGTGTGAGAATAGGGCCTCAAGGGAAGTCTCATACAAAAATTACTGATATGTATTAGTTTTATGAGTGGGATAATTATATGTAACATAATGTCAATAAATTGTTATTATTTTTGATACCTGGTCTATAGGACTTTTTGAAATTATATCATAGCCTTTCGAACATAGCTCAGGATGATGGTGACTTAGCAAGTTGGTGATTGAGGAAAACTCAAGACAGGGGTTATCCCTAGAATGTGAGTTCTTTTGGAATGAGGATCTTGGGTGAATACTCATGTATGATAAAAATTCCCTAGAATTATTGTTAGGGTGTGATAAGGGATATAAATACGCCTTGAGAATGTATGGTCCTCAGTCACAACGTGTTTTTAGATTCTCTTGGATAGGTTTGAGTAAGGGAACATGAATTCCTTGAAGTTTTTTGATATTGAGACCGATTTTGGAAGGAAGTATTGTTTGGACACAAAGATTTATTAATTACTAGTGTATTTTATAATGAGATGGTCAATAGTGACCCTAGATGGTATAATATAGGTGGAGTAGACAATGGTTTGATGCTTCAATTTTTAGAAAAATACTTTTGTGATGGGTGGTTGAGTGAATAGTTTTAGAATGGGATATGTTATGGTTTTAAATAGCGTAGAGGGTGAATTTTTCTTGGTGAAATTGGAATGCGGGTGAGGAATTTCCAGTGGATTATACAAATGAATTGAGTTTTGATGAGACATGAGCCACTAGATATTGAGTTAGTTTTGTTATCAGGTTGTGTAAGAGTGTAAAACTATTGAACTTGAAAATATTAGCGAGTTAAGCGTGCATTGGGGATGTTCTATACTATTTTTCTTGTGGAATAGGTCATGTGGTAATGTAAATACATAATTATTAAATGATCAAGAATATATGCGTGTAGTCTAGGGACCAATTTTAATTTAATTATAGGCTTGCGAGTATGGTAGCCTTAAGCCTTAGTTAAGAATCATGATGTTCCTATGGTTGGAATAATAAAATGGCTGGAATAAGGTGTGGTGACATGGTGGATATGGGATCTACACTTGTTATTGGTTATCATGATAAATGAGCATGGAATAGGAGGATAAAAATGCACGTATTGACACTAAGACCTTTTGATATCACAAGTGAGGAATGATATAAGTGAGGCTATATGGCGGGCAGTGCACCTTTTGATGGATAAGGGCATGACTCACATTTTGAATGAAACTCTAGTGGATAATATGAATAATGGTCATAGTGAACTGGGAGTGGGTGGTTTTTGGTTTTTCATAATCTCACTTAGGTATGAGGGGGTAGTCACATCCTATTGGTGCATGCAATAATAGATAGTGGATGGAATGTGGATCTTAGAGTTTTGGTTTAATGGATCGATGGAGGGAGTACTCCTTTAGCAGGGAGTATCAAATTGGTCACATACCTGTGGTTCTACGTATTTAGGATTGTAGATGTAGTGAAATTGGTTAGTTTATGGTAGAAATGACTTTGATATTTCAGTGTGTGGATGAATATTATTTTATTCGATTTTGTAAGGAGTACTGGATTTGAAGTTTGGATGCAATGCTGGTGGATGTTCAAATATTAGAATTAAAATAGAGGTAGAATTTAGTGATCCAAGTGGGATTTGGATCAAGGGAATTTCTATGCTCACTGCATAACAAAACAATAGTTTTTATTGGTTGGATATTTAATCATGGAATGGCATTAGGATTTAAGTTTTCACCATGATGTGTATGCTTGGACATCTCAGGATGCCATCGAGAACGAGGTTTAATGGCCGGGAGGTGTGGTGGTTCTTCAGTGGGAATAAAAAAGTGATTGTAGGGAAGTTTGGATGGATAAAGTGTAACACCCCAATATTTTAAAATATATTTCTCTTTAAATAAATTTTATTTCCTTGATAACTTTCTTTACACACAACATTGAGTTTAAACGAACCACAATACACTATTAAAATATTATTATTTAATGTGATAGTTATCGTCTATCCATTGGATTAGTGGGTATTAATAATACTAAATAAATTATGAAATATGTATAGTTTAAACATTTATAAAATGAATTCATTTCTTATAAATTATATATAAATGAAAATAAAAAACATTTGAAAATAAAGGAGATGTTTTTATGAAAAACTGTTTTTATGCGTGAAATGTGTTTTTATATTAATAAATTAAATTAATAAATATTTGTGAATAATTATAGTTAAATTTATATATTATATATTCAATCAAAATTTTTAACATTCATATAATATTTTTTATAGGAACGGGATAAGAAAAAATCTATTTTTATGCTTAAAAACCTATTTTTCTAAAAAAATCGCCATGATTTTGACACTTATTTTAAATTGAATTTATTCCACTTATAAAAATTAAAAATTTAAACATGGATTACATGTTTAGAATTAGAAGGTATAAATTTTGTAAATATATTCCTTTTATGTTATGCATTATGAATAGTAATTATGTTAAAATTTATGACCTTATTTAAGGGTAATCAGATTAACCTATGTTAAAACTAAATGTTAAGGTCCTTATTTTTAATATTAATTATTATTTTATAAATTTAATACGCCCCTTATCATATTATTCGCTAAATTTAGTTTTTTAATGGGCTCTTTTCTTTGAAAATGACATATATAATATTAAAAGTAGGGAAAAATAAAAAATTTCTCTCTCTTAGTTTTAACTATATCTTATGTGTCAACATATGGGGAAAAAGTTTTGAATGAATATTAATGTTTCTTTTAACATTAATGAAATAATTTTTATCATGGTAATTTATTTATAATTTTTATTAAATATATAATTACCTTAAATTATTACCAAATACTGACATAATTTTTATTAAATTAATAGAAAAATAATAATAAATGATATTAAAAATATTAAAAGTAATCCAATTTAATTTAATTAGTGTATTAAACGAATATTTTGGATATACACGACTTGTTAGGAATTTATTAAAATATTTTATTCTTATTCCATCTTTGTATTGATGTCTTTCAAGTCAAATTAAATGAATAGTTCTAAAAGTGAGAATAATGATATTTTATAATAAATAATATTTTATTAAATGATTTGAAAATCATAAAATCTTATCTTTGTCCAAGTGAATGAAGTATAGTTTAAAATATAAACCATGGTACCTTTATGAGTCATTTTTTCATTTATGGAATATTCTTAACCCTTTAAGATTGATATCATTGCAACCATGATTACTGTCAAAAATGGTTAATGAAGGTATTAATAAAAAAATAATGTTTAAAATGATACTAAAATATACCTAAATTTAATTTGATTATGTTATTAATACCCCATAATATATTTATTTTAATTCATGTTCATTTGGAATCATTTTTCTTGATAATTAATTTATTATATTTTAATCTTTTAAGAAATTCCAATTTTTTCCTCTCTCCCCCTTACAAAAGAATACCCTTCCTTTATTTTCATTTCTCCACTTTGAGCCTTATATATCTAAAAAACCTGAGAAATTATCTTTTAAACTTCCCAATAAATATTCTGTAGGTTCTGTTATACCCAAAAGTCAAACCCTAAGGTTCTTAAGAGGAGATTGAAAGGATTTCTTTGAAAGAAGAGGAAATTGCCTTAACCGATCACTTAAATTTTCAATTCTTATTTAAACACCTTTTAATATACGGTATTTATAATAAAATTATAAATTAATTATAATAAATATACTTAAATGTTATTATTATTATTAAACCACCATTATCAACCCTATTTCCCTTCAAATGGGAAGTGAAAGTATCACTCGTGCATATGTACAACTTACCGTCTCCACGTAGCGACGCAATTCATTTTCCATATCCTTGTTTTATGGATGGGTATTATAATAGGATTAATTTTTATATTTTATATTTATGAAATAATTATTCTTATATAATGATAATATCATGTCTAACTTCTTAACTTATAATCTGTCGGAAGATGATAACGTCACCTGTGTGTCAGTGTAGACTACTACCTCCATGAAGTGATGTGATTCATTTTTTTTCTATGTTTTATAAGGATAGTAATAAGGATGTATTTTATGAATATATATGATATATATTATATAATAAATATTATGGAAATTTTAATTATTTTTTACCTTTCTTTCACTCCATCTATCAGAAAGTGAAATCAACATTCCTGGCTATGTGTGACCTACTATCTCCATAAATAATGTAATTCATTTTTTATATATAATTTATAGATAAATAAAAATTTATATTTATTGAATATATATTATATTTATATCATGATTAACATGTTTAGATAATGGAACAATGATCAAAGTATAAGAATCGAAATATACATGAAAAACAAAGCAGTTATCACCTGTAATACTAATTGTAATAAATAATTTTTAATAAACTGGTGATAAAATATTATAAGTAAATAATTATTGATATGATATATATAATTATTTATATTTAATATATGTGTGATAAATATATATTTATTATACATGAGTTTTAGACTCATATAGATGAATTCTAAACTTTGGTAAGAGTTTTTTGTTATAATCTCATTATTTATGATCTAGTTTCTAATGGTGACATAATATGATCTACCTATAAATAATCCCATGAATTTTCTTCTAATATAATTATTTATCTATAATACATGTTCTTACATTCATTTTCCTCACTTTATTTACTCAATAGATCGAAATAATTGTCTTTTAAGGAAAACTGACTTTGTTTTTCACTTTAGCTGAAAAACCTTTTTATATTGTATCCCTATTTTCTAAAAATGTTTTCAAGAATGTTTTTAATATTATACTATGATTATTTAAAATAATTATTACAAATTATATTATTTTTAAATAATTATCTAAAAGGAGTTCTTTTTACATTTTTCAAATGAGGTAGTTTTTGACTTTTTTCAAAAGTGGGAAAGGAATATTTTCATTTACCTTATAAGGATGGAACATTATTTACAAATGACATGAAAATTAAATGATTTAAATATTAATTTACAAGTTTCCATGTATATTTTAAAATAAAAATTTATCATTAATATTTTGGATAATATTATATCTAAACTAACTAATTTCAAAGTAAAAAAAGATTATTTTCCTCAATAAATGTTATATGTGATATTTTAAAGAATTTTTTCATCTATAATGACATACTTATATATTACATAAGTTTTACAGAGGATATTATCCAATTATACCATCCTTATTATTTATCTATATGGTTTTTTATAATAAGATTTTAATGAAATTCATTTCATTTCCATGGGTTTTGTTATGATGATATGTTTATGAAACCGGTTTCCTTTTGCATGGATTATGCTATTATGAAATGTTTATAAACCAATTCAATTTTTAAGGGTTATGATATGATGATTGTTTTGTGATGTTTTAGAACACATATATTTTATTTTCATTATGTGATAGGTGAGACCTGAATTATATATCCAACCAATGAATTGGGTAAAGATGGATATCTCATGAGATAAATAGGGATGGAATGGGGAGTGTATCCAGTTCAGTAAGGGAATCTATTCACTATGATAGTCTTGGGAGTGAAAATTGACTACTATGATGATTTAGGGAGTAATCATAATCCACCATGATAGTATTGTAAATGATCCATTATAACTAAGGAAAGGATTTCTATTATTATGTGTATACTAATAATTTATATATTATTCCAATGCTATGATATCACAAAATATATTATTTTATTCCTTTATTATTCATGTTTTATGATTTTACATGATTTATTCCATGACCCAATATTATGATCTATGATATGAAGGGTATGGTTTTCGAATTTTATTCCCTTGTTTTTATACAATTATACTCATATTCTTATACCCTTATTATCATGTTATGTTTAAGTGATCATTGATATCTTCCTTATTTACCATTACTATGCATTTGATCTCACCCTTTCTTATGATTACTCTCCCAAGGTTATAATTAAATGTTTCACGTAATATATATCTAAGAAGGATTAATGTTTTTTGGAATATTGTGCGAGATTATGTAGTTTACTTATGAACCGGCTTTTTATGCAATAATGTTTTCAAATATACTATACCTATATGATTCTACAATGAAGTTTTAAGTTATATAATGAATATTTAGTTACTAATATGTAATATCTATGTATTAAAAGTATGGGTTTATATATTTGGTATAATATTAATGTTTTGATACCTTTGAAAACAAGGATTAGAAATATTTAGTGAGAACCTTGGGTATAACTCAAAGTATAGGATAACATCCTCAAATTATGGTAATGATCATGGATAACCTCAGTTAAACCTAAGGTGTCATAGATTTAAAATAAAGTTTCATTATTTAGATATAAAATAAATGATTTTTCATGAATACATGGTTTTACACTATGATTTTTATTGCCCACTATATGGTTTTTTATTTTAGTTAATGATTTGAATTTGAAGTAACCATGTTAACACTAAATGTGATGGAAAATAAAATTATTGTACTCCTAAGAAACTAAATATTATGGTATATGGAGTAAAAAAATATTGTTTTTATGATTACACAATTTTCTCAATCTACAAATCTTAATGAGGTTCAAAAAAAGAAAAAAAGTCAGCAACATTCTATTGATTCCTTCATAAGGAAAGACCCGCCTTCTTTTAGTAGGTATTTTGATCCACTATTTACTGAGAAATGGATCAGTACCACTGAAAATATATTTTCCAATCTCCAGTATTTGGAACATGAAAAAGTTATTTTGGCTATTTATCATTTGGAAGACAACGCAAATCAACTGTGTAATCTTATCAAGAACACATGGTAAAAAGAAGAAATTGACTCCCGGGAGTGGGATGAGTTTAAGAGATTATTTTATAATAAATAATTACCTCATATTATGTTTTTATTAATATGGATATGAAATTCCATTAGATAAAATATAAGGTTGATGAATCTATTGATATCTATGAGGAAAAGTATACAAGACTTGTGATGTATGCTTCTAGTATTATCTTCCAACATGAAAGTAAGGTTGATCGATTCTTCAGTGGATTAAAACCATGTATCTAAAGGTAATTATTCATACAGAAATTTAGTATATATGAAGATATAATTTGAGGTGTTGTCAAGGTGGAAATTTATGTTAGAGTTACCCATAAATTTCAGGGTTTTGATAAGAAAAGAAAGTTGTATTTCAAAGGAAACTCTAAAAAACATTGTGAGAAGAATATGAACTTTCATTTATTCTCAAAGTGTGAAATTAAACATGGAGAAAATTGTCTTAAGGGGACTGGTAAATTTATTAAGTGTTTAAAATAAGTTCATCAGACAATAAAATTATGAAATGATGTGAAGAGACCAGTTAATGAAAGGAATAATGAAATATTTCAATAGAATGTTGCACCCACATTCCATTTTTTAAAATTAAATGAGTATGATAATTATGATATCCTATAGTCAAATATGAATTATAATGATGATGATCAATGTCATAAACCTCTTAATACTTCATATAAAGATAAATATAATGAGATCACTATTACTTATGTGGAGTATGATAATGAAGTGGTAAAAGGTACACTTACCATCTACTCTAGAACTACTAATGTATTATTTGAGTCTGTATCTACCTACTCTTTTACATCAAAGTAATTTACTAAGGATGTCACAATACCACCTCAATGATTATATGTTGATTTTTTAGTGAAAATCCGTAATGGTATGATGATCACATCACAAGTCTATGATATATATCTAATTGAAGTTTGTGGGAATGTGCTTCCTAAAAATCTCTTTATTCTCCCTATATATGAATTAGATGTTATTTTGGGAATGGATTCGATTTATTTACATAAATTTCACATCAATTTATAATAAATGGAAGTCACATTTGTTATAATGAACCAAACTATGATTTTTTATCAGTGTGAAAAGAAATATAAACTTTTACTGGAAATTGTATCCATTGTATGGGTCTTGATTACTACTAAAAAGGGTGTTTATCTTAGATGGTTGGGGATAAAATCAACATAGATGATAAAAATATTTTGTGGTATTTTTTATATGTATTTACAAAAGAGTTTCCGAGTATTCCACTGAATCATAAAGTTGAATTCTAAATAGAACTCATACCTAGTGCTACATGTAACATACTTTTACCAATCTGAAAGATATGCCTTTAAACTTGTCACGGATTTTCCTTTTTATTGACTAGGTAGGTAGGAGAATGAATTGGGATGATACCTATAATTATGAATTCAAATATTTATTGGACTCTCATATTTAACCGGTGTTTTCTGAAGGCTACCGAAGGGTTGCACACCATGTAACTAGGCTACACGGCGTGTAATGGTTTCTAGAGGCAAGTTGTGAAAGGATTCACACTATGAAGGTTACAAATCATTCCTAGAATTTACATATCAGGAGTTATTTAATGAATTTTTCTCAATTTAAAGTGATGATATTTTTGGTGGTTATGAAACTTAACTATTTCATGACGTGAAATGGAATTACACATCATGTAATACCTCAACTGTGTTTTCTTAAATGGGAAGCCCGATTGAGATGTATTTTCTCCTCCACTATAGTTTCTTCTCCCTACACCTAAATCCTTCCCCATGTGATCTTGATGCTATACAACCCTCTTGTATCTTTTCATTTTATGTTAGATCATTGTTATGCTTGTGGTGTGATTCTCGGGAAGCGTTCTCCTTTGTTCCTCATCTTTATCTTGCTCTCCAACTATGGGATTTCAACAGATGATCCTAAAATTGATGGATCTATGCTCCGTCATGTTGGATCTAATTTATAGGTTGAGTTTTTAGTCCTTCTACACCTCCGTTCTTGTTAACGGGTGTCGTTGCAAGTGTTGGGTTTCTGGAAAAGTTCGGAAATTATACCATGTTTAGAAAAATTTATTAACATTGAATTGATTGATTTATTTAAACTTATAATTGAAATTCAATTACTCAAACATGATTTCAATTGATGTAGTAAAATCTAATTCCAGTGAATTGGGATATTTGAAATGGTTTTAGATTGAGGATTTGGAAAACCCCTATTTTTATTGAATTAAGGTGTGGTTATAGAAATTGGTTGATTTAAATTTTTTAATCTAAATTGGAGTTTTGATGGAAATGATTTCAATTAAATTGTTTAATTTAATTGTGGAAATGAATTTTAAAATTTATAGAATTTGCTTTGAATGGATTTCAAACATGTGAAAATGTCTTAAAATGTTTTTATAGAAATCCAGTGGTTTTATCTTGTTAAAGAGGCGTGTTTTTGATTAAAAACCATTTTTCTATTAAATAGAAAATTAGAATTGAAATGGAATAATAGGATTGAATTTCATTTTAAGTAGTCTTAAAATAAATTTCCCATCATTGATTGTGTAATACCACATACAAGACTTAGGTAGTTTTTAAGTTATTTGGATACACTCTATGCTATTACAACGTTCCAAAACATACATGCATCGGGTCACATCCCCAATGTGATGGTGATGAGTTTACTTTGTCTAGTGTTAGGGTGACATGTGTGTATACACATATTGATGGGATCACTTAAATAGTGTGTATTCCTATATCTTGGAACATTCTTACATTTTTGCAGATGACCACGTTTCTTGCTTGTTTATATTTGAGATATAAATGAATACCAATGTTGTAAAACTGCTTTACATGACTTCTAAATTTATATAAACTATTTTATGTAACTATTTTATTTAATCCATTATTTTATAAATATTCCATCACTTTTAAATCCTTTTCTTAAATTATGTTTCTATCATTTGAACTATATATCATGATTGTTTAAATATGATTTGAAAATACCAAACCTAATTATTTTAAAAACTGAAATAATTCTGTTGGTTAATATATTGTTAGAATCTATTATGTAATCCTTGGTGAGACCCTAATAGGATTTTTATATCACACCATACTTTTGCCTTTAGGTGTTTTTAGATTTTCTCCTTCCAGGTTTGAACAAGGGGAAAGGATCTCATGGAGGTGGATACAGCTATTGAACCTTGGTCTTGGTGAGTTTTACCCTTAGGGTCTTGGGATTATTTCCTATTTTGGTACTTAGGTTAGATTACTTCAGTATTTTTTATTCCCTGTTGTATTTTTTTTATTTTAATCCAAGTAGAGTTTATGTTCTTATGCATACGGACTTGTCTCTTTTTTTACTTCTGTAATGTTATGAAAAAAACCATTCCTACATTCAATTGTATGATGCCATGTGCTATTCACTAACCCATGGAGATTGGGATTACCCTTTGGGATATGTCAGGTATGACTTGGTTATCGGGTAACCAGGGTACCCATGTTGGTTCATGACAAAATGGATTCAGAGGAGGATGTTGAGGTTCTATCTTAAAGTCAGTATGTAGTTGACTGAAGATGTAGTTACAATTGAGTTCCTGGCGAGCTCCCACCAAAATGAAACTTAAGTCTCTAGGGGTGGTTAATGAAGGACGCCTTTTGGAATTATTCTAGTATTTTCCCTATTTTTATTTAGATAGAGTGAAGTCAATATATCATTATTCTATCCATTGGTAATAATATTCTTTATTGCTCAGTTTGAGTTTTAGAATGATTTATTTATTATTATTTTCTAATTTTTTGTATCATAATGACTCCATGAAGACACATAAATTAGATCTAGGAAGAATCTACTACTTAACTATAGTGAGAGAATCTTTTAGTGGACCCAAATCTAGAAGAGGTGATTGTGCACACTGTCCAAGCTCTGGGACAAGCACCACCTCCAGTTCCCATTCTAACTCCACCTGTGGATCCTCAAGGGGATGTTCTATGAAATCATTATCAAGAGTTCATTCATTAGAATCCACCTATTTATAAAGGCCCCACTAATCCAACATATGCTGAGGAATGGTTGGGAAATATATAATTTCTCTTTTAGTTGTTGGTGACACCAGATGAGATTAAGGTAACGTGTTTCACCATCGTGTTGGAATTACCGATCATGAGATGATGGGACATAATGGTGATGGAAAAGAAAAATGAGGGATTATCATAGAATGAATTTAAAGTTATTTTTACCAAGAAGTTATATCTAGATTCAATAGTTTTGGTAGAGGATGTGTATTTTTTCAAACTTGAGTAGGCTAACAGAACCGTAATGAGTATTCAAATCTATTTTCTGAGTTGGTGATCTTTACATCTAAGATTGTATCTAATGATAGGATGAAGGATAAACATTTAGATTTATTACTTTTATTAGATATTTGTTCCCAGGTTTTCTTGCTAACTCTTCCCACTTATGATGACGTACTGGATAGGGTGATAATGGCCGTGATGGACCTAGCTGGAAAGTCATGGTTATCAGGAGGTTATTTATCTCCCATTGGTAGTGTGATTTCCTTTAATGGAAAATGGAAGTGTGATGATTATCATGGTAGTTATCGATAGTAGGGTCTAAAAAACATGGAGTATGTCCTTTTATTTGCTATCAATATGGAAAGCCAAAACGTTCTAAGAGGGTTTTCACTACGAAACCAAAGAACTGTAGCTCATGCGGACATTCTGGACACTTACAAAGATTTTTCCATAATATTGTACTCCGTGTAGTGGGATAGGAGCATCAGACCCTCCTACAACTTTAGGTAAATTAGATAATTCACATATAAAAAGGTTCCAACCACCAGCATCTAGAACAATGCTACTTTACACAGTGGAAGAGTCTCTAGAGGAAGCATACATGAATACAAAATCTATGAGAGGTACCATTACTATAGATTTATCATTAGTGAATACTCTATTTAATATTGTTGCATCTCACTCATTTATTTCAATCCATATTTTTAATCTACTTAATCTTCATATGGATATTTTACCTTGTTCAATGGATATTACTACAACCATTGGTACAAAGAGAGAGTGGGGTCTCTATAATCTTTTTTGTGCCTTATCTTTATCTAACGTTGAGCTAGATTGGATTCTTATAGTGCTAGACATGAAATCACTTGATGTCATATTCAGGATGGATTGTCTCATTACCAATAAATACCAGAATGATTGTTATCTTTAGAGGGTCTACTTTACTAAACCAAGTGTTGTGTCTCTTTTAGTTCAAGGAGAATGGGGACCAAGGTATAGTAGGGACATAACTTCTTATCTGGAGTTGGGGAAAGTAATATCAGTGTTTTATTTTGATTTGTAATAGTAATCATTGAGCATTGATCTCTATCCAGTTTTGGTCGAGTTTCTCGATGTGTTTCTTTCGGATTTCTCTGGTTTCCCACCAGCAAGAGATGTCATGTTTTACATTGACTTGATGCCTGTAACTCAAATAGTTTCAATTCCCTTTTACCAAATGGATCAAGGTAAAATTAAAGATCTGAAGCCCCAATTGGATGATATTTTGGAGAAACGATTTATACTCCCTGGTGTGTCACCTTGGGTGGTGCTAGTTCCCTACAATATGAACGATGACGGTTCAGTTTTCTTATGTTTTGATTAACGAAATATCAATAAAATTATGATAAAGAACAATTGTTCATTTCCATGGATTGATGATCTGTTTGGTCAATTGAAATGGGAGAATTAGTTTTTAATGATCACCCTATGATATAGTTTCCATCAGTTGAGGATAAAAGAATCTAACATTTAGAAAACTACCTTTTGGATTAGGTATGGCCATTATGAGTACCTTGTTATTCCCTTTGGACTGAAAAATCATCCTGCAGTTCCCATGGATCTAATGAAAATGATTTTCCATGAGTATCTAGATACCTTTGTGTTAGTCTTTGTATATGAAATCCTTGTTTACTCCATGTTCGAGGAGGATCGTGTGCATCATCTGAGGCCAGTTTTGAGTCTACTGAGAAATCACCAACTTTACACCATAATTTCAATGTATGACTTCTTGATTCGAGAAGTGAAATTATTGGGATATTTGGTGTTTGAGTAGGGTATATCAATTTATCCCGGTAAGGTAAAGGATTATATGACTAGGTATCAACCATGGAATTCCTTAAATATTAGAAGTTTCATGCGATTAGCTGGATATTATAATCAATTCACGAAGGAAATCATCAAGTTGGCTTCTCATATGACTGCACTGACTTCGAAAGGGGTGATGTTTTCTTGGAATTAAAAATGTCAGAGTTATTTTGTTTAGATGAAACATATTTTGACTATTGTACCAGTTTTTACTCTTTTAAAGGTTAGGAAAGGCTATGTGGTCTTTTTTGATGCATCAGGTTCAGACTTGGGCTGTGTTCTTATGAAAGGTGATCATATAGTTGCTTATGTATCTCATTATCTTAGGCCACACAAGAATAATTATCCAACCCATGACCTTGAACTTGTTACTGTGATGAACACACTTAAGTATTGGTGGTACAATATTTTTGGAGAAAGGTTTACTATGTGTTCAAACCATAAAATATTGAGTTATATCTTATCTCAAAAATATTTGAATCTCTTTCATAGTAATTGGGTAGAGTACCTATAATTTTTTGACTTTAACATCACTTATACCCTAAGGAAAGGGAATGTTGTTGCAGATGCATTGAGCCGGAAACTTCCAACCCATGTAGTGAAAGAATCTCTATAAGAGTGAAATTTTATGGATCTCATTGCACAATTGCATATTGGAGTTCAAGAGAAAGGGTTTGATGTTTCTTTAGCTATTGTTTAGTTGACATTCTCTCTTCTTGAGATAATTATTTATAATCAAGAGCTTGATGATGAATTTCATAGAATTAGAGACTCTATTTGTATTGGGGAGATAGTTTTACATTGTTAATTATCCAAAGAGGGTGTTCTATGTTATCATAATAATTTTTTTGTGCTGTTAATGAAAAGGAAGGTTGTGAAGAGGGATTTTCATAATTTATAATGGATTGTGCACCTAGAAACAACTATTATGTTATATAACATGTTTTGGTAGTTCTGGTGTCCAGGTATGAGATAGGGAATTGTGGAGTTTGTCTAGCGTTGCAATATATGCTAGCAGGTGAAGTCTGAGCATCAAAAACCTTTAGGATTACTTCACCCACTTTCAGTCCCAACATGGAAGTGGGATAAAGTATATTTGGACTTTTTGATTGGTTTTCCTTGTACCCAGATAAAGAATAATGTGATATGGGTTGTGATCGACAATCTGACCAAATCGAATCGCTTCATACCCATTCATAATACAACCAAAATCGAGGAGTTGGGAAATCTCTACATAAAGGATATCCTTTTTTTGCATAGAGTCCCATCTTTTAGTCTATAATAGGGATCCTCAGTTCACTTATCACTTTTGGAGAGGTCTCCATAAGGCACTGGTATCTTTGGTCCATTTGAGCATGTCTTACCATCTACAGTCAGATGGCTAGACAGAGAGAGCTATACATATTCTTGAGGATATGCTTCGTGCTTGTGTTCTAGGCTTTGGTGGGGATTGGGATGATCACTTGGGGATGGTTTAGTTTACTTATAACAATAGTTATCAAATAGTGATTATAATGACACCTTTTGAGGCCTTTTATGGTTGGCGTTGTAAATCTTCATTATGTTGGTTGAAGATCTGTGAAAGTTCCTTAGTTGGACCAAGCCTGGTGAAATAGACAACAACAGTGATCCAATTAATTCATCAGATAATTTTGAAAACATAGAGTTGATATAAGTCTTATGCTGATTATCATTGTAGACCTTTGGAGTTCTCAGTTGGTGACCATGTGTTATTGAAAGTTTCACCCCATTTGGTTTATTAATAGCTTGGGAGGAAAGGGAATCTTGCTCCTCATTTTTTGGGTCCTTTCGAGGTTATTGAATAGGTGGGGAAACTTACATACCATTAAGCACTTCCACTGCAGCTAACATTGATGTATAACGTAATACATGTATCATAGATGATAAAGTTTTTATCTGATCTATCTCATGTTTTGAGTTGGTGTGATCTAAATATTGAACTTTATTTATCTTTGACTGAGCGACCAGTCCGGATAGTTGATTATGAGACCAATGTACTTCATGGAAGGATGATACCTCTAGTTCATGTGCAATGGAAGCACAGTTCTAATAATCACAATACATGGGAACACGATGCACTAATAAGAGAGAATTGACCTTAACTTTTTGGCATGGAAGCTTTTACATAGGATTTCTCAGGACCCAAAGTTTTTAGGGTGGGGAGGTTATAACATCCCGCTACTAATCAGATAGGTATAATTTTATCCTTGTCATGTATTTTCCTTTTTTCTGGTTAGGTAGGGTTGATAATGAATTGGGAGGATACCTATAATGGTGAAGTCTGAGATTCGGTGGACTCTAAACCTTAATTGATATTTTCTATAGGCTACTGGAGGGTTACAAGCCATGTAACTTGGTTACACAATGTGTAATCGTTTTTTGAGGAAATTTTTGATAGGATTCACATTGTGAAGGCTACACATCGCAAATATCCTTTAAATGTTGTGAGTTATTTAACAAACAATTTTCAATTTAATGCAACACGTTTTTCAGCAGTTATGGAACTTAACTATTTCATGAAGTGAAGGGGTATTACACATCGTGTAATAAACCAACTATGTTTTTTTGAATAGGGATATCTGCTAAGAACTATTTTCTCCTCTACTCCTATTTCTTGTACCTCAACCTAAATCCTTCCCTAGGGGGCTTGAAGCTATCCAACCCTCCCAAATCCTTTCATTTCATTTTCGATCATCATTCTTCTTGTAGTGTGATTCATGGGTAAGCATTATCCTTCATTATTTATATTTATATATTTCTCCTCCTTTGAGATTTCAATAGATCATCTTGAAATTGACGAATTTATGCTACGTGATGTTGGATCTTATCTCTAGACTGAGTTTGGAGGACATTGACACCTCCATTTCATTAACAGGTGTCATTGTGAGTGTTGAGTTTTAAGAAAAGTTATACAAATTCCATATTATTTATACAAAATGATTAACTTTGAATTGATTTAATTATTTCAATTGTTGATATAAATTCAATTGCAAAAAACTTATTTCAATTGATTTAATAAAATCCAATTCCAGTTAATTTGGAGATTTGAAATGGTTTTGGCATGAGAAATGGGAAAAACCCCAATTCCATTTAATTAGGTTGTGTTTATGAAAATTTGGGGGATTTAAATTTTTTAATTTAAATTGGAGTTTTGATGTAAATGATTTCAATTAAATTGTTCAATTTAATTGTTGAAATGAATTGTGAAATTTATTGAATTGGTTTTAAATGTATTTAAATATTATAAAAATGTCTTAAAACGTTTTGATAGAAACCCAATGGATTTATCTTGTTAAAAAGGAATGTTATTGATTAAAACTCATTTTGATTTTAAATGAAAAAATGGAATTGAAATGGAATAATTTGAATTAATTTTCTTTTAAGCAGTTTTAAAATAAATTGCTTGTCATTGATCATGTAATAGAACATGAAATCCTTAGGTAGTTTGTACGTTATTTGGACACACTCTTTGCTATTGCAACGTTATAAAACATACATGTAGTGGGTCACATCCCCAACAGGATGGTGAAAAGTCACCTTTGGCTAGTGTAAAATGGACATATGTATACACAAATTTCTTGGATCGCTTAGAGAGTGCAAAGTTATATAGCATGGAACATGCGTACCTTTTGGTAGATGACCATGTTTCTTACTTGTTTTATACTAGAGATATAAAGGTATGCCAGTTTTTTAAAATTGTTTTAAATGCCTTTTGATTTTACATAATCCATTTTATGTAACTATTTTATCTAATCCATTTTTTTAGAAATATTCCATCACTTGTAAATCCTCTTCTTAAAGTATTTTTCCATCATATGAATTGTATATTATGAGTTTTTAAATATGATTTAAAAATTCCAAACCAATTTATTTTAAAAGTTGAAAGAATTCCTTTGGTAAATCTATTGTTGACATCTATTATGGAATCCTTAGTGAGTCCCTACTGGGATTTTTATCTCACATCCTTCTTGTGACTTCTAGTGTTTTTATATTTTCCCCTTCTAGGTTTGAGTAAGGGGAAAGGATCTCATGGAGGTGGATCTGACCATTAAACCTTGGTCTTGGTGAGTTGTGTCCTTAGGGATGTAGATTTTTTTTGTTTTAGTAATTGGGTAACAGTAATTTGGGATTTTTATGCCATGTTGTATTCTGGTAGTTTTCTCCCAGTGGATTTTCTTTTGTTATGAATACTAGCTTTTCTCTTTTTTTACTTTCGCAATGTTTGTGGAAAAAATCATTCCACCTTTCAATTGTTGGATGCCAAGTGCTAGTTGATGACCCATGGGGATCAAGAACACCCTTGAGGATATGTCAAGGATGGATTGGTTATCGAGTTACCAAGGTATCCGATCTAGCTCGTGAAACTACATATATTTCAAATACTCCATATATAATTCCTTTTATTGAGTTGCCTGAATTAAAGAAGTAACTCTAGTGAATCTTGACAAGGGATTCATTCTTCCAAGTGAGTCACTTTGAGGTGCACCTATTATTTTTGTTAAGAACAAATATGGATCAATGTGACTTTACATTGATTATTAGGAACTTAAAAAGATCACAAATAAGAATAAGTATCCTCTTACACATATAGATGACTTTTTTGATCAACTATACAGATATCAATACATTCCATGATTGATATTCATTTTGTATATCATTAATTAAGTTTCAATAAAGAGAATATTCCTAAGACAAAATTATGTACAAGGTATGCGCACTATTAACATATAGTGATTTCATTTGGTCTTACTAATTCCCCCACTATCATTTAGGATTTTATAAATAAAGTCTTTTGATATTACCTTTATCAATTTTTCATAGACTTTATATATGATATTATTATATATTTATAGAGTAATCAAGAGCATCAATATCACTTGAGGATTGTACTAAATACCCTAATGAAGGATATGTTGTATAGAAAATTTACAAATTGTTAATTTTGGATACAAAAAGATTCATTTTTCGGTCACAACAACTCATGATAGGATATATAGATGGATCAATAAAAGATGAAAGTTAAAGAATGTTGGACTATATCAACCACTATGACTGACATCTATAGTTTTCTTGGTTTTGATAGATATTATCAATTATTTTTAGATAATTTTTCCCAATTATCTAATCCACTCACAAAGTTAACTTGGAAGGGTGACAAGTTCCTTTGGACACCTGAATGTCAAGAATATTTCAAGGAACTAAATAGAGGGTTATTCACTATACCTATTCTTACATTACTCAATAGTAGGGAAAGGATTGTAATCTATAGTGATGAATTGAAGAAGGAATTAGAAGCATTCTCATGGAGAATGATATGATGAAATCTTACACCTCATGACAGTTAAAGGTTCATGAGAAAAAATACCCAATTAATGATTTAGAGTTAGTTGTGGAATTTTTTGAATTAAATATATAGAGGAATTATATTTATAGATAAAGGTATGATATATATAATAATTATAAAATCTTAAAGTATATATTAACTCAAAAGGAATTAAATATTCCCTAGAGAAGATGGATGTAGTTGATTAAATATTATGAATCCTTAATATATTACCACACCAGGAAAGAGAACAATGCGATATATGCTTTGATTTAAAAGGATCGTGATAGATTAAATATGATAAGGATACAAAAAGATCTAATATTTTTGGATTTTGAAAGTATAGATATAAAAATTTTTAAAGAAGGGGAGAAATATTATATTTCTCAAATGAATATTCAACCATATATACATGGTATGATTAAAGGGGTGTATAAGGAAGATATAGATCTATTGAAGAAGGTGAGAAATGTCCCTAAGTTTAACCTTGATTGTGATGGAGTGATAAGGTTAATGAACCGTGTATGTTTCCTATCAATACCATACTTCAAGAATGTATTATTTCATGAAGATTTTATTTTATTATTATCTATTCATCATAGAAGTACAAAGATGTATAGATACCTAAAAGAGTATTTCTGTTGAGACATCATGAAGAGAGATGTAATAGATTTTGAATCTTGGTGCTATGTATGTTAATAAGATAACGTCGGGAGATATAATTATAAGGGAATGTTACAACCACTACCCATATCTCAATGGAAATAGGAAAACAACCCCATGTATTTTTTCATTGGACCCCCCAAAACTTCTAAAGGAAACAATGATATTTTTGTTATAGTTGATCACCTTACAAAGTTAGAACACTTAATTTATACCATAAATGATTTATATCTTGATCATATTTCTAGAATTTAAATTAATCAAGTGGTAAGGTAACACGGAGTACCAAATTTTATTATATCTAATCATGATCTGAGGTTTATCTTGGTATTCTAGTGTAGTAATCATTTGGATCTAGATATAGAATTTTTTTTAGTTTGATATATCATATTAAAATAGATGGTCAGTTTGAGAGAACCATTCAAAACCTATAGGATATGATGATATCTTTATATATGGATTTCAAAGGAGGTTGGGATCAAAATCTTCATCTAGATAACATTTTTTACAAAAATAGATTTCACTCAATAATTTAGATGGATCCTTATGAATCCATTTATGGAAATAAGTGTAGAACTCTATTGTGATGGAATGAGGTTGGATAAATAAATCTATTGGGACTTGATATAGTTGAGTAAATGGTATAAAAAAATATGATCCATTTAGTAGCACATAAGTGCATCATGGAGATGACAAAAAAGTTATGATGATAATCATTGGTGAAATATAGAGTTTGAATTTAGTGATAAGGTATTTCTAAAAATTTATCCATGGAATAATATCATGAGATTTGGAAAGAATGTAAAGTTGATACCTAGATATATTTTCCCTTGTGAGATTCTTGATTGAGTAGGGATGGTAGCTTATCACATGGTGCTTCCATCTAACCTAGCTCAAGTTCATGATTTGTTCCTTGTATCTCTCCTAAGGAAGTAAATACATGATCCATCACATGTTCTAAAATCATAGGTTGTAACTATAGAGCATGATATTTTTAGGAAGAAAAATTAGGAAAAATATTGGATTTTAAAGATAAATTTATATGGATCAAGAATACTCACCTTGTTAAAGTTCTATGGAGGAATCAAAATTTCAAAGAAGCTACATGGGAACCTGATGTTGTGGTGAAACATAGATATCATTATTTTTTTGTATTGGAACGATGGAATTTAAAAGGATAAATTAATTTTAAGGGGGGGAGAATATAACACCCTGGTTTTTTATAAAATAATCCTCTTTAAATAATATTTATTTCTTTGATAGCTTGCATTACACACAACACCGGGTTTAAACAAACAATGATATACTATTAAAATATAATTATTTAATGTTTTATTTATCACCTAGACATTGGATTATAGGGTATGAATATAATTAAACAAATTACGAAAAATTTATATTTTAAACATGTATAAAATCAATATTTTTCCTATCAGTTGACTATAAATTAATATAAAAACCATTTGAAAATAAAGGAGATTCTTTTCTGAGAAACTGTTTTTATGAACAAAATATATTTCTATCATTATATTTTAAATTAGTCACTATAATTGAATTATTTTAATGTAATTTATATAGTTTATATTCAATCAAATGTTTTAACATTAATGATGGACTCCTCATGTATTAATCATATTTTAATGATCATAAATATCATTACTATTTACAAATCTCAATAAAAATTACAAATCTTATTAATGATCACAAATCACACATATCTTATCAATCAGGCGTATTTATGTTTCAAGTTATCATATACTTTATAATAGTTAAGTTCAATTCATTTTATGCATATTATTGTTTAATTCTGAATACAGATTTTTGTCTAAGTAAAAGACACTGTGAGCAAGACACAGACACCGTGAAGCCTAAGTCTCAGACACAGTGACAATGAGACACTGTGACACAATTAGCCTAACACCATGAAGCAAGACACTAAGAACAGACATCGTACGCTAGAAACTCTTCCAAACACGGTTAGAAAGAAACATTCATCAAGGCACCATGAATCCATAAAATATGAGCAAGGCACCGGAAGCTAGAAACCGTAATCAAGAAACCGTAATCCAGAAACCGTAACTGAGACACCGTGAAGGAGAAAACGTGAAGGAGACACCATGAAGGAGACACCATGAAGGAGACACCGTGAAGGAGACGCCATGAAGGAGAAACTGTGAAGGACATACCGTGAAAGAGAAACTATTTTCATAACTACTATGACACCATTTCTTAAACTCTTTTGTCATTTTACTATTTAACTTTTTAACGGTCATATTTGACAACTTTAATGAACTGACATAATTAATGTTTATTTGTAGACATAGTACTAGGTACAATGAACAAAATACATGGAACCTGTCGGCTCAACCTGATGAATTGGAAGATAAAGAGAAGTGTTCCCAAGAGGAAGAATATGCGTGAAAATACAGACAATACACGCGAGCACTGTACTGAACAGAAAGACAATCCTAAGCACAACTGTGAAGAAGACATTGGAAGATCTTCAAGAAAAGCTTTGTACCATACATGAAATTCGACACTACTGAAGAACACATGAAGTACATAACATCTTCACTCGGGAAGAACACAAGATGACCCTCGACACTCTGTTTTTCAACAAAAACTCCAGAGAAGGACTCAGAAGCATTTCTGCTAAATCAAAAGAGTCCAGAGCTGCACTGCTAATCACTAGAGCATTCTAAACTGTTTTGTACTTACTCTAAGTGATTCTTTTGTTTACTTTCGAGCAGTGTGTGTATTCTGTATATTTTACACACACACTGACTCATGCGCTGAACTAGAGGATTTCAAAGTCCTCACAACAAACCTTTTACTTATATTTACCCACGACAACTATGGAAGAGGTCCCAGTGTGGCCTGATCAATATTTGTTTTCCAACAAAAACTGTGGTAGAGGTCCCTGTGTGGCCTGGTCAGTCTATGAACTGTTGTTAACCCCGATCAAGGGTGTGGATCAGAGTTTATTTATATAAACTTCTTGGTGGAAGGTGATCACCAAGTGGAGTGGATTAGGTCTCGACTTGAGACTAAACCACTTGTTTTATATCTGTTGTGCATTAATAGATTAAGTTTAAAGTATAATATATATTTTATATTCCACTGCTAGTTACTTTGAAATACAAATCTATTTTAAAGTTACTTTGATAGTTAATCTAGCAAGTGTTTGTAACTATTTTAAATCAGTAGATTAGTTTCAAAAGATAATTCAATCTTTTGATTAAATTAACTGAGACCTAATCAATCTTTGAGAACCTAATTGAACTTTTATAGTTTTACAAATTCACTAGAATTTAACTTGTTTGATAAATTGTCGATTTTAATAGAAATATTTTTAATAGAAATTTTAATTGGAACTCAATTCACCCTCCTCTTGAGTATCCACTCTGACCAAAATTTGGTATCAGAGGATTTGTTTTTATTAACATATTTGAAAACATTAAATTTTTCAACTGTGATTTTAGTTGTATCTTAATGATCTTAAATTTCTATTAGTTATAAATTTTATCTCTTTAAATATATTTTTTAAAAACTAACTATGGATAATAGACTAGAAGGTGCTGCTACCAATATGCCACCTTTATTCAATGGTACAAACTATGACCAATGGAAACTTAAGATGAAAATTCACTTGGAGAGTATGGGGTTTGACATCTGGACCGCTTTAGAGACTCAATATAAGATTCCAAAAACTAAAAGAACTACTTGGGATGAACCTACTAAAACAGATTACAATAATAATTGTAAAGCTATGAATTCCCTGTATTGTGTTTCAGGAGATGAAGAGTTTAATAGAATATCTGCTTGCAAATCTGCTTATGAAATATGGGATACTTTGGGTGTTTCTCATGAAGTAACAACCAATGTTAAATAAATGAGATTGAACACTTATACTATTAAATATTATAATTTTAAAATGAAGACTGATGAACCTATTTCCGATATGTATCTCATGTCCAATGAGATTGTCAACACTATGAGCTCTCTTGGAAAGGTTGTTCCAGCAAAGGAACAAATTATGAGAATATTGAGATGTCTTCCAGAGTGATGGAGAGGAACATCTGTTTCAATAAGAGAGTCATGTGACATTGGTTCTCTGCCTTTCAAAGAGCTAATTGGTAAGCTTAATATGTATGAGGAAGAACTCAAGGTGAATAATAAAGAATATGATGAACCTAAAAGGAAGTCAGTGGCATTTAAGTCTACTGCCTCAAAGAACAAGGACAATAAGAAAGTTCACATACCTACTGAAAGTTCAACAAGTGAAAGTTCATATTCTGATAGTGATGCTGAGATGGATCAAATAACCATAAGATTTGAGAAATTCTATAGGAAGAAGAAATTCTTCAAAAAATCAAACTACAAAGGTAAATATGACAACAAAGGTCATTGGAAAAAGGATTGGAAGAAATCTAATAAGAGTGATGAAATTATCTGCTATGAATGCAAGTGAAAAGGTCACATTAAAGCTGACTGTCCAAAATTGAAGTTCAAGAAGAAACATGACTATAAGGACATCAAGTATAAGAAAGCAATGAAAGCAACTTAGAGTACTTCAGAAGACACTTCAAGTGATTCTGATTCTGCTAAGGATGAATATTCTCATAAATCTAACACGTGTTTTATGAAAAACACATCTGAGGTAACACTGGACCCTCCTGCTATAAATTCATACTATTCTGTAGTTGATTCTGATTATGATTCTGAATTTGAAAACATGTCTAGTGAATAATTATTTGAATATTTTAATATGCCAGAAGAGACCTGTAATGAACTTAAGGACAAGTAAAAAGCCTTAAAGAAACATCATACTTTATCTAGAACTGTTAAATCTACCCTTGAGATTGAAGAGGAAAATAATTGTCAACTGTTAAAAGAAAATACTGAACTAAAAATGTCTAATGAGTAATTGAGAAAGGACTTAGAAAAGTTCACAAATGGAAAGAACACTCTAACTCAAATTCTAGGTAAACAAGTGGAACCAAAGTATACTACTAGTTTGGGATACCAACCTGGACAGAGACAGTTTACCAAAAATAGATTTATTCCTAAATCCGGACAAAATTATACTTGTTCCAATTTTGGAAATTCATATGCCTCAACTAGTTATTCACATTGTTATAGATCAAAAAAAGTTTATATTTCAAAATCTATTTATTCTGTAAATTATATGAGACCCATAAGACAAATTTGGGTACCTAAAGCTTTACTTTCTAGCCTGTCTGGACCCAAGAAAATATGGGTACCAAAATCATTCTTTGTCTAAAACTGTTATGTAGGAGACCTGCTTAAAAAGTTCCTATTGGAAAACATGGTACATGGATAGTGGATTCTCAAGGCACATGTCTAGATATTAATCATGCTTTAAAAGCTTACTAAAGATTTATGGAGGATATGTCACCTTTGGTGATAATTCTAAAGGAAAGATCATTGGCATATGCCATATTGGTAACAATAACTCAGTTTTAATTTCTAAAGTTTTATTTGTTCATGTATTAAAATACAACTTGTTAAGTATTTCTCAGTTATGTGATGATGGTTTTAATGTTAAATTTTAAAATGATTCTTGTAATGTTTTTAATTCCAATTTTTTTTAGTATTTTCTACATTGAAAAAAGAAAATGTTTATGCTGTTGATTTGAATTCTTTAGCTAAACAAAATGTTGCTTGTTTAAATAATTTTCATAATGAATCTTGGATGTCGAAGAGAAGATTAGGACACTGCAACATTTATTCACTTAGAAAATTGACTAGAAAGAACATAGTTAGAGACCTACCCAAACTTGAATTCCCATCAGACAAAGTTTGTAATCCTTGTCAAAAGGGAAAGCAACATAAAGTTTCTTTTAAATCAAAGAAAGAAGTTTCAACTTCTCAACCTCTTGAGTTGGTTCACATGGACTTTTTTGGACCTTCTAGAGTATCTAGTTTAAATGGGAAGTATTGTGTCTATGTCTTAGTAGATGACTTTTCTATATATACATGGGTATAATTCTTAGCTCACAAAAGTGAAGCTTGTTCTTACTTTATTAAATACTCCATGTCTGTAGAGAATCTTAGTGGACATAAGATTAAGAACCTAAGAAGTGAACATAGTTGTGAGTTTGAAAATCATGAGTTTGAGTCTTATTGCTCACATAATGGCTAAAGTCACAACTTTTTTCCCCCTAGAACACCTCAACAAAATGGTGTAGTATAAAGAAGAAATAGAACCCTTAATGAAATTTCAAGAACAATGCTTAATGAGTATGACCTAGCTATTTACTTTTGGGATGAAGTTGTGAATACATCTTGTTATATCGTAAATAGAGTCTTGATTAGACCAGTTCTTAAGAATACCCCTTATGAGTTGTGGAAAAATAGGAAACCTAAGGTTATTTACTTTAGAGTCTTTGGTTGAAAAAGTATTTATTCTTAATACCAAGAATAATCTTGACAAGTTTTCCTCTAAAAGTTATGAAGGAATCTTTTTAGGATAGTCTATAACTAGAAAAGCCTATAGAGTGTTTAATAATAAAACCAAGTGTGTGGAAGAATCTGTTCACATCAAATCTGATGAAACTGATCCACATGAACCTAAGTCATCTCTTAAAAATCATAAAGAAGATTTTTCCATTTTGAACCTTAATGATAAAATCAATGAACCTGGTGTAAATACAACTAGTTCTGGAAATATTTCAGAATCTACTCCTAATGAACCTGAACCTAGAGAAGAACCTGAAATTTATAGTCCTACCTTTACTAGATAAACTAGGATCCTAAAGAATCATCCTTTAGATTCTTTTTTTCATAATCTTGATAGAGGGACACAGACTAGAGATTCTCTTAGAAATCAGGTTGAACATCAAGCCTTTTTGTCACAGCTTGAACCTAAAAACGTTGATGATGTAATCGATGATGAATTTTAGGTAATGGCAATGCAAGAAGAACTTAATCAATTTGAAATAAACAAAGTTTTGGAATTAGTGGAAAGACCTAAGGACACTTTCACCATAGGCACTAAATGGGAGTATAGAAATAACGTAGATGAAGCTGTAAATATAGTTATAAATAAGGCTAGATTAGTTGCACAAGGCTACAGTCAAGAAGAAGGAATTGACTATGAGGAGAATTTTTCTCCTGTAGCTAGATTAGAAGCCATTATAATTCTACTTGGTTATGCTGCACATCTGAATTTCAAATTATATCAAATGGATTTTAAGAGTGAATTTTTAAATGGGTATATAGCTGAGGATGTTTTTGTTGAACAAACCCTGGATTTACAAACCCTAATTTTCAAAATCATATCTTCAAACTATCAAAAGCTTTATATGGTTTAAAGAAAGATCCAAGAGCTTGGTATGACAGATTAAGTACTTTTCTTATTTTTAAATGTTTTAGAAAAGGTATATCTGATCCTAACCTCTTTAAAAATGATTTTCTAATGATGTTTTAGTTGTTCAAATTTATGTAGATGATATTATTTTTAGATCTTAAAAAAATTTCATTATATATTGATTTTTCTAAAATGATGTAAAATAAATTTGAAATGAGTTTAATGGGTGAACTAAAATTTATTCTTGGATTTGAAATCGTTCAAAATAATGATGGGATTGTTTTAACTCAATATAAAAATACTAGAGCTATTTTAAAATGTTTTGGATTGGATAGCACTAAAAGTAGTGACACTCCCATGAGTACCACCTGTATGTTGGATCTTGATAAAGATGAAAAATCTTTTGATCAAACCACTTATAGAGGAATGGTTGGAAGTCTACTCTACTTAACTACTAGTCGTCCTGATATTATGTTTAGTGTGTGTATGTGTTCTTGTTTTCAATCAAACCCTAAAGAATCACATTTAAATGTTGTAATGAGAATTTTCAAATACCTCAAGCATACACCCAATCTAGGACTGTTCTATCCAAAGGGACAACCATTTGAACTAGTTAGTTATTATAATGCTGAATTTGCTGGCTATAAGTTAGATAGAAAGAGAACCTCTGGAACATGTCACTTTTTAAGCAAGTCACTAGTATCATGGTTTAGTAAGAAACAAAATTATGTTGCATTATCTACTGCAGAAGCTGAATACATAGCCGCCGGAAGTTGTTGTGCACAAATTTTGTAGATTAAACGCACATTACTAGACTATGGATATCAATTCAGACATTTACCAATAAATTGTGACAACACAAGTGCTATTAACATTTCAAAAAATCCTGTTGCACATTCTAAGACAAAACATATTGATGTAAGACATCACTTTTTGAGGGATCATTATCAAAAAGGTGATATCACTTTGGAATTCATTGGTACTGAATATCAACTTGCTGATATATTCACTAAACCATTAAATTCCGAGAGATTAGATTACATCATACATGATCTTGGCATGATCAATCACAAATAGATATGTTACTGGTATTACTGTTTAATATTTTGCAATATTTTACTTTTCTGTTTCATATTCATAGTTTCTCGGTTACTGTCTCATGTTTACGGTCTCATAGTTAGCACTTAGCGATCACGGTCTGACACATACTATCTCACCATGACTGAACAGTTTACTCACTGTCTCACCGTGACAACAACTAACTGTCTCACCGTGACGACCATCCACCATCGCACCGTAACGAATATTCACGGTCTCACCATGAACCTTATTTATGATTTTCTTTTAACCCGTATCACGATAATATTTATTTTTACCACTTTTTTACTTTCCTGTGTTTTAATTTTGGTGACGTTTGACATTCCCAAATGATAAAACACAAGGGTTTCACTCAATTATTCACTTGAACTCTCTCCTACTCACTCTTTCCGAACCCTCTCAACCTTTCAATCCTTCTCTCCTTCTCTCTCGCCCAAACCATCAGTGGATGCCAAGGATGAAGCGTCCATCTTCATCCACTCCTAAGAATCATACCTTGAAGAAGAAGAAAATATCACCGAAGCTTGCACCCGAAGAACCCCTAAATCCAAACCTTGTAAACCGCACTGTAGTTCCTGAAAAGTATGTTTTCCTTGAGTGGCTATTGTCTAGAAAATATTTGGTTTTAAAAGTTTTGAGAGAAAAAGGATGGCTCGAATGGTTCTCTAGAAAGGAGAGACCAATTTACCTAAGGATGGTATCTTATTTATATCAGTTTGTACAATTTTCTTTTGATGATGGTGAAAGCTATGTTGTGAAAAGTTGGGTCAATGGACAAAAATGCTCTTTCTATTCAAGGTTATGGGATGAATGCCTTAGGATTCCTCACGAAGGAATTTGTGATGATTATCAAAGAGACCCCCCTCCTACAACTGATATCTTTGACCTGGAAAATGCTCTAGAAACCTTAACTGGAAATGGAACCAAGAGAAGGGCCATAGCTACAGAACTGGATGGGGAGACAAGGATACTATTTAAGTTTGTTCAGTATTTGATTATCCCAAGGAAATGTGATTTGCTGTATTGAAGTATCAGGATGTGTTTATGATTCATCTAATGAAGCATGGACACAAGATAAATCTATGAAAGTATATCATTCACCATATGTTTGAATTGATTAAGGTCACATCCAAATCCACCTCTTTGTTTTATTCTAGGATGATCTCAACTATTCTTGTTGCCAAAGGAGTAGTTGGACAAAATGAATAATTTCTTATGGATTTAGAGTTTTGTTTATCTAAAACTATAATCAAGAGGATGAGGATCGATTGGAACACCTGGAAGAAGGAGTGGGTTGAAGATAATGAATATATTTATGAGTAGTTCAATCCTGTTGATTATCCAACAAGGCAAAAGGATATTACTAATCCTGGTTTGGGACTAGATGAAGTTGTTTAATATTAAAAAGATGAAGAAGAAGAGGAAGAGGTAGCTGAAGTACCTCATAAGGAAACAACTCCTGTTGAGAAACAAATGACTATTGTACCTGCTGTTATTCATGCTGAAGTACCTCATAGAGAAGAGGCTGTTATACCACATAGAAAAGAAGATGGTGTTCAAAAGGATAGAACAGTTGTTCCTCCCATCATTCCTGGCAATGAACCTCCTACCCTGTAAAGACCCGGAAATTTCACGGAAATTTTTTTTCTTAATTTTCTTTGGAATTTTACAAGAACTCCAGATCCTCGAAGATCGACGACGCGACGTCGAAGAATCTTTTCTCCGTGATGTGATGATCCCCCTTCTGTGACGCCTTCTTCCGCGACTTCCCTTTCCACGATGAGCCTTCGTTCAACTACGCTCGAGGTAGGGGTTATTTTTTCTGTGTAAGTTTATATTCCCGTGGTTCCTTTCTTTTAAAACATAGAACTCGGATCAACTCATCCTCAAGTTGATCTGTGAATGATTTCTTTTGCGATTTGGGAATATTTATTTGCGGGAAAAACTGTTTGGGTTGATTTCTTTTGTTTGTGAAAAATCCTTGTTTTTCTTCGTCTTTTGGGCCGCTTGTTACAAACTTAACGGGAGGAGGTCGGACCACACGAACACGGCCGAATCTCCCCCCCCCCCCCCCTTTGTTTTTTTGATTCGTTGCGGCACGAACAAAGGCGACACGGTGCAATGGCACCTCACGGACATGAGAAAGAATGCGGCAAAGAAGCGCGGCGCCGTCGCGCGGCGCCATTGAGGGCGAACGAACCGCGGCCGGAGTCAGGGCCACGGAGGCGATTCGAAGACTCCGCTGGTTGAACGTTGAGCGCGGATTGACGGGCGATGACAAATGGGGCCGTAAGGTAATTTTGAAGCTTCCATAGTAAATTTCGAGACCTGAGATGAACACCGGCACATACGGTTTTGAAAACGGACCACCGGAGCAACTCCGGTGGCCCGTGGAAACCCTGGAGGTGCGGGTCGCCGGCACGGCGCCGCCGGCGACCGGAGGCGGCGGCCGGAGCCATCCGGCCGTGAGGAGGCGGTGGCGCCCTAGCGCGCCGCCGGAGGAAGAAAACCGTCGTGGCTTGCCGCGGCGGTGCGGCACGAGGGATCCCACGACCACGCGGGATCCCGGAGGAACGGCGGCGGCGCAAACTGCCGCCAGCATCAATCAACGGCGAGTGGGCCGCGCAACCCCCCTGCTCTGCGGCTTCCGCTCGGCCACGCTGGCCGAGCCGCAGTTGTCCATGCGGTCGGGCCGCGCCCTAATGGGCCGGACCCGGACCCGGGTCGGGTCAACCCGGTTCGGGCCGACCCAGGGGGGTTGGGCCGGGCCGGGTCGGGCCCAGACCCCCCATTTCAGATTGTTTCCGTTCGAACACCCATAACATGGGATACGAACCTTCGATCGACACACCATCAGTTGCGATGCGATCCTTGGATCGAAACGGTCGTTTCTGTATATTAAACTCAAGGTTTCGGAGAACTTTGGGTTTGACTGGGTTGGTTCGGATACGAAACCAACTGGGCCCTTGGAGCGGAAATGCTTATATCATGAGCTCCGGATGTCCGATTGATGTGCCGTCGACTTTGTTGGATTCCTCTTCTTGAGATGGAACTTTTGGCATACTATTCTTGATATTTGGATACAGTTGTATAGTGGCTGGGTTGGATTGTTCCCGAAATCCAACTAGGCCCCTAGAACGGAAAAGTTGATAACTTTCAGACTGGACGTCCGTTTGACGAACCGTCAGTGGCATTGGTGATCTTGTTGAGAAACGGTCCCTTTGAGTATACCCTATGAGAGTTCGGGGTACAGTTGAGATACGGCCGGGTTGGATCGCACACGAAATCACCCGGGCCCCTGGGAGAAAAAGGCTAATAACTCACAGACCGGGCGTCTGATTGACACGCCGTCTGTTGCGTTGAGACCCCTATGACGAGGCGGTCCTTTGAGATACTTCTTCGTGGGAATTTGAGATACTTGGAGTATCGACCTGTAGATCGTGGAGCGGACCCTCCCAGAGACGAGCGTGCGGAGTACGGAGATCATGTAGCCGACTGAGACCTGACGACTGCTTGACCGACTCAACATGGAGTGAGTAGACTAGCCCAGTGTACGGAGCACTGCTTTGTTTGGGTGTAGACCCATGGAGGATGGAGCACTACCTGTGTGACAGTACAGACCCACGGTACTCGTCCGGAGAGTACCTCTGCATGCTATTAGTGGGTGTGCACTACTGTGTTTGGGTGGCATACCCCGGTGGGAAGCACTATTGTGTTTGGGTGTCTTGCCCACGGTACTCGATAGGAGGAGTACCTCAAGTGTCTTAGGATAGTGAGCAGTACCTCGAAGTCATGACAGGACCACTGTACACTCCAGAGACGGGGCTTTTCAGCAGTTACGGTTTCGATAATGAAAATACTGGTTTGACCTGAGACTATGAACTTTGTGTTTACCTCATGATTGAGATGGGTCACTTGAAAACTTAGGTATATGTATGGGAATATACCTGGGTAGTGGTTATCCGTTGATTTCATAATCTTTGTGTTTCCTCATGATTGAGATGGGTTACTTGATAACTTGGGTGTATGTATGGGCATATACCTAAGTAGAGGTTATCTATTGAGATCTTCTTTGTGGTTATCTTTGTTGGTTTTAGAGAGACCTTGAGGGTCTCGGGGTCCCTACTGAGTATCGTTATACTCACCCCTGCACGGGCTATGCCCGCACCTTGTTGTGTTGGTTGCAGATGACGGGCAGTGCTGACGGAGGCCGAGTGTTTGAGGACTGGAAGGTATCCGGAGGTGGAATTCACGGCGAGATGACACTTGAAGGAAGTTGAAGGGCGAGAGCATTGTGGATGCTATCTGTACCTACCCTTCAGGTAGGATCCAAGGAGGACGACCCAGGAGCTACTTCCTTTCTTCCAGCTGTTGTACTTTCTGTTGTACTTTCGTTCAGTTTTAGTTGTACATTCTTTTGGGATTGTATTCTGGCCCATTTACTTTTCAACACTTTATTTTGTACTTAGTGTTTTGATTTCACTTGTACTCTGTGGTGTTTACTTTACTTTATAAAGGCAATGCCTTCCTAGTTATCGGGATTTACGCCTTTGGTGCTAGTCGCCATCCCCTGGCCTATGGATGACATGCTTGGGGTAGCCGCGGCACGGGCCCCGAGGATGGGTCATGACAAATTGGTATCATATGACTTTGGTTCTACCATATAACTCAGGACTCTAATCTTTTTCTATGTGAAGCAATAGTGTTAAGGGTACCGAGTGTAGTCTTCAGTTCAAGGAGTCCAGTGTTGGTACGGGAGGCCGACGTATCCATACACCAGGACCTTGACAACTGATTTTCGACTTTGTGCACGAAAACACTGTTTGCGTGTATGTTTTCAAAGGTTTCCCCTTAAAACAGCTCAAACCAGGTCAGCTCACCAGGTATAAATGTTTGACCGTGTCACGTTGTTTCTTTCAGGATGCCTTTTCATGGACGACCAGCTAGAGCCCAGAGGGATGTGCGTACTGACAGCCTGCCGAGCAACGAGGTTTCGGTACGAGGACCTCTTACAGTTGAGGCACCAGTGGAGGCACCAGTGGTACTACCATATGTTGGACCACCTATGGCACTAGCCCCAACAGTAGGCGATGCACGCCACTTGAGCACGCTGCATGAGTTCCAGCGCCAGAGGCCACCCAGGTTCCGGGGAGAGACGGAACAGCAGGCGGCTGAGGATTGGCTGGAGGCTGTGGTGAGAGTCTTCAGGCTAGTGGGGACGCCAACAGACTTCATGGTGATCTTTGCTGCCAACCTTCTTCAGGAAACAGCAGGCAGGTGGTGGGGCCACTTGTACCAGTTTTTCGACGGGATGACCATCATATGGGAAGACTTCGAGACCTTCTTCAGGATAGAGTTTGTACCAGTATCTCTACACCCCGAGCGTGTATAGGAGCTACTGCCTTTTTCGCAGGATTTTTGATCAGTAACCGAGTCATCTGTGGGAAGTAGACAGATGATGTAGAGGTCCAAGAGGACCATAGTCAGCCGTACGAGGAGCAGGAAGTGTTATGAATGCGGCAGGAAGGGTCACCTGGCATGTGACTTTCCGACCCCCCGCACAGTCGATCCGCAGGCGTTGGAGAAGCCACTGAGGCAGAAGCAGCGGTGGATCCTTGAGCAATAGCCGAGTAGTGGGAAAGGGAGTAGAGCTCTGGGAGAAGGTGGATAGGAGAGGAACTAGTGGATACGTCCCTTGTACTTCTAGTTCCATGTTTCTGTTGTATTTGTGTCTTTGTACTATGAGCTGCAATATTAAAAATACACTTATCTTTGTAATGTTTGATTTCCTGTCCTTTTGTTTGGTTGATACTGATTGGTCCCGGTTAAGACTGTTGACTTGACCCTCACTTTCTAGATTTATACTGGAGGAGACCCAGTGACCTCACACTGATGCCAATAGTTTGGCTCGACCATTAGAGACGAGAGTGACAGTTGAATTTCTTGGTAGTTACGTCGAGGCCTTACGACGTCATCCATGGAATGAATGCATCATTCATGTCAGGATTGACTGTATTAGGCAATGTTCATGGTTAATATGGGGGATGAGACCGAGTATCTCTTTTCGTCAAGGGAGAAATCTTAGCAGATCCTTCAGATTGTAGGCAAAGAAGGTTTAGATCATCCAGGAGCGGATGAAGACTGCATAGTGCAGTAAGAAACAGGAAACCGACGCCAGTCTTAGAGACTCGAGCATGTTAAATGTTTCAAGAAGAGGAAGCTTTAAGGAGAGATGAGTCTGCGAAGCAGCAGACGTGGAGGAAGATCTAGGAGAGCAGCACGAGGTGGTGTACATTTTATCATGCTACAACCACCCGCCTTAGTTGTCCCCGCCAGGCTCAGGGAGCTCGAGTGCGGTGGAAGAGTTCGGCTGCATGCGGTCAAGGAGTGTGACCCAATGGATCCAAAAATGATTCAAGGGATAGTCTGTGTCCACTAATAGCTGCCGTAGTAACAGATGTCGATATGAATCATTCCTTGCTTTCACAAATCTTGTCCCAGACCTAGAGTTTCCGGTAAGCCATAGACTTGACCCTCACATCTAGAGATACCTTGGGAGAAGACTCGATAATCACACTTACGCCGACAGTGTGGTCAGACCCTCGAGGCGAGAGTTTCGATTGGACTATCTTGGTGGTAGCGTCGAGGCCTTACGACGTTGGTTTTAGTATGGACTGGGAAATCACAGTTCATACACAAATTGACGGTATTAGGCAAAAAGGTTGTAGTTTTACTACGACATCGAGATGGGTTTTCCTTGGTCGGTGAAAAGGAAACCCCCGGGCAGCACATGATAAACTCATACACAAGAGGGTGCGACCGATCACTCTTGAGTCAGTCAACCTTACCCTCGTGGCAGCAGTCATTTTGAGTTTCAGTTCTAACAGGAATTGGAGACCTCTAAAATTCGAGGATGACGATCATGTCCTTATACGGTTCTCACCTCGATGAGGTTTACGGAGATGTGGCTGAGGCGACATGTTATCTCCAAGGTTCAACGGACCTTTCTAGGTCCTCAGCTAGGCAGGTGAGGTGGTTTACCGCTTGACCCATCCACCTCAGTTGCACCAGATGCACGAAAAACTTCCACGTATCTCAACTGAAGAGATACATGCATGATCCTTCACACATCATCGACCTTAGTGAGTTGGACGTCCATGACAGGGAGACATATGCAGATATTCTAGTGGGGATCGAGGATCGACAGGGGCGGATCCTACGAGGACGGTCGATTCCTCGGGTGCGCTTTCACTAGTAGTACGGGAACCTCCAGGTAAGCACATGGGAGCGGAAGGCTCAGATGCGTGATCAGTACCGCTTTTGTGACCCTAGTTTGTGTTAAAGCTTTACGAGGACGTAAATCCCTTAGGTGGGAGTAATGTAAAGACCTGGAAATTTCAAGAATTTTTTTTTTCATAATTTTCATTGAAATTTTACAAGAACGCCAGATCCTCGGAGATCGATGATGCGACGCCGATGAATCTTTTCCCCGTGACGCGACGATCCCCCTTCCGCGATGCCTTCTTCTGCGACGTCCCTTTCCACGATGAGCCATCGTTCAACTACGCTCGATGTAGGGGTTATTTTTTTTGTGTAAGTTTATATTCCCGTGGTTCCTTTCTCTTAAAACAAATAACTCGAATCAACTCATCCTCAAGTTGATCCGCGAATGATTTCTTTTGCGGGTTGGGAATATTTATTTGCGGGAAAAACTGTTTGGGTTGATTTCTTTTGTTCGTGAAAATTCCTTGTTGTTCTTCGTATTTTGGGCCGCTTGTTACCAACTTAACGGGAGGAGGTCGGACCGCACGAACACGGCCGACTCTCCTCCCCCTTTGTTGTTTTGATTCGTTGTAGCACGAACAAAGGCGAAACTGTGCAACGGCACCGTGCAGACATGAGAAAGAACGTGGTGAAGAAGCACGGTGCCGTCGCGCCGCACCGTTGAGGTTGAACGAACCGCGGCCGGAGTCGGAACCTTGGAGGCGATTCTAAGACTCCGCTAGTTGAACGTTGAGCGCGGATTGACGGGCGATGAAAAATGGGACCACAAGGTAATTTTTAAGATTCCGTAGTAAATTTCGAGACCCGAGATGAATGCCGACACAGACGGTTTCGAAAACGGACCACCGGAGGAACTCCGGTAGCCCGAGTAAACCCTGGAGGAACGGGTCACCGGCGCGGCGCCGCCGGCGACCTGATGCGGCGGCCGAAGCTGTCCGTCCCCCCGGAGGCGGCGGGGCCCTAGCGCACCGTTGAAGGAAGCAAACCGTCACGGCTTGCCGCAGCGGTGCGACACAGGGGATCCCACGACCGCGCGGGATCCCGGAGGATGGGCGGTGGCACAAACCACCGCCGACCTCAATCAACGGCAAGGGGGCCGCACAACCCCCCCCCCCTCTCCGCGGCTTTCGCTCGGCCACGCTGGCCGAGCCGCGGCGGGCCTTGCGGCCGAACCGCGCCAGCCGAGCCGGGCCGGGCCCAGACCCCCCATTTCGGATTATTTTCGTTCGAACTACCATACCATAGGCTATAGACCTCCGATAGAGGCACCGTCAGTTGTGATGTGATCCTTGGATCGAGACGGTCATTTCGGTATATTACACTCAAGGTTTCAGAGAACTTTGGGTTCGTCCGGGTTTGTTCGGATATGAAACCAACCGGGCCTTTGGAGTAGAAATGCTTATATCTTGAGCTCCGGACGTCCGATTGATGTGTCATCAACTTTGTTGGATTTCTCTTATTGAGACGGAACTTTTGGAATACTCCGCTCGAAATTCGGATACAGTTGGATAGTGTCTAGGTTGGATTGTTCCTGAAATCCAACCAGACCCCTGGAACGGAAAAGCTGATAACTTTCAAACTGGACGTCTGTTTGACGAACCGTCAGCGGCGTTGGTGATCTTGTTGAGAAACGGTCCCTTTGAGTATACCCTATGAGAGTTCAGGGTACAGTTGAGATATGGTCGGGTTGGTTCGCACACGAAAACACCCGGGCCCCTGGGACGAAAAGGCTAATAACTCACAGACCGGGAGTCCGATTGACGCACCGTCTGTTGCGTTGAGACACCTATGAAGAGGCGGTCCTTTGAGATACTTCTTCGTGGGACTTTGAGTTACTTAGAGTATCGACCTGTAGCTCGTGGAGTGGACCCTCCCAGAGACGAGCGTGCGGAGTACGGAGACCGTGTAGCCGACTGAGACCTGATGACTACTTGACCGACTCGACTTGAAGTGAGTCGACTAGCCCAGTGGACGGAGAACTACTTTGTTTGGGTGCAGACCCATGGTAGACGGAGCACTACCTGTGTGAAAGTGCAGACCTGCGGTACTTGTCCGGAGAGTACCTCTGCAGGCTATTAGGGGGTGTGCACTACTGTTTTTTGGTGGCATACCCCAGAAGGAAGCACTAATGTGTTTGGTTGGATGACCCGTGGTACTCGACAGGAGGAGTACCTCAGTAGTCTTAGGTTAGTGATAAGTACCTCAAAGTCGTGATAGGACCACTGTACACTCCAGAGACGGGGCTCTTCAGCAGTTACGGTTTCAATAATGAAAATCCCGGTTTAAGATGAGACTATGACCTTTGTGTTTACCTCATGATTGAGATGGGTCACTTGATACCTTAGGTATATGTATGGGCATATACCTGGGTAGTGGTTATCCGTTGATTTCATAATCTTTGTGTTTCCTCATGATTGAGATGGGTTACTTGATAACTTGGGTGTATGTATGGGAATATACCTAAGTAGAGGTTATCTGTTGAGATCTTCTTTGTGGTTATCCTTATTGGTTTTAGAGATACCTTCAGGGTCTCGGGGTCCCTACTGAGTATCGTTATACTCACCCCTGCACGGACTATGCCCGCACCATGTTGTGTTGGTTGCAGACGATGGGCAGTGCTGACGGAGGTCGAGTGTTTGAGGACTGGACGGTATCCGGAGGTGGACTTCACGGCAAGATGACACTCGGAGGAAGTTGACGGGCGAGGGTTTTGTGGAGGCTATATGTACCTACCCTTCAGGTAGGATCTGTAGTGGATGATCCAGGAGCTGTGCTATCTGCACCTACCGTTCAAGTAGGATCCGAGGAGGACGAACCAGAAGCTGCTTCCTTTCTTCCATCTGTTGTCTTTTCTGTTGTACTTTCGTTCATTTGTAGTTGTACTTTTAGTTGGGTATGTATTCTGGCCCATTAACTTTTCAGCACTTTCTTTTGTACTTAGTGTTTTTCATCCGCTTATACTCTGTGGTGTTTACTTTACTTCATAAAGGCAATGCCTTCCAAGTTATCGGGATTTGCGCCTTTGGTGCTAGTCGCCAGCCCCTGGCCTATGGACAGCGGGTTTGGGGTAGTCACAGCACGGGCCCCAAGGAAGGGTCGTGACATACCCCTAGCAATGTTGTTGATCTAGAAACCCAACCTGAGGCTGCAAGAGACTTAACTATCCTAGAATCTGAGGAGCAATCCCTGACAAAGCCTATAGTAGAAAAACTCCCTGTAATGGAAGAAGGAAATCTAAGAGAACTTCCTACTGTGAAAGAAGCAACTCAAGAAGAACTCCTTGCTATCCATGAAGATTTTTTGGAATATCATATAGAGGACTAATCTGTTCCTGAGATAATACCCTCTCCTGAATATAGGATGGAAATAGCCTTTCAATTGGCTTGGCAAGAAATGGCTGAGGAAATTAGAGCTGATCCTGTGGATCTAGATGAAGTACCTGAGCCTCAAGTTACTAAAATGGAAGCACATTTTGAGGGGGAGGAACCTCAAAATCATGAGTCTAATGAACCTGAGACTGGTGAAGATGAGTCTGTTGAAGCATCTCAACCAACTGAGTCATACTCTTTGTAAACATGGTATAAATTCCCTAGCTTCTATGATGTGACTGAATCTCCGCAGGTGACTGCAAATGGGATTGATCTTTCTTCTCTATTTCAATTGAAGTCAGTCACACACCCTGAACCTCAACCAGACCCTGAACCTGACCATGTACCACTTCCTACTCCTACATCTTTACCTGATCAGAAATCTTCTGTCAGCAAGGATGATCTGAAAGTGTTTGGAGATTCTATCTTAGCTGGAGTTGAGAAAATTATGTCCTCTCAACCAAGTATTGTGACACAACTAAGTCAAGAAGATGCCTCACTTATTTTGGAAAACATTATTCTGCACATTCAACCCAAGATGATCCATGAAATTCAAGAAGTAAGTGTTGAAAATAAGTTTCTTAGTGATGAAGTTGCAACCTTGAAAGGTCTAGTTGAAAACTTACAGAAAGAACTGCATTCCAGATCAGATCCTTCACCTGTTGCTGCTTCTCCTGAACCTATTGTTTCCAAAATTTCTCAAGATATTGTGTCCCAGATGCATCCCTACCTTCTATACTTTGATGAAAAGATTGGATAAAGGCACACACAGATGTTTCACCAAATGAGAGAGCTTGTAGAGAACCTGAATAAGATTACAGATGAATATATTGGTTGTCTTCAAAAGGTCCTGAAACAGCTCAAGTCTCTGACCATAGCTGTCAAAGATTCTCCTTACTCTGGTCAAACCTCTATATCTTGTTTGGAAAGTTCTCTGCTCAGATCCATAATCAAGGAAGAGATTCAAAATTATCTTAGTGGTTTTAATATGGCTTCTTTATCTGATGTTGTTAAGAATAGTGATAGAGTGCTTGACCTGGTTCAAATTCATTCCAAGATTTCCAATGTTGCTTAGCAGGAGATCTCTAAGAAAATATATTTCTATCTCAACCGGATTTTCTCCAAAAATGACATGTTCAATCACTTGATGTATATTGTCAAGAATATGATAATACCTCCTGTGACTCAGGCTTTCAAAACTCAAGTTCAGAAACTCACTGAGTTTACCAGATTGTTGGAAAAGTTCATGGGCAATAAAGATGATTTTCAAAAGGCAATTCAGTATAAAGGAGAAATTATTACAGACTTCATCAATCTTCTGAGTCCTTACCTTCATGTCTAGATTACAACAATAGTTACTCCAGCTGCTGCCCCTCTCAGACCTGGACTGCCTGTTTTTTCCTCAACTACCATGTTAGTTAGCCAAGCTCTTACTCAGATCAGGCCTCTGATTCTTGATCATCCACAGCCTACATCTTCTACAGCTCCCACCTTGGCTCCCTCAATCTTTGAAGGTCTACCTTTACCTTCTTTGTCTACCACTTCTATGCCTTCTTCCACATCAGCAACTGCCCCTACGGCTTCCTACTCTGCTGCTGATAAAGGAAAAGAGAAGGCCCATCCATGAAGAATATTAGTGCCTACTATTTTTAATGGGGATATCATTACTTTTTATATTTCTATTTTATGTTGAACATTGAAACTTTTTAATGACATATGCACTGTTTCCCCTCTATTATTTCTACTTTTTAATAATCCCAAAAGGGGGAGAAAAAGTTATGTGTTATTTTATAATATGTTATTCTATATTCTATATTCTCTCTAGTTGCATGTTATTCTATATGCTATATTCTCTCCAGTTTCATCTCATTTTTAATTTACCTATACTTGATTTGTGATCATCAAAAAGGGGTATATTATTGGAATCCTCATGTATTAATCATGTTTTAATGATCACAAATCTCATTACTATTTACAACTCTCAATAATAATTAAAAATCTTATTAATGATCACAAATCTCACATATCTTATCAATCACGTGTATTTATGTTTCAAGTTATCTTATAATTTATAATGGTTAAGTTCAATTACTTTTATGCGTATTACTGTTTAAGTATGAATACATTTTTTTGTCTAAGTACAAGACACTGTGAGCAAGATAGAGACACCGTGATGCCTAAGTCTCAGACACGGTGAAAATGAGACACCGTGACCACCAGACACCGTGACACAGTAAACCTGACACCGTGAAGCAAGACACTAAGAACACACACAGTATTCCAGACACTCTGCCAAACATAGTTAGCAATACACAATCATCAAGGCACCGTGAATCCATAAAATATGAGCAAGGCACTAGAAGCCAGAAATCGTAATACAGAAACCGTAAGTGAGACACTGTGAAAGAGACACCGTGAAGGAGACACCATGAAGGAGACACCATGAAGGAGACACCATGAAGGAGACACTGTGAAGGAGACACCGTGAAGGAGACACCGTAAAGGACATACCGTGAAGGAGACACCATTTTCATAACTACTGTGACACTGTTTCTCAAAATCTTCTGTCATTTTACTATTTAACTTTTTAACGGTCATATTTGACGACTTTAATGCACTTAAATAATTAATGTTTGTTTGTAGACACAGTACGAGGTACGAGGAATGAAATACATGTAACCTGTCGGATCAACCTGATGCATTGGAAGATAAAGAAAAGTGTGCCCAAGAGGAAGAATATGTGCGAAAATACAGACAATAGACGCGAGCACTGTATTGAACAGAAAGACAATCCTGAGCACAAATGGAAAGAAGACATTGCAAGATCTTCAAGAAAATATTTGTACCATGCATGCAATTCGACACTACTGAAGAACACACGAAGTACAAAACATCTTCACTCTAGAAGAACACAAGCTAACCCATGACACTCTATTTTTCTACAGAAAAACCAGAGAAGGACTCAGAATCATTTATACTGAATCAAAGGAGTCCAGAGTTGCACTGCTAATCACTAGATCATTATAAACTCTTTTCTACTTACTCTAATTTATTCTTCTTTTTTTACTTTCAAGCAATGCGTGTACTCTGTATATTTTACACACACACTGACTCCAGTGCTAAACTGGAGGATTTCAAAGTCCTCACACCAAACCTTTTACTTCTGTTTACCCAAGATAACTGTGGAAGAGGTCCATGCGTGTCCTGATCATTATTTGTTTTCCCACGAAAACTATGGTAGAGGTCCCTACGTGGCCTGGTCAGTCTAGGAACTGTTGTTAACCCCGATACAGGGTGTGGATCAGAGTTTATTTATATAAACTACTTGCTGGTAGGTGATCACCAAGTGGAGTGGATTAAGTCTCGGCTTGAGACTGAACCACTTGTTTTACAGCTGTTGTGCATTCATAGATTAAGTTTAAAGTATACAATATATTTTATATTCCACTGCTAATTACTTTTAAATACAAATATATTTTAAAGTTACTTTGATAGTTAATCTAGCAATTGTTTTTAACTATTTTAAATCAGTAGATTAGTTTCAAAAGCTAATTTATTCTTCTGATTAAATTAACTAAGACTTAATCAATCGTTTAGAACCTAATTGAACTTTTACAGTTTTACAAATTCACAATAGTTTAACTTGTTTTATAATTTTGTGATTTTAATAGAAATATTTTTAATTGAAATTTTAATTGGAAATCAATTCACCCCCTCTTGAGTATCCACTTCGACCAACAATTAATTTATTGTTTTTATAGGCATGGGATAAGAAAAATTTCATTTTTTATTCTTAAAAATTTATTTTTCTAAAAAATATTTTTCTTTGTGTTTTTAATGCTTGTTTCAAAATTAATTTCATCCACTTATAGAAATTTAATTTTAAAAAATATTTTTTATATTTGGAATCATAAAGTGAAAATTTGGAAAATTGGTCTCATTTATTTTAGACATTTTGAATAGTAACTCTGATAAAATTTATCACATTGGTAAAGGGTAAATTAGGTTAACCTAGGTTAAAACGAAATGTTAAGGTATCCATTTTTTATCTTAATTATTATTTGAAGAATTTAATTAAAAAATTATAATATTAGGATTTAATATTACTTGTTTAAGGGGAACTCATCCCTAAAAATGACCTATATAATATTTAAAACAATGAAAAATAAAAAATTTCACTCTCTTAGTTTAACATATATCTTATGTCTGCAAATAAGGAACAAAGTAAGTTGTGAATGAATATTAATAGTTATTTTTATTTTAATGAAATTATTTTCAAAAATGTAATTTGTTTATAATTTTTATTAATTATATAATTACCTTAAATTATTATGAAATGCTGACACATTATTTATTCAATTAATAAAAAAATAAAATAAATTATTTTAAAAATATTAAATGTAATGAAATTTAAGTGAATTTGTGTGTTACAAGAATTTTGTGGATAAATATGAAATTTTTGGATTATATTAAAATATTATATTCTAATTCTATATTTTCCTTGGTGTCTTTCAAGTCAAATTAATTGAATAGTTCCAAAATTGACACTAATGATATTTTATAATAAATGTTATTTTATTAAATAATTTAAAATTTAAAAAATCCTTTATTTGGTCTAGTGAATTTAATATGGATTAAAATATTAACCCTTATCCATTTATGGGTCAATTTATATTTATGGTTACATTGTTATCCCTTTAAAATTGAAATATTTATCTCTGTGATTAAGAAATTCCAAGTGTTTCCTCTCCCTTCCTTAAAAAAAGAAAACACATCCTTTCTATTATTTACACCAACATAAGAATTATAGATTGACTAAACCATATAAAATCATCTTCTAAAATTACTTAGACACGTTATAGAGGTTTTTGCCTCCATAAAAGACCAACCCTAGTGTTTTTAAGAGGATATCTAAAGGAGTTCTTTCAAAGAAGAGGTAACAACCTAAACCAATCACTTTCTTGTAACTTCTTATTTTAATTCATATAAATATTTTTATTTATCATAAAATAATAAATTTAGTATCCTAAATATAATGATATATTATTATGATTACGAAACCACCATTATCCACTATCTTTCCCATCAAATGGAAAGTGAATGTATCATTTGTATTCTTGTAAGACTTACTATCACCACATAATGAAGAAATTAATTTTCCATCATCATCGTTTATGGATGGTATTATGATGGGTTTAATGTTTATATATGATTTATGACATAATTATTCTTATACAATGATAATATAATATCTGACATATGATGAAAGAGACCTATATATCTCCTCAAATCGGCACCGGACTCAAACCATCACATACCTGAAGGGTGTTCCCGATCCCCACAGACTGACAACTAGCACTTGGGAATAAAAAACAGAGGGAATGATTTCACCCAAAATAAAGCAGAAAATAGAAATAGAAATATATATATATATATATATACATGATGAGAAGAAAAAAATGAATGATTAAAATAATATATATATATGTCATATCATAAAGGTAACAATAGTAGCGATACAACTCAAAAGGAGATAAATAATCCCCAAGATATAAGTCAAAAAATTAAGGATAGATAAAACCAAAAAAAATAATCCATGTGATAGTATTGGAAAACTACCCCTATGCCACCACCAGATACATAAAAATACCTGACATAAACCTCAATACCTCACTCTGACAACTAAACTTTCCATGTATCAAAACACATAACAAGTTATACACAATGATGAAGTGGTACATAGAGTGTGAGCTAAACATGATCAATATCTAACATTGTGAAACTATAAAATAATAAAATTGTATTAAATAGAGCATAAGACATGAAACAAAAATATTAGAAGAAAATATTACACCTGAAGACTTAAAAATATATTTATATTAAAAAAATCAATCTCTTCAATTGCTTGAATTACACACAATACTAAGTTTAGCTTGCATTGCACAAAATAATGAGTTTAAATGAAACATGACATATTATTAAAATATTAATATTTAATATGATTGTTATAACATATATGATAAATTGATGGGTATTAATAGAAATAACTAAATTATTAAAATCATGGTTATCTATTAATTAAAAATAAAATAATAATCATTTAAAAGAAAAAGACATGTTTTATTAAAAACTATATTTTTCTAAAAGATAGATTTGTTATGATTTTCACACATAATTAAAAATTAAATTTTAAAAATCTTACAAAATTTATTTTAAAAAATAAACCTCATTTTTTAATTTATCATATCAAAATTATAATAGGGTTAATCTTTGGGTTTTTTTATGAAAAGTTTAATTTTTTTAATGAATAATGAAACATACTGAATTTTAATTGAAGAATTCATTTTGGTTTAAATAATTTATAATCTAAAATTATATTATGAATTTTTTAAAAGTAAAATTAGTTAAATTTTATATCTTTTATTCTAATTTAGGTCATTGGAATCATTTTATTTTAAATTTAGATATAAAAATTTTGTAAACTTTTTAACATTTTCTCTTTGAAAACCCGCTTTCTCATCGCGCATGTGAGATTAATTTCAAATTAAATTTTACCACTACAGTGAATTTGTAATGCCATGACCCCAGAAACCCAGTGTCGATGAATTTTTACACATCATTAGCATGATCACAAAAGATCAAGTCTTGAAAGACCGATTAGTTTAATAGCCTTGGAAGTACTAGATACATTCATAAGGTTTACATTACATCATAAAATGGGAAACTACAACAACATTGTTTCCATATACAAAACTAAAATCCCATAGACTATCCCTACAGGTCAGTCATAATATACTTATTTTCATCCAGGGAAAAATAAAACATATAAAGGGGTGAGTTCAGATGCTCAGTAAGGATAACAATAAAGCAGAAACTTTCATAAATAAGCATAAGAATTTAAGTAAATGTATAAGACTAAAGAAGCCTTTTAAACATGAACTTCAACATAATATGGAAAATATAAAATCAAATAATTCCATTTACTTATTCACATGGATATTCTACTAGTCAAATAATCACCGGCAATATCAATAGACACTTTCATAATAATAGAATATATAATGCCAGATTTTATAACCACAAAGTCAAGGCCTTGTGCTAAGTCTAAAAATAAGATTTTGTCAAGGACTTGTGACAAGACACTAGTTTGTCTCATGATACCTACCGATGCATCGAGGAGCTATAGTGGGCTACACCTGTCACATACTAAGTCCAATTCATTCCTCATATGAAAAGGTTTAAACATAACATAAGCATTCGTATTAAAATTGGCATATAAAATATTAATAATTTATCCATAAACCATGAATGGTATGAAGTTACACATCCACATTCAAACATATTACAAAACCTTCAATACAATATGTAAGTTTTCTATCATAATAAATCAACTTCAAACAACCTTAAAATCTATCAAAGGATGTTGACATAGATGAAATCCATGCCGTTTTAGAGAAATATATTTTTCTATTTTGAAATCATTTAAAAGTCACGTAATTATAAAAGAAAACATTTATATTCTAAATTATTCTTATAATATTGTAAGGGAAGCTTCGATGATGTTATAACGGCGGAAAATATCCACACCCGCCGTATAATTTAAAAAATACATTCTTACCTTAATTTTGTCGAAAACGTTATAAAGGACCTTGTTTGGAAAACGACAAAAAGATTCCATTATAAACATCTTATAAAATTCAAAAAAGGGTACAAATGACTTTAAACCATAGTCTATAAAATAGTGATAATTTTTTGAAATACATTATTAAGGAACATGTATGTGGATGATAAAGAGGTCCCAATAGATAATTACAAATAAATAACCTCAGATAATAAAGAGATTGTGAAATTAGCCCTTACCTTGTAATTTTCATTGGTCTAGGTAGGTTAAACTCCTATATAATGGTCAAATAATTGTTATTAAATTATTCAATAATCATATACATTAATATGATATCATATATAATCTTTTAACATTGCTTTGTTAATAATATCTTAGTATTATCGTTGTTTCGGGTGTTAACGGATTCGTTTTCCTTTTTATTTTTTGTTATGTGAGTCATATTAGTTATGGATGGAATGTATATTATTCATATAAATAATTATATCAAGTCTTTAAACGTTATTTTTAATCATCTAATGAAAATTAGTCTTGAATGGATACGATGGGGAATGAATCTCATCGCGTTCGTGGAGACGGTAATCCGTACGTACGCACGAGCGACAATATCATTATTTTGATATTAAAATAATATATAATTGGAAATTATATCATATATACAGAATCATTATAATTTTATAGTTATTATTTACATGAATTACACATCATTATTATACCCATCCAAATAATAATGTATTGAATAACAATTACACCACGACATGGAGATGGTAAGCCATACGTACACATGTATTGTGACATGTCATTCAAAGGATGGATAGAATAATGAATTTGGTTGTAAAATATTTATAATAACATCACAGTACATGAAATATATTGGAGTTATTATTTTATAATGGAAACAACAAAGAAAGAGGAAGTGGAAAAAGAAAGGAACTTGAAAGAGGTGATGAAATATTTACCTCTTCTTCGGGTTCTTCATTTTGATTTTATCAAAAGGAATCCATAGGTTAGATTTGTGACTAAAGGAATGACTCTAGGATGAAGGGGGGATTATTGAGAGGGTATTTGGGTAGGGTTTTTCCGAGACAAAGGACTTTGAATGTGTGAATTATAGATAAGGGGGAGTGCCCTTTTATAATAGGGGTGAGGGACACGTTAGGAAAAGCTAGAAATATTATTTTATAATAAATTAATTTTCAGTTTATAATGGTTATAAAATGGATTATATAAATAATAAAGTGGGGGTGGTTCGAAAACCACTCAACCAATAGGTTTTGGATAGATTTGTGTCACTATATTAACTTTATCTTTTAGATTTAACTCTTAGTTAAATAGTATGACATTTACCATGTCTCTTTGTATTTTTATAATATATAGTTATTAAAATTACTATATACTTCTAAGTGAACCCCAAGTGGATAATTAATGATACACCTATCATTATATAATTCTTTTTTCTGAACCTTATTTTTTAAAAAATATAATATCAATTAATAATATAATATTTGTTTTAAAAACTCTTTTATGCCAATTTTGACACTATTTGGTGTTTTGTTTTTTCTCAATTTATAACAGAATTATTACTTCAAAAAAACTCATCTAACCAACCATAATATATCATATTAACCAATAAAATTATTCTAATTCATAAAAAGTCTCAAATTACATTTATTTTTATATTTGTAATATCAATTATTTTAGTATTTCATTAATTGGGTAATTACTGCATCATCATTGTGTCATAAATAAATTAAATTATTTAATGTCTAAAAAATAAAAATAAAATACCATTATGTAGGAAATATTTTTATCTTTCTAATAAATATTTATAGTTGAATTTATCTTATGCGTAACCCTATATTAAAAATGGATTAGTTATTAAACATTGAATTTGCCACTTTTAACTCTTATTTGAATTAAATAATAATAAATATCCTAATCTAATCCATGTGGACCTAAAGGATCATATTTTATTCCTAAGGTTGTTTTTGGTCTAATTACACTTATCCAATAGAATTTTGACATGTGTTAGGGTAAGAATAATATCATTTTTACCTTTAATTTCCCCATTTACTTTTAACCGTGGTAAATAAAAGTAAAAAGATACTATTCTACGAAAATTATTTTCATCTTATTGGACCACATTTTCCTTACTGATATCAACGATGTCTCTCATATTTTTGAAATTCCACTCACATAAGTGGTAAAATTATGTTTTATGCAAATTTGTAATTTTTTCTAGGAGGTGGGTAACAGACCGTGAAAATTTCAATAAAATTTTTTATATATCTAAAATTTTTATAAATTGACTCCAATGAATTACATTGAACTTATATAGGTAGTATGTATCAATTTTGACCTAAAATAAATTGAAATAAAATATTTAAATAAAAATTCAGTTTTAAACTATAACTCAGTGTTTTTCACTATTTATCAAAAATTGAAAGTTTTCAGAAAAATACCAAAAACTCACCCTAGGCAAATTTTGATATTCCGAATCCAAAAATGAAGTCCATTTTGAAATATAAAATTTATAAAATTTCAAAAAGTTGGTATTACTATTCAAAACAGCTAGTTTGATTGGTTGTGGTGTGTTAGAACTTGAAGTTGCGTAAAACACATGCTATTGTATTATTCAAAGAGAAGTGTACTGTGAAAGCTTGGGGTGTTACATTATCCCCTCTTTCAAATAATTTCATCTTCGAAATTTCTAGAATATTACCGCATAAAAGGACTTTGGTGGTTCTTTATCCTAAGTTCCTCGGGTTCCCACATTTCCTCTTCCATCTTATGGTTTCTCCAGAGAACTTTCACCAGATGAGTCGTCTGGTTTCTCAGCACTTGTTCACTTGTATCAAGAGGCTTGATAGGATTGTCGCAATAAGACAGATCAGGTTCCAGTTCTAATTCCTCATATGTGAGTACATGCGTTGGGTCAGGCATGTATTCTCTCAACAGTGATACGTGGAACACATCGTGAATTTTGGAGAGACTTGGTGGAATTGCCAAACGGTAAGCTACATCCCTAATTCATTCTATAATTTCGAAATGTATGATGTACCTAGAAATTAATTTTACCTTCTTACCGAAATGTATAAAACCCTTCCATGGAAATACCTTCATGAAAACATGATCTCTTACAAGAAATTCCAAATCCTTCCTTTGGTTATTATCATAGATCTTTTTCCTACTTTGAGCTGCTTTGATGTGGTTTTGGATTAACTTCACCTTTTCAATTGTTTCCTCCAAATGTTTTGGGCCTACGAGTTTTCTTTCGCCAACATCATCCCAACAGGTTGGTGTGCAACATCTCTTTCCATATAACATTTCATATGGTGCCATATAAATACTTGAATGGAAGATATTATTATAGGAGAATTATACCAGGGGTAAATATTGACCCCACATACCTTGAAAGTAAATTTATAAAGGCCTCAACATATCTTCTAAGGTTTGAATAGTCTGTTCTGATTGTCCATCAGTTTGAGGGTGGTAGGCAGTGCTCAAACAAAGCTCAGTATCTAGGGATTTCTGAATACTTTTCTAGAATCTTGATGTAAGATGTGGATCATGATAAAAAAAATTGATAGGGGTACTTCATGAAGTCTCACAACTTCATTAATATATAGTATTTCTAGACGTTCAAATGGTAAATCTTACCTTATAGCATGAAAATGTACAGACTTGGTAAGACGATCAACAATGACCCATATTGCATCGTTCCTTTTAGGAGTATTTGGTATTCCCATGACTAAGTCCATCATAATATTATCCCATTTCCACTCTCGTATGGGAATAATTTGCATGACTACTCCAGGCTATTGCCTTCCAACTTTCACTTTTTGAAAAACCATACATCTTGACACAAAATCAGAAATCTCCCTCTTCATGTTGTCCCACCAAAAATGTTCCTTCAAATCTCAATACATTTTGGTGCTCCCTGGGTGTATAGAGAAATTAGAACTATGAGCATCATCCAAAAATTACCTTTTTAGATCAGGTATATCTGGAACACAAAGTCTCTTTCCAAATTTCAAAATTCCATCTTCATATACGAAGTCACTCAATCTCCCCTTATTCATAGTTTTAATATTATTTTAAAACTCATCATCATCAGCCTGAGAATGTTTTTTTCTTTTATAGAAAAGATGGTTTGGAAACCATTTGAAAAAGCATTGATGTTTCACCTTCCATGGTTATTCAAATATCAATCTTTACTAGATCCAATTACATAGGATCCTTTTCAACTCTCATCTTGTTCAAAACTCCATGATCTTTTCTGCTCAAAGCATCTTCCACCTTATTTGCCTTCCCTAGGTGGTAGTGTATCGTGTAATTATAATCCTTGAGTAGTTCAAGCCATCTCCTTTGCCTCATGTTGAGTTCTTTATGTGAGAAAATATACTTCAAACTATTGTGATAAGTATAAATCTCACGTTTTTCACCATAAAGATAGTGTCTCCAAATCTTCAAAGAAAATATTACATCTGCTAACTCATGATCATGAGTAGGATAGTTTTTCTCATGAATTTTCAGCTGTCGTGATGCATAGGCAATAACCCTATCATTCTGAAAAAGGACACAACCAAGTCCTTTCTTTGATGCATCACTATAAATAAAAAACCCATCATTTCCCAATGGTAGAGTAAATATAAGAGCATTGACTAATATTCTCTTTAGTTCTTCAAAACATTCTTCACACTCTTTTTTCCAAACAAATTTAATCCCTTTATGTGTGAGCTTTGTTAATGGGTTAGCCAATCGGGTAAAATTCTAGATGAAATGCCGATAATAACCTGCTAAACCAATAAAACTATGTACCTTAGTTATACTCATTGATTCTGTCCATTCTTGGATTTCTCTTTTCATAGAAGGATCAACAGAGATTCCATCCTTAAAGATGATATGTCCATGAAAAGAAATCTCCTTATGCCAGAATTTACACTTGCTAAACTTCCCATATAATTCATGTCTTCTAAGAGTCTTCAGGATAATGCGCAAGTGATTTTCATGATCTTCATAGCTTTTGGAGTATACTAAGATATCTTAAATAAATACCACTATAAAGTCATCTAGAAATTCCTTGAAAACTCTTTTCATTAGATCCATGAAGCTATAGGGTGCATTAGTCAATCCAAAAAGGCATTACAATAAACTTGTAATGCCTGTACCTAGTTCGGAATGTCTTACTTCTTCACACACAACTTATGATATCCAGATCGAAGTTAAATCTTTGAAAAGTATTGATCTCTATGCAGTTGGTAAAATAAATCATCAATACGAGGTAGGGGATACTTTTTCATTATTGTTATAGCATTGATCTCCCTGCATTCAATGCACAACCTCATTGATCCATCTTTCTTCTTAACAATAAGAACCGGGGCTCCCCATGGAGAAAAACTAGGGTGAATAAATCCCTCATTGCTCAATTACTCTAGTTGTTTCTTTTGTTCCACTAATTCAAAAATGGCCATTCTATAAGGGGTCTTCAATATGGGCCTTGAACCAGGAATTAAATCAATGGGAAACTCAATTTCTCATTCTGAAGGATGGATAGGTAAATCTTTTGGAAACACATCAACATATTATTTCACAATAGGTACATCCTTTATTTGACAATTCCTTTCCTCACCCACAGTCATTTCATTCTCTTCTTCCCCAATAATTGAATTTAGTTGAGCTACTTGGGGTGGATATAGATAAGAATTAGGTGGTGACGTCTGTGCTCTAATGATAAGGTACTCCTTATCATCATCAAAAATTGTAACCTCTTTCTTCTTACAATAAATTTTCGCATCATGGTCTGAAAGACAATCCATACCGAGGACTATATCAAATTCAATCATGGGTATGATGATGAGATCAGCTGATAAAGATCATTTATATGCCCTAATGGGGACTGATTCACAGAACTTTGTTGCAAAGATACTTCCCTTAAGAGTTTTGACTGACAACCCCCTTGTTAAATAAAATTGGAAATATATAATTTTCTTAGCAAACTGGGAAGATATGAAACAATGTGATGATACAGAATCAAATAAATCATTTTCTAAACTTGAGGAAACCATTAAATTACCTTCCACCATGTCTTTCAGAGCTTCAACCTTAGCAGTAGTGATATCATAAGCTTGGCCTTGATCCCTTGGCCTTTCCTAAGGTAAGTTCCCCTGACTCTTAGGACATTCATTTTTATAATGCCCCCTTTCTCAACAATTGTAGAATTCAACATCAACAACCTCTTTCTTCCCCTTGCAATCACGATCTTGGTGGCCTTTTTCACCACACTTGTAATAGGCTCCCATTCCCTTCAGGAAAGTACTAGGGTGTTTCTTCTCACATTTATTGCAGGATAGATATTCAACTTTTTCCTTCTTCCCTTTATTTCTATTTCCAGATTGTTCAGTAGATCTATTCTTCTCTTGCTTTGCTTTAAAGTCATAAGACACAAGGAATTTTTTTTCTGTCTTGATAGCACATGATACAATATCTTCATACGATGAGAAGTACTGTGAGACTAATGATTGACAGAGAAATGGTTTTAACCCATAAAATAAACAATCAACATTACTTATTGGGTTACATATATAATCTGAAGCATTCCTCGCTAACCTTGTAAAGTTAGCTTCATACTTTGCGACATTCTCATCCTCCCTTTGCCTCAAACACAGAAATTGCCTTTCCATATCCGATCAATGGTCACGAGGAAAGTATTTTTCTAATAAAACATCTTTAAACTCCATCCATTCCATATTTGATACTTCATCATATTCCTTTGTGTTTTGAATCAATGACCACCATTGATCAACATCTCCAGTGAGGTGGTAAAATATCATGACAACGTTTTCCCTTTCACTACTCCCCAAGGCATGAAATATTTTCTCTAAGGAATTTATCCATTGCTCAGGTACTAATGGATTTTTACCCCCATTTAATGTTGGTGGTTTTTGCCTCATGAGGCGATCTAACATTGATCCTCCACGCTGTGGATCAGGGTTCTCCATACGGATAAGGTTATTATTCATAACCTGAGTGAGTTGTCCTAGTATGGTGATTAGATGATCAGCACCAGTTGCACCACCAGATCTAATATAATTAACTGGAGTAAGAGGGAAATCCCTACATGTAGTGCATGCATTGATGCAGTTTCCATTCCTTCCACTAGGCGCCATTTATAAAAAATAGAATAAACTTGGTTAGTTTATGAATCACAAAAAATAAATCCAAACTTGTAAAACACTTAACAAAAATTGAACAGTTTATTGATATAATCCATAATCATAAAAATGTTTTCTTTGAGTAAGTATATACTAATAAACCCTTCATAATGGTTTGTAAAGAAAATGAGAGTTATCCTAAGAATATCCCCTGGGAGTTTCATAACCAGGAGTGCAGAAATGACCGTTATCGTGCACCTGTTCCCGTTCGAGTCTAGCTCAAAGCAGTGTTTTTGAGTTTTACCCCAAGTTACATCTGTGCCAGATCTGCCTCTACCTACTCATATCTAGATAGGGATGTATTTTCTTAGAAAACTCACAAAATCTCTACATTACCAAAATTCTAGGAAGTTATTCTATACTAATCTTCAAATTTTATCTTAGGGATGTGTGATCTAATCAGAGTTTATCTTAATCTAGATTCCAAGGTTTGTACTAAACTTCCTCTGATACCAACTGTAACACCCCAACCCCAGAAGCTTAGAGTTGCTGCATTATTACATGTCAGTGGCATGATCACAAAAGATCATGTCTCGAAAGACCAATTAGTTTAGTAGCCTTATAAGTACTAGATATATTCATAAGGTTTACATTACATCATAAAATGGAAAAATAAAACAACATTGTCTCCAAAGACAACACTGAGATCCCATAGACTATCCCTGTAGGTCAGTCATAATATACTTCTTTGCATCCTGGGAAAAATAAAACATAGAAAGGGGTGATCTCAGATGCTCAGTAAGGATAACAATAAAGCATAAACATTCATAAATAAGAATAAACATTTAAGGCAATGTATAAGACTAATACAAAATCTTTTTAGACATGAGTTTCAGAATAATATGGCAAAGATAAAATCAAATAATGCCATTTACATATTCACATGGATATTATACTATTCGAATAATGACATGAAATATCAATAACCACTTTCATAATAATGGAATGCATAATGCCAGACTTTCATAACCACACAGTCAAGGGCTTGTGCCAAGTATACAAATAAGATTTTGTCAAGGCCTTGTTCCAAGATACTAGTTTGTCTCACGAGACCTACTAATGCATCAATGAGCTATAGAAGGCTGCACCCATCACATACTAAGTCCAATGTATTCCTAATATGAAAAGGTTTAAACATAACATAAGCATTCGTATTAAAACGGGCATACGAAATGTCAATACTTTATCCATAAACCTGGAATGGTATGAAATAACACATCCATAGTCAAACATATCACAAAACCTTTAATACAATATGGAAGTTTTTTATCATAATAAATAAAATTCAAAAAAACTTAAAATCCCTCAAAGGATGTTGACATAGATGAAATAGAAACCTTTTTAGGGAAATATCTCTTTCTATTTTGAAATCATTTAAAAGTCACGTAATTATAAAAGAAAAAATTTATATTTTAAAATATTCTTATAATCTTGTAAGGGAAGTTTTGACGATGTTATAACTGTGGAAAATAGCCGCACCCACCGTATAAGTTAAAAAAGACATTCTTACCTTAATTTTGTTAAATAGGTTTTAAAGGACCTAGTTTGGAAAACGATGGAAAGATTAATTTATAAACAACTTATAAAAGTCAAACAAGGGTATAAATGTCTTTAACCCTTATTCTATAAAATAGTAATAATTTTTTGAAATACGTTTTTAAGAAACATGGATGTGAATGATAAAGTGGTCCCAGTAGATAATTACATATTAACATCCTCGGATAATGAAGAGATTATGAAATTAACCCTTACCTTTTAATTTTCCTTGGTTGAGGGTAGGTTATCCTCCTGTATAATGGTGAATTAATTTTTATTAAATTATAAAATAATCATATACATTAATATGATATCATATATGATCTTTTAACATTGCTTTGTTAATAATATCTTAGTATTATCATTGTTTCAGGTGTTAACGGATTTGTTTTCCTTTATATTCTTTGTTATGTGATTCATATTTGTTATGGATGGGATGTATCTTATTCATATACATAATTATATAAAGTCTTTAAACATTATTTTTAATCATCTAATGAAAATTAGTCTTGAATGGATACGATGGGGAATGAATCTCATCATGTTCGTAGAGACGGTAATCTGTACGTATGCATGAGCGACAACATAATTCTTTTGATATTAAAATAATATATAATTGGATGTTATATCATATATACAGAATCATTATCATGTTATATTTATTATTTATATTAGTTACACATCATTATTATATCCATCCAAATAATAATGTATTGAATAATAATTACACCACGACGTGGAGACGGTAAGTTGTACGTACGCACGTATGATGAAATGTCATTCAAAGGATGGATATAATAATTAATTTGGTTGTACCATATTTATAATAACATCAAAGTATATAGAATATACTGTAGTTATTATTTTATAATGGAAACAACAAAGAAAGAAGAAGTGGAAAAAAGAATGGAACTTGAAAGAGGTGATGAAATATTTACCTCTTCTTCGGGTTCTTCCTTTTGATTTGATCAAAAGGGCTCAGTAGGATGGATTTCTGACTAAAGGAAGGCCTCTAGGATAAAGGTAGGATGGTTTAGAGGGTATTTGGGCAGGTTTTGGCCAATCCAAATTGCTTTGAAGGTGTGAATTAGAGAGAAGGGGGAGTGCCATTTTATAAGAGGGGTGAGGGGCACCTTAGGAAAAGCTAGAAATATTATTTTATAATAAAATATTTTTTAGTTTCTAATGGTTCAAAAATATATTATTTAAAGACTAAGGTGGGGGTGGGTCGAAAAACACTCAACCAATAGGTTTTAGATAGGTTTGGGTCACTATATTAACCCTATCTTTTAGATTTAACTCTTAGTTAAATAGTTTTACATTTACCATGTCTCTTTGTATTTTTATATTATATGGTTAATAAACATACTATATACTTCCAAGAGAACCCCAAGTGGTTAATTAATGATACAAATATAATTATATAAGTCTTTTTTCTGAACCTTAGATTTTTAAGAATAGAATATCAATTAATAATATAATATTTGTTTTAAAAACTCTTTTATGTCAATTTTGGCACTATTTGGTATTTTGTTTTTTATAAATTCATAAAATTATTATTACTTATAAAAAAATTCATTTAACCAAAAATAATATGTCATATTAACCTAGAAAATTAGTTTAATTCATAAAAAGTCTCAAATTATATTTATTTGGATATTTATAATATCAATTATTTTAATATTTCATTAATTGAGTAATTACTACATCATCATTGTGTCATAAATAAATTAAATTATTTAATGTCTAAAAAATAAAAATAAAATAACATTATGTATTAAATTTATTTATATTTCTAATTAATATTTATAGTCTAATTTATCTTATATGTAACCCTTTATTAAAAATGGTTTAGTGATCAAACTTTGAATTTAACACTTTTAACTCTTCTTTGAATTAAATAATAATAAATTTTAAAATCTAATAAAAGTGTACCTAAAGGATCATATTTTATTCCTAAGGTTGTTTTTGGTCGAATTAAACTTATCCAATAGAATTAGTACATGTGTTAGGGTAATAATAATATCATTTTTACCCATAATTACCCTATTTACTTTCAACCATGGTAAATAAAACTAAAAAGTTACTATTAACGAAAAATTATTTTCATCTTATTGAACTAAATTTTTCTTACTTATATCAACCGTGTCTCTCAGATTTTTGAAATTCCACTCACAGAAGCGGTAAAATTAATTTTTATGTGAATTTGCAAATTCTCCTAGGAAGTGGGTAAAAGACCGTGAAAAGTTCAATAAAATTTTATATATATCTAAAATTATTATAAATTGATTCCAATGAATTAAATTGAACTTATATAGGTATTATGTATCTATTTTGACCTAAAATAAATTTAAATAAACTATTTAAATAAAAATTCTGTTTTAAACTATCACTTAGTGTTTTTCACTATTCATCAAAAATTAGAAGTTAACAGAAAAATACCAAAACTTCACCCTAGGATAATTTCGATATTCCAAATCCAAAAATGAAGTCCATTTTTAAAGATAAAATTTATAAAATTTAAAAAGGTGGGTATTACTATTCATAACAGCTAGTTTGATTGGTTGTGGTGTGTTAGAACTCGAAGTTGCGTAAAACACACGCTATTGTATTATTCAAAGATAAGCGTACCGTGGAAGCTTGGGGTGATACTGAATTGAATTTAGAAACATGGATTAAATATTTAAAATAAAAAAATTTATATTTTATAATAATTTCACCTTAATTTTTGACCAAAATGAATAGTGAAAATAGTAAAAATTAATTATCGTAGTTAAGGTAAAAATGGATCTACCTAGAGGGAAAGGGGTAAGAGTAAAATATAAATATAAGGGTTAAAAATTACTTAATTTTTATTCAAAAACAAATTGGATGGCCATATTTATAACATATACCTTCTAGTTTTTGGAATGGACCATTTTAGAGGCCTGTGGAATGATAAAAACGTGGGCATGATTGGATCTTTTTAAAAAATTACAAGTATGACACTCTCCTCACTTATAAAATGCCTTCACATATCCTTTATTATTCAAAATTTTATACCCTTTTGTTTCATCATATACCTAACAAAATCAATTCCAAAATCAATTACAAGTATGTCGCTCATGTGTACGACGGACTACCACACCACGAAGCGATGTGATTCTTCTTTCACTAACACTTTTAATGGAAAGTGATAAGGATAAATTTTATGATAATATGTGAAATAAAAAATTGTAATATTCATGAAATATTTATCATTATGAAAATATAATATAAACATATATCATTTTAATTTTTTCATTTTCACTAAATGAAAGATGATAACATCATTTATGTACGTGTCGAATACCGCCTTCACAAAGTGATGTGACTCTATTATCATCAACATAACACATGTATGATATATATAAAAATATTTAAATAAATAATAATATATATATGATATTATTATAATTTTGGAAAGATAAAATATTACTTATCTTTTTTCTATGATGTCCATTGGAAAATAGAAATGTTATTCATGAGTACGTACAACCTACGATCTCCATGATCGTAACATATTTTTTTTAAACCATATTTCATGATTATTTTTAAAATTTTAATTTATGTAAAAATATTATACTTATTTCATGATCATTATTTTTGATATGATTAAACTATATAACATGCACAAGACGTGAAACCTTCATGATAAAACGCAAATGAGAAAACAAGGTAATTAACACCCAAAACAATGAAAATAATGAAAGATAATTAACAATGAGTATAAAAGGATAATATATAATATTTTAATAATTAATATGGTTATGGTGTACATTAGAAACATGGTTAAAACCACTATATAGTAAGTTAAGTAATTTTCAATCAAAAGGAAGTGTGAGGTAAGGGATTTTGTCTCAATTGCATTTCATTAGGGAATATATTATTATTTAGAACATAATTTCTTTTATATGGTGTACTTACTTCCCATTTGAAATATAGTATCATAAATAATTCATTTTCATGTCATTTAAGTTTCAATTTTAATTATTTCTTATAATGGGGTTTTGAATTAAAAGTCACCAAGTGGTATAGAATTTCATAACTCAGTTTCATTTCATTGTATAAAACAACTTCTTCATTGTATTTGATATCATAAGATAATGTTTTTAATAACTATTTACTATATATTTTTTGTAAATAAACTTTTATATGTTGATTTATACTTGATAAACATAATTTATTCATTCACCAACTCTCACTTCAATATTATAATCATTTTAAGGGTTTATTTCATAATCTCATTCTAATTCATATTGTTTATTCTTAAATTTTAGTTGAAAGAAATTATTTGACCATTTAATAATAAAACCATTTAATTTTATTCTCATAAATTTATTCATTATATTTTCAATTAATAGTACTATTTTACTCTGGTTATTAAATTTTTTTAGAAACTATTTTTAAGATAACCTGACTTTATTTATCTCTTTTGCCGAAAACCAGTTTTCTACCAAAACCTTGTTTTGTAAATATGTTTTCAAAAAATATTTCTAACCATTTTAATAATTATTTATTAAATAAAATTTTACCCTTTCTTAATTTTAATTTTTTAAAAGTAATATTCATGTTATTTTCAAAACAATTCACATTTGGATTTTACCAAAAAAGTTAAAAGAATCTTTGTTTTAACATGCATGGTATGAATGGAATTTCCATACATCCTAACCCCTCAAATTTGTTAAATATTAATTTATATGTTTCAAATATTATTTTCAAAGAAACATATTTTAAAAAAAAAATTACCTTTTAGTTTTTAAAATTTATTTAAAAAAATGTTTTTCAAAATGTTTTATGTTTTAAAAAAGTAATTTTTTAAATGAAAATGATATTTTCCTCAATAAATTTTCGAAATATATTTTTATGGTTTTTAGATTCATCAATGAAAAAAGCCTTTATTATTACATAAATGGGTATATGTTGTATTGATATCATTCTTATTCTTTATATGGATGGTTTATGATTATTTTAACCAAGTAAAGTATTGACATTCACCTTATTGATTTATTTTTGTTTTCACTAACTTTACATTGAAATATTCACATTTTTGTGATCATTAAACCTTAAATTTCCTTAAATATTCATATTATTTATCTTGGATATTTTTATTTAATAAAACATATCTCATTCATACATACGGTGTTTTACTTTGAATGTTATTTTATTGATAGGGTAAATATTGATAATCTGCATTCTTTCTTCAATGTATATATTTAATGGTAAGTCATATTAATTCATGAATTAAATTGATTATTTAATATATGATGAATTATTTGGACATGAATTTATGGATGGATACCATTTATATAAATCCTCTTGATGCATCGATAGGTATTATAATACAAATTATTTAGCCAAACCCTATGACTTTATACCCAATAATTTTAACCTATCTCATGTAAGGCCTTTTCAGTAGAAGTATAGTTGGCCAAATTAGATCATTTTTACCTAGTTGTTTTATACAATTTTATGAAAGGAAGTGATAATAGAGGTATCACATGCATGATATATGATGTCCAATAATTAATAATTTACTTTATTTGGAATTTAGTTATTATTATCCATGAGATTTTTGCTATTATATTATCTCTGGATTCATTTCATTCTCAGTTATTGACTAAATGGAATGTGTATTCAGTTATTACCTTGTAATATTGATTATTCATTATCTATTATTATAGTAAAGTTATTTAAATGGATTTTTTGTTCAATTATTTTCATTTATATATTTATTATTATTTATTGATTTATGACAGCTTCCGCTATATGTAACCCTTACTGAGCATTTATGTTAAGCCTTAGAATCCTTGAAGTATACTGTGTTTGATATGAAAGGATATGTTAGGGGGAATAATTTTATTCTATAAAAAATTATAGAGTAATTTTTGTTTTCAAATATAATGAATTACTTAAACATGTATCCAGTTTAACAAGACTACAAAACTATTCATCACTTTAGGATATAATTCCTTTAATCTTCTTCAAATGTAATAAAGTAGACACCAGCTATGGGCTACTGGGGTTGGAGTCATTATAGTTGGTATTATAGGATGTTTAGTAGAAAACTTAGAAGTAGATTTTGGAAAACATAGTTAAGATATTATAACCCTATAAAAAACATATGAGGATAAGTATATAATAACATCCTAGTGTTTTGGTAAGGTAGGGATAATGTGTGTTTTCAGGGAAATACATCCCTATCTAGATACTAAAAATAGATGTGGTTAAAAAATTGAGGTACCTTGGTGTAATAACTCCAAAAAGGGAACATTGGACTTGACTATATCATCACCTAGTGCACAACCACATGCCTTACAACACACCTAGTTCAACACTCCTAGGGGATATTCTTAGGATAATTCACATTTTTTTTACAAACCATTATGAAGGATTTGAAAATAATGATATCCCCAAAGAAACCATGTTTTTAATTACAAGATTATCTATGTATAAATATTTCAATTTATGTTAGGTATTTCACTAGTTTTTGGATTATAAATTATGTTTCATAATGATATGATCTAATATGGTGTATTATATCATTTAAAAATGGCTCAAAGAAGAAGTAATTGGAACCAAATAAATTAATTTAATCCAAAGAGTAAGAAATATCATTTATTGGATGGTCCTATGCTAATATTTTTAAGAGAAATATTCTCCAAAAAATTATTATCATTTGAGGATATAGTATTTTATGATAATAATATAGATAAAAAATTATCTAATATTATGTCTTTGAAGGGAATCAAGCGAAGAAAAGGATAATAGAAAAAATTTAGATAAAAGGAATAAGTGAAAGAAGGATTTTCTAGAATCTTATAATTGTGAAAAGAAACACCCTGGTGATTTATTAAAATGATTGGGAGTTTCTTAAAAGTGTATAGAGAAATATCACTATGATTTATATTGTAAGGGTAAGAAAAAAAGATACCAATATACATGGCTTCAACTGTAAGGTGATGATATACTATGGAAATCAATCTCTCAAGTATCAAAGGAATATACCTCAAGAGAAGCTAATAGATAATGGTCAAGATTATGCTATTACCACAAATGAAGAAGAATGATTAATGTGATTATGTTTGGATTTAATAATTATGTTATTTTTGTATTATATCAATAATATCCTAGTTTAAAAAATTATGAAATATATAAGGATTTTACTACATTAATTTTTCATTAAGGATTTGAAGACATGTGTTGAATGGTACCAATGACCAAGAAAAATGATTTAGAAATAAGTTGAAGTTCTTAGAAAACACATGACTGAGGAACCATAATATGTTCCTAATGTTGAGATAATGATATAAAGATAAAGAGATAATTGATATTGATAAATTAAATTGGATAATACTAACTTCTATGAGATTGATTAATGATTTGTTAACAAAGTGATTTATACTATCATTGATGGATTTTAAATCATATTTAGATTTAAGAAATATATCTAATAATCTATTTTTTAATTAAGTAATAAGGAGAAATGCATATTTTTTATATGTTTTTATTGTAATTCAGTTTATTAAAATGTTTCAAAAAGAATACATGATGAAGGTATTCACTTGTTTGGAATATTATGGTTAAGAGATACATCATGTTTTTTGGGGGATTAATGGTAAGTTCATTTTGGAAATTCAAGGATATTCTTTTTAAATTTTTATATCTTAATCCATTGGAAGGGAAATAAGGTTAAGCATTTATGAAACGATTTAATTATAAATTTGTATGAGGATTTAGAGATTAATATATTACTCCACCATATAGAGATTTATGCATATTGGATGAAATATTCTAACCATTTTTTTATAATAATAACTTAATATCAAAGGAATGAATTATCATTCAATTATTGATATTATGATCCATTAAAAGTGAATTATAATACTTCAGGCATAAAAAACATCATTTTTGGATATTAATTTCTTAGAGTAAGGGATGGATTAAAAATTAATTGAAGTGAAACTAAAGTATGAAATTGTGATTATTAAATGGAAACATATCATGTAATAACACTTCCTTATATTCATAAATAGTAAAATAATTCCTAAATTTTAGCAAAAGGATCCCAAAAAAATGTTATCCAATTAAATTTATGTCCAATAAATCGGATAGAATTTTAAATAATCACAGATTTATGGTTTTTAGGTCCTTAACCTTCCATTTATCACTCAATTTATTGTGATCAATGACCTTTGTTTTTCTCTATAATTATTTATTCTTTTCATTCAGGTCTATATTTGAACTTTATACCAATGTTTCTCTACTTAGAAACCTAGTTATGTGTTATTACATATGAACATTGTACTTACCATTCTTTATTATTAATATGAAGTTTTATTAATCCTTTTACTATGTGGATTTTTCAACAATAGTTTTTGCAAATATCAAACCCTTGATTACTAAGATCAAGTTTAAATTACGAGGATGCAAAGTATTTAAGTTGGGGAGAATATAACACCCTAGAATTATAAAATAACAAAATTGTATTTAATAGAGTGTATGAAATCAAAAAACATGATTTGAAGAAAATATAATACCTATATACTTTATTATATATTTATTTTTAAATAAATTCAATCTATTCAATAGCTTTCATTACGTGTAACACTGATATTATCTTGTGTTGCACGCAACACTGAGTTTAAATGAAATGTGACATATTATTAAAATATCAATATTTAATATAATATTTATCACATAGCTGATAAATTGGAATGAAATAATAATAATAACTAAATTGTGAAAATTATGGTTATCTATTGATTCTAAATAAAATAATAATTATTTAAAAGGAAAAGAAATTTATTATGAAAAATTGTAGTTTTCTAAAAGGTTGATTTGTCATGCTTTGTGAACCTAACATAAATTTAATTTTTAACATTTTTATAGAATTTATTTGAAAAAATAAAAATCATTTTTGAAATCATCATGTGAAATTTATATTAGGGTGAATTTTATGGTTTTTTTCATAAAAGTTTCTTTTTTAAGAAAAGTGAAAAATACTAAATTTTAATTGAAAACCGCCTTTTCATTTAAATAATTTATAACATTAAATTATATTTTTAATTTGTTTTAATGTAAAAATATTTCAATTTTATATAATTTATTCTAATTTAATTCATTGGAATCGTTATCATAATGAATTTAGATATAAATCATTGTAAACTTTTGGACATTTTATCTCTGAAAACCCACTTTCTCATCACGTTTGTAGGATTAGTTTTAAACTAGATTTGGAAATTTTTTGGAATTGAATTTTGAAAAAATGGATTAAATATTTAAAATAATCATAAGTTATATTTTATAATAAGTTCAAATTAATTTTTTACCGAAATGAATAGTGAAAATAGTAAAAATTAATTACTGCGGTTAAGGTAAAAATGGATTTACAGGGTGATAAACTAAGAAGATAAGGGTTAAAAATAACCTATAAACTTTTCCAAAACCTATTAAACATAAATTTTTCGAACTTATATATTCTAGGTTCGATAATGTACCATTTTGTGGATTTTTTCATGATAGAAATGTGGGTATGATTGAACGTTTTCAAAAAATTTCTAGTGGGACACTCACCTCACTTATAAAAGGCCACCACCTCTACTCTATTCTTCAAACATTCACATAATTTTGTTTTGGATTAGAACTACCCAAATAAATTCACAAATTCCATCTCTAAATCCTAGAATAATTATTTTGGGAATAAATCCAACCTTGAAAGGATTTGGTGCAGACTTAAGGAGGATACCTGAAGAAGTGGTAATGTACTTCAACGAGTGATTTAATTTTATTTCTTTATCCACCTCCTTAAATTATTATTAAACCATAATTATATAATAAAATTAATATATTAAATATAATAATATTTTGTTATAATAATTTCATTACCTAAAACCATATCCAATTCCATAAAATGGGTTATGAAATCATCATTCATGTGTATGGTAGAGAGCCGCCTTGCGAATGGACATCATTCATTTTTCCATTACCATCTATCACAATTGGGTAGGAGGATGGATATAAATTATATATATATGTGAAATTTTTATAATAATTTTACCTATGGTGTCATTATATCATATATATACCTTTTTTTACTTTCCATTTTGTAGGGGATACGATAACGTCTCACATGTGCACATTTGACTACCACCTCACGGAGCGATGTGATTTGCCTTTCACTAACGCTTTTCATGGAAAGTGATAAGGATAAAGTTAATTATTATATGTTATAAAAATAATTATTTTATTCATGAAATAATTTTAATTCTGAAAATATCATTTATATATAATTTTCATTCTTTCCTTTTCAATCAACGAATGATGATAACATAGTTCAGGTATGTGTGGACTACCACCGTCACGAAGCGATGTGACAAACTTTTCCTCAAAAAAACATGATTTATCGATATAAGTACATTCAATGAAATAATATGATATATATTATATTATTATAATTCTAAAAAATAGAATATTACTTACCTTTTTTCTCATGAATATCATTAAAAAATAATAATGTTGTTTATTCATATGTACGACCTACCGTCTCCATGATAAAAACATAATTATTTTTTCAACAACATATTTCATGATTGGTTTTAAAGTATAATTGATGTAAAAATATGATAATTATATAATTATTATTATTCTAGATATGATTAAACTTTATAATATGCACATGAATCAAAACTCTCATGGAAAAGCATGAATGAGAAAGCAAAGAAATTAACACCCGAAGCAATGAAAATAACAAAATATAATTAAAAAATGGTTATAAAAGGATTATATATGAAATTATAAATACTAATATGGTTCAAATGTTAATTAATAACATTTTTAAAACTACTATATATGAGGTTAAAGAATTATCAATAAAAATGAAGCGTGAGTTAATGGATTTCATCTCGCTTCTATTTCATTAAGCCATATTTTATTATTATGCATCTAATTTATTATATATATTATATATACTACAACTTTGGAATATAATATTATTAATATTTTATTATTCATGGTATTTTAAATTCCAATATGATATATTATATCTAATGTTTTTTTGAATTAAAAGTTACCTAGTGGTAAAGAATTTCATAACTAAATTTCATTTCCTTAGGTTATACTACTCCTTCTGTTTCTTTGATATTATATGATTATGTGTGTAATGAATTTTGACCATAAATTTTTATATTCCCAATACATTTATGGGTATTTATAGTTGATACACATAAATTATTCATTTTATAATTCTCACTTCAACGTTATATTCATTTTAAGGGTTTATTTAACAATCTCATTCTAATTGAGATTGTTTATTCATGAATTTTAGTTGAAGTAAATTATTTTAAAATTTCCTAACAAACCCATTTAATTTTCTTATACAGTGGATATTCATGATAATGTAAATTAATAATAGAATTTTACCACTCTTTGGTACTTAAAATGTTTTAAAAAATGTTCATAAGAAAATTCTACATCATTTCCCTCTTTGGCCATAAATCCATTTTCTACCAAAACACTGTTATCTAAAAAAGTTTTGAAATTTTTTTAACCGTTTTAAAAATTATTTATTAAATTAATTTTTATCCATTTTTATTTTTTAATTTTTTAAAATGAATCTTCATTTTATTTTCAAAACAATGCCTGTTTGGATTTTATTGAAAATGAGAAAGAGATTTTTATTTTAACATGTATGGATTAAACAAAATTTTCATCCATACATACCTCTAAAATTATTTAAATATTCCATTGTAAGTTTCAAATATTATTTTAAAATAAAATTATTTGCAATTTTTTTATGAACTTTTATTTTTTAAAAATGATTTTTAATATAATTGATTTTAAAAATGTTTTATGTTTTTAAAAAATTGATTTTCAAAATGAAAAGTATATTTTCTTAAAGAATATTTTTAAATATATTTTTATGGTATATCTATTAAACATCAATAAAAACGATTTATTCTTAATTCAATGGTTATATGTTTCATAGATACTGTCCTTATTATTTTAATAGATGGTTTACGCTCATTTTAACCAAAGAATGTATTGAAATTCACTTTATTGATTAATTTTTGTAGTCATTAACATTCCATTGAAATATTCACTTTACTATGATCATTAAAAATTAAATTTCCCATAAATATCCATATTATTTATTATGGATATGTTTACTTCTTAAACTATATCTCATTACTACATAAAATGTTTTACTTTGAAATTTATTTAATTGACTGGGGAGGTATTGATAATATGTATTCTTTCTTCAATATAGATATTTAATGGTAAGATATATTGATTCATGAATTAAATAGATTATATAATATATAAGGAATGATTTTGACATGTATTAATTGGTGGGAACCATTTATATAAATCTAATTGATGCATCGACATGTCTCATAAGGCAAATCAGTTGGCCAAACCCTATGAGTTTATACCAAGAAGTTTTAAACTACCCTGCGAATGGTCTTGAGAATAGAAGTATAGTTGGCCAAACCAGATTAGTTTTTACCTAGTATTTTTAAACCATTTTGTGAAAGGTATTGAATGTAGAGGTATCACATGCCTAAGACATGACATCCAATAATTCAAAATTTCCTTTATTTAGAATTCAGTTATTATTATACATGATATTTTTTCTATGATATTATCTCTGGATACATTTAATTATCAGTTATTGATTAAATTGAAGACATGTTTAGTTATTTACCTTTAAATATTGATTATTATGTATCTATTAATCCATCAAGTTATTTAAACGGAATTTTTGTTCAATTAATTACCTTTAAATATTGATTATTATTTATGGATTCATGATAGCTTCTATAGTACTTAACCAGTAATATGAATTTGAGATCACCTTAATTATTTTTCTTTTCTTAGGAATCCATGAAGTGTAATATATTTGATTAGAAATGATATTCTAGGTAGAATACTGTTATTATAAAAAATGTATATTGTAATTTTCGTTTTCACATGTAATTAATGACTGAACTATGTATATAATTTATCAAAATACTAAACTATTCAGTCCTTAGGGATGCGATTCCTTATATCTTATTCCAATGTAATAAAATAGACACCAGATTTGGGCTACTAGGGTCGGGTTCATTACACAGTAGGATCCCACTCAGGTGTTCCATATCAAGTCTTTATAAAACAATATGAACAATGATAAAATGTAATGAAAACAAATAATGATAAAAAATTAAACATTTTTAAATCAAAATCATGGAAAAATATTTCCCCCTTTTCCCACAAGTCTAGATAATCTAGGTAAGACAGTTGCAAAGAATTTTATATACATATCAAATCAGTAAAATTAAATCATACATCATAGATAATATAAAATAAAATATAAACCAAATCACATGTAACATCATTCCAAGGATCATCATAGGTTATGTTATTTGATACACTTGTACATAATTATAGAAAATTACACACCTCAAATCTCTAGATATATGAATCTAATCTAGAGAGTAGAGGAACAACACCATAAGTGAACCTCATAAATGTTCTATCAAGTACCTAGTATAAAAATCCTAGGAACATAGAAACACCCCATGGGTGAACCCCCTCATAGGATTGAAAATTCCAGATTAGGATATGCCAATCACTAAGAGGGGGGGTGAATCAGTGTTTGAGAATTTTTAATCCAATTCAACTTTTTATCCATTTTTCTCTTTGACCTATTATAATCTTGATTATATTATTCTATTTTCCTTATCTAATAAAATAATATTAAATCTATAAGGAATAACACATGAAATTTTTACAAGGTTGACTACTTAAATAATAGTATTTATTCATTGGCATGGTGTAAAGACCCAATTATTTGACCAAGGAACATATCATTAGTTTTTCTTTTTAGTGTCTTAAATGGTCCTAATAGAGTCACCTAATCAACCTAAGGAGTTCACGGGAGCTTCCGAGGATTTTAAGGAGACTAAAACCCTAAAAAAAGGGAAAGCAGACTGAGATGCATGGTTTGTTTATAACCGTGTGACCTAGGTGCATGGCTGGGAGGCCAGTTTCAGAGGGATTGTAGAGCTAGTCTACACGGTCTACATATGGTTAGTGAAATCGTGTTTAGAGGTATTGTAATGTTCCCAGTGAGGTAGTGATGTATGCATGGTGGGTGCATGGTTTCCCTAACTGCATGCACTTATTTTTAATGAAAAAATGACCAAAATACTCCTACTTTTACTTAAATCCATATTTCCTTGCTCTTTTTCTTTGTGCACAAAACTGCCCTACATTCCTCTCCTTGAGCTCTCAAAGATCCTCCTCCTTCAATCCCTTGATACTCCTCCATCTAGTGTCTAATCTATAGTCCATTGGTGCCATTGGATACCTTGAGGTAAGGCTAACCTTTCATACACCTTCTTCCTCACTTAATCTTGCCATCACTTATAGAATTTAGATACCAGATCATTCACCCTACTTTTAGGGAATTGGATGGAAACCCAGATCTACTCCAACCTACTCCGAATATGAGGCTTATACACAATGATGAATCATATATGGACCTAAGGTAGGTCTTTAGGTAGTTTCTAATTTGAGGTTAGGCAGTTTCATACTTAATCTCATTGTGTCGTGATCCATCCTTTATCGAGCTTCGTTATTGTGTTCATTTCTTCATTTCAAATTGTCTCTAGTGTAATGAAATAGGTTAAATAAGACATTTTTAGGGTTTCTCTGTAGATACCCAAAGGTTTATGTACATGGACATTACATACTTTTGCAGAATACATAATACATAACAAAAACAGACACCAAAGGATTGTAATAGTTTAGTGTCTTTGGAAACTCGAAACATAGTATTCTAATCATGGTGAAAGATCTTCAACATCTCCCATAAAGAGCATCCCTTTTTCTTCTTACCTAAAACCTTTCTTTATATCCAGGGGAAAAGAAAATATATAAATGGTGAGCTCAAATGCTCAGTATGGGTAAGCAAGGAGAAAATAAAACAAACCATACACATTTGAACATAAAAACATGAACATAATGTTTAAACATCAAAATCTTGAGAAATGACATAAAACATGGTATTATGTAAGGCATAGATCATAAAGAAACATTAATCATGAAAAAATAGCATGGGAATAAGACATGTAAATTTGAAAACCATTAAGCACATGTTATGATTTCCATAGTAGCCAAGGCATTGTAGCCATGACTATCTTAGTGGACAAAGTCCCTTTCTAAATCGAGTTCACTCCTCGTTCCAGTCCTGTATCACTAAACCGGATTAACTTACCGTTCCAGCCATGTCTATCCCATGAGATATAAATATTTACCCAATGCATTTGAGGGAGATATAGGTCCCACCCATCTCATAATGAAATTATTCTAACGTGTGCCACAACATGAACATAAATCATTCATCATTACCCAAAACATAAAATGGGTTTCATAATCATCATTCCATCATAAAATAATCCATATAAAAATTATTTATATCATTTCATCATAAGTAAAGTGAAACCATCTAAATAATAGATACATTATACTTGAAGCATACACATATGAAATAATTCCATCTTATATGGAAAATGGTTTTGATAAAACAATTGAAATGAATTCTTGAGGAAAATATCCTTTCTTCTTCAAAATCGTTTTCTTTTTAAAAAATGCCATGAAATTTTAAAATAAACGGATTTTTTTTTGAAAATAGTCATGAAATCATGTAGAGTAAGCTTCATGAAAATAAGGCGTTATGAAACTGTAAAAATCTGTTCATGTCGTATAAGTTAAAAAAAACATTCTTCTCATACTTTAGCTGGAAAAGTTAAAAAGTTCCTCATATGGTGAAAAAAGAAAGATTACATACACACCATGTAGTAAAAGTAAAAAATGGGTAAAAAGGACTTTAAACATACATGAAACCATTTTTAGAAAATAGGGACATGTATGATAAATATAACCCTAGAAAATACTTACGAATAAACAATCTCGGATAAAAACAAGATTGCAAAAGTTATCCCTTACAGAGATATTTTTGTAAATAAAATAGATCAATTATGTGTATTCAATATAAGGTCACATAAAAAAAGTTTAAATACATGATAAGATATAAAAATTAATTTCTCGCATAATCAAATAACCACATAAACAAGAAAGAGAGGATCAACCCAAAGAATGAAAATTTTGTTAAGAAGTTCCCTTACCTCATGTCCGACTTGACTCGATTATTCTTTAATATCATGAATAATAAACCAAAGTTAATTTATACTTGATTAAGAACCTTTTTCAATTTTATTATTCCTTTTATATCACTTATTACCATGTTATACACATTATGTAACCATTTAAGTTAATAACATTCGTTTTGTTGAAATTTGGTACTAGAGTCGAAAATGGACTTCTTATAATTACATGTTGTTCATGTGGTCAAAGGTTTATTATATCAAAAATGATATTAATTATTTGTATATCATATATATAATATATATCCAGCATATACATGTATTTACAATAGTACATAACATATGGAGGTAAGAAATGAAATGCACCGTTCATGGAGACGGTAAGTCGTACGTACGCATGAACGCTACTTTCATTTATATTTCTTATTTTAATGGAATTAAAACATAATGATACATAGTTATATTATAATTCCAGTATAATATCATATATAATATCATTAACTCCATCATTTATACATCCCACATAAGGCATTAACGAATCACATCACTTTGAGGGGGCAGTAGTCCGCACTTCCTCAAATGAGATTATCGTACTTACCCACTATAGAAACCATAAAAGATTGATATAATTAGGAAGTAAATAAGAATAAGGAAATCATAAAAATAATATATATCATATATAAATATAGTTTCATCATAATGTTTACCATGAGAGGCAGTATGATAAAATTGAACAATCATCATTTCGTGAGGCGTTAGTTTTCCATCCACAGAAACATTATGTTATTCATCCATTAAATAGAGGTGTGTGTAAGTGTAGTTCTAATAATTATCATAAAAACATTATAGTATATTGAGGATACTGGTGTTGTTAAAAAATAAAGGATTAAAAAGAGTTTAGGGTTTGGATAAGTAGAATAAAAGAAAATAATTTAAGAGAAACTGTTACCTTTAATTTGGGTAACTTCCTTTGGTTTGAACCAAAAGGACTTCTTGAAGTGCCTTCTTCCTATGATAAGGCTTCTAGGGAGAGGATAGGGATTTAAGGAGATTAATTGGGCCGATTTTGGATGAGCCAAATGGCTTGAGAGGTGTAAGGAATTGGATAGAAATGGTCTCCTTTTATGTGGGGGAGGAGGGGCTCTTTTGGAAAGTGTGAAAATATTATTTTATTATAAACTTATATTCAGTTTCAAAAGGTCCAAAAATCATTAAAGATGAATATAAGATGACTCATGGTCGAAATAAAATCATCCAATCATAATTTCACATGTTTTGGATAATATTTTAATCATTATAATCTTATTTATTTAAATCATTTATTAATGAGGTAAATACTGCATCATTATTGTGTCATGAATAATTTAATTTATTTGATGACTAAAAATTATAAAAAAAATACCATCATGTAGGAAATATTTTTAGATTTCCAATTAATATTTATAGTTGAAAATATAATTTTCATAACCCCTTATAAAAATTAATTACTAAAATATTTTTGTTAATGTCAATTTTGTATTTACATTAAATTAATTAATCCAAATTGTCATTATCACTACCAAGTGGCTTAATGGGGTCCCAAAATCGACCCAAGGATTCCCATGGTAGGCCAATACTCATTAAATAAGGTTATAACAAGTGTTAAGGTAATTTTGAATTATTATAATAATCTTTTAACCCTGAATTACCCTATTTACCTTTAACCGTAGTAAATAAAAGTCAAAAGTTACTATTCACCAAAAATTATTTTCATCTTATTGAACAACATTTTACTTCTTGATAACAACCATGTTTGTAGGATTTTTTAAATTCAATTCACATAAGGTTTAAAATTTCATTTAAATGAAAGAGTTAGTTTTTTAACTATAACTAAGTGGTTTCACTATTCATCAAAAATTGAAGTTTTTCAGAAAAATACCAAAAATTCAGCCTAAGATATATTTGATATTCCAAATTAAAAAATGATTTTTATTTTTAAAATTTCAAAACATAGAAGTGGCATTAATTAATTTTAAAATTTATTCCCGTTATCAAAACAAAAAGCGTGTCTTTAAGAAACAATAACTATCAAAAGATCGACACTTGTTTATGTCCAAATTGAAAGTGAAATTAATTCCAATAACCAAAATTGGATTAAATGGTAAAAATATATTATAATTAAACTTTAAAACCAATTAAAAATATAATCTAACCATATAAATTATTGCGATGAAAAAAGTTGTTTTTAATTAAAATATAGTGTGTTTTTACTATTCATTAAAATATGAAAGTTATCAGAATAATATGAAAATTTTATCCAAAGTAAATTTTTATATCTTTATTACAAAGAAAATTTTATTTTTTCAAATTGAACTTATAAACATGTCAAAAACTAGATTTAATGTGGGTGCTCCATCAATTGGCGGCAAAACTGCATTTTTTGAAAAATACTTATTTTACTCGAAAAATTTATGTTCTTCTCACACAATGTTCTAGAAAATGTGTAAGATGAAATAATAACGTTATAACATTCAAAATTTAGTCAATATTATTCATAACGGCTACTTCATAATAATATTATAACCATATATCGTTGTTTAGTGAAGCACGGTATTGCGTACAACACACGATATCGAGGAAGGTTGCAATTACGTGTAATGCAAGGCAAGTCAGGGTTGCGTGTAGTGAAAGACTTCTTTGTTGTTGAATATAATGGAATCCAACCATATTTCATTTATACATTGAATATATATATATATATACACTCAATGTTGCGTAGAATAACTACTATCAAACGAACTGGAAATTATGTGTAACACAATCCAAGAATAGTGTTGCATATAATGCATGCGAATACAGTGTTGTGTATAGTGTAAGATAATCATGGTGTAGCGTACAACCGAAGATATGAAAGAAATTAAAAATATTATATCCCATAAAATATCGGGGTGTTACATTAAACCCCTATTAAAATGAATTTCGCCCTCGAAATTCGTTGGGGTTATGAATGGTTTATTACATAAGGGTTTCATTCATAGAAACCCACATTGTAAAAAGGAATACTAAAACATAATTTTAAAAACTAATGCATGAAACGTAACGGTTACCCAAATTAACTCATCAATGGGTTTCCACATAGGAGAATATAGGTGAAAATATGGATATGGAAGAGAAATATAACCATCAACTTCTGATGAAGAGTGGTAGAGGACATGGCTATGAAAAAGACAACAATCACAAAGCCATAAATTTGTGATGATCTAAGGTACCATTTGATTCATCAGATATGAGAGCACTAGGAAAACATTTTTGGTTTTCAAGATCATTTCCCTAATGTTGAAGAATATTTTGAATTAAAAGAAATACTTACATGATTTTGGTACAATCTCACTATTGTTCATGCCTTGAACAATTTCAACTTCATCTATAAAAGAAATGAAGTTGAATTTGTCTTCCGTGAAGTGTTAACAGATCATGCGATAGAATGTTAGGTCATTCCATTTGTCTTAAACAAAAGGTTAGAAAAAGTTATTAAATATACATAAGTCCATCTATAGTGAGATTAATCGCATATAGTCCCTAAAATGGGATTAGACTTCATATATATTACCACTTAATAAATTAAAACTAATTTATACTAACCGGGGACATTCTGTAGGCCAGTGGTAGAAAATAAAGCCCTGTCAGACTTTGGTTGTGGGTTCGATTCCCACATCCTTCTCCAACGCGACGGGTTGTCACCCATCCTACAGGTTGTCCTATTTCTAAAACTACATTATTATGACATACCATTAATAATATCGAAAAAAGTTCTATACTTAAACAATACTAACTTATGTCCATCATAATCCATTCCAATCTTTAGGATTATCTAAAATACTTCTATCCAAGCTCATAGTATCAAGAAAACATTTACTAGAAATTTCATCTATCAAGCATGTGAATACCATCATTTTTCACCCATATATCATACAATATATCTTGTTGGTCACATTCCAAACATGTCAATACCTTAATCATGTATTATCCTGAAAAATTAATACCCATCGAACATTAGTGAAAACATGAATGCTATCAAAAGTTAACTATTTCCACATAATAAAATCCCAAAATTTTGATATACTCAAACCATGATATAACTTTGTCCTTATATCAGTCACGAGCTCATTTCATTTTTTCTTTATCCCTTCATTATGCACATATCATCTTCTTCCCAAAAATATTTCAATCACTTTTAATGGTTACCGGTACCATATAATTATTGAAAACCAATACATAGATATTCCAAAATTCCACGATACCATAAATGAGATTCCATGATACAATTTTCAAATCCTATTACATAAACACTTAATCATTACACAACATCATTTTCATAATCATGATCACAAATAGTGATCGCATGTGACTTCCCTTTATCCATTTCCTTAAGAGGTTTCTCACGTTGATCATTATTAACCCTTGTATTAGGGCATTGATTAGCATAATTCCCCATTTCCTTGCACTTGAAGCATAGAAGTGTTGGTGGTTCGTTCTCTGTAGTCTTTTCATTATTCATATCATTATCAACCCTTTTTCCATTACTTTTACACTCAACTACTCGATGACCTTCTTTTCAACACTTAAAACATTTTGTAGTCCCTTTAAGACAATCTCCACCATGATTCTTTCACTACTAGAAAAACAGGTGTTTGTGAGGGGTCATTTGTGACGGGATCCCGTCGCAAATGGATTTTTGCGACGGGGTCCCGTCGCAAATGACCAGTTGCTGAAAATGGTGTCGCAATAACATTTTTTTGCGACGGGCCCGTCGCTAAAGCCCTTTTCCGTGACGGGGAGAATCCCCGTCGCAACTAGTACTCCGTATATTTGTTAAAAATAATAATAATACTATTTGCGACGGGAATAGTATCCCGTCGCAAATACTATAAAAAAAATAAAAAAAATAAATTGTTAATAAATTATTTTAAATAATATAATAATAATCTAATTATAATTCAAAAATAAAAAATAATAAAATATTAATAAATGATTTTAATTAATATAATAATAGAATTATAATTCACAAATAAAAATAATAAATTATTTTAATTAATATAATAATAATAGAATTATAATTCAAAAATAAAAAATAATAGAATATTAATAAATATTTTATAATGAGACAGAAAATACGAATAAAAAAAAATCATATTTTGATTTCAAAAATTTTATAACATAAATACAAACTCTAATCCGAAGGAGGGGGGAGGGGGGATTTGCATATGGTGGTGGAGGAAACTCCATCCCTAAATCATGAGTGAGTCGGCGCATGTACTCCATCTGCTCCTGATGCTGCTGCTGCCACCGACTCGTCTGCTCCTCGTACAACTGCTGCTGGCGTCGACGCTCCTCCTCATGCTGCTGACGCATCTGCTCCTGCTCCTGTCGGAGACTCTCTATCAGTGCAGTCTGAGATCGCAACTGATCCTCATACTGTGTAGCAGAAGAAGATGCACGAGCTCCTCTCGAGCTGGACGCCGACATCGCAGCACTGCCATAATAATCTCTAGGAGTCAGTCGAGAGCTGATACCAACTACCCGACCCTTCTCGAAGGCATACTGGGTGGCCTGCATCCATGCCGCCTCATCAAACTGATGGCCAGTGGTCTGATCTGATGACTCGGCCTGACTCTCAGGCCGGGCCTGTGACGCTGCGGCCTCATATGACTCCTGTAGTTGCAATTTAAAAATAAAATTGTGAATATATTATATACAGTTAATTTTTAAACTTGAAAACAAATAATACTAACCACGATGTGATGCTGACGATCACCTTTATGCTCCCCAGTAGCAGGATCACTATACATCCTCCGATATACGTCGTACTCCGTAATATCGGGGTGCTCGACAGCCTATAAGAATAAAAAATAAAATATTAATATTTATAGTTATATAAAATATATATAAATAATGTACGTACCAGATGATGTCTATGAGTACTGAAAGAACGACTCCCAGCTCGATGAGTCACCTCCTGTCTCCCCCGATTCTGCCTCCCCACCGATGATGTCCTCTGAAAGGCACCACTCAACCAGTGCACACATAATCCATCCCATACATGGGATGAAATGTACTCTGGTCGGTGTGCTCTACATGACTCGTCAAAATCTGACACTCCTGCTTTCTTCATCGCAACTTTTCTTAAATTGTGCAAAAACTGACGAAGGCGATCACGCATGGCCACCTCCCATGCCTCGTGGATGGCGTCACGCATGGTATCCTCGATCGGATACCATAAACCCTACAAATAAATCAAAATATCAAGTTAGAAATGAAATAATTTTCAAAATAAAAATTATTTATTTACGTATGTACCAACCAATGACCGAACATGCCCTGCTGCACATCAATGGGAATCTGCTCCCATGTCGTCCACGGCTGAGAGAAATAGTTGCACAAAATAGCGCTGCCCTGTCCGACTGCTATATGCGGAAAACTGTAAAAATAATAAACATTTATTATGTGAATAGATTAATGAAATCTTAGTCAAATCAACAGGTTATCACACAGGTTATCACACCTCCGTGTGCGTGGATCAAACCCAAGACATGGACGTCGCTCGGGGACGGGGTCAGGAATCATCAATCGTGCAAGACCGCGCCCCCTCCGCGTACTCCCTGGAGTGCCTGCAGGCTGAGGGTCATCTGGCAGCAACTCATCCGCATCGAATGTCAGGTCAGCATCCGCCAACTCACGAAATGTGGCTTCGTCCATCTGAAATAGAAAATGTTAATGTTGTTAGAAAATAATTCATAATTACTATTATATATACATATATACATATTATGATTGTATATAAATACCATGGAATTCTATCAGTGTTCATCTTCATCATCATCTTCATATATGTCAATGTCATCTTCATATTCCTCCTCAACATCATCGATATCCATTCGAGTTACATTTGCTTCATCTCTTACCATTTCAAATTCGTATGTGACATCATTAACATCATCGTCATCACCGACTCTTAAATGTGGGGTGTCGTCATCGATACTCATGTCTCTTTGCAAAAAAGATTGATTTTGAGTACTCTCTTGAAAAACTTCAATTCTTTGCACATCAGTGAAAGTAAATTCACTTTGACTAAACTGATTGTCTCGAATTTTGATTTTTATTACACTCCACCAATCAGTCAAGTCTCTTGATGTAGCACAGTACTTTGTGTAATAAACATGATGTGCCTGTTGAGCCAATAAGAATGGTTCATTTACTACGAGAACACTTTTACATTTAATATCGATGATTCCATGAGTCAGATGAACACGCACGCCTCTCTCTGTATCCAACCACCGAAATTTGAACATGGTCATGTAATTTTGTCCAAGATAACAGAGTTCACTGATTTCATCAAGTATGCCATAAAAGTCAACTTCATTTTCCCGATGATGAGATCCTCTCAAGCTAACTCCACTGTTCATTATTTTTTTCGATTCCCCATATGCATGTGTGTGGAATCGAAATCCATTCACCACATATGCATTATAAGTTTTAACAAGTTTGGAAGGTGGGTTACTCAATACATACAGTCGTTTGTCAATTTTATCAGCATGTCGAGACACCTAAAAATTTGTGAAATAATTATCAATATAGTAAACTATACATTGAATGAGTTGCTAAAAGACAAAGAATTTATGTTACCAGTTTTTGAAACCACTGAGAGAAATTTTTCAGTCGACGTTCTTCGAGAGCAGCTGCTGTAATTTGTGGAATTTGTTTCTTGATATGATTATCATACAACCTATAAAAACCAAAGTTATTTACTGTAACATAAATGATAGAATAAGTGATATAAACACTTACAGTACAACTGATGTCATCTCTTCACAGTTGAGCAGAACATACGTATGAGCTCTATGATGTTCATCATCTGAAAGCCAGCATTCATAAACTCCACCAAAACCAAGCTATGACTGGTTGAAAACAGATAATTGATTGTCGATTTCATCAATATTCCTCTCGTTCCATCCCATTCGGTTGTGTTTTGAAGGATACTCAGATTCAAAATAATGGGAGCAGAAAAAAGATATTTCCTCTTGCAAATAAGCTTATGCAATAGATCCTTCAACAGATGCTTTGTTACGTACTTTTCTTTTCAATTTTTGCATGCATCTTTCAAATGGGTACATCCATCGAAACTGTACTAGGCCTCCACATTTGGCTTCATATGGAAAATTTAACATCAAATGTTCCATTGAGTCGAAGAAAGACGGCGGAAATATTTTTTCCAGTTTACATATAATTACAACAACATCTTTTTCAAGTTTTCCTAGAGCATCATAATCTGCTGTAGCCGCACAAATTTCCCGAAAAAATTGAAACATGTCTGTTATGGAATCCCAAATCACAGAATTCAACAGACCTCTTAATCCAATGGGTAGCAGTATTTCCATTATAACATGAAAATCATGACTTTTTAATCCAGTAATATGACCATTCTTTACACATCTACCCAAATTGGAAGCACATCCATATGGAAGTCTCAAATCTGCAGTCCACTGACAAAATAATAAATGGTTTTCTTTAGACAGTATATAAGCAGCTTTTGGTTTCAGTAACCTTTCTGTTCTGACATTCTCAAACAGTTCCAATTCTGGACGCCTGCAAATTTGGGCAAGATCTAAACATGCATTTACATTGTCTTTTCTCTTTCCTGGCGTATCCAAAACTGTATGAAACAAATTATCAAAACAGTTCTTCTCAATATGCATGACATCTGACATGTGTCGGACCAACAAATCAGACCAATATGGAAAATCCCAAAATATGCTACGTTTAATCCAATTGTGTTCTTTCCCAAAACCAGAAATTTTCTGTTGGTTTATTATGGGACCAAAAGTGATGGGAGGTAATGAAAGTACAACTGATTTTAACTCCGAACCTGATAGCATTTTTGGAGGTCCTTCCCTTTCAACTGTTCCTTTTCTGAAATGAGATCTGTTTCTGCGAAAAAGATGATCAGCTGGAAGAAACCTGCGATGATAGTCAAAATAACAAGGTTTCTTTCCATGAATGAGCATAAATGCTTTGTTCTCTCCCATACAGTAAGGACATGATTTCTGACCATGTGTACTCCAGCCAGATAACATCCCATAAGCCGGTAAGTCACTTATTGTCCACATCAATGCTGCTCTCAGTATGAAATTCTGTTTCGTTGCAACATCATATGTACTGACACCAGTACTCCACAATAAATTTAATTCATCAATCAATGGTTTCAAATAAACATCAATATTTTTCTTCGGATGTCCTGGAATTAGTAAAGTCAAAAATATATATGGCTCCTTCATCAACATCCATGGAGGTAAATTGTACGGAGTTAAAAAAATATGCCAACATGAATATTGACTACCATAAGATCCAAACGGACAGAAACTATTAGTGGAAAGCCCCAGTCGAACCTTTCTAGCTTCTAAAGAAAAGGATGGATGCACTCTATCAAAATGTTTCCATGAAGCACCATCGGCTGGATGATTCAAGCTTTTATCGGTTGAAATATTCTCTTTATGCCATGACATCATTGTCGCTGTATTCTTAGACATGAATAAACGCTGGAGTCTGGATGTAAGCGGAAAATATCTCAACTGTTTTACAGGAATCAAACCAGACTTCCCGTGTTGTCCTTCATTATATCTCAGTTTCCCACATGTGGGACAACTATCCAACGACTCATTTTCCCCAGAATATAAAATGCAGTCATTTGAACATGCATGAATCTTCTGACAAGTAAGTCCCAAATTTCGAACCTGCCTCTTACTCTCATAGTAATTTGCAGGTAAAACATTTCCTTCGGGTAACAGTGTTTTAAGCAAAGAAAATATCAGGTCAAAACAGGTGTTTGACATTCCGTTATCTGATTTGATAGCCATAAATTTTGCAACTGCTTCTAATTTGCTCATCTTGCAGCCAGGATATAATGCATCTTCAACAGACTTCAACAACTCATAAAATTCAGACGGTTCCAACTCAGGATTTGAAGCTATATCTTCCGGAGTTTCTGTATGTTGAACAGATGAACCTGCAACATCATGTACTAAATCTTGAAACCGGGATAGATCCGGAATCAAGTTGGTATCACCTGATCTGGAACTGCGTTCACCGTGTTGATACCAAAATACATAATCTGGTTGAAAACCAAAACGCAAGAGATGTTCTCCCACTTTGTCAAACGTGTCAAACATTCTCAATGCACATTTTCTGCAAGGGCATTTTATTTTTCCTTCTGAAACAAATTCTGGATTTGATGCCGCAAATGATAAAAATGTCTCCACACCCTCTACATATACTGGATTTAAACCAGAACCGTTTGGATTTCTACGTTGATTTATCCATATGCGGTCACCTAATAATGATTGTTGATGACCTCGTTGTTCCATATTTCTCTATAAAATATAAAAGCATTACTGGTTTTGAATAATTTGTTAGAAAAAACACTCAAGCTAGGATAATTATAGAGTTTAGATCATACACGACTGACGCAAACTTTTTATTGAGATAGACCTAAAAATTGACCCTTTATGAATTAAATATGTTGAGAATAAAGCAAAACATGTTACAAATATTAATAATTTTAATATTATATAATTTTTTTATTATTTTCATAGTACTAATATTATTGGTATGTATTACTAATTATTACTAATTATTACTAATTATTGGTAATTATTACTAATTATTACTAATTATTGGTAATTATTACTAATAATTGGTAATTATTACTAATTATTACTAATTATTACTAATTATTACTAATTATTGGTAATTATTACTAATTATTACTAATTATTGGTAATTAATACTAATTATTACTAATTATTACTAATTATTGATAATTATTGATAATTCTTACTAATTATTGGTAATTATTACTAATTATTGGTAATTATTACTAATTATTGGTAATTATTACTAATTATTGGTAATTATTACTAATTATTGGTAATTATTACTAATTATTACTAATTGTTACTAATTATTGGTTATTATTACTAATTATTACTAATTATTGGTAATTATTCGTAATTATTACTAATTATTGGTAATTAATACTAATTATTGGTAATTATTGGTAATTATTACTAATTAATGGTAATTATTAGTAATTATTACCAATTATTGGTAATTATTACTAATTATTGGTAATTATTACTAATTATTACTAATTGTTACTAATTATTGGTAATTATTACTAATTATTACTAATTATTGGTAATTATTGGAATTTATTGGTAATTATTACTAATTATTGGTAATTATTACTAATTATTGGTAATTATTTCTAATTATTACTAATTATTGATAATTATTACTAATTATTACTAATTATTACTAATTTACCGGTAATTATTGGTAGTTATTACTAATTATTGCTAATTATTGCTAATTATTCCTAATTATTCCTAATTATTCCCAATTATTACTAATTATTATTAATTATTACTAATTATTCCTAATTATTCCTAATTATTCCTAATTATTACTAATTATTACTAATTATTGGTAATTATTGTTAATTATTACTAATTATTGGTAATTATTACTAATTATTGGTAATTATTACTAATTATTGGTAGTTATTACTAATTATTGGTAATTATTACTAATTATTACTAATTATTACTATTTAGCGGTAATTATTTCTAATTATTACTAATTATTACTATTTACCGGTAATTATTACTATTTACCGGTAATTATTACTAATTATTGGTAATTGTTACTAATTATTGGTAATTATTACTAATTATTGGTAATTATTACTAATTATTGGTAATTATTACTAATTATTGGTAATTATTACTAATTATTGGTAATTATTACTAATTATTGGTAATTATTACTAATTATTACTAATTGTTACTAATTATTGGTAATTATTACTAATTATTACTAATTATTGGTAATTATTGGAATTTATTGGTAATTATTACTAATTATTACTAATTATTACTAATTATTGGTAATTATTCGTAATTATTACTAATTATTGGTAATTAATACTAATTATTGGTAATTATTGGTAATTATTACTAATTAATGGTAATTATTGGTAATTATTACTAATTATTGGTAATTATTACTAATTATTGGTAATTATTACTAATTATTGGTAATTATTACTAATTATCACTAATTGTTACGAATTATTGGTAATTATTACTAATTATTACTAATTATTGGTAATTATTGGAATTTATTGGTAATTATTACTAATTATTGGTAATTATTACTAATTATTGGTAATTATTTCTAATTATTACTAATTATTGATAATTATTACTAATTATTACTAATTATTACTAATTATTACTAATTATTACTAATTTACAGGTAATTATTGGTAGTTATTACTAATTATTTCTAATTATTGCTAATTATTCCTAATTCTTCCTAATTATTCCTAATTATTCCTAATTATTACTAATTATTATTAATTATTACTAATTATTCCTAATTATTACTAATTATTCCTAATTATTACTAATTAGTACTAATTATTGGTAATTATTAGTAATTATTACTAATTATTGGTAATTATTACTAATTATTGGTAATTATTACTAATTATTCGTAGTTATTACTAATTATTGGTAATTATTACTAATTATTACTAATTATTACTATTTAGCGGTAATTATTTCTAATTATTACTAATTATTACTATTTACCGGTAATGATTACTATTTACCGGTAATTATTTCTAATTATTTCTAATTATTACTAATTATTACTATTTACCAGTAATTATTACTAATTATTGGTAATTATTACTAATTATTGGTAATTATTACTAATTATTGGTAATTATTACTAATTATTACTAATTATTACTAATTATTACTATTTACCGGTAATTATTTCTAATTATTACTAATTATTACTATTTACTGATAATTATTACTAATTATTACTAATTATTGGTAATTATTACCAATTATTGCTAATTATTGCTAATTATTGCTAATTATTCCTAATTATTCCTAATTATTCCTAATTATTCCTAATTATTACTAATTATTATTAATTATTACTAATTATTCCTCATTATTACTAATTATTCCTAATTATTCCTAATTATTACTAATTATTGGTAATTATTACAAATTATTGGTAGTTATTACTAATTATTGGTAGTTATTACTATTTAGCGGTAATTATTACTAATTATTACCAATTATTACCAATTATTACTAATTATTACTAATTATTACTAATTATTACTAATTATTACTAATTGTTACTAATTATTACTAATTATTACTAATTATTACTAATTATTTCTAATTATTACTAATTATTACTAATTATTTCTAATTATTACTAATTATTACTAATTATTCCTAATTATTGGTAATTATTGGTAATTATTCCTAATTATTCTTAATTATTACTAATTAGTGGTAATTATTAGTAATTATTAATAATTATTACTAATTATTGATAATTAGTAATAATTATTACTAAGTATTACTAATTATTGATAATTATTGGTAATTATTACTAATTATTGGTAAGTATTACTAATTATTGGTAAGTATTACTAATTATTGATAATTATTACTAATTATCGGTAATTATTACTAATTATTGGTAATTATTATTAATTATTACTAATTATTACTAATTATTACTAATTATTACTAATTATTGGTAATTATTGGTAATTGTTCTTAATTATGAGTAATTAAATGAATAATTACCAATAATTAGGAATAATTACCAATAATTAGGAATAATAACATTATTAGTATATTTTATTATTAATATTAAAATAATATAATTTTCTAATTTATATACAATTCTTCTTTCATCTGTGTGTTTTCTATCTCCATATACAAATAATACATGTGAAGACAACAAACACACAGATGAAAAAATAATTGTATATATATAAAAAATTATATTATTTTAATATTAATAATAAAATATATTAATAATTAAATAATGTTATTATTCCTAATTATTAGTGTTTATTACTAATTATTAAGTTATAAAACAATGTAAACATAATTAAATTACAACTAATTAAGAATAATTAAAAATAATAAAACATTAAAAATAAATATTAAATTAAAATAAATATAAATACCTTGAAAATTGATCTGAGGTTGGTATCTGATCGTTCTTCAAAACTTCAATATCAACTCCGGAGAAAAAAATTAAACTTGAGAAAAACTGAACTGTAGAAATAAAATTTTGAGAGAAGAAGAAGATGGAATTTGAGAATGATTTGAAAAAAAACGGATGGGGGTATTTATAGGTTAGATTAGTTGCGACGGGCCCATTTGTGACGGGATACCCGTCGCAAATACTAGTATTTGCGACGGGTACCGTCGCAAATACCTTAGGCAGCATTTATTACGGTCAACGGTTAAATAGTTATTTGCGACGGGTCCCGTCGCAAATAACCACTTGCCGACATACTATTTGCGACGGGGGAATATTCCCGTCGCAAATACCTTTTACCGCCGCCGGTTATTTGCGACGGGAATATTCCCCCGTCGCAAATATGTTTCCCGCGATTTGGCGCGCAAAGGGCGCCAGTCCTTTTGCGATGGGGAAAGCGATCCCGTCGCAAAAGGCTACTTATTTGTGACGGGCAAATACCCCCGTCGCAAATAACCCGTCGCAAATACACATTTTTCCCGTAGTGTTTCCACACTTTGAGCATAAAGAAACATTCATATTCTTTTCACCATTATTCTGAGATTTATCCTTGAACTCCATATTTCTTTTCTTGTCAAAACCATGAGATGGATATTTAACACCAACTTCTATTTCGACCTTGATAGCACAATGCAAAATATCTTCATAGCTACTGAAGTCTCTTATAGCTAATGCCCTTTGAAGAATTGGTTTTAAGCCACTGAAGAATTGATCAACTTTACTTTCAGGTTGGATGATAAAGTTAGATGCATACCTTGTAAGCCTTGTAAAATTCGCTTCGTATATACCAACAGATTCATCATCCTTTTTCTTAAGCTCAAGGAACTCTTTTTCCATATTTGTTCGAAGAATACGAGGGAAGTACTTATTGAAAAATAAGTTCTTGAACTCATCCCATTCCATGGATTCAATTTCATCTTGGGGACTCGTATTCTTAATTAGAGTCCACCATTGATCTGCTTCACCTTCTAAACAGTAAATAGCCAGAATGACTTTTTCATGTTCTGAACCGAGAAGTATGGAAAAAATATTTTCAATGGTACTGATCCATTGTTCAGTAACAAGTGGATCAGAAGACCCACTGAAAGAAGGTGGACGTTGCCTCATGAAGTACTCAATAGAATATTTTCCCCCTCTCTACTCATTTGGAAGTCCAGAATGATTCATAGCTTGTGTAAGTATAGCAATAAGATTTTCCACTCCATCTACCATAACATTGGTTTGTTCAGGAGGACAATCATTGCATTGTCCATTACATTGATCAAAACGGTCCTTTCGGGTTCCAGCCATGGTCTAAAACCCAAAAACAATAATGTGTGGGGAAAAACATCATGCTAGGGAAAACAACATAATAAAGGGGGAGTACCTTCAATATATAACATCTTAGGGTTACTTCTAATATTGTTACCATAATTCTAGGACTATAACCTATACTTATACATAACCGTAGGGACATCCCTAGACATACCATAGACATATCTCTAAGGATCTCACTAAAGTTTTTTCATCCTAGTTTCCAAAGGCTAACTAAACCTTTCCCCTGATACCAACTGTAGAGACCCAAAGCTTGATGTACATGGACATTATATACTTTTGCAGAATACTTAATACATAACAAAAACATAAACCAAAGGATCGTAATAGTTTAGTGTCATTGGAAACTCGGAACATAATCTTCTTATCATTTTGAAAGATATTCAACATCTCCCATAAAGATCTTCCCTTTTTTTCTTACCTAAATCCTTTCTTTATATCCTGGGGAAACGAAAACATATAAAGGGTGAGCTCAAATTCTCAGTATGGGTAAGCATGGAGAAAATAAAACAAACCATACACATTTGAACATAAAAACATGAACATAATGTTTAAACATCAAAATCTTGAGAAATGACATAAAACATGGGAATACATAAGGCATAGATCATAAAGAAACCTTAATCATGAAAAAATAGCATGGGAATAAAACATGTAATTGTGGCAACCATTAAGCACATGTTATGATTTCCATAGTAGCCAAGGCATTGTTTCCATGACCATCTTAGTGGACAAAGTCCCTTTCTGAATCGAGTTCACTCCTTGTTCCAATCCTGTATCACTGAATCATATTAACTTACTATTCCAGCCATGTCTATCTCATGAGATATAAATCTTTACCCAATGCATTGGAGGGAGATATAGGTCCCACCCATCCCATAATAAAATCATTCTTATGTGTGCCACGACATGAACATAAATCATTCATCATTACCCAAAGAATAAAATGGGTTTCCTAAACATCATTCCATCATAACATAATCCATATAAAAAATTTATATAATTTCATCATAAGAAAAGTGAAACCATGTAAATAATATAGACATTATACTTGAAACATACACATATGAAATAATGCCAACTTATATGGAAAATGTTTTTGATAAAACACTTGAAATGAATTCTTGAGGAAAATATCCTTTCTTCTTCAAAATCTTTTTATTTTTACAAAATTACATGAAATTATAAAAGAAAATATTTTTTTGAAAATAGTCATGAAATCATGTAGAGTAAGATTCATTAAAATAAGGCATTATGAAACCGTAAAAATCTGTTCATGCAGTATAATTTAAAAAAAAGTCTTCTCATACTTTTGCCGAAAAAGTCAAAAAGTACCTCGTATGGTGAAAAAAATAATGATTACTTACACACAATGTGGTAAAAGTAAAAAATGGGTAAAAAGGAATTTAAACATACATGCAATTTTTTTATAAAATAGGGACATGGATGATAAATATAACCCCACTAAATACTTAGGAATAAACAATCTCGGATAAAAACGAGATTGGAAAAGTTATCCCTTACAAAGATCTTTTTGTAAATAAAACAGATCACGTATGTGTATTCACTATAAGCTCACCTGAAGAAATTATAAATACATGATAAGATATAAAAATTCATTTTTGACATAATCAAATAACGACATAAACAAGAAAGAGAAGATCAACCCAAAGAACAGAAATTGGGTTAAGAAGTTCCCTTTCTTCATGTCTGACTTGACTCAATCATTCCTTAATATCCTGAATAATAAACCAAAGTTAATTTATATTTTCTTAAGAAAATTTTCAAGTTTATTATTCCTTTTATATCACTTATTACCATGTTATAATCATTATGTAACCATTTACGTTAATAACATTCATTTTGTCGATATTTGGTAGTTGAGTCAAAAATGGACTTCTTATAATTACATGTTGCTCATGTGGTCAAAGTTTCATTATATCCAGAATTATATTCATGATTTATATATCATATATATCATATATATCCAGAATATACATGTATTTATAATAGTACATAACATATGGAGGTAAGAAATGAAATGCATCATTCATGGAGACGGTAAGCCGTACGTACGCATGAACGCTACTTTCATTTATATTTCTTATTTTAATGGAATTAAAACATAATTATAGATAGGTATATTGTAATTCCAGTATAATATAATATATACTATCATTAACTCCATCCTTATACATCCCACATAAGATATTAACGAATCGCATCACTTTGAGGGGGCGGTAGTCCGCACTTCCTCAAATGAGATTATCGTACTTACCCACTATGGAAACCATAAAGGATTGATATAATTGGGAATTAAATAAGAATAAGGAAATCATAAACATAATATATATCATATATAAATACAGTGTCATCATAATGGCCACCATGAGAGGCGGTATGAGAAAATCGAACAATCATCGTTTCGTGAGGCGTTAGTTTGCCATCCACAGAAACATTATGTTCTTCATCCATTAGATGGAGGTGTGTGCAAGTGTAGTTATAATCCTTTTCATAAAAACATACGAGTATATTTAGGATACTGGTGTTGTTACAAAATAAATTATTAAAAAGAGTTTATGGGTTGTACAAGTAGAATAAAGAAAACAATTTAAGAGAACCTGTTACCTTTAATTTGGGTAGCTTCCTTTGGTTTGAACCAAAAGGACTTCTTGAAGTTCCTTCTGACTAAGGTAAGGCTTCTAGGGGAAGGATAATGATGTAGGGATCTTAATTGTGCAGAGGTTGGACGAGCCAAATGGCTTGAGAGGTGTGAGGAATTGGATAGAAATGGTATCCTTTTATAAGGGGGAGGAGAGGCTCTTTTGGAAAGTGTGAAAATATTATTTTATTATAAACGTATCTTCAGTTTCAAAAGGCCCAAAAATCATTAAAAATGAATATAAGATGACTCATGGTCGAAATAAAATCATCCAATCAAAATTGGACATGTTTTGGATAATATTTTTATCATTAAAATCTTATTTATTTAAATCATTTATTAATGAGGTAAATACTGTATCATTATTGTGACGTGAATAATTTAATTTATTCGATGTCTAAAAATTATAAAAAAATACCATAATATAGGAAATCAGTTTATCTTTCCAATGAATATTTATAGTTGAAAAGATAATTTATATAACCCCTTATAAAAATTAATTACTAAACGATTTTTGTTAATGTCAACTTTGTCTTTACATTAAATTAATTAATCCAAATTGTCATTATCACTACCAAGTGGCTCAATGGGGTCCAAAAATCGACCCAAGGATTCCCATGGTCGGCCACTACGCATCCAATAAGGTTAGTACAAGTGTTAAGGTAATTTTGAATTATTATAATATTTTTTTAACCTTGAATTTCTCTATTTACCTTTAATCGCACTAAATAAAAGTCAAAAGTTACTATTCACCAAAAATTATTTTCATCTTATTGAACCAAATTTTACTTCTTTATAACCACCATTTATGTCTGATTTTTGAAATTCAATTAACAGAAGTGGTAAAATTTCATTTAAATGAAAGAGTTAGTTTTTTAACTATCACTAAGTGGTTTCACTATTCATCAAAAATTGATGTTTTTCAGAAAAATACCAAAAATTAAGCCTAAGATATATTTGATATTCCGAATTAAAAAATGATGTCTATTTTTCAAATTTTAAAACATATAAGTGTAATTAATTAATTTTAAAATTAATTCCAGTTATCAAAACCAAAAGCGTGGTTTTAAGAAACAATAACTATCAAAAGATCGACACTTATTTATGTCCAAATTCAAAGTGAAATTAATTCCAATAACCAACATTGGATTAAATGGTAAAAATATATTTTAATTAAACTTAAAAACCAATTTAAAAGATAATCTAACCATATAAATTATTGCGATGAAAAAAGTTGTTTTTAATTAAAATATAGCGTGTTTTACTATTCATTAAAATATAAAAGTTATCAGAATAAAATGAAAAATTTATCCAAAGTAAATTTTTATATCCTAATTCCAAAGAATAATTTTATTTTTTCCAATTGAACTTATAAACATGTCAAAAACTAGATTTAATGTGGGTGCTCCATCAAAAGGTGGAAAAATTGTATTTTTTGAAAAATACTTATTTTACTCGAAAAATTTATTTTGTTCTCACACGATGTTCTAGAAAATGTGTAAGATGAAATAATAATTTTATAAAATTAAAAATTTAGTTAATAATATTCATAACGGCTACTTAATAATAATATTATAAACATATATCGTTGTTTAGTGAAACCCGGTATTGCGTACAACACACACTACCGAGGAAGGTCGCAATTGCGTGTAATGCAAGGCAAGTCAAGGTTGCGTGTAGTGAAAGACTCTTTTGTTAGTGCGTATTACAGAATCCAACCATATTTCATTTATATATTGATTATATATATATATATACTCAATGTTGTGTAGAATAACTATTATCAAACGAACTTGAAATTGTGTGTAACACAATCCAAGAATAGTGTTGCGTATATTGCAAGCTAATATAGTGTTGCATATAGCGCAAGATAATATTGGTGTAGCATACAACATAAGATATGAAAGAAATTAAAAAGATTATATCTCATAAAATATCGGGGTGTTACATTCGTTATCACCCTTTCACTATATGGACTCCCAATGGGTGATCCACCTATATTGGCAATTTTGGGCCAAGTTCTCAAAATTGGAAATTATGGTTTAAGGATCCCAGAATGTTTTTTAATTGAACTGACCCTTGTAACATGTGAATTTGACTTATATTAAGGTGTCTCAATGATGTTTTTACTCCTTTGAATTGCAATTGGAAAATTGACCATATGGGTATCTGACCTTGATCTGTTAGCCTTGACACTTTTCCTTGAAATGAATTGCAATGTTAGAAAAATGTGATGGTTAGATTGAATAGGTTGTCTAGGATTAGATAGTTTGGATCATTAAAATTAAATTCCTTAAATAAATGTTTTCATGGGATGGAATGGCCATGCCCATGCTTTGGGTTTCATATTAAATGAATTAAAATTTTGGTTTTCTTATTTAACATGGTATAGTGTAAGATGGTTTGCCTTACATTATATAACATGTGAATGCCTATTTCATTTATATGTTTGTGGGTTAATATACATGTGGGTGGTATATATATTTACATCATTCCATTATTTCCATGTGGGTGGTAAGTATATTTACCCCATTCCATTATTTCCATGTGGGTGATAGGTATATTTACCCAGTTCCATTATTTCCATGTAGGTGATAATTATATTTACCACATTCCATTATTTCCATATGGGCGGTAGGCATATTCACCCCATGCCATTATTTAAAAGTGGGCGGGAGGCATCATTACTCCATTCCATTATTTACTCTATGTGGGAGACATTCTTACCCCACACCAACTATATATATATATATACACACACAATATCATATTTATACATTACATCTTTGAGATGAAGTAGGTAGACTTTCCTGGTGTCCTATTGGAACCTAGGAGGGAGGGTAATTGTTTATTTTTCATTGCTTTAATTTCCTCATATTAGATGCACACGGTTTAATTATGAGTTCCACTCAGATTACATGTAGAAAACGTTGGTGGTAGCTTATTGAGATTTATCTCACACCATATTCAAGGTTCCTTTGGAACTTGAGCATAATTTTTACCTATAGGTATGGAAAGAGGCAAGGATAACTCTTCTGATGGATCATTCTTTTTCTTAGATGGAGCTTAGGAGTAGAGTACCGAGCTTAGGCTTGAGATTCTATGGAGAAACTTTTAGATTTTGATTACATTTGTAACTTATATATATAATCCCAATTCAGGTATTAATATTCCCATTTTGTATTAGCAAGCCATGCATGCATATATGTATCAGACCCCGCCTATGAGGCCATTTTTTATGTTATTAGTCTTTCTCTGTATATGTAATTCTTCCACTATTTACCTTATCTATCTGTTTGTTTATGCTTCCGCTATTGTATGTTGTTGTTACAACCATTTTTTACTCGAACATGTGGGTAAAGTATCCCCATTGATTTTATCATTACACCCCTACTGCTAGTCTGTATCCCCTGGCTTATGGGGAGACACACCAGGGGTCATGTGGACAACCGGGCTCGGGGCACGGGTTATGTGGCAGCTGGGTCTAGGATGTCACAAAGTGGTATCAGAACTAGTTTTCCTTTATTTCTATACTATTTGGTGAAAATGGATGGGAGATTGGGAACACTTGGGAATTGGTCACAAGGTGTGCTTGGGTATCCTGAACCCATATACGGGGTAAAAAACAAGTTTCCTTACTTATTACTATTATTGATTATACTTTTACTATTGATATCATTTCAATGTTGGGTGATTCACATGATTTATGATGTTATCTATATTGATGATATTGGAATTTTGATTTTATTTCTTACCCCAATGAAATGATGGTTATGTGTTAGAACATGCATCACAATAGGCACAATATTAATAGGCCGTGCATATTTCCATGTCATGTATATATTTATAGTAATCATTTCCTGTTTCATATTTTCTTTCCTTATTACATGGATATAATTGCGTTGAAATATTTTTTTAGGTTTTAGATCATTCTATTGTGTGAGTTTAGCGGGTGCTACTCTTGGATTCATAAGGTGTATGCCCTTATAGATTGGAAAATGGAATTCCAACTAGCTCAACCATTTTAGGAATGATATAATCACATAGATAAGATAAACTTAAATGAACATGAATTTCAAGTGAGTGCCATCTTTTGAATCATAAGGTGTATGGGTCCTTATGGGCTATAAAATGACATATCATTGGATTCAACTATTTAAAATGACTGGTAACTTAAGAACAACATTTTTTACACATGCCTAACTTATAATAATGACTCAAACCTGACCTAAGTAGTGGGTAGGGGGTTTTCTTCATTCTTATGTCATATTATAGTCTGTTCTAATGTATATTCCAAGCTTTAGAAGCAGACAAAAAGGCATGTTAATTCTCATTGGAGGGCTTTAGTACCTATCCGAGTTTCTTAAGTGTAGTACTCTAAATTGTTGTGACCCCTTCTGAGATGTTCGGTTGGAATTATAGCATTATGAGGCCATGAAATCCTCCAATCGTGTGCCTTGAAGGCAGTGATGATCATGTTTCTGTGGTGGTGGGACCTGAGCTGCTAGTTAGTCTTCCATTCGAACCACCTCTGGTTCCTCCTCCTATACCTGAATTGGGTGATAATGACCTATTTCGAGATGGATTATTTCATATGATGCATAATATACAAGGAAGAGTGTGATCTTCCCTAAGCATGACAGAGTTGACTCATGAGTTTCAGTAGAAGCATCCTCCTACTTTCTCGGGAGATAGAGAAGAACTCACTGTAGAGTCTTGGATTGAGGTGATATTTTAAATTTTTGAGATCCTAAAGAAGCCTCTAGATTGTAGGGTCAATCGAGATGCTTACATGCTACCCAACCCAGCTAAGAGGTGGTGAGATTTCATCACCCAAGCAGGCCAACATCGAGAGATGGTTTGGTCAGACTTCCAAACAATCTTCTATAACCACTTCTTTCCCCAGACTCTAAGGTATAACAGAGATAAAGAGTTCATAAATCTATAGCAAGGGACTATATCTGTCAAATAGTACTCATACCATTTCACTGAGCTATAGAATTTATCTCCCTCTCTAGACACTGATGACCTTATAAATGCTAGGACATTTGAGGATGGGATGTGTTACACCATCCAATCGCAGGATAATTTTTTCAGGATGACGACTATTTCAGAAATCTTCAATCAAGATATAATTATAGAGAAAAATATGAGAGATGATGAGGGTGAAATCCAGGGCATTTTGGAACTGAAATCTTCTAGTGGATCCTCTTCGAGGAAAATGCAATGTTTCCTAAAATCTCATGGGAGTGGTTGTGGTCAAACTCCTTCCACTTGCATTTTTCCTATCTATCACCAAAGTGGAATGCCAAGACCCTACAAGAAGAAATAAACAAAAGATCCACTAGAGTGCAGAGGATATGGTAGGATGGGTCACCTCCACCGTTTCTATAGATTTTCCCTCTAGTGCCTAGCGGTCAAGGATCTTCACATAATCCTCGGTCAGAAGTAGGGTCAGTGGGATCACAATAATCAGGTAGCTGGAATATCGGCGGTCAATCAGGCTGAGGTGGTAGTCGAGGCAAAGAAAACTGGGTGTATGATTCTCAATTCTAGAAGAGCAGGCCTAATCTGGGTAGCCAGGTAGTGACTTGGGGCCATGTTGCATTCCAGTTACATGTAGTCCAGCATACACCGCAGGAACAGAGTGACAAACCATCTATTGTATGAGGTCCTATTCTAGTATCCTCTACATTTGTATCTTCTTTGTTTAATACAAGAGCTTCTCACTAATTTATATCTGAGGAAATCAATGAGAGTCTGGGCCTCTACTTTGAGTATTATCATGGTGTCATGACACTTGATACGCCCTTAGGTATCCCTTTAGAGGGTATTCCCCATTTTCAAAACAATTCCCTTGAGATAGGTAGTTACCTTTTTGAATGGGACCTTTAAGTTCTCGATATGATGTGTTTCAACCTAATCCTTGGGATGGATTGGTTAGTTCCATACATTTCTCTTATTGACTGCTATCATTAGAGGGTGATGCTTACATCACAAGAGGGCATTATGAATGTGCATAAGGGAGAATGGGATGTTTGTGCGACATGATAAAGACCTTAGCAGCAGAGGTTGGGTAGTGTTACGATATAGGTTTCCATTATTTACCTTGATGATAAGGGGTTGAAAACCACTTTTGTTCCTCCAATAGTGGAGCTTTTCAAAGATATTTTCCCTAAATACTTCTCTGGTCTACCTCTTGTGTGAGAGGTAGAGTTTACTATTGAGCATGTGTCAAGAGAAGAACCTATGACCATTATTACATATAGGATGGAACCTAAAGAGATTCTAGAACCCAAGAATCAGTTGGAGGATCTAGAGGAGAATGGATTTATATGCCCTAGAACTTCTCCTTGTGGTTCACCTGTCCACTTTTCTAAGAAGGCAGATAGTACCCTTATGCTTTGTGTGGATTACCGTCAATTGAATTAGCTAACTATCAAGAACCGGTATACTTTTCCTAGAATAGATGATCTCTTTGATTAGCTTTGAGGAGTGAAGGTGTTTTCAAATATAGATATGAGGTCAGGATATCATCAGGTGCATGTCAGGACTTCAAACACACCTCACACAACATTCAAGAGTAGGTATGGTCTTTACGAGTACCTAATTATGTCGTTCTAACTTAAGAACTCACCTACTATATTCATGGTGCTTATGAATCAGGTTTTACACATATATCTGGATTAATTTTTTTTTGTATTCATTGAAAATATCTTAGTGTATTCACACACCAAACATGACCAAGAAACCAATATTGATATTGTGTTGAATATACTGAGAGAAAATAATCACTATTCTAAAATCAATAAATGCCACCTCTGGATAATAAGAGTTTACTTCTTGGGTCATATAACCTCGAAGTCAAGAGTTTTTGTTGACCCAGAGAAGGTGAGGGCTATGGTTTCTTGGGATATTCCCCTGAACATCTTTGAAATATGATGTTTCTTGGGACTTTCCAAATACTACATATGCTTTATTCAGGTTTTCTCACTCCTTGTAGTGCCACTTATGGGTTTGAAGAAATAGGGTGTGAAATTTGAATGGTCAAGATCTTGTGAATCATCCTTTTAGGAGATTAAGGGAAAACTTCCTTTAGCACCGGTACTGACTCTTCCAGATCCAGGAAGGGCTTATACAGTCTATTGTGAGTCATCCAGTATCATACATTGAGATTTTATGATGTAGGATGAGAGAGTCATTGTGTGTGGTTCTCATCCGTTAAGGCCCCACAAGAAGAATTACCCAACACATGACCTCGAGCTTAATGTAGTTGTTCATACCTTATGCTGTTGGAGACACTATTTATTGGGAGAGCATTTTGTGGTGTTTACAGACCAAAAGAGACTCAAATACATCTTCACACAGTGAGATCTGAATCTCAGTTAGCGTAGGTGGGTTGAGTACCTGTAATCATTTGATTTCGAAGTTTCCTACTCTTCAGGGAAAGGGAATTCAATAGATGATGCTCTGAGCCAAAAAACTCATACATAGGTGGTTCAAGAGTCCAATGACAAATGGAAGCTTATGGAATTGTTCTTAGATATTCACATTGAGGTTTACTAGGACCATGGTAAGACTATCCTCTCATCATTAGAAGTTACATCTTCTCTCCTAGAATGATTAATATCGAGATAACTATGTAATAATGAAGGCCTTGTCCTATGATAAAGTGTCTCAAATGATGATCGTCCTCCCAAAGGTGTCATTAATTCCATAGGGTGTGAGTCAAATTAGAAATTTATAAGTGTCCCAAACATTACTAAATACTAGGACATTGTATAATAGGAGTCTGGGGTCGATCCCACGAGGAGGATTTTGTTCGGTAGGGAGAAGAAATATGGTCTTGAATCTTTTATAGGATTCCTTACTAGTTGACTAATGTTTGGGATTTTTCTAACTTTTATTGGGTTTTACTTCTGCAGATTAAAGATGGGTTGAGATCAAGTCCGAGTATCTAGATAAAGGTGATCCTAGTTCTAATCTTGGAAGGGTCTTATGTTATTAGTTTGAGAAGAAAGCAGTAGCCACTAGTCAACCTTAGTCAGGTATTCTAGTTCTACATAGGATGTAACTATTCTATGTTCAGGAGGCTAGATATAGTCTTAACTGCATTACATTCAGATTCTATTGCAGAAATTTCCCTAAGATAATGGTCATATCCATAGTTTACTTCAATTAAGATGGAGTCAGTTGCTTGATTGTCTGATGGTCATGGTATAGTCACAAAAATGGGGTTTTACCATTGGTGTATATCATAATTACTAATAAATTTAGATTTTCCAAGCTTAGAACTATATATTTAATTAAGTGTCTAGATATACCATATCTTTATCTCTACCCCGATGCGTTTAGCTACTCATGATGGTAATTAAAGAAATAAAAGGGTTAACGGAAATCATAACTATGCTAACGAAATTGAATAAATATGTGATGATCATGAATGAAAATATTAAATAATATCTTACTTGAAAGTAATGAGATGAAATTGAGGTGATGTGCGAATTTAAGGTGTTAAAGAAAAGAAACCCACAACTCTTTGATTCCAAATTTAAAAGAATTTCAAATAACTATAGTGTTTAGAGAGGTAAAAGAGAAGAAAATATCTAAAGTAGACTAAAAGGGAGAGATATCTAATCCAAGCATACTTCTAACGTGTTGTCAGGATGTTCTTTATATAGGTGAAATTGGTCATGATGTGTACTTGATCATCACGTCATGAACCCTAAATCAGTGTTATTTCAATGTGGATCTCTAGCATGGAATGAAGATCTTTCAAAGATTAATGATGTTTGACCATCGTCACGTCATGTACATGTGGTTCACGATGTGTACCCCATATCCAGCTGGCTTTTCGCATTGAATCCTCACAACTTTCTCAGTGTTCAGTTTGACTGTTGTCATAATGTTTATGAGGGATTAACTACATGAACTGTAAATTTCTTCAGTTATCGTGGTTTGTCACAACTTGGATTCATAGTTTGATGTAGGCTATGATCATCAATTAAATGAAGTGAATTTGGCCATCACGATGTGTACTTGGCCATTTTTTCAGCTTTTCTGCCATTCTTCCTTGGAATATTGTGAATCTCTTTTTCCTACAAAATTGGACATCTACCACATGAATTATCCAGTATTTAAATTCATGTTATGTCCATGAATTAAATTTATTGTAAGCTTAAAAGTAGTCAAGTTATAGTTTTAATACAACCTAGTAAATTAGTCATGCCTCATAGTATAAATTTTCCAAACAAATTTTATACTTTGATTCATGATCTTTTAACTATTCATTAAGCTATATGCCTAGTTGAAATTTACCTCACCATTATTTTCTCTAACCACTAATTGTAAAATGTAAGTAAAGTAATCTCATACCCTAAGTCCATGTACCTAACCATAGGCTTTCACTGGTTCTATCATTTCCGCTGTGTAAAGACAAGTATAAAAAAATCATAAGGACTTTTATCAACAAGGTTCTGCTGACTCTAAGGTTGTAGGTAGGTAGGTAAAAATGTGAAAATCAAGCTCAAAAGATGGGTAATCTCTAATTTACAATAAATATGTAACAAGATGAGTTTGAAAAAATTCCTCCACCTGGTGAGTCAGGTGCATACTCCATCAGCTTAGGTTGGATCCATATGTATAGTAAGTAAGTAGCTAAAGAATTGATTCTTTTCCTTTCCTTTTTTTTTGCATTTTATTTTTCAAAAGTTATTCCTAGGATAGATCTAACATCCATCACCTAACCACATATGATCCTTCGAGGGATTCATCAGTCAGGAAAATGGTGATTTTTGACCCTCTTAGTAGACAAACCATATCATTTTTTTTTCTTTTAAATATAACTAAGTAATAGAATACAAATAAGATACAAAAAAGGTATATGGATCACATCCCAGTATTCAGTTGAGAACACCACACAAATCTGAAATTGAAAGTATCCCATGATGTCTAAATTCCTCCCCACACTTGTTCAAAAATAATATTTAAGAATTGCACAAAGAGAAGGGTGGTATGTGAAATAGTCTTGAAATAGTGTTTCTTCTAACAAGTCATTCATGGAAAGTATAAGATAAATGAGAAATAGATGATAGGTGGGTCTTAGGTAAAATGGATATCAAAGGTTGCCTCAATAATTTGTAAATGAAACTTGTTCAATCATCATTTTGATAAGATCTAAATGCATGTTATAGTCGGTTTTCATGTCCCTGGTATCTCTCAATAAATATGATCAGAAAAGAAAATGATATTTAAGGCTTAGAATCTTCTGGGGTAATGATAATAAAATAAAAAACTAGAAATTAAAGGGGAATAAATCCTATGTAATGATTCAATTAATAATAATTTCAATGATTTTTAAGTTGAATTAAACTTCTGAGATCAAAAATCATTCTAAAATTCTAACCAGGGGTGAAACAATGTTATTAAAATTCTTCTTCTTAACTTTATTTTTAATTTACATGGGAATAATGGTTTTCAAATTTGTAGCATGCTTATCAATTTGACAAATGTCTCCCAGAATAGTTAGAAACAACAAAAATTAAAGTGTATCTCAGTGAAACTATGAGAAAGACCCCCTCCCCCCATTCAAAAACACTTAAAAGGATCAGTGTCTCCACTTTCTATGAAATAATGGGTGGGAGTGGTGTGGTAGTGAATATCAGGAAATGAATTGACATGTAAGTGAAGAGAAAAATTTTAAAAATAGGAAATAGAGGGCTTCTTGAGATGAAGTGGTATGACATGGGGGTGTTTGAGTTGTCTTAACATTAATGTTTTGATGCACCTCCAAAATATGATAGTAGAAAAATCTAGCACTATAGGAAAAATGTTAATCCACAGGGTTAAAAATTTGAATAGCTGAGAAATAGGCAGGTGTAAAAAGAAGGAATAATGGTAACTATTTTATTTATTGAATGAAGTTTTGTACAAAGTATTGAAATTAAACAAAAAAAATTCCAAGACTCAAAAAAAACTCAAAAACAACTAAGGGTTGCCTCCCATAATGTGTTATCATATCGTCATTAGGCAGACTTCCTTAGAGTTTAGTTGAACGTGAGGTTGAGGTCATATCCCTAATGGAATGGTTCTTGAAAAATATTTAAATTTTGACCATTCACTTTGAATGGAAGCTCTCTATATTGTTGAATTTCAACTAATCCATATAGAAAAACATGGATAACATCATAAGGAACAATCCATCTTGATTTTTGATTTCCTGGTAAAAGTTTCAATCCTGAGTGAGATAGCATAAACTTATTCCCTAGGATGAAGGTGCATTTTGAAATCCGTTAGTTGTTCTATTAATTTGTTTTTTCATTATAATTTTTTTCATTCACATATTCTACTTTCCTTAATTCCTCAAATGAAGATAATTTCAATAATTGCTTCTCTCTAGCGGTGTCTAACTCTAAATTTAGTTTTTTATAGACTAAAATTATCCTTTTTATATATCTACCAAAACGTGACATGGTTTTCCATAAACCCTTCGAAATGGGGTGGTGTTGATGGGTGTTTTATAATCCGTTCTATATGACCATAATGAATTGTCCAGTTTCTGACTCCAATCATTTCTGCTTGTATTGACTATTTTTTTCTAGGATCTGCTTTACCTCCCTATTTGATAGTTTGACTTTCCCACTTGTTTGTGGGTGATATGGGGTTCTAGTATTGTAGTGGATCCCATATCATTGAAGCATTTTTCTCAATTGTTTATTGGAGAAATGTGTTCTGCAATCACTAATGAGCTATCATGGAATTCCAAATTGTGCAAACACATTTTTCTGAAAGAATTTTATTAGCACATTGGATGTGTCTGGATTCATTGCTTTAGCTTCTGCCCATTTAGACACATAGTCCACTGAAACCGGAATTTATTTCTTACCATGCGATGTGGGGAATGGTCCCATAAAGTCAATTCCCCAGACATTGAAAACTTCAACTTCCAACATGGGGTTATATGGAATATCATTTATTTTGTTGATATTAACTGTTTTTTGGCATTTGACACTATGGAGGAAAAATATCTTTGTGTCTTGATGTAATAAAGGATAGAAAAATACACTTTGTAGGATTATAGCCAATGTGTGGTCAAGCCCATGATGTCCTCCAACTGGCAAAGTGTGGCACTGTCCAATTACATTTTGTGCCTCTTCTTCTAGAATACAATGTATTAAAAGGCCATCCGTACAACACTTGAAAAGTATAGGTTCAAACCAAAAGAAGTGTTTGGCATCCAAAAGCATCTTTTTCCATTGTTGATAAGATAACTCTTGAGTGAGGAATCTTGTTGCAAGAAAACTATCTTTGTTGAAGAACTAAGGATGGGTCTGGATATTAAATAGGGTCTCATTATGAAAATATGACTCAATATCAACATTGTTTTCTTTGATGATGGTAAGCGGTAGTCTAGAGAGGTGATCTACAATGTCATTTTCTGTTCCCTTCATATCTTTGATTATTACATTGAATTCAAATAGCAAGATAATCCAGCATATCAACCTTGGTTTTGAATCTTTCTTGGTCATCAAGTACTGAAGGGAAACATGATCCATATGAACAATAACTTTTGTTAGAACAAGGTATGAATAGAATTTATCAAAGGTATACAAGACAGGTAGGATCTCCTTCTCCGTGGTTTTTTAATTAATCTAAGCTTCATTTAATGTGTGAATTTCATAATAAATTGGGCAGAAATTGTTATTTTTACTTTGTCCCATAAAATCATCTACAACTAGGTCACTGACATTGCACATATGTTCAAAAAAAAATCCCAGTTTTTTGCAATCATGAATGGAGATGTCATCAGGATATTTATCAACGTATATAAATATTGTTAGCATTCCTGATTGAATTAAAAAATAACATATTTTTATAATAAGTGTGTTAAAGGACATTAAACTTTAGAAAAATATTTTATGAAGCGTCTGTAGAATCTAGCATGCCCAAGTAATCTTCTGATACCCTTTAAAGTGGATGGTTCAGGTAGATCTTTGAAAACTTTGACCTTTTCTAGATCTACTTTAATGCCTTATTTTGAGATGATATGGGTGATTGTGATTCCTCCTTGCACCATGAAGTGACATTTTTTCCAATTCAGCACCAAGAATTTTTCTTCATAGTGTTGATGAACAAGTTATAGATTACCGAGACAGAAATTGAATGATCTTCTGTAAACTAAGAAATAGGCCGCAAAAACTTCGAGAAATTATTTATCCATATCATGAAAGATATGTGTCATACAGATTTTGAAAGTTGTTGGAGCATTAAACATACTGAAGGACATGTGTCTGTATGCCAAAGTACTAAAAGGAAAAGTGAATGTGTTTTTTGGCCAGTCACCAGGGTCGACTGCAATTTAGTTATATCTTGAATAGCTATCCAAGAAATAATAGAAATAATTCCTTGGTAGTCTTTCGAATATTTCTTCCATAAAAGGTAAGGGAAAATGGTCTTTTCTTATGGCTGAGTTTAAACAGCGGTAATCCACACAAACTCTCCATCTAGTGATGGTGCCTGTTGAAATCAGTTAATTGTTATCTATTCTTGTTATTGTGAGCCCTACTTTCTTGGGAACGACATGGAGGGGACTCACCCATTCACTTTATGAGATAGGAAAGATTATTCCTGCATTGAGGAGTTTCAAAACCTATTTCTTGTAAACTTCTTTCATGGGTGGTGTGAGCCACCTCTAAGGTTGTAATTTTGGTTTTTCTTCCTTTTTGAGTAACATTATGTGAGTGAATTTAGTGGTATTGATCCCTTTAATGTCTGCCAATCCCTAGGTGATAGACTTCTTGTGTCGTTTGAGGACATCGACCAATTTTTCTTCTTGATACTGGGATAGTTCAGAGTTGACTATAACAGGAAAGGAAGACGATTCCCCTAAAAATGAGTACTTTAATGTAATAGGTAGTGGTTATAGGCCTAATTTAGGATGCTGGATGATGTATGGGGTAAATGATGTCACAAAATATCTAGTGAGTGGTTCAATAATGTTGACTTCCTCAAAGTCATAGTCTCCTTCTCCTTCTGTAAGAGAGTCACCACTTTCTTCCTCAAGGGCCATATATTCTTCTCCATTTAGGGTGAGATAAATGGTGTGATAGTACATAATGTCCTCTTTGCATGGAACATCTCTAATTAGGGTGAACAAAACTTGTTATTATCCAACCCTGAATATGAGAAATCCTTGGTTCATATAAATCATTGCCTTTTCTATAACTAGGAATGATCTTCCAAGTATAATGGGAACATCACCATCTTCTTCTATAACCAAAACTAATAAATCATATGGGAAAATGAACTTGCCGACTTTTACTAGAACATCTTCTAGAATTCCTATGAGATACTTGACCAAGCGATTAGCTAAATGAAAAACCACCCTTGTTTCTATGAGTTCCTTATGTCCATGTTTTTGAAAACTACTCATTGGAATAAGGTTAATTCTTACTCCAAGATTATAGAGTGCTCTTCCAAAGTTTCATTTGCCTATCTCACAAGGGATTGAGAAGCTGCTAGGGTCTCTAATCTTCAGTGGAATTTTCTATTGTACAATTGAAGAGAATTATTCATTTAAAGAGACAACTCATACATCTTCTATTTTTCTTTTATTTGATAAAATGTCATTCATGAACTTGGTATAAATTGTCATATGTGAAATAAATTCAGAAAAATGGATGTTGAAATGTATTTTCTAGAACATATCCAAGAACTTCTTATATTGTGTCTCCTTCATAAGTTGTTTTTCTCTCTCTAGATATGGAAGAGGTGGATGGAATAGAGGTTGGGAAACATACATAGGTTCCTTCTACTACATAGATATATTTTCTATTGGTACTTATTCATGATGTAAGAGGGGATTGACTTCATTAGATTTTTCACCAGGTACTGGTTGTTTTCTAAACTCTTCTTCTTGTGGCCTTGCTTATTTGGGTTGTTGGATGTCTAGAAACTTTCCACTCCTCAGTACCACTACCTCAACTTCCTCTTGTGGGTATGTCTTAGTTTAACCAGGTAGTGTACCTGGTAATCTCTCAAATAAGGTCTTTGAGATTTGACCCATTTTTATTTCTAGGTTCCTTAGAAAAACTCTTTAGTTTTTCATATATGTCTCATGTGTATTCATTCTTTAATCAGACTTTTTCACAAATGATGGCAGGAGTTTTTACAGATTGCTTTTCATAGATTCTTACTAAGGTCTTGGATGAGGTGGACGAAATTGTTGTGATCTTTGAGGGAATGTTTGTTGTTGATCTTGTGGTCTTGGTACAAGGTTCATTATAGGGTATCCTAGTGGTCCTTGAGCTCTAAATTTGTTATATCCTCCTCTCAGTTGAAAATAAACCTGATTGTTCTGAGGATGCTGCTGAGTAGTCCTCTGCGAATAGTATTGTTGCTGTTGAAATAGAGGGTTTGTTTGATTTTAATTGATTTAAATACAATCTTTTTGTGGGTTTTCATATACAACTTTGCAGTATTGATATAGATGTGGGCCACCATACATCGTGAATGATTTTAATTCCATTACAGGGTCAGGAGGGGTTGAGTAATTGGTATTTGAAATGCTTTTAAACTTTTAGTGAGTGCTTCCACTTGCACTGCTAGCCTTGTCGTCTCAAAAATTTGGTGGATTCCACGCTTTGGTGGTCCACGATCACTATGACATAGAATGGAATTGTGGGAGACTTCATCTAAAATGGCTCTTCTGTCTTCAAGAATCGTGAACATACGACCTCCATTAGCAGCTGCATCGATAACATTACATGCTACTGGTTGGAGTCCTTTATAGAAAGTTTGGAGTTATATCCACATATCTATTCCATGATGTGGACACTTTCTCATTAATTATTTAAAGTAGTCCCACTATTCCCAAGAATATTTTCTATCAATTGGTTGAAATTAAAAATGTATATCCAGAGCTTCTAGGTCTTGATGGGTGGGAATTATTTGTCCAAAAACCTCTTGGACAGTTTGTCCCAAGTCATAATTGACTCAGGATCTTGACTTTTTATCCAGTCCTTAGCTTGTTATCAAAAGGATAATGTGAAGACATAGAGTCTTATTACATTAGATGAAACTCCTTGGTTTTGAAAGGAATCATAAACCTCCAAGAAGTTGTAAATATGTTCATGAGGATCTTCACTCTAAAGACTGCTATATTGCCCCACGTTCTGGATCATGCTAATGAGTCCAGGTTTAATCTCAAATGTGTGGGCTTATATAGGGGGAAGAACAATACTAGTATTCGTGCCATGGATTGATGGAAAGCCATATTCCATGATTGTTTTCTCTAGGTTCATTAATGAGTGATCTCCCGGAATAATTTGATGGTCGGGGTTTGGCCGGTTAGGCCCTATAGGGTGGAAATTCACAGCCATTATTGACCGGCCAAGAGAAGAGAGAATCTTTTCAATCTCGATATCGAAGGAAAAAAAATATTGTGCATCAAGAGTCCTTGAATGAATCAAAGGACCTTGGTCATTGCATGAGGTGAATGGAAAAAAATAAAAAAAAATGAAAGGGAGTCTAGAAACAAAGGATAGGGGAAATGGAAAGTTAATCCTAGATTTAGACAAGAGTCCTAATCATGAATAAATTGCATTGCTCCCCGGAAATGGTGCCAAAATTTGATTGTCCGCACAAAGGAATAATTAATTCCTTAGGGAATGAGTCAAATTAGAAATTGATAAGTGTCCCAAACTTAACTAACTACTAGGGCGTAGTATTGTAGGATTCCAGAGTTGACCCCACGAGGAGGATTATATTATTTAGGGAGAAGGAATATGGACTTAAATCCTTTGTAAGAGTCCTTACTAGTTGACTAATGTTTGTGAGTTTTCTAAATTTTATTCGGTTTTACATCAGTTGATTAAAGAGGGGTCAGGATCAAGTCCGAGTATCTAGATAAAGGTGATCCTAGTTCTAATCTTGGCAAGATACTAAGTTCTTTGTCTGCGAAGCAAGCGATAGGTTCCCTTCAACCTCGGTCTGGTCTTCTATTTCTACCTAGGATGCAACTATTCCATGGTAAGGAGGCTATCTATATTCCTAGATTCATTACATTCAGCTTCTATTATAGAAAGTTCCCTATGCTAATGGTCATAGTCATAATTTACATCAATTAAGATATGGCCATTTTTTTTACTATTCGATGGTCATAGTACAGTCACACAAATGGTGTTTGATCAATGGTGTATAACCTAATTACTAACACATTTATGTTTACCAATCTTAGAACTAGAGATTTAATTAAGAATCTAGAAATATCAAATCTTGATCTTTACCATAATGTGTTTAGCAACCCATGATGGTAATTAAAGAAATAAAAGGGGTAAAGGAAATCATAAATATGATAATGGAATTGTATAAACATGTGACAAACATGCAAGAAAACATTAAATAAAACCTTACTTCAAAGGAATGAGATGAAATTGAGGTGATGTAGGAATTTAAGGCATTGAATAAAAGGAATCCATAGATCTTTGATTGCAATTATTATAGAATTACAAAGAACTAAAGTTATTAGAGATCAAAAAGAGAAGAAAATATTGAAAGGAGTCTAAAAGGGAGACAGAGATAATCAAGAATGTTTCAAATGTGTTGTCGTTCTGTTCTTTATATAGAAGAAATTCGTCACGATGTGTACTTGATCTTCACGCCGTGAACCCTAAATTCACGTTATTTTGATGGGGATCTCCAGAGATGAATGCATATCTTTCACAGATTAATGATGTTTGACCATTGTCACATCGTGTATATGTGGTTCACGACATGTACCCCATGGCCAGTTGGCTTTTCCCATTGAATCCTCATTGCTTTCTCAGTGTCCAGTTTGACTGTTGTCACAATGTGTAGGAGGGAGTCACGACATGAACTGGAAATTTCTTCAGTCGTTGTGGTTGGTCATGACCTAGCTTCACAGCTTAATGCAGGTTGTGATCGTCAAATAGATGACGTGAATTTTGCCATCACAATGTGTATGTGGCCATTTTTGCAGCTTTTCTACCTTACTTCCTTGGAATCTTTTAAATATATGTTTCCTAATAAATTGGACATATACCATATGCATTATCTAGTATATGAATGAAAAACAACAGAAAAGTGAAAACAAAAAAATATATATATCATTTATAATTATCAGATGATGAAACATATTCTAGTTGGACAATGTATATGGATGATACTCTTCTGTTCCTTGGGAATGTATGGGTCCCATCAGACATCAGAGAGGAGATGATGAGGTATTTCCACACATCTGCATTGGAATTTCACCCTGGTGTCACCAAAATGTATCAAGATCTACAACGTCAATATTGGTATCCTAACATGAAATGTTAGATATCCGGTTTCATTACATGATGCTCCATTTTTCAATAGGTGAAGGTGGAACATCAATGTCCGGTTGATCTTCATTATCCATTTTCTATTCCTTAGTGGAAATGGCATGATGGTTTGATCGACTACGTGATTGTTCTACCCAGATCACCTCATGGAAATGAAGCCGTTTGGATTTTTTTTGATAATTTGACAAAGGACTCACATATCTTACCTATGCGAGAGACCTTTTTTGTAGATGATATGGGATGACTGTATGTTAAAAAGGAGGTAAGTTGTTATGAGGCAACTAGATTTATTGTTTCTAACATGTACGCCCATTTCATGTCTAGAGTTTGGAAGGGTTTCTTATGTCTTGGGGTACGTAGTTAATTTTGAGCATGACATATAACCCTCAAACCGATTAGAAGACAAAATAAACAATTCAAGTTCTAGAGGATATGCTCTATCTGTGTGTTCTTGACTTTGGGGGTTCTTGGGAGAAACACATTCCTGTTGTCATGTTTTCTTATCAAAATATCTTTTTGGATACTATTGGGATAGATCCCTATTAAGCCTTGTATGATAGGCCTTGTCACTCACCTTTGTGTTAGTTAGAGGTAGGGGAAGTAGCTGTTCTTAGGCCTCATCTTGTGTAGGAGACTTCAGAATAGGTCCAACTGATTCAGAAGCATATGTTGATAGCTCAGTCTATACACTAGTCTTATGCTAATAGACACCGATGACCTCTTGAGTTCGAGGATAGAGACTGGGTTTTCATGAATGTCTTGACTAGGTTGGGGCATAGACGTTTTCAAAAGTAGGGTAAGTTATCACCAAGATTCATTGGACCCTTCAAGGCTGTAAAGCAGATCAGACCTGTGGCTTACTAGTTGTTACTTCTTTAGAGATATCAGTCCATGAACAATGTCTTTCATGTATCTCAGATTCACCAGTATTACTCATACCCATCTCATATCTTTCAGCCTGATGAGGTTGAGTTGGATATGGACGATTCCTTCAAGGAGTACCTAGTCTGTATTATTTATCGGAGTGTGAAGACAGTCCAAGGTAGGTATGTTCCTCTTGTATGGGTGCTATGGTAGAAAAATCATGTATAAGATGAGACCTGAGAGTGGGAAGCTGATATATGATCTCATGGACTTGAACTATATGATGATAGTACCTCTTTACCCTCAGAAGGGAAACTTGGGGATGGGTATCTTTAATGTGGGGAGTTTGTAACGACCTGAATCTTTGACCTAGGTAGAAGTCATTAGTTTTCTTTTTGAGTGTCTTAAATGGTCCTAATAGAGTCACATAATCAATATAAGGAGGTCACAGTAGAATCTGATGATTTTCAAGAGACCAGAACTCCAAAAAATTGTTAAGCAAACTAGGACACATGGTTTTTCTGCAACCGTGCAACCCAGGTCCATGTTCATGTAGTTAGTTGCAGAGGGGTTGCAGATCCCATTAAGAAAGTCTACACACAGTTATTGAAATCATGTGCAGAGGCCATACAAAGTACCCAATGAGACAGAGAAGTATGAATGATGTACGCACAGTTTCTCTAATCAGGCATAGAAACTGTACACACATGTTTTTAAGGGAAAAATGTCCAAAATACCCCTCCTTCCACTTAAATCCCTATTTACTTTCTCCTTTTCTTTTTGAACATATTAGCCCTACGTTCCTCCCCCTGAGATATCAAGGATCCTCCTCCCTTAATCCCGTGATACTCCTCTTTCCGGTGTCCGATATTCAGTCTGTTAGTGGTGAAGGATACATTGAGGTAAGGCTAACCTTGTGTACTTATTCTTCCTCAATTAATCTCACCATCAGTTGCAAAATTTAGAAGCAGGCTCATTGGACCTATTTTTATAGTTTGGGATGTAAACTCAGATATACTCCAACATACTCTGAATCTGAGTCTAATAATCAGTTAGAAATCATCTACGACCCTAAGGTAGGTGGTCACATATTTTTCTATTTTAGTTTTATCTGTTTCGTATTTAACTTCGTTGTGTTGTGATCCGTCCTTTTCCCAGCTCCATTATTGTGTTGATTTCTTCATGTAAAATTGAATCGAGAGTGATGGAATATGTTAAATTAATCATGTTTAGGGGATTTGTTATAACCCTTTCACTATATGAACTCCCAAGGGGTGATCCATCTAAATTGGCCATTTTAGGTCAATTTCTCAAAATGGGGAATTATGGTTTACGGTTACCAAAATGGTTTTTATTTGAATTGACCCTTGACTCATGTGAATTTGACTTTTATAATGGAGCCTCAAGGATTTTTTTTGGCTCCTATGAACTGGATTTGTAAAATTGACCATATGGGTATTTGACCTTGATCCTTTATCCTTGACAGCTAGCCTTGAAAAGAATTTCCATGTTAGGCAAATGGGATTGTCATCTTGAATGGGATGGCTAGGATGAGATAGCTTGGAACCTCAAAATGAAATTACATAAATTAATGTTTTCAAGGGATGGTATTTCCATTCCCATGCTTTGGGTTTCATATTAAATGAATTAAAAATTTGGTTTACTTGTTTAACTCGGGATAGTGTAAGATTTTTTGACTTACATTATATAACATGTGAATGCCTATATCATTTCTATTCTTATGGGTTCATATACATGTGGGTGGTAGATATATTTACCATGTTCAATTATTTCCATGTGGGTGGTAGATATACTTACCAAATTCCATTATTTCTATGTGGGTGGTAGGTATATTTTCCCCATGCTATTATTTCCATGTGGGCGATAGGTATATTTACCCCATGCCATTATTTCAATGTGGGAAGTAGGTATATTTCCCCCATGCCATTATTTTCATGTGGACGGGAGGCTTCATTACCCTGTGCCATTATTTCCTCTAGGTGGGGGGCATTCTTACCCCACACCAGCTATATATACACACACACATTATCATATTCAGACATTCTAGCTTTGAGATGAAGTAGGTAGACTCTCCAGGTGACCTATTGGAACCTGGGATGGAGGTTAATTATTTATTTTTCATTGGTTTACTTTTTCTTTTATTAGATTCACATGGTTTAATTACAAGAGCCACTCAGTTTACACATATAAACTGTTGGTTGTGGCATACTAATATTTATATCACACCCTATTTGGTTCACCTTTGGCACCTAAAAAAACTATTTTACAACATGTATGGATAGAGGCAAGAACCAATGTTCTGGCTGTTGATTCTTTTGTTTAGATGAATCTTAGGAGTAGAGGACAGGGCTTAGGCTTAAAATTATATGGATCAACTTTTGGGTTTTGTTTACGTTTGTAACATGTATATGTATGCCAACTTCATATTTTAATATTCCTATTTTGTATTAGCATTACATGAATGCATATCTATATTATACTCTGCCTATGATGTCTTTTGTTAATTTTCTGTCTTCCATTGTATCTATTATTATTTTTATGTTTACCTTATCTATCTATTTGTTTATGCTTTCCTTATTTTATGTTGTTGTTACATCCACTGTGTACTATGACATGGGGGTAAAGTCTTCCAGCTGATTTTATCATTACACCCCTAATGCTAGTCAACAACCCCTGACTTATGGGGAGATACACTAGGGGTTGTGTGGACAACCAAACTTGGGGAACGAGTTATGTGTAAGCCATGTCTAAGACGCCACAAAGTGGTATCAGAGATGGTTTTCCTTTATTTCATTACTATTTGGTGACAATGGATTGGAGATTGGTAATGCTTGGGACATGGTCCCAAGTCATGCATGGGTGTCGTGAACCCATGTACGGGGTAAAAACCAAGTTTACTTACTTATTTCTATTATTGACTATACTATTACTATTGATATAATTTCACTATTGGGTGTTCCACGTGGTTTTTGATTTTATCAATATTGATGATATTGGAATTGCGATTTCATTTCTTACCCTGATGAAATGAGGGTTATGTGTTAGAACATGCATCACGATAGACACAATATGAATAGTCCATGAATATTTACCTGTCAGATTTAGATTTATAACAATCATTTACTATTTTATATTATTGTGCCTTGTTACATGGATATAATTGCGTTGAAACCTTTTTTCAGGTTATATATCATTATATGGTGTGATTTTAGTGGGTTATACTATTTGATTCATAAGGTATATGCGCCCTTATGGATTGTAAAATGGAATTCCAACTAGCTCATCCATTTGATGAATTATATAATCACATGGATAAACACAATTTAACTAAATATGGAAATCAAGTTAGTGTCAACTTTTGACTCATAAGGTGTATGAGCCATTATGGGCTAGAAAATGACATATCATGGGATTAAACTATTTAAAATGATCGGAAACTTGAGAACAACATTTTTTACACATTCCTAACATAGAATATTGACTCGAACATGACCTTATTAGTGGGTAGGGGGTGTTCTTCATTCGTATGGCCTATTACGGTCTGTTCTAATATCTAGTCCTAGCTTTAGAAGCCAACAGAGGGGAATGTTCATTCTTATAGGAGGGATTTAGTACCTATCCTTGTTTCTTAAATTCAATACTCTAAATTGCTTCAATCCCTTCTGATATATTCATTTGGAATTATAAAATTATGATACCACAATGTCCTCTAGCTGTGCACCCTGATGGTAGTGATGATAATGTTCTTGTGGTGGTATTCCATGAGCCGCTAGTTGGTCTTCCAGTCGAACCACCTATGGTTCCTCCTCCTATACCTAAATTGGGTGCTGACACCATGTTTTGAGAAGCATTCTTGTGTAATATATAGAATACAAAAGGTAGAGTGTGACCTTCCTCGAGCATGGAGGAGTTTACTCACAAGTTTTAGTAGTAGAATACTCTTACTTTCTCAGTAAATGGTGGACCACTCACTATGGAGTCTTGGATCGAGGCAATATTTTCTATCTTTGAGAACCTTGAGATGCCTACAGGGAGGAGGGTAAATCTATCTTCTTACATTCTGCACGAATCATGCAAGAGGTGGTAGAATGTCTGTAACGACCCAATGTTTTTCAATGAAAGTTTCCTTCTCATAAGTATGTCATAAAATCACATGGAAACTCAACATAATGAACAAATAAGTGCTAAGTGAACTCTAAATATAAGTTTGACACTTCTGTGTTTGGAATTTTGAAAATCCGGCATACATGGTTGTAATCAGTAAGTTATTTAGAGTCCGATAAGGAAAAATTAATTTTTGGTGAATAGAAACCTACCCTAATGAATAGTAACATACCCGTATGAATAGTGATATATCCTAATGAATAGTAACATCACCTATGACAATATAAAAATAATATTCATGTTTGAAGTAAAATATACCTATATTTTAGAATAAGTTAATGAATGTTTTAAAACTGATTTTTATACTAAATTTTTATTTTAATTAAAAATTAAAATAATAATATTTTAAAAAATATTAATGAAAAATGGACTTCATTTTTGGATTCTACACTTCAAAAAACAGTTAGGGTGAATTTTTGGGATTTTTCTGAAATACTTGAATTTTTTATGAATAGTAAAATGTGATAAATTACAATAAATGCTAAATACTACATCATAGGTGATGTATGGCTGATTTAAGATGATAATCCATAATCATCCTTGATTATTTTAGTATATTTAATGATAATGCTCAATTATTCATAGTCTTTTCCTTAAACAATAAACAAATACTTAAAATAATGGGAAAAACATCCCCTCCCTCACTATAAATACCCCCTCTCCTTACCTCTTTCCCACACACCTCTCAAGCCTTGTGCCAAGCCCAAATTCTTCCCAAGTATCCTCCCAAGCTCCTTCCCCACGTTCAAGGCCTTCTGGTCTTACCAAAATGCAAAATCAAAGGCCTTAGGAGGAATCTCAAAGAGGGGAGATCAAAGGGTAAGGATCCCCTTTCATTTTCAAGTGTTTTGTTATCAATTTCCTTCTTTTCTTATACCCTCTTCCCCTTCACTTACACAAAATGAATGAGAGCTCCAAAATCTCATATATTCTGGATGTTAATCATTTTTATGGAAACAATTCAAGCATCATGCTTCTTCTCCTCCCCCTCGCGTTCTAATATTAAAACATCGTCCGCGATTGACATCGTGGATAATGTGTTTTAAATTTCTTTTATCATATTTATTTCTAGTCATGAAACCATTTATGTTATGGTTGAACCAGATTATTATATATGTTATATATACTATTTATGGTTCTGCAATCCTTTTACACTCATGATATCAAATAATAATACAAAACAGGTTAATTATGGGTAAAATCGATAAAATTAATTTAAGCGTTTATCATTAATGTATTATGTCATGGTTCTCTTTCACTCCAATTAAAACAAATGATTTTTGTAACCATGTAACCTTCAATATTCTCACCAATTCTATATAACATCAATTTTGTATGACCACTTTCATCCTACTTTTTTATCCGAACATAAAATACAAGTGAACTGATCATTAAAACCAAGGAAACAAACGGACCCGAACCATGAAATTGAACCTTATAATCAATCAAAATGGGTATAAATGAACTTAAAAAGGATATAATAAATATTTTACATATATATAAGGTTCTGTACCTATTGATTAATAAACCTAATTTGACTATTCAGGTCATTAATATCAAGTGGAGAACACCAACAGACTTAAGGTAAGGGATCCTCCCCTTTTTACTCTTAATCAAGATTGTTCTCTATGCAATGCCTTTTTGTGTAATACCAAGTGATGGGGTACATTTATACACCTTCCCCATACTGAACTAATGTTTTATAAGTGATGATAAACCCCTTATATCTCTCATCAATCCCTCTTAATTATACACGATACCATGCCAATAAACCGTGATGGATTCTACCCGAACTTCCTTTATTCCTTCAGGTTGCTCTATATTTAATTTTACCAAAAATGATGTTGTCTTATATTTTATATATAAATTCAAAATTATGTTCCAAAATAATGTTCCAGGATCCACCTCTCACTCTCTTTTGTGTTTATACATGCCTATAAGTGAATCTCTCTTCTATACTTCCCAATAAGTACACATGTTTTAAAGGAACTTCCCGAACTTTTACCCAATTTCAAGTGCACTCTATCTTCTGTTTTAAGACACCATTATCTTTGTAAAATTATTTACTTTTATTATGAAAACCTTATTGGTTCAATTCTAGTTTTATATAAAATAATGTCTTCTCTATTATTTTAAAAAGTTCTATAGTATTTTCCTTAAAACCGCACAAAACTGTTTTAATTCTAATGTTTCTAAAATACATTTCTCATATGTTGTCACTTATGTTTGACACAACTTACCATGTTATATGCCTATTTTACCCTATGAATGTCCATGTATTTTCTAATTCTTTCCTTACATGGACAATTTCATGATGCACCCATTGGTTATGATTGATGTCATGATTGTGGTACCAAATTCTTTTCATGGGTACCCTTATGTTTGTGTATTGTTGATTATGAATGATTGTATGTGTGGTAAGAACATTTATGTGGAAAGATTATTCATGATTATTTTGAGATGGGTGTACCCAGATAGCGCTCCAATTCATTGGGTAAGGTTAAGTCTCATGAGATGAGATGTGAAATGGGATTGGCGGTTAGCCTTGACCCGTACTTAAATGGGAAATGGGATTGGCTGTTAGCCTTGACCCGTACTAAATAAATGCATTATGATCCTGCCACATTTATATGATTCCATGTTTATATGATCCCATGCATATATTAAATGATTTTATAAGTTTCATTCTTTGGATATCATTATGTGAGGTCTCCTAACTCATGTGCTTGAAATGTATCCTTATGTCCATTCCCTTACTGGGATTTTTAGCTCATTCCTTTGTTCATGTGTTCCCAGGGTACCCTATGTAGATGTAAGGGCTCAATGGAAGTCCAGAGCTCATTATGGAGATTAAATAAAGAAGGGTTTTTTTAGCCCCATGTATTGTGTTATATGTACCTTATCTTCCAAGACACTAGACTTAATGATCATTGGCTTGTACTCTGATGATGAATTATGTTTAAAATATTGAAATGTTATATGTAAAAGGCTCGGGTCTCTATAGTTGGTATTAGAGGATAGACTAGTTATTTTTGGAGATTAGGAATAGAGAACCTTAGTGAGAACCTTAAGGTTAAGACTAAGTATAAGAAAACCTTTCTAAATTTTGGTGTGTATTGAGTAAGTGGTTTATCATGAAAATAAATCCCTGTCTAGATACGAGTAGGTAGAGGCAGCTCTGGAATAGATGTATCTAGGGGTAAAACCCAAAAACACCGCTTTGAGCTAGACTCAAATGGGAACTGGTGCATAATAACGGGCCTTGCTGCACTCTTGGTTATGACAGTCCTGGGGGATATGATTTGGTAGATTCACGAGCTTAGTAAAAACCATTATCAAGGGAAAAAAGAACCCCATAAGAATATAAGTTAAGAAATAGATTGAGGATAACCTAGATATAAACCTAAGGAATCACAATTCAGGATATATTTCTTCTTTATAAGTTCATATTTTTATGTTAAAAGTTTCTTTTTACGGTAAATAGTTAAGTATTCAAGACCTATAATTATACGTTCTTTTTCTTAGTTAATGGCGGGAAACATGAGAACACATTACAACAACCAATGTGATAGGCAATGTGAATATTTCCCCAACGATGTGACTAATATGATGATAGCAGGTGCTCAAAACTTCATGACAGTACTTTCTCAGCTGGCTCAAGTTATGAATAATAACTTGAATCAGGCGGAACTCCCTCCTCCTCCAAGGAAATAGCAAGTTGTTTTAGAATCCTTCATGCAGAAAAGGCCTCCCATGTTAAGCGGGTCTTCCGATCCCCTCCTCATAGAACAATGGATTAACTCCATTGAAGAGATATTATCTATTCTGCAGTGCTCGGAAGAAGAGAAGGTTGTACTGGCGGTCTATCATTTTGATAGGGAAGCTGATTAGTGGTGGAAACTAATCAAGAATACAAAGTCCCAAGAGGAAATTAATTCCATGGATTGGGAGGAATTAAAGAGGATGTGTTTCAACAAATATTTTCCTCGAACTCTTCATCTCAAAATGGAAAGAGAGTTCCTTGGACTCAGGCAGAAGAAAGATGAGTCCATCGGGGCGTATGAAGCAAACTTTACAAGGATTTCAAGGTACGTCTTTGGCTTTGTCATGAACACTGAAAGCAAGGTGGATCACTTCTTTAGGGGACTAAAACCGAGTCTACAGAAATTGTTGGAAATTCGAGACTTTGACAGTTATGAGGATATTGTCCGTTGTGACCTCAAGGCGGTAATGGAGATTGAAGACTCACAGTGGTCTCATAGGGCTAGTGACAAGGAGCGGAAAATGGAGAACAACATGGGTGTTTCACCAAACAAATCCCATGATGGAAAGAAGCCTCACTTTCCCCTTTGCAAAAATTGTGGGAAGAAGCATCCTGGTGACTGTCTCAAGGGAACCAAGAATTGATTTAAATGCGGAAAGTTTGGTCATCTGGCCAAGAATTGCCGAAGGGATATGAAAAATCCCGCTAATGTTGAAGAATAAAGGAAGGTTCAGAACAACACTCAGCCTGTAGTGCAATGTTTCAACTTCAAGGAGCTTGGGCATTATGCAACCAATTTCCCTAAGATGAGGGTTGTCGGAGGCAATCAACAACAAACTCCAAGGCAACAAAGAAGGGCTTATGCTACCACTACTACTAAGGTGGGGCCGAAAAACTCTGTGGTGATAGGTACGCTAGTTATTCATTCAATAATAGCAGACGTACTATTTGATTCTGGTTCTACACATTCTTTCATATCTTGCAAGTTTAGTAGAACTATTCAAACACCACCTCAGAATTTGGAGGAAAAGTTATCTGTGAAAACAGAAAATGGGGCGATCACTGCATCCATGGTCTATAACTCCTCCTCGGTTAATGTTTTTGGACTGAAGCTCCCAGAAAATCTCGCCATACTTCCGTTAGTGGAGTTTGAATCAATCTTGGGCATGGATTGGCTATCTTTTTACAAGGACAATATCAACTATCAGGAAAGGGAAATCACTTTTCACATCCCGAAGCATCCTATGATTCTTTACAAAAGTAACGAGGAACATGAGTCTACTTTAGAATCTTTGTCTCAAGTGTGGATATTGTTGCGTTATAAGCAAGTATATCTAGCTCAAATGATCGAGATAAAGGAGAGAATCACACTTGAAGACATTCCCATCGTGAGGGATTACACTATCGTATTCCCTAAAGAGTATCCTGGTCTTCCTCTGGACTGAGAGGTTGAGTTCTTTATTGAACTTATCCCTGGATCTCTGCCTATCTCAAAGACACCTTACAGAATGGCCACTATAGAGCTGGAAGAGCTGAAGAAGCAGTTACAGGAGAATATGGAGAAAGGTTTTATATGCCCGAGTGCTTCACCGTGGGGTGCTCCAGTCCTCTTCATCAATAAGAAGGATGGATCAATGAGCCATTGTATTGATTATCATGTGCTCAATAAAATCACGAAAAAGAACAAGTATCCCCTTCCATAGATAGACGAATTGTTCGATCAACTTTGTGGGGACAATTATTTCTCTAAGGTGGACCTTCAGTCATGATATCATCAACTAAAGGTGAGGAATGAAGATATACCCAAGACTTCTTTTTGAACATGGTATGGACACTATGAGTTCATAGTGATTCCCTTCGGACTCACTAATGCTCCAACAATTTTCATGGATTTGATGAATCGAGTATTTAGAGATTACCTTGACAAATTTGTTGTAGTATTTATTGATGATATTATGATATACTCTAAGATGAAGGAGGAATATGAGGAGTATTTAAAAATTATGTTACATTCTTTGTGAAAAGAGAAGTTGTATGCAAAGTACAGTAAATGTGAGTTCTGGATGGAAGAAGTATCATTTCAGGGGCATGTTATCACTAGAAAATGGATTTATGTGGACCCTTACAAGACAAAGGCAATTGAAGAGTGGCTAAGGCCAACTTCTGTAACATAGATCCATATATTTTTGGGTCTAGTAGGGTATTATCAACGATTTGTAAAGAAATTTTCACGATTTTAAAACCCAATGACCATGGTGACACAGAAGGCTGATCACTGCACCTATACTCACATTACTAAAAAGTGGAGAAAGTTTTGTTATATACAACGATGCTTAAAAGAAAGACTTGGGTTGTGTACTCATTCAAAATGATAAAGCGATAGCCTATGCCTTACAACATTTAAAGATCCATGAGCAAAACTACCCGATGCATGATCAAGAGATGACAACCGTGATTTTTGCCTTGAAAATCTGGCAACACTACCTTTATGTTGAGAAGTGTGGTATATACACCGACCACAAGAGCCTAAAGTATATATTCACACAAAAGGAGCTAAACATGAATCAAAGGATATGGTTATAGCTAATCAAGGATTACGATTTCTCTATTCACTACCATCCTGGAATGGAGAACTAGTTAGCTGATGCTCTAAGCAGAAAAGAACCTGCTACTCTATCCCTGTTACAGATTGAGAAAGACCCTATCTTCTTGGATATGAAAAGGATGGATTTAGAAATCGTAAGGTCAGGGGATACACCCTACCATTCCCAAATGATTGCACAACCATCCATCCAAGAGAAGATTAAGGAAGCACAAAGGGATGATGTGGAGTTACAAAAGATGGTCGATGTAGTAAAGGAAGGGAAGTTGCAAGAGTTCCATATCAAAGATGATGTCATGATTTGGTTTGGAATGCTGCTTTGTGTGCCTTCATCACCTGAGATAAAGAAAGAGATATTGGACAATGCAGATAGCTCAACATTATCTATCCATCCTGGAAGTACGAAGATGTATCGTTATTTCTATGAACACTTCTGGTAGGACAACATGAATAAGGAGATTGCAGAACATATATCGAGGTACTTGGTATGTCAGCAAGTTAAATCAGAGTGAAAAAAGTCCAAAGGGATGATGCAACCATTGCCTATACCCATGTGTAAATGGGATAATGTCACAATGGACTTTGTCACGGGTCTCCTGAAGACTTTGAAGGGAAATAATACGACATGGGTTGTGGTTGACCGACTCACCAAGACCACACATTTTATTGATTTTTGAGAAGACCTTTAGATTGAACAACATGCAAAAATGTATGTGAAGGATGTTGTCAGGACCCGACCCTACCCGGGCTCGAGCCGCAAATACCCCAAGCCCACCTCCATAGGCCAGGAGCTGGCGACAAGTACCGAAGGCTAAACAACTCGGGAAGGCCTTTTATTGAGTACCTGTACACACACACGTAGCACATTCAATGCAAAAGTGTAGAGTAAAAGAAAATACAAGAAATTCAAAGTAAAGTCCAACTGCTACAAATAAACCACAAATGTGCATCGACCTCTAAACAGTACAAGCAAGAGATGAAGGTAAGCTGAAAAGAAAAGGAAAAAACACACGCCCAACCAGAAAAGTTCCACAACCCAGCAACAGGGAAACAAAAGCAAACAGCTGGGGGGGTCCCACACCTAGAACCCGACTACGACCTCCGCACGCGGTCCAAGCTCCCGAACTCCTAAGCTCTACTGAAGTCACGACCAACCTGTCTGTCGTCTGTAAGGGCACACCAAGTGCAGGCAAAGCCCAAGCAGGGGTGAGTATAAAAATACTCAGTAGGATACCGCGAAGGCTCGAGGGAGCAACAAAGAAGGTACCTAAGGGTGAGAAGTAGATCGAAAATGGAAAGGTAAAGGAGTACCACAGAGAGAGAAGTAAGAGTACAAAAAGGGGTGCAGTAAAGAGTACAATAGAGAGTCCAGGTCAACTCAGCAAATGTGAGGAGGTAGACTCGTCCAGACACAAGGAGCTAGAAACGGTGAAAAGATGAACTCATCGTCGAGACTTTGCTACCTATAGTAGGAGAGTAGACTTGTCCAACCACGAGAAGCTAGACACGGAAAGCACGTGGCATACCCCGCACATCTTCGCCTCTCCTGGAGGGAGAGTAACTAAGCCCAAGAAGTGGGTACTGGAACAAGGTATATACATATTCATGTGCTCAATCAAGAATCCCGAACAAGATCGTAAGGTGATCTCCATCCCGTAGCCCAGCCCTAGAAAGTGAGTAGCCAACAGTCCCAGAAGTAAACACCATTGATGCCCAGCATCTCGGACACCTGCCCCGAACTGCAAGTCAAGGGGCTCAAATCACCACACCTTGAAACTATCCGCTTTGGGCGGCACTGACTCGCCCGCACAGTTTTAGGTCACGTCGCAAGGATGCATCTCAGAGGGGAAAGTGACCCTCGTACTTGAGAGTTCTAGGGGAATGTCAAGACACACCTCATCACTACCCCGCAGTCGAGGGGTATCCTCAAATTCGACAGGCGGCCCCTGCCCAGCCCCGCTGGAGGGTAATCCCTGGAAGTCGACAGGTTCCCACTGAAGGGAGACCCGACAAGAGTCGATGAGTGCTACACTGCCCAGTCCCGTAAAAGAGTAATCCACTGGAGGGCGAACCGGCTAAAGTCATTGATAAGTCCTAATGAACATTCTTGTAAAAGGGTACTCCACTGGAGGGAGGCTCAGAACCATCATCGGGGACCACTTCCCAGCCCAGCAGGAGGTAAACCCAGCATCGAGGACCACTTCCCAGCCCAGTTGGAGGTAAACCCGGCCACTCTGGCCATCCCGGCTGGATGGTACTGCTTGGTGAACACCGCTATACTGGCCATCCCTGCTAGATGGTAACCCACTAGCCATCCCTGCTGGATGGTACCGCTCTAGCCACCCCTGCTGGGTGGTACCACACTGGCCAGCCCTGCTGAAAACAAACTGCTGGCCAGCCCTGCTGGATACAACCTCCTGGGTAGAGGATCAGTTCCCACGTAATGTGTTGGTCACACCGATTCCACAAGAACTCTACCAAGGAACACGAAGGAACGAGAGAAACTCCCTGGGCCTCTCAGGGCGATCAAACTCCAATCCGCTGTGTCACTGTCGAAGCGTACCTAGACAACTCATCCCAGAAAGTGGAAAAAACACCCACATTGTACGAGCACACGTAGTCGCAAATGGTGTCGCAGTCCGATGAAAGTGGAATGGTACTTAAACCCCTTATAGCTGAAGAAACAGAGGAACCAAACCATCTCTGTTGGCCAAACGAGAACAGAACCAGGGGAAAAATCAACCATGCTGGTAAACAAACGAGAACCGAACCAGGGGAAAACACAACCCTGCTGGTCAACAGACGTGAATAGGACCCAATGAAAACTCAACCCTGCTGGTCAACAAATGAGAACAAAGGGACCCTCTACGTCGTGAGAGGTCAAAGGTATGCAAAGAAGAACACGACACACACATGGGGCCCACACGACGTGTGACCCCAAGTCAACCCCAAACAAGTGCACAAACATTATCAGGTACCAACATCCACATGTACCTCCCAGCATTCCCGTATACTCCCAGAGTATACCACGTCTCCAGCCCAAAGTCTAATGTGTAAACGGCACCCAAAGTCAGCGTGAAGGCGTGAACGTAACAACTCTAACTTTCTACCTCATTGGCCCAGGCACGACCAACTACATCTCTTCAAGAATATACTTCATTCACACAAGAGTGTATGCGATCATATTCCAAGGGTTCCCTGCAAACATCGCGGAAGGAACCACCACTGGTACGCCTTTCGTGCTTCCACATTTAATAAGATCACGTAAGAGGCTCCACTCGCCTGAACAGATTACACCATTGCGATCCCCTCAGGAAAACACGCCAAAAGGACTGCTCACTTGAGTGCAATGGATATACAGAGAAAAAGATGCTTTCCGGTGCACCGCACACGAGCAGTGATACGTGGGACCCAAAACCCAGTCCTAAAACACAATGAACGGATTGCACCGTTGTTATCCTCTCGAAAATGTACACAAGACGGAATATTCACTTGTCCGAAACGGACACACGGTGAAGGAGATAGAAATTCACCATCAACGCCCAAAGAGGCCCTCGTGGGGCCCGCACCAGTGTGATGAAATAAAGCGGGAGGATTGTGGCACTACAACGCCCTTAGAAAAATTCCCTGAATTGACTGCTCACACGCCCCAAATGGATGTCGGGGGAAAAAGTTACAGAACGCTGCTCGCAGCTCAAAAGACGGGTCGTGGGGCCCATTACTCAACTCCAGTTTCAATGCCTGAAACCACACTGAAAAAATACGCCTCGATGTCAGGGTCCCAACCCCACTTACGGCACTCAAAAAAGATGTCGGATGTGCCCGCGCTGTCCAAAACAAGAACTCCTGGAAGAACGCCCGTCCACTTAACGGTCGTACCGCGCCCCCGAACTCCCGTCTCGAGAATTTAAAATTCCTGAAACCATCTCAAAAGGTTCCCATCGTTCCAAGGAACGTGTCTCCATAGACGGCACGCAAAAAAGATGCCCATAGCGAAAAATACGGGCGCTTAAGTCTAGGGGGAAAAGCCCCTTGGGCTGGACCGGCCTGGACCGGCCGGTCCGCCCGGCCGGGGCTTAGCTGTGCGGGCCGGCCGTGGACTTGCGGTCCACACATAAACTGGCCATGAGGGCCAGTCGTGCCTTCCGCATGAAGACCCGCGTCTCACGGGTCTTGTCCCCGTGCTGGGGTCGCGCGCCGCGAGCCCGCGGTCGCCGTGCCATAGTGGCTCGGCCTCACCGCCTGGAGCCGCCGCCTCGCACGGCCGGCTCCTCCTGGCGCCGACGCCTTATTGAAGCCTGCTCACACCGACCCACAGTGCCCCCACGCCCCGGCTCACCCGCAGTGCCGTGCCAACCACAGCCTCCGCCTCCTGCCGCCGTCCCGGATCGCCGGAAGCCCCCCGGACCACCGCAGAACGGCTAGAGAAACTTCAGACACCCGCATTCTTCACCGGACCGCTGTGAATGCCTGAAAACTCAGATTTTAAATCCAAAAGGTGCGTCAGAAATATCATAAAAAGTATTATGCATACATGGGCTTTGATTGCAAATTCTATGGCAAATCGATGCTAGATATCGAGTTCAAGGGTAAATGCGGAATTAAAAACGTAAACGTAACCTCCTTCCTGTTGGGGCGTTGCCCGATGCTTCACGGAGGGTTCGCCACCGTGCCACTGCCTTGGCAGAGGGAAGGAGGAGAGGAGGATCTTTCTCATTTGTATTTGGGAGCTGTTGGCACCAGGGAAGATAGGGGAGAGGAGAGGGGTGGGTTAAGTGTTTAAATAGAAAACACTTAACCACCCGCCCGTCGACCCGAACTCAAACTTCCAGTGGGGTCGAGATTAAGCCTCCCTTGGGTAAACACCACGTTCTGAGCGCAATGGAAGTCTTGAAATTTTAATCCAAGGACCTGTTCAAATGTTATTAAACTCAATGCTCGAGGCCTCCAAATTACGAAAATGCCCCTGGTTCCTTTTTTCACAGAAGGCCCGCGCCCGCGAAACTTATACCCCTCCTAGGGTAAAAGGCACATTCCAAACTCAAAGGTGCCCTCGATTTCCCAATCTGAGCCACCATATAAAAGATACATAATTTTAACCATTAAATGAATGAATGAATTAATTAATTAATTAATCCGTTTAATGTTCTATCAACAGGCGAGGGGTCCAAACGTCCCGCACCGATATGTTTTATGAAGTTCCTAGGGTAAACACCCCATTCCAGACCCATCCATACACTCAGGTTTCTAATATGGATCACCGTTTAGGATTTATCCCATTTAGTTGGCATTCCTAGTATGAACGTACTGAAAACTTAATTCCGGACACACCGGGGCTCAGAATCGCATGTCGTCTGAAGGCGTTGTCTGGAATAATATCAAGAATATTCCTAGGACTTTTGAAGAAAAACCCAGGTTCTTACATCATTCCTTACTTCAAGATTTTCATCCCCGAAAAGAAAAACCAGGGAACAACTCAGGGTACTAAGCCCACACTTGTCTCTCCCGTACCCAGAAGAACTTTCGCACAGTCCCGCAACACCGCACACAGACCAAAGGATTTGATCTGTTAACGCGAGGTCTTCCATTGCTAATGATGTGAATAGAAGCACACACACATCTCCTCAGGCGAGTCACGCGGGAGATGTCATGCACCCAAACCAGCCTTTGATGTTAGGGCAAGGCGGTAGGGAACCTCGCCATCCCTTCGCACGTTCTCCAATGGTCCAAAGGACCTCGGGGGTAGCTCACCTCCGCTACCGAACCACTATGTCACACACCGTGACTGGAATCACCGCCCACACCTGGAACAAGGCCTGGTGATTCCCTCCTTCAGAATATCCATATGGTGAAACACCCAAGGATATCTGGTCACGCAAGATTTCACAGTCGATGTCTCACAACCAAGTCTCTCTTACACACTCGGAGAGCGAAGGAGTCTTCACCATCGACTAAAGAAAAAGGTCCCATGCCTTTTTACCTTACCAACACAGGGTTACACCGACGCCCCCCACCACCCTAGGAATAACTCAAACAAGGAGTAGGGAGAAAAGGCATTTCACACATGGAGTCTAACAATTCTACTGAAAAAAGTAGAAGAGTTGTAGAGTGTACCTCTTATCACATCATGCTCTGCAGGATCGTAGACATCCAAAGCTCGCAGCTATCCGCGGTCCCAATTGTCAGCTCCCGGAGCCTGGCGTGGACCGCCTAATAGTGATGGGAAGACCTTCTAAGGTCGTCGTACAATTACAGCTCCTCCTTCTCCTCTGCTAGCACCACCTCTCTCGGGTTTCACTCCAATCATGGTGCTGCCTCTGGCGTGGTGGTGCACCTGCTGCCTGCCCAAAGCTCTTCGCATGCCTGGTCGGGCAGTCTTGTGCCAGGTGACCTCGCCCATCGCAAGCATAGCACCGACTCTCTCCGGGCCTCACTGGTGCCCTCCGGTGCCACTGTGGTGTACGACCACACCCCTGAGTCTGGTTGTCAGAAAGTCACCTGCGTCGAGGTTCTGCTTGCCGACGCCCACTAGCTACGGCAGACGTCCCGACTCCAACGTGCCTGCTGCCACCACCAACTCTATAACGTGATAGGAAGCTCTCTATCACCAGCACCTTCTCTAGCACCCCAGCATATGTGGAAATGCCCAATGGTAATACTATAACATGAATATCTCAGTGGAGACCCTGCTCAAACTTCCGTGCTCGGATGTTGTCGTCATGGACCAAGTACGGGTAAAAGCGTGCATGATCTGTGAAACTAGCCGCGTACTCGGCCACCGTCATCCCTCCCTACTGAAACTATAGGAGATCTTGAATCCGAACAGATCATAAGCTGGAGGGGAAAAACTCCTCATGAAACGAAAACTGAAAGTCTCCCCATGAAAGCGACGACTCATCAAGAAACTGAGTCACCAGACTCTACCAACGCCAAGCTGCTCCACGAAAAAGGTTGGCGGCCAAAGCCACCATAAGATTTTCCGGTGTCTGCACAAGTGTTAAAAGGCGAACCAATGTCTCCAGCTAAACCTCTGCTTCCTGAAGGTCTGGCTCACTACTGAACCTAAACATTCTCTACCGCTGGAACTCTCGGAGCGCGCTCAACCTATGCTCAAGCTCATCTTGCTCTGTTGGAGCTGTCTGCTGCTCAAAATGAGGGGGTGCTGCTACCAGACCACCCGGAGAAAGGGGCTCGCATGATGGGTCATGGACTGTGGCCTCATAGCTCACAGGGTCATTTCCAAGATCCAAAGCTGGTATCCTGGCTGACTGTCTTCACGGAGACATCATGAATATTCTCAAGGAGTGCCGTGATCAGATGATCATATATGTATATCAAAACAACAATAATGATGGGGAGCTAACTCAAGAAGGCGAGTCAAAGACTCAAGCCTATCTAATGCACAAACCAATTTTCCCTACAACAAGTGTCTCAACATGCCGAGTCGACAAGCAGGTTATCAGGGTCCTGGTGAATGGATACGTCGGCCGCCACACCATCACTGGACTCCCTGTCCTGAGAGTCGCTCTCGAGAAAAGTTAACACTATTTTCCTAAATCCCAACCAATTCCTCTTTAGGGACGTCCGAACAATGTCCCAAAAAACGAACCACCTCTGTTACCACTTTGTCAGGACCCGAACCTACTTGAGCTCGAGCCGCAACTACCCCAAGCCCGCCTCCATAGGCCAGGGGCTGGTGACATGCACCGAAGTCTAAACAACTCGGGGAGGCCTTTGCCTGATTATCTGTACACACACACACATCACACTCAATGAAAAAGTGCAGAGTAAAAGAAAATACAAGAAAAGTAATGTAAAGGGAAACTACTAGAAGTAAACCATAAATGTGCATCGACCTCTAAACAGTACAAGCAAGAGTTAAAGGTAAGCTAAAAAGAAAAGGAAAAAACACGCACCCAACCATAAAAGTGCCACAAAAATAAAACAGGTAAACAAAAGCAAACAACTGGGGGGGGGGGGGGTCCCACACCTGGAACCCGACTACGACCACTGCACGCGGTCCAAGCTCCCGAACTCTTAAGCTCCACTGAAGTCACGACCAACCTGTCAGTCATCTGCAAGGGCACACCAAGTGCGGGAAAAGCCCAAGCATGGGTGAGTATAAAAATACTCCGTAGAATACCCTAAAGGATCGAGGGAGCAACAAAGGAGGTACCGAAGGGTGAGCAGTAGATCGAACAGGGAAAGGTGAAGGAGTACCATGTAGAGAGCAGTAAGAGTACAACAAGGGGTGCAGTAAAGTGTACAGTAGAGAGTCCAGCTCAACACAGCAAAAGAAAAGAGGTAGACTCATCCAGACACAAGGAGCTAGAAATGGTGAGAAGATGAACTTCTCATCGAGTCTTCGCTACATATAGCAGGAGAGTATTCTCGTCGAACCACGAGAATCTAGACACGGAAAGCACATGGAATACCCCGCGCATCTTCGCCTCTCCTGGAGGGAGAGTAACCAAGCCCAAGAAGTGGGTACTGGAACAAGATATATACATATTCATATGCTCAATCAAGAAGCCCGAACAAGATCGTAAGGATATCTCCGTCCCGTAGCTCATCCCAATAAAGTGAGTAGCCAACAGTCCCAGAAGTAAACACCATCGATGCCCATCATCCCGCACATCTGCCCCGAACTTCAAGTTAATGGGATCAAATTACCGCACCTCGAAACTATCCACATTGGGCGGAACTGACTTGCCCACACGGTTTTAGGTCACATCGCAAGGACGCGTCTCGATGGGGAAAGCGCCCCTTATACTTGAGAGTTCTAGGGGAATGTCAAGCCACACCTCATCACTACCCCACAGTCAAGGGGTCTCCTCAAAGTCGACAGGTGACCCCCAGCCCAGCCCCGCTGGAGGGTAATCCTTGGAAGTCGATGGGTTCCCACTAGAGGGAGACCTGTAAAGATTCGACGGGTGACACACTACCTTTTCCCATAAAAGGGTAATACACTATAGGTCGACCCAGCTAAAGACATCGACGAGTCCCAATGACTAGTCCCGTAAAAGGGTACTCCACTAGAGGGAGGCTCAGAACCGTCATCGGGGACCACATCCCAGCCCAGCTGAAGGTAAACCTGACATCGGGGACTACTTCCCAGCCCAGTTGGAGGAAAAACCAACCACTTTGGCCATCCCGGCTGGATGGTACTGCTCGGTGAACACCGCTATACTGGCCATCCCTGCTGGATGGTAACCCACTGGTCATCCCTGCTGGATGGTACCGCTCTGGCCACCCCTACTGGGTGGTACCACACTGGCCTGCCCGGATGGAAACAAACTCTTGGCCAGCCTTGCTGGATACAACCTCCTGGGTAGAGGATCGGTGCCCGCGTAATGTGTTGGTCACACCGATTCCACAAGAACTCTAATAGAGAACGCGAAGGAATGGGAGAAACTCCCCGAGCCTCTAAGGGCGATCACGCTCCAATCCGTTGAGTCACTGTCGAAGTGGACCAAGACAACTCATCCTAGAAAATGGGAAAAACACCCACGTTGTACGAGCACACGTAGTCAAAATGGTACCATAGTCCGATGAAAGGGGCACGGTACTGAAACCCCTCACAGCTGAAGAAACAGAGGAACCAAACCATCTATGTCATCCAAACGAGAACAGAACCAGGGGAAAACTCAACCCTGCTAGTCAACAAATGAGAACCGAACTAGGGAAAAACTCAACCCTGCTGGTCAACAGACGAGAACATGACCAGGGGTAAACTCAACCCTGCTGGTCAACAAATGAGAACAAAGGGACCCTCTACGTCGCGAGAGGTCAAAGGTATGCAAAGCAGAACATGACACGCACATGAGGCCCACACAACGTGTGACCCCAAGTGAACCCCCACCAAGCGCACAAACATTCTCAGGTACCAAAATCCACATGTACCTCCCAGCGTTCCTGTATACTCCATGAGTATACCACGTCTCCAACCCAAAGGCTAACTTGCACATGACACCCAATGTCAACGTGAAGGCGTGAACGTAACAACTCCAACTTGCCACCTCATTGGCCCAGGCATGACCAACTACATCTCTTCAAGCACATACATCATTCACACAGGAGTGTACACGATCATATGCCAAGGGTTCCCTGCAAACACCATGGAAGGAACCACCACTGGTACACCTTTCATACTTCCACATTTAATAAGATCGTGTAAGAGGCTCCGCTCGCCTGAACAGATTACACCATTGTAATCCTCGTGGAAAAACACGCGAGATAGACTACTTACTTGCCTCAAACTGATATCCAACGGAAAAGTCATCCAATACCACCTCACGCCCGAACGACGTCCCGTGGTCCCGAGCCTCGGCCTCGTAAACAGTCGGGCGCATCACGCCATTGTAATCCCCTCGGGAAAACATGTCAAAAGGACTGTTCACTTGAGTGAAATGGATATCCGGAGAAAAAGATGCTTTCCAGCGCACCGCACATGAGCGGTGCTATGTGGGACCCGCATCCCGGTCCCAAAACACAACAAACGGATAACAGCGTTGCGATCCTCTCGAAAAGGTACACAAGATGGACTATTCACTTGTCCGAAATGGAAACATCATGAAGGAGATATAAATTCACCATCAACGCCCAAAGCAGCCCTCGTGGGGCCCGCACCAGCGTGCTGAATTAAAGCGTCCGGATTGCGCCACTACAACGCCCTTGAAAAAACACCTCGAATTGACTGCTCGCACGCCCCAAAAGGATGTCGGGTGAAAAGGTTACAGAACGCTGCTCGCAGCTCAAAAGAAGGGCCGTGGGGCCCACGCCTCAACTCCCGCTTCAACGCCCGAAACCACACTTGAAAACTCTGACTCGACGACAGGGTCCCAACGCCGCTGACGACGCTCAAAACGGACATTGGATGTGCTCGCGCCGTCCAAAACAAGAACTCTCGAAAGAAGGCCCGTCCACTTAACGGTCGTGCCGTGCCCCCGAACTCCCATCCTGGGAATTTAAAATTCCCAAAACCATCTCAAAACTTTCCCCTAGATCCATGTAATTTTTCTCCATAGACGGCACACAAAACGGATGCCTGTAGCGGAGAATACGGGCATCTAAGTCAAGGGGGAAATGGCCCTTGGACTGGACCGGCCGGTCCGCCCGGCCTGGGCCGGCCCACGCCGGCCTGCCCGGCTCGCAGTTCTGGCCTATATCTTAGCCGCGCGGGCCGACTGTGGACTCGCGGTCCATGCGCAGACCGACCATGAGGGTCGGTCGTGCCTGCCACGTGAAGACCCGCGTCTCGCGGGTCTTGTCCCCGCGCGGGGGTCGCACGCCGTGACCCCGTGGTCATCGCGCCCCGGCGGCTCCGCTGCGCCGCCTGGAGCCGCCGCCTCACGCGGCCGGCTCTGCCTTGCACTGATTCCCCCACGCCCCGGCTAACCCGTTGCACCGTGCCATACAAAGCCGACGCCTTCTGCCGCCGTCCCGGATCACCGGAAGCCTGTCGGACCTCCGCGGAACCGCCGGAAAAACATCAAACACCCGCATTCTTCGCTAGACCGCTGTGAACGCCTCAAAAATAAGATTTTAAATCTGAAAGATGCGTCAGAAAGATCATAAATGTTAATACACATACATGGGATTTGATTGAAAATTCGATGGCAAATCGATGCTAGAAATCGAGTTCAAGGGTAAATGAAGAATTAAAACCGCAAACGTAACCTCCTACCTGTTGGGGCGTTGCCTGACGCTTCACGGAGGGTTCTCCACCGCGCCGGTGCCTTTCTGGAGGGTAGGAGGAGAGGTGGAGCTTCCTACTTCTTCATTGGGAGCTGTTGGTGCCAAGGAAGAAGGGGGAGGGGAGAGGGGTGGGTTAAGTGTTTAAATAGAAAACACTTAACCACCCGCCCGTCGGCCTGAACCCGATCTTCCGGTGAGGTCGAGATTAATCCTCCCTTGGGGTAAACACCACGTTTTGAGTGTAATGAAGGTCTCAGAATTTTAATCCGAGGACCCATTCAGAAGTTATTAAAGTCAATGCCCGAGGCTGCCAAATTATGAAAACGCCCCTGGGGCCATTTTTCACAGAAGGCCCGCGCCCGCGAATGAATAAATTAATTATTAAATTTATCCGTTTAATGTTCCGTCAACGGGCGAGGGGTCCGAACATCCCGCGCTGACTTGTTTTATATCATTCCTAGGGTAAACACCCCATTCCAGACCCATCCGTACACTTAGGTTTCTGATCCGGATAACCGTTTAGGAGTTATCCCATTTATTTGGGGTTCCCAGTGTGAACGTACTGAAAACTTAATTCCGGCCACACTGGGGCTCGGAATCCCACGCCATCTGAAGGCGCTAATCTGGAATAAAAACAAGAATATTACAAAGTCTTTCGCAGAAAAACCCAGGTTCTTATAGATGTGGTGAAACTTCATAGTGTTCCACTCTCAATTGCCTCTGATCGTGATCCAAGGTTCACGTCTAAATTTTGGATGAGTCTTCAACATGCTTTGGGTACTGAATTAAATTTCAGCACAACCTATCACCCCCAAACTGATTTTCAATTTGAAAGGACTATTTAGACACTTGAAGATATGCAGAGAGACCGATCTCTAGAATTCAAAGGTCGATGGGATCAACATATTCTGTTTGTTGAGTTCTCATACAACAATAGATTCCACTCGAGTATTTAGATGGCTCTGTATGAAACTCTGTATGGAAAGCGATGTAGAACTCCAACCTGTTGGGATGAAGTTGGAGAAAGAAAGTTACTTGGACCCGATCTTGTGCAAGAGATTACAGAGAAGGTCCAAGTCATCCAAAAAAAATCAAAGCTGCTTAGATTTGGAAAAAGTGCTATGCTGACAATCGTCGACGGGACTTGGAGTTTGATGTTGGGGATAAATTATATCTTTGAATATCACCATGGAAGAGAGTCATGCGATTTGGGAAGAAAGGGAAGCTAAGACCAAGGTACATTGGCCCCTTTGAGATCCTTGAACGCATCGGAGCGGTTGCCTACCGACTAGCACTCCCACCTAACCTATCTCAAGTACAGAATGTACTCCATGTATCCCTCTTGAGAGAGTACATACCAGACCCCTCACATGTACTCAATCTAGAGGTGGTACCATTGGAGAATGATCTTTCTTATGATGAACAACTAGTAAAGATCTAATATCATAGAGACAAAGTTCTACGAAATAAGACAATGCACCTGGTCAAAGTGTTATGGAGAAACCAAAAGTTTGAAGAAGCAACATGGGAACCAGAGGAGGTGATGAGGCAAAATTACCCTCATTTGTTCTAATGTGGGAAGTGAAAATTTCGAGGGCGAAATTTCATAAGGGGGGAAGAATGTAACGACCCAATGTTTTTCAATGAATGTTTCCTTATAATAATTATGTCATAAAATCACATGGAAACTCATCATAATGAACTATTAAGTTCTAATTGACCCATAAACATATGTTTGACACTTATGTGTTTGGAATTTGGAAAATAAGGCATACACGGTTGTAATCTATATGTTATTTGGAGTCCGATAAGGACAAATTAATTTTTGGTGAATAGTAACATGTCCTAATTAATAGTAACATCCCCTTATGAATAGTGATATACCCTAATGAATAGTAACATCACCTATGATATTATAAAAATAAAATTCATTTTTGAAGTTCAATATACCTGTATTTTATAATAAGTTAATGAATGTTTTAAAACAGGTTTTCATACTAAATTGTTATTTTAATTAAATATTAAAATAATAATATTTAGAAAATTATTTTTGAAAAATGGACTTCATTTTTGTATTCTAATTGTCTAAAAATGGTTAGGGTGAATTTTTTGTATTTTTCTGAAATACTTGAATTTTTGATGAATAGTAAAATATGATAAATTACAATAAATGCTAAATACTGCATCATAGGTGATGTATGGCTGATGTAAGATGATAATCCCGAATTATACTTTATTATTTTAGTATATTTGATGATAATTAACAATTATTCACAATCTTGGCTTTATATAATAAACTAATACTTAAAATAATGGGAAAACCTCCCCTCCCTCACTATAAATACCCCCTCTCCTTACCTATTTCCCACACACCTTTCAAGCCATGTTCCTAGCCCAAATTCTGCCCAAGTATCCTCCCAAGCACCTTCGCCATGTCCAAGGGCTTCTGGTCTTACCATAAGGCCAAAATCAAATACCTTAAGAGGAATCTCAAAGAGGGGAGATCAAAGGGTAAGGATCCCCTTTCATTTTCAAGTGTTTTGCTTTCAATTTCCTTCTTTTCTTATACCCTCTTCCCCTTCACTTACCCGAAAGGAATGATATCTCTAGAATATAATATATTCTAGATTTTAATTATCTTTATGGAAAGAATTCAAGCATCATGATTCTTCTCCTCTCCCTCACGTTCTAAAATTAAAACATCATCTGTGATCGACATCGTGGATAATGTGTTTTCAATTTCCTTTATCATCTTTGTTTCTGGTCATGAAACCATTTATGTTATGGTTGAACCAGATTATTATATATTTTATATATCCTATTTATGGTTCTGTAATCCTTGTACACTCAGGATATCAAATTATAATACAAAACAAGTTAATTATGGGTAAAGTCGCTAAAATTAATTCAAGCATTTATCATTAATGTCTTTTGTCATGGTTCTCTTTCACTCCAATTTAACCAAATGAATTTTGTAACCATGTGACCTTCTGGATAATCACCAATTCTATATAACATCAATTCTGGATGACCACTTTCATCTTACGTTTTGATCCGAAACCTAAATACAAGTGAACTGATCATTAAAACCAAGGAAACAAACAGACCCAAAATATGAAATTGAACCATATAATCAATCAAATTGGGTATAAATGAACTTAAAAAGGATATACTAATATTATACATGTATATAAGGTTATGGACCTATTGATTAATAATCCTAATTTGACTATTCAGGTCATTAATATCAAGTGGATAACACCAACGGACTTAAGGTAAGGGATCCTCCCCTTTTTACTCTTAATCAAGATTGTTCTCTATGCTATGCCTTTTTGTGTAATACCATGTGATGGGGTAAATTTATACACCTTCCCCATACTTCCTTGATGTTTTATAAGTGATGATAAACCCCTTATCTCTCTCATCAAGCCCTCTTAATTATACATGATACCATGCCAATAAACCATGATGGATTCTACCCGATCTTCCTTTATTCCTTCGGGTTGCTCTATATTTATTTTTACCAAAATGATGTTGTATTTTATTTTATACAAAAATTAAAAATTCTGTTACAAAAACATGTTCTAAGATCCACCCCTCGTTCTCTTTTGTGTTTATACATTCCAATAAGTGAATCTATATTCGATACTTCCCAATAAGTACACTTGTTTTAAAAGAATTTCTAGAACTTTTACCCAATATCAAGTGAACTTTATCTTCTATTTTAAGACACCGTAATCTTTGTAAAATTATTTATTTTTATTATGAAAACCTTCTTGGTTCAATTCTAGTTTTATATAAAAGAATGTCTTCTCTAATATTTTAAAAATCACTATAGTATTTTCCTTAAAACCGCACAAAACTGTTTTAATGCTAATGTTTCTAAAATACATTTCTCATATGTTTTCACTTATGTTTGACACCACATACCATGTTATATGCCTAGTTTACTCTATTAAGGTCCATGTATTTTCTAATTCATTCCTTACATGGACAATTTCATGATGCGACCATTGGTTATGATTGATGTCATGATTGTGGTACCTAATTCTTTTCATGGGTACCCTTATGTTTGTGTATGGTTGATTATGAATGATTTTATATGTGGTAAGAATATTTATGTGGAAAGATTATTCATGAATATATTGATATGGTTGTGCCCAGATAGTGTTCCAATGGATTGGGTAAGGTTAAGTCTCATGAGATGCGATGTGAAACGAGATTGGCGGTCAGCCTTGACCTGTACTGAAATGGGAAATTGGATTGGCGGTTAGCCTTGACCCGTATTAATGAAACGCTTTATGATTCTGCCACATTTATATGATTCAATGTTTATATGATCCCATTCTTATTTTAAATTATTTTATAAGTTTCATTCTTTGGATATCATTATTTCATACCTCCTAACTCATGTTCTTGAAATGTATCCTTATGTTGATTCCCTTACTGGGCTTTTTAGCTCATCTCTTTTTTCATTTGTTCCCCAGGGTACCCTATGCAGATGTAAGGGCTCAAAGGAAGTTAAGAGATCATTATAGAGATTAAATAAAGAAGTGTTTTTTAGCCCAATGTTTTGTGTTATATGTAACTAGTCTTCCAAGACACCAGACTTAACGATCCTTGACCTGTACTCTGATGATGAATTATGTTTAAAATCTTGAAATGTTATATGTAAAAGGCTCGGGTCTCTATAGTGGATATAAAAGGATAGTGTAGTTATTTTTGGAGATTAGGAATAGAGAACCTCAGTGAGAACATTAATGATGAGAATACGTAGAAGAAAACAATCCTAAATTTTGGTGCATATTGACTAAGAGGTTTATCAAGCAAATACATCTCTGTCTAGATATGAGCAGGTAGAGGTGGCTCTGGCACAAATGTATCTAGGGGTAAAACCTGAAAACACTGCTTTGAGCTAGACTCGAATGGGAACTGGTGCATGATAACGAGCCTTACTGCACTCTTGGTTACGACACTCCTTGGGGATATGCTTTGGTATATTCATGAGCTTAGTAAAAACTGTTATTAAGGGACAAAAAGAAGCCCATAAGAATATAAGTTTAGAAATATATTGAGGATAACCTAGATATAAACCTAAGGAATCACAAGTCAGGATATATTTCTTCTTTATAAGTTAATACTTTTATGTTAAAAGTTTCTCTTTATACTCAATAGCTAAGTATTCAAGACCTCTAATTATACACTCTTTTTCTGAGTTGACGGAAGGAAATAGGAGAACACGTTCCAACAACCAATGTGATAGGCAATGTGAATATTGCCTTAATGATGTGCCTAATATGACGGGAGCGGGTGATAAAAACTTCATGACAATACTTGATTAGCTGGATCGAGTTATGAATAATAAATTGAATCAGGAAGAACTCCCTCCTCCAAGGAAAGAGAAAGTTGTCGTAGAATCCTTCATACGGAAAAGGCCTCCCATGTTTAGCGGGTCTTCTGATCCCCTCCTCACAGAACAATGGATTAACTCCATTGAAAATATATTCTATGTTCTGTAGTTCTCAGAAGAAGAGAAGGTTGTACTAGAGGTCTATCGTTTTCATGGGGAAGTTGATCAGTGGTGGACATTGATCAAGAATACAAAGTCCCAAGAGGAAATTAATTCCATGTATTGGGAGGAATTCAAGAGGATGTTTTTCACAAAATAATTTCCTCAAACCCTTCATCTCAAAATAGAAAGAGAGTTCCTCGGACTCAGGCAGAAGGAAGACGAGTCCATCGGGGCGTATGAAGAAAACTTTACAAGGCTTGCAAGGTATGCCTCTCGCTTTATCATGAACATAGAAATCAAGGTGGATCGATTATTTAGCAGACTAAAACCGTGTCTATGAATATTTTTGGAAACTCGAGACTTTGACAGTTATGAGTATATTTTCTGTTGTGCCCTCACGGTGGAAATGGAGACTGGAGACTCACAGTGGTCTCATGGGGCTAGTGAAAAAAAGAAAAAATTGGAGAACAACTTGGGTGGTTCACCAAACAAATCTCATGATGGAAAGAGGCCTCACTTTTCCCTTTGCAAAAATTGTGGGAAGAAGCATCCTGGTGACTGTCTCAAGGGAACCAAGAATTGATTCAAATGCGGAAAGTTTGGTCATCTGGCCAAGAATTGGCGAAGGGATATGAAAAATACCGCTAATGTTGAAGAAGAAAGGAAGATTCAGAACAAAACTCAGCCTACAGTGCAGTGTTTCAACTGCAAGGAGCTTGGGCATTATGCGAACAATTTCCCTAAGTTGAGGGTTGTTGGAGGCAATCAACAACAACCTCCAAGGTAACAAGGAAGGGCTTATGATATCACTACCACTAAGGTGGAGCTGGACAACAATGTGGTGACAGATACGTTAGCTACTCATTCAATAATAGCATATATACTATTTGATTCTGGTTCTACACATTCTTTCATATCTTGCAAGTTTAGTATAACTATTTAAACACCACCTCAAAATTTGGAGGAAAAGTTATCTGTGAAAACAGAAAATGGGGCAATCACTGCATCCATGGTTTATAACTCCTCCCCGGTTAATGTTTGTGGACTGAACCTCCCAGAAAATCTTGTCATACTTCCTTTAGAGGAGTTTGACGCAATCTTTTGCATGGATTGGATATATTTTTACAAAGCCAACATCAACTATTGGGAAATGGAAATCACTCTTCACATCCTGAAGCATCCTCCGATTCTTTACAAATGTAAGGAGGAACATGAGTCTCCTTTAGAATCATCGTCTCAAGTGTGGATATTGTTGCCTTATAAGAAAGCATATCTAGCTCAAATGATCGAGACAAAGGAGAGAATCACGCTTAAAGACATGCCCATCATGAGTGATTACACTGACGTATTCCTGGAAGAGATTCCTGGTCTTCCCCCAGACCGAGAGGTTGAGTTCTTTATTGAACTTATCTCTGGATCTATGCCTATCTCAAATACACCTTATAGAATGGCCACCGTAGAGCTGGAAGAGCTGAAGAAGCAGTTACAGGAGAATATGGAGAAAGATTTTATATGCCTGAGTGCTTCACCGTGGGGTTCTCTAGTCCTCTTTGTCAAGAAGAAGGATGGATCAATGCGCCTTTGTATTGATTATCGTGATCTCAATAAAATCACAATAAAGAACAAGTATCCCCTACCACGGATATGCGAATTGTTTGATCAACTTATTGGGGGAAATTATTTCTCTAAGGTGGACCTTTGCTCAAGATATCACCAACTAAAGGTGAAGAAGGAAGATATACCCAAGACTGCCTTTCAAACAAGGTATGGACATTATGAGTTCATAGTGATGCCCTTCAGACTCACTAATTCTCCAGCAATTTTCATGGATTTAATGAATAGAGTATTAAAATATTACCTTGAAAAATTATTGGTAGTCTTTATTGATGATATTCTGATATACTCCAAGAGTAAGGAGGAACATGAGGAGCATTTAAAAACTGTGTTAAATACTTTGTGAAGAGAGAAGTTGTATGCAAAGTACAGTAAATATGAGTTCTGGATGGAAGATGTATCATTCCTAGGGCATGTTATGACTAGAAAAGGGATATATGTGGACCCTTCTAAGACAAAGGTAATTTGAGGAGTGGCCAAGGCCAACTTCTGTAACAAAGATCCGTAGCTTTTTGGGTCTAGTATGGTATTATCGACGATTTGTGAAGAAATTTTCACGATTTTCAAACCCAATTACCAAGCTGACATGGAAGGAGGTAAAGTTTGTCTATACCGAAGAATGTGAGGTATGATTCAAGGATCTAAAGAGAAGGCTGATCACTGCACCTATACTCACATTATCAAAAAAGTGGAGAAAGTTTTGTGATATACAACAATGCTTCAAAGAAAGGCTTGGGTTGTTTACTCATGAAAAATGATAAAGTGATAGTCTATGCCTCACGAAAGTTAAAGATCCATGAGAAAAACTACCTGACACATGATCTAGAGTTGGAAGCCATGATTTTTATTTGAAAATATGATGACACTACCTTTATGGTGAGAAGTGTGATATATACACTAACCACAAGAGCCTAAAGTATATATTCACACAAAAGGATCTCAACATGCATCAAAGAAGACAGTTAGAGATAATCAAGGATTAAGATTGTTCTATTCACTACCATCCTGGAAAGGCAAACAAGGTAGCTGATGCTCTAAGCAGAAAAGAACCTGCTACTCTATCCATGTTAAGGATTGAGAAAGACCCTATCTTCTTGGATATGCAAAGGATGGATTTAGAAATCGTAAGGGCAGTGGATACATCTTACCTTTACCAAATGATTGCGCAACCATCCATCTAAGAGAAGATTAAGGAAGCACAAAGGGATGATGTGGAGTTACAAAATAAGGTCCATGCAGTAAAGGAAGGGAAGATTCAAGAGTTCCATATCAACGATGATGGTGTGATTTGGTTTGGAACACGGCTTTGTGTGACTTCATCACCTGAGATAAAGAAAGAGCTATTGGAAATGCACATAGCTCAACATTCTCTATCCATCCTCTATGTACCAAGATGTATCATGATCTCTATGAACACTTATGGTGGGAAAACATGAATAAGGAGATTGGAGAATATATATCGAGGTGCTTGGTATGTCAGCAAGTTAAATCAGAGCGACAGAAGTCCAAAGGGATGATGCAACCATTGCATATACCCATGTGGAAATGGGAGAATGTCACAATGGACTTTGTCACGGGTCTCCTGAAGATATCGAAGGGAAATAATGCGATATGGGTTGTGGTTGACCGACTCACCAAGACTGCCCATTTTATTGCTATTCGGGAAGACCTTTCTCTTGAACAACTTGCAATAATGTATGTCAAGGACGTGGTAAAACTGCATGTCATTCCAATCTCAATTGTCTCTGATCATGATCCAAGGTTCACATCAAAATTTTGGAAGAGTCTTCAACATGATTTGGGTACTGAATTAAATTTCAGCACGGCCTATCACCCCCAAACTGATGGCCAATCTGAATGAACTATTTAGACACTTGAAGATATGCTGAGAGCCTTCCCTCTAGAATTCAATGGTGGATGGGATCAACATCTTCTATTGGTTGAGTTCTCATACAACAATAGCTTCCACTCGAGTATTCATATGGCTCTGTATGAAGCTCTTTATGGAAAGTGATATAGAACTCTAACCTGTTGGGTTGAAGTTGGAGAACTAAAGTTACTTGGACCCGATCTTGTGCAAGAGATGACAAAGAAGGTCCAAGTCATCCAGAAAAACAACAAATATACTCAGATTCAACAAAAGAGCAATGATGAATACTGTCGAAGGGACTTGGAGTTCGATGTTGGGGATAAAGTCATCTTTTGAATATCATAATGGAAGAGAGTCATGTGATTTGGGAAGAAAGGGAAGCTAAGCCCAAGGTACATTGGCCCCTTTGAGATCCTTGAACATATCAGAGCAGTTTCCTACCGACTAGCACTCCCACGTAACCTATCTCAAGTACACAATATATTCTATGTATCCCTCTTGAGAAAGTACATACCAGACCCCTCACATGTACTCAATCCAGAGGTGGTACCATTAGATAATAATCTTTATTATAAGGAACAACCAGTACAGATCTTAGATCATAGAGACAAAGTTCTACGAAATAAGACAATGCACCTGGTCAAAGTGTTATGGAGAAACCAAAGGTATGAAGAAGCAACATGGGAACCAGAGGAGGCAATGAGGCATAGTTACCGTCATCTGTTCTAATGTGGGATGTGAAAATTTCGAGGGTGAAATTTCATAAGGGGGGAAGAATGTAACGACCCAATGTTTTTCAATGAAATTTTCCTTCTCATAAGTATGTCATAAAATCATATGGAAACTCAACATAATGAACTACTAAGTGCTAAGTGACCTCTAAACATAAGATTCACACTTCTGTGTTTGGAATTTTGAAAATCCAGCACACACGGTTGTAATCAGTAAGTTATTTCGAGTCCGATAAGGAAAACTTAATTTTTGGTGAATAGTATCTACCCTAATGAATAGTAACATACCCTTATGAATAGTGATATATCCTAATGAATATTAACATCACCTATGATAGTATAAAAATAATATTCATGTTTGAATTACAATATACATGTATTTTAGAATAAGTTAATGAATGTTTTAAAACGAGTTTTCCTACTAAATTGTTATTTTAATTAAATATTAAAATAATAATATTTAGAAAATTATTTTTGAAAAATGGACTTCATTTTTGGATTCTACACATTGAAAAATGGTAAGGGTGAATTTTTGGGATTTTTCTGAAATACTTGAATGTTTGATGAATAGTAAAATATGATAAATTACAATAAATGCTAAATACTGCATCATAGGTGACGTATGGCTGATGTAAGATGATAATCCCGAATAATCCTTGATTATTTTAGTATATTTGTTTATAATGATCAATTATTCATAGTCTTGGCCTTAAATAATAAACTAATACCTAAAATAATGGGAAAAGCATCCCCTCCCCCTCTATAAATACCCCCTCTCCTTACCTCTTTCCCACACACCTCTCAAGCCTTGTGCCTAGCCCAAATTCTGACCAAGTATCCTACCAAGCTCCTTCCCCACTTCCAAGGCCTGCTGGTCTTACCAAAAGTCCAAAATAAAAGGCCTTAAGAGGAATCTCAAAGAGGGGAGATCAAAGGGTAAGGATTCCCTTTCATTTTCAAGTGTTTTGTTTTCAATTTCCTTCTTTTCTTATACCCTCTTCCACTTCACTTACCCGAAAGGCATGATAGCTCCATAATCTCATATATTATGGATGTTAATCATGTTTATGGAAAAAATTCAAGCATCATTCTTCTTCTCCTCTCCCTCACGTTCTAAAATTAAAACATCATCCGTGATCGACATCGTGGATAATGTGTTTTCAATTTCTTTTATCATCTTTGTTTCTGGTCCTGAAACCATTTATGTTATGGTTGAAACATATTATTATATATTTTATATATCATATTTATGTTTCTGTAATCCTTGTACACTCACGATATCAAATAATAATACAAAACAAGTTAATTATGGGTAAAATCGCTAAAATTAATTCAAGCATTTATCATTAATGTCTTATGTCATGGTTCTATTTCACTCCAATTTAACCAAAAGAATTTTGTAACCATTTAAACTTCTGGATTCTCACCAATGCTATATAACATAAATTCTATACGACCACTTTCATCTTACTTTTTTATCCGAACCTAAACACAAGTGATCTGATCATTAAAACCAAAGAAACAAACAGACTCGAACCATGAAATTGAACCTTATAATCAATCAAAATGGGTATAAATGAACTTAAAAAGGATATAATAAATATTTTACATGTATATAAGGTTCTTGAACTATTGATTAATAAACCAAATTTGACTATTCAGGTCATTAATATCAAGTGGAGAACACCACCGGACTTAAGGTAAAGGATCCTCCCCTTTTTACTCTTAATCAAGATTGTTCTCTATGATATGCCTTTTTGTGTAATACCAATTGATGGGGTACATTTATAAACCTTACCCATAATGACCTAATGTTTTATAAGTGATGAGAAACTCCTTATCTCTCTCATCAAGACCTCTTAATTATACACTATACCATGCCAATAAACCATGATGGATTCTACCCGAACATCCTTTATTCCTTCGGGTTGCTCTATATTTCTTTTTACCAAAATGATATTGTATTTTATTTTATATAGAACTTAAAAATTCTGTTCCAAAATCATGTTCCAAGATCCAACTCTCACTCTCTTTTGTGGTTATACATGCCTATAAGTGAATCTCTCTTCGATACTTCCCAATATTTACACTTGTTTTAAAGGAACTTCCTGAAATTTTACTCAATTTCAACTGCAATCTATCTTCTATTTTAAGACACCATTATCATCGTAAAATTCTGTATTTTTATTATGAAAACCTTCTTGGTTCAATTATGGTTTTATATAAAATAATGTCTTCTCTGCTATTTAAAAAAACTCTAGAGTATTTTCTTTAAAACCGCACAAAACTGTTTTAATGCTAATGTTTCTAAAATACATTTCTCATATGTTGTCACATATGTTTGAAACCACTTACCATGTTATATGAATAATTTACCCTATTAATGTCCATGTATTTTCTAATTCTTTCCTTAAATGGAGAATTTCATGATGTGGCCATTGGTTATGATTGATGTCATGGTTGTGGTACCCAATTCCTTTCATGGGTACCCTTATGTTTGTGTATGGTTGATTAAGAATGATTGTATATGTGGTAAGAATATTTATGTGTCAAGATTATTCATGAATATATTGATATGGGTGTACTCAGATAGTGCTCCAATACATTGGGTAAGGTTAAGTCTCATGATATTCGATGTAAAACGGGACTGGCGGTTAGCCTTGACCCGTACTGAAATGGGAAACGGGATTGGCGGTTAGCCTTGAACCGTACTAAATAAATGATTTATGATTATTCCACATTTGTATGATTCCATGTTTATATGATACCATTATTATATTAAATGATTTTATAAGTTTCATGCTTTGGATATCATTATGTCATGCCTCCTAACTCATGTGCTTGAAATGTATCCTTAGGTTCATTCCCTTACTAGACTTTTTAGCTCATCCCTTTGTTCATGTGTTCCCCAGGGTACCCTATGCAGATGTAAGGGCTCAAAGGAAGTTAGGAGCTCATTATGGAGATTAAATAAGTGTTTTTAGCCCCATGTTTTGTGTTATATGTACCTAGTATTCCAAGACACTAGACTTAACGATCCTTGGCTTGTACTCTGATGATGAATTATGATTAAAATCTTGAAATTTTATATATAAAAGGCTCGGGTCTCTATAATGTCATTAATTATGAATGCCGTCATTGAGATATAGTTTGGGATGACTCTAGACCATCTTCTATGAATACTTATTTACCTATACTCTGAGGGATGATAGATCCAGAGAGTTCATGAATATGTAGTAGGGGACTATTTCTGTTATGGATTAATCATCCCGTTTCACTGAGCTACAACATTTTTATTTTTCTCTATCTAATGATGACCTTTTGGATTCTATGAAATTAGAGGATGGTATGTGTTATGCCATCCGGCCACATGTCAATTTTTTCAAGATGATGACTATTTCAAAAATCAGATATTAATCCCTAATTATAGAGAAAAATATGAAAGATGATGAGGGTAAAATCCAAGGTGGTTTTGCACTAAAACCTTCTAGAGGATCCTCTTCAGGGAAAAAGTGACATTTCCTATAATATTGAGGGTGTGGTGGTGTTCAAAATCCTCCCACTGGCATTTTTCTTATCTATCAAAAGTGTGGAGTGCCATGACACTACAATAAGAAGTGAACACAGGATCCAGTTGAGTGTAGAGGCTATAGTAGGATGGGTCACCTTCACCGTTTCTATAGAATTTTACCTCCAGTGCCTAGTGATCAAGAATCTACACCTACTCCTCGGTCAGGAGTAGGTTCAGCAGGATCATGTCAGTTAGGTAGCTAGATTACCACTGGTCGATCAGGCTGAGGTGGTGGTCGAGGCAAAGGTAACCAGGCGTATGATTCTCTGCGCCAGCAGAGCATACCTTCTTAGGGCAGTCGGGCAGTGACTCATGGCCGTGGTATATGACAGTTACATATAGTCTGGACTATGCCACAACATCAGGGTTCCAGACCATCCATTTTATGAGGTACAATTCTAGTAGCCTCAAATTTAGTATCTTCTTTGATTTATACAGGAACTTCTCACTCGTTCATACATGAGGCAATCACTAAGAGTCTGGTTCTCGATGTGGAGTATTATCATGGTTTCATGGGGCTAGATACACCCTTAGGTATCCATTAATAGGGTTTTCACCATTTTCATAACTTTCCCCCTGATATATGAAGTTACCTTTTCAAATGGAACCTGTACATTCTTGATATGACCTATTTCAACATAATCAACAGGATGGAATGGTTAGTCCCCTATAGAGCCCTTATTAAATTCTACCTTTCGAGGGTGATGTTTACATCACCAGAGGTCATTATACATGTGCATAAGGGAGAGCAGGATGTTTCTAATCCATAAGTAGGAACCCAATAATAGAGGCTAGGTAGTGTTACGACATAGGTTTCTAGTCATTACCTTGATGATAAAGGGTTGAAACTTGTTGTTTTCCTCCAATAGTGGAGTGTTTCAGAGATTTTTTTTCTGAAGAATTCTCTAGTCTACCTCTGGTGTTAGAGTTAGAGTTTACTATTGATCATGTGAGAGGATAAACACTAATGACCATTACTCCATATAGAATGGAACCTAAGGATATTTGGGAACTCAAAAATTAGTTGGAGGATCTATAGGAGAAAGGATTTATACACACCAACACTTCACGTTGAGGTTCACCTATCCTCCTTGCTAAAAAGGCAGTCGGTACCCTTAGGATTTTCATGGATTATTATCTATTTAATTAGCTAACTATCAAGAATACGTATAATTTTCCTATAACAGATGACCTATTTGACCAACTTTGAAAAGTGAAGGTGTTTTCAAAGATAGATATGAGTTCGACCTATCCTCAGGTGCATTTCAGGACTTCAAATATACATCATACAACTTTCATGAGTAGGTATATTCCTTAAGAGTACATGGTTATGCCGTTCGAACTTATGAATGCATGTGATGCCTTCATGGTGCTTATGAATCATGTATTCCACTCGTATTTGAACTAATTTATTGTTGTCTTCATTGATGATATATTAGTGTATTCATGAAAAATACATGACTATGAAACCCATCTAGATATCATGTTGAATACGTTGAGATAGAATCATGAATATTCTCATATTAGTAATTGCCAACTCTAGATAAATAATGTTCTCTTACTAGGTCATATCATCTCGAACTTAGGAGTTTCTATTGACTCAGAGAAGGTGAGGGATGTGGTTTCTTAGGAGCATCCCCAGAACTTATTTGATATCTAGATTTTCTTGGGACTTTATGTAAAATACATATGATCCATTAAAATTTTCTCATGCATTGCAGTACTGCTGAAATTTTTTGATTAAATAGGGTGTGAAATTTTAATGGTTAGAATCTTGTGAAGCATCCTTTCAGGAGCTGAAGGGAAAACTTACTTCAATGCTGGTACTAATTTTTCTGAAGACATTTAGACATTATACATCCTATTTTGAGGCATCATGTATTGGGCTTGGAGCTTTTCTAATGAAGTACGGGAAACTCATTGCATATGGTACTCGTCAGTTAAGGCCTCACGAGAAGAATTACCTGACACACAACCTCAAACTCATTGTAGTTGTTCATTCCATACGTTGTTGGAGATACTATTTATTGGGATATCATTATGTGGTGCTTAAAAACAAAAAGATACTCAAATACAACTTCACATAGCAGGATTTCAATCCTAGGTAGCATAGGTGGGTTGAGTACCTGTAATTATTTGATGTCGAACTTGCCTACACTATGGGGAAAGGGAATTCAGTAGCCAATGCTCTGAGCCAAATTACTCATACACAGGTGGTTCAATAGTCCAATGATGAATGGAAGTGTATGGACTTGTTCTCATATATTCACATTGAGGTTCAAGAGGACCATGGTTGGACTATCCTCTCATCCTTAGCGGTGATGTCTTCTCTTCTGAAATGAGTAAGATTGAGAAAGCAATCTGATCTTGAAGGCCTTGTAATACAAGACAATGTCTTAGATGACGAAACATCTTCTGGTTGGACAATCAATAGCGATGATACACTTCTATTCTATAGGCATGTATGGGTCCCATTAGACATCAGAGTGGAGATGGTGAGGTATTTTCAGACGTTAGTATGGGAAGTTCACCCTGGTATCACCAAAATGTATTGAGATCTATGATGTCAATATTGGTGTACCAACATGAAATGTTAGATAGCCAATTATATTATGCAATGATACATATGTCAGCAGGTGAAGGTAGAACATCAGCATTCAGAAGGGCTTATTCAAATGTTTTTCATTCTGGAGTGGAAATGGGATGATGGTTCAATGGAATTTGTGACTGGTCTACCCATATCACCTCAGGGAAATGAAACTATTTGGACTGTCCTTGATCATTTGAAGAAGGTATCACATTTCTTACATGTGTGAGATACCTTTTCTATAGATGAGTTGGGAATACTATATTTTAAAGAGATGGTACATCTTTATAAACCACCTCAATCTTTTTTTTCTGTAAAATACACTTGTTTCATGTCTCGGTTCTAGAAGAGTTTGTAAAAGGAATTGGGTACACTTGTACTTTTGATAACGGACCGTCACCCTCAGATTGATTGGAAGATAGAGTGTACAATTCAGTTTCTATAGTATATTCTATATGCATACATTTTCAACTTTGGTGGTTTCTAGGAGAAACACATTCCCATCGTTGAGTTTTCTTATCACAATAGCTTTCAGGATACCATTGATATGGATCCCTATGAAGCCTTGTATGATAGGCCTTGTTAATATCTTGTGTGTTGGTTAGAGGCAGGGGAAGCTGCTGTCCTTAGGCCACATCTCATGTAGGAGACTTCAGAGCATGTCAAGATGATTCAGAAGCATATGTTGACAGCTTAGTCTAGATATCAGTCTTATGCAAACAGACATCAACGACCTCTTGAGTTTGTAGTCAGAGACTGGGTTTTCTTATAATTCTTACCTATTTTGGGACATAGACGTTTTTATAAGTAGGGGAAGCTATCACTGAGATTCGTTGGACCCTTTGAGGCCATGAATTGGATTGGACCTGTACATTACCTGTTGGTACTTCCTTAGATATATCGGTCTATGCACAATATCTTTCATGTATCTCACCTTCACCATTATTATCAAGACCCATCTCACGTCTTTCAACATAATGAGGTTGAGTTGGATATGGATGCTTCCTTCGAGGAGTAATTAGTTTGTATTATTGATGGGAGTGTGAAGACAGTTAGAGGAAGGTCTGTTCCTCTTGTATGGATGATATGGTAGCACTACTGGGTACAGAATGAGACATGAGAGAGGGAATATAATATATGATCTCAGTGGCCAAAACTCTATGGTGGTGGTACCTCTTTACCCTCAGAAGGGAGACTCGGGGACGTGTTTCTTTAAGGAGGGGAGGTTGTAATTACCTGAATCTTTGACCAAGGTATGGATCATTAGTTTTCTTTTTGAGTGTATTAAATGGTCCTAATGGAGCCACCTAATCAATCTAAGGAGGTTACAAGAGCATTTGGGGATTTTCAGGAACTTGAAACCCCGAAAAAAGGTAAGGTAGATTGGGCCACACGGTTTGTCTGCAACCCTGTGACCTAGGCGCATAGTCATGTACCCATGTGCAGAGGGGTTGTAGAGCACATCTGTATGGTCTACTTAGTGCTAGTGAAATTGTGTGTAGAGGCTGTGAAAAGTTCCTAATGTGGCAGTGAGGTACACACGGTGTGCACATAGTTTCTCTAACCGTGCACAAAAACCATGTACGCCTATTTTTAAGGAAAAAATGACCAAAATACCCCTCCTTCCACTCAAATACTTAATTCCATTCTCATTTGCTTTGTGTTCAAAATAGCCCTATGTTCCTCCCCAAGAGCTCTTAAATCTCCTCCTCCTCTAATCCCTGGCTACGCCTCCATCCGGAATCCGATCTTTAGTCCTTTGGTGGCATTGGATCCCTTGAGGTAAGGATAACCTTGCGTACCTATTCTTCCTCAATTATTCTCACCATCAATCACACTATTTAGATGTAGGATCATTCACCCTATTTTCAGGGTGTTGTATTAAAACTCAAATCTACTCCAACCTACTCCAAATCTAAGGCTAATACTCAGTGATGCATCATATACAGACCTAAGGTAGGTGGTCACATAGTTTTCCATTTGAGTTTTGGTCGTTTCTTATTTAATATCATTATTCTATGAGTCAACCTTTTCCAATCTCTATTATTGTCATGATTTCCTAATGTCAAATTGACCCTAGTGTGATGAAATAAGTTAAATGTCTCATGTTTAGGGGTTTCGTTATCACCCTTGATCTATATGGACTCCCAAGGGGTGATCCACCTAACATGGACATTTTAGGCCAATTTCTCAAAATGGGGAATTATGGTTTAAGGTTCTCAAAATGGGTTTTAATTGAATTGAACCTGGTACAATATGTATTTTACTTATACAAATTTGTCTCAATGATGTTTTGGATCCTTTGAATTGGAATTGGAAAATTGACCATATGGGTATTTGACCTTGATCCTTTAGCCTTGACACTTTTCCTTGAAATGAATTACCATGTTAGGAACATGAGATTGTTATCTTGAATGGGTTGGATAGGATGATATATCTTGGACCATTAAAATGAAATGAGTTAAATGAATGTTTTCATGGGATGGAATGACCATTCCCATGCCTTGGGTTTCATATTTAATGAATTAAAATTTATGTTTTCTTGTTTAGATTGGGATAGTGTAAGATGGTTTGCCTTACATTATATAACACATGAATTCATATATCGTTTCCATGCTTGTGGGTTTATATACATGTGGGAGGTTGGTATATTTACCCTATTCCACTATTTCCATGTGGGTGGTTGGTATATTTACTGCGTGCCATTATTTCTATGTGAGTGGTATATATTTTTACCCTATTCCATTCTTTCCATGTGGGCGGTAGGTATATTTACCCCATGCCATTATTTCAATGTGGCCAGGAGGCGTCATTACCTTGTTCCATTATTTCTTATTGGCGGGAGACATTCTTACCCCACACCAACTAGACCCACACACACACACACACATACAAAAACACATGGACACACACACACACTATCATATTCAGACATTCCATCGTTGAGATGAACTAGGTAGACCCACCGAGTGTCCTATTGGATCCTAAGCGGGAGGGTATTTATTTATATTTCGTTGATTTACTTTACTACTATTAGATGTACATGGTTTTATTATGAGGGACACTGAGATTACACGTAGACACCATGGGTGGAGGCCTACTGAGATTTATCTCTTACCCTATTCGGTCCGCCTTTGGCACCTGAGAAGACCGTCTGCCTGTAGGTATGGGTAGAGGCAATCAACACTCTTTTGGATGTTAATTGTTTTGTTTAAATGGAGCTTAGGTGTAGAGGAATGGGATTAGGCTCGATATGATATAGAGAATATTTTGGATTTTTTTACTTTTTTAACTTGTATATGTATGCCTACTTCATGTTTTCCTATTCCCATTTTGTATTAGAATTCCATGCATGCATATATCTATGAGACCCTACCTATGCAGCCTTTTATTATATCATCAGTCTTCCACTGTATCAGTTATTCATTCGTTGTTTACCTTATCTGTCTATTTGATTAATCTTTAACTATTGTATGTTGTTGTTATATTTGTTTTGTACTTTGACATGGGGGTAAATTCTCCCAAATGATTTATCGTTACACCCCTAATGCAAGTCGAAAGCACCTAGATTATAGGGAGACACACTAGGTGTCATGTGGCTAACCAGGATCAGGAAAAAGGTTACTTGGAAGCTGGGTTCAGGACACCACATAGTGGAATCTGAGCTGGTTTTCCTTTCTTTCTTTACTATTTGGAGATAATGGATTAAAGATTGGGAATGGTTGGGACTTGGTCAAAAGCCGTGTATGGGCATCGCGAATCCATGTACAGGGTAAAAACAAATTTTCCTTATTTATTGCTATTATTGATTATTCTATTACAGTTGATCTCATTTTTCGTTGGGTTATTCACATGATTTAGGATGTTATCTATATTGATGAAATTAAAATCATGATTTCACAGTTTACCCTTCTGAAATGAGGGTTATGTTTTAGAACATGCATCATGATATGAACAATATAAATAGGCCATACATATTGATAAGTCACATTTATATTTATATCAAGAATCTCTTGTTGTATATTTTTGTGCCTTTTTTACATGGATAAAATTATGTTGAAGCCTTTTTGCAGGTTTAGATCATTCTATAGTGTGAGTTTAGTGGGTGCCTCTCTTTGAATCATAAGGTGTATGGGCCTTTATGGACCTAAAAATGGATTCCAACTAGCTAATACATTTGAGTAATTATATAATCACATGGATAAGCAAAATTTAAATGAACATGACATTCAAGTGAGTGTCATCTTCTGAATCATAAGGTGTATGGGCCCTTATGGGCTATAAAATGACACATCATTGGATTCAACTATTTAGAATGATTGGTAACTTGAGAACATCCTTTTTTACACATGCCTAAATTATAATATTGACCTAAAACCTACCTTAGTAGTGGGTAGGGGTGTTTTTTGTTCTTGGGCCATGTTAGAGTTTGTTATAACGACTAGTCTTGGATTTAGAAGCTGGTAGAGAGGCATGTTTATTCTTATAGGAGGCATTTAGTACCTATCCTAGTTTCTTAAATGAAATACTATAAATGGTTTCAATACCTTATGAGACAATCATTTGTAATTGTAGTATTATGACACAATGACATTCTCCATTCATGCTCCCTAAAGGCAGTGATGATCATATTCCTGAGTTGGTGGGCCCTGAGCTGTTAATAGGTCTTCCAGTCAAACCACCCGTGGTTCCTTCTCCTATACCTGAATTGGGTGCTGACACCTAGTTTCGAGATGGATTCATGCGTATGATACAGAATATGTATGGAAGAGTGTGACCTTCCCCGAGCATGGAAGAGTTGACTCATGAGTTTCAGCAACAACATACTCGTACATTATCGGGAGATAGAGGACCTCTCACTGTGGAGTATTGGATTAAGGAAATATTTTATATCTTTAATAACCTATAGATGGATCCAAAGTGGAGGTTCAATCTAGCTACTTACATGCTATGTGCCTCAACCAAGAGGTGGTGGGATTTCATCACCCAGGATGTTCGGTATCAAGAGATGGTTTGGATGACTTCTAGACTATCTTCTATGACTAATTCTTTCCCCAGACTCTAAGTTATAACATAGCTATAGATTTCATGAATATGTATTAGGGGACTATGTTTTTCATGGAGTACTCATTCTGTTTCACCAATCAATAGTGTTTCTCTTCTTCTATAGTCATTGATGACCTTATGGATACTAGGTTATTCGAGGATGGGATGTGTTACATCATTTGGTCATAGGTCAATGTTTTCATGCTAACAACTATTTCATAAATCACCAATCAGACCCTAATTAAAGAGCTACATATGAGAGATGATGATGGTGAAATCTAGGGAGGTTTGGCACCAAAATCTTCTAGTGTATCCTATTCATGTAAAAAAGAAACATTTTTTTTGAATATCATAAGAGTGGTGGTGGTCAAACTCCTTCCACTGGAATTTTTACTATATGTCATCAGTGTGGAGTGCTAGGGCACTACAAGAAGTAGTTCACACGAGATCTAGTCTAGTGTTGAGGTTGTGGTAGGAGGAGTCACCTCCACCATTTTTGTAGATTTTTTTATCTATCACCTAGAAAGAAAGTATATTCACCCACTCCTTGGTCAGGAGTAGGGTTAGTGGGATCATGACAATCATGTAGCTAGGAAACCTCCAATCGATCAGGCTGAGATGGTGGTCGAGGAAGAGGCAACTGGGTGTATAATTCTCAATGTCAGTAGATTGGGCCTATTTAGGGTAATTATGTAGTGACTTAGGACCATTGTATAGGTTAGTTACATGCAGTCCAGCCTACACCACAGGATCAGAGCACCATATCATCTACTATATGAGGTACTATTATAGTAGCCTCCACTTTAGTATCTATTTTTTTGATACAGGCACTTCTCACTCATTTATTTTTGAGGAAATCACTAAGAGTTTGGGCCTCAATGTTGAGTATTATCATGGTTTCATGACACTAGATACACCCTTTGGTATTCGTTCAGAGGGTGTTCACCATTTTCTTAACTGCCCCTTGATATAGGTGGTTACATTTTCAAATAAAACCTATACGTTCCCAATATGACAGGTTTTGACATAATCCTCAGGATGGAATGGTTAGTTCCCTATAGATCCCTTATTGACTGCTATCATTAGAGGGTGACATTTACATCACCATTGGGAATTATTCATGTGCATAAGGGAGAATGGGATGTTTGTGAGACATGCGTAGGACCCGAGCTACAAAGGCTGGGTAGTGTTATGACATAGGTTTATAGTATTTACCTAGATGATAAGTGGTTGAAACATGATGTATTTCCTCTGGTAATGGAGCGTTTCCGAGATTTTTTCCTGAAAACTTATTTGGTCTACCTTTGGAATGAGAGGTAGAGTTTACTGTTGAGCATGTTCTGGGAGTAGAACATGTGACCATTCCTCTATATAGTATGGCACCTAAGGAGCTTCTGGAACTCAAGAATCTATTGGAGGATCTGGAGGTTAAAGGCTTTATACACCCCAAAAATTTTCCTTGGGGTTCAGTTGTCCTCTTTACTAAGAAGGAAGACTATACCCCTAGGATTTATGTGGATTACCATCCCTTGAACTAGCTAACTATTAAGAACCGGAATCCTTTTACATGAATAGACGACTTCTTTGATCAGCATTAAGAGTGAAGGTTTTCTAAAAGATATATCTGAGGTCAGTCTATCATCAGTTGCATGTTAGGGCTTTAGAAATACCTTCCATAGCTTTCAAGAGATGGTATGGTCTTTACGAGTACCTGGTTATGCCGTTCGTACTTATGAACACACATGTTGTCTTCATGGCACTTATGAATCATATTTTACACCCATATCTGGATTAATTTTTCGTTATCTTTGTTGAAGATATCATAGTGTATTCATGAATTAGACCCGACCATGCAACCCATCTTGTGATCATGATAATGTTTTTAGAGATAATCATATTTATGTTAATCTTAGTAAATTCTACTTCTGGATCGATAAATTTCACTTCCCGGGTCATATCATCTCAAAGTCATGACTTTCTATTGATCCAGAGAAGGTGAGGGCTGTGGTTTCTTGGGAGTATACCCATAATGTCTTTGATATCTGAAGTTTATTGGGACTTTCTAGATACTACATATGATTCATTCAGGATATGTCATGCCTTTAAGTTCCACTTAATTGTTTGATGAAATATGGTGTGAAATTCGAATGGTTAGAATCTTACGGAGCATCCTTTCAAGAGATGTAGGGAAATATTACTTAATGATTCTTCCAGATCCAAGGAAAGCTTATACAGTCTATTGTGACACATCATGTATCAGTATTGGAGTAGTTATGATGCAGTATGAGAGAGTTTTTGCATATGGTTCTCATCAGTTAAGGAATCATGAGAGGAATTACGAGACACATGACCTCGATCTCGCTGTAGTTGTTCATGCCTTACACTATTAGAGACAGAATTTATTAGGAGAGAATTTTTTGGTGTTTATAGACCACAAGATCCTAAAATACTTATTCACACAGTGAGATATAAATCTCAGACATCTTAGGTGGGTCGAGTACCTACAATCGTTTGATTTCGAACTTGCCTACACTCTAGGGAAAGGGAACTTCGTAGCCGATGATCTAAACCTAAAGACTCATACATGGGTAGTTCAGAATTCCAGTGATGAATGGAATCTTATGGAATTGTTATCAAAGATTCACATTAAGGTTTAATAGGACCATGGTTAGACTCTCCACTCATCCTTAGTGGTGACATCTTCTCTTCTGAAAAAATTATGATCAAGAAAACTATCTAATCATGAAGGCATTGTCCTGCAGGAAAGTGTCTTAGATGTTGAAACATATTATGGTTGGAAAGTCAATATGGATGATACTATTTTATTCCATGGGTGTGTATGGGTCTCAACAAACATCATTGAAAAGCTGGTGAGGGATTTCCACGCCTCAACATGTGTAGTTCACCCTAGTGTCACCAAAATGTATCAATATCTACGATGTCAATATTGGTGGTCTGACGTGAAATGTTAGATAGACCATTTCATTATGTGGTGGTCCACCTATCAGCATGTGAAGGTAGAACATCATCATTTGGTTGGGATTATTCATCCATTTAAATTCCTATGTGGAAATGGGATGATGGTTTGATGGTATTTGTGGATGGTCTACCCAGATAACCTCATGGCGAAGACACTGTTTGGGTTGTCATTGATCATTTGATGAAGGTCACACATTTATTACATATATGACAGACCTTTTCTTTAGATGGTCTAGGAAGACTGTATGTTAAGGAGGTGGTACATATTCATGGAGAACCTCAATCTATTTTTTCTAACAGAGATTCTCATTTCATGTCTCAGTTCTGGAAGGGTTTGTATAAGGCATTGGGTAAACATGTACTTTTGAGCATGACCAATCACCCTAAGACTAATGGGAAGATGGAGCATACAATTTAGGTGAAAAAGGATATTCTCTACACATGCATTATCGACATTGGGGGTTCCTGGGAGAAACACATTCCCCTCATCATGTTTTTTTATAACAATAGTTTCTAGGATACCATTGAGATGGATCCCTATGAAGCATTGTATGAAGGGACTGGACACTCATCTCTGTATTGGTTAGAGGAAGAGGAATTATCTATCCTTGGGGCTCATCTCATGTGGGAGACATAGGAGTAGGTCCAATTGATTCAGAATCATATGTTGACATCTCATTCTAGACAGTAGTCTTATGATAACAGACATCGACGACCTCTTGAGTTCAAGGAAGGTGACCGTATTTTCTTGAAAGTCTCTCCTAGTTAGGGCATAGACGTATTTTAAAGCAGGGTAATCCATCATCGATATTCATTGGACACTTTGAGTTCATGAAGCAGATCAGACCTGTGGCTTACCTGTTGGTAATTCCTAAGAGATATCAGTCCATGCATGATGTCTTTCATGTATCTTAGATTCACTGATATTGTCTAGAACGATATCATGTCTTTCATCCTGATGTGGTTGAGTTGGATATGGATGCTTCCTTCAAGGATTAACCAATTATTAGTATTGATCGGAGTGTGAAGACACTCTGAGGAAGGTCCATTCCTCCTGTATGGGTTCTATAGAAGCCCAATCAAGTAAAAAATTAGACTAGAGAGTGGGAAGCTGATATACGATCTCAGTGGCAATAACTCGTTGCTTACAGTACCTCTTTACCCTCAAAAGGGAAACTTGGGGATGAGTTTTTTATGGAGGGAAGATCGTAAGGACCCAACTCTTTGACCAAGGTACAAATCATTATTTTTTCTTTTGGAGTGTCTTAAATGGTCCAAGTGGAGTCACCTAATCATGCTTATGAGGTTATTGAAGCGTCTGTGGATTTTTAGAAGCCCGAAACCCTAAAAAAGGGAAATAATACTAGGACACATGGTTTGTTTTCAACAGTGCAACCTAGGCACGGGACTATACGACCAGTTGTAATGGGCTTATAGAGCCCATCTACGTAGTCTTCATATGGTTAGTGAAACCATTTGTACAGTCGTGCAAAGTTCCCAGTGAGGCAGTGAAGTACACATGATGTATGCATGGTTTCCCTAATCATACGCAGAAACCATGAACACATGTTTTAAGAAAAAAATGACCAAAATAACCCTCCTTACACTTAAATCCATATTTCTTTTTTTGGTGTGCATAGGAGCCCTACGTTCCTCCCCTTGAGCACTCAAACCTCCTCCTCCTTCAATCCCTTGTTACTCCTCCATCCAGTTTCCAATCTTCAGTCCGTCAGTGGCGTTGGATCCCTTGATGTAAGGCTAACCTTTCATATCCCTTCTTCCCCACTTAATCATTCTATATATTATGCTATTTAGATGCAGGATCATTCACCCTATTTTTAGGGAATTGGATGGAATCTCAGATCTACTCTAACCTAATAGAAATATGAGGTCGATACTTAGTGAGGAATCATCTAAGGCCCTAATGTTGGTGGTTTCCTAGTTTTCTAGTTGAGTTTTGGATGTTTCGTGTTTAATATTATTGTTTGGTGAGCTGACCTTTTTAGAGATATATTATTTTGTTCATTTCTTCATGTAAAATCAACCCTAGTGTGATGATATATGTTAAATGACTCATGTTTAGGGGTTTTGTTTTCACCCTTGCACCATATAGACTCTCAAGGGGTGATCCACCTAAATTGACCATTTTAGGCCAATTTCTAAAAATGGGGAATTATGGTTAAAGTTTCCCAGAATGGTTTTTAATTGAATCGACCCATGTACAATTTGTATTTGACTTATATAAAGGTTTCTCAATGATGTTTTGGTTCTTTTTAATTTAAATTAGATAATTGAACATATGGGTATTTGACCTTGATCCTTTATCCATGATACTTTGCCGTGAAATGTATTTCCATGTTTGGAAAATGAGAGGGTTAGCTTGAATGGGTTGGCTAGGATGAGATATCCTGGACCTTTAAAATGAAATTCCTTAAATACAATTTTTCAAGGGATGTCATGGACATTCCCATGCTTTGGGTTTCATATTAAATGCATTAAAAATTTGGATTTTCTTATTTATCTTGGGATAGTGTAAGATGGTTTTCCTTACATTATATAACATGTGAATGCCTATATAATTTCTATGCTTGTGGTTTATATACACGTGGGTGATAGGTATATTTACCCCATTACTTTATTTCCGTGTGGGTGGAAGGCATATTTACCCCGTTCAATTATGTCCATGTGGAAGGTAGGTATATTTACCCCATGCCATTATTTCCATGTGGGTGGTTGGTATATTTACCCCATTCCATTATTTCCATATGGTTGCTAGGTATATTTACCCCATGCCATTATTTCCATGTGGGTGGTAGGTATATTTACTCTGTTCCATTATTTCCATGTGGGTGGGAGGCATCATTACCCCCATGCCATTATTTCCTCTGGGTGGGAGGCATTACTACCCCACTCTAGCTATATATCTATATACACACAGTATCATATTCAGACATGATTGATTTGAGCTGAAGTAGGTAGACAAGCCAGAATTCTTATTAGAACCTGAATGGGAGGTTAATTGTTTATTTTACATTTCTTTACCTTCCAAATTTTAGATTCACATGGTTTACTTACAAGTTCCACTAGAATTTCATGTAGACACCATTGGTGGTGGACTACTGACATTTATCTCACTCCCTATTCAGGCCGTCTTTGGCACCTGAGTAGACTGTTTGTCTATAGGTATGGATAGAGGCATGAACCACTCTTTTGGATGTTGATTCATTTTCTTAGATTGATCTTAGGAGAAGAGGAATGAGTTTAGGCTCGAGATTTTATGGAGTAGATTTTGGATTTTGTTTAATTTTGTACCTTGTATATGTATTGCATCTTCATATTTTAATTTCCCCATTTCTTATTATCATTCCATGAATGTATATCTATATTATACCTTTCATATGAGGCATTTTTTATATTATCAGTTTTCTGTTGTATCTGTTATTATTACGATGTTCACCTTGTCTATTTTTTGGTTTATTCTTCCACTATTTTATATTTCTATTACATCCTATGTTTACTCTAACATGGGGGTAAATTCTCTATATTTATTTTACCATTACACCCACACCACAAGTCTGCATCCCCTGACTTATGGGGAGACACGCCAGGGGTCATGTTCCCAACCGGGCTCGGGTCATGGGTTACGTGGAAACTAGGTCTAGGACGTCAAACATGGTATAAAAATGATCCTGACCACAAAACCACTAGAAATTAACCCTTTTAATTTGTTTACAAAAAATAGGAAATACCCTTTCACTTGAAATACACTATAGTCAAATTGATAGTTCTTGTTTTACAACACTTGGATGGATCTTTATACTTCCTCTCAAGACAGTCTTCTCATTATTGATATGGTTTGTAACACTAATAGTGTGCTCCACCAATTAAGAAATATTAGATGTCATAGTTCTTATTTATTCTTCCACAACATTTTACTTCACTTGGTTACTTGCATAATGGTAGGAAAGCATCACTCTTAACTTATTCTCATAAGAAAACTTGATAGAAGAACTATCATCTTCTTCTATGATTCATAATAATATGATTGTTGTAGACTGATCGATTGAATTATCCTTGACCCAAATGATAATTAATTGATATCAATTTTTCCAATTAGTTCCTCTTCTCCCTTTGATATGCAACACACAAATATATGAAATTATGTATAGAAGTTTCTTGATCTCTCTTTCTTCTTTAGTGAAAAACCAACTGCACTAAATCACCTTCTTCCAAAAAATTATAGAGTCACAAACTCAATTTTTGAATACTAAATCAATGAATATTAGATCAAAACAACATCATCATAATTATTCTATCTTGAATAAAATCATCTAAAAATTGATTTTTGAACATCCTTTTCTTCAACACACAATAATATATAATTATGAAGCAGTTTCAAATTTCCTTTCTTCAATACTCAATGTCACCACTTGATTTGTATTGGTTCTTGTCTTATTATTATTAGTGAATCAAATATTATTTTTACTGGATTTTACCATACATTAAAGGTTGTTGTTTCACATATATTCAAACAATTATCTTCTTAAATTATAAACTTATCTATTGAAATTAACTTCATACATAAATCATAATTAATGGTTTTTGAATGAACACCTATATTTTTTGTTTATAAATACTATGTTATTTTCTTGTTCATTCGGTATTCACCCTATTCATTAAGTATAAATAAACACATGCACACTCTCTACATTATTCTCCTCCCTTCATTCTATATATCTTTAAACAACAACCACGTTCGATTTTCCTCATCTTTTTTACCAATAGTAAGTGCATGCATGCACTTACTATCATATGACGTCCCAAATAGTGTGAGTTCATATTCTTCCTATTGTAATTGTTAAATTAGGTACACATCATGTTCTTTGTGCACAATTTATTTAGGGTTGTTCGTCTCTGTCTGTTGTGTATCAACCAGATACACATTTTATTTGCATAAGGATTTATATATGGAACAAATTCTTCCCAAAATCTCTTCAATAATGTTTCTCACAATTTAATGGATTGTGATGCTTTTTATTCACATATCATAATGCTATGAAGAACTAATCTTCTTCATTAAGCATAGTACGGGTGTTTACAATCCAGTTGTATGTCCATGAGATTTAATCTTAGAAAAATCATATAGATTCATAGAACCAACCTTCTTATCAATGAAAGAAGAGGGTGTGATTACACCAGTTTCATGTATGTGGGTATCCCATTCTAATCAGATACTTGAAGGATCTTGGGACTCTACTATTTTGTGAAATAGAACGCTATGAGGCACCTCTATTTTTTGAGATCTCTGAAGAATACAAACAAAAGAAACTAAACTCGTCTCGACGCCATCAAATCAATAGGCAAAACCAATTCATTACATCTAATTGAACTTATTAATTTTATTCCATGTAAAAGATCAATATGAATTTCAAAAAAATATCATCTTTGAATACTTCAAATACGGATTAATGATAAATCGCGAAACATGGAATTTTCCTTCACGAGCGACCTTCTCCTTTTCGATGAGTAAATCATGTGCATGGATTCATAAACATGGGAAAATAATTTTCCTGAACTCCTGAATCTCAAATGGCCTCCTAAAACTGAATTTTTAATTTGATCAAAGCGTGTTCTTCAAATTATTCACATGAATCATGAAAAAAATGTTTCATGATTCCTTCGACCGAATTTGTCTTAATGTTTTGACCCCAGAACGATCATAGAAGTCATGAGTTCAACTGTTGGTGGTTCTTCCATGTCTCTAGTGAAACAATTGGCACCATTGAGAGTTAGGAGGAAGAATATGATGGTGGATTTTGAAAAAACATGGCTTATTTCAAACACCAACACCACATGAGAACAAAATACCCTTGTTTAAACTAATGGGGCATAAGATGTGATGGGCGGTGGCGATCACACCGATTAGATGGAAAAAATTATGTCCATATTTTACGTAAGTGGACAGTACACCTAAACTATTCCCCACATCAAGCTCTCCAAATAACTAGGTGGAATATATCAAACATGATACTCCATAGACCACTTAGAATTATCCTCTCCCTCCTCTAGTACCACACCATAATGGTTCTCTCCTACCATCGTACTACCCCACATAGTGGATCTGCCTCTTCTATGTCTATTCAATCCTTCATAAATACCTAGGGATTACACATGACCATGTATGCCACCTGTTGGCTGGCCTCCCATGGGTGTGATTGACCCTATGTCCCGCATAAGCCCTCAATTGTGGCTGGTTGGTCAGATATTTTGGATGACTCTATTTTTTAAATAAACCCCATAAAAGCATGAATTATAATAATTATAATTATAAAAAAATGTCCCAAGACATTGAATACATCATCAAATTCAAAACAGCCCCTCATGAAATATAATTTAGATTGTATGGTTCTCCTTTATAAAAATGAGGATTTGAATTATCCTTTAAGTTAGCTCTTTCATGATTCACATGAAATAATGAAATATTTCATGGCCTTATTAAATTAATCATATTATCCTATTATTTTTATAATATGAATTTCAAATAACATGATACTACCATCATCCTTATACTCATATTTTCATTATTATAAACATTATTCCTCCTTTTTACATATTCCCTTTGAACTAAGAACAAGTTCAAAAATCATTTGATTTAACAACATAGATTATTGTTCAAGTGTGAAAAAAAATTATACAAATCAATAAAAATTCTCTAGTCATCACCATGAAACTCAATGTCTTGAAACAATTAACATGTTTCTTCATATTATAGGACTTGAGAAATTTATCCCAGCACCATTAAATTTAGAACTTCTTCATCATATTTTCATCATTTGGACTTTCCTATCTCATTGATCACCTTAGAAAACCAATGAAAATATTTGACAAAAAATAAAATCTATAAAAAATGTGGGATCTCAAATATACCCCTTTGTATTATTTGGAAATAACTTTAATGTTATTTCCAAATGAATGTGTCAATATTTGGAACTATTATCTTCTCTATCCCCTTTACTTTTCAAACATTCATTTCACATTCTCTTTCCCTAACTGAAAGGAAATAAAAATTTCCTGTGAAAAAGGATATCAATACTTACTTAAGAAATGTTCCAAAAATCATTTTACTTCAATTATATATGATCTATGCTCAGTGTAGAAAAAAGAAGGATTTTATTTCAACATAAAAGATTTCACTTACCAACTAATAATTCTACCTTATGAAATGAGAAATCATATACTTGTCTTCAAGGGTTATTCAATTTCATTCCAGGATGAAATTACTAAATTTGAGATGAATATTTTTAAGAAAAATAAAACTAAAACTCTTTCACTGACTTCAACAGGATGAACAAAAACATTCAAGTGAAATAGGAAGGATAAGTAACCTTGGGCCACTTCAATTCTTATTATGTAACTAAATAATTCAACTGATAACCCTTTGGTAAAAGTTTGTTATTTTTGATAACCAATGATGAGATATTAAGAGAGACATACCTTTTCTAATGACATGAACTTAAACAAGTTTCTAGAATAATCAGATTTGATACTAATTGAAATAATAATTCTAGAAGATTCTTTATTTGTCTCCCACTAAAGGGAAAAAATTCCCATTATCTTCATAATGGAGGATCTCATCATGAATGGATTTAATGAAATTAAATCATAGAGAATATACTTGAATGTATCTTCAACTTATGATGGTCCAGATTGTAAAACGTTCAAAGCTTCACCAAGTATGATCTTCTAGAACATTTTTTTCTTCAGTATACCAATAAATAAAATCAAGCTAGTGGGATATCTTATTTTATCCTAGTTATCCAAAATAGTACATCAAATTATTCATCAATATAAAAGATGATTCTACATCATATTTTTTTAAATACCAATTGAGAAATCATTCATGGATGGTGAGTTATTCATCTTTTCTATAAAGTATTGAAAATACTCATTGCTTCTCAGGTTATCCCCCTAATAAATTAGTTCACCTTCAATTCCCTACACCATAAGCTCAAATAAAATATACAAAGATTAAGGGAATAAGGTGAATCATCCTTGATTCATTAAAATAAACATAAAGGTTTATTTTTTTTCGCAACCAAGTTTCTAAATTTGATCCACTATTCATGCTTTCACATTTGAAAATTTGTTTTGATTTATGTTGAGGTGGCATGGATCTATTCACATCCACTTTTTTGTTGTGTATAGAACTTTTTTTCTCTAAAATATTCATAGATGACATATTCTTATTCTTCTCAAGGAATTATTCTTGTTTCGATAGAATGGTTAATAAAACATTAACAACATGACCAACTTTCTTACATCTCTCTAACAAAACTTCTTTAACATATGAGTTTTATTTTTTTGAAAAACCCTCATTCACATTGTCTTAATAATGTGGAATATTGTTTCCCTTTTTTATTATCCTTAGCTTAAGAATCTTCAATTTTCTAATTATTTCCCAATATTCTAACCAGATAACTAAAATTTCATTAGGAATTGTAGAAATAAGTTTCGATCTTGCACGTGTGTTCTTCTAAGTTTCATATTTCTTAGTAGTTATTTGGATTCAAAACCCTTAAATTTATTGGATTTAGATTCTAAGGTATTCTCATCATTATTCTTTGATACCTTCTTGGAATGATTTATGTTCACTATATTTTGTGATATAATTCAAATTTTCATTATTTATTACTAGACATATTTTGTGATCTTATTTTCGTATCGGATTTGGTTACATGTTAATAAGAGAATATAACAACCTTGTAACCACTACTATTGCATACAACATAGATTTTATCAAGAATTCAAAATATTTTTGCAATATATATATATATGATTTTGGCCTTGTAGATGTTTATTCTTCTTCTATGACATTCTACCCCTTAATAAAGTCTTCCTTTGTGCTTTTACATTTTTAAAATTCCTCAAAAAATTTAATGCATTATACCCAAATCTATTGCAGCACCAACATTGACCCATAAATATTGATTTCTTTATATCTCGTATATACAGTTGTTGGGTATTCTTTATGACTTTTTATGTTATTTTTGGGGATCCTACTTCCAAATTATTTTTCCTATCGACCCTAGACATGGTGGTGGGTATTTTATCACCTATAATCATCCATACATATTAAGAATTTGTCCTCCAACTTGACTATTTGTGGAAACAGATTTAGAAAAATTAGTACAAGATGGTATGGATGGTACCTTTTCCTTCTCAGCTACTTGTGGTAGCTCATTTAGTGAAGTCATGATATTCCTGTAACATGTTAGAAGGATTTTGACAGTGGAATCCTCTATTAATAATTGAGTACCTATAGGAACTGTTTCCTTATATTGTGAAGCCTTAATACGTTTCTTCTCAAAATTGGATAACTACACTTCCAAATACAGACATTTCATATTGGGGGTGATTTGATAATATTTAATCATAAAAATCTTATCTTTATAAGATTTTTTCATTCTTTCAACTTCATCATCATTCATCTTAACTTTGTTTTGAATCAAAGAGTCATGTTCCTTGATCTTCTTGGATATTTATTATAATTATACACCCTTGAAACCAGTGATATTTTTAAAATTCTCTTCATATGCAAGGATATTTTATTATATATCTTTTAAACTCCTTAATTCTCTTCAACTTACTTGATCCATTTTGAGAAACTTATTTCAAGTTCCCTCTTTTTTCATCAAAGTTTCCAACCTGTATTGAGATATTTAAACATTATACAATTTTTTATTTCAAGATCTTCTCCAAAACATTAGCTTCTCCTTTTATCCAGGTGATCTATTCTTGAATACATTAAAATAATCCACAAACAAGATATTATATTTCTTCAAGAATACCGTGAATAGTAAATATTAATATATCAACTAATAATTCTTGAGAGGTTTTATATTAATCCTCATATCGACTTGTTATATAATATTCAATTTGAGGACAATTTTTAAATGTTCTATCACATAATGATTTATCACTAGAGGGAGGAAGTTGATATTTATTATTGGTGGAAACTTGAACCACCTTCTCATTACTTTCCAAGCCTGATATGTCTTCATTGTTACCAAGGCACAGAGAAATATATAATTACTCTTTTTTAGATAATAGGGGATTCTTATTCAACATTCTATTCATTTTATTTTTCCTATTCATAAAGTTCTTGGTAGATATAGACTTCTACTTAGGGGTATTTGAATCTTCACAAAAACTGAGCTTCACTGTAGACTTAGGAAATAAACACAAATCTTTAAAAGAGAATAATGTCGATGTAGAGAATCTAACAGATGTGAACCTTGGATATGATACCACTTGAAAGGATTATATTTTTACATTCCTAACATTGGGAGGGGGGGAATCAATATTATGGGATTTTTAATCTAGTTAAACTTTCTATCCCTTTACCTCTTTGACCTATTAGGATATTGATTCTCTTATTCTCTTTTCTCTGTCACATGCAATAATATTAAAGCAGTGAAGAATATAACATGATATTTTTACATGGCTAAATACTCAATAAGATTATCTAGTCCTTGGAATGGTCTAGAAATGATCATGAACACAAAAACACTAGAAAGTAATTCGTTGAATGTGGTTTCAACAATTAGGAAATATCCTTTAACTTGAAATTCACTATAATAAAATTGATTGTTCTTGTTATAAAACACTTGGATGGATCTTTATACTGCTTCTCAAGAAAATTTTCTCCTTGTTGATGAGGTTTGTAAAACCAGTAAAGTATTCCACCTATTAAGACCTATTAGATTTGATAATTCTACTTTGTTCTTCCAAAAACATCTACTTCACTTGGTTACTTGCATAACAATAGGCAAGAAACTCTCCTTACTTATTCCCAACATAAATCTTGATAGCTGAATTATCTTCTTCTCATACCATTCATAATAATTTTAATGTATTATACTGAGAGAGTGAATTCTCCCTAAACCAAATTGTAATCAACTAATATCAATTTGACCAGTCACTTCCTCTTCTCCCTTTGACCCGTGACACACAAATATATGAAATAGTGCATAGCAGTGTCTTGATCTCTCATTCTTATTTAGAGAAAAACCAATTATACTAAATCAAATTCTTTCAAAAATATTTAATTATAAATTCCCATTATTATTATTAAATCAATAAAGATTAATTCAACACAACATCATCAGAATTATCCTAGACTAAATAAAATCACTTGAATATAGATTTGAAAATATCGTTTTCTTTAACACATTATAATATACAATTATATAGTAGTTTCAACCTCCATTTATTTAGTACTCAATTAAACCACTTCTTTTTATTGGGTTTTCACCTATTATTCATGGTAAAATAGATATTTTTAGCTAGATTTAACTGTATTTTCAAGGTTTACCATTCACATATATTCAAACCATTCTCTTTTTGAATTCTAAACATGTCTATTAGAATTAACTTCTTGTATAAAGCATAATGTATTTTATTTGAATAAACAAACATATTTTTTTATAATTTTATGTTCTTTTCTTGTACATTCTATTTTACCCTATGAATTATGTATTCATAAATACATGCACACTCTCTACTTTATTCTTTTTACTTATTTCTCTCTCTCTTTATACAACAACCATGTTTGGTTTTCTTAATCCTTGTTTATAAATAGTAAGTGCATGCATACACTTTGTGTCATATGAATAAATGAAAAGTGTGAGTTCCTCTTATTCATCTTACATGTATGAACTTAGGTGCACATTAGGTTCTCTTTTCACAAACAATGTTTTTTTTTCTACTCTATCTATTGGGTATATACTGGATACACAGTGTCTTCATGTAAGGGTTTATACATGGAATAGAATCATTGTAAAAAATCTTCAAGTGTGTTTCAAATAGGTATAAGACTTATAATAATGATTCTTCACATAAAATTATGCTACATAGAACCAATATTTTTCATGAAGAAAAACAAGGGTGTTTACACACTAGTTGCATGTCTGTGGTATTTCTTCTTCACAGAATTAGAAAGATTTTTGGAATCAACCTTATTCATGAAGTATAAAGAGGGTGTTATTACACAAGTCACATGTCCATGGGTCTACCCTTCTTCTAAAATCCTTGAAGGCTCACACAACTCTACTAGTTCACAAAATAGAATTCTCTAGAGAACATCTATTTTTTGAGAGCTCTAAAGAAACCTCGTGTTTTCCTTAAGATATCATATTTAAACACTTAAAATGTGTATTAATGATACTTCGAGAAACCTGGTGTTTTATTTCATGGGAATACTTTCCCTTTGTCTTGATTAAATCATGTGCATGCATTCATAAATAGGTGAAACTCATTTTCCCAAACTCTGAAAGCTCAAATGGCCTCCTGCAACTATGTTTACTGTTCGTATGAAACTTCTTTTTCAGAGTTTTCACATGAATCATAAAAATAAAGTTTCATTATTCATTCGATTGAGTTTGTCTCCATGTTTAGACCATAGAATGGTCATGGAAGTCTCAAGTTTAATTTTTGGTGGTTTGTACATGTCTTTGGTGAAACTATTGGTTCCATCAAGAGTATGGAGGAAAAAGAAGATGGGAGAATTTAAAAAATATGTGGATGATTTCAAATACTGACACCGTAGGATATTGAGTAGTCCTAGTTTTAACCAGTGGGGTGTGGGATGTGATTGAAAATGGCGATCACACCGATTGGATGGATGAAATTATGTCAATATTTTAAGAGGGTGAATAGTACACCCTAACTACATCCCCCATAAAACTCTCCAAATAACTTGGTTCCATATATCAAACAAGTTGCTCTATGGGCCACTCAGAATTCTCCTCTTACTCCCTTAGTACCACACCATACTGGTTCTCTACTGCCTTTGTGCCACCCTGAATAGTGATGCCTCTCTTGTATCCATGCACACCTTCAATCATGCCTAAGTATTACACACGACCATCCATTCCACCTACAGGCTAGCCTGGATAGCCTCCCTTGTGTGCGGTCGACCTTGTGTCCCTCATAGGTCCTTAGTTGAGGCTAACTGGTCAGCTTAGTTTGATGTATATTTTTTTTAAATTAAACCCATAAAATGATGACTTAAATAATTTTAAGTATACTAAAATGTAAAAATCCACCCACCACTTCTTCAACTTCAAAAAAACACCACATGAAATATAATTTACATTAAATGGCTCTCTTTTTTTCAAATGAGGATTAAAACTATCCTTTAAATTAACTCATTCATGATTCTCATGAAATACTAAAATATTTAATGGATTTATTAAATTTCTCTTCTTCTCCAATTATTTTTGGAATATTAATTCCAAATAACATAATCCTTCAATCATCCTTCTACTCATATTTCCATTGTTGTAAACAATATGCCACCTTTTAACATATACACTTTGAACTTAGAACCAGTTAAAAAATCATATGATTTAACATCATGGAGAATTACTCAAGCATGAAATCTAATGATATGAATCTATAACAATTATCTGAAAATATACATGAAACTGGAATTCATAAAACCATTCACATGTTTCTATAAATTACAAGAATTGATCACTTCACTCATGCTCCATTAAATTTGGATCTTCTTCATCATATTGACATTAATGATATTTTACTATCTCATAAATGACCTTTTATAACCAATGACAATTTTTGATAAAAAATAAAATCTATACACAAAGTTTTCTCTTCAAGTATTAACAGATGAGGACTATTGCTACACCTTCAACGAAAGTACATAATGCTTTCCATGTTCTACATTTTAAAAATAATTTCCTAAATCCATTTCATAATGATTTTAAAATACCCTTTTATTTTAGCAAAACAAGCAGTAAAACCATCATTTTTCAAAACCCATTTCCACACACAAAATTTAATCATTCCAATTTACTTATAAGATAATTTATAAAACTAGGCCAATATGATTCATCCAATATAGGTAAGAGATGAAACCAACAACCTCAACTTTAGGTCATATATGCATGCAACAAGATACACCAACATAGAAGAATGAAAAGACAACAACATAGGCCCTAGAATAAATCCTCACATCTCATATTCAATTCATCATGAAAATGGTCAGAAGAGTGGAGAAATCACAACATACTATAATGAACACTCATGCCGCACAACAACCAATGTAAGGGTTTTCCAATGAAGGAATATCACACAAATGACCTAGAAAGGATTAAGAATTTTATCATCACATATTAAAGGATCCATAAATTTAGAAAAAAGGTTCTACTATGATCAATGACAACAAAGAAGTATAATTATATCTTAACTATTGTGACTCACCATAGAAATCACATTGATGAATCTCCAAAAAAAGGTCTAAAAGGCGTAGTGATCCCCAAAATCACATGTGAGAGTTCATAGTTGTCAAGATTGAAGATTCACATCGAATGAAAATTTAATCACCCAATTGATTCCCTAAAAAGAACTAATATCAGAACATTCAAGACATAAAACTGTTTCATAATGTAAATTTATCAATTAATTAATGATGTTGAAAAATAAGTTGACTCAAATTGAAAATAATGTCTTAAACTAATTAATTACATGAACCTGATTCACAACATGTAAACATTTTATGGTTTGAAACAATTCACAAAATCTACCTAGAAACCAATACATGATGTGTAACACATTCATGATGTGAAATCATCTAGCTGACAGTAATAGTCCATATTCTACAAAAAAATCCAAAACACCTCTTATTTCCTTGGAACATTGGGATAACCCCACAAATCCTTTGATAAATTCATACATGGACCCCATTAATTCCATAAAAAATAAATCCCCAATTTTTTTTTCATTAACCATAAAAAAGTCTCTCAATCCTCAGGAGCCTAAAAATACACCCAAATAAGGAGGGAAACAAATAAAGAGATAAAAAATACCTGATAGTGGGTACTTTGATATTATAAACTCTGCATCCTAAGTATTTCTATCCAAGGGAATCCATGTGGAAGAAGGATGTCTAGAAAAAGAGGAGGCCACTACTCTCTCATCAATAACTCACACTCCCAAGTATCTTTAGAATATAATATACGTTTCTATAATACTCTGACTATAGAATTGACTTACCATATATTACCCTTGACTAATATTTAATAATCTCCACTGGTTTATCTGCAATAGGTCAATCTCTATCTCGATCTATTCCCAACTCAAAATGTGAGAGGGATCAAGATGGTACTTCTGAAGATAAGATTTTTGAAATATATCATAGATTCCAATCAACTAAACTAGAAATGAAAAAAGATCAGAAACCTTCCCAAGTTTCTTAGATACCTCAAACAGTTAAATGTATCTTAGATCCAAATTCACCTATTTTCCAAGACAATGGTGATCCAACTAAGTAAAAAATTTCGAGAAAACCCATTCAATAATGGAAAATTCAAAATAATCACACCAGTGATCAAAATATGATTATTTATGACTCCATGCTATAACCCAATGTTGATGTATATCATGAATCCTCACCGAAATCTCTTAAATGATACTCAGCCCTAAAAGAGAAGCCTCACGCACATCTATTAATGAAATATGTGGCCAACATGAGTAAACATAATAATAATCAAAGTGGGCCTTTCTAATCGATGAATGATAACCGTTTTTTTAAAAAAATTCAACTAATCCCAGATGGATATCCCAAAATCCACTAAAATCCAAGATACATGCATGAAGAATATTATCTAGAATCTTAATAGAACACTTTTTATGACCATATGTCTATGTATAGTAAGTTGTACCCAATTTTACTTGAGTCACCATCACCTCCTGGAGACACTTCTAGAACCGTGAGGTAAACTTAGGATCCCTATCCAAAATAATGGTATAGGCAACCCCATGTAACCTCACAATATTATATATGTACATATTACCCATGTCTTCAAATTTAATGGTGTCCTTAATTGAAATAAAATGATCCAAATTATTTAAAAAATTAGTCACCACCCAAATAGAAATTTCTCCTAGGGGAATCCATGGTAATCCAACAATAAAATCCATACATACCTCTTTAAATTTCCAAAAATAGAACTAGAAGAGGTTGTTTCAATCCATAATGTTTCAGATGCTCTACCTTGATATGTTGGTAGGTGTAACAATGGGTCACAAAATATGAAATTTCATGCTTCATATATAGAAAATAGAATGACCATATCATATCATAATACAACTTCATAGTGCTGGGATGAATGACCCATGAATAACTATGATAGTTAAACAAAACTAAACACCTCACAGATGCTATAACAAAAAACTAATCACCAAAATTTATAATACCATCTAAAGAGAGAGAATAACTAGAAATGGTCTCCCTACCATATATGGTTTTCTGAATTCCCATGAACTCATAATCCTACTACTGACTCTATGTAATAGACTCCAGGAGAGTTGATGATAACTAAACACTGGTCAGAACCATACCTAAAATGTTCTCTGAAGCATCCAAGTATAATTGTGCAAATATTCTTCTAATGTTCTACTCTTATTTCAATTCCAGAATAGCCTATGATGGAAATTTCCTATTGTGAATTTGTTCAATGAAATTCCCCATACCCAAGGTGTAGGCGATGTTGAAGTCAAATGTATGAAGGTATTTCAACCACCACCTACATCTGATATTCAATTATTTCTAATAAAAGATAGATCTCAAAATCCTATTTCAAAAAAATATCATGAAACTCTCCCTAAAAAGATAGCACCACCAAAATTTAATCACATGTATAACTAGAGAGAGATCCAAATCATGAGTGGGGTAATTCTCATCATTCAGTCAAATATGGTGAGATTAGTAATCCACCACATGATCATCTCGTATAATTAAGAAACCTGGAATAACACCAAAAATCATCACAAAAAACCACATAACCCTTATTAGGATCTAGTAAGATCAGAATCAGAGCTGATGTCAGAAATCATTTTAGCTCCTCAAAAGAGGATTTTCACTTTGTATCCCATATGAATGTCACCCCTTTTCTAGCAATACAAGTAAAAGTTTATACCACATTTGATAAATCCTTAATAAACCATATATAGTATCCAACAAGACCAGGGAATCTCTGAATCTCAAATACAATGTATGTCTATTCCCATGATAAGAAAACCTTCACCTTCTTAGGATCAACTGATAATCCATGGTCATAAATTACATGCCCTAGGAATTTTAATTCATGAATCCAAAATTTTTTTTAATGATTTACATAAAAATGGTAACTCTATAGTATTTCTAGAAACAAACTCAAATGGTGCTCATCCTCATTATTAGATCTCGAATAGACCAAAATGTCATCCATGAACATTACCAACGAAGTGGATATATACTCAGCGAATATCCAATTAATTAAATCCAAAAAAACTATTTTATCATTAGTCATAATAATAAACATCACAAGATATTAGTAATGGATATACCTACTCTTGAAATGCATCTATGGTATATCAGACTCCAAAACATTTAGTTAATGATAAAATGACAAAAGTTCAATCTTCAAAAACCACTTTATCACATTTAAATAGTCAAATAAATCATCCAAATGGGGAAATGATACTTATTATTAATCATTACTTTATTCAACTTCCAATAGTCCACAAAAAAGCAGAGTGAACTATCTTCATTCATGTCAAAGAGAACATATAATTCTTAATGCAAAACACTAGGTCAAACAAAAACTTTCTCCATAATATCACAAATTGAATCTTGAGCTCTTTTGGATCCTCTAGTGTAATACGATAAGAGGGATTCAAAATAATTTTTGTACCTGACACCAGTTCAATTGTAAACTCTTCCTCCCTAACAAGAGGAAGACTAGAGAAATATTCTGAGAATACATTAGGAAGATCCTAAACAATAGTAAGAATATTAACAATAGAAGAAACGTCATCAAGATCAACTGATATAAAAGATAAAAAACTCATTAGATTTAGGTGGGATGGTACTTCATAACCTAAATTTATATCCCACTCTACTTGAAACACTCGAGATCTCTTATTGGAAGCAAATAACAAAACACACCAATGATAACAATCAATCTCAACATGGTGAGAAATAAACCAATCCATCCTGATGATGAAATCAAATAGATCCAAATCGATAATGAATAAATCCCATACTAACTCTACATCAGCTATGAATAGTAAAAATAAGGACACCAAAACCCTTAATTTTTAATTTTAAGAGGTTTTTATAACATCATAAAAAAGGACATAAGTTCTGTTAAAAGTTTAAGAATATACCTAAAACATCTAGATATAGACATGTGGGAAGAACCTTTATCAAATAATGAAGTATCTACCGAATATGAAATAAATATGGAACCTTTTCACTATCACTATTCCTATATCTAACTCTACCGGAAACTCACCCACTATGTGAAGTTGCTTCACTAATAAGGCCGGTGGCTAGATCCTTACAGTGTTTGAAACATCTGATTGCATCATAATATCCTTATGAGTTATTGATATTTGTCCATTACTAGGTGAAGACATATTTTGACAAAAACACTATAGATTACCATAGTTCTCACAACCATTAAACATTTTTTTAGGAGCGGAACAAAACTTTTGGGTGTTACCAACCCTTCCATGCTAGTAATAGGATAGAGGCACAATACTAGACGCAACTGAAGGTTCAGAGAGGTCTTCTACTGAGAACCATCCCCACAATCTTGTGATGATCATACCAATCCATCTCCCACCCCTATGTTCCAATGAATCTGCTACTAGGTTGAAGAGAAGGGTAAGAATAACCAAACATTCATTCCATATCCATCTACACCTTCATTGACATGTCTACTATCTCCACATAAGTCGAAAGATTTAGTATAAATACCTATGATCTGATTTCTATTCACAAACCCTATAGGTACTTCTGAGCCTTCATATTTTCATTCATTACTACATTAAGAGTAAAATAAACAAACCCCGTAAATGGACTGGTGTATGTCAATACTGAATTCTCTTTCTGTTTTAAGGAGAGAAACTCTAGAGACTTTTTAATCAGTAGAGAAAATGTAAAGAAATTATAAAAAAAGAGATTCTTAAAACCCTTCCTGATTAAGGCCCCATGTCTATAGTCTTGTAACATAGAATACCATCATCTCTTACTAGGAAACTTATGTCAAAACCCTATGCACTTAACTTTTATATTCATAGGTTTATCAAATAAGTTAAATATTTGATCAATCTTTTCCATCCAATCCACCACCTCTTGAAGTTCATTTTTACCCTTAAAGGATGGTGGATGCATTCATAGGAACTCTCGTGATCAATCCCTTTATCCTTAAGCTCTTAGATGTACCTAAAAAACTGTATTATGGACTTTCGGTAAATTTTGGTCAACTGTACAAACTTCCCGCATGATAGCCTTGATAAGATTATGATCTAGATGAATATTCCCTTGAGGAACATCCATTGCACTATCCTGAGGAACCCAAGGAAGGTGTCTCAGAGGAATACCAATACACAAAAAAATTTAGGAATTGACCAGACAATAATATAATCTCAGTTCAAACAAGAAAACCATAATAAAAAATTGAGATTAAGTTGAATAACTCAAAATAGGATACACACATCACAAAATCCCATGGTAACTTGAGTCTCATCATGAAAAGAGCTATCCAAACACTCATTGAAACCTACCTTTCAAGTCCTAAAAATACTTTATCTAGTCTACCAACTTCCTAAAACTGAGAAAAACCTAACCTGAGATACCAAAATATAACAAAACTAAACTAGATACCTTGTCAAAATAGTACCCTACCTAAACCATCACATACCCAAAGGCTGTTCCTGATACCCATGGGCTGGTGACCAGTACCCAAGAATCAATAATAAATGCAGGGAATGATTTCTACCAACTTGAGTCAGAAAACATGAATCACACACACATGATGAAAATGAATATTTGAAGAGTAAAACATGAGAAATATGTCATATAAAAAAGGATACAACATAAGTAATACAACTCAAACTTAGCTAAACAATCTCTAAGATACAAGTCCAAAAAAAGTATATCTAAAATAGAAACAAAAACTCTATGTTATATATGGATAAATATCCTACCATCTCACCACCAGTTACCCAGAAACAGCTGATAGAATCCTCTCTACCTCACTATAGTTCCTTTCCTTTCCCTACATCGACATACATGACATATTCTACACACTGCTAAAGGGATTCACATGGTTTGAGCTAATCAAGCTCAGTTGGATCCCGACCAGGTATTCCACATCAAGTTTCTTTTCAAAAATATCTTCAATACTAAAATTTAAAGAAAAAAGTCATGATAAATAATTAAAAGATTTTTATATGAAAATGAAGGTAAAATGTTTCCCCCTTTTTTCCACAGTTCAAAATAATCCTGGTAAAATGATTTCAAATTATTGTACATACATAGAAGTAGTCAAATCAAACAATGCATCACATATCATATCAAATAAAATACAAACCAAAGCATAGGTAACCTCATTCCAAGGATCACTATAGTCTAGTCTATCTTGGACACTCATACCTAAACATATAAAATCACATACATCTTTTATTTAGATTTATACGTTGAATATAGAGAGAATAAGAACGCCCTATAAATTTAACCTTCCAAAAGGTCTATCAAGTATCTAGAACAGTGGGACTAGGAACTAGAGGTACACCCCTTGAGTGAACCCCCCAATAATATAAATAGATGAGGTCTATTTCTACACTTTCCACCTAAGTACCAATGCCTTCCAATGTGGTATATTTTCCAAACCATTTCATAAATCCATTTCTAAATTCTTTGGAAATACCTTTTTCTTTTACCAAAACAAGGGGGAACCATATATTCTTGAAACCCATTTCCACACACAAAATCCAATAATGCCAGTTTATATAGATTTTTTATAAAACAATAGAAATATAGTTCATCCAATATAGGGTAGATATGAAACCACCTACCTCAAATTTGGGTCGCACATGTCTGCAACGGGATCCACCGACATAGAAGAACACAAAGAAAAAAACAGAGGACCAAGAATCAATTCTCTCATATTAGAATCAATTCAATAAAAAATGGTTGGTAGAGAGGTAATATGAAAACATACCTCAAATAATGCTCATGCAGCACTACAACCAAAATAATGGTTAGACTCTAATGAAATATCACACAACAAATCTAGAAAGGATCTAGAATATTATCATAAAATATCAAAGGATCCATAAACATTGCATAATGGTGCTACCATAATAATAAAAAAACTAATAATTAAAAGGATCTCTTATCTGGAGAGATATACCGAAATATTGACAACGATCAATCACCAAAGGGACATTCCGTAAGGATAAGAGATCCCAAAAATTGCATGGGAGAGATCCTGGGTCTTCAGATAGAAGTTGTACATCAAATAAAAAATTAATCACCAATACAACAAACTAAAAATAAATAATCCTAAAAAAATCATGATGTGAAACTGTTTCACAAAGTGAATTTCTCAATTAATGAAAGATTCCAAAAAATGAGTTTGCGCAGATTAAAAATCTCAAATCCAACCATTTCATAATATAAAACATATTCATGGCATTTAAACCTTTGAAACATTGAACCAATTCATGAAATATTCCTAGAAAACAATACATGACTTGTAACAAATTTATGACATGACATTTCACAAAAGATATAAAATTTCTAGATTCTATAGAGAAACCCAAAACATCTCAAGTGTTCTCTAAACTCAAGGAGAACCCCAAAAAACCTTTAACACATTTATACCGATATTCCATTAATTAAAACAAACTTAAATCCCCAAACATTATGTCATTTTCCCTAGAAAAGTATCTTTATCCCAAGGAGCGCCAAAATGAACCGAAATTGGAGGTAAATTAATACAAAGAAGATAAATACCAAAAATTTGTAACAATATGTTTCATACCTTCTTACCCTCCATTCATTTTGAAAATGATAACGTCAGTTTTATGTACCTGTGGACTAACACCTCCACAAAGTGACGTGGTTCATCTTTAATTTCTGTTTTACATAGATGGTAATACAGATGGATTTGATGAATATATATGATTATATGATATAATAAATATTATAGAAAATTTGAATTATTATTTACCTTTATTTTTTCCCATCCATCGAAAAGTGAAAACATCATTCATGTGTATATATGACATATCATCTCTATGAATAATGTAATTTATTTTTATGTAACTAATTCATGAATGAATATATATATATATATTGAATAAATAATATATTTATATTATTATTAACATTATAGAGGTTATGTAACCATGGAAAATGTATAAAAATAAAAAATTAAGTGAAACATGAAGCAGTTATCACCAGGGAGATTTTAATATAGAATTATTAATAAATGAGTGATAAAATATTATAAGTAAATAATATATTGTGTGATATATATAATCATGGTTCTGAAATATATTTATAATAAATATATATTTATTATATCGGTGGTTCTAACATGTACAATGGAATTTATACCTGTGGTAAGGGCTTTATGTTACAATCTCATTATTTATCAAGATTTTTTATGTTTAGGTCTTCAATTAGGAAATATTATGATATACCTCTAATTAAACTCATGAATATTATTATAATCTAGTTATTTCTATAGAATACATGTTTTACCTTTATTTTCCTCAAAGTAAGTACTCAAAAGACTGAAATAACATTTTTAAGAAAAATCAACTTTATTTCTCTATTCGATAGAAAAACATATTTCTTCCATATCCATATTTTTTAAAATATTTTCCAAGAATGTATTTAATATTATCTTATGATTTTATAAATTAGTTTTTCACATGATATTATTTTTTAAAAATAATTTTAAAGGAATATTTGTATCATTTCTCAGAATTTTTTTTTACTTTTTACAAAGGTATAAAGGGAATGTTTTCATTTATCTTATATGAACTAAATAGAATTTCACACCATCATGAAATATAAATCCTTTTATTATTATTTTTCATGTTTACATGGTTATTTTAAAAAAAATTCCTTTATTATTTGGAAAATTTTTATATTTTAAATAACTCAGTTAAAAGTAAAAAGGGTATTTTCTTTAGGAAATGTTCTTAGTGACCTTTTAAATGATTTTTTGATATCTGATGACATAATTGGAGGTTAGATAAGTTTTATGAGGGATATGATCCAAACATTCCTTCCTTATTCATTCTATGTATGGTTTATGTTTATGATGAAAATTTGTTTATGAAAACCATTTATTTTCCATGGGTTAGGCTATGATGAAATTTTTATGAAATCCATTCTCTTTTTCACATGTTATGCTATGATGAAATGTTTATGAAACCAATTTCATTTTTATGGGTTATGTTATGATCAATGATTTATGACATTGATGAAAAAATATATATTATTTTCATTATGCGATGGATATGCATAAAATTATATATCCCCTTAATTTGTTGGGTAAATATGGATACCTCATGAGATAAATAGAACAAGAATTGGGATTGAACCCAGTTTAGTAAGGGAATCTCTCCACTATGGTAGTATTAGGAGTAAACCTCAACTACTATGATTATTTGGGGAGTGAAAAAAATCAACTATGATAGTATTGGAAATAATAAATGTGGAAATTATTTTCTATTATTAGTTGTATTCCACAAACTTATGTATTATGCAATTGTTATTTTTTTGTGGCATATGTTTTATTATTACTTTATGATTCTTGTCTTATAAACATCCACGATTCAAGCCATGTACATGATTATGATCTACGATATTCAGGTTATGATTTTAAAATGTTATTCTCAAGTTCTCGTACCCTTTTTCTTATGTTATCTTTAAGTGATGATTGATATCTCAGTTGTTTACCCTTACTAAGTATCTGAGATCACCATTTCTTATGTTTCTTTTCCCCAAGTTATTAAGAAAGGTATTAAGTATGATATCTATAATAACAGTTATAGATATAAAGAACTTAATGGTAGATGATGCAGTTCACTTATGAAATAGATGTTAATCTATCCATGTTTCCAATGATACTATACTTAAATGAATCTTGCATGGATTGTCATTATGTAATAAATATTCATATAATAAGATAAAATATCTATGCATGGGCCACTATAGTAAGTTTTACTGGTGATGTTTTATGTAATAAGATGCGATGAGGTAGAATTCACATTAGGAATGTCATTGGAATATGGGGTTTGAGTTTTGATGAATCAACAAACAGTTTTTTGTGGAGTTTGCATGTTATTGATTGATGATTTCTAGATATGGGGTAATTTTCTATAATATAACCAGGCTTTAGAGATTGTTGGTGCTTAGGTATGATGTGTTAACATAAATAATGATATGAGTCCTCATGTTATAGATAATATCTATAATGAGACTTTTCCATCATATTCAAAAGTAAAGGAATATTTCACCTATAGTTTCGGATAGTTACAATTGTGATGAGGATCATATATAGAGCTCAATGATACATGGTAAAAAAAATTGGGATGAGATGTTACATGGTAAGGATTTTATAAGACTCCACCCATTTGTAAAGGTGGACACCAATTTAAATAAATTCTAGAACCTCGTGAAATACCCTTTTTTGGGTATTTCTCTAGGTTTGAAAATTGGGTTTAGGTTAGGTGTCTAAGAGCTCAGAGTTTAGAAAAGAACTCAACCTACAACTGAACCATCTAAGTAGTCCACCAAATTTCTAGTGAAGGTATACTAACCAGTTGATGGGTTGACCAACATCCTTTCATGACTAATGGGATCACTAGTTAGCCAACGAGAGAGTAGCGACTCTCTAATGGTCTCTTGGATGATTTTTCAAAGGAGGTCCATCCCTATAATTTTATCACTCCACCCCTTTAACCCTCAGTTATGATTTCAAGATACAAAATGATCAATAGTATCTATGGACTCCCCTACATATCTTCTCTTCTATACGGAGGGTCTCCCTTAATCCTTAGTTGTTTGGAATGGATTCAGTGGAGATTCATAGCTAGTGGAAAGGCTCCAACTCTATTTTTTCTCTTTTTTTATCTCAATATCAAGAGATACCTCACCATTTAATTTTAATATTCCATGTTTTCATGTCTTTTATCCACTTATTTATTTTTTTCCCATTTTCGATTTAATCGAAGGACAATATTAGATAAATGGTCATCTATTAGGATAAGTTATGTAGTCCCCATACTTTTACCCATATCATAGCTTTATTTTCAAGAACATATATTTTGAAGGTGCATCGATTTTCCATGTGATGAACATGAACATAATTAAAATATTTTATCTTCATTTTACCATGTTTGAGACATTATTTGAATGAATTAAAAAACGAAAATGTGGGATGACTCTTAGGGGATACTCTAACTTGAAATTAGAAATTAGAATTGGTTAAATATCTAGGAAAAGTAGGTTGGACTTCCATTAAATAAAGAGTAAAACCTAAAATGTTAATGTTATTATAATTGGATAATGGTTACTATAGATATAAAATATCATGTGAGTGATAAAATGGAAATATAATTCTAATTAGTAATAGTTATGGGAATAATGAATTGTATTTATATATATAAATAGAAACTAGAATGCCCCCCTTGAAATGGGAAATGGTTTAGGTAAATTGATTTTTATTTGAATTTAATGACCATGTATTTAAAAAGGATTAAGCGGAATTATAATTTGATTTCATGAATGTTATATAATAATCTGATATTGTAATGGTTATGATGATTAGTTACCTTTATTATTTTATTTTTTTAACCATGATGAGTGGTATGAAATGATTAGTATTGTTAATAGTAAAAAAACACGGTTTTTAACAAGGATATTATTTATGATGTGAAAAGGGGACTTTGTTATATAAAATGATGATATTTTCCATAAAATGTTGTATTTTTAAATTATAAAGAAAACATTATTTAAGTTTTTCTATGATACTCTAACAAAATACCCTTTGGGGTGGTTTTCAATACTCTAAATAAAATAATCTTCGAGGTGGTCTGTCATACTCTAAATAAAACACCCTTTACGGTGGGTGATACTCTAAAGTAAACACCCTTATTGGTGATTTGTGATACATTAAAGAAAACAAACTTCATGGTATTCCATGATAATCTAATGAAAACACCATTCAGGGTAGTCTATGATACAAAATAAAAAAACAGTAAGGGTATTTTTGATACTATAGTGGGCATGGTCACCAAAATGTGATAAAATTCACCCCAACACTAGTTGAAGAAGGTATGGATGATAATGTTGATGGACATGTGGATCAACGATGGTATAGTCCGATATCAGGTGTCACTATGGATCCCATGAATTGATGGTTATTTATTTATTATTTTTTAGTTTCATAAAACTATTTTATTATAGAACCTCACACACTTTTTACCAGATTGGTTATATTTTGGGACACCATTAGTGGTGGCCTCCTATATTGTAATCAAACCCTGATTAGGCCATCATGGAATGTGGGTACCTAATAAAATGCTACTTGATTGGATGTTTGGTTTTGGGAAAGTCTGCATGTTTAATGATTTTATTACTGGGACGGATGATGGGAGTTTATCAGACCAAGACTCATAACCTATTTAGGGGTTTTACATTTGTCTTTTGATCTTTTAGGACATTTTATATGATCTTATGTTGATGTATGACAACACAACACATATTATATAATTAATTTAATATAGAATTGTTTATTTCTAATTTAGTTGTTAATTTTTATATTGTTACAATATGATACTTTTGGTATATTCTAACCACCATACCACATTAGATTTGAACTGGTAGTCAGTATCATTTAGAGAATGGGGAGGTATACCTGAGGTATAGTGGTGATCATCACTAGAGGCACTAATTTATGGTTTGGGGTAGAGTGAAATTACATTAATTATGTAAATGATTTTAATAAAAAAGTAGTTTTTAAAGAGGCTGAGTTTCACCCTTTCTATTAGTCTACCAAGATTTCTAAGGCTTTATGAGGGGAATAAATTGTTATGGTGGGGAGAATTACCAAACCATGACCTTACTTTTCTTTTATTTATTACATTTATTTTGAGACTCAATTATATCTCCCCTCCTAGGTGAAAATACATTAAATTTTAATGTTTTTGAGAATTATAGTGCCTATCACATGATTTACATGAAAAATTAGTAATATCTATATAGAACCATGTAATAATATTATAGATTTTAATGGATAAAAACAAATAGTTGGCACCTGGTTAGTCTAACTATGTGGATTTTCTGTGAATTGTGCTCTTGGACCTCATGTGAGGCACACATTATAGATTCATAATTTAAAAAATCATATAGAAAAACTGTGTGATCACCAATGGATTAAAATATTGTTTTTTTAAAATCCCTCATTTATTTTTACTTAAAAACTCACCCTTCCCCTCTACCTCTCTAGTGTTCTTTATGAGCCACCCAGGGGGTGGCCCCATCAGACACACACCTCTATTCCACTCTCTCTATTGGTGATTCAAGATGGGTTATTTATGTGTTTTATCTAATGAAACAATTTCAAAGTCCATATTCCCTCTTTCCTCATTTATCCCTTATTCTCTTCTTATACCATTTTCAGTATATTCCACAACCTGAACCCTAGGTGGGGTTTTGGTTCTAATGATTCTGATTTCTTGTGGATTTGGTTCCTAGGATGTGAGAACATCTTATGATACATATCTCTCTCCATTTTTGATTGTTCTAAATAATCTATACTTGGTTTTAGGTAGTTTTTCCATTTCATTTATTATTAAATTCATGAACACAATTTGATTGAAATCTATATTAGTGTTATGGGAACCACATTATAGTATTAAATATGATTATGAAGTACTTAAAAGGATAATAAAGTCTCACTTTATATTCATTTCAATATAAAAGATTTAATAATTTATTACTATGGATTTAATTTTATTTCACTCAATTGCACACAACAAATGTTCATTAGAATTCCCTAATGGACCTTGTAAATGCCTTTTATGATTTTAGAGGTATTTTTATATAAAAATTTATTTAAAGTGTTCTTATAAAAATTTTAAACGTGTTCTTGGTTTTAGGAGTAGGTGTTTAATAATAAAAAAATTTTTAAGACACTTTATAAACATTACAATTCTTTTTCAAAATATTTTTATAAATTATAGTTCTAAATGAATATATATAAGTCCTGGATGGTACCTTCCAAGTAGATAGATTCATAATCCATCATTTTTTGATAAATTTATTATGTTTTCATTATTTCATGAATATTTGTTAAAATTGTATTGATGTATGAAATGGAATCCTGTGTAATTTTCCCATGTGTTTAGTGATTATAAATTGCTTTCACTTACAAACAAGTGGAAATTGAATTTTCTGAGATGGGAACAAAACTTGGGAACCTAGACACCCATGTGGGATGAATTGGAAACCTTTATAGACACAATTCTTTACTCCATATTATTTGGACTTCACTACAAAACTAAATAAACTAAATTATGACATGGATTGGTTACCTCTAAGAATTTATCTCCATCCACCCTAGTGAATCAGGCGTGGGAACAATTATGTGTCATTTAGTCACCAAGAGTGTAAGGATCCTAAAATAAGGTCTAACCTTAGTATCCTATGGATACCACAAGGGATTTATTTTCTTATATTCCATTCTTTATTTCTTTTTATAATTTATCTAAATTATTAAATTTCTACGAATTAGAATGTTTCCTTAAATTTATTTTTTAATTTTATTTAAAGACATAAAATAACAATTTTATTTAAAATGAATTACCTAGTAGGTTTTAATAATATATTTTTTCAAATTATTGGTAACCCGTGATTTAGTTTTAAATAAAATATAGAAAACTAATATCTAATTGTATTTCCATCTATAATTAAATGGATGTTTTATTTAAGGAATATACTTAAGGCATGGTTTTACATAGCATTCCTACTAATCTATTTACTCGTGCATATTTATATCATTTCATTATATTTTCTAGTTTAATTATTAATTTCTCTTGGATAATGATTAGTTAGGGATCAGATTATGACTCATAGTGTCCCACTATGGTATGTCAGTTATTTTTCTTATTTATTTTTATTTACCACATTGAAAAATATATATTTTTTTACATTCAATTATGGTTAGGGTGGATTACACTCTATATCTGGATACTGGGGATACTGGAGTAGGATGTTTTTGTAGATTGAGTTAGGGGCAAGTGAGAGATTTTTTTATTTAAGTTTTTTAACAATATTTATGTTTTCTCATCTATTATTTGATGGTGTATGGACCTTTTACTTACAAAGTGTCCATTTTCATTTTTCTGTTTCTAGTTTTATTTATTTATTTTACAACATCATTCAAACCTTCTTATGTATGATGAATTTGGTTCTCATCATAGGTTTGGGGTGATCGGGAACACACATCAAGTGTGTCGCATGATGTCTCAAGAGTTTTATTTATGGATTGATCGGTTTAATTTGTGACAAAAACTATTCAACTATATATCTCATTGGTTGGTTTTAGCTTGATTCTTGTACTTGAACAACATTTAATCTCTCAAGAACTGTTTTGTTCATATATTATTAATGACACTTAAAAGAAACCATGGTCACGTAGGCTCATACATAATAAGAGAAGGGGATGATATGAAAAAAATAATTTTAATTTAATAATAATTATTATAAAATCCCATGAAATAATAAATAAATTAAAAAAATCCTATACATACATATATTGGTTAATCTCATGATCATATACACATGAAAAAATACACATTTAAATACATATAACATTAATTTCAGTCCATTCTTTATTTAAATAAAATTAATGAATTAATAAATTAATAATTCTTTTAATTCTTTTATGTTAATTTTCCATCCAAATAGTATTGGAGATCCCAATCCACTCTATTTTTAAATTAATTTAATAAATTAATTATAAATAATATTATTTAAGTATATTATATGTACTAGAGGTAACTTGACATGTATCCCTTTGAACTACCCATCATCTTGTTTGGTTCTTATTATATATTGTGTACTTATATATCATGATGTGTAAATGACATAAAGCATCATTACATGGTGTGTAGATACATGAGTTAATCCTATTAGTCATCTTGGATTTTATGACACATGATAACACATTAATATATATGGCGTGTACTGTTTTCAATTACTTTTAAGTACATGATGTGTATGATTCCCATACACGACATGAAATTCTAAAATTAATTTAAAAATTAATTAAGAATTTAATACTCTTAAAACTTTTTCATGCAATGTGTATAAAAACTATATACTGTGATGTTTGGTTTAATGCCTTAATTATTTTTCATTCAATGTAATTAATTTATGCACTTTGTAGCTGAGATCATTGCGTACTTTTTGTAAATTGGTATGAGTTATGTGTTGTGTACATCTTGGTATACTCCAAGTTCTCTATTCCCTAGTCATGCATCACGCATCACCTAGGGGATGCCCAAAAACATGCACCCCTATATTTCTCTCCATATCTCAGTGATTCTGATTATCCATGTTTAGGATTCCTCTTCCATATTTTCTCATTTATCACATGTTCTATTTTTATACTCTTCACTAAATTCATCATAAGACAAACCCTTGGTGGGGGTTTAGTTCTAAGTCTTTCTATTTATTGTGTATTTGGTTCATAGGGTGTGCAATATTCTATAAGGAAATTCATCTCTCAATATTTGAAGGCTTCACATCATATGAACTTGGTTTTAGGTCGGTTACCCCTTTCATACCTTTAAATTAAAGAACAATATGATTGAATTTTAAATTAATGTTTTGGAAACCTATTTAAAGTATTAAATATTTATAATGTTATTTAATGTAAAATCAACCATCGATTGATTTTTATTTCAATAAAGAAGATTTATTAATATAGAATTTGGGCTAAAATTAAAATTTTATCAATTGTGCACACTGAGTGTTAATTTCATATCGAGAATGATTGATTTAAATGAATTTTATAATTTTAAGAGGTTTTTTGACATTAAAATTTTTTTAAAAATGTTTTTACAAAATTTCTAAATGGGTAATGGATTTAAAGAGAGGTGTTTAAGACAAACAAAATTTATAAGAAACTTTGTAAATATTGTTATTATTTTTGAAAAAAGTTTTATAAATTATAATTCTAAAAGAATGAGGCTTGGTTTCTACATTCAAAGATGTTATATTCATAATTCACCATTGTTTGATATATTAAATATGTTTTCATTAGTTCCTAATGTTTTATTAAAATTTTATTGATATATGAAATGTTTTATAGTGAAATGTTTGTATAAATTTGGTGATTATATATTTTATTAATTTGTGAGCAAGAGGAAATCAAGTTATTTGAAAGGGGAACAACACATGGAAACCTGGTTCCCTAGGTGGGATGACTAGGACAATTACGCTAGACCAAGGTCTCCCCTCCCTAGCATTTGGACTATGCTACAACACTAATGATGCTATATGATGATATAGATTGGTTACCAATGGGACTTTAGCTTCATCCTCCCTAGTGGATCATACACGAGAATAGTTCTATGTGGTTTGGTCACTAAGAGTACATAGATTCTTGGATTAGGACTAACCTTAGTATCCTAGGGATCCCCATGGTTCTCAGTTTTCTTATACTCCATTATTGTTTGGGTATAATTTTACTTTGAATTACTAATGATCTCTTTTATCATGTCTATTTATATCATTTTTATACAGGTTATGGTTCAACTCTTTATTTTTCCTAAAGTATGATTAGTTTGGGCCTAGATGGTGATTCATGGAGTCACATGGGTTCATGTCATTCTATTTTTTTATTTTTCGTTATCACATCATCCAAATATTCCTTTTAATACATTTATTTATGGTTATAAATGGATCACTCTATATATATAAGGACTCGATATATTACTGGAAGCTATTTTTTATAGAGTTAGAGGTTAGAGAAGGATGAAATTGTTTAAACTGTTTAATTGATTTTATATTGTGTTATTTCATCTCTACTGGTTCATAAACTTTTGATGTATGTAGTGGTCATGAAATTTTTTATTTTTATTTTAATTTATTAATTAGGATAAATCAATCCCACCTTCTTATGTGTGATTAATTTTATGCTTATCACTAGTTTTAGGTGATTGGGAATGTTCCTTAGGTGTTGGGGGGGGGGGCTTCAGGCATCTGATGGAGGGACAACTCGGGTTGGTTCATGAAAAATGGTATCAAAGCCTAGTTTATTTAAAGATCCTTAGTTTTGGAATTCAATTTTCTATTTGGAGATTAATGGTAGATCCAATATAGAAATTTTAGAAATTTTAGGGTAGGTATGAATAATTTCTTAACCAATAATTTCATTATCGGTCATTGGGTTTCCATGGGAAGTTCGATTTTGAGTATTAGAATTTGAATTGTTCATTATTCATTATGGTGTTTTGAAATTTCATTTAGTGGTGTATTGGATTTCATTTATTTTTTGAGGTATGATTACTAATTCCATCATGTTTAGTGATGATAACAGGTGTGAAATAGTTATACCTAGTGACTCACAGGTCTTAGAAATCTATGTGGAGCCCAAGAACGTGGTTTAAAATTACTCATGGTGGTAGTTGTGTGGGAAGAAAATGGCCCTCCAATCCATGTAACCATGATGTAAAAAGAAACTAGTCCCCTATATAAATGATGTATAAAACTTATTTGGTTTTAATTCATTTTATTAATGTTATGTTCATGTTGTTTGGGTAAATTGAATGTTTTTTTAAATATTGTTTTTAAAATGTTAGGGTTTGGGGTTTAAAAGTAATAAATGTGTTTTACTAAATTAATTAAAAATTAAAATTGATAATTTGATTCCTAATAAAACAGTTTTAAAATGAAAGAAGTTAGGTTTTGAATCTATAAAGGGGGTTTCATGGAAATTGAGGCTGGTTTGTTGATTTTGAGAATGTGGGTATTATTTTTTGTAAATATTATTCCCAAATAAATGATGATTTACATTTAAATGGTTAAATTTCGGTTTTAAATAAAAAAGTTAATATTCAATAATTTTTTATTGTGTCTTAATGTAATGTTGGGGGTGTCTTTAAAATTAAACATAATTTTAAGGTTAAATTAAAAGTTTTGACTTTGAAAGGAGGATTTCTATGTTTTTGAATTGAAGGTGATGTTTTATATTTCAATAATTATTTTAAAAATATATTTTTTAAATTTAAAATTTATTTTAAAAGTGTAATTTTTTTTTCATTAAAGGATACTTTGATGAAAGAGAAGAAGGGGTACAATGTTTTAATAATGAATTGAAGAATTTTAAATACAGTATTATGACATCAAATTAGAGTTTATGGTTTAGATTTTTTTATCTCCATGGGTGATCATGATTTTTTGTTATGTTATTTATTTTAGTTGGTATGTATATTTGATTTCTTTTAATTTGAGATTCAGAGATTTTGATGGGGTCTTTTTCTTCTTCCATCATTTAAAGATTTCCTCCTATAATTATACCAATGCATTTTGGGGAGTCAATTTCTTGAATATTTTATAGATAATACCTTCTAGGATCTAAGTGTATCCTTTCTAGTTATTGAATTTTACCATGATCTGAGTGGAGTAGTAGAATTATTTTAGGGTTTAATTGACTATTCTATTGAAAAGTAAAGGATTAATTTATGTGTCCCTTATTTGGTTTATCACTTTAGGTGAACGTTGTTTATTATTTATGGAATGTTGATTAATTTAGATTTATTCACACTTCAGTGAATAGTTTTATCATTGTTTTGATAGGATAATAGATTTTTTTTAATCAATTTCTCCTTACGAGTTGTACCTAGGAACACTTAGTTATGTAGTTAGGGTAATTTGGGAGAATTCTACTTAGTTCAGTTAAGGTTCTCCAGGAGAAGATGTTTTGATAGTGGGATCCCTAGTTACTCTCTCTTGACACAAGGCCCGAGCTCATGTTGTTCATGTGAGGAATGTTTTTGTTGAGTCTTTCTTGATTTTATAATTACCCTTTCCATTTTCTTATCCACGTAGTCTTTATTTTACCTATATGAGGAAGTAAAACATCCTACTTTCCAATTCATTTTAATTTATTTAGAATAATTCATTTTATAATGACTTTAATATTTTGATGGTTCCTCTTGTAGTTTTCCTCACCTTAGATGGTCTTTATTAAGGTGGAGAGAATACCATGGTTGACCCTCCCTCATTTTCACTCACACTCATTTTAATATTTAGTTTCTTTATTGATTATCCTATGGGTTTAAGTGTAGATGGGTTTACCATTTTCCTCTTTAGTAATATGTTTTATAATATTTTATTGTTTTCCCATAATGAAGAGTTTGGGAACTTATAGAACACCAAACAATTGTGTCATTGATGAGGAAATTGAATTAGGATCTAAATTCCCATGAAGATGAATCATGTTTTGGGAATGAATATAATTCATATTAGTCATTTTTTTAATCCTCATTTTTTTATTATCATTATAAGACCTTTATCCTTTGTAATGGTGAGGTCTATTTTAATTATTTTCCAAAAAGTTATGAAAGACCCTTGTTTGGGTGTGTTTCTAGGGATAGAAGAGTGTTTGAGAGTGATTATGGTGTATTAAAGCTCAAAATTAAATGGAGGACCAAACTTGTAGCTGAACCATCCATATGAGGTCTATCAACTCCTCAATGAGGGGCCACCATCTAGCCAATGGGTTGACCAGTGGCCCTGTATGGCCATTGGTTTCACTAGCTAGGTAGAGATCTAGTAACAACGAGATGGTGGGACATTACATAACCTATGAGAATCTAGAATCTAGTTAGTATCCCCTTGGATGCTTTCTAAATAAGGCACATCCCTATAATTTCACCTAGTCCACACCTTTAACCCTCTACATGGTATTTTGGCGTCTCAGATTCCAAGTAACATCCTTAGACTCCCCTACCTTTCTTCACTTCTCTAACGAGAATCTACCTTGATCCTTGACTATTTTTAGTGTTGTATATGATGATTCAGATATATATGTAAGGAAATAAATTAGTTTTCCCTCTTTAATTTCTATCACTATTAAGATATACCCTCCATTTATGTCTATTACACCCTATTTTTTGGGGTATTTGAGTACATATTCATTTTCTCCAATTTTTGCTCAAACCAAATGATAGTGTCATATGAATAGAAATCCCCAATTTTAAGGTAGGTGGTCCCTAAACCTTTAACCATAGTCTCACTTTCTATCTAAGTGAATTTATTATTTGTTCATGCTGGTTTCCCTTATGATGACCTTGATCCTATATAAAAGCTTTAATCTTGATTTTAGTATACTTTATACTATATTTAACTAAATAAAAGAACCAAAATGAGGGTTGATTACTAAGGGATACCTTGACTTGAAATTGTAACTTAGAGTTTGTTAAATTGACAGGTCAATTAGGTTTTACTTATATAAAATAGAGTGTAAAAATTGAAATGTTAATGCTGTGCTAATTGGTTAATGGTGACTATAAAGTAGAAACAACATGAGTGTAGTCAAATGGTAAATCATTATAATATGAATGGTGATGGTAATTATGAATTTTTGAAAATTTAAGAATGTAAATATGAATTCATCCCTTTCAATTTGGTTCATGATATTCTAAAGGAAACACATTTTGGGGTGGTGAGTGGTAATCTAAAGAAAACACCCTTCAAAATGGTCTATGATACTATTAAGAAAACACCATTCTGGGTAGTTTGTGATACTCAAAATAAAACAAAATTTGAGGTGGTCTAGGATAACTTAAAGGAAACACCCTTCAAGGTGGTCTATAATAATCTAAGGTAAACACCCTTTGGGGTGGTCTGTGATACTATTGAATGCACTTATATTGGTGGTTGTTATACTATAGCCTGAAAGATCACCATGATAGGATCTAAGATACCTAGATACAAACTGAATATTTTATGATTGATTAAGGCTAAAAACCTGATATTAGACTATGGTATAGTCCAATCTTAGGTGTCACTATGGGGTGAAAACATTAGTGGTTATTTTATACATTTTATTTAAATTTCATAAAACTATTTTATTATAGAAACTCACATAGACTTGTTTTATAAAACTTTTTATATTTAGGGACACTAATTGTGGTGACCTACATAATTTTACTCACACCATACTTTGTCTGTCATGACACTTCGGTTCCCAAGAAAATGCTACTTGATTGGTTGTTTGGGTTTGGGAAAGGGACGATGCTTGATGATTGATTTACTAGGATAAAGAATCGAATTTTTGGACTAATATAGGAATTGAAACGTTTTTAGAATGTTTTACTTTTTTATTTCGGTATTTGGAGATGTTTTATATGATCTATTATTGATACATGTCTTCTTGACATGTAGTATATAGTTAAATGGATATAAAATGGTTTATTTTTATTATTTATCGGCACTTTACTATATGTCTTTTCACTACATTATTTATCTAGAAATTATATTATATTTTTATATTATTTACACTACTATTAAACTATAATACAAACACATGGTCTCCCCACCATACCACCTTATACCCGTGCTACTAGTTTTAATCCTTTGGTATATGGTAAGATGCGCCTATGGTATAATGGAAACTGTTTATCTCAGCAACGATTAGTGGTTTAGGGAAAATAGGCATTACAATGTGATATATGAGGTTTCTTTTATTTTTTTATTACTATTTGGGAAAGGTAGATAAGAGAAAAGAAATAATTATAAAATGGTATAGAACTTGTTCATGAGACTAGCCTCCCCATGTACGAGGTAAGTCTACGATTCTGAGGATGTGATTGCTACTCATGATATTCACTTTTATTGTCAATTTTTTTTTCATCTCAAGTGATGGACATTAATATGAGGTTATTGATTTTGGGTATTTTATCGATTGTTTAGTATGGTAAAATGGAGTCTGTTCACACCTTATATCAGACATGTAATATTCACATGTCATTTTCATGATTGTGTGTGATTTTTTACCTGGACTGTGACATGGGTCGATATTTAAAGTGTCCACAACCATTTATATAGTGTTTTATTATATAAGTGTACTTAAAAATTTTACTTAAAAAATATTTTAAATATATAAAAGAATGATATGTGATTTTTATTTTCTCATTATAAGGCGTCATCTAAATAAAATTCCAATTATAACTTATAGAGTATTTTCCTCAATACTTGTAATTGACATTTTATTTAACTGTGTATCAGGTGTGAAAATTTCTTTTTTAATTAAATAGTTAAAAGTAAATTATTTGATCAATTACCTTGATTATTATGTGGCATAAACTAAATTAAATTCCAATGAAAACTTATAAATCATTTTCCTCTATAACTTGTAATAAGAATTTCATTTAACTAATCCGTGTTAATGTTAATTTTGGGAAATGAAAAATGGAAGTGTAAAATATTGAATCCTATATATATATATATAAGATGTTGACCTAATGGATAATTAGTGTTTGACCTTATGTATGGGTAGTTTTTTCTATTGAGATCACATGAGTTATATGATTCCAATGATACTTTACGTAGAGGAAAGCAAATAATTATGCTATTATATATCTTATTAAGATGTAATGTTGGAAATATTATTTGGTGGAGTGTGATTTAGTATAGGTCAAAGCATCCATAACTTATGTTTATGAATAAAAAAAATGGGTACTAGATAGGGATCTCAGGTTTTGAGAACATTATGATGTGGTATGTATATGATAGTGGGTTTCTTTACCTGTTACAACTATCAGTAACCCTTGTGCGTTTATACATGACCCAAAGGTGAGTAGTTTGGTTTTAATTAAGATTTTATAGGATTAACCTTACATTATAGGGTGTGACTGAAGTGGATAACATGATTTTATAGCTTATCCATCATTTTTATATGGGAATGTGAGTTTTGGACAACCCTGGAGTGGGTAGTTTGTTTGAGTGTGAGGTTATTAATGTATGTGTGTGGAAATATGGCCTCAGGGTAAGTCTCATACACAAATTACTAATAACTACTAATGTATGTGTGTGGGAATATGGCCTCAGGGTAAGTCTCATACACAAATTACTAATAAGTATTAGTTCTATGAGTAGGATAATTATATGGAACATAATGTTGATTGAGTGTGATTAATTGTGATACCCGGTCTATAGGACTAGGTGAAATTATCTCATATCCTTTCAAACCTAGCTCTAGATGATGGTGACATAGCAAGTTGGTGATTGAGGATAACTCAAGATAGGGGATATCCCTAGGCTGTGAGTTCTTTTGGAATGAGTATCTTGGGTGAATGCTCATTTATGATAAAAAATCCCTATAAGTATTGTTAGTGTGTGATAAAGGATATAATTAAAGCTTGAGAATGTATGTTCCTCAGTCACAGTGTGTTTCTAGATTCCCATGGATGGGTTTCAGTAATGGAACATGAATGCCTTCAGGTGTTTTGACATTGAGACTGATTTTAGAGGGAAGTATTATTTAGACACAAATATTTGTTAATTAATAGTGTATTTTTGTAATGATATGGGAAATGACCACCCAATATGGTCTAATATAGGTGGAGTAGGCAATGGTTTGATGCTTCAATTTTTGGAACAATACTTTGGTGACGGGTTGTTGAGTGAATATTTCCAACATGGGATATGTTATGGTTTTTAATAGTGTAGAGGGTGAATTTTTCTTGCTGAAATTGGAATATTGGTGAGGCATTTCCAGTCGATTAGACAAATGAATTGAGTTTTTATGAGACACGATCCACTAGATCCTGAGTTAGTTTTTTGTGATCAGGTTGTATAAGAGCATGAAACTATTGAACTAAACAAGATTAGTGAGGTAAGTGTGCATTGGGGATGTTCTATGCTATTTATATAGTGGAATTGGTCATGTGGTAATGTACATACATAATTCATAAATGACTAAAAATCTATGTGTGTAGTATAGGGACCAATTTTAATATAATTATATGCTTGAAAGAATGGTAGCCTTGGGAATTTGTTAAGAATCATGATTTTACTATTGTTGGAATGAGAGAATGGATGGACTGAGGTGTGGTGACCTGGTAGATAAGGTATCCACACTTTTCATTTGTTATCTTGATGAATGAGCATGTATATAGAGGATAAAAATGCTTGTCTTGACATTGAGACCTATTGAGATAACAAACGAGGAGTGATATAAGTGAGGCCATATGCCAGGTAGTGCACCATTGGATGGTTAAGGGTGTGACACACATTTGGAATGAAACTCTAGTGGAAGATGTGTATAATGGTTGTAGTGATCTCGGAGTGGGTGGTTTTTGTTTTTTCATGATCTCACTCAGGTATGAGGGGGTAGTCATATCCTATTGTTTTATGTAGTAATGGATAGTGGATGGACTTTGGATCTTAGAGTTTTGGTTTAATGGAGTGATTATGAGTGTACTCCTTTAGTGGGGAGTATCAAATTGGTCACATACATGTGGTTCTATATAGTTAGGATCGTAGATGTAGTGAAATCTGTTAGTGGATGGTAGAAATGTCCCTGATATTCCAATGTATAGATGAATATTTGTTTATTTGGTTTTATAAAGGGTACTAGATTTGGAGTTTGGAGGTGATGTTGGTGGATGTTCGAATATTAGAATTAGAATAAAGGTAGACTTTAGTGATCTAAGTGGGATTTGAATCAAGAGAATTTCCATGCTCACTACACAACAAAACGAATGTTTTGGTTGGTTGAGGATTTAATCATGGAATGAAATTAGGATTTAAGTTTTCACTACGATGTGTATGCTTGGACATCTTAGGATGAAATCAAGAAGTAGGTTAAATGGTCAGGAGGTGTGGTGGTGCTTTGGTGGGAATATACAAGTGAATTTAGGGAAGGTTGGGTGGATTATGTGTAACACCAAAATATTTTAAAATATATTTCTCTTTAAATAAATTTTATTTCCTTAATAGATTTCTTTACGCACAACACTGAGTTTAAACGAACCACAATATACTATTAAAATATTATTATTTAATACGAAAGTTATCGCCTATCCATTGGATTAGTGGGTATTAATAAGACTAAATAAATTATAAAATATGTATGTTTTGAACATTTATAAAATGAATTCATTTATTATAAATTAATTATAACTGAAAATAAAAATCATTGGAAAATAAAGGAGTTGTTTTTATGAAAAACTATTTTTATGCATGAAATGTGTTTTTATCTTAATAAATTAAATTAATAACTATTGGTGAATAATTATAATAAAATTTATATATAATATATTCAATAAAAAAAATTTAATATTCATTTTTTTCTAGGAATGGGATAGGAAAAAATCCAGTTTTATGCTTAAAAACATATTTTTCTATAAATAAACTTGGTCATCCTTTTCACACTTATTTCGAAATAAATTTCTCTAACTTATAAAAATTAAAAATTAGAACATGTATTACATGTTTAGAATTAGGAGGTATAAATTTGGTAAATGGATTCCTTTTACTTTAGGCATTATGAATAGTAATTATGGTAAAATTTATGACCTCAGTTAAGGGTAAATCAGATTAACCTACGTTAAAACTAAATGTTAAGGTCCTTATTTTTCATATTAATTATTATTTTATGAATTTAATTTTACCCTTATCATATTATTCACTAAATTTAGTTTTTTAATAAGAACTTTTATATGAAAATGATATATATAATATTTAAAGTAGAGAAAATAAATTTTTTCACTCTCTTAGTTTTAACTATCTGTTATGTGTTAACATAGGGTAAAATGTCTTTAATGAATATTAATGTTTATTTTAAGATTAATCAATTACTTTTCATTATGAAAATTTATTTATAATTTTTATCAATTATATAATTACCTTAAATTCTTACCAAATGCCAACAAAATATTTATTCAATTAATAGAACAATAATAATAAATGATATTAAAAATATTAAAAGTAATCCAATTTAATTGAATTAATGTATTACACTGATTTTTTGGATAAAAATGACATTTTAGGAATTTATTAAAATATTTTATTCGAATTACATCTTTTCATTATTGTCTTTCAAGTCAAATTAAATAAATAATTCCAAAATTGACTATAACAATATTTTATAATAAAAATTATTTTATTATATGATTTGAAAATCATAAAAATATTATATTTGTATAATTAAATGTAATATGGTTTAAAATATCAACCATGAAACCTTTATGAGTCATTTTTTCATTTATGGAACATTCTTAACCCTTTAAGATTGAAATAGTTACTACCACGATTAAGGTGAAAAAAGGTTAATAAAGGTATTAATAAAAAAGATATGGTTTAAAATGATACCAAAATCTAAAAAAATTTAATTGGATGATGCTATTAATACCCAATAATATATTTATTTTAATTAATGTACATTTGGAATCATTTTTCTTGATAATTACATTATTATATTTTAATCTTTTAAGAAATTCCAAATTTTTCATCTCTCTCCCTTACAAAAGAATACCATTCCTTTCCCTTATTTACACCACTTAGAGCCTTATATATCAACAAAAACCTGAAAAATAATCTTCTAAACTTCACTATAAATATTCTATAGGTGATAGTATACCCAAAAGTCCAACCCTAAGGTTATTAAGAGGAGATCTAAAGGAGTTCTTTGAAAGAAGAGGAAATCACTTTAACCGATCACTTAATTTTTAAATTATTATTTAAACACCTCTTAATATGTGTTATTTATCATAAAATAATAAATTAAGTATAATAAATATACTTAAATTTTATTATTATTATTAAACCACCATTATCAACCCTATTTCCCTTCTAATGGGAAGTGAAAGTATAACTTGTGCGTATGCACAACTTACTGTCTCCACGTAGCGATGCAATTGATTTTCAATATCCATATTTTACGTATTGGTATTATAATGGGATTAATGTTTATATTTTATATTTATGAAATAATTATTCTTATATAATGATAATATCATGTCTAACTTCTTACCATATAATCTGTCGGAAAATGATAATGTCACTCGTGTGTACTTGTGGACTAGTACCTCCATGAAGTGATGTGATTCATTTTTCATCTAGGGATTATAGGGATAGTAACACGATTTTATTTTATGAATATATATGATTTCTATGATATAATAAATATTATGGAAATTTTAATTATTATTAACCTTTATTTCACTCCATCTATTGGAAAGTGAAATCAATATTCATGCGTATGTGTGACCTACCATCTCCATGAACAATGTATTTCATTTTTCTATATATGATTTATGGATGAATATAAATATATTTGTATTCAATATATATTATATTTATATCTTTATTAACATTTTTGAGATGATGGAACCATGATCAATGTATAAGAACCGAAATATTAATGAAAAACAAAACAGTTATCACCTGTAATACTAATTGAAACAAATAATTTTTAATAAATTAGAGACAAAAGATTATAAGAAAATAATTATTGATATATATATAATTATGGATATAGAATAGATGTGTGATAAAAATATATTTATTATACATGAGTTTTAGACACATATGGAGGAATTCCAAACTGAGGTACAAGTATTATGTTACAATCTCATTGTTTATGATTATGTTTCTAATGGTGAAATCATATGATCCAACTCTAAAGAAACTCTTAAATTTTACTCTAATGTAATTATTTATATATAATAAATGTTTTTACATTAATTTTCCTCACTTTAGTTACTCAATATACTGAAATTATATTTTTTAAGGAAAACTAACTTTATTTCTCTCTTCGGTCGAAAAACCTTTATATTCCATATCCATATTTTCTAAAAATGTTTTCCATAATTTTTTTAATATTCTCTTATTATTATTTAAATTACTTTCTACACATGACATAATTATTAAATAATTATCTAAAAATAATTCTTTTGACATTTATCAAATTAGGTACTTTCTGACTTTTTATAAAAGTGGGAAAAGAATGTTTTTATTTATCTTATAAAGAATAAACCCAATTTACAACTACATTGAAAATTAAATGATTTAAATATTACATTACATGTTTATAATTATATTTTAAAATAAAATGTTTTCTTTAATATTTTGGACAATATTATAATTTAAAGAACTATTTTTCAAAGTAAAAAGTTTATTTTCCTTAATAAATTTTCTAATTAAATAATTTTTCATCTATAATGACATCCTTATATATTACTTAAGTTTTAATAGGTATATGATCCAATTATACAATCCTTATTATTTATGAAGATGGTTTTTATTACAAGATTTTAATGAAACCCATTTCTTTTCCATGGGTTATGCCATGATGATATGTTTATGAAACCCATTTCCCTTTGTATGGGTTATGATATTATAAAATGTTTATAAACCAATTTAATTTTAAGGGTTATGATATAATGATTGTTTTGATAAATTTTAGCACACATATATTTTATTTCCATTATGTGATAGGTGATACATGAATTTCATATTCATCTAATGAATTGGATAAAGATGGATATCTCATGAGATAAATATGGATGGAATGGGGAGTTTATTCTATTAAGTAAGGGACTTTGTTCACTATGATATTCTTGGGAGTGAACCTCAACTACTATGATGATTTATGGAGTAAAAATAATCCACCTTGATAGTATTGGAAATTATCCTTTACTACTAAAGAAATTATTTTCAATTCTTATGTGTATGCAAATAATTTAGGTCTTATTCCAATGATATGATATCATGGAATATATTATTTTATTTTTTTATGATTCATGTCTTATGATTTTCTAGGATTTATTCCATGAACCAAGATTATGATCTATGAAATGAATTTTATAGTTTTCAAATGTTATTCTTATGTTCTTATAACATTATTATCATATTCTTATACCCTTATTGTCATGTTATGTTTATGCGATCATTGATATCTCCCTTGTTTACCCTTACTGTGCATCTGATATCACAGTTTCTTAATATTCATCTCCCAAGGTTATAAAAAAATGTATTAAGTAATTTATATCTAAGAAGGATTTTAGTTATGAGGAACTTAGTGGGAAATGATGTAGTTAACTAATGAACCAGTTGTTTAGGTGTCAATGTTTTCAAAGATATTAGACCTATATGATTATAGAGGGAATATTTAAGTAATATAATGAATATTTAGTTAATAATATGTAATATCTATGTATTAAAATTATGGGTTTTTATATTTGGTATAATAGTAATTTTTTGTTACCTTTGAGAACTAGGACTTGAAAAATTTAGTGAGAACCTTGGGTATAATTCAAAGCATAGAATAACATCCTAAAATGTTGGTAATGATCATGGATGACCTAGGTTAAAACTAAGCATTCATAGATTTAAAATAAAATTTCATGATTTAGATATAAAAAAATGATTTTTCATGAATACATGGTTTTCCACTATAATTTTTATTTCCCACTATATGGTTTTTTATTTTTTTCAATGATTGTAATTTGAAAGAACAATGTTACTGCTAAATGTGATAGAAAATACAATGATTGTCCTCTTTAACAATGAAATTTTATCAGAGATGGAGTAAAAAATATTGTTTCTATGCCTACACGACATTCTCAAACTATGAATCTTATCGAGGTTCAAAACAAGAAAAAAGGCATCAACATTCAATTAAGTCCTTCATGAGGTAACACCAGCCTTCTTTTAGTAGGTATTTTTATCCACTAGTTAATAAGAAATGGATCAGTACCACTAAAAATATATTTCCATTCTCCAGTGTTTGTAATATTAACAAGTTATTTTGGAAATTTTTCATTTGGAATACAAAGAAAATCCATGGTGAAATCTTATCAATAACACACGGTAATAAGAAGAAATTGACTCTCTATAGTGGGATGGGTTTAATAAATTATTTTTTAACAATTAATTACTTCATATTATTTTTATTAAAATGGATAAGGAATTTCATGAGATAAAACAGAAGAATGATGAATCTATTGATATCTATGAGAAAACTTTTACAATACCTATAATGTATACTTAAAGTATTATCATCCAACATGAATGTAAGGTTGATCAATTCATCAGTGGATTAAAACTAAGTAACTAAATGTAATTACACATAAGGTAATTTAGTATATACGATGATATCATTATATGTTTTTTCAAGGTGGAAATAGAGATTAGATTCACCCACAAATTTAAGGGTTTTGATTAGAAAAAAATGTATTTCAAAGGAAACTCTATAAAATATAGTGAGAAGAAGATGAGATTTCATTTATGCTTAGAGTGTGAAAGTAAACATGTAGAAAATTATCTTAGGGGGATTGTTAAAAGTTTGAAGTGTTTAAAATAATATCATCAAATAATAAAATTATGAAATGATGAGAAGAGACCAATTAATGTAAGGAATAAGGAAATATTTCAATAGAATGAAACACCCACACTCCAATGTTTAAAATTTAATGAGTATGGAAATTATGACATCCTATGGTAAAATATGATGTATAATGATGATGATCAATGTCATCAACCTCTTAACCCTGTAAATAAAGATAAATCCCATGAGATCTCTATTTTTGATGTGGTGTATGATAACGAAGTTGTAAAAGGTACACTTACCATATACTCTAGAATTGGTAATTTCTTATTTAAGTATGGATATACCTACTCTTTTACATCTAAGGAATTTACTAAGGATGTCACAATACCACCTCAATGATTATATGTCGAATTATAGTGAAAATCCATAATGGTATGATGTTCGCATCACAAGTCTAGAATACTTATCTAATTGAAGTTTGTTGGAATGTGCTTCCTAAAAATCTCATTATTCTCCCTATGCATGAATTCGATGTTATTTTGGGAATCAATTGGATTTATTTACATAAATTTCACATCAATTTATAAGGAATGGAGTTCATGTTTGATATTATGAACCAAACTAGGATTTTTTATTAGTGTGATAATAAATATGAAATTTTAATGGAAATTTTATCCATTTTATGGGTCTTGATTACTATAAAAAATAGTATTTATATTAGATGGTTGGGGACAAACTCAACATATGTGATTTAACTATTGTGTGGTAATTTTTATGTCTTTCAAAAATAGTTTCCTACTATTCCACCAAATCATAAAGCTTAATTCTAAATAGAACCCATAGCTGGTGCTACATATACCATACTATTACCAATATGAAAGGTATGACTTTATCCTTGTCACCAATTTTCCTTTTTGTTGATTGGGTAGGTTTGAGAATGAATTGGTAGGATACCTATAATGGTTAATTCAAAGATTTATTAGACTCTCATCTTTATATAGTGTTTTCTACAAGCTGCTAGAGGGTTGCACAATGTGTAACTGGGTTACATGACATGTAATGGTTTCTCTAGTAAAGTTGTTAAAGATTCACACTATGAAGGTTACACAACATGAATAGAATTTACACATCATGAGTTATTTAAGGAATATATTTCAATTTCAAGTGATGATTTTTTGGTGGTTATAAAACTTAACTATTTCATGAGGTGAAAGGGAATTACACATCGTTTAATACCTCAATAATGTTTTTTAAATAGGATGCCCGATTAAGATCTTTTTTATCCTCCACTCTAGTTTCTTCGTTCCTAGACCAAAATACTTCCCCAAGTGATCTTGAAGCTATATAACCCTCTTGGATCCTTTCATTTTATGTTCGATCATCGTTATTATTACGGTGTGATTCTCAGGTAAGCGTTCTCCTTCGTTCCTCATCTTTATCTCGCTCTCCAAATTTGGGATTTCAATATATAATCCTGAATTTGATGGATATATCCTTCGTGATGTTGGATATCATAAATATGTTGAGTTTTAATAACTTCTACACCTCTGTTCTCATTTACTGGTGTCTTTGTGAGTGTTGGGTTTTTTTGTAAAAGGTAGTTAATTCCATCATGTTTAGAAAAATTGATTAACTTTGAATTGCTTAATTTATTTCAACTTGTGATTGAAATTCAATTACTCAAATGTGCTTTCAATTGATGTAATAAAATCTAATTCCAGTGAATTGGGATATTTGAAATGGTTTTGGATTTAGAATTGGGAGAAACCAAAATTACCTTGAATTAGGGTGTATTTATGGAAATTGGTTGATTTAAACTATTTAATTTAAATTGAATTTTTGATGGAAATTATTTCAATTAAATTGTTGGATTTAATTGTTGAGATGAAATTGGAAATTTATGGAATTTGTTTTGAATGGATTTCAATCTTGTGAAAATTTCTTAAAATGTTTTGATAAAAATATAGTGGTTTTATCATGTTAAAGATGAATGATTATTATTAAAACCCATTTTGATATTAAATGGAAAATTGGAATTTAAATGGAAGAATGGGATTTAATTGTATTTTAAGTAGTATTAAAATAAATTTCCCATCATTGATTGTGTAATACCCCATGAAATCCTTAGGTAGTTTGTAAGTTATATGGATACACTCTATGCAATTGAAAAATTCTAAAACTTATATGTAGCGGGTCACATCCCCAGTGGGGTGGTGAAGAGTTTCCTTTATCCAGTGTTAGGGGGACATGTGTGTATACACATATTGATGGGATAACATAATGAGTGTAGAGTCCTATAGACTGAAACATTTGTACCTTTTTGTAGATGACCATGTTGTTCTCTTGTTTATATTTTAGATATAAATGCATGCCAATCTTGTAAAACTGCATTACATGAATTTTGAATTTACATAAACTATTTTATTTAAATATTTTTTCTAATACATTATTTTAGAAATATTCCATCACTTGTAAATCCTTTTCTAAAAGTATGTTTCCATCATTTGAACTATATATCCTGATTGTTTAAATATTCTTTGAAAATACCAAACCTATTTATTTTAAAAATTGAAAGATTTAATTTGGTTAATCTATTTTTGGAATCTATTATAGAATCCTGAGTGAGAACCTAAAATGATTTTTATATCACACCCTACTTGTGCCTTTGAGTTTTTCTAGATTTTCTCCTTCCGGGTTTGTGTAAGGGGAAAGGATCTCAAGGAGGTGGATCTAGCTATTGAAATTTGGTCTTGGTGAGTTGTATCCTTAGGTACTTGGGATTTTAACCTATTTTGGTACTTGGGTTAGAGTAATTTGGATTTTTATGCCCTGTTGTATTTTGGTACTTTACACCCAGTAGAGTTTCTTTTGTTATGCATATTTACTTGTCTCTTTTTTTACTTCTGTAATGATTATGAAAAAAAACATTCCCACATTCAATTTTATGATTCCATGTGCTAGTCATTGACCCAAGGGGATTGAGAATACCCTTTGGGATATGTCAGGGATGACTTGGTTATCGGGTAACCAGGGTACCCAAGTTGGTTGAAGACAAAATGGTAACAGAGGAGGATGTTGAGATTCTGTCTTAAAGTCAGTATGTAGTTGAAATATTATTGGTACATAGGAGGTAGTTACGATTGAGGGCCTGGACAGCTCTCACCATAATTAACCTTAATAATCTAGGGGTTTTTAGGGAAGAATGTGTTGTGGAATTATTCTAATATTTTCCCTATTGTGATTTAGATAGAGTGAATCCCATATATCATTGTTCTATCTTTTGGGAATAATATTCCATGTCTCTCAGTTTTAGTGTTAGTATGATGTAATAATTATTATTTTATAATATTTTGTAGAATCATGACTCCAAGGATACACATAAATTTGATCCAAGAGAAATATACTTCTTAACCATAGTGAGAGAATCTTCCAATGGACCCAAATCTAGTTGAGGTGATTGTGCGCACTGTCCAAGCTCTGGGGAAAGCACCACCTCCAGTTCTCATTCAGGATCCACCTATGGATCCTTAGGGGGATGTTCTATAAAATCATTCTAAAGAGTTCATTAATTATAAGACATTAGTTTTCAAAGGCTCCAATGATCCAAAACATGCTAAGGAATGGTTGGGAAAGATTGAATTTTTATTTTAGTTATTGGAGACCCCAGATGAGGTAAAGGTAATGTTTTCCACATTCGTGTTATATGAACCAAGAAGGATATTGTAGGACATGATGGATATGGAAAAGTAACATGAGGGTTTAGAATATAAATACTTTAAAGTTATTTTTACCAAGAAGTTATATCAATTGTCAATGGTGTTTGCCAAGGATTTGGAGTTTTTCAAGCTTGAGAAGGATGATAGAACCGTAACTATTATTCAAATCGATTTTCTGAGTTGGTGCTCATTACACCTGAGATTGTATCTAATGATATTATTAAGGCTCAAAATTTTGAGTTAGGAATTTGATCATATATTTGTTCATCGGTTTTCTTGCTAAAGCTGTCCACTTATGATGATGTACTAGATAGGGTGATGATGGTTAAAATGGACCTAGGTGGAAAGTAAGGTTTATCAAGGGTTTATTTCTCTCCTTGTGTTAGTGTGAGTTCCTTTAAGGGAAAATGTAATCATGATTATTATCACAATAGTTATTGACAATAGGGTCTACTATACTTGGAGGAATTCCATTGATTTTCTATCAATGTGGCAAGCCATGATGTTATAAGAGGGTTTTCATTGAGGAACCCAATAACTGTAGCTCCTACAAACATACTAGACACTTAAAAATATTTCCATAAATGTTTAACTTCATGTAGTGGGATAGGATCATAAGAATCTCCTAAAATTATTGGGAAATCAGATTATTCATGTATAAAAAGGTTCTATCCATAGGCATCTAGAAAAAAGATACTTCACACAGTGGAAGAGTCTCTAGAGGAAGCATACACGAGTCCAGAAACTGTGAGAGGAACCATTACTTTAGATTTATCATTAGTTACTACTTTATTTGATACTGGTGCATCTTACACATTCATTTCAACCCATATTATTAATCTAATTAATATTCATATGGATCTTTTATCTTGTGCAATGGATATTCCTACAACCCATGGTACAAAGAGAGAGTGGGGTATCTGTAGTCCTTCTTGTGCCTTATCTCTATCTGATGTTGAGATAGATTGGTGTTTTCAGGTCTTCGACATGAAATCACTTGATGTCATATTCAGGATGAATTTTATCATTACCAATAAATCCTAGATTGTTTTTTATCTTTGGTGGGTCTACTTTACTAAACTCAGTGGTGTGTCTCCTATCTTTCAAGGAGAATGGGGACCAAGGTAAAGTTGGGGAAGAACTTCTTATTTGGAGTTGGGGAAAGTAATATCTCTGTTTTATTTTGATCTGGAGTAGAAATATTTGATAACTGATCTCTATCCAGTTTTTTTCGATTTTCTCGATGTGTTTCATTCTGATTTCTCTGGTTTTCCACTAGCAAGAGATGTCAAGTTTTACATTGAATTGATGAATGGAACTCAACTAGATTCAATTCCCTTTTAATGAATGGATCAAGGTGAAATTAAAGATCATAATTCCCAACTGGATGATATTTTTGGGAAAGAAATTATACTCCCTAGTGTGTCACCTTGGGCGATGCTAGTTCTCTATGCTAAGAAAGATGATGGTTTTTTTTCTTATGTGTTGATTACTAAAATATCAATATAATTACGGTAAAGAAAAATTGTGCATTACCATGGATTAATAATGTGTTTGGTCAATTGAAATGGGATAAGTGGTTTTCAAAGATAGACCTCCGATATAGTTACCATCAGTAGAGGATAAAAGGATCTGACATTCAAAAAACTGCTTTTTTGAGTAGGTATGGCCATTATGAGTACCTTGTTATTCCCATTGGTCTGAAAAATAATCCTAATGTTTTTATAGATCTACTGAAAATGATTTTCCATGAGTATATAGATACCTTTGTTGTAGTCTTTGTAGATGAAAACTTGTTTTCACCATGTTCGAGGAGGATCATGTGCATCATCCTAGAATAGTTCTAAGTCTACTGAGAAATCACTAACATTATCCCAAGATTTCAATGTGTGATTTCTTGACATGGGAACTGAAATTTTTAGGATATGTGGTGTCTAAGTAGGGAATATCAGTTTATACTGATAAGTTAAAGGATTCTATGACTTGGGAGAAAACACGAAATGTCTTTGATATTAGATGATTCTTGGGATTAGATGGATATTATCATTGGTTTGCGAAGGACTTCTCAAATTTGGATTCTCATATGACTTCTATGACTTGAAAGAGGGTGAATTATTCTTGTAATGAGAAATGTCAGAGTTATTTTGTTTAGATGAAACACATTTTGACTACTGCAGTGGTGACTCTTCTAGAGGCCAGAAAAGGCTATGTGGTTTTTTTATGCATCGGATTCAGGATTGCGTTGTGTTCTTATGAAAGGTGATTATATTGTTGCTTATGTATCTCATCATATTAGGACAGATAAGAAGAATTATCCAACCCATGAACTTTAACTTACATGTGTGATGCACACACTTAAGTATTGGTGACATAATATTTTCGAATAAAGGTTTACTATGTATTCAGACCACAAAAGATTGAGTCATATCTTCCCTCAAAAGATTTGGATGTACATTATAGGAATTAGTTAGAGTACCTTTAATCTTTCAACTTTAACATTGCCTATAACCTAAGGAAAGGGAATACTATTGTGGATGCATTGAGTAGGAAACTTCTAACCCGAGCAGTGAAAAAATCTTCATAAGAGTGGAATTTGATATATCTCTTTGCACAATTGCATATTAGAGTTTAAGATAAATGGGTTGAAGTTTCTTTAGCTAGTGTTTAGTTGACATACTCTCTTCATGAGACGATTCTTTAGGATCAAGATCTTGATGGTTAATATCGTAGAATTAGAGACTCTGTTAGGGTGGGGAGATAGTTTCCCATTGTTAATTATCCAAAGAGGGTGTTCTATGATATCATAATCATTTTTTAGTTCCATTAATGGAAAGGAAGGTTGTGATGGGGGATTGTCATAATTTCCAATGGAGTGTGCACCTAGTGACCACTATGATGTTCTATGACATTTAGATGTAGTTCTAGTATCCAAGTATGAGATGGGGAATTGCAGAGTTTGTCTCGTATTGCTATACATGATAGCAAGTGAAATCCGAGCAACAAAAACAATTAGGTTTACTTTAGACACATTCAGTCCCTACTTGGAAGTGGGATGAAATATATTTGGACTTTGTGATTAGTTTTCCTGGTACCCTGGTAAAGAAGAATGTGATATGGGTTTTTATCGACAGGCTGACCAATTCGGCTCACTTCATACCCATTCATGATACAACCAAAGTTAAGGAGTTAAAAAATCTCTACATGAATGATATCATTTGTTTGCAAAGAGTTCTATCTTCTAGTATATATTAGGGATCCTCAATTCACTTATCACTTTTGAAGAGGTCTTCATAAGGCACTGGTATCTCAGGTCCATTTGGGCATGTCCTACCATCTACAGTCAGATGGCCAGATAGAGAGAGCTATACAGATTCTTGAAGATATGCTCCATGCCTATGTTCTCGAATTTAGTGGGGATTGGGATGATCACTTGGGTATGTTTACGTTTTTTTATAACAATAGATATCAATTATTGATCTTAATGAAACCTTTTATGGCCTTTAATAGAGCCTTATAAATTTTTATTATGTTGGTTGAAGATTGGTTAAAGTTCTTTAGTTGGACCAAGCCTAGTGGAATAGACAAAAAAAGATCCAGTTAATTCGTCAGATAATTTTGACAACATAGAGATGATATAATCCTTATGTTGATCATTGTTGTAGACCTTTGGAGTTCTCAGTTGGTGACCAAGTGTTCAGAAAAGCTTCACCCCATTTGGTTCATCGACAACTTTGGAGGCAAGTGAAGCTTTCTCTTAAATTTGTGGGACCTTTGAAGGTTATTGAATAGGTGGGAAATTATTCGTACTATTTTTCAGTTCCACCATAGCTATCATTGATACATAACATAATCCATGTATAATAGATTATAAAGTTTTTATATGATCCATATCATGTTTTGAGTTGGAGTGATCTGAAAATTGAACTTGATTTATCTTTGACTGAGCGGCCGGTCAGGATAGTTGATTTTGAGACCAAGGTAGTTAATGGAAGGACGATACCTTTGGTTCATGTGTAATGGAATCATGGTTCTTATAATCAAGAGACATGAGAACACGAGGAACTAATAACATAGAAGTGACCTCATCTTTTTGGCATGGAAGCTTCTTCATAAGCTTTCATGGGATGAACGTTTTTATAGTAGGGAGGTTATAACATCCCATTACCATTCTGATAGGTATGATTTTATCCTTGTCATGGATTTTCTTTTTTTTTCGCTAGGTAGGGTTGAGAATGAATTGGGAGGATACCTATAGTGGTGAAGTAAGAGATTTGGTGGACTCTCAACCTTAACTGATATTTTCTATAGGCTACCAGAGGGTTACAAGTTGTGTAAGTGGGTTACACAATGTGTAATGGTTTTTGGAGGAAAGTTGTGACTGGATTCACGTTTTGAAGGCTACACATCGTGATTATGCTTTAAATGTTTTGAGTTATTTAATGAACAATTTTCAATTTAAAGAGACACATTTTTTAGTGGTTATGAAACTTAACTATTTCATGAAGTGAAAGGGTATTACACATCATATAATACCCCAACTGTGTTTTTTAAAATGGGAATCCTAGCTATGAACACTTTTCTCCTCCACTCCGGTTTCTTCTCCCTCAACCTAAATCATTCCCTAGGTTTTATTGAAGCTACCCAACCTTCCCAAATCCTTTCATTTCATGTTTGATCATCATTGTGATTACAGTGTGATTCCCAGATAAGCATTCCCCTTTATTCTTCATATTTATCTCTTTCCACACCTTTGAGATTTCAATAGATCATCCTAAAATTGATGTATCTATGCTAAGTGATGTTTTATATTATCTCTATGTTGAGTTTTGAGGTCTTTTACACCTCCATTCTCATTGACAGGTGCTTTTGTGAGTGTTGATTTTTTGGAAATGGTAGCCAATTCCATCATATTTATCCATATTGATTAACTTTGAGTTGATTTATTTATTTAAACTAATGATTTAAATTGAATTTATAATACTTTATTTCTATTGGTGTAATAAAATTCAATTCCAGTGAATTGGGATGTTTGAAATGGTTTTGGCATGAGAATTGGAAAACCCCCAATTCTATTTAATTAGGGCATGTCTATGGAAACTGGTTGATTAAAATTGTTTAATTTAAATTGGAGTTTTTAGGTAATGTATTTCAATTAAATTGTTCAATTTAATTGTGGAAATGAATTTTGAAATTTATGGAATTGGTTTTTAATGGATTTCAAACTTATAAAAATGGCTTAAAATATTTTGATAGAAACCCAATGGTTTTATCTTGTAAAATAGGCATGTTTATTATTAAAATTTATTTTTATTTTAAATTTAAAATTGGAATTGAAATGGAATATTTTGATTTATTTTATTTTAAGAAGTCTTAAAATAAATTTCTCTTAATTGATCGTGTAAGAGAACATGAAAGCCTTAGGTAGTTTTTATGTTATTTGAACACACTCTATGCTATTACAACGTTCTACAACATACATGTTCTGAGTCAAATACCCAATGGGATGGTGATAAGTCACCTTTTTGAGTGTAAGGGGGAATTTTGTATACACAAATTTATAGGATCACTTAGAGAGTGCATATTTCTATAGCCTGGAACATGCAGACCTTTTGGTAGATGACCATTTTTCTCACTTGTTTTATATTTGAGATATAATTGTATGAAAATGTTTTAAAACTGTTTTACATGCTTTCTGAATTTAAATAATCTATTTTATGTAACTATTTTATCTAATACATTGTTTTGGAAATAATCCATCACTTGTAAAGCCATTACTTAAAGTGTGTTTCCATCATATGAACTCTATAACATGATTTTTTTAAATATGATTTAATAATTATAGACCTGTTTATTTTAAAAATTGAAAGTATTACTTTGGTTAATCTATTATTGTTATCTATTATGGAATCCTTGGTGATACCATACCGGTATTTTTATCTCACATCCTTCTTGTGTCTTCTAGTGTTTGTAGATTATCTCCTTCCAAGTTTGAGTAAGGGGAAAGGATATCATAGAGGTGGATCAGGATGTTGAACCATGGTCTTGGTGAGTTGTATCCTTAGGGATGTGGATGTTTTCCTATTTTAGTATTTGGGTTATAGTACTTTGGGATTTTTATTCCCTGTTGTATTTTGGTAGTTTACTCATAGTGGAGTTTCTTTTGTTATGAATACTGACTTTTCTCTTTTTACATCCATAATGTTTTTGGAAAACACCCTTCCCACTTTCAATTTTTTGATGCCAGGTGTTAGTCACTAACCCATGGGGATCAGGAATGCCCTTTAGGCTATGTCATGACCAGATTGGTTATCGAGTTACCAAGGTACCCAAATTGGTTTGTGACACTACATCAATTTCAAATACTCCATATAGAATTCCCTCGATTGAGTTGTATGAATTAAATTAGTAACTCTAGGAGAATATTGACAGGGGATTCATTCATCCATGTGTGTCATCTTGAGGTGTGACTATTATTTTTATTAAGAACAAAGATGGATCATTGCAACTTTACATTGATTATTAGGAACATAACAATATCAAAAATAAGAATAAGTATCCTCTTACTCATATTGATGACTTTTTTGAACAACTATACATATATAAATACTTTCAAAGATTGATATTCATTCTGTATATCATCAATTAAGGGTCAATAAAAAGAATATTCATAAGAAAAAATTATGTACAAGGTATGGGCACTACGAACATGTAGTGATTCAATTTAATTGTAATAATTCCCCCACTATCATTAATAATTTTATAAATAGAGTCATTTGATATTACCTTTATCAATTTTTCATAGTCTTTATAGATGATATTCATATATATTTAGAGAGTAATCAAGAGCATGAATACTACTTGATGATTTTACTAAATACCCTAATGAAGGATAAGTTGTATGAAAAATTTATAAATTGTTAATTTTGGCTACAAAAAGTTTCATTTTTGGGTCCCATAATCTCCAGAGAGGATTAATCGATGTATCCATACAAGATTAAATTTATTTAAGGTCGGAATATATCAACCAATATGACTCACATCCATAGTTTTCTTGGTCTTGATGGTTATTATCAACGATTTTTAGATAATTTCACAAAATTTTCAAATCAACTCATGAAGTTAACTTGGAAGGGAGCCAAGTTCCTTTAGAAACCTGAATGTGAAGAAACATTCAAGGAACTAAAGAGAGGGTTAGTCACTGTACCTATTCTTGAATTACTCAATATCAAAGAAAGTTTTTTAATCTATAGTGATGAATTGAAGAAGTAATGAGACGAATTCTCATGCAGAATGATATGGTGAAGTCATACACATCTTGATAGTTGAAGGTTCATGAAAAAATACCCAACTTATGATTTAAAGTTAGTTGAGGCATGTTTTGAATTAAATATATAGAGGAATTATACTTATAGTAATAGTATGATATATATACTAATTATAAAATCTTCAAGTATATATTAACTCAAAAGGAATTGAATATTACCTAGAGAAGATGTATGTAGTTGATTAAATATTATGGCTCCTTAATATATTACCACATAAGAAAAGAGGACAATGTTATATATGCTCTTATTTGAAAGGGTCATGAATGATTAAATATGATAAGGATCAGAAAAGATCTAATATTTTTTGGATTTTGAAAGGATGGATCTAGAAATTTTGAAAGAAGGGGAGAAATATTATCTTTCTCAAATGAATGTTCAACCACATATACATGTAATGATTAAGGAGGTTTAGAAGGGAGATATAGATCTATTGAAGAATGTGAAAATGTCCCTATGTTTAACCTTGATTTTGATGGAATGATAACGTTCATAAACCGTGTATGTTTCCAATAAATACCATACTTAAAGAATGTATTAATTAATGAGGCTCGCCGTTTATCATTATCTATTCATCCAGGAATTAAAAAGATGTTTAGAGACTTAATAAAGTATTTCTGTTGAGACTCATGAAGAGAGATGTTATAGAGTATGAATATTGGTTCATGGTATGTTAATATGTTAAGTCTAAGAGATATAATTATAAGGAGATGTTACAACCATTACCCATATCTAATTGCAAATAGGAAAACATCACCAAGTTTTTTTCATTAGACTCCCCAAAAATTCTAAAGGAAGAAATGATATTTGGGTTATAGTTGATCACCTTAAAAAGTTAGAAAAATTCATTTATACCATAAATGATTTATCTATTGATCATATTTCTAGAATTTCCATTAATTTAGTAGAATGGTAACATGGATTACCAAATTATATTGTATCTAATCATGATCCATGGATTACCTCAGTATTCTAGTGTAGTTTTCATTACGATATAGATATATAAATTTTTTTGTTTGATGTATCATATTAAAATAGATTTTTAGATTGAGAGAACCATTCAAACCCTATAAGATATGATGATATCTTTAGATATGGATTTCAAAGGAGGTTGGGATCAACATTTTCATATTGCTAAGTTTGATTACAACAATATATTTCACGTAAGCGTTTAGATAGATCCTTATGAATCCATTTATGGAAATAAGTGTAGAACTATATTGTGATGGAATGATGTTGGATAAATATAGCTATTGAGACCTGATCTTGTTGAGGAAATTGTAGAAAAAAATCAGATCCATTTAGTAGCTTATAAGTGAATATTGGAGTTGAAAAAAAAGTTACAATGATATTCATTAGTGAAATATGGATTTTGAATTTAGTGAGAAAGAATTTCTAAAAATTTCTCCAAGGAATAATATCAAGATATTTGGAAATAATGTAAAGTGTATCCCTATATATATTGGCCATGTTGAGATTCTTGATTGAGTGGGGATGGTATCTTATCACGTGGTGCTTCCACATAAACTATCTTAAGTTCATGATGTGTTCCACGTATCTCTCAAAAGGAAGTAAATACCTGATCCATCACATGTTATAAACTCATAGGTTATACCTATATATCATGATATTTATTATGAAGAAAAATTAGGAGAAATAATGTATTTTAGAGAAAAATTTCTATGGACCAAAAATTCTCAGATGGTTAAAGTTCTATAGAGTAATAAAAAATTCAAAGAAGCTACATAGGAACCTGATGATGTGATAAAATAGAGATATTTTCATTTTTTTTTTGTTTTTGAATGATGGAATTTAAAAGGATAAATTAATTTTATAGGGGTAGAATGTAACACCCTGATTTTTATAAAATAATACTCTTTAAATAATTTTTAATTCTTTGATAGCTTTCTTTACACACAACACTGAGTTTAAACGAACAATGATATACTATTTAAATTTTATTATTTAATGTAGTATTTATCACCTAGCCATTGGATTTTAAGGTATGAATATAAATAAACAAATTATGAATAATTTATATTTTAATCACGTATAAAATGAATTCTTTTCTTATCAATTAATTATAAATTAAAATTAAAACCATTTGAAAATAAAGGAGTTTCTTTTCTAAATAACTGTTTTTATGAACACAAAGTGTTTATATCCTAATATTTGAAATTAATCACTATAATTTAATTATTTTAATGTAATTTATATATTTTATATTCAATCAAATTATTTTACATTCATTTATAGTTTTTCTAGGCATGGGATGATAAAAAATCCATTTTTATTCTTAAAAATGTATTTTTCTAAAAAAATAGTTTTCTTTACGTTTTTTAAACTTATTTTAAAATTAATTTCATTCACCTATTGAAATTTAATTTTAAAAAATATATTCCATATTTATAATCACAAGGTAAAAATTTGGTAAATTGGTCTCATTTATTTTAGACATTTTGAATAGTAACTATGATAAAATTTATCACATTGGTAAAGGGTAAATTAGGTTAACCTAGGATAATACGAAATGTTAAGGTATCCATTTTTCATATTAATTATAATTAGATAAATTTAATAAAAAAATTATAATATTGTGATTTAATTTTACTTTTTTAAGGTAAAATTATCTATGAAAAGGACCTATATAATATTTAAAACAATGAAAAATACAAAATGTCACTCTCTTAGTTTAATATATATCTTATGTCTGCACATAAGAAAAAGTGTAAGTTCTGAAGGAATGTTAATTGTTTTTTTTCTTGTATTGAAATTATTTTCATAAAGGTAATTTATTTATATTTTTTGTTAATTATATAATTTAGTTAAATTATTATTTAATGGTGAAACATTATTTATTCAAGTAATAAAATAATAAAATAAATGATTTTAAAAATATTAGAAGTAATAAAATTTAAGTGAATTTGTGTGTTACGATAATGTTGTGGATAAATATAATTTTTTTGTTTGTATTAAAATATTATATTCTAATTTCATATTTTTCTTGGTGTCTTTCAAGTCAAATTCATTGAATAGTTCCAAAATCGACACTAATGATATTTTATAATAAATAATATTTTATTAAATGATTTAAAATTAAAAATATCCTTTATTTGGTCTGTTGAATGTAACATGGTTTAAAATATTACCCCTTATCCATTTATGGGTAACTTTCTATTTATGGTTACATTACTAACCCTTTAAATTTGAAATAGTTATCTCTATGATTAAGGATAAAAATGGTTAATGAAGGACTTAATAAAAAAGGCTTGGTTTAAAATGACTTCAAAACCTACCAAAATTTCATTGTATGATATTATTTTTACACTATCCAATTTTACTTTGAATTCATGTCTATTTGGAAGCATTTTTCTTGAAAATTAATTTATTATATTTAAATCTTTTGATAAATTCCAAGTGTATCCTCTCACTTACTTAAAAAAGAACACATATCCTTTATATTATTTACATCAACATGAGAATTATAGACTGACTAAACCCAATAAAATAATATTATAAAATTACATAGACACATTATAGAGGTTTTGGTCTCCATAAATGACTAACCTTAGTGTTCGTAAGAGGATATCTAAAGGAGTTATTTCAAAGAAGAGGTAACAACATTAACTGATCACTTTATTATAACTTCTTATTTTAATTCCTTTAAATATTTTTACTTTATCATAAAATAATAAATTTAGTATCATAAATATAATTATATGTTATTATGATTATAAAACCACCCTTATCCACTCCCTTTCTCATCAAATGGGAAGTGTATGTATCATTTGTATGCACGTAAGACTTACTATCTCCACATAGCGATGAAATTCATTTTCTATCATCATCTTTTATGGTTGGTATTATGAGGGGTTTATTGTTTATATATGATTTATGACTTAATTATTCTTATATAATGATAATATAATATCTACCTTAGATGAACTCATCATATATATCCCCTCAAACCAGTACTTGACTCAAAGCATCACATACCCAAAGGGTGTTCCCGATCCCCAAAGACTAACAACTAGCAAATGGGAATAAAAAATAGAGGGAATGATTTCACCCAAAATAAAGTAGAATATATATATATATATATGATGGGAAGAAAAAATGGAATATAAAAATAATATATATATATATATATATATGTCATATTAGACATGAAATAGAAGTAACGATACAACTCAAAAGGAGATAAACAATCTCCAAGATATATGTCCAACTATTAAGCATAAATAAAACCAAAACAAATACTCCATGTCATAGAATTCGAAAACTACCACCATCTCCCAACCAGCTACATAAAAATTTCTAACATAAACCTCACCACTTCACTCTGGAACCTAAAATTTCCCCCTATAGAAATACATAACATGTTATACATAATGATTAAGGGGTGCACAGAGTGTGAGCTAAACATTCTCAATATATAACACTATGAAATTATAAAACAATAACATTGTATTAAATAAAGTATATGACATGAAACACCAATATTATAAGAAAATATAACCCCTCAAGACTTTAAATTATATTTATATTTTAAAAAAATCAATCTCTTCAGTTGTTGGCATTACACACAACACTAAGTTTAGCTTGTATTTCACATAAGAAATAGTTTAAATGAAACATGACATATTATTAAAATATTTATATTTAATCTGATAGTTATCACATATATGATAAATTTATGGGTATTAATAGAACTAACTAAATTATTAAAATCATGGTTATCTATCAATTATAAATAAAATAATAATCAATTAAAAGAAAAATAAAATGTTTTCTAACAAACTATATTTTTCTAAAAGATGGATTATTTATGTATTTCACACATAATTAAAAATTAAATTTTAACACTTTTATAAACATTATTTAAAAAAAAACTTATATTTAAAATTATCAAATCAAAATTATCTTAGGGTGAATCTCTGGTTTTTTTCTGAAAAGGGTTATTTTTTATGAATATTGAAACATACTGAATTTTAATTGAAGAATGCCTTTTCATTTAAATAATTTATAATATTAAATTATATTTTGAATTGGTTTTAAAGTAAAAATAGTTAAATTTTATATCTTTTATTCTAATTTAGGTCATTGGAATAATTTTCATATTAAATTTAGATATAAAAACATTTTAAACTTTTGAACATTTTCTCTATGAAAACCTGCTTTCTTATCACGTATGCAAGATTAATTTTAAATTAAATATTTCCACTAAATAGAATTGAATTTTTAAAAATGGATTCTATATTTAAAATAAAAATTATTTATATTTTATAATAAGTTCAACTTAATTTTTGACCAAAATGAATAGTGAAAATAGTAAAAATTAATTATCGCGGTTAAGGTAAAAATAGATTTACTTAGAGGGAAAGGGGGGAGGGGTAAACTAAGAATTTAAGGGATAAAATGACTTAAATTTTTTTATAAACCAATTGGATGGACATATTTATAACCTATACCATCTAGTTTTGGGAATAGAACATTTTAGAGGCTTGTGGAAGGATAAAAACGTGGGTATGACTGATTATTTTCAAAAAATTACTAGTATACCACTCACCTCACCTATAAAAGGCCTCCACATATCCTCTATACTTAAAAATTTTATACCCTTTGGTTTCAGTGAATAAATATCAAAATAAATCCCAAAATTCCCTACTCTCATCCTAAATGTTTTATTTTTGGTCGAAATCCAACCTCAGAAGGCTTTGATGCAAACCTAAGGAGGATACCCAAAGAAGAGGTAATGTTCTTCAATGAGAACATTTATTTTATTTCATCCTCTACCTCCTATAATAATAATTAAAACATGATGATTTAATAACCAATGTATCTTTGATATACTGATATATTTTTTATAATAAGGTAAGGAACTAAAACCGTTTCAACTTTCATCAAATGGGTTGTGAAATCATCATTCGTGTGTACGGAGGATTACTGCTTCATAAACTGATGTCATTAATTTTTCCATTACCACATCTCACTATTGGGGATGATGATAGATATAAAGAATATATATGATATTTATAAAAAAAATTATACCACTAGATTCATTATATCATATATACTATTTTTTACTTTCTATTCCATAGGGGACATGATAATGTCACTCATGTGTATGACAGACTATCGCATCATGAAGCGATGTGATTCTTATTTCACTAACACTTTTCATGGAAAGTAATAAGGATAAAATTTTTATGATTATATACGAAATAAATAATTATAATATTCATGAAATATTTATCATTTGGAAAATATAATATTAATATATATTATTTTCCTTCTTACATTTTCACTCAATGAATGATGATAACATCATTCATGTACGTGTTGATTACCACCATCACTAAGTGATGTGAATCTATTATCATAAAAATACCACATTTATGATATATATCTGTATATTCAAATAATTAATATGATATATATGATATTATTATAATTTTGGAAAGATAAAATATTACTTACCTTATTTCTATGATGATCATTTGAAAATGGAAACGTTACTCATGAGTACGTACAAACTACCATCTCCATGATCGTAACATATTTCTTTTCAAAACCATATTCAATGATTATTTTTGATTTTTTAATTTATGTAAACATATTATAGAAATTTCCTAATTATTATTTTGGAGATGATTGAACTATATAACATGCACAAGACCTGGAACTTTCATGATAAAACACGAATGAGAAAATAAGGTAATTAACACCCAAAACAATGAAAATAATGAAAGATAATTAACAATGAGAATAAAATGATAATGTATGATATTATAAGTATTAATATGGTTATGTTGTAAGTTATTAACAGGGTTAAAACCACTATACATGATGTTATGTAATGTTAAATAAAAAAGAAGTGTGAGGTAAGGAATTTTGCCTCAATTGCATTTCATTAGAGAATATATTATTATTGTGCACATAATTTATTTTATATATTTCACATACTTCCCATTTGACATATAGTATCATGATTAATTCATTTTTCATGGTATTTTAAGTTTCAATTGGAAATATTTCTTATAATGGGGTTTTGAATTAAAAGGCATAAAGTGGTAAAGAATTTCATAACTCAATTTTATTTCATTGTATTAAACTACTTCTTCGCTGTCTTTGGTATCATAAGATAATTATTGTAATTAATATTTACTATATTTTTTTGATTACACTTTTTTATGTGGATTTATACTTGATACACATAATTTATTCATTGACTAACTCTCATTTCAACATTATAGTTATTTTAAGGGTTTATTTCATAATATATTTATAATTCATATTTTTTATTCTTGAATTTTAGTTGATGGGAATTATTTGACCATTCAGTAAAAAACATTTTAATTTTATTCTACTAAAGTTATTCATTGTATTTTTAATTAACAGTACCATTTTACTCTTGTAATTAAAATGTTTTAGAAATGGTTTTTAAGATAACCTGATTTCAATTCTCTCTTCAGTTGGATACCCATTTTCTATAAAAACCCTATTTTATAAAAATATTTTCAAAAATATTTCTAACCATTTAAAAAATTATTTATTAAATATTATTTTACCATTTTTTAATTTTTTAATTTTTAAAGTAATATTCATGTTATTTTCAAAACAATGTTCATTTGTATTTTACCAAAAAAGTAAAAGGAATCATTGTTTTAACATGCATGGTATGAATGTAATTTTTATATATCCTAACCACTAAAATTTGTTAAAGAATATTTTATAAGATTCAAATATTATTTTCAAGGAAACTTATGTTAAAAAATTATTTTACCTTTTAGTTTTTAATATTTATTTAGAAAAAGGTTTAACAAAATGTTTTATGTTATTAAGAAAAATTATTTTTTAAATGAAAATAATATTTCCTCTAGAATTTTATGAAATATATTTTTATAGTATTTATATTCATCAATGAAAAAAACCTTTATTATTACTTAAATTGTTATATGCTGTATTTATATCATCCTAATTATTTATATGGATGGTTTATTATTATTTTAACCAAATAAAGTATTGGTATTCTCATAATTGATTCATTTTTGTTGTCCTTAACTTTCCCTTGAAATATTCACTTTTCTATGATCATTATACATTTAATTTCCTTAAATATCCATCTTATTTATAATAGATCTGTTTATTTAATAAAACAAATCTCATTATTACATATGGTGTTTTACTTTGAATGTTATTTGATTGACTAGGTAAATATTGATAATATCAATTATTTCTTCATTGTAGATATTTAATGGTAAGTCATATTAATTCATGAATTAAATCGAATATTCAATATATGAGGAATTATTTGGACATGAATTTATGGATGTATACCATTTATATAAATCCTCTTGATTCATTGTTATGTCTCATAATAAAAATTATTTGGCCAAACCCTATGATTTTGTACCAAATAGTTTTACCCTATCACATGGAAGGTCATTTTAGTAGAAGTATTGTTGTCCAAATCAGATCATCATTTACCCAGTTTTTTTAAACCACCTTATGAAAGGTATTGATAATATTGGTATCGCGTGCCTGATACATGACGCCCAATAATTAAGAATTTCATTTAATTATAATTTAGTTATTATTATCCGTGTTATTTTCGCTATTATATTATCTATGGATGTATTTCATTCTCAGTTATTGATTAAATGGAATGTGTATTTAGTTATTACCTTGTAATATTGATTATTCCTTATATATTCCTATATTAAAGTTATTTAAATGGATTTTTTGTTCAATTATTTTAATTTCTATATAGATTATTATTTATTTATTTATGATAGATTATGCTTTACTTAACCCTTACTGAGAATTTATGCTCATCCTTACATAGTTTACTTTCTCAAGAATCTATGAAGTATACTATGTTTGATATGAAAGGATATATTAGGGAAAATAATGTTATTAAAGAAGAAATTATGGTGTAATTTGTGTTTTTATATAAAATGAATTACTCAAATATCTATCTAGTTTACCAAGACTACTAAACTATTCATTACATTGGGATGTAATTCCTTGAATCTTCTTCCAATGTATTAAATAAGACACAAGATCTGGGATACTAGGGTTGGAGTCATTATTGTTGGTATGAGAGGAAGTTTAGTAGAAAACATGGAACAATATTTTGTAAAACATAGATGAGAGATTATAACCCTATGAAAAAATTTTGAGGATATGTTTATAAGAACATCCTAGTATTTTGGTAAGGTAGAGTTAATGTGGGTTTTCCTGAAAATACATCACCATATAAATATTGAAAATGGATGTGGTTATAAAATTGAGGTACCTTGGTGTAATAAATCCAAAAATGGAACATTGGTCTTGACCCTATCATCACATAGTGCACAAAAATAGGCCTTATTATGCACCTAGTTTGAAACTCCAAGGGTATGTGCTTAGGATAATTCACATTATTTTTACAAACCATTATGAAGCATTTGAAAATAAAGATATCCCAAAGAAACCATGTTTTTAATTACAAGATTATATATGCATAAATATTTCAATTTATATTAGGTATTTCATTATTTTTGTAATTATAAATTATGTTTCATAAAGATATAATCCAATATAGTGTATTATATCATTTAAAAATGGCGCCTAGAAGAAGGAATTGGAACCGTATCAATGCACATAATCCAAAGAGTAAGAAAGATCATTTCTTGGATGGTCCTATGATAATATTTTGAAGGGAACTATTCTCCAAAACATTTTCATCATATGAGGATATAATATTATATGATAATAAGATAGATAAATAATTATCTAAGTATTATTTCTTTTAAGGGAATCAATATAAGAAGAGGTTGATAGAGAAAAATACGGATAAAAGGAAGAAGTGAAAGAAGGATTTTCCAAAATGTAATAACTGTGGAAAAAACACCCTGGTGAGTTCTTAAAATGAATGGGAGTTTTCTACATGTGTAGAGAGAAATACCACTATGCTTGATATTTAAAGGGTAAGAAAAAAATCTACCAATATACAATTCTTCAACTGTAAGGTGATGATACACTATAGAAATCAATGTCTCAAGAATTAAAGGAACATACCTTAAGAGAAGCTAATGGATCATGGTCAAGCTTATGCTATTAAAAAAATGAAGAGGAATGATTAATTGGTTATGTTTGGATTCAAGAATAATGTTAGTTGCATATTTTATCAACTATATCCTAGTTATAAAAATTATGAAATATATAAGGATTTTGCTACATTAATTTTTCATTAATGATTTGAAAGAATGTGTTGAACGGTAGAAATGACCAAGAAAAATGATTTAGTGGTAAGTTGAACTTATAGTAAAACACATGATTGAGGAAAGTTAATATGTTCTAAATATTGAGATAATGATGTTGAGATAAAGAGATAATTGATATAGATAAAGTAAATAAGATAATTTTAACTACTATGAGACTAATTAATGATTTGTTAATAAAGTGATTTATACTATCATTAACGGATTTTAAATCATATTTAGATTTAATAATTATATCTAATAATATGTATTTTACTTATAGAATAAGGGAGAATGCATATTTTTGATAAATTTTTATGGAAATTCAGTTTATTAAAAAGTTTTAAAAGAATACATGATGAACATATTCACGTGTGTAGAATGTGATGGTTAAGAGATAATTCATGTTTTTTGGGGGATTAATGGTAAGCTCATTTTGGAAATTCCGTGATCTTTGTTCTAAATTTTTGGATCTTAATCTTTTGGAAGGGAAATAAGGTTAACCATTTATGAAATGGTTTAATTTGAAATTTTTATAAGGATTTATATATTAATGTATTACTCCACCACATAGAGATTTATTCATATTGGATTACCTATTCTAACCATTTTTTGATAATAATAACTAAATATCAAAGGAAATAATTATCATTATATTATAGATATTATGACCCATTAAAGGTGTATTTTAATACTTCAGCCATAAAAACATCATTTTTTTGGATATTAATTTCATGGAGTAAGGGATGGATTAAAAATTAATTAAAGTGAAACTAAAGTATGAAAATGTGATTAAAAAATATAATCATATCAAGTAATTATACATCATTATCTTCACAAACAGTAAAATAATTCCTCAATTTTAGAAAAAGGATCCAAAAAAATTATCCAATTAAATTTATATCAAATGAATTAGATGGAATTTTAAATCATCACAGATTTATGGTTTTGAGGTCCTTAACATTCCATTTATCACTTAATTTATTGTGACCAATGACCTCTATCTTCCTCTATAATTATTTATTCTTTTCTTTCATGTCCGTATCCTAACGTTCTACAATTTTTCTCCTACTTAGAAACCTACTTATGTATTATTCCATATGAACTTTGTACTTTCCTTTCTCTCTTATAAATATGATGTTTTATTAACCCTTATATTATGTGGATTTTTCTAAAATAGTATTTCCAAATTTCAAACCCTTGATTACCGAGATCAATTCTAAATTACGAGGATGCAAAGTATTTATGTTGGGGAGAATATAACACCTGTGAATTATAAAATAACAAAATTGTATTTAATAGAGTGTATGAAATGAAACACCAAGATTTGAAAAAAATATAACACCCAGATACTTTATAATATATTTATATTTAAATAAATTCAATAAATTCAATAGCTTTTATTACATATAACACTGATTTTATCTTGCATTGCACGCAACACTGAGTTTAAATGAAATGTGGCATATTATTAAAATATCAATATTTAATATAATATTTATCACATAGCTGATAAATTTTAAGGTAAGAATAAAAATAAATAAATTGTGAAAATTATGGTTATCTATTGATTCTAAATAAAATAATAATTATTTAAAATAAAAAGAAATTTATTTTGAAAAATAATATTTTTATAAAAGGAAGATTAGTCATGCTTTGTGAACATATCTAAAATTTAATTTTTAAAACATTTAGAGAATTTATTTGAAAATATACAATTAATTTTTGAAATAATCAGGTGAAATTTGTATTAAGGTGAATTTTAGGGATTTTTTCAGAAAATGTTCTTTTTTTTATAGTGAAAAATACTAAATTTAAATTGAAAACCACCTTTTCATTTAAATAGTTTATAATGTAAATTATAATTTTAATTATTATTAAAGTGATATTATTTCAATTTTATATAATTTATTCCAATTTAATTAATTAGAATCATTTTTATAATGAATTTAGATATAAATATTTATAAACTTTTTAACATTCTCTCTTTGAAAACCCGCTTTCTCATCACGTCTGTAGGATTATTTTTAAGTTAAAATTTTCCATTTTTGTGAATTGGGTTTGGAAAAATGTATTTAATATTTATAATAATTATAGTATATATTTTATAATAATATAAAATTAATTTTTTCACAACAATAAACAGTGAAAACTGTAAAAATTAATTACCACGGTTAAGGTAAAAATGAATTTACTGGGGGGGGGGGTTAAACTAAGAAGACAAGGGTCAAAAATGACCTATAAAAGTTTCCAAAACCCATTTAACAGAATTTTTTGAAACTTAAATCTTCTAGGCTCTATAATGGACCATTTTTTGGCCTTTTGGAATGATATAAATGTGGGTAAGATTGAATATTTTCAAAAAAAAAACAAGTGTGACACTCATCTCACTTATAAAAGGACACCACCTCTACTCTCTTATTCACAACTTCATAACCTTTTATTTCGGATAAGAACTACCCTAATAAATTAACAAATTCAATAACCTAATACAAGAAGAATTATTTTGGGTAGAAATCCAACCATGGAAGGCTTTGGTGTAGACCTAAGGAGGATACCCGAAGAAGTGGTAATGTACTTCAACGAGCACTTTAATTTTATTTCCTCATCCACCAACTTAAATTATTTTTAAACCATAATGATATAATAAAATTAACATATTAAATGTAATAATATTTTATTATAATAATTTCATTAACTAAAACCATATCCAATTCCATCATGTGGGTTATGAAATCATCATTCGTGTGTATGGCAGATAGCGGCCTTGGAAATCGATATCATTTATTTTTCCATTACCATCTATCATAGTTGGGTATGAGGATGGATATAAATTATATATATATATATATATCTGTGTGTGTGTGTGTATTATATTTATAGAATCATTATACCTATGGTGTCATTATATCATATATACATTTTCTACTTTCCATTCCATAGGGGATATGATAATGCCGCTGGTGTGTACAATAGACTACCGCCTCACGAAGCGATGTGATTTGTATTTCACTAACTCTTTTCATGGAAAGTGATATGGATAAAGTTAATTATTATATGTGATATAAATAATTATTTTATTCATGAAATAATTAAATTTCTAAAAATATAATTTTTATATTATTTTCATTCTTACCTTTTCACTCAATGAAGGATGATAACATAGTTCGTGTACGTATGAACTGCCACCTTCACAAAGCGATGATACTCACTTTTCATCAAAAACCCACATGAGTGATAGATATAAGTATATTTAAAGAAATAATATGATATATAGGATATTAATATAATTATAAAATATAGAATATTACTTACCTTATTTCCATGAATATCATTGGAAAAGGGAAATGTTACTTATGCATACTTATGACCTACCATCACTATAATCAAAACATACTATTTTTTTCAAAAAAAATTATGATTGGTTTTAAAGAATAATTGATGAAAATATATTATAATTATATCATTTTAATTATTATAGATATGATTAAACTATATAATATTCACATGAATCAGAACATTAATGGAAAATAATGAATGAGGAAACAAAGATATTAACACCCGAAATAATGAAAATAACGAAATATAATTAAAAAATGGTTACAAAATAATTATATAAGAAATTATAAATATTATTATGGTTTATATTTTAGTTAATAACATGTTTAAAACTACTATAAATTAGGATAAATAATTATCAATCAAAATGAAGTGTGAGGTAATGGATTTCATCTCGATTTCATTTCATTGAGGCATATTTTATTATTGTGCACCTAATGTATTTTATATAGTATATAAACTACCAAATTGACAATTTATATCTAGAATAATTCATTATTAATGTTATTTTAACTCTCAATATGATATATTTTATCTAATTTTATTTTGAATTAAAAGTAACCAAGTGGTAAAGAATTTTATAACTCAATTTCGTTTTATTAGGTTATACTACTCCTTTGGTGTATTTGATATTATATGACTATGTGTATAATGAATTTTTAATATACATTTTTATATTTCCAATACATTTTTGTGTATTTATAGTTGATACACTTAAATTATTCATTTATTAATTCTCACCTAAAAATTATATTCATTTTAAGGTTTTATTTAACGATCTCATTCTAATCGATATTTTTTATTCTTGAATTTTAGTTGAAGTGAATTATACTAAAATTTACTAATTTTTTTTTGATATTATGGATATTCATGATAATTTAATGTAATAATATCATTTTACAACTCTTTGGTACTTAAAATGTTTTTAAATAAAATATAATAAAATTCAACTTCATTCCCCTCTTTTGTCAAAAATTGGTTTTCTACCAAAACCCTATTTTATAAAAACATTTTAATTTTTTTACCATTTGAAAAATGATTTATTAAATTCATTTTTTCCTTGTTTAATTTTTAAGATTTTTTAAACGAATCTTCATGTCATTTTAAAAAAAATGCCTATTTTGTTTTTATAGAAATTGTGAAAGAGATTTTTATTTTAACTTGTACAGAATAAACAAAATTTCCATCCATCCTTACCACTAAAATTATTTAAATAATTCATTATATGTTTAAAATATTATTTTAAGATAAAATTATTTTAAATTTTTTTTGGGAACTTTTATTTTTTAAAAGTGATTTTCAAAATAAATGTTTTTAAAATGTTTTATGCTTTTAGAAAAGTGATTTTAAAATATAAAAGTATATTTTCCTGAAGAATATTTTTAAATATATATTTTATGGAATATATATTAAACAGTAACAATGATGATTTATTCTTAATACAATGGGTATATATTGTATAGATACCATCTTTATTATTTATATGGATGGTTTACGATGACATTAACCAAAGAATATATCGAAATTCACTTTCTTGATTAATTTTTATAGTCTTTATCATTCCCTTGAAATATTCACTTCTCTATGATGATTAAAAATTAAATTTGCCTTAAATATCCATATTATTTTTTAGGGATACGTTTACTTCTTAAACTGTATCTCATTCCTACATACGGTGTTTTACTTTGAGAGTTATTTGATTGACTGGGGAGATATTGATCATCCGTATTCTTTCTTCAATATAGATATTTAAGGGTAAGATATATTGATTCAAGAATTAAATAGATTATCTAATATATAAGGAATGATTTTGACATGTATTCATGGGGGAATTTATAGAAATCCCATTGATGCATAGACATGTCTCATGAGACAAATCAGTTGGCCAAACCCTATGAGCTTATACCGAGTAGTTTTAAACTGTCTTGTGAAAGGTCTTGATAGTAGAAGTATAGTTTTACAAAATATATTATTTTATACCTAGTAGTTTTAAACCAGATTGTGAAAGGTTTTGAAGTACATGTATCATGTGCCTAAGACATGACATCCAATAATTATGAATTTCCTTCATTTAAAATCTAGTTACTATTATCCATGATATTTTCAATATTGTATTATCTTTGGATACATTTCATTCTCAGTTATTGGTTAAATGGAATATGTGTTCATTTATTTACCATGAAATATTTATTATTCCTTATCTATTAATCCATTCAAGTTATTTAAATGGAAGTTTTGTTCAATAAATTACCTTTCTATATTGATTATTCTTAATTGATTCATTATAGCTTCTATTGTACTTAACCGGTAATATTAATTTGAGATCACCATAATTAATTTTCTTTTCTTAGGAATCCTTAAATTATACTATGTTTGATTTGAAATGATATTCTAGGTGGAATAATGTTATTCTAAAAAAATTATATTGTAATTTTCGTTTTCAAATGTCATGAATGACTCAACTATGTATATAGTTTACAAAAATACTAATATATTTGGTCCTTTCAGTTGTGATTTTTTATATCTTATGCCAATATAATAAAATAAACACTTGATTTGGGATACTTGGGTTAGGGTCGTTACAGAGTAGGATCCCACTCAGGTGTTCTATATCAAGTCATTATAAAACAATATGAATAGTGCAAAAATGTATAGAAAAAATGGCATGAAAAACAATGAAACATTTTTATATCAAAATCATAGAAAAATATTTTCCCCTTTTTATAAATTTATAAATAATCTAGGTAAAACAGTTTCAAATAATTTCATATACATCAAATTAGACAAATTAAATCATACATAATAGATAATATCAAATCCAATATAAACCAAAGAACATGTAACATCATGCCAAGGATCACCATAGGTTAGGTTAGTTGAGACACTCATATATAAATATAGAAAATTACACACATCAAATGTCTAGATATATGCATCTAATCTAGAGAGTAGAAGATCACCGCAGTAAGTGAACCTCCGAAAAGTTCTATCAAGTCCTTGTACAAAACACCTAAATATACATAGGAATCCACAAATCATTTATTGAAAATTTAAAATAATTACAAAGAAATAAAGTGTTTAGAGATGGAAAAGAGAAGAAAATCATGAAAGGAGTATAAAAGGGAGAGATATCTAATTCAACCAATCTTCAAATGTGTTGTCGGGCTGTTATTTATATGGAAAAAATTGGTCATGACATATTCTTGATCTTCACGTCATGAACCCTAAACCTGCGTTATATTGGAAAGGATCTCCAGTATTGAATGTATATATTTCATGGATTAATGATGTTTGGCCATCATCACATCATGTACAGGTGGTTCATGATGTGTACTCCATGACCAGTTGGATTTTCGCATTGAATCCTCATGGATTTCTCATCGTTCGGTTAGACTATTGTCATGATGTGTAGGTTGGATTCACGACGTGAACAATAAATTTCTTTAGTCATCATGGTTGGTCAAGGCTTGGATTAACAGCTTTATGCAAGCTGTGATCATCAATTACACGATGTGAATTTTTCCATGACAACATGTACTTGTCCATTTTTGCAGCTTTTCTTTCTTTCTCCCTTGGAAACTTGTGAAGCTCTATTTCCTAAAAAAATGGACATCTACCATGTGAATTATATAGTATATGAATGAAAAAATATGAAAAAGTGATAAAAAAATATATATATCATTTTGGCATATCAAATCCCCACAAACATGAATCATTTATTGTCCTCATGAAAAATACCTCAATAATGATTTCAAAAGGATCCAAAATTTTAATGCAAGAAATACATGTTATGTCCATGAAATTAAAGTAAGTGTACGAATCAGAAAAGTAAATATCCAAATTTAATCTCACCTAGTAAATTAGTCGTGCCTTCTAGTTTAAATTTTCAAAACAAATTCTATTCTTTTAGTGATAATCTTTTTATTTTTCTTTAATCTATATGCCCGGTTGCAATTTACCTCACAATTAATTTCTCTCACCACTCAGGGTAAAATCTATATAAGGTATGCTTCTAAACTGATTCCATGTTCCCAACCATACGCTTGTACTAGTTTTATAATCTCAACTATATAAAGACAAGTATAATAGTAATCTTAAGGAATTTTATCAACAAGGTTCTAATGACTATGAGGCTGTAGGTAGGTAGGTAAAAATGTGAAAATCAGGCACAAAAGGATGGTAAACTCTAAAGTAAAATGTAGATGTAAAAAGATGAGTGTGAAAAAATTCCCCCACCTGACGAGTCAGGTCCATACTCCATCATCTTAGGATAGATTCATATGTATTACAAGTAAGTAGCTAAATAATTGATTCTATTCTATTAATTTTTCTTTTTCATTTTTATTTTTTTAAATTCATGCCTTCTATAAATCTAACATCAATCACCTAAACATATATGATCCTTCAAGGGATTCACTGGTCTGGAAAATGGTGTTTTTTACCCTCCTAGTACAAAAACCATATCAATTTTTTTTCTTTTCTTTTAAATTTTACAAAGGGATTGAATACAAATTAGATACGACAAAAAGGTATATGGATCACATCTTTGTATTTAGGTGAGAATACTGCACATCTCTGAAAGTGAAAGCATCCTATTCTATCTGAATTTTTCCCCCACACTTGTTCAAAAATAATCTTTAAGAATTATAAAAAGAGAAGGGTGGTAAGGGAAATAGAATTGAAATAACTTTTCTTCTTACAAGTCATTTATAGAAACTATGGGATAAAGGAATGATGGATGTCTAGTGGGTCTTAGGTAAAAATGATATCAAAGGATGCCTCAATCATTTTAAAATTACACTTATTCAGTCATCATTTTGATAATATCACAGTGCAAGTTCACGTCAGTTTCTATGTCCTAGGTATCTTTCATGAAATATGCTTAGAAAAGAAAATGGTATTGAAGGCTTAGAATCCTCTTGGGTAGTGATAATAAAATAAAAAACTGGAAATTACAAGGGGTATAAATCTTATGTAATGAGTTAATTAATAATTATTTCAGAGATTTTGAATTTTAATTAAACTTATAAGCTCAGAAATAATTCTAAAATTCTAAGCAGTAGTGAAACATGGTTCTTAACATTATTATTTTTAAAATTATTTTCAATTTACATGGGCATAATGGTTTTCAAATTTGAAGCATGCATATCAATTTGAAAAATGTCTCTTAGAACTGTGATAATAATAAAAAATTGAAGTGTATCTCTGTGAAAATATGAGAAAGACCCCCCACCCACACACACACATGTAAAAGGAGACAGTGTCCCCATTGTCTATGAAATAATGGGTGGGAGTGGTGTGGCCATGAATATCAGGAATGGAATTGATATGGAAGTGATGAAGAAATTTAAAAAATAGGAAATAAATACCTTCTTGAGATGAAGTTGTATGACATGGGTGTGTTTGAGCTGTCTTAACATTGATGTTTTGATGCACCTGCAAAATATGTTAGTTGAAAAATCCTATACTATAGAACAGATTTTAATCCATAAGGTTAAACATTTTAATAGTTGAGAAACATGAAGGTTTAAAAATAAGGAATAATGGTAACCATTTTATTTATTGAATGGAAGTTTTTACAAAGTATTTCAATGAAACAATAAAAATTACAAGAATAAAAAGAAACTAAAAAACAACCATGGGTTGCCTCCCATAATGTGATAACTTATCATCATTAGACATATTTCCTTGGAGTTTAGTTGAATGGGAGTTTGAGGACATTGCCCTAATGGAATGGTTCTTGAAAAATCATTAACCGTTGACCATTAACTTTTAAAGGTGGTTCTCCATCTTGTTGAATTTCAATTGTTCCATACGGAAAATGTGGAAAACAACATAAGGACCAGTCCATCTTGATTTCATATTTCTTGGGAAAAGTTTCAATATTGAGTTGAATAGTAGAACCTTATTCCATGGGATGAAGGTGTGTCTTGCAATCCTTTTGTCAAACCATTCTTTTTTTTTCTTTATAAATTTGTGCATTCTCATAAGCAACTTTCCTTAATTATTTCAATGCAGTTTATTTCAATAACCACTTCTCTCTAGCCTTGTCTAACTCAAAATTTGGTTTTTTATGCCCCAGAATGATCAGTTCTCTCTCTCTACCGGGAGATGACATGGTTTTCCATAAACCAGTCAAAATGGGGTGCTGCTGATGGTTGTTTTATAAGTCGTTCTATAAACTCATAATGCATCATCCGGTTTCTAACTCCAATCATTTCTTCTTGTATTTAATATTTTTTCTAGGATCTACTTTACCTCCCTATATGATAGTTTTACTTTCCCACTCAATTTTGGGTGATATGGGTTCTAGTATTATAGCGGATCCCATATCATTGAAGCATTTTTCTCACCAGTTATTGTAGAAATATGTTCACCGATCGTTAATGAGTAGTCGTGGAAATCCAAAATGTGCAAACACATTTTTCTAAAGGAATTTTATTACAACGTTGGAAGTGTGATGAGTCATTTCTTCAGATTCATACCATTTAGACATGTAGTCCACTACAACCAGAATGTATTTCTTGCTATGTGAAGTGGGTAATGGTAACATAAAGTCGATTCCCCAGACACCAAAAACTTCAAATTCCAACATCAGGTTCTATGGAATTTCTTTTTTTGATGATATTCCCTATCCTTTGGCATATGTCATAGTGGTAGAAGAATCTCTTGGTGTCTTGATGTAATGAAGGCCAAAAAAATACACTTTGTAGGATCTTATCCACTGTGCGCTTAGGACCATGATGTCCGCCAGTTGGAAAAGTGTGGCACATTCTGATTACATTTTTCACCTCTTCATTTAGAAAAAAATTTCTAAAAAGGCCATTAGCAGAACACTTGAAAAGTATTGGTTCATCTCAAAATTAGTTATTGTCATCCAAAAGAAACTATTTCCACTGTTGATATGATAAATCTTTGGGGAGGAATCTTATTGCAAGAAAATTTGCTATATTGAAGAACCAAGGTATGGTCTGGATATTAAATAGGGTCTCATCAGAAAAATCTTCCTCAATATCATCATTGTTGTCTTTGATGATGGTAAGAGGTAGTCTAGAGAGGTATCATGCAATTACATTTTCTGTTCCCTTCGTATATTTGATTATTACATCAAATTATTATTGCAAGATAATCTCGCGTATCAACCTTGGTTTTTCATCTTTCATGGTCATCATGTACCGAAGGGCAGCATGATCCGTATTAACAAAAACTTTTGATAGAATAAGGTAAGAACAAAATTTATCAAAGGAATATATGAAATCTAGGATCTCCTTCTTTGTGGTTGTTTAATTAATTTAATCTTCATTTATTATGCAACTTTCATAATAAATTTGGAAGAAAATGTTATTTTTACTTTTTCCTAGACCAAATCATATAGTAAGGTCACTGGAATCACACATAAGTTCAAAATATTTTTCACCATTTGGTGTAATGATGACTGGAGATGTCATCGGTCTGTTTTTCAAGGTATCAAAACCTTGTCAGCATTCTTGATTGAATTAGAAAGGAACATATTTTGACAATAAGTGTGTTAAAGTACATGAAAATTTAGAAAAATATTTTATGAGGTGTTTATAGAATCCATCATAAATAAAGAGACTTCTGATACCCTTAATAGTGGATGGCGTAAGTAGATCCTTGAAAAATTAGATCTCTGCTGAATCTACTTTGATTACTTCATTGGAGATGTTGTGGCTGAGTATAATTCCTCCTTGCACAATGAAGTGACATTTTTCCCAATTCAGCACCATGAATTTTTCTTCACACCATTGAAGAACTAGTCCTAGATTTCTAAGACAGACATTGAATGATCTTCCATAAAATGAGAAAAAGTCCACTAAAATTTCAAGAAATTATTTGTCCATATCATGAAAGATATGTCTCATACATATTTGGAATGTTTATGGAGCATTACACATACCGAAGTACATGCGTCTGTATGCAAAAGTACTAAAAGGACAGGTGAAGGTGGTTTTTGGCTAGTCAGTGGGGTCAACTGCAATTTGATTATATCATAAATATCAATCGAGGAAATGGTAGAAATAATTCCCCTCTAGTCTTTCTATAATTTGGTCCATAAAAGGTAAGAGAAAATGGTGCTTTCTTATGGCTGGGTTTAAACATTAATAATTTACAAAAACTCTCCATCCAATGATAGTGTGTGTTGAAATAAGTTTATTGTCATCTATTCTTGTTATTGTGAGTCCTCCTTTTGTGGGAATGACCTAGAGGGGACTCACCCATTCACCGTCTAAGATAGGAAAGAATATTTCTACATCCATGAGTTTCTGAACATCTTTCTTGACAACTTTTTTCATGGATGGGGTGAGCGATCTCTAAGGTTGTCATTTTGGGTTTTCATCCTTTTCGAGTAAGATTCAGTGTGTACATTTAGTGGGATTGATCCCATTAATGTCTTCCACTCCCCAGGTGATAGACTTCTTGTGTCGTTTAATGACATCAACCAATTTTTCTTCTTGGTCTTGGGATAGTTTGGGGTTGACTATAATGAGAAAGGAGAAAGATTAACCTAGAAATGAGTACTTTAAAGTACTAGGAAGTGGTTTTAGTTCTAATTTAGGAGGCTGGATGATGGATGGGGTAAATGATGGCACAAAATCTCTAGTGATTGGTTCAATAAATTTTACTTTCTTGAAGTCATAGACTTCTTCTGCTTCTGTATGAGAGTCACCACTTTCTTCCTCGATGGACATATATTCTTCTCCATTTCGGGTGAGAGAAATGGCATGACAATCCGTAGTGTTGTCTGAGTGATTCACAACTCTAATTTGGTTGAATAAAGATTTTTCTACACCTAACCTAAATTTGAGATGTCCTTGTTTCACATAAATTAGTGCCCTTCCTATATCTAGGAATGGTCTTCTAAGTATAATGGGAACATCTCCAGCTTCTTCCAAATCCAAAACAAAAAATCAGGTGGGAAAATGAACTTTCCCACTTTTACTAGCACATCATCGAGAATTCCTCAGGTATACTTGACTGAGTTATTAACTAATTTAAAATACGACCTTGTTTCTTTGAGTTCCTTGAGTCCAATTTTTCCAAAATTACCCATTGGCACAAGGTTAATGCTTGCTCCATGATAAGAGAGTGCTCATCCAAATTTTCTTGTTCTTATCAAACAAGGGATTGAGAAGCTTCCATAGACTCTCATCTTCAATGGAATTTTTTGTTTTACAACAGTAGAGCATTATTCATTTAATGAGATGACTCCTAGGTATTCTATTTTTCTTTTTATTGATAAAATAACATTCAAGAACATGACATAAATGGGAATCTAGGTAATAAATTTATAAAAATGGATGTTGATATGTATTTTCTTGGACATATCTAGGAACTTCTTGTATTGTGTCTCTTGCCTAAGTTGTTTTCCTATCTCTAAATAGGGAAGAGGTGGCTAGTATGGAGGTAGGGAAACATATTCAGGTTCCTTATACTGATCATGTATATCTTCCTTTTCTACTTCTTCATGATGTAAGGTTTGATTGACTTCATCAACTTTTTCATCAGTTACTGGTTGTTTTCTCAGCTCTTCTTCTTGTGGCCTTGCTTCTTTGAGTTGTTAGAAGTCTAAAATATTTCCACTCCTCAGCACCACTTCCTCAAAATCCCCTCATGGGTATGTCTTAGTGTTACCGGGTAGTGTACCTAGAAATCTCTTAGATAAGGTCTTTGAGATTTGACCCATTTATACTTCTAGGATCCTTAGCACAGCTCTCTATATTGGCATATCTATCTCATGGGTCATCCTTATTTGATCAAAATTTGGAAAAAATGATTCTAGGAGGTTTTCAAGACTATTTTTTATAGGTTCTTTCTGAGGTCTTGGATGAGGTGGGTGAAATTTTTGTTCTATTTTAGGGAATGGTTTCTATTGATCTTTTGGTCTTGGTATAGGGTTCATCGGAGGGTATCATAGTGGTCCTTGAGCTCTGAATTGGTTATGTCCTCATCTCAGTTGAAAATAACCTTAATTATTCTAAGGTTGCTGCTGAGTAGGCCTCTGCTGATAGTATTTTTGCTGCTGAAATGGCAGGTTTGTTTGATTTTAATTGATGTAATTTCAATCTTGTTGTTTTTATTCATATCCATCTTTTCAGTCTTGTTATAAATGATGGACATTGCACATATTTCATGATTATAATTCCATTATAAGGGTAGGAGGGGGTTGAGTAGTTGGTATTTAAAATGCTTCTAACTTTTTAGTGAGATCTTCCACTTGCACTGATAGGCTTTTGGTTTCATCAATTTGGTGGATTCCATGCCATGGTTGTCCAAAACCACTATACTACAGAATGGAATTATGAGGGACTTCATATAAAATGGATCTTCCGGCTTCAGGAGTCTTGAACATGAGACCTCCATTAACGGATAAATTGACAACATTATGTGTTGTTGGTTGCAGTCCTTGATAGGAAGTTTGGATTTGTATCCACAGATCTAGTCCATGATGTGGGAACTTCCTCATTAATTATTTAAAGTGGTCTTATGCTTCCCAAGAAGATTCTCCATCAATATGGTTGAAATTTTGAAGGTACATCCGGAGATTCTAGGTCCGAATGGGTAGGAAGTATTATTCCATAAACTTCTTGGATAGTTTATCCCAAGTCGAAATTGACTCAGGATCTTGAATTTTTAGCTAGTCCTCGGCTCAGTCTTGTAAGGAGAATGGGAAGACACAGAGTCTTATTTCATCAGATTAAACTCCTTTGTTGGGAAAGGTATCTCAAATGTAGAGACCCTAATCTTGACGTATATAGAAATTACATTACTTTTTCGGAATACTTAGTACATAACAAAAACACACACACAAGGACCGTAATAGTTTAGTGTCTTTGGAAACTCGGAATATAATCTTCTAATCGTGGTGAAAGATCTTCAACATCTCCCATAAAGATCTTCCTTTTTTTACCTAAAACCTTTATTTATATCCTGGGGAAAATAAAACATAAAAAGGGTGAGCTCAAATTCTCAGTAAGGGTAAACAAAAGAAATATCAATCACGTCATATTCATGAGAACATATCTTTTGGAAATCTTAACCTGCAAAAGAGATCATAATTTCAAAACATGGGATAAATCATAGTAGTGAAATGTAATCCCAATAATCATAACTTAAAACAAGAAACTTTGTGGCATACACACATAATCATAGAGAATCATTTCTTATTAGTCAAGACTCATTTCCAAGACTATCTTAGTGGAAAACGTCCCTTTCTGAACCGAGTTCACTCCTCGTTTCAGTCCTGTTCCACTGAACCGGTATAACCTACCGTTCCAGCCATTTCTATCTAATGAGATATAAAATCTTTACCCAATGCATTGGAGGGAGATATAGGTCCCACCCATATAATAATTATACCATTCTTATGTGTGCCACAAAATCATAAACCATACATCATATCATAACCCAAGTAATAAAAATGGGATTCTTAAACATCGTGACATCATAAAACAATTCATATAAGATAAAGGAATTCATAAAAATAATTCCATCACAACATAATCAAATCAAGGTATTAATAGGGATAGAAAAAGAACCCTTTATTATCTTAGATGGAAAATAATTTTGATAAAACACTTGAACTCCATTCTTGAGGAAAATATCCTTTCTACTTCAAAAACATTTTTCATTTCTTAACATGTCATAGAATTTTAAACTAAAAGAAGTTGATTAAAAATAAACTTGAAAACTTGTAAGGGAATCTTCTTGGAAATAAATTTTTAAAAATCCATTCATGCCGTATAAGTTAAAAAAACATTCTTCTCGTACTTTTTGTCGGAAAAGTTAAAAAGTGCCACGTACGAAAAACGAAAAAAGATTCCTTTCATATCTTTTACTAAAAAAATCACCAAAGGGTAAAATTTGATATAAACTATTGTATAAGTATATAAATATTAAATATTGAGTAAACATGGATGTGGATGATAAAATACACCCCATTAAATACCAAAGAATAAACAATATTGGATAAAAATGAGATTGTGATATTTCCCTTACCTTAGGTCCGTTTTGCTTCGTAAGTGTCCGAACCTCCTCTTCTTTGAAGTGCCTCTTTGATATCTACTTTTAGGGCACTAAAATTGGTCTTTGAGGATAACCAGAACCTCTAGGATGTTTCTAGGGAAGTGGAGAAGAGAATTTGTCAGGGTTTGTCCGAGCTTGAAGGCTCAAAGTGGTGTGAGGAAGAGAGGGAGGAGGTGCCCTTTTATAAGGGAGGAGAGGGGCACCTTTGGAATAACTAAAAATATTATTTTATTATAAAGTCAAGTTCGGTTTTAAATATCTCCAAATTGAGTTATTTCAAATATTAGGTGGGGATGGGTCTAAATCCTCTCATCCAATAGAATTTAGACATGTTTAGGTCATTATATTAACCTTATCTTTTAGTTTTAACTCTTAGTTAATTAGATTGACATTTACCTTGTCACTTTGTATTTTTATATTATATAGTTAATAAAAATACCATATACATCCAAGCGACCCCCAAGTTGTTTATTATTAATATATATAACCTTATCTAAGTCATTTGGCCGAACCATAGATTTTTAGGAATAAAATAACAATTAATAATATAATATTTGTTTTAAAAACTATTTTATGTCAATTTTGACACTATTTAGTAATTGATTTTGGTGAAAATAATAACAGAATGATAAGTTCGAAAAAAGTTAATTAAATCAATAATAACATGTCATATTAACCTATAAAATTAGTGGAATTCATAAAAAGTCTCAAATTATATTTATTTTGGTATTTATAACATCAATTATGTCAATATTTCATTAATAAGATAATTACTGCATCATCGTTGTGTCATAAATAAATTAAATTATTTAATGTCTAAAAATTACACATAAAATACCATTATGTAGGAAATATTTTTATCTTTATAATGAATATTTATAGTCGCATTTATCTTATGTATAGCCCCATATTAAAAATGATTTAGTTATTAAACTTTGATTTTAACTATTTTAACCCTTCTTTAAATAAATTAATAATAAATGTCCTAATCTAATACAAGTGGGACTAAATGGTCATATTTTATTCCTAAGTTTGTTTTTGGTCGAATAAAACTTGTCCAATAGAATTAGGACATGTGTTAGGGTAATAATAATATCATTTTTACCCTTAGTTACTCTATTTACTTTTAACCGTGGTAAAAAAAGTAAAAAGTTACTATTCACCAAAAATTATTTTCATCTCATTGAACCACATTTTAGTCCGTGATATTAATCGTGTCTCTCGGATTTTCGAAATTCCACTCACAGAAGTGGTAAAATTAAGTTTTATGAAGAATTCAGTTTTTTTAACTACCACTTAGTGGTTTCACTATTCATCAAAAATTGAAAGTTTTCAGAAAAATATCAAAAATTAGGCCTAAGATATATTTGATATTAAGAATTAAAAAATGATGTCTATTTTACCAAATTTAGAACATATCAGTTGCATTAATTAATTTAAAAATTAGTTCCCATCGTCAAAACAAATAGCGTGTTTTTAAGAGATAATAACTATCAAAAGATTGACACTTGTTTATAACTGGTTTAAATGTGAAATTACATCCAATGACCAAAATTTTATTAAATTGTAAAAATATATTCTAAATATACTTTAAAACCAATGAAATTAATAATTTATCACTATTAATTATTTCTATTAAAAAAGTTCTTTTTAATTAAAATTTAGTAATTTTCACTATTCATCAGAATATGAAAGTTATCCGAAAAGTACCAAAATTTCACCCTAAGCTAATTTCGATATTCCGAATCCAAAAATGAAGTCCATTTTGAAAAATAAAATTTACAAAATTTCAAAAAGTGGTTACTACTATTCATAACGGCTAGTTTTAATAATATTTTAATAGCATATCGTTGTTTAGTGAAACTCTATATTGCGTACTACACACGCTATCGAGGAAGGCCGCGATTGCATGTAATGCAAGGCAAGTCAATGATTTGTGTTGTGCAATCTCCTTTTGGTGTAGCGTACAACACAAGAAATTAATGAAAAGAATATTTTTCACAAAATCTTGGGGTGTTACATTCTATCCCCCTTAAAATGAATTTCGCCCTCGAAATTTGTCAGGGTTATAAATGGTTTACTATTAGAAAGTTTCTTTAATAGAAACCCACATCATAAAAAGGAATACAAAAACCAATCATTAAAAACAAATGTATGAAACGTAACGGTTACCCAAATAAACTAATCACTGGGTTTCCACATAGGTGAAAATATGGATATGGAAGAGAAATCAAACCATCATGTTTTGATGGAGAGTGGTAGAGAACATGGCTATGAAAAAGCCAGCAATCACAAAGCCATAAATTTGTGATGATCTAAGGTACCATCTGAATCATCAGATATAAGATCACTAGGACAACATTTTTGGTTTTCAAGATCATTTCCCTAAAGTTGATGAAATTGGAATTAGATGAAATACTTTCGTGATTTCGGTATAGTCTCACCGTTGGTCGTTCTTTGGACAATTTCCACTTCATCTCTTAATGAAATGAAGTTGAATTTTTCATTCGTGACGTGTTAGCAGATCATGTGATAGAATGATGGGTCATTCCATCTGTCTCAAACAAAAGGTTAGAAAAGTTATCAAAAAAATATATATATATATATAAGTCCATCTATAGTGATATTAATCATATATGGTTCCTAAAATGAACTTATACTTCATATATCATACCTCTTAATAAAATAAAACTAGTTTCTACTAACCAGGGACTTCCTGTAGGCCAGTGGTAGGCGATAAAGGCCAGTCGCACTTCGGTTGTGGGTTCGATTCCCACAGCCTTGTCCGACGCGATGGGCTGTCGCCCGTCCTGCAGGTTGTCCTTTTTCTAAAACTACATTACTATAACATCCCATAAATAATATCGAAAAAAACTTTTATCCTTAAACAATACTAACTTATGTCCAACATAGTCCATTCCAATCTTTAGGCTTATCCATAATACTACTGTCCAATCTCATATTATAGTGAAAATGATTACCAAAGAGTTCATATAACAAGCATGTTAATACCATCATTGATCCCCGTATATCATGAGATATGTCTTGTTGGTCACATTCCAAACATTCGAAGGCCTTAATCATGTATTCTCTTGAAAAATGAATGCCCATTGAACATTAGTGAAAACATTAATGCAGTTAATTGTTAACACTTTCCATATACCAAAATCCTCAAAATACTATATACTCAAACCATGATATCACTTAGTCCTTATATCAATCATGTGCTCATGAATACTGTCAAACATTTCATTTTCTCCTTATCCCTTCATTATGCGCATATCATCTACTTTCCAAAATATTTGAATCACTTTTCATGGTTACCGGTACCTTAAAATTATTGAAAACCACAATAGACTAATACAAAAATATTCCAATACACAATAAAAGTACCTTACCAACATTATTCTTGAATACCAATACATAAACACTTCAATCCATCCTCTTCAATGATTATACTGGAATAAGTCCTTCCTTGATTTAGAAGTAACTTTTTAGGTCAGGGCATTGAGTTGGGTAATGCCCATGTTCTCCACAAATACTACATTGAACTCCATAACAGTCTGTCACTCTATGACCCTTTTCTCCACACAGATAACATCGGTCCCTCCATTTGAGGTATTCTTCAAGGTTCTTCTTCCCTTCTTTAGAAATATCAATATTACTTTCTTTATGCTCCTCAACATGCGGACATGCATAATAGTCTATCTTCCTCTTATTTGATGAATTAGGCATACCACTAAATTTAAACTTGTTAATCATATATCGCAATGACTGAATCGGCATAATCACAATATCTTTATCTCTAGGCATTACACAATTTTGTTGCTCATAGTCACCAATTTGTCCATTGGATTCAATGTTAACTGAATTCCTTCTGGTTCCCTCCATTAACTAAAACCCAAAAAGAATTCTATGAGAGGCAAAATCATGCTAGGGAAAACAACATAGTAAAGGGGGAGTATCCTCAATATCTAACTTCTTAGGTTAAATTCTATGATTGTTACCGTAGTTCTAGGACTATATCCTATACGTATACATATCCTTAGGGACATCCCTAGACATACCTTAGAAATATCTCTAGGGATATCACTAACGTTTTCACATCCTAGTTTCCAAAGGTTGACTAAACCTTTCCTCTGATACCAACTGTAGAGACCCTAATCCTGACGTACATAGACATTACATTACTTTTTCGTAATACTTAGTACATAACAAAAACACACACACAAGGACCGTAATAGTTTAGTGTCTTTGGAAACTCGGAATATAATATTCTAATCCTGGCGAAAGATCTTCAACATCTCCCATAAAGATCTTCCTTTTTTTACCTAAAACCATTCTTTATATCCTGGGGAAAATAAAGCATAAAAAGGGTGAGCTCAAATGCTCAGTAAGGGTAAACAAAAGAAATATCAATCACTTCATATTCATAAGAACACATCTTTTGGAAATCTTAACCTGCAAAAGAGATCATAATTTCATAACATGAGATAAATCATAGTAGTGAAATGTAATCCCAATAATCATAACTTAAAACATGAAACTTTGTGGCATACACACATAATCATAGAGAATCAATTCTTATTAGTCAAGACTCATTGCCAAGACTATCTTAGTGGACAAAGTCCCTTTTTGAACCGAGTTCACTCCTCGTTTCAGTCCTGTTCCACTGAACCTGTATAACCTACCGTTCCAGCCATGTCTATCTCATGAGATATAAAATCTTTACCCAATGAATTGGAGGGAGATATAGGTCCCACCCATCTCATAATGATACCATTATTATGTGTGCCACAAAATCATAAACCATACATCATAGCATAACCCATGTAATAAAAATGGGATTCTTAAACATCGTGACATCATAAAAAAATTTATATAAGATAAAGTAATTCATAAAAATAATTCCATCACAACATAATCAAATCAAGGTAAAAATAGGGATAGAAACAGAACCCTTTATTATCTTATATGGAAAATAATTTTGATAAAACACTTGAACTCCATTCTTGAGGAAAATATCCTTTCTACTTCAAAAACATTTTTCCTTTCTTAACATGTCATAGAATTTTAAACTAAAAAAGTTGATTAAAAATAAACTTGAAAACTTATAAGAGAATATTCTTGGAAATAATTTTTTAAAAATCCATTCATGCCGTATAAGTTAAAAAAACATTCTTCTCGTACTTTTGTCGGAAAAGTCAAAAAGTGCCTCATATGAAAAACGACAAAAGATTCCTTTCATATCTTTTACTAAAAAAATCACCGAAGGGTAAAATTTGATATAAACTATTGTAGAAGTATATAAATATTACATATTGAGTAAACATGGATGTGGATGATAAAATACACCCCAGTAAATACCGAAGAAAAAACAATCTCAGATAAAAATGAGATTGTGATATTTCCCTTACCTTAGGTCTGTTTTGCTTTGTAAGTGTCCGAACCTCCTCTTCTTTGAAGTGCCTCTTTGAGATATCATTTTTGGGCACTAAAATTGGTCTTTGAGGAAGCCCAGAACCTCTAGTATGTTTCTAGGGAAGTGTAGAAGAGAATTTGGTAGGGGTTGGCCGAGCATGAAGGCTCAATGTGGTGTGAGGAAGAGAGGGAGGAGGTTCCCTTTTATAAGGGAGGAGAGGGGCACCTTTGGAATAACTAAATATATTATTTTATTATAAAGTCAAGTTCGGTTTTAAATAGCTCAAAATTGGGTCATTTTGAAGATAATGTGGGAATGGGTCGAAATCCTCTCATCCAATAGAATTTAGACAAGTTTAGGTCATTATATTAACCTTATCTTTTAGTTTTAACTCTTAGTTAATTAGATTGACATTTACCATGTCACTTTGTATTTTTATATTATATAGTTAATAAACATACCATATACATCCAAGAAACCCCGAAGTTGTTTATTATTAATATATATAAACTTATCTAAGTCATTTGGCCGAACCTTATATTTTTAGGAATAAAATAACAATTAATAATATAATATTTTTTTTAAAAACTATTTTATGTCAATTTTGACACTATTTAGTAATTGATTTTGGTGAAAATTATAACAGAATGATAAGTTCGAACAAATTTAATTAAATCAATAATAAAATGTAATATTAACCTATAAAATTAGTGTAATTCATAAAAAGTCTAAAATTATATTTATTTGGGTATTTATAACATCAATTATGTCAATATTTCATTAATAAGATAATTACTTCATCATCATTGTGTCATAAATAAATTAAATTATTTAATGTCTAAAAATTAGAAATAAAATACCATTACGTAGGAAATCGTTTTAGATTTATAATGAATATTTATAGTCGAATTTATCTTATATATAGCCCCATATTAAAAATAATTTAGTTATTAAACTTTGATTTTAACTATTTTAACCCTTCTTTAAATAAATTAATAATAAATTTCCTAATCTAATACAAGTGGGACTAAATGGTCATATTTTATTCCTAATTTTGTTTTTGGTCGAATTACTCTTGTCCAATAGAATTAGGACATGTGTTAGGATAATAATAATATCATTTTTACCCTTAATTACCATATTTACTTTTAACCGTGGTAAAAAAAGTAAAAAGTTACTATTCACCAAAAATTATTTTCATCTCATTGAACCACATTTTATTACTTGATATTAACCGTGTCTCTCGGATTTTTGAAATTCTACTCACAGAAGCGGTAAAATTAAGTTTCATGAAAAATTCAGTTTTTTTAACTACCACTTAGTGGTTTCACTATTCATCAAAATTGAAAGTTTTCAGAAAAATACCAAAAATTAGGCCTAAGATATATTTGATATTAAGAATTCAAAAATGATGTCTATTTTACCAAATTAAGAACATATCATTTGCATTAATTAATTTAAAAATTATTTCCCGTTGTCAAAACAAATAGCGTGTTTTTAAGAGATAATAACTATCAAAAGATTGACACTTGTTTATAAATGGTTTAAATGTGAAATTACATCCAATGAAAAACATTTTATTAAATTGTAAAAATATATTCTAATTATACTTTATAACCACTCAAATTAATAATTTATCACTATTAATTATTTCTATTAAAAAAGTTCTTTTTAATTAAAATTTAGCAATTTTCACTATTCATCAGAATATGAAAGTTATCCGAAAAGTACCAAAATTTCACCCTAAGCTAATTTTGATATTCCGAATCCAAAAATGAATTTCATTTTAAAAAATGAAATTTACAAAATTTCAAAAAGTGGTTACTACTATTCATAACGGCTAGTTTTAATAATATTTTAATAACATATCGTTGTTTAGTGAAACTCGGTATTACGTACAACACACGCTATCGAGGAAGGTCGCGATTGCATGTAATGCAAGGAAAGTCAATGATGCGTGTTGTTCAAGCTCCTTTTGGTGTAGCGTACAACACAAGACATTAATGAAAAGAATATTTTTCATAAAATCTCGGGGTGTTCCATCAAGCCACTAGGAAGTTGGAAATATATTCATGCAGATCTTCACTCTCATGATCGCTAAATTTCCCCATGTTATGGATCACATGAATGAGTCTAGGATTAATCTCAAATGTGTGATCTTGGACAAGGGGATAAAAAATAGTAGGAGTTATGCCATGGATTTATGGAAAGATATATTTCATGATCGTTTTCACTGGATTCATTAATTAGTGCTCTCTCAGAACTATTTGATGTTTGGGGTTTGGTGGGTTTGGTCCCACAGGGTGGAATTGCTTAGCCATTGCTGACTGGTGAAGAGAAGAGAGATGCCTTTCAATCTTGGGATCAAAAGAACAAATATATTGTGCTTCAAGATTCCTTGAACGAGTCCAAGGACCTTGGTACATGCATGGGGTGAACAAAAATAAAACAAAAATATGAAAAGGAGTCTAGAAACAAAGGAAAGGGGTGAGGGAAAGGTAATCCTAGATTTTGACCAGAGTCTTAATCATGAAGAAATAGAGTTGCTCCCTGAAAATGACACCAAAATTTGATCTGACTCCCAAAGGTGTCATTAATTACTTAGGGCGCGATTCAAATTAGAAATTGATAATTTCCCAAACATTACTAACTACTATGGCGTAGTATAGTAGGAGTCCGGAGTCAATCCCATGAGGATGATATTATTATGTAGGGAGAAGGAATGTGGTCTTGAATCCTTTATAGGAGTCCTTACTAGATGACTAATGTTTTTGGTGTTTTATAAATTTTCATCAGTTTTACTTCTATTTATTAAAGAGGGGTCAGGATCATGTTCAATTATCTAGATAAAGGTGATCCTAGTTCTAATCATGGCAAGGTCCTAAGTGCTTAGTCTGTGAAGCAAGCGATAGGAACTAGTCAACCATGGTCTGGTCTTCTAGTTTTACCCACAATATAACTATTCCATTGTTAGAGGCTAGCTACAGACCTAGATTCATTATATTCAACTTATATTAAAGAAAGTTCCCTAAGCTAATTGTCATAGTCATATTTTACTTCAATTTAGATAGGGTTGTTTTCTTGACTGTCTGATGGTCATGGTACGATCGCACCAATGGGGTTTGACCATTGGTGTATATCTTAATTACTAATACATTTTGGTTTTTCAAGATTATAAATGGATATTTAATTAAGCGTCTAGATATATAGAATATATAACCTTACCCCAAAGCATTTAGCTAAGAATTATGGTAATTAAATCATTGAAAAGGGTAAAAAATCATAACTATGCAAATGGAATGGAATAAATATGTGAAGAGTATGTAGGAAAACTATAAATAAAACCATAATTGAAAGGAATGAGATGAAATTTAGGTGATGCGAGAATTTAAGGTGTTGAAGAAAAGGAATCCCTAGCTCATTGATTGTAATTGTAAAGTAATTACAAAGAACTAATGTTTTTTTAGAGCAAAAAGAGAAGAAAATTGTGAAAGGAATCTAAAATGGAGATAGAGATAATCCAAGCATGCTTCAAATGCACTACTAAGTTGTTCCTTATATAAGCAAAATTGGTCACGACATGTACTTGATTGTCATGTTTTGAACCCTAAATCTACATTATTTTGGAGAGGATATCCAGAGTGGCATGTGGATATTTTTCATATTAATGATGTTTGAACATCGCCACTTCGTGTACAGGTTGTTCATGACATGTACCCCTTGGACAACTGGATTTTCACATTGAATCCTCATGAATTTCTCAAGGATTAGTTTGACTATTGTCACAACGTGTTGGAGGGAGTCACAGCATGAACTAGAAATTTCTTCAGTCATCATGGTTGGTCATGGCTTGGATTCATGGTTATATTATGGCTATGATCATAAAGTACATGATGAGAATTTGGCCATCAAGACGTGTACTTGGCCATTTTTGCAGCTTTTCTACCATTCTTCCTTGGAATCTTGTGAATCTCTGTTTCCTACAAAATTGGACATCTACCATGTGAATGATATAGTATATGACTGAAAAACAATGGAAAAGTGAAATATATATATATATATATATCATTTAGAATTATCAGATGACAAAACATATTCTGGTTGGACAATCGATAGGGATGATACTCTTCTGTTCCATGGGCATGTATGGGTCACTGCAGACATTAGAGAGGGGATGATGAGGTATTTCCACACATCAGCATGGGAAGTTAACCTTTGTGTCACCAAAATGTATTGTGATCTATGTCTTCAATATTATCATCCCAACATGAAACATTATATAGAAAATTTTATTACATGATGCTCTATTTGTTAGCAAGTGAAGGTGGAACATCAATGTACAGTAGGTATTCTTCATCCATCTTCCATTCCTGAGTGGAAATTGGATGATGGTTTAATGGACTTCATGATTCGTCTAGCCAGTTCACCTCATGGAAATGAAAACGTTTGGGTTTTTGATCATTTGATGAAAGTCTCACATTTCTTACCTATACTAGAAACCTTTTATATAGATGATATAGGAAGAATGTATGTTAAGGAGGTGGTACATATTTATGGAGCACCTTGATTTATTGTTTCTAACAGAGATTCCCATTTCATGTCTTGATTCTGGAAGGGTTTACAGAAGACACTGGGTATGTAGTTAATTTTTAGCATGACCTATCACCCTCAGACTGATTGGAAAATGAAGCATACAATTTAGGTGCTCAAGGATATGCTCTATTCGTGCGTTATTGACATTGAGGGTTCCTGGGAGAAACACATTCCCATCATCAACTTTTCTTATCACAACAGCTTTTAGGATACTATTGGGATGGATCCCTACGAAGCCTTGTATGGTAGGCCATTTCACTCACCTTTGTCTTGGTTAGAGGTAGGGGAATTAGCTATCCTTGGGCCTCGTCTTATGTAGGAGACTTCAGAATTGGTCAAGTTGATTCAGAAGCGTATGTTGATAGCTCAGTTTAGACACCAGTCTTATGCTAACAGATGTCGATGACCTCTTGAGTTAGAGGTCAAAGACTAGGTTTTCATGAAAGTCTTTCCTAGGTTGGGGCATATAAGTAATCAAAAGTAGGGTAAACTATCACTGAGATTTATTGGACCCTTCGAGGTCGTGATGCAGGTCAAGCATGTGGCTTACCCGTTGGTTCTTCCTCATTGATATCTATCAATGTACAATTTCTTTGATGTATCTTAGATTCACCAGCATTATCCAGACCTATCTCACATCTTTTATCCTGATGAGGTTGATTTGGATATGGATTCTTCCTTTAAGGAGTACCCAGTTCGTATTATTTATCAGAGTGTGAAGACAGTATGAGGTAGGTCTATTCCTATTGTATGGGTGTTATAGTTGAACAATTAGTTACAAGATGATACCTCAGAGTGGGTAGCTGATATATGATCTTAGTGGCCAGAACTCTTTGATTACAATACCTCTTTACCCTTAGAAGGGAAACATAGGGATGAGTTGCTTTAAGGAGGGGAGGTTGTAACGACCTGACTATTTGACCAAGGTATAGATCATTAGTTTTCTTTTTGAGTGTCTTAAATGGTCTTAATAGAGTCACCTAATGAATATAAGGAAGTCATAGGAGCATATAAGGATATTTAGGTGCCTGGAACTCCAAAAAATGGGTAAAAAAACTGGGCCACACGGTTTGTCGGCAACCATGGAACCCATGTGGATGGTCATGTGGCTGGTTGTTGAGGGATTGGAGAGCCCATCTACAAAGTCTATGCACAGTTATTGAAACCATGTTCGGAGGTTGTACAAAGTGCAAAGTGTGGAAGTGAAGTATGCATGGTGTGCGCACGGTTTCCTTAACTGTGCACAGAAACCATGCACAACTTTTTTAAGGGAAAATGACTAAAATACCCCACCTTCTACTTAAATCCTTATTTACTTTCACCTTTTCTTTGTGCATATAGTAGCCCTATGTTCCTCCCCTTGATCTCTCAAATCACCTCCTCCTTCAATCCCTTACTACTCCTTTATTCGGTGCCTGATATTTAGTTTTTCGGTGGTGTTGGATACCTTGAGGTAAGGCTAACATTGCGTACTTATTCTTACTCACTTAATATATCAATCAGTTGCACTATTTAGATGCAGGATCATTGGTTCTATTTTTAGGGTGTTGTATGGAAACTTAGATATACTCCAACCTACTCCAAATCAGAGTCTGATACTCAGTGAGGTATCATCTACGACCCTCTGGTAGGTGGTCACATAGTTTTCTATTTGTGTTATATCCGTTTCATATTTAATCTCATTGTGTTGCGAGCCATCCTTTTCCAAGATCCATAATGGTGTTGATTTCTTCATGTCAAATTGACCCTATTGTGATGAAATATGATAAATGACTCATGTTTAGAGGCTTATTCATATCCCTTTCACTATATGGACTCCCAAGGGGTGATCCACCTAAATTGGCCATTTTAGGCCAATTTCTAAAAAATGGGGAATTGTGATTTATGGTTCCAAAAATGGTTTTTATTTAAATATACCCTTTCCCTAGGTGAATTTGAATTATATAAAGGTTTCTCAATGATGTTTTGTCTCCTATAAATTGGAATTGTAAAATTGACCATATGGGTATTTGACCTCAATCTGTTAGCCTTGACACTTTTCCTTGAAATGAAATTCCTTGTTAGGAAAATATGATTGTCAAATTGAATGGGTTGTCTAGGATGAGATAGTTTGGACCTTAAAAATGAAATTACTTAAATAAATGTTTTCAAGGGATGGTATGGCCATTTCCATGCTTTGGGTTTCATATATATTTTTAAAGGTAATGCTTTGGTCAAAGACTAAAGCACAATTTATTGATAAGCAAATAGATTACAAAAGTTGGAAGGATGGGATTTTTGTACAATCTCTATCAAACAGATATAATAAGTCAGCTGGCAGATTGTCCAGCCAAGTCATGTTCTGATGTACTCCTTTGTTAGCAAGAGCATTTGCAACATCATTCACTTCATGGTAGGCATGAGTAGCTATGTAATCAATCCCATGGAGCGAGTTCAGGAAATTCATCCAAAGTATGGTAAGAGGCCAGGAAAGATGAATGTTGCCATTCCAGATGGCATGAACGATAGTGGTAGAATCACTTTCAATTCAAATCTTTCTCCAACCTCTTTGATGTGAAAAATCAACTCCATGGATGACCCCCAACATTTTAGCCTCTAAAGATGAAGAATGTCCACATCCAACATAGAAGCAACCCTGACACTAGCCAGCTGAGTCTCTAAAGATGGCACCACAACTGGAAGGGCCAGGATTTCCTTTAGAAGCACCATCAATGTTCACTTTGATCTATCCTGACATCGGTGATTTCCATAATACTTCAATGAAACGTTTGGGATTTGGTTATATGCCAAGCACACGGAGATGACGAAGGATCTCAAAGTCACCAACCGAGTTGTTGCAACAGTATTTTTGAATTGAAGAAGCTTCTTGAATCTCAATAAGAATCTGATATTTTCCTGCATTGAGACTAAATGAGTTTTTATTGTGAATAAGATCATTTCTAACGTACCAGATCTCATGCAAGAGTTCCGCCACCACCGCAAGAAAAATATTTTTAACCTGTAGAGAGGATTCATATCTAATGCATTTCTTTAAAAACAAACAAATAGAGTCAGATAAGGGCCATATGCAATTAAATAATTCAAGAACATAATTCCATAAAGCAGAGGCCATCACACAAGACAAAAAAAGATGATCAACATCCTCCCTGTGCAGATTACACAAGTGACATTTAGAGTATAGTTGTATGCCAAATGTTTGCAGACTGGATTCAGTAGGAAATCTATTATGAGCAATGCGCCAAATAAAAGTGATCCTAGAAGGTTTGATCCAAGGATTGTTAAATTGACTCACCCATTGAGAATTAGATTCATTTCCAGAAACGTTATCCTTATAGTAGTTTTTAGAGTCTAGGATTCCATTTCATGCAGGTTCCCATACAAGGAAGTCACCATTAGAAGAAAATTAGTGATTATCAATGATCTACGCAATATTTTCAGGGAGGTCATGTCTATGAAATTGTAATACATCCTTTATAGAATGAATAGTATCTTCATGAATAATATTAGGAGGGAACAATGATATTAGGGGGTTACCACACCATTTGTCACACCAAAAATTAATGGAAGAATGAGCACTAACCATCCATCTAGAATTTTCCATGATCTTGTGGTACGAGTCCCTAATAGAAGGCCATATCGAAGAGTTGGTGAAATTAAAATTCCCATTTATGAGTTTAAAGAGGAATCTATGGTTCAAGAATTCGGAAGCTTTAGAAGTACAATTAATAATATGCCAAGTAAGACAGACTTGAAGAGCATTATTGAATAGCTTTAAATTTTTTATACCAATCCCACCTTTATCAAGGGGTTTACAATAGGATTTCCAAGGGATAGTGACAGGTTTCTTTTCAAAAATACTTACCGTACTAATGAAGTTTTTAATATAAGTATTAATTTTCCTAAAGATTCCAACATGCCATTTATAAATCATAAGAGAGTAGACCATTTTAGAGACAATGGTCAATTTGACCAAACATATTCTTCCAACCATGGAGAGAGATTTCCCTTTCCACGTAGAGAGTTGGTTTATGATTTGATCAATGATATTAGCAAAGTAGCTTGATTTAGGAAGAACCAAAAATATTGGGACGCCCAAATAAGTGAAAGGTAAGAGGCCTTCTTTAATTCCAAGATAAGTTGTAATTCTAGATTTCCTTCTGACATGAAATCTCTTTCCAAAAAAATATACGATTTATTCCAGGAAATCACTTGTCTTGGGACTTCCTCATAGTGATTAAGAGCTTTCTTTAGGACATGAGTATTTTTTTATCCCCTTTGAGAAACTGGATGATATCATCTGCATATAAAAGGTGGTTGTGGGTATTTAGGTTTTTGGAAACATGAACATGCTTAAGTTTACTTTGATCAACCAGTTTATTGAGAAGTCTTCTTAAGTAATCCTCAGCAATAACAAAGAGGATGGAAGAAAGAGGGTCTCCATGCTTGACACCTTTAGAGTATTTGAAAAAACCTCTAGGGGTGCCATTAATTTGAATAGAAATAAAAGCAGAGAGAAATGAAGTTTTAAGTCTTCCAATGAATGAATCATGAAATCCAATGTTTTTTAAGACTTTGAAAATAAAATTCCAGTCTATGGTGTCAAAATCCTTTCTGATATCAAGTTTGATGTCCACACACCCCCTCTAGTGTTTTTATTTAAACTATTGGTACATTCGGAGGAAAGACAAATACAGTCCTGGATGGACCTTCCTTTAATAAAACCAAACTGATTCCATGAGACTATTTTATTGCAAATATGCGCAAGTCACTTCACAATAATTTTGGTAATGATCTTATAAAGTGTTTTAATTAGAGAAATAGGTCTAAATTGATGGATCTATGAGGCATTTTCAACCTTAGGTATTAAAGTTAGAAATTGAGCATTGATTCCATGAGGAAGAGATCCATGAATAAAAAAGGTCTTAACAAGATTACAAACATCATTGTGGATTATATCCCAATTCATTTGGTAGAAACCATTATTGAACTAATCCGGACCAGGCGCACTATCTGGATTAAGGAAAAAAACTGTACCTTTACTTTCATGATCAATTAGAGTGCTTAAAAGTGACTTATTGTCTCTTTCATCCACCATTAAGGGAATAATATCAGATTTGAGATCAATATTTATCTCCGGACCATTAAAGATGTTATAAAATTATGAGATAGCATGATCCGTTATGACCTCTTCAGAATCAATGATCAAATCATTTTGAATAATCTTAGAAAGAGGACGATTGGCCTTTCTGATTCTTTGAAGGGAATTATAAAATTTAGTATTACGATCACCATCTGTAAGCCATTTAGTCCTAAAAATTTTCTTACGAATATTATCCTAAAATGTGAGAAAGGAAATATGTTAAAGGGAGATATTTTCTTCCAATTGAGGATCCATATTAAAATCTGAATTAGTGCTTTGTGATTGGATACGGCTAAGTTCATTTTCAGGAGAGGAAATATCTAGGTCTATTTGAGAATTTGTAGTTTTACACCATCCTTTAAGGGCCGGTTTTAGGATTTTCAACTTGTACATACAGACAAAGGAATCCTTATGGTGTTTAATAGAGTTCCAAGTGTGGTAGATATATTTACCACGTGCCATTATTTCTATGGTGGTGGTAGGTATATTCACCCCATTCCATTATTTCCATGTGAGTGGTAGGTATATTTACCCCATTCTATTATTTCCATGTGGGCGATAAGTATATTTACCCCATGTCATTTTTTTCATGTGGACGGGAGGCTTCATTACCCTGTGCCATTATTTCCTCTAGGTTTGGGGAATTCTTACCCCACACCAGCTATATATACACACAAAGTATCATATTCATACGTTCAAGCTTTGAGCTGTAGTAGGTAAACTTGCTAGGTGTCCAATTGGAACCTTGGAGAGAGTGTAAATGTTTATTTTTCATTGGATTAATTTCCTTTTATTATATGAACGTGGTTTAATTACAAGAACCACTAGGATTACACGTAGAAACCATTGTTTGTGTCCAATTGATATTTATATCACTCCCTATTCAGTTTTCCTTTGGCCCCTAAAAAGGCTATTTTACAATAGGTATGGATAAAGGAAAGAACTACTCTTATGGCTATTGATTCTTTTGTTTAGATGGAACTTAGGAGTAAAGAACCGGGCTTATGCTCGAAATTATATGGAGAAACTTTTCAGTTTTGTTTACTTTTGTAACTTGTATATGTATGCCTACTTCTTATTTTCATATTCCCATTTTGTATTAGCATGACATGAATTCATATTTGTATTATACCATGCCTATGAGGCCTTTTTTAATTATCAGTCACCTACTGTATCTATTATTATTTTGATGTTTACCATATCTGTATGTTTGTTTATTCCATTTCTATTGTATGTTGTTGTTACATCCATTGTGTACTATGACATAGGGGTAAAGTATCTCTACTGATTTTATCATTACACCCCTACTACTAGTCAGCAGCCCTTGGCTTATGGGGAGATACACCAGGGGTCATGTGGAAAACTGAACTCTGGGCATGAGTTACATGGAAGCCGGGTATGGGATGTCACAAAGTTGTATCAGAGCTGGTTTTCCATTATTTAATTACTATTTGGTGATAATGGAATGGATATTGGGAACGCTTGGGACATGGTCACAAGACGTGCATGGGTGTTGTGAACCCATGTATGGGGTAAAAACCAAGTTTCCTTACTTATTTTTGTTATTGATTCTGTTGTTACTTTTGTTATTATTTCACCATTGGGTTATTTACATGCTTTATTGTTTTATATATATTGATGATATTGGAATTGTGATTTCATTGATTGCCCCAATGAAATGAGGTCTATGTGTTAGAACATGCATCATGATAGGTACTATATGAATAGGCCATGCATATTTCCATGTCATGTTTAGATTTATAGCAAGCATTTCCTATTTCATAATATTGTTCCTTGTTACATGGATATAATTGTGTTGACACCTTTTTTCAGGTTTTATATCATTCTATGCTGTGAGTTAAGCGGGTTCCACTATTTGTTTCATAAGGTTTATGGGCCCTTATGGATCAAAAAATGGAATTCCAACTAGCTCAACCATTTTAATATTGATATAATCACATGGATAAAAACAAGTTAACTGATTAAGACATTTAAGTGAGTGTCATCTTCAGACTCATGAGTTATATGGGCCCTTATGGGATGGAAAATTACATATAATTGGATTAAACTATTTAAAATGACTGGAAACATGAGAAAAACATTATTTACACATGCCTAACATAGAAAATTGAATCAAACCTGACCTTAGTAGTGGGTCGGGGTGTTATTCATTCTTATGGCCTATTACAGTCTGTTCTAATATCTATTCCTAGCTTTAGAAGCCGGAAAAGTGGCATGTTCGTTCTTATAGGAGGGATTTAGTACCTATCCTAGTTTCTTAATTTCAATACTCTAAATTACTTCAATACCTTCTGAAATGATTTTTTTTGGAATTATTGAATAATGATGCCACGACGTCCTCCAGTTTTGCGTCCTAAAGGTGGTGATGATTAGTTTCCTGAGGTGGTAGCCTTTGAGCTGCCAGTTGGTATTCTAGTCAAACCATGTGTGGTTCGTACTCCTATACATGAATTGGTTGCTGATTCCCAATTTATAGAATAATTATTATGTACGATGAATAATACACAAGGTGGAGTGTGACCTGCCCCGAGCATGGAAGAGTTGAATCACATGTTTCATCAGCAACATCCTCCTACTTTCCTAGGAAATGGTGGACTGCTCACTATGGTGTCTTGGATCGAGGGGATATTTTCTATGTTTGAGAACCTAGAGATGCCTCCCAAGTGGAGGGTCAAGCTAGCTTCTTACATGATACATGAATTACCCAAGAGGTGGTGGAATTTCATCACCTAGGCAGGCCACCATCGGAAGATAGATTGGGTAGACTTCTAGAATGTCTTCTATGACAACTTATTTTCCTAGACTTTGAGGGATGATAGAGTTAGAGAGTTCATGAATCTATAGTAGGGGACTATTTCTATAATAGGGTACTCATCCTGTTTCACAGAGATGCAACATTTTTCTAATTATCTAGCCACTGATGACCTTATAGCTACTAGGAAATTAGAGGATGGTATGTGTTACGACATCCGAACACTGGTCAATTTTTTTAGGATGATGAATATTTAAGAAATCCGCAATTAGGCCCTAATTATAGAGAACAATCTGAGAGATGATGAGGGTGGAATACAATGTGGTTCGACACTAAAAACTTCTAGTGGATCCTCTTTAGGGAAAAAGAGATGTTTCCTAGAATCTTTATGGAGTGGTGGTGGTCAAACTCTTTCCACTGGTGTTTTTCCAATCTATCACTAGTGCAGAGTGCCATGACACTACCATTAGCAGTGAACATGGGATCTAGTTTAGTTTAGAGGCTATGGTATGATGGGTCACCTTCACTGTTTCTATAAAAGTTTCCCTCTAGTGCCTAGTGAGAAAGGATCCCCACCTACTCCTCAGTCAGGAGTAGGGTTAACGGGATCATGTCAGTCAGGCAGCTAGAATACCACCATCCGATTAGGTGAAGGTGGTGGTTGAGGCAGAGGAAACCAGTCATATGATTCACTGGACTAGTAGACCAGCAGAGCAGGCTTACTCAGGGTAGTCAGGTAGTGACTCAGGGCTGTGGTATAAGCCAGTTAAATGCAGTCCAACCTATTCCATAGGAGCAGAGTGTCAGACCATCTACTATAGGATGTACTATTCCAGTAGCCTCAACTTTAGTATCTACATTGTTTGATACATTAACTTCTCACTCTTTCATGCCCGGGGAAATCACTAAGAGTCTGGGCCTTGATGTTGAGTATTACAATGGTGTCATGACACTAGATACACCCTTATATATCTGTTTAGAGGGTTTTCACCATTTTCATAACTTTACCATTGAGATATGAGGTTACATTTTTTAATGGAACTTGTACATTCTCGATATGATAGGTTTCGACATAATCCTTAGGATGGACAAGTTAGTTCCCTATAGAGCCCTTATTGACTGCTACCTTTCTAAGGTGACGTTTACATCACCATAGGTCATTATACATGTGCATAAGGGAGAGTGGGATGTTTCAGAACCACAAGTAGAACCCCAATAATAGAGGCTGGGTAGTGTTATGACATAGGTTTCCAGTATTTACCTTGATGATAAGGGGTTGAAACTCGTTGTTTTTCCTCCAATAGTGGAGTGTCTTAGAGAAGTTTTTCTAAAAAAATCTCTGGTCTACCTCTGGTGTGAGATGTAGAGTTTACAGTTGATCATGTGCGAGGATCAACACCAATGACCATTCCTCCATATATGATGGCACCTAAGGAGGTTTTGGAACTCAAGAATTATTTGGAGGATCTGGAGGAGAAAGGATTTATATGCCCCAACACTTCTCCTTGGGGATCACCAATCCTCTTTTCTAGGAAGGAAGATAGTAAAATTAGGCATTCCATGGATTACCATCAGTTGAATTAGCTAACTATCAAGAAGCAGTATCCTTTTCCTAGAATAGATGACCTCTTTGACCAGATTTGAGCAGCGAAGGTTTTTTCAAAGATATATATGAGGTCGGGCTATCATTAGGTTCATTTCAGGATTTCAAACATACCTCATACAACTTTCAAGAGCAGGTATGGCCTTTATGAGTACCTAGTTATGCTGTTCGGACTTATGAATGCACCCGATGTCTTCATGGTGCTTATGAATTGGTTTTTTCACCCATATTTGGATTATTTTATTGTTGTCTTCATTGAAAATATCTCAGTGTATTCATGCACTAGACATGAACATGAAACCCATCTGAGATCATGTTGAATATGTTGAGATAGAATCATCTATACTCTAAAATTAGTAAATGACAACTCAGGATCAACAAATTTCACTTCTTAGGTCATATAATCTCGGATTCAAGAGTTTTTGTTGACCCAGTGAAGGTGTAGTATATGGTTTATTGGGATCATCCACAGAACATATTTGATATCTAGAGTGTTTGGGGACTTTCTAGATAATACATATGCTTAATTCAAGATTTCTCATGCCTTTTATCACAGCTTAAAGGTTTGAGAAAATAGGTTGTGAAATTTGAATGGTTAGAAACTTGTGAAGATTCCTTTCAGGAGCTGAAGGGAAAACTTACTTCAGAACCAGTACTGATTTTTAGAGAGCTAGTTAGAGCTCATACAGTCTATATTGAGGAATCATGTATCAGTCTTTGAGCTGTTCTGATTAAGGAAGGGCGGGTCATTTCATATGTTTCTCTTTAGTTAAGTCCTCACAAGAAGAATTACCCAACACATGACCTTGATCTCACTGTAGTTGTTCATGCCATACGTTATTGGAGACAAAATTTATTGGGAGATCAATATTTGGTTTTTACAGACAAAAAGAACCTCAAATACAACTTCACATAGTGGGATCTAAATCTCAGGTAGCGTAGGTGTTTTGAGTACCTGCAATTTTTTGATTTCGAATATGCCTATACTTTGGGGAAAGGGAATTAAGTAGCTAATGCGATGAGACAAAATACTCATACACATGTGGTTCAAGAGTCCAATGATTAATGAAATCTTACGGACTAGTTCTCAGAGATGCACATTGAGGTTCAAGAGGACCATGATCAAACTATCCTCTCATCCTTAGTAGTGATATCTTCTCTTATAGTATGAGTAAGATCATGAAATCTATCTTATCCTGAAGGCCTTGTAGTATGAGAATGCGTCTTAGATGAAGAAAAATCTTCTGGTTAGAAAATAGATAGGGATGATAATCTTCTATTCTATGGGTATGTATGGGTCCCAACAGACATCAGAGAAGAGATGATAAGGTATTTCCACACATCAGTACGGTAAGCTCACCCTGGTGTCACCAAAATCTATCAGGATATACAATGTCAATATTGGTGTCCCAACTTTAAATGTTAGATAGATGGTTTCATTATGTGATGCTCCATATGTCAGCAGGTGAAGGTAGAACATCAGTGTCTGGAAGGGCTTCTTCAGCTGTTTTTTGTTCCTGAATGGAAATGGGATGATTGATTGATGGACTTCATGACTGGTCTACCCAGATCACCTCATGGAAATGAAAATTTCCGGGTTCTCATTGATCATTTGAGGAACGTATAAAATTTCTTACATGTGTGAGATACCTTTTCTATATATGATTTTGGAAGTATTTATGTGAAGGAGGTGATACATCTTTATAAAGAACCTTGATCTGTTGTTTCTGAAAAAGATACCCATCTCATGTATCAGTTCTGGAATAGTTTGTAGAAGGCCTTGGGTACACAGGTACTTTTGAGAATTGACTATAACTATCATACTAATCAGTAGACAGAGTGAACAATTCATGTTATCTAGTAATTCTATATGCCTTATTTTTTGTCTTTGGGGGTTCTTGGGAGAAACACATTCCCATTATTGAGTTTTTTTATCATAATAGCTTTCAAGATACCACTGTGATGGCTCCCTATAAAGCCTTGTATTATAGGAATTTCCACTCACCTCTATGTTGTTCAGAGATAAGGGAAGTAACTGTACTTGGGCCACATCTCATGTAGGTGACTTTAGAGTAGGTCGAGCTGATTCAGAAGCGTATGTTTATACCTTAGTCTAGGCATCGGTCTTATGTAAACAGCCATCAACGACCTCTTGATTTTTAGGTTAGAGACTAGGTTCTCATGGAATTATTACCTTATTAGGGGCATAGACGTATTTATAAGTAAGTAAAGCCACCACTAAGATACATTGGACCCTTTGAGGTCGTGAAGTTGATCCGACCTGTGGATTACCAATTGGTACTTCCTTAGAGATATCGGTCCATGCAAAATATCATTAATGTATCTCAACTTCACCAGTATTATTAAGACCCATATCACAACTTTCAACCTAATGAGGTTGAGTTGGATATGGATGCTTCCTTCGAAGAGTATCTAGTTTGTATTACTGATTGGATCAAGAAGACACTCTGAGGAAGGTACATTTCTCTTGTATGGGTCCTATGATAGCAAAACTGGGTACAAGATGTGACCTGATAGAGGGAATCTAATATATGATCTTAGTGGCCAGAACTCTTTGATAATAGTACCTATTTACCCATATAAGTGAAACTCAGGGACACATTACATTAAAGAGGGGAGGTTGTAACAACCTGAATCTTTGACCAAGGTAAGGATCATTAGTTTTCATTTTGAGTGTCATAAATGGTCATAATGAAGTCACCTAATCATGCTAAGAAGGTCACATAAGTGTTAGTGGAATTTCAGTAGCTTGAAACCCCCAAAAAAGGTTAAGTATACTGGACCATATAGTTTGTCTCCAACCATGCGACCCAGGCGAAGAGTCATGCGGCCATGTGTAGAGGGGTTACAGAGCCCATCTTCATGGTCTGCACAAGGTTAGTGAAATAATGTGAAGAGGCCATGAAAAGTTCCCAATGATTTAGTGAAGTACACACGATGTGCACATAGTTTCCCTAACCGTGCACAAAAACCATGCACGCCTATTTTGAAGGAAAAAATTACCAAAAAACCCTCCTTCCAATTAAATCATTTTTTCCTTTCTCATTTTCTTTATGTGCACAACAAACCTATGTTCGTTCCCATGAAATCATAAATCCCATCCTCCTCTAATCCATTACTACTCCTCCATCCTGTATCTGATATTCAGTCCATCGGTGGCATTGGATCACTTGAGTTAAGGCTAACCTAGCGTACATATTCTTCCTCACTTAATCTCACCATCAAGTACACTATTTAGATGTAGGATCATTCACCCTATTTTCAGTGTGTTGGAAGAAAACTTAGATCTACTCCAACCTACTCCAAATCTGAGATCGATACATAGTGACACATCATCTAAGTCCCTAAGGTTGGTGTTCATGTAGTTTTCCATTTAAGTTTTGCACGTTTATTATTTAATCTCATTGTTTCATGATCCAACCTTTTTTCCAATATCTATTATTGTCCTGATTTCTTCATGTCAATTTGACCCTAGTGTGATGAAATAGGTTAAATTACTCATGTTTAGGGGTTTTATTATCACCCTTGCACTATATGAACTCCAAAGGGGTGATCCACCTAACTTGGAGATTTTAGGAAAATTTTTCAAAATGGGGAATTATGGTTTAAGGTTCCCAGAATGGTTTCTAATTTAATTCACCCTTATACCATATGTATTTTACTTATATAAAGTTGTCTCAATAATGTTTTGGATACTTTGAATTGGAATTGGAAAATTTACCATATGGGTATTTGACCTTGATCCTTTAGTCTTCACACTTTTCCTTGAAATGAATTACTACATTAAGAACATGGGATAGTTATATTGAATGGGTTGGCTACGATGAGATATCTTGGAAACATAAAATGAAATGCCATAAATTAATGTTTTCAAGTGATGGAATGGCTATGACCATGCCTTGTGTTTCATATTTAATGAATTAAATATTTGGGTTTCTTGTTTAACTTGGGATAGTGAAAAATGGTTTTCCTTACATTATATAACACGTGAATACCTATATCATTTATATGCTTGTGGGTTCATATACATGTGAGAGTTTGGTATATTTACCACGTTCCACTATTTCCATGTGGGTGGTAGTTATATTTACCCCGTTCTATTATTTCCATGTGAGCGATATATATATTTACCTTGTGCCATTATTTCCATGTGGGCGGTAGGTATATTTACCATATGCCATTATTTCCATGTGGGAGAGAGGTGTCATTACCCCATTCCATTATTTTCTATAGGTGGGAGTAATTCTTACCCCAAACCAACTATATACATATATACACACACACACAATATCATATTCATACAAGCTAACTTTGAGCTGAAGCAGGTAAACTAGTCAAGTGTCCTATTTGAACCTGAGTGGTAGGGTAATTATTTATTTTTCATTGATTTAATTTCCTACTATTATCTATAAATGGTTTAATTATTACTTCCACTTAGATTACACGTAGACACCACTGGTGGGGGACTTTTAAGATTTATCCCAAACCCTATTCAGGCTGCCTTTGGCACCTGAGAAGACTGTATGCCTAGAGGTAAATATAAGGGAAAGCACCACTCTTCTGGCTGTTGATTATTTTTCTTAAATGGAGAATAAGATAAGAGGACCAGGTTTATGCTCGAGATGATATAGAAAAACTTTTGTATTTTGTTTACTTTTTTAACTTGTATATATAAGCCTACTTCCTATTTTCCTATTCCCATTTTTTATTAGCATTCCATGTAGGCATATCTATATGAGACCCTACCTATGAGGCCTTTTGTTATATTATCAGTCTTCCATTGTATCTATTATTCTTATGTTTTTTACCATATATGTATATTTTTTTTAAGATTTCGCTATGGTATGTTGTTGTTACAGCCGTTCTATACTCTAACATGGGGGTAAATGCTCCCAAATGATTTTATCATTTCACCCCTACTACTAGTCGGTAGCACCTAGATTATGGGGGAGAAGTGCCATGGGTCATGTGGCCAAACATGATCAGGGAATAGGTTACATGGAAGTCGGGTTCGGGACACCACACAGTGGTATCTGAGATAGTTTTACTTTCTTTATTTACTATTTAGAAATACTGGATTGGAGATTGGGAATGGCTTGGACTTGGTCACAATCCGTGTCTGGGCATCACAAACCCATGTATAGGGTAAAAACCTGTTTCCTTAATTATTTCTATTATTGATTCTGTTATTATAGTTGATCTAATATAACTATTGGGTTCTTCACATGATTTATGATGTTATTCATATAGATGATATTAGAATCGTGATTTTATTTCTTACCTTGATGAAATGAGGGTTATGTTTTAGAAAATTCATCACGATATGAATAATATGAAAAACCATGCAAATTTCCAAGTCACAATTAGATTTATGGAAAACATTGCTTGTTGCATATTTTTTTTCCTTGTTATGTGGATAAAATTGTGTTGAATCATTTTTACAGGTTTAGATCAGTCTATAGTGTGAGTTTAGTGGGTGCCACTCTTTGATTCATAAGGTGTATGGGCCCTTATAGATCTAAAAATGGAATCCCAACAAGCATAACCATTTGAGTAATGATATAATCACATGGATAAGCACAATTTAAATGAATATGAATTTCAAGTGAGTGTCATATTCTGAATCATAAGTTGTATGGGAACTTATGGGATAGAAAATGAAATATCATGGGATTAAAATATTTAAACTGACTGGTAACATGAGAACATCATTTATTACACATGCCTAAATTAGAATCTTGACCTGAAACTGACCTTTGTAGTGGGTAGGGGGTGTTTTTTTGTTCTTATGACCTGTTATGGTTTCTTATAATGACTAGTCCTAGATTTAGAAGCAGGTAGAGAGGCATGATATTTCTTATAGGAGTGATTTAGTACCTATCCTAGTTTCTTAAATGAAATAATATAAATTTATTCGATATCTTATGAGATGATCATTTGGAATTGTAGAATTATGCCACCGTGATGTCCTCCATTCATTCACCCTATAGGCTCTGACGATCATATTCCTATGGTGGTGGGACCTGATCCATCATTTGGTCTTCCAGTCGATCCACCAGTAGTTCCTCCTCCTATTCCTAAATTGGGTGATGATTCCTAGTTTTGAGAAGGATTATTACATATGATATAGAATATGCATGGCAGAGTGTGACCTACCCTTAGAATGGAAGAGTTGACTCATGATTTTCAGCAGTAGCATCCTCCTACTTTCTTGGGATATGGAGGACCTCTCACTGTGGAGTCTTGTATTAAAGAGATAATTTATAACTTTCAGCACCTATAGATGGCTCCAGAGTGGAGGGTCAATATAGCTACTTACATGCTATGTGACTCAACCAAGAGGTGGTAAAATGTCATCACCCAGGATGTCCAGCATCGAGAGATGGTTTGGGATAACTTATAGACTGTCTTCTATGAATTTTTATTTCCACATTATCTGAGGGGTGATTGAGCCAGAGAGTTCATGAATCTGTAGTAGGGGAATATTTTTTTTCATGTAGTACTCTTTCCATTTCACCAAGCTGTAGTGTTTATATCCTTCTATTATCATTGATGATCTTTTGGCTGCCAGGCAATTCGAGGATGGGATGTGTTATGCCATATGGTCATAGGTCAATGTTTTTAGGCTAACAACTATTTAGAAATCTTCAATCAGGACCTAATTACGGAGTGAAATATGAGATATGATGAGGGTAAAATCTAGGGAGGTTTGGTGGAAAAAGATTTTAGTGGATCCTAGACATTTTTAGAATATCATGGGAGTGGTGGTGGTAAAACTCCTTACTCTGAAATGTTTCCTATCTATCACTACTGTAGAGTGTTGGGGAACTACAAGAAGTAGTGCACACGAGATATAGTCTTGTGTAGAGGTTTTGGAAGGATGGGTCACCTCCACCGTTTCTGCAGATTTCTCTCTCCAACTCCTAGCGAGCAAGGATCTACACTTACTCCTCGGTCAGGAGTAGAATCAGTGGGATCATGACAATCATGAAGTTGGAATACCTCTAGTCAATCAAGACAAGATGGTGGTCGAGGAAGAGGATACCAGGTGTATGATTCTTAGAGTCAACAGAGTGGGCCTACTGATTGTAGTCAGGTAGTGACTTAGGGACGTTGTACAGGTCAGTTACATGCAGTCCAACCTACACCATAGGAGAAGAGCACCAGATCATCTACAATATGAGGTACTGTTCTAGTAGCCTCCACTTTAGTATCTATTTTCTTTATATAGGCACTTCTCAATTTTTTATATCTGAGGCAATCATTGAGAGTATAGGCCTTGATGTTGAGTATTATCATGGATTCATGACACTAGATACACCCTTAGGTATTTGTTCAGAGGGTGTTCACCATTTTTATAACTATCCCCCTGAGATAGGTGGTTACTTTTTCAAATATAACCTGTACATTCTTGATATGACATGTTTTGACATAATTCTTAGGATGGACTATTTAGTTCCCTATAAAGATCTTATTGACTGCTATCATCAGAGGGTGATGTTTACTTCACTAGAGGGCATTATGCATATACATTATGGAGAATGGGATGTTTGTGAGACACGAGTAGGACCCAAGTAGCAGAGGTAGGGTAGTGTTATGACATAGGTTTCCAGTATTTACCTTGATGATCAGGGGTTGAAACATGATTTTTCTATTTTGGTAGTGGAGTATTTTAGAGATATTTCTTCTTGATAACTTGTATAGTCTACCTCCTCTGCGAGAGGTAGAGTTTACTACTGATAATGTTCTATGAGTAGAACCTATGACCATTCCTCTATATATTATGGCACTTAATTGGCTTTTGGAACTCAAGAATCGGTTGAAAATTAGGAGGTGAAAGGCATTATACACCACAACACTTCTCCTTGGGGTTCACATGTACTCTTTGATAAGATGGAAGACTGTACCCTTAGGATTTGTGTGGATTACCCTCCCTTGAATTAGATAACTATCAAGAACCAGTTTCCTTTTCCATGAATAGAAGACTTCTTTGAACAACATCAAGTAGTGAAGGGTCTTTAAAATATAGATCTAAGTTTGGGCTATAATCAGGTGCATGTTAGGTATTCATACATACCTTGAATAGCTTTCATGACCAGGTATGGTCTTTAAGAGTACCTGGTTATGTCATTTGAACTTATGAACACACATGCTGTCTTCATGGTGTTTATGAATTGGGTTTCCACCCATCTATGGATTAATTTTTGGTTTTATTTATTGAAGATATCCTTGTGTATTCAGGCACCAAACATGACCATTAAACCCATCTTGAGATAATTCTAAATATATTGAGAGAGAATCAGATCTATGCTATGCTCAGTAAATTCCACTTCTGGATTGATAAATTTCACTTCTTGTGTCATATCATCTCGGAGTCAGGAGTTTCTATTGACCAAGAGAAGTTGAGGGATGTGGTTTCTTGAGAGTTTACCAAGAATGTCTTTGATATCCAGAGTTTCTTAGGACTTTCTGGATACTATATATTCTTCATTCAGGACTTCTCATGCCTTGCAGTTCCACATCAAGGTTTGACAAAATAGGGTGTGAAATTCAAATGGTTAAAATCTTGTGGATCATCCTTTCAAGAGCTAAAGGGAAAAATTACTTCAAAAATGGTATTTATTATTCCATATCTAGAGAGGGATTATATAGTCTATTGTGACACATCAAGTATTAGGCTTGGATATATTTCGATGCATGATGAGAGAGTCATTGCGTCTGGTTCTCATCAGTTAAGGCCTCATGAGAAGTATTATGAGACGTACGACCTCGAGCTCACTACAGTTGTTCATGCCTTATGCTATTAGAGACACGATTTTTTAGGAGATAAATTTTTGGTGTTTATAGACCAAAAGAACCTCAAATACATATTTATACAGTGAGATATGAATCTCAGGCATCATAGGTGGTTCAAGTACCTACAGTCGTTTGGTTTCAAAACATGCCTACACTCTAGAAAAAGGGAACTCAGTAGCTGATGATCTATGCCTAAAGATTCATCCATAGGCAGTTCAAGAGTCCAGTAATGAATAGAAATTTATGGTATTTTTTTCAGATATGCACATTGTGGTTCAAGAGGACCATGGTCTGACTATCCTCTCATCCTTCATGGTGGCATCTTCCCTTATGGAACAAGTAAGATCAAGAAAACTATATAATCCTGAAGGACTTTTCCTATAATAAAGTTCCTCTTAGATGACAAAACATATTTTGGTTGGATAGTTGAGATGAATGATATGCTTTTATTCTGTGGGTGTGTATGGGTCCCAACATACATCATTGAGAAGCTAATGAGGGATTTCCATAACTCATCATGGGAGATTTACCCTGGTGTCACCAAAATGTATCGATATCTACAAGGTTAATATTCATGGCCTAACATGAAATGTTAGATAGCCCATTTCATTACATGATGGTCCACCTATCAGTAGGTAAAGGTAAAACATCAACATTTGGTATTGTTTATTTATCCATTTCCATTCCTAAGTAGAAATGGGATGATGGTTCGATGGGATTTGTGACTGGTTTACCTAGATCACCTCGTGGAAATGACACTGTTTGGGTTGTCTTTGATCATATGATGAAGGCCACACATTTTTTTACCTGTGTGAGAGACCTTTTCTATAGATGAGATGGGAAGATAGTACGTTAAGAAGGTGGTAAATCATTATAAGGAACCCCAATCTATTTTTTCTCACTGAGTTTCTCATTTAATGTCTCGGTTCTAGCACGGTTTGTAGGACTTGGGTACACACGTAATTTTGATCATGACCTATCAACCTAAGATGGATGGAAAGATAGAGTGTACAATTCAAGTGCAAAAGGATATTCTCTATTCATGCGTTCTCAACTTTGGGGGTTCCTGGGAGAAACACATTCCCCTCAACGAGTTTTCTTATAACAACAGTTTCCAGGATACCATTGGGATGGATCCATATGAAGCCTTGTATGGTAGGCCTAGTTTCTCACCTTTTTCTTGGTTAGAGTAAGAGGAAGAAACTATCCTTTGGCCTCATCTCATGTAGGATATTTCAGAGAATGTCCGACTAATTCAGAAGAGTATGTTGAAAAATCAGTCTACACAGTAGTCCTATGTTAACAGATACATGAGACCTCTTGAGTTAAAAGTCGTAGACCAAGTTTTCTTGAACATATCACCAAGTTGGAGCATAGATGTATTCTGAAGCAGGGTAAGCTATCATTGAGATTCATAGGAACCTTTGAGGTCAGGAATCAGGTCAGACCCATGGCTTACCGGTTGGTATTTTCTAAGAGATATCGGTCCACGCATAATGTGTTTCATGTATCTTAGATTCACAGTTATTATCTAGAACCATATCATGTATTTCATCCTGATGAGGTTGACTTGGTTATGGATGCTTTTGTCGAGGAGTTCCTAGTTCGTATTATTGATCAGAATGTGAAGACACTCCAAGGAAGGTCCGTTCCTATTGTACAAGTGCTATGGTAGCACAGTCAGGTACAAGACAAGAACTGAGAGTGATAAGCTAATTTAAAATCTCAGTAGCCAGAAATCTTTGCTGATATTACCTCTTTACCCTCAAAAGGGAAACTCGGGGACAAATTACTTTAAGGAGGGATGATCGTAATGACCCAACTCTTTGACCAAGATACGAATAATTTTTTTTTCTTTTTGAGTGCCTTAAATGGTCCTAGTGGAGTCACCGAATCAATATAAGGAGGTCATGTGAGCGTATGAAGATTTTTGGGAGCCCAAAACCTGAAAAAATGGAAAGAAGACAAGGCCAAATGGTTTGTTTTCAATCATGAGACCCAGGCACACGACTGTACGACCAGTTGTAGAGGGGTTGTAGAGCCCATATACGTGGTCTACACATGGTTAGTGAAACCATTTGTAGAGGCTGTGAAAAAGTGCCCAGTGATGTAGTGAAGTATGTGTGGTATGTGCACAGTTTCCTAAATCATACACAAAAACTGTGTGCACATGTTTTTAAGGAAAAAATGACCAAAATAACCCTCCTTACACATAAATCCTTATTTATTTTCTCCTTTTCTTTGTGCACACAGGATCCCTATGTTCCTTCCCTTGATTTCTCAAAGGTACTCCTCCTTTGATACATTTCTATTAATCTGTCTAGTGCTTGATCTTCAGTCCGTCAGTGGCGTTGGATCCCTTAATGTTAGGCTAACCTTGCATACTTTTTCTTTCTCGATTAATATTTCTATTAGTTGTGCTATTTAGATGCCGGATGATTCAACCTATTTTTAGGGAGTTGGATTGAAACTTAGATATACTCCAATCAACTCCAAATTTGAGGTTGATAATTAGTGAGGCGTCATCTACGACCCCAAGGTTGGTGGTAACCTAATTTTTCAGTTGTGTTTTGGATGTTTAGTATTTAATCTCATTGTTCTGTGAGTTGACCATTGCCGAGATCCATTATTGTGTTGATTTATTCATTTAAAATTGAACCTAGTGTGATGAAAAATGTTAAATGATTCATGTTTAGGGGTTTCGTTATCACCCTTTCACTATATAGACTCCCAAGGGGTGATCCACCTAAATTGGCCATTTTAGGTCAATTTCTAAAAATGGGGAATTATGGTTTACGGTTCCCAGAATAGTTTTTAATTGAATTGACCCTTGTAAAATTTTTATTTGACTTATATAAAGGTGTATAATTTTTTTTGGATCCTTTGAATTGAAATTAAAAAATTGAACATATGGGTATTTGACCTTGATCCTTTATCCTTGAAACTTTTCCTTGAAATGAATTTCCGTGTTTGGAAAATAGGAGGGTTAGCTTGAATGGGTTGGCTAGGATGAGATAGCATGGACCTTTAAAATGAAATTCCTTAAATTAATGTTTTTCGGGGATCTCATGGCTATTCCCATGCTTTGGTTTTCGTATTAAACACATTAAAATTTTGGGTTTTCTTGTTTAACATGGGATAGTGTAAGATGGTTTACCATACATTATATAACATGTGAATACCTATATCATTAATATGATTGTGGTTTATATACATGTTGGTGATAGCTATATTTACCGAATGCCATTATTTCCATGTGGGAGTAAGGTATATTTACCTCGTGCCACTATTTCCATGTGGAAGGTATGTATATTTACCCCGTACCATTATTTCCATGTGGTGATTAGTATATTTACCCCATTCCATTATTTCCATATGGGAGCTAGGTATATTTACCCCGTTCCATTATTTCTATGTGGGAGGTAGGTATATTTACCCCATGACACTATTTTCATGTGGGCAGGAGGCATCATTACCCCATGCCATTATTTCCTCTGGGTGGGAGGCATTATTACCCCATGCTAGCTATATATCAATATACACAGAGTGTCATATTAAGACTTTCCAGCTTTGAGATAAAGTAGGTAGACCCTCTAGGTTTCCTATTGGAACCTAAATGAGTGGGTAATTGTTTATTTTTCATTACTTTACATTACTACCATTATATTCTCTTGGTTTACTTATGAGTGCCAATCAAATTACGTGTAGACTCCGTTGGTGGTGGACTACTAAGATTTATCTCACACCCAATTCAGGCTGCCTTTGGCACCTTAGAATACTATTTGGATATAGGTATGGAAAGAGTCAAGAAACACTCTTGTGGGTGTATCCCCTGATCATCATTTGATTTTTATCCCCTCAACCTCCATATCTAGTTAGTTTATAGGAATAAATTTTCTTTTATATTTTCATAATTTTTTATTCTCATACTCAAACAAAATTCGTCTAGATGCTTCTAGAAGTATTAACTCTATACTTATCTTCTTCTCAAAATATGTCACTAAAATATATAACTCAAATAAACATCCCTCATGGATATAAAAAAATATTACAAAAGATTATCCTATGTAATTGATTCATATTCACTTTGATATTCCAATTTTAATAAATATTTTTGTAAAACCCAATATATCTCATCTCTTAACTTAACTTGAATCACATCTCACTATTATTTTTAAAACATTTCAAATCATCTAAAGAATCCTCATAATTAACTTCATAATTGATCACATAAATATGATTTTCAAAAATTTATTTAGAAAATACTAGAATAAAATGTAAAATTATCTTCCTTCACCTCATATTTCTTTGACCTCCTCTTTCCTTGAAAATAATCTTAAATCACAACCCTGATGAGATATTCATTTCATTAAAAAATAACTTGAGTACCACCTGATTTCATTTATTATTTATTATTTATTATCTTCATTAATTTCAAAATATAGATATTAATTTGGAATTAAACTTTTAATCTCTAGAAATATCAAGTCTTAACTAAGTATGGAAGTTATACGCTGCATTTGGATTCCATTTCTTATGAGTTTATAGTCATATAGTTTTATCCTTTATCAAAATTATACTATCTTAAAATTTCTTATGTGATTCCACAACGTCATATGAAGTCTAATTTAGAATCATATTAAATTATTAAAGTTATTTGATATTTCACTCAAAGTATTATTAAATACTCCAATGTCTTAATAAATCTATTTAATACATATGAATGAAATCAATGTCATATAAAATGAGTGAAGTCTTAAAAAACTGCAATATATAAGTTATAGGAATTCATAGAGGTACATTATCATTTATATTTTGGTTTAAAAATCTTAATGAGAGATAATGAAATGTATTCTGGGTGTATGGAGAGGTTTGGGGGTGTTCTGGGGGTTCAAGACATGAATGAAAAAGGAAATCAGGCCATCCAATGCATGTTACATAGTTGGCGTATAGTTAGAGATAACCATGTGCCCATATCATGCTATTTGGGAGGATGAGTTTGTGGTTTAATAAAATATGTAAGGGGGAGGCAAAACCACATGGTCTTGGATATATCCATTCTTCATGGTTAGTGAATGATTTTTCAAACCGTGTGAGATCCCTAGGTAACTGGGTGACTTGGACCCCTCTTGGGATGAGATTGAAACATGGTTTGGAAAACTGTGTGGCCAAACCACACGACCCATTAAAAGTGGGTTTTTACCATTTTTACCTTTTGATTTGAAGTGTTTAACCCAATTTTCTTCCTTATTCTTCCTCCCCTACCCCATGTGATGAACTTAAACTCCAAAATATTTATAAGGATTTATCTACATCATTTCTAGTCATTTAGAGTGTCATTGGGTGTAAATTTAAGCTCTGGGTAAGTTTAACACTCCTATTCATTCCCATTTTCAGATTAGGTATTGTGCATGTAAAGACCCGTAAATTTCTAGGGATTTTTTTTCTTTTATTTGGAATTTTATGAGTACACAGTTTCTGATGGTTCCAGATTCCGAGGCCCGGTGTGCCCGAAATCAGTTTCCGAAGTTTAGCTCGAGTACGTTCAGTGAACGAACGAGTGAGTTTTCCTAACTTTTGAACCGGTGATCGGAATCAAAGTCTAAGGGCACCGATGAAGCCGAAACGCTGGTAATTGCTTAGGAAAACTTTTTCTGGAGTGGCGTTTGCTCAGGTTTGGTTATTAAAAATGGTGGTTTAAGTAATGAATAAAATAAAATTTGTGCAACCAATTTTATTTTTATTTAAGGTAGCTTAACCACATGCTTGATGGTTGGAGTGGGACCCACTAATACCCTAACTCCTAGGTAGGATATTAGTGAGGTGGGGCCCGCACGAGCCCCACATTTTTATTTCCTTTTACCTTCTACGTGCATTAATTAGTAACACACCCTCACCCCCCTCTTAGAGGGAAAGTCAACCCTCACATTTAATTGTATTATTAAATGCCTCATTAATTTTCAAACTCTCGATATTTAATTCGTGATCTGTTTTTGAATTTCAAAAACCGTTGGCATGGGAAATAAAATAAGGCAAAGCCTTATTTTATTAAGGGTTGTTTCGTTGTGTGGGAAGAATTGGGAGAGGAATTAATCAAGGCCTTGGAACTACTTCTTCCTCCTTGAAGATTGCGAAGAACGCACCGTCGCTGACGAAGAACACCAGCTTCCGAAGAAGGACAACGAAGGATGTCGTTTCCTCGGAGATCGACGACGAGACACCATGTACCGCGACGCCGAAAATCCTCCTTCCGTGATGCTTCTTCTGTGACGTTCCTTCTCCCACAACGAACCTTCATTAGATGACACCTTGAGGTAGGGGGTTTGGTTTAATTTAATTTATGTGGATTATTTCCTCGGTCTTTGATTAAATTATTGATAGTCATTGAGCCTTCTGTTATTGTAATAATGGGAGGAGGTCGGACCGCATGAACATGGCTGACCCTCCTCCCGCTTTTTATGATTGTTTTTGTTGTGGCACGAGCAAAGGCGGCGCGGTACAGCAGCACTGCGCGGAAACAATGAAGAACAAGTGAAGAAGCGCGACGCCATCACGCCGCGCCATTGCGGCAATTCGAAGGCTTCGTAGATCGTTTAATTGACGGTGGATCATCAGGCATTGACGGAATGGGCCGTAGAGGTGTTTTGAAGGCTTCGCAGTGAAGGGTAGGTCCCGGGAGGACCGCCGGCGAAAATGGCAGGCAAAACGGACCGCCGGAGCGCGTCCGGTGGTCCGCGGAAGGCCCTGCCAGCGCGCTTCCAGGAAGGACTGCCGCGGCTGAAGCCGCGGCGGCGGGCGGCTGGTCCCGCGGCCGCGCGGGACCGATGGGGGACGTAGTGCTCGGCCGCGTCCGCTGGCAAGGAGCGGCCCCCACGCGGGGCCACAACTTCAATCAAGGGGGAAGCCGCCCCCTTTGCATGGCCGCTCGTCCAACGCCGAGCCATCCCAGACTGGACCGGACGCACCGGGCCGGGCCGCCCAGGCCGGGCTGGGCCGCGCCCAGCCGGGTCGGACCGGGCCCAGACCCCCCCTTTTAAGACCACATCCGGTCTTTTGCCCGTTTCATGGGCTACGGACCTCCGATCAATGCACCGTCAGTTGCGTAGATATCCTTGGATGGAGACGGTCGTTTCATTATATTACACTCAAGGTTTAGGAGAACTTTGGGTATAGCCGGGTTGGTTCGAATACGTAACCAACCGGGCCCTCAGAGCGGAAACACTTATAACTTGAGCTCCGGACGCCCGATTGACGTGCCATAGACTTTGTTGGATTCCTCTTAATAAGATAGACCTTTTGGCTTACTCTTCTCGAGGTTTGGATGTAGTTGGAGTGAGGTCGGTTTGGTTTTGACTTAAAAACATACTGGTCCCCTGGAACGAAAAGGCCAATAACTCTCAGACCGGGCGTCCGGTTGACACGCCGTCTGTCGCGTTGGGTTCCATTTGACGAGAAAGAAATTTAGGATACATCAACTACAGACTACGTATCAGTTGATGTGTCGTCCCCCCATTGGATTGTGGAGAAGACCCTCCCGGAACGAGCATGCTGTGTACGGGAACCCTAGAGCGGACTGAGACTTGACGACTACAGATCGATCGACTCAGTGTGTTTCGGATAGCCCAGTGAGGAGCGCTGGGTTGTAGCAGCAGACCCACGGAGGAGGAGCGCTTGGTTGTAGCGGCAGACTCGTGGTACTCAACAGAAGGAGTACTTCTGGAGGCTATGAGGGGGAGCGCTTTGTTGTAGCGGCATACCCATGGTGGATGAGCGCTTGGTTGTAGCGGCAGACCCATAGTAATCAACAGAAGGAGTACCTATGGAGTCTATGAGGGGGGGGGGGCGCTTGGTTGTAGCGGCAGACCCATTGTGGGAAGCGCTTGGTTGCAGCAGCAGGCCCACAGTACTCGACAGGTGCAGTACTTCAACAATCCAAGGTCAATGGGAAGCACTTGGTTGTAGCGGCATGCCCACTATACTCGATAGAGGAGGAGTTTCCTCAGCAGCTATGGTTTCGACATCATGATTAAATCCTGGTTTGAGCTAGGTCTTGACATTCAATCATTTTCTTCGATATGATGGACTTGTTTTGCTATGTGGATTTGGGTTGTGTTATCCTATGTGGATTGGTTGTGCTATCCTGTGTGGATGTGATCGAACTTGGGCTCAGATGTTGGAGCCAAACTAGGACTGATGACTTGGGAATATGTATGGACATATACCTAACTAGTGTTTGATGTTATTTTGTGATTGTATTTTGTCTTTGTGGTTTATCTTTTGTAGATTCAGGGAGACCTTCGGGGGTCTCAGGATCCCTACTGAGTATCGTATACTCACCCCTGCACGGGCTTCGCCCGCACTACGTTGTGTTGGTTGCAGACAACTGACATCACTGATCGAGGTTGAGGCTTGTAGAGCTGGATGGTTCTCGGAGGAGGAACCCAGGCCGAGTCGGTTCCCAGAGGTGGATATCAGGACGAGTCGGTACCTGGAGGTGGACCACTGGACGGGACGCATACAGGGCGGATGGCAGGACCCGAGGAGCTGAGGAGGCTATCTGTACCCAACCTTCAGGTGGGATTTCCAGTGGACGGCTCGGCTTTGCTGCTTTACTTTTAAGTTGTTGTACTTCCTTTCCAGTTGTACTTTAATTTCAATTTGGGTTTGTATTTTGGCCCACTTACATTTCCGCACTTACTTGTACCCAGTTTTACTTAGTGTTTACTTCTGCTAGCTTACTCTGTGGTGCTTGTTTACTTTATAAAGGCAATGCATTCCCCTTTTTATCGGGATTTACACCTTGGTTCTAGTGTCCAGCCCCTGACCTATGGGAGGCGGGCTTGGGGTAGTCACGTCACCGGCCCCGAGGACGGGTCGTGACAAATTGGTATCAGAGGAGTTTGATTCTACCACAGAACTCTAGACTCTGATCTTCCTTCTATGTGAATAAATAGTGTTAAGGGTATTGAGTGTGGTTATCAGTCCAGGGAGTCCAGTGTTGGTGCGGCGGCTGACATATCCATACACCAGGACCCTGACTTCTGATTTCCGACTTAGTGCATGAAAACATTGATTGCATGTGTGTTTCAAGTTTTCTTTGTGATTACTTTGTGTCAGCTCACCAGGTATACTATATTAACCGTGGCGCACCAGTTTCTTTTCAGGATGGCCCCACGATGGCAGCCAGCTGGGTTTCCGAGTTTTGTACGTGACGACAGTCCACCGAGCGACGAGGCCTCAGTGCAGGGCCCTTTGACAGCAGTACGGTACCTCTACCCGCCGAGCCACCGATGCTACCATCCCCAGCTGCTGATAGTGCACGTAGCCTTAGTGTTCTACACGAGTTTTAGTGCCAGAGACCACCAAGGTTCCACGGGGAGAGGGACCCTCAGGCAGCCGAGGATTGGCTGGAGGCGGTTGTTCAAGTTTTCAGGTTAGTGGGGACACCAGCTGACCTCATGGTGATGCTCGCAGCGTGCCTCCTGCACCCGGCAGTGGGCATATGGTGGAGCTTGATTCTCCAGGTGCACGAAGAGGCATCTCTTCTTTGGACGAACTTTGAGAGCCTCTTCCGCTCAGAGTTCGTCCCAGCCACCCTCCGTGCGGTGCGCATCCAGGAGCTACTATAGCTGCGGAAGGGCATCATGACGGTAGCCCAGTACTTGGTGAGGTTTATAGATCTATCGCGCTTTTCCATAGACATGGTACGAGACCCTTTCTTCAGGGCCCAAACATTCGAGCAGGGGCTCATGTGAGAGATCAGAGCTTCAGTTGTTTCTCACAACATCCCCACACAGACAGGGGTGTTTGAGCGATCCCTCTTAGTGGAGAGTTTCCTTGCTGAGAAGTCTCCAGTAATAAGACCCACCACTAGCTGACATGCGGCAGAGTCTTCTGCAGCGGATAGTAGGTAGATGACACATAGGTCCAAAAGGACTAGACCTACAGGTGGTCGACCGCGTGACCCAGGATCGTTTGTGCGAGGCACTCGGGGAGGATAATGACTTACCATGCGCGAACAGTGTTACTCCTACGGCGGGGTTGGTCACATGGCTCGTGACTGTCCGACCCAACATACAAATGATCATTAGATAAATTAAGGACCTCCTAGGCAAAGGCAGAGGTTCGATCGAGGCGAACCGCATGGAGCAGGAGACCGTGGTAGGGGAGCTAGCCGTGCAGCTGGAGGTGGACAACACTTCTAGTTGTTGCCACCAACACCACCAGGAGGTCCACCCCGACCGCAGGGAACATGTGGACATGGGAGAGCTCAGCTTCAGGAAGCTGAGGCCTATGATCATGGAGCTCTGAGAGCAGATGGACAGGAGTGGGACTAGCTCCATACATGGAGACTATTGTTCATGTTGCTTCTAGCTTTGTTGATGTTTGTTTGTAGATGCTTTGTGTCTTTGTACTTTGAGCTGCAGTAATTAAAGACACCTTTCTTGTGGTGTTTACCTTCCTCTCATCTATTTATGTTGTTACTAAGAGGTTCCGGTTTAAAAACCGTTGGCTTGACCCTCACTTTGAGACACCTACTAGAGGAGACCTAGTGACCACACACTGATGCCGACAGTGTGAATCAATCCTTGGAGGTAAGAGTAACAGTTGGATCTCTTGGTAGTAGCGACGAGGCCTTACGGCGTCATCCTTGGTATGGATTAGTATAATCCATGTCGGGATTGACTGTATTAGGTGAAGAACGTGTTTTATCCAGGGGATGAGACAGGATTTCTCTTATCGTCAAAGAAGAAATCTCAACAGCTCTTGTAGGACCAGAGAAGGTCCATGTCATCCAAGAGCAGATGGGGACAGCTCAGATCCAGCAAAAGTCTTGTGCTGACAGGAGGTAGATACCACTAGAGTTCGAGGATGACGGCCGCGTCTTCTTGCAGGTCTCACCTCAACGTGGATTATGGAGTTTTTTCTGAGGCGGCAAGTTATCTCCGCACATTATCGTACCATTCCAGGTCCTCTACAGGATAGGAGAGGTGGCTTATCGCCTGGCTCTACCACCTCAGTTGCACCGGGTGCACGACGTCTTCCGCGTATCTCAACTGAGGAGATACGTGCACGAACCGATGCATATCATCGACCATGGGGAGCTGGACTTTGATGATGGGGAAAATTTTGCGGAGTTCTCAGTGGAGATTGAGGATCGACATGAGTGGGTCCTTCGTGGGCGGTCGATTCCTCTAGTGCGCATCAGATGGCAGCACGAGAACCTCTAGGAGAGCACATGGGAGCAGAAGGGTCAGATGCATGCTCAGTACCACTTCTGTTTCCCTAGTTTGTGTTATAGCTTTACGGGGATGTAAAGCCCTGAGGTGGGAGTAATGTAAAGACCCGTAAATTTCAAGGGAATTTATTTCTTTTGTTTGGAATTTTACGAGTACACAGTTTCTGACGGCACCTGATTCCGAGTCCCAGTGTGCCCAGAATTAGTTTCAGAAGTTTAGCTCAGGTACGTTTAGTGAACGAATGAGCGGGTTTTCATAACATTTGAACCGGTGATTGGAATCGAAATCCGAGGGCACCGATTAAACCGCAACGCTGATAATTGCTTAGGAACACTTTTTATGGAGTTGTGTTTGCTCGGGTGTGGTTATTAAAAATGGTGGGTTAAGTAACAAGTAAAATAAAATCTGTGCAACCAATTTTATTTTTATTTAAGGTAGCTTAACCCCATGCCTGATGGTTGGAGTGGGAACCACTAATACCCTAACTCCTAGGTAGGATATTAGTGAGGTGGGGCCCACACGAGCCCCACCCCTTTATTTCCTTTTACCTTCTAGATGCATTAATTGGTAACACACTCGCACCCCCCCTCTTAAAGGCCAGTCAACCCTTGCATTTAATTGAATTATTAAATGCCTTTTTAATTTTCCAACGCTCGATATTTAATTTGTGATCTGTTTTTGAATTTAAAAAATTGTTGTCATGGGAAATAAAATAATGCAAAGACTTATTTTATTAAGGGTTGTTTCGTTGTGCCAGAAGAATTGGGAGAGGAATTACGCAAGGCCTTGTAACTTATTCTTCCTCCTTGAAGAATGCGAAGAACGCACCGCCGCCGATGAAGAACACTGGCCTCCGATGAAGCACAACGAAGGACGTTGTTTCCTTAGAGATCGACGACACGATGCCGTGTACCGTGATGCCGACAATCCTCCTTCCACGACGCTTCTTCTGCGACGTTCCTTCTCCCGTGATGAACCTTCGTTCGATGAAACCTTGAGGTAGGGGGTTTGGTTAAATTTAATTTATGTGGATTATATCCTCGGTCTTTGATTAAATTATTGATAGTCGTTGAGCTGCCTGTTATGGTAATAACGGGAGGAGGTCAGACCGCACGAACACGGCCAACCCTCCTCCCCATTTTTATGATTTTTCATGTTGCGACACGAGAAAAGGCGGCGCGGTGCAGCAACACCGCACGGAAACAATGAAGTATGGGCGAAGAACGTGGCGCCATCGCTCTGCGCCGTTGCGGTGATTCAAAGGCTCCTCAGATCGTTTAATTGACGGCGGATTGTCAGGTGTTGATGAAACGGGTCGTAGAGGTGTTTTGAAGGCTTCGCAGTGAAGGGTAGGTCCTGGGAGGACCTCCGGTGAAAATGTCAGGCAAAACGGACCACCGGAGCACGTTCGGTGGTCCGCGGAAGGCCCTGCCAGCGCGCTACGCCGGCACGGCGGCACCGGCCGGCCGCCCTGAGGCAGCGGCACCCGGTGCACCACGAAAGAAGCCACGGTGACAGGAAGCTAGTCCTGCGGCCATGCGGGACCGACAGGGGACGCGACACTAGGCCGCGTCCGCTGGCAAAGAGCGGCCCCCCCATGCGGGGCCGCAACGTCAATCAAGGGGGCATCCGCCCCCTTTGTGCGGCCGCTCCGCCAGTGCCGAGCCGCCTCGGGCCGGGCTTGCCGCACCGGGCAGGGCCGCCCTGGTCGGGCCAGGCCGTGCGGGCCGTCCCGTGCCGTGCCCAGCAGGGTCGGACCAGGCCCAGACCCCCCGTTTTCAGACCACATCCGGTTTTTGCCCATATCTTGGGATACATACCTCCGATCGACGCACCATCAGTAGCGTAGTGATCCTTGGATCGAAGCGGTCATTTCGGTATATTACACTCAAGGTTTTGGTGATCTTTGGGTATGGCCGGGTTGGTTCGAACACGAAACCAACCGGGCCCTCGGAGCGGAAACACTTATAACGTGAGCTCTGGACGTCTGATTGACGTGCCTTCGACTTTTTTGGATTCCTCTTAGTGAGATGGACCTTTTGGCTTACTCTGCTCAAGGTTTGGATGTAGATGGAGTGCAATCGGGTTGGTTTTGACTTAAAAACCAACCGGGACCCTGGAACGAAAAAGCCAATGACTCTCAGACCGGGCGTCCGATTGACGCACCGTCTGTCGCGTTGTTTTCCTTTTGACGAAACAGAACTTTGGGATACATCAACTCCGGACTACGTGTCAGTTGATGTATCGAACCTCCTTGGATCTTGGAGCGGACCCTCCCAAAACGAGCATGCTGTGTACGGGAACCCTAGAGATGGCTAAGACTTGACGACTGCTGATCGATCGACTCGGTGTGTTTCAGATAGCCCAGTGGGGAGCGCTTGGTTATAGTGGCAGACCCACGAAGGAGGAGCGCTTGGTTGTAGCGGAAGACCCGCGGTACCTAACAGAAGGAGTACCTCTGGAGGCTATGAGGGGGAGCACTTGGTTGTAGCGGCAGACCCACGACGGAGGAGCGCTTGGGTCTAGCGGCAGACCCGCGGTACACAATAGAAGGAGTACATCTGGAGGCTATGAGGGGGGGGGCTTGGTTGTAGCAGAAGAATCATGGTGGGAAGTTATCGGTTGTAGAAACAGGCCCACAGTACTCGACAGGTGGAGTACTACATCAGTCCAAGGTTAATTGGAAGCACTTTGTTGTAGCGGCATGACCACTGTACTCGATAGAGGAGGAGTTTCCCCAGCAGCTATGGTTTCGACATCATGATTAAATCCTGGTTTGCGATGAGTCTTGACTTTTAATCATTATATTCGATATGATTGAATTGTTTTCCTATGTGGATTTGGGTTGTGCCATCCGGTGTGGATTGGTTGTGCTATCCTGTGTGGACGTGATCGAACATGGGCTCAGATGTTGGAGCCGAACTGGGACTGATGATTTTGGTTTATGTATGGGAATATACCTAAGTAGTGTTGGATGTTACTTCATGATTGTATCTTTTTTTTTGTGTTTTATCCTTTATGGATTCAGGGAGACCTTCGGGGGTCTCGGGGTCCCTACTGATTATCATATACTCACCCCTGCACGGGCTTTGCCCGCACTACGTTGTGTTGGTTGCAGACGACGGACATCACTGATATAGGTTGAGGCTTGTAGAGCTGGACGGTTCCTGGAAGAGGTACCCACAACGAGTCGGTGCCCGGAGGTGGATTTCATGATGAGTCGGTACCTGGAGGTGGACCACTGGACGGGACACATACAGGGCGGACGGCAGGACCCGAGGAGCTGAGGAGGCTATCTGTACCCACCCTTCAGGTGGGATTTCCAGTGGACGACTTGACGTTGCTGCTTTAATTTTCAGTTGATGTACTTCCTTTCCAATTGTACTTTACTTTTAGTTTGGGTTTGTATTTTGGCCCACTTACTTTTCTGCACTTACTTGTACCCAGTTTTACTTAGTGTTTACTTCTAATGGCTTACTTTGTGGTGCTTGTTTACTTTATAAAGGTAATTCCTTCCCCTTTTTGTCAGGATTTATGCCTTGGTGCTAGTCGCCAGCCCCTATCCTATGTGAGGCAGGTTTGGGGTAGTCACGGCACGAGCCCCGAGGACGGGTCGTGACAGTGCAACTTCTATTATACTTATAAAGCCCTAAAACCCTATTTTTTCATAGGATCATATATTGGGGATAAAAGTGTCATTTAGATCTAGTTCAAAGGATAGGGTTGAGAAATCATTTATCTTTAGAATTGATTTAGGTGCTAAACAAGTTATATCTCATAGTCTTGATGTTCTGTTTATGTGTATGTGGTTGTGCGATTATTATTTATTGTAGTTTATTTTATTACCTTTGTTAGATTTTCTAAATTGGTTGATTAAATGACAAATTAAACCTCTCATAATCCCTGTGGGATTTATCGAGGTTGGATGCACAGAAAAAGAGGCTACCCATGGGGTGCACCGTACACATGAAACTGGATTTGGGTTGTTAAATATGAATTTAATGGGTTAAAAGGTATAAAACAAGGATTATTATGTTTTTAATTTCAACAAAGGTTATATAAGGCGTCTATGGGATTGTGAGTGGTTGGTTAACATAGTTTATAATTTAAATTGAATTTTAATGTGTTAAATTGGTAATTGGTTATAAGTGGATGTTGGGTATATTGTGAATGAGTTAAATGAATTAAATTGAATGTGTTAAATGAATTATGGGATGTAATTAAAACATGTAATTGAATTATCTGATGTAAAATAGAATGTGTACTTGGGATAATGAATAATGATGGGATATATATTGAATGAGCTACGAATTGTGAATAGTATGAGTATTTTTTAGTTACGGTTTATTGTAAGAGTTTATGTAATGAATTATTTTTAAAGAACGTTCACATGGATTTTTTGGTTGTGAGATAATAGACTGAGGATCCTCCTGAGGGTTGGATTTGACAAAGGCTCTAAAAACCACCCCTAGAATGCACTGGTTAAGGAGTCGGATTGAGGCTATAGGCACCAAATTATTGCAATGGATGAAACTACCTGGACGAGGCTCTAAGGTATGTGTGATGTAATTGTTAAAAAATGATTTCCAAATTGATATAAAGAACATGACATATCCTCTTATGCATAGTAATTTGTTTCCATAGGTTATTGTGTTAAAAATTAATTTTCTAACTCATATAACACATAATGAAATGGTTTATGTGAATAATGTTAGTTAATGACACTCGATTTACATTTATTTAACTTGTAGTTTATTTCATACTTGCATACACTATATATTTTGACAATATATTTTGTAGACACAATTTGTGGTGGCCTACTCGGGCTACTAAATTATGAATGTTATCTGAAAAACACAAAAAAAATTCAAAACTAAATATTTATGTCCCGATTCTTAAGTATAAGTTTATTTTGTAAAAATGAATATATTAAAGTGTTAAATATTGGATTTAAAAAGAGTTCTCCATTAAAATGTGCTAAAATTTCATTTTCTGAAAAATACCTCCTTTATCTATAAAGTTGAATTTGTTCTTATAGTTTGTCTAATAAACACATAATATGGATGTTAAAATTATATGTAATATATATAATTTAAAATTCAGTTAATTATATTCCCAACCTCTTTAGAATGGATAGTTTGGTAAGTCGTGGTGTGCTAAAAGTCAGTGTTGCGTGTAGTGCAAGCTATTGAATTACTTTAAAGGGATAACATACTATGAGATCATAGGGTGTTAAAATTTTAGTAGGTATTATTTGTGTTTAGGGATGAAGAAGGATGTTTTATGTTTCATGGTGTGATGCCTTACCCTCCAGCATGTGAAGATTGAGCATCAATTACTGAGTGGTTTGTTGCAACCATTACCCATTCCCGAATGTAATTAAGATGACCTGGTGATGGATTTTTTGGTAAGTCTTTTGAGTATTCCTCATAAGAATGATATGATGTAGGTAATTGTGGATCATTTGACCAAGGTTGAACATTTTTTTCCAATTTGAGAGACATTCATTGTGGATCGGTTGGGTGAGTTGTTTGTTCAGAAAATAATACGGTTTCATAGGGTGTTGTGAACGATAGTTTTGAGTCGTGATCCACGCTTTACATAGCACATCTAGTAGAGATTACAGAAGATCCTTGGTACCCAGGTGTTTTTGAATATTAATTTCCACCCATAGATGGAAGGGTTGTCATAGCATACCATTAAGGTACCAGAGGACATGTTGGGGGATTGTGTTCTAGATTTTGGGGGATCATGGGAAAATAATTTGGTTCTTGTTGATTTTTCATACAATAATAGTTATCAATATATGATTTAGATGGAATATTTTGAGGCACTCTATGGTAGAGAGTGTATATCATTGTTGTTTTGGATGAGGTATGGCGAATTATAGTTATTGGGACCAAGTCTCATGTAGAAGACATTAAAATATATTTAGTTGATGCTGAAATTCTTGGTTACAACTAAGTGAAGGAAGAATTCATATGTGGATCACTGCCATTGACCATATGAGTTTATAGTTGGCGATCATGTGTTTTTTTGAGTGCCGAAAAGGTTTCATCGCCACCATATTCAATAAATGGGTAAGTTGGCACCCAGGTATGTGGGACTGTTTGAGACTGTGGAGAGAATCATTCCAGTGGGGTACCAGTTGGTTTGTCCACAATGGTATAGTGGTATGCATAATGTTTTTCATGTTTCATAGCTTCAATAGTATCATCCTGACCCATATCATTTGATTTATGTTAAAGATGTTGAGATTGAGGCTGATGCATCCTTTTAGGAGCATCCGGTTTATATTGTGGATCATATTGAGAAAGTCTTGTCGGGCAAGACTGTGTATTCGGTTTGAGTTTGGTGGAATCTTGGTAATATTCAGGAAGAAACATGGGAGAGGAAGTCAAATATACAATCACAGTGGCCCAATATATTTACCTTGGAAGCTTAGTGATTCATAGTAAGAGTGGATCGAGGAAGATCCATTATAATACAGGGAGGTTGTATGATCCCGAACTTTATAGAAGTACGTTCTCATTTAAATTTTGTTTAGAAAACATTAATGATGGTTAATGGAATTTTAATCAGATGTATGAGGTGGCTTAGGGGTGTTCTAGGGGTTTGGGACATCAATTAAAAATTAAATCAGGCTCTAGTACATGTCAAATGGTTGGTGCACCATTAGAGATAACAGTGTGCCCAAACCATGCTAGTGAAGAGGAGGGGTACATGGTTTAGTAAACTGTTCAAGTGGAGAGGACAAATCATGTGATCTTAGAAAAATCTATTCTATATGGTTGGAACACATTTTTGCAAACCATACAGGATCCCCAAGTGACCATGTGCCTTGGACCCCTCTTGGATAGAGGCTAGTGCACGTTTGGCACATAGTTTGGAAAATTGTGTATCCAAACTATATGCCCCATTAAAAGTTGGTTTTTACTACCCCCTTGGGATTTTAAGTGGTTCACCAGATTTGTTTCCCTCTTTCTTCCTCCTCTATCCATGGTGATGAACCTAAATTCTAAAATATCCCCATGGATTGATCTACATCATTTCTTGGCTGTTTGGAGTGCCATTCGGTGTGGATCAAAGATCTGAGTAAGTCCAATGCTCCTATTCCATCTCCATTTTCAGATTTGGGCATGTGTAGCCATTCATCTCCTTATGAATCCCTAAAACCAAATTTTTTCAGTAGATCATAGGTTGGGTATAAGTGGTATTCAGATCTGATTCAAAGTCTAGGGTTGAGTGGGAATTCATCTTCGGAATCATGGTAGGTGGTCTACAAGTTATATCACATTGTCTTGATGTTTAGTTTATGTGTATGTGGTTGTTATATGATGATTTATTTTTGTGCATTTGATTCCCTTAGTGATATTTCATAAATTGGTTGATTAAATGGTCAATTAAACCCCTCTTAATCCCTGATAGATTCATCAGGGTTGGCTAGACCGTAAAAGAGGTTACCAATGGGGTGTGTTGTACATATGAACTTGGAATTGGGTTGTTAAATACAAATTTAATGGATTAAAAGTGATAAACCTAGGATTTTTATGTTTGGAATGTCAAAACGGGTTATGGAAGGAGTCCATGGAATTGTGAGAGGTTGTTTAACATGATGTTTTTATTAAAATAGATGTTGAATGTGTTAAATTGGTAATTTGGCATAAGGAGTTGTTAGGTATATTGTGAATGAGTTAAGTTAACTAAGGTGAATATGTTAAATGACTTATGGGCTGCAATAGAAACATATAAGTGAATTAAGGCATGTATATAAGAATGTGTAAATGATCTAAGATATAATGATAGTTTAGGTATTGAATGAGCTATCAATTATGAATGGTATGTGCATTTCTTGGTTATGGTTTATTAGAATGGTTTTTGTAATGAATTGTGATTAATTCATGTGCACATGGATTGGTGGTGTGTGGGATAATGGATTTAGTCTCATACCATGGGTCATATTGGAATAATGATCTAAACCCCACCCCTACAATGCACAGGTTAGGGGGGTCATACCGAGGCTCGAGGTCCCTAATGGTTGCATGGAATGAAACTACCTGTATTGAGGCTCCAAGGTAAGTCTGATGTCAATGTTACGAAATTTTTTCCCTAGAAAAATAAGGAACTTGACTTATCCATTTATTCATAGTAATTGGTTGGCATAGTTCATTTTGTTAAAAATAAATTTCCTAATCCATAAAACACATAATGAAATGGTTTAAGTGAATAATGTTAGTTAATGGAACCCAGTTTAATTTTATTTAACTTGTAGTTTATTTCATAATTGCATACAATCTATATTTAGACAGGATATTTTGTGGACACCATTGGTGGTGGACTACTGAGTTATACTCACACCCTTCTATGGCCACCATTGGGTTCTCAATAAGACTTCATGGTAGTATGTTAGGAGAAGAGAATGGCTCAATGCTCAAGGGAAGATTGGACATGGGATGTCCATAGTTTAGGGATCTAGACATGGAGTCGGGACCCATTTTGGGGATTCTTTAGTTGTACTTATATTGGGGTTTTCCATGCACTTGAGACTGTATTGACTTTACATATCATGTTTACTTTTGGTTAAGGGATTGCACCCAGTTTTGGAAAATGTTGGTGATTCATGTTCATTTTTTTTATTATTAGTAATTTTATTTATTGTTCATCAGATGTGGCATACTCTAAAAAAGAATGTATATAGTTTTCCCCTGTGATTAATTAGACCCTCTCTACTAGTTAGCAGCCTCTGACATACAGGGTGGAGCACCAGAGGTCATGTTGTTACCCAGATAGGAGCATTACATTAGCAACTTCCAGGTCGGGGAAATTACACATGACGTCTTACAAAAGAGTAAAGTCTGGCACTTTTCTTCGAAAGTCATATGAAATGACATCCAAATTAATGAAATGAGGAATTTATTCTCAATATATGGAGTATTTCTAGACTTCATCGACCTTCAAGAAAATCATTCACCTCATATTTAATTATCTCAGATCATTTAAAACTTTTATCCAAGTGTTATTTAACACTCCTATTAGTATCCATTAAGCTCAGTTACAATAGGACGTGTTCTCCATATCGTAAATTATCCAATACTCTATTAAAATAGATTTATCTTCATTAATATCAATTTCATTGAAGTTTTTTAATAATATCTTTAACAAGATGTATCTGGAAACAAAACACTTAAAGGATTTCCAAATAGTACTATAAAATACTCAAGAGTGATAGTATTTATCTTAACAATGATGATGATATCTATTTAGCAAATGTTTTATTATGTTGAAAACAAAACAAACATCTATTCCAAACATTCTTTACCCACACAAGAACATTTCTTTGCATATCCAATATAAATCATCCCTTATCATTTCCCCATACTTTATGGGAAACCTTCATGTATTCCTTTGGTTAGGTAGATACTTACTCAACAACTCATTTTTCTAAGATAATTGAAAACATTCATATTGACATGATTTATTGAAACAAAAAAAATTCAATGGGAACATCAAACAATCCCTTTAGGTTTTGTGTCAATAATTTGAACTTAAAAACACTTCCAAACTCATTTAAATATTATCAATATTCTATTAGAAGTTCTATTTTCTACTTCCCCTTCATGAAAATAAATACAAATTAGTTAAAATTTTACTATACCCCTTGTCAATAACATAAATGAAATGGACTGATGTCTCTTACTTACATCATTATGAACCTAAAAAATCATATTCTAACCTTGATGTTTTCTTCAGTTCTTTAGAGAAGGATGAAACCACTAAATTTATTAGAAAAGAGCCTTACATAAGTTAAATTTAAGTCTACGTAGTATTTCCTAGTGTAGAAAACAAAATTTGTTTTTCCAACACATCAAAGATGTCTATATACCATTCTTAATGTTCCAAGAACTCTAAACATTGTTTCTTTGGGTCTATTTAGATATATTTTTATGAATGTTTTTGATCCAAAAATCAAATACATAAAACAGATCAAAACATTTATGTGTAAGTTCTTTTTATTGACCAATTGGTTTGATATTAACTCTACTTTGATAGTATATCCAACATAAATAATAAAATAGTTAGGATATTGAAAATAATACGCCAAGCATCAGATTCCATTAGGGTTGTCAAAAATTATAGTTTCAATAGATTTGAGTAAGTCTATGAAAGATTCACTATATTTTTCAACTCCCATTTAATGGGTGATTTCAATTAACCTTAACCACACAAATGAAAACAATTCTTCATGTAGAATTGATACAAGTTCATATATGATACCAATTTAAAGTGAATACCTATTGAAATTTCTCAAACTGCTATCTATCTAAATTATAAAATTCTCACAACCTTTATTGTTTATTCCATTTCATATTTTTTTGCGTCAATTACCTCATCAAAGTAGTAAAAATAGTCTACTATGAGAATAAGGTTGAAACATATCATCTCTTTAGTTATAGAACATGGGTTGATACTTCATACTCAAATATTTTTCTGTTTATTATTAGCTAAAAAACTATGATTTTCTTCTTGTTTTATTATTTCATGATTCCCTAAATTTTTTCTTTGTGAGGAAACACAGTTTTTTAAATTTTTATTGTTTATTTTTTGATGTAAATGGGTACTAAATATAGGACATCAAGGATCCTTTAAAATTTTCTACTTGTTCTATCTTATTTGTTAACTATAGCTAATAAGGCCTTATAATCAAACACTCTTTGGGAATTCTCTCTTCGTCTTCATTTTGTATAGACTTCTTCTTTATTGAAATATATTTTGAAATTAAAATTTATTGTGATATTCCCTTGTTAGTTATCAACTCAATTTGAATAGTTAAAAATTAAAATACTTTGTTAAGAGTGTGTTTAGTTATAATTCCCCTTCTAAACATGTTTGTATTGGCTAACAAGTCACCCTTATTTGGAATCTTCTCAAACTCATCATCTATGATTTCATTCACCATGCCAATATTTTTGTTATTTTATTTTATTGACTCCATTTTGGGTTTTGTCTTTATTAGTTGATCATTGAATATCAAGTTAATTTTAAATAGTCTATAATGGGGCCTTATCAACTACAATATAAGTATATTATCTTCTTTTGTGTGACATATTTCTTATCCTTCATCACTATCTTCTTGGGTATCATTTTTTCAGTATAATTTTTCACAATATTCATTCCCAAGGAAGACTTATTTTTCATTATCACATGATTATTCAACTACATCACTCTTTTTTCATCAGTATGTGGGTCATGTTGGATTGTTACATACTGATATTCCTTATAAATTTTTCAATATAATTGAAATGTTCCCAAAATATACAGTCTTTCGAAATTATTTTTAAGAGAAATATTTCTATTTATCTGTGAAAAATGATTCTGTTGAACATGATTATTCTCATATTTATCACTAATACACCTTGATTTTGGAATTATATAACCCGAATGTGTTTAAATATTATAAAAATAATTAATGTATATTTTCAAAAACCTCTATAAAAATAGTATCCTAAAAATATTCTTCTTTTCACTTTAGGTGTAAGTTATATAGGTTTTTATGCTTCAGAACCTTTCTATTTTTGGGTTGTTTCACCACACGTTTGGGATACATTTTAGGTGATACTCTTCTTAGAATTTCTCACATCAACCATTGATTTTTCATGGATTTAGTAACATTTTTTTTCAACATATTTGTATATACATTTACTGTTTTCTAGAAATTACACATAGAATATATTTTGAATTTATAACTTTATCAAGGTAGTGGGATGCCTTTATATATAAGAATGTGGTGTATTCTTGTCCACATGTTATCACACTATCTTTACCACTATAATGAGTCAATTTTTAGGGAATCAATTAATTTGAAACATGATCATCAATACACTTTATTTTAATGTCTTGGGAAGATTTAGGCTGATTAGTTTTCATATTTCTCAGGTTTTATAAAATTTCTAAGAACATCATGTAGCATGTACATTTTCAGCCTCATATAATTTAATTATAACCTACCAATCTATATTAATCTTTTGAAAATTTTCTTCATGAATATTTTTAATATCATACAGTGAACTCCCAATATCTTTTATCTTTTTTATTTCAAATCAAATTAAAAATCCTTTAAATTCACTATGACATTATGTAGATTATCTAATGCATGGATTAATTTAATGAGTACACCATTAAGAAAATACTTCTCAAAAACTGAAATTTTTTGTTATTAAATATCCTAGAAATATCTATCCTTTAAAAGTGAGACTATTTTATCATTTGATATAACTAGATTTTTAAGGTGTTTCATATGGAGACTTTTTTTATCCAATCCCTCTTCCATGGAATTATTTTTATTATCTAACTATGTTTTATCATAAAAATTTTTCTTGATGAAATTTAATATATAAGTTACAACTTTATAAGGATACTTATTCAAATAATCTCTATCATATGAGTATAATTCTTGAAGTATTTGGATCTCATTATACTCTCCACAACTTTTACTAGAGTCGTAAAAAGGATATTTATCAATACATTATTCAAAATAACACATAACACTTTGAAAATAATTAATTATTGTAAAATCATTTTATTTATTTAATTTTTTCATTAAATTCCTAGCTACTATTTTCATACTATTTTTTAGTCTCTTGGAAGTGACAACCATTTTTTGATAGGGATAGAATTAAAATCCCTATGTAACTCTCCTTCAAATAGATAAAATTTGTACTTAATCAAATTAGATATAAATAATTGTAAAATTAAACTCATATTACACCATTGGGAACCTATTTTTTGATACTTATTAAAATTTAAATTAGTATTCATATATACAACCATGATGGGGGAGGGGTGAATAAGGTGTTGACTAATTTTTTTTACCAAAATCTAAATCAAATATCGAACTAAACCATTATTAGTTATGAATCTATATTTTAGTTAAGATAGTATGATCAACATAAAATTTATCTAAGAAATCATACCACATGCAATGAAATTAAGGTAAAAAATGAGAGCACACATTATTTATAAAAGGTTCATATCTAAGGTCTAATTATTTTTTTGTAATTGGTTTTTCACCTCATTGATGTATTCTCCACTATAATTAGTCACTGAATATAATTTTTTGGCACTAATCACACCTTCATGGAGTATCACTATGTTTACAATCTCCCACTTTTCATAATACTTCAAAAAAACTCATATTTATAGTGAAATCACAACTTCACATTATATTGGCCTTGTATATTCTGATCTATAGAGGTTCTATAACTTCCCACCATATATACACAAGTATTTTATTTCCACATCCTTCCATATGTATAGGAAAACATTTTCATTTGATTCTTTGAAATTAACAAGGCTGATATTTTTCTTCTCACAATATAGACATTGATTATTAGTAGATTATTCATTAACAATACCTATAACCCAGTATTCATTCAAGAGTATATTCACAGATCTTCAATAGAAACCACTCACCTAGCCTTCTCAACTACCTAATCAATCAATAAAAAGATTTACACATATATCTAATGTGTACAAATAGATTAGTCTATCCAAAACTTCTTTTCTTCTTCTTCTCACATCTTTGAAACACCTGAATTTGATCTTTGATTAATGTCCAGATTCCTATTATTCTTTCAGATTCAATACCCATATGATATTCACTTCAATACATAATCTAAATTAATATTCTTCTTTGAGAATTCTACTATTATTAAAACTAGTCTTAGTATATAAATTTTAATGAAATAATCATATATTTTTTCCTTTATTTCTTTAGAATATAGAGAATCCCATCAAATTAAGTGCCTATGATCAGAAATCAATTTTACTCACTTTTTTCAGACATGAGTGTATCCCATGAAACTCATTTTATTTTTAATCCTCAACCACAATCTATAATTAGTTTAAATAAATACCCTTTTATTTTTTCATTTTATCATTCTCTCTTATCATAGATGAACACAAATCTTACCAATGCTTATATCTAGCTCAGATATCTTCTCATCTTCTTCTAAAAATATCTCACTGAAATTCATAGATAAAATAAACATTATTCACTACCATTGGAATATATCACAGAAGATAACCTTTTATAATGGATTCATCTTCCTTTTCAAATTGTTAGGATATAAAAATACTATATATTCCAACTTGAATAAATATTTTCACAACACAACACTAAAATTATATTCCTATTTATCTCAAATAACATCATATTATTATCTTTAGAACATTTTAGATTATATCAATCACACTGACAATAAATATCATCATTGATCATAGATTAATGATTTTAAAAAATTCCATTTGAAAATAATTGAATAAATAGAAAAACGACCCTCCATCACCTTATTATAATTTTACCTCTTATTTATCTAATTATTTTCTTGAATCAAAACTCTATTGTGATATTCAGTTTATTGAAAAAAATATCATGCACTATATTATTTCATTTATTTTTTATTTTTTCATTTCTATATTAAATCAAAATAATAATTATCCTGTAATTTATTATTCTTTTTATCATATTCTATATGAATTTAGATAATATTATCTTGAATATAAATATTTAATAACACACCAATTTGAATATTTTTTGTGTTTGAATCCATTAAGAATAGTCCAAACATAGTCCAAAACAATTCCTTTGTTCAGATACAAAATTTAGAATTCTAATTTTAATTTGCAGAAATCTTTGGTTTTTACTAAGTATAAATGTTATACACTACAAAAGGATACCATTTTACATGACTTTAAAGTGTAATGATTATTTACATGATTCTATAAAGTCATATGAAATCTATTGTTGATTCATGTTCAATTCCAAAATCCATATGAAATTCCCCTCAAAGTATTAGTAAATAATATAAAGTATTTTGAAATATTCTAATTTTATACAAATTAACTCAATGTCATATGATATCAATGAAGTATTATAAAAATGAATGAACTATTATAAATAATAGAAAATTCATACGTTTTTCTTCCAAAGTCATACAAAATTACTTCTAAAGTCATACACTTGGAACTTTATAAATTTTCTTAATATATAAATTATTTTAAAACATCATCAACCATCAACCAAAATCGCTTAACTCATCTTCAAGCATATAAAATCATTTAAGACTACCATATAAGTGTTTTTAACAATATAATTATCATCTTCCAAGCTCAGTTACACATTGATGGATTATCTGTAGAGTCAACTATGAAGTATTATATTTAGTTATGTTTGAAATAATTTTTATAACAACTTCATTGAACTTCATTAATAATATATTTAATATAATATATCAAAAAAATTACACATTATGTATTTTAAAAAAACATTGGACATCACTCAACAGTGTTAGTACTTTTCTTAACTATAAGGAACATCTCTATAAACTATCTAATATAAGAGGCTTCTCACCAAACATCCAGATATTACAAACTCCTTTTCCAATAAAAGAACATTTCTTTTAATATCCAATGATAGAAAAATCATTTCCATTACCCATACTTAATTGGTGTATTTCATGTATTCCTTTAGTTGGGGATAATTAATCCTTCACCCATTCCTCTATGATTATTGAAAACATATATATTGTTATGATTCATTAAAAAAACATAATCCAATGGGAACATCATTTTCATATACAAGCCTTGAGGCTTAACTAAATCAATGGGTTATTGGGTATGTTTTCGATCACGTCATCAGTTGAGGCTTAACTAAGATGGTATTTATCCTCTTATATGATGAGTATGATATCTAGTCCCTAAATGAAGATAAACTAAAGGAGTTTATGACTAAATTTTTTTAATACATTTGATGTACTTATCTATTTGGCTGTGATCCATATGATGTGACCACCCCCTAAGATAAATGAAAAGTTATATATTCATTGACACATTCTATTTATACTTGATAAATCATTAATATATGAGTTATTTATATAAAATTGACATACTTCATGCCTCATTGGAACTTGATGTCTTTTAAAGAGGTATAATATAATAAATCATGATTTTTTATGATATAATTAGTGGGAATATGTATAAATTTTCACATGTTTGACAGAGATCACACCCGATCACTTTATAGATTATGTATCTATAATACTTTTATAAATACCACTCTTCACTTAAAAGTATAAATTCATGAATGCATATATATTGTCAATGATATAATTTTCCATGGGGTCAAACTTTTTGGTTAATTGAATGTGTATTGAGTTTTAAAAAACATATAAATATTCTCTAAATGTGTTTTAGAGTTTATCAAAAAAGATTTTTGGATTGATATTACAAAATTATTTCATATGATGTAAAAAATAATTAATTAGATGATATATTTAAAAAAATATTTTAGAAAAATCAAAAAATAGTTTAGAATATTCTTTCAGCAGTTTCTATATATGAGATAATGAATAGTGAAATTGCACAATGTCAATGAGGATTTAGTGAAAGTGGAAGATTGATGGAGATTTTCCCTAAATCCATAAATTCATTAGGTGTATTTATGCTATATAATAAATGATGATAGATACACACACACACATACACATATATATATATATCTCTTATAGTGTATGAAATGAGTAGAATAATGTTATATTTTATTCAATGGATGAGGATATCTTATGGGGGCGATATAGGGATATTGCCACACAACTTCTACTACCTTTTGATATGCTGTAGTATATGAGATGGAAATTTTATAATGTTTATGATATTAGTTAATTGTATCATAAAATTATGATTACTAATAAAGAGTTAAATTTTAATTTTTAAGTAATTTTATATGCAAGGTTATCATTAACAAATATGTTTCCTAAGATGAAACTCATTGATTAATCAATGGATAATATTTGTGAAAAAAATATATGAATGGATGAAGTGTTACTTGTTTGTTATGTAACATATGAGTAAAATATTATTAAGTCTCAAGAGTGATGTGAGACCTATATAATGAATTATGGTCTATGAGAATAAGTTTCTATAATCCTTAATAAATCTATTGTCAATTCCCACCCTATTTAGAATCTCTCTTCATTTTCCTTCACTAACTGTTGATAAATATTGGCATATATTTGATTTGAAGAGGATCCCACCCAAGAGTTGATTGATTCAATCATTTTATGGACACACCATAGAGGTAAGAGTCCTTTGAATATTCTTTTGTGATCTTATTAAACCACTATTATTAAAGAACATGAGAAATAGTCATTTAGTCAGAAATTTGATTTCTTACTTTTCCATTATTTTAGTATTGAATGTAAAAAACTCTTTATTAAAAACATGTGTAATAAATTTTTATGTTTAGAAGTGTTTTAGATTTTTTTAGAAAACATAATCTTTTACCATAATTATAATTAGTTATAATGTATTCATGAATATAAACCGACATTCTTCATTATGATTATCAGAATGAGACTATGTCTGATGAACATCAGACTTACCATTATCTGCATAGATGTTATAATTTTGTCCAGTATTTTGTATTGAAAATGTTTTGAAAATTGATTTGATAATGGTTCTAATAAACATTAGACTCACACTCATAAATACTATCATATTGAAATTTTTAAGGAAGTTCATCAGACTGATTAATGTTTATAATCAGAATACAAAAAACTTATTTCTAATGTGAGTAACATATTTTACACTTTAATGGTGTACAATATGACACTGAAAAATAAGTCACTATAGAGCCATTGAGGTTCCAGTTGTCCATGTTATTGTGAAAAAATCAATGAAATATAATCATTGTGAGAACATGATGACTGTTGGAGGGATTCCTATAAATACCTGATCATTTGAAGAGTTTGGAGCTGGTTGATCACTTTCACTCTCTATATTTATATATCTTACAAAGCATGAATAACTTGTTCTTAGTCCCTTTTAATTATTTAGAGAGATTTTTATTCTTAATTAAAACTTATAATGTTTTCTCAAGATATTTTTTATAATTTTTACTTACATCTGATATGAGATTACGATTGATGGTTTTGAGTGATAGGAAGATGGAGAATCCAATCATCTTGATCAATGGATCATGGTGATAGGGAGACAAAGAATCTGATCCATCAGATCGAGTGCATCTTATGGATATGAAGATAGACATGATCTTTATATTGATGGATTTACTTACTAAGGAAATTTAGAATTTCATGTTTGTATAAAACAATGGATACCTTTATCAATGTTTATTGGATACCATAATCTTAAGGATAAAATATGATTATATTTTTAATAATATTTATAAGTTATTATTACATTAAATTTCTATTACATTTCTTTTTTTGTACAAAAAACTACTCTTCTACATTTATATAAAAGAAATAGAAACATTATATCCACCTTTCGTTACTATTTTTTTATCTGTAATAAACCGATTACGATAAAAAAACAATGTTTAATCAGATCCATAGTAATTTCGATTTTGTTTTCACTATTATTTAATCGTATTGATTCTAATTAAGATTCTATAACTTGGATATATTGAAATCAATCTTGATTTAGATACTTTGTTAATCAGATTGGGGACTGAGTCAGAATCTGATATTACTACTTTAAGAGGTTTGGGTATTGTTTAGTTTAATTATTTTAAACTATGTTTTAAAAACTAAAAATCACCCCCTCTTCTATGTATAGATTTAATAAGGTTTAGAGAACACATATAATGATATAATAATTGGTATCAGAGCTAGTAGAGTGCTCTGTGAACCTGATACCTACAATTGGTATCAAACCAGATAAAGTTCTTTTATCTTCTATTCAAATCCGTGCTAAAGTTTGTTACTTTCTTTATTATGGGAAGTTTAATAAAACATTGTTATAAACATTTTGTTTATAAATTTTTGTAACACTAAAAAGTATTTATGAAAAGTGAATATATATTTTTTAAGGATGGGATGTATAAATGTCATATCTATAGAAAATCTTAATCCCAACCTATATTCTATATTGTTTATTATGAATACTGGAGGGATAAGATGAATACTGGAGGGATAAGATGAATACTTCGGTTAATGACATGGATTTTATAACTTTTTCATGCTTAATGGTGATTATAAAATACATGATAAGGAAGTCAAAAATTTTACACATCAAGAAATGATAGAATATAAACTCAACTATGGAGTTAAAAATACATTGGTATGTTCCATGAATAGATTCATATATAGTCAAATATCATTTTGTGATGCTGATAACAGTATTTGGAAAAATTAAGAGGTTACACATTTTGGTACTTCTAAAGTTACTAATACCAGGAGAGTAATTTTAAGAGATAACAATCAAGAATTTGATTTCTTACTTGGAGAATCTGTAACAATGATACTTTAAGGATTTATGAAAATAAGAAATAATTTACATTTTATCAGTGAGAAAGGTCAAGATGATGAAATACTTGTGGAAAAGGTTATTTCCATCATGCCTAATGAGTGTGAATAAAATATAATTATATTTGATGAAATGATAAATGTATGTAGAAATAATATAGATGATCTAATTTTAACTCTTATATTGTATGAAATTAGACTGAAAAGAGATACTGTGAAAAAGAAAAAGAAAAATGGTGGTGTTGCCTTCGCTACAACATCTCCCTTACCTGCTAAAGTTCAATCTACTATGAAAGTTGTTAATTCTTCAAGGAAGAAGAAAGTAGTTATTCAATATGATTAATGTTCATCTAAACATTATAAGAATGAGGTAGCTAATTTGTCCCAAAGTATGAATGAGATAGTCGGTAAGAAATAATTTCAATACCAATAAAAGAAAGGCCATAAAGGTAGAAGTGATAAGAAAGATGAAGTTACTTTCTCTGAATGTATGAATTTTGGACACATCAGAATGGATTGTCTAAAGATGAAGAGGAAATATAGAAAGTATAATAATTTATAAATTAATTATAATAATTATTTCAAATCCAAGAGAAATAATTTCTTGAAAGCATCTTACACTTGGAGTGCCAGTGGAGGCTGTTGTAAAGAGTTTAATGTTCTAATATATTTCCACTTTACGTGTTTTGATGATTCATAAAACCCATAGTTTTATTTTAAATTTTTCTAAGTGTCTATGATTATAATTATCTTACGTTATGAAATAAAATATTTATATACCTACATACAACTACTTTATATTATGAAATACTAAGAACATATTTAGTTGTTCAAATTTAGAAAGTATTATTTAAGACTTCATCTTATGATATTTGACCCAGTTATGGAAGAATGAAATTTTAGTCAGAATGAGAATATGAAATGACTTTATTCATTTGAGAAGAATATTTTTAGTCAGAATAAGTTTAATAAAAGTTAAACATTATCTTATACTGTTGAATCATCTTATGCTTTGTTTAATAATGATTATCTTATAAATACCAGTCACCTTATCATACGGAATACATTCTATAATGAACAATATGTTTTGCTGATATCTTATGAAGATTTGAAATTATAGAATTTCATGATTAATATTATAATATCTTGATAATTCATTTCAAAACTTATGAGTATATCATAGGTTCATTACACATTTACAAAAACATCCAACTGTACAAGACTTACCATCAATAGAATATTTCAAAGATTGATAAAATCTCTTACGTTTCGATCAAAAAAGAAATTCCATATTTAAAAAGTGTGGATGAATAATCTATATTTCATATATTGTAAGGATTTATACATGGATCATTCAACCTTTAGATTTATCCTGTGATCATGTTTAAATATTATATAAAAGGAATAGTTAAGAACCTCAAAATATACAAACATATACAGATAACAAAAAAGAAGAAAATATTACCTATCACTTCACTAGAGAAATGTACATATTAAGAATCAATATGTTTAGTGGTAAGATTAAAATAATTATAATTTTTACCAAATAGTGTCCCATTCTACATTGAATTATATCATCTTATAAGGATGATTTACAATACACTTTCTATTTCTACTTGCAAGTGAGTGCTTCAAATGTTTCAAAAATATTATATCTCTTTTTATATTGTTTGGAATCAGTTTAAGAGTGTATAAGATCATGGATTGGTATTGTAAAGGGAGATACTAGTTGAAATCTCATGGACATTATTTTAAGTGACAACTTATTTTTCTCATTTAGGATTCCCTAGTAAAAGGGTTGTTTAGGAAAAATCACCAAGATTGTAGATTAGCGCATTAGAGGAGTTGAATGAGATATTTCTATTCCTTGAACCACTACAAATATACATGTTTAATTACATTTCATAATATTTTATATTTCCACCAAATTTACTCTTAAGTAATAAAATTGAATGTACATACTTAGAAGAGGGTGGTTTAATTCTAAAGAATATTTTAAGAACTCCATTCAACATCCTCTTGATCTATTCAACCTGTCATTATCTAGGACAATAATTGGTTTTGGAGATAGTGACTCTCTTTTTCAAAACAATGAAGAGTTGAAGTCTAAATATCTATATTTGAATAAATTCTATGTATGATAACAAATAAAGTATGTCAATGGTTAGATCTCTATACATAAATGAAGAAAAATATTATTATTGGAATCCTCATATGATCATATATCTAAGGAATATTGGTCCAAATTTATATCGTAAAGTAGTTAAAACCTATGAAATTCCAAAGTCAGAACTCAAAACATGGGATGCAGTATCTATAGAAAATTATGATCTAAATTCCAAATATATGAGTGTTATCATCTGCAAGCTAGGACTAGATGAGTTTAACTGAATCACTCAATATCAAACCACACATGAAATGTGGACCAATATTACAGTTTTATATTAAGGAACTTACAATGTGGAAGATCATAGATATGATACAAATAATATTAAGTTCTATACTTCAAAAATGGATAAATGAGATATAATTAACCAACTGAAACGAAGACTCACTAATATCATGAAAAAAATTTTTACTATAGAAATGACTATTACTAAGCCTGAATAGGCATTAAAATATCTCTGATTATTACCGCCACAGGGGAGCCGAATCTTAGTATCCATAATAAAATGTAATGTAGTAAAATATTTAAAAATAAAATATATCATTAGAACTCTTATCTTGTATGTAGTTCAAATAGAAACTATAAATGAAGAGCCCAAAATGATCAAAAAGGAAAATGTGAACATGAAATCCTCTACTTACAAAGATTATAGAAAGAGAAGAAGTGAACAAATTTCTAAAGCAAATGAATAAGAAGACTTCTCAAGCAAGGACGAATCAAATGATGAGATTTTTTCAATTTTCAAGAAAGCTAAAAAAATTATATAATGGAAGAAAAGGTTTTACAAGATTCATGAAAAATAACAAAAATCACGGTAAAGACTCTAATAAGTTGAGATATTATGAACAAAAAAATATTGGACACATTAAGCCTGAAATTCCATAAATCAAAGGAAAAAAGAAGACACAAAAGAAATATTTCAATAATAATTCATATAAGAAGTATAAGAAAGCTATAAAGGCCACATAGAGTGGTTCTAATGATTCTTGTGAATGCAGTTCATCAGAATCAAAAGATTAAACTAAAAATAAAATGTCCAATATATGTTTTATAGAACAATCAGATGAGGTACATTACTACTAATCATTGAAGAACAGACATAAATCAGAAAATGAAGACTTATTAAACAAATAACTAAATTAAAACTAAACCATATTGGAAATCAATTATTAATGTTTTAAAAAGAAAAATAAAGCAATAAGAAGTTCCTATAATAAAATCATTCATGAGGAAGAAAGTATGAATAATAATATTTTAAAACTAAAATTCTAGTTATAGAAATATACTCTCTTGAATACTGAACATGTAAAAATAGTCCAAAATATACAGAAATAGGGTCAAAATTTAAAATATTATAGAAGTATTTTTAAAAAATGAGAAGAATATTTAAACAAAATTGTTATGAAAAATAAATATAGGAAATAAAAGTTTTATATTGGAAGAAGAGAAAAAAATCAATGATTTATAGAAAAACTTTTGTAACCTATTCCCAAAAAAAATATACCTAATGTTACTTTCCTTCATTATGGTGAAAGATGATTTTTTTTAAAATCCTTATGATTTAAAAAACCCTAAAATTAGAGGAATTAAAAATGTATTTATTTCAAAAGATTTAAAAAAAAACTAAATATTTTTTTTGGAAAACAAAAGAAAGTCTGGATGCCTGGATCTCTTATTGCTAACATTTCTGAACCCAAAATAATTTGGGTACCAAATAACTCTATTGTTTGATATATTATTGTTGGAAACTATCCATATGACCAAAAATATGAAATAGTTTATGGATAGTTATTGATCAAGGAATATGATTGGAGACTACTCCAACATTCATTCTCTATCCAAATTATATGGAGGATATTTCATGTTTCGAGATATTGAAGAAGGAAAAATATTTCTCAATGGTTCATTTAGAAATAAACAGTCTATGATTATAAACAAAGTACATTATGTTGAAGTCTGGAATCACAACCTGGTAACTATTTCTCAACTATGTTATGATGTTTATTCTATTTATTTTTCTAATAAAACCTACTCATTATTAAAAGATAAAATTTTCAAAATTAATTCACCTAGAACTTACAAGGTTTAAACATTAGATTTTAACTTGCTGTTTAGAAAAAATGTAAATTTTATAAATGTTGATGTTGATGAATCATGGATTTGGTATAGAGGTATTGGAAATTATAATGTTCATTATTTGATTTTTATTATAAAAAGAATTTGACTACTGGCTTTCTTGATCTTATATTGGATAAAAAGAATCTATGAGATGCATGCCAAATGGAAATGCAACATAAGTCATTGTTCAAATCGATTAAAAAATTTGATACTTCTATACCTATTAATATTATATGAATTTATTCAGAACAAATAAAACTACAAGTCTTGCTAGTAAGTTGTTTGTTTATGTACAAGATGATGATTTTTAAATATTTACATGGGTTTACTTTTTAATACTTTGAACTGAATCTTGTTCTCTATTTATTGATTTTTGTAAACATTAACAAATGAAAAAGATGTTAAAAATTATGTCTTTGAGAAGTGATCATGGAGGTGAGTTTGAGAAGAATGAATTAAATTCTTACTGATATAATAATAGAATTAAACATATGTTATCTACTCCCCAGACACCTCAATAGAATGATTTTTTTTAAAGGAGGAATATAACTTCGTAAGAAATTAGGAGGAATATTTCATGTTAATATAACATGCCTATTAATTTTTGGGATGAAGCGATTAATAAAAAATTTTATATTTTTAATAGGGTATTGATAATACTTATTTTAACAAAAACACCCTATAAGTTATGGAATAATAGAAAACCCAAGGTAGGATACATCAAAGTATTCGGGTATTAGGTTTACATCTTTAACACCAAGGATAATATTTGAATGTGTGACCAAAATGTTGGTGAAGGTATTATCCTAGTATAATCTAATACTTATATATCTTAGAGAGTTTTCAAAAAAGGTCAAGGATTTCTGAAGAATCTGATCATCTGAAATTTAATGAAAGTGATCTTTTCTATCACATGATGACTCAAATTAATGATCAAAATGATTCATTCAAAAATATGATACCCAAAAACTTCTTTCAGGACAACAAGGATGATTATTTAGAACTTTATATTATTAAACCAAATACAATAAGGGAAGAAACAATTGAACCAGAAAGTGTCTTTCCTAGAACACTCAGAATCCTTAAAGAGCATCATTTAGAAACAATTATATGAAACCTAGATGAAGGTGTTAGAAATTGAAGAAATGTAAAAAATTTAGTATAATAATCTACCTTTCTATCCCAATTAGAATCTAAATCCATAAAATAATACTTATTAGATGAAATTTGGATTTTAGCGAAGTAATAATAGAAAAATAAATTAAAAACAAATAAAGTGTTGTAATTACTTGAAAGGCCCTCAAATTATCCTGTTGTTAGAACTAAATAGGTTTTTAGAAACAAGATAGGTGACCATGGTGTAATAATAATAAATAAATCCAAATTTCTTTCCAAATTATATAATTTTGTATAAGAAATTTATTACAAATAAACCTTTTCTCCCATAGTTATATTAGAGTATATTACAATTATTCATGAATATGTATCCTATATGAATTTTTAGGTTATATCAGATGGATGTAAAATATTTCTTTTTAAATTATTCTTAATGGAGGATGTTTATGTAGAACAAACTCATAATTTTGAGGATCTTTATTTTCAAAATTCTATGTTCAAACTAACCAAAGCTCTATATGGACTTAAAAAAGCTATAAGGGCATCATGTGAAAGATTAAGTTATTTTATTTTATCAAATGGTTGTACAGTTAGAATAAGATATCCTACAATATTTAATAAAAATTCGTTTCTAATATTTTACTAGTAAAATATATTTTGATGATGTCATTTTCAGATCATCAAATACAAATTTATTCAAGAAATTATCAAAACCTATGTAAAAAGAGTTTGAATGAGTATGTTGGGTGAACTGAACTATTTTTTGGATTAAAATATTATTAAAAGGATTTCAAAAATAATTTAAATCAAATGAAATACATACTAATATTACATAGAATTTTGGAATTTAAAACATTAAGAATTAGTCAACTCATATGTGTTCTAATATCAAATCAGACTCTGAGGAAACTAGAAAACCAGTTGAAAACAAGTTTTATAAAGGAATCATCAAAAAAATTTGCACCTTAAGGAAAATAAATTAGTTATTATGTTTTCAGTATGTATTTCTGCAATATTTTAATCTTATCCAAAATAATCACATTTAAATGTTGTAAAAATAATTTAAGGTATTTAAAAGGAACCAAAACTCTTTCCCTTATTTTTTTTCAAAAACATTTATTATGAAGTTATTTCATACTTGGATGAAGAATTTACAAGATGTAGATTAGATATGAAATAATCCTTAGGAACATATCATTTTCTTGGAAAATATCTCATGTATTGGTCAGGTAAAAAACACTATATAGCACTATCAACTGCTAAATATGAATATATTTCTATAGGAAATTTTTGTGCACATGGGATATGGATGATACACACCTTAATAGAATTCGGATTTAACTTCAATAACATTCAAATTAGATGTGATAATAGTTGTGCTATCAACATCTCAAATAATATAATAAAAAATTCATGAATAAAGTACATTTATTTAAGATGTCATTTCTTGAAAGACCATGCAAAGAAAGATGAATTCTCTTTATAATTTGCTTTCATAGTAAAATTAATAGCATATATTTTTACTAAACTCTTGTATGATGACATATTTGATTTTATTAAATCAGAATTAGGGATGTTTAATTTTGAAAAGTAATATTTTATGTTATATCTTTAGTATATATTGTATGAACATTATATGTTTTATTTAAATATTCATTTGTGTAATCATTTTGAGTAATGATAACATCCAATAGACCACATCACCTATATTTAGTAATAATAACACTTTCATTATTGCATGACCCTTTTATTACCACAAAAAAAAAAGATTGAGTATCAAATCCACACATGAAACACCTCACAAACCCTTTGAACCCTCTTTCTATCTACTCTAAGCCTTGTTAACATAGAATCTAGAACATCTAATCTCTCAAACTCCATGATAATGATGAAAAATAAAGGTGTCAATGGTGATTAATCTTATAATAGGAAACGTCAAATGATATCAAGAAAAATTTTAACTAGAAGAGCAATATTTTTCAAATGGTTGGATTGAATTGATATATTTTTAAATAAAGCTGCCAATCATCAAGGATGGGAATGAATTTATGATGCATTATGAACCTAAGAATTTTTTAATAAAAAAGTTCTTGAGTTCTTTGAATATGATGTGTTTCACTTTAGTAATGATGAAGAAATAGTCACTATAACCATCATTTGGAAAGAGATGTCACTAACTTCCATCAAGCTTGCTAAAATAATAAAATTTCCATAAAACAATACCCCTTCTTCTAGCCCTCCTTATTTTACATGAATGGTTTCAATCCTCTATAGATTATGAAATCATTATTCAAAACTAAAATGATTGAGAAAAATCAAGTGAAGAACCTAGATCTAGAATAAAATATTTTGGTCCAGTTAATTCAGTCCATAATTGATCAAAGAAATAGCAATTTAGAGAAAATTATTTTTCAAGACAATTTAGTAATTTATTTATTTATGCTAGATAAACCTGTAAACATAGCATAATATATCTTGAGATATATGTTCCATGTAAAAAATAATTCTCTTAATTTATAACCATATGGGAGAAAATTAATTATATTATTTTAGAGTAGTGAAGTTGTTTTGGATAACAACGATGCAATGTAGTTTCATGGTTTGAAAAGCATGAATGGAAGTGTCTTAAGAATAAGTGGCTTGCACTGGGAGTTTTCCCTGAAACATTTTATTCCCTATTATTCAATTATTGAATTAGACCCTAATTATTCTTAGGGAGAACATTCTAATCTACCTAAAACATCAATAGTGGTGGAAAAATCATCTTTTTTGGAGACAAGAAAATGAAATGATGGGGAAGAATAAACATTTAATTTTAAAACCAGAGTTAAAATTGGTATTTCATCAATCCCTAAAGATGTTCATCAGAAGGTCCCTAATAATCCCACCTCTTTACCTTCACAACTTCCAAACAAAAGGATATCTACAACTATCATGCAGATGTTATCCATTTGTTAAGATAAGACAATCTATGTAAAGTCAAGATTATATCCATTTATATTTAAGTATTACTCTAAATAGATGGAGAAGATGGATTAAGAAAGAACAAAATGAACAGTTTCATAAGAATAATTTTATAAGGATTCCATAACTAATGTTGTTGATAATCAATCCATTCAAGGAGAAAGTGATGAAGTCCAATAGGAAAGGGTTTCCCCTAATCCACAAGAAAATCTGAATGAATAAATTCCAGAAGTTGAAAGGAATATTTCTTAAAGACCTCAGTAGAGCCTCTCAAAATTAGAATTTGAATTCAAAACCCTAATAGATCATGTAAATGAATCTCATCATGTTGTAAGAACACTATGTGAGTAGATGTATTCCAAAGTTCACATTCAAGAACTATGACTATTGGTATAGTTTTTTTTGAAATTTTTTTTCAGAAAAACCTCAAGCTAGAACTATGAGTTGTTCAGATGTTAAATTAAGGATCATGGAGTTATCTAAAGTTGTACATTCCATAACTGTTTCTATTTATTCTTTTAGTGGTGAAGTTGTGATAATAAAAGTGTGTCAAAACATCCGGAGAACAATTTTTAATGAAGTCAGAAGACTACTTGCTGCACTATAAGAAGCTATTGGATCTGTGATCCTTCAATAAATTATATTTTTTCTACTATCAATAAAAATATTGAATACAATAAAGAAAACTATCTATAAGTAATGAAGGACGTAAGTTTCATTCTTACTATTTTACAAATGTTAGTCGGCACACTTTCAAACAATTGTGGGGATATAAAAAAGAAAATTGAAGACATCTGTGAAGTATTATTGAGAAGTCTCAAGCATAATATATTTTATGATGATGATGTTGAAATTGATATGTTTACAAAATCCTTATTAATAGTTTACCCTTATATGGAAAACAAAATTATGTCTATCATGGGGATTCCGAACAATCATTTTGAAGTTCTATGGAACTTGATAGCCAGTTGTGCTAAGAAAGGATACCTATATAATTTATTTGGAAACATTTACCAGGGGATATGTAATGGTTTTAAAAATATCATAGATTATTAAAATAGTGAAATGGTCAAAAGTATTGAATCTTTTACTGAATCACTCTCTCAAATGCATGATTGAGGGATACCTAGACCTCTAATTACAGATTGTTACCCGCATACCTCTCAACGTCTCAAATAAATTTTCAATCCAACAGAGGATCACCAATGGGAACAACAAAGGTTTTCCTATGATAAATCTATTTCTATACCCAAACCACCTTTTAAATATACTTTTAATCATGCAGATAACTATGATTTGGATAGGAAAAAACAAGCGTCTCACAAACATTCAGTCAACACCAGTTATGTTTGTTCATGAAGATCAAGCTGTTCTAGGAGCATCCTCACTGACATTAAGAAATGTTTTTGGGACAACTACTATGCTCCTATATTGTCATCTTCATTACCTTACAACCAACCCCTATACTTAAAGAAACCACGTAGAAAAATTCAGTTCTATTCCAATGGTTGATATTCATTCTTTTTCACATTCTTGAAGTTAGTTTCTCGGTGGGTGGGAATTTAAAAAACATTTGAAACATGCAAAATCTTATGGAATTTAAACATATGAATTGGTTTTTCTTAAAATAAATTTTTCATGATCATGATATCTTACATTTACTTAAATTATCTTTCTTCCTAACTTTTTATATATAATTTTTTTGTGATGTTTATCTTGAGATATTTATATTAATTCCTTAATAATCTTATGTTATGTAATATAAATGATTTATTCTAATATATATTTTGTAACCAAACTATGATTACCAATAATGGTGTGAAATATAAAATATTTTTTCCTTATTATACTCCCTTTTGATACCACAAAAAGGGGATATTAAAAAGAAAAATACAAAATTTAAATTGTTTTTCAAATTTTTTTTATTTCAGAAAGGAGGAGAAAAAAAATTTTAGAAGAAAGGAAAGGAAAACATATTCTGTTATAAAATGATATGTCTAATAGAAAAAAGAGTTATTTTTCCATTGCATGCATTTTTATCATAAAAAATGGGGATATTATTTTAAAGAGTATACTGTTCCAATATATCTTCACATTATGTGTTTTGATAATTATAAAAAATCTCTGATTTTATTCTTAAAAGTTTTTTAAGTGTTTCAGATTATAAATATATTATGTTTTGTCCTCAAATTTTTATCTACCTACATATAAGTACAATATCTTACAAAATATGAAGAAAATCATTAGTTGTTCTAAATCAAAAAGTATCATGAATAACTTTATCTTATGATATTAAACTCAGTTACTCAAGAAATCTCTTTTAGTCAGAATGAGAATATGAAATGAATTTATTATTTTAAGAATAATATAAATATTCATGATTTTTTTAAGAAATTCAACACATTATCTTACATTGTAGAAGAATCTTACCCTTTATTTAAGACTAATTATCTTTCATAGAAAAGTCACCTTATCTTACAGAAGACTTTCAAAGATGAACAATATGTTCATAAGATATCCTATGATGGTATGATATTATATAATGTCATGATTACTTTGATAATATATTGATATGTCATTTCATACATTTTGATTATATCAGATTATGATTATTCATTTGAAGAAATATCGTATTGAACAAGACTTACCATTGATAGGAAATTTCCGAGAACCAAAAAATCTATGTCGTTCCGATCAGAAAATAAATTACATATTTAGAAAGCATAAATACGTAATCTATATGTCCTATCTTATCAAGATCATTGCATGTGTCATTTTACCTTTAAAGTTATCATATACCCAATTTTAAAAAACATAAAAAAGGAATAGTTTTCAGCATTTAAACATACTCACACATACCGAGAAAAAAATGAAGAAGATGTTGCCTACCTATTCACTAGATATGTGCATATATTAAGAATTGATACATTTAGTTCTAATCTTATCATCTATATTAGTTTCAACAAATATCATCTTATGCTACATTAAATTATATCATATTCTCATGATTAATCTTTATTTACTATCATTTTATTCATAAAATGATGCGTTGAAAACGTTTCAAAAATATTTTACATTTATTTATGTTATTTAAAATCAATATTAGAGTGTGTAAGATCATGGATAAGTCTTGTAATGGGAGATCCTGGTTGAAATATCTTGGACCTTTTTTCTGAGTGACAGCTTCTTGTACTCTACTTGGAGCCCATGATAAATTGGATGTTTAGTGAAAATCACCATGCTCATGTAGTAGAAAATTTATGGAGTGGACTAGGTGATTTCTATTCCCTAAACTACTATTAATCTATGAAGAATCATTTAAGAACTCAATTCACCCCCTCTTGAGTTATTCAGTAATTAATTATCTGGGACAACATATCTGAATCTTCATAAATTTCGCCTGATTATGAACATTCAAAAAAGTGGAACATAGGAATTTTTTAAAACATATTCATGATTAATCAATGTCTAATAGATAAGGTATGAATAATTGAAAATATTACCAACATGTCTCTAAATGCCAATTATCCCAATGAGAAGGATTAAATATCATTAGATGAAGGATCTTCCTTATTATAAGATAATAATATTCCTTCCTAAGACAACGTATCTCATTTTTCTAAACTTCTAGAAAATGAAAATTAAAAAATTTGAAAAAAAAACGTGATAAATATGAATCAAGATTAATTATTTTGACAGAAAATATCAAATATTTCTAAATATCTTGATAGGGAATCTTTTGAAAAAGAAAATATTTTTAAATATCTTGAAAGGGAAATTTCTATTAATTTTTTTTAGAAACCAAACTCAATTCTTAAGCTAATACCATTGAGAATAATAATTTATTTATTTAAATAAAGTTTGAAATTTATTCTCTATGAAAACTTTTATCAAAATTTACTATTGGTAATTTTTTTTGATAAGATGTACAAAAATATCCATTCTCATGGTACTAATTCTGGAATGTGTTTTTCTTATAAAAACGTAGTTTTGAGAAATAAATAATTTGTTCAAAAAATTTCTCTCTTTTTTAAAAAGTGTCAAAGTGGTGGCCATTGGAAAAAGAATTATTCCCATAATAAAGTTCAGTATCTAGTATTTAAAGAAAACAATTTTTCAAAAAAATGAAATCTTAATTTTTTTACCAATATTACCAGAACCAAGAAGGTTTGGGTGTAGAAAGTATAATGTTTTTATTTTCAATAAAAGGAAAAAAGTACCAACAATAATAATTACTAGTACTTGGATAGTGGATGTTCCCAAAATATGGATGGTAAAAAAAAACTATTTCTAAATGATTTTCAAGATGAAATATGGATAAGTTACTTTCAGAGAAAATTATTATGGAGAGATTATCAGAATAGGTAACATAGTTCATCTTGTTAAAGATTTAATTTCAATTGTTTTGATTGTTAATGGTCTTAAGCACAACCTAATAAGCATAAATCAATTCTGTGATGAAGGTTAACTTGTGAATTTTTGGAATGATAAAATTTTTTGTACATAATTCTAAGTATGATTTCATTCTTTGTTCCCATCATCATGAGAATGTTTATACACATATCTTAGGAGACCTTAAGATCCAAGAATTACCTTGTCATAGTGTAATGAAAGATCAATCTTTGTTATAACATATAAGATTAAGGCACTATAACATTATAAAATTATCTAAATTGAATAATAAAATACTTTTTAAGGATCTACCAAAACATAGGTTTGATTCTACAAAAGTATGTGACCCTTGTCAATACATTAAGCAACACAAGTCATGTTTTAAATCTATTAATGAAGTCTCAACTATTTATGCTTTACATTTAGTTCACATGGATTTATTCAGTCATAAAAAACTGAGACTATTGGGGGGAAATAATATATTTTTTGATGATTACACTAAATATATATGAGTCTATTTTCTCATAAAGAAATATGATATTTTTTTATTTTAAAGCTTTTCCATCCAAATTCGAAAATTAAGAAAAAAATTCCCTTGATAACTATTGGTAGTGAACTTGGTAGACAATTTATAAATTCTAATTTTTAATCTTATTTTAGTAATAAAGGTATACAGTATAATTTTTATGCACCTAGAACCACCAAAAAATTGGTGGTTTTGAGAGAAGAAATAGAACTATTTAAGAAATAACAATAACCATTTTCAGGGAATACTTAATTACAAATTTATTAGGCTTAATTGGTTAGTAATTATTACTATACTATAAATCAAGTATTAATTAGAAAATTTCTTAATAAAACTTTTTATGATTTATGGACGAGAGGAACCAACACGTTTCTTACTTTAATGATTTGGTTGGACAATATTCATTCTAAATATGAAAGATTACTTACATAAATTTTTATGAAAATCTGATGAATGGATATTTTTATGTTATTCCTCTATTTATAAGGATTATAGAGTTTTTAATAAAAATTATTGTACTATTGAGGAAATAATACATGTTAAGTTTGAAGAAAATGGCCCTTTTTTCAAACAACCTCAATTATCATCCCTGAACGTGATTTATAAAATAAATTTTCAACCTTTGTTAGAAAATTATTCTAATAAAGAAATAACTCAAGAAATTTATTATGAAGTTATTTTTAATGAATATTTTTTTACCTTATTATGAAGAAAAGAATTTTTTAAATTAAAGGAGTCAGTTTCTTCTTAGGAATCAGCCTAGTGATAGTATTAGTGGTGATGTTGATCAAACTATAATGACAAGAAGTTCTTTAAGGAATGAAATTGAACAGCTAGCTTTCATTTCACAATTTGAACATTAAAATTATGATGAGAATAGTATTAAGGCTATAAAATTAGAATTAAATTAATTTGAGAGGAACGAAGTCTAGAATTTAGTTGAACAACCTAAATAAACTTCTATAATTTTAGTAAAATGGATTTTTAGAAACTAATTTGATCATAAAAGAATAATTGGTAGAAATAAATCAAGACCTTTTACTATAGGTGATAACTAACAAGAAGGAATATATTATAAAGGAACCTATGAAATAGTATGAAAACATGATGTTATTCATATAATACAACCCATTACATCATTTTTTAATTTAAAACTTTTTCAAATGGATGTGAATTGTTCTTTTCTTAATGGATATGTACAGGAAGAAGTTTATGTCGAAAAAACACCTAGTTTTGAAAATAATATGCATCTTAAATATGTTTATAAACAAAGAAAATATTTATATGTACATAAACAAGACCCTATATCCTGGTATGATAGGTTCATATGATTTTTGTTACAGAACAACATTGTTAAGGGAGTTGCAGATCCAACACTTTATATTAAATAAGTAACAAAAATATTATGATTGTTCAAATATATGTCGATGACATTCTATTTGGATCAACTCAAAAATATTTAACATATTACTTTGCAGATCTTATGAAATCTGATTTTGAAATTATAATGATGGGTGAGTTAACATATTATCTAGGTTTTAAAATTTCAAAAAACAAGAAGGAACTTTTATATATCAACAGAAGTATATAAAAGATCTTCTTAAAAAGTCAGGATATGATAATACAAAATGTATTAATACTCTTATTAGTACTTAAAATACATTAGATCATGATGAGGTTGGTAATCCAATTGATCAAAAATAATTTAGAGGTATGATAGGATGTTTACTTTATAAAACTTCTAGTCAATCAAACTTATCATCATCGGTATTCTTGTGTGAAATATTTCAAAAAAATAAAAATTAATCCCATTTAAAATATATAAAGTTAATTTTTTGTTATCTAATTGGAAACATGGATTTAGAACATTTCTATTCTTATAGAAATTATTCTAAACTATTTTTTTTTCAGATGTTGAATTTTTTGGTTGTAGAATGGATACGAAAATTACTTTAAGAACATGTCATTTCTTAAGATATTAATTAGTTTCATGGTATTTTAATAAATAACACTCAGTATAACTTTACACTATTGTAGCAAAATATTTGGCACCAAGAAGTTGTTGTGCTCAATTTTTATGGATACAACACATACTCACAGACTCTGTCTTGAGTTTTACTAATACTCAAATACTATTGGATAATAATAGTGCCATTTACTTATGTAAAAACCTTGCACATCACTCACATGACAATAAAAGGTACATAAGCTACCATTTTTTTATCAGACAATCAATAGAGATATCATTTTAAAATTATTTGGAACACAAGAAAAACATACTGATATTTTTACCAAGCTTCCACCTTCTGATAGATTTGAATACATTAAACAAAAGTTAGTAATGATCAACGTAAAGTAATAATTCCTATTTACTTCTTATTTACCCATATCCTTATATTGAATTACTCTTTTTTATTTGCGGAGTATATATGTTTTTTTTCAAAAACTTTCTGTTTTTAAAAATTTATTTTCAATTAAAATTTTTATCATAATGAGTGTTCCAGATTAAAAATTTATTTTGAAAATTTTTGGAGTTACAATCCTAAAAAGGATTCCTAGATTCAAAAAATTTAATAAAACTTTCAAAACCTAGAAAATTTAATAAAAAATTCTGAACTCAAAAAATTTAATAAAATTTTTGGACTCAGTTTTTTGTTATAAAACTTTTGGAGTCTTATTTTGTGTTAATATTTTTTGATTCAAAAAATATCATAATTATTTTATATTTAAAAACATTCATAATTATTTTTTTATTTTTCCAAATAATCTTAATCAATAAAAATCCATGAAAAATAAGTAATCATACTGATGAAACTTTCCACAATGAAAGGTATTCTTCTATTTTTTTCCACCATGTCATTAGGATAAGTCTTTTAATTTTTTTTGATACTTATATTTTAGTTTTATAAAACGTTTGTTATAAGAAAATTTTTATAAAATTTTTCAAAATCGTATACATATTCAATATGATAAATTTTTTAAAACCTTGAGAGTTCAATTATTTAAAATATTTATTCAAATCAATGACAATCATCAGATTAGAATACCTTTGAAATCAACCATTTTTAAGGAAGAATAAATAACACTTGAGTGACTATATAAAGGGAGAACCACTGTGTCTTGCATTGTTTGACCATATATTTTTTCTCCTGAGTTATTACTACCTTTATGTTTCCCAATATTATAACTTACTTACCCATCCAATTCACTGGACTATGTCTCGATCTGATAACATTTGGGAAGACTGCAAGAAATGGTTTTCTTCATGGATAGGTTTGTAAAAATATATTTTTATGAAAAATATGCTTCTACTTTGATAAATATTATTGAATTACAAGGATAGAAATAAATGTGTATAGAAAAGACTGATGGATTTTTTATTTACTATATCCTGATTTTATTCGTGTGTTTTATTCTTCAGTCAAGTTTCACAAGTAGGATGAAAAAAAGCATTAATGATATATGGAAAGGGATATAAAATTTCATATAAGAAAGATATGAGTTTTTTAGGAGTTCCATCATATGGAGAGGTATATTGAACTTCTAAAAAATTACCTGATGAACTTGGTATTTTTATTAATAAAAAGGAAAAATATTCATTTTTTGATCATTATAAAATGGTCAAGAAGGTATCATACCTGATGCCGAAAAACTAGGTTATTTCCTAATGGGTGAAAGGATTTTTGATTCCAAGAAAAGTAGATTCTGATAGGATAAAAGTTTCTAATGTTTTCATATTGTACATTTTATTGAACATGAGGAAGGTAAATATTATTTGATTCATCTTTATTTCAATTGAAAATCTCAATACCAGATCCATCAAGTCAAATATCATTACGTTTCTGGATGTCATATGTAAAATAGTGGTTTAATTCATGAAGTTTTCAAGATTATGAATAAATCATATATGAAGATGGAAAATATTTTATTCATAAGTGATAATAATATTAAGGGTATGAGGTTTAGTTTTTATTCAAAAACGAAAATGTTTAATAAAAATCCTTGTGGGGATATAGAGACCCTGCATTATCTTAAATAGATATTACATCATTTTAAAGAAAATAAACATAAAAATAATTACACAAAATGGATCCAAAGGTTTAATGTCTTGGAAAAATTAAGACCATACATAACATTTACATAATAAAACATTAATATTTATTTAATTCCTTCATCTCTACCTTCTTATTGTCCCTCATGTTCTCCTTATTACTAGTATTCACATGAGGATATACATAAAAATAAGGGGTGATGTACAAGCCCAGTAAGAGGATGAATAATAGACATGAAACATGGGTGATCATAATCATAATCATCATAATATAATCAAAGGATCATAATCATAATCATGAATAGACAGATTAAAGTCATGTAATGTGGCAATTTATGAAAATGAAACATCATGTCGTAGTGGTTAACTACCACACATAGTTGTGAACAATGTAATCATAATGTGAAAATATATTTCAACATTCTCATTAGATACATCACATTACCCAGTGCATTAGAGCACTATATAATTATGAGTGCACCCATCACATCATAACATTTACATTCCCAATATGATTCCTAGTTCACCCATCACATCATAACATTTACATCATCATGCATGCCACATAGAACATATACCAATCATGGAAATAAAGTAACCCAATGAAAGTAATTAGTTTCATTTAATAATGATTATATTAATGAATTAAATTTGTCTTTTCTAATATAAAGAGGGAATACCATAATTTGTATAAGAATCATTAATTTTGAGTGATAATGAAACAATATTTTGAGAAGTAAAAGATGTATTTTTTGGAAAAGAAGATTTAATTTGTAAAAATATTTGAAATTTACAGAAATCCAGATTGGAAACATGTATATCCTTCAAAATAAAAGTAAAAAATAAATTATATTTAAGGAAAATTAAAAGAACATCTATACTAAAAAACAGAGTGAAATAGGGAGAACCCAAAGGAATTGATTTGGGTTCGAGAAATCCCCTTACCTTATGTCTGAATGATTTATTCACTTTAATATCATGGATAATCATATGAAATCAATTAATTATAAAATCCAGAACATCTTTTACATTAATTTGATTTATTATAGTATAATTAAGTTCATTTATGGTATTTTTTATGAGTTATTCTCTTTAATTTCGTCATTTTGGACTATTCATTTTTTTGGATTTTAGGATCGGTTCACATGAATACATGTTTGGAAGATCATGTAAAATGAGGATAATTCTATAGAATTGATTTTAAATATAATTAATGAACTTAAAAAAGATTAAATGATATTATATATGAATCATTACATAAATATTTAATGAATATGATTTAATTTTTTTGGTTGATTTTACGACCCTCACAAAATCATATAATTTTATTTAACATCATGCTTATATTTTGTTTCGAGAGCATTATATAACTTGTAATATGTATAATAAAATCTTATTTAACTATAATAATGGTTTCATTACTATAATTAAAGGTGTTAATGAAAAATACATCATCGACAATGATGGTAAATCAACACATGACAAAGTATATTTTCATTTTTAAAATAATAGAAAAAGGGAAGAGATTTGGAGATGAATTATTTAATTAACATGATAAAATTATAGTATATAAATTATACTGGAGTATTTAGGTAACTTTGATAAGTGGAGGTGAGTAGAGGATATGAAAATAAAATAAATTTAAAAATAATAAATAGAAAAAGAAAGAGGATTTTACCTCTTGAATTTCTCCCAATTGAGAACCTCCTTAGAAAAAAAGGTTTGGTATTTTAATGATACCAAGAGATACTGGACATGGGTGAGGGGCTTGGGATGCGTATTGTGTAGAACTTGGACAATATTCATGGATTTTAAGGTTTTAAGAGAATAAGTGGTGAGGGGTAGTATTTATAGTGAAGGAGAGGGGTGTTTTCTCATTATTTTGATCATTAGTTTTACTATTTTAGTTCAAGACTATGAATACATTAAGAATTATTTGTAAATATAATAAAATAATGAATTATAGTTCGATATTTTGGGCTTACATATTCCCTACATCATCTATGACCATATAATTTATGTATTTAGTTTTTATCATAAATTAGCGTATTTTACTAGTCACAAAAATTCATGTATTTTAGAAAAATCCCAAAAAGTGACCCTAAATTTTTTTGTAAATCTAGAATTCAAAAAATTAACTCCATTTTATGATAATAATTTATTTAAATACTAGAAATTTAATTTTTAATTAAAATCATTATTTACGTGGAAATTAACAATTTTAAAATTATATATGATTTTATACCATATTAAAAAATTAACCAAGGTCTTATAAAATTATATTATAATCCTATGAAAAAATATTTATTAATAAATTTGTTTTATGAAAATAAAATTTCATTTAAATCATTAAATTGATTTTTAAATTGTTAATAAACATTTATGTTTGATAAAAATACCAACACTTAATTAATAAAATTTAATGCATTTAATTACTTACACTAGGATATAATTATATAATTATATCATTTATAATATTGTAAATTTTTTTTATAAATTCATAGATGATGTTTCTATTTTATTGGTCAAATTACTATTCCTAATGGTAACATAACTATTCCAAAGTTCTGGTTAATATTCCATAGATATAGGTTCCTTGACTTTTAGAAATACCTCTTATTTTACTCATTATGCTTTTTTAATGTCTGGATTGTGATCTCTATGTGATTTTATGTTATTTATACTATATATAATAATTATAAGAAGGGATTTTCCATTGATAAAATTATGGGTGGTTATATTCATCCCCTGTTATGAAATTTCTCCCTAAAAATTTCATGTTAGAAACTATGGTGGAAAAAAGTGAGGGTACTTATCCTTCATCGCTTCATCTGGTTCCCATGTAACCTCTCCATAATTATTGTTTGAACATAGTACTTTGACTAGGTGAGTAATCTTGTTCTGTATAACTTTATCTCTACATTCCTAGATCTTCACCGGCTACTCTTTTTAAGAGAGATCATTTTCCAAATCTGTCACCTATGGATTCAGTGCATGTGGGGGATTGGGTATATACTTCCTCAAGATGGATACATGGAATACGTAATTTACTTGATACATAGTTGGTGGAAGTGCAAATTGATATGTCATAACTCTATCTTGATCAAGATTCTCGAAGAGGTAAATTTACCTAGGGCTCAGATTTACTTTCTTCCAAAATCTTTTGATCCTCTTGAATGAAGATATGTATAAGAATACCATCTCTCTGACCTCAAACTCTAAGTCCCATCAATGATTTTATGCAAAGATCTTTTGTCAACTTTGGGATTCAATGATATGTTGTTAAATGGCTTTTAACTTTTTACAATATTTTCAACCTTATTAGGTCCTAGAATATAAGATTAATTGACTTTATCCCAACAAAATAGTGTTCATAATTTTTCCCATAATGGGATACATATGGATCAATTTGGATACTTGAGTAGAAACTGTTTTTGTAAGGGAACTTGTCCAGAGGCAGATGTTGGTACCATCCTCCTTTGAAATCCATAGAACATGCTATCAACATTTATTCTAGTGTATGAATATTCCACTTATATTTTCTATTAGTTTGAGTACGATAAGTGATCGTACTGCGATTCAATATTTCAATTTCACCCGTACACCATTATTTCAAATTGAATTTATATTTTCAATTAAAAATATAATAACAAATTTCACTTAATTTTAGATTAATTTTTTTGTGTTTATAACTTTCAAAATGGGAATTTTTTTTATAATTTCATTATAGGTGGAGGTGATTTAGAGGCCTAAGAGATGTTCCAGAAGGAAAATGGGCCAAACTGCATGGGAGCCCAATTCCCTATGTCCACTGTATTAAACATTTAGCACAATATGTGTCTCCAAAATGGATGAAATTTTGTAGTCCGATTCAAAACTTCATTTTATACATCTCATCGCAAGGAACCCAAGCCTAATTCAGCCATCTTCTGGCCCATACAGACTGATCTATTCAGCACACCGAATCTACACGATGTCAAAAGTGGGGTGATGTGATCTGTCCATATCTCTGGCTGTGATTGTCCAAAGGGTTCGAAACATTTTGTGGAGATATTCAGGTGGTGGGGATACAAATTTTTATCTTTTTAAAAAAGGATATAAGATTGTCTGGACATCGAAAACCATGGGCCAAGTGGTTTTTAGAAATATGTGTTCCCAAAACAACATTCCAATTTTCCTATAAAATGGAACCTTGGGCTTTCCATTTGTAAGTTCAGCCAAGGAGTGAAGCACTTTCAATTTTGACACTATCGTGGGCACTCTCAAATGATTTTCAGTTTGGGTATATTTAGGTGCAGTAGAGTGGCTTACCTAGGCCATCTCTCAAAGTGGAAGTAATTAAAATGAAATTATAAAGGTATTTTAAAAATAAAATTAAATAACTATAACAAAATAATTGAAAGGATGGGGTGGGGAGTTTTTTATAGCTTCTAAAACAAGAAGATGTTTTCTTGAAGAAGATTTCATTATTTTGTTTTTATTTTTGAAATGAAGTTTGTTAATAAAGACCCAACAAGAATATGTTATTTTGACAATATATTAAAAGGAGTTATCGATCTAATGTACCACCTTAATAATTCATTTATCCTTATCACATATGATTATAATTCACTACATTATAATCCCCTAACCTAGTCAACCCCCAAACCCTAGGGAAATTAACACAACAAAAAATATTGGAAAAATGAGCCTTATATCAACATTGGGACTTCCAATTGCAGCACCCTGCTTCGATTGTGATCCAAAAGCCAAATTATGGTCATTTTTCAGTTAGGGAATCATCTAATCCATAGAATTGAGAATTATTTTTGTTTTTAGAAGATTTTTTAACCCTCCAATTCTATCCCATTTTGATTAGATTTTTTGGTTGAGGTTTCACTCAAACAATTTTGAAAAGACCGACCACAAGGTCAAGTTTAAGTCAATCGAGTAACATATTAATTAAAACTAAATTAACTGATCAAAATTTTTAATTATAGTATGTTTATGAATTATAAATAAATAAATTAATGTAGTAGGGATTAGACCGGATATGAATGAAATCACACTTTCATGGATAGTGTTTTCATCATGGAGATGTTTTGCATAAGAAATGGATTAAAAGGGAAAACCCAATATTATATCAACTATTATATTCCAAAACCAAGAAAAAAAATAAAAATATGAAAATAGAAGAATAAAAAAGATTAATTGAATAAAAATTCAAGTTACAAGAACCAAAGAAAAGAACCACAAAATGGAGGAGGGAGATGATAGCCTTTTTAGAAGAGTTCTTTGCACGAGGCCTTACTACTTCCAAGATGTTAGAGATGTTTCCAGGAGAAACCCCTTTAGCCAAAACATTCCAATTCCTCAACTAGCCCTCCCAAAGAGTTAAAATCCAATATAAATAGAGTTAGGGAGACCAAGTATTAAAAAAAATTTAATTATAAAAGGAAAATTATACCAAATATTTAAATCCCACATTCTGTGCATCATTGACCTCTAAAATGTGTAAATTTTCCATCTTTTTAGAAGGATGATTTATTTTATAATTGGGTTCTAGATCTACCCTCAAAATTTGGGCCCAATCCATGAATAGATGATGAAGATACGACCCAAATAATGAAGTGATATCCAATATGTTGAATCGAGTCCATATTTGACATCATGTCCCATTTATACCACTCAGATGCATGATCCACCTCCCATGCCCTGAATAGATTTTTTTTTCTCATTATGTTAGGAATATAGTTACAAAATTTCAAGTCCAAATAATATACAGGAAAATATTTATTCTTGAAATACTACACTGAATTTTAAAAGGGTAAAACTTGAATTTTGAACAAATTTTCAAGTGAATGATCCTTTCCCAAATATTCTATAAATAAACATATTTATCACAATGTGAGGAAATTATTTCATTTATTATCAATAAAATTGTGTTTTATCAACTCCCCCACACTTACTCTTTTACACTCCTAGGAAAAACGTCATATCATGTATTCAAAAAAAATGTTACAATATATGCTTGTTCATATTTCTCAACCCAGAGTGGAAATGTAGGAAAAGTAAGAATCATTTTAAAAGTCAATATCAATAAATTTTAAATTAATTTTCTCATAAATTATTTCAAAATAAAATCCAATTAGATTAAAAACACTAATCATAGAGAAATAATTTGTGGGTCTACCATGCCACTAATTCTCCACGTGTGTGTGTGCCAACCAATCCAATCTCATAAATCCACCCTTTATTCAGTATATTAAGATTAAGTAAAACAATTATTCTTACCTAGTTTAATTCACTGAACCTATTTTACATTATTTTGTAATCAGATTCCATGACCACTCACATTAGATTCTTTAAAGTCAAATCTTATTCTTAGGACCTATATATCCCCTATATGTTGTACAATTCTTCACTCCCCTCAATTTTTTATTCTTTTTTTAAGATTCATTTGGAAAAACTATCACACTCATTTATAAACCTTTGTTTGATATCCTCACTACAATAATTGTCATAATTATAAAAAGATAAAAATTTGAGGAAGAGTGGTTTTTGACCGTTCCAAGATAGAACCTATTTTTTGAGGTTGTACAACTTTCGGATAATAGGTACACAAGAATAGGTCAATTCTGTATAGCAATGAAACATATTAGAAGAGAAATGAACATATAGATCAACCCATATTTTTTACCTAACTTGAATATACCTTCAATTGAGTAGAAAAAAATTCACAATTCATGGTTGAGTGAAATTTTGACTAGATAAATTAATGACACAATTTACCATGAAAAAATGTCACAAAAAATGATGTAAAAATCTAAAAGGTTTTATAATGACAAAACCATTCATATCATCATCGACTTTAATTTTTTTTAAAATCAACACATGATCATGATATCTAACTCATGCTTATCATTCAATCAATTAATTTTTAAAACATGAATTTTCCATATTTTCTTTATCTAAATGATCATGTTACAAAATATTTTTGTTTTTTCTATTGATTTCATTTTTTTTTAAATTATAAAAAAAAACATAAAAGATAATTCACACAAAACACACAAATGAAAATCCTAAATATCTATACTAAAATGTTGTCCCCTCCCCCACACTAAAAATATAGAATTGTACTCAATGTGAACCTATGAGATGATATATGCAAATGAAATGTATAATTTTAAATAGGACAAAGAATATAAAAGTGAAAAGGGTTAAGAAAATCATGATATGATCAAGTGATGAAGGGGTCATGAAATGTGATGAAATCCACTACATAAGTAAGAAGCCCCTCAATTTATTTCTTAAAACATTTCCTATTGACTGTAAAGCGCCTTATAGTTCCCTATTGGGTTATCTCCACTGTACCATAAGGAAAAATATTAGATACAATATAAGGACCTAACCATCTAGAAAACAAATTATCAGGCATTCGCTTCAGTCGTGAACAATTGAGTAAGACTTTCTCACCAACATGAAACTCCATTTATTGGATCATTCAATCATGAGAGGATTTTGATCATTCCTTGTAGAGCCTTGACTTCTCATATGATGAAAATTTAATCTCCTCATGCTCTTGAATTTTCCTATTTTTCTAGATTCTAGCTTGGTCCAAATCCACATTTCATTAATTTGTATCCTAATAAACCCGATTCTGAACTTACATTGGGAGATAACATGCTTTTCCAAAAACAATTCAAAATGGATAAATTCCGATGGGTGTCTTTTATGATATCTTATAATCCCATAATGCATCATCCAATTAAGTTATCCAATCCTTTTAATTTGGATGAATTGTTTTCTCTAAAATTTGTTTGAACAATCAATTTGAAACATCACCCTGACCATTTGTTTGGGGGTGGTATAGTGTTGATGTTTCGTGTGTCACCCCATACTTTTGAAGTAGGGAATCCAAATTCCTATTGAAAAAGTGTTTACCTTGGCCATTGATAAAAAGGAAGTAATTAAAAATACACAATAAGAAGAAGATGTAATATTCACAACATATTTGATAAAGGGAGAAATAAATGACACAATTTAGCCTAAAAAATACCACAAATAAAGATGTCAAACTCTAAAAGGTTTTAAAATGAAACAATCATTCATATCATCGATGACTTCATTTTTTATAAAAATAAACTCTTGATGAAGAAATCTTACTCAGTATTATCATTCTACCAATGAATTTTTAAAGAACACATTTTCCATATATTCCATATCTAAATGAGCATGTTACATGATATGTTTTTTTTATTGATTTCATTTATGTGTTTTTATATTATTTACCCTACTCCATCAAAAAAAAATGTGTGAATATTTTTTTATCTTATAACTTTACCTATATTTTGGTGTACTAATTTATTTATTTTGTAGGTATGGTGCATGATGAATTATAATTTTGGAGACTTACCACCTTTTGAACAAAAAAATTAGAGGATCTTATATCAGGCGGTGCACTAGTGGATAAACCCTAATCACTATAAGGACCCTAATTGAGAAAATGAAAAAAAACTCAACAATTAGGTTCATGGTCATGTGTACCCACTCTAGGTTTCCCTGAGGTTCAATGTACTGAATTTGGGAATAATGTGGGCACAATGTTCGAAGAGGTAATTACCCTTCTTCGACAACTTGTTGTTTCCCAAAGGAAATCCCAATCTCCCCTCCCAACCATTGTGGTATATGTTCTTCTAACACCCACTACTCTAACCAGTGCCCCCAATTGAGAGAAACTTTTGAGAGTTATGAGGTAATATTTCCAACCTACCCCTTTAAACAACCATTTAGGCAATAACCTTTCTATCCATTAAACCCTAGGTGGAAATAAAACCAAGCTTATAGACAAGGGTGGTATTCAAACCAACCTCACCAACAATGGAACCAACAGGGTCATAGTAGTCATCAACCACCACCCCAACCCAGAAATCCTCAACCACCCCAAAGGAATATCGAACAAAGCCATCCAAAACCTGAGCCTAGCCAAGAAGATATTATTAAGAAAAAGGTTTCCAACAATCTACAATTCCAACAAACCACTCAGGCAGCCATGCAAGACCTTAAAACCCAGTTAGGCCAACTTGCTAACTTAGTAAGTGAAATTCAAATTCATGGGTCAGTTAAAATACCCTATCAACCAGTAGTTAAACCTTGGAATAAATGAAATTTTACTATCGTCACCCTTAGGAGTGGGAAAAAATCAAAAAACCAATTAACCCTCCACTAGATTCATCCCCTCCTGAGGAAACTGCCACCCCAACTGCTAAAAATGGTCTACGATAAGATAATCCTTGTCTTGAGAGAATCCCTTCCAACAGAAAGAGTGTGTTTGTTGACGATTCAACTTTCCCAACCATTCCTCATCCATTTTCCCAAAGGGATATCCATCAAAGAAAACAAAAAGAAATGGAACATGATAAGTAAATCTTGGAAACATTTTAAAAAGTGCAGGTCAACATCCCCTTAATTGATGTCATGAAGTAAATTCCACAATATGCCATGTTTCTAAAGGAGATTTGTACACACCAAATGAGAATTATAGGTGATGTTAAGTTGATATTGTGGATAAATGTCTTATCATTGATAGATCCATCACTTCCCACCAAATGGAATGAACCGAGAACATTCTCAATTCCATGCACCATAGGGGAGTATTCCTTTTCCAATGCTATGCTTAATTTAAGAGCCTATATAAACATGATGACTCACTCCATTTACTCTTCATTTCAAGTTGGGGAACTGAATCCCACTATAATTTTTGTTCAACTAGGCAATTGGAGTACCATATACCCCTATGGTGTGTTATAGGATGTTATTATAAGGGTGAAAATTTTAATTTTCCCTATTTATTTTTATGTGCTTAAAATGGAAGAGGATATGATGAATGGACATGCCCCAATTATATTGGGGAGACCCTTCTTGAAAACTACAAAAACCATAATTAATGTCTATAATGGTTCATTATATATGGAATTTGGTGGTGACATAGTCCATATCAACATCCTTGATGCCATGAAGCACCCATTAGAAGAACATTCCTTTCTTTCTGTAAATTCAATTGATGTACTCCCTTCCTCTGAAAACACTTCTTTTCATACCCACAATCCCCTTTTTGTGTTTTTATCCTTGATTGAATTTCTTGGTAATGAATCATTCATTGATTGTTGTTGTTGTTTAGAAAAATTTCATTCATGTTTATTAATTGATAATTTCTTGAACACTGAGGAGCCAATGACCATTGATGATACTTCAATACTTGTAGGAGATCATTCCTCATCCATGGATGATACCAATAATTAGTTAGATGAGATTAGATACCTCTCAATTTCACACAAAATCCCATAAATCCAAAATAACCCTGAATTTTAACCAAAACAACTACCTCAAGATTTAGAATATTCATATATTGAGAATGGAAACATGATGCCTCTAATTACTGCTAGTTTACTCCGCCATGCACATGATTTGCGGCTTCCAAAGATTTTGAGGAAGCATAAACAAGCATTGGGATGGACACTTGCAAAAATTCTTGGTATTTTCCCATTAGTGTATACAAATCATATTTTGTTAAATTATGAGGCTAAACCAGTGAGGCATGTACAACGCCGACTAAATCCAAACCTCTTAGATGTAGTAAAAATTAAGTAACAAAATTATTGGCTGCTGGAATCATTTACCCCATCCCTAATAGCCAATGGGTTAGTCCCATTAATGTAGTTCATAAAAAGACTAGTATTACAATAATAAAAAATGAAAATTATTAATTGGTTCCAACTCTTGTGTAGAATAGTTGGCATGTCTGTATAGACTATCGCTGACTAAATTAATACACTAGGAAGAACCATTTACCATTTCATTCATTGACTAGATGCTAGAGAGTCTATTAGGGAAGTCCCATTACCATTTCCTTAGTTGGTATTCTAGATACTTTAAGATCCATATTTCCCATGAGGATCTGGAAAGGAAAACCTTCACTTAATCCTTTGGGACATTTTCATATAAGAGGATGCCATTTGGTCTGTACAATGCTCTGGGTACTTTCAAGTGATGTATGGTTAGTATTGTTTAGGATTACTTAGATAATTACATGGAAGTATTCATGGATGATTTCAATATTTATGGCTCCCCTTTTAATGATTTTTTGAGTAGTATTGATTTATTAATATGTCAATGTATTGAAAAGAATCTTGTTGTAAATTAGGATAAATTCTATTTCATGGTGCGACATGGTATCGATCTGGGACATCTAATATCTAGGGATGGTATCCAAGTAGATAAATCCAAAGTTGATATCATTTCTTCTTAACCATTCCCCAATATGTAAGGGATGTTTGGTCTTTCCAAGGTCATGATGGGTTTTACCATCATTTCATTCATGAAATTAGTATTATTGCACTCCCACTATCCTAGTTATTCCAAAAAGAAAAGGAATTTATTTTTGATGAAGAAAATGAGGAAGCTTTTAATAAGTTAAAATGGAGTCTCACATCACCCCCAGTAATCCAAAAACCTCAGTGGGAATTACTATTTATGATCCTGCATGATTCCTCTAACAATGAATATAGGGAAATCTTATCACAAAATGTCGATCATGATATATATGTCGTTACCTAAGACTCATTTACTTTGTAATGTACCCAAGAAAACAACACCACAATTGAAAAATAATTCCTTTCCATTGTGTTTACCTTGAAAAAAATTATATCATACAGTTTGGGGTCCAAATTCATTGTGTTCTTAGACCATGCATCCCACTGGTATCTCCTTATGAAACAATAATCCAAACCACATCTCATTTACTGGATGCTCCTCATTTAGAAATTCAATTTATAAATTTGAGATAAAAACGGAGCAGAGAATGTGGTGGCTGACCATATCTGTAGGATCAATCCATCCACATGCATTGAATCATCCCACTTTATTCCCATAAATGACATGTTTCCTGATGAGCAATTGTACCGAGTTAAAGATTCTATTCCTTGGTATGCTAAAATTTTAAATTATTTGGTAGCATATTTCATTCCTACTAATTTCAACCAAAACCGAGTCGATCGTCTAAAACATGAGTCTCGTTGGTACATTTGGGATGACACTAATATTTGGTGAAGATGTAGGGATCAAGTCCTCAAGCGTTGTGGTCTCGATAGTGATTTTCAGTCCATCCTTAGGTTCTTCCACACTCTAGCTTGTGGGGGCCACATTGGTCTCCATCAGACCGCTCTCAAGGTTCTCAATTCTGGTCTCTTTTGTCCCGTATTGTTTTTGGATGCCCATGAATTCTATAAATTTTTTCCTCATTGTTAAATAAGGGGGAATGTATCTAAAAAAATGAGATTCCACATAAAACCTTTCTCATCCATTAAATTTTCAATGTTTAGGGAATTGGATTTTTGGGACCATTCCCCAATTCATTTGGTATCCTGTACATTCTTTTGGAAGTGGATTATGATTCAAAATGGGTAGAGGCATGAACTATAAGGACTGCTTATTCTCTTTGAGTTGTGAATTTTTGGGAAACCAATTTATATGTAGGATTGTCTTACCTAGGTTCATCATTAGAGATTAGGATTCTCATTTTTGTAACTGAACAATGCAATATATTTTATATCGGTACGGGGTCAGGAATAATGTGTCTACTTTATTCCACCCATAGACAAATGGTCAAGCTGAGGTGTCAAATATGGAGGTAAAATATATTCTTGAAAAAATAGTTCAACCTAATATAAAATATTGTAGTCTTAGACTCAATGATTCATTATGATGTTACTGTACTGCCTTTAAAACTCCCATTATCATGTCACTATATTAGCTGGTTCTTGGATGGGGTTGTCACCTCCCTATTGAGATTGAGCACCAAACCTACTAGGCTATTAAACAATTGAAATCTAGTATTTTTGGGGTAGGTTCTCAAAGGAATTTATATATTCCGGAGTTGGAGGAAATACATAGAGATACATATGAGAACTCTAGAATTTATAAGGAGAGAACCAAAGCTACCCACGAACCTCTCATCCTTCATCATCAGTTCCACATTAGGAAGAAGGTCCTCCTTTATAATGAAAGTATAAAGTTTCATCCAAGAAAGATTTATTCCATTTGGTTTGTCCCATACGCTATTACTAATGTATCTCTATTTGATGTTGTTTCGGTTCGAAATAAATAAACCAACCAATCCTTCATTGTCAATGGGTAGCGACTGAAGTACTTCCACGAATCCCTTCTGGAGTTCCTGATAGAGGAAATCCTTGTTCAAGAAGCAACATACCAATGAAAAAAACTAGGTTTTATCCTTCCTTCCCACATTATATTTTATTATAGTGAGGACACTACACACTCTAGGTGTGGGGGAATGGTTATATTCCTGGGTTAGCTAGGAATTTTGATAACCTTTTCCCTTTTTCTCTTTTTATCTTACTTAATTGTATTTTTTTTACTTTCACCCTTTCCCTCTCACTCAACTTTGTGATCAAATATTACTTTTTATGCTCAATTTTTCTGTGAAAATGATACCCATTTAATCATGGATTTTATTGAATATGCATGTGGAATTTCCATATTTTATGTTGTTTTAGCATTAAAAAAATTTCTGATGTAATGTGCATTTTAGTAAGAATTCAACACTATGGTTTAAATTTCTTTTTAAATTTAGTTATTTTTTTATGATAGAAATTGTTGTATCATTTTGAAACCATTGTGAAGAATTTTTCTGTTTTTTATGAATAGTTTGAGGGAAAATTATGCCATTTATTTTTTCTACAAAACATTTCACCCAATAATAATGTGTGAAAATTTATACTTAATAAAACATAAATATAAGTTAGGTTTATATTTATATACTTTAAAAAATAAATTTTCCATAAATTCATTCCTTATTTGATCTATTTCATTACTTTACCAGATTGACCTATGCATGTGTACCTATTATCTAACTATTGTACGCCCTTAAAAAATAAAAAAAGGGTTGTATATTTGGCAGGTCAAAAACCACCCTTCCTCGACCTTTGATATTGTTATAACTATTACAATTAGTGTCGTGAGGAGATAAAACATGGGTTGGATGAAGAGTGTGAGATATGTTCCAAGTAAAACTTTCGAAAAAAAATAAATTAGGGGAGTGATGAAACGTGCAACATATGGGGATATCTAGGCTTGGAGCTTATGGTTTTACTTCAAGGATTGCTTAAGTGAGTGGGTCTTGGAATTTTATTTCATAGGGTATATGTTAGGTTCGGTGGAAAGTACCATACAAGTAGACGATTTTTAAATTAACTTATATTTATTCAATAGAAAGTGGAAAGAATAAGATGAAATGGTTGTCACACACACACATGGACAATTAGTGAAATGGTTTTCTTTTTAACTATTTTCTCAAAATTGTATATCATTCAACTCCTTTAATTTCGTGCTGATACAATTTTTGAGTCATATTTTTTTGATCACTAAGAATAACTCCTCAGTGTGATTTTTGTATTAATCACATTTCTATCAGGAATTAAATTTTCATTGAATGATAAATCTTTATGATGTTGGAAATATCAAAATGAAAATTTTCTGAAAATGTGACATTTCATAGGAGTACAAATGTTTAGGTGTGGGGGTGTGATCTCGCCACGATTCATTGATTCATTTTCACATATACACCACTATTTTAAACGAAATTTGTATTTTAAATAATAAATATAATAAAAAATTACACTTCATGTTAGATTAAATTATTTTGTGTTTATAAATATTTAAAAATGAAAATGTTACTTGTTTGGATAATTTCATTATAGGTGGAGGTGATTTAGAGGCCATATAGTTGATCTAGATGAAAAATGGGCCAAAATGCATAGGATCCCAAGGATATGTGTCCACTATTTTATACATTCAGCACAGAAGTGTCACCAAATAGGATGAAAATTTTTGGGAAGGTCCAATTTGTTTCCACATCTCATCTAAAGGAACCCAAGTGTAATTCAGCCATCTTTTGGCCCATCGAGACTGATCTATCCACAACACCAAATCTGTAGGAATTCAAAAGCGGGGTGGTGTGATCCATCCATATATTCGGTTGTGATTTTCCAAATATTATAAAACTTTTTATGGATATATTCAAGAGGTGGGGTACAACTTTGTAGTTTTGTAAAAATGGAGGTAAGACTATCTGGCCATCGAAAACCATGGGCCAAGTGGTTTTAAGAAATCTGTGTGCCCAAAACCACATTCCTATTTTTCTATAGAATGGAACCTTGGGAAACCAATTTATAAGTTCGGCCAATGAGTGAAGTGCATCAAATTTGGGAACTATCATGGGTGCTCTCAAATGATGTGCAGTTTGAGGTTATTTAGGTGCAGCAGGGTGGTTGACATAGGTTGTCTTTCAAAAAGGCCGTAATTAAAATAAAATTGTAAAGGTATTTTGAAAATAATATTAAATAACTCAAACACACTAATTTAAAGGATGGGTTGGGTTATAGTTTATAAAAATAGAATAATTTTTCTGGAAGAAGATTTCATTTTTTTGTTTTTATTTTTGAAATGAAGTTCGATTAAAAAGACACAACAAAAAGATGTTATTTAAAAAAAATTAAAAGGTGTAATCTATATAATCTACACCCTTTATAATTAATTTATCATTATCCCATATGATTATAATTCTTTCAATTATGATCCTCTAGCCTTGTCAGCCCCCCAACCCTACAAGAATTAACACAACCACAAATATTGAAAAAATAAGCCTCAGGTCAACTTTGGGACTTCCAATTGTACCACGCTTCTTTGATTGTGATCCAAAAGCCAAAATAGGGTCAATGGATAGTTAGAGAAATATCTCCTCCCTATATTTGAGAATTAATTATGTTTTGGGATGAGTCTTGAACCCTATATTTATATCCCAAGTTGATTAGATTTTTCGATTGAGGTTTCTCTCACAGGATTTACACAAGCCCGACCATGTGGTCAAGTGCAAGTAGATAGAGTAACTTATAAATTAAAACTCAATTAAAAAATACATATTTATTAATTATGGTATTTTTATGTATTCAAAATAAATAAATTAAGGGGGTAGGGATTAGATCAACTACAAACAAGATCACTCTTCTATGGGCAGAGTTGTCCTCGGGGAGATGTTATTCATAAGAAATATATTGAAAGGGGAAAAACCAATATTGTCTCCAATCTTAAATTCCATAACCTAGATGAAAAATAAAAATATGAAAAGAGAATAACATAGAATATTAATTGGATAAAAATTCAAGTTACAAGCACAAAATCAAAGAAACACAATATGAAGGAGGGATAGGAGAGCCTTTTTGGAAAAGTACTTTCCACAAGGCCTTTCTGGTTATGAGAGGTTATATATGTTTCAAGGAGACACCCCTTCATCCAAACATTTATAATTCCTATAACATCCCTACAAAAGATTTAAAATCCCATTTAAATAGATTTTGGAAAGGCTAGGGTTACAAAATGTTTTTATGTGTGAAAGGGAAATTCAGAAAAATATTTGTATCCCACATGCATTGCATCTTTTACATCTAAAATGAGAGAATAAGACAATTTTCTATAAAGTTGATTTTTTTATAATTGGGTCTTCCAGATCCCCTCAAAATTTGGGCCTAATCCAATTACAAAAGAATAGGATACGACCCAAATAATGATGTGATATCCAATTTGTTGAATCTAGTCCAACGTTGACTTCATGGACTATTTAGACCACTCAGATTCATGATCTAGCTCTCATATCCAGAATACAATTTTCCTCCCATTAAATTAAGAACACATTTACAATTTCTTTGTCAAAATTATTTATAGAAAAATATTTATGCCCTAAATACTACAGTAAATATTAAAAGGGTAAAACTCGAATTTCCATAAAATTTTAAAATGAATGATCTAATACCAAATATTCTATAAATAGAAATATTTATCACATTTTGAGGAAGTTATTTCATTTATTATCAATAAAATATGCATTAAAATTGTGTGTTATCAACTCCCCCACACTTACCCTTTTGCACTCCTGGGAAAAATGTCATATAATGTATTCGAAAAAATGTCACAAGATATGCAGGTTCATATTTCTCAATCCAGAGTAGAAATGTAGGAAATGTAAGAATACCATAAACAGTGGATATCAATAAATTTTAAATTCATTGTCACAAAAATTGTGTCAAAACAAAATCCAGTGAGATTTATAGAACTAATCATTGTGAAAAAAATCATGGGTCTACCATGCCACTAATTTTCCATGTGTGTGTGCCAACCATTCCAAGCTCATAAATACACCTTTTATTCAGTATATTCTAGTCATGTAAAACAATTCATCTTACCTAGTTTAATTCAACAAACCTGTTCTACATTCCTATGCAATCATATTTCAAGACCCACTCACTTAAGAATTCCCAAAATTTAACCCTTAAGCTCTCGACCAAGATATCCCCATGTGTTGTACATTTCATCACTCCCATCATTTATTATTTTTGGTTTTTTATGTTTCTCTTGGAAAAATGACACAGTCATCTATCAAATCATTTTTGATATCCTCGTGACAGTAATTGTAATAGTTATAACATGATAAATGTTCAAGGAAGAGTAGTTTTTGACCTTTCTAAGACACAACCTATTTTTTTGAGGGCGTACAACAGTCATATAATAGGTACACATGCATAGGTCAATTTGGTATAGTAATAAAACTGATCAGAAGAGAAAAAAATGTATGGATCAACCAATGAATTTTTTGACCTAACTTTACAATTCCTTCAATTGAATAAGAAAAATTTCACAAGTCATGGTTGAGTTAAAATTTGTGTAGAGAAATCAATGACACAATTTACCATGAAAAAATATCACAAATAATTATGTCAAAAATATAAAAGGTTTTATAATGACACAATCATTCATATAATCGATGGCTTCAATTTTTATAAAAATCAACACTTGATGATGAAATCTTACTCATGATTATCATTCTTCCAATAAATTTTGAAAACAATAATTTTTAGTATATTCCATATCTAAATGAGCATGTTACATGATATGTTTGTTTTTATTGATTGTATTTTATGTTTTGTTTTGTTATTTTTTTGAACATTTTAACCAAAAACATAATATTAAAGACACACAAAACACAAAAATGAAAATCCAAAATATCTACCCCAAAATTTTGTTCCCTCCCCCACACTTAAAATATTGCATTATCCTCCATGTGAACCTATTAGATGATATATTCCCATGAAATATATAATTTTAAATATTAAAAACAATTTAAAAGTGAAAAGGGATAAGAACTGTATGATATGCTCAAGTGATGATGGGGTAAGGGAGTGTGATGAAATCCATTGCATCAATATGAATTCCATTAATGTATTTCTTCAAATGTTTCCTGTTGACTGCAAATATCCTTGAAGTGTCCTCTTATGTTATCTCCACTTCACCATAAAGAAAAAACATTAGATACAATATAAGGACCTAACCATATGGAAGACAACTTATGATCCATAAGAATCAGTCGTGAACTATAGAGTAGGAATTTCTCTGCAACATGAAACTCTATTTATTGGATCATTCTATCATGAGAACTTCTGATCTTCCCTTATAGAGCCTTTAGTTATTATATGATGAAAATAAAATCTCCTCACGTTCTTGAATTTTTAGTATCCTTTGGATTCCATCTTGGTCCAAATCCATGTTGCATTTATTTATATCCCAATAAGCTTGATGTTTCAAATCCATTTGGAGGTGACATGTTTCCCCAAAAACAATTTGAAATGGGGAAATACTAATGGGTTTCTTGTATGTTGTCCTATAATCCCATAAGGCATCATCCAATCACTTTCCCCAATCCTTCTTATTTGGATGCACGGTTTTCTCCAAAATTGATTTCAACTCCCAATTTGAAACCACAACCTGACCATTTATTTGGGAGTGGTATGGTGTTGCTATTTTATATTTCAACCCATACTTCCAATGGAGGGAAGGATAATTCTTATTGCAGATGTGTGTCCCTTGGTCACTAATAAAGTGTTAATAATTAAAAAGACATAATAAGAAGAAGATGGAAAATTCAAAACGTCTTGGAAAATGGGATAAATCAATGAAACAATTTACCATGAACAAATATCACAAATAATAATGTCAAACTCTAAAAGTTTTTATAATGAAAAAACCATTCATTTCATTGATGACATCAGTTTTTATAAAAATCAACACATGATGATGTAATCTTTCTCATGATTATTATTCAACCAATGAATTTTAAAAACTTTAAATTTCTATACATTCCATATATAATGAGAAAGTTACATCATATGTTTGTTTTTATATTGATTGCATTTGTTTTTTTTTCAGAAAATTTACCCTGATGCACCTAAATAAATTTTCTAAATATTAATCTGTTTTAACATTTAAATTTACCTATATCTTTGTGTACTGATTTATATCTTTTGTAGGTTTGGTGCATGAGGAGTTCCACTTCAAGATACTTACCACCTTTAGAACCTGATCCGGAGAGGATCTTATATTAGCAACACCGAGACACATAAGAGAACCCTTTCAAGGAGGACACAAAAAACATCGACACTCTTTTTAATCCTTCTACTTCTTCCTCTGAAACTCACATTAAAACTAAACACAAATTGCATAACATGGTTGAAAATAACCGAACATTAAAATAAATAACCTCACTTGATTTTGATATCCAACCCATCTATATTCAAACACCAGGTGATGAACCTAATTTTGAACTTAAATCCAATTTAATTTATTTATTACCAGGATTCCATGGAATCACTAGGGAAGACACACATAAGAATTTAAAATAATTTTACACTATGTGTTCCACCTTAAAATAAACTAATATGGATGATGAAAAATTAATGCTCAAGGAATTTCCTTTTTCATTAGAAGACACTACAAAAGTTTGGCTTTTCTATGTTAATTCCACAATTAGAGGTCGGGCAGACATGAAGCATCTTTTTTCTTGAAAAATATTTCCTAATCTCCTGAACTGCAACTATAAAGAATTAAATATGTGGTATAATGCAATAACAAGTGGAAACATTACATGAATATTAGGATTGCTTTAAAATGTTATGCTCAAGTTGCCCATAACACCAAATAAGTGATAAACATTTAATCCATTATTGTTATGAAGGGTTAATTACAATTTCTTATTTCATGATTGATGTTGTTGTAGGTGGTTCACTAGTGGATAAAATCCCAATCGCTGTAGGGACCCTAATTTAGAACATGGCACAAAACACTTAACAATTAGGTTCATAGTCATGTTTAAACATTCGAGTTGTTCCTGTGGAGAAAAGTAATGAATTTGAGGAGAAGGTGGACACAAAGTCCAAAGAGGTATGTACCGTTCTACCAAAACATGCTCCTTCCCAAGGGAAATATTAATCTCTACCTCCCATCCATTGTGGTATATGTTCTTCAAACACCCACTACTCTGACCAATGCACACAATTGAGAGAAACTTCTGGGAGTTGTGAGAAAATAATTCTAGGTAATCCCTATAACCAACCCTTCAAGAAAAACCCTTACTATCCATCCAACCCTAGGTGGAATAAAAAACAATCTTACAGACAAGGGGGTTATTAAAACCAACCCCAACAACAATGGAACCAACAGGGTCATAGTCGTCATCCACCAACACCTCCCAAAATCCTCAGCCACCCTAAAGGACATTCCAACAATCCCCTCAAAACCATATCATAGACTAGAATATATGATGAATCAAATGGTTTCCAACAGTATCCAATTCCAACAAACCACTCAGGCATCCATACAAGACCTCAAAACCCAATTAGGCCAACAAGCTTAGTTAGTGGGTGAAATTCAAAGTCACAGGCTAGGTAAACTACCCTCTCAACAAGTAGTTAACCCTATGGATACAAAAATGTTAGTTCCATCAACCTAAAGAGTTGGAAACAACTTAAAAATCCAATTAACCCTCTATTAGAGTCATCTCATCCGATGGAAACAACCATCCCAACTACTAAAAGTGGTCCAAGAGAAGAAAATCATTATCTTGAGAGAAGCCCTTACAAAGGAATGAGTGCATATTCTAATGAGTAACCTATCCCAACCATTCCTCTTCCTTTACCCCAAAGGTCCATCCAACCTAGAAAACAAAAATAAATAGAACATGATAAGTAAATCTTGGAAACTTTCAAAAAAGTGCAGGTCAACATCACGTTGATTGATGTCATGAAGTTAATTCCATGATAAACCATGTTTTTTAAGGTGATGTGTACACATCAAAAGCGAATTTTAGGTGATGTGAAGGTGAGACTTTGGAGAAATGCATTAAAATTTATAGACCCATAACTTCCCACAGAATGCAATGATCTGGGAATATTCACAATTCTGTGAACCATAGGGGAGTATTCATTTTCCTATTATATGCTTCATTTAGGAGTCTCTATAAATGTGACGAATCAATCCATTTACTCTTCATTATATGTTGGGGAACTGAACCCCACTAGAATTTTTGTTCAACTAGAAAACCAGAGTACCGCACACACCTCTTGTGTGTTATAGGATGTTCTTGTGAGGGTGAAAAATTTAATTTTTCTTGTGGATTTTTATGTGCTTAAAATGGAAGAGGATATGATGAATGGACACGCCTAGATTATATTTGGAAGACCCTTATTTAAAACTTTCTAAACCATAATTAATGTTAGTAAAGGTAAATTATCTGCAGAATCTAGTGTTGACATAGTCCATTTCAACATCCTTGATTCCATGAAGCACCCCTCAAAAGAATATTCCACTATCTCTCTATAAATTCAATTTATTTACTCCTATCCTTTAAAAGCACTTATTTTCATTCTTCCAATCACCTTTATAAGTTTTCATCCTTTATTGTATTTCGTGGTAATGAATCATGAATTTATTGTTTTAGTGGCCTAGAAAAGTGTCATGCATGTTTATTAATTGATAATTTATTGAACTATGAGGAGCCAATGACCATCAATGATACTACTCAGCTTGGAACATTTCATTACTCATCCAAAGATGATGCCATTAAGAAGTTAAATGAGAATAGTGACCTCTCACTTTCACACACACTCCCATAAATCCAAAATACCCAGGAATTCAGACTAAAAAAAATAACTCAAGATTTAAAATATTCATATTCTGAGAATGAAAACAAGCTTCCCGTCATCATTGCTAGTTCACTCACAACTACGCATGAATTGTGACTTCTTAATCTTTTGAGGGAGTATAAGAAAACATTGGGATGGACACTTGAAGACATTCCTAGTATGACCCCATAAATTTTTACACATCATGTTTTGTTAAATTACGAGGCTAATACAGTGAGGTAGGAACACATTCAAATGAACCCAATCCTCCAACATATAGTAAAAATGAAGTTACAGAATTATTGACTACTGGGAAAATTTACCCTATCTCTGACAGCTAGTGGCTCAGTCCAATTCAAGTAGTTCCTAAACAAACTGGTCTTACAATAATAAAAAATGAAAAAAGTTATTTGGTTCCAACTCATATGTAAAATAGTTGGAATGTATGTATGGACTTATGTTGACTAAATCAACACACTAAGAAGGACCATTTCCCATTTCCATTCATTTACTAGATACTAGAGAGGTTAACAGGGAATTTCCATTACTGTTTCCTTAATTGGTATTTTTGATACTTTCATATCCCTATTCCCATCGAGGATCATGAAAAAAAAACATTCATTTTCCCCTTTGGCATATTTTTAAATAGAAGGATTCCGTTTGATCTGTGAAAATGCTCCGGGTACTTTCTAGCGATGTATGGTTGTATTTTTTTTCATTACCTAGATAAATGAATTGAATTATTCATGGATGATTTCTCTATTTATGGATCATCTTTTGATGAATGTTTGAGAATTCTTGCTTCAGTACCACATTGTCAAATTGAAAATAATCTCATATTAAGTTATGAGAAATCCCATTTCATGGTGAGACAAGGTATAGTTTTGGGACATGTAATTTTTGGGGATGGTATCGAAGTAGATAAATCAAAAGTGGATGTCATTTCTTACCTACCACCCCCCAAAAAATGTATGATATGTTTAGTCATTACTAGATCTTGTTATATTTTACCATCATTTCATTCATGACTTTAGTAAGATTGCACTCCCACTCTCTAAATTACTCCAAAAAGAAAAGGAATTTGTTTTTGATGAAGAATGTGAGGAATATTTTAATAAGTTAAAATGTATTCTCAAATCACTCCTAGTAATCCAACCTCTTTGGTGATATTTTCCATTTGATAACATGTGTGATTCCTCAAACTATATAGTTGGGGCAGTCTTATCATAAAGGGTCGATCGAGCTCCACATGTCATTGCCGATGCCTCACTTATTTTGGACCCTTCCCAAGAAAACTACACCACAATTGAAAAATAATTCCTTGCCATTGTGTTTTCCATTGAAAAATTCAGGTCATACCTTTTGGTGTCGAATGTAATTATGTTATCAGACCAAGCTACCCTCCGTTATATCCTTAAAAATCCAGATTCCAAACTGCATCTCATTCACTAGATGCTCCTCGTTTAGGAATTCAATTTAGAAATTACAGATAAAAAAGAAGCATAGAATGTGGTGGGTGACCATATTTACAGGATTAACTCATCCTTATACATTGAATCTTCCCCTTGTATTCCCATAAATTAAATGATTCCTGATGAGAAATTGTACCGAGTTTAATATTTTATTCCTTGGTATGCTGAAATTGTAAATTATTTGGCAGCATCTTGCATTCCTAGTAATTTAAATAAAAACAAGGCTAACCATCTAAAACATGAATCTCGTTGGAACATTTGGGAAGTCCCCTACATTTCTCAACCTTTTAGTGATAAAGTCTTTAGTCATTGTGTTCCCGATAGTGATTTTCAGTCCGTCCTTAGGTTTTTCCACTCTTTCTTGTGGGGCCACTTTGGTCCCCAATGGACTTCTCCCAAGGTCCTCAATTATGGTCTCTTTTGGACAAAATTTTTTTGGGAAGCCCTTGAATTATGTAAATATTATCCTCATTATCAAATAATGAGGAATGTATATAAAATAAATGAAATTCTATAGAAACCCTTGCTCTTCCCTAACATTTTTGATGTTTAGGGCATTGAATTTATGGGACCATTTCACAGTTTATTTTGTAACATGTACATTTTATTGGATGTCGATTATGTTTCAAATTGGGTATAGGAACGAGCTACAAGGAATGATGATTCTTAGGTAGTTGTGGAAATTTTGAGATCCCAAATTTTCTATAGGTTTGGGTTACAAAGGTTCATCATTAGTGACCAGGGTTCTCATTTGGACAATCGAACAATGAAATCTATTTTGCGTCGGTATGGGGTAGGGCATAGAGTGTCTACTAAATATCACCCCTAGACTAATAATAAAGATATGGTGTTAAATAGGGAGGTAAAATAGATTCTTGAAAAAAAACGTTTCAACCTAATAGAAAATATTAGAGTCTGAGAATCGATGATTCATTATGGGCTTACCATTCTGCCTTTAAAACTCCCATTGGCATGTCACTATATTTGTTGGAGTTTGGAAGGGGGTGTAACCTCCCTATTGAGATTGAGAACCGGGCCTAATGGGCTATTAAACAATGAAATTCTAGTCTTTATGGTGCAAGTTCTCAAAGGAAGTTATATATTTAAGAGATGGAGCAAATGTGCATAGATGAATATGAGAAATCCAAGATTTATAAGGAGTGAACCATGGCTTCCCACGACCATCTCCTCCTTCACAGCTAGTTCCACATCGGGAACAAGGTCCTTATTTACAATTAAAGGATGAATTTTTATCTAGGTATGTGTTTTTCCTGATGGTTTGGCCCATACACTGTTACTAATGTATCTCTATGAGGTGTTTTTAGGTTCAAAATGAAGAAACCAAGAAAACCTTCACTGTCAATGGGCAGTGGCTGAATCACATCACCAAAGCCCGTATGAATTTACCGATGGAGGAACTCCATGTTCAAGAATCAACATAACAATGACACTCACCAGGGTTTATCTTTACTTCCCAAATTCTATCTTATTACAGTGAGGAAACTGCACAATCTAGGTGTTGGTGGATGGGTATATTATTGGGTTAGTTAGGAATTTTCCTCATCTTTCATCTTTTTCTCTTTTTAGCTTGTTGAATTGTATTGTTATTTCCCCCATTTCCCTCCCACTCAACTTTGTGACAGAATTTTACTTTTTATTCCCACTTTATCATGAAAAATGATGCCCATTTAATAATAGATGTTATTGAAAATGCATGTGGAATTCTTGTATTACATGTTGTTTTAGCATTAAAAAAATCTGATGCAATGTGCATTTTAGAAATAATTCAATACAGTGGTGTGACTTTCTTTTTAAATTTAGTTATTTTTTGATGATATAAATTGTTGTATTATTTTGAAACCGTTGATTTAAATGATTCCCTTTTTTGAATAGTTTAAGGGAATATTTTTCTTTCAATAAATTTCTCCACACAACTTTGCACCCAACAATGAATTGTGAAAATTTATTCTTAACAAAAGGTAAATATAAGTTAGGTTTATTTTTTTCTACTTTAAAAAATCATTTTCCCACACATTCGTTCTTTATCAGATCTATTTCATTGTTGTAATAGATTGACCTATGAGTGTGTACCTATTATCTAAAAGATGTACACCCTCAAAAAAATTAAAATGGGTTGTATATTGTGTCATTCAAAAACCACCCTTGCTAGAGAAATGATCCTGTTATAACTATAACTATTTGTGTCATGAGGAGATCAGACATAGGTTGGGAGAAGAGTGTGAGATTTGTTCCAAGTGAACGTTTTGAAAAAAATATTTGAGGGGTGTGATGAAATGTGCAACATATGGGGACATATAGGTTAGAAACTTATGGTTTGACTTCTGGGAATTCTTAAGTGAGTGGGTATTGGAATTTGATTGCATAGGATATAGGGCAGGTTTGGTGGAAATAATCATACATATAGATTTTTTCAAAAATAACTTATATTTTCTTGATAGAAAGTGGAAAGAATATCATTAAATGGTTTTCATACACACACACATGGAGAATTAGTGAAATGGTTATCTTTTGATATATTTTTTCAAATTTTTATTTTTCAAGTCCTTGAATTTCATGTTGATGCAATTTCTGAGACATCTTATTGTCTGATCACTGAGAATAACTCATCGGTTTTATTTTTTCTTTGATAACATTTTGATCAGGAATTAAATTTTCATTGAATGTTAAATATTTATGAGGTTGGAAATATCTACAAGAATAATTTCTGAAAATCTAACTTTTCCCATGAGTGAAAATGTTTAGGTGTGGGGGTGAGATAACACCACAATTCACTATTTCATTTTCACTCTTACACCGGTGTTTTAAACAGAATTTTTAATTTAAATTAAAAATATAATTAAAATTTTCACTTCTTTTTAGATTAAATTATTCAGTTTTTATCACTGTTAAAAAGAAAAAGTTACTTTTTTTGATAATTTCATTGTTGGTGGAGGTGATTTAGAGGCCCCAGAGATTATCTGGAAGGAAAATGGACCAAACAGCATGGAATCCCAATGTCATCTGTCCACTATTTTAAAAATTCAGTGCAATCCATGTCTTAAAATGGGGTAATTTTTTTGGGATGAGCCAAAAAATCATTTTCTACATCTCATTTCAAGGAACCCAAGCCTAATTCGGCCATCTATTAGCCCATATGGGATGATTTGTCCAACACATCAAATCTGGATGAAGTTAAATGTGGTGTGTTGTGATCTGTAAATATCTCCAGCTTTGATTGTCCAAATGATTTCAAACATTCAGTAGAGATATAAAGAAGGTGGGTCTATAACCTTATGGTTTTTTAAAAAGTACATAATTCTATTAGGTCATCAAAAAACAAGGGCCAAGTGGTTTTAAAAATCTATGTGCCCAAAAACACCATCCAATTTTCCTATAAAATGGTACCTTGGGCTCCCCATTTGTTTGTACGGCCAAGGAGTAATGTTCTTCCAATTTAGAGTTCTATAAGAGTCCTATCATCATCCTTGAAGTTATAAAGGCCCTTATTATTATAGGTGGAAAAATAATGAAGAAGTAGTTCCACCCGATCTTCCTCCTCCTCCCGATGTCGAGCTAAACGGTGGGAGTTCATTGTAAAGAAGCTACACACATGTCAAGGGAGTTCCAACTAATATATTAGCTATTTTTTTTGGTGTAATTTAGGCGTTAAAAAATTTAATTCCATGTATCTTACATAATTTCATATTTGAATGTCTATTTTGATACATGTGATTGTTAAGCTCTTAATTTCTAACCGATCGGTTTGAGGTTTTGAGTGCAGGATTTGTGTTGTTCCAATTGGAAAACAAAAGAATCATTTTGAAATACACCATACTAAGATTTAAATATTATTTTTAAGCTATTATTCCTTGCATAAGTGGTTGTAACTTGACAATACGATTGTTATGTCATGTGTTAGTAATTTGAGCATCGAAATAAAATCTTAAGAAATAATCTGGATTCTAATTAATTTCAACCAAAGAATCACTAAAAACATAAATGAATCTCTATGAACAATGAACTAGAAATATTTTTATTAAAATCAAAATTACACCTTTGTCTCATATTTTTCCAAATCCACTTGGTTTGTCAACTATTAAACTCATTAATTTGAGTTATTTTCTTTAAACTATTTTCAAATCACCCATATCATACTACTTTTTTTTAAAAAATTCATACTCATAACCTACCAATGCTCCTTGAGATACAACCTAGGGTCTTCCCTATACTATAAATCAACATTAAAATACTAATCAATTTTATGTGTCATGACAAAATGGTCAATAAGATGTAATGAAGTTGAACTCAGTGTTTAGATCATATTGGATACTTTTACAGAACTTGGTGGTGAATATCGAATCTCGATCGGATTCAATCGATCGTATTCCATCAATTGTGGTATTACATATGGACTTAGAACTTCTCTGATGTATATCCATGCAGGTTTATCTAGTTAGAAGTAATACAAAATTATTATAAAGTGATATTTCTTTGTTAGATGATCCATAATAACTCATATAGCATTTCTCTTTTAGATGTATTCAGAAGTCCGGTGACAAAGCCCATGGTGATGTTTCCCTATTTCCATGTTGGTATGGGTAATGTTTGAATCATCCCCTTAGACTTATATATTTCAACCTTCACTTTCTTACATACTAGGCACCTTGATTTATATTCAGAAATATTCTTCTTCATATTCTCCCACCAATAGTTCTCTTAGAGATCTCGATACATCTTTGTTTTCCCTGGGTAAAAAGAGAAGGTTGAGTGATTTGTGTCATTCAGAAGATCTTTCGTTATGTTTGTATTGGATGATACTCATAGTCATGAAACAAATATTTTAACTCCATTCTCATCAATTTTAAACTCTTAGGCTTTACCAATTCTTATAGCTTCCACCTTCTTCTGAATTTCAGCTTTATTTCATTGAGCATCCTTTATTTTCTCCATGAGGAATGGTTGAGCAATCATTTGATAAAGGATTTATTATGTTGCTTTTTTAATGATTACCATGTCTATCCTATTCAAATCTAAGAATATTTTTTCCCTATAGATTCTCATCTTTGATAATTATGTAGGATCCTTTCTACTTAGAGCATCTATCACATTATTCACTTTTCTAGGATGGTAGTATATTAAGCAGTCATAATACTTGATGAGATCAAACCATCTTAACTAGAAACTTTTAAGAACCATTTATGTGAATATATATTTGGGACTCTTATGATCAGTATATATTTCAAAATTCTACCCATAGAGATACTAAAACCATATTTTCAATGAAAAGATCATTGCTTCCAACTCCAAATCATGCATGTGATAGTTTTTCTCCAGAATATTCAACTCCCTTGAGGTGTAGGCTATAAAATTATAATTTTTCATAAGTAAACAACCAAATAAATTCTCTGAAGCATCATTGTATACCAAAAAGAGTTCCCCACTTTTATGAAGTGTGAGTACTAGGGCGGTGATAAGCCTAATTTTTAACTCTTTTAAATAGTCTTCACATTTAATTGTCTATACAAACTTTTCTACCTTATGAGTCATCTTGGGTAGTGTGTTTTAAAATAATGATAAGTTCTTAAAAAATCCTTGGTAATACCCAGTTAGACTAAGGAAACTCCAGATATCTATTACGGATGTTGCCTTAGGCCACTCTTCAATTTACTCTATATTGGAAGGGTCCATAGAAAAATAATATGAAAACTCTATATGATGAATCCAAGGTATATTCAAACTTCTCCTTACAAATTTACATAATTTGAGGATGCCTTAATATGCGAAGAGTGATTTCCCTTTTCCAACAGTTGATGTTGGATTTGTATGAATATAGACAATACTTTCCCAATATTGAATCAAACTCCACAAAAGGATGTAAGACTAGATTTACTGGGAGGTTTAGCCCAAAAACATTAACCATGGATGAGTTATATAATTTTGATACAATAATTTCCCCATTTTCTATTCTCCCAAATAGCTCAACATCAATATTTTGAGTTCGTGCTTGAATAGTTCTACTAAACATTAAAGATATGAACGAATGTGTAGAACAAGAATCAAATATTATGTTCTATATTCTCCAATTAATAACCAGTGTACCTATCACCACATTATTTTCGAGCTCCACCTCAGTGATAGTGATGTGATAAGCTCTCCCTTGCTACTTTTTATTTAGTGAATGATATCACTGATTACCGTTGAGGACTTGGGGTTTAGTTCACTATCTTTCATGGTACCCTTACTCCATATAATTGAAGAATTTAACTATATATTTTTATTTCATTTCATAAGCCACATTTTCTAGATTCCTAATGTATCTTCAAAATTCATGATCTAGGTGGAGTTATCTCACCACCATGAAGAATTTTCCTATCCCTTTATGAAAATTATCATGATGATTCTTCCCACATTTTTTAAATTTGGGTGGTTGAGTTTTCTTACCACCTTTTTCATTAGATCCCCCATATTAAAACTCCATCTTGAGATACTTTTCACCATATCCATGGGACCATTATACAAACTCTATCTCCACTTTGAGAGTACAACGAAAAAATTTCTTATAACTCCCAAAGTCTCAAATTTCTAGAGCCTTTTGAAGGTGTGGGTTTAAAAAACTAAAGAATCTATCCATTTTTCTTTAATTTTTGATAACAAAATTGGAGGCATATATTACAAACCTTGAGAATTTATTTTCGTAGGCCATGACAAATTCATCTTCCTTTTTCTCCAACTCTAGGAATTCTCTCTCAATATTTTTCTGAATATTTAGAGAGATACACACATTAAGGAACTTTTCATAAAGCCTTACCACTCCATCTCTTCAATTTTTTTCTTTGGTTTGGTGTTATTAATTAATATCCACCATTTACTAACCTCTCTATATAGATGATAAATGGTCAGACTCACCTTTTTTATCTCAGAATAGTGATGTACGAAGAAGGTCTTCACTATTGTGTTGAACCACTATTCCGTAATGAGTGGATCAGAAGATCCAAAATTAGTTAGTGGTTGTTGCCCAATAAAAGACGTGATTTATATTTACTCCTTCTTAGGTGAAGGTGGATGTTCTAAATTATTCATTTTATTATTCATATCCTGAGACAGTTGGTTAAGCATCACCATGAAATTTTAAAATCTATGTCCCATGGAATTAATTATTTCATTTGAGAAATAATTTCATTTCCCCTCACATGGGTTGTTGGCATAGTTTCTCCTTGTTCCCACCATTTTCTAAAATATAAAATGTTAGAACAAAACATAAGTCAATATTTCCTAAATAAATAATTTATTCCTTTTTTCAATTAAATCTAAAGGAATTTATTTTGGGATCCCTATTTTTATAATTTTTCTAAATAAAATATTATTCGGTGCTTACTTATAGATAGTCTCATACTAAGGGTTTTCACTAAGGTTCTCTTATCTTAATTCCAAATTTAACTAAACAATGCTCTAATAAAAACTATAGTGACCCTGATTTTTCTTACATAGATATTAAATCATTTTAAAGATAAAAATATAAAATATTTACACAACTAGGATACAAAGGTTTAGTATCTTGGGAAAATTAGGACCATAAATATCTTTTAGATAATAAATATTATTTTTATCCCTTCTTCTCTATCTTCTTTTTATCCCTCGTGTTCTCTTTAGTATAATTATTCACCAATAGATATACTTCAAAAGAAGGGGTGAAAAAAGTCACGTAAGAAGATGAATAAGAGACATGAAACATGGGTGATCATAATCATCTGCATAATAATATAATAAAAAAATTATAATCATAATCATAAGAGGAAAAATTAGATAAAGTCATTGAATGTGGAAATTCATAAAAATGAAACTTCATGTCTTAGGGGTTAACTACCACACATATTTGTGAATAAAGCTAGTTTCATGTTCATGAATATTTTAATTTTTCTCAGGATATAAATCACATTAACCAATGAATTTGAGTGCTATATAATTCTGGATGAACCCATCACATCATAACATTTACATGCACTATATAATTTCAGGAACACCCATCTAATCATTTAATTTACATTATCATGCATTCCATAAAAAATGTATATAAATTTTCGACATAAAATAACCCATGGAAAAGAAGGGGTTTCATTTCATAAATTGTAAAATCATGAATAAACATTGGGATTCCCAAAAGGGATATTTTATAAAATTATTGGTATAAGAATCATCAATCTCGTGTGAGAAAGAAGAAATCTCATGAGAAGTAAAAGATGTATTTTTTGAAAGAAGAGTTATTTTAAAAAAATATTTGAATTTTCCATGAAACCAGATTGGAAACATTAATATCAGAGAAAAGAAAAGGGAATGGAAAATAAATGATAATTAAGGATCATTAATGAAAAATCCATACTGAAAATGGAGTGAAATGTGGAAAACCCAAAGGAAGAGATCTAGGCTCGATAAATCCCCTTACCTTATATCCAAACGCTTTCTCCACTTTGACTTCATGGATAATAAAATTAAATTTATTAATTATAAAATTAAGAAAATATTATACATTAATTTGTTTGATTATAGTAAGTTAATTTATGGTATTTTCGATGAGTTATATAGTTTAATTTTATTGTTAGATATTGTTTGTTTTCTTGTATTTCATGATCAGTTCACTTGTATACATATATGGAAATTCGTGTAAAATGAGGATAATTCTATAGAATTGATATTACATGTTATTTATTAAATTGATGAATATGAAATTATCTTATATATCATTTGTATATGTGTTAGGATTATGAATAGTTATATTAATATTTAATGAAAATGATTTAATTTATTTGGCGGATATTACGACCATCACGAACTCATGTAATTTTTTTAACATAATGTTTATGAATTGGTTCCTGAACATATTATAACATGTAATATATATAATAAAATATTATTTAACCATAATATTGAATTGTGATTGTCCTCGAATGTGTTGATGAAAAATGAAAATGCATTATCCATGGTGGTGGTAAATCGACACACCACAAAAGATATTTTCATTTTTTAAATAAAAGAAAAAATGGAAGAAATTTGGAGATGAATTATTCCATTAACAAAATAATATTATAGTATATAAAATATAATGAAGTTATCATTCAACTTGGGAAATGGTACGTGAGGAGAGGATAATAAATGAAATAAAATTTAAAAGAAATTAAAAGAAAATGAAATGGGATATTACCTCTTGAATTTTACATTCCATGAGATCCTCTATTGGGAAAAGGAATAGGTATTTTGATGAGAAAAAGAGCTCACAGACATTGGTTAAGGGATTGAGATGAGTATTGGGTACATCTTGAACAAGTCTAATGTCTTAGAATATGTGATGAGACGATGTGGTAAGGGGTGGTATTTATAGGGGAGTAGGGGTGTGTTTTCTCATTATTTTATTCATTAGTTTTATTATTTTGGATCAAGACTATGAATAGGTTTATAATTATTAATAAATATAATAAAATAATGAAGGATAGTTTGATATTTTCGGCTTATATCATCCATATATCATCTATGACTCAATAATTCTTATATTTAGTTTTAATCATAATTATCTTATTTCACTATTCATAAAAACTTAATGTATTTTGGACAAATTAAATTTTTTTTACTCTAACCATTTTTTATATTTATAATTTAAAAATAAACTCCATTTTATTAAAATTTCTTTATAATTATGAGAAATTGAATTTTTAATTAAAATAATCATTTACTTGGAAAATAATAATTTTAAATTTATATATAATTTTATAAAACATTGAAAAATTAACCAAGGAGTCATAAAATTATCTTATAATAATAAAGAATCAAAATATTATTTTATGAGTCTATTTTATGAAAATAAAATTTACTTTAAATCATTATATTTATTGCAAAATTTTTAAAAAACTTTTTTGTTTTATAAAAATACCACCATATCATTAATAATTTTAAAAAAATATATTTACATATACTATTACATAATTATATCATATTATCATTTATAAGATACCTAAATTTTATTTATAATTTCATTGATGAAGCTAATATTCCATTTCTTTAATTACTGTTCCTAATTGTCACATTACAATTCCTATGGTCAAGTTACTAATCTATATATACATGTTCCTTAAATTCTAGAAATACCTATTATATAATTCATTATTCATTTATAAATTTTTTATTGTGTTCTATATGTGACTTTATGCTATTTATACCATATGTAATAATTATAAGAAGATAATTTACATTGATAAAATTTTGGGTAGTTATAGGTAATGCATCAAAAACACAATCTTCAAAGAAACCCCAAAATATTGAGAAGAAAAAATGGAAAGTAGAATCCTCCCCACTAAAAAAGAAAAAGGAAAAAATAAATTCCATGATGAAGTGTATAATGAGTGGATGAAAAATAAATAAAAAAGGTAACATGAATATCTGATTTTGAAAATTGATCCTGTTGAGGCCAAGGACAGAAAAATTCATGTTGCTGATACATTACAAGAAGAATAAAATAAAAATAAGAAAAAAAATTAGTTAACTGAAGTTCAGTTATGTGATAATATATTGAAGGGAGTAGAAAAGGATTCAGAAAATAAGGTTTTGGTACTACCTTCATCATATACCAATCAAGTGAATCCATATGATGGATTATCATTTTTGAATAAATTTCCCTTGTTCATGATGATATTCCTTCTATTGTATTAAAGGGAAAGTATAATATTGTTAATGATGAACTATTACCTGTTGTTCATAAAAATCAATCCAAAGCAAAGCCGACCGAAAAAGGTGGTTTAAGATCAGAGAGATAGATTTAGGAGAATCTAGATAAAACAATTGATGAATATGGTTATGGGATATTTAATGGATAAAAAGGAGACAAAGAAGGAGGAAGTGAAGAAGGTGAGTGTGATGAAATTATATAAGTGTATGAAGAAGAGGAAAATTATGAAGAAGAAGAGTAAGAGGATAATAATGAAAAGGATTATAACAAAGAAATTAAATCTGATAAGTATTTATCAGAATCATTATTATCTTAAAAATAAATCTATATGGTTGAAAAAGAAGAAAATTCTGGCAGTTCCAAAAATAAATAATTTTCATTAGAGGAAGAATCTCAGTCTTCATCTAAAAAATATGAATATGATAAAAATTAAAAAAACCAATGATGATAAATCTGATATTGATGATATGGAAAAGGTAGAAATTTCTGATGATGATAAAGTCCTTAAGAATGTTGTAATGGTTTTTTAAGAAATTAATAATATAAAAGGAAAAGATAATATCAAACCGAATAAAATTTAACTTCTTGAAATTGAGAAAGATGAATAGGATTTAGTTAACACGACAAATGCTTAAGGAGTTGATTATATTATTCAATATTTTAAGATGATTTAATGATTAATTCTATATTTACAAAGACATTTATGTGAGAGGATAAATGATTAATAAAATCCTAAATAAGAAATTGGAATTGATAAAGTATTGAAATGAATGGTTGATTTATAATGACGATGATATAAAAGATCTACAAGAAAGTTATTAGATACAAAAAAGGCATGCAATCAGGTGGTAAAGTGGTCTCATAAAATTTATGCTGATGTCATGCTGCATGATGAAAATTTTAACAATATGACGAAATTATTGAATGAGTCCACTGAATCCTTCAATAAATTTACAAAAGATATGGAAAAAAGAGTGATGTTTTTGGAATATTTTAATAAAACAACTAAAAACCATACTAGGGAAGTAAAATACCTGAATTGGAAGATATGATATATGAAGTTAGAGATAAATAGACTCAAATATTTTAAAGAAAACAATTATGTATTGATGAATAAAAATCATGATATTTCTTAAAAAGTCAAATGTTTGGAAGCCAAATAATCGATTTATGAAGAAAATATTTAGTAGTTCAAGAATGACTAAAAAGAGTTTAAGAAGATGGCGTCTTTTGTGAAAACCCTCAGGAATAAAGATTGATTTTTTTTCTCTTGATCTCTTATTGTAATTATTTTTTATAAAACTTTTGAATATTTTGTTTATAAATAGATTACATATTCATCCAAATATAGTTTGTTTGAATATTTTCCAATTACAATTGGTTGAATATTCTTTCAAATTTCTTTTATAGATGATGTGTTAGTTAATTATATTATTTGATATACTTTTTTCTCTAATATTTTTATGAAACTAAGAATCCTTCCCCATTCCTTTTTATAAATAAAAAGGGGCTGATTTATAGAAATTTAATATTTTTTATTTAAAGGGGTATAAATGTTTATAAAAGGAATATTTCATGAAAGAGGCGGACAATTTTTAAAGAAGAGAAATTTTAAATTTAGGGTGAGAATATAATTCTTAGGGGGAGATATTATCTTAAGGGGGAGTTCATAATATTAAACATAAAACTCTACATCATATTTAGATGAATTATAAACTTAGTGGGAGATAAAGATTAATTTTTAATTCTAAATATGAAGTACTTAAAAGTAAATGGACATTAAGTTTTTCAAAGTTATATTTTTATTTAATTTCTGTGTTTGTAATTAAAAAAAGTGATATTTTTGAGTCAAAAATTTGATTTCTTACATTTATATTTTCTTTGTTTTTAAACCGTAAACTATTTCTTAGAAACATTTTTACTAAATTTTTATGTGCAAAAGAGTTTTAGATTTTTTTTACAGAAAACATAATCTTTTACCATTCATAGAATTTGTTATAAATTATTCATGAATGTAAACTAACATTATCATTATGATTATCAGAATTAAATTGTGTCTAATAAACATTGGAATAACCTTTATCAGGAAAAATATTAGTCTTTTTTTGAGTATTTCATTTGGATAATGTTTTTAAAAATTGGACTAATACTAGTTCCGATAAATATCAAAATCACTCCTAAATACTATCTTATTGAAATTGTCAAGGAAGTTCATTAGACTTCATAATTATATAATCATTATATATAAAACATATCTCAAATGTAAGGAAAATATTTTACACTATAATTGGGTAAACCCATACGACGTTGGAAAATTAGTTACAATGGAGCCATTGATGTTCTAGGTCTTTGAGTCATTATGAAAAACTTAGAGAAATATGACTGTTGGGAGAACAAGATGATCATTAGAGGGATGCCTATAAATAATCGGTTATTTGAAGAGTTCAGAGATGGTTGATTACTTTCAATCTAAATTTTTCTAAATATTACATATCATGGATAGCTTGTTATTAGTAATTTGTAAATATTTAGAGAGATTAGTCTTTTTTAAGTAAACCATATAAGGTTATATCCTTGAGAATATTTTTGTAGTTATTAATTGCATATGATCTGTGATTATGATCGAGATCTTCTAGGGACAGGAAGATGGAGAATCTGATTATCTTGAACTAGGGATCATGGGGATAGTGAGATAGAGAATCCAATCCATCAGATAGAGGGATTATGTGTCTTGGAATATGGATTTAATCTTTATATCAAGTTATTTCATTGATTTGGAAATACCAACTTTCTTGTAAGTATAAAATAAGGGATATCTTTTTCCATGGTTACTGGATACCTTAATCTTAAGGATAAAATAGTATTATATTTTTAATAGTAGTAGTAAGTCATTATTACATTACATGTCTATTGTATTTCTTGTTTCTGTACAAGTATCTATTCAACTGTATTTATATAAATGCAATTGAAACATTATATCCATCCCTATTTATTGTTTTTTTATCTATACTAAACCGATTATGATAAATAGACTCTATTTAATCGGATCCATAGTAGTTTTTATTTAGTTTACCCACTGATTTAGTCATATTGATTCTAATTAAAATTTTATAAATATGATATATCTAAATAAAGTTTGATTATGATTCTTTTTTAATTGTACTGAGGGCCGAGTCTAAATCCGATAATACAACTTAAAGAGACTTTTGTATTGTTTAGTTTAATTATTTTAAACTAAAATTTTAAAACTATAATTCTCCCCCTCTTGTAGGTATAGCTTCCAAAAGCTATATAAAACACATCTAACAATAAAACAACAATTATATTTGGTGACATGTACATGTTATTCATTTAGTGTTTCAACTATTTTTTTAATAACATAGTTATCTCAGGATTTGAGGATTCTATTATCTTCTACTTATTTAAAAAAATTTATTTTAGGTTTCTGTTGACCTACACTATAATGAGAATGTGATTTTTGATCCTTATAAACCCTGAAATTTTATATCTATGGGATCATGTATCATATAGTTTCATAAATTTTTGATGATTTTTAGTGTCATTGTTTTGGCTGATGATTCTTATGCGGAAGACCAAGAGATGAATTGTTTTTGTATCCATATCCTTTAATAGGTTTCACTGAGATACGATGGTTTAAAATTTAAATTTATAATTGCATAATGATATTGAAGTTACTAAGTTCAAGTTTGGTTTAACATAATAAATTCTCATGAGAGTGTGTCATCATATGTTCTTTCACTAACATCAACATGATTCATAGTTTTTGATATTGGTCTAACAGTAAATGAAGTTTTGATATAACATCATCAAATATTTATTTAATGATATTATAAATGTTTCATGGAGTTAATTTAGACCATACATTAAAATATTCACTAGAGGATATTGTGAATACCTTCATGTTCAATACATAAAACAACTCCTCACTCACCAGGTGTTATCCTCCTCTCATATACTGTGGTTTTTTTCAATTCCTTTATTAATTTTTTTGTGACTCTTCTTCTGGTTTATTCTTGATCCTGTTATATTCAATTTATGTGTTCAATCCCTAAATTTTATTCTTCTTCTCTCCTTTTTTCCCATGTTTTATTTAGTTTTTAGTTTTCTTTACCCCTTTTATGTCATTGTTGGGTTAGTTTTCCACTCGACACATCTATCGCTTATTGGTTAATTTATTTTCAATTGATTTGAAATAAAAGACTCAATTAATGATCCCCTATATTTATTATTTGGCATACCATTATTGGGGGTTTTATAGGATTATATTGGTGGTCATTCTAGTCCAAATAGGTGTTGTACCTTCCATTATTTTCCAATAGTTTCCTAATGCTTTGTCGAGCACTCTTAGTAGTGGATTAGTGGGTTTATTTTCTAAAGTATCATTTCATTGATTACTGGAGTGGGTGTTTGTTTCTTTGGTTGTATTTTTTTATATTGTCTTTATGAAACTATGTCTTCTATTGTGGTTTTGTTTTTTGTGTCTGTGTATTTTCCTTTGGTAGTTGTGGTATCTCTTTGGTTTCATTATTTCTTTAACTATATCTAGGATGATTTTTGGTCCCCTATCATTGATGAACATCAGTCCTAATTCCCCATTAACCCTTAAATAATATCTTTATATTAGGATTTTTGATCATATTTTAGGTAGGGTTTTATATATTTTTTTTATCAAAGGTCTTCATTTGGTAGAGTTAGTGCGTTTCTAACATGGTGATAACTTCCTAAAGAGGTGATAATATGTGATGTGTGTGATGAGTGGATATATGAAGGCTTGTTTTAATGATATTAATGTATGTTTTGAGTGGCCTTGTTTTTATCCCTGGCGGGGGTTTTATGTTTTCAGTGATTCTTTGTTTATGGTGCTTATTTGTTTCATAAACTATCTTGTTGTGGCATTCACTCGTATGATGTATGTGACATGGAGAGTGGGAGGGGTTCATTGGTGGTTGGGAATGTTTTTATTTTTATTCTCTATTAATTATATAGGTTTATTGATGTTTTGATGTAATTTGATAGTGGTGATGGGAGATTCAATAGTTTTGTTTAGAAAAATTTAGCTAATGTCAATGTTGGGAAATGAGTGGTTTCTTAGATTATTAGTAATAATACCCTAAAAACATGGGGTACAAGGCATGAACTACTATATTATTCCACATTAATATTTTTCCATATGCACCCCGACTTCACCTCATTTGGTTTCACCTGGATTAAACCCCTTTGGTTTGGTTTTTGGGTTAGGATTCACATTTGGGATTGTGGGACATCAGATGAACCTTTGGTTTTTAGGAAGTTATTTTATATAGTAGCAGCATTGATTGGGTTGTCTTGTGATGTTTTATTTATTTTGTCTTCGGTTGGGCCACCCTAAATAATACATTTTTAAGAGTTCCCACTCAACCACCAAACATAAATTTATATTCAAAAACTAGAAAAGAAGATTTATAGGTAGTTACCTTTAGATATATGAAAACCCCATATCATATAAATATTGTTTTAATCGCTTGTTTATTCTATGGTGTGATTTTATTGTGGTGGAATTTTATTTACAATGATATTGAGATGATTTTTTATTACTAGATGGATTTTATTGAATAATTATATTGAGAAGTACTCTATGTGATTCATAGGGTGTACCATAAATGAGATCCTATTGAGACTCAATATAGTAAATTTAGTTTAAATGAATTTTCTAATCAATGTATTAGTATAAATATAAATTATCTTATTGTGAGAGAAGATGTAGAGTATCCTGATTACTATTTTGATGTATAAATTCATCTATAGATTTTACAACATATAAGTAATCTCAATTTACATACAATGAGATCATATAGAAATATGTGAGTACAGTTAAATAATTTCCTAGGACACACTCCCATACTAAGTCAGACAATTGGATTATAGGTTAGGGATAAACCTGAGTTGAGGTTTTGAGTTCTTATGCAATATGTTAGAGTTGATTGTTTTTTTCTCATGAGTGAAATTCTTATAAACTATCATATTCATAGAATGTTGGGTGTTTTCATCCATTAGGTAGAAGGAAATAACTAATTATTTTCTTATGGAGTACTACAACCATTTTTTTATATATGTTTACCCTTATAGGATGGTTAATAGTGGGGTTTGAAGCATAATATAATGATTGATGGTTCTCTATTTTTTTCCTAAGAGTATAATTTTAAAAATGATAGGATTGACATCTTATAAGGTATCAAAGGTAGAATGGTGTATGGAGGAATTCATTTGGGTAGTTATTAGCATCATAATAAATACTATGGTACCAAAAATCTCATGAGTTGTGGGGATGGGATGAATCAAAACATATACACTTTCAATCATTGTGTATCATAACCATTAACTATATAATATATCGATAGTGTGTATGAATACCATTTAATATCTATTATCAAATATATGAGATATTATACACTATGATCCATGAGTTGGAATGAATATATAGAGCAAGATAATAAATCCTACATAAAGGGACTCAATCCTTTTTAATTGGTTCGCCCAAATATATGGATCATACATGGTGTGTTGGTCAATTTCAAATACTACGCAGGGACACTAAACCAAAAAACATTTAGATGTGACACTCATAACTGAGATTTGAAAATTGTTCCCAATAATTAGTCACTACTATAACCGGGCCTTCCCACAAAATTAAAATAGATCACTTCTAGTATATCCATATCGATAAAATATAAAATGATAAAATTCACCCTCAAAAAACCAATTTCTATATGATGAAAATAATGAAACCCTTTAAACTCCTTAGATATTCACTAGATCACATATATCTTCATCTATTATGAGAATTATATATGTAGAATCCTGTGTTTTTGGACAATATGAAATTACAATGGAATTTTAATTTCTATCATTTGGTGGATGGTCTCTTTTGTAAACTAGTATTTAGAATGAAATTCTGAGGGTTGGAACACTTCAATGTGTTGTTTTTGGACTAGGTTAAGTGCCTGAGGAGTTATTTGGGTGCTCCAAAGAGTTTTGGAAGCATTAGACCTTGAAAAATCAAATCCGAAAAAGACAAACAGGGGAACATAGTTTTTATTAAACCACATGACCCACCAATAGTAACTGTGTGACTTAAATAGGTAAGGATATATGGTGCACAAATGTTGCACATGGTTTCCCAAATCATCCACCAAGCCCACACACTTAGTTCCATTTGGGAAGTGTGTTTTCATAGTTCATCACATGGTTGGTGCACAGTTGGTTTAATCGTGTGGTACAACCATATGGGTGTGTGGTTCCAATGTAGTGGGAACTGCATGGTTGGTGCAGGGTTTGTCCAATCAGGCAGTCAAACCATGCAACCAATATTTTATGGTGAAATGTTCATTTTTCCATTAATGCATTTACGTCCTATTTATTCTTTCTTTTTCCTCCATCCATCCATGTGAAGCTCCCTTCCATCCCTCATGGAACTCCGCGAATGACTATCCATGTAATGGAAATATATCCTCCATCCATTATTGGAATAAAGAGCTGTTAGTCCCTATGGATTCCTCTAAGTAATCTCTACATTCCTCTTTAAAATTTTCATATTTATCTATCTCTCGAAAAACTTATCATGACCCAGGTTAATTTTTCATACTTTTAGGGTAGATGTATTTTTCTTCAATTTTATTCAAACCATTCTAATTCAATCCTTGATATTGGTTGATTGGGTCCTCCTAACCACAAGGTAGGTGGTCTATAAATTTTCACTTATATATTTCCACTTTTATAAAATTTAGTCTTGTGCCGCCAACCAAACTTATCTAGTGTTGCTCCAAATATAAGTTATAACATAGTTAAAGTTTCTTAGTCTGACTTGTTTTGTGGTTGAACCCCACTTTGTATGGTTTAAGGTTATGAACTCAACCCAAACCACCCATTTAGGGTGATTCCATATAGCATCCCCTTCTATTTGTTTTCTTCCAATATTTGAGCCACCCCTTGGTCAAACATTTATTTATATAATAAACTATGATTCTTTCTTATTTAAAGCCACTATTCTAGTGAGTTTCTTTGTTCCTTGAGATAAATCTTTATTTTCCAAAATAAATGAAATTAATTGTTGACATCAATGTGACATTTTCTAATAAAATCTCTATGTTGAGGGGATCCATCTTCAAAACAAAAAATACTATGATTATTGGTTAATTGCTTTGGATTGGTGACATGTTTAGTATATGGACCTTTGTTTTTTAATTTAAATGTTTTTTGGGATTGGTCTATTATTATTTTAAATTAAAAAGGAATGAATGTACTGCTTATACTATGAGAAACACCTGAAATCCTCTCTACATGAATGTTAATGATGGGATCGTGGATCTATAAGACCTCATACGCTGGGGGTGAAACAGGCTATATATTGGACAGGCTCATCGTTCACATTTCTTACCTCCATATGTGTGATATCGGTTCTTAGGAGAGAAATTGTGGATGAGATCAGTGGAACAAATTGTTACATAATTCCATAATTGATACTCGGACCCCCTTGGTGAGATACCTAGTATATACTTAGAGGGGACTTTTTTTACATTCGTTCGAGAGTGATACTTGGGATTCCAATTATATATTCTCATGGATAGTATCGTGTCATATTTTTTGAAGTGTTAAGATCCTGGTATGATACTCAGGTTTCTTAATAAGGATTAACTTGGACAGGGATACTATTTCATGTAAATGAATACTAGAGATTCCTTATAAAATTAAATTCAAGGTGTTATGTAATTAAATTAGTGGGAGAGTCCTCCAGGGTGAATAAAAAGTATGGGTTTGGTCCTTTATAGATGGTTAAATTATAATTTCCCATTACTAATTCATATCATAGTTACACAACCATTGGTTCAAACAATATAGACATCACATGAAGTTGTTATAGTTGACCATGTGTCCTTGAGTAACCTGAATTGACTAGGTTAGTTGTTTTTATTACACTTCTGCTTTAATTTTTATATACATGAACAAAAAATATTTTATATGCATGAGATGTATTTTTCATTAGAAACTATTGGTGGTGGAATAATGAGTATATCTCACAACCTGCTCAAGATTCCATTACATTGAGGTACCAGAGAAGATCCTCTTGTTTGCAGGTTGTTGATTTTTTTCTTATGTTGTGCATTGTACCTAAAAGTTAAGAGCAAGGAATAGGGCTAGTACTCATGATTCTCAAGGATACCACCCTATGTGACTATTTAGTATTTTTTTTTGTTCATGTATTGTATCATATCTCCTACTATATGTTGCTTTCTTTATTAGGCAGATTCACATGATCATGCATGTATGGTTAGTTTTAAATTGGAATTGGACACATTTATTCAGTAATTAAATTTGTCTTCCACTTCTTGTCATTTATTTTTTATTATTATTATAATTTTATTTATTTTTTGATATAAAAATCTATTAATTCTTTCATGAGGGTATAGTCTCTCTACTATCACCTCCTTACACCCTCAACACTATTTGGCAGCATTTCGTGTATAGGGACTTGTGCTTTACACCATGTGGAGACTAGTCTGGCTACATGGTTTAAAGTTATATGGGTCGGGATGTTACAATGTGGTATTAGAGCTTCTTTTTTCATTTGTCTTACTATTTTTTGGTAGACACGAGACTAGTAATGTATCAGTACTTGGAAAAAAGTCATACCTAGGAGTAATCAGCCCATGCATGAGGAAAAGTCTAATTGTTTAGGGATGTGATTGTTGTTCATGTTGTTCATCATTAAATTTTTTTTTTATTTCACAATGAGTGATTGAAGAACATTATTCTACGTAATTATTTATGAAATTTTTGTTATTTTACCCTTGGACTGTTATGGAAAATATGAAGCATTACATGCATCATTATAGGCATGTAAGGATTTCCATGCCAGGCATATTCCAATCTATGTAGATTGCAATGCTCTATTGTTTGAAATTTGTTGGTGTGACATTCATGTTTTATTAGAATGTGATTTATATTCCATGTTATAAATTTTAATAACATTATTAGTTTTTACATATTTAGGTATACTATTATCATGCTTGTGTATTTTAAAATTATAATTCCATTCTTATATTCCATGATTGATTGTTTCTTCTTACATAGTAGTTTTCATGCTTATCATATATTCTTGTGTTTATTTATAATGACCATGGATTCTTTTAGAATGTATTATTTCTTACCATGTTTAGGTGACTAATTAAATAGTCGCTTTGACTAAGAGATTAAGTCTTGTGACTGCTACTAAGGTGAATAATTATAGTGCATTTGTTTTTCATTCCATGTTCTATACTTCTTCCGCATGGGATGAAATAGTATAGTTGCGATAAAATGGGATTTAAATTATAGTTTGTAAGGTGTATGGGAACCTTATAAATTGGAAAGGGATGACACATTTAATGAAACTGTTATTGATACACATATATACATAAATAATATAGTATAAATTATTGAGCTGTGAATTTTTTATTTTATCCTAAAAAAATTTGTTGTGATTAAATGGGAGGTAATTTATTATTTATAAAGTATATGAGTGGTTTATGAATTGGAAAAGGTGACACATATAATTGAACCATTAAAGACACACCTTATATACCTAAAATATATTTCATGAATGGTAAGGTTGTTTAATTTTATTTTAATTTGGATAAAGTGGTTTTTGTTAGATGATAACTAACTACAACTTGTAAGTTGTATGGGCGCTTTATAAATTGGGGTGGTAACCCATAAAATCGAATCATTTGGTATGAAAATTTTACTTATAATCTTTTTAAAATATTAATGTTTTTCATGTTTTACCTAAAATTTTTTGGTTTCCATATTAATTTCAGTACCCCAATTACTTAGGATTATGAATCGTATGAATAAATTTCTAAATGCACAACTTACTCGAGTTGGTCAGTTGGGATCATATTCCTTAAGAAGTCAACCTTTAAGGGAGTTTTTAAGAATTGAACCAAAAATGGAATAAATATACCCTTGAAGGTTTCTTTTTCTTTTGGTATTCCTTAGTTCCTAACCCCATGGGAATATAAAAATGCCTTGTAGTGTTGGTCTTTTAAAGGGCCTTAGCCACCTATATTGTTTTTAAAGCAACATAAGGTGGATTTTCATTTCACTAGTATATATTTAATTCATAATAGACCTTTTAATGTTCCCAGAGTAGTTTTTGTATAAGGATTTGGTTAATCAAAATTCCAATTACAACCTAAATTGTGTTATCCTTTATAGATTTCAATTGATTTTTTCATTAACTAAGCATGATGTGGATGTCTATAAATTAATGAATGGTTTTTAAATGTGGTTATGTGATAAAAATTTCCTAATTATAATGGTATTCCAACTAAATTATTAATTTTTAAAAGTAATTTTAATATAAATTACCAATTTTACCTTTAGGACTTAGCTAAATAGATTACCAACTCATGTTGACTTATAAACAATACCATATTTTTTGAAGCTATGGAATTAAAATATTTGAGTTCAAGGATTATTAAATAAATCACCTCAGTGAAAATTTAACGTTTATTTATATTTAACTTATTTGTAAGGGTATTTTAAATACTTCTGTGTTTTCCCTTGAAATAGAGATGTGAGAGTTTTACATTGGAGTCTTCTCCTATAGGTTGAACCTAAGTGATAGGCTTCTTATCTTAGTGACCTTTCGTAGGAATAACCTAATTTTTGGTCAATGAATTTTTTCTTTAGTTAGGGGCTATCCCATTGTATGTAGTTCCCTAAGATATGTTGAACCCTTGCTAATTTTTTAAGAGAGGTTTTTCTTACATGGTAATATTTGGGTGCCATAGTCCAGTGTAGGACACTTATATTTAAAGATAGATCAACTGTTTAGAGTGGTGTTCATGAAGTTTTTTGACCCTCATTTTAGGTGAGAGAAACATTGAATGCTCAGTTTTAAAAGGTGGAAATTCATGGGCCATGGTTGAATACATAGTATGCCATGTGACCCCTCTTTAAAATCCTCTTTAGTAATGGATGAATCAGGATATCATTAGCTGGGTTCGTATTTGTATGAGGTGATGTGATCCTAAGTTATTTCTTTTCATGGGATGTGGGATACCAGAATGGGTAGGACTAATAAGTGTATGGATAGTATCAAGGATGTTGTGTTTTCATGTTTGATATCAGGGTGTAATGAATCAATATACACAGTACCCATCATCTTATTAAATCATGAAATTAATTGTTAGATTTTAGTGGTTCTCATTTATGCCTTGAGCTATACTGATTTGTTCACAGGATAACTACATGGTACTGTGACCTAGATTAGAGATGTTGAGTTGTCCTAGTGCTTAGAATGACATCCTATAGAGGATTGATTATTGCAATGCTGATTGGTTCAATTGGGATTTTTTTCCTAATGTATCACTTCTTGGAACAAGTTGGTATAACATAGGGAAATATCTACATATAGTTCAATGGTGAATTCATTCTAGTTCACTTATAAGTGTATGGTCTATCTCCCTTTTGGTTTAACACTTGCTAAAGCATGTTTTGAGATCCCTAGATCAGTACATCCAACATTAAGGACACTCCTAATGTGGGGAGTGTTTCTTATTTTATGGTTGAAAATGTGCTTCTTGGTAGAGGTAGAGATATCATGGAAGGAACATTTGTATGTGGTCAGTCTTGTTTGAAATTCCATTATGGTTGCAATCTATTTTCTTATGTTGGTTCTTGTGTGATAGCACAACGATGTCATGGTTGGTGATGTATGGACCTTTGAATATGATGTTAGTCAAGGACGGACTCTGGTGGTTATTCTTGAGGTACGATGGGATACCTTGAGTGGTCAAGGTATCATGGTTGGGTCATAGATTCATTGGATGACGAAGCTGAGCATTCTCTAACAGAAGTCACCTAGTGATGGTTTAACTATTTTTCCATTCTATTTTTGGAAAGTTGAGTTCGAAACTACACTAATAACTTTTCCCACATAGTATCATATGGGTCTCAGGTTCTTTATAGGAATCATTCAAATCCTCTTAGAGTAATCTCTACCTAAATAAGATTATATCCCTTATCTTGAAATCATTTGGGTACACTAAGAGAGAATCGGTTATACGCTGTACTATGTTTAAAATCGGTTGGGCTCGTTGAGTTTCCTCTATCAGAGTGTGCTCTGAAAGCATATTCATCCTTATAAGCATGGTTAGTCCTAAGTGACACTAGATTTTCAAAGTAGGAACACCATGGATGAACTAACAAGCACCAATTGTTTTCCTTTTTATTTGAATTCTATATAGATTTCACTTTTGATTTAGTTAATGTTCTTGATGAGTGGATCTTCATCCTTGTATCAACATATCACTTGTGAGTTTCATATTTGGATACCATTGGATGAGATCCTTGGACTCCAGTGGATATTAATAAGTTTACATTGACTTATATTAGGCTCAGATGAGATGTGAACGGTGATAAACCTAATGAAATGGATAATGTTTCTAGATATGTTCTTGTTGTGACCTGATAATCGAGGGATGTTTTGGCTTGAGATTCCCCCAGAAGATGGTTATGAGCTTCAGTGGGATTTCATAGAGAAGTCATCAGATGACTTCATCGAAGGGAACAAGTATAGACTTTGAAATGCACCAGCCACCTATGTTGGGTGCCTTGAGGTTAGTCGACCAAGGGTAATACAGCTTGATACCACTTGCTCTTGTCATATGCGGTCAATGGGAAGATGATAATCAGAATGTTGTTAGGTAATAAGGGTTCGATGAAATTGTTGGCGTTATCTTTTCATGGAAGAGTTAGCACAATCAATTTATATGAGGCTATTTTGTAATATATCATTTCATTTGGATTATGTCGCATGTAATGGTTGTTGTAGGAATGTAATGAGAACATCTTGAAAGACAATTCTAATAGTTGATATACCATGATTTGAAATTGGTTCTTATGAGCCAGAACCTTGTTGTGAAGGAGAAACGGTGTGATCATGTCCCTGGATAGATGTGCTTGAGTAGGATCCATATTAGTTTATTATTTCTAAATGTAAATCATTGCCTTGAGCTTTCATGGCTTATGATCATGTTTTATGGTGATTATTAGAGGTTTTGGGGAATTTGGAAGACAACATGGAAATTTTAAAAACACTTCATGACCAATGTAGGTTGAGTGATGTTCCCTTATTTTATATAAGGATTCTTGGAGATGTGATATTCTAAGGTGGGGAGATTATAGTGTCATATGTTTTTGGACTAGATGAAATTCAAAATGAATTAGAATTTCTATCATTTTGTGGATGAACCATTTTGTAAACTGAGTTTCATAATGGAATTATGAGAGTTGGAACAATTCAATGTGATGTTTTTAAACATGTTTAAGGGACCTGAGGGTTTCATTGGGTGATTTGAAATTTTTTGGAAGTGTCATATCTCAAAACCCAAAGTCAGAGAAGATTAACAGGGGTGCATGGTTTGTTTGAAATAGTGCAACCCTCGAGCAGTAATCATGATACTTATGCAGGTGAGAAGATGTGGTGCGCATGAGCAGAACATGGTTTCCCAAATTATGTACATATTACACACACTTAGTTCCATTTGGCTACTGTGTGTGCATTGTTCATCGTATGTTCGATGGATGGTTTATTAAACTGTGTGGTACAACCATGCTTGTGTGGATCCTATGTAGTGGGATCCACAAGATTGGCAGACAATTTTTCCCTCCATGTATCCAAAACATTAAAAATATATTTTTGGGTGAAAAGCCCATTTTTTCCTTAATGAGGTTAAATACTTTATCTTATTTCTTTGTTATCCCTCCAACCACATAAATCTCCACTCCTTCCCTTATGGAGCTCCTCCAATTCCTAACATAGGTTAGAAAAGATCTCCTCTATCCATTGTTAGAATTGAGCATCATCAGTCCCTTTTGATTCCTCTGGGTAAGATATACATTCCTATAGAAACTTTTCTCATTTATCCCTATCTCATGGATGTTATTATGGTGAAAGCTCATATTCCCTACATTGAATGTAGATATCAATTTCTTCTATTTTCTCAATCTAGATTGAATAAAGCCTCAATATTGCATGAGTGGGCCATCCTAAGCATGTGGTAGGTTGTCTATAGCTTTTCCCTTAAGTTTTTTCTTTTTTATAAAATTTTTTGATGTACCGAACTATGGACTTATCAAGTGTTTCTCCAAAATTAAATTTTATCTTAGTTAATGTTTCTTAGATAACCATTTGTTGTGTTTGACCCCGTTAGTATGGTTTAATGTTATAAGCTCAACCCAAACCACCCCTTTAGGGTGATTACATATAGACACCCCTTTAATTAGTTGTATTCCTTTTTTTATCCTCCCTGTGGGTGAGATTTTATTCATATGATAAACTATAATGATTTCTTGTTAAAGACCACTGTTGTAGTGGTTTTCTTTTGTAGGATGAAAATATACGTTTAGATGATTAATTACAAAAGTGTGTGTGGGGGGGGGGTGAATTGTTTTTTAAAAACTTTTTCCTTTATCCTTATGAAAATAAATGTTAAACAATGTCAAAAAATATGGATTCACAAACCCTCTTCAGCTGTTAAAAAAGAAAAAATATTGCTTAGGATTCTAAAAAATGTATCTGATAAAGAATATTAAAACAATTTTAATTAGAGAAATATTCAACCTTAAAGTGTTTGAATCATATTTATATCATAGTATAAAAGTATAATAATGTATACGAAAGTTATAATTTATTTCTTTAAAAAAATGCAGTGGAATTAAAACTTGTAACAACAAAATGTAAACAGGAATATGAAATATTTTAACCCAAAGACAAGGGTATCCAATAACATTTTATAAAGGTCACTTGATTTATACTTTGAAGAATGTATGTCTTACCCACACTAGGGTATGCCCTCAATAAGAGTATCTGAGTCTGTCTTACTATCCCTATATTCCTCAAACTTTAAGGTTTTCAACACCTCTATATTCTTATCCCTAAAAGAACTCAGTTGATCAGCCAATTAAAATCACACTAGGAAGATTGAACTAGTTGTTTAGAGCTTGAAAAATTAGTTCACAACTTTCACACAAATCATGTGATTCTCTCTCTCACCAGAAATAAATTCATAGCATCACAACATGTAATATATATATGTGTGTTGTTTCAATGTCTAAACATGTCTCATAATATTCAAATGGATGGTTTTTTATATGTAAAAAATCAAAATGGTCGGTTTATCCTCCCACAACCATATTTTTCCTTAAATTATGGATGGATCTGTACACATGTCACTCAACCAATGGTCTGTTAAAAACAGATTATATGACATCAATTCATGTAATAAAACTTGGGAAACATTGTTATATGTAAGAAAAAATATGTAAAGAAAACATTTATAAGATTAAGAAACATTAATGTCTTTATGATCTGATAAAATGAAATGTTACTTTAAATAAATGAGGTAAATGTAAGAAAATAATTTAATTAAATTCTTAAAAAATAGAGAATTAGAGTCTAAAAATAAGACAAATAAGATTCTAATATAATATAAATTCAGAGTCTGAATTATGACGAATCCAAAATATGATTTATGATAAATTTGGAATATTATTTATGAAGATTTCAGGGTCTGAAAAATGAGAGTTAGAGTCTAATTTCTAGAAAATTTTGAATCTAATTTCTAATGAAATAAGAGTGTGATTTTAAGAGAAATCAAATTCTGATTTTAGATGAAATAAGATTCTGATTTCAGGAGAAATCAGAGTAGGATTTGAGATGAAATCAGAGTCTAATTTGAGAAGAAATTAGAATCTCAAATCTAGGGAAATCAGATTATAAATAACTATAAGGTTCTATGTTAGGTGAGGAACTAATTTTTTTGGGTTAAGAAAAATAATTTTAGACTTGGTTTTAGAAAAGAAATAAATAATACATTAAAAAACAAGGCTTGGGATAAAACTTTTCTTAGAGAAAGAAAATTTTCCTTAATAAAATAATTACTAGGGAAGGATAATTTCCCTTAAGAAATGTGTTATGATTTTCAAAACATAAAGGAATAAAAGATTCATAAAGATACTAATTGATTTAATAATACCTTCTTTTTTGGAATGCAAAAAAACTTTTTAGAAAAGAATACAAGAAATAAGTTTTCACCCTTTTAATGTTAAAATAAATACTTATCTACCTTTACTTGTGACCCATAATGAATAAGAATAACCCCGCTCTTGTTTTGAAATACATAATGATCATATTCTTTTCTTTCATAGAGAAGTAACCTCTTCCATACATTATAATTTATTATTTATGTAGACACCCCATTACATAGTAATATTCTTTCTTAATATTCATTTTGGTCATTCTTTTCTCCCCCTTTTTGATTTTCAAAAAAGGAATCTAGAGAAAGAAAAAAACATTTCCTGAAAGGTTACGAATATTTAAGACAAAACAATGGAAAGATAAAAAATTTCTTTATGATAGGGAAACATTGTTATATATCCATCCTTATTTTCCTTCGACATTAGCTTTACCATGGCAGAATTCAACTTTTTGAACTCTTTATTATTATCCTCAAACTTCTTGAGCAGATAATCTTGGTACTAATTCTTCTTTTCAACAACATATATTTATTCTTCTTGAGACTTATGAATTTCAGTTTGAAACATTACCACCTATTATTTCTCATGGAATTTATCATCCATCTCTTCCCTAATTTCTCTTTCACTTTTCAAATTTAAATAATCATAATTCATTGTTCCATTCAGGTTTTATCCTCTTGGATCCGGACAACTTTCTCTTTCTTATTCTTCTTTGAAAGACTTTTTGAAAAGTTATTGATAATTTCATCTAACTTATCAATGGAATCCTTGAATGAATCATAGAAATAATCCATGATTTTTATATCATTAATCACTGAATTAGAAAACTTGTTTAATTCTTTACAAGATCTCAAATGACCATTATAACCATTGTGAAGAGTCTATATATCAACTTCATGTTTAACAAAATTTTCCATAATAATGGTTGTTAAATATGAATTTTGATTGATTGTTTGTTGAAGAAGATGGCATCTGGATTAAAAATATGGAAATAAGGGATTGGTATTCAATATCTTCTTCAAGGACTGAACAAAAAAAATCTTATCCCATAAAATATAAACATTCAAAAGAATATTCCTTTGCTGGTGAGGGAAGATTATATTTCTCTTCTACATTCCTCTTAGATGTTATAATAATATCTTTCTCATATTTTTCAACCACAACGTTCCTTGGGGAATAAAAAACCACTTGCTTTAATTTCTCATCTTTAGATATTTCCTTTTCAACATTTAGAGTCTCATGCTAACTATCAGAAAATTGAATAATTTTATATTCATAATCAAGAAATTTTTTACCAACTTTATCATAAAATTCATTAACATCATCAGGATGAATGAAATCATTATTACTACTTTCAGCATCTCAAGGTTTATCAACCTCTACCTGAACATCATCATTTTCTACTTTTGAGATTATCTTGGTTGATTCAACCTGGGATGTTCTTATAGACAACATTTTAGAAGAACTTTAATTCTCTAGGTATTCTTACACTATTTTGATTATATATTCACTTTCTTCTTCCACTTCTTCTTATTATTGTTCTTCTTCTTAATGTACTCATTTTTCAAGAATGGGTTCCAAAATTGAAACTATATTTCTCTTATCTACACCCAAAGTTTCAATATGAACTGATTCCTATAAGAAGGATTATGGTACATGAATTTGTTCAGATGGATTCTCTATATCTATAAGAAAATCTTGAACATGCTCAGCTTCTAACATATTCTTATTTAACATTTTATCTTTTTCTTTATTCTAAATCTCTTCAACTACTTGAATTTTTAAGGCCTTATCCTTAGCAGTGTCTAATCCAAACAATGCATCTGATTCTTTATTTATCTTCTTTTTCTCTCTATAATTGGCTACCACTTCATCAGAAAAGGTGTTTTTATTTTTCATCTTGGGTGGAGTAGATACTTACTCTAGTACTGGTACTTTCTATTTTAGTTTCATTTCTTTTCTTTTCTTAATGGGTCTCTTGGAACTTTCACACACTTCAACATTCTTGTTGATAGCTTGAACATCACTATAAAGAAGATTAATGAACTATCCTGTATTAATATTGAAACAAATTTTCTTCCTTCTTAGAGTATCAGTAATCAACAAATTTATCTTAAAAACTTGGGGTTTTGAACTGTAAGGAATTTTGAATGATTCTAGGTAAAGAACAATAATATCCTACAAGATTGTTGGATAAATTATAATATGATACATGAGGGTTCTATTATTGATATTTACGATGTTCAAGATAATTTAATTGATAAGGTTTATCTTCCATAGATTCACCCAAAAATACATCATGAATATATCACATTTCTTAAGTGAATCCTTGTCTCCCTTTCTCGGAATTAGAAAACCCCACATCCACAAAGCTAACAATCTATAGTTGTTTTAAAGATGATTGATCTTCTATGACTTAACTCCTTTAAGTAGAAGAAACTCAATTTTCTGAACCTTCTCAAATGTACCTTTCTTGTCTAGAAACATTTGAGAACAAAAGATTACCTCTCCTTCATAAGGTAGATCCAGAATTCTTGGAGCCTTGTTGAAGGATAAAGAATAAGTATTTCCACAGCTCTTGACAGAAAAAACTTATCATCCTTATTGATCATAAAAATCTAACTGTATCATAGAATTCTATAAGGGTATTAGGATTAAATATATCCTGGTTATTTGGTTTGGAAACGAAAAGACTTCCCCATCCATTCTTTTGAATGATTTTTCAATCATAGAATCATACTTAAGAATGAAATTTGGGTCCACCGACATTTTTATATAAATTAACAAATACTTTAGTTCTTTGTTGGATTCAATCATATTTTGTGAGGAAAATTCCAGATACATTCAGAGATTAAGGAAATAGAGAAAACTGAATGGCTGATTTGAGGAGTGGACGATCTTGGGTGAAAAAACCCAGAATAACTGAATTGGGACACAAATATGTGGGTCCTTTATATAGGTTTCATGGTGATGGTTTATATTCACAAATCAATCTAACTATTTATATTCTCTTGATCAAATTTGACAGTTGATATCAATTTCGATGAAGAATTTTGAAGGTTCCCATATTTTGAGGTTTTAAGGAAAAATTGATTTTAAGGAAAGTGAATCCGATAAGGTTTTCGTAAAACAAGATAGAAATACCAAAGAGTTAAAAAATTATATTATGGAGATTAATGTTTGAAAACATACCTTCTGGATTACTCAATAATAATTGTGAATATTGATAAGGTTCTTCTTATAAAACATAGGTTCCATAAATTTTTATTTGGTAAATAAAATTTTAGGTTTCGAAAAAATCTAGGGAAATATAAAATAGTGAACATACATACTCCCCCTATGAAAAGGAGTATCTTAATGTAAGGATATAGATATAAAAAGATAATATGGATTATTTCCTTAAGGTTATCATACCTAAATTTTGTTTAATGTACTCAAATCTATCAGAGGGTAAAGATTTTGTATATATGTCAGCATTTTTTACTTACATTCAGATAAATTGTAAAATAATATCTTCTTTAAGTGTGTGATCCATATGAAAGTGAGGCCTAATATCTATGTGCTCTGTACGAGAGTGATGTATATGGTTTTTTATTAGGGAAATGAAACTAGTATTATCACACATTTTCTTTTTTTTGGTAAAACTCATGCCATAGTCTGTGAGTGTGTGTTACATCCACAACACACGAGCACAACAATTTCCAGCTGCTACATATTCAGCTTATGTAATGGAAAGTACTACAAAGTGTTTCTTATTGCATGACCAATAAAATAATGAATCTCTTAGTAAATTAAATGTTCTAGATGTACATTTCTTATCTATTCTATATCCACAAAAATCAGAATCTGAAATATTTTTTAAAATAAAATAATTTCTAAAAGAATAAGAAATTCCAAAAAATATAGTTCCCTTTAAATAAAATAAAATTATTTTCAATGATTTTAAATGATATTACATTGGATTATTTTGATATATTTCACACAGTAGTATTTAAAATATTAAGGTTGTATAACTAGCTGTTAAGTATAATAAACATTATCATACCTCTAAAAGATGTTTGATCTACTAGTTTCCTAGTTTCTTCAAGATCAAGGGAATTTGAGGTACCAATTGGAGTACTTATATATTTAGCATTGTAATATACATATTTCTTAAGAAAATATTTAATATAATTATGTTGGGATATATAATTTCCTTCTGGTTTTTGAGATATTTTAAAACCATGTAAAAATGTTAACTCACCCATCATACTCATTTCAAACTCAGATTTCATGAGATTTGAAAATAAATCTGTTAAAGATTGTTGAGTTGATCTGAATATAATTTCATAAACATATATTTAAACAATCAAAAAGTTTTACTTATCTTTATTTATAAAAATTATTAGATTACCAGTTCCCTTTACAGAATTGTTTTTAACAAAAATTATGTTAGTCTGTCATACCAATATCCAAGAATTTGTTTGAGTCCATATACATCTTTGGTAAGTTTGGAAACATTTTAATGATTTTTTCTCTCTTCCAAACCAGGAGGTTGTTTATCATAAACCTCCTCTTGAACATATCCATTAATTAAATCACACTTCACATCCATTTCAAAATGCTTGATATTGAAGAATACTGCAAAGGCTAGTTGAATATGAATAGATTCATGTCAAGCTACTGGAGCATAAGTTTCTTCATATTCTATTACTTCCTATTGATTATAGCCTTTATCAACTAATATTGATTTATTTATTACAATGATTTCATTTTCAAAATATTTATTTCTGAAGACCCATTTCACACCAGCTAGAGATGGTTCCTTATGTTTTTCAACCAAGGTCTAGACTTTGTTCCTTTCAAATTAATTTAGATCATCTTACATAGCTTTAATCCAATAATAATTACCTAAATCTTCATCAGTGATTTTAGGTTTTAATTGGTAAATAAATTATATATGATCTACTTCTTTAATTAAATAACTTGTTGTCTTTACAGGTTGCTTTACATCACCAATGATACTATTACTGGGATGATTCTTAAGAAACAACTGATTTGGGTTTTGTAAAACCTTTTCATCAAAATAAGGTAAAAAATATTCTAGGTTAAATACATAAAAAAGATTTCTTGAGTATTTTCATTATTAGAAGAATCTTCCATCAAGGGATAATAATAAATTTTTGGAAACACATCCAATGATGCAGGTTGGGGTTGTTTAAAAAAAGACCAGTTTCCTCAGATTTATCATGCACTATTTTTTCATCAGTTCAATAATTTTTTGTTAAAAACACTATAAGCCTTAAAAGAAGTAGAATAGCTTTAGAAAAATCCATAAAACTATTTGGGTGAGAATTTATATAAGTTATCTATTCTATTAATGATGAATAATTTGCATCAAAATACTATGAAGTAAGAAACATTAGGTTTTCATCCTCTCTACAATTCATAAAGTGTTTTATTAGGAAACGGTCTGATAAAATCTATATTTATTATATAAAAATTAATACTTATAGCTTCAGTCCAAAAATGATTAAAAATAGAATATTAACTCAACATGGTTCTCGTTATCTCTTGGATAATTAAATTTATTCTTTCAACAACACTATTTTGTTGAGGTGTTCTTAGAGCTGAGAAGTTATGAGTAATTCCCTTTTTACTACAAAAATATTCAAAATATGAATATTCAAATTCTCCCACAAGATCATTATGAATAGTTATCAATGGAATATTTTTTTTCTTTTTTAACGTTAGATGATAAATATTAAATATAAGAAAAGGCTTCACAATTCTTTACTAGAAAATAATTCCATGTAATTCTAGTGTAATCATAAACTAAAAAAATATAGTATTTGACTCCAATACTTCCAGTTTGTGTTTGAATGAAAAGATATATATGCACTAGATGTAATGCATAAAAAATTGAGACTTACCTGATTTATTTAAAGCATAACTTATATTTGTTTCAATGTTGAGAAGGATCACAAAATTTTGAAGAATCCAATTTAAATTCAGGTAGATCCTTAACAAGTCTTTTCTTTGAGAGTTTTCATAGGTTTCTAATGCTACAATTTCCTAGTATTATATGTCAGAACCAATATTGATATTAAATATCACTAAGGAGAGGTAGATCTTGGATCCTAATGTCTTTTATGTTCAGTGTGTAAACATTCTCATGCCTATGGGTAGAGATAATAAACTCTTCCATAGAATTGTGTACTAGACATTTATCATTACAAAAAATTTACAAGTTAACCTTCATCACATAATTTTATAATGCTTATAAGGTTGTTCTTAAGACCTTTAAAAAATAAATACTTTTAAATTAAATATTTTTCAAGAAGAACATTGTTACATATACCAAAAATTTATCCATGAGAATTATATCTGAAAGTTATTTTTCCTCCTTTCATCTTGATAATATTTTCAAAAAAGTTTTTTACTAGTCATGTATTAAGAATATCCACTATCCATGTAACATGTATTATTGTTGCCAATTAATTTATTTTCTAAAAAATAAAATAGTTAGACCTTCGGAATCCAAAATTTCCAGGATCTAGAAATTTTAGAAAGTAAAATATTAGGTATCGACAATTGTTTAGAAAAATAAGCTTTATGAAAACATCTAGATTGGGTTGTATTCAAATTAAAAAATTTCTACTAATATCCACCACATTAAAAGTTTTTTAAAAAATTACCACTTTGGGAAACAATGTAATTGTGACTAAAAAATGGATTTAAATGAGTATAACCAAATCCATAATTATTCTTAAGTGGAAGAAGTTGTGAATACATTTTATCAAATTCTTTTCTTCCCAAAGTAATATTTGATAATAGTTTCTTTTATGAAAACATTTCAGATTATATTCTAATGAATAAATTCTTGTCCTCATAGAAATTAGTCATAGGACTTGAATTAGGCTCTGAAACATTTTTCTTAGAAATAATATTTTCAAGACCCTTAGAATGTTTATCCCTATCAGAATTAAATTCCTTAATATTTTTTTGAATCATTTTAAAAATTATGATTTTTCTGATCAATATTTGTAGAAAGATCTGATAGTTATTTTTTATAAATATAAATTATTAAATTTTCTTTCTCTAACTTATTTTTTATCTTATAATTCTCATTGTCAAGTAATTTAGAAAATCTAGAGACTTATTCAAATGAAGGTAATATATTATCTTCTTGTGAGGAAGATTCTTAATCTGAAGATATAAGGACCCGATATTATTACATAAATAATCTTGAATTTATTCAAGAAAAAACTTCCTTTTACATTAAGGATATTTTCAATTTTATAGATTTATAGAATTAGGATAATAAATTCAAAACATTACACATTATTCCAGATTGGATACCATAAAAACAGTTTCTATTTTTTAAAATATAAAACATTAAAACATAAAACAAGAATCCATGACAATTCTTAAACATTTAACATGGATTCCTTACTTGTGTTACACATCCATAAACCTGTGAAAATAATTTAAAAACATGGGATGAGAACAAAATCTCATTAAGGTATGGAAAATAAGGAAATATCACATTAGTCCATGAATACTCGTAACGTGTGAAAGAATTTTCAAAAGACATTCTTGTCACCCATATATAATTACTTTGTGTAACATGAGATTTAAAAAATATCAACAAAAAATATGAGAACATAAATAAATCATAAAGGTATCTTGGGTAATTTCTTATATAATCTAGTAACCATTCGTGGCTACCTTAAAATTTGTAACCCTCACGACTACCATACTTTGTGTAACCATCACAGTTACACATAGAGTAACCATACGGCCTACCTCCAACTTACTCATACCAAATGAATTGGAGGGAGATATAGGTCCCACAATTAATCATAAATAATTCACAAGAATCATAATATAATAATTCAACATGAATAATTCCATAAAAACATTTCTTTGAAATTTTGTAACACCGAATTTAAAAATAGGATTTTTAAAGAAAAGCCCCTTATAAATATAATAAAATTGAAGAGAGTCTTAATAGAGTGGATTTAAGATGTATATATACTGTAAATAATCATAATAATATATAATATAAATAGAAACTATCACACAAACAATTTAAATTACACATAAACAATGAAGAAGAAGGTTAACACAAAGAATGGTAATCAGGTTAAGAATTCTCATACCTCGGGCTTGTCTTACTTTAAACTTGTTTAAACCTCTTGAATAATGGTTAAAAGAGTGTTATTAATATCTTATAGAAACAAGTTCATGTTTATAACATCTTATATTATCATTTCATAACCTCATTTTACCTCTTAATTGTCAGTATTTTGTTCCTTGCACTGTTTTGGGTGAGTTACTTACATGATTTCCATGATTGGTTCATGATGGATATTCTTGTCGATAGGAAGTGAAAATCCAGAATTGTATAGGAATTGTATTTACATATTTTTAGTAACATAAATTATACCATTTATCATTTTGATGTTTTATATGAGGATGATTCATAAGTTTAAACATTAATGATGTTTGTTTAGATCATTTTAGTGGTTCTTCGATAACAACAACCTCATTTTGTCTTATAATTTATAACCATGAGTAAAAAATAATTCCAGAATCATGGATGGGTCATAATACATATATTATAACCTGGTTAAACCAAAAAACTGGTTTTATGACTAGAGTTGAAGCAATTAATGTAAATTTAAATCACATCGTCCACGATGTCAGCAATTCAACACATCACAAACAATATTTTTAATTCCTAGCATAAGTGGGGGAGGAAAAAAATAATGATGATGAATTTTCCATGAACATGATAACATCAAGAATATATAATATTCAGGATCTTTCATTCCTCTTGGTTAAGAAGAGGCGAGGAAAGAATATGAAAATAAAGGAATCTTAAAATAAAAGAAAACTTGATAAATTTATCATGAAAATTCGGCAGCCTAACGACGTCTCTTAAAATTTCATAAAAATATTTTGATGAGAGGAAGGGGATATATCATCATTTATACATAATTTTTACTGTAATGGTTGATATTTAATAAAATATACCATCATAATCCAATGGTAATGGAAGAGAATAACATAAAATGAATGAAAAGAAAGATAATAAAAGAGGACGTTTGCCTCTTGATATCTTCTCCTTGAGATCATCCTTAAGGGATTTGGTTTTGGTCTATTGGTGAGACCAGAAGCTCTAGGACGTGGGAAAGAAGATTGGGGAGGGAATTTGGTGGAAATTATACAATGCTCATGGCTTGAGAGGTGTGGGAGGATGAAGGGAGTGATGGTGGTATTTATAGTGGAGGGGAGGGGGTATTTTTCATTATTTTAATCATTATTATAATATTTTGCTAAATAATATGAATAATCTTAATTCATGTGACCCCAAATAGTAATAATGGAATGTGAGTTCGAACCAAGTGGGATTACATCATCCTTGCATCACCTATGATGCAGTTAATCAAGTATTTACCATTTATCGTATTTTATAATATTTTACTATTCATATAAAATTCTTGAATTTCAAAAAAATCCCAAAAAATTACCCTAACCATATTTCAACATGTAGAATTCAAAAATGAATTCAATTTTTGAAAAATAATTTCCAAAATATTATTAATTTAGCTTTTAAATAAATGCATACTTAATTCAAAAATTAATTGTTCTAATTCTACAACTACTTCTTTATCACAATGAAAAATTAATCAAGATGTTATTATCTTCTAGCCATTAGAATATAAAATAATAATAAAGTTACTATTCATTAGGGTCATATTACTATTCATAATGGTATGTTAATATTCAAAAAAAAAACATGTTGGTTGCATCAGACCCCAAATAACTTACTAAACACAATTGCAGATGACAGTTTCTTATAATTCAAAACATTGTGGTAGTAAAGTTATTTTTAAAGACAAATATTAAATATATACTTTAAACAAAGTTTCATACATTTAAATTTATTTTTAGAAATACTTGGTGTGTTACATTATCCCCACTCTCTGGAAATTGCATCCTCGCAATTTTATTTACTTGTTAAACAAGTGAGGGTACCTTTCCCCTCTAGAATTTTCAGACTCCCATGTTAATTCTTCAACCATGTGGTTTCTCCACAAAACCATTACCTATTGGATTACCTTATTACACAATACCTGTTCCCTTCAATAAATAATTAGAACTAGTTTCTCTTCATAAGAAAGGTTATCTTCCAGCTGGACTGCTTCAGGGCTGAAGACATGTGATGAATCTGGAACATACTTTCTCAACATCGAAACATGAAAAAATTTGTTTAACTGAAAAAAACATGGAGGCAAAGCTATGTTGTTTGAAACTGTTCCAACTTTATCCAAGATTTCAAAAGGACCAATGAACAGTGGACTTATCTTTCCTTTCTTATTGAAACACATCACACTTTTCCAAGGAGATAATTTAAGGAAAACATGGTCACCTACCTCAAAAGAGAAGTCTTTCCTTTTGTTATCTTTATAACATTTCTTCCTTCCCTGAGCTGTCCTCATTTGCTACTGTATCATCCTCACTTTCTCAGCCATTTATTTTATTAATTTTGGCCCCATCAACTTTCTTTCATCGACTTCATCCCAAAACGCTAGAGTCCAACACCGTTTCCCATACAAGGCCTCAAAAGGTTCCATCTGAATACTAGAATGAAAACTATTATTATAAGAAAACTAAACTAAAGAAAGATGTTGATCCAAAATTCATGGATAGTCAATTGAACAAGCTCGGAGCATATCCTCCAAAGTTTGAATCGTTCGTTATGACTACCCATCTGATTGAGGATGAAAAGCTGTACTAAAATTTAACTCTATGCCCAATGACTTCTGAAGTCCCTTCAAAAAGTTAGAAGTGAACCTGTGATCTCGGTTAGATACGATGGAAATAGGAACTCCATGTAACCTGACAATCTTATTGAGTTACAATCGAGAAAGCTAATCTAAAGACATTGTATCTCAAATAGAAAGAAAATTTGTAGACTTTTTTAGCTGATGAATAATAACCCAAATCGCATTGTTACCTTGAGAAGTATTTTGTAGTTCCACCACAAATTCCATGGATACGTTCTCCCATTTCCACTCTGGCTCTAGATAAATATGAAGCATCCCCTTCTGTAACTTCCACTCTACTTTAAACTATTTACACGTCAAACATTTCATGGTAAAATAAGCAATATATCTTTTCATTCCATCCCACCAATAATACTTTTGAAGGACTCTGTACATCTTAGTACTTCTAGGATGAACAGAAAATGGAGAACTATGAGCTTCGCACAACAAATCTTTCTTCAAATGAGAATCACTAGGCACACACATCCTTCTTCCAAATCTTAAAACACAATATTTATCAAAGGTAAATTGTGGAAACTTACCCATTTTAACTAATTCTACCTTTTTTTTGTAGCTCACAGTCTTCCTTCTATGCTTGCATAATTCTGTCGAGCAATGAAGACTACACTGAAACCTTGAAAAAATAGAGGTATTTCCTACACCAACAACTTATAATCCAAAACTCATCATATCATTATTCAATGGATCATATTCCAAGTGAATCATGGTTAATGATGCATGATGTTTCCGACTTAAGGAATCTTCCACTTTGTTAGATTTCCCAAGATGATAATTGATCGTGTAGTCATAATCCTTTATCAGTTCTAGCCATATTCTTTGCCTTATGTTTAATTCCTTCTGAGTGAATATATAATTTATACTTTTATGGTCTGTATATAGTTGGAATTTGGTTCCGTATAGAATTTGCCTCCAAATTTTCAATGAAAAAACCACAGATGCCAATTCCATATCATCTGTGGGATAATTTATCTCATGAGGTTTAATTTTTCTCGAAGCATAGGAAATTACCTGATCATTTTACATCAAAACACAACCATGTCCCTTCAATGAAGCATCACTAGAGATGAAAAACTCACCATTTCGGGAAGGTAAGGCCAAAACTAGAGCATTCATCAATCTCTTCTTCAGTTCCTGAAAACAGACATCACATTATTCTGTCCAAACAAATTTAACCCCTTTCCATGTTAACATAGTTATTGGGCTAGATAACCGTGAAAAGTTATTAACAAACCGTCGGTAATAACTTGTTAATCCTAGAGAACTATGAATCTCTGTAACATTTGTGGGTCTTGGCCATTCATCAACTACTATTGTTTTGGGAGGATCAACTGTTATTTTATCCTTGTTTACGATGTTCCCAAGAAAAGAAATCTATTACAACCAGAAATCAGACATGCTAAATTTTCTATATAGTTTCTTTTAATTTAAAGTATGCAGAACAACCCTTATATGTTTTTCATTTTCCTCTTTATTTTTAGAAAATACCATAATGTCATCAATAAATATAACCACAAACTTATTCAAGAACTCATGAAATACTATATTCATAAGATTCATGAATACTGCAGGTGTATAAGTTAATCCAAACGGCATAACAACAAAGTCATAATTCCCATATCTAGTAATAATGGTTGTTTTTGGGATGTCATCCTCCTTCACCTTCAGCTGATGGTATCCAGATCTCAAGTCAATCTTGGAAAAGTATTGATCTCACAGGAGCTGATCAAAAAAGGCATCAATATGAGGAAAAGGATACTTATTTTTAATAGTGATGTTATTCTAAGATCTATAATCAATGAAATCTCTCATGGAACCATATTTCTTTTTAACAAACAAAACAGGGGCTCCCCATGGTGAAGTACTAGGACGAATGAAGCCTTTGTCAAGAAAATCCTATAACTGATTTTTCAATTTAATAAGTTCTATTAGAGGCATAAGATATTGGGGTTTTGAAATTTTATTAGTATCAGGAACTAAGTCAATTGTAAATTTGACTTCTCGATTAGGTATGACACTGAGTAACTAATCAGGAAAAACATCAAGGTATTCATTTACCATTGGTAAATCATTAATTTGAATAGTTTCATTGTTTTCAACAATATGAGAAAGATAACTTTCATTTCCATATTTCAATAGTTTCTCATATTCCTGATATGTTACCAATTATATGGGTTTATTCTTGTATAAAAACTGAAACACTTTCTGAAAAACAACTTCTTTATCTCTACAGTCAATCTTAACATGATAATCAGAAGTTCAGTCCTTCCCCAGAATAACATCAAACTCGACTAAGGTTAAAACATCATGGTTTGCAGGTAAAGTCTTTCCACAGACCACAATAGAATAATTCTTATAATTCTTCATTACTATAACATTTTCCCCTGGTGTTTTAACAACATGTTCAGGTCTCATTTGTTGAGGTAATATTTCCAATTTACCTGAAAATTTCTCAGAGATGAAGTAATGTGTAGACCCCGTATCAAATAAAATTTTAGCAAAATCTAAGTGAACAAACAAAGTACCTGATACAACTTCATTGTATAACCCAACATCTGCTGACATAGTCACAAAATATCTCACTAAACCTTTCTGCTTGTAGTCTGGATTCATTGCATCATTTGAATCTCTCTTTGCGTAGGCATTTTCAAAGTGACCATCTCACCACATTTAAAACACTATACAGTTTGGTTATCAGGATTATTCTTAGGATCATTTTTATTGCAATATCAGGCCATATGTACAAACATATCACATTTAAAACACTCCCCTGTTTTGTTAAGACATTCCCTAGGGTGCTTCTTGCCACACTTTTCACAAAATGGAAATTGGATTTTCTTACCATCAGATTTATTTGGTTGATTCTTACCCATTGATTAATAACTAGACCTCTTCTTCTCTTTATTTCCAAAATGCATGTGATCATCAGAAAACTCCATCTCAACCCTCATAGCATATCTGAAAAGTTTCTCATAACTTTTGAATTCAAGAGAGGCCAATACCCTTTGATACCTTGGTTTCAATCCTGAGTAAAGACGGTTGATTTTGATATCAAGATCTAGAATAAGATTTGGAGCATACCTCTCTAGTCGGGTGAAGTTCTCTTCATACAAAGCCACTGAATCTTCCTCCTTCTGTTTCAAATCAGGGAATTTCTTCTCCATTCTAAGTCGCACCACCTTAGGAAAATATTTTTCAAGGAAACGACTTTTAAATTCATCCCACTCTAAGGCATAAAAATCCTCTATACCGTAGATATTCCTTACCAATTACCACTGATGATCATATTCCCATTAAAAATGGTAAATGGAAAGACTTACCTTTTTATTGTCTGAACATCACATAACATCGAATATCTTTTCAAGGGCTTTGATCCATCTTTCAGTTGCAACTGGGTCAAGAAGATCCATTGAATGCAAGAAAATGTTTTCTCATAAAATGTTCCACTACTATCATGTTCCTGTGTGGTACCTCTATTGGTTCTCTTGCATGGATTCCACCACCATTTATTGCATACGTTAGCTTAGCCATTACTGTCACAAGCTGCTTAGTTACAATCCCTACCATTCCGGGATGTAGTTCCAGAAGGATGTCATTCTATTGGCGCATCTCCTCTTCAGCATCCATGTTCCTTCTACACACATCCATTATAAACAAACATGTCTTAGATAAAGAAACATGGTAATCTTTAAATGATATAACATTTCAAATTAAACATATAGTGAAAATCATTTATGGTGTTCTCTTAACTCCACCATAACCACTAAAGTTATCTAAACCATCCTCTGATACCAACTATAAGAACCAGACCTTATTACATAGATAATCTTGAATTTATTCAAGAAAAAACTTCCTTTTACATTGAGGATATTTTCAAGTATAGAACATTATAGAATTAGGAAAATACATTAAAAAAAATACACATTATTACAGAGTGGATACCATAAAAACAATTTCCATTTTTTAAATATAAAACATTAAAATTTAAAACAAGAATCCTTGAAAATTGTTAATAATTTAACATGGATTCCCTCTTTGTCTTACACATCCATTAAACTATTAAAATCATTTAAAAAATTGGGATGAGCACAAAATATCAATAAGGGATGGAAAAGAAGGAATGATCACATTAGTCCCTGAATACTTATAACGTGTGAAAGCATTTTCAAAAGGCATTCTTGTCACCCATATATACTTACTTTGTGTAACATGAGGTTTACACAAGATCCAAAAATACATGAGAACATAAATATAATCATAAATGTATCATGGGTCATTTCTTACATAATCTTGTAACCATTCTTGGCTACCATAAAATTTGTAACCCTCACGGCTACCTAAATTTGTGTAACCGTCGTAGTTACACTTGGAGTAACCATATGGCTGACCTCCAACTTACTCATACCCAATTAATTGGAGGGATATATAGGTCCCAAAATTCATTATGAATAATTCCCAAGAACCAAAACATAATCATACAACATGAAATATTCCATAAAAAAATTTCTTTGGAATTTCGTAAAACCAAATTTAAAAAGAGGATTTTTAAAGAAAAGCCCCTTATAAATATCATAAAATTGAAGAGAGACTTAACAGGGTGGATGGAGGATGTATATATACTCTAAACACACATAATAATACATAATATAAACAGAACCCATCACACAAATAATTTAAATAGCACATAAATAATGAAGTAGAAGGTTAACCCAGAGAATGGAAATCAGTTTAAGAATTCCCTTACCTCGGGCTTTTCATACTTCATACTTGTTTATAAATTATGTATAATGGTTAAAAGAGTGTTATTAATATCTTATAGAAACAAGTTCATGTTTATAGCATCTTATATGATAATTTCATAACTGTATTTCATCCCTTAATTGTTAGGGTTTTTTCCCTTGCACTGTTTTGGGTGAGTTCCTTACATGATTTCCATTATTGATTCATGATGGATGTTCTTGTCGATTGGATGTGAAACTCCAGAATTGAAATAGAATGGTATTTAAATATTTCAAATACCATAAATTATACCATTTATCATTTTAATTTTTTATATGATGATGATTCATAAGTTTAGACATTAACGATGTTTGTTTAGATCATTTTAGTTGTTCTTCGATAACAACATCCTTATTTTGTCTTATAATTTAGAACCATGACTACATAAGAATTACAGAACCATGGATGGGTCATAATACATATATTATAAACTGGTTTAACAAAAAAAAAATGGTTTGATGACCATAATTTAAGGAATTAATGCAAATTGAAATCACATTGTCCACGATGTCGGTAATTCGACACATCACAGACAATATTTTTAATTCCTTGCATAAGTGAGGGAGGAGAAAAATAATGATGATTAATTTTCCCTGAACATGATAACATAAATAATATTCAAGATTCTGGAGCTTTCATGCCTCTTGGTTAAGATGAGGTGAGTAAAGAAGAAGAAAAAAGGAACCATAGAATAAAAGAAAACTTGATAAATTTCTCATGAAAATTCTGCTGCCTAACGACGTGTCTTAAAAATTAATAAAAATAGTTTGATGAGAGGAAGGGGATATATTATCATTCATACATAATATGGATATTAAGGGGGGGATATTTAATGAAATATCCCATCATATTCCAAAGGGAATGGAAGAGAATAACATAAAATAAAAGAAAATAAAGAAAATAAAAGAGGATGTTTACCTCTTGATCTCTTCTCCTTGAGATCCTCCTTAAGGGATTTGGTTTTGATATTTTGGTGAGACCAGAATCTCTTGGACGTGGGGAAGAATATTGGGGAGGGAATTTGTCAGAAATCAAACAATTCTCAAATCTTTAGAGGTGTGGGATGAAGAGGGGACAGAGGGAGGTATTTATATTGTAGGGAGGGGGTATTGTTCATTATTTTAATCATTATTGTAATATTTTTCTAAAGAATATGAATAATCTTAGTTAATGTGACCCCAAATAGTAAAACTATCATGTGAGTTCGAACCATGTGGGATTACATCATCCTTGAATCACCTATGATGCATTAAATCAAGTATTTATCATTTATCATATTTTATCATATTTTACTATTCATAAAAAATTCTTGAATTTCAGAAAAACTCCAAAAAATTACCCAAACCATTTTTCGATATGTAGAATTGAAAAATGAACTCCATTTCTAAAAAATAATTTTCTAAATGTTATAAATTTAAATTTCAAATAAAAGCATACGTAATTCAAAAATTAATAGTTCTAATTCAACAACTACTTCTTTATCACAATGAAAAATTAACCAAGATGTTATTATCTTCTAGACTTAAGAAAATAAAATAATAATAAAATTTACTATTCATTAGGGCCATATTACTATTCATATTACTATTTATAAGGTTATGTAACTATTCAAAAAAAAGTAGGTTTCATGAGACCCCAAATAACTTACTGAACTCAATTGTAGATGACAATTTCTTGAAATTCTAAACATTGTGGTAATATAGTTATTTTTAAAGGATAATAATAAATATAATCTTTAAACAATGTTTCATGCATTTCAATTTATTTTTATAAATCCTTGGGGTGTTATAGAAGACATATAAAATTTTTTATTAAGAAAATTTAAATTTAAATAAATATTAGTTAAAGATTCCACATTGCATACCTTAGTCATAAGACAATGATAGTAAATAGGTAATATGGTTGTAAGACCAATCATATTTTGACTAGAAGTTTCATATTCTATGGATTCATCTGAATAGTCACCACCACTGGCACTCCAAGTGTCATTAGCCATCAAGAAATTCTTACCCTTAATTTATAGTTCTGTTTTCTGTTCGTTTTAGTATTCTTATATGTTTTATCTTTTCTCTTGAGCATAGGAAAATTAGGTATGATATGTCAAGCCCTTTTCCATTTATAAAAAGTTACTTCAAAATATTTCTAATCCTTTCTATCTTTTTTCTTATATCTTTACTAAAAATCTTTATTTCCCATAATCTTGTTCATAATTCGATAAATATTGGATAATTCATTCTTATAATGATCAATTTCACTTGATTCATATATAATAATAGATTTCTTATCTTTAGATGTAGTAACTCTTTCAGAAGTCTTTGATTTAGATGTAGCAGTGAAATAAATTATTCCATTAACATTCATATTTTTATTGATGTATGTAACCTTCATCATTCTTGTTTCATGATGAATAAGAGTTACAAATAACTCATCAAAACTGATGTTATATACATTCTTATTTTCCTCAATAGCTATTATTTTATATTCCCACTCAATGGGCATAATATCTATTATCTTGTCTATAAGAACATCATCATAAAGTTCTTTTTCTCCCATAGATTGAAGGCTGTTGATGAGAGTCACAAATATTTATTGCACTTTGCAAATAGGTTCTCCATAAAGAAACCTAAAACCATGATATTCATCTCTTAACATAGTTCTTCTATTTTCTATCACTTTTGAAGTTCCAAATTGAGTAACATCATGTTTCTTCAGAATACTATTGGAATCTTCACAAGAGGATATTTGACTATAGATATTATTAGTCATGGAAAATAAAAGGGTATAATGTAGCTTTTAGTTTAGTTGATGTTCTTGTTTATCCTGATTTTTTTAATGTTCCAATTTCTTTTTCCAGAAACTTGTATTCACCAGTGATAATGACAAAATTATATACTTCGATGTTAATAAAAAACGTTTCTATCCTGGATCTCCAATACTCATAATTATTACCATAAAAAATTGGTGGTCTGAGAGTATTTAGATCATATCTAAAACCACCATTCATTCCTTTCATTCTAATAAGAAAAAAAATGTATTTTCCACAAAAAGGATTAGTAACAAAAGATTTTAAAAATAAAATATTTTTAAAAAACATGAACATGTAAAATTAAGAAAGAAAACTTATATGTAAGTATAAGTATTTCAAAGACCATCTCTGATACCGATTGTATGATCGAAATATAAATATAGATGATCAGTTACAAGAAGGGGGGGGGGGGGCGAATTTTATGTTTTTATCCTTAATAAAATCTATGTTTAACAAAGTGAAACAATTTGGACTCACAGAACCTCTTTAGTTCGTCACTATGAAAAAATATTGATTTGGATCAAAAAATATGAACCCAATAGAGAAACATAAAACAAGTTTACATAGAGAAATTTTTACATTAATGTGTGTAGAATCTTACTTATATCAGAGTATACATGTATAATAAAGTATACAAAAGTTATAATTTTTTTATTTAACAAAATTAAGTGGAATTAAAACTTGTAACAAAAACAAGTAAATAGGTATAAGAAATATATTAACTCAAAGAGAATGGTATCCAACAACCTTTGATAAAGGTCCCTTGATTTATACTTTTAAGAAAGTATGTCTTACCCACACTAGGGTAATCCATTTATAAGAGTATCAGATTTTGTCTTTATTTCCATAAAATCCCAAGAATTTTAAGGTAGTCAGAACCTATATATTACTATCCCGTAAATCCCTCAATTGATCAACCATTGAGAATCTCACTTGGTAGTCTGAACCAATTGTTCACAGCTTGAACAAGTTGTTTACAACATTCACACAAAGAATGAGAGTCTATCACTCTATAAATCAAATCAAAATATCACATCAGGTAATATATAGAGTGTGTTGTGTAAAAATCTCAACATGTCTTGTAATCTTCAAATGTATGGGTTTGTATAGGGAAAAATCCCAATAGTCAACTCCTCCTTGAACAGACATATTTTTTCTTAAATTTCATAGGGACCTGTACACATGTCACCCTAAAAATGGTTAGTTAAAAACTTAATATACGACATTGATTAATGTAAGAATACATGGGAAACATTATTTTGAGTAAGAAAATTAATTTATAAGGAAAAAATTTCATGCATAATAAACATTAACATGTTTAGGATCTGATAAAATGAAATGCTACTTCAAGGAAATGAGGTAACTGCAAGTAAATAATTTAATAATATTTTTAAGGAGTTGAGAGTGAGAGTCTAAAAAAATGAACAATCATATTCAAAAATAATAGATATCTGGAGTCTGAATTAGGAGAAATCTATAATATAATTTTATGATAAATTCTAAATCTGATTTATTAAGATTCTAGAGTATAGAAAAATGAGATTTCAACGTCTAATTTCCAAATAATTCAGAATCTTATTTATAAAGAAACCAGAGTCTAATTTCTTGAGAAACCGGAGACACATTTCATAAGAAATCAGAGTTTAATTTCAAAATAAATTGGAGTTGTATTTTACAAGAAATCATTGTTCTATTTCTGATGAAATCAGAGTTTTATTGTAGAGGAATCCAGAGTCTGATTTATGATGAAATTAGAGTCTCAATTCTAAGGAAATCAGATTCTAAGGAACTACAATGTTCTTCGTTATGCCAGGATCTGATTTTTTGGCTTAATAAAAATGTTTTTAGACTTGGTTTGAGAAAACATTAAAAAATACATTGAAAAAAATGGTAAGGATATATATTTTCTTAGAGAAAGAAAATTTTCTTTAAGAAAATTATTCTTTGAGAAAGATTATTTTCGTTAATAAATGTGTTTGTAATTTTCAAAACATAGAGGAATGGAGAAGTCATAAGGATACTTATTTACATAACATATTTGGTCCCTGTGATGAATCCAAAATTTTCAAACTAAATAAAATAAATTTTTGATATCAATGTCATGTTTTCTAATTAAACCCATATATTGTGGTGCATTGTATTCAAATCCAAAAATGTATTTCTTATTGGTTCATTGCTTTGGATTAGTGACATGTTTTGTATATGGACCATTGTTTTCTATCATAAATGGTTTGTGGGTTTGGTCTATTAATGTTTCAAATTAGAAAGGAATGAATTTACTACTTTCACCTTGAGAAAAACATAGGTTTCCTCTTTAAGGAATGCGAATGAATGGGATTATGAGTCTATAGGGCCTCAAACACTTGGGGAGATAGCTGCTATATATAGGATGGTCTCACCCTGTGTGTTGATTACTTTCATATGAGTGATCCTAGTTCCCAAGGGAGCACATATGGATGAGATCAATGTGAAAAATGGTTACACCATACTATGAGTGATACATGGAACCCCCTTTGTGAGATTCCAGGGACAAACACGGAGGGGACTTTTTTTCATTATGTTCAGGAGTGACACATGAGATTACTTTTATGGATTCCCATGGATTGGATTCTTTCATCTTCATTAAAGTGTTATTATCCTGGTGTGATACTCAGATTCCTTTATATGGTTCACCATGTATGGGCACAAGATACTGCATAAATGAATACTAGATATTCCACATAAAATCAAATTTAAGGTGTTAATTAATTAAAAAAAGGGCATGTCTTTCATGACAAATCTCATGTATGGGTTTATTCATTTCTAGATGCTTAAATTATAATGACATGTTATTACTTTATATCTCAGTTTCATAGGTTACCATTAGTTTTTAAATATACGATATAGGTCTAATTAGGTATGGTCGACCTGGTGTTCTTGAAGAACCTAAGCCTACTAGTTTAATTGTTTATTTTTCATTGACACTTTACATGTGATATACATGAAAACTACTTATTTTATATGCATAAGATTGATTATAATTTATAAAACATTGGTTTTAGCCTAATGAGTATATCTCACACCCTTCTTGGGCCACCATTGTATTGGGGTACCTGAGGAGATCCTCCTTTTCGTAGGTCCTTGATCTTTTTCTTATGTTGTGCATTATATGTGGGAGTTAGGATCATGAGACTGAGATGTTACACAGGATACTCGAAGAGACAACCCTCTTGGCCTTTTTATTGATTGATTTATTCATGTATTTTAATCACTTGATGTATATTTATTTCTTTATTAGGTCTCTTCACATGGACTTTCATGCATGATTATTTTTACGTTGGCATTGGCCATGTTTACTCAATTATTATATTTATCTTCTTTAACTTTTCATTTCTTTATTACTAATTATTAGAATGTTTTTATGTTATTTATTTTTTTATATACCACTATGATACTCTAGTCAAGAGGTTATAGTATCTACATTATCACCTCCTTAGACCCTCACTACTAATCGACAGCCTCTGGTGTATAGAGCGGTGCACTTGAGGCCATGTGACAACATGTCTAACAACATGTTTCATAGTCAGCTGAGTAAGATCATTACAATATATATATATATATATATATATATTATATGATACCATCCATATATTAAATATCATATATTCATTGTATCATTATCACCCATCTCACCTTATGTGGAATCTATTATACCTTTAGATTCTCATACCTTGAAGCTCATAGATTCACCATGTTTCATTTTCCCCAAATCAAAATATGGTCAGATTTATATATAATTTGATCATTTAACATTAATAATATGATTTTTCTATGTGTATTGGCAAGATTATTTTATTAATTTAATATCTAACACATATCTAGAGAGTATTATAGAATCCTTCATATAACTCATTTTCTTAACAACATGATCTTCATAGAGCTTGACCCACTAATCACATATATTAAAAAATAAACTCCCATTATCTCCACATTCAGTCATCATCTTCTTTGTGTTATGAAAATTGTAGAATAAAAAATATTATCTTATAGTAATTTAGTTATATTTTTGATTAATTCCACTATTTGGAATATTATATAATAAAATCCACTAATATAGTAGACAAGATTTGAGTTTACGAGTTTTTATTACACAATTATAAATACAATGATATATTTAATTCATTCCCCCTTTATAATGTTATTTTCTATCTATGATTATTATAGATATAATTTACTATTCCTTCACTACCAATGTATACTTCATAAATTTTATAAATTCTTGAAACTACATTTAATAAATCTGAAACATATATGAACCATATAAATTCATTATGCATCTTTTATGTATTATAAATCCAACAAACTCACTCAATGATATATATAATTTGATGTCAATGATACTTAGTTACAAAAATGATATTAATTTAATTTTACAACTTATTCCTCCTCTAAATTATCATGAATCACCTTTATTATATATAATGTCCTACAATACCTCACATTTATATCTATGATATGATAAGTGTATTAGTCACAAAAAATAGAGTGTTGCAACTTTCATTTTGATATCTCTTAATAATTTTCTATAGATTTTTTCATCGCATCAATTATTCATTATTCCTTACTATTTATAGAGATATTTCTATATCATTTTACAAGAAACATATCATGAATTTTTATAGTTTTTAATTTTATTATGTGACAATTACCTTTAGAAAATTCCTTATGTTTAGAAAACAATTCACCCAATTTTTGTGTATGATATCCTTTGGTGATAGAAAAACCATAAAATATATTCCACAGAACATATATATTTTTAGAATGAATTACTTTATAACATCATCCATATTATATCCTTGTTTTATTATTATACATAACCAAGACACATGATTACACTATGTTATTTTATGTGAATAATTCTCTACTTTTATTACATGGTGAAATAGAATGGTATTTCCCCCATTGATATGGATTGAAACTCATGAATCAAAATATCACAACTTCTAGTTTGATGGTTTCTTACTTATTACAAGGTTTAATACCACTTGAATCCTATCACCGCCTCATGAGAAATAAATCATGGGCTATTATTATAGTGTGTCACATCATGTGATATATGAATATTATCTCTAGTTACCCTTGTCAAGATCATATGATATACATTATTATAATTTATTTTTGATTCATGAAAGTAACAAATGAAAAACAATAACTAGAGTCACATTATTTGACATGCTAAAAAACTTCATGTGTTAATGAATTAAGAACTTATCTATATATCATAGAACATCTAACAATTCCACACACAAATTCCATGAAATCCAAATGCATTCCATGTATCTACATAATAACTCTATGGTTTGATTCATCATGTCAAAAATCATATACATGTATCCATTATAACTCCATACTCTTGAAAATTCTTACATACAGACATTCTGAAAACAATATTCTTATCCACATTTATTTCTTTATAATATATATTGATCATTGTTAATATTCAATGAAATTCAAATAATCTCTTACATTTATGCCATGGTATATAATCATTTTCTCTAAATTTTCATTATTATTTAATAATATTTCACATAATTGATCAAATCAAACTAAATATCCATGGGATATAACAATAAATACCATTGGATTTTATTTTCAACCCATATCATTTTCATAAACTCTCTACCATTTGAAAAATAAATCTAATGTATTTATATCTTTTCATTAATCCATCATATATTTATAGTTGTATATTCCTGATATTTATAGAGATTTAAAATTCACTTAATAAAGTACCACTTAACCAATCCTATAAGTATAATTGAGTTAGGATACCGTTTAAGTGAAAATAAAATTATCCAGTAATTATATATTGCCTATTTACACCCATCTGATTCATTTTATCACAATATATATTTGCACTAATTTTCTCTCATTCCAACAACATCCCTTAGACCTCAAATATCCCCCAGTGTTTCCTAGCTCATTTTTATTAAAAAAATTAATTTATATGCACATTAAGTAAAAGTAGTATACCGTCACAGTCCCTAGTTTTGAAAAAACTTCCCTGTGATTTTCTATATATAATATCAAATTCATGTTATTCTACATGACATATATTATTGTAATAGTTAAAACATGTCTAGAAACTCATCCAATCCTCTTATGAACTATGATTACAAGATAAAAAACATCTTAAAATACACACTTAGACATATATATTTAAACTATTATATTTTTACAAATATTAATCATAGTTTTCCATATACCTACTCATTTTCCTAACTCTGTATTTTTATATTGTATTTATCGATATAAGGGAGGATTTCATCAAAATAAATATTATAGATAGGGATGTTATTGAGTCCCTTGAATCAATTAATCCGCATCTTTCACCTTTATCCTAGACATATTATTTTTCAATGGTTCATATTATAATATTTCCAATCATTCACAAAACATTTCCTTTTGTATCTAATTCTTTTTTAGTATCCACCTTTGATTTTTGATCTCTGTTAATAATGAGTTTTATTTTTTTATTTTAATTCTTCTGTAAATCTATTTTATTTTAAAATTTATAATACATATTGGTTTCCATTAAAAAAATATTATGTATAATATCTCATTTCATTACTCTAAATATATAGTGTATGATCCCTTTATCTGATCACTATATTGTTTTTGGTTCCTTTTACCTCTTTAATATTTGAATCTTTCATTGATGGATTCCATAATAACTTTTTTAGCTCATTCAAAGCTTCCAATTATTTCCCACAGTAACTATGATACCCTCATGTCACTTTTGTTTTATATTTTATATTATTTTTGGGCGATTTAAAATGTTTGAATGTTTTTGGCATGAAAAAAGGATTTTATAGATATATCACTTCTATTTTATGGTTAGTGTTAATGGATTAGAATAAACTATGTGGATTATCATACATAGGAGCTTCTAATATCATTTTAATATCACACAATTAGTGTTCACAGGTGACATGTGGTTGGTTCCAAACCATTAAATTTTTAAATAAAACCATGTGATTCCTTTTGGGATTCAAGTGTTGGATTACTAATTTTGTATATTTAGAAGAAACCATACAAGGAAACCATTTATAGATTGATGAGTACATTTTAGTGTCTCCCACATGGTTGGTGAAGAGTTTAGTAAACAGTAATGCTTAATCAAATAAGATTCCCAAAATCACTTAAAACTAATTTTTCTGTTGTACCTCTATCAGCTTGAGGTGTTTTTTCCCTCCCTCAATTTATATTTATCCACTAATCTATTGATTTCAATCATAATCTTGAGGTAAGTTATTCATTCTCTCTTATTCTACCTTTATTCCTATTTAAACATATTTAAATTTCATTAATTTTAATTTTTCAAAACATTATGGTTATGTTAAAAAATATTAGTGGTTAAGTTGGTTTTAGTTTGGGGATTTTGGGTTTTAATGGCTTGTATAAGTTATTCCTTTTTGTGGTAAGGGATTTTCTATTAGAGGCGATGCATTGTAACTGTATTCTTCTTATTTTGAGTAAGGGTTTTTTATTTCCTTTAAATAGAATGTTTTTGAATTCATAATAGTTTAAAATGACATTATTTTTAAATTTAAACTATACATGACAGTAGTGATGTAATTTCATAAATTATTTATGTGTTTTATCATTTGAAATAAATATATTTTTAATATTTTAATTTTTAAAGAAACGTTTTTAGTTCCAAGAGTTTTTGAAGGAGCATAATTCATTTATTTAAACTGATTTTGATGATTGAAATAATTTAAACCAATTTAATTTATGAAAAAGTGGAAAATATGGTATAGATATAGTTGATTTAATAGAAGGAAATGGTTAGAATTCCCAAATGGGTTTTAATAAAGTGGGGTATGGTTTTAATGGTATTTTTTACAATTGATTGGTACCACAATATAGATAGAAAATAAAGTTATATTTTTCACATGATAATAATATTGCGTGTCATATTAAAAGGATGGGTTTTATATTTTCCCTTCCAAGATTGATTTAATGGTCATGTTGGAATTTTTATATAAAGAGTTGTTGGTAATTTTACACCCCTACTTTGAGCCCTATAACTACTTATATAGGCTCTTCATCATTTTTATGGAATACTAATTAAATTAATATTTTTTATTCTTATTCTTGTTAAATAATATTTTAATGAGAGTTTGTTAGAGGTGATATGTGAGATTTATTTATTATGTTTCACTATTTTTTTATATAATGATCATGTGACTTGCTAGCCTGTTTTATAACCTCCACATGGGTTTTATCATTAGAATACTAGAAAGTTAGCAATTGACCTAAATGGGGACACAACCTATTTTATATAATATAATTAGTTCCCCAATTTATATTGTGCTCTGGAATGTTGATTATCGCCTATGAAATCTGAGCAATCATAAGATGGATTGTGGTCCGCTATAGCCGAGCACTCCCAAAAGGGATTACATGTCTTCAATAGTATAATTTGTCTATTAGATATGTATAAGGGATATTTTAGGCTAGAATATTATTCTGATTCACCAAGTTTAGGCTCATGTTCTATGAGTCCTAGGGATTTTCCCTTGACACCTTGTTCTTATTAAGGATTATTTAGGGGATCTTGTTATACACATTGTTTTATTCCCCAATATTTTTATTTACATTCTTGGAACCATTTTTTTGGATTATTATTTTTTTATCTTACACCTGATACCATAGTTAATTTATTTCATTGTTTCATATTAATTATTTTTTTATTTCTCATTTCAATGGTGATTTTAGTTTATATTCGAATAATTTTATAAAATGGGTTAAAATGTGTTTATTAAAAAGGAAACTCATACAATTTTTTTTAATAAAACTGATGTTTAAGAAATATTTTTGGATAGAGGAAGGTGATTTTATCTTATTTTCATAAAATTATATAAAATTTCCTATTTATATTTTTTAATGTTTTTTATAAAAAAGAAATAATTTCACTCGTAATTAATTAAAGAATGGGGAATTTTATACAAGTGATTTCGGAAAGTGATTTGGTTTCATTATACTTGAATACAAAAAACCTATTTTATAGTAATATTTCAAACCATAATTAATGAATTGTACTTTTAAAGGAACTTCACAATGTCTTTCATGAAATCCTATTGCGTTCATTTATGTCATACTCTACATAAGCCATTAGGTGTCTGCCTCTCTCAGGTTTTTTTCAGGTAACAAGGTTTTGGTTTCTTTTGGGTTTTTTGTTTAGGTTGGTCCAATGGTTGATGATATGTGATGTGTTGAGTGATAATGGGTTATGAGGTTACAATCATTAACTGTTTAGGTTTGTTTTTATTATTGGGGTGGTTATATATGAGACTTGTTTTAATGAATTGTTATTTTTTCCTTATATGTTTTATTTACATTATGTTTATTTGTTGTATCAATAAATTTTATGTGTTTATATTATTTATTTCTAATTATCATTATGTTATGTTCTTTCATTTATATTTACACAATTTATTTTCTTTAGGGGAATACAATGTACAGATGGGTCATTCCAATTTTTTTGGTAACGTTTTTAGTAATTTTTTATTATTATATTGAGGGTAAAACCATTTCCAAGGGCATACTCTTGATATATAGGCACTAGTTTCCAACATATAGGGAATGATAATTTCCGTAGGTCCTAGTGGTGGGATAATTTGGTGTTGTATCAGGTTATCCTAGGGTGGTTCATCACAAATGATATCAGAAACTTGGTTTTTCAATGCCATATGTTGTTGAAGACCCATCTTGTTATTTAGGATGTTAGGTAGTATAGAGGTAGAAATGAAAAAACATGAGATATAAGTTTAGTGATAGTGGAACTAGCTCTTTCTCGTCTTATTCCTTGAGTAACTCTAGGTAATTAGGATTTCAATCTTGGATTCAAGTTATTTTTTGATTATACTAGACGTATATTGATAAAGATTGATGGTATTTTGATCCCCATTGATAAATTAAATTATTTTATGGACCTCATTGAGATATTGGATTAAAAATGGAGAATAATTAGTGTTGAAAGGTTATTTCATTCTCTCTTGAAAACTACACAGATCATGTTCATATGAGTCTATAAACCATTGATGAGGTTGTTTCGTTGATTACACACAATTTTCCTATCAATGCAACCAAAACGTACATAATTTTGTTTCCCCATAATGTGTTGTATTCTCTCCCTTTATAATTGAATTTATTTTATTAGTTCCTTACATCCTTGAAATGTTAATTATGGGAGTTTTATAATGAATATTTTTATTTTATGATTTTGTTATTGATACTCATTCTCTTTTTTCTAGGATTATATTTCAAAAGGTCATTTTTTTCGTTTTGGAAAACTGTTTTTTGGATGGAAAATAAAATATTACAAGGTTATTTTTCTAGGAAACATATTTTATGATAGAATTAAATGAATTTTGGAAGTAATATTTTTTTTAAAATTTTTAGTATTTTTATTCATTTTGAATTGTATTTTTTTAAATTAAATAAATGATTTTGTAATGTTTTATTGGTTTTTTAAATGGGGTTTGTTGGTTTAATTTAAAAAGAATTTTTGACTATTTTGTGTGGATTTAATGGTAGTTTGTTTTATAATATATTTGGGAAATGTTTTTAAAAAAAACCTAGAGTTGATAAAAATGATTGGAAATTATTGTGTATTTTCATCGAAATGTTTTTAAATGAAATTGATCTTAATGAAAGATTTTGGGTTTCAATGAAAATCATTGAATAGATTGAAAATAGAAGTGAAATTTAAGAATATTGAGTGGGTATTCTTCTAAGTAATTTTGATGTTTGAAAAAATATGTGCTTTCATGAAAAGTGTTTTGGACCCTATTTTTAAATGTGGTTATTTTAAGGAAAGGTGGTTCTTAGAAATTTTCAAATTAGTGTGAATACTTTGTAAAGGGTGCTGTGCTATTTCTAAATTGTGTGTGACTTTGGAAAATGAGTTTAGAAATAATTTTAGAAATGCGGTGTAGTTTTATGAAAATGAGTATTTTCGAAGATGTCTTAGTGTATTCCTTTCTTTGGTTAATTTGTGTATTTGATCAATTCAATTAGTGTGCATTGGGACTGTTTATTTTGTTTGTGGAATGTGCATGGGTTAGATTACATTTTTATGCTCTTTAGTTTCACCTACCAAAAATTTATTGAGAATATTTGATATTTTTTTCTTTAAGGATGATTTATATAGTTAAACCTTTTGTCCTTTAGATGTAACTCTTCTAGATTTTTACTTTTACTAGACTCTAAAAAGAGTTGTAGATTTGAATCCTTTGTTTCACCAGAAGTTATATAGCCAAAAAATTCCATTATTTGGAGATAAAATTACTCTATAGGATATGAAGGGGATATGTTATTTTTAAAATCTTGTAATTGTTGGGTTATCTTATGTTTTCATGGTTATAACATGGAGTTGGAAAATTATTCATTTTTGAATATTTATCATTATGTTTAGAGAAGGAAAAATATCATGAAGTTTTTTGAACTAAAGTATTTCTATGTTTGTTTTTAATTTCATTATTTATGAGGTGTTAATTCTTACGGTTGTCTGTATGACTCTATGTTTGATCCTATCTCCAAAGGAATGTGTGTGGAACTTGATATAGTTGGGTTTTGATGGATTTGATATGGGAAGGACTTGGGGGGGTGTTTTAAGTGATGAGGATAGATGTTTCATCAGTTTAGATCATTAACTAGCTAGTTTTTATTTTAATCTTATTGGGTTCACCCTGAGATGGTTAATTAGATATGAGGTTCTAATTTACCATGTTACCCAATAATAGATCCCCTTTAATTTATTGTTGAGGAATTTTTTAAATTGAGGTATATTTTCCCATTTTGATGAAATGGGGTGTAGTGGATTGCATTTAATTGTCTTATGATAATTTAAATGTTCTTTAGGTTGTGTTTCCCTTTGGGATATGAGATCAACACTCAAATGGTTCTTGGGGTTTCTAGGGTATTATTTTTTCCATCAGGATCTTGGTGGTATCTCTTTTTCTTGGTGGTGCTTCTCCCTTGGTAGTTTTTATTCTATATCTCTCCACATTAGAGGTATACTAAATGATGGGGGGACCTATTCTAGGTTTTTTTATTCTTATATATCTATATCTAGTGATTATGAGTTTGATTGGTCTTGGATACATTTGATTATGTTTAAGGATTTGGTCTATAATTTTGAGGTGTTTTTCATTAATCGGGTGATTTATTCTCACTGGGCCTTGTTAAGGTCTTGGACCTCCCCCCTCTGGGAACCCTTAGTGTAAAGACCTTGACTCCAGTAGCCCATCATTAGTAGTACATTATTAGATTAATAGAAGGTACAAGTGATCAAATCACCAAGGATCGATCAATTTATTAGTCTTGGAAAACTATATACATACACGGTACACTTATTATATTGGAGATTAAAAATAAAACATAACATGGAAAATAATTTGTATCGTTGGACTCATTCAAACATTTCATCTTTCAATCCCGGGTAAAAGAGAATAAATAAAAGGGCGAGCTTAGATGCACAGTTAGAGTTACAAACATCAGAAGCTATAGTGAATCATTATTTCATAAACAATACAGAAAGGTAAAATAACTTAATACACATTTCATTTAATCAATAAATTTTTTATCATGGGAGTATAATTCATAAACATTATGTAAATGAAAATTTGTTGGAAAAAAATGAAAATTAATCAACAAGTTATGCACAATCTGAATCCATGGACAAAATCATAGTGAAAACCTCATGAATAAATATAAATTAAATCTTAATAAAGGAAATTATTAACTAATGTATTCCATGTTTCCAAAGAACATTATATTTTTACTATCAAGACCATTGACAAGATAGTTTAATCTTTAGGGGTAAAAACCCATTTAATGTGGCCAACTTATTCATCCCACGAGACTACAAATTCATTGATGGGATTTTTTATATACGACCCCCACCCATTATTGAATATCAAAATCATTACTCATATATAAAATAATATATTTAATTCATTACGTAATATTCCGTATTATCAAATATTTTTTCTGATTAAATGTTATTGATTTAACATTATTTCCCCATTTAATTAAATCATTTTTGAAGTAAATAACATATATAAAAATAGTATATGACTTAAGTAATAATAATATATATGATACAAGAAATATGAATAATCAAGATAAATGAAATTTTAAATGAATTATGATTATAAATAAATCAAAGGGGTTGTATATCGACTATATAAAATAATGTAGGTTTATAATATTAAAATATACCTCAATGAAGTGAAATTCAGACAAAGTCCCTATAAAGATAACATCATTAATCATATGAATAGATTATGTGTATCCACTATAAATAAACATAAAAATAGTGGAAATAAAACATAATATATTAAAAATTCATTTCACACATGGACTTATCATAACTTAATCATTACAATAGAAGTTTAACCCAATGAATGAAAATTGAGTTAAAAAATACCTCAAAATTTTATTTCCTTTAATTGAATGTTATTTAAGCTCCGTTATAATGAATTAAATAAAGTTATTAATTCATAAATGAACCATATTAAAAGTTATTATATAATATATGATCATTTTTATTTTATCATCCATTTTTTAATAATAATTTGTTACTAGCCTTGTTTTATGTGTTAACTGTTTCATTATCCTGTGCATGTTTTGTTATGTAAGTCCAAGTTCTTATGCATATTATAATGTTAAATCATATAAAGAATTATTTTAGTATTATAAATATAATATTTAATCATTAAATATAATTTTGGAATAATTTTTGAATGTTTAAGCATGGAAAATGAATTTCATCACATTGTGGAGACGGTGGGCTGTATGTATGTACGAGCGATGATATCATTCCATTAATGGGTGAAATGGTAAAGAAGTTGATGATATATTAATTATTAAAAATAAATATCATTTAATAAGTACTATATATATCCACTATTTCCATCATTATAACCATCATAGTAAAGTGGTAATGAAAAAAAAATTACACAACAATATGGAGATGGTAAGTTTTAGGTACACACTTGTGTTGCTTTTTTTAATAGAATCGATAAAATTTTAAATATAGTTATTTAATAAAGATAATATATATATATATGATATTATAGTTATTTTTTTGTAAACAACACATGATGATAAACCAGAAGAAGAAATAATTTATAAAGAGTCAGTAAAGATGATTACCTCTTCTATGAGGGGGATCCATTATAACTTATCTTAAGGGACCTAGGGTATGTATTTTATAAGAAAAATAACCTCAAAAACATTATTAATTTTTTATAGAATAGAAATTTGTAGATTTATATTAAGATATATGGCTCAAAGGGGTGTAATGAAGTTAAAGATGAGGTACTCTTTTATAATTGAAGTGAGGGGCACTTTTAAAATTTCTCAATATATTAAATTATAATAAATAGATTTATAAAAAAAATGTCCTAAAAATTTAAAGGGATTAAAATATAATATATTTTAGGGTTTTAATATAATGAAAAAACAAAATTTAAACATGTTTAGGTGTCATTTTAAACCATATAATTTTTATTAACCCCCTGGTTAATTATTTTCGACCTTAACCATATTAACCATTATTTTACTTACAAAGAGTTAATAATGTTACTATAAATAGAAAAATAACTAATAAATGGAACATTAATTATGATTTAAACTATATTACATTCACATGGCCAATAATAATTTTTTTATGAATTTTAAATAATTTAATAATATTTTATTTTCAAAAATTATCATTAATTTCAATTTTGTCACTAGTCATTTAATTTGAATTTAAAGACATCATTTAAAAAGAGATAATTGAAATATAATTATTTAACACATCTATACTATATCCCATAGATCTTTAAAATTAATTATTCTTATTAAATAATAAAAAATATATCAGAATTATTTTTTTTATCAATTTTTTTACTTTTCTATTAATTAAATAAGTAATTATTTAGCATTGAATGACCATTTAAGGAAATTATATAATTTATTAAAATTAAAAATATATTTTTATGAAAAATGTAATATTAATAATCTCAGAATAAACATTTATATTCCTTCATATATTACTTTTTTCCCTCATGAGCATATAAAATATTTTAATAACAGAGAGAGTGACATTTTGTAACTGTCTCTGATTTAAATAATATATTAGTAATTTTCTTGGTGAAGTGTCCATTAGTAAGATCAACTAAAATTTTTAAGTGATAATATTGTAATCATATTAATCTAATAATAATTAGGATTAATAATTATGACTTTATTACACAGATTTAACCAAAATTAATTCAATTTACCCTTTACCGATGTGATAAACTTACCCACAATTACTTTTCATTTTTTATAAAAAATAAAAATATAATATATAATAAATTATATTATTATAAATAAAAATATTTAATACATTTTTTAAATTTGAAAATCGATAATTTTAGAATTTAATTTATAATCAATACCACAAAATGAAACAAAATCAATTTTCTTGAAAAAAATACATTTTAAAGCCTAAAAATATTCTTATACTAAAATAAGGTATATGAATTATTAAAATGAAATTCATTAGATTATATATAAATAATGAGTACTTAGGTTAATTTGAGATCAAATTAAAAAAACAAAGGGACTTTTTAATAAAAATAATATAATTGTTTTATAAAAATCAGTATTTTTCACTATTCACTTGAAAATCAACCTTTTCATAAAATTCCCAAAAACTCACGATAAATTAATTTTAATATGATTATTTCAAAAATTATATTAGTCTTATAAAATAAATTTTATATAATTTATATAAATTTATTATAATATTTATTCATAAAAATCCAAAAAACCATTTTGAATAAAACATATTTTTAAATAATAAATCACATTAAAAATTAAGTGCTTATTTACTAGGAATTAATAAATATGAACTTCATATATATTTCATAATATAGTTAATTATATTCACACCCAAAAATTTAATATCTATCTTATAATAATCATATTGAAATAATAATATTTAATAGTATATCATGGTTCATTTAAGTTTGGTGTTGAGTACAATGTAATCTATCAAAGAAATTATTTTTACTTATGAAAAGTCATACCATAAAATATTGGGGTGTTATATTATTACCTCATTCAAAAAAAAATTATCCTTATATTTTTCATGAATATTATATTCTTAACAGATTATGGTTGTTCTTCTTCATAAAATCTGGAGTTTTCCACATTGCTTCTTCTATTTTATGGTTTCTCCAATGAACCTTTAGCAGTCAAGTAGTCTGATTTCCCAACACTTTCCTTCTAGTGACAAGAATCTTGATAGGCTCCTTACAGTAAGACATATCAGTTTCCTGTAATATTTCTTCATAGGTGGTTACATGGGTTTGGACTATCTTGTACATCCTTAATATTGATATGTGGAAGACATCATGAATTTTAGAGAGACTTAGTGGCATTAATAATCAGTAATCTACAACTACAATTTAATCCATAATTTAAAATGATCTGATATACTTAGGGATTAGTTTTCATTTCATTCCAAATCTTATGACCCCCTTCCATGGGGGTACTTTCTTAAATATATGACCCCCCACTTGAAATTCCAAATCCTTTAGCTGATTTTCAATATAACTCTTTTTTCTACTTTGATATGATTTAATATGACCCAGAATAATATTTAACTATATATTTGTATCTTGAATAAATTCTAGGCTTATACGCTTCCTTTCATCAACGTCATCCCAAAAAGTTGGATTACAATATCTTTTTCTATATAATGCTTCATATAACGTCATTTGGATATCTGAATAGAAACTATTATTCTGAGAAAAGTATACCAAAGGTAAACAATGATCCCACATAACCTGAATGTCAAGTGTAAATGATCTCAACATGTCTTATAATGTTTGAATATTCATTTTAAATTTTCAATCTGTTATAGAATGATAGGTAATGATCAAATAATGTTGTGTATCTAGAGCCTTCTTAAGACTCTTCCACAGTTTAGATGAAAATTAGATGAAAAATAGGGATCTTGATTAGAAAAAATTGATACAGATTCACCATGAAGTATTATAACTAAATTAATAAAAGGTCATTATAGGATTTCAAAAGGTAAATCTTATCTTATAGTAAGAAAATGTACGGATTTGGTAAGGTGATCAACAATAACCTATATAATACCATTCTTTCTAAGAGTCCTTGGTAGTCCTGTGAAAAAGTCGATCATACTATCATTCAATATCCAAATAGGTATAAGAATATGTTTCATGAATTGTCTAGTATGTTTTCTCTTAGCCATTACTTATTGAAAAACTAGACATCGCGACACATAGTCAGCAATTTCCCACTTTATATTTTCCCACCAAAAAATGTTCCTTTATATCCCAATACATCTTGATACTATAGGGTATATATAAAAATCTGAGCTATGAAAATAATCAAATAGTTCCCTTTTTAGATCATTTATTGATGTACCACATAACCTATTTCCAAAAAATTAGAACTCCATCTTGACAAATAAAGTCTTAAAATTTTACATCATTCATAGCTTTAATTTTATTTTGAAAATACGCATTATCATATTGAGATATTTTCATCTTTTCTAATAAATACAATCTCTCCATCATTTGAAAAAGGAGTAATGTATCCCATTCCTTAATAATTACCATATATATCCTTACTAAATCAATGAACATATTATCTCTCTCAATCATGATTTGGGTTAGAAATCCACGATCTTTCCTACTTAATACATCTTATACCTTATTTGATTTTCCTAGGTGGTACTATATTAAGCTATCATAATCTTTGAGTACCTCAAGCCATTATATTTTCCTTATGATCAGTTATTTCTATGTAAATATTTATTTAAAATTATTTTCATTTGTATATATCTCACATATTTCACCATAAAGACTGTGTCCCCATATCTTCATAGAAAAGATTACAACGGATAACTCATGATAATGAGTTGGATAATTTTTTTCACGAGTCTTAAATTGTTTCGATGCACATGCAATAATATTATCATATTTCATAAGGAAACAACCCAGTAAATTCTTTGATGATTCACTATATATATAAAAAACAAATCATTTTATGATGTTGGAGTCAAAATTAGAGAATTGACCAATATTCTGTTCAATTATTCAAAACATTATTCACATTATTTTGCCTATACGAGCTTAACCCCATTAGATGTGTGCATTGATAACATATTATCCAATCAAGAATAATTATTAATAAAAAATCAGATAGTAACATACTAAACCAATGAAACTACATACCTCAATCATGTTTGTTAGCACAAGAAATTTTGTGAATACCTTTTTCTTTATAGGATCAATTGATATTCCATCCGTAGAGACAATATGGCCATGATAAGAAATTTGTTGAAGCTAGAATCCACACTTTCTAAATTTACAATATAAATCGTTCCACATAAGAGACTTAAGAATGATCTGTAATTTATTCTCATGGTCATAAAACATTTATAATACATCAATATATCATCAAAAAATACCAAGAAAATTATCAGGATATTCCTTGAAAACTCTATTTATTATACCCATGAAAACCGGGGTTCATTAGTGAGTCCAAATGGAATTACTGTAAACTCATAATGTCCATACCTTAATTGAAAGCTTGTCTTCAAAATATCTTCTTTATTTACTCATAATTTATGATAACGAAAAGGAAGATCAATATTTGAAAAATATTGAGCTTCGTGAAGATGATAAAAGAAATCATCAAAGTGATGAATATGATTCTAGTTCATTATCATAAAATAATTTATTTCCTTATAATCAACCCATAGCCACATAGATTCATATTTCTTCTTAAGGAAGAGAATAAGGGCTTCCCACAGTGATCCACTAGAGTGTATAAATCCCTTAATCAACAACTCTTGTATTTTTTTCTTTAACTACACTAATTATATAGTTTTCATTATATCAGGTATTTTTGATATGGGGTTTTCATTAGGGATTAAATAAATGGGAAATTCTACTTCACACTATTATAGATTTATAAGTAATTCCTATGAAAATATTTCAATGTATTCTTATACAATTTCCATATCCTCACTTTTTATATTACATTTTTCATCCATAGATTTTGTTTTCTCTTATTCCCTAAGAAACTCATTTACAAGTTCTACTAGGGGCAGGTCTAGGAAAGAATCAGGTAATGAATTACCCAATGTAAAGATAAAGAATTACACATCTTCATTACAAATCATACCTTCCTTCTATTTTCAATAAGTTTTTTAATCATATTTTGAATGATATTATATACCAAGTGTTACATCCAATTCAACCATAGGTATTATAATATGGTCAGCATATAAAGCACATTTATTTTTTATATTGAGGAATGCCTGGAAGATCCTTATTATAACGAGACTTCCCCAAGGATATTTGACTGACAAATCCATTTATAAATTAAAAGGGAAATGTATAATTTTCTTGGAAAACCGGGTAGATATAAAAGAGTTATAGTATCTAGAATAAAATAAAGAATTATAATATTTTTAATATATAATTAAAGTACATTCCCCCACATTATTAAGAACTTCCACATTATCCTATGTGATAGAGTAATCATGGCCTTCTCCTATTGTAATCTTCTTTGTTAGATTCCCCTATTGCTTTGGTAATTAATATGAATAATTTGACATTTCACTTTAGTTGAAGCATTAAAAATCATTAATTATTTTCTTCCTATTTCATTCATGAGACAGAAGATCCTTGTCTCCAAACTTATAACAGAGTCTTGTACCCTTTAGGCATTTCCTTATATTATTATTCCCATATTTTTTACAGGATTGCAATTTATTTATCCCTTTGTTATTATTTGGTGCTTTACCTTTCACATGGTTCTAATCTAAAATCTTATTGCCTCAATTTTCCTTAAATATGTAGGAAGTAGTGAATTCCTTCTCTGTTTTGACGGAACATAGAACTATTTTATCAAATGAACAAAATATTTTAGAGGTAAATTCCCTTTAATGACTTTTTTTAATACATTCAATGAAATAATCAATCATTATTTATGAATTTCATATTAAATTTTTAGCATACATGTATGGTCTAGTAAAGGAATCCCCATATTCCACAACACTCTCTTCTTCCCTTTTCTTTTAGCTAAATAATTTTATCTTCATTACAATTTTTTTATCATGAGGGAAATATTTGTTCAAATTTTTTCATAAAATATCTATATTCTATGTGTTATATTTTATCTTCTTCCTAAGTATTTTAAATTAATGACCACCATTGATAACGATCACCCATGAGACAATATGCTTCCAGTACTACATTTTCCTTTTAATCATATCTCAATTATAGAAATATATTTTCATAGGACTTGATCCATTTCTCAACTACCATTGTATTGTTAGTAAAACTAAAATATAGGGCCTTCCACCATATGAAATGATCCATCAAAGGTGAATCATGTCCTGAAAAATCATGTTGCTCCATTTGAAAAAGGTAATTTGTCATAACCGGAGCAAGAAGTTCTAATATAGTCATGATCTACTTAGCTCCAACACTAACTATGTTACCTTTATTGGTGGGAGAATCTTGAAATTTTATCTGGGAATTTATTCCCTTCCTTATATCAGGAACCATCACTAAATAATGTAACACACTGAGTTTGTTCATAATCATCATGAGTATTGATCTGAAAAATAAAAATTCCTATAATTGTAAATGTTTTTAAATAATATAATAAATTATAATAATTCTTATATTATCTATGTTTAATTAAAACATGATTCCCCAGGCTTTTACTAAACATTATACGATACCATCTATAAAGATACTGACTCTAGTAGCCCAAAGTTGAAGGTTACTTTATTAAATTTGTACTAAGTACAAGCGATCACATCACTGAGGATTGATATATTTTTTAGTATTACACAACTAGATACATAAATGGTACCGTTAATACATTGGTAATTAAAAAAATAAAATAAAAATAAATGTAATTTGAACCCTTGATCTCATTTAAACATTTCATCTTCATATCCTAGGGAAAAAAGAACAATTTAAAGGATGATTTCAGATTCCCAGTAAGAGTTACATACAACATAATATATCCTAAATTAATAATTCATAATAAATATGTCAAGATAAAATAACTTAAATTTCATTCCATTTAATCAATAAAATTTCTATCATTATAAGATAAGTCATAAAATTTATGAAATTGAAAATATGTTCGAAAAAATTACACTTAATCAACAAATTGTTCTCAATATATATATAAAGACAAAATCATAGTGAAAAACACATCGATAAAAATAACTTAATTATTAATATAGAAAATTATTAACTATTGGACTTCATGTTTCTTAGGAACATGATACCTTTACTATCATGACCTTTCACAAGACATTTTAATCTTTATATGTAAAAACCCATTTAATTTGGATTACTTATTCATCTCAAGATACTACTGATACATATAAGGGGTTTTTTATATAAAATCCACAAAAATTATTTATGTACAAATAATTCATCATATATTGAATAATTTATTTAATTCATGAATAAATATTCCTTATCAATAAATATCCATATTGAGTAAAAGCTATGAATTTAACGTTTTTCCCAAGTAAATCAAATAAATTCTGAAGAAAACAACATATATAAAATGGTATATATTTTGGGAAATAATAATATCCTTGATACAAGAAATATGGAAAATTAATTGAAATAAAATTTTCAAGGAATTATGATCATAAATAAATCCAATGGGTAGTATATACACCATAGAAATGAAATGTTGTGCATAATATTAAAATATGCCTCAAAAAAGTGAAATTGAGACAAAGTCCCTTATAAATATCATATCATTAATAAAATGAATCAATTATGGAAATACACTTTAAATAAACATAAGAAAGTAAAAGTACAAAAAAAGATAATGAAAATTCATTTCATAGATAACCTTAGCCCGACAAAATCAATGAAATATAAGTTTAACCCCATGAATGAAAATTGAGTAGATAAATCCATTACCATTCACTTTACATGAATTGAATATTAATTAACATCATGAAAAATGGTTTAAGGAATGTTATTAATTCAAAAAAAAACAATATACATATTTATGATTTCATATATGATCCTCTTATTTTATCACTCATTTGTTAATATTATTTCATTATTACCCTTGTTTCGAGTGTAAACTCTTTAATTTTCCTATGCATGTTTTATCGTGTAAGTCCCTGTTATTGTGCATAAGATAATATTACATCATCTAAATAATTTTATCAATGTTTTAAATATCATATTTAATCCTTAATTATTATTTTATAACGATTATTTAATTTTTTAACATTGAAAATGAATTATATCGCATTGTAGATATGGCATGTAATATGTATGCACGAGTGATGATATTATTCCATAAATGGGTGAAACGAAAAAGATGCCGGTGATATATTAATTATCTATAATCAATATAATTTCATAATTACCATATATTTCTACTATTTCCACCATTATAATCAATCTTCTAAAGTGGATATGAAGATGAAATTACACTACTGTGTGGAGATGATAAGCCTACATATGCATGCACATTGCTTTTGTTTATTCATAGGATGGATAAAAGGTTGAATATAAATATTTAATAATAATAGTAACATCTCATTATAAATATTATACTGGATTTATTAATTTAGGAAGGAAAAAACATTTGAAGAGTAAGTAGAAGTAGAAATGATATTTAAAGAGTTGGTAATGATGATTACCTCTTCTATGAAGGGGATCCTTTATAACTTCTATCAGGAGAACTAGGTCAGGTATTTTGGAATGAAAATAATTTAATGAACTTAAATAATAATTTAGATTAGGTAAATCTTATGATTTTTTTTGAGATATATATCGTAAATTGGTTAAAGGATGTGAAAGAGGGGAGCCCTTTGATAAATGAGGTGATGTACACTTTTTGAATTTCTCAAACAATTAAATTATAATACAGTATTTTATCATGAAAAATACATCCAAATGGAAAGTAAATTTATGATTATACATTATAGGTTAATAATCACATAATACAAACTAATTTAAACGAGTTTAGTTTTAATTTTAAACCTTATTTTTTGATTAATTAATAAGTTAATTATTTTTTATGTTAACTATAGTAACCATTATTTTAATTATAAAGAGTTGATAATGGTACTATAAATGGAAAAATGACTCATAAATGAACCATTTAGGATGTTTTAAACTAAATTACATTCAAATGGATTAATATAATTCTTTAAGAATTTTAAATAATCCAATAAAATGTTATATTGATAAATTATCATTAATGCCAATTTTTTCACTAAAAATTTAATTTGATTTAAAATACATCAATGAATGGGGGAATTATAATATAATGGTTTTAAAAATCTATAATATATCTATTGATAATAAAAAATTTATTATACACTTTAACAAATCCAAAATATGTTATAATTAATATTTTTAAAATCAATTATTTTAATTTTTTTGTTAAATAAATAAATAATATTTTAGCATTGCAGAAGCATTTAAAGTAATTATATAGTTTATAAGAAATAAAAATAAATTTATATGATGAAAATAATTTCATTATGATCATAATTAACATTCAATTTCATTCATATTTTACTTTTGTCTAATGTGTACACATAAAAGATATTAAAAACAAAGAGAGTGACGTTTTGTAACTATCTTTGTTTTAAATAATATATATGTTATTTTCATAGAAAAATTTCCATTAAATAAGAAATATTTTATAATGAGGTTATAAGGGTATTACCCAATTATTCCAAAAATAATTAGGAATAATAATATGCTATTTTTTTAAACTTAACCTAAATTAAATGAATTTAGCCTTCACTGAAGTGGTAAATTTTACCATCGTTGATATTCGTTTTGATAAAAATTGGGAAAAATTTACTAAAATTTTTACCTTATGAATCCAAATATAGAATAAATTTTTAAAAATTAATAAAACATTATTTTCTAAATTTACTTTAAAATTAATCCTGAAAATGCAACGAAAAATAGTTTTCGTAAGAAAATGCATTTATAAGCCCAAACATGTACTTATACCAAAATAAGATATAGTAATGATGAAATGAAATTATTTTGATTATATATAATAAATATTACTTTTATTAATATTATTTAAAATTCAAATTATAAAGGTAATTTTTAATATAAATAAAATAATAGTTTAATAAAATTTTTCATTTTCACCATTCACTGGAAAATCAATATTTTCAGAAAATTACCAAAAATTAACCATAAAATAATTTTAATAGGTTGATTTAAACAATGATTTTAGTCTTTTAAAATATATTTTATAGAAGTTCTAGAAATTTATTATAATATTGACATATAATAAGCATGAAAACCTTGTAGGATAATATGAATTTTTGAAGAATAAATGAATTTAATAATTATCTTCTTATTTACGAGGAATTAATAAATATTAAATTCATATATATTTCATAATAAAGTTAATCCAATTTACTCCCACCAATTTAACAGCTAGTTTATAACAGTCAGGTCAAAATAATAATATTAAAAACTATATCGGGATTTATTTATGCTTGGTGTTGCGTGTAACAGAAACTATCAAGGAAATTGAATTTTTTTTAAGAAGATACATAAAAAAAAATATAGGGGTGTTATACTTATGGTTATAATAATTGATATTGGGGATTATTTTGGTTTTAATTTAGGCAGTTTGGGCTTTTGGGGCTTCTATAGGATGCTCTCTTTCTAGGTTGGGCATTCACCATTGAACGTGATATGTTGTGACTTTATTGAACTTGTTTTTAGGTAGTTGAATTTATTTTAATTTATGTTAAATTGAATTGAATTTAATTTTTAATGGTTTTTAATTTCTTGATCTTGAAATTTACACTATACATGATAGTTGTGATGGAATCACATAAAATTTTTGAGTGTTTTATGACACAAAATTCAAGTATTTTATGGGTTATAATTTTTATGTATTTGTTTCGGAACCAAGTGTTAATTAAATAGACTAAGAGACCTTTTTATTATTAAAAAATTATTTTAGAGATATTATTACATGATCTTAAAAATAAATATCAAGTATACAAAACCAAAGGATTGAGAGACCTTATGTGTTTATAATACTAGGTATTTAAAGCATAGATGTAATTCTCTATAATAAGATACTAAATCTATTTTAGCTCAAAAAAAATTCATAGGATAACCTTGGGATCACAGAAACAAAAGTGGTGACTTATAAAGTAGAGTAAGGGAATAAACATGATGAAGATTCACAACATATGAGTCAAAATGCATTACATTATATCATAAATGACAAGTTGTATGAATAATAAAATAGGAGCATGAAAAAAAGAATATTTAATCATAATATAATTAAAACATAGGAATTTGTAAATAATATAAAACATGTCATAATAATAGGTCAAGGATAACCGCCAAGACAACATCACTTGGTGGAAAGAGTCCCATTATGGATTCAGTTTACTTCATAATCCCATAAATATCATCTCATGAGACATAAACATTACCCAATTCATTAAATAACTCTATGGGTGAACCCATTAAAACATATACATGAATATGTGTTCCATGTAAGGAAATCCAACATAAGGAATAAGCATTAGAAAAAAACATTGAAAGGAAATGGACTACTTAATCAGGTATTATAGCATAACCAAACAAAAGTTCATATTTAATTCCACGAAATAAAGGAATAAATAATTATTTGATTTCCAAATCTATATATATATATCAAATAAATAATAATAGGACATGAAAATGATTCCATGTAAATTTAAGACATAAAAATGTGTGGGGAAATAATTTTGGAAATATTCATTTTAAGTGGGGTTTTAAGATGAATGGTTAAAGAATCATTAAAGTGGGTAAAGGAATAACAATTTATATAAAACTAGAAAATAAACAAAGTGGGTTTACATAATTAAATGAGTGTTTTTATAAATCATTTATGGTTAAAAACATTTCATCAATTGCTACATTAAATGAGGTTAGAAAACAAAGATGTTCCCTTCAATCGACTCTTCTTAATGAATGAAATTGATAAGGGAACCTTCAAAATATGTATATACCCATCAAGGAATAATAAATTAGAGTATGTATATATGTTTGGTTCATGTATATAGAATATATAACAAATATATAATAATAATTGAGAGATTAAGTGAGCTAAAAATAAATAAATCAAAACAAAAATATAGGATGGTTTATAGAGATCCATTTCTTAAGGTATAGAATCATTTTACACCTTCACATAACATCAAAACAAAACAATGTAATATTCCTTCATTAATTAAATAATAACATTTTTAATTTATAATTTATCTATTATATTTATATTACATACATTTACAACCATTTTAATGTCATATGAAGTTAAATTTCACTATTCTGAGGAAGGTCATTTCATGTATGCAAGGTCGGATCACTTATGCATGATTATTGATGTACATTTAAAATGTTAATAAAACTATATAAGTTTAATTAAATGATATTAATTCCCTTAAATAAATTTAAATCTACCAAAATATCTATATGTGTTTTGATACAGGGATGATTTATTTTGTATAAATGACATCGTTATCCAGTCAGTTCAATGTAGAAGTTTTACCAATCATCATGAAATAGATTTGTTTTATTTAAGAAATAAACTATATAAAATTAAATTTCTTATTATATACTTATTATCGTCAAATTTAACCCTAAAAATATTCCAATAACCATCCTTGATGTTGGTGAGTAAAAACAAAGTACGTTGCCCATGGATGGGGTGAACCCACTATAATATGAACAATATTTTAATTTTTTGAAAGATAGAAGAAGATAAGAGGATGAATGATGAATATTAAATTAAAAAAATAAAATTATTTTATATTTATGATACTATAGTAATTATTTCATTTTTGATGGATTTTTTTTTGCAATGGGGAGGAATAAAAATTAAAATGATTAGTTGAGGCAATTACCAGATCATTTGGATGTTTCCACAAAGGATTCATAATAAGGAACCTTATATTTGTATTTTGATGAGAACAAGAATTATAGGGATGTTTTATATATATGAGGAGATAATTAAACAAATTAGTGGAATATAAAGGATGTTATAATATTTTTGGGGAATGAGTTTTACTTATAATGGAAGGATAGGGGTGTGTTTGACTATATTATTGATTAGTTTATTATTTTGGTCCAAGACTACCAATAAATATAAATTATGTTACTGTATTAACTAATTTTTATATGTGATTCTGAAATGATCCTCACTTACATCATACATGACTCATTTATTCATGTATATGTTTTCTTATTTTACAAATTACTATATTTTGTCATAGTTTACTATTCACAAAAATTCTACTTTTTTTAAAAAAAAATACCAAATATTCAACCTAACAATTTTTGATGTATATATTCTAAAAAAATAGATTTTATGAACATAGTCCTCTAAATATGATAAATTTAATTACTAAAAAATTTATTATTTATTATAGAAATTCCTATTTTAGTAATATGATCAATTTTAAAACCCATTAAAAAATATTTATTGTCCAATAAAATAAAATTATTATACTAATGAAACTTAATATTAACTTATAAAAAAATTTATGCAAATTAATGTGATTTCAAAAAATTATATTTCGTATAATATTGAATTTAAAACATTTATGATTTATAAAAATAAAATTAGATTTATCATTTTTAAAACATTTGTATCATGATATAAATATGTAATATTTTAATTTATAAGACACTAAAAAATTATTTTACACTTCCATAAGTGAGTTTACTATTATAATATTTAGGTTAAAATTCTAAATGGTTAGATTACTATTCCAATTTTTATATTACTATTCTAATGACTAGGTCTGTAATAGTCATGTATGTTTTATACCTTCAATAAATACCTCATATTTCACTAATTATTCATTAAATTATATTTTCTATCAATGTTTTATATTTTTTATGTCCAAAAAGAATATTGTATTACAAATATTTTTCTTCATTTCTACAGTGTTGTTCATCAGGGTGATTATTATAGGGGATTGAGAATATCCAAATTTTCATATTAAATTTATCAGATTTTTTAATTTTTATCCCATTATAATATTTTAAGTTATTATGGAAATATTTATATTCAAAGTTTAATTTCCAAGTAATTATAATTTTTTTTATAGTTTTCATTATTTTTTCCATTTAATTATTATAATAATACATTACTAACTGTGACACATTTATATAATGAAGAGGAAATCACGTTGATAAAAATCGGGGTTGTTGCGTTATCCCCCTTTAATAAATTTCATCCTGGAAATATAATTTTAAATCCTAAGGTGAAAAAACATGAGGGAGATTCTATTTCATTAATTCATTTTTCTCATGTCTTTTCCATGTACTTATGGCTCCACCACAATACTTTAACGAGGTGAGTTTTCTTGATGCATAAAACATTGTATCTATGGTATAAGATCTTTACTAGATTCTCCTCATAATAGAGATCATTTTCCAGATATACCACATCCATATTCATTATATGTGAGGGATCTAGTATATACTTCTTCAAGAGGGATATGTGGAAAATGTCACATATTTGAGACATGGTTTGTGGTAGTTCTAGTTGACAGAAAACAACTTTGATGTGATTAATAATCTCGAATTGGCCGATGTACAGATGACTAATATTTCTATTCTTCCCAAATCTCAAGAAACTATTCAATGGAGGTATATGGAGAAGCACTTTATTACTAATCTATAACTCTAAACCTCATTAAAAATTATTAGTATAGATCTTCAATCTATTTAGATCTTCCCTAATGTGTTTATGAATGTCCTTGACATATTTTACCATTTATACGACCATTTCAGGTCCCAATAGCTTTTTTTCACAAAATTCATCCTTGCATGATTGTGCTCTAAAAATCATCCCATAAATTCCTTCATATAAGTCCATTTAGATGCTTGAGTGGAAAAAATTATTGTATGGGAGTTCAATAAGAGGAATATTTTAACTCCTTACTACTTTGAAGTCCGTCGAGCATGGTCTCATCATGTCCTCAAGTGTTTGGATATTTCAAAAATATTTTCCTTCAGTTTAGGGGTGATAAGCTATAATAATGTTCAATATAGTGTTTTTAGAAAGTTAGAGGCATTTTAGAACTTTTTGGTAAACCTTGGATCTGAATCATATATAATTTATAATGGTATTCCATATATCCTCAACACTTTCCTAATGTATATCCTTCAATTTAATCGAGTGATAAGTCCTATAAATTTATAATGAAATGGGAATTATTTATACGATGATCCATAGAAAAACAAATAGAATTATTACCTCTGTATTTCTTCAAAAGACCAAGGAAAAAGTCCATGATGATGTTTTTCTAGTTCCATGTAGGTATGGGTAGTGTTTTTATTATCCCCTTGGATTTTTTCCTTTCTAACTTCACTTGATAACATACCTTACACTTTTATGTATATTCATTGATATAATTATTTATATAGTCCCAAAAATATTTCTCTTAGAGATCTTAATATATCTTCATGCTCCTTGTGTGGATACTGAAGGTCATACTTTTTTTATTATTCAGAAACACATTTATCTCTATATTTAATGGTAAAAATAGTTGTGATAAAAATATTTTAACTTTTTCCTCATCAATTTTGAACTATGATGATTTTACTTTTATTATAGATTTTATCTTATTCTATATTTCCATACAATATATTATAAAAACCTTTATATCCCATAGAATGAATGATTGAGAAATCATTTGAGAAATAAATTATCACGTCTCTTCTTTTACGATTCCCATGTCCATCCATTCCATGTATAAGAGGACTGGTATAAGATCCTGATCTTTTATAATGGTACTTCCCTATGATTTTTTTGGTTATACTCACTTTTCTGGTTATTTAAGTGGTTGTTGGCTTCTTGAGGAGTTTTGGGAGTGTTATGAGGGTGTGGGACATGAAAGGATAAGAAAAGGGGCTCAATAGTGAATATCACACAGTTGGTGTAAAGTTAGTGTAAATAATGCACCTGACATAAGAAACCATGCGGTTTAGGTCCCCCTTTCAGACATAAGCTAACACATTGTTACAACATGGTTTTCCAAACCATATGGGTTCCCTAGGAAACAGTGTATCCTGGGTCGCTTTCTAATAGTGATCTATAGGGTTGGTTTATGGTTTGGAAAACCATGTGGACAAACTGTGAGACCCCTAAAAAGTGTGAATTTCCATTTTCCCACCTGATATTATTTTCACCATCCATAATTTTTCACCGCATTCAAACCCCGATAGCTTGGGAGATGAACTAGGAGACCCTCCATCCTACATTAGTGAATTTCTTATGATACCTAGGATTTTGGAGTGTGTTTCGGTGCGAATCGAGTATCCTAGCGAGTCTAACACTCCTCCTCTCCCTATTTTCTGGATTAGGGATTTTACAATCTCTTATCTTTTTATAAATACCTAAAAACCTCAATTTCCTAGTGTATTAAATAATGATTCATTAAAAATGGTTTGTTTTCGAATCAAAGGCTAAGGTTGATCATGTGGTTGACTTCAGGCATGAGGTAGGTGGTATCGAAGCCTTTTATCATACTCGTTTTGTGTTACACATGTATGTGGTTGTTCTAATTCTCTTATATGTTGAGTATCGATATCTTAGGTTATGGGAAGCGATTTGGACCTTGTATTTATTTGTGAGACCATTCGTGGACCCCATTGGGTTCTTCTATGATGTGATACTGAACATAGGGCTACCCACAGTGTAAGATAGACCCTGGTAAATGGTGAATGAAATTGGTAAACATTGAGTTTGGGGTTTTATGATAGTTAGTATGTATTATAAATGTTATTGGCATGTGGATTGTATTTATGGTTAATTTAAATGATCATAAGTTCGATTTTGAAAATGATCAAGAGTATTTGAAATGGTTATTAGGGTATGTTTTAGGGATTTAACCTGATTATAGATTTATTGATAGAAAATGATGATTGAAAGGGATAATTGTTTTGAAAAAAATCATTGGCCTCAAAGTGTTTTAAAATTTTGTTTTCAAATGAGATTCAAATGATGTTTCTAAATGACGAAAATAATTCTTTTTAAAAATATGGTTTAATGGTTGCTTTGGATGACTAAAATGGGAAGGAAATCCATTGGGTATTTTTTAATTTTTAAAAAGAAAGACCCATGTTTTAAAGGTTGGAATCAAGATGACTTTAAATAATTATTTTGAATTTTTTTTGAATCAATGGTATATTTGGACCATTTTATTTGAATTTATTTTTAGGATAGTGAGATAAGACCCATGATAATTATGATGTCATGTTAACATGGTTTTGATATGACCTAAATGATGAATGTACAGAATTGATAAAATTGCATAAAGGGGGTTTTAGGAAAATGATATATGTGTTTAATTTTTTGGATTGTGTTGGTATAATGAAAATGGGTTAATGAGAAATTATTTTCAAATGGTAATGTATCCATGGGTTATGGTCTAAGAATAATTTATGTAATGATGAATTATGAATTGTGAATATTATGTTATTTTTTGGCTATGGTTGTGAAATTGTATATGTGGTAGTGGTTTAATGAATCAAATTTAGATGTCTTGGTTTTTTTGGGTATTCAATTTAGGTTCTACACCCATAGGTCGAGTTAGACTGAGGCTCTAAACTCCACCCCATATGTATGGGTTATGAAAAGGGATAAAGCTCTATTCCCCTAATGATTTCATTTGATGATACCACCGTGACTAAGTCTTCAAGGTGATGGTAATTCAGTTTTTTGACTTCTTTATCCCTAGTTTTATAAAGAACTTGAGATTACCCCTTATACCTGGTAATTGACCCGCAACATAAATGATGTCAATGCCTAACCCATGAAACAAATTATGAGAATTAATCAAGGTAATATTATGAACTAATGAGTATGTGAAATTTGTCATTAGTGAACACCCCCTTGTGGTTAAAATAGTTTCTAACCCATTGATCTGGGATTAGACTCCTAGTGTGAGTTGAGTTTGTTTGTTGATTGGTTGAATCTAGAGTACATAATGGCTGAAATGTTTATAGATAATTACATAAATCTTTTCCATATTTCCTGGTTGATTATTTCACTTATTACATGGATATGCTACTTTACAGACTGTACATTGATTTATACACCATTGGTGGTGGAATACTAAGTTGTACTTACTCCTTGATCAAGACACCATACCACTTGCATACCTAAATAGATACTACTTGATTTCAAGTATAGGTTTCAGAAATAGACCTCATGTTGGTTGTTCATGGGATGATAGGTTGGAGCATGGGAGGTTAGGACTGAGTAGGGACTCAGGTCCAAGTTCAGAGTCTTTTGATAGTTTTGGTTCTATTTTGTATCATGAAACCACATGGATTATAGAGTATCCACTAGATTTTGTTATATCATGTGTATTTTGTTACTCATTGGGTTTTGTAGCATGTTATTCATTTATTGTTCATTTTGGTTATTTCATCTACTGATGTAACTTCTATTGTGGATTCACATTGATCAGCCGGTATAGTCTCCCCATGTTTATCTTTATACCCATGCTGCTAGTTGGTATCCTTTGGCTTATGGGGAGGCGCACATGAGGTCATGTGGTGACCTAGCTCAGGGCACCGGTTCTAGTGGCTTTCAGGTTGGGGACATAATGAAGAAGAACCAGATAAGGTCTTCCTTTTTCTTACTAATTAGGCATGGAAGATATGATACTAACATCTTGTTGGTTCATATAAATGAGGTCATTCCTAGCTTCATGCCCCATTTACGAGTGAAAACCGAATTTGCAAGGGGTGGGAAATGATGTTCTATTTATTTCTTTTATAGTTGGTTCACATTTCCCACTTGTGTGGCATACAAGGATGTGATGTTACTAATTTATGAGGTTTTTTCTCTTATACAGGAGTGTGAAGAGAGGGTGTGTGATTTCATGCATCATTCCAGGCACATAGGATGGATTGGTCATTCAATATATTGCTTGTGATTAGATTATGAATGACATAATGATAAACCAAATGGGTATAAAAATTGAAATTTAATGAAATGATGGGTGTTGAAAGGGATTAAAAAAATGTAAATCCTTATGTTTTAAAATGGGAAATGTTCAGAAATGTGATTTTGAATAGAGATGGATTTTTTTTGAAATGATGGGATAGTAAAAAAGTTTTTGAAAGTATCAATACTTGGGTTTTGAAAATTAAAATTTTGTAAAAGTGAAATCATGGGTTTAAATGGTAAGGTAAATTAAGTGGTAAAAATGAAAACAATTATGGGACTTGGGTTAAAAAGTGGTGGTTATCCAATGTTTTGGTTTTTGACCATATCTACAGGGGGTTTGGGGAGTGATAGTATCTTAGTTTGGAGACCTTAGGTTATGGGATGTGAGATTTTGTTATGTTGGGTGTGTCGATTAATGGGATGTTTCATGTTGCGTATTTGGTTAGGACTTGACTTTAATGTTGTGAAATGATGTCTGTTAATGTGAATATGGTGACCCTTGTGGTTTAAGACCATATTATAAGTGTTTTGGATCCTTTGTGGGTTTTCAGTTTGTGGATCTAGTGTAAATATGTGAGTATACTTGGAATGGGGAATATAGTAAATGGTTGTTTGGTGCATTAGATGCAGGGTGTTTAGAACAATGGTATTATGACCACTACAAAAGCCAGTCTGGTGAGATTCGATGTGTATGAATTAGAATGTGAGTCTGTGACCTATTTTTGGTGTTACTCTAGTTTGGGGAGTTGGTATCGATTGGATTTTGAGGATGACCTATGAGAGTGGTTAGTCGGTGTGCCAGTGCTTTGGGGTGAATGTTGGTTGGTAGAAGTTTTAAACCTTATAAGTAGCACATAGAGAGAGGTTCCTTGTGAAAATTTGACCTAGAAGTATAAGTGTGAATGTAAATGTTTTTCGGAGATGTGGCTATGAGTTGAAAATTTTGAGTAATCATGGGTAGTCATGAGGTAGTTAAGCCTAGTGTTTCAGGTAAATAGAAATGTAAAGAGTAGTTGGTTTACTCAGAGATAATATCGATGAACAATGGGTGGTGTCATGTTTTGTTAAGAGTGCATAGACATGCCTTGGACTATCCTTAGAGAATAACTTGGGTGCATACATTGGATGTAAGAGTGGTTGTGAAGGACGTGAGCTTCTAGATAACTGAAAATATAAGTTTTATAGATTTATTTTTCAAAAATAAATGATGGTCTGGGGAGGATGAGGAAAGGGTTATCAAATCATGAATAGATGATTTTTTTATGACACTTGGGGTGAGGGTGGTCCTGAAGTTAGGATATTTGTAATAATGGTTTGGTTAAAGGGTTAGATGTTGAGAAAGACTTGGGTCCAGTAAAGCTAGAGGGTCAGGTACAATGAAGCGATGTGTGAGTGGATGTTGGGCCATGCTTGGGTGATGTATGGATCGTGAGTTCTAGATTTGGGTTTTTTGTATGGTCATAAATGAGTGTAAGACCATTATGGTTCTGGAGAGTATCAGGTTATGGGAACATGTTAAAAATTCATGATGCCATAGGGATATGTGCTTAGGTGCGTTGGATGTAAGCACAGATTCTTTCAATGGAATAAATGTGGAGAACCCCAAGTAGTGTGGGGAACTACATTTATTTGGACATGTTGAACGAGTTTTTGAGTATCTTTTGTGGTTAGTGGGACTATTCTAAAATAACATGAGTAATATAATGATAATGGTTCCAAAAGGAATGTTGGGTCACGACCGCTTGGTAGGGGGATGTGAGGTGGTGGTGAGTTTTTTTTGTAAATTATACTTGAGTTGTGGTGTTCTAGAGTGGATAAAATGTTTGTGGGGAAGGGAACCAGAAACCTTTGACAAGTTAAGGTGTCCCCATAATAGAAGGTGACATTAGTGATGGATAGATTTTGGTGGTTATCATCGATAAATTCTTAGCATACTTTTCCTTAGTGAAGATCTTGACCAATATCATGAAATCATCTTAGATGTGTTGAGATGGATCTGGATTTATGACTAGAGGTTTGAGTGTGTTTTGGTTAGATGTGGCACATCTTGAAGGATACGATTGCAGAGAAGTATGTGTGTGGGGGTCGTATGGGGGGGGGGTGTACACCATCATCTGGTTGCAGGATAGGCTCTCTAGAGAGACCCGAGTGTGATGAATGCCATAGGTGTCATTCTCGAAATCCAAGAATTAGTAGTGGGAAGTGTTTGTTTTTTTTAGTATAGTAGAATTCGGATGACAACATCCATGTTTTGGGGCTCACTTGTGTTGGAGTGTGATCTGCAGAGGTCTAATTTTTTTGAGGAAAGTAGTGTCAATTATACTTCTAAGGTGGGATGAATTATCATTTGTCATTAATGTGTGGAGAAAGTTGTGAAATAGATGTTGTGACATCAAATTGATGATGCAAAAAATGGGCAGGTTCATGTTCAGGTTCCTTGGTAAAAAACTGAGTTGGCCTAGGATGCGATGGATGATCACGTCGAGCAATGGATTTGGGATTGGGTTAGCTCTAGGGGAATTCAGAGTGGTCACATGTAATGTGTATTTATGGGTGATTTAGGGAACTACAATGATTTTAAGAGTGGAAAATTCTATGACAAAGGAATTTTACCTGATGTCGGGGATGACGTTATTAGGAACATCATGATTTTGGTGATATTCCTTGAGAGAAAAAGGGAATATTGGATAAGTGATGTGGAAATGTACCAATAATTGAATTTGGTTTTCAATTGAGTGATTCATATAAAAATGGCCTAATCCGTAGGGTAATAAGTGAAGGATGTGGTGTGCTGTAAGCCACCTATAATTAATGCTAGAAGGATAATCACGTTTTGGTAGAAGGAATGGGTTTTGAGGAAGAACCAAGTTACCCCATTTGAATGAGTATGAACAAAGAAGGTGTTAAATAAATATGGTTTTGATGGAATGGATAATTCCAATGTTGGATGGTGATCTTGAGGATTTTTGGGTTGGATGAGTTAGATAACATGTTTAGTAAGTTATAGAAGTTGATTAGAGTTTTTTTGTCTCTTTTTTGGATTATGAATATGATTAATACCGAAAAAATAAGGGTAGTGATTGGTTAATGATTATGGTGATAAATAATATGGTAAGAAAGTGGTCAGTGATGATGTAATCGAAGGGTCGAGTCTGATGGAATCAGGTGGGATCCATATCATTGTATTAGTCTTGGTGATGGGAGTGGGACCGAATGTTGACCTATTAAGTGCCTCAAGTTGAAGAGTATGTTAGGTTTATTCCTTTCCGATGTTCAAATATGAGCTGATGATATTTTGACTCAGGTTGCAGATCAAGGTAGGTCATGATATGTGGTTCAAAATCAATATAGTTTCCTCTAGTGATGTTGAGTTTGAATCACCATTACATCTTTGAAATAATTTGGGTGAGATGGGGACAATCCATTTGTGAAATGGGTTTTAGAAAGGATCAGTTTGAGTGTGTTTTTGTTGGTTATTCCAAGGAAATTTAGAATCTAATTGGTATCCCTTATGGAATGGAAAAGTGACATTAAAAAAACCTTAATTCTGTTTCTTCTACAGGTAATGATGGTTTGATGTGGATGTGTCCCCAAGGAGTACAAAGTTATGATAGTGGATCTGGATGAGGGAAATGTTTTCAAGGTAGGGATGTTTTTGTTGTATGTGTTTTATTACGTCGTGGTCGATTTCATGGAGAAAATCGATAGGTGGAAGATTAATTTGTGGGAATGTGGCCTAACTTTTGATCTTTAACATTAAGGAATGCTTTGAGAATTATCTCGAAGATGAGCCACTATATAAAGGGGAGTTTTCAAGATCCCGATCTTTCGTAACGGTATGTACTTACTATGTTTTTTGGTTAAACTATCTTTTTTGGTAGTTGATGTGGTTTTGTGCCGTTTTAAGAGTTTTAGGAGTGTTATGGGGTTGATAGACATGAAAGAAGGCACAAAGGGTCCAACCAGTGCATAACATACGGTTGGCTTCCGATTAGTGTAAACTGTGTGCCTAGCCCAAAAAAACCATGTGGGTTGGGAACCAATTTTAGAAAAAAAAACTAATAGAAGTTTATCATATGGTTTTCCAAACTATTTGGGTGCCCCCAAGAAACCATTAGACATGGATCTATTGGACAGAGGGAGCCGTATTATTGGTGTACGATTAGAAAAACTGTGCAAACAAACTATTTGGCCCTTAAAAACAGGAATTTTTTATATTCCCATCCTAATATTATTTCTAAATTCTTTGATTTTTCACCCCATTCAACCCACTATAACTAGGGTGATGAACTAGGACCTTTACCCTCCTCCATGTTCGATTCTCCTTTGATTCATGGACATTTTGAGTGTGTTTTGGTGAGAATCAAAGATCTGGGTGAGTCTAACACTCCTCCTTGCTCTATTTTCTGTATTACGGTTAAAGAATCTCTTCTATCCTTATAAATACCAAAAACAATCACTTTTACATTATATTCTAGTATTGGGACTGAACGGTGGGTTTCTTTCAAATCAAAGGCTAAGGTCGATCATGCAGTTGACTCTGAGAATGAGATAGGGGACTTAATGATTTTTCTTATAGTCTTTTTATGTTACATGTGTATGTGGTTGCTATAATTTGAGTTTAGGTTTCATGTTTATTTCTTGGGTTATATGAAGTGATTTGGACCATAATTTGAGGTGTGAGACCCTTCACAGACCCCATTGGGTTCATTAATTATGTGAGGTTGAACATATGGCTAATCACAGGTAACCCAAACCCTTGTAAATGGTGAATAAAATTGGTAAACAATGGGTTTGGGGTATTATTATAGTTAATGGGTAGTAGAAATGTATTTAGTATATGGGTCATATTTATGGTTAATTGAAATGATTATAAGTTGGCTTTTGAAGATGGACAAGAGGACTTGAAATGGTTTTGATGGTATGTTTTTGGGATTTTACCTAATTATAGATTAATTTATGGGAAATGTTGTTTGAAAGGGAGAAATGTTTTGAAAGGAGGTTTCAACCAGAAAATGTTTCAAAAAGGGGTGTTCTAAAGATATTCAATTGATTTTTTTAAATGTGGGAAAATATCCCTTTTTGTGAAAATGGTTTAATGGTTGTTTTGGATGGTTGAAATGGGAAGGAAAGAATTTGGAATGTTTTAGTTTTTAAATAGGAAGACCCATGTTTTAAAGGATGGATTCAATATGATTTAAATTAAGTATTTTAAATTTTATTTCATGATGGTTTTGTTTTAAAGGCATGTTGGGACCATAGTGCTTGATTTGATTTGTGGGATAGTGATATGGGACCCATGATAATTATATTGGCTTGTTAACATGGTTGTGATATGAGATAAATGATGAATGTACATATTTTATGAAATTTCATAATGTGAGTTTTTGGAATAATGTTATATATTCTTAATAGTATATATTTTGTTGGTATAATGTAAATGGGTTAATGTGAAATGATTTTCAAATGGTTACTTGTTCATGGGTTATGGTCTACGAATGATTTATATAATGATGAATTATGAATATTATGTTATTGTTTGGATATAGTATTGAAAATGTATATGTTTTAATGGTTGAATGAAGTATGTTCGCATGACTTAGTTGTTGTGGGGTATTTACTAGAGGTTCTACACCCATAGGTCGAGTTAGACTAAGGCTCTAAACCCCATCCCACAATGCATAGGTTAGGGAAGGGATAAAACTCTATTCCCCTAATAGTTTCATTAGATGAGACCACCTAAATTGAGGCTTCTAGGTGTGTGTAAGGTATTTTTGGTGATGTGTTTATCCATAGTGAGATCAAGAACATGACTTAACCCATTATGCATGGTAATTGACTGTCATAGGAGGAAACATAAATGTTGATAATTCCTAACCCATCGAACCAATGATGATAATTAATCTTGAGAATATTAATAACTAATGAGTATTTGATTATTGTGATTAGTGAACAACCCCTTGTGTTTAAAAGGGAGTGTTACCCATTGAGCCTTGGTTTAGACTCCAAATGTGACATGAGTCAGTTTGTAAATTGGTTTACTCTAGGAGACATAATGTCTATAATGGTTATTGATAATTACAAAAATGTTTTTACCTGTATCATTTTTTATTATTTCACTTATTACTTAAATACATTGTTTTATAGACTAACTATTACTTTAGACACAATTATTGGTGACCTACTGAGTTGTACTCACACCCTTATAGGTTCACCATGGAAGTTGGGTACCCGACAAGATGTAACATTTTTTTGGGTAGAAGTTCAAGATAGGGACCTAGTGTTTGTTGTGAATGGGATGACAGATTAGAGCATGGGAGGTAAGGAATTGATTGGGACTTGGGTTTGGGTTCATATTCTTTTGATTGTTTTGACCCTGGTTTATATTTTATGACTACTTAGCTTGTAGAGTATCCACTAGATTTTTCTATAGATTGTGTATTTAGATACCCATTGGGTTTTGTAGTATGCTTTCCATTTATTATTCATGTTTGTTATTTGATTTTTTGATGATAATTATATTGTGGTTTCATTCTGATAAGTGGGTATAGTCTCCCCATGTTTCTCTTTATACATGCACTGCTAGTCAGTAGCCTCTGGCGTATGGGGTGGCATGCCTGAGGTCATGTGGTGACCCAGCTCAGGGCATCAGTTCTAGTGGCTTTGAGTTTGGGGACATTACAATTGGATCCCTCCCAATCCTCATCATTTATAGGATATTAGGATCTTTTTTTTACATAGATAATATGACACTTTATTTTCCTTCCCAATATGGTACTGGATTTAGGAATCACAACCATTGATCATTCCTAACCATCATTAACGGTTTATATTAATCTCTTTTTGTGTGAATAAATGTATGTGGCTCTTATGATCCATATATATTTCAAAATTATCTCCTAGAGATAATGTCACTAAATTTTCAATGAGAACATTACTAAAACCATATCAATATCATGCATTCGATAGTTTTAGTTATGAAATTTTAACGACCATAAAGAGTAGGATATCACTTTATCATTTTTTTATATCTATAAAACCCAATCCATTTTTAAAGAATCTCTATATACTATGAATATTTATAAGGCCCCAACATTAAACATTACTTAATCTTGAGTTAGGAAAATAATTCCCATTGATGATATTTCCAGGTTTAGAGCTTTATAGAATTATCTAATAACATATACAATACAATTTGAATATGACATATAGACAGTTCTACTCAGTATTCATTTTTTCATAAAATAATAAGTCTTGAAAAAACGAGTTATGTCTAGTTCGTAATTTTAGACATCATGTCTTTTCTTTCATCCCATCCTTGAACCTATTCATATTTATGTCCAATGAAAAAAATTTAAATTTTTTTTTGGGATGAGCATAAAATGATCATTAAGGGATACACAAAGAAGGAAAACAATAATTTTTTCAAAACAACCAGTAAACCATGAATAATTTATTATAAGTAATACCTTTCACCTTTATGAAGTAGTAAATACTCTTCACTAAATAAAAGATATTTGATTCCCCTTTGGTAACCAAAAGATTACCATAAAACCCATAGAAAGAACACATTACATATAAATGTAACATTGGACATAAAAATACATAAATGGATGTTGGCGCCAAAATATTGCACAAAAGGAAGGGACAAAAAAGAAGGTCGGCCCACTGCCTCGCGAAGCACCGACACGAAGCACCACAAGTATCGCGGTCTCGAGAAGCTCCAGAGGCGGTAACTCTCCGCGAATGAGTTTGACGTTCACGAGCCCGCCGCGAAGCTCAGGAGGCGATAACTCTCCGCGAACGAGTTTGACGTTCACGAGCCCGCCGCGAAGCTCCGGAGGCGGTAACTCTTCGCGAACAACGTTGACGTTCACGAGCGCGCCGCGAAGCACCTGAGGCAGTGTGCGATTTCTTCTTTGCGGCGCCACTTCCCTATAAATACTGGACTCCCCCTGAGTCCCGGGACGGACAATCCAACCTTTCAGCTTCTCCTCTACCGAATCATGAAGCACTCTTTTCCCCCCGGGAATCATGAGCTCCGCGAGGTACTTCTACTTCACGTGACGCCTTCTCTTTGTATCGTTTTGAGCCCCTCTTCCGAGAGGGATTCCCTTCGCGAATCTCAAGGGCATTCGCAAAGGTAGGGGATTCCCACGGGAACCCGGGCAGCCACGGAGCGTTTATGCTTCGCGAAACACCCAACCTGTACTAGTGATCTCTATGCTAAGGTAGGATTGCTACACATCGCGAAGCACACTGCTTCGCAGCACCCTGCTTCGCGAGACACCTCTTCTTCGCAAGGCTATGCTCCATGAATACAGTTCCACTTCGTGAAGCACCCTCCACTCACACCTATGCCCCATGCTAAGGCTAAGGCACTCCGCTTCGTGAAGCACACTCCTTTTCTTGGCAATTCTGCTTCCCGTGCGACCCTCTAGGTATGCATGATGTGATTTCAAAGTCCCATGGACAATACCACTCATAGCATTGCTTTGCCTAATGTTTCTTCACATAGGCATGCTAATGGATATTGCTTTTTCACATAGACATGCTAACGTGGACCCCTCGCTGGTTCGCTCCACAACCCCCCTTGACCATGGCCTTACTAGTACCTTCCCTCCCCCAAGGAGAAAAGGGTACCAGTTATGTAAGTCCTAGGGGTGTGGAGTGAACCCACCTCGTCCGAGCTACAGGATGTTAAACTGCCAAGCACCACGTCCTCAACACATGACGTTAAACTGTGACCCGACCTCGTGCCCCTCACGAAGAGTCCCCCTAGCTCGAACATTTTTTACGCCACTCGTCTCCACAGGAGTGGAATCACCCATCCACAAGGGATGATATCCTCCTTATTGGAGTGGCGTATGTTCTCAGGAGAAGGGCGACCCTAGTTCCCCAATGGATGGCTACACCCCTGCATCTCTGAACTTACCCACTACCAAGGTCAGTGGAGGGCGTGATAGGGAACGAGGAACCTCCCATCATTGGTCCCAAATCCCTCTTTCGCTGTGCTTTATCGCACTCCGGGCCTCCATCCTAGAGTAAGTCCCAACACCATTGGCCGCCTAATGCGTAAGCCCCTCTTCTCTTCACACGGACGCACCCTTCACGGCGTTATCGTCAGGTCCTTGTTGTCTCTTGTTTCTCACACCGAGCATGACTCACGTGGGCTTAGAGTTGACATTGGCCATGACAATACCTTGTCCAACATGACGTTAAACTGCATACCCTCGTCCAACATGACATTAAACTACATGCCATCGTCCAGCATGACATTAAACTACATGCCCTCATATAGCATGACGTTAAACAGTCTTCCATTGTCCCGCATGACATTAAACTGCACACCCATTTGAACTACGAGGTCTTTGATCCATGTCAAGGCATGGTACATAGGAATCCTCCCCGAGGTTCAAGCCCATTCTTTATTGGACCAAGTCCACCCATCATCCAATTCACGTCGAGTTATACCTTTGTCCAGCATGACGTTAAACTATGTTCCAGTCCGACGGCAAGCCATTGTGACCACAACCCAAACTACGAGGACTTTGATCCATGTTAAGGCATGGTACGTAGGAAGCCTCCCAGAGGTTCAAGCCAATATCCCATTGGACCAAGGTCCATCATTTCGTTGGTTTTCCGACACCCACCTCCATCCCGAACTATGGGGACTTTGATCCATGTCAAGGCATGGTACGTAAGAAGCCTCCACGAGGTTCAAGCCCACCGCCCGTCATTTATTCATGTCAGGGATCACTACCGTCCTGCATAACGTTAAACTGTATTCCATCAATCCATTGAACTACGAGGACATTGATCCATGTAAAGGCATGGTACGTAGGAAACCTTCCCAAGGTTCAAGCCCACCACTAGTGAACCCCCGAGTCTACTTTCACGTCGGTTCACCGATGAAACCCTTTGAACTACGAGGTCTTTGATCCATGTCAAGGCATGGTACGTAGGAAGCCTCCCTGAGGTTCAAGCCCATCTCTCATTGGATCTAGGTTGACTTTCACGTCGATTCGCTGACAAATACCATCCTTTGAACTACGAGGTCTTTGATCCATGTCAAAGCATGGTACGTTGGAAGCCTCCCCGTTGTTCAAGCCCACCACCGGTCGGACCAAGGTCCACCTGCACGTCGGTTCGCCAACGAAGCCCCTCTGAACTACGTGGTCTTTGATCTATGTCACGACATGGTACGTAGGAAGCCTTCACGATGTCCAAGACCACCACCACTAAGACCCTCCTGGTCCTCCACATTCACGTCAGTTCGCTGATGTTTCCCATTGGACCAAGGTCCACCCTCATGCCGGTTCACCGGAACCATCCCGAACTATGCAGACTTTGATTCCCTGCCACGGGGATACATAGGAAGCCCCTTCAAGGCTCAAGCCCAAATTCATTGTTTCCCTTGCGATGGTCCCTTTCCATTCCCCCTCCACTTCATTCGTCTATCCATCATCCACCCTGATTCTCGCCCGGACCATCATATCCCGGTGAGACCATGTCGGTACGCTCCTCTTCACATCCGCCCATGGGCTGGTCCCAATATCAGCACCCCTTCAAGGGAAATCCCTCAATCCGATCCATTCTAGCTAATGCTCTGATCGGGCTGATCCGTCTCCGCTGGACGTTAAACTCACGGCGTACCTTGTGTTAAACATGGGAAGCTGAGGAAAACCTCAGATATGTGTCTATGGCATATAATTCCCCGTGCTTGATGTGGGATGCCTCAGGCTTCCACGACCTCGATAAGCCCTATGACCAGGGATAATAGACAGACATTCTGGTTCCCCAACATCCAAACATGCTACTGATGTCTCAACATGACTACTCCCCCGACTGAAGGTTGCTGCCCTGACTGGACCCTTTGGAATGTCCCGACAGAAGCAGTGTAATTAACCGGTGTCCATGGAAACATGGCACTGGGAAGAGTTTCACGAACAACGTATTAAATCTATGAGGGAGACTCGGACTAGGTGATGAGTTCTAAGGAGGAATCCACGGAAGGAAGAACCGAAATCCCATCATCCCGTTTCGATCAAGGAGCTGACGTCCCTGAATAAGGAGTGAATGCCACCCGCCTTTGGAAAGAGAGAATGCAGGGCAACGGTGCAACGCATCCTCCTCCGCGGACGGACGGATGCGCGCGCCCCATCGAAAGCATCGGAAACAGAAAAGGTGAACCCGACGTGAATCTCTTCTCCTCAATGTGGAGATTAGTAGCGTTTGAGACACCAGTAGATTGACGTGTCACCGGATTTAGATATATGGTGCCTAGTCCCACCAAGAAAATAGCGGGCCTGTCGTGAAACTCACCAGAAGTCCGGGCAGTAGAACGTGGGGCACTCCGTTCTGCAGCGTGTTGGTGTGGATACTTCTTACAGATGTGGAGAATGGAAGGACGATGGGGTACTGGTTGTCAATCCTTTTCGTCATAGTGCTGATGAGTTGATCCCTTCGTTTCTCAGGAACTAGGTTGCTGTTACAGAGACACGATCACCGCCCGCTCGCCTACGTATGGGCAGGGGAAACACCACCACATCCACCCTGCATGGCGCCGCTACAGCCACGACGGCCACCACATCGTGGAATACGGGGCGCCCATGTCCCCTTTCCCCATTAGAGGTCATCCAGCGAAGGGTGATCAACAAACTCGTACGCATGTACGAGGAGGAAGGGGTCATCCCAACTCGGGATATGGCCCGCCTGGACCTGGAGGCATCCGGGCCCCGCCGTCAATGCCGCCCTAACAGGCCGCGCAGGGCGCCCCTGCTCCCCACCCCAACGTTCAACTGTTTCAGGAGCCTGTCCCCGGAACGCCTTGATGACTCATCACCTTACGCTGATGAGGCGGGCGCCATCCGGCTCGGCCCGCTTAGGGTCCCGACCCAAGAGCTCTAGGCAAGGGCTCCCATCCAGCCACGTCAGCGCCACCGTCTGACTCCGCAGGAAGAGCAGGAAGGCCATGCCCCTGCACCACCTGCGCCAGCTCGTCTGACCCGACGTCAGCACCGGGCCCGGGTTGAGGACGCTCGCCCAGATGCGTCGACGTCAACAGATACAGTGGTCCGAGCCACCACCGACGTGCATCATGGAGTCCCTGCATACACTGAGCAGGGGCACTCTTTCACCCAACCAGGATCGAGACCCCAACCTCCCCATGGGCAGGCTGGGTTGACTCTCCGGGTTGCAGGCCTGAGTGGTGATCGCCGCGAACTAACCCGTGGTGATGTCACCACGTACAGAGGCCATCCCTGTACCACTACTCAACAGAGCGTGGGACTTCCCCGATCCGAATCTCATCATGGAGGTATGCCTCGTGCTACCCCCATCTCGAAGGAAGACCTGCCCCGTGGCAGTGACGCTCGACGCGGAAACCTTTCACGCGCCCATTATACAGGGTATGGAGCCCATCCTCCTGCCCCCGACTGCCGATCTGAAGGCATTTTCCATCCAATCCTTCTCCAACGTGGCGGCCCTCTCTACGGTCTCTCTGCAACCAGCGAAGGTCCTCCTTGCCCCAGCAACTCAAGGAGTGAAGGTCAGCCTCGCTCCACCCGCATCGACCATGGAGGTCCTCCCCATGCTCCTGCCGATTCCAACAGAGGCTCCTCCCACATGGGTGCTGTCCATGGAGGTCCTCCCCATGTACCCTTCGACATTTTCCCTGGTGCCCCTCACACCTCAGCTATCTCGAGCGGGGGCCCTCTCCGCCACGGTGCCACTGCCGCCCCGAGGCTACCTATTAGGGATCAAACCTGTCCCGAAGAGACACCCCGGGGCAGGAGAGCGGGTCGTCGCCGCCATAAGAAGATTCCTGGGAAGGCCTGGGTGGAGATCAAACCGGCCCGTTTCTCGGATTCTGAAACGGAATGCGAATTAGTGATGGAACCATCTCCCCGCTCCTCCGTATCAAGGACTGTGGCAGGAACCAGGCGCGTTAGCCTCATTCTCCCAGAATGCGAGGTCCACCAGATTCCCATCTCCCTCCGCAGGTACATCCAGGAGGAAGAAATCGTGGAAATTCCGCAGGTCTCGACTGTGCAATCACCACCATTGTCACCAGAAGCGCCCTCTACCTCTACCAGAGATCACGGAGAGATATTTTGAGGGCCAACGATAGTAGAGAGACGACATGACCTATCACCGGCAACCGAAAATCCTACGCTGGAAGTTGTGGCTATCAGCCCATCGTATCGTGACATCGTGGCCAGGTCACCTCACTCTTCAGAGGATGGCCCGAAATTCGGCGGCCAGTCAGCTCGTTCGCTGTATTCTCCACCACTGACTTTACTATCCCAGAGGTCTGCCTCGGTACCGTTACCGGTCTCTTAGCTGCCCCCGGTTGACGAGTGGGGCAAAACAGGGCCAGACCCCGAGTCCGAACCTAGGAGGTTCTGGAGTATTCTCGTAGAGGATTACTTCCCAGAGAAGTTCTGGCTGACAACGGCGCTGAACTTTCGCGCACCAGAGTCCCTTACCGCTAAAGAAGTGGGGTGCTTTGGTCGAACCCTATGGGCGACACACTTCCGCCTTCGTTACGAGAGGGTGGTGTACCCCAGAAGCCGAGAGCACTTCGAAGAAATCGGCGAGCAATGCCGCCTGATCAATTTGGCCGCACTCCTTGTGGCCCAGCACCCTGAGTCGCCAGGCCGTCAGAGTTCCCTTCAATGGAAATGTATTCAGAGTTTCAAAGTACTCCGTAAAGTCGTCAGGGAAGCTACCACCCATGTGCAAGTCTGTGGTTGGGGACACTATGCCGCTCTCCTCTTCGACCCTATTCGACGGTAGCCCGATTTGTTATGCGACATTGAGGACATACCCTCAAGAGGGGTCACGGTCCACATGGCTGATGTAGTGGACGAGGAAGACGAGCTTGAATTTCATGATGGAGACTTACCCCCCGAGGGCGTACCGCCACTGCTGGACCCATCAGGGAGGGTTACCCATCAGTAGAGGAACCAGTTAGGCCTCCCTGTACCCACTGAGTCCTTGGTACTCGGTCAAAATACCAACAAGGGTAAGGATAAAGTCATAACTTTCAAGCACTCCGACCCGTCTGCCTCTGTGTGGAAAATGGACGAAGATCCCGAGAAGGCCACGTTATGCCAGCAGCTTGCTGAGTAGAAGTGGCTGGTTGACAAACTCTTAGCTGAGCGTGCCGTAGAGCAGCGACCCGACTATGGTAATCCCAGGCCGTGGCAGCAGGGGCAGGAATAATTTCCCCCCGTGAGATGCCTCCGGGAAACCCTGATCATGCTACCTCCACAGACAGGGCAGAAGACGGAACATAGGGAAGGAGGGCGCGATATGTCTCGGAAACCCCCCCCCCCCCCCCCCCCCCGAACGACAGGGAAATTTGAAGAATCCAGTCCGGGTGCCCCCATTCGCCCCACAGGTCGTTCTGCCAGTTGATCCACGAGCTTCCGAAGCCATCTACCGTGTTGAAGAACATGTCAACACACTTGTGGTTAGGGATCCCCATCAAGAAAGGGACCCCCACCCGGATGATCTTATAGCGGCACTCACAGCCCACCTCAAAGTGTTGGAAACGCGGCAGGTGGTGGTCCCACCGGATGGCAAGCCGTATCCAGCGTGGGTGGATGATATGCCCGTACCCCGGGTTTTGGGAACCCCACTTTCTCGCCCTTCAATGGGACAAGGGACCCGCCACAGCACTTGACTCATTTTTCTTCCAGGTGTGGCCCCATGCTGGAGACCCCGACTCAGTAAGAAGTCGCCAAGCTCCGATGATTCGTACAGACATTGGAAGGTGCCACATTCGTCTGGTACAGCCAGCTCCCTATCGGATCGGTGAACGGTTGGGAGGATATCCGCCAGCAGTTCCTATACCAGTTCATCTCTACCACGCGGAAGACCAACATTGCAGACCTCTTCAAGTACAAGCAAAGGCCTGATGAGCGAGTCGCAGATTTCATCGCCCGGTGGAAGGGAATTACGTATTCCCTCGATATGCCACTGACTCAGGACCAATTACTGATGATGTGTGTGGGGAACATCAAAACAGAGCTGGTACCCGCCCTAATTACCCATAACTACCCTGGAGGGTTCAGAGATTTCTCAGATAAGGCTCAGTACCTTGAGGAGGCTCTGCAACAGGCTTGTCAGGCACGTTCGTTGCCCCCTATGATCCCAGCCAGGAGGACTGCCAGAGCCGAAACCACCGCGGTGGCCCAAATGGAAGCCCCTAGGAACCTGTAATTATTTACAGCGACACCATCCCCACAACCCCGCAGAGGTCCTCCACCTCAAGAACAGGCTCATTCCTAGCAGCGACCGCCTCATAATCGACAGGTTCCCCCACGCAATGCGCCACCTCCACCCAGGCGAGACAATCAGGTGCCGCCTCCTCAGCAGGCTCCTCCTGCCCCTTGTTAGGGCTAGGCCCCTGGGGCCCCCTATCCAGAAAGAAGGCATCAGACATATTCGTTCAACAAAAATTAGGTCCCTGGCTACATCCGAAGTGCTTTAGAGCAAGGGAGTGTGCGCCTTCCCGAGTGCAGATGGCCGACAGAGGCGAATCTCACCGATCACCCCAACTACTATCCTTATCATCGGATCCTGGGGCACACCATCAAGCAATGATATGTGTTTAAAGACCGTATTCAAGACTAGTTCAACAACAACATAGTCAGGTTGGGCTCGACACCAACACATCTGGCAGGTGTCTTTTTAGGGTCAGAGATCGGTAGCGACAGCGAAGGCGAGTGGCAGTAGGTCCCCAGCCGCGGATTCCATAAATACGACGACTGGATGGATCGAAAAACCATCGTCCATGCCCATGGTGTCATCCGGGCATGCTTGAAGCAGCCAAAACCTTCAGAAGAATTATCCAATACCTCTGCATCGCCTTCGCAGTTGACCTATTCCCAAAAGGGCAAGCAACGACGATGCTAGAAGAAACAACGCGCTCTACCGGTGCCATCGTCATCCCGCACTCTCGGCGACTTTATGCCCCCTGAAATGGGGATTCCTCCCAGAATCTGCCCGGTGGTGGATGATTCCTCGAGCGACAACCAGGGGTACGCTTCGGTTAACACCGTGGAGCTGGTAAAGCCCTATATGACTCCCGACGAGGGGGAACGCCAGGCGGACCTCCCCAACGTTTCCAGCCGACGTCAACGTCAGCGGAATCGCAACCACGCTGGTCATCGAGGTACGTCAGCTGGCACTTTCAGCAAAGTCGTGCATGCTACTGAGACCAGACAGAAGGCTCAGCGTAGATCTCAACACGCGCAACCCCATATAACGCCCTCAGCTCTACCTCCATCGTCGTTTGTGCTACTAGATCAGGGAGAGCTTCCTCGTTCGTATCACAGTCAGTCTTTCCCGGCTACAGGCTAGCCTCCGCTTTCCAATCCTAGTCCAACGACTACTCTCTAGGCTTCAACTAGTAGGCAGAAGGATGTACCCAGTACTAATCGATCACCGGTTCAACCGGCAGGACCCGCTATGCCTCTAAATACCGAACGACCTCCTGTAAGAAGAGGTTCACGTTTGGCACGAATGTATGATGTCCTGATGCACCTGGCCAGTATTCCGGAAAGGCTTTCTATCCTTGAGTCCCTTCGCCTGTCATCCGAAATGTGCGAGGCACTTTCCGAGGCCCTAAGGAGCCCCCTCCAGTTTGAGACGAAGGTAGAAGCTGCAGAATCCTTCCATACCGAGACAATTGAGAACGCCGAATTTCAGGCGATTATCTCGTTCTCTGGTGAAGATGAGGACCCTCCTATACGGGGGAATATTCACTCGTTTTACATCACTGGCCACTTCAATGGTGTGGAAGTCTGTCGCTGCCTCGTGGACACGGGTTCCAGAATAAACCTAATTCCGACTCGGACATTGCGAAAGTTGGGTCTGTCTGAAGGCGATTTAACTCCCTCTGACCACAGAATCCAGGGGTACGACAGGACCGAGCAAACCCCAGTCAGCAAGATCCGCCTGAAGACTCAGTTCGGTGGCTTAATTTCTAGCACTGAGTTCATGGTCATCTCTCAGGACACCGCCTACAACGCATTGATGGGTAGGCCATGACTCCATCTACATGCAGCGGTCCCTTCATCATATCACCAGTGTCTCAAATACTGAATCAATGGTCGAGTAGGCGTGCTCCAAGGAGATGTGTCTCCTTTCACCTCTTGTGAGGCCCGCTATCTGGATGCTAGTTATTACAAAAGTAAGGATAAGAAAATCCTAGTAAGTGAGGATGAACCCGCCCCGGTCACAAGTGATCCCTGGGAAAGCATGGATGACGCCTATATCCTCTCGATCCACCGATTGGAGCCCACAACCCCCGACATGGGGCAATGTTTTGTTGTTTCGGGTACACAAGGAAGGCATGTTTCCGTGTCCAAGCGACGGCGTAAAATCACCTTGTACTTTTACATCAACCAGGCTCAGGTGATCCTGGAACCTCCTACCCCTGTACGGTACCGGAATGTCAAGCTTATGACAACGGTGGTACGCCATACGTGTCTCTTCCGCCAAGCTGGAATCCACCGACTCAGGCCGACACGTCACCACTGCTTTGATATCATCAAATGTGGCCCCTAAGGCCGAAGGTCAGATGGTATTGGGTCGACTGCCTTCATTGCTATGGTCTCAATGGCGAGTGAGTCTCCTGATATGATGACCACTGCTGCCCAAGTCGGCACCAGCTGCCCCTCAGGTTTTGATATCCCAGAAGTATGTCCCATCGAGGGAAATCGCCCCACGGGTGGGGAGGAAGACCTGGAGGATGCTCCCCCCGCCTTTGAGGAATGTGTCTCTACCACGGTTGATGAACTTATACAGGTGAACCTTGGTAGCGAGGCAGATCCGAAACCCACATTGATCAGTGCAGTCATGTCCCCCAAGGAGCGGAAACAGTACGTAGACTTCCTCAAACAACACCGTGACATGTTTGTCTGGAGTTACAACGAGATTCCAGAACTAGATCCCCAGGTAGTCATCCATCGTCTGGGCCTCCCGGCAAAACATTGTGGGTTTAAGAAGCCTACAAAGAAGATGAAACCTTCTCATGGTGCTATGGTTGAGGCCGAAGTTGACAATATTATCAAATCCAACATCGTTAAGGAAGTCCACTATCCAAAGTGGCTCTCCAACATTGTGCCAGTCAGGAAGAGGAATGGGCATATCAGAGTCTGCATCGACATCCGCGATCCTAATCACCACTGCCCAAAGGATGACTTCCCACTCCCGGTGACAGAGTTATTGATTGATTCCACGGCCGGGTTCCAAGCTCTCTCTTTCATGGATGGGTATTTCGGGTACAACCAGATCTGGATGGTCCCCGAGGACGAGGAGTCCAGTGCCTTTATGGCTCCCCAAGGTAGCTTTTTCTACCAGGTTATGCCATTCGTCTTGAAAAATGCAGGTGCCACTTATCAGAGGGCCATGCATTAGATATTCAAGCCGATTCTCAGAACATTGGTGGAATGCTACGTAGATGACCTAGTGGTCAAATCATGTCATCACCAGGACCATCTCAAAGACCTCGAGAAGGTGTTCGGTTTCCTCCATTCCCATCACCAAAAGATGAACCCGTTGAAGTTTGACCTTGGGGTCACCTCTGGGAAGTTTCTGGGCTTTGTTGTTAGATACCGAGGCACTGAGATCGACCCAGAGAAGATCAAGGCCATCAGACAAATGCCTCCCCTGAGCAACATTCGGGAGCTTCGAGGCCTCCAAGGCCACTTAGACTATATACACCAATTCATCGCGAATCTGGCCGGCAAGTGTAAGACCTTTTCCCGGCTCATGAAGAAGGGCGCCGCCTACGAATGGGATGAGGAGTGTCGGACCGACTTCGAGTAAATCAAGTAGTATCTGCTCCAACCTCCGGTTTTGATGCCACCCATCTCCGGAAATCCACTGTTCCTTTACGTGACCGCCCTGGAAAGATCCCTCGGTGCATTCCTCTCTCAGAAGAATAACGAGGGTACCGAGAACAGTCTCTACATTCTCAGCTGCATGCTTCTCGATACGGAGGTCAGATACTCTCCTATCGAAAAGAGCTACCTTGCACTCGTCTTCTCCGTGAAAAAGTTGCGACATTACCTACAACACCATGAGGTGCAATTAGTCTCTCGGGTAGACCCACTGAAGTACATTCTGAACCGCCCCATGCTGACTATCAGACTAGCATGGTGGGCGGTGATTGTCCCAGCAGTTTGATATCAGGTTCTTACCTCAAAAGGCCATTAAGGGATAGGCGTTGGCAGACTTTTTAGCTGCCCATACAACCTTTGCGGATCAGTCCCTGGACCTGGATTTTCCTGATGAGACAATCCTCTCAGTCGATCATGTCATCCCATGTTGGAAAATGCATTTCGACGGTGCCTCCTTGAGCCCCACCGGTAGGCTGCTCAATGATCCCAAGCTCAACAGAGTGGACCTGGGTATTGTCTTCAGTACCCTGGAGCAAGCCGTCCTTCCATACTCATTCCTGGTCTGAGAAGCTTGTACGAACAACGAGGTAGAGTACCAGGATCTCATCACCGGCCTCATGTTGGCCCTTGAGATCCATGTGCCCCATCTACACGTGAAAGGAGATTCTGAGCTGGTAATCAAACAGGTTAATGGCAACTACGTCATCAAGAAGCCGGAGCATGTACCGTTGCTGGAGTACACCCTCCGCCTAATGGCCCAGTTCTCTTCTCGATCAGAGATTACCCATGTCCCACAGTCACAGAATAGTCAAGCAGACGCCTTGGCTGGCTTGGCCACGTCGCTCGCAGAACTCGAGCAAGATGATTTGATCATACATGTGGCACACCGGAGAGTCATTTCCCCCATCACCCAAGAGTACAATGATGGCCTGCGGGTAATTCATCTCACCACCGGACACTTTACGTCAGGGGTCCCGGGTTCATCAGACACAGTGGTTGAAGCCACTCCTGACTGGAGGGCACCTTTTGTCGAGTATCTCAAAAATGGTCGCCTCTTGGACGACCGGGCGGAGCGCGAGCGAATCCGATGCCGCGAGCTGTAATTTATCCTCCAGAGCGGCCCTAGTCTTGAACAGATCCTTTATAAGGGGATCTTCGATGACGTCCTCCCCTGTTGAATTCAAGGAGTAGAGATTCCTCAATTTATGCAAGAGGTTCACGACGGTTCCTGTGGTGCCCATCAAGCTGGGCCGAAGCTGTCCCATCAAATCCGGAGGTTGGGGTACTTCTGGCCCTCTATGATCCATGATTGTATTGGTTATGCCAAGAGATGCTACGCGTGCCAAGTTCACGCTAACTTCCTGCATCTGCCTCCAGATCCCCTCCACCCCACCAAGTACTCTTGGCCATTTGTGGTATGGGGACTTGATGTAGTGGGACCATATCCACCGGCAACAGCCTTCCAGTGTAGGTTCATCATGACTGCTACAGATTTCTTCCCCAAATGGGCTGAGGCAGTTCCACTCAAAGAGGTCAAGGCCCGTTCCATCGTCAACTTTGTGAGCTCCAATATTATCCACCGGTTTGGGGTCCCTCATGTCGTCCTCACCGATAACGACACCAACTTCCGAGTGGCCGAACTGAAGAAATTGTACGCCATGTATGGCATCCATTTGAACCATACCTCCCACTACCACGCACAGGCAAACAGACAGATCGAGGCGTTCAACAAAACCCTCTCTAACATTCTGCAGAAGATGGTTGGTCAGAAGAAGAAAAGTTGGCCAAACAAGCTCTCCAATGCCCTCTGGGCTTATCGGACGACGACTCGCAACTCTACCTAGGTGACCCCATATTCCTTGGTGTATGGAGATGAGTCCATCCTACCCATTGAGATCCAGCTTCCATCGTTACACACTGTGGTCTATGATCACCATACATCAGATGAGGTAGCCAAAATCCGCCTAGCTGAATTAGAAGCACTGGACGAGAACCGGCTTCGTGCCCTGCACAATATGGAAAGGCATTAGGATAAGATTGTGAGGGCCTTCAACAAGAAGGATCATCTCCGCTCATTTCTACAGGGCGACCAAGTACTGGGTCTTCGAGCACCAATGATTCCCGGTAGGAAAATGCCCAAGTTAGAACCCAAATGGGAAAGGCCTTATATCATCCATAAGGTTTACCCCAACGGGGCGTACTCCTTGGTGACCATGGATGGAGAACGCATAACCCCTCCCACCAATACCAGGATCCTCAAGCGATACTTCGCCTGATCTTGTATGGTCCCACATGACCTTAAACTACACATTATGGTCCAATAGGACCTTAAACTGTAAGGTCCTGCACGACCTTAAACTGCATCTTCGTCCTGCAAGACGATAAACTGAAGAATGGTACGAGCTCTATGACCTTAAACTAAGATCTCCTCCCGTCCTTACTGTAAGACATTAAACTACAAGCTAGTCATGCCTTCCTGGACGAGGCTCAGCCTTAGGCCCCTTGGACTCCTTGGGCCCCTGGCCCCCGTCCTTATTGAAAAACGTTAAACTGCAAGCAAGTCAGGCCTTCCTGACTGAGGCTCAGCCTCAGGCCCCTTGGCCTCCTCGGGCCCACGGACCCCGTCTTCACTGCGAGACATTAAATTGCAAGCTAGTCAGGTCTCCTGGACCGCGGCCCGGCCTCAGGACCCTTGGTTTTCCCCGACTTACCCTCTTGCGGGATTGTGCGGCATGGTGTGGGACTACATCCTCATTCACGTCGGATTACTTGCCTTACCTTACATTTCCCCAAATGAGATGCATCCTCGTCCTGCATGACGTTAAACTGCATCTCAAGAACTATGTGTGGCTTGATTCTCATCTCAATGGGATACGTAGGAATGCTCGGACGCCTCATCTCGAGCCCAGCCCCAAGCTTTTCTCTTCCACTATCCCCCCTGGGAATAGTTTCCTTGGAGGAACTTTGTGTAGCGGGGACTAGGATTTCTTAACCCTGCTCATACAAGGGTTGCAAGGGTTACACCATGTGCCCACTCCCATTCTTCTATCCTCCCACATCCTCACCGCATGATGCTAAACTGTATGACCTTCAAGAACTATGTATGGCTTGATTCCCATCCTAATGGGATACGTAGGAACACCCGGGCATTTCATCCGTTGGTCCAGCCCGAAATCCAAAATCTTCCCCTCGGGTCAAGACATATGCCATGGTGCACACTTCTGCCCCAACTCACATCGAGCAAGCCTTGACCCGGCTGCACATCCCCCCTGGTGGTGTTTGCATCTTTCGTGGATGGATACAGCTATACTTCACCCACTCCTTGACTGGGATTCCATCATTTTTTGCACACCCGGAGGGACCCCCAAGAACAGCTTGGATACTATGCCCAAGGGCTCTCCTACCGATACGGGCCAACGCCCTGAGGGTTTTCAAGCAACAAGCCGATATAAGTCCCGCGTTGCAAATTTGGTCAACAGTTGATGCTCATTTTTGGCTCCCATATCAGGTCACCGTAGGAACGCTGTGTTTCGAACATGGTCAACAGTGTCTTGGATCTTTGGGTCCACCCAGAGATGTCCCAAACATTGAGTGCAGTGATTCGATCTACCCCATCCCGAAGTGACAGACTTCCTCCCGGGTGGTGCTAGTGGTCAGGTCCACGACCCCGATTCCCCTATAAGGGGTGTACGGTGTGGTGTGGGACTACATCCTCATTCATGTCGGGATCATGTACTATGCCGTACGCCTTCCCTTACGAGGCCCAGCCTCAGGCCCCTTGGACTTCTCAGGTCCTCGGCCCCCGTCCTCATGTAAGATGTTAAACTGCAGACCCGTCAGGCCTTCCTAACTGATGCCTGACCTTAGGCCCCTTGGCCTTCTCAGGCCCCTCCGCCCAACCTCTTACCCAGGGTGTACGGTGTGGTGTGGGACTATGTCCTCATTTACGTAGGGATCATGTACCATGACATACGCCTTCCCTTACAAGGCCCAGCCTCAGCCCCCTTGGCCTCCTCGGGTCCTCGACGCTCGTCCTCACTTTAAGACGTTAAACTGCAAGCGGTTCAGGCCTCCCTGAACAATGCCTAACCATCAGGCCCCTTGGCCTTTTTGGGCCCCGACCCAGGTCCTCTCTTATAGGAGTGTATGGTGTGGCGTGAGGTTATTTTCTCATTCACGTCGGTTTATTCACCGTACAGTACACCTCCCTTTTTTGGGGGTATATTACTCCCCCCCTCGTCCTGTATGACGTTAAAATACATCTAGAGAACTACGTGTGGCTTGATTCCCATCCTCGTGGGATACGTAGGTCCACCTGAATGTCTAGGATTCGGGTCCGGCCCCATATCTCGGGAATCTTCATCCCATCTTGGCCCTCTGGCCTACCCTTCTTCCATGAGAGGATTATATGTTGTTGTGTGGGATTATGTCCTCATTCACGTCGGTCTCGTAATGACGACTCCATTTACCTCTCCCTCCGGAGCTGTTTCATCGATCCCTTTTCGGCGGTTCACCAATGTGCCTAAGAGTACTCTGGTTTATTACCTGGAATGCCAAGCTTTACTCGGACACATCCGCACCCTCTTTCTAGGCTTTGTGTATCCCTTCAACAGGGCTTTCATCATCTTTCACACCTGGAGGGACCCCCAAGAATGGCCTGGATACTACGCCCAAGGGCTCTCCTACCGTTACGGGCCAATGCCCTCGAGGGTTTCAGACAACAAATCGATAAAATCCCGCATTGCGAATATGGTCAGCGGTTGATGCTCGTTTGTTGTTCCCACCTCAGGCTAACGCAATATGGACGCTGCGTTTCAACCATGGTTAACAGTTTTCCTCTATCGCCATGCCAATCCATTAAGCCCAAAATGTCAGGTACATGATTCACACTCTTCATCACTTTACCGTGTCCAAGTAGAGTCTCGGAACTCTTGGTACTTTTCCTCTGTGCACATCTGCGCGTTGGGGAAACAAGAAAAGTCAAAGGTGTCATTCGGGTCTCTCTACCAACTCCCCTTTGATGGGTTCCCCAAGTATTGCGATAAGGATGCCCCCCCTTGTTTCCCACACCGAGATTAACTCACATGGGCTTAGGGATCAGGTTGACGTCTGCGTTAACTTGGGAGGTTGTTACCATTCATGGTCTGAGCTCTAAGACCACAAACTAAGATCCATCCAAAACTACGTTCATCTTGATTCCCATCCTCATGGGATACGTTGGACCGCCCGGACGCCCTTTCTTCGGGTACAACCCATTTAGGGAGCCAGTCTCTCCCCCTGTTTCACCTCTTACCTCTATATAGGCCCCTCGACCTAAGGTCTCCCTCTCCGAGTGGCGTACAATGTGATGTGGGATCATGTCTCCATAAATTGTGTTTTATAACACTACACACGTTCCCTGCCTAGCATCATCCCTACTACGTCTGCGCTGCATGATGATAAAATGCATGCTTGGTCCTATCATACGACCCTAAACTGTGACATTATCGTCCTTGCCGCACGAAGAAAAATGGCACTGCATTATGGTGACCTTGTTGTAGAGGACATCACGTTGGGTATTGGTCATGTGCCATGCCATTTGTCAATGCCCATCATGTCTTGATCCTTGTGGCGATACCACGACCTACTACTCCAAGCCTGTCGCTTCACAAAAAAAATCACTCACCTTAAAGGACAAACAAGATTTATCAAATTCCACTTCTTTTAGTGCAAGGTCCATGGCCGCACTCCCCTTTTCCCCTGGAACTGGTATCTTACCATGTCACCTTTATGAACTACGTGTGGCTTGATTCTCATCCTCATGAGATACGTAGGAGTGCCCGAGCACTTCCCCGCGGGCCCAGCCTAACCTTTGTGTTCGGTCCCTCGACTCGAGCATTTCCCCAGAGAACGCATGGTATGTAGGGCTTAGGTACTCCTTCACGTCAGGTTTTGTTTCCATGTGTCCCCTGCTCCCTTTACCCATTTATGGTATAAGGTCCATCAAGAACTATGTGAGGCTTGATTCTCATCCTTATGAGATATGTAGGAGCGCCCGGGCACTTCCCCCTGGGCCCAGCCTAACTTTCGCTTTCGGTCCCTTGACCAAAAACCTCTCCTAAGGAGGTCGTGAGGTGTGATATGGGATTTTGTCCTCATTCACGTCAGGTTGTTCATCGCACCACACACACACCCTCTTCCAATTCACGCCAGGTGTTTGAGTTACTCCACCATGTGCCTCTTATGTCTCCTACCATCCATGGTCTGAATTCTACGACACTAAACTAAGATCACCCTATGGGAAAGGAATCTGATCCCTCTATCTAACATGTCTCATTGTCGTATTCAGATGTGTTTTGACAAAGAGCCTGAAGTGTGGGATTTTCATTGGGACATCCTTTTTATCCCATGACCATGCTTCGTGAGCTCGCTATTTGGATCCTCATCCTCTTCCACGTCCAAAAGGACCCTCGGACGACATGGATACTAGGCTTAAGGGATATCCATGAATGATGGACCTAAGGGCCCTCCAATTGTTTCGGGCCAACATCCCTACGGATCTATGGCAACATTTGTGACATGGTCCCGTGTTTCAAACATGGTCAATGGTCAACCCTCATTTGTTTGTCCCCATTCTAGGATAACGCGATATGGATGCTGGTTTTCCGCCACTATCAACAGTTATCATCCATCGTCACGCCATCATCATCATGATCTGAATATCGAGCGCCATGATTCACACATTTCCACTTCCTCATGTTCAAGTGGAATTCCATCATACTTGGATCTTTCTCTCCGCACATCTAGGTGCGCTAAATGATCGTGTTAGTGTCATTGGGCCGGTATTCACCGAGCGTCCCTTTTCTCTAACCTTCCCCTTTTTGTGTCGGGAAATTCCCACCACTACTTCTTGTTTCCCACACCGAGCACGACTCACGTAGGCTTAGTAGTTTTGGCGGGATGTGAACCAACACGGACATGCTTCTCATCATCCCACATGACGTTAAAATGTGCTTCCATAAATACATATGGATTGATTCCCATCATCGTGGGGTATGTAGAAACGCCTGACCACTCTGCTTCGGGCCCAGCCTAATCCACACTCTTGGTCCCTCGACCTGAAGAGTTTCATTCGGGGGAACATGGTGCGATTTGGACTCCAAGTCCTCATTCATGTCGGTTTCATGTCTACCACACCACACGCTCCCTGGGATCTTCCCTTTTATTCCACGTCATATCGTATGACGTTGAACTACAAGAGTCCATGTGTCCTCAATGCATGACACTAAACTACGGTTCTACCCTGAACAAGCTCAGGGATGCCCCCTGTTAATCATGGGATGCACTAGAGCCTCTATCAGAGAGGATTTCACCTGCCAGTGTTGGTCTTTGACTACACTGTGCTTCCAGAACTACGTATGGCTTGATTCCCATCCTTATGGGATACGTATGGACACCCAGGAATTTCACCTAGGGTCCAGCCCCAGTAATCGTAAAATCATGTTCCTCCCCCTGGTCGAACCCCTCATAGGGGACTGTGTAATTATGACTCTACCCTGAACAAGTTTAGAATGCCCCAAGATTACATTGGGAAGCGGTAAATCTCCTCGCTAGAGAGGCCCTGTCTGAAAGAAGGAATGATCCATGATCAAAACAATGCGCCCATATGGTGTACTCCCACCACGGTGGTGTAACTACCTAAGTGCTGGATTCTGTTCGGGCAAACCATCACTCCATATTCCAGGCTTTGTGTGCCCCTTATTCGGACCCTCATCCGCTTTCATGTCTCACGGGACCCCCTAACGGCCTAGTCTCATTCCGCATCGGCTCACCTACCATCCTGGGCCATCATTCCGGAAGACTGGTCATGTTTGGAAGGACCCCCTAACAGTATGGATGGTTGACCGATGGTCTGCCAACTGTCCTGGGTTAGTGTCTCGAAAGATTGACCGACAATATTTGTGACATGGTCCCATGTTTCGAACATGGTCAACGGTTGACCCTCATTTTTGTACCCATTACAGTCTAACGCAGTAAGGATACCGCTTCTCCACCATGGTTAACGATTGTCCTTTATTGTCACGCCATCCCCACAGTGCTCTGAATCTTGGGCATCGTAATTCATGCTTCCCATTTCTGTCTGTTCGGACTGATTATAGTGTCCCTGGTGTTGCACCGTTCGTGCATGAGGGCACGCTGAAGAAACGGTAATTCGGCTATCCTAAAATGTTCCTTCTCCGGTCAGGCCCCACCCATCTTTTGGAAATCCGGACTGGTAATCCAAATCCTGGATGCCCGGAGCATGGTCTCCACACCTATGTTAGGTGGGACGCGAAGGTAACAATCTCATGTTTCTCACATTGGGCTCGACCCACGTGGGCTTGAGGAATTATCGACGAACATCCCATAAACATTGTAGGGATGTAATGAGGCAATTCAAATAGTGTAAATCGTGCGCGCTATGGCATTCAAAACAAAGAAAGAATAAATTGAATCATGAAAGTACCAATAAAAGGTTTTTGGTTTGTTACAATACCCGGGGGTCGACTCCCCCCATGGATGGGTTGACCCCGTCAAAAGAGCATTGCAGCTCCGCCACCCATTGGCTTGTGGCGTCCAAGGCTTGCCGCTGCTGACTTAGCTCCCACTCCTCCTCAGCAGCGGCGGGGCGCAGTTCGTCAGCCTTGGCTTTGGCCCTCTCTACACCAGCTTGAACGACATACATCTTTCCAGAGGCCTGCCTCATATGCTCTTCTGCCTCCGCCAGCTGGGCCTTCAACCATGAGATCAGCTCAGATTGCGCATTAAGAGAGGCTGAAAGCTCATCTGCCCGGGTTTGAATTTGTTGGACCTCGCTTTCAGCCTCCTGGAGCTTCTTGATGTTGGTCTCCTTCCTCCGCTGCTAGCCCATGCTGAGCCCACGATCATGATCTTGGATCTTCTCAGCCATAAGATATCGGATGAGTGCGTGAGGACATTGGGCATCCACTCCCCCAGTGCATAGTTCGCGCAACCGCAAGCGGAGTCTGTCCATTTCGTCCAGCCATTGCGCTTGGGGGTGTCCTTGATGAAGCGCGTGATTAGCTTCCACGACCGGTGGTGGACTATGCTGCTGTCTTCCTTGTCGGAGGCCGTTTCGTCCCAGTCTCCACGCTTGGCAGGCTCGTACGTGGGATACGCCCGCAAGAAATCCTCGACAGGATATACATCTGGTGTTGAATCCAGTACGACATCCGGCGCCGAAGCAGGCGTGACAGGACTGGGACCAACCGGTTAATCCTCTTCATCGGAGTCCACCTCAATGACTTCGGGCATGACCCTGGTGGTGGTCCCGCCAGTGATGATGTGTGTTGCAGCTTGAGAAGATGGGGGGAATATTTCCACCATCACCGGCATGCCCCTAGGAGGGACGCCACCAGACATCTCCACTAGTCTTGCCGCAGCAGCCCACGCCAGTCGGAGAACTGTACAACAGAGAGGGACATAAATGTTAGTTGGCATAGTCTACATATGACGACAAGGAAACCGATAGAGGAAACATACGGAGATCGACCTCCTGGCGCTGCTCCTTAGCCGGTACAGACGGGACCCCGAGGCGAGGCCCTCCGTATACAGTTGGAAGGTCTGGAGATTCCGAAGGAGCCTCCTTGGGTGCTCTGGTCCCACCAGATGCAAAACTGGAGGCAGCCATAGGCGCGGGTTCTGAAGGTCCCGCATCATCACCCGCCATGGGGCAAGAGAGGCCCGCGAACAAGTTCCTCTAGCATGGCTCAAACATCGGTGAGAATTCCATAGTGGCCCAAGAACGGACCATAAGGAAAGAAGTTCAGAATAGTACCTAGAGAGCCTCTGCGAAATCATCGGAATCTAAGCCTTGATCTCCGACCTCGCCCTCCTCCAACGGGCTCCCTCCTCCAGCCTCATCCTTCCGAGAGGAGTCCTCTGATTCTTCCGGTAGGGGGAAGCACTCCCTCAGATCGGAAGCCAATAACTGTGGGGGGACCGTTTGATTCAATAGTACCCTCACCTAGTCTGTCATTGGGAGAGGGACACCACTAGAGTGGACGTAATCCTCCATCTCGTCCAAGTATTGCTCTGCCTTCGCTGGAGACGCCATGAATCCAGCCCGGACTGGGCCTATGCCTGGTAATTCCATCCCGAGGTGATTCAGGTGGGACAATATCTCGGGTGGGCTGAGGAATTGCCGGTTGACATCCCAAATGACTCAGGCTTCTGGGAAGATGGCATCCTCTACCATGTCGATATGACGTAGGCACATCCCTAGAGCCTGAGTGGATATCCTACAAAATCCCTTCGGTGGCTGCCCCTCCGGATGGCCCTGCTCTTCCGGAATCACCGGATCCGCCGTTGCTGCCACACCCTTGGTCGGTGCGGGTCTCGCCACCATGGCAGCCCCGCCACCGCGAGAGGCCCTAGCTGCCCTCTGACCCCGACCTCGAGATAGAGGAGTCCCACCGTCACCAACCCGAATAGTTGGTTGCTTCAGCATCTCCCCTGGGTAAGCAGCCTCCCAACTAATGGAATACACTCTCACCAATCCTAAAGCGGCGGTGGATAGAGGCAATACAATTCGCATCTTCCCATCTTCCCGTGTGAACATGAGCCACAACTGCCTCATCACACACAGGTGCTCCTCGTGACGTACCTCCTAGTAGACCTGTGGGGTTAGCCGCTGGAGGCACCGAAACTGCCTCGCAATCCGATGTGGGGTGTACGGTTCGCAGATTGGCTCACGATCTACTCGTGCCACCAAAAATCCACCTCGAAAGGCCATGAGGTAGGCCCGATGTTCTTCCGTTCCCCACCCGTCGTCAGTAAGTATCCCCGTCGGCAATGGGAAGGGGTGGAAATTAAACTCATCCGCCCTCCACACCCGATTCAGCACCATCGGCATGGCTAGTTTGAACAGGAAGCACCCGACCGCATTCAGGATGGAGGGGCAGAAGTTCGACCCCGGCGGAGAAATAGGGTTTGAATACTCATAGATCCCCCTGATGTGCGCTGCGATCCACCCATACAGGAGGTGGAAGGGCCCACATATCCTTGGCGGCTTCTTTCCCCCGCTAATGTGCCACATCATTCTGTACAGTTTGGATAGCATTGGAATCCCTAGATTGATCCGCTTCCCCATGGCCAACATCGACGCCATAATAAACGAGCTTGTCCGCACCCCCATGCTTGTATCCCTCACCAGTTGAATCCAACCGCAGATGAGAGCCGCGATGAACGCCGCCAGCCTGACTATCGGCTATTGTTCAGTGCTGACATTGAAACCCCAAGTCTTCCATTGGATGTCCTCCAAGACCCGCCAATACAAGTGCCCCTTAACCTGTTGGGCCGCCCTCGGACATGTTTGAGGCCTCGGAGGGAACTCTCGATTCTCTGGGAAATTCAGGAAGCACTTGAACCATCTCCTAATGTGAACATCCCTCACTGCCTCCTTGTCCTCTCCAGGGACGAGTTCCATTAGCACTGATGCCAGTCACGACATTTTCTCTGTATCCTCCCACGCGCTCATGATGGGGAGGAAATCATCATACATGGCCCCCACGATCGGAACCCCAGAACTCTGGTGGACATCCCACAGGCTGATGCCCACCTCCCCGTGATGCAGGTGAAAGATATTGGTCCTAGATGACCATCTGCTCAGGAATTCCAGTATCAGTTGTTTCGGTTGGTAAATGTGGAATTGGGAGGCCCATTCCGCCTCATATAACCCCACTCTCCTCAGCTCGACCCCAAACTCCTCGCATGAGGCACCTACACAGTAGGCCCAAGCCCAATCATCCGTGAAGTTGCCGCCTTGGCGTAGGTCCCACTCATCGGACCATCCTTTCTTCGAATCCTACAAAGCCACCTTCATCATGGTACAATAGAGAAGAGGGGATGTCTCTAGTTGCAGTGGCTTCCCGTTAATATCGTTCACATGGTTGTAGAGACAGTCAGCGGTGATGGGTGTGATGTCCTCCTGCACATGACCATCGACCGCCTTGAACCATTGCTGCTGACATGGTATGCTCCAGAACCAGCAACTTGGTTCATCCCTACTCTCTCAGGGATGAAGACGTCATCCCTCAACCCGAAGCCGTACAATGGCAGCTTCTTACACTACAGATAATTCTTCTGACCCTCCGATAGCAGATCTGTCAAAGAAGCGTGGTCTGAATGGCTTCAGACCATCTCCCCAAGGCCTGGACAGTTGGCCATCTCATCTCAATGGGAGGCATCTGCAATCACCCCCAATACAGCTTCTTGATGGGCCATTTCAATTCCCGCACTCAGAAAAGAATTTTTTCAAAACGGATCACGAAGCCGGATTGCGAAGCTGGATCGCGAATGTCGGTCGCGAGACCAAGCTGCGAAGTCTGGCCTAGGCTAGCAAACAAGAGTTCTCTTGGCACAGTCGCGGAGTCAGAGACCCGCGGTTCGCCGCGAAGCTCGATTCGCGGCGAGCAGGCGCAGAGTACGTGGAGCTTCGCGAAATCGAGCGCACAAAAAGACAAAAAAATTGCATAAAGACAAAAGATGTTGACCCCCTATTTATAGGCGATGACCCCGGAGCATCGTGGCGCACGTCACCCGCACGGAGCATCGCGGAACGTCTGGATCCGTGGCCCCAGTCAGCACCGTGGGCCCTCTTCGCGAAGCCACATCACGAACTGCCAACAATTTTGGTGATTTTCCCTTAGACTTCGACCCTTCACCCTCTGCGGCTCCAAGTCAGAGGGGGGCATTTGTTGGCGCCAAAATATTTCATGAAAGGAAGGGACAAAAAAGAAGGCAGACCCGCTGCCTTGCGAAGCACCGACGCGAAGCACCCCAAGCAACGCGGTCTCGCTAAGCTCCAAAGGTGGTAACTCTCTGCGAATGAGTTTGACGTTCGCGAGCCTACTGCGAAGCTCCGGAGGCGGTAACTCTCCGCGAACATGTTTGACATTCGCGAGCCCGCCACGAAGCTCTGGAGGCGGTAACTCTCCGCGAATGAGTTTGACGTTAGCAAGCCCGCCGCGAAGCTCCGGAGGCGGTAACTCTTCGGGAACGACGTTGACGTTTGCGAGCGCACCGCGAAGCACCTAAGGTGGCGCGCGAGTTCTGATTCGCGGCGCCGCATACCTATAAATACTGGACTCCCCCTGAGTCCCGAGACAGAAAATCCATCCTTTCGGCTTCTCCTCTCCCAAATTGCAAAGCACTCTTTTCCCTCTTGAATCATGAGCTCCGCGAGGTACTTCTACTTCACGTGACTCCTTCGCTTTGTCTCGTGTTGAGCCCCTCTTCCGAGAGGGATTCCCTTTGCGAAGCTCAAGGGCATTCACGAAGGAAGGGGATTCCGAAGAGAACCTGGGCAGCCGCGGAGCATTAATGCTTCGCGAAACACCCAACCTGTACTAGTGATCCCTATGATAAGGCAGGATCGCTACACATCACGAAGCACACTGCTTCGCAGCACCCTGCTTCGCAGCACCCTACTTCACGAGGCACCTCTTCTTCGTGAGGCAGTGCTCCGCGAATACTGTTCAACTTCGCGAAGCACCCTCCACTCACACCTATGCCCCATGCTAAGTCCAAGGAACTCCGCTTCGCGAAGAACACTCCTTTGCTTGGAAATTCCGCTTCTCGTGCGACCCTCCAGGTATGCACGATGTGATTTCAAAGTCCCACTGACAATACCACTCGTTGCGTTTCTTCGCCTAATTCTTCTTCGCATAGGCACGCTAAAGGCTATTGCTTTTTCACATAGCCACGCTAACGTGGACCCCTCACTGGTTTTCTCCACAACCCCCTTGACCATGGCCTTACGGGTACCTTCCCTCCCCCAAGGAGCAAAGGGTACCAGTTATGTAAGAGTTAGGGGTGTGGAGTGAACCCACCTCATCCGAGCTACAGGACGTTAAACTGCCAAACACCACGTCCTCAACACATGACGTTAAACTGTGACCCGACCTCGTGTCTCTCACGAAGGGTCCCCCCAGCTCGAACATTTTTTACACCACTCGTATCCACAGGAGTGGAATCACCCATCCACAAGGGATGATATCCTCCTTATTGGAGTGGCGTATGTTCTCAGGAGAAGGGTGACCCTAGTTCCCCCACGGATGGTCGCACCCCTAAAACTCCGTACTTCCCCACTACCAAGGTCAGTGGAGGGCATGATAAGGAACGAGGAACCTCCCATCATTGGTCTCAAATCCCTCTTTTGTTGCTCTTTGTCACACTCCGAGACTCCATCCTGGAGTAAGTCCCAGCACCATGGACCGCCTAATGCGTAAGACCCTCTTCGCTTCACACGGATGCACCCTTCACGGTGTGACCGTCAGGTCCTTGCTGTCTCTTGTTTCTCACACTGAGCATGACTCACGTGGGCTTAGAGTTGACATTGGCCATGACAATACCTCGTCCAGCATGACGTTAAACTGCATACCCTCGTCCATCATGACGTTAAACTGCATGTCATCATCCAGCATGACGTTAAACTGCATGCCCTCGTCCAGCATGACGTTAAACCGTATTCCCTTGTCCTGCATGACATTAAACTGCACACCCATTTGAACTATGAGGTCTTTGATCCATGTCAAGGCATGGTAAGTAGGAATCCTCCCCGAGGTTCAAGCCCATTTCTCATTGGACCAAGGTCCACCCGTCATCCAATTCGTGTCGAGTTCTACCTTCGTCCAGCATGACGTTAAACTACGTTCCAGTCCGACGGCAAGCCGTTGTGACCACCACTCGAACTACGAGGATTTTGATCCATGTCAAGGCATGGTATGTAGGAAGCCTCCTCGAGGATCAAGCCCATCTCCCATCGGACCAGGGTCCATCATTTACGTCAGTTCGCCGACACCCACCGCCATCCCGAACTACGGGGACTTTGATCCATGTCACGGCATGGTACATAGAAAGCCTCCACGAGGTTCAAGCCCACCGCCCGTCATTTATTCACGGCAGGGTTCACTACCATCCCGCATGACGTTAAACTGTATTCCATCAATCCTTTGAACTATGAGGACTTTGATCCATGTCAAGGCATGGTACGTAGGAAATCTTCCCAAGGTTCGAGCCCACCACTAGTGGACCCCCGGGTCTACTTTCACGTCGGTTCACCGATGAAACCCTTTGAACTATGAGGTCTTTGATCCATGTCAAGGCATGGTACGTAGGAAGCCTCCCTGAGGTTCAAGCCCATCTCTCATTAGACCAAGGTTCACTTTCACGTCGGTTCGCTGACGAATCCCGTCCTTTGAACTACGAGGTCTTTGATCCATGTCAAGGCATGGTACGTAGGAAGCCTCCCCTAGGTTCAAGCCCACCACCCGTCGGACCAAGGTCCACCTGCACGTCGGTTCGCCGACGAAGCCACTCTGAACTACGTGGTCTTTGATCCATGTCATGACATGGTATGTAAGAAGCCTCCACAAGATCCAATCCCACCACCACTAAGACCCTCCTATTCCTCCCCATTCACGTCAGTTCGCTGATGATACCCATATAACCAAGGTCAACCCTCATGCCGGTTCACCGGCACCATCCTGAACTACGCAGAATTTGATTCCCTGCCACGAGAATACGTTGGAAGCCCCTTCAAGTCTCAAGCCCAACTTCTTCATTTCCCTTGCGATGGTCCCTTGCCATTCCCCCTCCACTTCATTCGTCTATCCGTCATCCACCCTGATTCTCGCCCGGACCGTCATATCCCGGTGATACCATGTCGGTACGCTCCTCTTCACAGCCGCCCATGGGCTGGTCCCGGTATCGGCACCCCTTCAAGGGAAATCCCTCAATCCGATCCATTCTAGCTAATGCTCTGATCGGGCTGATCCGTCTCCGCTGGACGTTAAACTCGCGGCGTACCCTGTGTTAAACACGAGAAGCCAAGGAAAACCTCAGATATGTGTCTATGGAATATAATTCCCCGCGCTTGATGTGGGATTCCTTGGGCTTCCACGCCCTCGAGAAGCCCTATGACCAGGGATAATAGACAGACATGCCGGTTCCCTAGCATCCAGACACGCTACTGATGTCTCAACGTGACTACTCCCCCGACTGAAGGTTGCTGCCCTGACCGGACCCTTTGGAATATCCTGACAGAAGCAATGTAATTAACCGGTGTCCATGGAAACATGGCACTGGGAAGAGTTTCACGAACAACATATTAAATCTATGAGGGAGACCCAGAGTAGGTGATGAGTTCTGAGGAGGAATCCACGGAAGGAAGAACCAACATCCCATCATCCCGTTTCGATCAAGGAGCAGACATCCCCGAATAAGGAGCGAATGATGACCGCCTTTGGAAAGCGGGAATGCGGGGCAACAGTGCAGCACGTCCTCCTCCGTGGATGGACGGATGCACGCACCCTAGCAAATGCTTTGGAAACAATGGAATAACAATATAGTTGACTTATACACATATCACTAAATGGAAAAGATAAATGACCGACTTCTATAACCAATGCATTAGAGGTTATAACATAACCACCCATCCTAGTCTATCATAACACCACCTTTCATTTGGTTTATCACGTAACCACCCATCAAATGTCCAAGTACCATTATAAAATAATAACACATAAAAGATTTCAAATATAAATATTTCACTAATAAAATTTCATTTAAAATCACAAGAAATAATGTCACTAACTAGGCCGGGATGCCATCTAACCCGAAACCCGACCCGGTCTGCGACATGATCCGAACGTCATTCCCGAACCCTACGGACTGGGAAATAGTGCTGGGCATCATATATAAAACAAGAGGGAATGATTTGGCCCAAAAATAAATAGGATCAAAATATACAACATTGAAAACAGAGCAGATCTAACCACAACTAAATCTCAAAAAAAAGAACAATCTGGTCCAATACAAATACAAATAAATAAAACTAACACTAAGAAAACCAGGAGATATAATAAAATAAAACAAATAACTACTAACACGATCCCTATGTGACCTCCTGGTCACCTCCAACCACAAGACCACCCTACTCCATGAGATAACTCAATCCATAAAAACCTGAACCTGCAAAATAGCTTGAGTCTAACGAAACCGAGTGGTATAGGTAGGGTGTGAGCTAATAGCTTAGTAGGAAATCACCATAGATTCCAAGTGTTTCCTTTCCCAAAATAGTCCATTAACACTAGTTTGAAATAAATTATAAAAATATATTTTTCACATTTTATTATACAACCACAACTTTACCATTTCAAAGGCCAACAAACACCACCGTCCCTTTTTCATGAAAACTATCATTTTATAACAAAAACCCAATCCATATAATACATGATACAATTTTCAATGAAAAAAATTTAAATGGAAAACAATATCAAAGAAATACACACTAATGGAAATGAACTGAATTTTAAAATTACTAAACCAACCTACCGTATGCCGACAGGAGGTGCAATATAATCACTAACCACTAGTCACAGAAACGCCCCTAGGAACTAGCTAGCTGTGAGCCCCATGTACCTTGTATCTCGATGAAAAGTAACCGTAACAATATCCTTTCTCATGAATGATCAACTAGTAGGGAACATACCTATAACCTAGTGGTACCCATCATCATAATCATAATTTAGTTAGTGTTTTCATCGGCAAACTTGCTACATGAAACATGGGCCAAACCCCACAACATCAATAACATACTAGTACAAGTCCTCCCACCTAGATACCCAGGCTTCCCATTTTGGGCTCAATCAAAATTGAGACATCACATTTTACCACATACACCATTTATCAACCACGCGGAGTATCTCATTTCATAAGCCACTACTTTCACATCACAAACCCACTCTTGAGAAATTAAGCAAAACGAAACATTTACAAATCACTTCAAAAACCATGAAGAACACCACCTCTTAAAAAATTTTCTAAACAAGCCTTTCCACATTTTAGGAAAAACATGAAACACTAAAAACATGCCAAATGGGCCATCACATCACTTAAGTATTCAACCCATATTTTAAAACACCTTAAGTTTCCTACCGAGCATTCACATTTTCCGAATCACATTCTTGTCTAAAATCAACAGAAAACATCACCTTTAAAGGTATAATTCCAAACGGGCCTTTATGATTACACAACCAAATGTATTTACCAAAATATTTCCAAATCATTTCCAAAACTATCTTTGAGTGTGAAATTCCAAACAACCCCTCAAGCCAAACATTTTCCGAAACACAAACACCAAACCCCAAACAACCATATCCCTCCATGGGATTCCATTTTAAACAACATTTAGGAAACTAATATTTCAAGGAACACCCAAAAACCACTTCCAAAAAACCAATCATTTTCTTTAAAACCACATCCAACTATCCAAATTATTAAATTAACATAAAAAAATCCCATTGTAACAATAAAACCCTTTTTACAACATTTTACCACTTTTAAAAGGATAAATCATTACCAAACCATACACGCCAAATCAAGATAAAAATTAATAAACAACCATCCCACCATAATCAAGGCTAAACATTTCATAAAAACCCCCAATTTAACTTTAATGAAAAATTAGGTTTTAAACATTAACACTAGGTGCAATAAACCTCGGTATTTCACACAAATCCCTTTGAAAACCTATTTTTGGAAAATTCTACAAATACCAAGACATCATTTTCATCAATACATAGATATATTAGAGGTGAAAAAGGAATTTAAAAATTATATAAAAAAGAAGTAGTGCATGTGGAGTGTTCCAAAAAGGAAAAATTTTGAAACACCTACCTCAACCATGTGCGAATGGAATGAAACTTCAAGGGAGGAGAGATATAAGCCCCACTGACCATTCTCACACCCTTGATCCAACTAAAAATGAACCAAAAATAAACCCTATACATTAGGGTTTCCACGGAAGAAATCCCCCAAAGGAAACCCAAGAACAAAGAGGGAAAGAGAAGGAGAGAAGATTTGATTGTGGAAACATGAAGAACCGCCAAAATTTCTTAATAAATCGCCCCAAAAGCGCCCCAAATTTAAGACATAAGGAGGGGGAGGATACTCTGGTCGATGTCCAACAAATAGGGTTTCATTTTGGAGGTGGGATCACCCCAATCAAAGCTCTATGTCAAAAGTTATAAAGCCCGCAAGTGGCTTCACGGTTTTACTGCACGGTTTGTCAAACTGTGCGATGGCTACTGGAAACTTTTGAAACATCGCACGGTTAGGTTGCATGGTTTTTATAGGCCATGATCAAACTGTGAAACCCCAAAAATTGTCCAAAACCCCTCAAAATACATCCCAAATACTAGGTAATTCCACCCATTGACCGTGAATGTTTTAAACACAATATAGAGACACCGACAACCTCACAAACTCTATAACATGAAACTTTATCTCAATACCAACAAGAATAACAAATCAAATTCATAAAAGGAAACCCAAAACCACAAAAATGAAAGGACTTTTGTTGGGCACTCAGCCCAAACCTCAACCAAAATATCCAACATTGAGAAAAGAATAAAATAAGGAGTATCTGTGGTCAGGGTGTGACAAATAATTTCAAGATATTAAAAACATAAATCAATTTCAAAAACCATTTTCAATACCAAACCACCCAAAAATTAAATAAGGTATTTCATTTCCTTTAAAAATATTAAGGCTTATATAGGAAGCCAACTAACAAATATGGCACCGAAGAGGTCATTGTCGCCATAAACATTAAAAATATTCATTTTTTAGTTTTATAATATGATACATAGAAAAAAGATTCATTTTGAATGAAATTATAAGTAAAATAGGGTTTATTCTATACTGTTTAAAAGAAATAGGTGTATATTATCAAATCATGCTTCAATGAAAGGAAATAGAGAAGAATTCCCTTACATCATGTCTATCAAAACCCGTTCATTATTTAATCTCATGAATAATAAACTAAAGTTAAATTATAATTTATTAAGAACCTTTTGAATCTTTATTATTCCTTTTATATCATTTATTACCATTCTATAACAATTAGTTAATTATTTGAGTTCATACCATACATTTTGTCGATGTTCAGATCTTGAGTTAAAAATGAACTTGTTATAATTATAAATTTTACATGTGGTTTATATTCCATTATCTATAGAATGATATTCAATATTTATATATCATATATATCATATATATCATATATATCTAGTATATATGTATTTATAATTTTCATATCATTTGGATGTATGAAAATGAAAGGCACCGTTGATGAAGACGTTAATCCATACGAACACATGAACACTATTTCCATTTTATTTTTTTTCATTTTAAAAGGACTGAAAACCAAATGATACATAAGTATATTATTATTAAATTATAATATCATTTTTATATACTTTACATAAATTCATTAAGACCATCCTTTATACATTCCATTTTTTGTATGAACGAGTAATATCACTTTGAGGGGGTGGTAGTCTGCACTTCCTCAAATTAAATTATCATATATATACATCATGAAAAGAATAAAGGTATTTAATAAAAGATAATTACAGAATTATATAGATAAAATAAATATCATATATAATTACAATTCCATCGTAATGGCCACCATAATAGGTGGTAGGAGAAGATTGAACCATCATCATTTCGTGAGGCAGTAGTTCGTTGTCCATAGAAACATTATGTTTGATTCCCATTAGATAGAGGTGTGTGTATGTGTAGTTAGAATACATCTAATAAAAAACCTAGTATATTTATAATAATGGTTTTTTTATGTAAAAAAAGACTAAAAAGATCATAGGTAGTAAAGATGTAAAATAAAAGAATAGAACTTGAGTGAAGACATTACCTTTTAATCCGGTAACTCCCTTTGGTTTGAACTGAAAGGCTTTATTGAAGTTCTTTATTCATATGTTAATGATTTTAGGAGAAATAATGGTATATTTTGGGCTTTTTGGATCAGATTTTGTATAAGAAAAGGGGCTTCAGAGGTGTGTGTAATGGGTTAGAGGTGGTTGTCCTTTATAAGAGGGAGGATGGGCACTTTAAGAATGTTTGAAAATTTTATTTTATTATAAACCAATTTTTCGTTTTAAAGGTCCAAAACTTATTTAATTCGAATATAATGTGCATATAAGTCGAAATAAAATCATTCATTAATAATTGGACAAGTTTTTGATAATTTTTAATCCTTATCTTTTTTATTTAACCCTTTGTTAACTTATTTAACTTTTCACATGTTCTCTTATATATTCATACTATATGGTTAATATAGTTACCATAAAATGAAAATAGTAACACAGGGGGTTAATTAATGAAACTATAAAACCTATCTAAAACATTTGGCCAAATCATAGATTTTAGGATAATTATATCATTTAATAAAATGTTGATTGATTTAAAAACTCATTTATGTCAATTTAAATAATATTCAAATCAATACTTTTAAATAAGTTATTAAAACTTTATTAATTAAACAAACTACAATAATGAAAAGATAAAAAGTCACAATCATCCCTAAAATCCGTGGATGGCATAAAAAGATTCAAAATAAATTTATTTTAACATTTATAATCTCATTTAATTGAAAAATTCATTAATGATGTAATCATTACATCATCATTGTGTCATAAATAAATTTATTTATTAGACATATAAATATTATAAATACAATACCATGATGTAGTAAGTCACTATATCTTTAAAATGAATATTTATAGAAGAACAGATCACTTATATTACCCCATATAAAATTAATTTACTAAAAGATAAATGTTTATATTATTTTTATCCTTACTTTAAATTAAATAATATAAAGTGTCATTATCACTCACATTTGACTTCATTGGGTCCCAAAATTGACTAATGTATGCTCATTGTCAAAAAAGTGTCAACCAATAGGAATAAGAAACATGTTAGGGTAATTTAATATTATAATAATTATATTTTTACACTTATTTACCAGATTTACCCTTTAACCATGGTAAATAAAATATTTACTAAAGTAAATATTCATAATGTCTAAAAATAAAAGTTAAATATTTACAAATTTTGGACCTCCTGATTCCAAATATGGAATCCATTTTCTCAAATTCAAAACACATAAGTGGCAGAAATTAATTTAAAATTATTTCCCGTTGTAAAAAAAAGCATGTTTTTATGAAATAATAACTATCAAAAGATTGACACTTTTTTATAACCAATTTCAAAGTGAAATTACTTCCAATTATGAACATTTTATTTTATGGTAAAAATATATTCTAATTTAACATTAAAACTAATTAAAAATATTATATAATCATATAAATAAATTAGATTAAAAGGTAGTTTTGAATTAAAATATAGTATTTTCACTATTCATTATAAATGAACTTTATCAGAAAAATTCAAAATTTTTACACAAAGTAAAATTTGATTCCAAACTTCTAAAGAAGAAGATTATTTTTTTTCAAATGGAACATATAAAAGTGAAAAAAATATATTTAAAAAGGGTTCACCTTCAAAAGGCGGTAAATTGACCTTTTAAAGAATACTAGAGTATTTATGCCTAAAATTGGATTCATTCAAATTTCAAGCCTATAAAATTTATTAGATAAATCTAAAAACATTTAATAAACATGTTTAATCAAAATTTTGTTAGATTTTTTCATTATCTCCAATACAACAACTATGAGTTAACTACAATTTAAAATAATAATATTATATTATTATTTTCAGTATAACTCAACATTGTATGAAGCGTAAAATTTCAAAGAAAATCATTATTTCGTATTGGGTAAGCCATCAAAAATAGTATCCACTTTGAAATAAAATTAATATTTCATTCACAAAGATTTAAAAATATGAAAACGTATTACCATTTATTTACCTAGGATGTTATATCCTTACTCCCTTTTAGGAATTGTGTCCTCTAAATTTTATTCACTTATAAAATAAATTGTGGTATTTATTTCTCATACCATTTTCAGATTCCCACTTGGCCTCTTCAACCATATGGGTTTTCCACAAAACCATTACTCGATTAATTACTTTATTTTGCAACACTTACTTTCTTTGGTCAAAAATATAGACTGATTGTTTCTCATAAAAAACATTTTCTCCCAACTGAAGTACCTCTGGACTCAACACATGAGATGGATCTGGCATATAATTTCTCAAAATTGAAACATGAAAAACATTGTGTACCTGGGATAAACATGGCGGTAAATCCACTCTATAGGCAAATGATCGAACATTATATAGGATTTCATAGGGTCCAATAAACCTCACACTTTTCCATGGAGAAATTTTGAGAATGAAATGATCACCTACCTCAAAAGAAATATCCTTCCTCTGATTATCTGCATTACTTTTCTGCATTCTCTTTGTTGTTCTCATGTGATTCTGAATCAACTGAAATTTCGATGCATATCTTCTACCAATTATGGTCCCATAATATTCCTTTCACTTGCTTCATCCCAAAAAGCTGGAGTTTGACAATGCTTTCTATATAATGCCTCAAACAGATCCATCTGTATTCTTGAATGAAAACTGTTATTATAATAAAATTCAACCATTGAATGATATTGGTCCAAAATTCCCTGGTATTCCATTGAAGAATCACGTAGCATATCTTCCAATGTCTAAATATTTTGTTCTGAATTCTCATTTTCTTATTGATGAAAACATATACTAAAATTAAAATCAATACCCAATGAATTTGGATGGAATTTCAAAAAATCTAGAAGTGAACCTATAATCCTGATCAGATACAATGGAGAGGGGAAATCCATGATACCTGACTATATCTTTAACATAAAACCATGAAAGTTGATCTAGAGGAAAAGTATCTCGAAAATTAAGGAAATGAGAATATTTAGTCGATCGATCAAAAATAACCAAGATTTCATTATTACCTCGAGATGTCATTGGTAATCCCATAATGAAGTCCATTGATATATTTTCTTATTTCCACTTTGGCACCAGTAAAGACTGAAGCATCCATTTTGGTAACTGTCGCTCTAGTTTAACTTGTTGATAATTCAATCACCTCATAGTAAAGTTAGCAATACCTATTTTCATTCCATCCCACCAGTAATACTACCAAAGATCTCTGTACATATTATTACTACCAAGATGAACTGAAAACGGAGAACTATGAGCATTATATAACAACTCTTTTAACAATTTTGAATCAAAAGGCACACATAATCTCTTTCCAAACCTCAAAAAATAGTTTCTATCAATATTAAACTCAAGTAACATACCCATCTGAACCAATTATACCTTTTTTTGTAGCTCGCTATCAACTTTCTGCATTTACTTAATTCTATATACTAGGGAAGATTGTACTGAAACATGAAAAAAATAGAGGGACTTCCTAAACCAACATATTCCAATAAGAAATTCATTAAATAAAAAACCAAAGGATATAATTCCAAATATATAATGGCTAAGGTAGCATTACTCTTCTGACTCAATGCTTCAGCCACATTATATCCCTTTCCAGGATGGTAATGGATCATGAAATTATAATCCTTGATTAATTGTAAACATATCCTCTATCTCATGTTAAATTACATCTAAGTAAATATATACTTCAAACATTTGTGGTCAGTATATATTTCATATTATACTCCATAAAGATGATGCCTCCAAATTTTAAAAGTAAAAACAATAACAACTAATTCCAAATCATATGTAGGGTAGCTTAACTGATGAGGATTCAACTGACATGAAGCATAAGTAATTACCTGATCATCCTGCATTAGGATAATACCAAGTCCTTTCAATGAAGCATCACTATAGATAAAAAACTCATCATTTATAGATGGAAGTGCCAAAACGAGAGAAATCAACATTCTTCTTTTAAATTCCTTTAAACAATCATCACATTCTTTTGTCCAAATGAACTTAAATCGATTTCAAGTTAACTTAGTCAATGGGCTAGATAATAGTGAAATATTTTCAACATACCAATGATAATAACCTAATAAACCAAGAATACTAAGAGTCTCTATGATATTAGTAGGTCTTATCCATTCTTCGACAACATTTTTTTACAGGATCAACAATTAGGCCATTTTTTAAACAATGTGGCAAGGAATGAAATTTGTCGCAACCAAAATTTATTCTTACTAAACATTACATATAATTTATTTTCCTTTATAGTTTTTTAAACACTATTTATGTGACTTTCATCTTCCTCTCAACCAAAATGCCATCTATAAATATAACCACTTTTTATCACCTGAGTCAACTGATCCATCATTCAAACAAACAGTTCAATTCTGATTATGACCATCCCAGGATGCTGATTTGGAAGGTTCTTCTCTTATCTATGCCTTCCCAACATAAATTCCACGTTTCCTCTACAGGAAAACAATTATGAACAAACATATCTTAGATGAAACAACATGAAAATATTTAAATTCTATATCATTTCAATATTAACATAAATTAATTTATGGATATTAATTTAACACTACCCTATCTTCTAAAGTTTTATAAACCGACCTCTGATACCAACTATATGGCCCCATCCTTAATCATTACTTAATCTTGAGTAAAGATAATTATTCACATTGATGATCTTTTCATGTTTCTATATTTTTAGAATTAGTTCATAACATATACATAACAATTTAAATATTTCATGTAGATACTTCTACTTAGTATCTAAATTTTTAATAAAATAAATACTCTTGAAAAAAGAGTCATGTCTAGGTCTATATTTTAGACATTAGGACATTTCTTGGATCCCATCCTTGACCCTGTTCATCGTTATGTACTACAAAATAAATTCAAAAACACATGGTATGAGCATAAAAAACTTTGTAAGGGATACACAATGAATGAAAACTTTTAGATTTTCAAAATAACTAGTAAACCATTAATACTTTATCATAAGTTATACTTTTCACTTTTATGAAGTAGTAAATATTCTTCACAGAATAAAAGATCATTTCTTCCCCTTCTGTAACCAAAATATTACCATAAATCCTATATAAAGAACACATAACATATAAAGGTATCTTGGGACATAAACATACTTAAATGTAATAACCATACAGTCAACTTTCCCACATATCACTAAATGAAATAACCATACAACCGACTTCCATACCCAATGCACTTGAGGTTATAATGTAACCACCCATCATTGTTTATCACAGAACCACCCATAAGTTGGTTTATCATGAAACCACCCATCAAATGTGCAGTTACCATTAAAAAATCATTACACATAAAATATTACAAATATATACATTTCACTAATAACATTTTGTTAGAAATCACAAGAAATTATTTCAAGATATTGAAGTAATCAATCCATTTCAAAAACCATTTTCAATACCAAAACAACCAAAAATAGAGTGAGGTATTTCATTTTCTTTTAAAAAATTTAGGCTTATAGAGGAATCCAACTATCAAATATGATGGTGGAGAGATCATTATCACCAAAAACGTTAAAAACATTCATTTTTTCATTTAGTTAAAATATTCTTAGAAACAATATTCCATTTGAATGAAATTAAAAGTCAAAAGGTTTTATTATATACTTTATAAAATAAGGAGGTGTATATTATCAAAACAATCCTAAATGAAAGAAGACTAAGATGAATTCCCTTACCTCGTGTCCGACTTGACCCGTTCGTTCTTTAATCTCCCGAATAATAAACTAAAGATAATGTATACTTGAGTAAGAAAATTTTTCAAAAATTTTCCCCTTTATATCACTTATTACCCTGCTATAACAATAGGTTTATTATTTGAGTTCATATCGGACATTTTCTTCGATGTTTGGAACTTGGGTTAAAAATGAACTTGTTGTAATTTTAAATTGTCCATGTGGTCAAAATTCCATTATCTCTAGAATAATATTACAGAATTATATGTCATATATATCATATATATCCATTATTTATGTATTTATAATAGTTCATATCATTTGGATATATGAAAAATAAATGCACCGTTCATGGAGACGGTAAATCGTACGTACGCATGAACGCTACTTCCATTTCATTTTTTTTCATTTTAAACGGAATGAAAAACAAATGATACATAGGTATATTATTATTATAGTATAATATAAAATTTTATATATGTTACATAAGTTCATTAAAACCATCCTTTATACGATTCATATATGGTATGAATGATTCATATCACTTTTAGGGGGCGGTAGTCTGCACATCCTCTAATTAAATTATCGTAAATATAAAACATGAAATGCCTAAAGGTATGTTATAAATTAAAATTAGAGAAGCATAAAGATAAAATAAATATCATTAATATCATATATAATTATATTTCTATCATAATGTACACTATAAGAGGTGGTAGCAGAAGATTGAACAATCATCGATTCGTGAGGCAGTAGTTCTCCCTCCACAGAAACATTATGTTTAATACCCATTAGATGGATGTGTTTGTAAGTGTAGTTAGAATACATATCGTGAACAAACCTATTATATTGAGTATACTGATGTTGTTATGTAAAATAATAATAAAAATATCATAGTAAGTGAATATGTAAAATAAAATATCATAACTTGAGGGAAGACGTTACCTTTAAATCATGTAACTCCATTTAGTTTTACCCAAAAGGATTCATTGAAGAGATTTATTCCTATGTTAAGGATTCTATGAGGAATATAGGGATGTTGAGGGCTTATTATATCAGATTTCAGATGATCCAAGGGTGTTGATAATTGTGTTTAATTTTTTAGAGGTGGTGGCCTTTTATAAGAGGAAAGAGGGGCTCATTAGTAATGTTTAAAAATATTATTTTATTATAAAAATATTTTCGATTTATAAATTTCCAAAATGTATTTAATTCGAATATAATGTTCATATAAGTCTATATAAAATCATCCAATAATAATTCTACATGTTTTGGCTAATTTTTAATCCATATATTTTCTATTTAACCCTTTGTTATATTATTTTACTTTACCATGTTCTCTAATATATTCAAACTATATGGACAATATAGTTACCATAAAATGAAAATAGAACCACAAGTGATTAATTAATGAAATTATGAACCTTATATTAGTAATTTGTCCAAATCATAGGTTTTTAGGATTATTACACCATTTAATAAAATATTGATTGATTTAAAAACTCATTTCTGTCAATTTAAATACTATTTATATCATGAATTTTAAAAAATTTATACCAACATGAGTCTTTCAAAAAACTACAATATTTCAAAGATAAAAAGTCATAATTATCCTTGAAATTTGTGGATGGCATAAAAAGTTCCAAAATAAATTTATTTTAACATTTATAATCTCATTTATTTAAAACATTCATTATTGAGGCAATACTTACATAATAATTGTGTCAAAATAAATAAATTTATTAGATGTTTAAAAATTATAAATAAAAAACCATGATATAGGAAATATTTTTCGGATTTCAAATTAACATTTATAGTTGAATATATAACTTATATAATCCCATATAAAATTGTTTTACTAAAATATATTTGTTTATGTTTTTTCCCTACTTTAAATTAATTAATATAAAGTGTCATTATCACTCCCAAGTGGTACCATGAGGTCCCAATGTCGACCTAAAGATGCCCATGGTCGAAAATGTATCAACAAAAAGGAATAGGATACATGTTAGGGTAATTAATATTATTATAATTAAATTTTATTACCCTAATTCACTAGATTTACCTTTTAACCATGATAAATAAAATATTTACTGAATTAAATATCCATAATGTCAAAAATAAAATTTACCCATTTACACAATTTGGACCTCCTAATTCCAAATATGGAATCTATTTTCCAAAATTTAAAACACAAAAGTGGCAGAAATGTATTTAAACTTAATTCCCAATGTCATAATAAAAAGTATGTTTTTAAGAAATAATAACTATAAAAATATTGACACTTGTTTATGTCCAATTTCAAATTGAAATTAATTATAATTACCAAAATTGGATTAAATGTAAAAAATATAATCTAATTACACTTTAATATTAATTAAAAATATAATCTATCCATATAAATGAATTAGATCAATATGATGTTTTGAATTAAAATATAGTATTTTTCATTAGTCGTTAATAAATGAACTTTATCAGAAAAGTAAATTTTTTTTACCCAAAGTAAATTTTTTGTCTTGATTCAAAAGAAGAAGATTTTTTTTTCAAATATAATATATAAAATTGATAAGAACTATATTTAAAAAGGGTTCTCCATCAAAAGGAGATAAACCGAACTTTTAATGAATATTAGAGTATTTATACTTACAATTGGATTCATTCATCTTTTAAGACTATAAAATTTATTGGATAAATGTAAAAACATTTAATAATCAAGTGTAATCATATTTTAGTTTGTTATATTCATTCCCACCAATACAATAGGTATGAATTAACAACCATTTAACATAATAATATTATATTATTATTTTTCAGTATAACTCAATGTTGTGCGCACCATAAGATTTCAAAGAAACCTGTTGTTGGGTATCGGGTATGCAATCAAACATAGAATCCCATTTAAAGTAAAATTAATATTTAATTCACATATATTAATATATATAAAAATTCATTACTCTTTATTTACCTAGGATGATACAATAGTTACCCACTTAATGGTATCATGGTGACTAGTTTAGTGATAAAACTCTTTTTTAATTCATTTAAGACTAATTTAGATTTGTTAATATAGAAAAAATTAATCCCTTCTGAGTGAGATTGGTTAGAAGTTTTAACAATCATGAGATCTTTCTCACATATCATCAGTAATAGGCAACTAATATGATGAAACTATGTATCTCCATTACAAATATTGGGTTTTGACAATCTTTAATTGAATTTGTTTTAGAACGGTCCATACATATCCATTTTCTGGTTATAACATACCCCATTAATGATACTTTTTCAATATAAAACTCAAATACAATATAGTATATATATATTTATCATCCATTAGTAAATTATTTAGCATAATTTTAAATGATCCCCATCCTGCTATTTTATTTTTGTGTATATAAAAAATACCACCTATAAAGTATACAACAAATTTATCAAGGTAATCTCTAAATAATATATTTATCAATCACATGAAGATTTATATATCCTTAGTGAGTATGAATATAATTACATTGAACTCATAGTTTCTGTACATTTTTTGAAAGGTAGTCTTGGGATATCATCCATTTTCACCTTTAATTAGTGATATCCCAATCATAGGTCCACCCTTGGGAAGTGGTGGTATTCATGTAGTTGATAAAAAAATCCTCACATTGTGGTAGTGAATAGTTATTCTTTATCTTGATATTAGAGAGTTTATGAAAATAAATTAAGAGGTTCATTGACCAATCCTTTTTCTTGATGAAGAGGACAGGGGAACCCCATGGTGAAGTACTTGAGTTTATAAAACCATTTTCAATATTCTCTTGTAAGTTTTTATTTAGTTCTAACAACTCTATATTTTTTATTCTCTAAGAAGCATTGGATATGGATATAGATCCATGTCTATGTTCAATTTATAACTAATACTCTTATTTTGGTGGAAGACTATGAAACTCTCAATGAAATACTTTATTATAGTCCCTCACAACGGGCATGTATTCGAACATGATTATCCACATTGTCTCAATAATTTTACCCAAATACACTTTCTTATCATGCAATAATATCCATTATTGAGAAGAATATTTCAATAGAGATAAATTCTACTCAAAATTTAAATGAATTAGAGGATGAATCAATATGTGTATAGTGTTCTCCCTCTCCCAATTTTGGAAATTTGATTTATATAAGGAAAACTAACACATACCCAATATAGAAAAAAATTCCACCAAAGGAAGTATGATAGAATTTTATAAGAGGTTCCATCTACAAATATTGACTGAGGAAAAATTATATACATGGGATGAAATAATTTCTCCAATTTCTCTTCTCACAAATTACTCAAACTCCTTATTTTGAGAATGTAATTAAATAGTTATACTAAACATTCCTGATGTGTAAGAATGTGTAGAACTAGAACCAAATAGTACATTCATGATTTATGAATGAATAACTATCATACATTTCACTAAATCATTACTGGGATCCACCTTAGTAGTAGTGATAGAATATTCTATTCCTTTATCTCTAGGCCTTGGAGTTTTTCTCATTGATTATCTCCAATCACCCTTGGATTTTTACATTCTCTTGTAAAATTCATGTGTTACATGAAGGTGAAACACTGGACTATAGACTGAGTGTTGATTGAAACCTTCTTTTCTTATTTTGTATTTCTGTGATTCTTCATCTACCTTTGATATTGATTATCATGTTTCCCCTATTTTCCACATAAAAAACATATCATAGTTTAGTTGAGATAGCGTTTGGATGCTTCCTGTACCACTTTTTACACATGGTTAGTTGTTTTTTCATTACTCCATGGAATTTATACATTGATCCAACCAAATTGGAATCCATTTTATTCTTTTTATCTCCACCCATTGAGGCCATTTAGAATTAGTAATACCCATCTCAACATTAAGGGGACAAATTTTTTTTTATTGATATCTGAGTCTTAAATTGTAAAATATTTTTATAGACATGACTTTATTCTATTAAAGAAGTGGTCCTCCTTACTTTCATTATTGACAATAAAGGAAAAGTCTTACCATTCAAGACTTGTGAATTTTTCCTTATAATCTCTAATATAATCATCTTACTTTTACTTCATTCCATGTAACTCCCTTTCCATTTTAATATGGAGATTTTGGATAAATATTAATTGAGAAATATTTCATTGAATCCATCCCATTCCATGGAAATGATTTCCTATTTGGGATTTATATTGATAATAATTGTCCACCATTGTACAGCTTCCCCCTCCAGGGAATAAATGACCAGTATTAAATTCTCTTACCTAGGGAATTAGAGGTCCACTAATATTTTATAAATAGTGTTAATCCATTATTCCATGATGAAGTTATTAAAAGACCGACTAATGGTATGAGTCCTTTTTCAAATAAAGGACTCAACCAAAAATTTATCCTTCTTAGGTGAAGGGTGGAATTTTACATTATTTATGTTATTATTTGTAACATGAGTTAGTTGGGACAGTATTCTGATGAAGTTCTTAGCTCTTACTCTCACCAAGTTTGGTATCTCATTAGTTAAATCATGGAATTTACAATCACATTGTTTATTGGTATGATTACTCTTTTTTTGAACAATTAACTAAAATAAAGGAAATAAAATTAGGTATAAGAATACTTAAACTAATTATCTTATAAAAATGGAAAATATGATCTTATAAGTAATAAATTATAAACGAAAAGTATATACTAACTTATGAGTCATTATGTTTCAATATAGGTTATCCATGGTAATTTTTTCTATTGAGATTTGAAACCTAGAAATCTATTGAAGTACTTCATAATGATTCATAATGATTTTTTTAATTTTCCAAACTGTATCCACTTAGAGTATCAAACTAACTGTGAATTAATACATGTATATTGTGCACTTGATACATGTCAAGTTATTATTCAATGAGACCTTTTTTGGTTATTACTCATACATTTATTCCAGAGCCACAATAACTTTTATTATCCACACCAGGGAGTAATTGTTTCAAAAAAACCTATTTTTAATTTACCCAAATTTTAGGATATTTTCTATCAATAGGTTGATTACATTTCCACCATGGAACCTAATATATGGAATAAAATAATAGTAAACATGCTGGTATAAAGAATTGACCCTATGACTTTACTCTCACTCCCCAAACCCTTACTATCACACAATCAATGGTGGGGTATGATATTTTTATATAATTATATTTATCACTATATTTTTCTGTAAATTATTCTTTTCATAATCCCAATAAATAGATAAACCTTTATATCATAGAAAATATAGTGACACAAGTCTCTTAAACCAACTATTACATGATTTTTATCATAAATATAAAATAAACACAACCTAAGTATTGGGAGGCATAATGTATATAGAAGACTAGATACTTAAAAAATTGATATAAAACCGAAATAAAACATCGTTATTTTATTCCCCATAATGAGATCTTAATTCCTTTTAACTAATAAAACATCACAGGATAACCTATTTAATACATAAACAAAATGGGTGAGCTATAAATATTTATTAGTGAATAAGCATGATGAATAAGTATAACATATACGTCAAAAGGAATAAAATTTTGAAATAGATGAACAGGATCAGGGATAATCATATGGGGAATGAAATAAAAATATTGAATTATAAGATCATCGAACCATATAAATTTGGAAACAAATTAAAACATGACATAAGAATAAGTAATGGGTAAAAACCAAGATAACATCACATGGTGGACAGAGTCCCTTCATATATTTGGTTCACTCCCTAATCCCATAAATATTATATCATGAGACATAAACATTAATAAATGCATAGGAGTGATATCTAGGTACACCTATCATAACATGTACATTCATATGTGTTCATATAATGAAATAATACATAAGTTATATGAGTTAGAAAAAACTCATTGAAAGGTGATGGGTTACACAGTCATGTCTTAAAGCATAGCCAAATGGAATTTCATAATAAATTCCATGAATCAATATAATAATAATTATTATATTTTCTCAGATAAAAAATGAATCATAGGATAGAGAAATGAGTTTAATTATATTTATGAATTCAAAAGTAGTGGAGAAATAATTTTGGACATATTATTTTTTGTGGGGTTTTACGTTGAAGTGGTAAAGAATCATCAAACAGGGAAAAAGAATAATGATATATATAAATAAAAAATGAACTAAAATGGGTTTTCATAATGAAATTAGTGTTTTTTGAAACAATTTATGGTTAAAAAAAATTATTTAATGGAACTTGAAATGGCATATGAAAATGGAGAAGTTCAATTTAATTATCTCTTATTAATGAAAGAAATTTAGGATGAAAACATTAAAAAATATATTTAACCATCAAGAAAATGTGAATTAAAATGGGGGTATTTTTTAAGGACATGTATAAAGAATATAAAATTTGTAAATTAGATTAATATAGAGAGAAATTGAGGTAAATAGAGGGAAATTATAACCCAAATAAAATAGGGTGGTTCATAGAAATCCCTTGCTAGAGTTTATCCAGAATACACTTAGAATAATAAATTATCAAATTATATTCATTAATAACATAATTTATAACCCATTAAATTTATATTTTATTTACTATATTATATTATGTTTATTTATATAAATTTTAATGTGATATGATGTTCAATTTCACTGTTCTGAGGGAACTGATTTCATGGTTTGAAGGTTGGACCGACTGTGGAAATTTTTTAAAGTTATTATTAAATTGGAATACAAATAAATAAATGAAATAATATAAAATTTATTTCTTCACATACATTTAAATAGTCCCAAATATCAGTACGTGCGGCGGCATAGAGATGATTCATTTAGTTAAAATGATATTGTTATATAGTTATTTCATTTAGGTGGCATTACTAACAATTATAAACAAGAATTTTTATTTAATGAAAACATTAAATAATATTAAATACGTTATAATTTACTTATTATCACTATATTTTACCATAATAATATTTCTATAACCATCCTTGATGGTGGGGGAAAATGAAGTACATTGTTCAAGGTGTAGGTGAACCCACCATTATATGAACTTCATTTTTATTTTTTGAATGATTAGAGGAGAGAAGAGGTTGGATGATATATATTAAATTAAAATAATATCATTATACTATATATATTATATTATAGTAATTATTTCAGGATGGATGGAACTTTTATAGAAAATGAGGATAATGAAACATTAAAAATCCCAGTTGAGGGAATTAGCTTCTCCTTTAGATGTCAGCTATTAGGACTCCCATAAAAGAACCTTAGATTTCTATTATGATGATAAAAATAATTCAAGGGATGTGTGAGAGATTTTGGGGAGAATATTTAATAGTTTTCATAAGGTAAAGAAGTTTTAATGTGTGAGGAGATGAGGTGGTATTTATCGGGGGAATGTTTTTTGAATATTATATTGATTTTTATAATTTTGGCTCAATGCTATCAATAATAATGAATATTGAAACTATTAATATAGTAATTGTTTCATTTGAGTCTGACAAAATTGTCTTTTATATCAGCAATGAAATATTTTTGTATTTATTTTTCTTATTTTTCAAATTATCTTATTTTTTAATATTTAGCTATTCAAGAAAATTCATCTTTTTATTGAAAAATACAAGAAATTCACCCTAAAGATTTTTGGATGTGTTTATCCAAAAAATTAAATCCAAATTTTATAAATAAATTTCATGATTTGAGAAATTGAATTTTAAATAAAATCTTTATTTGTTTTAAAAATCCAATTTTAATATTATGGTGATTTTTCTATGGCATTAATAAATTATTTATGATATAATAAAATTACATTATTACTATAATTAAAAATAATATTATTTTACAAACCCATTTTATGAAATTAAATTTTATTTAAAAAATTTATAAATTCCATAAAAATGAAAATAAAAAAGTTATGTTATAAAATAATACAAACACTTATTTTATCATTTTAAAAAAATTTGTATCATGTTATAAATATTTAAATGTTTTTTTTTATATTATACCAAAAATTTATAGAATTACATAGGTGGTGATACTATTAAAAATTCCATGTTACTATCAATGACTATTAAGTAATATTCCAATAGTACAATTACTATTCTAATATTAATATTTTTTATGGTCACATAGGTTTACAACCTTCAATAAATACATCATATTTCATTCATTATTTTTTAAATTCTATTTTATCTCAAGTTTATAAATATTTTCATCATCAAAACAGATATTTCATTAATAATACTATACTTCCTTTCTATAATGTTTCTCTTGAAAGAGATCATTCCAGGGAATCAAGAAAATCCAAAAATTTATATTATAGTTATAATAGTTTCTATTTTTAACCCACTATAATATTTTATATTCATATGGATATATTTATTCTATTAATTTAATGTCCAATACAATATAATATAATGTTTCTAGGTTTCATTATGTGTTTCATATTATTTACATAATACTATATTAATATGTAAGAATAATTTATATAATTAAAAGGGGATATTCCATTGATAAAATTTTTAGGAATTACAATGTTTAAATTGAATTTTATTATTAAAATAATTTGACCCATAGGGTCATGAAATTTGGAAAAATATTGGTTTACATAAATTTTAATAAAAAGAAAAAAAGAAAAATTTTCTCGATGGATTTATATGAATATTGGTTTGGTTTTAATGGTTTTATGAATGATTTTACATGGATTGGAACCCAAATCTAGTTTTTAAATAAATTACAATTTGGTACTTAATAAAAAGATTTATTGGTATGTGATATGGATGAGTTTTAAGGTTTGGACTTCCAAGAATGTTTTAAAGTCGTAGTTTTTTTTTGTAAATTGATATTTTTGGCAATTATACACATCTACTTGGAGCCTATATTATTACTTATATAGGATGTGGATCTGTTTTTAGGAATATTAATTTAATTATTATTTTTAATTTTATTCATATTGAAAGGGTCTGTATTTTGCAAGGGGGTTATTGGTGGGATGTGAGATTTATTTATTTAGTTTGACTTTAGGTTTGTGTAATGATCATGTGACTTCCTTTCCTGCTTTCTCCCATAAAATTTAGTTTTATCATTGAAATCCTAAGAATTTATTAGGTTGGATGGATGACTTCCCCACTATTTTTATTTTCAAACTATATACTACCAAATTTTACAATATACTCTTGTTAGAGGATTGTTCCTCATGGAAGATAAGAACTCCCATTATAGATTATGTCCAATGGTAGATTAGAATTAATGGGATGTATCATGTGTTCCAGATACTCCAATTGAACTACTGGGATTATAAAAAGGTTCTTTTAATACAATATAGGGTTATATGTCTCTATGTTCTAGTTCGTGCTACTTGATTCCGGGGGGAGTTTCCCATGATGACTTGGTCTTATTGAAGAAAATTTAGGGGATACCATTATACAACATGTTTCCCCCTACTTCTAAATCATTTTCCAAGAACCATTACTTTATTAATTTATTTGTCATGTTTTATTAATACCATGGGGTATATTGTGTTATTTTTTGTTTTAATTATAGATTTTTTTACCTTCCATTTATATGGTGGTTTTAGTTTAATTTTGAAACTTTATTTAAAATGGGATGAAAGATGTGTTTTAAAAAAGAATGTGTTGTGTAATATTTAATACAAAAGTGTTTTTAAGAACTAATTATAGAAATGGAAAATTGATTTGATATTTTATTCATAAAAATTAATAAATGATTCTGTTTTTATAGTTTAACTGTTTTTTAGAAATATTAAGTGGTTCCACCCTTAATTATTCAATTAATGGGTAATATTATATAATTTGTTATGTCATGTTTCTAGGTTGGGATGATGTTGGATGATATGGGATTTTGTGAGTTACCATGGGATATTTGGAGATAGATGAAAGTGATTCAAGTTTGGTTTTAAATTTTGGGATAGTTATGTATCGAACATGAAAGTATGGATATTTAGTTTGATTTTCCTTATATGTGTGAAGTATAACTTATGTTTAGTTGATGAATTGATTCTATATATTATTTTTTCTTATTAATTATTTTTTTTAAATCACTCTTATTTGTTATTCTGTTTTTACTAAAACTGTTTTTTTTGCTTGGTCATATTATTAATTAATGGGTCATTCCATATTCTCGGTAAACTTTACAATTATTGACTATAATTATTTTGAACGGAAAACTATTCCCATGTGTGAATTATTTATAACCAAAAACTAGTGGTTGGCCAGTTGGGATATAAATTCCCTTCGAATCTATTAGTAGGTTGGCATGGGTGAATTTTCAAGTGAACATGTGTTGGTTTATTAAAATTTCTTTTCCAACCAAGATTTATTTGATTTTTTGGATTTTATTATATCATTTTAAAATTACTTATATTTCCTCATTAATTTATTATGTTTATAAATTGATTTATAGTCCGTCATTAGATTCTTCCTTATACATGTTTTTGATCTACAAAATTATTAAACTAATCTATGGAAAGTACTTCCTGTGATTTTTTTATATTATCATTATGTGGATGTACATTATCTGAATTAGCTAAAATTTTAATATAAATCCTATCACCAAAATAACTGGAACCAAAATCCCATGGATAAATTTTATTTCATAATAATAATACATATAGATTATGGTGTGTTATAGGAGTTTCATATATAATATCTTACATATTAAAAACTTCTAATTAACCCTAAAATATCAAAATTGTATGTTTACAAATGTCCATTCATTCCACAAAATTATATATTTTTTTCTTACCCTATATAAGTTACTCAATAGGTAACATCTTATTTTAATTTTAATTCTAATCTGACGGCAGTCTATTTTTTGTTGAAATGCTGAAAAAGGTTCACCCCATATATTTTCCACTATTAAAGTCTAATATAAGCTTCATTACCATGTATTACTACTTATTATAATAAGTGATACACATTTTTACAATGAAATTTGGTATATGGGTTATAATAAACTCTATAAGCTTCCTTATAGACACAACATACTTATCCCTCACATATTTGGTCAATATTAATAGATTATTTTATACAATTTTTAATGAATCTACTATACTATGATAACTTATAACTTTAATATACATTAATTCAAGATTAATTACATAAATCAAAACATTATACAATCCTAAAATATATTGAATCCATGTTTATTTGTTAAATTAGGCACATATTATAACAATTTCCAATATAAATTCAATAAAATAAACATAAACTGAATAACATGCTCTTATATTTTCTTTATTCTTCTAAAACTATAAGGGATTACCTAGTGACGTACATAAGAAATGGGTAAGATATAAAGAGATATAATGGAATAAACAAATAATAGCTTATGTTAAATTGGTACATGTGAGACAAGAGACATATCATTATAACATAATAAGGGTGAGAAACATAATATCTAACCATGTGGCATGATATAACATGAAAACCTAAAGTTAAGATAGGAATGTGGAAATAACATTAAACATGAGATCATAAACATAATTCAATGATAAAAAAAAATTATAATATCATTTCTTAGGATAACCTCCCATGCACTATACATGGATTCTCATGAGATAAAAATATTACCCTATGTATTGGATGACTATATAATTTCAGGTCCACCCGACACATTCATATAATGTATATCCAGACGTGTGATTCATTTATAATACAAAATAAAAATTTCTTTCATCAATTTAAAACCCATTATTAAGGAGTGAATGTAACACACATGTAAATCCCAAATAAATGAATGGTAGGTACAACTAGGTGAATATAATAGAATGGAAATGGATACAGGTACTCACTACATGAATATTTTTCATGGAAAATCACATGATAATTTCGACATCATATTGGATATACATATTGTTTTATAGAAGTCATGAGTGAGAGAGAAAGAGTTATATCATTACTTTTGGATCAAAAATATAGAAATATGGATATATAAAAACATATCCCAACATTAAAATATTGAAATCAAATGGCATGACATGAAGATTGTTCTTGAATAAAGAGAGGAATGAGAGGATCTATTACCTTGATAATATAGTTATAAAACCTTGGAATAATCTTTTTATGAGATTTTTTGATCATTTTGTGGACTATATAGAGGTAAAGACAGATTAAATTCATGATAAAATGGTTCTGAGTGAAGTGAAATGATGGTTTTGGTGGGTTTATATAGAAAAAGAGAGGAGAATTATTTATTAATTTCCAAACATAGGTTTTAGGCTACATATGATTTGGTAATCAAAACCAAAATCATTCCCGTGGGTTTTTAAAAAGGTTTATTCCAAAGAAAAGTGGGTTTACTTATTTTATAAGTATAAGTACAGAACACATTATAATAGTTCCCTTTGTGATGTGGAAGTGAGTCATGTTTATAATTAATTAATTTTAGATCCCTAAAATATAATATAAAATTTATAATATTCATTAGGGGTAAATAAAATTAATAAAATAAATTCAAAAAAAAAATTAAAGGGGAAACATAATTTTGGTCATCTATAACTTTTATGGTATATATTACATCACTTTTGGGTCATTATGATGTTATAACACATACCATGTATGAAAATAACATTTAATGTTTACCAAAAAAATTATACTGTATAATAACATTATAAAAATTTTACCATTGGATAATTTTGATGTGAAAATTAAAAAAAAAATCCAAATAATTATATAAACATTAGAATTTATACATTTAAAATAAAAATTCCCATTTATTGAAAAATACGGATTTTTTTGGCATCAACTGTTTTATTCCCCTTATAAAAAGTAAATTTGAATTCATAAAAATATATTATAATTTATATTTAATATATATTATTTAATAATAAAATTTTATTAAAATGTTATTTATTTAAAAAATTCATAAATTCCTCAAAAATAGTGTCTTGACTAGAACTAAATATTTCCCAATATTAGAATTTATGTTTCATTGTATCAAAATCTACTTTTTTTATCAAACTCATTATTTAATTATATAAAAAGTAATTTTAAAAGGGAAAAATATAATCATTGTTTTATTAAAAATCAAATATAAAAATTCATAGTATTTTTTTCAAGATACATAGTGTTTTATTTAAATTAGTGAATTTCCTAAGGGTAAGGAGTCCAATGGTGGGATTTTTATGGCGTAGTTTGGTAAACATGGATTGGGATATGATCTTGATGAGTTTGAACTTATCACATAAATGATTTCTATTGTGCTTTATTAATTGAATATCTCATTGGGAATGGTCAAGGAAAAATCCCAGTGATGTTATCTCCCTATGAATCCATGTTAAATGGAGTTAATAGGGTATGCTCCTATTGTTTGAGGCCATCAATTATTCCATATATGTCGTTTAGACTTCATCATAACCCTTAATATACTAATATTATTTTTCACTTTGAAATGGAACTATTATGAATGATTATGATGATTAATATTATTTGAAATCCAATATTCTATAATTCTTCCAAATAACCAAAGTGGTTCATGTGTTTTATATAACTATATTACTTGATAAGGAATTAATTCATTTAAAAAGGGAATTTATTTTACAAAATTCTAGGTCATTACATTCTCATCCCTTCTGAAATTCCACCCATAAAATTTACATTTCATAACCCAAAATTGGTAGGGTACTTCTATTTTATCACATATCCCAATACCCATGTTTCTTACTTGAGTAGAGTTATCTTGATTCGTAGAAATTTTTCTCTATGATAAAATATCTTCATCGACTTCTACTCATATGAGAGATAATTCTCCAATGGTTCCACATATGGATTCAGTACATATGATGGGTCTACTATGCACTACCTCAAGAGAGATACATGGAACACATCATGTAATTTCAATAGATTAAGTAGGAGTGCTAATCAATATTACACCACTCATATGTGATCAAGGATCTCAAAGGGGATGATTTATCTTGAAATAATCATTTACTACTTCCAAAATTCCAATAATTTCTTCCATAACGCTATATGAAGGAACACTTTATCTCTATCCTCAAGATCTAGGTCTCATAGAAAATTTTCTAAAAATGTTTTCTATTTAATTTTTGTAGAGATAATATTATGAAAAATGGTTTGAACCTTCTCCGTCATCTCTTGGATGAGACCAGGTCCCATTATATTTGTCTCTCCAAAATAATCCTAAAATGTTTTAGTCTGAAACCTCTTCCCACACAATGGAATATAAGGTACCATTTGAAATATAGAATGGATACTATTATTATTTTATGAACCTCCCTAGGGGAATTTGATAGTCACAACATCATTAGAAATCAATTGAACATGGTCTCAGCAAATCCTCTAGAGTTTGAATGGTCATTTCAGACTAAGCATCAATCTGAGAGTGATAATAAAAACGAATCTCAATTACATACCAACTACATTTTGAAGGATTCTCTAAAAACCTCAAGGTAATACATGGATCTATATTAGATAAAATAGATAGTGTAACTCCATAAATTATTACCACTTTTGTTATGAATATTCGGTGAGTTTTTCAAGAGAGAAATATTCATTGATAGTAATGAAATATTCTAACTTTGTACGGAGATCAACTACAACCCATGTTAAGTTACTTTATTTAGGGGTCCTTGAGAGTCCTAATATGAAATATATTGTTATGGTTTCCCATTTACAAATAGGTATGGGTAATGGTTTTATCATATCTTTATACTTCTACAATTCATCCTCAATTTTTCAGTATTCAAGCATCAAGATACAATCTCTTCTATCCCCCTATTAATTTAATCCTACCAGAATTCTTTCTTCAAATATCTATTCATATTAGTTATTCCTAGATGAATATTGAAGGATGATATATGTGTATATACTCAAAGATAACTCTTTAGATCATTTTTTATGGTACATATATTATGGTTCAAAACGTTATAAATTTATCTTCAGCAAATTTGAACTCTATAATATTCGATAATTTATTTTGGAACAACTCATCATCTTTTTGGGCCTCTTTGATCTTGTTATGAATGAATGTTTTAGTAGTTATTTTAGAAAATTTTAATAGATTTAATTTTATAATTCCCATTTATTTCCTTTATATTCCCAAGAATATTTGATCCCTTTTAATCCTCATCATGGATAGGGTTGTATGACCCTTTCTAATCAGAGAATCATTCACTTTTTTTACCTTACCAAGATTTAAATGGATTTAATAATCATAATCCTTGATCAACTCTAACCATTTTTATTGGATCATGTTAATCATCTTTTTTATGAATATATACTTGAGGATTTTAGTACCCATATATATGGAACAATTTTATCCAAAGAGACATTGTATCCAAATATTCAATTTGAATATCACCGATTCCAACTATATAACATACATTGAGTATTTATACTTTTCACCTTATCATCATTCATTATTACACAACCTAATTAATTTTTTTACTCATGATAGTAGATCAAAAATCATTTTTTTGTTCGTAATGTGAGCATATGTTAAGTGATTTTCCTCTTATTTAGATCTTTAAATATTTATTCACATTTAGTAGTCTTGAAAAACATGAATATCTTCTTAGTAATCATGATTAATGGGACTAAAAATCATGATATGTCACTGAAAAAATAAATGATAGTAGCCAAATAATCTAAAGAAACAACAAATTTCCCTAAATATTGTTTTTTGGGACAACTTTTAATTACCACTATTTTTGAAGGATCTACATATTTCCCTTTGAATATGATAACATGCGTTAAATATTTAATTCCTCTAACCTGAAATCACAATTATTGTAATTTTCATATAAGGTTTCCTTCTTTAAGGCCTTTATAATAGTATTTAGATTCTCTCTATAATCCTTCTTTATTTTTAATAGATGATAATATTATCTATAAATACTACCAAAATGTTTAAATGGTAATCCCCAAAGACTCAATGTATTATGTCCATGATGATTTCTAGAGAATTAGTCAGTCCAAACGGTATCTTTATGAATGAATAGTGCATGTACATTGTAAAAAAAGTGGTCTTGGGGATATCCTCATTCTTTACCTTTACTTAATACTATCTCGAATGAAGATCTACCATTGAGAAGTATTTTTCTACACATATCTGATGGCATAGGTCATCAATATGTGGGCGATGACACTTGTTTCTTATCTCAATCTTTTTGATCTCATGATAATCAACACAAAGGTGCATTGAACCATACTTTTTCATGATTAAGAGGAATGATGCACCCCACGGTTAAGCACTTAGTCATATAAACACTTGATATAGATTATCCTGTAATTATTTCTTCAGGTATTGATATTCAACAATGAACATTCTCTATAGAATCCAGGATAATAAAAAATCTCCTGGCATGAGATCGATTGGGAACATGAACTCACAACTAAAAGGAATACTAGAAAATTCTTTAGGTAATACATTAGTGAATTCCTTTAAAATTTTCATGTCATGAAGGATTCTATTTTATTTAGTATTAATCTTCTAGGCTAGATACACTTGCTATCAAGTAAATAATATACATTCTGAAGATGTTGATAACAAATAAGATTCATCCTTGTCCTTGAACTTCTATAGATTCAAAGGGTGATTTCCTTTTCATGGATATTTATATTATCTCTATACAAGGAATTCTAATCCATTCCCATAGTCACATATCATTTCACTAAGGGTAGAATCACATTTTTTTTCTGAAAAATTTATCCCATAAATTGAGACAGGGGATGATTTAAATACATGGGATGCAACAATTGATTAATTTTAAATATTAAATGATTACCCAACTTCCATTATTTGAGGTGGTTTTTGAATACTTATACTAAACATTATCAATATAAAAGAATTCGCATAATCAAAATCAAATTGTATGTTCCCAATCTATTAAAGAATAACTAGTATACATATCACCATTTAGTTGTTAGAATCCACCTCATTAGTTATGATGTAATATAGTTTTCCTTTCTCTATAGGACTTAGAGGTTATTGTCTTTATTTATCATAAACAATCCTTGGCATTGGGCATTGATTCACATAGTGTCCCTATTCCATGTAGTTGAAACACTGGATGATAAGATAATTTTTAACTATGTTATTCATTTTACCCATCACAATAGTGGTTTTCTCCCAAAGGTGATCACTAGATAGGTTCCCTTACTTTGAACACCTAAATAATTTTCATTCCCACTATAGGATATTTCTAGGATGCTTCTTCCCATACTTTTTAAATTTTATATGAAGGAGTTTCTTACCCCATGACATTTTTTCATTGTTCCACCAAAATTAAAATCTAATATTTGCTTCTAGTATATAGTAATAAGAAACCCTTGAGACTCTTAGAAATGTATTTTTATTGTGAGGAAACATAAAATTATATATATATCTTTAATAAAGTACCTAATATCCAATGATTTTCAAAGATTCGAATTTTCCCACTAAAGAAGCGGTCAAATTAACATTCATGGGAAATGAAAAATATAGAGTCATATCATGTAATTCTTGTAATGATTTCCTCATATGAACTAATGAAATTTTTTCATATTTCATGAGGCTAAGGAAAACCCTCTCCATTTTAAGTTAGATAATGAGAGGAAAATATTTTTCAAAAACAATTTCTTATAATTCCTTCCACTCAATTGATTTAATTTCTATCACATTCTTTCATATTTTTGACCAACGTCCACCATTGATCATCTCCTACCTATATATGATAAAAAACTGTAATGAAATTCTCTTAGTAATTAAATTTTTGGATGTATAAGATATTTTCATTAGTTTTGATCCATTACTCTGTGATTACGGAATTAAAAGATCCATTGAAGGACAAAGGCCTTTATTTCATAAAGGTCTCAATTTCAACATTTTCTTTCTTAAGGGTATTTGTGAATTAATCTTAATTCAGGTTTCTACTCAATATATGAGTAAATATTGAAAGAATTTTTATTTTGTTTGTGATTCATACTCTTATTAGGCTAGTCATCACATTTGGGCCATCATCAAATTTTCCCTTACATTGGTTGTTGAGTTGGTTCCTCTTATTTTCAGCCATTGAATAGATATAAAGGGGAAATTATGGGTGATATTTTTTTAAATATCTAATAAATGAAATAAAAACAATTCACATTAAATCCATAAATATTAAATGTCATATATTATTTGTCCTATCAATTTATTTGTTTCAATATAATTTATCCTGGATCTATTTCCAAACAAAAAAACATACATGAATTTTTGTTCCTTGTATAATGGTTTATAATGAGCTTGTGAATTTACCGTAGCATATCCCCTAGGATTTTTAAACTTGGTGTGTAGAAAAATCCATTTTCATTCACCAAGTAATTTTTGAGTCTAGCTCAATGTGTACTTTTATGGGTTATTACCCTTAGGTACCTCTGTGCATGAGAAATATCCATTTGTAGTATCTAGACATGGATTTATTTTCATTGAAACAAATTACTATATAATTTAACAAAATTTTGGGCTTTTTTTCCTATTTTTAGACTTATCATTATGGATTTCACTATATTTTTCTAATCCTAATACCAAAAATAACTATACATTCCTCTGATACCAACAATGGAAACCCATATCTTTAATATACAGTAATTCCTGATTTATTACATAAAGGTACACATTATAAAATACCAGAATATCATGATGTCTAGTGTATTGTAAAAATTAGTTACATATCATAACAACATGAATTAAAAATACAATTATACAAACATAAAATTCATAACATTGAATTATATTCTCTTGATTCTTTTAAAACTGCATGGGATAACCTGGGGATGTACACAAAAAAAGGTGAGCTATAAAGCCTAGTAAGGGAATAAAAGAAGCATAAAATAAGGAAAAAATTACATTTGATCCAATATTATTATCAAGGAAACATAATAGGGGTGAGAATAATAACTTTTAATACCGATTCATGTTATAACATGATAACATAAAGGCAATATTTTAATGTGGAAACAACATAAACCATGACATCATAAACATATGTCAAAGATAACTAGAAGGACAACATTAAATAGTGTGATTTGGATAACCTCCAATAAACCATACATGTCAACTTATGATGTGAAAATATTACCAAATGTATTTGAGGGATATAATATTTCCGGCCCACCCATCACTTTTATATCATGTACATGCATAAGTGTTCCATATAGATCATACAATATACAGATGAATATCACCGATTTTAACCCAATGATTAAAGATTTTAGGTTACTTAAATATAAATCCACAATAATTAAAGGTTTTCTACAACTATTTTAATACCATTTAGTGAAAATGGATATATGTATTCAAAATAAAAAAATTTGGCATTGAAAATTGAAGGATAATTTCAGTAGTATAACATGTGTACATAATGGTTTATAAAAGGGGTAAATGGTATTGAAAGCCATAAATAATTTATTTTTAATCATTAGGAATGTAATATGAATGTACAAAAACATATTACAAATTCATTAATTAGAAATTAAAATGAATGACCGAAATAATGTTCTTGAATAAATAAGGGGAGATGATCCCCTACATTAAGAGGACACTTCTAAAAGCTTGGGAGGAGAATCTTAAGAGCTTGGGGGAACCATGGGAGGACTATATAGAGGTAAATACAAAGCAATATAATGATTCGAGGGTTTTTAGTGATGAGTAATGGGATTTTGTGTGGGTTTATATAGAAAAAATATAGTACAATTATTTATTAATTACGAAACATAGGTTTCAGACTATATGTGATAATGTAGTAAAACCCAAAAAACTGACAATGGATTTCCCCCAGGGTTTCAACCAAAGAGAAGTGTTTTTCATTATTTTATAAGTATAATAATAAAATAAATTAAAATAATTCCTTTAATTATGAGGAGGTGAATCATATTTATAAACTATTGATTTTAAAACCTTAAAAAATATTATTTCTTTTTGAGGATTCATTAATGGTTTATAAAAATAATAAAATAGCTTCAAAAAAATATTAATTTAAATGTGAAACATAATATTTGTTGTGGATAAATATTATGGAATATATTACAACACTTTGGGGTCATTTTGATCTCATAATAAATATAACGTATTTATACTGCGTTAAATTTATACCCTAAAATCTAGTTATCTTAGAAAATTATGAAAATTCACAATTATAATATTTTTATTAGTTGATTTAAAAAATAATATTTGTTTAATCAAAATATTTATCTAAATAATATAATTTATAGTTTAAAATTATAAATCCCCATTTATTGAAATATACTAGTTTTTTACAATAATAATTTTATGACTCTTATAAAAATTACATTAGACGTTATAATATTATATTATAATTTATATTTAACAAATATATTTTAATAATAATATTTATCTAAAAATAAAATATTTAAAAAATTATTAAATTTATCAAAAAAAGTTTTTTGATTGACACTATATATTTCCCAAAAAATACAATTTGTGTTTTATTTAATAAAAATATATTTTTTATCAACCTCATTATTTAATCATTTAAAAATTAATATTAAAAATAGATAAATATAATCAGTGTTTTATTAAATATAAAATATAAAAATTCATATGGATAGGGTATAGATACATAACCCTTTATTACAGTAAGGAATTCCCTTAGGGTAAGGTGTGTAAGGATGATATTTTCAGGGGGTGTTTTGATAAACAGGGTTTGGGCCCTGATCTCAAGGAGCTTGAACTTACTCCATAAAAAAATTCTGCCAGTATTAAATTTTTGAATCTATACTTGGTATTGGTTAATGGAAAATCCAAGTGATGTTATATTTCTCGTAATCTTTGATAAATGGGATTCATAGGGTATGATCCTACTTGTCGAGGCCATTACTTCTTCGGTTTGTGCCAATTAGATGTTATTGTAACCCTTAATATACTAATATTAATGGTCACAATAAAATGACTATATTATAAATGGTTATGATTATTAATGGTAATGTAAATCCAGAGAAATTTAATTTTCCAAAATAACCAAAGCAGTTCATGTGTTTTTTATATCTGTATTACTAGATATGGAATTTATTCATTCAAATATAGAATTTCATTCATAAAAGTTTTTGTCCATATGTATACAAAATTTTTACTATTTTTTCTTTTTGTTTTATTATAAATGAAAAGATAAAATATTTTCATTTTCCTTAATTATCATAGAATTTATTTCTAATTGATCAAACTTGAGTCCTCATTTTATTATTTTAATTTTACTTTATGAGGAATTACTCATTTGTGTTTTCTCATATATAACATTAGCCAATAATTTCATTATCAATATTTCAATTTTGATAAACATTTTCATTAAAAAATAAATTATTTCTTGAGTGAATTCATGTTATATTAATGTTTTTATCTTTATTTATTTTCTCCTCTAGTTAATTTTCTATTTAAATCATAAAATCAATTTAAAAATTTAACATATATTTTAGTCATGGTATTTTTTCCAATGATTGTTTCATTTAGTAAATATTTTAGACTTCATAATCATTATTATATTTTTGAAAAAAATACAATTTCTTTGATTTATTCATTCATAAACAATACCTTCTCTACCTAAATCATTAAAACATCTATATATGCTTCATTAATTTCACACTTTCTTATTAGTTATTTTATATTTTCATTTGTAATATCCATATTATTTTTTATACTAATAAACTCATTTAATCATCATTAATTAAACATACAAAAAGAAAAAATCCAGGTTATTAGATAATCCTTAATAAAAAATGGAAGGCGTAAAATATTCCATATCTCTATTTTTTTATAACAACTAGATAACACATTAGAAAATGTATGTTTAGTGTCTAATTTTTCCTTTTCACTAGAAAACATATATTCATAAGTTCACTATTCATCCTGGTATTTTTTTATTTTTATTTCTATTTCTATTAGAATTTACCATTTATGAACACTAGGGTAATGAAAATGCGATGTGAATCTTGAATAACAAGAACAATAGGTAAGATATTATAATACAATGATAAGGTGATATGAGTACCAAAATAGAACTAATGAATTTAATAATAACTACTACTGGAATAATAAATAACATGGTGTTAATAATTCCATTATTATAATAATTCAAAATATATTTTCATAATTATTTACAAAAAAATAATTCCAACAATAAGAAGGTACGATATTAAAAAATAATTATTATAAATAAAAAAATACAATGAGAAAAATATAATTTTCTCTCATCAATTCTATTATTAGAAAAATGATATAAGTAATTTTCTAATGAGAAAATGATGACATTATCTCTCATCAAGAATATTAATTTTATTCTTCTTTCACTTATCCTTGAGAAAAATAATATATTAATTAATGATGGAGAATAAATAATTCTCAATAATCATGAGGATTGTAAGGAATGTGATTTTCTGTCCAATGGTTGTGGTATAATGATCCCCTTAGCCCTACTTTTATAGGATACTTGGGTAGAAAATCTATTTCATGTTAATAATGATATTAAATTTCAATATTGAATATTATTAATATATTATATTAATTTGATCAAAATCCAACTATCTGTCTACTTTTGAAGGAGTTGAATAAATATCATCCAAATATTGATAATTAACATCCCTTATAAATATTTATATTTTCCCATATATAAAAATAAATATAAAATGGGATTTATGGAATTATCATATTATTATATATATATATATATATCCCACATATATATAAATTTTATATCTTAATTAATACTAATTTTAAAAAAACATATTAATTCAGTTTGATTTTTATTTTAACCAAAATGAAGCCATTAAAATATGAAACACAATTTGATTAAAAATTCCATCATTGGAAAACTCATTTAAGACCCATTATAACCATTTATATCACTATTAATAACTCTCAATATCATTTATAATTAAAATATAACTCATAAAAGTATTATAGTGATCCCATCACCATGTGTATACCATATTATGTTCCTATTATACATGACATCATGTATGAGTACAAGATATGGATTATGTATACTCCAAATCACTCATATTTAATATATATCTCATACATATGAATTAAGTGAACACATCAAATCATCTAATATTTTATAAATGTCTATAATATTTCTCAATATAACTTAAACAAGGGTCTTAATGTGAAAATTTTTCAATAAGTGAATAATTCTAATATGATATCAAGAGATTTACCACCCACAATAAAAAAAACTACCCACCAACCATTTATTTAGATTGAATTATAAATTGGAATAGGAGGGATTCCTATGTATGAATGTCATGAATTCATTTTTATATATGATATATATCAATTTTTATGTTTTATTCTTCGTTCCATGGTAATTAATTTTGAAATTTTTGAAAAAATATGGAGTAGTTGGGAATGAAAATTTGGAACATAATTGGTGCCCGTTAGTTTTGACCATATGTACCGATCATATAAAAAGTGACCAACTACTAGTGTGAGGTTAATGGTTACCACACTATTATGTAATATATGTGACTTAATCATATGTAGGCTAGTAGAAACTATATTTCTTAACCTCATAATGGGTGAGGGGAATATTTAGTTCATTGATAAGAGTAAATGAGTAGGTTAGTCATACAAGCCTAGGGGAGACTGTTCAATCCTAAGAAATTTATTTTATCTCCATACTCAGGGTTATGAATTGGTTTAAAAATCTATACTCCCAGAACACATGGGATTCTCATACACATAAAAATGTGAAATTACTATCCCCACTACTTGAATTTAACCTAGTTTCTCATTTACTCTCCTCAATTCAAACTCTACATACCCTCAACCATTAACCACCTTTTTTCTCTCCCACTGATGGAATTGATTTATTTTTGATTATTCATATTTATTTATTAATAAAATTTAAGTGGTTCTCTTATTCTATTATAATATATTCTATCACTTTTCAATGATTATCTTCTTTTCATATAGTCATAATGGCTTAGGATTCATTTTGGAAGAATTTACTGATAAGGTTTTTTAATGTTAGGGACCCCTCATGTCTCTTAAAGTCCTTCCTACTATTTTTAGGGTCTTCAATCCTCCATTAGTTTTATGATTTTAAGGTAGGTGGTTTTGTAAAATACCTTTATATTAAGAAAAATATAAGATTAATTATTATAAATTAGGTTTTTAATTATTGAAAAGCATTCCATTTTATCTTTGAGTACTGATATGATTTCTATTTTTATATATGTAAATAATGTGATATCAAATGGATATTTAATATCTGAAATTGGTGATTTATTTAATATATTGGTTGAAATGGATTTGAAAATGAAATTTAACTCTTTGATAATGATTATAACTCATGTTAACCCAAGGTATATAGGTTGGGAGACAAGGATAATTACTTTTCTAGGTAATGATACCACTATATCATCCCTATACCTTATTATTCACAATTCCTCTTTGGCTTGTGGGGATACCACTAGCTTATCATTCCACTCTGACTAGTGGTCTACATGTATATTGAAACGATTGATTTGAATACGAATTAGTATGAAGATCATTATAGTAATTGAAATTAGTAAACCTAGGGAATATCACATATTTTTTGGTTTCTAATTAATGATTTATTTTTCACATTACTTCCATACTTAAATTTTAACAAATATTGTTCCTTATTTATAAAAATTAAAAGCACATATTTATATATTTCCTTTTAACCTAACACATTTGGATTATCTAATTTTTTTTTTCTCATGGATGACTTGGTGGGATCATTCTACGATAGTTACCCTATATAAAAACATTCGGTGTATAAAGGAAATGTCTTAACTGCTACAATTAAGGTAAAGGAACCACTTGGAGGATGTGTATATTCATTTTAGTTGAGTTCAAATTTTATAAGAGGTGATATCGGGGGAGATTTACATCATGTAACATGGGGATAGGTAGTCACAATTTAGGTTTATTTTTGGTTTTTTTTTTGGGGATGAATCATTAATTTATATAATCTTACTGGATCCCCATTCTGATTACATGTATATTCTATTTAAACCCACTTTTGGTATATTTACATTGGACCTCATGAGTATGTTCTTGGTGTTTTGGATGATAATTGTTTATATATAATATTTTGGTTTATCATTATTTATATTTTATATTATGGAATCTTTTGTAACACCCCATGAATCCATGATACGTTTCCCTTTGAATAATGTAGTAGCATGAGTTGTAAACAACTTGGAGTTTTAACACACCATGACCAATCAAACATGAGGTTATGAATATTAATACCCACTTTTTGAAATTTTAAAAATTTTATTTTTCAAAATCAAATTCATTTTTTGAATTTGGAATATCAAAATTAGCTTAGGGTGATTTTTTGGTATTTTTCTGAAACTTTTAAATTTTTTATGAATTGTGAAAAACATTATGTGATTGATTAAAACTAATTATCATTTTAAGTAATTAGTTATTTTATTTTATTTTAATTTAGGTCAATATATATACATAAAATTTATATATTTTCAGCGTAATTCATTGAAGTCATTTTATACTAAGTTTAGATATATAAAATTTTATTGAACTTTTTACTGTCTTTTACCCACCATATAGAAGCATTTGCAAATTTGCACAAAACATAATTTTACCTCTTATATGAGTTTAATTTCAAAAATCCAAGAGACATGGTGGATATCAGTAAGTAAAATATGGTTCAATAAGATGAATTTTTTTTTTGTGAATAGTATCTTTTGACTTTTATTTACCACGGTTAAAAGTGAATAGGGTAATTAACGGTAAGAATGATATTATAATTACACTAACACATGTCATAATTCTATTGGATAAGTTAAATTCTACCAAAAAACATTAGAAATAAAATATTATCCACTTTGGTTCACTTGGATTAGATTAAGACATTAATTATTATTTTACTTAAAGAAGAGTTAAAAGAGTTAAATTAAATGTTTAATAACTAAACCATTTTTAATATATGGATAAAAAATATAAATTCTACTAGAAATATTAATTTGAAATATAAATAGATTTAATACATAATGGTTTTGTATTTATAATTTTTAGAAATTATATAATTTAATTTATTTATGATACAATGATGATGAAATAATTAACTTAATAATGAAATATTAAAATAATTGATATTATAAATATCCACATAAATATAAATAGATAATTCTGATGAATAAAACTAATTTTCTAGGGTAATATGACATGTTAGGGTTGGATAAATAAATTTTAATCTAAGTGATAAACTTTATATAGATTTCAAAAAAATCAAATACTAACTAGTGTTAAAATTAACATAATTGAGTTTTTAAAACAAATACTATATTATTAATTGATATAATATTCCTAAAAATAGAGAATCAACCAAAAGTCTTAGATAAGGTTATATATATAAATACTGAACCACTTGGGGTTCTCTTGGCATATAATAGTATGTTTATTAACCATATAATATAAACATACAAAGATACATGTTAAATGTCAAACTATTTAACAAAGAGTTAAATCTAAAAGATATGGTTAATATGGTAACCTAAACCTATCTAAAACCTATTGGTTGAGAGATGTACACTCCATCCCAACTATATCATAGAAGAAAAATCGTTTTGGATCCATTATAAATCGAAAATGATTTTATTAGAAAATAGTATTTCAAGCTTTTCCTAATGTGACCCTCACCTCTCTTATAAAAGGGTACTTCCACACCTATTAATTTCAAACCTACAAATCCATTTATCTCAGATAAAACCTGACCAAATATCCAACCAACAATCATAACTTCATCACATAGTACTTAATTTAATTATAATGCTTACCTAAGGATCCCTTTTGATCAACTCAAAAGGAAACACCTGAAGAAGAGGTAATATTTCACCACCCACATTCACGATCCTTTCTTCTTCCAATTCCTCATTCATTGTTGTTTTCATACCAAAATAAAAACTTCAGTACCATATACATACTTTTATGTTATTATAAATAGGGTAAAACCATATTCGTTATTCTATCCATCCTACAAATGACAAATTCACCATACGTGCGTACATACGACTTACCGTCTCCACATTGTGGTGTAGTATGTTATTCAAACACTTCATTATTTGGATTGAAATTATAATGAGTATACCTAATGTAAATAATAAATATAACATGTTAATTATTCTTTATATATGATATACCATCCAATTACATATTATTTCACCATCAATACAATGATATTGTCGTTCGTGCGTACGTACGGATTACCATTTCCACGAACGTGATGAGATTCATTCTCCATCATAATCATTCAAGAATAATTATCATTTTGTGATTAAAAATAACTTTTAAGAACTTAGTATCATTTATGATATGAATAAAATACATCCTATTCATAACAAACATGGCTTATGTAACCAAGCATATAAAGGAAAACAAATCAGTTATCACCCAAAACGATGATACTACAAAAATAATTTAAATAATGATATATTAGAAGGTCATATATGATATCATATTTATGTATATTATTCTTGTATAATATAATAACAATGATTTAACTATTATACAGAATCTTAACGTACCCTTGACTAAGGAAAATTACAAGGTAAGGGTTAATTCTACAATCTATTTTCTTATCTGAGGTTGTCAATACATAAGTATCTACTGGGACCCCTTTATCATCCACATCTATGTTTTCTTAAAAATGTAATTCAAAACATTTTTACCATTTACTAGACTATTGGTTAAAGTCATTTATCCCCTTATTTGAGAAGATATGTTTTGAAAGGAAACTATCATCGTTTTTCAAACAAGGTATTTTATGACCTTCTTGACCAAATTAAGGTAAGAATGTCTTTTTTAACTTATACGGTGGGTGCGACTATTTTTCACCATTATAACATCATCGAAGCATCCCATAAAATCTTATAAAATTAATTTCAAAATAAATGTTATCTTTTGATAATTATATTACATTTAAATGATTTCAAAATATAAAGAGATATTTCTCTACAAAAAGTTTTTATTTCAACTATGTCAACATACATTGATGGATTTTAAGCTTGTTTGAAGTTGATTATTATGATGCAAATATTAAATATTTTATTGAATGTTTTGTGATATGTTTTACTATTAATGTGTTATTTTTACACCATTCATGGTTTATGGATAATGTGTTGACATTTCATATGCTATTTTTAATATGAATGTTTATGTTATGTGTAAAAATTTTCATATAAGATGAATTAGACTTATTAAGTGATGGGTGAATCCACCTATAGCTTATCAATGCATCGTTAGGTCTCATTAGAAAAACTAGTGTCTTGGAACAAGGCCTTGAAACAATCTTATTTTTAGTCATGGTAGATGGCCTTGACTATGTGGTTAGGACATCTGGAATTATGCATTTCAATATTATAAAATTTGCTATTGATATTACATGTGATTATTCAAATAGTAGAATATAAATGTGAATAAGTAGATGGAATTATTTGATTTATCTTTTCCATATTATAATGAAGTTTTCATTTGAAAAGATTTTGTTTTAGTCTTATACATTACCTTAAATGTTTATTCTTATTTGTGAAAGTTTCTGCTATAATGTTATCCTTACTGAGAAGATGAGCTCACCCCTTTCTATGTTTTATTTTTCCCAGGGTGAGAATATGTATACTATGACTGACCTGCATGGATAGTATAAGGCATGAATTTGGTCAATGGAGATAATGTTGTTGTTTTTTTTCATTTTATAATGTAATATAAAACTTACGAATGTATCTAGTACTTCCAAGGATACTAAACTGATCGGTCTTTTGGGATTTTGATCACTTGTGATCATGCCAATGTTATGTAATAATGCACCAAATCTAGGTAACTAGGGTAGAGGCATTACAGTTGGTATCAGAAGAAGTTTAGCACAATCCTTGGAAACTAGATTGAGATAAACTCGGATTAGATCACGTTACCCTAAGATGGACTTCGAGGATTGGTATAGAAGAACATCCTAGAATTTTGGTAATATTGATATTTTGTGTATTTTCCAAGAAAAAAATCCCTATCTGGATACGAGTAGGTAGACACGGCTCTGGCACAGATGTATATAGTAGTGAAAACTGTGACAAGGAGTTTCAGGCTTGACCCGGGTTGTCCAGGTACACGACAACGGGCCTTGCTGCACTCTTAGTTATGACACTCCTGGGGGATATGATTAGGATACTTCACATTTTATTTGCACAAAATTATGTAGTATTTATGAGTATATACCTCCTCAGAGAAAATTTTTTTTATGATTATATATTATATCAATAAAATTATCAATTTATGCCAAGTGTTTATATGTATGGAATTATGTATTGTGATTCATAAACTAATCCAGTGAATTCCATTATTTAGAATTGGTTCCAAGTGGAAGGAGTGGAATCATATCAACGAATGTAATCCATATAGGGATTGAACTCCTACTCAAGATAATTATAGTGGAGCTGGTGATGCAACTGGTGCTGATCATCTTATCACTATACTGGGAAAACTAAGTCAGGTTTTGAATAATAACCTTACCTGTATAGAGCACCCTGATCCACAATAGAGATGATCAAAATTAGATAGTTTCATGAGGAGAAAACCACAAACATTAAATGGGAGAAAAAATCCATTAGTAGCAAAGAAATGGATAAGTTACTTAGAGAATATATTTTATGCTTTGGGGAGTAGTGAAAGGGAAAAAATTGTCAAATCAGTTTATCGCCTCACAGGGGATGCAGATCAATGGTGGTAATTAATCAAAAACACCAAGGAAGATGAAGAAGTATCAAGCATTGAATGGAGGGAGTGTAAATATATTTTCATATAAAAGTACTTTCCTCATGACCCTCGACCAGATATGGAAAGAAAATTTCCGAGTTTACGGAAAAAAGAGGAAGAGAATGTCGTAATGTATGAGGATAACATCACAAGGTTATCAAAGCTTGCAGTAGATTATATACGTAACCCAAGGAGTAATTTTGATCGATTATTTGATGGTTTTAAACCATTTCTTCTTCGAGCATTAATCTCAAAATATTTCTTATCGTATGAAGATATTGTCTCATGTGCTATCAAGACAGAAAAAGAAATCATCTAAGTTTTATGACTTCAAATCAAAGGAAGAGAATAATAGATCTGATTATGAATCTATAAATAGAAATAAGGGGAAGAAGGGAAATGTTGAATATCCATCCTCTGGTAAATGTGGGAAGAAACACCCTGGTACATGCCTAAAGGGAATGGGTGTCTGTTAAAAGTGTGGTGAAAAGGCCACCAAGATCATGATTGCAAGGGAAAAAAAGACGCTGTCAATTCTAAATGCTACAATTTTAGAGAAAAGGGACCTTATGAAAATTAATGTCCTATTTTCCAATGGAACGTACCACAGAAAAGTCCAAGGGAGCTAAGTTAAGCTTATTCATGCACTACAGCTGAGGTTGAAACTCCAAAAGATGTTGTGGCATGTAATTTAATGGTTTTTACAAGTTTATCCAATGATTTTTTATTCTGGATCATTGGATTATTTCATATCCTTTCAGTTTGTTTATAAAATTATATATTTTCAATTTAACTTAACAAGGGAGTTGTTAGTAAAAATAGTTTAGGAAAGTATCATCGCAATAATGTTTTTTGAATTAGTTCCCATTCGAGAATATAAAATGTTCTTATCTTATGATCTCATCATAATACCCATGATTGAATTTGATATAATCCTTAGAATGAATTATCTTTTAGACCATGATGCGAAAATTTTCTGTAAGAAGAAGGAGGTTACAATTTTTGATGATGATAATGAGTACCTTATCGTTAGAGCAAAAACGTCACAACCTGATTCTTATCTAGACCCACCCCCTTTATTTATACTAAATTATATCATTGGGGAGGAAGATAATGAAATAATTATGGGTGAGTAAAAAAATGTTCTAATAGAGGAAATACCTATTGTGAAAGAATATGTTGATGTGTTTCCAGAGGATTTACCTAGACATCCTCTAGTATGAGAAATTGAGTTTTAAATTGATTAAATTCCTAGTTCAGGGCCCATATCAAATTCCCCTTATTGAATAGACATTGTGGAATTAGTGGAACCAAAGAAACAACTAGAGGAATTGAGTAATAAGGGATTTATTTTCACTAGTGTTTCTCCATGGGGAGCCCATGTCCTTTTAGTTATGAATAAATACAGATCTATGACGTTGTGCATTGATTACAGGGAGATCAATGCAATAACAATAAAGAAGAAGTATCCCCTACCTCACATTAATGATTTATTCGAACAAATTCATGGAGCTCAATATTTTTCAAAGATTGACCATTGATATGGATATCATAAGTTGTGTGTGAAGAAGGAAGACAATATGAAAACAGTATTCCAAACCAGGTATAGGCATTATGAGTTTATAGTAAAGCCTTTTGGATTGACTAATGCACCCTCAATCTTCATGGATTTAATGAATAGATTTTTCATGCGATATCTTGAAAACATTTTAGTTGTAGCTGTTGATGGTATCTTTGTATACTCAAAAATATATAAAGATCATGAAAATCACATGCACACTATTCTGAAAACCCTCAGATGAAATGAATTATATGGGAAGTTTAGCCAGTATGAATTCTTGCTTCAAGAGATTTATTTTCTTGGCCATATTGTCTCTAAGGATGGAATCAATGTTGATCCTTCAAAGAAAAAGGAAATCCAGGAATGGACAACACTTACGAGTATAACTAAGGTACATAGTTTTATTGGTTTAGTAGGTTATTATCGATGTTTCTTCTAGAATTTTTCCAAGTTGGCTAACCCATTAACAAAGATCACATGTAAAGGGGTTAAATTTGTTTGGACAAAAGAGTAGGAAGATTATTTGGAAGAACTAAATAAAATATTTGTCAACTCTACTATGTTGAATCCACCATCAAGGAACGATACATTTCTTATTTATAGTGATGCTTCAAAGAAAGTACTTGGTTGTGTCTTTTTTCAGAATGATAGAGCAATTGTCTATACATCACAATAGCTAAACATTCACAAGATAAACTATCACACTCATGATCTTGTGCTAGAAGCTATAATATTTTCTATGAAGATATGGAAACACTATCTCTATGGTGAAAAAAATGTGTGATTTATACTGATCACAAGAGTTTGAAGAATATTTTTCCACAAAAAGAACTCAACATGAGGCAAAGGAGATAGCTTGAACTACTCAAGGATTATGATTGCACAATACACTACCACTTGGGGAAGTCAAATAAGGTGGAAGATGCTTTGAGCAGAAAGGATCATTGATTTTTGAACAAGATGAGAGTGGAAAGGGATCCTATTTTCATGTATCTAGTAAAGATAGATACGGGAATAACCATGGAATGTGAAACATCAATACTGTTTCAAATGGTTTCCAAAACATCTTTACTAGAATGGATAAAAATTTCTTAGACTAATGATGAGAAGTTTCAAAAGATTATTAATGTTTTAAATGATGAGAGATTGGTTCAATTCGTATATAAAGACGTAATTTTGAAATTTGGGAAGAGAATTTGGGTTCCTGATAGACCCGATCTAAAAAAAGGAATTGGTGGATGATTCCCATAGCTCAAATTTCTCTATACACCTTGGGAAAACCAATATGTATATAGATTTGAAAGAACATTTTTGGAGGGAAATCATGAAGAGGGAGATTAATGAATATGTGTAAAGATATATGGTTTGTCAATGAGTGAATGCTGGAAGGAAACAGCCTGGAGGAGTCATGCAACCTCTTCCCATTCATGAGTGGAAATGGGATAATATTACGATGGAATTTTTCATGGGGCTACCAAAGACTCCATGAATTAATGATTCAATATGGGTCATTATTGACCATCATACAAAGTCATCACATTTTCTTGTTATAAGAGAAGATTTACCAATTGAATATCTAGCAAGACTATATATTGATGAAGTTGTAAGACTCCTTGGTGTACCCCTATCAATTGTTTCTAATCATGATCCCCATTTTACTTCATGATTTTGGAACGGTCTTCAGAAGTCCTTTGATACTGAACATCGTTTCAGCACTGCCTACCACCCTCAAACCGATGGACAATTAGAATAGACTATAGAAACCATAGAAGTTATGTTGAGATCTTTCATACATTACTTTCAAGGTATGTGGGGTCACTATTTACCTATGGTAGAATTTTCCTATAACAACAGCTTCAATTCAAGTATTCAGATGGCACCATATGAAGTGCTATATGGAAAAGAACCAACTTGTTAGGATGATGTTGGTGAAAGAAAACTCGTAGGCCCAAAACTTGTTGAGGAAATAATGAAAAAGGTAATGATTATCCAAACCCACATTAAAGCATATCAAAGTAGTCAAAAGATAAATGCCAATAATCGGAGGAAGGATTTCTAATTTCTAGAAGGAGATAATTTTTTCAGAAAGGTATCTCCATTGAAGGGTGTTATACAATTTGGTATAAAGGGTTAATTGAGTCCTAGGTACATCAGACCTTTCAAAATTTTATAACTAATTGGAGTTGTGGCTTATCTTTTGGAAATGTCTACAAGTCTCTCCAAAGTTCATGATGTGTTCCACGTATCACTGCTGAGAAAATATATGCCTGACCCAACACATGTACTCACCTATGAGGTAATTGAACTGGAACCTGATATGTCCTATTGAGAATAACCTTTCAATATTCTTGATACCAGAGGACAAGTGTTGAGAAATCGGACGACTCATCTGGTAAATGTTATTATGGAGAAACCATAAGATGAAAGAGGCAACATGGGAACTCAAGGAACTTATGATGAAGAACCATCTGAATATTTTTATGAAATAATATTTTCGAAATTTTGAGTATGAAATTATATTAAGGAGGGGAGAATGTAACACCCCAAGCTTCAATGATACTCTTCCCTTTGAATAATATAGTAGCTTGCGTTGTACGCAACATAAAGTTTTAACACACCACGACCAATCAAACTAACCGTTATGAATAGTAATACCCACTTCTTGAAATTTTATAAATTTTATTTTAAAACTGGATTTCATTTTTGAATTCAGATTATCGAAATTAGCATAGGTTATTTTTTGGTATTTTTCTGAAAAATTTCATTTTTTGATGAATAGTGAAAACACTACATTATTGTTTAAAACTGACTTTTTATATAAGTAACTAGTTATTTAATTTTAATTTATTTTAGGTAAAAATAGATACACAATACCTATATATTTTCAATGTAATTCAGTGAGTTATTTTATAATAAATTTAGATATATAAAATTTTATTGAACTTTTTTCCGTCTTTTATCCTCCTTCTAGGAGCATTTGGAAATTTCCATAAAACATAATTTTACCACTTCTGTGAGTTCAATTTCTAAAATCGAAGAGACACAGTTGACATTAGTAAGTAAAATGTGGTTCTATAAGATGATAATAATTTATGTTGAATACTAACTTGTTTCTTTTACTTACCATAGTTAAAAGTAAATAAGGTAATTAAGGGTAAAAATGATATTATAATTTCCAAAACACATGTCCTAATTCTTTTTTATAAGTGTAATTATACCAAAAACAAACTTTGGAATAAAATATAATCCTTTTTGGCCCGCTTAGATTAGATTAGGACATTTATTATTATTTTATTGAATGAAGAATTAAAATAGTTCAATTAAAAGTTTAATAACAAAACCATTTTTAATATTGGGTTACACTCAATATAAATTCAACTATAAATATTAATTAGAAATATAAAAATATTTAATGCATAATGGTATTTTATTGAAATATTTTATACATTAAATTATTTGATTTATTTATGACACAATGATGATGCTGTAATTACCTTGATAATGAAATATTAAAATAATTAATATTATATATATCAAAATAAATGAAAATTGACACTTATGATGAATTACACTAATTTTATAGGTTAATATAACATGTTGGGGTTGATTAAATAAATTTTATTCTAAGTGATAAACGTTTTATGACTTTCACAAATATCAAATACTAAATAGTGTCAAAATTGGAATGATTGAGTTTTTAAAACAAATATTATATGAATAATTGATATAATATATCTAAAAATAAAAAGTTCGGAAACAAGACTTATATAAGGTTATATATATTAATACGGAACCACTTGGTGTTCTCTTGGCATGTTATATTATGTTTATTAACCATATAATATAATAATACAAAGATACATGATAAATGTCAAACTATTTAACTAATAGTTAAATCTAAAAGATAAGGTTAATATGGAGACATAAACCTATCTAAAACCTATTGGCTGAGAGTCCTTTGACCCATCCCCACCTTATCCTCAAAATAAATCATTTTAGAGCCATTATAAACCGAAAATGATTTTTTTATAAAATAATATTTCAAGATTTTCTTAAAGTGACCCTCACCTCTCTTATAAAAGGGTACTTCACCTTCTCTTAATTTTACACCCCTAGAGCCATTTTGATCATCCAACCCCAGCCGAAATATCCTCTCAACTATCCTCTATTAAACTTAAAGGCATTACATTGATCAGAAATCCATCTTAAGGAGCCCTTTTGTTCAACTGAAAAAGAAACACACGAAGAAGAGGTAATAATTTCAACACCATCTTCAAAGTTCTTTTCTTCTTCCAATTCCACTTTATTTTTTATTTCCATACCAAAAAAATAACTACAGTACCTTGTTCATACTATGATGTTATTTTAAATTTGGTAGAACCATATTTTTTATTCTATCCATCCTTTAAATGACAAGGTCACCATACATGCGTACATACGACTTACCATCTCCACGTCGTGGTGTAGTTTTTTTATTAAAACACATCATTATTTAGATGGGTATAATAATGAGTATAAGTAATGTAAATAATAAATATAACATGTCAATGATTCTTTATATATGATATACCATCCAATTTAAAATTATTTCACCATCAATATAATGATATTGTCGCTCGCGCGTACGTACGGATTACCGTTTCCACAAACGCGATGAGATTAATTCCCCATCGCAATCATTCAAGAATAATTTTATTTTTATGATTAAAAACAATGTTTAAGAACTTAATATCATTTTTCATATGAATCAAATACCTCCTATTCATAAAAAACATGGTTTACGTAACAAATAATATTCAGGAAAACGAATTAGTTAACACCCGAAATGATGATACAACTAAAATATTATTAACAAGGAAATAATATAAGATCACATATGATATCATATTTATATATATGATTATTGTATAATCTAATAAAACTTATCTAACTATTATACAGATGGTTAATGTACCCTCAACTAAGGAAATGTTCAAGGTAAGGGTTAATTCTAAAATCACATTACTTATCAGAGGTTGCTAATACATAAGTATCTACTGGGACTTATTTATCATCCACATCCGTGTTTTCTTAAAAATGTAATCCAAAACATTTGTCCTATTTATTAGATTATGGTTTAAAGTAATTTATTCCCTTATTTTATCACATATGTTTTTAATGTAATATTTCTATCTTTTTCTAGAGAAGGTACATTATAACCTTCTTGACAAAATAAAGGTAAGAATGTCTTTTTTAACTTATATAGCGGGTGCTGCTATTTTCCACCATTATAACATCTTCTAAGCATCCCATTAAATCTTATAATAATATTTTCAAATAAATGTTTTTTTATAATTATATGACTTTTAAATGATTACAAAATAGGAAGAGATATTTCTCTACAAAAAGATTTGATTTCATCTATGTCAACATCCTTTAATGGATTTTAAGCTTCTTTGAAGTTGATTATTATGATAAAAATCTTCCATATTGTATTGATGTTTTTGTGATATGTTTTAATGTGGATTCGTTATTTTAACACCAATCATGGTTTATGGATAATTTATTGACAGTTCGTATGCTAGTTTTAATATGAATCATTATGTTATGTTTAAACCTTTTCATATGAGGAATACATTGGACTTAGTAAGTGATGGGAAGAGCCCGCTATAGCTCCTTAATGCATCGGTAGGTCTCATGAGACAAACTAGTGTCTTGGAACAAGGCCCTAACAAATTATTATTTCTAGTCTTGGCACAAGGCCTTGACAATGTGGTTATGATGTCTTGCATTAGGCATTCCAATATTATAAAATTTTCTATTGATATTAAATATAACTATTCAACCAGTAGAATATCCTTGTGAATAAGTAAATGGAATTATTTGATTTATCTTTTCCATATTATGATGAATTTTATGTTTTAAAGGCTTGTGTTTTAGTCTTACACATTTCCTTAAATGTTTATGCGTATTATTGAAAGTTTCCACTATATTGTTATCCTTACATAGAATCTGAGCTCACCCCTTTCTATGTTTTAATTTTCCCAGAATGCAATGAAGTATATTATGACTGACCTGCAGAAATAGTCTAAGGGATAAATTTGGTCCATGGATCCAATTTTTTTTTGTTTTTCATTTTATAATGAAATGTAAAACATATGAGTGTATCTAGTATTTTCAAGTCTACTAAATTGATCGGTCTTTCGGGATTTTGATCCCTTGTGATCATGCTAATGATAAGTAATAATGCACCGAATCTAGGTAAATAGGGTCATGTAATTACATCCTTATCTTAATTCATGTTTCCCTATATATTATTCAGATTATTGACTCACCAACATATGGTGGAGTCATGATCCTTTCTTGATTTAGAACATTTATAGTGTTTTTATTGGGAGAAACCATTCACAAGGTTTTGTTCTCAATGGCTAGGAACTTGATGAAAACCTGTGGGTATATATAATTCCCATGGGTACATGTCATGGTGAGGATTATGTAATAGGTTATTGAAATCCCCGATTGGTTTCTGAAAAAATTGCATGAAATCCCAATATTGATTTATGTTATTTGGGAATGTTAAGGTAGGTAGGAGACAAAATCATCAAGACTTATGGGGTAGGTTATGAGCTATTTACCGCGAAAAAATCCAATCCCAAAAATCCTTAATTTATCATTAAATGACTATAAATATGTATTTTAAATGTATTTTTATTTATATTTTTATTTTAAGGAATTTCATGTTGATGAATTTCGGATTTGAGGGAATTTCTAGGGTGAAGAGGAAATATGTGGTGTGGAAATCCTATAACCCAATTAAAGGATAAATCTGATGTTCCCCACACACATGGTGCATGGTTTTAAAAAAAATTATTCAAAACAATGAAACCATATCCTTACCATTCAGTCAGGTGCAAATTGTTGGTACACAGTTTGGTGAACCATGCGGTCTAACAATACAAATTTGAAAGTTTTGTGATTTTCATATTTTTTCTCTTTTAAATGGATTCTAATAATTATTATAAATTTTAATTGGATATATATCATTATAATTGATGTTATCTATATATTTTAATTGTTTTATTACTCTTTATTTTATTTTATATTTTATCATTCCCCTTAAAGCCCCTATTAATCTTCAAGTGAGTGTTGCTGATAAATTTTTTGTGACCACATCCTATAGTTGACAAAAAACGAATAGTGGTGGGGGTGTGAACCCTTAGGGAATTGATTCATGTACATGTCTTATCCAATATTAAGATAAATAGGTAGTTTCGTGTCTATTTTAAGATAAGGTCTAATCATTTTAATTTCTCCTCTATCAGCCCCACCTTACCGAGGAAGAAACAATCCTAAAATAGTATTGGATTAGTTAGAAAATATTGAAAGTGTCATTGAATTATACATGAAATTTGAATACATTAAAGTGAAATGTCTGAAATTTATAATCAATTTCAATATCTATAACTTGTTGGAGTATGTAATTTTAGCTAAGCTGCATTATAATCTATAGTGCATATACTTCATGGTCATTTTAACAAAGAGTATTATCTTAACACTATGGATATAGATAATTATAGCATGTTTGTATTCATCCATTATAGGAACTGGACAGTTATGAAGTATGAAATCTGGTTTTATGATCTTTTATATTTTTCAATTATGATGGTTTCAAATTATAGGTTGAAAACTTGATGGTTTGAAATTGGACTTCAACCTAGATTCCAATCCAAAGTCTTCCTATTGAATCTCCTCACCCATGGGGAAGCGATTTATTAATTAATGATAGATGTAATAGATTATTATGGGATTATATTTAGTATTGATACTCATCCCATGCTATGTAAAAGTGATTGTGGCTTTTGGAAAATATGAGGAAGCATGAGGAATCATAAAGGGGTATTAGCGGTGGTCTTGGAAACCATGACAGTCATTTTCATTTTCCCCGACGGGGGGTAGATATCTTGTTTTCCATGATTTTGGAAGGGTTAGGACTATAAAAATAAATTTCCTAAAGGCCCATAATTCGTTTCATACCTATGGGTTTATAGGACATCCTTATAGATTTTTTATATTTAACACATCACAATGATGTAGTGATGATTCATCAGCCCCCAAAGTGTCTATTGTGAAATTAGAAATATATAAATAAATAGGGTCCAAAAATTATTTGGATGAAGAAATTAATGGTTCATATTATGTGAATAATTTTGTGGGGAATGAGACTAAATCTTATTGGAGGCCTCAATCACTCTCATAGGCTAGATAGTTGTGTGCCACATAGGAGTCCCCCACAGAATCTGATGTGAAACTGAAAACTATCTATGGTACCATTATAGTTCAATCATCTATAGATATTATCTTATATATTATAGGTCTCCCCCATTAATTTATAATTTAACCTACCATATATATTCTAATTATTTCATATGTGATTATTTTATAGAAGATGGATATAATTACACCTCTTGGGATGAAGAAATAATATGGATTCTAATGTATTTCATGTGTTGTATTCATATCTGAAGTGGATAATGAATTGTACTTTATTATTCATGAGATATAAATCTTCAATGTTATTTTTGAAATAGAATGAACAGTTACATTTAAATCCCATGTTGATTTATATAATTTAAGGGCATCCTTTATTACTCTAGAATTTAATTTACATTAATTACTTGGACAATAAGACATGTGATATAGTTGAGTGGGACCTTCTCTTCCTTAGGAAAATTAATTAATATGTTCTATACAATATCTTATAGTATATTCCAATGGATGTAATTTTATAAGTGTTCTTCCTTCCATTGTCAGGTAATTTCATAAAGTGTTATCGAACAGGTTTTTGAGGTTCCCTTTTGAGTGGGAAGTCAAGTTCTCTATTTATCCGATGCTTGGGATGTATCTAATATCGTTACTATAATATTGATCAAATCCATGTAAACTATGATAAATGAAGATTTAGTTTTATGACCCGAAGACCAAGGGATTTATTTCACCAAGTGTCTCTACATGGGTTGCTCCGGATCTCTTTGATAAGATAGAGGTTGAAAATTTGCACTTATTCCTTGAATAAATGATGTTTAATTATGTGAATATCATGAATAAATACCCCTTTAATAAAATTTACTACTCTATTTTAAATTAATATGGGAAATATTATTATAAAATACTTTCTTTTATTTAGGGTACCATCAGCATAGGGTAAATGAATCTGATATTCCATAGATTTTTTTAGAAAAAAGTTATTTTAAGTATCTCATGATGCCTTTCAGGCAAAATAATGAAATAGATGTATTCATAGAACATAAAAACCGTATATTTATTTATTTAATTAATTAACTTTTTAGGGTATTAATGGATTAAATCTTATTTTATTAGGAAACTAAATAGAAGCATGATCATCACATGAGGATTGTTTTGGGAACTCCATGTGATCATTAAATTTAAGAAATAAATAATTAATTATAATCTATAGATCTATTATGTCATGTTATTAGGTTATTTGGTTTCTAAATAATGTATTTTAGTCGATCTTTAAAAGGTGAAGGTTATTATATCTTGGTATGAACCAATAAATGTCTTTGATACACATAGGTTTTGGGGACTAGTGGGTTATTACCAGTAATTTATCAAGAAATTTTCAAAAATAGAAAATACCTCACTCACCGTCATATGGAAATGTCTAAATTATCTCTGTATATATGAGTGTTATGCATCTTTTTATGAGTTGGGGATGTGATTGATCTCAACTCTTATCTTAGTTCAATATATGTTTGGACAAGTCTATGACATGAATTGTGATACATAAATCAAAGGAGTGGGATAACATCTTATGTAATGTGATCATGTGGTGGATTATATCTCTATCCAAATCCACCAACAATGAAAAACTATCCAACCCATGACCCTGAGCTGGTAGTGGTTACGAATGATTTAAATTTTTTGTGACACTATCTATATAGTGAGAAATTTATATTGTATATTTATTATAAAATCATGATCTATATTGTCTCAGTTGACAGACCTTTTTTAATAAAAGATTGAAAAAAATATTATGAAGAGTACATTGGATATATTATTATGTCAAGGAAATTTAAATGAAGCCAATAAATCTTGTAAAAGTGACATACACAGTATACATAGGCATAAGAAGGCCAACATAGCTCCTGGCAGTACAACCTAAAGGTGTAGCCCCTACCTTGAGGACATACACCGAGGGACCTATGTGGATGTATATGTTTTACACCCCTACATGGAAGAGCTATTCTATGGATATAAGGCAAATCCCTTCATGGAGAACCGTCCTTCGGCCCAGTCACTTACATTCCTATAAATTGGACCCTTGGGCTCCTCTTTTAAATAACTATAAAAGTGAAAAGAACTCTTGAAGCTCTCATTGTGTATCTCTTTCACTCAAGTCCCCCAAATTTTCTAAGGTATCTATCTAAAACATAAGAGAAGAGATAATTAAAAGGGATAAACAAGATCAAAGTCCCATAAGGGTCTAAAATACAAGATACTTATGTGAGAACCCTCCTTCTATAAGAAAAAGTCACATACACAAGGTCATTTCATTAAGCGAATACATGTATGGGATTCTTCCAAGGACATCATGGGACTCCCATGGTGGTAATGTTAAAACCTCATCCAACTATTGTTGTCTTGGTTGTCCATTTTCGATGGCATATCAAGATTTCATAGTCTTATCCTTCTTGTGGTGAACATTTTCTAGTCCCTCCTAGGACATGTGCGACATACCTATGTGGAATACCAATGTGGACCACATATGTGAGCTATCCTTTAAGGCCTATTATAAGCCACCCATGAAATGGATTCTCTTTCATTAAAACTTTTTTCTAAAATGGACCAAGCTAAAACCTCCACCAAGAACTATCAATTTACCAAATCTTTGGTAAGGACATGTTAATGTGTGTACTAATTGGATTTGTATTTCTATGGTTAGAGGTTTCCTAAATTTGTATTATAAGGCAATCATAATTTTTGGGATGACTATATGTTTGAATATCTGTGGTCATGCAGACCCTTACCCGAGGGATAGTGTTTTGGTGTTCCCAAAATCAGATCATGGGGATAGGAATCTCTCCATCCCATATCATTTTCATGATCCATACCCTTCATTCTCTAGTAGGGAGAGTGAGGATCACACGTTCTTTTCCCATTGAAAAAGGAAAAGTCTATGTCCCCAATATGGGACTAATTAGGAATTCCATCATGATGTGACCAGAAATCCTTTCACATAGGAGGTTTTTTTCTCACTCCTCTATATACACATCACATTAACCCCTTCCTTATATTGGACCCTCATCCAATGTAATGAGAATAGGGGAAACTGTCATTGTCACAACCACTTCTTCCATAAGCCTGAACTCTTCCATCTGTGGAGGAGAAAGTTTGTGGATTTTTTAATCTTTAGAATCCTATTTTTTCCCACACCGAGCATGAATCACATCATATTAGAGATTTTTAATGAACATGACACCCACACAATCCACCCGATTGAATAAACTATGAGAACTATGCTTCCCATGATAACTAGGATACGTTGGAACCCTTTACCTAGGGCCTGAGATCACTAGACATACTTCAAAAGAATCCAACCTTAATTCCATTAATTTGGGAATCCTACAAAGGATTAAGCCACAAATTAAGTCCCACTTAAATAAACATGAGTTAATAAATATCTCATAAGTCCATTTACAAGGGAGTCCCCTTTAGGATTAAGACCCAACCTATTTCTCTCAAAGTGTCATATTCCCATGTTAGAATTACAAAACAACATGGGCTTTGATTCCCATCTAAACAGTATATTTAGAAGGATTTTTTGAGGATCAACTCAATTCCCCCAAATAAACCCTGTTCTCTCTAGAACACATTCCTAGAAGGGTCTAATACTATATTTGAACTTATATCCTTTCCAGGTTACTTGGTTGTCTAAGTTATAAGTCCTACACTATGATTTGACTTGGCCCCACCCTCCTATAAGTCCTTTCCATATGACGTTAAACTATATGGTTTGTTCCATATCACATGACCTTAAAAGGTATGATGTTTCCTATTAAGAGAATCCAAACAATGTGAGTTCTGATTCCATTCACAAGGATACATTGGAAACACATTTATGAGTTCAATACCAACATCAAAACTACTTCATCTCCTTGGATGATGATAAATTCCAGATTTCCACACTAAGTGGCTTAAAAACAATCATTGTCTTAATAACAACCAATGAATAATGACCAAATAATATCTAAATAATATATGAGAGGGTTCCATTTATAGAGAACCTCGAATGCATATAGATATCACTATTGATGAAGAACGAAGAATACATACAGATAAATATGATTTCTATACATGTTAATAAATTATTTCAAATTTCCTGGGAATTATACCTTATGATAGGTAAATTAATAAGGATTCATGAACATGTCTTAAATATATAATAGAGTCCCAGAGTAGGTAATAAATCCTCTAAAAATAGTGCGATGATCTCAACCTCCCAACATCTTGACCAAGGTTAGTTCTAATGAATTGTAGCTCAAAATCCATAAAATGAGACTTCCATTAGAAAGAAGGTCCCCAGGGATACAGAACTGCTGGGTGTTTTTGGATCTATAAAAAACCATTGGAAACTATTCGAAAATAGTGATTCCTAATCTAAATAGAATTTCTGAGGGATATAAAAAAATGGTGAAACTGAAATTAATACTTAACCAATTTAATGATGTTATTCTTATTTCAGGACCCTTTCAAAAATAGAGGTCTGACAAGGAAATCAATCACACATGCGTTAATCCAAAATTATACTACATTTCCAGATTTTATTATTTCTATTTTACACATATTCATGCACATTCTTTGATGAAATCCATTTATTATAAATGGAATCCTTCAAGTTTACACATGTGAATTCCCCAACTACTAATTAAGTTAGATCCTTGCCCAATCGATGGAAACCATCACTGACTCATAATCTTCAATGATGGGTCTCTAACTTCTTGGTTCGATAGTACTTCCATCATGGTACCACTCCAACCTTAGAGGCTTCCTGACAGGCCCTCTAAATCAAGAATAACCCCTCGTCATTCGGTCAATGATGACTAATGGTCCAGAAACAAACGAATGAAACCACAAACTTCAACTGTTTTGAGAGTTTATCCCTAGAAAAAAATCACCAATTCCTTCCATATTCTACGCGGGTTGACTAAGAGGTAACCTAAAGCCTTACCCCAAGGACACATGGGTCTCTACCAAGTGCTCCTACTAATAATCATCATCACCACCACCGCGCGATAGTAAACCCTCCACATAACGAGGGTGTTATATTTGGTTATCCAGTCTAGGTCTATCAGACTCAGGCATGCAAGACGAACCACTAAGGAGAATGGCCGACTAATAGGGATAAGGTTCCTACCTTTCCCATTCGGGTAATTACACTATCCTAGTTTGGTTGAAAACACCCGACAAGCACCGAAACCAATTTACCTTAATTTCACCATCCAATAGACTCTTCTAGAGGTACCCAACCAATAACTCCATCCAAATCTAGTGGATTTCCATGAGCGGGATCATAATCCTTGTTATAATATATCCTCCAGTTAGCAGAATTGTCTAGCTGCATTCATGGAAGCCCACCAACCATTTTTGGCGGCAATTTGCAAGAAGGAACCTACACCCATCTACACCCACCAAGCCTACCAGAAGTCTCATCTAGAAGCACTTAAATAACTCTACTGGTCATTCTTTGGGACAAACAACTATCACACACATACACCCACCAACATCTGTCAAGCCTACAAATAGTCTCATTTGGATGTACTCAGAGAATTCAGTCAGAATGCTCCAATGACAAACCTGGGGAATACTAAACTCCTTAACCCCACCCACAAGTATCATTAGTATCCACTAATAAGAATATGAGGACATGAGAAGGAACATATACCTACTCTGGATATAGAATGGACATATATTCACATTCCTTCCACTAAATTCCCCAAACTCATTTTGAAAATGGTGAAAGGGAAGACAAAAATTACATCCCATATCCTAGAAGCATTCCATAATTATATAATGAAATCATTAGCAGTAAAAAATGGATAAACATATATTTCAATCCCCATACCTAGGAAGACTCATCTGAATTATATCCTAGCGATGATAAACACCTATATTCTAATATTGGAGGGTTATGGGGAATACTCTCTCATATCATTCGGGAAACTGTATTGGGAACACAAACCCATTACAATTGATGATAATAAGCCTATTTCAATGGCCACTCCCAAGCAGTCACATACACCTTATCATGACAAAAACATCTCTCATCAAGTATCCAAAACAATGCGTAAGAAGGAATCTAAGAAGAAGTCTCACCAATAACATTTGGAGAATCAAGATTCTCTCGGCGATCTGGAACCTCTTAACGATGGAGTTCATTAATCCCTTATAAATTTATCTATTGTAGGTCAATATACTACCATACCATTACTAAATTATAGGATTAATAGTAGTAATTATGAATTTTATCATTTTAAACTTTATCCTGAAGTCTTACTTTAGGACAATTTAGTCAATCTTGAGAAACTATTTCTGGATGACAGCCACAGAAACCGTATGTGTGTCTAGAAGGCCAAGTAGGAAGAGGATTTCTCTCTTACTGTAATCCATCATGGGGTTTGTCCCCAAGATTTCATTAACTGCAAAATGTTTCTCCACAGTAGTGTTTCAAAATGTCTAGAGAATTCTCTAACTAACAATATAGTGATGAGAAATACCTCTTAACTTGAGGCACATACAAACATAAGGCTAGTCATATATGATGCCTTGTTATTGGAAGGTGAAATAATTTATCATCCCAAAGATAGAACAAGGTAGTAGTCATTCTCCAAACCTCTCTTGGGTCATTTTGTTTCTAATATAGTAGAGAAAACACCAACTAATTCTATTTCTTGAGGTAAATAAATCGGAAATTGTCTACTCTGGTCAAAACATGTTGAGAAGCCTTTGAAAAAATATTAAGAGGATATGTTGAACTTTAGGAAACAAATGACTTAGGGTAAAATACTAGTTATGTTCTATCCTTGGTCCACCTTTCTGTATATCATTATAGAGATGTTGGTATAAAACTGTATTCATGATATTCACCACAACCTATGAAATAATCATTTTTATCTAAAATCAAATGTATTACCATTTGATGAATATCAAATTCATGTAAAGGTAATATAAGGGTTTCATAACCAAATATACATGGAATCTCTCTAGGATTCCATAAATCTAAATATTGAGAAGAAATATGAGGCTCTTCAATGTGCATGCCTTGATGCATTAAAGATCGTGTGAAAATTGATCGCAGAAATCCAATCTGGTGTTTAAATCATTGGATTGGGTGAAAATGGGGAATTATATTTCACTATGTTCAAAATCCAGTAAATCCTACCAAAAGTGGTCTCATGAAACGTTATTTACCCAGGCCATCTACAATAAAAATGTTCTATTCATAATCAATGATATGTTCAGCAAGAACATGCCTTGAATGGGTTTCATTAATGTTACTTCTAAATAGATCAAGCTATTGAGATACCTTTTCATTAAGAGTCTGAGAATATAGATCAAGCCTCTTTCTTAGAGGATTTTATCCATTAGATTTCATAAATGTGTAAAATAGGACAATGGTCTTCCGAAACAGGTGAATTATGTGAGTTCCAGAAAATCCACATAACCAATACTTAGACAAAATTTCATAAGATCCGAAGAGTGGATACACTAATATCAACCATAAAAGTTTAGGAGACACCTCATCCTTCATGTCTAGGGGATTTTTTAAGGCATCCCTTGGAGTCAACAAATAAATCCTGAAGGGTTGATAAATAAGTATAGGAATATCCCATACCTATAGGGTTGTGGGATTGTTCATATTCACAATCCCCTCATATGTGAAAGTATGTTTTCTCTCGATTAGGGAAGAAGATACAAAATTAATGCACAACTAAATTATCAGATAATTCCATCCAGGTAACTATTCAATAGGTAATTACTAGGGACTCAGAAAAAAGGAGGACCGAGTCTTATGGAGGGCACAGAAGACGGAAATCTCACAGAGATACTGAATGAATTCCATAAATTCGTTATCTGTTGGGGAATTTCATTAATTATATCATATAACATCCTCTAAAAAATTATTATAGTATAGGGGAGCCAGAGGATAAATTTCTTATTCATAATGTGGTTCACACCATTGAAAATGAAGGAGGTGTGTGTACCTGAAACTAGAGGTTTACCCAAAATTTACCTATCCCCTTGAATAATAAACTTACACCTATTTGAATGGAACCTAATAATGAAAAAAGTAAATGCTAGACCATGTCTCACATTCCCCCGGAGAAGGCCAATCCCTTTCACTGGAAGAAATATTTTATCAATAAGAAGAGTAGATGAAAGAGTTGAGATGACTTAATGTAGATTTACTAAAATGTAGCATTATTTCCAGATATGATGCACATGAATATCCTCATCTTTCACTTCTACTAGGAACCCTTTAGAAAATAAGTTCTTTTGGAATTAATGATATGAATAATGAATTCCCTACATTTATAGTACAACCAGAGAAAGGTGGGGCACATTCTTACTGGACGACCACAATTGGCTACACGCAAAAGATGCCAGTAACACCACCACTAGTGGGATTCTAGTCATTAAACCCATTCAGGTTCTAGCCTCCAAACCATTTTAGTTACCAGATCATCATAATATACCTTGAGTTATTAATGACACCATTGATTCACTGATGAATCGATTGGAATATATAGAAGGAAAGAGTGCAGCGATACAACCAAAAAAAATCTTTATCGCTAATGGGTAGATCTGAATCCTCATAAACCTAAATTTTGGAATCCCACATTTCAATCCTCAAAGAAATAAGTGATTCATAGAAGGACTTGATGCCTTGTGACTCTTGTTGCGATCTCATGATGGGGCCCCCTGAGCAACAAGCAGCTGTGAAGCTCAGATGTTTTCTGCAATCACTATAGGTGTTGGCCTTCATCTATTATACATGTTTGCAGTCTTGATCGATTACTAGATGGTAATATCTCTATCAAAAGTTCCATTTGTAGATCAGCTAAATGTTACAGAAGAAAAAATTCTTTGATCTCACAAACTTCAAGAAAAGGGAGAATGAAAGAGTTTCAAATTGCATTTCTTGGTAGAAAGGATTAACATTCTCCTTGAATATACCACTCCCACAAAAATAATTTCCACCCATTTTTTTTTGAAAATCTCCATGAAGAGTTGTGCACACCATTAATACCTGTGAAATACATAGGAGGGTTAGGGTATCTGGCTTTAATTTCTCAACAAGTGTAAAACTCCATAGAAAATACTAGATCCAAATACCAAGTAATCCCATCATCTCTGGGAAGAAGAACAATAAAAGAAGAGTCCACTGAATTCATACTTAAGAAGGCCCCTATACCCACTCCTACTTCAAATACCTCATCATACCATAGGGATCCACCTTTGGAGAATTAGTAGCAATGATTTCCTCTTCAAGATCTTCAAAAATATCAAAGGAGGAGATAGTTTAAGGAGTTGGAAAACAAGTTCTAATATTTTCAAAATGACCATGTCCCCCACTACTTCATCTCATAATTGGAAAATAACGTAGTTCAGTTTCCAAGGCTAGAGAAACCTAACAAATAATGAGACGAGGACCACACAAACTATTTCCCCCTCTATAAAAGGTTGTGGAACCCCATCCAAAAGTGTTTTGTTTTTAAGTGCCTCCTATAAAAGATAATAGAATCTGGGAAACTGAAGCAAAAAAATTCACCAGACAAGGTATCTTGTGGTACTACAACCAATCCAAAGGAGGAAGGTGAGTGATAGAAAGTAAAAAAGTAAGAATGATCAGGAATTCGATGACTAGATGATCAGAAAAGAAGTCAACTGAACTCAAGTGATTCTATGATCAATGTTGAAACAACCAATTGTGTATTATTCCACTTTTATTACTGTGAATATATTGTTATTAAAAACCAAACTCATTAAAGGAAAATATTCAAAGAAGAAACACGGACAGAAGAATAGGAGGAAGTAGAATAACACATCTTTTTGTAAAGGACAATGTTATCTTTGAAATTAGAGGATTTCATGTCATCTGTCTCAAAAGCATGGGCATCGGCCCACAAAATGACATAATAATAATCGACCCATCATGAAAAAAATTCCTCAATTGAGGAGTTGATCTTCAGTTATGTTAATGTTATTCACTTAACGGATCCTAATGAAAATGATGGTTCTGATTATAAACCCGAGGACCCCATACTTGATTGTGGATTTGGGGGGATAAGTTGTCAAGGTCATGGATACAGAGGAATATATTAGTATTCTAGAAGCCACTATTTCAATTACACCCCTCTCGAACCATTTACGTTGTAGAAACTGAAGGGAGATCCCTCCATAGGGCTCAACAGGAACATGTTAATTATCCCATACATGACAGGTTCTTACCTAGAATAATCATATTTTAAGACAGATTAAAGGCTATACCACCACCCACTCAATAATTGGGAAGACCTAGATAGCTTAACCTAAAACTAGAAGAAGTATTTACAGCTTCCGCCCCAATAAATGGTCCATCCACATCAAAAGCATTAGCTTCTATGTGACCTGTAAAGTAGCCTTTCCATGCTGGAAAACACAAGCCACTGGATAAAAAAATTTACATTTTGAAGCAACCGGACCACGTACCAACCATGATATCAATCCTAGATTCACTGAATATATCATAGAATCTCCAATAAGAACATATTATGTCTTGTCCAATCCCTTAAGAGTTTGAAATCGAGATTACTGCTGTAGAAGTTTATCATATAGAGAATTAACTAGTAGAATGCCATGAAATCATATCTTTCACATATTTGGATGAAGATGATTTTGTGTAAGGACACCTCAGGCCATTTTACATATCCAGCAGGGTTAATGATATTAACATCCAATGATCCTTCATTGATAATGGCTCAAGGGTCATGCTCATTCCCATCTAGAATATTTTTCGATTAGGCCTCACTCAAAACCATTTATCTCCCTCCACTTTGATGTTACATGGTTATGGATACAATGAGAAAGAACCACCCGAGGAGATTATGATCCGAACTCAGTTTGGGGATATAATACCTGATTTAGAGTTCATGGTTGTCTAGTAGGACATATATTTCAACATTCTATTTGGGATACCTTGGATACATCAACATGCGACTACTCCTTCGTTATATCATCAATGTCTGAAATATTGTGTCATTGGTCAAATTGAGAAATTGCATGGTGATAAGGCAGCATTAAAAACATGTGAATATTAGTACATTGATGCAAAGGTCTATCACCCAAAGGGAAAATAGTCAATGAAAAATGATGTTATTAGAATCAATGCTCTGAATGGTCTAGAAAAGATCCATGTTAACCCATTCAATATTCTCTGAAATGATTACATGTTACCCATTAATCAAATTGAAAGGGTTAACCTAAATCAAAGAACTTTTTCAGTTGATTCCATAATGTCAGTTTTGAAAACTGATCCTATAAAATAAAATAAATCATTAAATCTCCAAGTAGTAATGAAGGATTGGATAAAAATTCCTTCATTCTATCCCTTAATATTTAATAATCCTCTACTTCATCAGTTAGGATGGATGAATTTGTCACATCAATGGATAAAAATAGGGATGATGATTATCAACCCATCATTTTTTCTTCAGAACTTCAAAAGAACCCTCATCATCAGTTGATTTAGAGATTCTTCCATCCTCTTTAGGATGTAAAAATATTGACTCCTCCCCTAACTATGAAAGGCTTGATTAATCATCTACCTTTCAAGTATATACAAAAGATGTAACACGTGAAGAACAGGAATACGTGGATGATCTTATAGATTCCCCTAAAGAATATATGAATGTTATATCCACCATTATGGATGAACTCAGAGAAATAAATCTTGGTACAAAGAAAAATCCATGCGTCACTCTGATTTGTGAATCCATGGATCATGAAGAGAAAAAGGTGAATACTTCCTTTGTAATGAAACATCAGGATGTTTATCTTGGATTTACATAGAGATTTTGGGTCATGACCCTGTATTGATTCCACCTATTTAAGGAAATCCACTAATTACTTATGTGGAAGCCTTGGAACAATCACTGGGCGCCTTCCTTATATAAGAAACAATGTTGGGAATAAAAATAACCTTTAGTACCTTAGTCGATCCATGATCTATGAAGAGACTGAGGATTTATATATTGAAAAAGGATGACCAATATTAATCTTTTATGTTTAGAAATTAGGTCACTATCTACAACATTATGAGTTTCACTTAGTATCTCACAATATCCCTCTTAAATTTATCCTTAGTCGTCCTATGCTTAAATGACATTTGGCAGTGTGGGCAGTTATTCTATAGTAGTCTGATATATAGTTTGTTCCTAGAAAGTATTAAAACACCAAGACATAGATGAATTCCTTTATAAACACCCATCTACTAAAAAGACATCATTTAATACTGACCTTAAAGAGGATGAAGTATTGTCTATTCACGATCGTCTCCAAATATGGGAAATGTAGTTTAATGGTGATTCTAGAAGTCCAACAGGGAAGAGAATTGAAAACCCTAAACTCAACCATGTTGGGTTGGAAATTGTGTTAATCACCCCGTAGAACATAAAATTTCTATATTCATTTCTTTTATCAGAAGGTGGTACCAACAATGAGGTATAATATCATGCTCTCATTGTAGGTTTATAATTGGAACTTCAGGTACCTATGAATCACAAGAAAGTGAAAGGTAATCCATAATTGGTAATAAAGATGATCAACTGGGATTACTCACTCAGAAAAAAAGAGTTAATCCCCATATATGATTATGTTCAAGGGTCAAAAGATGAATTTCCCTCAGATCCAACATTGTATTATATACCCTGGTTAAAAAATTCCAAATATTATTCATTGGAGAATGTATCTACAACACTAAAAGATCCAAATTAGGATGAGACTATCATTAGAATTGATAATAATCATATGGTTTCAACTTTTGTTCAAATCAGAATAGAGGAAATAAATGAAATAAGTACCATTTTTAAACCATATGGTCAAACCATAGGATGGATGACATCCATCGTGGAATTTCTCCAAAATGGGATACTTCTATCAGATAGAGTTTAAAGAGATAAATTCTGGCGATGAGAAGTAAATTTCACTCTTTATGATGACCTATAACATAGGAAGATACTATAAAAATGTGGAATTTATGGAATCCTCCTCAGATGTATTGATGGGAAAGAGACAACAACTATCCTGATAAAAGTACATGTAGGAGCATGTGGTGACCACCATTTTGGGCATAGTCTTTCTGGTCAAATATGAAGGCTTGGATACTTCTAGCCTTCAATGATTAAGGACTACATAGATTTCACTAAGAAGTTTCATCACATCCAGGTTCATGAAAAAATCATTCATCAACCCCTCAATTTTATATATATATATAGCTAAATTCCCATTTACATTTTCTACATGGGGAATGGATACAGAGGGACCTTATACTTCATCTATGGATAAGTGGTTCAAACAAATTATTACTATTATCTATTTCTTATAAAAAATTGATAAGGCAATGCATCTTAAAGATGTATAGAGAAAGATAATTATTCAATTTGTCAATGATAATTTCATCACCATATTTTGTGTCCCTCACAACATTTTGACAGACAACGACACTAATTTCTGTTCTGGTGAGGTAAAGAAGCTATATGAGGAGGAAAATATCAAGTCCAACCATTCATCCCTCTATCATGAAACAACCAACGGATAAATAGAGGATTTAAACAAGACCCTATCAAATATACTCTAAAAGATAATGGATAGATATAAAATGTATTGTCTGAATAATATCTTTCACACCTCGTGGTATTATAGGATTACTACCCATACTACCACACAATCAACCCCATAATCATTAGTATACAGGATAGAAGTAGTTCTTCACATTAAATATTAATTCCCTTCACTCTTAGTTACTATCTTTGACATGTTGTCTATATATGAGTTGTCCTAGAAGATACTATATGAGTTGGAGTGATTAGATGAAAATATATTTCAAACCTTGCATCACTTGAAAGTATATCATAACAGAGTAGAACGAGATTTCAATAATTTTTTTTCCTCCATTCATTCTTTCCAAGAAAATAAGTATCAGTCCATAGGAATCCAATAAAACTAGGAAAAAAGCCTGTAAATCTTGAGCCAAAGTGGGAAGGACCATACTCCATACATATGGTCTATTCAAATGGAGCTTATTCCATAATCTCAATGGATAGAGAACTCATTACAAATCTAACCAATGAATGGTCCTTTAGGAAATACGTTGTGTAATCACACAGAGTACATCCTAGTTACATGAAATTAAATTTCTTGAAAACCATCAATTTATCCACAAAACGTTAAAATACATACCCCCATACACGTCCATGCTAGATGACGTTAAAATACATAGCATCTTCATCCTTATCACATGACGTTAAACCACACACCATTATTTGTCCACAATACAGGACACTAAACTGTATGATTAATTTATCCTTCATTGTATGTTATGAAATCACCTAATATACCTAAAATTTGAATTTCTTGTGGTCCTTTAAAATTTGAGTTGCTTCCACGCGCACGCATTACTCACATCATTAACACTCCTTAGTGAAACTGGATCATCATTTATCACTATGTTTCAATCATATCCGCATATGGACCTCTTTGTTAATTAATAGATGTGGCTTCTTTATTTCCCCAAGCAAGATAAGTAGTGACATCTAGGTCTTATTCCCTAGTCCAAATGCAATGTTTATTTCATGTAAGGTGACTTACATCCCCACCACAATACAGTAAACCACATTTTTCATTAAGAACAATGTCTGTCTTGATTCTAATTTCAATGGGATACATAGTGACACCCAGATCCACAATCTTGGGCCCAACTGCAACAATAAAGATATTTATCTTCCATTTTCTTGTATATGAACCAAACAAATACAAATAACTCTTATAGAATACATGGTTTGATTTTCATACCATTGTGTGTCTTGGGCATAACCATTATTATGGTATGTATCAAAATCACCCATCACTTACATAAAACTCAGTTGGTGTGGGGAAAAATATTTTCAAGAACTATGTATGGCTTGATTTTCATCCATATGAGATATGTAGAGATACCTAGATCTCTAATCATGGTCCCAACCATGAAAAAATTCCCTTCATTCCTTGTATGTATGAATCGAACCTATACGGGGAATGTCTTAAGAACTATGCGTGACTTGATGTTTGCAATGATATGATACATAGTGACACTTGGGTTTTAACTCTATACCATCCATAATATCTATGTATTTTAACATCAGTTCATCTTTTTCCATACCAAAAGATGTTAAACTATATGGGAATTCAAGAACTGCATTTATCTTGATTCTAATCCCTATAAAATACATAGTGACACCCAAACATTTTATCTTGGTTTCAGTTGTAATTTCATAAAAGAAAACCGTCTTTATTCAATCCATTAACAAATAAAATTTGAATAGGGAACTCTTCTTAGATTTATATGTTGATTAAAATTTCAATGAGATACATGGTGATTCATAGAATTCATTTTTTTGGCCCAGCTGTCAGCTTGTAAATTATAAAATTCCATCTTCTCCATTCCAAAACATGATGATATGGGGAACATTTTCAAGAACTATGTGTGACTTTATTCATAGAACTAGAAAGATACACAGTGATTCCCAGGACCTATATCCTATTTTATCCACCATTAAATCATTAGAACCTTATATTTCACTTGTTTTATCATTGTGTTTCAAAAAATAGTCTATTTCCACCCCTTGCTTCTCAAACCTTGCACTACTCACATGGGCTTAAGAATTGGGTAAATAACTTCTCTGCATAAATAATATACCTCTCAATTCCTATTTGGGGTTATCAATGTTCCTGGCTATAAGTCCTAAAAAACACATAATAGATGTCCACGTCACATAATGATAAACTACATGATCTTCTAAAAAAACAATGTGTGATTATATTCTCATTTTCATTTGATATGTATTCATTTCAAGCTAGTTCTCCTTCTTCCTTACCATGTGATGTTAAAATGCATAGAATTACAAGGAACGATGTGTGGATTGATTCTCATTATATTCAAATACGTAGTGACACCCGAATATACTATCTTAGGTCCAACTGTAAATAAGAAAAATCCCCCACTCCTTGTGTATGGATACGAACTATACAGGAAACCCTTTCAGGAAGTAAGTATGGTTTGACTCACATCCATATGAGATACATAGTGATGTAAAAATATTCAATATTTGACCCATCAGCTAAATCATGTAATTTGTTTCAATTTACCCATGTATTAGTCAGATCTATATGAGGAGATCAGTATGAGTTCTCATCTTATGTGTGAAATTGTATTCAGGAAACCCCCATTATCCCCCACTTGTCAATTCAATTAGAGAGGAGGAAACTTTATTTAAGAACTACATGTGACATGATTCTATACCTAGAAAAAAACATAGTGACACCTAGTTCCTATCCCCTAGTCCAACAACAATATTCTTTTTCACATCAGAATAACTTCACATCCTCATCATATGATGATAAATTTCCTGGTTCTTTAATAAATACATATGGATGATCATCATCTCTATGAGATATATAGTGTATGGTGACCCTGATTTTATTACATTACTTTTACATCATTTTAGTGATAAACAACATAGAAACATTACACATTGAGGATCCAAAGGTTTAGTGTCTTTGGAAAACTAGGACCATTCATAACATTTACAACAAAAAACATTTATTTAATTTCTTCTTCTCTAGCTTCATATTGGCTCTTGACCACTCCATAGTACATTTAATCACATGAGGATATAAATCAAAAAGGGGTGAGATAAAATCCTTGTAAGAGTATAGATAAGAACATGAAACAAAACAAAATTTGATGAGAATAGTCATTATCATCATAAAATGGTCATAGTATCATAATCATGAGAGAAACATTAAGAGAAGACTTGTAATGTGGCGACACATAAAAGATCGAACATCATGTCTTGGTGGTTAAATACCCCACATTGTTGTGAAAAAAGCTAGAATCATGTTCACACATCATTTCACATTACCTCATGAGATTCATCACTTTACCCAATTCATTAGACCATTGTATAATTCCTGGCACATTCATCACATTCAAACATTCATACTGCGCTATATAATTTTATGTGCACCAGTCACATCATAACATTTTCATTATCTTGAATTACACATATATAAATATTGAACATAAATACCCCCTGAATATTAATGGGTTTCATCTCATAATAACACATTTTTAAACATTGGGTTCCCAAAAGAAAGAGGGAATGACATACTTGATACAAGAACCATCAACCTTGAGTGAGAAATAAAAGGTGTGTTTTGTGAAAGAATATTTATTTTGAAAAGATTTTTTTGACATAAAATCGATTAGAAAACATTTATATCTCATAAAAGGTAATATTATGATGAAAAAATGTTTTTTAAAGAGTAACCATACTGAAAATGGAGTGAAAGAGGGAGAACCCGAAGAAAAAAATTTGGGATAAAAAATTTCTCCTTACCATGTATCCGAAAGCATTATTCACTTTATTTTTATATATGATGACAATATATTAATTAATTAGAAAAAAACATTTTATACAAGAATATTGTTAATTATTTTTTAATCAAGTTATTTTATGGGTCTTTTTATGTGTTATCGAGTTTAAATCCATTGTTCACGAGTGTTCTTTTTCTTGGTTTTCATAAATGATTCACTTGTACACATGAATAGAAGTTCATGCAGAACTTGGATATGAATCCATAACTGATATTACATGTCATTAACGATCTTATATGAGTTTGAGTGATCTTATAATGAATTATGTTATATACCATGTGGATGAATCATTAGTGAAAATTTAATGATGATCGGTTTAGGTTAATTTGGGCGGTTTTTGGATCCCAACAAACATGTTTTGTTTTATCAATTAGTATTATGAACAAAAGTTGTTTCCAGAACATTAAAGTTGTTAAAAAATTCATAATAAAATCTTTATTCAACTGTTTAATGTTTTTAATTATATCCTTTAAGTGTTGTAAGGAAAATGGATGTGAATCACCCATGTTTTAGGTAAATTAACACACACTACTATAAAAATGGGCGAGGGAAGCGCTAACCCTTTAGTAGAGTTCAAAAAAAGCGCTGATAAAGGGGGGCCTTTATCAGGGCTAAAAAAAGCTCTAATAATGGCCCCCCTTATCAGCGTTGAAAAAAATTATATTTCAAAAAAAATTCATGAAAAATAAATTATTTTTAAATAAGTATATTTATTCATATATAAATATAATATATTTTTTTAATATGTTTTATATACGTATAAATCGAATATTACATTTAATATATAATAAATTTAGTGTATATGGCTTGAAAATATTTTAAAAAAATATTATTAATTAATAATTTTCTAATTATTATCGATTAATAATCATTTAAGATCAATTTTAAGAAACAAAAGTCAAAACAATTAATAAAGGATCTAAAATAAGTTGAAAATGTAACTCAAACAGTAAACGACCATAAATTTTGATCTGGATGTCCGGTTGAGCTCTAGAGCATATAAAATCAAATCTTGTGATGAGCTCTACACACTAGTGTCCTGGTAAAAGCCTCTTTCACATTATTGGAGGCCAAAAAAGGTCCAGAAGGCCTCTAAAATGAGTTTTTAGTCGGGATACCCCAATTTGTTAAAATTCAAACAGGTATAACTTCTGATCTGGATATCCGTTAGCCATTTACCACATATAATATCGAAGGTTAATTCATTTTCTTTGATTTGACAGGTTGTGGAGTTAAAATGGGATTCTATATTATAAGTTATCATCATTTTAACATTCTATGGATTTTCAAATACACATATATATGTATTTTTTCATAAATATATATGTGTCTGTGTGTGTGTTATATGTATGCATGTATGTATTTATTTATTTAATTATAAACACGCATAAAAAATATATTTCGTAAATGTAATTAAAACTAATCTTATAAGTATATATTAATATACAAATAAATATACAGATAAAAAATTGTAACTCAATATATATATATAAATAAATAAATATAAATAAATATTAATATACAAATGAATATATATACTAATATATGAATAAATATAAATATATTAATATGAATATATATCAATATACGAATAAATATAACTATATATAAATATATATAAAGAGATATATCATTAAATAGAGAAAATAACGAAATAGCTTAGTGGTAAAGGTGAAGCCGCGAAGTGGGGAGGTTGCGGGTTCGAGTTCAGGTGGAGGTAAAGGTGGTACGCGCGTATGAGGATGCATGGGAAGGGCAGTGCACGAGAGACCTCCTAGCGCTAATAAATGGGTGGTCAAGAGCTGATAAAAGCTCTCCCTGTGCATTATCTATTTATATTTATTTTTTTAATTTTTTTGACTTTTATCAGTGCTTTCTAGATAGTGCTGATAAAGGCCCCTTTTATCAGTGCTAAAAAAAGAGCTGATAAAAGGGACCCCCTATATTAGTGCTGAGCTTCACAGTTCTTTTTTAGCGCTATTAAAGATGGTTTTGAGTACTGATATAGGTTTTTTTGTAGTAGTGACATCATATTCAATGATTTCATTTTTATAAACAATGAGGGAGAAAGTGGGAGGATTATAATGAATATTCTTCCATTAACATGATATAATTCCACTATATCATTCATACTAGAGTTATCATAACATTTGGATAATCGAATTTGAAGATAATGGATCAAAATTAATGAATTTTGAAAGGAACTTGAAAGAAAAGAGAGAGAAATTTCATGTTAAATTTATCTTCTCTGAGAGCCTCTTTAGGGAAGATGACTTGGTATTTATGTTAGAACAAAGGATTCTGGATGTGTGGGAGGGGATAGGGAAGATATTTTGGCAGAATTTGGGAAGGGCTTGAATTTTTAGAGGTATGAAGAAATGATGGATTTAGGGGTGGTATTTATAGTGGAGGGGAGAGGGGTTTTCATAATAAAATATTCATTAATTTATTATTTCCCCATAAGAAAGGAAAGATTTATTATTAAATGAATAAATAAAGTAACTTGAGAATTTTATTTAGAAACAATTTGGCATACATCTGTAGAATATCATCCATGACTCTATAATTAACGTATTTAGCTCATTTTGTAAATTATAGTATTTCAATATTCATAAAGAATTCAAGTATTTCATAAAAATCCCAAAAATTCACACTAATAAATTATTGATGTGTATAATCCAAAAATAAATTCCATTTTTTAAAAATAAATTACTAAATACGATTAATTAAATTCATAATTTACTTGAAAAATATAGATTTTAATGTTAAAACTGATTTTATAATGCTATCAAAAATTACATTAGGTTTTATAAAATAATATTAAAACAAAAAGACATAGAGTTATTAATTTATGAGCACATTATAAGAAAAAAATTTATCTTTTAGATTAATTAATTAATTATAATATTTATTTATGACTTAAAAATAACAATACATTTACTATTGTCATATTGTCACTTAGAAGATGCCTAATTTTTTTTATAAATTCATGGGTGATGTAACTTTTCTATTAGAAGATTTTATATTCATAAGTGTCATATTACTATTCATAAGGGAAATTTACTATTCAATAAAAATAATGTTTTCCCTACTGGACTCCAAAAATTTTACTGATTGCAACTGTGTTTGTCATATTTCTGAAATTCAAAACATAGAAGTGAAAAATTTATTTATAAAGGTCACATAGTAGTTAATTTAAGAATGATGTGGAAATGTGCTTCCTAATTTTGTTTTATATGATTACGACATTACTATAGGAAGGGATAAATTTCATTAATAAAAGTTTGGTTCATTACATTTCCCCCCCTTTTGAAAATTTTCCCTCGAAATTTCATTTTACATAAAGTGGTGAGGGTACTTTTCCTTAATTGCATCCTTTGATTCCCAAGTTTCTTTTTTAGACTTATGGTTCCTCCAAAACACTTTGAAAAGGTGGGTTATCTTGTTGCGTATAAATATATATCTTCCGTCTAGAATCTTTGTTGGATACTTCTCAAAAGAGAGGTCATCTTTCATTTGTCCCACCTTTACGATCAATACATGTGATGAATCTGATATGTACTTCCTCATGAGTGATACATGAAACACATCATGAACTTTATCCATATTCAGTGGAAGTGAAAGCTGATAGGCCACGACTTCTATACAGTCAAGGATCTAAGAGGGACTAATTTATCATGGGCTTATCCTCCCTTTATTTCCAAACCACATGAATATATTCCCTGATGATATTTAAAGGATGATTTTATCTCAAACATCAAAATCCAAGTCCCTTCAACGATTGTCATCATATCTATTTTTCTTAATCTGAGTACATTTGATATGTTTTTGGATGAATTAGACCATCTTTATCATCTCTTTCACATTATTAGCTCCAAGTATCTTCCTTTCTCCAACTTCATCCAAAAAGGTTGGAGTTCTACATTTCTTTTCCTACATAGATTCATATGGATCCATCTAAATAATTGATGTAGAATATATTGTTGTATGATAACTCAAATAATAGGAGAAGCTAATCCCATCCACTATTGAATTATAAAAAGTAGGAAAAACCGAATCCCACCATCATCATCAATATGGTACTCTTGCAACTTCCCTTCTTTTATGGCATCCATCTTCTTTTGTAACTGCAGATCATCACTTTGTGCCGCCTTAATCATCTCTTGGATTTCTGGTCATGAAATTAGTTAATAATGGTAGGATGCATCCCCTTCCCTTATGTTTTCCAAATCCATCCTTTTCATATCCAAGAAGATATGGTATTTCTAAATCTATAACATGGATAGATTAGTAGTTTTTTCTTCATTGAGAATTAGCTACCATGTTCACCTTTCCAGGATTATAGTGAATAGAGAAATTGTAGTCCTTGATTATCTCTAACAATATCCTTTGATGCTTTTTGAGCTAATTTTGTGTGAATAAATACTTTAGGCTATTGTTCTTGGCATATATGACACACTTCCCACAATAAAGGTAGTGCCTCCATATTTTCAAAGCAAAAATCACGGCTGCCGGCTCTAGATCATGCATCGGGTAGTTCATATCATGGATCTTCAACTTCCATGAGGAATAGTCTATCACATTATCATTTTTCATGAGAACACAACCGAATCCTTTCCTTTAAGCCTCACTGTATATCACAAAACATTCTCCACCTTTCAGTGATGTGAGTACAAGTACAGTGATCTTCCTTCTCCTTTTCCCCCTGAAGCTTCCCTCACATTCTTCTATCCCGACATACCTTACCCATTTTATTGTCATCTTAGTTAGTGGGATTGACAATCATGAGAAATTTCTCAAAAAACATCGGTAGTACCCAGTTAATCCAAGAAAACTATGGATTTCTGTGACACTAGAGGGTCTAGGCCATCCCTCAATCACTTTTTCCTAAGCGTCCATTGAAATTCCCTCACTTGTGATCATATGTCTCAATATCATGACTTACTTCATCCAAAAGTCACACTTTTGGAACATAGTGTACAACTTATCCTTTCTCAATGTTTCCAACATAAGTCTTAGATGTTCTTCATGTTCCTCCATGCCCTCATAGTATATGATAATATCATCGATAAACACTACCACAAATTGGTTGAGGTAATGTCTAAAGACTATATTCCTCAAATCCATGAAGATTTCATGGGAAATAGAAAGTCTAAAGGGCATCACCAAAAACTCATAGTGCCCATACCTTATACGGAAGACAGCCTTTTTAATATCTTCCTTCTTCACCCAAAGATGATGATATATAGAACAAAGATCACCCTCTGAGAAGTATTGAGATCCACTTAACTGACCGATGAAGTATTCATTCTTTAGAAGATGATAATTTTTCTTTATGGTGATCTTGTTGAGTTACCTATAATCAATACACAACCACATTGTTTAATCATTGTTCTTCACAAAGAGCACTAGTGTACCCCAAGGTGATGAGCTATGGCATATGGACCCTTTTTCCAAATGCCGTTGAATATACTTCTTTAAATGCTCTAGTTTGATAGGATCCATCCTATAGGGACACATTTAGATAGGAGTAGCTCCAGGTATGAGTTCTATGGATAAATCTACCTCACGATCTGGGGGAAGCCCAGACAAATCTTCAAGAAATAAATCGTTGTATTACATAACGATGGTAATTTCCTCTAGGTTGACACTTTCTTCTGACTCAACCATTTGAGCAAGGTATAGATCTTCACAAAGAATAAATACTCACACTATTGAAGTATTTTTCAAAGTAGATTCATGATCTTCCTTGAATTTTTATAGGAGCATGGGATGGTTCAGAATATGAATATATACTTCCTTTTCTTGAAAGTTGATATGCGCTCTGTATAATGAGAGACATTCCATTACCATTATAGAAACAAATACTACCAAGGGTGTGTTACAAGATTCATTAGAATAATTTGTCCACATATGCCAATAATATAAGCATCAAACATTTGGGTTTCAATGATTTCACCACAATGTGTTTTTACATATACCTATACTTCAAGGTTTTGAGGCTTTTAATATATAGTTATACAAAACATGCATGAAATAAAGGAATGTGTAGAACCATAATGAAATAACACTTTTTACATTGTTTTGTTAATATTATGTGTACCTTGTATGTCTTCATTATCTTGCTCTGCTGACATAGTTGTGATGGCATAAGCCTTACCTTATTCCTTTGGATTTTGTGGATACTGACGATAATTACCCTTGAGGACTCGATGATTAGTTAACTGGCTTGTATTGTTTCCTTTCTCCCTAATGTTGTAAAATTGGAAAATGGGTGGTGCTCCCTTTTCATCCACTACATTCTCCATTCATTTCCCATCTTTTTGAAACTCTTGAGCATTCTGGACTTCTTTCCCACACTTTATGCATTTCCCCATCCCGTTGAGGTTGTTCTGACAATACATCTTCCCACATTTTTGACATGTGGGTGGTTGATTTCTCTTCCCACATTTATCATTAGATTCTCTAGCTTAAAACTACATATTTAGTTTCTTATCACCATACCCATGAGAACATTCTCTAAACTCCATATCCACTTTGAGGCAACACCAAAAAACTTCTTCATAACTCCCAAAGTATCAAATTTCTAGATCCTTTTGATGGTGTGGTTTTAATACAATAAATAATCTATAAATATTATTATCATTTTTTATAAAAATACCTGAAGTATGCTAGGCAGTACTTTTGAAATTCACTTCTTAGTTCAGGACATATTCTCCTTCCATTTTCTTGAGAACAATGAATTTTCTCTCTATATTTGTATGAAGAGTTCTTGGGAAATACTTGTTAGGAAACTTGATCCTAATAAATTCCCAATCAATCTCTTCAACTTCGTCTCTTGGATTGGTATTATTAATAAAATCCCACCTTTGACTGACCTCTACATCTAGACGATAAATGGTTGGTGACAAATTCTCAGTATCAGAATAGTGATGCACAAAAAAGATCATCTCCAGGGAGTTGACCCACTATTCCACAACTAGTTGATCAGAAGATTCACTACACATAAGTGGTCATTACCGCATAAAATACATGATAGCTGATTGCTCCTTCTTTGGTGAAGTTGGACGTTCCTCATTATTCATGTTATTATTTATAACATGGGATAGTTGGGTAAGAATCTCTATGATGTTTTTAACTCCACCTCCTAATTCATTAGAGATGTCATTCGGGAAGTCATTTCACTGGCCCTCGCATGGTAGGTTGGCCCATTTTTCCTTATTCCCACCATTTTCTAAAATAGAAAGGGTTATAACAAAACATAAGTCAATGGGTTAGGAATAAATAACTTATTAATTTGTGAAATTTACACTGAAATCCTATCTTGTGGAATACTTATGTTTACAAAAGCTTCTTGTGCGCATATTTGTACTTAGTCTCATACTAGAGGTGTTCTCTAGGGTTCACTAATATTAATTCGCAAATTAACTAGACCTTTCCTCTAATAACAACTATAGATACCCTTCTCTTCTTACATTTAATTTAAAAAATTTGGTGATAAACAACATAGAAACCCTACGCATCGAGGATCCAAAGGTTTAGTGTCTTGGGAAAACTAGGACCATACATAAAATTTGAATACAAAACATTTATTTAATTCCATTATCTCTAGCTTCTTATTGGATCTAGACCTCTCGTTAGTACATGTTGTCACCTGAGGATATACATAAAAAATGGGTGAGCTAAAAGCCCAGTATGAGTATAGATAACAACATAGAACAACATAACATGAGATTAACATAGTCATTATCATCATAACATGGGAATATGATCAAAACCATGAGAGGAAACATTAAGAGAAGACTTGGAATGTCAAAATTCATAAAAATTGAAACATCATGTATTAGAGCTTAACTACAAGATATAGTTGTGAAAAAATATAGAATCTTGTTCACAAATCATTTCGCATTAACTCATGAGATTCATCACCTTTCCCTAATTCATTGGATCCCTGTATAATTCTAGGTTCATCCATCACACTCAAATATTCATATTGTGCTATATAATTCCAGGAACACCCGTCACATCATAAAATTTTGATTATCATGCATGCCACATATATCAATAATGAACATAAATAACCCATGTAAAGGAAAATTTTTTATCTCATAAGGACACATTCAAAAACTTTGGGTTCCTAAAATAATGAGGGAATTCCATACATGATACAAGAACCACAAACCTTGAGTGAGAAGTAAAAGGTGTGTTTTTGAAAGAAGAGTTGTTTTGTAAAACATTTTTTTTGACATGACCTCTAGTGGAAAACATGTAATTAACAAAAATGGTATGATAATGATTAAAAAATTATTTTTAAGGAGTAAATATACCAAAAATGGGGTGAAATAGGGAGAACATGAAGAAAGAAGGTTGGGTTCGAAAATTTCACATTACCATGTATCCATACACATTCTTCACTTTATTTTCCTATATAATGAATTTATATTCATTAATTAGAAATCCATAAACCTTTTATATAATAATATGGTTCATTATGTATTCATTAGGTTCTTTTATGGGCCTTTTGATGTGTTATAGAGTCTAAATACACTATTTGGGAGTGTTCCTTTTCTTAGTTTTCATGAATGGTTCACTTATACATGTGAATGGACGTTTTTGTAGAACATGGATAAACATATAGAACATATATTACATGTTACTAATGATATTACATGAGTTTATATGATCTTATAAATAATTATGTTATATACCATGTGTAGTGACCCAAATTTCTGAATAATATTTGTTTCCTAAATTTTTGTGTTATTTTATTTTATACTCAACAAAACTATATCGTTTAATTAATAAAGTGAGTATAATTAAAATGAGACCATTGGGTTTCAACTATTATATGATCTTTGGTCAATATGACCATTAGAAACTATAATCTTAACATTATGATTAATGTTTATAAATATAAATGATCATGGTTAATTAAGACAAAAAGAAGAGTTGATATCCTCATCAAATAGACTATGTCCTTAAAAGCCCATTTTTCAGAGGTTGGGAAGGAGGTGGCTTCATTGGGCTTTGCTCTAGACCAAATCCCAACCAAACTCCAACATGTTAATCTTGATATGAATCAATTAGGGGAGAAGTTCAAGCTGATAGATATAACCACTCGAGAAATGTTGTACGAGCCTCCCCAAGATTGTATCACCTCAACACACCTTACACTTAGGTCTTATGTAGGTGTTATAATGAGGTATGTAACGAGGCCTTTGTTACTTTGTGTAATCCTTTTGTATAAATAAAATTTTTATTTATTCTTATGGTAAAATTTTTAAAATTTAAATATTAAGAAAAATATATTATGGATTTATAGAAGTTCAATATTATTGATGAATATTTGAAAAGTGTAATTTTAAATATTTTTTAATACTTTAAATAATTAATAATTTGAAATAATTTTTAAAAATATGGTCTTCTAAAGTTGTGATAAGTAAGAAATTTAGATTCTAATAAGATCAACATAATTTTTGGATAATAGATAATTTTGAATAGTAATATCCTTATGAATAGTAATGTGACCAATAGAATAGTAACCTCACATAATTAAGTATAAATAAAATTTAGGCATCATGAATTGTAATGTGACATAATTTCATTAGTAAATAACTATTTCAGAAATTATTAGTTAAGTATTAGTATATTTTGGGTAAATAATGTTTTTACATAAAAATTAAATATCTCATAATTATTAAATTATTTTAATAAAATTGAGTATATTTTTCAATTTAGAGAATTAAAATTAGGTTAGGGTGAATTTATGATATTTTCATAAAATATTTTGTTTTTCGGTGAATAGTGAAAATACAATTTTGAGTTTCAGTGTGTTTAATTACATCATTAATGATGAAATCATTACGTAATAATTCTGGACGACTTGTGTACAATAAGATATGTTATGAGGAGTCCCAAGTGGCTAATACCTTGGGAAAATACTGTGTTCAAGCCCATTGTTTTGCAAATATCACTGATGAAGTGCCCCATTGAAATTAATAAAATATTCCCACACTTTTTCTATAAATACAAACCCATTCCTTAATTCCATTCAATTAAAATTAATCCACAATGAATCTATGGTATTTTTACCACCCTAGGAGACCTCCCAATCTGTTTTGAAGCCCCCAAGGTCCCAAACATCATGTTTTAGGAGTTACACCATAAGGTAAGGGAACCTTTCACCGTCCACTTTTTTTCATGACTTCCTTTATGTTATGTTTTATAGTTTCCATTTAATTATTTCACGGTATGTTCTTATATTTCCTTATTACTGTCCATTTTATTTCCAAAATATGAGAGACCCTTTTTTCTCTCATCAACTGATTTTATTAATTTCTATGTGACGTCATTAGGATGAAAAAGTTTTGTAAAATAAATCACATCTTATATTTTCTTTCAAGTTTCCTTTTTTATGTGGTATGTCATTAAAACACCCATACCATTATCTTATTTAAATATCATTTTGTCCATAGACTATATTGTGAGTTATTTATTAATGTGTGACTCTTTTCCCCCGGTTTTTAATGTTTTCTAAAACCATGTTATATAGCTGTTATGCTGCAAAATTTTCTTTTCAAAATATATCTCTCTTTTTATCATGAAATTATCTTATTTTATTTTAATGAACAGAAAATCCTATTTCATTTATAGGGGTATTCATAATGACATCAAAATGATATATTTTATTTTGGAATTGACATACATGTATCCCTCATTCCTTTTCCATGGGTTATAAATGACATGACGATCATGTTTTTAAGAACCTTTAAAACATCACGATTTAGAAATGAAACCCATTTCCTTTATTCTTTTTTGGTTATTTATGATATTTTTGTTTATGATAAATGTGGATCACTAGAAAATTAATAAATATTATGGGTGCTACTTGATAGTTCTCTAATTCATTGGGTAAATAATATAATATCTAGAGATGCCATGTTTTACGATACCCTGGTGAATACACTTGGTAAATTTTTATGACCACATGGGGTTGGAACATGGTGATATTTTCATGAATGTCTAAATTAAATGTTGTAGCCACATTTTCATGTTATGAATAAATTTATTATTTCTATGATATGCCTATTTATCATTCCTTTATGATATCCCTCATGTTATTTTTGATATCACTCAACTTCACATGTAAACTGTTTCACTTGTTTTCCTTACATGGACTTCTCCTCACCCTTTACTTTGATGTATGTATCTAGGTTATGAGATGCAGTAATTTTAATTAATAATGACCTATGTTTAATCCTTAAAAGTGGATTATAAAAATGTTGTATGTTTTCATGTATTTTGTTCTGGATTTCCCAGAAACAAGTCTTAAAAGATTATTAGTTTGTAAAATGTAATGAAAAGTTATGCAATAGAGAGGCTAGATTCCATAGTTAGTATCAAAGGATAGTTTTGTAATTTTTGTAATTAGGCTATGAAAGTATTAAGAGGAACCCTATAAAAAAATTTAAATATAGGAAAACTTCCTGGTATTTTGGTGAAATATTAAGTAAGTGGTTTCTGAATAAAGAAATCCATGTCAGGATATGGACAAGAAGATAGGGATATGGAACAGATGAATCTTGGTGTGAAAACTCCAAAAAGGAGTTTTGGGCTTCACTTGGGGTATCATGGTATATCACAACAAGTATTTATACACTCCTGGTTTGACACTCCCGGGGGATATGTTTTGTTAATCAAAATCTTTTTTTTGAATAATTTTGAAGGATTTATGGAGAAATGTAATTGTTTAAGAAAGAAGTATTAAGACATAAAATAATTTATTGTTAAAAGATTCATTAATGAAATAATCTTATAACTAAGGTTTTATTCTTTTAGAAAATGGAGGGAAATAGGAGAAACCGTGGAAATGGTGTCTATAATGGACCTTGTGCTGACGACCCTCTAATGGAAGCTGGAATGGAAAATTTCATTAGGATGATGAACCAAATGACTAATGTCATGGGAAATAACTTGAATCAAGCGGAGAGAACGATCTTACCACCAAGGGAAAAAATTATATTGAGTCTTTTATGTGATGATTCCCACCAAACTTTAGTGGATCTACCGACCCATTGATTTCTGAACAGTTTATCAGCTCTATCGATAAGATATTTTTTGTGCTCTACTATTTGGAATAAGAGAAGGTAACCTTGGATATTTACCTCTTAGAGGGAGAATCTGATCCATGGTGGGTACTATTTAAAAACACAAGGCCAAAACTGTAAGTTGAAATATGAAGTGGGAAGTGTTTCAAGGGATCTTCTTCAAAAAGTATTTCCATCGATCAATGAAAATAAAAATAAGGAAATAATTTGTTGAGATAAAGCAGAAGGAGAATGAATCTATTAGAATCTACGAGCTAAACATCTCAAGGATTTAACATTATACTGATTTATTTATCATGGATCCAAATGGGAAGTTTGATAGATTCATTAGTGGACTAATACCTCATTTGTGGAAGAATCTAGCCAACAAAGACTATGATAGCTATGAGGAGATTGTACAAAGTGCAATGAAAGTAAAACTGGAGTTTGGTGAGACGCAATGGTCTCATAAATCTAATTAAAAGAAAAGATCAATGGAGCCCAACATTGGGAGGACCTTTGATTAGGGAAGAGGAGACTAGAAAGTGAAATGTCCCTTGATTAATATGTGTTGGAAGAAGCATTCAGGGAACTCCCTGGTCAGGAGCGATGTTCTACAAGTGTGGAAGAGATGTCTATATTTCAAAGAATTTTCATAGTGAGGTGAAGCCTCAACATCCCAGCACTAAAGACAAAAGGAAGATGGTGCATACCCTACATTATGTCCAATTCTATATGTGTATACTACATGGGTACTTTTCCAGTCACTTTCCAAATCCGAGGGAAGTGGAGGGGAATCAGCATCATCCTCAGTAAAGGCCAAGGGATCAAGGTTATGATTTTTCTATCACTACAGCTGAATTTGATGTGCCAAATGATGTGGTGGAAGGTACTATTTTTGTTCACACAATGCTAGAAGGTACTCTGTTTGATTCTGGTTCTACGCATTCCATTATTTCCTCCATGTTTTTATAGTGTTTAGAATAAACCCCTGATTTTCTAAAATTAGAGTTATCTTCCAATACTCTTGGTGGGATTATCCAAGCATCATCACGGTTTAGAAACTCTAGAATTTCTTTTAGTGAGCACAATCATATCACAAATCTAGTAGTCATTCCCATGCTAGAATTCAACATTATAATAAGGATGGAATTCCTCTCAAAGTATAATCCAATGATCAAATCTAGAAGTAATGAAATCTCAGTAGTCATGAATGGAATGCCTACAGTTATCTTCCAAGGATAGATATCTCAACCTGATCTTTGTCTAGACGAACCTCTTATATATTTTTTATGGACTAGATTAGTGAATAAGAATAATGAAATGAGAGTATATGGATAGAAAATGTCCCCATCATCTTGGAATACATTGATGTGTTTCCTAAGGAGTTACCTGGACCTACCTTGGAAAGAGAGGTAGAGTTCTCCATTGAACACATACATGGAACGCATCCGATATCAAAGACCCCATATAGGATATAAAATGTGTAGCTTGAGGAAATAAAGAAAACACTACAAATATTTTGGAAAAGGGGTTTACCCAACCGAGTGTGTCTCCTTGGGGAGAACCTATTCTCTTTGGGAAGAATAAGGATGTATCAATGCCGGTATGCATTGATTATTGAGAATTTTATGGGATCATAGTGACAAAATACCCGCTTCCATGAATTGATGACTTATTTGACCCACTCTGTGAGGCTCAATTCTTCTCTAAGTTTGATCTCCATTCTGGTTATCATCAATTGAGGGTGAAGAAAGACGTTATTTCAAAAAAATCATTCCGATCAAGATATGGGCATTATGAGTTTGTTTTTATGCCCTTCGGGCTGACTAATTCACATACTATTTTTATGGATTTGATGAATAGAGTGTCTGAGGACTATCTTGACATCTTTGTGGTAGATTTTATTGTTGATATTTTGATATATTCAAAAATACGAAAGGATCATGAGGATTATGTAAGAGTAATTTTTCAAACACAATAGGAAGAGTGGATTTTTGGAAAGTTTATAAATAGTGACTTTTGGTTACAATAAGTTTCTTTCTTGGGGGACATTATAACCAATGGAAGAATCAGAGTTGAACCTGCAAAGACAAAGTTTGTAGAGGAGTGGCCTTAGCCTACAAAAATAACTGAGATTCGTAGTTTCTTTGGATTATTAAGATATTATAGAGGTTTGTGAAACAAATTTCACCACTCTATAATCCATTAACCAAGATAACTTGAAAAGTTTTTATGTTCAGTTGGAAAAAGAAGTGCGAGGATGGTTTCCAAGGGCTGAAGAAGAGCATGGTTAATGAAACCATGTTAGCATTACTTTCAAATGGAGAAGGATTCATTATTTTTAGTAATGTATCTCTGAAAGGGATTGGATGTGTCCTCATGAAGCATGAAAAAATAATTTCTTATGCATCTCAATAGTTGAAGACTCATGAGCAGAACTATCCTATGCATGGTATGGATAGGGCTATGGTCATTATTTCTCCGAAGATGTGGAGGCACTATAATTATGGGGATAAACATTATATATACAAAAACTATCAAATTTAGAAGTATATTTTCACAAAATAGGAATTTAACATGGTACAAAGTATATGGTGGGAAATTATTAAAGATAATGATTGTTCAAGTCATTTTTATCCTAGAAGTGAAACCAATGTCGATTATGCAATAAGAAGGAAAGACCTAGCTGTTCTGTCCAAAATGAGGATTCAAAGAGATCCTTTGATCAATGAACTAGTAAAGATAGACATGGGAATTATAAGGAGATGTTAAATCATCAACCTTTACCCAAATTATTTCTCAATCGTCATTACTAGATAATAATAAAAATGTTCAGATAGAATATCCTTTGTTACAGAATAATTTTGCAGCTATAAAGGATGGGAAGTTTCTTAAGTTCAGTGTTGATCAAGAAGGTATACTAAAATTTTGTACAAGACTATGTCTTCCCTCTTTTCTAAAAATAAAGAAGGAGATGATGGTTGAAGCTCATAAATCTAGTTTCTATATACATAATGGGAGTACAAAAATGTATAGATACCTTCGTGATCATTATTAATGGGATAATATGAAAAGGGAGATTGAGGACTACACTACAAGGTTCCTAGTAAGTCAATAAGTGAAGGAAAAGAGACAAATTTATAAAGGGGTATTACAACCACTACCCATACCATCATGGAAGTGATATAATATCACTATGGAATTTTTAGTGGTCTCATGAGAACATCCAAAGGAAAAAATGTTATTAGAGTTATTGTGGACTGTCTCACCAAGACATCCCATTTTATCTCTATTTGTGAAGATATATCTCTTGATAAACGTGGCAGAATTTATGTGAAGGATGTGGTAAGGTTGCATTGAGTTCCACGTTCTATCTTATCTGATCATGATCTATGGTTCATATCAATGTTATGGAAAAGTATTCAACATATTATATGTAACAAATTTAATTTCAGTACGGCCTATCACCCCCATACTGATGGAGAATCTAAAAGGAATATTCAAACTCTTAAAGACAGTCTAAGAACATGCTCAATAGATTTTAATGGTGGATGGGATAAACATCTCCCATTAGTTGAGTTATCTTACAACAACAGATTTCACTCGAGTATTCAAATAGAACCCTATACATCTCTATATAGGAAGAAATGCAGAACTTTTACTTTTAGGGATTATGTTGGTGGGAGAACACTTTTGGGGCTTGATCTTGTGCAAGAGATTACATAAAAGGTTCATGCTGTCAAGAAACACATTAATGATTCTCATAGATGGAAAAAGAGCTATGCTGAAAACCATTTAAGGGACATGGTTTTTGATGTTGGTAACAAATTATTTCTTCGAATTTCACCCAGGAAGAGAATCATGAGGTTTGGGAAGAAAGGGACGATATTCCCAATGTACACCCTATTAAATCCTTGATCGCGCGGAAGCATTGTCATATCAGATTCCACTTCTTCAAAATCTAGAACAAGTTTTTGATGCCTTCCACGTATCCTTATTGAGGAAGTACATACATGACCCATCACATGTACTAAATATAGAGGGGGTACAACTGGAACATTAACCCTCTTTTGAAGAGTAGCTGGTGGAGATATTGGATCCTAGGGGCAAGGCTCTATGAAACAAGACTACCAACATTGTTAAGGAGTTGTGGAGGAACCACAAACTTGAAGAAGGCACGTGGGAACCAGAGGACTCTATGATGTAGAAGTACCCACACCTTTTCTCTTCTGAGGGTACGAGTTAAAATTTCAGGGATGTAATTTCTTATGGGTGGAATAATGTAATGACCCAATCTATTGAATAATATTTGTTTATTTAATTGATGTATTATTTTATTTTATACTCAACAAAACTATATCATTTAATTAATGAAGTTAGTATAATTAAAATGATTCCTTTGGGTTTTGACTATTATATGACTGTTGGTCAGTATGACCACTGGAAACTATTCTCTTAATGTTATGATTATTGTTTATAAATACAAATTATAATGTTTAATTAATATGGAAAGAAGATTAAATGGCCTCATCCTGTAGACTCGGGCTATAATAATCTCATCTGTTTAATCTTGGGTAGTAGGTGGAATCGCTGGGCTTTACTCTAGACCAAACCCAAGACAAACTAAAACATGTTACTCTTGAATGGAATCTCATACAAGAGAAGTTCAAGCTAATAGAAATCACTACTCAAGCAGTGTTTTGTAGCCGCCCCATGATTATATCCCCATATAACACCATACACTAAGGTCCTATGGATGTGTTATAAGGGGCCATGTAAGGAGGTCTTATTTACTTTGTTTAATCCTTTTGTATAAATAAAATTATTATTTCTTATTATGGAAACATTTGTGAATTTCAAATATCAAGATAAATATAGGTCAAATTTATTAAAGATCCAAATTAGTGATGAATTTTGGATAAAGGGTATTTCAAGTTTTTTGATACATTAAATAATTAATATTCTGAAATGATTTCTAAAAAAATGGTCTTCTACAATTTTGATTAGTAATAAATTTAGATTCTAATAAGATCAACTTTGTTTTTGGTGAATAATAAATTGTGAATAGAAATATTACCCATATGAATATTAATGTGACCAATGGAAGAGTGACCTCAATTAATTAAGTATAAATATAATTTAGGAATCTAGAAAGGTAATGTGATATAATTTCATAAGTAAGTAACTATTTCATAAGTTATTAGTTAAGTATTTTTATATTTTTAGGTAAATAGTTTTTTTACATAAAAAATCAATTATCTCAAAATTATATAATTATGTTTATAAAATGGAGATCATTTTTGAATTTAAAGAATTGACATTTGTTTAGGGTGAATTTATTATATTTTTATTAAATGTTTTGTTTTTTCATGAATAATAAAAATACAGTTTTTAGATTTGGTGTGTTTAATGACATCATTAATGATGTAATCATGATTTCATAATTATTGTAGAATTGTTTATAGTAAGATATGTTTTGAGGTTCCCCAAGTGGCCAATACCTTGGGAAAATACCACGGGCAAGCCCATGGTTTTTCAAATACCATTGATGAGGCTTTCCTTGAAAATTAATAAAATATTCCCTCACTTTTTATATAAATACCAACCCAATCCATCATTACATTCATTAAAAATTCATCATAAATGAAGCCCCAGTTTTTTTACATCCCCTGGATCCCTCCCAAGGTTTCATCAATCCCCCAAGTTCCCAACTTTCATGGTTTAGGAGTTACACCACAAGGTTAGGGATCCTTTCACCCTTACCTTTTTCTCATGACTTCCTTTATGTTAGGTCTTTTAGTTTCCATTTTATTATGTGGGGTATGATATTATATATAATTATTAATTTTAATTTCATTTACAATTTATTAGAGACCCTTTTCTCTCTCATCAACTGATTTAATGAATTTTTAGGTGATGTTGTTAGGCGGCCGGATTTTTGTAAAAGAAATCGCATATTCTCTTTTCTCTTATGTTTCCTTTTTATCTAGTATACGAATAAAACATACATACAATGATCTTATTTAAATTTTATTTTGTCTATATACGTCATTATGAGTTATTTATGAGTGTTTAAACCTTGTACCCTCCCTTTTTAATGTTTTCTAAAACCATGTTATATTATTGTTTTGGTGTATAAATTTCGTCTCAAAATCTCTCTCTCTTTTTCTCAAGAAGTTATCTTATTTATGTATATAATACCCAAATCTATTTACTTTCTAGGGGTATTCATAAAGACATAAAAATGAAATAATTTATTCTAGAATTGACATACATGACACCCTCATTCCTTTTCCCTTGGTTATAAATGACATAATTGATATGTTTCTAAGAACTTTTAAAACATCATGATTTTTAAATGGAACCCATTTATTTTATTATTTTTGGGTTATTCGTGAAATGTTTGTTTATGATAAATGTGGATCACATGAAAATAAATACATATGAAGGGTTTCCGTTGATAGAGATCCAATGTAGTGGGTAAAGAATATAATCTCTTGAGATGACATGTTTTATGATACCTTGGTGAAGAACATTGGTAATTTTTTATGACACCATAGGGATTGACATTGGTGATATATTCATGAATGTATAAATTAAATGTTTTAGTCATATTTTCATGTTATGATTCAAGTTATTATTGCTATGATATTCCTCTTTATCATTATTTTATGATATAACTCGTGTTCTTTTTGATATCGCTCAAGTTGACATGCAAACTATTTCACTTGTTTTATTAATGGGCCTAATGCTCATCAGTTTCTTTGATGTATGTCTCTATATTATGAGATGATATAATTTTACTTAGGATTAAACTATGGTAAATCCTTAAAAGTGGATTAAAAGAATGATTTATTTTTTCATGTATTTTGTTCCTAATTTTTAATACACTAATCTTTAATGATCCTATATTTTTAAAATGTAATGAATAATTATGTAATAAAATGTAAGTATTTCATACCATTGGATGAATCATTAGTTAAAATTTAATGATGAATGATTTAGGTTAATTAGGGAGGATTTTGGATCACAACAAACATGTTTTTTATCAATTACTATTATGAATAAAAGATGTTTACAAAACATAAATGAGTTTAAAAAATACATAATGGAATCTAGTTTCAGCCACTTAATGGTTTAATTTACATCATTTAAGAAGTTAAAGGAAAATGGATGTGTATTTTCCATGATGTAGGTAAATTAACACATCATGGGTATCAATTTATTTTTTGTAAAGAGAGAGAGGGAGGGAGGAGTATAATGAATAATCATTCATTAAAAAGATATCATACCATTATATCAATAATACTAAAGTTATAATGACATTAGGAAAACATAACTTCTAGATAAGAGAAGAAAAGAAAAGAAATTTGAAAAGAAATTGATAGAAAAGAGAGAGAAATACCTCTTGAATTTATCTTTTTTGAGAGCCTCTTTAGAAAAGAGGTTTTGGTATTTTCATCAGACCAAGGGTTGATGGACGTGTGGAAGGTGCTATGGAAGATCTATGGGAAACATTTGGATAATACTTGATGTTTGAGGGGTGTGATGAAATGTGGGTATTAGGGGAGGTATTAATAGTGGAGGGGAGAGGGGTTTTTACAATACTATATTCAGAAATTAATTATTTCCCCACAAGATAAGAAAAAGTCATGATTCCATGACTAAATTGAGTAACATTATCATGTGAGTTCAATATAATTGGGCTTACATTAGCATAACATCATCCATGACTCTATTATTAATGTATTTAGCTTATTTTGTAAATTACAGTCTTTCACTATTCATCAAAAATTGAAGTAGATCAGAAATTTACTAAAAATTCACCCCAACCATTTTTTCATGCGTATAATCAAAAAATAAACTCCATTTTGTAAGGAAAAATCTATATATGATTAATTTAAATTTTAATTAAAATCACAATTTACTTGTAAAATACATATTTTAAAATTAAAACTGATTTTATAATACTTTCAAAAATTACATAAGGTCATATAAAATTATATTAAAACTAGAAGGCATATAATTGTTAATTTATGAACACATTTTAGGAAAATACTATTTATTTTAAATTAATTGGTTAATTTAAATAATTATTTATGACTTATAAAAATACCAATACTTTTACTATGGTTATATTGTCACTTATAAGATGCCTAAATTTAATTTATACATTCATGGGTGATGTTATTATACCTTTGGAAGATTAAAAATTCATAATTGTTATATTATAATTCATATGGGTAGGTCACTATTAAAAAAAATTATGTTTTTCTTATTGGACTCCAATCATCTTACTGATCACAACTGTGTATGTCATATTTTAAAAATTCAAAACATTGAAGTGGAAAATATATGTCTAACAGTCACATAATAGATCATTTAAGCATGATGGGGCATTTGGTTTCCTGGTGTGATTTTATATGATTATGACATTACTATATGAAAAGAGAAATTTCATTGATAAAAGATTGGGTTGTTACACAGTGACATCTAGATTTTCAATCCTAGACCCAAATGAAACATGATATGAAAGAGTATATTCTCTTATGAATGTGTCAGATCCACATGAGGAGATAAAATACAAGTTCACCCCTTATACATAAACTTTCTCCTGATAAGAACAACTTGTGGCTTGATTCTTACTTTGAAAAGATATGTAGTGACACTTGGTCTCTATACCATAGTCCAAACACAATATTCAATTGATATTCATATTAAATTCCCTAATGTCCTTACTGCAAGACTCTAAACTGCACAATATAATGTCCTTGTTGCATGACTTTAAATTGCACGTTACCCAGAGAACTAAGCATGTCTTGATTCTTATCCCATTGAGGTATGTAGTAAAGACATGGCCTTAGATCCTAGCCCTAGCCACACGATAAAAGAATATTTTCCCCCTCCTTTATATAATCAAAAATCTATATAGAAACTTTTATTTTGGATCCTCTCCTTAGAGATCCCACCATGGAAACAAATGATGTCCTCATTATACATATGAGTCAGATCTATGTAAGAGTCTCCAAACACGTGGCCAATATGATTCCAAATAATTCTCTTATGCATTGGAAATTGTCTAAAGAACATATTATAAACCTAATATTTAATACTTTCAGATATTTATAATATTCCCTTATATTTTAGTGATATAATGTCTAATACCTAAGAGGTTTTTTTCATGACAATGCAGTACGTTCACCTAGGTGGCCTTGCATAAGACACCCACATAATCGGCCTGTCAGCCAAACGATTCCACTTTTTGACTATATCAAATATTCCTCAGTGGGACCTATATTATATGAACCCTGTAATTGGATTGTTAAATAGAGGTAACTTAATTATTGTGATAAGACTCTTTTGTCCCCTCTAAGATTTGATGACGATATGTATGAACCTGTATTTTGACGTGGTCATCCTTTGCATAATTTTTCCATATCCTTTCTCCAGACCTATGATCCTTCAAGACTATGATTTAAATCTCTCCCCTTCACTTGTTCAAAAAAAACTGGAATAACAAGATACATTTGATTACATATCATTCAATATTTCCATAATATCATAGTCCTAGTCTTATGAACTAATACTAAAGACACCATACATCTGATGTTTGGATCAGACGTTCATTGAAATTCTAATTTTATGATTCTTTGGAAATCATGATCGCAAATACTCTTCCTATATTCGGGAACTTTTTTCCATAAACTAGAACTCATTCATGAGAAAATACAAATGTCCATAAACTTTCATCAAATTTTAGCAACAGAATGTCATAATTATTGAGAGCTCCTTTACCTGACAATATTGTATGTGCCTTAGTAGTCCTTGCATAAAATCTGCCAATATAATGGTCCTGTCAACATAAGGATGCCACTATTGAATATATATCACATTTCCTAGTTAGACATACATAATACATATCCCATAATATGTTTATCAAATAACGGTAACATTATTTTTGGAAGATACCTCCTCTAATGACTTTACCCCTTTTCTGATGCCATTCAACAGATACAAAAATTCCCAAATCAATGTTTGAAATTCTTTGTTTCTATACATGAATATGATATAACATTTCTAGGAAAATTACTTATAAATTGGAGACTCTTAAACCTATGGTCAAAGATAAAGACCATAAATTAATTCCCCCATAATTTTCTTGCTTCATGACATTAAACTGCACAACATACAATTATAAATCCCTTAATGTCTTTATTATATGACTTCAAACTACATTGCATTATGTCTTTTCTGCATGACTTTAAACTACATGATATAATTTCATGGTTGTAGAACTTTAAACAGCACTACACCATCATACTTTTTCATAAAATAACCTTATACTTCTGACTTTGGTTATTTAAAAAAATTTACACACATTTACATGTCAAATCTATGTATAAGTGGGTCATCATTCATGACCTATGTTGGAATAGATGGCCCATTTTTAATTTTAGACATCTTTCATTGGAAAATCCACCCACTTTGAACTTGAGACATCCAAATCATAAACACCTTTTTATATCAATAATAAAATATCAATATTTTTATGAATTCCTTTATATTACAATGCAGTACATGCCCCAGTTGGCCTTCCATAAGTCACCCACATAATAGGCCTATCAGCCTAAGGTTTCCACTATTTGGATATGTAGCACATTCCCTAGTTGGAACTATATAATTCAACCCCCATAATAGGTTTTTAAAATAATGGTAAATTCATTCTTGGATGAGACTCACTCTATTTCAATACCGCATGTTTTAGATTTATTGAGCATAATAATAATGACTCATGTTTCCTCTCTGAAATATATGAGGATTATTTGGACCTTCCTATCCATTAGACTTTTTTGGGTTCTAATTTCAAAATTCATGGTCCAAGCTATTTGACCTAAAACATTATATTTACTATACTAACATATATGGCTTTAAACATAACATTAAAATATACATATCTACATATAGGACCAAAAAAATATAACAATAATTCTCTATAATCTTATCCCCATAATCTTACTTTAGGACTAGACCACCTTTTTAGTTAGATCCAATCATGGGTGGTGTTATTGACACTCTTCTTTAATAAGGGAAGAAAAAAAAGATTATGAAGAGCACTTGGGATATATTAAAGTTTCATGTAAATTAAAAGGTAGAAATGAAATTTAGTTAAAAGGACCTATGCTGCATACCTACACACAATAAGTCCTACCAATACATCCTAAATCCATAGCCCCTTTGATAAGAACCTACGAAGAGGACCTACCCTGAGGGACCTATTTGGTGGTATATGTTTTACACCCATGAATGGAAGAGATACACTATGGAGTTATGCCAAATCTCTATGTAGACAACCTACCATCAACCAGGTCCCCCCTTGTCTATTAATAGGACCCTTGGGCTCCCCATTTGAACAACTAGAAAAGTCAAAATAAATAAGGAAAGGTTCATCACAAAACTCCTTTACCCAGGTCCACTATAATTTTATAAGGTAGCTCTATAAAGAAATATATAATAGAGAATTAATAGGGATTAAAATGATTAAATTACCTTCAGGGTCTAAAATACAAGATAATTTTTTGAGTACCCTCCTTTTAGAAGATAAGTCACCAAAAAAAGGTCTTTTACTTAAGTGAAGACTAGCAGATCATTCTTCCAAGGACATAAACATACACCTAGGGTGCTTAAGTTAAAACCTCACCCAAGTTTTGTTCTCTTGGTAATAAATTTCCAAAGGCATATCAAGCTTTCATAGGCTTATCTTTCATGTTTAAAGAATTTTTAAGTACCACCTAGGAACTTTGCGGTATATCTACGTGGCATACCTACACGACATACCTGTGAAAACCATCTATGATAGATATCCTTGAAGGTCTCTTCTAAGACACCAATGGAAGGGAATATCCTTCCTTAGATCCCTTTTCTAAAATGGACAATGTTGAAACCACCACCAAGACCTCATTATTAACCAAAACTTCAAGAAAAGAACTCCAACATGTCTACCATTTGGGTTTGTATTTCTACGATTAGAGGTTTCTAAATTTTTTATTATAATGGAGTCATGACTCATGGGAATTCTATATGTTTGAATATATATGGTCACAAGAACCCTTACCATATAGACAATGTTGTGGAGTTCCAAATCTCAGATTTTGGAGATCGAACTCTGTCTATCCCCTCTCATTTCTAGGATCCAAAGCCCCCCAATCTCTAGTAAGGAGATTGAGGACCACAATCGATTTTCCCATTGACAATGGAATAATATCCTCCCCCACAATTGGACCGATTAGGGTATCCATACTAGTGTAATCCCTTGAAATTTCATATATGTGGTAGCAGTCTTACCCCTCTCTACACCCTTCACCTTCACCGCTTCCATACATTGGACCCTCACCCAATATAAAGAGAATATGGGAATGTGACGTAGCCATGACCATTTCTTCTATAAGCCCAACCTCTTCCATCATAAAAGGAGAAATTGTGATGTTTATTGAAAATTTCACATCCTATTGTTTCCCACACCGAGTATGAATCATGTGGGATTAGAGGTTTGTAATGATCAAGACATTCACACAATCAACTTGATTGAATGAACTGTGAGAACTTTTACTCCCACCATAACTTGGATATATAGGAATCCTTTACCTAGAGGTCGAGCTCACTCGACATCCTCCTCAGGAATCCAATAATAATTCTATTAATCTATGCATCCTCCTTTAGTGTAAGCCCTAAATTAAGTCCCCCTTAAATCTCCATGAGTTAAGACATCTCTCATAGACCTTGTTATAAGGGAATACTCTTTTTGATTAAGCCCCCCTCCAATTTCTCTCAAGGAATCATATTCCCCAACGAGACTTACCGAACTACATGGGATTTGGTTCCCATCTAAATGAGATATGTAGGAATCCTCCTTGAGGTTTAAACCCAATACCCCCAAATCAACTATGTTGTCTCTGGGAGACATTCATAGTAGGGTCTAATAAAAATTGAGACTTATATAATTTTAGGTTCCTAGGGTTTCTTAGGAATAAATCCCACACCATGCATTGAATAGGAACCTTCCGCCTAGATATCCTTTCCACATTATGTTAAACAATATAAATGGGTCCTTTTCACACAGCCTTAAAAGGTAGGATGTGTCCCATTAAGCAGCATCAAACTACATAGTTTCAGATTTCATTCATAAGGATACATAGGAAGCTCATTTATGTATTTTTTCCCAACATGAAAACAACTTATGTCTTCTTGGATGATGATAAATATCCAAGTGCCCCACCAAGTGTCTTAGAAACCAGAATTGTCCTAATAACGACCAAAGAATAATGACTAAAGAATATCTAAGTAATATTTGAGAGGGTATCATTGTTGGAGAACATAGAAAAAATATAGATATTTTCATTGATGTAGAACCTCAAATACATAAAAATGATTATGATTTTCATACATTCTAATAATTGATTGAAAAATTCTTGGGAAAACAACCTCTTCTTGGTAAATTAATAAGGATTCTTGAACATATCTTAAATGTATAAAAGCATCCTAGAGTAGGCAATAATTCCCCTCAACGAGGTGTGATGAGTCCAACCTCATGTCCTACCAACCAATTTGAGTTATAAAACATCATGGGTCATAATAATTAATGATAGTCTACCTTTGGAAAGAAGGTCCCATTGGATATAGAAGCATTGGGTGTTTCCTTTTCCGTAAACAAATCTAATTGAAACTATTCAGAAATAGCGATTCCTACACAGAACACACTTTTTTGAGGGAAATAGTCTTTTAGAAGGATTTGAACCCATGGAAATGAAAATGGATATATTTAACTTAAATATTTGATTTTTACCAATCTAATACACTTGGTAAACTAAATTTTGTTACTTATTATCTTAGATGGATATTGTCTTCAAAATCCATGAATGAATATAGTGATTAGTGGAACTAAATCAACCTATATAATGAAATTAAACGAGATGTAAATGATGAAAATGGTGGGATGTTTCTAGAAAAAGATCAATTGAAACCTTATATTGTTGAACTAATTAATTAAGGGAAATTAAGAGATGAGGAGATTCAACATATTGAGAGAATTATGTTTTTTGGGGAGAACACAAATGAGTGGTATATATCTCTTGAGGGAATTACCTATTTCTAGTTCCTTTATATGGTTCCTCTATCTATGAAAAAAATTGATTAATTGTTTAAATATTTAATATTGGTAAGTCCATGAAATAAAAAATAATATGTACTATGACATGGGGAACATATATTATGGTATAGGAATAAGACATGACCCTATGGATTTGGAATCATGAATCTATTTTTATCATCATATTAATGTAGAGAATCAAAATCCATATATTTTTATTCAATTTATACCCATTCAAATCAATAAAGTGGGACAAAATATAAGTTAAATTAATTATTATACTACCTATTACCCATCAAAGAAATAATTTTATTTGAGTTTTTATTTCCAGGTTGAAAGAATCATCTCATTTCATACTGAATAAAGTTAACACCAAAGTGGAGGATCATGAGAATTTATACATGAAGAGATCATGAAACCAAAAAGAGTGAACTTTTCTTTTATTTGGATATAAATACCTATTTTACCTTGTGATTATTTAAAATCCATAAATAGGGTATGAGATCCCATATAAAATTGAGTGTGACATATCTTCCAAATATGGATAGGACGAGAGAGTTGGATATCATGACCTTGAAGGATATGAATTTTAATTGTGTATTGGACTTCATCGGATAAGGGGATAAAAATATATCATTGGTTGAGTTTTGTTATAATAAATGATATCAAAATTCAATTTTGATGGTTCCTTTAAGAGGATTATATTATTGTCTATAACTGTTCCCCAATATTGAACCACGGTGGGTGATACTTCTCAAGTGGGAAAAAGTATCATCCAAGAGAAAAATAAACGATTTAGATTATCCATAAGTCATTAGGGATAGATTATATATGAAAAAATTACTATTATAATAATCATCTATATCATTTTTAGTTATTATTTTGTGATCAGTTCTTTTGAAAGTTATCACATAGTTTAAGTCACTAATGAATCAATAAGACGAGAAAGCTAACATTGAGGTATGTGAAACACTTTGAGATCATTAAAAGTATTAAGAATGTTTTCTAATATTTTTTCCCTTAGAAGAAATCTATTTATAACATATCCAATATTTATTAACTAAAAAATTTCCATCTTGTTCCCTCCCAAGAGTTGTGATTGGAAATGCTGGACTTGGAACTATATGTCATTGTGACTAAAAACTGATATATATTGTTGAATTCAAGATTAATATTCTATATGGATGATATATTCAATTAGTTTTTATAAAATTAAATAAAAGGAATGATTATCAGGATATTTGGGAGTATAAATATTTTTTTAGGAAAAAGTGGATTTATATTTTCTATGATTAATCTCCAAGTTGACTTACTAGGGATAAAAAGTGATATTGGTGGATAATTATCTTAGACATAGATTCATTTTTTAGGAACAATATTTATTATTTGTTTGTTTTTATCACTATTTACTCATTCTAGGGTGAATACCATTAATATTTAGAAAAACAGGGGGAGTAGTGAGATATGAATTGTTAATATATAGTTGGTGCATAGTTAGTAATATTTTCATAACCCAATTGTATATAGAGTGATCCCTTTGTGGCGAAATATTCTCTATTAATGAAACAATGTATCATATTCATATATAGTTTTGTAAAAAAATATGGATTAACTTCATATAGGCTACGTAGTATACAATTAGAAATACAAATGCATGTTAGTCTTATATGCCTAATAAAAACAACCCATGATCAATAAATGGATTCCAGTTTGATTTCCATGGTTAGTGAACACTTTACCAAACATTGTGGGTTTCTTAGAAATGATTAAAAAAATGTGAAATTACATTTTTTTTACAAAAATTTAACATAGTTTCCCCTTCATACTCCCCCATTCAAACCAATAAAACTCTCATTCATCAACTCCCTTACTCTTATTTGACTATTGTCCTTGATATCATATTAATTATTTACCATTTTTCACCATAAAGCTTCAAGTAAGTGGTTTATTCCTCAATTATGATATCTTTTTTACCATTACCATGGTTTTATTCTTTCGTTGTAGATATAATTTTTTATGGTTCATATTATAAGAATTCAATAATAATGGTTTTTTATGTTTGGGTATTATCTTATATCCTAAGGGAATTCCACCTCTTCTTATGTGGACTTAAACCATCATCTAGTGCTTTCATTTATTTAAGGTATTTAGTTCCCTAAATTTTTTTGATTTACATGGTTGGAAAAATATGGAAAGTGGTGGGGGCGGGGGTAGAGATCTTCTTTTAAGAAAATTAATGTAATAAATAAAATCAATACTGTGAATGATACTATGATATATTAGAATCATTATATATAACAAAATTAAATCATAGTAGAAGTTCAAATAAATAAATTAAGAAAAATTCAGTTGAAAAACAAATAATATAAAGTAAATAGATATAGAAATAATTAATATTGTAGTTTTGAAATAACACTCACATGTGACCTTGTGTCTCCTTCCTTCACGGAGTCTTGAGAGGGTACATCACCCATTGGTTTTAATGTTAATATTGAACAAAATAATTCACATTATTTTCAACGTATAAAGTATGAAACCAAGAACCCATTGGTTTAACATGAACCTAGAATAAAAAACCCATTCATTTGGATAGTGATGTATGGTACCAAATGAAGCCTCACTTTTGAATTAATATAGTAAAAAACTAATAATGAGAAAGAGGGAGGAAAGTGATGGTTATAATTTTTTTTAAACCTATTAGAATTCTATCTCAACTCTCAATAAAGGATAAAAAGTAGAAAAAATACTAGAGAGAGAGATTACAATTGAGGGAGATGGATCCAACGGGTTATAAAAAAAAGAACCAAGAATAAGAAATGTAAATAAAAATAAACAATATTAAAACAAATATATTAAATAAACATAATGAATTTTCTAGGAGATCGTGACTTTAGATGGCGCACTTTGATGTTCACAATTCCTATAAAGACCCAAACACCAATATCTCCAAGTCATTTGTTAATTTTTTCATTATCATAATGTAAAAGTAATCACATCCCAAATTGAATAAAACGTTTAGTAGTCTTGATAACATAAATGCATACTTGAATTTAAAATACATTTGAGAACATAAAATACATATAATGTTTTATTTGAGAAGGACATTATTTAAAATATAATATCCTTTTATATCAATCAAAAAACTTGTTTTGATATCTTGGGGAAAATTTAACCTAAGGGTTGATCACATATTCTCATTAATGGTAATAATACAATAGAATATATCATGTATAAATAAGGATAATAAATATAGAATGATAAATAACTGAAGAAAATTCCATTTAAACAATAACTTGAGGATAATATAGAAGGAATAAATGATGATCAAATAAAACGATATACATAATCACATGATCATGAAACTTATCCATGAATAATTTAACTAATCAAATAGTGACATGGAAATCAATAACTGATCTCATAATAAGGGAATGAATAGTGTTAGACAACATAAATAAACCATAAATACCTTTTACTAGATAGTTTAATTATGTTGGTACAAATCAATTTAATTTGGCCAAATAATTTTTCTCATAAGACCTACTAATGCATCAAAGGGATATGAAATTACAGTCCCCACTCATTAGTTAATAATCCCAATTTTTTACTCATATTAAAGGAATGAAACATAATCAACATAAACATTTGTATTGAAAAAAATATTGAAAATTTAAATACATACCCCAATAAATAAAAATAATCATATCCCATCCATAGTAATATGGTGAAATGTAATAAAATTGTACATCACCAATAAAACTGATCATAAACAATCTGGAGAAATAATAAGGATGGTATAAATACAACATATCACTATTGGATCATAAGTAAAATAAACATTTTATGTCCTTGATGAATTGGAACACTATAAAAATATCCTTTAAATCATTGTTATTTAAAATAGCCCTAAGAAGTTGAAAATCAAATTTTAGAAACAAATTTGACAATTTTTTTAAAAATAAATTACCTTCAAGAAATACTTGGACACAAAGAAAATAATATCTAATAAATTTAGTTTTAATTAATGTTAATTTTTATTCATTCCATAAAAATAAAACAAATATTCCTTTCACATTTTTGGTAGAATCCAAATTGGACTTGTTTTGGATAACAACCTGAGGATTCCATTCAGAACATTTTAAAAAAACTTTATAATAGGTAAAAATTTCTTCAGTTACTCATTTTTAAATTGTAAAAACATTTTAGAAAAAAAATTAGAAGACATGGATTTCGAAGAAAATTCATTTTTGAACAATAAGTAAAATAAAAACATATTTGTATAAAAAGGTTTTCTAAATTATTTCAAGAACCCAGGAATATAAAAATTGTTCTATTAATCAAAAATATCATTATTAAATATAGTTGAATAAAATTATTTATTTTTAATATATAAATATAAAATAATTTTCTATGGGAGACTTAAACATAAACAATCCCGAATAATGATGATATTGTGAAATAAACCCTTACCACTTCGGTAAATTTTGAATCTTAAGCCCCATGAAATAAATAAATTCAATTGAAACATTAAATACCATGAAGATAAAAATGTTCATGATATAACATATTAAATGGGGTAGGGTATACACCCCCAATGAAATAAGTGGGTAATATGACATATGTTTCACAGAAGTAAAAGTGTGATGAGAAAGCCATACCTCAAGTTCAAATTTATCCATATATTTCAGAATCTATTTTATAATTAATACAGGTTTATTATAAACATATTAATCAACCGTAATCAAATATATAATACCAAATATTACCCTCTTATAATAGTTTTCTATAGGTTTTTTAAAAATATTTCATTATATTTATTGTATCATGTATTAATTGCCTTGTTTCTTCATACATTTTGTTTCATAAATGATCTAGTTATTATAAATATGATATAAATTAATCATATATATAATTATAATAATATTTTAAATATTTTTTTCATTATATAAATCCTTATAACATTGAACATAGAAAATTAATCACATCGCTTCGTGGAGACGGTATGTCGTACAAACAGATGAGTAATTATTTATCCCCTTAAAGGGTGAAAGGGTAATGAAGTGTATGATATATTAATTTTAAATAATTTATATCATGTCACATATATTCCATATATTCATTAAATTTTCCCTTTTCTACTTTACATGTAAATCCTAATAGGAAATAAAATAACATCTCTTCACGAGGTGGTAGTTCATCGTACAGAAACACACACAAAATATTATCAAATTTTAAAATGAATTAAAAATAAGAATTCATATGTGATATTATAAAACCAGTAGTATATTTATATCATAAATATTGTATAAATACATTGAATACCTAATTATATCCAACCTTGATAGTTGTTGAAGGAATACACGTTACTTCACTTCATGAGGCAGTAGTCTGTCGGACACTCGATTGATGATTTAGTTTCCCATTTAGAAGAAGAGGATATGGATATATATTATTAATTAAAAATAATAAAATCTCATAATATTTATGATAATATTGTTTTTATATATATTTTTTTAAAAACTAATGTTTTAATAGAAGAATGAAATATAAAGGGGTTCATTTAGACGATTATTGTATCTTAGAGAAACATTATTTGGATTTCATCTTAAGGATACTATTGTTTGTATTTTTGGAAGAAATAATATATATAATGTGGATAAATATTTTTTGGAGATATTTATTTATTTTTTGGTTTTTTTAAATTCTTGGAGAGGTGTGAATAAGTGGGACAAGTGAGTGTCCTTTTATAAAAGAAGATGAGTGGTGTTTTGTAGATACAAAAAACAAATCAATAAGGGGAATTAAATCTAACCCCATGTTCCTAAAAAATTTATAAATAATTTATTATTGGTTTTATATGGCCAATAAACATATACAACAAAAAAACACATAAGTTTTTATAAAATGTAATTCATTAGACATTAACATTATATAATTTCACCATTTTTTCACTACAATAACTTGTATCATTTTATTTAACTATGAATTTCATCAATTATGACTAAAATTAAAATGATTATTATTATATATTTGGACCCAAATATTAAAAATATTAATTCTAATTTATCAAATTTAAATTCTATATAAGTCGAAAACTAATTTAATCCCAAGTCCATCTAATAAACAAACCCTCATTTTAACCATAATATTGTTAATTAATTATTATATTAATAAATATTATGATAAAATTTTAATTTTGAAATTTTATATATAATAAATTATAATTTCAAAAAATGGAATAAAATTTTTCAAATTCAATCCATATATGTGGAAGGAATTAATTTAAAATTAAATTTGTAGACTCGTCGAAAATGATTTTTCAAAAGAAAACATTTCAAAATTTTAAAAATGTTTTTACATAAAAACTCAAGAATAAATTTATTTAAGGAAATAAATTCGTTAAATTTTAGAATTATTTTAAAAATTTTACTTTAAAAAATATAAAAATTATCTTGTTAAATAATTTTAATGAAAATACATTTTTCAATAAAGATCAATATTTTTTCCTATTAATCATAAAATTAATCTATTTAAAAAATTAAACAAATTCACAAAAAGATAATTTCACATGTAAATTAATAAAATTAAGTTTTTATTTTCAATCAAAGTGGTCAAAAAATATTTTAAATTATGTGTGAAAATCACGACTAAAACACCTTTTAAAAAATACAACTTTTATGAAGGAATTTATTTTTCTAAAATGATTCTTATTTTACTTGTAATCAATAGATAACAATTGATTTTAATTTATATTTTTACAAACCTTATAACTTTCCTAATTTACTTATTACTATTTATAACCTCCAAATTAATAGCTAGGTTATAATGGCCCTGTTTAAATAATAATATTTTAACAGATTATTGTATTTCAGACAAAGCCTGTGTTGCGTGCTTTTGGATCTATCAAAGAGATTGAATTTATTTAAAAATAAATATATCATAAAATATTAGTGTGTTATATTCTTTTATAATATCTATTTTTTATGTCATATATTATTTCAAATAGGATGCTCCTTTTAAAATCTATAGGTGTTATATTCTACTACCATAAATATATTACATCCTTACAATTTAATCTTGATCTCAACAATCAAGGTTTTGACATTAAAAGTAAATATTTTGGAAACCCATATTTTAAAAAGGGTTAATACATAATACTCTTTCTAAGAGATAAAGTGATGTATAATTGTTATCTAGAATAAAAAATTACTAGGTTACAATTTTGGAGAATATTTGTCGGAAATTATGATATGGACATGGAAGAAAAGTTTAAATAATTATGGGGTGTGAGGGAGAGCACTAATCAGAATAATGTGAATGATCTATAAAATTTAATGAAAAATAATCAATATATGTGCAATGAGTTAAGGGACCATTTGATTCATTGTAGACGAGGTTTCTAGAATTATATTTTCATTTTAGGATCCATTTCCCAGAGTTGAGGAATTACTTTACCATCTAGATTGAGAACATAAGAAAATATATATACTTGATATATTTCAATTTTATTAGAAAATTTTCATCCTTTAGTTATTCTTTAAACAATTAATACTTCATATCTTACTCTAATAAATGAATATCCAATTAAAATTTTTATTCTTTTAGCACAATAATTTACATTTAACAGATCATTATATCAATAAAATAATTAAAATTAATTCCCCCTATCTCTAGATAATTTCTAAAACCAAAGTGGTTTTCAAAATATATAAAATATAATACATTAATCTAAAATATCACAACAGTAACTCCCAAAATTCAACATAATCCATTTCATAAATGGTTAGCCTTAGGACTCATCCAAAACATGCCTATCCAAATTCAATGTAAAACAATTTAAAAGGATTTCCCCCAAATCAAAATTATATTCTACAGAAAATATAATGTGTCTCTTAATGTAACATTAAATATATGTTAATACTTTGATCACTATAAAACTATAATAAAAACATGAATTATTCATGAAATAAAATCTAAATTTGTTGAATATAGTCCATAAATCCAAAAATGCTAAATTCTATCAAAGTTGACATAAATAATCAAATCACTAAACAATTTCAAGGTAACCAATACTATCCCATAAATATAACAGAATAATTTTTATGTATACATGAATAAAATATTAATGGTTATCTTATCCCAATAATTTTTCCATGAAGTTAAACTTTCAACTCAATCAATTTTCATGGTCACTTGTACCATTTAACATATGCTTTAAAATACTCAAGGAAAATGTATTTTAGTACCATCCTTATTCATAAAATAATTAATATATCTAAAATATCATTGTTAAAATACTCATATAATATAATTCTTGAATCCAAATAGATAATCAGTTTAATCATTCCACTTCAACCATAGTAATATCATAAGCCTGACCTGGATTTATTAGCTTCTTTTAAGGTATATTCCCTTAATTCATGGGGAATTAATTTTCATATTTTCCCAAATTCATATATTTGGAACAATTTATATAAAATGATATTCCTTAAACATTAATTCACAATACAAATGGCCTTTCTATCCACACGTTAATAAAAATCTCATTCCCTTAAAGCAAGTACAATGGAGTTTCATTCAATAATTATCACATGTTAGAGAACCCTTATTTCCATTCTTCCCCTTACCCATTTTGTGTTATTAAATCCTCTTCTTCTCTTTATTCCCTTCAATTACATAATTTGTAGAGAATTATTTCTCTATATTTATATAAAATCATACTATGTACTCGTATGATGGGAATGTTTGGGAGATATGTTTACTTTGAAATATTATATTAATATCAGTAAGGAAATGATCATTTTTACTCTTTGGATTACATTAATAAATATTTGTACCGTTAATTTTTATAGGTTACATTTCTAAAAAATTTCTATACACAACATTAGAATATAATAATATGTATCATGAAGTATAATCCCAAAACTAATGTAACACTTAATATAAATTGAAAAATTAAATCAAGGTTAATCTCATAATTAGAAACATGGTTTATTTAAGAAAGATTAAAAGTAATAAAATATTTTAAAATAATTCATAATGGGCTCCAAAGAGAATGATAATTAACTCAAGAATATCGCTTTGGATGGTCAAAGATAGTGTGTAGTAAGGCCCTTTTTGTGTTCTAGGTAACACTCAAGTCAATCCTACTGTTCCTTTTTTGAAGTTATTATGGAAAGGTAATATTTTCAAGAACCAAATACACTTATAGCATCTAGACAAGGATTTATTTATAGGAAAACCAAATAATCTCTACCATACCCAAAAATTATGAGTTTATCCTAAAATTATACTTATCCTTAAAGCATGTCATAGGGTTAGATTCAATAATCTATTTTTTCATAATTATAGTTCCGAAGTTTCTAATTAAACTTCCTCTAATACCAGTTGTAATGAACACAATCCCATTATCCCAAAGATAGTGGTTAGTCTATTACATTCTTATAAGATACAATAAATCAAATCTCAAAGGATCTAATAGTTTTATAGTCTTGGTAAATGAGATACATAATTGAATTTCACATACATTTTAGAATATAAATTACAAAAAGTTATTTATTTGAGAACACCATAACTCCCATTAGCATATCCTCACATATAAATAAAAAACCCTTCCTAGTATCCCAGGGAAAATAAAACATAAGTAAATAGTGACATAATATTCTTATAATAGGTAATTATACACCACAAGCTATCACTAATAAGTAAGAATAATAAATATAGAAAGGAAAATAACTGAGACACATTAATTTCAAAAATAATTTGAGAAAAATATGGAAGGAATAAATGATGATAAAATAAATCCCTAAAAATAATCACATGATCTTTAAAATTAAAAATTTATATTCAAACTAATCTAATAATCACATTGAAATCAATAACTAGTCTCATAATGAAAGAATTCATAATCATGGACATCTAAAACATACTTTTAAGACCTTTTATAATACTATTTAAATATGTACAAAAAAACCATTTAGATTGGACAACTAATTTGTCTCATGATACCTATTGATTCATTGAGGACACATGAAAAACCTAGTCCCACCCAAAAATTAATAAGTCTAATTCATTGCTCACATGAAATGGGTTACACATAATCAATATAAACATTAATATTAAAAAATAACATAAGAAATGTTAATACTTACCTCAATAAATAATCATAATTATAAACCATTCAGAGTAATATGGAGTATGATAATAAAATTTAACATAACTATAAATATTATCATAAACCATCTAGATAAATTATAAGGGTGGTATGAAGACAATATATCCAAATAATACTTATCATTTAAAACAATTTCAAGAAAATTACATTTACAATTTGAAAATCACCCTTTAAAACTAAAATTTCACAAAAAATAGATTAAGTAATTTTATTTTAAAACAATAACAGAAATTTTTAAGATAATCTTTTAAACATTTAGTGTTATTGAAGGTGAAAAATTTTGTTCATTCTTTTGGCAATAAAACAATTATTCCTTTAACATTTTTAGTAAAATTCAAATGGAACATGTTTTGGAAAATGAAATAAAGATTCATTTAAAATTTTTAGTAAAAGTTAAAAATGGGTAAAAATTATTTTATTGAACCATTTAGAAAATTTTAAAATCTTTTTTGAACACTTTATTTAGAAAAAACGGATTTCCAAGACAAAGTAATTTTGGCCAAAAAGATAACCAAGGTCGGAATTTCATAAAAATGTTTTCACTATCATTTCAAGTACCAAAGAGTTGAGAAAGGATAATATTACATGAAATTTTTATGATTAAATATATTATATGAAAATATATTATGTTTGATACAAAAATATTAAATAATTCCTCAAAGGGAGACTTAAACATAAACATTCTTGAATAAAGATGAGATTGTGAAATAAAACCTCACCACTTTGGTAAAATTTAAATTGTAAGTACCGTTAAATAAATAACATAAAATGAAACTTTAAATACCATTAATATAAATAGAATCATGATGAAACATATCTAAAGTGGCTATATATACACTATATAAAGAAATAAGTGGTGAATATGCTATATATCTCATAGAAGTAAAAGTGAGATGAGAAACACTTACATCAGGTTTGAATTACATCATATGTGATGAAGATACTATATAAAAACTATATTTTTATTATCAATTTATTATAGAGATATTTTTGGAAAAAATCCCTCAATTTATCATTGAAACATTTTTGAGGTGATTACGTTTGTTGACAAATTGGGCCTCTGTGTTGTGTTTGTTGACAAAGCAGACCACAATGTATAAATTTGTTGTGAAATGGAATTTACATGGTGAGTTTTTGAGTTCATTGGATGTTTTAAACAATCCATGATTGATTGAATAACCTCAAAAAGGAATGGATTATCTAGAGGTTGTAAAAAAAATAGAAGATACAAGGTGCCATCCTTTTCTAGTGTTTGCCAAATTTTGGGGCCTCAATATCGACAAATGGAGAAATGTGTTTTTGGAAAAGGGTAATGCAATCTATTGTATTGGTATATAGGAAAATTGTTTGCAATATTTTTTTCATGAAAAAAAAATCAAAATAAGACAAAGGAAATATGGGCGCCCAAGTTTTTGTTTGGGTGCACAAGTGACTAGGGCGACATAGACTCAGGCGGATGGACTTGTGCACTGAGAGAAGAGTTGCACGTCGACGCTTAGGGTACCTGAAATGCCAATAAATAGAGGGATACATCTATTCATTTTTGATAGAGTTCAATACGTAGAGAGAATCAGAGATCCAGTCGTGTATGTGGTTTGTGTGTGCAATTGGTGGTTTGGTCACGCTAGTATAAAGATATTCATAAGTTGTGCACCAATTCATAGTTGTGGGCCAATAATGGTTTGGGAATAAAAGGGTTTGAGTCTCCCATGTTTTAGGTTTATGAAGGGAGTGTCGCACTAGTTATTAGGTGACACTTTCACACTAGGCATGAAAGAGCGTGCCAGGTATTTGTGAAGCGTGCCAGGCATAGAGAAGTGCGCCGGTCATTCTAGGGTTGTGCGAAAAGTTGGAATATTGTCCAATACATCCCCTGTAAAGTTTTACTCATAAGTGTATGAATGTGAAAAATAAACTTATAATGTACATAAAGAAGATGATGCATTCATTTGTGATAATGAATAGACCTACATGTCCGTAAACTATGAGTGGATCCTTTACAGAGTAGTGAGAAAAGGTAGAGGAAGAAGGTGATCCTCACCACCAGATGGGAGCCATAGAGCGAGAAATAGAGAGTGACCCTTGGGAATACTGTGAGATGACCCTAAAATTTGTAAAGGTAGTGTGATTTGGCATATAAGTGATCTAACCTGAATATTATAAATTAGTAGTGAGTTTTAGTGGATTTGGTACAATAGAAGATCGCTATTGTATGCTCCTTAGACATAGCCCAATGTGGGTGAACCAAGTAAAAATCTCTATGTATGCCTGCTTTATTACCTACATTGAATCCAAAGCATCATTATTGGATAAATACGGAAATAAAAAGATAAATATTAACAAAATAAGATAAAACAATGTGACCCATGTAATATAGAAGTCATGATCCAATGGGGGAGGAACAATTTTGGAATAGAATAACCATACCCTGATTCATCCCCTCTCTGGTTATCTAGGCCCCTTTTTGTCCTAAAAAATAAACTCATATATATCATACCATATATGATCCTATTATAACAATTTACCACCTTTATGTTAATAATATTTATTTATTTTCATTATTTCATGTGTTAATTGCCTTTGTTTTCTCATGTCTGTTTTATCATAAAAAACATAGTTCTTGTAGAAAATATATAAATAAACCATAAAAATAATTACAATGATTTTATAAATAATTTTCTTTAAATAAATACATCCTTATAACCATTTATGAAAATTGAAAATTGAAAATTAATTTAATCACTCCGTGGAGATGGTAGGCCATACGTAAGCACGAGGAACAATATCATTCCCTCAAATGTTTAAATACCATTGAAGTATATGATATAATAATTTTAAATAATTTATATCATGTCATATATGTCACATATATTCATTAAATTCACCCTTTTCACTTCTATATAAAGTGTAACTGAAATGCAAGTCAGATCGCTTGGTGAGGTTGTACTCTGTTGTACACATGAGTGATGTTATCATATTTTAAATAAAACGAGTTGTAAGAAGTTATATGTGATATTATAACAAAATGGGTATAATTATTTCATATTAAATTTATAAATATATTTAATCCATTATTATATCAGAGCATGATAGGGGTTGATGGATAATGAGTTACAGTGGTTCACCAGGTGGTAGTCTGTCATACACCTGATTGACAATTTCATTTCTTATTTGATAGAAGAGGTTATGGATATATATTATGAGATTAACATAATAAAATACCTGTACATGGGATATATTGGTGTTATTATATTTTAATTGTTATGATAAAATTGAATTTTGTAAAATTAGAATTAAAATAAAGGGCTTCGTTACGATGAGTATCTTCTCTTATAGAAACACCCTTTGGATATCATATTAAGGTCCCTAGGGTGTATATTTGGGGAATAAAAACCACTATAACATGGATAATGAAATTTAGAAGATATGTTTTTGGGATTTCTCTATCCAAATGGCTTTAGAGGTGTTAATAAGTGAGAGGAGTGAGTTCCCTTTTATAATTGATGAGATATTTTTTTGTAAATACACAAAAATATACAATAATGGTATGAAAACCTCACCCATAGTGACTCCAAAATTGATAAATAATTTATTTGTGGGATGATATGGTACAAACACAATTATACCACACAAAAACATATTTTTAACCTGTTATTAGTTATCTATTATTTTTTCATAATTTTACAATTTTATTTTTCACCATGGTATATTGCATCTTTTTATTTAACAAATAATTTTTTATTTTAAAATTAAAATCAAAATGATCCTTATTTGATAATTTGAACCAACAATTTAAATATATTAAATATAATTAATCAAATAAAAATTCAATATGTGTGGTAATTTTTTTTATCCCAAGCACATGTAACATGAAAAACATCATTTGAACCATAACCACATTAATTAAATCAATATTGTTTTCTAAATATTTTTTTGAAAAAAATTAAGTTAAACGTATCATATAATATAAATTATTTTTATTACAAATATGGAATCCATTTTTTAAATTTTAATTCATAGATGTAGAATAATTGAATTTTAAAATTAAACCGACAGATTCCTTGAAAAATAATTTTTCAAAATGAAAACATAAAAGGTTTAAAATATTTTGATATCAGAATTAAATTTTAAATTTATTCAAATGACCTAAATTAGTTAAACATAAATATAACTGAAATAATTTTAATTTAAAAAAATATATATTTTAAATATCTAAATAATTTAAATGAAAAGGAGGTTTTCGAATAAAATCATTATTTTTTGATATTAATCAGAAAAATTATCTTTTCATGAAATTATCAAAAAATAAACCAAGGAAAATTTTAAAAGTATAATTAAAAACTATGTTTTTTTCAAATAATTATTTTTAATAGTGGTAAAAATTAATTTTAAATTTTGTTACCAAATTGTGACTAAATCTCCCTTTAGAAAAATTTAGTTTTCCTTTCAAATGATTCATATTTTATTTCCAATAAATTAATATCTATTAAATCTATTTATTTATATTTATAAAACATATATTCATAATATTTCAATTATAATTATTTATAACTGATAACATAATTTCTAGGTTATAATAGTCATGATTAAATCCTAAAATTTTAAAAGAGTATTGTTTTTCTCCAAACACAATATTGCAAGAATTATAATCTAATAAAGTGATATATTTTATTTTAAAAAAAATATGACATAAAGGCTCAGTGTGCTATATTATATTATAATATTAGTGTTTCATTTAATTTATTCTATCTAATATGATGTTCTTATTTTAAAATATCATGGTGTTAGAATTCCCATGGATAATGCTCACTTTGATCTCATTTGAGAAATGATGAGAAGGTTGAAACTCTAAATATCATGAGGAAGTTGTGACATGTTAAAGATAAAGTAACATTTTGTTTTATGAGTACTGTAATTGGATGAAGATTCAAGACATAATTTTCCCATTATTATAGCCTCTTAAGATTCTCAAGTGGCTTGAGGTCAAGCCACTTCATTAAGAGACAAGAAGGCGATTTTATAAGAATCATTAATGCGTCCTCATTCTAGTATTATTAATAAAATTGGATACCTGATAGAAACCATTACGTAGTCAATGGTTCTCCTAGAAATTTTTGCACAGTGTCTGCTCTTATCAACTAGCTACTGGGCTCTACTAGCTATAAAATGTGCCTTATAGATCTCTAAACATTTTGTCTCATACTACGAGCTAGCTTATGCCTCACTACTAGACTTGAATTTAAATATTACATTTGAAACCAATTACAATGTTACTTTGGGTTGGATAACTTCATGCAATTTTAAATCATTAGAAACATTGAAAAAACACATGAACACCATAAAACAAGTTAGAATCAAATGAAAGAGTTCATGATAATTAAAAAATTATACTTTGAGGTAAAAAATTTACAACCATATATGATTTATTTCTATAAATATGGATTTTTATTGTTTAAAATTATTCAATGATAATTTTTAAAACTGATAATATTATTATTTTGACTCATGTAAATAATGTTATCACAGTTTAATGTTTTAAATATTAATTAGGTGATAAAATTCATATTTTTGATGAAATTTTTGGAAAAGGAAATTAAATTCTTTGATAATTATTATGCCTCTTGGGAACCTTGGGTTCTTAGGTATAGAACCAAGGAAATGTACCTTTCGAGGGAATTTTTGACACTCCACCTAGAATATGAATATATAATTATTATTTTACACTAGATAAAATAGACAACTCTATGTTAGTATTACACTCTACCTATAGTCATACAAAAAACTTGTTATACATGGTTTTGGAATGAATTATTCTAGGAATCCAAGAACACCTTTAACATAGTGACAATTAGGAATATCCCTTGATGCTTGGTTTTAAATTCCGGTTTGGTCTCCTTACATTCATGATTAATTTATAATAAATATTTATCCTTATTTATAAACATTAATAGTGTATGTTCCTATCTTTACATTTAAACTATCTCATTCATATTATCTAAAAATAGTTTCTTGTGGAACAATCAATGGGGTCATATTGTCCTAGTTATAATCACACACTAAATATTACCTTTATGTATATATACACCTTTTTTTGATTAATATAGGTAAAGTAAAGGTACCACATAGAGGTGGTGGATATTCATGTTACATGGGTTTGGTTCGTGGAGGTGGAAACATTGTCAGTGATATCGCCTATGTCACATGGTTGCGAGTAATAAAACTTTTTGTTTTTTTTTGGTTTAACAAAAGGCATTCTTTTGTATCTCTTTAGGGAATCCCCATTTTAATTACATATATATATTCCATTTCTAACCTAAATTTTTTTATTTACACATGAAAAAATGATTATATTTTCTGTGTTATGGATGATCATTTTTTATATTTGTTGTTTTGCCTTATAATGAGTTTTTTATATTACTTCATGGTTTGATTTATTAATTATTTCCTATTTATTATTCATATGATTTAATCACAAACCTATGGGGGGTCATTAAGGGTTCCCATGATGGGTCCTTTGTAGTTCTTTTATTTGGGAAAACTATTCCAAATGTTTTTTTCTTGATTCTTAGAGATTAATTTCAATCCCATGGGAATCGTGAATTCCCTTCGGGCCTTGTCATGGGTCAGATTGGGTTCCTGATTAGGGGTATCCTATGTTGGTTCATGACATAAATTGAAAACATTGATCAAAGATACATGAATAAAATCTTACTAAAGATTCATTGATGAAAAAAATGGGATAATCTTTGAGATGTATCTTAATTCAAGTCATATCCAATTCACAATATCTCACCTACAACCCATGTGAGTAAAATTTATATCAATATGAATATTAGAACTATTCATGTTACTCCAGCATCATGATATTTACATACATGATGGTTATAAAAATAGGATAAAACCTATACCTTATGTACCCATAGGATTATTTTAATAAGTATAATCTTTAAATATACATTAAAAAATAATGATAACGTAAGATTGAACTTAATAAATAAATATATGATAGAAAAATATTCAAAAACCATATTACCAAAATTATTTTCTAGAGTACATTTTCAAAAACCTCTCACATTAATTAGAGAAAATATTACATTTATCTAATACCTAGAGGTCATATATATACAACATGATTTTTTTGAGTTGGTATTTTAGTCAGTTAATTTTCTACAAATTATTTATAGAAATCGTGAAAACTCATACATCACATCCATATTTATTATCATAAATTATTTGATATCATAATAGTATGTGATTAGTTTTTTTGAGATTAAGGATCCTTAGATTATGAAATTTCCTATTGTAATCATAAAAGAGTTCAATGAGGTCTATAATTCTTTGAATAACCTCTATTTTAATGTTGAAATTATTAGTTGAAATTTTTTCTTTTCCCATATCAAATGTAGTAATGTACTCATATTTTCTTATTGAATCAATTAATATTTATTAATTATAAATTTTCAAAGCAAAAAACCCCTCAATCATGAAAATCCAAAAATATTAATTGTTATTTGAAATCATCACTATAAACTTGGAAACTAGAATTACTATAAACCTATAAAAACATTTTGTCTCTAAATCCTTAATAAAAAATATATCCTCAATTCTTGGAAGGTGATTTAATATATTTTGGACAATTATCAAATACTCATAACTCAGATCAGATTTGTATCTTCTTGTCAGGATCAAGGCATATGAAACATATGGATAATTAATTAACATAGATACATGTTATCCCCTATAAATGATGAACATGTTAATTAATACATGAATTTCCATTATTTCTTAGAATATGTCACACATTTTAATGAATCTTTCTATAAACAATTGATATATATACTTTCTTTGAATCATTCATTTTGAATCGAATCAATGCCTTACCAATATATGTACTATAATGTATTATGAGAATATTTCTTGATCTGTCCTGATCAAGTTTCATTCATATAATTTATGAATCCTATTCTAATTATTTAGTTGATAATATTTTCCCATGATATTCTATTACATATTATAAATTATGAATCTATTTTCAAATGATAAATATGTCAATGATACACAACACTAATATTTAAATTATGCACCTAGTAATCCATTTATATACAAAAGGAATGTATTTATTCTTAATGAATCTAATATAATTTATTGTTCTATTAAAATAAATATTATAACATGAAGAAGCCTAAAAAGGATTATAAATAGATCTTTTTAGATTAAAAACACATGTAACATTCACTGGATTGACAAAACCATTATGCTGTGTTATATATATATCCATGAGAAAATTCGCATTATGGAATATTATTTTTCCATCCATTTGATATATTTCATAATAATAGAATATTGAAATTAATTTAATATTCATGATATCTTAAGTTATATGAATTTTATCAAATAATTTGACCACCAATCATTCATTAATGTTTGATACACTACCTTCAATGTCTGTCTTCTTCTAGAAGATCCATTTTCAACTTATAGATGTAAAAACATTAGGTAAATAAAATAAACTCTAAACACACTTGGTGTATATGTATTATATATCATAATTCAGGAGACTATTCCATTTCTTATACTCATAACTTTTAATGACATATTCATGGGTGGTTGGCTCATCACCAAAGACCATAACATCATAATCATTTTCCATGAGAAGCTCATGCATCTTTTCCACATGAAAAACCCTACTTATACTGCCATGTTCTGGGGTATATTGGGTTAGTTTCTCATATAGTCACTCTTATAGAAACAACCCATCCATATTAGGTAATAAATGATCTTACTGTATTTGAAAATCAGTAATTTCTAGTTCACATACCATATTTTTCATTGAATGGAACTACATTTTTATAATAATTGTATGTTGAGAAAAAAATCTTAGAGGGATTATAAAAATTATACCCCCTGTTTCATAGTGAGAACCAGCATATATTCACTTATTTTATTTGGATCTTAACTTAGAGGAATTCATTTCCTTAACATAATCTTCACAACACCATATCCTTAGTGAATAAATTCTAGGATGAAATATATTATATATCTCATATTAAATCTTTATATTATCATAGATGAAACAAGATTTAGTGTATAAGGAACCATTTCAAGATCATAACCCCAAGAGGATGAAAATATAATAAAATGACTCATAATTTATTGAACCATTTCAAATAATGTACAATTTCTCTTCTCAGAAAAACCATTACATTATAGTGTCCCAAGTGCAATGATTTGTATTATAACACGATAAACATTATGATATACATGAAAGTGATAGATGAATTATTTGAATCCTTGACAAGATCAAAGTGATTTAATACTTTCTTTATGTTGATTATGTACTTCATTTTGAAACAATAAATTTTTTAAAGGATTCATACATTCAGCTCATAAGAAACACATACACTTATTTACTATAATAATTGGTAAAGGTAAATAATTATTGAAAACATCTTTAATATTAGACATTTAAAGGTTCTCATATATTGGAATTCATTAGGTCTAATAAATACATTACTCCATATCATTTTCTTATAAAATCAGTATTGTTCATCTTACCCTTTTAACAAAATTCACAAATATTTTATGATTCATAATAAAATGAATCTAAAATCCTGCATGAAATGAGTCTCTAAATACGATTCTAATTAATGTGACTATAAAAACAATGAAAAAAATATTAAGGGTTAAAATCATTCTGTTTGATCCATTTTACATCCATGTTACAGATCACATTTCCAAGATCCAATAAATACATTCCAATAATCATATTTTTACCCCCAAAAATAAATTCTATTTAAACAAATAAAAAATTATTATCTCTAAATAAAAAACCCCCTTCTTATCAAGAAAATATATATATATAATGTTTCTATTTATTCAAGGAATAAAATTGAAACTCTATGTCTTCAGAAATAATATTGTTAGAAGAGTTATCTTGTAAATCCCCGTGTAGAAGGATAATTTTGTTTACATATACCTAATGTTGAGGTCATTTCACCAACTCTTACTTCATATTTGTGTTATATTTAGAAAAATGCGAGAAGTAAAATAGATATCGAATACCCATGAATTAATATTAGAAAAATTAACTATTGTAAAAAAAATACATTTGTTAGAATCTTCAAATCCATAAACATTCTTAATAACATTAATGAATTTCTTATATTCCCTATTTTAATTCCTTATAATTTTAAAATGAAATAAGTTTTATTCTTTAGATATTTTTCTATGTGGCTTTATTGAAAAATATGAATTATTAGGATCATTTCAAAATTTATTATTCTTTTTATTTATTTTTTAATTCCCTATTCATTGTTATACAGATAGATTTAGGTTGACACATTTTTTTGGTTCACTTATGATTTACTTAACATGTTATAGAGGATAGAAAAATATGTGTTTATATAATTCATGTTGTAATTTTTAATTATCTAAACAATATCCAAGAGATTATTCTTGGATGAAGTACCCAACTAATTCCTTTTGGAGTGGAAAGCTCAATAATTCCAAACTTTCAACTTACCCAATAATTTTATGTCCAATATTTGACATTTTTATAGAATAGATAATGATATTATGCACCTATATTATTAATAGGTGGGAGAGTACCAAAATATTTAAATAACATGGGGGACTTATGGACCAACTCTAATATTCTTGTAGGGGAGTTCCTATCTCCATTTCTCATCCTATTTTATACCCAAACCCTTTCATCGACCAAACATATCTATGGAATATAAACTACCTATATTGTCTTAGATCTCACTTATGATATTGAATATGAATGAAAAATCATGTTCTATGTGAAAAAATGCCTAATATAGGCTAATAATGTACAGAAAACCATTTCCAAGGTAAGGGGATATAGAAAACAACCATAGATCGAAAGTATACAACATTAAATATAGGGATACATAGTTTATATCACTCAAAAATAACTTTAGTCATGTACCAATAACTATATTCCATATAGGGGTTGAATTACACAGTTTTTAGTATGTTTCAAATGAGGTTCAATATTCAGGAGGGTACGTGACAAGTACCAAAACATCACGAGTTATATAGAGGTTGATATATAAGATATGTTTTCATGGAACACACATCGTGTATGGGTAAGAAACCATTTATCGGAGAAACCCTTTTATATGATGAGATTGATAGTTTATTCAAAATTCTTACTTTATACATCTCAATTCCTTTAGTTTTAGAAATCCGAAAAACCTCCTTAAAACCATGTTTAATACCTTTATATTTTCATTGTTATTTAGTATTTTCATTGTAGAAAACATTACTTAATATTTAATATAGAAATAGTTTTAATGTATTACATATATAATGTTTTCTTACTCAATCCTATCTGAAAAACTTAAGGTACATCCAATTAACTGAAATGGATTTTGTTATGATAGTCGTTCGAATTATGTATCATATATCATAATAAAAAAATGAATGACCGTCAGACTGAACTTGGTAATGATACATCATACTAAACATTATTCAGTTTATTAGATTGACCAACAACTAGGAAACCCATCAGAATATTTAAAGCTTATAATTTGAATATATTCTTTTTCTATATCGTATGGAATAAAAAATAGCATTGTAACAGTTCTTAACTAAATAACGTAAGACATTCTGTTATAGCTTATTTATCGACTGCAAGTTATCTGAGTTTATTGAAACCAACTCATAAATATGATTATTGGAGGATCACCAATAAATAAGAGGTCATTTGAAGAGATGGAAGCTAATGCATTCACAACTCAAAAATCCTTAAATATTTCTTTGATTGAACATCTCATTATAATGTCTTTTTAATTATTTAAATATTTGAAGTTATATAGAATCCTTTTAAGGATTTTAATTCCTCTAGAACTACTTTCTCTTGTAATCATGTGTCTGATCGTGGTTCCGATTGAGGGTTTCTAGGGATTTAAAGATAGAGGTCAGTCAGATTCATCGGATCAATATAATATGGGGCTAGAAAGATAGATACTGATTAACATATTGAGGTATTTATTAGTAAATAATGATAGAGATTAATCCAATATTTGTATAAAGGGATTTGAGGGTATTGGAAGGTAGAGGAAATACTTATATATGAGATTAGTGGATTTCCTAGTAAGGGGAGATAGACCTTATAGTAGGTACTGATGAATATTTATTTCAATTGTCTATATTATCTAACCACCATAAATCAGAAGGTTAAAGAGTGAAATATTTTTATAATATTTCAAGTCATTATTTATATTATAATATTTTTTATTATATTCTTTCAAAATTATTTTTTCTCCTATTCATGTATGTTAAAAAGTTACTTGTAATAAATCTTTATAATATTATTTTTGTTGGACTGATTGTGATACTAATAAACATCTATATTTTAATCAAAAGATATATGATTATGATTTTAAAACTTTTGTTATCATAATCATTATGATTCCAACCTTTTATAATTAAGTGTAATTGTGTTTGGTTTTAGTTTAATTTTTGAACTATAATTCTCCCTATATTATATCCATTGAAAATTATGTTTCCAACAATTGGTATTAGACCAGGTCCTACTACTTTTAATTGATGAATTTATATTTCATATATAAACTAATGGTTTATTAGGTTTTGTTATAAACTTTTTTTATATATATTTGTAACTATTTTTTTAGAAAAATATTTTTATTGATTTTACGATGGCAGATCCTAATGTTGGAACATTCAAAAATCTAAATCTTATTTGACGTCAAATATTTTATGGTAATGATTATGAGTAATGTAGATAAAAGAGAAAAACATATATAATAAATAATCAATTTTATATCATTTTAATTCATACTAGTGTTTACAAGATACCATAAAAAAAGTTACTACTTTAAATCATCAGGAAAAACATGAATATCAACTGAATTATAGAATAAGGAATACTCTATTGTGTTCTATGAAAGTGAATATATAAAATAAAATTTATTCATGTGAATATTTTAATAGATTATAAAAAAATATAAGTCACTCACTTTGGAATTAATAAATTTATTATGACTAGAAGAGCTATGATGAGAGGAGATTATCTAGATTTTTATTTTCTACGTAGATAATCAGTAGAAAAATCAAATATAATATTTATGACTAATGTAAATTTTTTACATTATATTAGATAAAAAGATATTACAAACATAATCTTGGTTGAAAATATTATAGAGATAATTAAAAATTAATGAGAATCCAAAATGATAGCCTTGGATGATACAAGTAAGATTACCAATATAACTATAGATTATCTAACTAACACTCTCAAGAAATATGAAGGAATATTAATAATTGATACTGAAAATATGAAAAGGAAGAGTGGTGGTGTATCTTTTTCATCCACTTATACAGTGCCTACTAATGTTCAATTCTCTAGGATAGTTATAAAATATTTAATGAAAAATAATGAGACTATTCAATCGTATTCTAGTTCTTCATAACATAGTGAAAATGAGTTTGAAAATATTTATATAAGGAGGAATAAAATAATTGGGAAAAAATATGTTCAACATAGATATTATAAAACATTTAAGGATAGAGCTGAAAATAAATAATTCCACTGAATTAATTTGTTATGAATGTAATAAGACATGACACATTCGACCTAATTGTCCTAAGATAAAAATGAAATATAATAAGAAAATAAATTTGGATTGAAATGAAAAAAGTATTATAATTTTAATAACAAGAAGAGTTTGGAATATTTTGACATTGGAGTGGATGTGGAGGATATATTTCAATAGATAATTTTTATGTCACTGAAATTTCTAGATAGAGAAACATATGAATTTTTTATGAAATAAATTTGTTAAATAATTATTTAATGGGAAAGGAAAAAATATCTAATCCCTTACCAATATTACTCTTAATGAAATTTATATTGATAGTATTTTTTAAAATAATTATTAATTTTTGGATGAATAATCTTCTAATGATAATTAGGGTAATACTTTACATATTTATAAATAAGTATCCAGTTTTGAATAAAATATTGAAAATGAAAATTGAATAGTTTTTAAAAAACATGATAATGCCCAAGAAACATGTAAAGTTTGATTCAAGAGATATTATTTTATCAAAATAAATATCAAATATTTCTAAATATCTTTATAAAATTAATTTTTAAAAAGATAGTCTTTATAAAGAACAAGAAAATTCTATTTCTGAGAAAATAAATTTACAATATGATTTTGTGAAAATCATATTGAAACTATGACCCTTGAGTATAGAAATTTAGTTGTAAAACATAAAAAAATTCATGAATAAAGAAATCATGATATATGTTTAATTTTGGAAAAAACATTGATAATATTTATACTAAAATTAAACCTCAAAGTTCTAATAACGGAATGGGTTTTATAAACAATATAACTTTTTTTTATTAATTACTATTTTATTCCAATTTTTTCCATTTTTCAGAAAATGAAAATCGTTTGGGCATTGTAAAGACAAGTCTCCCGTTAATAAAGGTCAATATATAGGTTTTCATAAATATTACTTTTCTAAATAAATTATATTTTCTCAATGAACTAATGTTGGAAAAATGTTGTTACCAAAAATCATATTTTCCTATAATTATAGAACTAAGATGGTTTGGTTTCTAAAAACTAATGTCTTTGTTTTCAAAAAAAATTGAAAGTAGAAACAAAAAAATATTTTATACCTCGATAGTGGTTACTTGAGAAATATTACTAGAAATAAATAATTCTTTTATAATATTATTAGGATGAAAGGTAGAAAAGCATCTTTAAGAGATAATTATCAAGTAGAAATCATTGGTTTAGGTAACATTGTTATTCTTGGAAGACATTTAATATAAAATGTTTATTATGTGTAGGATTTAACAAAAAAATTATAATCATAATTAAATAATTTAATGAGGGTTATCTAGTTAATTTATGGATTAATAAATTTACTTTACAAAGCTAAATATTTGAATTTATTATTTCTTACAACCGACATGAGAATGTTTAAAACATAATCTTAGAAGACCATAGGTGCTAATACATTCCTTATCTTAGTGTGATGAATGATAAATATTTTTTATGGAATAGAATATTGTGACACCATACCCTTAGAACACTAGATATGTTATCTAAGATAAGACATGTTAAAGATCTTCCAGAAAATATGATTTATTCTTCAATAGTTTTTGCTCCATATCAATATGGTAAGAAATAGAAGTCATGTCTTAATTATATATGTGATATCTCAAATTAAATTGATTTACAGTTTGTGTACATTGAATTATTTGGTCCTACTAAATTTTGAAGTACTGGTGGAAAATAATATGTATAGGTTTTAGTTGATGAATATACTAGATATACATTGGTATATTTTCTAGTAAGAAAATATAAAGACTGTTGTTATTTTAAATCATTTAAAGAAAGATTTAAAAATGAGAAAACCATCTCCTTGACAACTATTCATAGGGATCATGGTGGATAATTTGTAAATTCTGACTTTGAAACTTTTTTTTAATATGAATGGTACTGTACATAACTTCATGGAACCTAGAACTCTAAAAAAATGGTGTTGTTGAAATAAGAAATATATTTATTCAAGAGATTACTAGAACCGTGTTTAGTGGATACTCAATTGTTAAATATTTTTTGTATTACAAAGATGGTACAACTTGTAAGACTGTAAATCTAGTTTTAATTAGACTTATATTACAAAAATTAGCAGTTATAGACAGAAAGAAAACGAATACTTTCTTACTTCAATGTTTTTAGATGAAAAATATTAATCTTGAATACTAATGATAAATTACATATATTTTATCCAAAATACGATGAAATAATATCATTAGGTTATTCCATTATTAGTAATTCTTATAGAGTATTTATTAAAAACAAGTACTATTGTTGAAATAGTTCATGTTAAGTTTGATTAATGTGATACATTTTTTTGTTTCTGATGCTTTTATGGGGGGGCATACATTCATCTGTCGAGGTGGACATGCAGTTGTTATAAGGCCCCAGCCTTGAACCTTACTTAATATTGAGTTATTACAGGATTACACATTGAGGATCTTTTCAGGTTTAGAGTTTTATAGAATTAGATCATGAAACTTGCATTACATTCCACATTTAAACAAAGTGGTTACATAAAAGACAGTATTCAATCTTCCCATCAACGGAAACATATTTAAAATAAAACACTGATTCTTTTTTGACACATCCTTGACACTATCATCACATCATATACCTTTCCCTTGACCTGTGAAAAACATTTCAAAAACTTGGGATGAGCATAAAAAGATCAGTAAAAGTTATAAAAATATGGAAAGGAAACATGAGTTCATATTTACATTAGAATGAAATCTTACTTTACCCATAAAAGATAGGCATATCAAATCATGAATAAATCATAGAAATCATAATAAATAAAAGGTATCTTGAGGCATTCATAACATTCTTACGTAGGGAGTAACCCTCTTGGTTACTTTTGGAATACCCACCACAGTATATTCCCAAAATCTCTTCGGAGAAACCTTAATGTTTCACTCCTTCGCGTTACCCAATGCATTGGAGAGCTATATCGGGCTCACCCGCCCTTAGTTTATCACAGAACCACCCGTTTTCATAACAATTCCCAAGAACCATAACATAAACGTATCACATAAGACATTCATAAAGGAAACATAACATTTCCACATTTCAATCACAATATAACATTTTAGTATATTGAAATAATGAATCCATTCAAAAAGAAACCATTTCCAAAACCATTTAAAACATTTAATAAAGATATTTTTGAATCAAAGTGTCCCATACCAACTTGAAGATTTTAAAATTTTAAACCATTAATATCTATATAAATAAATCCTTAAAACCATTTTGAAAACATGGATATTAATAAGAACAAATAATTAAAACATTTAAAGCGATATTTTGGTTAAAGGGGTTCTACCAAAATTAAAGACACTTGAATACAATAATTGAGGAATAACATTTAGTCAGAACTTTATAATATCATGAGGATAAATGGATTCATGATATAATATTCCAAAGGATAGTACATACACCAGATAAGAGTGAATTGGTGCATAACAACAATGAAGTCTCAATAGAAATGTCAAATGTGATGAAATCCCTTATAAAGAAGGTATCCTTAAATTAAGTATAATTCAATCTCAAAATTATGTGTGAAAAATATAAATACACCCAACATAAGTGGATATTAAGTGTAAAACAATAAAATGTCATTCACACATATTTCAAAAGATTACATATTCAATAAATACATGTTGAACCCAAAGAAATCGAAATTGGGTTAAAAAGTTCCCTTGGTAAAATTCAACAGCCTAACAACATCACTTCAAAATTCAGAAAATGAGTTAATGAGAGATAAAAAGGGCATCTCATCCCTTGGACATAAAATTTACATCAATAAGGATATAAAAGAACATATCCCAACATAATATTATGTGAATTAAATGACATAACAAAAGAAGTCTTTTAAAAAGCGGAGGGTGAAAGGTTCCCTTACCGACATGGGTATCTTTCGAAACATACGCCCTGTGAAAGAAGAACAATAAAACATTGATGTAAATACTCATAAATTAAAGTATATTACACAATTAGTAAAATAATGGGTAGTACATACACCAATAAAAGGAAATTCTGGCAAATGTAGCATAAATCTCATGGGAATAAAAGTGAGATGAAAAATCTCTTACGAAAAATCTGCAGTCTAACAGTGCCACTTAAAACTTAAAAAATGGATTGATGAGAGGAAATAGGGTCTCTCATAATATCAACATAAATTTTAAAGAAAGAGGAATATAAAATAACATCCCCCAACATAACAAAGAGGAGCTTAAAAGAAGTGACATAAAGGAGAGTACCTAAAAAGAAAGAGAGAGGTTGGATCTCTTACGAAAATTCGGCAGCCTAACGTCGCCACTCAAAACATCCAAAAAGGATTGATGAGAGAGTATAGGGTCTCTCATAATATGAACATAAAAATTACAGTAATAGTAATATAAAATAACATCCCAATCACATGAAAGATGAGATAAAAAGGAATTACATAAAAGAGTGTACTTAAAAAGAAAGAGAGGAGTAGGATCCCTTACCTCGGGTCCGACTTGACTCGATCATTCTTTAATATCTTGAATAATAAACATGAGTTAATTTATACTTACTTAAGAACCTTTTTCAAGTTCATTATTCCTTTTATATCACTTATTACCATGTCATAAACATTATGTAATCATTTAAGTTAATAATACTTGTTTTGCCGATATTTGGTTCTTAAGTCGAAAGTGGACTTCTTACAATTACATGTTGTTTGTGTGGCCAGATGTTCATTATATCCAGAATTCTATTCATGATGTAGATATCATATATATAATATATATCCAATATATTCATGCATTTATAATATTACATAACCTTTAGAGTTAAGAAATGAAATGCACCGTTCATGGAGACGGTAAGCCGTACGTACGCATGAACGCTACATCCATTTCTATTTCATATTTAATGGAATTAAAACATAATGATACATAATAGTATTTTAATTACAGTATGGTATTATATATAATATCATTAAATAAATCCTTTATACGTACCAAATATTGTATTAACGAATCAAATCACTTTGAGGGGCGGTAGTCCGCACTTCCTTTAATGAAGATATCGCGTTTACCCATAATGGAAACCGTAAAGGTATGCCATAAATGAAAAAATACAGAATAATAAGTAAAACATAAACATATTATATATCATATATAAATATAGTGTCATCTTAATGGACACCTTTGAAGGTGTTAGAATAATGTTGAACAATCATCGTTTCGGGAGGTAGAAATTCACCATCCACGGAAACAGTATGTTCTTTAACCATTAGATGTATGTGTGTGTAAGTGTAGCTCGAATACTTATTATAAAAACATCCTAGTATATTTAAGATAATGGAGTTGTTACAAAAGAAAAGAATAAAAAGAGTTTAGGGGGTTGGAGAAGTAAAATAAAAGAAAAGGACTCAAGTGAAGACATTACCTTAAAATCGGTTAACTTCCTTTGATTTGAGCTCAAAGGCTTCCATAGAAGGGATTCTGCCCAAAGTGAGGCTTCAAGGAGTTGTAGAGGGATGTGGAGAGACAAAATGGGCAGGTTTTGGCCGAGCCAAAGGCTTTGGAAGTGTGGGTAAGGAGGTATAGGTGGGGGCCTTTTATAAGAGGAGAGGAGGGGCACTCTTGGAAAGTAAAGAAAAGTCACTTTATTTTAAAATGATATTCAGATTTAAGAGGTCCCACATTGATATAATTCTAGGATAAGGTGATAAGGGTTCTAAATACACTAATCTAATAGGTTTTGGACATGTGTAGGTCTTATATATGACATTATCTTTCCATTTTATTTAAATCGTTAAATAATGAGGTCATCATTGCATCATCATGATGTCATAAATAATTTAATTTAAATAATGTTTAAAAATTATAAAAAAACTACTATGATGTAGGAAATTTTTTTATCTTTCCCATGAATATTTATAGTCAAAAATCTGATTTGGATAACCCCATGTAAAAATTGTTTTAGTAAACCATTTCATGTTTGTCTCATTTTTACTTTAAATTTAAATAAAAAGATATTAATGTCATTTTCCAACCAATGTGGATTCATGGGGTCCCCAAGTTTAACCATGGGTTGTATTGGCGGCCATGACACATCCAATGAGGTTAGGACATGTTTCAATTTCATTTAATATTATTAAAACATTATTTTTACCTTAAACTACACTAATTACCTCTAATCGTGATTAAAAACTTAATAAGTAACTATTCACCAAAAAATTATTTTAATCCCATTGAACCACATTTTAATTCTTAATGACAACCATTTATGTCAGATTTTTTAAATTCAAAACACAAAGGTGGAAAAATTTCATTTAAACGGAAAATCAGTTTTTATAAGTACCACTTAGTGGTTTCACTATTCATCAAAAATTGAAGTTTTTCAGAAAATTACCAAAAATTCACCCTAAGCTATATTTGATATTCTGAATTCAAAAATGAAGTCTATTTTACAAAATTCATAACATATAAGTCACATTAATTAATAATTAATTAATTCCCGCTGTCATAGCAAATAGCGTGTTTTTATGAAACAATAAGTATCAAAAGATTGACACTAGTTTAAGTCTAATTTCAAAGCGAAATTAATTCCAAAGACCACTATTGGATTTAATGGTAAAAATATATTCTAATTTCACTTTAAAACCAATTAAAAATATAATCTAATCATATAAATAAATTAGATTAAAAAGCGGGTTTGAATTAAAATACAACATTTTACACTATTCATTAAAAAATGAACTTTTTCGGAAAGATATCAAAAATTTACAGAAAGTAAATTTTGATGTCCCGATTCTAAAGAAGAGTTTTATTTGGTCCAATAGAATGTATAAGAGTGAACAAATCTATATTTAATGACGGTTCTCCATCAAAAGGTGATAAGTGAACCTTTAGTGAAAACTAGGGCATATACACCTAAAATTGAATTCTTTATGTATTTTAAGCCTTTATCTTTTATTGGATAAATGTAAAAACATTTAAAAACATATATAATCATATATTAGTTATTTCTATCCATTCCCGCCAATACAACGGCTACATTTAAACTACCATTTAAAATAATATTATTTTATTCTTAGAGTACAACGTATGATTCTCAAGAAACTCGTTGTTGCGTATTGGGTACGCCATCGAGCATAGCATCCCCTTTAAATACATATTAGTATTTTATTCACAAATATGGATAAATATGAAAATGTCACATTCTTTATTTACCTGGGGTGTTACATCCTTCCCCCCTTTTGGGAATTGCATCCTCGCAATTTTTAAAATTGAGCTTGGAAACATCTTTGAAAGTCCCACATCGGAACAAGAGTCGGTAAAACAATCACTTTAAAATAAAGAAATATAAGTACAAAGGTCACCCGAGTTAACCCATACTAGGATTCTGAGTATGAAAATATGAACATGGAGGAAAAAACAAAGGGTCATGTTCTGATGGAGAGTGATAGAAAACATGTTTAGGATAAAGTTAACCACAAGAAAATTACAAACTTGTGATGGGTTAAACGGTATTCGATTCCCCAGTAGGAAAAGGTAATAGAAAACATTTTCATTTTAAGTTACTTTTTATTGAGGAATTTATTCATAAGGAAACATAATCACTTATCATGTTGGCTTTCAACTCTTATTAGATTCCTTACACAAACTCATATTTTCTCCAAAAGACGAGTATTTAGGAAGACTTGTTCACATTAAGAGTACTATAATCAACTTCTAGAAAATCACCTAATCTATAAAAAGAGAACTATATACTTTCCATGTATTTATACTGTAACCAAAACCAAAACCAAAAAGGTTAGTACAAGATCATATAATCCAGAAAAGGATAACCCTTTATAAAAATAAAATCTATTCTTAATACCCAAAATTTTGTCTAACAAAACCCAAAGTTCAACGAGGACCATCCGATAAACAATTTGTCCATAAAATTCTTCAAAGTAAACCAAACTAAGATTGAAACCCAAATATTTGAAGGATTTAGTCACATAGTCTTCCAAGTTAAATCGTAACATTTATCTCCAAACAACATCAGTTGCTCTTAATGTCTCATATTGAAAAGTAATTAACCTAATCACATATCCTCCATGATAGGTTAATAAATTTCCATAGATAACCCAAAATCAACTGAATCTTAATTCATAAAATCATCTAACTAAAAATAATCAGTCAAACTAACCAGGGACTCCACGTAGTCCAGTGGTAGGCGATAAATACCAGTCACACTTTTGTTGTGGGTTCGATTCCCGCAGCTTTGTCCGACGCGACGGGTTGTCACACGGTCTGCGTGTTGTACTTTTTCCAAAACTATATAATTATTAAAAAATTCCCCAAAACGAGATAAAATCTTCAAAAATGATCATAAAATATTTTAACCTCAAGTTTATCTCATGCCTTTCAATTTCCATCATAACATATAATAACCCATAATTACCTCAAAAGTAAGGATCATATAAACTCTAATGGTTACCTTTATAATTATTACCTGAACTTCCACATCGATTGGTCATCTCGTACATGATGCATTACAGATCATACCAAGGTTCAAGTGGTTGATCATGACTCCTTTCTAGTTGGTTTAGAACAACCACGAGTTTCCTCATTGAATCCCCCATTTCATCCAGTCTCTTAATCAGAGAACCACCACAGTTTCCTTCAAACCTATTGTCACTCTGGTGCGTGCAAGATCCATCCATTTACTAAAACCAAAAAGGTCAGTGTGAGTATATCAAAAAAACCATCATATACTAATGAGGAAGATAAACACCAAGATATACTTATTCACTTTATCAAAAACTAGGACTCTTTCTGAAATCCTATCCATTATGGTACTGTCACTTATGCTTAGAGAATACCCTAACCTCTAAAGTTATCTAAACCGACCTTTTGATACCAACTATAAGGCCCCAGACATAAACCTTACTTAATGTTGAGTTATTACAAGATTACACATTGAGGATCTTTTCAGGTTTAGAGTTTTAGAGAATTAGATCATTAAACTTGCATTACATTCCACATTTAAACAAAGTGGTTACATAAAAGACAGTATTCATTCTTCCCATCAACGGAAACATATTTAAAATAAAACACTGATTCTTTCTTGACACATCCTTGACACTATCATCACATCATGTACCTTTCCCTTGACATGTGAAAAACATTTCGAAAACTTAGGATGAGCATAAAAAGCACAGTAAGAGTTATAAATATATGGAAAGGAAACATGAGTTCATATATACATTAGAATGAAATCATACTTTACCCATAAAACATAGGCATATCAAATCATGAATAAATCATAGAAATCATAAGACATAAAAGGTATCTTGAGGCATTCATAAGATTCTTACGTAGGGAGTAACCCTCTTGGTTACGTTTGGAATACCAACCACAGTATATTCCCTAAATCTTTTCAGAGAAACATTAACGTTTCACTCCTTCGCGTTACCCAATGCATTGAAGTGATATATCGGGCTCACACGCCCTTAGTTCATCACAGAACCACCCATTTTCATAACAATGCCCAAGAACCATAACATAAACGTATCACATAAGACATGCATAAAGGAAACATAAACTTTCCACATTTCAATCACAATATAACATTTTATTATATTTAAATAATGAATCCATTCAAAAAAACCATTTCCAAAACCATTTAAAACATTTAATAAAGAGATTTTTGAATCGAAGTGTCCCATACCACCTTGAAGCATTTAAAATTTTAAACCATTAATATCCATATAAATAAATCCTTAAAACCATTTTTAAAACATGGATATTAATATGAACAAAAAATTAAAACATTTAAAGAGATATTTTGGTTAAAGGGGTTCTACCAAAATTAGAGGCAATTGAATACAATAATTGAGGAAAAAAATTTAGTCAGAACTTTATAATATAATGAGGATAAATGGATTCATGATATAATATTCCAAAGTATAGTAAATACACCATATAAGAGTGAATTGGTGCATAACAACAATGAAGTCTCAATAGAAATGTCAAATGTGATGAAATCCCTTATAAAGAAGGTATCCTTAAATTAAGGATAATTCAATCTCAAAATTATGTGTGACAAATATAAATACACCAAATATAACTGGATATTAATTGTAAAACAATAAAAGGTCATTCACACATATTTCAAAAGATTACATATTCAATAAATACATGTTGAACCCAAAGAAATTGAAATTGGGTTAAAAAGTTCCCTTGGTAAAATTCGACAGCCTAACGACGTCACATCAAAATTCAGAAAATGAGTTAATGAGTGATAAAAAGCGCATATCATCACTTGGACATTAAATTTAAATCAATAAGGATATAAAATAACATATCCCAACATAATAGTATGTGATTTAAAAGACATAACAAAAGAAGACTTTTAAAAAGCAGAGGGTGAAAGGTTCCTTTACCGACATGGGTTTATTTTGAAACAGACGCCCCGTGAAAGAAGGACATTAAAACATTGATGTAAATAATCATAAATGAAAGTATATTACACAATGAGTAAAATAATTGGCAGTAAATACACCACTCAAAGTAAAATGTGGAAAATGTACCATAAATCTCACGGGAATAAAAGTGAGATGAAAAATCTCTTACGAAAACTCGGCAGCCTAACGACGCCAATTAAAACTTCCAAAATGGATTGATGAGAGGAAATAGGGTCTCTCATAATATCAAAATAATGTTTACAGAAAGTGGAATATAAAATAACATCCCCCAACATAACAAATAGGAGCTTAAACGAAGTGACATAAAGGAGAGTACTTAAAAAGAAAGAGAAAGGTTGGATCTCTTACGAAAATTCGGCAGCATAACGGCGCCACTCAAAACTTCAAAAATAGATTGATGAGAGAGTATAGGGTATCTCATCATATGAACATAAAAATTACAGAAAGAGTAATATAAAAGAACAACCCAATCACATGAAAGATGAGCTAAAAAGGAATGACATAAAAGAGTGTACTAAAAAAGAGAGGAGTAGGATCCCTTACCTCGGGTCCGACTTGACTTGATCGTTCTTTAATCTCCTGAATAATAAACATGAGTTAATTTATACTTCCTTAAAAACCGTTTTCATGTTCATTATTCCTTTTATATCACTTATTACCATGTCATAAACATTATGTAATCATTTAATTTAATAATATTTGTTTTGCCGATATTTGGTTCTTAAGTCGAAAGTGGACTTCTTACAATTACATGTTGTTTGTCTGGCCAGATTTTCATTATATCCAGAATTGTATTCATGATGTAGATATCATATATATCATATATATCCAGTATATTCATGCATTTATAATATTACATAACCTTTAGAGTTAAGAAATGAAATGCACCGTTCATGGAGATGGTAAGCCGTACGTACGCATGAACGCTACTTCCATTTCTATTTCATATTTAATGAAATTAAAACATAATGATACATAATAGTATTTTAATTCTAGTATGGTATCATATATAATATAATTAAATATATCCTTTATACGTAGCACATATGGTATTAACGAATCAAATCACTTTGAAGGGGCGGTAGTCCGCACTTCCTTTAATGAAGATATCGCATTTACCCACAATGGAAACCATAAAGGTATTCCATAAATGAAAAAATACAGAAGAATAAGTAAAACATAATCATATTAGATATCATATATTAATATAGTGTAATATTAATGGCAACCTTTGAAGGTGTTAGAAGAATGTTGAACAATCATCGTTTCGGGAGGTAGAAATTCGCCATCCACGGAAACAGTATGTTCTTTAACCATTAGATGTAGGTGTGTGTAAGTGTACTTCGAATACTTCTTATAACAACATCCTAGTATATGTAATATACTTAAGTTTTTACAAAAGAAAAGAATAAAAAGAGTTTAGGGGGTTGGAGAAGTAAAATAAAACAAAAGGACTCAAGTGAAGACATTACTTTAAAATCGGGTAACTTTCTTTGATTTGAGCTCAAAGGATTCCTTGGAAAGGATTATTCCAAAAGTGAGGCTTCAAGGAGATGGATAGGGATGTGGAGAGACAAAATGGGCAAGGTTTTGCTGATCCAAAGGCTTTGGAAGTGTGGGTAAGGAGGTATAGGTGGGGGCCTTTTATAAGAGGAGAGGAGGGGCACTCTTGGAAAGTAAAGAAAAGTCACATTATTTTAAATTGATATTCGGATTTAAGATGTCCAACATTGATATAATTCGAGGATAAGGTGATAAGGGTTCTAAATACACTCATCAAATAGGTTTTGGACATGTGTAGGTCTTAGATATTACATTATATTTCCATTTTATTTAAATCGTTAAATAATGAGGTCATCACTGCATCACCATGATGTCATAAATAATATTAGTTATTTAATGTATAAAAATTATACAAAAATATTATGATGTAGGAAATCGTTTTATCTTTCCAATAAATATTTATAGTCAAAAATCTGATTTGTATAACCCCATGTAAAAATTGTTGTAGTAAAACATTTCATGTTTGTCTCATTTTTACATTAACTTTAAATAAAAAGATATTAATGTCATTTTCCAACCAAAGTGGCTTCATGGGGTCCCCATGTTGACCCATGGGTTGTAGTGGTCGTCCATGACTCATCCAATGAGGTTAGGACATGTGTCAAGTTCATTTCATATTATTAAAACATTATTTTTACCTTAAACTACACTAATAACCTCTAATCGCGATTAAAAACTTAATAAGTTACTATTCACCAAAAAATTATTTTAATCCCATTGAACCACATTTTACTTCTTAATGACAACCATGTATGTCGGATTTTTGAAATTCAAAACACAATGGTGGAAAATTTTCATTTAAACGGAAAATCAGTTTTTATAAGTACCACTTAGTGGTTTCACTATTCATCAAAATTGAAGTTTTTCAGAAAATTACCAAAAATTCACCCTAAGTTATATTTTGATATACCAAATTCAAAAATGAAGTCTATTTTAAAAAATTCATAACATATAATTCACATTAATTAATTTAATAATTAATTTCCGCTGTCAGAGCAGATATCGTGTTTTTATGAAACAATAAGTATCAAAAGATTGACACTAGTTTAAGTCTGATTTCAAAGTGAAATTAATTCCAACGACCACTATTGGATTTAATGGTAAAAATATATTATAATTTAACTTTAAAACCAATTCTAAAGATAATATAATCATATAAATAAATTATATTAAAAAGAGGTTTTGAATTAAAATACAACATTTTACACTATTCATTAAAAAAATGATCTTTATCGGAAAGATGCAAAAAATTTACACAAAGTAAATTTTGATGTCCTGATTCTAAATAAGAGTTTTATTTGGTCCAATAGAATGTATAAGAGTGAACAAAACTATATTTAATGACTGTTCTCCATCAAAAGGTGATAAGTGAACCTTTAGTGAAAACTAGGGCATATACGTCTAAAATTGAATTCTTTCCGTATTTTAAGCCTTTATATTTTATTGGATAAATGTAAAAACATTTAAAAACATATATAATCATATTTTAGTTATTTCTATCCATTCCCGCCAATACAACAGCAACATGTTAACTACCATTTAAAATAATATTATTTTATTCTTAGAGTGCAATGTAAGATTCCCAAGAAACTCGTTGTTGCGTGTTGGGTACGCCATCGAGCATAGCGTCCCCTTTAAAGTCATATTAATATTTTATTCACAAATATGGATAAATATGAAAATTTCACATTCTTTATTTACCTGGGGTGTTACAGTTGTTTCCCTGCAATCCTGTTTCCAAAGGAAAGTGACATCTTTCACTTCTTCAGGGACACTTTCTTCTTGATTGAAATGGGATGATGGGATGTCATCCTCCACATAAAGGGATTTATACTCAATTTTTTTTACATAGTCTAGGTCTCCCTTAGTGTTTAAGATGTTGTTTTTTAAAATCTTCCTAGTGTCATATCTTTGTGGATTCTAGTTTATTAGAGTGCTTTTGTTAGGACATTCCAATGGGTCAGGTCAGGGCAGAAACCTTCGGCCAAGAGTGTAGTCATGTTTGGCATCGTTGGTATGTCTGGACACTAAAATACTGGTAAAACTAAATTTATTCCCCTTATGATGGGGCTTCTAAAGGGTATAGAAGCTTGAGGCCTCCCACATCAAAAGTGGGGTTTATTATTCCAAATCCATGTCTCCGAGGTTTTCCACAGCTTCCCATTTTTAACATACGGTATGACACATGTTTATCACCTAGTGGAGATGGATTAGATTGATCAGAGTACTTATGTGAGTATATTAGAAGGGTTCATCCGTAGGAGCGAGTAGCTGAAAGGTTTACCAGATGGGTGGATCAGCAAACCCATTGAGGACATATCTAAGGAGGTGTATCCTATAGAGGGAAGATATCACACTATGAAGGTTGACCTAGAAGCATCAAAGGGTAGGACAGAAGATGATTGGGTCCCAAAAAAGGGGAAACCAAGGTTTACCTTTGGCTAGGATTGAACCCCGTGGATGCTTTCTAAGTACCATATTTAAGAGATAGGGATCAAAACCCACATATTTCAAGAGGGTGAGTCAAGATATCGGAGTGTACACAATAGAAATAATCCTAAAGACATGCTGGGGATTTTTCATTATTAGTGACCCGAGTGTTACAAATAAAACTGAGATGTATGGGGCTTACACATGGTTAATATCCCAAATGGATGGCATGATTTCAACGGGATGTGGAGGCCAGGGTAATGTCAGGATGGATATGGATGAAGTGTCGAAAGATGAAATGAATAGGGATGGAACAGAAAACTAGTGTAGAGGTGACAATATTGGGTTTGAAACTCAAAGAGGTTTCCTGCATATCCCCTTGACATGGAATCAATGTCCAAGTAGTTTTGGGATGGGGTGATGAGTCACCTGAGGATGTGACTCGTGGGAATGGATGCATGGATGGATACCCTAAGGGAATGGAACCAACAAGTTAAGGCGTGATATTCCAAAACAAAAACGGTACATGGGAGGGACCAGGATGGGACATGGTTGATGGTATTTAACCTTAGGGAAGATTCATATGTATCCTCGGGGAATGGAATCAATGTCCACATAGATTAGGATGGGACATGGAATTAGATTGTACACAAAGTGCATCAACCTAAAGACATTCTTGGGCATACACATGGTTAGAAGCCCATCGCAAGAGGGGCACTCCTGGTTGAAGGAGTATGGACTGAATGTGGTCGATTATGCATGGTTAGGTACATGAGAACTAGTGTGACACTAACATAGGGGTGAGCCAAATATGTGGGTCCCAAAAAAGGGGACATTAATGTTTACAAGGGTTTTGGGGTTGGACCTCAGGGAGGATTCCTACGTACCCAGTCATGGAGGCAGAGATGAAAACACACATAGTTCTATAACATACTGTTTAACGTCATGCAGGATGAGAATGAAATGACATGAAGATGTTCAAGACAGATGGGTGATGGGATTGATCCTAAGATAGGATTCTTACATACCTCACTTGAAGTGGAAAAGGATCAGAGTCCACATAGTTTAGTAGAGAGGGGCTTGGGGTTTACCCACTAAGCTGAACCATAGAGGATGTCATGGTTGATACTTACAATATGACCACATTATTCACGACCAGTGTGAGAAATAAAAGGCAACAAATTCTTGAAGATCATGTTGAAAAAGTTGTGTTTCTGGGGAATGGAGCAAGAAGTACACGCAATTAATGACCAAGAGATGAAACATGGGCTTACCCGTGGTTAGCAGCCCTAGGAGTGGAATATTAGGAATTACCTATATAGGGAAACACATGGATGGTGTATTGCTGTATGAGAAGGATGTTATTCTATTGAATAAAGGACTTAGTCCATGTTAACATATAGGGAGGACCATATCAAGATGGTCCGGGGCATATGCAAGGGCTTCCGTAAGTGTATATTTCCCCAAAGCCCAAAGGGAAAGATATAGAGGGAGGTCACTGGTGCATATCCCCACTCTGATCTTCTCGGACCTTCCACTCATGTAGTAATCAGAGTTTAATGTCATGTGTTTAGGACATGGGTGCTTGTAAGTTTAACGTCCTATAGATCAAATGGTGAGGATTCACCCCCTGACCCTTAGACATGCATAACTTGTACCAACACACTCTTAAGGGAGGGAATGCATAATAAATACCATAAACATGAAGGTGATATGGTTTTGGAGTGATCCATTGAGGGTATTGCATTAGCATGGCTATGTGAATAATCTATATCCATTAGTGTGATTATGTTTAGAAGCATGAGGGAAAGAAACGCAACATTAGGCGCCACTTGAGGGACCTTGAAATCACTGCGTGTAAGCCTGTAGGGAAGCAAGAAATAAGTGCATGCAAGATAGGTGTGTTGCATGCAAGAGGATCTCAAACATGGTGATCAGGGAACCGATATCAAATAAATACTAAAGGTTGTATATAAGAAGGAAGGATTTCACTAAAATATGAAGGACTTCCTACAAAAAGAAATATATTCATGTAATAGGAATGATTGTGAACAATAGAGAAGGATTGCACACAATAGGGAAGGCTTGCATGCAATAGGACATGAATGCCTAAAATTTGGGATGGTTGCACGTAATAGGGGATATTTTCATGTAATAGGTAATGAATTTATGCAATATAGAGGTTTTTCCCCAAAGTGAATGATTTGTTTTCAATTGACTTAGAAATAACAGAAACATGCGAGGGTGGAGAACAACTGTGCCTGCCTGAAGGTGGACCCCCGAGAGACCTGTTTCCTAAAATCCAGTACCCTGAATCTAGGTTTTTCACATGGAGGGGTTTTATTACACACATTGGATAAGATTCAAATTCTTCAGTTGTTGTGAATTTTGGGAGGTGAAATTCTATTTATATGCGATTTGTGGCGGTGGTAGTGTAAAAATGGGGTCTACACACAAAATAGATCTGGACGACGGGTTGCACGAGAAGTTTACATACCAATCATGGAATTTTTGCATGCATGGGCGGGGCCAATATTGGGAGTGAAACATGAAACATTTATACATAGTGAAAAATATTTCTTATAAATCATCGGTTTTAGCATGTAGGGATTGAATTTTAAATGCACCTCCCTGATGCAACTCGGGATGGTTCGCTGAGATGAAATTTGCCTTCAGTTTTCTCAAAAACTTCTATTTTGATCTCCAATCTGATTTCATCACAAACAAAACCCCCCTTCAAAATTTGTGCTGAAAGGGGATGCAAATGTTGGAATTTAATGGAAACACCAAGAAGTCCATCCAAATGAGGCTAGTGCATGAAAAATTGATATTTTGGCATGAAAATACATTCTATGCATAGAAAAAATGATATGCACCTATAAATTCCAAGAGGGTACCATAATCCTTATAGAATTTCCCACACGATATGTCCTAGTTCTATAGTGCATGAAATTCATTACGTTTTGCGTGAAAATCACCAATTTTGGTTGTGGTTTTTCATGCACCTATCGATTGTTTTCACGTATAAGTCATAATTTTATGCTTCTTTCTTTTAGAATATTTCGTTTTCGAATGCCCACTTACTTTTTCACATAAAATACCTATTATTTCATGAATACAACTGCTGAACTCTAAAACACAACCTAAATGGCTACTCATCAGGCTGATGCTGAGAGGGAGGCTATATGTGCTACTCAGAGGGCTGAGATAACTGAAAACCCCCATATTTATTGTGAAAGGAGAGTTGTATCCAATAACAAGATCCTCCTTATTATTCTACCTAAATATTAGAAGGATTACATGATGTACGATAACACGTCGATATGGGACTTTGGTATTTTAGAAGAAGTGATGGTGCCAGGATTCTATATCAATACGCTGTGGTCCTAGCTAAAATGCACAAATGTACTATATATGATATAATATTATAAAAAAGGGTCAACCTACTAGGGATACTAGAACTATGTCCATTTATGTCCTAAACCCATGGACTAAGATAGTCATTGTGTGTGAGCCGATTTTCAAGGAATCTCCAGCTCATTATGCTAGCACCTTTCAAAGTAACGATATCGACGAGACCAAGGGATGGATACAAGAATGAGACCTAAAGTCTAGGGGAAATTTCACCAATGAGTAGGAATGGGCATATGACATAAACAAAATATGAAAAGATTTTGGAGAAGACCTGCAACACATTGGTTTGTTTGAGGCAGTGTAGACGTTGCAGTTCCATTTATACCATCAACAAGATCTAGTGCTAGAGATGTTTTGTTGGTGGTCCCCCGATACCAATACCTTTCATATACAGCATGGGGAGGTTGGTATCAGTGTCTGGTACGTTCATTGGATCAGATTCATCCCTTTTGACAGACACAAGTACAAGGATTTTCTACCGATAGAGAATATTTGGCGGACAGGTTGTAGAATCCCATCCTGACATGGAATCTATTGGACCAGGTAAAGGAGAAGTTGGGAGTCATAGAATTTTTGAAAGACATTTACAATTGAAAGTGGATAAGACTATTTCTGAATAATGACAGGAATATAAATATGTCAGGGTGAGGAAAGTGGTGTCTGATTGTGGTGCAGAGAAGTAAGAGTTGTTCATACTAGAGGATTTTGGAGATAGATGAATACCAATCATGGGGATTTAGTGTGAATGAAAGTCAAGACCTGAATGTCTGATATGCCAGATTACATTTGGAGTTCCTAAGTGGGTGGCTACTACCAGTAAGGGACACAGGGATGGGAGTCTGGTCGGCGATTCTAGTGATGGATGGAATCATGTCAGCCAATCATAGGTTCAAACTATGGATCCCTATGTTGGTCTGACTATATGCTATTCTGGGGAATATTTTAAGAGGAGGTACACCAAGAAGGATTTGAGGCACTTCCAAAATTCTTCATGGTTGGGTCACATATCATTGTAGTAGATATGATTTTCCAAATTCCATTCCTCCACCATGTGGCTACCTATGACCATATTTTTTGAATATTGTTGGGATTACACCACTGACACTCAATGAAGAGGAGATAAGGCTCAAGAACTGTAATCAAGCTAACATTACCTTTAGTTTATTCTATACCCCAACAGGCTAGATTGTGGATAAAGAGCACGGATAGCTTGAGAAAAAATAATATTTACAGAGCATCATAGGCGGGGTGCGAGTGGCCTGGATCAATTGGTAGATCCATTGCAAACCCTACGTGCCATAATGTTTTTCCATGAAGTTCAAATGTATACAAACGATTCACACGTAGGTGTATAAAGATGTCTTGGAAGAGCAGAATCCCTACATTCTCTACAAAATGTGGCTAATGTTTACAACTAATGGCTCTAGTGAGTTAATTACCTCCCATATACTGGTGTCAATGTTAGACTCTCAAAGAAGTATGTTGAACGTTGGGTGGAGGCATACGCAGAGGGAAACCTACGGAAGTGCGTTTGATAGATTAGGGTGGCCAGAGTGGAATCTAGACGACAAGATAGAAATAAAGGTAATTCTAGGGAGGTGAGGGTAAAAAAGTTAGGCATCTGGGATGGCACATGCTAGGACTTCAGTAATAGGAGCATCACATGGTGTGGTCACACCTTCACCATCTGGAGGGAGGGGGTCTGGTAGACAAACTTGTAGAGCATCTCATGAACTCACAATGAAATAAGGTAAGGTATCCACTTTAGCCCACTGAAGATGTAGTTTTCCCTATGCTCTGGTCGACATTGTTGACCTTATGGAAGTTAGTGAGTTTTGAATCTTTATGTTAACAATTGACATGAGTGGGTTCCAGCTTCCAGAAATTGGGATCATCTGGATAGATGACCATGTAAACTTTCACCAGTGATTGAAATATTTGACGAAAATGGATGTATATGCGCTCTAGTAGGGAAAATGTGAAAAAACATATCTCCTAGAGAAAGCAAAGCTCAGTTAGAAGAATGACCTCGAAAAAATGTTGTCTGAGGATGATGATGATGATGAATAGGAAACAGAAGGTGAAGAAGAATAATAAGAAGAAGAAGAGGAAGGGGGAGAAGAAGAAGAACGAGATGAAGAATAGAAGATTGTTGGTAAAGGATATTAGGGTATGATGGGACACCATGGTAGTCCTAGAGAGTGTGGAGATATTATTGGAACTGATGTGGAAATGGATGAACAACTTGAGGTAAACCTCAACTCTTATGCTAGTCCTTCCACTTTTCATTATTCAAATTCACTGACCAAACATTGTCCTGTTCAGGCACATAATGACACTGCTGACCATGAAATATCCACCATAGAAGATGAAGGTTCATAAATGGATAAAGAAGGGAACCCCCTTGAATCTATGACTAGGGTGGAACAAGGTGAAGGATCAACTTTAGTGGGAGTTAGTGGGGAGAAAACACATATTATTGAATTTAAAAGTGTTGATGGATTTCCTATGGTTGTAGCTCCTGCAATGATTGAAACGCATGAGGTCACAACTGAAAGATCATGTATGTTTCATTATCTATATCCACGTATTATCCATTAGGGAACTCAGCTAACCAATGTATCAATTGTCTATACAGTGAACAAAATTCTGGTGGCTTGACAGGCTGCTGGACCCTAACCATCTACGGGGAATCTGCCATTGACATCACCAACTCGCGCACAACATGTTCCTAAAACTGAGTAAACCCCAGCACCCATGAACAAGTAGTTGCATACATAGGTGATTTCCCTAATTGGGTGGGGTCTTATGTTGGTAGGGGATACATTACTGAAACAAGGACAAGAGAAGAGGGTCTCCCACACATTAAAGAACCTAACACATTGTATATAATACTAGAGGGGGACCCTACCACTGAGCTTCTAGATTATTTTCCTGAATATGGGATTGAATATCCTAAGGAAATAAGTGATTCTGATCTCAAAGAAGCTAAGGAGTGTTGTATGATGCCGAAAAAGGGTTGGAAGTGTATCGGGTGCTTCTTCAAGCTTCCAAGGGCCAAATGGGTTCCCCAAATGGGGTCACTTCATAAATGGTTGTACTTACTTTTTTCTCGAGGTGTGAAAACTCATCATTTTCATATAATGATCCACGATTATATGTTCGCGAAGATATAGGAGAGTAGACAACGTTCCGCCATGGACCTGTTTCAGAACAGATCAGAGAACATATAGAAGATTCATGAGGCTGGGAAAGAAGTTCAGTGCCTTAAAGAGAAGGAAAACAAATGAGAAACATTATTCAAAGCCTGTCCATGGTTATTGAATGGTTGAATTCCCATCTGGATGAATCACAAGAATAAGAAATGTATGCATTCTTTGAAATGGTCAATTTTTATAAGAGGAGAAGTAAATAAAGTCCACATCTAATGAGATCTGCTCCGCAACTGTTAATGAAGAGAGGGAGATCAAGGAGCAGGAACCTTCCCTAGAGGCTATGGGCCAGAAGGTTGTAGGACTGGAGCAGTCCACCAATAGGGATGATCTATAAGGTCTAGGTTTTATCTGATCAGATAAACATATATCCTTCTTTCTTTTCCTATGTCAAAAAATATGCATGGACTTATTATTCACTTACTTTATTATTTTAGTGCACCTCGACCATAACTATGAAGTAATTAATAATTAATCCCTAATCTTACATGGGTTATACACAGTGTGAGAAAGAAGATAAGACTATATAATTATTCACTTGGTGTATGAGAGTGCTGGTTAAACATTCAAATTCTCGGGGTCTAAAATACCACCCAATTTTGTTGAAATAAAAGAGGGGTTTTGGATAAAGAATAGGGTGCTCAGAACATCCATAATATTGTTATCAATGTACTCTAGTTCATTATAGGGATGACACCGAGGGTGTTTGAATCAATCTAAACAAATGGGAATGACAAGAGGGAATCACAATACCTGAAATTAGGAACTCATTGATTGCAACATGAAGATACATGATAACTTCTGACAATATTCAAACACTGTATCAATATAACATTAGCATGAAATGGGGGAAAAAAACAAGGGTGAACCGCTGATTGAATTCAAAAACATGGGGCCATACTCATTATGTCATCTGATGTCCTTCTGAATGATGAAACAAAGTAGTAAGCGATCAAAAAGGTTAAGAATCCATGATGTTATGGAGATCATTCATATGTGAAAGATGATGAGGATCCAAATAAGGGGCACACAATGCTTGGGGTTGAGTGATGAGTTGTTCGAATGAAGCCCAACACTCTTGGAATTATGACACCCTGATGAAAGTACATTGGGTAGGCATATCGGTATGAGTCTAGATCAATCCTACATATATACAAGACATCCAAACAGGACCTCTCTAGTGAGGAACTGGAATGACTTGTAGTTTTATTTCATTAGAATAAGGATGATAAACACCTAGTTTAACATTGTACGGTAAGGATGATACATACAAAATTTAATATCATACATTTAAGATGATGTATGGAATAGTTTAATATCATATTACTAGGGCGTTTCACATTTTTTAATGTCATATATCATGGAAACAAGAAAATAGTCTAATGTTATGTTGCATGGACTAGGGACTTCTAGGTTTGGGTCATAGTGTTTAGACCACAGTTATGTATAATTAATCTAAAGGGTTAATGAACCTAGGGTTGGACCCTAGATGAAATTTATGGGTGTCGATATGTATTCCATAAGGATAAGAATCAAGCCATACATAGTTGTTGAAGCACAATGTGGTTAGAAACCAACACTGGTGGGAAAAATCCTCTCTAGTGTGGAAGACTAAGCATTCATAATTATCATGGGGCATCCTGAACCTGTTTAGGGTAGAGTTGTAGTTTAATGTCATGCGTCGAAGGACATAGGCACCCTAAAGGATAGATGTGATGTGGGGTACATAACTTGACGTGAACGTGAACCAAAAGAGTCCACAGAGCACCACATGTTCCAAAAAGGAGGTTACAAACAAAAGATCAGAAAGATGAAAGGGTTCATGATGATGATGTGAGGCCCTAAGAAAAAATTCCTAGGCATCATTACAAACTCCACAAGGGTGAGAATCAAGAAACACATAGTTCTTAAGTGTGGCATGACAAACAATCGGAGCCAAATGGTGAATTTTTCCATCAATTGAAGAAATCATATGGTTTGGTAGTTTATCGAAACACATCCTGCATATAGGAGGTGTTGTTTAACGTCATACGATATGGGCATAGGTGATCCAAGTTTGTGGTCATGGATCTCAGACCATAAGAGAAAAATTCTTAAGGTAAATGTAAGTGAGTCGGTGCCATAAGGAAACCCAACAAGAATTTGGACAAGAGAGTCTGAACTGCATTATATATTTCCAACGGAACACAAATATTTTAAATTCATGATTCTTGGACTTTAGGAATGGGGATCCTAGTTTATGGTATTAGATTTTGGATCGTGAAGGTGCTTATATCCTCCATGCGGGCATGAATCTTACCACAAACCCAAAAAACCATACGATCCATGTTCGGTCCGGGAAATAAGGGTTGGAGAATATCTTTATGAAACATGGATGTTTTTGACAATGGAATGGAGGTGTGGGTCTAAGGATAACCTGAAAATGCCAGTCTATCCTCTTAATACCCAAAGGTGCATGGAGGTATAACACTGAGGGTGTTGAAATTACAATTGAACATGAAGAGGTGGAATGAGATGTTGATCATAAGACCAATATTTTGGGATAAAGAGGTTGGAAATAATGATGGAGGAAAACTATTGACCATATTCGAGAGATAGTTTTCACATCTTGTTCCCTGAAATGGGAACAAAAAAAGAGGTTTGTTCACCGAAAAAATTCAGTACACGAGACCTACAACATAATGTCAATTAAAAATCCTCTCAAACATTGGCTCAAATTAGTAGACGTTCCATAAGCCCAAGAATCCATACCGACCGAGGGTCCTTTCATATGTGAATGATGATGGAAACACAAAAAACGAGACACTCGAATCCTGGAAACATAAAAAATCATGTCGATGAAGAATCCAACACTGTAATTACAAAACCAAAATGCCTCTGAGCACATTGGTGAGGCATAAAAAGGGTCGAGGGGTGCAATTAAGGGTGGATGACTTGAGGATATTAGTTGAGAAAAATGTAAAAAATGGAATGATGTAATTGGGGTTGGACCGAAATAGGAAATGTCTGTGAATTCCTATGTATCCTATAAGTATGGGATTCAAGACACACATAGTTCTGGACATGGAATGTAGTTTAACGCTGTATGGTATGGACAAAAAAGATCCCAATTTCTCAAGAGAGAAACATGTATTGCATGGAAGAATAACATGATGTGATTGAGGAAAAAAGTCCACATACCACACCATTCAGGACCTAGGAGTGAACCCAAGCCAAGGGTCTAGGAGTAGAAATAGAAAAACCTGAGGTTGGACTTGAGGAGAACATGTGTGGTCATTCCTACATAGCCCATAGTGGTGGAAATCAATCCATACATAGTTCTTGGGACCCGTAATGTTTAATGTCACACGGTAATCATGGTGGGGGGGGGGGGATGGAAGGGAGACCCCCAAATAGAAGTTCATTTCATAGATATTATAATCCAAATGTGAATGTGGACAAAAAAGGTCTGCCTCACAACAAATGCTTTTAATAGATATCAGGCCAAAGGGTCGGAAAGAAGGCAGGATTTGAGGTTCCTAGGGCTGGACCCGAAGAAGAAATTCATAGGAATTCCTATGTATCCATTAAGTGTGGTAATCAAGACACACATAGTTCAAAAAATATTTTTTGTGCAGGTCAAGGCCACGCACCAAAAGGAGAGAAATTTGATATATCTTGTTTATTATTTAGTTTGGGTGTTTTTTTGGAGGAACATAACCAATATGGAGAATCTGGGAATCAATGTAAGAATCAAGCCATATGTAGGCATTGAAAAATTGAATGATAGATGAATGATTCCAAACATGATTACCTCTTTTGTGGGGACACAACAATGCAGTGACATTTTTCAGCGTACAACAAGGATGATAGTGTCACAGTTTATAGTCGTATGAAAGGAACAACCCATGCACTTTAACATCGTGCGCCAAAAATGTAATAGTTAAATGTCATGTGGGACCAATAAGTTATGTATAATGTCATATGGTATGGGTGCATGTGAAATACTGAGGTACAAAAGGGAATACGCATGGCGTGATAAAACATACCCGACTAGAATGAGGAAAAAATTCCACACCACACCACGTTCATTCCCAGGGGGGAGCATCCGGCCAAGGACCCAGAAAAAATTGAGGGACCTAGGACTGGACCCAATGATAAAATGTTCTAGCAATCCTACGTATAACATAAGAATGAGAATCAATCAATATATAGTTCTCAAAATGTTAGGCAGTTTAACATCATGCATTAATGATATAAAGAAAAGAGGATTTTCTAGAAGGAGGGGAACATGGTGAGGATTTTGAAAACCCTACCTGAATGAGAAAATGAGTCCACACCACACCACAAGATCATGGGATACTTAGGCCAAGATTCTAGAAGTAAGGTAGAATCTGTGATACATGTGGCTGGACTCGAAGATGAAATGTATGGGCATTACTATATATCCCATAAGGATGGTAATCAAGTGACACATAGTTATGAAGATGTCGGGTAGTTTATCATCATGTGGATAAGACATGGAATGGATAGATATTGAGAGAGGTATGTGGCATGGTTATTGAAAAACCAACATGAATGGGGATATAAGTACACACCACACCACATACCCCCAGAAGCACATATTCAATGGGGCCAAGTGAAAGACAAGGTTTCTAAAAACTGGGGCTAGATATGAAGACAAAATGTATGGTCATTCTTACGCATCACATATGGATAAATAATCAATACACACATAGTTCTTGAAATGTTGTTCAGTTTAACGTCATGTGGTAAGGATGATCGGGATCCTAGTTTAAAGTTATAGATCTCAGACCGTAGATTCCCAGTTCAATGTCATGTGTGTGGAACAAATGGGTAGAAAAAGGTGAATCATCATGGATAATACTTGGGAGACCATGGGTATGGTGATAATGATTGAGGATAGCTTCTGACCATGTTCACAACACAGTATCCATATCGTGTGGACTAGAATGGGGAAAAACAATTGAGTATCAACTGTTGTCCATATTCGCAATAAGAGACAAGTGTCAAACTGTCGTTCGAGATCCTCTGACACATTAGAAAAAAATGATAGGTGATCCAAGGAGGCATGGGACCATATAACAAGGGGGTCATTTCATATGTCAAAGATGAAAGAGACCCAAATTATGAGACCCGTGATGTGTGGTGGTACCTGTGCATTTTAACGTCTTGTGTTAAAGACGAGGGAGATCTTTGTTTAAGGTCACAGTGCTTAGAACATGATGTATGTTTACTGCATGCAGTTTGTCATCATGCATAATGAAAGGGATCGTATTTTATGGTCATAGAGCTCGGAAAACATATAGTTTAATGTATTTTAGGATGAAAATGGTCTACTCAGAAAAAGTACTTCTTGATGAATTTGGAATTGGTTGGAGGAGTGACGTGCTCACCATACATAGTGACCAGAGAGTACACACCATTGGGGTAAACCTTGTGAATGATGTAAGGTCACTTCCATTCTGGATCCAAATTTGGTGGCTTCCTTCCAGGAATCAATGGAATTCATAGGGAAAATATAGTTTCACCTTGTTGGAAAAAATAAACAATAACATTATCATTGAATGCTATGGCTATGTTGTTCTTATGCCTCTCTAGATTATGCAAGGCACAAAACCTGTTCTCATTGAGGGATTCTAATTCAGATAGATATACTTATTCTATCTTGTCTGGAATCTACTGATCATAGAAAACTATGAAAAGCAATGGTAACTGAATCTTGATAGGCATGACTACCTCTGTTTCATACACCAAGGAATTTGGAGTCACCTTTGTGGAATTTTGAGTCGTCGTTCGATATTCCTAGAGAGTATTTAGGATTTTTTGCCAACTTTTCTTGTTATGACCAACCATATTTTGATGAATTTGAGAGAGGGTTTTGTTGAACTCCTCGATATTCCCATTTTCTTATGTATGATAGAGAGAGGTATGATTAAAATGGATGTTGTAATTGAATTATATTTTCTTTAACTCAGTTGCTTGGAATTTCTTGATTTTATTAGAGAGGATAGCACGAGGGAATCCATATTAGTGGATGATGTTGGAGCTCACGATGTCAAGGAAAGTATGAGTCTTGACTTCGTTGAGCGTAATTTTCTCTGCCCACATGGAAAAGAAATCCATAGTTGTCAGGATGGACCAACATTAGAAAGCTGCTGCTGGTGGATATGGTCCCACCACATCACGTCCCTAGACTATAAAGGGAAAAGAGTACTTTGTAGTATGGAGAGGTTATGGTGGAAGATGCACACAAGTATCATGGATCAGGCATGCGTGGAACCCCTTGGAAATATCAATGTAGTCATGGAAAATGGTGGGATAAAAGATTCCAAATCCTCATATCTGATGGGAGAGAATTGAACCTATCTGATGAGCTCTATAGGAACCAGTAGGAACTACCTATAAAACCTGATAAATCTCATATACTTGAATATAGTGGAGGAGAATCCCATCAAACCCATGCCTGTAGAGGATCATCTCAAGACTGGGACCACATTGGAGGATGAACTACACTGCATGTCGACGGACTCACTCACGTTCAACTCAGTCTGTTAGAAGATTAAAATATTAGAGATACTCGATAAGGGAGTCATCCTATCAGGGGTAACGTACATTATTGTGTTAGGGGGGACCTAGAGGTCGTGATTTGGAGGCATCGATGAAAAGGTGTATTACCTGGAACTTATCATCCTTATATGGGGTGATGGGAGCAATGAACCTTCGGTGTGCCACATAGATAATTAGATCATCCTGATTAGGCTCTACAAGGGATGGGGTAAGGCTGAAAAAAGGATCATCTCGACCGTTCAGTGATCATGGTACATAAGTAGCTTATGGAAGATAATGAAACTGGGCCATCAAATGATGAGTGCGCTCTAGAAAGTGTACGAGCTCTGACTTCCTCATGATATAGCCATCGTTGATCTACATGATGATTTTTTTGGAGTCCCCTTTTACAAGCAGGTGGGGAACATTAATCTCAAGGGCTAGTTTGAGACTAGTTATGCGGGTCTGAGACTCAACCTCATTGTTTTTTTAGCATTCTAACAATAAGAATAAATAGAGCATGAAACTTGTAAAGGCATGGTGAATTTGATACCTAGTCCCACCATGTTAAATCTAGTATCATTGATCCTTCTGCCAACACGATTTCATGAAACACCATCAAAGTGCATCTTCCAGTACAACATGACTTGATCCACAAAGAGGATTTCATCATCAAGGAAATCTTGGTCTAGAGACTACTCTACAGGGGATATATGGGAAGCAAGAAAGTCTTCCAATGATTGTCCCTTGATAGAATTTTGTGGGAAAACCATGATGTTGAACAGTTTAAGGATCATTTCCCACCGACCTAGATGACCTATCAACATGGGATGATTTAGAATGTACTTTAGAGGATCTAATAGGGACACCAACTATATTTCATTATGATGCAAGTAATGTACCAATTTATGCAGTTCAAATACTAGTGCAATGCAACTCTTCTCAATAGAAGAATATCTTGTATCTGTATTGAGGAGCTTGTGGCTGAGATAGTATAAACATTTCTCTGTTCCCTCATTGTTCTTCTATGTGGGAAGGGTGCTGAGAAATTGTTCTAGAGAAGTCACATAGAGGACCGACGATTTTTTGGAAATGGGAAGCATCAAACCCAGAGGTTGTAGTAGGTACTACATGATTTTCTCAAAAGCAGTCTATCACTCCTCATCCCAATAAAAATTGACACATTTTTTCAGGAGTCGGGTAAATTGAACACACTTTACCGACAGATTTTCGAAGAATTGGTTTATGTAGGATAAGTGTCCTTGAAAACCTTAGAGTTTTTGAAGGTTACATGGAGGGTTCATCTGTTTGATAGACCTTATTTTCTATGGATCAACCTCAATGCCTCTATATCTGATGAAGAAGTTGAGAAACATTCTAGAGGTAACTATGATGGAATACATTAAGGGGTTCAACTTCTGATTGTGGGAAAAAATAAATCCTAACAATTTCTCAAGATCTCTAAGATGAACTTGGAAATAGTGGGATTAGACCACTAGATCGTCCAAATAACATTCCACCAATGTCCCTATGATTGGATTGAATATGTAGTGCATGGAAAGATGATAAGTGGCACATGCTTTCTTTATCCTGAAAGACATTACCTTGTAGCAGAAAGTACATTGTGGTTACGTGAAAGTGGTAGACACCTCATCATTAAGGTCCATTCAAATTTGATTATATTCAGAATACTCATCTATGAAAGAGAGTGCCTAGAACTCAGTGGTTGCATAAATTAACAGTTCTATCATAGGAATGGGAAAGTCATCCTTCAAAAAGTGATGATTGAGATATCAAAAGTCGATGAAGTATCTAATATGTTTGTTCTTCTTATTTATGGAACAATGTTAGCTAACCATCTAGGGTAATGGTCCTCTTTTATGAAGTTGTCTTTGTTGATCTTATCATCCTCGGCCTCGCCCATATAACAATGAGAGGAATTCATCTTTCTAGGAGGATATTGAAATGTGTGATAGTTTATCAGAAGGCCAAGATGGTGGAATGTTACTTGAGTATCCTATATTGGAATATCTTTGTAGATCCAAGAAAATAAATCTTGATGTTGTTTCATGAAATCCACATATCATTTCTTCTCCTCCATAGACATGGCTGCGCAGATCAGCGTTGGAGTCAAATCTATATTGGTGCTGAGATTTACCTATACCATCTCATTAACTAAAGTGGAGATTCCCTCTTCAAATGCAGGAGAGGAATATTCCAAATCCTCCTCACCAGCCATGGTGAGATGATCATCAGTATGAGGAAAATCTTCTAAATTAGATGATGTTGACAGTACATAGGTGCCAGCCTGAGTGGCAATGGAAGCCTCATCAGGGGACTCCTGCACTACTGAATCCATTGAGAAGAATGTTTTCATCCTAATTCCACCATACCGTCAACCCAAGGGACCACATTTCATAATATCAATGCAATAGTGGCACATTTTCGTGAGGTGTTTTATCCCAACCTGAAGAAACAAGAAAGTATGACACATTGTTGTTACCCTGGGGCGGACATCCCGACACCTTATAGGGGAAAGGGGCTATGGAATTACCTATGCCTAATTTGTGTAGGAATACAAGGTGATATTATGACATTTATTATATATGGGAACATGCTTCACCCTGATCCCCTAGAAAACAAATCATTTCCCCAAGTATGGGGTCATGGCCTCCAATCAGTGAATTGGTTAGATGTAGGCATCATACTTTTCTATCCATGGGTCGGTCACAATGGTAGTGTGTCCATCCACATTGTCCTAAACCTGCTTATGCTTAATCCTATAGTAGTCGACATCTAAGTAGAGGGATTCAGAGGAGGAAAAGGGAGAAACATCATATTGGAGTATGCCTACTCGACCATTAAGGGAGTACTTAAGGCATTTGTGATATCGGGAAGGGACTTTCGCATGAAGGTGGTACAATGGTCTACCCATTATTGCATTATTTGTGGTGTCTTGTGTGACAACCATGAACTCAATGCTAGAAACTAGGTCACTAAACTAGATCTTCAAGAGTATCTTACCAACCAGTGTCTTCTCTGTCATGTCATAACCTTAAATATTTTGGTCATAGGGACACATGTTTGATTCAGACAGCCCCATCTTGCAGTGTTTTTGGGTTGGGATAAGATTTATCCTAGACCCCATATTGACAAGATAGTGATAGACCTCTATGCCATTGAACTAGACAATGATGTAAATTGGGTGGATGTTACACTATATAATAGAACCTCCATCTTATATAGTGAAATAGATGATGTATTGATATTATGCACACTCGAAATACTCAGCGTGGATGTCCTTTGCGGCTGCTACCTATGTTCCAATCTATAGGGGGGTCCTTAAATAATTTTAAAGGGATTCATGCATATTTGTAGATAGGAAGAGCGTGTCGAGGATTGATTGCCTTGTGGAAATTATAGAAATGTACTTGGTAACATCGTACTTCCGTGCGATGAATAAAATTCTTCGGACATGAGGTTTCTCAGCTATAGGGGGAAGGATGAGTGCTGTTGATCAAACCAGATGATTCTGGATGGAACTGGGAATATTCTGCTACTCACTAGTCAAATAGAGTAGGGTAAATACCGGTTGAAATCAAGATAACTGAAGTCCATACACAATGGAATGTGACGTATCAAAGCACTATTGTTGTGGATCTTCCCAAACAAGTATTACAAATGACGATGATGGTGAATCTTCTGAAATGTCATGAGAAGACTGCGTGTGATGAGCTCTACGCTGGGCCGTCTGTCTTGTCTTGGTGGTATGCATGAAATGGATGGATTCACTATCCAATACATTCTTAAAATTCATATACCCACAAATTCGTTGATGCTAGCGTCAATTGGGTGTGTTGGTAGGGTTCCCTAGACACTCTTTTTCATTGGGAACCATGTAAGGGTTTACATATCCACAGTATTGACTGAAGCATGCTTCTGATCATCACTTGAAGAATCCCCATTTTTTGGTGTATTCTCAGGGCGATCCCCATCTTTGGGGGCATGAAACATCTAAGAGTACCAATCAGATTTGAAACAGGTGGATGGATTTATTTCCCTTGCGTCCTCAGTGATTACTCCCCTGAGAGGGTGAAAACTGAGATATAGATTTAGAGGTAGTATCCAAAGGTAGAACTATAACATATAATGTGTAAGGATAGTTCAAACATGAAGCGATAATTCCATGGGAATGGGAAACATCCTTCATAGGGTTAAATTGTCGTATATTTGATACCCACAGTTAGAAACCTATTTCCATTCACCCAAATTATTGATGTCAGGATTTAAAAACACACATTCCATCTATGTTGGGGCTAGAATCAATTTGAATATGTTGTCATCAACATGGTCTTAGAGCCAGACTTTATTTTCATAGAATTTCTTGAGGGTGTTCCAAGGAACTGATGATAGGGGAAATAATTAGGGCGATCAGTGAGATCCATGTCTTCGGGCCGTTGGTATTCTAGAAACCACAAGATTACATGGTCCAAGGTTCTTTGAGCATAACCAGGAACCTAAACTTCATTAAATTAGTAGGTCATGTTCCTTTTATCCAAGAAAGGAGCTTTGGGATCCTGGACCTAACGAGTGGCTAGATGATCTTATCGATGATGTGGAACCTGGTTATCTTTCCTAGGCGGCGGCGGTATGTTACTTTGGGGAACCAAATGATTATTAGGTGGGAGATTCTAAGTTTGTGGCTATTCCTGAGGTGGTGTAAATCAGTGAGGCTATGGAGGAGCCTCTTTCAAAAATAATTCCATCTACTTAGGGGCCTCTATTTGTGAAATTGTTGAGGTATCATCATTTGGGGCTCTTCTTGTGGGAGTTAAAAGAGGAAATAGTTGTTCCTTCATGGCTTTCTTTTGGAATTTTTCTATATTTTGACATTTTTCTAGAGAAATCACATAACCCACCTTGGATGTTATGATTGATGAGATAAGGGACCCGTTCAGTCTTCACAGTCTCCACACACATCATTATGATTTTTTCTTGGGTTAGTCGCATATCGAGTGATTATGTGAGGCCCATCCACCTAGTGACAAAGTCTATGACTCAATCATCTGGTATTTGTTTTCACTTGTAGAGATTAGAAATACTATTCTTCTAAGGTTGAGGAACTGAGACGGCTGAGAAACTGCCTACAGAGATCCTCCCAACCACCTATGGACCCAATGGGTGACTAGATGTACCAGAAAAATGTAGTCTCATCCAGTGTCTGTATGAAACACTGGGCCTTGGCGGCCCCCTACTGCATTGGATTTTTTATAATGGGTCTACACCTTGAAATAAATCGGTCCAGATGCTGCAGTGGATCACTAATCCAATTAATTGGGTAGAAGGTAGGATTTCAAAAACCTTGGGGCACTGGCATATCATCCAACCCTGCCAGATATGGATTTCTATTAGGATAGATTTCCAATTGTCTAGTTTCTGGAGCCTTGAGTAGAGAAATAAGCTCAATTATTAGATCATATAGATGAGGATTCTAATAATGATGAGGGTCCCGAATCACTAATGTGTTGTTTCATTATTTAAAGTGGGAAGAGGACCCAATAGCTCATGGGGAGACTGGTGGAATTTCCTAATGAGATAGGGGAATAACCTATGGAGTGTCCAATGGGACTAGTAGAGCAGTCGATAGAACCTTAACTAGGTCTTGAGGCAGTTCGTTGCATAGCTAAGGTAGATTTGGTGATGCACATCACATAATATTTCTGTAAATATTGGCCTATAACCAATCTAGATGGGATGTCTTGTCGAGTTCACTGGGAGAAAACCAATCAGGGGAAGATGTACCTACCCCTACTACCCCAGTCGAGGATTACTAAAATCAGGTCACTGCTCCCTAGAACCCTTAGTGAGGAGCACATAAAAAATCTTTTTATGTTCTGCAGGATGTTGGAATAATGGTGCCTTTTCAGGACCATCCTCTGTCTTTTGGACTAAGACAGATGAGTCAAAAGATGGTTCCAATTTTATCTTTTCCCTTGATGGGGTCTCAACTTATAGTCACTGACTAAAAGGTTAATGAAGACCATGAAAAGTTCTTTGTTAGTGAGTATGAACACCTAGAGGGTTTGTCGAGTGTTGTACTATCCCATCAGGTTGTTCCTCTTCCCTAAGACTTTTTCCAGTGCCCCTATCTGGGTATATCTCGGGAACAACCAAGTTCACTATGATGAATCCTAGATGAATAACCTTGTTATGATGGGGTGAATCAGGCTAGCATAAGACGAGATTGAAATGTAGGGTAACATACTTCCCCAACCAAAGATCTGGATATGTGGAGAATCTTCCTTGATAACTTTTTGGATCACAGTGAAACTCTGAATGCATTGTTTCTTAAGGGTCTGATGAAAACCAGGAAATGACGGGTGCTGAGAAACATGGAGTTCCACCAATTCCACTATGAAAAACTGTTTTCTAATTTCTTCAAGATGTTCCCAAATTTTTGGGTAAGCTAACCGTCGGTGACAGAGGCAAAAATGAACCATCCCAAAGGTTTTGTAGAGGTACATAATGTTATCCTTTGTAAGGGAATCTAAAATGTTTATGTTTGCAGTTGCAATTCTCTAAACATCTATGTGAAATGTTCCGCTGTGAGAATTTCCCACAAAATTATCAGCTCAAACTTAGGATCTGGCACTTGACTTCCCCATTCATTAAATGGGATAGGTTGAGGTACTGGTAATGGCATTGATGTGGAATATTTGCATCTGTAGGATGGTCGGTGGAGAGTATAACACATGAGCCAATAAACTACCAAATCTTGGTATGCTTCCTGGTGAATTCACTGATTGCACCACCACATCCCAGTAATATGGAATAATAACTAATTCTTTCTATGTAGGGGTTGTGGTTGTTGGTAGTGGGTCACATTGTTTCTCAACATTTATTGGTCCCCAGAACAACTCTTCATGATCTCTTGTTGACGTAGAGAATAATCCTATGGACGATAAAGTGGATTTCATAGCCAGGCCCTGGAATGGGGTCAAATATTCCAACTCCTATATGTATTGTTGAAGGTATTCATGGATTTTGTAGACATCACTATCTATGAGGATGAGGGTTATATGTATTTTTTCTTCCACGACCCCTGACACAAATGATCGAGGTGAAGTTTGCATCATCGAATCACACTCCACTTCAGAATCTAAAAAGCTGATGGGTTTGATTGTGGTTTGAGGCTTCCCATGATTCTTACACTAGTGGTGGCGAATATCCCTATAACTTCAGGATGGTTCTTTAGGGTATGGTATATTTTTTACATGAGGAGGACCTCCTCTTGGGTTGGCGATGGAGTAGGGAGGACCTCCACTCAGACAAATAGGGGTGCGAGGAGCACATAGGAAAATACCAAATGGAACATGGGGAGGACTTCTGTGATTGATGGTGTTAGAGTAGGGAGGGCCTCTACTAGAGTTGAAAATAACAGGGGTATGCCCTCTATAGTGATTGTCTGTAGTGGAGGGAGGACCTCCATGTTGGCCAACATTGGTAGTTGTGGTATGAGGAGGACCTTCGTGCTGACAATACTTGATATGGGAAAGCCACTTGTAACGACCTTTGATGAAGCTAGGAGGACCTCCACTGAAGTCATTAATGAAACGAGGAGGATCAACATGCTGGAATGTGATAGGATGAGGAGGATCATATAATTGATAACCTAGTAGGAAAGGAAAATTATCATACCTGGGACTGAGGGCACATGGAAGACCCTCATGCCGAGCATTAGCAAGATGGGTAGGACATCCGCTCAGTTTGAAAATGGTGGCATGTGGAGAACATCCATACTAGATGCGAGATGAACTCCACTATATATGATGACAGTATAGGGAGGACCTCCATATTGGACGTCATCATTGCAGGCCGGCCTGCGACAACTACTGCTTCCACTAGTGACTGGGGAAGTCAACTCGACCTACTTGTGGGGTGGCCGGTGCCACGCCATAGACTAGGCATGTAAGCATCCCTACCCCGGGACTTGGGAGTGACCCTTCTCTGTAATTACAATAGGGGACCAATATCACGTGCCAGTGGTGGCTCGGGACATAGGAGCCTTGGAAGATGATTCCCCCTAGCCAACGTATTCCTAAGCTTGCAACTACCATTAAAGCTGGGTCATCCGAACATGGGATGGTTGTGCATGGGTATGGACCACCTTCACATTGGTCAGTGGGACCAGATGGAGACATTGATGCAGTAGAGTGGGAGCACTCCTCTGTGGCTCCATGGCTGAAGTCCTAGCCGATTGGACTTGGGAATCCCACAATTTGGTAGAATAATGGAGTGAGTCATAAGAACCCTTTAGGGAGAGGCTCCCAAAGTTGTTGGAAATTAGAGTGGGGAGTAGTGGCTCCCTGCATAGAAATTAGGGGCATCGATGATGATAGGGAACTGAGTCCTCTTGGTCTAGTAAGGCCATATCCTTGTCGGGATACCCCCTACTATTCATATTGATAGAAAAGAGTATATAAATCACCCTCCTTTGAATAAATTTGGATAGTGTAATGTTGTGTGGATACCATGTAGTTGTTTTCGTGGATGTTTTTGTAGAAGATATAGAGTCATGTGGGATTTTCATGACGACATTTCGTCTGACCCTACCTCTGCAGGTGGGAGGTGATCAATTTCCTGTTGCTTAAGCTTCAGTACAAGAATGTAGGAAAATTTATCCATCAATATAGGTATTAGGAAAGCGATGCCTAGGTTCACAACACTATTTAGTCTTCCATGACTGGATATGATGATCCACACTAATAATGTCATAGAAAAGTATGCCCAATGATTAACTATCCCAAAACATGGTGAGTTTCTCACCAAGACCACTATTTCTTGGCGGGACCTGGCACCGAGTTGATGGATTTTGTGAAATGACTATTTTATGATGCCTTTAATGATACTAATCATCATATTGAGGAGAATAGATTCACATTATGATCCCTATTTCTGTTTCTAATGCTTTCACTAGGGAGAACAAATCCGTCTGTCGAGGAGGATGAGTAACTGTTGCCCCACATTCCCTCTTTCCAAAGGCGAGCAGAATCTGTCACTTCTTCAAGGACATTTTCTCCTTGATAGAAATGAGATGATGGGATGTATTCCTCTCCATCCATGGATTTCTCCTCTCAATTCATTACCTGGCATGGGTCTCCCATAATGATTAATATGTTATTCTTGAAACTCCTCCAGGTTCTATATCTTTTTCTATGCTGGATAATTACACTGCATCTATCTATACATTCCAATGTGTCAATTTAGGGTAGTAACCTTTGGTCAATAGAGTAGTCACTTGGGCATCATTGGTGTGTCTGGAAACTAAAGCACTAGAACAACTGGATTTATTCCCCTTATAATAGGGAATCATGAGGGTGTGGAAGCCTAAGGTAGCCCACATTAAATGTGGGATATCTTATACCAGAGTCTTGCCTTTGAGGTTTCCCTCGTCGTCCCATGTTTAACATCGCCTATTTCTTGAGTTTAAAGTATAGAGGAGATGAATCAAAATGATCAGAACATTGATGAGATTGAATTAGATGGGTATATCTCTAGGAGGGAGTACCTAAATGGTTTAAAATATGGGTGGATCAAGACACCCAATGGGGATGGTTCTAAGGTGGTGTATCCTATAGAGGGAAGATATCACACCTTGAAGGCTGATATATTCACCTCATAGGGTGGGTTAAAGTATTATTCGGTCCTGAAAAAGGTTACACCATGGATTACTATTGGATGGGATTGAATCTCAGAGAGGATTCCTATATACCTTTTATAGAAGATAGAGATCAAAACCAATGTAGTTTGAGAGGGTGTGTCATGGGATCAGGGTGTACACATTGGAAAACAACCTGAATACATGTTAGGGATTATTCATGGTTAGTGGGCTGAGTGATACAAAGAGAAATGAGATGATTGGTTCATACACATGGTTAGTTTCTCTAATGGATGGAATGATTTCCAAAGGATGTGACGGCCCGGGTAAATTCAGGATGCATATGAATGATGTGTTGAAGGATGGAATGAATAGTTATGAAACTGAGAACTAGTGTAGAGGTGACGATATTTGGAATGAACCTCTAAGTGGTTTTCTATGTATCCCCTCAGTAGGATGTCAAAGTCCATGTAGTTCTAGGATGGTACAATGAGTCACCTGAGGAGGTGTCTCGTGATAATGGACGCGTGGATGGAGACAAAAATGGAATGGAAACAATAGGTTAAGGAGTGATCTTCCCAAAACAAAAAGGGATCAATGGAGATACCATGATGGAATATGGGTGATGGTATTGAACCTTAAAGAGGCTTCATACGTATCCCTATGGTTGGTAATCAATGTCCAGAATGTTCAATATAGGGCATGGAATCAGAGTGTACACAAACAACATCAACTCGAAGACATGATATAACTTACACATTATTTTAGATCAAATTACTAGAGGGGAACTCTATGTTTAAGGAGTATGGATTGAGTGTGGGGGGTTACACATGGTTAGATGTTTGGGAACTATTCTGATACATTAAAAGGGGTAGACCAAGGATCTGGGTCAAAAAAATAGGGACAATAAAGTTTACAATTGTTTTGGGGTTTGAAATCAGGGAGGTTTCATATGTACCTTATCTAGGATATAGGAATTAAAACCCATGTAGTTAGATAGAATACAGTTTAACGTCATGAGGGACGATAATGAACCAACCCAAAGACTGTCGAGACAGATGAGTGATGATCTTGAACCTCAGAAAGGATTCCGACGTACCTCATATGAAAAGGGAATGGATTAAAGTATATATTGTTCCATACATAGGGGATTGGTGATTTCACATAAAGGTGGCCCATATAGGATGTCATGGTCGATGCTTAATCTAATCCCATGTGTGTCATGCTTAGTGTGACAAAATAGAGGGAAGAAGGACATGAAAATCTAATCGTAAAAGGTGAATCTGCAAGGAATGGAGCAGGGCTTATGCATTGTTAGCATCCTAGAAAGGAAATAGGGGCTAACAAGTGGTTAGAGTCCCTGATAGAAGAAGATTTAAAATTACTCCAGGTGGGAAACCTGGGGAGGGTGTCTTGTTGTATGATAAGGATGCCATTCTATTGAAGGAATGACTCATTCCATGTGAATTGTATAGGGATCACCATATCAAGGTGGGTTAGGAATAATGCAAGGGATACCCGAAGTGAACATAGTTACAATTTCCTATAGAAAATAGAGAGAGGTAGGGCACTAGTGCATATCACCTATCTGATCCTCTCAGACCTGCTAGACATGCAAAAATTTTTGTGTAAGATCATGTGTTTAGGACGTTGGTTCTTGACATATTATCCTCTTACATCTCAGATGATGAGGATTCATTCCTCACCCCTAAGACATACATAACTTATACCAACCCACTCATGAGTGAGGGAATCCATAAGCAATTCCATGACTATGGGGTGATGGGGTTGTGGAGTGATCTATTGAGGGGATCACATTAGCGTGGCTATGGGAAGAATTAATAGACATTAGCATTCCTATGTGAAGAAGAATGTGGAAAATAAATGCATCATGATGAGCCACTCAATGGACCTTAAAATTAGTGTTCACAATCCTAGAGGGTTGCGACAAAGAAGTGCGCACAAGATAAGTTTTTTTTGCGCAATAAGAGCTCAAACATGGTTCCCAAGGATGCGATATTGAATACATACTAATGTTTGGATGTATGTAGAAATTATTGAACATAAATATGAAGGACTACGTACAAAAGGGATGATTTTCATGAAATTGGGATGATTTTATTCAACAAGGAAGGATTTCATGAAATAGATAATGGCTTTTTCTCAATAGGATAGGTGTGCGCAATTGGGGACATTTTCATGCAATAAGTATGGATTACATGAAATATGGAGGTTTTCATGCAAATGTATTTGTCTCTACACAATTTCCATATGAATAAAGAAAACATGTGAAGTCAGAGCCTAACTGGGCCCGCCCAAAGGACCCCTGGGATACTTGTCACGATAAATCTTGTACCAGGAGCCCATACATTTCCTGAGGAAGGGTTGTATTATTTTCATGGGAGACTATTCTAATTATTCATCCATTATGAAGTGAGCGGCTGCACTTATATTTATATGTGATTTGAGGTGGTTGAGGTTGAAAAATGTTGTTTACGCATAAAACAGCTCTGGACAGTGGGTTGCGGGAGAAGTTTATGCCCCAACCAAGGATTTTTTGCATGAATGGGTTGGGCCAATATTAGGATCTCAATGTTCATGATTTACACTGGGCACACAATATTTTTTGAAATCATCAATTTTTGTTCATAGGACTTGAATTTTATTTTCACCTCCCCGATGCATCTTAGAATGGTCCTCTGAGGCGAAATATGCTTCAGTTTTTTCAACAGTTCGTATTTTTGGCCTCAATCAGATTTTGGTGCCTAAAGCTTTCAAACAAAACCAAACTACATTTTCAGATGATATTTCTAATACTATTTTTTAACCTATGTTATAATGTTATTTTCATAAATAAATAATGAATGAAAATGGTTATAAAACTATTCATCAAGAATACTTTCAATAGATTTTTGAAGAACTGACTTTTAAAAACCCAAGAAGTCAGTGGTTTCTTTATAATAATCCTACTATTATTATCATTAGTGATTTAGATCAACATATTAGAACTACAAGTTATTTGATAAATGAAATTGAACATCTTTCTTTCTTACATTAATTTGAACCTAGGAATCATGATTAATCTTTAGGTGATGAGGATTGGATAAAAGTAATGCAATACGATCTCAATGATTTTGAATGGAACAAAGTTGGTACTTTGGTTAAAATACCTATAAAACATCTGTAATGGGATTTAAATAGTTTTTTTGGAATAAATTTGAAGAAAATGGAATAATATTTATACATAAAGCTATAATTTTTTCTAATGGTTATAATAAAAATGATAAAATAGACTGTCAATAAACCTATACTCTAGTAGAAATACTTAAGGCTATTCGAATATTTCAATTTTTTGGAGCATTCTCAGATTTCAAACTATTTATAATGGATGTGATTTATTATTTAATAAATATATATGTTAATGAAAATGTTCATGTAGAACATCCACCAGTTCTTAAAATAGAAAACTACTAGATCAATTTTTATACTGATTAAATAAATGTATGGAATTAAAAAATTCCCAAGAGCTTTGTATGATAGGTTAATCGGATTTTTGTAACAAAAAAAACTTATTATGGTATATGAATATCCAAATAATTCAATAAAATAAGTTAATATAAATATTATCAACAAATAAATTTATTTTGAAGACATTATATTAGGTAAAAAATATTTAATAGATTAATTTAAGGATTTTATGAGATATGAGTTTGAAATGTATATGCTTGCGGGGTAAACATACATTCTAGGTTTTAAAATTCTACAAAAACAATAAGTAACTTTTATATCTAAGAATAAGTATATAAAATAACTTTTTAAGAAATTTGTGTACCACAACACTAAAATAATTAGTACTCCCATCATAACCTCAAATACTTTAGATTTTTATGAAGATAGGAAACTAGTAGATTAAAAATCTTTTAGTGGTATGATTGGTAGTTTTTTTACTGAATAGATATTCTTCGAGATTAAATATATTCATCATTATAAGGTGATATATATCAATTCAATATAAAATAATTTGATCTTAAATATGTTAAATTAATTTCTTATTACCTTAAGTGAACTATAAATTTAGGCTAATTTTATTTTTCTGAAAATTATTTTGTACTAATGTTTTTTCGGATGCTTTATTTGGTGGATGTAGAATAGATGGAAAAGGTACATATAAAACATGTAATTTAGTAGTAGAAGCAATAGTTTCTTATTTATTTAAATAAACACTCAGTAGAACTTTCCAATACTAAAGATGAATCTGTGTAATCATAAAGTAATTGTGTTGAATTATTGTGTATACAACACACACTCACTAACTATGGAATTAGTTTTAATGAAATTTTTTTTTTTTCGGGAAACAGACTTTCCATTTCTACAAGTAAAAATACAATATATCACTAATTTCCAAACATATATATGTATATATAACACAATTTCCTTCCACTATCACACTTAAAGGGGATATAATTTTAAAATTCATCGGAATGAAATAATAGCTTGCAGATATTTTTTAAAAAGCACTTTGTTTGGATAGTTATGAATAAATTAAAAAGAAACCTGGAATGATCAATGTTAATTGATTATTCATGTCCAATTATTTGTTACTAATATCCTTACATTAATGAAAGCCTTTTTATAGTGGGTGTATAAAAGTTTTTTTCCGAAAAAAATTATTTCCTTATAACATTTATTTTTCAAAAAATGTTTTTTTCTAAAATTATAAATTATAGTTTACATTTTTACTTTTATAAATTCAAAAAAAATTATAAAAATATTTAGAGTCAATTTTTTTGAAATAAAAATAAATTATAAAAGTTTTCACAATCCAAATTTTTTTAATGTTTTTATACTAAAAAATTTGTTAAAAAAATTATAGACAATAGTTTTTTCTATTTACATTTTCATAATCAATTTTATTTATAACACCAAAGATATTTGGTTACTCATATCGATAAAACCTTTTACTGTTGTAGGTAATATTCTTTCAGTTTTTTCACTTATACTTTACATTAGTTTATACATGATGTTGATAACTTATTATTTTAATTTCAATACATTATCCTGTTTTTAAACATAAAAAATTTCTAATCGTACTATTCTATACATTGATAAAGAGTTTTCTTAAAAAAAACTTAATAGTTCAAAATTATTTTTAAATTATTTCATAGATTTAATATTTATTATTGGATTAGAAATGAACTTCTAATATTAGCTATTGAAATTTGTGTAATTCCAACCGTCGACTCCCACGCCTATATAATGGTGAGACATCCCATGTCCCACATCGGTTCCTAGATTTTTTGACGCTGAATCCCATGGATCTTTTTAGTTCGTAATCATATGTTTTGGAATTCTTCTAACCATGAAAACCTGTCTTAGTATAGTGGCCATTAATGAAGATTTTTTGAAAATAGAACTGTTTTGAGAATGACTTATTGAGAGACCACAGTATGATATGTATGATTCTATTCTTAAAAGGATTATTTATTTTCAATTATGGGAGAATTTTTCATACATGTAACTGATAAGGACTTTTATTAACATTATATTGATGTTGTCAATGAAGTTTATGCTTCTTTTGAGTTTTTATCAAACAATGGATTGGATGAAGTGTATTTTACACTATTTCCAATGATTTATAATCTATCATAAAAATGAGTATCATATTTAGATGGTGTTACGTATCAAGGTGAATCCTATTTACCACACAAAATTAGATTTTTAATAAAATAAGAGGACTCTAATATTGGTTTCTTCCATGCATGTTTGAAGGGAAAACAATGTGGTAGCATCCAAAACATCCATCTGGATGATGGCTCAATGAGAAGTGATTTTGATGTGATTGTTGGTAACATATCTTACCACTTTGACTCCCTTTGATAAATTCAAAACACATTTCTAAAAAACCCAAAACTAGGTGGATATGAAGATCTCTTCAATTTGATCCCACACATGATATTCCCCCATGTTAATTACCTTATTGCAAGAATTCTAGAAGAGAAGGAAATCCTATTCTCCCAAAAATCCCTCAACCAGGAAAGAGCACTAGTACCATATGGGCCCCTATCAAAATTATATGTTACATCATGGGATATCATCAAGAAGAACCCTGTCAAAGCAATCCTAGACTGTTTTCATGGAGGGACTCTACCTCATGTTTTCTATTCCATGACTTTGGTACTATTTCCAAAAGTTAAGGATCCAGTCTCCATTGCTCAGTTTAGACCAATTAGTATGTGTAAAATGTACAAAAAGTTCTTGGAAACTACAATGAAAATAATTCTTGTATAGTTTATCCTCTTATAGGTCTCCTAGGAGAAACAAGATTTCATACAAGGCCGGTCCATATAGGGAACTAGGGGATAGTGCAAGAGAAGATATGAGAAATAATCCATAAGGCAGTTGGTTCCCACATAGACATCAAGTTCGATATGGATAAGGCATACAACCACCATGAATGGAGATTCATAATTCAGGTCATGAGGGCAATGGTTTTCACTAAATGGGTGGTTTATTTTCTCTTTTGGTGTTATAGTTTTGGATAGTTCAACATTATCTTCAAGGGAAGGAATTGTGGGTTCCTAAAATCGAATAGGGGGATTAAACTAGGAGACCCCCCATCACCTAGAATTTTTATCATAGACCGAAACTCCATTATTATAAAATTAAACACATTTATTATTCATGGTATAATTTGACCATTGTACTACAGATCTCATTTAACTAGGGTGTATCACCTCTTACTTGATGATGATATGATATTTTTCAATAATAGACAGAACTAGTCTATCAGGGGATGTACTAAAATCAAGGAGGAGTATACCAGTTGGAATGATAGATCATCAAAAATGAAAAAATTATGTATTTATATCATCTTCATGCTCCCATGTGTTATTTTGGAGATCCTATGGCTCCCTAAATAATTCGTATCAGCAAATTTGAGGACATGGTGAACAGGATCACTAAACAAGTCTTAAATTGGGAAAACTGATTCCTATAATTTTGACGAAGAACAACTCTGGTTAATTGTGTCTGAGGTCTATCCTAATGCATAGTAAATTGGTTATCAAGGTGATGAAGGTAGTATAAATGAATATTGATAAAATATTAAATTATTTCATATGGGGAGCTAAGGGTGAGGGGAGGTTCTAATGGACATCCTTAAATATGTTATTCGGAATGGTTAAGAATGGAGGTATTAACGTGTGAAGTATGGAGAGACTATGTACCACCTCCAAGGAAAACTAATATGGTATTTCATCGAGGGGTTCTCTCTATTGAGTAGATTCATCAAAGGTAAACATTTAAATGTATTGAGATCTACCCAGGGTTTCCATTTATTCTTATTGAAATAACTGCAGGGACACATTCCAGGGCTCTAAAACCATTCCTGGTGGCTTATTGGTTATATCAATAGTGGTTTTTGGGACTGGAATTGGATAGGTGTGATAATGATATTTCCCAGATGCCCCTCTCCTTAACCAACATTCAAGAAATCTAACTCTCACTATTCTTATATCCATGTAATTCATGATCCCAAATGAATTTTTTTTCAATAGTATCATAATAGAGGAGACTCTAGATGTATGAATTTTCACAACTAATGCTTTGGGTACATTCACAGCAATGTACTGAAGAAAAAAATACATACTTTTAGTAATAAAGTGACATCTAGGGAGGTATTATGTAGTTGAAATAAATTACATTTAAATTAAACCATCTTTTGTGGAGAATTCCGAACCATTCTATTCCAATAGAGGCAACAGTGAAGTACAAGGGTATTCATATTTCCTCCATATGTTCATGATATAGATATCACCATGAGGAAACCATGTTCCGCCTCTTAGTTTAGAGAAATATGGTAGGGAATATAAAAAGAATTCTGGGTGAGTTCATTGGCTTCAACTTGGTCAGGGATTCCGTGGAGTATTTTCTCCAACAATTGTTTAGAGGCACAAATAGGAATATACATGAAGAATGGTATTTCTCACTCCTCTTCATGGTAGGTTGTTGGAGACTTTGGGTAGTATGATATAAATATAGGCATAAGGATCCCCATATATCATAGCCTTGTGGTAAGGAATAATTACCTTGTGATGTACCTTTCATGTATCATGAACTAGGAGAGTAACCACCCTCTCTTAGGTGATTATTGGCTAGGGGGAAACCCAATATTTTTTCTAGACTACAGCTGGTGGGAGAGTTGGTGTACTGCAACCCCTATCCCATGGTATTAAATTGAACATTGATGGCTATTTCAATCAAGTATGTAAGTGAGGAGGAGGTCCTATTCATGATTATAAAGTTTCGATAATACATTATTTTACCTCATATTATAGAGTTGGTAACTATCATAGGGCAGAAGTTAAGGGCATGGTCAATTGTCTTGAAATTTTCCATTTGTGGAAAATCTATGGGATGATAGTGGGGAATGAATCAACGATTATAAATAGATCCTTAAAAATACTATCTTCAGACTATGGGGAATCACCTAGTTGATTCATAAACGTAAGACCCTTCTCCACAATGGCGTTGAGCATCCACATACCTAGCACGAAGGAAATCATGATTCCGATTTTTTGGCATCAAAGGACAGACATGATTACCCTCTCATTGATTTTACTACATTTTATTCTCTCCCCTAGGCAGTGTAGACATTTTCATTAGATACGTGCTAGGTCTACACTTCTACATGCCGACTAGATTGTTTTATCTCACATTGTATGATATTTATGATTAAAAAAATATCATTTGAGTGTTAAAAGAAGAGTAGTCACATTATCAATGCAAGGGTACCTTTTACCGTGGAAGTTTGATATGGAAACCCTTAAAGTTTATGAAATATTTATTTTGGATTTCTTGATAAACATGATATAATAAAACCCTGTAAATGTTTTCATTATTAGGGTGGATGCAATTAAGAATGCTTCAATGAAATCAAATATATTTATCTATCTTTATTTCATAAATAAGTTTAATTTGGAATGTATGGTATTATTTAAGGTTGAGAATAAAAATTATCTAATGAGTGTAAATATTTAATTTATTGGAGAAGAAACAATATTAATAATGAAGTTGGTATTTGATTCAATGTCAAAGAAGTCCACTGACAAGGTTGAAAGAAGTGTGTTCAATACTGGGCCACCAAAGAAGGTAGAAGTTTTGAAATAAAAAAGAAATGTGGAATCTTCCCACCCAACGAATTCATGTACAATAAGCTAAAGAAGAAACCAAGAGATCCATCATTTGTGATTGATAAGGCTGAGGCATAATCCTTGAAAATCGAGACTACTAATCTATTAAAGGAAGATGAGAAAATAATGAAACATAAAAAGATATTACAAGAAGCTAAAGTTGTAGAATGTTTATTTTGAGTGGTGTAAAAAGGGATTCAGAGAATAAAATTCCCCATTTATCTTTATTATCAGTTATACATCAATACTTTCAGATAAATAATATTTTTCATATCTATCCGATCATTCCAAATGATGGACTTGTGTTTTTTGGAAATTCTTCTACACATGTAGTGGTTCCTTTAGTGAATGATAAGAGAAAAGGTAAGTAGGTTGTTAAATAGGAAAATTAATTATTTTCTAGGATGTTTGGAAAAGGTCTTCATTGAATTGATGGAAAATTAGAGAAATAACTTGACGAGGTTAAAGAGAAAGAAGAAGAAGAAAAATAGGAGGATGAAGATGTTAGAGAGAAATATGAAGTAGGAAAATAAGAGGAAGAATAATTAGGATAAGAATAAAAAGTAGATGATGAAAAAGATGAAGAGGAAGAAGAATAATATTCTGATAATGAGAAAATAATAATAAACAAACAAAAATAGAATAAAACCTAAATCTCATCATAATCATCAACTCCCTTACCTTCTCATTTAGATAAGCATGATGTGTTTGGATGATACGATATGAAAAAAGAATCAAAAAAACGGGAAAAAACTTTTCATCAAAGGTAGAGGTAGAAAACCAAATTTGACATATGAATGTTTCTAAAAAATTTTAATTAGATTATAATGTGTAGATTATAAAATTATTAGAAGAAGTAATTTTTTCTCAGGAAGGAAAAGAAAACATTGAGGAGAAATAGAAACTTGATTCCAGATCTTGAAAACTAAATTTTCCAAAAGTATTATCAGTTTCATTGGATTTTGAATCTATAATTTCTCAATAAAAATATATTTTCAAAACCTTGAAAAGGTTATGTTATTACATTCTATATCTTCAATGAATTTAAGTGAGGTGTCAACTAATTCATCGAACCCTTAATGAAAAATCAGATTCTTTGAAAGTATTGACCGAATGAGTTGTTCAAATTGGTATAAAATTTAAAACATTCCATGAAAAGACTGAAGTTTAGAAAAGATATTTCAATAAAGTGATAATGTAGACTAACTATGTTGATATAAAACCCTAAGATAATTTTTGATGTCGAGGAATAATCTTTATAAATCGATGAATGTTTTGAAAATTTATCTACCAATGTTTCGAACTGTGTGATGTTTATAAAAGAGTTGAGAAATATAATAGATGAATAGACTAAGGATGTTACTGTTCTTAAAACAATTTCATAGTTTGAAGTTAGATAACATCCATATCAGAATGTGTGAAGATGAATTTTTTTTCTTCTAAAGGAGAAAAATAAGAAGATTTCAGAGGATGTTGAATGAATTAAATCACTAATTCAGAAGTAGACATTGTTGGAAGACCATATGCTAAAGCTATAATCATTTATCTCAAAGGATTAAAAATTCTATTACAATTTCAATAAAATTAATTCTATTTTTCAAAATTTTAGAAAGAAAAAATAAATTTTTTCCATTTTTAACACTTGATGTGTATTTTTATACATTTGAATCAATGTTTAATTTGAATGACATTCATCCAATTACTTTGTGTCTGAATGCTTTCCAATTACTATTTTATTTATTTTCTTTCATTTATTTTTGAGATGATTAGTTGATTCATACAAATTTGTTTCATATATTGTCTCTTTCTATAATTTCAAGTGATTTACTTTTCCAATACCTTTTATAAATCACATGGGAGGATAAGGTTGAAAGAGAAGTTCAAGGGGAGAAAATTTTGGACAAATTTTATGAGATATGTTTAAAGGGGATAAATATTGAATAAATAATTTTATTAAGGGGGAGAAAACAAATATTTAATAATTTGTATAATATTATAAAGGAGTTATAAACTCATGAGGAGTTAATATATAATGTATATATTTAATGATATAAAATAATAAAGGGATTTATGTATTTAAAAGTAATTTTTTTTCATTTAAGTATTGTGTTTTTTTATTTCCAAAAAGGGGGAGATTGTTGATTCAAAAGTATTACATTATACTTTTCTATTATTTTACTTTTGGAAATCAGAAAATCATTTTTAAAACCATTTTTACTATATTTATATTTTTAAAGGGTATTAGTACATTTTTTCAAAAAACATTACATTATACCATACATAGAAATAGTTCTAATTTATTAAAAATATAAACATTTATTATTCAATATGATCCATATGAATGAAGGTGAATTTGATTAATCTAACTGAGTTTTGTTATAATAGTGGATAGAATTATATATTGTCTATCAGACTAAAAAAAGTCATGATCATCAGAATGACATTGGTACAGATACCTCAAAAATTACCATTTTCATTTTATTTGATTGAAAAAAATATGGAATTTCATCAGAATATCAAATGTTTTTAGTCAGAATATATATCTATTTATATTTGATGGAATAAAAAATAGAATTATAAGGGTGCTAACTTAAATGAAATAAAAAATTTAGTTATTGCTGATATTTCATTTGCACGCTGTCTGAGGATGTTGCAACCGACTCTAAAATATGACCATTTTTGGTTCACCTATAAATAGAATGTCATTTGAAGAGATGTAAGTTGAGGAATTCGTAACACAAACATTTTAAATATTTCTCTATATGAATATCTCATTCCAAATTATTTTTAATTATGTATAGAGTTGAAGTTCTAAAGAATCCTTATAAGGAATTTAATTACTTTATAAATACGTTCTTCTATAATTTTATGTTTTATCATGGTACATATTGATCGATTATTGGGATTGGAAGTCATAGGTGAATCTGATCCATCGAGTCAAGGGATTCTGTGATAGGGGGTAGAGACCTATCATCATATCAAGTTATATTTAGGTAAAGAAATACAATGCTAAATCAGATCATTATATCATGGGATTCTAGGTTATTAGAAGACAGAGCTAATATTGATGCATCAGATCGAGGGTTTTCTCCGTATGGAAAGACGGACCTTATAGTAGGTACTAAAAATTGTGGAAATCTTTATTTAGGATTTTCTGAATACAATAATTTTTAGTGATAATGATTGAAAACATTTTATAATCTTGTAAGTCATTCTTACTTGTATATGATTTTTTATTAGTTCTTTTTATAAGTTATATTTTCTGCTATGGATGATTGATAGCAATTTGTATGTAATAAATCATTCTAATATTATTTTTACCAAACCGATTAAGATAAAAATAATAAGCATTTCTTTAATCAGACTGTATCATATTTTCATTGTAAGAATCTAATAATTAAATTAAGTCTAAGCATGATATAATTAACAAGAATTGTGTTTGGTTTTAGTTTAATATTTAGACTACAATTCACCCCTCTTGTAGACATTGAAAAATCCTTCATTACAACATTGAAATCCAAGGACCACACAATGTGTGTATCTAATGCACAATTCATGTGATACATAACACAAATTGGAACTATATCCTCTACATCCTATATGATACATTATGTAAATATTCTACACACACACACACACCATGTGATCTTGGATTCAAGATGTTGTTCTAATAATCATTAAATATGACATAGTAACCATTTCATCCACCAATGATCTTACTCAAAACATCATATGCAATCTAAAGTTCCCTGACACACCACTAATTCCCATTACTAATTTTCCATCATTATAAAAATTATTAGAAACATATTCACACAACTACTCGACACCCCACACACTATTTCCCCTCCGAGACATGCACCATCATTCGTCTTAATAATATTCCATTTCCCATTAAGCATCCTTCACACCTTGATCTCCACTACCATACACAAATCCATCCATTGTTGGCCAGAATCCTGATCATCCACCTTTTCATACCAATTCAACAGAACTACCAGCTATGGTGGTGGATGATGATCAATATACAAATAAAATGGAATAATGGCTTGGAGAGCGAGTAGAAAAATAATTTATAGGTGGTTAGTGTGAAGTTATAACCACTCATCATGTGTTTTGGATTTTCTAAAAAACATAATGTGTTAAAAATTTCACTATTTAGGTAAAAGGAAAGTTAAAAAAATTTAGTAATTTTTAATAATGATAAAAATTAATGTTTGATAATAAAACATAATAAATCGATAAAAATGCAATAGATTATAGAGGGAAACTAAAGAAAAATCTCTAAATTGGTTTGTTATTATTCATTGTTTTTGTCAATGTATACCCAAGATTTCATTACTATCTCTCCCCAAATAATATGTTCCCCATTGCCATATTCTTTTATTTTTCCAACTATCTCACAAATTTTATATTATATTAGGGCTTATACAATATCTAGCACTTAATTAGAGAGTTAATGAATTTAATAATGGAAACTTCAGTGTTCTATAGATATAAAAAACTATGTTTTGAATTAATTAATTTAATTAAATAATTATACTTAGGAAGGAATTAGAGTTAGTGCTTGGATGTGAATCAAAGTTACATCACCCTAGGATAAACCCCCTATTACATACACAACTGTAATGTGTGTTTTCCCATTTGAGGATCCATAAAAGAGAAAATTACATCTTTATATGACATCATATGTGTGGAATAAAAATATCATATTATATTTAATATAATATATATGGTAAATGATTAAGCTTGTTTAATATAAGTGTCTTAGTAAACCATCCACATAATATAAATTAAAATGTTTTAAAGGATCATACTACAACAATCCTTGTTTATATGATCATACCACTAAAATATATTTTCATCTAAAAAATAATAATTTACTCAAAATAGTGAGGTTACTGAGGTCAAATCCTACTCTTACGTTCACGTGACTTATCCTAAAGGTTCCCATTTTACCACAACACTCACACTAGTGGTATAAGACAACCAAAAAGGATACACTATTGCCAATAATTGATTGAAATTGGATACTATGAGAAGATATTTTCATCCTCAATGTGATTATCATCCAATTAACTGATGTTCATAAGATCAAGCACATATGTAAATTGGTATGACATAGGGAATAAATTGTGAATTCATAATAACAATGTCTCCAACTATAGGGGTGAGAAACATCGCCCACCCTACGTAGAATCTAGAACATATCAATAAACATTGGGGATAACCTGATCCCCAAAAAATCATATATATATCAATCTGTGGAGAGACCTTATGAGACAGATGACCCTCAACTAAAATTTCAAAGGTTCCCATCGTTGGTCTGCATAGGGATTTTGATGGTTCCAAGACATCCACATCCACTCTTGGATCACTTGTGCCCACCATATCTTCAACTTAACTAACTAAATCCTTATGAAGGAAACATATTTTATGTATTTATTGTATAGGGGTGACCTATAAGGTCTCCCATATAAATACTCAAAAGGATTCATCATGATATTGGTGTGGTTGAAGGTTTTAAGAGCATAATTAAATTATATTGTCCTATTATGAATAATGGGTTATAATTTTTTTCAGACAGATACTTATAAAATGATATAAAAATCATGAAGAATTTGAAGAGAAAATATTTTCACAAATAATTTATAATTAATTTATATAAATAATGATTACCTTCGCTTGTATTTATTTCATTATTGTCTAATTGGTTGAACAAACTTTTCATACCAACATTTTGATGAACATTATAATGGTAGAATCTCTCTAGTCGTATCCACACATACTAAATCAACCTTATAACATCTCTTTCAAATCATTGGGTTCTATAAGGGAATAATCAAATCACTTATACCATTAACTCATGATCATAAAAATAATTCCTTCCATATTTGAAAGATTCTATCTATTTCTCTCGGTCCTAAGAGGGAGTAAGAGGAACAGTTACCTCAAAACTATAGAGAATTATTGAGAAACTTCTATTGAGTTTTGAGATAATTTTCTAGTGATAATTTATTTTCATAATAATACCTATCCTCAAAATCGTATAATATGGGTTTTTTAATTAGAGATTGATATTAGTTATTTTAAAAAAAACCATGTCTAATATATTTTTACAAAATAAAGCCTCTTTTGGATAATGAAAATAATTATATTATTAATTAATTTACATTTCCTTAACTCATATATCTTTAAATATAATTTCATATAGACTCTTAACTCATCATGTTTGTACTTATTGACATTTATAAAACTATTGGTATTATTCATTTTTCTAAATAAATAAATATCACATTATTATTCATTGAATAAATATTTATGTGATCAACCCAACTGGAATAATTATTATTTCATGAAATCTGAGAATAATATTTATCATAATAATAAATTTAAATAGAAATTAATTTATGTTTTGGATAAACATATTTTGTGAACCCTATTTATAAGTGGAATTAGTCTAACTATTCTAAAGTAAAAAATTACCATCTAGTAAAACATCAAGGAACTCATGCATAAATATTTTAACATTTCAACAAAAACAACCTCCTATGAATGTTCATTATGTAATATAATATATTTTCATAATAATATCATCATGAATGTTTTATACCTATGTCATCAACTTATATACTTGATATATATTTCTTTAACTTCCTTGAAATGATATTTTTGATAAAACTATTGTGTCCATGGAAATAATCAGATTGTTCCATTCCAATTAAAGGGCCTAGTATATAGACTTACATTTACTCATAAGGTAAAAATAATTTCTTAAATTATTCATCAATATAATTTTACTTATGATATGAAGAATTATAGGCTTTCTCCACTGTGCACATCCCCTCAGATAAGAGTTTTCTTTGTAGCTCTCGACCAGGATTTCCCATCATTATTGGTTTATCATGGTGGGTCTAAGGTGGCAGGTTCTATAGGATCTCATTTGGTTGTTGCTTTTGTCAGCAGAAAAGCATTAAAGGGAGAGGATTTGATGACTTCATTTGAGTTTCAGCATGACTCCCTTCTCTAGTTAGGTGACTTCATGTTTCTTCTCAACATAGGACTTCTAGTGATGGAATTTTTCTTCGGAAGAGGAGTGGGTTTCTTGGCATCTTTATGTTAAAATCATGAGGTATATTTGATGTGAGTCACATTTGAGGCTGTCAGATCAGAATTCTAGGTATGTTTATGGATTTCCTTTCTTATTGTTTGTGTCATCTTGGAAGATCATCAGATTGAAGCTTGGAGGATTTGTAAAGTTGGATCCCATTTTTGTTCGAAGTGGATTGGGTTCCAGATTTTGTTTTCGTGTTCCTACTGAGTTCTTGTCTAATAGAAGTTTGAATTTTTTACTTGTTTTTGTTATTGGGACTTAATTGGAATTGGTGAGAGATCTAGTGTTTTTTGGATGAGCTGGGTTAGGTATTTTTTTATTCTCCTTGACTTTGGTGGTGGTCTTCAGCATTGGGGGGCCGTGGAGACTAGATCCGTCGAGATAATTGGATGATCATTAATCTTCTCTTTCTCTAGGATTGTACCACTCTCTCCAAGGTGGATCTGAGTGGTGGTCTTCATGGTGCATTGGGATGTAAGGTAGAGGGATCATCGGCATCCTGTGGTGGTCTTGTCTCTATTGGATTCCTAAGGATGACGACATCAAGGTTGTGATGTTCTACGATAGCTTTTGATTCAAAATTGTGAAAGAACCAAGAAAATCTACAATAAATAGATCCAGATGTATAGTCAGAGTAGGTAATTTTCACCAGATCTTGGCCATATGGATTTGGATGAATGATAGGGTTTGGATTTTTTCATTATTACAAGGCTCATGAAACCCTACATGGGACAGCTAGCTGAGTGGTCATGTGTATGTGGAGGCTTGAAATTAATATGTAGTCATTGGGGATGGGAAATTGTTTTAGTTACTATTTAGGGGGACTTTCCTTTTATGTTTTTAATTGGATGAAGTTTTCCGAGTTCACAATTACCCATTAAAAGTGTCATTTGAAAATTCAATAAAAAGGGATGATGGTATAGTATTTATGACACACCAAATGTATCATATATAACATCCAATACATGAAATAATTTTTTTCCTAATTACATAAAATTATATTATTGAAGATATAAATTAATTAAAATAAAAATTATAAGGACTAAAAACATATCTATAGATAGGAATATTCAATGAAAAATATAACAAGTAGAATTTCTACTGGTGAGTATGTTCTTATAACCTCCTCTCTTAGACATTACCAAGTTCAATCTTAATGAGAAGAAGTCTCAATATGTTATGAAAATTTATTTCCTGATAGACTATAACATTTTTTCCCATAAATGAGATGAAATATAGACATAGGACATATATTTTTGAATATCATCATATAATTTAATGGTTTTCATAATAATGGTAAAGTACTGTTAACTTTCATTGTAAAAGATACTCTAAGAACCTTAACACATTAATGTTATGTATAAAAATACTCATAATATAATAATATAGTTATTATAATTATTTATATTGAATATATAGTTAAAAAAGTAAAAATTTGGTTGTTCTAGGGAAACTACTCTAACAGAATCCCACTTACTCTATATTCAAATGATAATGACTATTATTTCTATATGTCTCACATGAACTTAAATATTTTGATATGATATATATTTAGTAGATGGGACCCCAAATATCCTCCACCATACAAACTATATTTATAGTGACATTACAAATTTGAGAAAAATAAACTATGAGGAGATACTTACAAAGTATATTCTTTATCTATTGATGAGACCATAGATCCTTATGAAGGGAAACCACTATAATTTAGTCACAATACAGTGTGATAACTTCTTTACTACTAAATAAAACTTAAATCACATAGATGAAGTTATATATCCAAAATTATTATTCAACTATATCAGAAGTAAAAATATACTCAGAATCTACTATAGAATCAATGACCATTGGCTTCTTTGAGTAATTCTAACTCACTGATCCTCTATTAAGAAAGAATACATGTCAAAAATATGATTTTAGATCATTCTGATATTTCTTAAAACTATAATATATATACCCCCTAATGAAAATTTCTATATCCACTCCATAAAACGAAACCATATCCCTAGTATGAATCATATACTTTATGGTTTTCTTCATAGAAGCCCAATAATAGTCTCATAGGTTCTCTCGATATATTCCAACAATTTGAAAGGCATTAAAAAAATCAGGAATGTTACATAGCATGAAATATATGATATATCTTATCACTAATTATTAAGAAATTTTCCTCTTCCTTTCTCTCTCATATTATATCCAAGGACATATTTTCAGAAAGAGATTTATACCATGCTTTATTTGAACTAATCCTCTCTTGACATAATCCATATTGAATCTATTTATAAAATTTTCATTGTATATACCCTAATATAGTCTAATAATCCTCCTAGATCATCCATGAAAGATCTCGATGGCAAGAATATATGCTAATTAATTTATGTCTTTAATAGATAAGTTCATGTCCAAAGACATATTATTTAATTTATAGACTGGTATCTCATTTCCCAATATTAATATATCATCAATATATACTACTAAGAAAATGAATACACTCCGACTAAAACTTTTATAAACATACGGGTCATGTTCATTATTTATAAAACAAAATTGCACTATGGATTCATAAAAGTGAATGCTTTAGTTTTTGAAACTTACTTAAAACCATAAATGATTCTCTATATCTATCATACCATATTATAGTGACCCAGAGTCACTTCCTTTTTTGTTGTGTAATATAAACATCCTCCAAAAGGATCCCATTAAACAATTATTATTCAAAATCCATTTTCCTAATCCCATAATCATGTTAGGATATTATAAAAAGTATAATTTTGATGGATTTCCATATATAAACTCTTTAAAATATTTTCTAAAAAAAAAATTTACTTTTTGTTTACTAAAACCTTTAGAAACTAACCAGGCCATATAATTACTTACTCTACCTTCAACTTTCAGTTTCTTTATGAAATCCAATTTTCTCCCAATAATCATTACACCAGCTATAATAAATAATAGTACCCATACTTTGTTTTTGAACTTAGATTCTGTCTCATAACTCATACAAAATTTCCATACATTATGATATGTGATTTTTACTACCATTTTGTAGAAAATTAGTTCATTATTATCAAATAATAACATTTCACCATCCCTGAACACTATGAAATCATATCTCTCTAGATCAAAAACATCTCTGGTGATTTTTAACAGTAGTTGTGTATCTAGAATGATGTTTTCAATGGGGTGTTGTGAAATTTTTTTCAAATAAAAACTCATGTGTATCATGAGAATCAATTATATCAAAGATAATATTTCTCTAATTATCTCTTTTGGAGAAATGATCTCTTTTAATACACATGAAATTTCTAGAAACTATTAAATTTTTTCATAGGTATTGTATAGATAATATCTTATTATTTATTTATGATATTTTATGAAAAAAAATTACATCATAATGTATGTTTGTTTCCATAATTTACCTTAACAGTTACTAATCATCTCCACCAATAAAGATGAAACAATACATATTTCCTCTTACAAAATATATCATATAGGATCCCATTTACTTATTTAGTTGTCAATAAATTTAGTTTTTATACTATAATTTGTAATTATGATCTCCAAAACAATAATATATGGTATGTATAACTCATTATCAAACTCACTGTGACTAATGTGTTGTGGTTCTTCCTCTCACTGACCTCATTCAACTATGGTTTATAATGAGATGTGATTTGAGATATTATCCCAAATCCTAAAGACAATTGATGAACATTTTGTTAAGATATTCTACACATTTATTCGACCAAAGTATCAATATCTTCTTACAAAGCTGATTCTATAATTCTGTCTTTTATTATATAAATATATTGAGACTTTGAATTATATGTAATTAAGCATATTTATACATATTTACTAAATCCATTATTATATTTTATGAAATTAGAGTATCCACCACTTGATTCATTATGAAAAGGTCCACACAGATAGGTATGAACCAATTCAACAAGCTCTGTGACTCTTTCAACCTTTCTAAAAAATGGTGGATTTTTCATTTTACCTTGAAAACAAGCATGAAATATACGGAATGTTTTTATTTGAAATTTATCAAAATACCATTCTTGATACATATTTCTAAATAACTTCTCATTTACATGAACATGTCTATGATACCAGAACCAGGTGTTATATGAGTTATGTTATCTACATGAAGTATATATTTCCAACACTTTATTTCTATATTCCTAAACCTAAATATCATTTTTAAGATGTTTCATACCATAACGAAAGATATATTTATAAATGTAGAATATTTTATTCCCCAAAAAATTACAAATATATATATATATATCTAATTATTATAAATATATAATGTTTTTGGTAAAACGAGGAATATAATAATAGTTATTTAATACAAAAATCAATCTTATTAGCAAAGTAATGTAACAGTATTGTATAACCATTATAACAAGTTTTTCCCTAGTGGTTGGTTGTGGATCTTTCTAATTCTTCAAACCTTCTTGAATCAAATTAGTTCCTCTATTGGGATATAAATGTGAGTATAAAATGTTGTATCTAATACCAAATATTTGAATATGAGAGGTTATAATCAACAACAAAGACATATTAATCTTCTATGTTCATCTCCACTTAGGTGTAGTTATTCTTCCAGTTAGCCTTCCTCCCAAATGATTTTTTTCATCATTATCCTTATACTACATTTGGTTCTTCCTTTTCTTAGTCAAGTGGTTTATATAATCTGTATAATTTTATGTATCCTTAGGTTCCTTTAACACTCTATTTATATTATTCACACTAAGGAATATTGGTAATTTATTCCTTATGCCCTTACCCACTTGGAGAATGAGAGTAAGGTTTATGAAGAGATTCTTCTCGATATTGTTCATATTATAATTCCCAATAAAACTAGAGAATCTATGAGGTATTGTGAAATTCATGAGGTCGATGTGAAAATCATAGGGTAGTTCGAAACCCAAGATGTTCAAATGATCAATATATCCAATCAACACAATTACACGAGGTTTGGTTGGAACAACTTCTCTAGGATTACATTTGAAGAGTGCATTAGAGATATTATACCACTCATATATTGCTCTATTCTAATAATGATCACATGGATGGTATAACATAATATATGAATCCATGTCATTATGAACCTTCTCTATCTAATTATACTTATAATAAAACATGAGGAACTGGATAATTAATTCATTATCAATATGTCTGTATAATACGGTATGATCATTCTCACTATCCTATATAGACGAATCATTCTGAGGAACATGGAACTACAACACATAAAATTTCATCTCTTAGCATAGTATGGTTCACAAGAACCTATACCACTCATGGAAATCCATATTAGTGAGAATATTATATTTATTTAAAATCAATTCTAGGGATAATTTCAGGTTCATATTACTTTTCATTTTCTATAAGGAAAATAAAATTTGGATTTATCGGTTTCTCTTACTCACAAATGCATGGTGTTATAAATTTTTATTTTTACTAGTATCCCGATATTAAATCAAGTTTCAATATATCTCAACATTGTAATCAGAATTTCTATGTATGAGGATATTTTAGTGTCAACAATTCATATTTCCTTTCTCATAACCTAGATTTTGGAATTGAAAAAATTACTCAATGTTATTTAGATTGAATATATTTCCAAATAAATTAAATTACACTTCTTTAAATATTTAGTGGACACCAAATCTTAAATCCTAAACTTGTATATCCTCAACACTTTATTTTACGTTACACCATGTCTTGTGACAATTTTTGTTGATGCTAACATTGTTAAGTCAACAAAGAATGTACATTAGAACTCCCCAATAAGTGGATATCACTTGATGAGGGTCATATATACACTTTGATATGTGGTCTCATTCTTATTCAAGTAATGTAATGAAATATTGACATAATATTTCCATTGAAGGATGTTTATCATTATATATAAATATTATTTTTTAAACTTTAACATGTTTTTTAATATTATAAGGATTTTACATAATTAATTAACCATATATTGATATAATAATTTGACCATAATACATTTATTTTATTCCCCCTTACATGCTTGTTAATTTATTTATTCTAAGTGATCATATTTAATGATCAAATAAATAAAAATAATTAACCATACACATGAAATAAAAAAAAAATTGCATGGCCTGATAATGAGACCATAATACTATTTGGATTATTGAGTAGAATATAAACCATCCCCTGAACCTATGAGAATAAGTCTTTGAACCAGGATTTATTTGTATTGGAACATTCCATATATTCAACTATGCATACCGATGATTAGTTACACCTCATCTCTATCTTGAACTATAATTGATTATTTAAAAACATCGTCCTATATATATGTTTACTCACATGTTGGTGATAGGAACACGGGGTATGGTATTAAAAAAAAGAAACCATGGACATTTAGGCTGATACATAATAATGGGGAAGTGATGATTTATATTTCATCATTTTAATATAATAATAGTTATCAAAAAAACCAATCGAATAATTATTTATTTAAAATAACAAAACACATACGGAATTCTATTAATCTCAGGATCATTAATGCATGCAACATATATTCATTCAAATATATATAACAGTTATTTCAATTAGGTATTTATTAAAATTTATTTCCTGAATTTAATAATTAATCACATTATCAATACATTAATTCATTTATATTAATTATTCATAAAAACAATCATAAAGATTCCAATCCACTATAATTATCAATAAATTAAATTAATTTATATTAATTGAAATATTTCTATAAATAATTTAAATTGGAGGAAACAAGACATGTACCCTTTAACTTATTCTTTAAATCTATATCTAGATATTAACTATTACAGGGAGTGTTTTATCACATGGTATGATGTGTGTTTAACAATATGTATGGTGTCTACCATGTACAATATACTTATCCACCATGTATGGCTACATGATGTTTCATGATATACATGATGTGTTGTTCTTCAAGTCAATTTGTGTAGTCTACATAACATTAAAGACAATAGTCAATGCCTTAAATATATTCCATGTTTATCATTGACAATGGATATAAATTGTTTTAAATTTACTGTTTCCATACACATCATGTGATGATAGAATCAAACTAAAATAATAAATAATTAATTTTATTACCAAACATGAATAATCTAAATACTTATTGTGTAATATATTTGTTAAATCCCTTTTAAAAAATGTATCTTCTAGATACACACCGTTCCGTTTATTTTATTTAAGGAATTATCTTTTCATGTTGTTCTAAACTACATTCTGAAGGGATCAAAACGTTTTTCATTTTTGTAAAAACGTGTAACATGATTTTTAGGCTTTCCTATATGTAATATACTTTTCATATTAGCATTCCGCTCGACAGAGAGTCATTATGTAATCTTTTTCAATTACATTACACGTACATTGAACACATAGTTTATATGATTACCAAGAGGAAAAATAATGTAGGGTTACACATCATGTACAACATATACACACTATATACGCCAATTAAGTTAAATTTAATCTAAGTGAGAAATGTATGCTGTGTAAGGATGTTGCATACTACTCTCCCACACTTCATGCAATGTTTTGTGAAACAAATCCAAGGAAAGTAAACATGGGTGCATTAAAATTCCCCATAACATAATTGACCCATAATTTCATGATTTACAATAAGGGTGATGATTTACTCCATTTACAAGATCTTTTTTTATTATAGTTTTAGAGAATTAGGTAAATCATTACTTAACGATTTTGATACTTCCATAAAATATACATTTTCCCCACCGAAGACGGTTCTTAACTTTACAAAATATTCCATACACGACACATTTACTTTATTTAAGAAATTAGATAATTGTACACGGTATAATTATTCCCCAAATTTATATTCTCATAATAGAATTAAAAAAAAGGATGATAAAAAATTCTCAATCAGACCTATAAAAATAAAAGAAACCTGTTATTCAAATAAGAAACATAAAAACTCCAGAAAATGATTCCCTTTTTCACAATAAAACTCTGAAAACAAAATTGAAAAATGTCCACATGATAAAATAAACCTATTCTCAAAGAAAATATTAAAAACCAATAGAAATATAGAAAATTAGGAAAGGATTTTAGGAATATGAGAACTCAGGAAAATTTTCCTTGAACAAATCATTCAAATTAAAAAATTCATAATCCTTTATTTCCTTAGGAAATAAAAAGTATTCTCTAAAAACCCATAGAAATCAGTATATTTGTGTCTTGGGGGAACATATTTGTAACCAATTTTAACTCATGTTTAACCCATATTAGAATAATTGATGTAGAGTTAATTCCATTAGAGTATCCTACTAGGTTATCTCAATGATTTTCATATTTGAAGATTAATAATTGCTGAATGCATTATAGAGCTATATCGAGTTCACCCGTCATCATGAGCTCTATCAAAATCATCATTCCTCATCAATAATTATCATGTTTTATTTCATGAAAAAAACAGTTTTACGATTTCAATCTTTACCAAAAACCCTTGAAAAAAATCATTTAAACCCATAATAAAAAGAATATTCAATTTTATCATAAAAATATAGAGAAATATACCATTATTTATAGAACTATTTATGTAAAATATGCCCATGAGAATAAGACCATGATATTATTTGGAAAAACATTTAAAATTATAGGGGTGATTAATAATAATTAATGTCTATGATGGCAGGAAAAGTATGTCAAGCTGTATATGTTAAACAAACATTCCTTTTCACTTTGGTTGAAAATTAAAAAATGACCCATATAGTAAATTATAATGAACTATCTTGCGCTTCCATATTTCTAGACATCCAACCCATAATGTCACATGTCTTGAAAGGAATTCCAGATTCTCATGGGTTGTAAACTAGCACCTAGGCACCAAATGAATCAATTTGGGAAATATTTTGACAAAAAAAAAGATAAAGGATAGATAAAATAATAAATAAAGAAAAAATAAACAAACTATATAATAATATATAACCAACTAAAATGATCCAACCCATTTTTATATACATAAGAAGCATCAAAAATAGAATGAAACAACCTAGAGGAGTATATATAATTTAGAAGAAGATACAGATCTAGAAAATATATAATAATCTAACACAAGCCATGCCTGCTACATTTCCATTAAACCATTGGTTTCTCAGCCCTACCCAAATTAACCAAAAATGGCTACAACGAACAAGAATGTATCCAATTGGGAACCTGTAACCTGAAATATATATAGATGTGAGCTAATGATCTTAGTAGGTCTTCAAAATCCATAGAATCTATGTAGTTTGTTTTATAAGGAAACAAAAATAATGTAATATATCATATAAAATGTTTGTATAATATAAAATTCGATAGTAAACATTCCAAAAACAACTCCCTCTATTTCCAAAATACTAAACAAATCTGTTTTGAAAATAGATAGACCAACCAAAGACATTTTAAAACCATAAACAATGTTAAAATTTATCAAAAATATCAATTTTTATTTAAATGTAAATATAATCATTAAGAAATTTATCCAGACCTATACTTCATTAGAAAACAACTATGTTGAGATTCTACTTTATACTACCCTCACAAGAGTATTTAAATTCAAAATAGGGCTTTGAATATATTTGAAAAACTCACTTTATAATGGAAATGACCCAACACACTCGCACTAATAAAAAATCACAATCATGAACCATATATCACAAGAAATATATCAAATATAAACAAGAAGAGGTGCCAAAATAATGAGCGCATGTATAATGATACAAATAAGAAATAGATCAAACTCCACTCTACCAAAATTTCCGAAGAAATATATTGTGTCATGGGCTCTACCTATGGTCTAGACATGACATGAACATATGATTATATGAGTATACCACTCACGAAATAGCTACTAACGTGAATCAAAGATGAAATAACTAGCCATCCAATTAGCACACACAAGATTCATTATGAAAACTGATGCCCACCAAGCCATTGTGCCTTCCAGACTTGTGGAACCTAGTGGTGTGTTAACCAACTAAAGGAAAAAATATAGGTCTTCCAATTAGTTCCTGGTTTCCCATGACCAATAGATAAAATGAGTCATCATGAAAAAAAATACATTTCCAATACACGAGGAACAACCAAATCTACCCTCACCCATAACACCTAATGATAAATATTCCTATAGTAAAATGCACAGATGACATGGCTAGCACATTCCCACACAAATGGAGCAGTAAGAATCTCATCGTGATCAATAACACACACAAGGGGTAAACATGTAAGGGAAATAAAGGCGAATATTTTCAAAAACCATTATAAAAACAAAGTTATAACTGGGCCTTTAAAACAATAACATGTCTTAGACTTCCGTGACCAAAAACATTTCATAAAACACCATTCCAAATACAATTTAGAAAATGATAGAAAATACACAGATATTCCAAAAAATTTTAAATCCACCCTTAAAAATAAATGTATTTCCCTTTATAAACATAATAAGGACAAAGGTTATTCCTTCCTATCAAAAACATTTCAAAACAATCCATTATGGAATTTTCATAATGGGAAAATCCCAAATATAGTTCAAATAACTATTTGAATTCCATTAAACAACACCTTAAAAACCATATAGAGGTCAACACCTCACTCCAACACAAAATTCCCTTTTTAATACAAAGTTTTCACCATTTTAATTTCATGAACCAAATTCATGGGGCCTGAACCCTAACTACACAAAGTGCACCTCCAATAGGCTAGGGGCTCGAAACCGACCCTGAGTAGGTATATCAAACAAATGGGAGGAATTATCCCAATGTATTTTTACCCACACACACACATCTACACACCAATATAATGATGGAATGTAAAACAACTAAAATGAATGCATGAACATATCTATGATCCCACAATATTAGTATGATAGTAATGTACTTAATGTGAAATAGGGGACAAATACAATCCCATCCCAAAACTATAGAGATTTCAACCCGATCATAGGGTGTGGACTATAATCAAATGCAACAACCAGGAAAACACCATGATATGTCTAACTCATGATATGATACACCAACTCATTGTTCTCTCAACCCACTATAGAAAGGGTTTTCATCTATACAATACATGACATGTATGGTCACAGTCCATACTAGGGTGAGTAGAAATAACCAGTAAGATACCCTAAAAACACTAAACATGAATCATTATGAATAGTCATCTCATAAAAATGATATAAAATCAATGGAATGAAAAAACGAAGATATACGCAGGAAGGACAATATGCCTCTTTGTGGTCACAACCTAGGTCCCATCCACATGGATTTACATAAAGAAATGATTATTTTGGGATAATCCACTACATGAGCCATGTTATCACTGTAGAAACTAATCCAAGAGGTCGTGATCATTTCAACCATCCCATGAAAGCTCATTTGTCTCGAAAGACCTCAATACTCAGATGGGGGATCATGCCCAGAAGTTTTGGGGGACATCACAAAACCTATCTATATTAACCTTCTATTTAGGGGATTATACATCAAAGATACTGTATAACCTTTTGAAATGGCCTTCTATAAAGAGGATTAAGGAACTTCATATAGAGGTTGCACCGACTCCATGGGCCACCCCTAGGGTAAACAATGATTGAGGATCACACTTTGGCCTCACGGAGGGACACCAAAAACTCTATCTGAGACCCATTCTATAGATGGGAACACAATTTAAATATTTGTTCATAATTCTGCATTGTAACCTTGAGGGTATAGACCAAGGGAACAATATCAACCAATACTGGTCCAAATAGAAGAAAAGAAGGGCTCAAAAAAACCTCAAAGAATGTACATGACATGTATTATTGGTACACAATGTGTTTAGCCAACCCCCATTCTACCCATGTGGTACTTATCCACAGTACATATAAATATCCATATACATTATGTATAGGAATAATTCACAACATGTAGAGATCGTCTGGCACTGTTCTCATGCCACCTGGCCATTCTCGTGTACCCCAGACCATGTTTGTGTACTATGGCCATGTTTGTGCCCCTGTAACCTCATAGTAACATGTTGATAATTATAGATTGAGTAAATGACATATTATATTTAACTCTATAGAAACTTTTAGGTCCATAGCCTGGGGGTCCTACACAGCGTGTGATCCTAGATGACATACCGTGAACTCCAATAATTTCCAGAACCCACAGGTTCTTCCATAGACTTCCATACACAACACCGATTCCATGATTCCATATATTAATTTCATATCTATGGTCACATATACTCATCGTCACCCACAAACCAGATTCCAGCCTTCGCTTATCTTAGAAATCGATCTGTTGAACCAAATCTATTTCTGCATCGAGTTTCCATCATGTATCCATCAGGGGAATGGAACACTCAGTCCAATAATATCTCATTTATCTTTAAATAATCCACATTCATAATCAATTTTTAAATCACAACATCAAACATATGTTTTAACTGTGATAATGATCTGTTATGATGATGAACGGTCACAGAACAGTCAAATACCAAGTAATCTTTGATCCATGGTCCAAAGAAAATATATGTGATGAATGTGTAAGGAAATTGGGGAGAAAATCATATGCCCTAAGATTCATGGAATTTGGATCATCATTTTTTCATTCAAACTTAATCAATTTTCATAAATTTAGGAAAATGAATAGGGATTAAACATTGAAGAATATAAATCTATCAAAAACAAATATACCATCGATGCGCAAATAATAAATTTTTCAAGGAAATGATTCACATTCATCCTGGATAAAATAACACGATGGAATTAAAAAAATAAAATATCCTAATTAGAATTTGGGATAGTTAATATTGATGAATTTTCATTCATTTCCATCCTTAGTGAGATCCAAGAACTCTATTTGTGCACGATCCTCAATCTGACATCATCTGCCAAAAATCCACTAAAGTATTCAGTCCAAGGGATCCTAAAACTTCCAAGGTTACAAGAATAACCCTAGGGTTGATGTACAACTGTGTTTAAATAGATGGAGTAGTTCTCTGTATTAAATAAAATAAAATAAATCGATCAATTAATATATTTTAATAAATTTTCATCTAAAACAACTTTTTTGTAAACAATTAACACCAAAAATCTTAATGTCACACCTCATGTAAAACCCACATTCTAAACTAAATGGTTCCCTCAGATTTCTAATATAATCCACTGATCTAGAGTTAATCCACATTCTATGAAAAGAACATTCTTGATTTTAATATATATAAAACCCCATGATTTTACGATATTTATCCTCCTAAATAAATTCAATTCATTTGATAGGTTATATTGAAAAAAAATATTTCAGATAGTATATGTTACATAAAATAACATAGATAACACAAAATGAAATTTATAAATAAATAATGAATAAAATAAGAGTCTTTTTCTTGAAATTAAAGAACATATACTAAACAAAATGAAAGATGAACTTTGAAATAGTAATGCGACCCTTAGGAATAGTAATTAGGCCAGTAGAATAGTTACCCTACATAAATAATTATAAATAAAATTTAGTAATCTATTAAATTAAAATATTTCATAATTATATCACAATATAAGTAAATAAATATTTTGAAAATGATAAATTAAATGTTGGTATTTTTATAAAAAATAAATATGTATTTACAAATTAATAAAAAATTTAATAATTTAAAAGAAAATTAATTTTCATAAAATAGAACCATATATAATAATCTTGTTGTCTTATTATTAGATGATAATTTTATGAGACCTTAATTAATTTTTCAATGTTTTATAAAAACATTTATAATTTTAAAATTTGTATTTTAATAGTAAAGGATTATTTTAATTAAAAATTTAATTTAAAATATTTGGAAAATTATTTTCAAAAAATAGTGTTAATTTCATAAGTCTACATGTCTATAAATGGTTAGGGTGATCTTTTGGTATTATTCTAAAATACATGATTTTTTGTTGAATAATAAAATACAATAATTTATGGTATATATAAATTATAATTTAAATACACAATTCCTTGAGTCATCGCTGATTTAAGAAGCATAATATTGAACTAAACATTATTATTTTAATATATTTAGTGATTATTCTCAAACTATTCATATTATTTAGAAAAAATAAAAAACAAATGAATAAAATAATGAGAAAACACCCCTCTCCGCCACTATAAATACCACCTCTTCTCTTGAATCCAATTTAGCCATGAAGATTGTCCAATTCTTACCCAATAAAATTCCAAAATCACTTTACCATATATAATGGTCTCTTGCATCACCAAAAGTCCAATTCCAATCCCCTTACAGAGGTTCTCATGGAGAAGAAATTCCAGAGGTAAAATTCTCTTTCTTTTTCTTTTATTTTCTTTTAAATGTCATTTCATTTATTATACATCCCTCTCTTACATTATCAAAAAATGAATGATAACTAGAGTATATTATATATAATGAAATTTTATTGTGTTAATAAGTAATCTATCATCATTCTCCTTCTCCTCTCCCTTTTATTCTAAAAATGAAAATATCATCTGTGATGTTCCGGTTTACCACCATCATGGATGATGCATTTTTCATTTTCCATTTCCTCCTTCAATCCTGTTAATTAAACCATTATTACGGTTAAATAAATTTTTATTACATATATTATAAGTCAAATAATTTTATGGATCCTGTATATATAAAAAATACTAGTTAATAATGTAAAACTATTTCATGATAATTGAAAATTCACAAAAATAAACTAACATTCATAATTTTTTTCCAATAAATTATATTAATATATGAAAAATGATATATAAGATCATTTAATATTATTTAAATTTAGTAATAACCTATAATATTAATTCAATTGAATTAATCCCATTTTACCTGAACCTCTATACATGAGTACATGTGATCCAATCATGAAAACCAAGGAAAAAACACTCTTGAATAACGAAATTGAATCTTATAAATTATCCAAAACACCATAAATGACCTTAATAAAATTATAATAAATAAAATGAATGTTTAGTAGGTTCATAATTAAATTATTAATTAATGTAATTTTATTATATAGGATATTAAGTTGAAGTGCATAACACTTTCAAACATAAGGTAAGGGATTCTCATTGAACCTCCATTTTTCATTTGGGTTATACTCTCAATCATTTATCTTATTTAGTTATTAATTACTCTCATTTAATCATCCTATATTCTATTTTTATGTTCCAAATATATTTACCCCACTCAATTCTTCTTTATTTTATGGTTAATACATGGTTAATAAGGATAACTTTTCAATTCCTCTTGATAAGAAATCGCGATTAAAGGAAAATTTCCAATTTCTATCCCACTTTCATGTACTATACATGATCTGTTTTAAGCTACCAATATTTTTTATATAATCTCCAATTTTATCATGAAAATCTGTATTTGTTCATTTCTTGTTTGATTTTTACAATTATGCCTCTTTCTATTTTAAAGTCTATTTATTGTATTCCATCAAACCACACTAAAGAGGATCATTTCTAAAGATTCTTAAAAACATGTTTTACATTTTTTTAATTAATTTGACTTTATTTATCATTTTATATGACTATTTTCCATTATTAATTTCCATGTATTATTTAAGTCAATTCTTTCATGGACACTATTATGATATTCTCTTTGGCTATGCCTTATTCCCAACTTTATCCTTGTGTGTTGTGTTTTTATACTTATCTATCATTTGGTATCATTATCCATTGATGCTATAATTAAATATCAATATTTATTTAATCATGGATATTATTATTTCCATAGCTATGTAACATTTTTTACTCACGGTGTTTTATTTGAATGTTGTTATAACTAAGGAAATATGGATGAATATGTATCCTCTACTCGATACATCTTTTTTGATAAGTCATTTAGTCCCTGATTTGAATCTATATATGAATAATTATTTGGATTAGCAGGGATGGGTGGGCCTTCTATATCACCTCAATTCATCAATACTTCTCATGAATCAAAATAGTTGGATAAAAACTCTATGCCTTTGTTTCCAAATTGAATAAGATGGGTTTTTACCTAAATAATCAAACCATATTGATGGTATAATGTTTCATGTGATATATTCATGACGTCAAATAAATAATCATTTTATTCATTTAGTATTCATTTTATAATTTCCATGAGGTTTTCATAATGAAAAAATCTATGTATGCAATTTCATTATAATTGTACTGGTGGAATGTGTTTTTTTCAGATTATTTACATTTACCTAATGTCTAAGACATACTAACAATACTTCATTTATTAATGTACTATATAAACCCTAATGAAAATTTAATCTCACCCTTGTATATTTTTTCATTCCCCAGGATATGAGGATATCATCGTTGAATAAGTGATAATAATTTTTTTATTTTCTTTTTTTTGTTCTATGTTTAATTACCAATGTAATAAGGGAACCATGTATGTATATAGTTCTTAATTTCTACTAAATGATTGATCCTTGGTGATTTTATATCATGTATTTATTCAATTATAATATAAGGTCCACCCACTCTTGGCTACTGGGGTCAGGGTTGTTACAGTTAGTATCAGATAGAGTTTAGTATATTCCTTGGGAACTAGATTTTAAATAAACATGTGAATTATAATAATTTCTTATTGTTATTTTTTTGGCTCAATCCTTGTGATAGTTATGAGATAACTTAGTGTCTGTCATTATTTAGTGATGGAGGATAAGGTAATAAAGGTAGTTAACACCAAAGTTAAATGTAGGGATTTCCCTAGTATGAAAATCAACATAGTTAGGGTGGGAGTTGAGAAGATCATGACCATATTAGGAAAACATACTTAGTTTTTGAAGAATAACCATACTATAGCTATGCTAGATTTTTACATGAGACAAACACTACCTTTTTTTATGGGGGACACTTATCTAGTGGTATCTTATGAGTGAATCATGTCTCATGAGAAGATATTTATGGTATTGGGATGCAATAAAAAATTAAAGGTAGCACAAGAAGTTTTTTGAATCAAAGGATATGTTGATAAATTGATTTTTTTTTTGAAAAAAAGGAGGAATATAAAATAGAAGACATGTAATAGAGAACATTTAATGAAAAATTAATCAAAAAATATTTCCCTTGTGGCTAGAAAACTAAAATGAAGAGAAAATTCGTTATCTTAGTTAAAATTAAAGAAGATAATGTGGTAGTGTATGAGGATACCTTCACAAGACTATATAAGAATTATATAGATTACATACATAATTAGGACGACAAGATTAATCATTTATTTGATGGTATTAAGAAAAATCTCTAAAGGCACTAACTTCTCAGACATTTTCTATTGAGAAAATGTTGTTTTCAAAAATACTCTATCACTTTATGATGATTTTGATGTTCACAAATACCCTTCTCTGTAATTATAATGATTTTAATTTGAGAATATTTTAGAAAATTAATATTATTTATTTATCTATTTTGGAATAATATTAAATCATTTTTATATGCATGGAATATTGGACATAATGTTCTGAAATCACTTTATCATGTTCTGGAAGCACTGTTCATACCCAATATTAAGGAGCGTAGCGAAAGAAAACAATCTATTTTTTCCGGGTTATCAGGAAAGTGTGGATGAATATCCCTATGTTTGGAAGGAACCTTATGTTTTGATTATCAAAAAAGTATGGAAGAAGTATCTTATTTTTGTTTATCAAATGTTTGGTTCAGCAACCTTACTTTTGTACACAATTGTACATTTGATTGAAAATTATAGATCATGAATGTTACGTTTTGAAGTAGAGAAAAGTTTGGATCATATACCAGAAATTTCAGAGTTGAAGAGAAAAGTATGGATGATCGACTGTATGTATAAGATCAACCATACGTTTTAATAATGGATCATAAAATCATAAAATCCTGATCAGACTTTATGTTTTGAACCTTACATTTATAGATTGTATTCTATACAGTTCGACCCTATGTTTAGCGTCAGTGTTTCAAACACAACTTTATCGAGTAACGGGCTTTATGTGGATGATCAGGCTAATTTCAAGCTAGATTAAAATCTTGATTTTAAAGCACATATTTTATTTATTCAAAGACATTTTATTTGTGATTCAAAGGATTGTTTTTATAGGACCTTTTCATGCTGAATTTTAAGGATAGTTACAACTACTATGTTATTAAAACATTTGAATATTGCGATTCTATAGGCGGATTTTGTGGAACTAAATTTGAAAGGAAAATGATTTTATTTATTATATATATCTATTATATTTTGAATTACAATGTACATAATATATTTCAGTCTGAAAGAGATGTGATGAATAGATTATTGAATTTTTCACGACTACGATTTTCAAAGACATTCGAGTTTTATAGATCTGCTCTCACTAATTATGATCAAAATTGTTTTTCTGAAGAATAAGAAACACACATAAGATTCATCATTTCTTCATCAAATATCATTTGAGAATATATTAATGTTTATAAAGTAATTTCTATATCTACTAAAAATCAGACCAGATTAGAACTACTTCTACCAAAACTCCATTCTTTTTAAAGACGTCGATCTATCTACGGTCAGTTGCGTGTTGTTGCAACTGTGATGAAAAAACATGAAAGTATTTTAAAACAAAAACACTTTTTATTTAGTGTAACCAGCATCACGTACTAAGATGTGTATTTGGTTTTGTGTATGAACTAGAAGGCCCTATTTTAGCCGTAATCTGTAATGGTGTCAACTACCAGCAAAAAGTTGTGAACGGTCTGTTGATAAGAGGACCAGATAATGAAAATCACCAAGCTCGTGGAGTAGAGAGTTGTTAGAGTGGACTAGGGGCCTTCTGTTCCACAATCCACTATATATCATTTAATTATTTAGTTGTTCATTTTTATCTTCATAAAAAATCTGAAAAATTTAAAAAGGATAGACTTGGTCATCATCCTGATTCATGAAGAATTTGTAAAAGACATAATTCACACCCCTTATTGTGTTTATTTGGTAGCACCCAATCCAATAATTGGTATCATATGTGGATATTTTGTCAAATATAAAACAAGAAGAATGTTTTTGGATTATACAGAGCATAATTGTTGATAAACGAGAGGGTATGTCAATGGTTTGTGCTGCCCACATCAATGATGAAAATTAAGGATACTGGAAATCTAGGATGATCATATACTTAAAAAAACCTTGTATATAGAGTCTAATAAAAAATTCTAACTCCATAGGTGATTCCAGGTAAACCTAAAGCATGTAGTGCTAATACAAAAATAGAGTACGACGTAGGATCGAAAGCTATGAATGCTATCATCTGTGGTCTTAGACCAGATTAATTCAACAGTGTATCTCAGTGCTTGACGACTTATGAAATGTAGTAGATGATTGTAGTTTCCTATGAAGAAACTAACAATGCTAGAAAAAATGAGGTATGAACTAAAAAATTAAAATTTTACACATTTAGAATGTTTAAAGGAGAAATCATATCCTAGATGAATGGAAGGATTACAGAATTTATAAATAATATCATTGCCTTGGGTAAGCCTATCAAACAAAAAGATAAGGCCCTTAAAGTTCTAAGAGTACTCCCACCAAGATGGAATGGAATTTTGGCTGCCATTAGGAAATAATCAATAGTCAAAATCCTTACAATGAGAGAGTTAAAAGGAACTCTTATAATGTAAGAAGTTGATATAGAAGATGAATAAAATGAGCATAGTTTATTGATCAAGAAAGAAAATACTGCTTTGAATGTAACATCCCTAAGGAAGAACATAAAAAAGAAGAATGAAATCAAAGTGAAATCATAAAATACAGATACATCAAATTCAGAAGTGGAACTACCTCATCTAGCCAGAGAGTTCAAAAAATTCTACAGAAAGAAGAAGGGATTCAGAAAATTCTTCAAAAAGGATGAAAAAGAACCACGTGAAGTTAGATGCTATGAATGAAAAAATATGGGTCACATTAGAACCGACTGTCCCCAATTAAAAGGAGAAATGAAAAAGGAAATTTTCAAAAATAATGATTATGAGTAGAAGGACAAAATAGAATTTAAATCCACCATGAGTGTTTCTGAAGACTCCACCAGCTCATTAAAGTCTGACTCAAAAAAAGGAAGAATCAAATATGAAAGCAAACATGTGCTTTATGATAGAATCTGATGAGGTAAATTCTTATTACTCATCTATTTGGATTCTTGTTCTATCTAATCAAAAGATAAACTTGCAACCTACTCTTATGTGCTGTAAAAAAATATGATTTATTATTTATGAAACATAAATCACTGAAAAATATTCACAGTGATGTTTTAGGAGAATGATACACTCTTTTTAAAAAACATCAAGAGTTAATTGAAAAATATAATTCATCAAACATAAACTGTATAGATAATGAAACTAAAATAAAAACACTATAAACAAAAGTCGAAACTACAAAATTTCAACTCTTGTTTTTACAAAATAAGAAAATATACTAAATAAAATTCATAGAAAAAATGTCATTAAAAAGGAATGATATGGAATATGCAGTAATGGTGAGAAACCCAAACTGTATAAAAACTATTTTGTACCAAGTATAAAAGGTAAAATTTGCAACTACTGTGGAACAAAAGTCACATATTTAAAAACTATTATTTAAGGAAACCATAAATAAGTGGGATTATTAAATCCTTTATTTCAAGTAGTATATATTATTATATTGATTATATGAAAACTAATCAAGTCTGGGTTCCCATATCTTTGTTAACTAACTCTTCCAGACCCACCAGAAAATGGTTACCTAAATAAACCATTATTTAAATGTATTTGTAGGAAGAAGGTCATAGAAGCAGAAAAACTAAAATATGGTATATAGATAGTGGAAACTACATGAATATGAGTGGAAAATAATTCAAATTTCAGAACACTAACTCAAAAAGATGAAGGAATAGTCACGTTAGGTGACAATTCCAAAGGTAAAATAATTGGCATAGGAACTATTGGAGATCCAGAAGTTGCCTCAATTAATAAAGTACTCTGTGTACAAGGGTTGAAAGAAAACCTGATAAGTATATCTAAACTCTATGATGATGGATATTCTTTTGATTTTTCTAACAATTTCTATTCTGTTTTTATAGATAAATTACTTAAATTTAGAGCACCCAGAACTGATAATTTTTATACCCCAGACATAAATTCCTTGTGTAAATAAAAGGTAAATTTTTTAATTTGTAAGATAAATGAATAAAAGATATGGAATAGAAGACTTGGACATTTCAATATATATGATTTATATAAGTTATTTAAGATACAATTAGTTTCTGATTTGCATAGTCTCAAATTTTAATGTGATAGATTTTGTGATGCATGTCAACTTAAAAAGTAGAACAAATCATCCTTCAAATCTATTAACAAAATTGCTACATCTTTGCCTCTAGAAATCATTCATTTGTATTTGTTTGGACCTTCAAGAATAGAATGTTTGGCTGGTAAAGTATATGTATATGTTTTAATTAATGACTATTCCAAATTCACTTGGATTTAGTTTCTAAAATACAAAAACTGAAGATTTTACTATAATTGATTGTTTTGGAAAAGACGTTCAAAATAAAAATGGTTTAAAAATAATTTCATTAAGAAGTGATCATGGTGGTGTATTTTAGAATCTGGAATTTAATTTATTTTGCTCAAATATGGTTATTAAACACTCCTTCTCTGCACCAATAACACCTCAACCAAATGGAATTTTTGAAATAAGAAATAGGACTATTAAAGAAATTGCTAGAACTATGCTTAATGAGTACAGTCTTCCTACCTATTTCTAGGAAGAATCTATAAGCATAGCCTGTTATATAATGAATATTGTTTTTATCAAGTCGATTTATAAAAGGCACCCTGTCACGACCTGACCTCGGGGCCCGTGCCGTGACTACCCCAAGCCCGCCTTCCATAGGCCAGGGGCTGGCGACTAGCACCAAGGCGTAAAATCCCGGTAAACAGGGAAGGCATTGCCTTTATAAGTAACAACCACCACAGAGTCAGCAAGCGGAAAGTAACTACAAGTGCAGAAAAGTAAAGGGGGCCGGAATACAAGCCCAACTGAAAGTACAACTGAAAAAGTAAAGAACAGCAACTGAAGAAAAGACGGCAGCCTCGTGTCGTCCACTGGCAATCCCACCTGAAGGGTGGGTACAGATAGCCTCCAGGCTCCTCGGGTCCCACGTCCGCTCTGAGCACGTCCTGCCCAGTGGTCCACCTCCAGGTACCGTCCTGCTCCACGCCCCAACCGAGATCAGCGCTGTCTGTCGTCTGCATCCATCACAACAAAGTGCGGGCATAGCCCGTGCAGGGGTGAGTATAAGCTACTCAGTAAGGACCCCGAGACCCCCGAAGGTCTCCCGAAATCCACAAAGGATATAACACAAAAAGGAAGGTGCAATCACGAAGTAACATCTGACTTGACTTAGGTATATGCCCATACATATACCTAAGTCCCCAATTCTAGCTCTGCTCACGAGCTCAAGAACAACTCAATCCACGCAGGAAAGCAAGACTCAAATCCACAAGAAGAGTAAACAGTAAATCCACAAAGGATAGTTCAACACAAACCACAAAGGAGAGTAACATAAGATTCATCTCAACCAGGTATACTTTTTCAGATGACGTCAAAGATGATCACTGATCCATCTAAGTCGTTGGACCCATGAAGGATCGATAGGTACTAACCCCCGCAAATGACCCACACAGGATTGGGCTCACACAGAACCTGTAGGCAGTGGCTCACACAGAACCGGTAGTAAGGACCCACATAGGATCGGGCTCACACAGAACCTGTAGCACTGATCCACGTAGGATCGCTGAGTGCAGTAGTCGACGCAGTCCACTGAGGATCTCTGCACAGTCGTCGCCGCAGTCCACAAAGGATCTCTGCTCTGCCGTCGTCGCAGTCCACTGAGTATCTCTGCTCTGCCGTCGTCGCAGTCCACGGAGGATCTCTGCTCTGTCGTCGTCGCAGTCCACGGAGGATCTCTGCTCGGTCGTCGAAGTCACAGCCAGCACTAGGGTTCCCGCACACAGCGAGCTCGTTTAGGAAGGTCCGCTCCACGAGCCGAGAGGCTGATACATCAACTGACACGTAGTCCGAAGTTGATGTATCCAAAAGTTCCGTATCGACAACAGGATCTCAACGCAACAGACGGCGCGTCAATCGGACGCCCGGTCTGAGAGTTATTGGCATTTTCGTCCCAGGGGCCCGGTTGTTTTTTTAGGGCAAAACCAACCCGACCGTACTCCGCCTGTATCCGATCCTCGGGCGGAGTATGCCAAAAGTTCCGTCTCACTTAGAGGAAACTACCACAGCTGACGGTACGTCGATCAGACGTCCGTAGCTCAAGTTATGAGCGTTTCCGCTCCGAGGGCCCGGTTGGTTTCGTGTACGAACCAACCCGGCCGACCCGAAAGTCTTCCGAAACCTTGAGTATAATATACCGAAACGACCGTATCGATCCAAGGATCGCGTAGCCGCTGACGGTTCGTCAATCGGAGGTCTCAGGCCCATGATATGGGCAAAAGACCGAAGAAGGCCCGAAAACGGGGGTTCTGGGCCCCGGGCGACCCGGCCCGAACCCCCCCTGGGTCGGCCGAACCGGGTCGGCCCGACCTGGCTAGGCCGGGTCCGGTCCGGCCTGGGCGCGGCCCGGCCGACCGGACCGGCCGGCTCGGCTTCGGCCGAGCGGCCGAAGGGGCGACGCGGGTTTGACCCGCGACTTAGGTGGAACGCGGCCCCGCGGGGGGCCGCCTGTCACGCGGACGCGGCCGGGCCGCCGCGTCCCTCCCCGGTTCCGCGCGGCCGCTGAACCGGCCGTCGCCACCGCGGCTTCAGCCGCGGCGGATCTCCTCCACGGTGGCGCGCCGGGCGCCGCCGCCTCCGGCCGCCGGCGCCGCCGCCGCCTTCCGCGGGCCGCCGGAGTTGCTCCGGTGTCCCGTTTTTCCTCCCGTCTGCGCCGTTGCTCCTCCTGGGGGCCGATATTCACTGCGGGATCAACGGATCGCCCTTGCCGCACGGTTCGTCGTCGTCCGCCAAATCCGCACAACAAAAGATCGGCGGAGGGTTGCCGGGTCTTGTTCGTTAGATCCGCACCCTCCGCGTTAGTCATAAACAAAGGGAGGAAAAGAAAATAATCAACAACAATTTTAATTAAATTAAAATTGTTCAGAGATCAGGTTCATTATTTTAAAAGAATAAACACGGGGAATAAAATATTCCAACATCCCTTACCTTGTCGTCGTCGGATGTGAGGTCGTCGCGGAATCGCTCGTCGCGGAAGGAGGGGATCGTCGCGTCGTTGCGGAGGAGACGTTCGTCGCACCGCGGGAAAAAACGTCGCGCCGACGATCTCCGGATCAAGATCAAACGGATTTAATTAATTTAAATCCGTTGATATCGAATTATAAAAAGGGTAGAATTAGAAGATTCGATTCTCACCTTTAACCGCTGATCGTAGGTCCGCCGCGGAAGAAGAGGCGTCGTAGAAGAAGAAGGAGAAGGTCGCGGAAAAGTTTGTTGACGTCGCGGATCGTGCGTCGTCGAATTCCTGTTCCAGCGTTCTTCGCGTTCTTCACATTCTTCGCGTTCTTCGCGGGGAGGGTGGAGGCTCAGAGGATTCGCACAACGATAGCAATCCTCCAAAATAGACAAGTTTGTCTATTTTATTAATTTTCCAACGAACGCAAACGCGTAAGTAACGACCCATTAAATTCGTTGAATTAATTCAACGAATGAAACAGCCCATTTAATTCACGAAATAAACCTCCCAATTAAATGGTCTGTTAAGAAATAAAGAAAACGCGTCGGTTGACTTTTCAGTTACTTTGACGGGTTTTCGCGGGTGCGTTACTTAGCAAAAGAAACGGTGGGGCTCGTGCGGGCCCTGCCTCACAAATATCCTACCAAGAGGGTAGGATATTTCCGGATAGCACCCTATCCGCTTTAACTCAGTTCAAGTGGATTCCAAGTGACTTCCAAGCAGTTTAAGTGAAATAAAATAAAGTTGTCGCACAAATTTTATTTTATTTCTGTCTTAAAGCCCCAAAATTTTAAAAACCACGGTTGAGAAAACGCAACTCCGGAAGAAGCGTTTCTAAGCAAATACCGGCGCTGCGATTTCATCGGTGCCCTCAGAATTCGATTCCGGGTACCGGTTCAAAAGATAGAAAAACCCGCTCGTCCGTTCACTGAACGTACCCGAGCCAAACTTCGGAAATTGATTCCGGGCACACCGGGCCTCGGAATCAGGTGCCGTCTGAAGCTGCGCTCTTGTAAAATTCCAAAGAAAATTAAGGAAAAAAAAACTTTCCTTGAAATTTGCGGGTCTTTACATTACTCCCACCTTAGGGCTTTACGTCCCCGTAAAGATACATCAAAAACTAGGGGAACAAATGGGGGTACTGAGCACGCATCTGAGCCTCCCGCTCCCAAGTGCTCTCCTGGAGGTTCCCGTGCTGCCATCTGACGTGCACAAGAGGAATCGACCGCCCACGTAGGACCCGCTCCTGTCGATCCTCGATCTCCACTGGGACCTCCGCGAAAGTCGCCCCATCGTCCACGTCCAGCTCCCCAAGTCGATGATGTGCGTCGGGTCGTGCACGTATCTCCTCAGCTAAGACATGTGGAAGACGTCGTGCACCCGGTGCAACTGAGGTGGTAGAGCCAGGCGATAAGCCACCTCTCCTATCCTGCTGAGGACCTGGAAAGGCCCGATGAAGCGTGGAGACAACTTGCCGCCTCGGCCAAATCTCCGTAAACCACGTCGAGGTGAGACACGCAAAAAGACGTGGTCGCCATCCTCGAACTCTAGTGGCCTCCGCCTCCTGTCAGCATATGACTTCTGCCGGCTCTGAGCTGTCCTCATCCTATCCTGGATGATCTGGACCTTCTCTGTCGTGGCTCGGACCATCTCTGGTCCCACGAGTGCTGACTCCCCAGGGTCTGTCCAGCACAACGGTGATCTGCAGGGTCTGCCGTACAACGCCTCGTATGGTGCCATCCCGATGGTGGAGTGGTAGCTGTTGTTGTACGCGAACTCCACCAATGGTAGGTGGTCCTCCCAGCTGCGACCAAAGTCGAGAACACATGCACGGAGCATGTCCTCGAGTGTTTGTATGGTCCTCTCCGTCTGACCATCCGTCTGAGGGTGGAAGGCTGTGCTCAGATGGAGCCGCGTCCCGAACGCCTCCTGCAACCCCTTCCAAAGCCGGGAAGTGAAACAAGCATCTCGATCGGAGACGATAGACGATGGCACATCGTGAAGCCATACGATCTCCTGGACGTAAAGACGTCCCAAGCTCTCCACTGAGCCCTGCTCTCTGATGGGTAAGAAGTGTGCCGACTTGGTGAGTCGGTCGACAATCACCCAAATGGAGTCGTGACCTCTGGATGTGCGTGGAAGTCCAGTCACGAAGTCCATAGATATGCCATCCCACTTCCACTCCGGGACCTCCAAGGGCTGTACCAAGCCTGCTGGTACCTGATGCTCTGCCTTCACCTGCTGGCAGGTGAGGCATCGTGAAACGAACTCTGCCATAGCTTTCTTCATGCCCGGCCACCGGTGCTGTCGTCTGAGATCCTGGTACATCTTCGCCACTCCGGGATGCACCGCCAAGGGAGAAGTGTGAAACTCTCTCAGCACCTCCTCTCGTAAAGCGACTGGTACGAAGGTACGTCCTCTGAAAAGGATGTCGTGCTCTGCTCCAAGGGAGAAACCATCAGGCGCCTGACCTGAGGATATCAGTGCACGCCGGGTCTCACAGTCAGCGTCCCCACGCTGAGCCTCTCTGACCCGCTGTAGAAGTGGAGGAGAGAGTGTGAGAGACTGAAGAAAGGCTGCTCCGTCTCTATCCACGAAGGATATCTGTAAGGAGGCTAGCTGCTCTGTCGCCTCCTCAAGTAGCTGAATGCCCGTCCTCCTGCTGAGGGCATCAGCTACCACGTTCCCCTTCCCAGGAGTATAGACTATCTCAAAGTCATAGTCCTGGAGGAACTCAAGCCATCTCCGGTGTCTCAGGTTCAGGTCCTTCTGAGAGAAGATATACCTGAGACTCTGGTGGTCACAAAAGACTGTGAAGCGCTCGCCCATCAGATAGTGCCGCCAAGTCTTCAGAGCGAATACCACTGATGCTAACTCCAGGTCATGAGTGGCGTAGTTCTGCTCATGCGGCCTCAACTGACGTGATCCGTAGGCGATCACGACCCGCTCCTACATCAGGACGCACCCGAGTCCAGTCCCTGACGCATCGCAGTAAACTACGTATCCAACTCCCTCCTCAGGCAACCTCAAGATAGGTGCGCTGGTCAACCTCTGCCTCAGCTCCTGGAAGCTCTGCTGACATCTGTCTGACCACACAAAGGGTTTCCCCTTCTTCGTCAACGCTGAGAGTGGTGCCGCAACTCTGGAGAAGTCTGGCACGAATCTCTGATAGTATCCGGCTAGGCCCAAGAAGCTCCGCACCTCCGTCACGCTCCTGGGTGGCTCCCAAGCTAGCACTGCCTCGATCTTCGTGGGATCCACTGCAACTCCCGCCTAAGAGATGACGTGCCCCAAGAAGTGGACCTCACGTAACCAGAACTGGCACTTTGAGAGCTTTCCATAAAGCTGGTGCTCTCGGAGTGTGTCTAGCACAACTCGCAGGTGGTAGGCATGCTCCTCCTCAGTCGTCGAGTATGCCAAAATGTCGTCAATGAAGACCACGACAAATCGGTCGAGGTATGGCTGGAAGATCCTGTTCATGAGGCTCATGAACACTGCTGGAGCATTGGTTACGCCGAACGGCATAACCAAGAACTCATAATGGCCATACCGACACCTGAAGGCCGTCTTCTGCACGTCCTCGTCTCGAACTCTGAGCTGATGATAGCCTGACCGGAGGTCTATCTTCGAGAACCACCGCGCTCCCTTGAGCTGATCGAAGAGGTCATCAATCCGTGGCAGCGGATACTTGTTCCTCACTGTCACCTGGTTCAGGCGACGATAGTCGACACACAGTCGCAAGCTCCCATCCGCCTTCTTGGCGAACAAAATCGGGGAAGCCCAGGGTGAAACACTGGGTCGGATAAACCCCTTGCTCTGCAAGTCCTCCAACTGTACCCGCAGCTCCCGAAGCTCGTCGGGGGCCATCCGATATGCTGGAGTAGATATCGGGGCTGTCCCGGGGTACAAGTCAATGTAAAAGTCTACCTCTCTACGAGGAGGTAGCCCTGGAACGTCGTCGGGAAAGACTTCCACGTACTGGTCCACCACTGCAGGAAAAACTGGACTCCGCACGTCCACTGCTCCTAGGATGAGGCTAGCCAACTGATGAGAGATGGGCTGCACTCTCCTCCGCGGAAGTCCATCCTGTGCTGCAAAGGTTCCCTTCTCGCCGGTGAAGGTAAACCTGCTCCCGTCGGTACGAACACATCGCACCTTGCGCCTAAAACAGTCGATCTGGGCATGAACCGTGGATAGCCAATCCATGCCCAAGATGACGTCGTAAGGCCTCGACGCCGCTACAAGGAGATCCCAGCCGAAGCTCTCGCCTCCTAGAGTAAGCTCACACTACCGGCACCAGTGCGTAATCGTCGAGTCTGCTCCCGTAGGAGTCTCTAGCCGTAAGGATCGAGCCAACGGCTCAGTCGGAATCTTTGAGCTCCGAACAAGGGCAGAGGTTATGAAAGAGTGACTCGCTCCCGTGTCTATAAGTACTGCAGCAAGGGTGGAATAGACACAGATCGTACCTCGAATCATCTCTGGCATGTCGGGGTCGTAGGCCTCCACTGCCTGGAGCTGGGCCTGTCCCTGCCCGCCATCTCCCTGTGGTCGAGGTGGCCCTCCTTGTGGTGGTGGGGGTAGAGCCTGGAAGCGTCGGCCACCACCCGCTGCTCGGCCAGCTCCTCTGGCTCGTCCGCCTCCTCCCTGCGGACCGCCACGGTCGACCCTATGCCTCTGCCTGGGTGGCCCCTCCACCGTCTGCTGCTCCTCTGATCGGCGAGTCGGGCAGTCACGAGCCATGTGACCCTGCCCGCCGCAGGAGTAGCACAGCCTGCCTCTCGGAAGGCTGGCACTCCGCTGTGTGCCCCGCACTGCTGAGCCGGTGTCCTGAGGCCGTCTGCGTGGGGGTCTGGTCTGCCTGGACCCGAGAGTCATCCGTCGGCTACCTGATGCCGAAGACTCAGCTACCTGCCGCCCTGCGCTAGGTCTCGCCGCTGAAGAAGGCTCTGCCAGGAAGCTCTCGATCAGGAGGGCTCGCTCCAGCACTCCCGCCTGGGTCGGAATGCTGAGGGAGATCAGCGACGCCCGAATCTCCTGTCGCAAGCCCTGCTCGAAGGTCCGGGCCCGGAAGAAGGGGTCCCGTACCATGTCGGTCGAGTAGCGAGATAGTTCAGTGAACCTCGCCGCGTACTGAGCGACCGTCATGCTGCCCTGGCGCAGCTGGAGAAGCTCCTGGATGCGCACCGCTCGGAGGGTGGCCGGGACGAACTCAGAGCGGAAGAGGCTCTCGAAGTCCGTCCAGAGCAAGGATGCCTCATCGTGAACCTGGAGCATCAAGCTCCACCATCGTCCTGCCGCCGCCTGCAGGAGGCTCGCCGCGAGAATCACCATGAGATCCGCTGGTGTCCTCACTAGCCTAAAGATCTGTACCACCGCCTCTAGCCAGTCCTCGGCGGCCTGGGGGTCCGCCTCACCGCAAAACCTGGGCGGTCGCTGGCTCTGAAACTCATGCAGTGCCCTGAGGCGACGTGCATCGTCAGCGTCTGGTACTGGTAGCATCGGTGGCTCGGCGGGTAAAGCTACCGCCGGTGCCACTGCTGGCAAAGGGCCCTGCACCGAGGCCTTGTCGCTCGGTGGGCTGCCGTCGCGCCCTACACTCGGAACCCTAGCTGGCTGTCATCGTGGGGCCATCCTGAAAAGGAGAACAAGAGCACCACAGTCAGAACAGTATACCTGGTGAGCTGGCACAAGTAATCACAAGAAAAACTTGAGACTTTCATGAAGCAGATCAGTATACCCGGTGAGCTGACACAAGTAATCACGAAGAAAACTTGAAACACACACGCAATCAATGTTTTCATGCATTAAGTCGGAAATCAGGAGTCAGGGTCCTGGTGTACGGATACGTAGGCCGCCGCACCAACACTGGGCTCCCTGAACTGATAACCACACTCAATACACTAAACACTATTGCTTCATATAGAAAGAAAAGACGATCAGAGTCTGCGGTAGAACCGACCACCTCTGATACCAATTTGTCACGACCCGACCTCGGGGCCCGTGCCGTGACTACCCCAAGCCCGCCTTCCATAGGCCAGGGGCTGGCGACTAGCACCAAGGTGTAAAATCCCGGTAAACAGGGAAGGCATTGCCTTTATAAGTAACAACCACCACAGAGTCAGCAAGCGGAAAGTAACTACAAGTGCAGAAAAGTAAAGGGGGCCGGAATACAAGCCCAACTGAAAGTACAACTGAAAAAGTAAAGAACAGCAACTGAAGAAAAGACGGCGGCCTCGTGTAGTCCACTGGCAATCCCACCTGAAGGGTGGGTACAGATAGCCTCCAGGCTCCTCGGGTCCCACGTCCGCTCCGAGCACGTCCTGCCCAGTGGTCCACCTCCAGGTACCGTCCTGCTCCACGCCCCAACCGAGATCAGCGCTGTCCGTCGTCTGCATCCAACACAACAAGGTGCGGGCATAGCCCGTGCAGGGGTGAGTATAAGCTACTCAGTAAGGACCCCGAGACCCCCGAAGGTCTCCCGAAATCCACAAAGGATATAGCACAAAAAGGAAGGTGCAATCACGAAGTAACATCTGACTCGACTTAGGTATATGCCCATACATATATCTAAGTCCCCAATTCTAGCTCTGCTCACGAGCTCAAGAACAACTCAATCCACGCAGGAAAGCAAGACTCAAATCCACAAGGAGAGTAAACAGTAAATCCACAAAGGATAGTTCAACACAAACCAAAAAGGAGAGTAACATAAGATTCAGCTCAACCAGGTATACTTTTTTAGATGACGTCAAAGATGATCACTGATCCATCTAAGTCGTCGGACCCACGAAGGATCGATAGGTACTAACCCCCGCAAAAGACCCACACAGGATCGGGCTCACGCAGAACCTGTAGGCAGTGGCTCACACAGAACCGGTAGTAAGGACCCACATAGGATCGGGCTCACACAGAACCTGTAGCACTGATCCACGTAGGATCGCTGAGTGCAGTAGTCGACGCAGTCCACTGAGGATCTCTGCACAGTCGTCGCCGCAGTCCACAAAGGATCTCTGCTCTGCCGTCGTCGCAGTCCACTGGGGATCTCTGCTCTGCCGTCGTCGCAGTCCACGGAGGATCTCTGCTCTGTCGTCGTCGCAGTCCACGGAGGATCTCTGCTCTGTCGTCGAAGTCACAGCCAGCACTAGGGTTCCCGCACACAGCGAGCTCGTTTAGGAGGGTCCGCTCCACGAGCCGAGAGGTTGATACATCAACTGACACGTAGTCCGAAGTTGATGTATCCAAAAGTTCCGTATCGACAACAGGATCTCAACGCAACAGACGGCGCGTCAATCGGACGCCCGGTCTGAGAGTTATTGGCATTTTCGTCCCAGGGGCCCGGTTGGTTTTTTAGGGAAAAACCAACCCGACCGTACTCCGCCTGTATCCGATCCTCGGGCGGAGTATGCCAAAATTTCCGTCTCACTTAGAGAAAACTACCACAGCTGACGGTACGTCGATCGGACGTCCGTAGCTCAAGTTATGAGTGTTTCCGCTCCGAGGGCCCGGTTGGTTTCGTGTACGAACCAACCCGGCCGAACCCAAAGTCTTCCGAAACCTTGAGTATAATATACCGAAACGACCGTATTGATCCAAGGATCGCGTAGCCGCTGACGGTTCGTCAATCGGAGGTCTCGGGCCCAAGATATGGGCAAAAGACCGAAGAAGGCCCGAAAACGGGGGTTCTGGGCCCCGGGCGACCCGGCCCGAACCGGCTAGGCCGGGTCCGGTCCGGCCTGGGCGCGGCCCGGCCGCCTGGACCGGCCGGCTCGGCTTCGGCCGAGCGGCCGAAGGGGCGCCGCGGGTTTGACCCGCGGCTTAGGTGGAACGCGGCCCCGCGGGGGGCCGCCTGTCACGCGGACGCGGCCGGGCCGCCGCGTCCCTCCCCGGTTCCACGCGGCCGCGGAACCGGCCGCCACCGCCGCGGCTTCAGCCGTGGCGGATCTCCTCCACGGCGGCGCGCCGGGCGCCGCTGCCTCCGGCTGCCGGCGCCGCCGCGCCGGCCACCCGCGCCGCCGACGCCTTCCGCGGGCCGCCGGAGTTGCTCCGGTGGCCCGTTTTGCCTCCCGTCTGCGCCGTTGCTCCTCCCGGGGGCCGATCTTCACTGCGGGATCAACGGATCGCCCTTGCCGCACGGTTCGTCGTCGTCCGCCAAATCCGCACAACAAAAGATCGGCGGAGGGTTGCCGGGTCTTGTTCGTTAGATCCGCACCCTCCGCGTTAGTCATAAACAACGGGAGGAAAAGAAAATAATCAACAACAATTTTAATTAAATTAAAATTGTTCGGAGATCAGGTTCTTTATTTTAAAAGAATAAACACGGGGAATAAAATATTCCAACATCCCTTACCTTGTCGTCGTCGGACGTGAGGTCGTCGCGGAATCGCTCGTCGCGGAAGGAGGGGATCGTCGCGTCGTTGCGGAGGAGACGTTCGTCGCACCGCGGGAAAAAACGTCGCGCCGACGATCTCCGGATCAAGATCAAACGGATTTAATTAATTTAAATCTGTTGATATCGAATTATAAAAAGGGGAGAATTAGAAGATTCGATTCTCATCTTTAACCGCTGATCGTAGGTCCGCCGCGGAAGAAGAGGCGCCGTAGAAGAAGAAGGAGAAGGTCGCGGAAAAGTTTGTTGACGTCGCGGATCGTGCGTCGTCGAATTCCGGTTCCGGCGTTCTTCGCGTTCTTCGCGTTCTTCGCGTTCTTCGCGGGGAGGGTGGAGGCTCAGAGGATTCGCACAACGATAGAAATCCTCCAAAATAGACAAGTTTGTCTATTTTATTAATTTTTGAACGAACGCAAACGCGTAAGTAACGACCCATTAAATTCGTTGAATTAATTCAACGAATGAAACAGCCCATTTAATTCACGAAATAAACCGCCCAATTAAATGGTCTGTTAAGAAATAAAGAAAACGCGTCGGTTGACTTTTCAGTTACTTTGACGGGTTTTCGCGGGTGCGTTACTTAGCGAAAGAAACGGCGGGGCTCGTGCGGGCCCTGCCTCACAAATATCCTACCAAGAGGGTAGGATATTTCCGGATAGCACCCTATCCGCTTTAACTCAGTTCAAGTGGCTTCCAAGTGACTTCCAAGCAGCTTAAGTGAAATAAAATAAAGTTGTCGCACAAATTTTATTTTATTTCTGTCTTAAAGCCCCAAAATTTTAAAAACCACGGTTGAGCAAACGCAACTCCGGAAGAAGCGTTTCTAAGCAAATAGCGGCGCTGCGATTTCATCGGTGCCCTCAGAATTCGATTCCGGGTACCGGTTCAAAAGATAGAAAAACCCGCTCGTCCGTTCACTGAACGTACCCGAGCCAAACTTCGGAAATTGATTCCGGGCACACCGGGCCTCGGAATCAGGTGCCATCTGAAGCTGCGCTCTTGTAAAATTCCAAAGAAAATTAAGGAAAAAAAAATTTCCTTGAAATTTGCGGGTCTTTACACACCCTGTGAACTCTGGAATAACAGAAACGCTAAAGTGAATTACTTTAATGTTTTTGGATGCAAGGTTTACACATTCAACACCAAATACAATCTTGGTATGTTTGATCCAAAATATGATGAAGGCATCTTCTTAAGATATTCTGCTAACTCCAAAGCTTATAGAGTATTTAATAAAATGTCAATGATTATTAATGAATTAATTCATGTGAAATTTGATTAATCTGATCCCTTTGAGAAAAGGAAAGACCAAATTGATGAACCAGACTCTAATGAAAACAAGAGACTTGAAAAATTGAAAGATGGTTTTTAAAAAGATTTAAATAAAATTATGTCTGGTTCATAAGAACATATCATTGAAGAACATAACAGTGTACTACCTAGACAATCAAGAACATTAAAAAATTACCATTTAGAAATGGTTAAATGAAACCTAATCCCTGGAATAAAAACTAGATGAAATGTAGGAAATATTGTTGAATTCTCTTCCTTTCTATCCCAATTAGAACCTAATACATTAGAATAAGTCTTAGTTGATGGAAGTTAGATGATAGAAATGCAAGAAGAACAAAAATATTTCAAGAGAAATGATGTATGGAATTTAGTTGAAAGACCTCAGATCTATCCAGTTATAGGAACTAAATAGGTCTTTAGAAATAAACAGGACGATCTAGGAATAATAACTGGAAATAAAGAAAGACTGGTAGGTAAAGTATATAAATTGGGAGAAGTTATATATTATGATAAGACCTTTGCACATGTAGCTAGATTATAAGACATTATGTTCTTTTTAGCCCATGCATCTCATATGGACTTTAAATTATTTTTAATGGATGTTAATTCTACCTATTTAAATGGTTTATTTATTGGATGATGTTTATGTTGAGAAACCTTATGGTTTTCAAAATCTATAAAAATCATATTCTGTTTTCAAACATACTAAAGCTCTTTATGGCCTTAAACAAGCACATAATGCTTGATATGAAAGATTATGTTCCTTTATTTTGAAAAATTAATTTAATGTTGGGATGGAAGATCCAACATTATTTAGGAAAACTATTAACTCTAATATTTTATTGATTCAAATTTATATTAATGATGCAATTTTTGGTTTAACAAACAAAAATATTTATCATGAGTTTTCAAATTTATTGTAAAAATAATTTAAAATGAGTACGATGGGAGAATTAAATTTTCTTTTAGGACTTCAAATTTATCAAAAGGATATTTGAAATGTTTTAAATCAAATCAAATACATTACTGATTTACCAAAGAAATGTTGACATGAAAATAGCAAGACATGTAAAATTCGTTTGTATACTAATATAAAATTTTTTCTGGACGAAACCGGAAAATCAGTTTCCAATAAGTTATATAAGGTTATGATTGGTAGTTTATTATATATTAATTATAACAGGACAAATATAATGTATTCAATATTTCTTTTTGCTACATTTCAACTTGATCCTAAAGAATCTCACATAAGTACTGATAAAATTATTATTAGGAATTTAAGAGGAATTGTTTTTTCAATCTATTCTCTATCCAAAAAAACATCTGATTTTAGTTTAATTTCTTATTCAGATATGTACATTGGAATCTGTAGATTAAAACATAAAATAACCTCAGGGACTTTTCTCTTTTTTGGAAAATATTTAGTGTCATGGCCTTGTTTGAAATAACACTCTGTTTCCCTACCAAAAGTCGATGCTAAATATGTATCTACTGGTAGTTATTGTGCACAAGTTTTGTGGATGAAAAACTCTATTTTGGATTTTGGAATAAATATTAATAATACACCTATTTTATGTGATAATACAAGTGCTATTAATATTTCAAAAAACCCTATTAATCATTCTTGAACAAAGTATATTGATAACAAACATCATTTTCTAAGATACCATGTTCTCAAAAAGGATATATTGTTTGAATTTGTAAGCATTGAAATTCAATTAGCTGATATTCTTATTAACCACTTCCCACTGGATGGTTTGATTTTACTAAGTGGGATATATGTTTATTTATTTTTAAATGGTGTTTTTAATTTTAAATTATTTATTTTAATTCTTTTTTTATCATTCTTATCATTACTTGTTTTTATTAATTTAAATGTTTCGTCAGTTCTTCTTTATATTTTTTCCATGTATGTTTTTAATTTTTAATGTAATAATTATTATGTGCCTAATGACACATGATTCAAGGTTGTCAAAAAACCATTTAAAATTTCAAACTCGTTTTTTCCCAAAAACCATTTGAAACACCTAGAAAAACTTTTACCGCCTTTCTCTATCTTCAACTACACCTTAGAAACCCTAAAACATCGACCTTTCAGAACATAGAAACAGAAATGGACAAGATAAGGAGAATCGAGGAAGGAGAACCTAGTAATTCTAAGCTCCAGCACACAACTGGAAGAACGAATCTACAGGGAAAAGTGATCGACTTGGAATGGCTATATCAAACAGACCTAAGTCTTTGTCAAGCTCGAGCATTTCAAAATCTCAAAAAAAAAATTTAGTGGTCAAAATACATAGTCTCTATATGAGGTAGAGCTTCTTCACTTTTTAAAATCTGTCCAGTTCAGTCATGGAGATACAGAGGACACCATAGGTGAAAAAATTAAAGATTGAGATTTTTCATTTTCTTCTATAGAAATAGAAAGAATCATAAACTGCCCTCTTGAGAGAGTTTATCATTTCTATTTAAATAATATTAGAGACAATAATCATAATTTAGAGAACATTATGTCATTTTTATTTTATTCTAAAAACATAAGGAAAATGTTAGTGAGGGATCTAGAACTTGATCAGAATATTCTTTTTAAGTTATTGAAAATAGGGATTGCACCTAAGATGTTAGAGATGGAGAAGATTTTGATTCCAGATATGTATTTAATGTATTTTCATATGATTGAAATAAATGTGAAATTTTTTGAGATATATGGTAAGATATCTCAACTACTACTTTCATCCATAGGATAGAATGATCTTCTATCCCTAATGAAGGTTCATTACCAAATTACTATTTAAATATAATATGGTATGATTAATCAATTCCAGAGTAAGATGCCATCACATAAATATTTTCAATTCTGGTACTCTATGGAAGATTGAATTCTTCTGGAGTATTGTAAAAGGCATGCTTATTCCTGTTAGAGCTTAGGAAGACCAGGAATCAGCTCTGGGGGAGCAACCAGCTAAATCCAAAGAAGTCTTGGCTGAATCAAGAGTAAGTGGATTCTTAAGAAGACTACGATTTGAGACCATTGATACACCTACAATTGAGGAAAGTAAAGAAGGACTTCATAGGAGAATGTATAGAGTGGATAAAGTTGATGAGGAGACCAGTCAAGAAACGGTGGGAATAACTGAACCTCTTATAAGCTATAGTTTTATTAGAGAATATGCAGTACATCAAGTTGACCAACCAAAAATATCTTAGATCGTGGTGACTCCTCTTGTAGAAAAAGACATTTTTCCTGTAAATTTTGAATTTCATGGAGAGTTTTACGTGGATAGATCTGAAAATGTACATCCTAATTTTATTGATCCAGAGGAATTAGCTCAAGATTAACATGTTTTAGAGGATCTGGCCATGGAAGAAATCAACAGAGGATGATCAAGATGAGAAAGAACCTGTGAATATGAATCAAGAAGAAAACCTTTATGAAATTCAAACTGAATTTATTGGTGAATATTTTTCTATGGATGAGTCAAGAAAAGACTCAAAGGAAAAATTAGTGGAGAAACCAGTACATTGGAACGATGAAGTGAAGTTAGATGCTGAATCCCTACATCTAGCACTGATAAATCCATTGGAAGATCAGATTGAGAATAAAGCACAAGGTACCTTTAATTCTGATAATGATAATGTGGAGTAGTTTATCCAAAAATTTAATAATATTCAAACTGAAAATGCATCTTTGAGAAGAGAATTAGAAAAGGAGAGATAGAAGTTTCAGAACTTGAAAGATAGTTCAGTTTCAAAAATGGGAGTGGATGTTTTAAAAAGTAAATGTTATCTAAATTTGAAAAACTGAAATATAAAATGATAACGAAGTGAGATTTAGTAGATCTTATAATTTTCATCGAGTAACAATTTCATACAATCAGGGACTGTCATGCAGATACCTTAGTTACTTCGCCTAATCTGATAAGGATATTACATGCCATTAGAACGACAATGAGAAATATAAATGACATATTACTGGACATACAGTGGAAAAATTCTCTATTATCTGTTTTCCTGGATAATCAAAAGTATCTTATTGACTAGCTTACATAAGATGAAATAGTTAATAGAGTTTTGTTGAACAGATTCACAGATAAAATCGACCAGTTTAAAGAGAAGGAAGAGTTGTTATATGAGTTTTTCATATTCAATTTAATTGTAGGAATCCATCTGAATCAAGAAGGAAGGGATCTCATAGTCCAGTTAGGTGATGGACTTAGGAAAAGGTTGAGACTGTAGATTTCAGAGCTCAAGGAAATCATTCAGAGGCACTGAAACATGTTTCCTAGAACCTTTTATCCCAACCTTGATTCTAATTGACTTTACTATACTTGTAATTATATTTTCAATAAAATATATTTTCATCCCATGTTTTTATATTAATTTTTTTACTGTTACTATCTATATAAAAATTCTTGTAATCCAAATTCCGATATTGATAAATAGTTTATAATAGCATTTACTTAAGTTTAGTGCTATATTAAATTTTTTTCTATTCCTTCTTATATCATTTTTTTAATATCAAAAAAGGGGGAGAAACATGGAAAAACACACCATTTTTTTGAGGAGAAATATGGATAAACACAACTCACACAAGTCTTTATTTATAGAGAAGATTTTTCTCCTTATAAAGGGGGATAAAATGAAAAAACTAATAAATTATTTTGTTAAAACAATTTTTTTATCAGTGCACTCATCTAAATTATATACACTTAATTTTTTGAGATAATTTCATTGGTTATTTCATGGGTTTTATGATCATCCAAAGGTAGATATTATTGAGAAAGTGTTGTTTTTAACAATAAACTATCTTTTTAGGATGATTTTTAAGTTCACATATACCATTATTTATTATTATAATTATTTTACCTTGAGTATATTTTAGGCAATTAATATTATTTATTTCACTATTTTGGAATAATATTTAAGCATTTTTATCTCCCTGGAATATTTGAAAAAGTGTTCAGAAATCACTTCTGTGTGATCTTGAAAAACTATTCATACCCTATATTAAGGAGTGCAGATAAAGGATAAAATACAATATTTACTGTTTATCAGAAAAGAATGGAAGAAGAACCCTATATTTTGATGGAACCTTACATTTGGATTATCAGAAAAGTATAGAAAAAGTATCTTACGTTTGTTTCTCAAAAGTATGGCTCATCAACCATACTTTTGTAAACTACCATACATTTTATTGAAATGAATGGATCATGAATGCGATCTTCTGAACCATGGAAATGTATGGATCATATACCATACGTTTGAGAGATGAAGAGAAAAGTATAGATGATCAACCTTACATTTGATATAAACCTTACATTTGAAGAATGGACCATCAAATATTACTTTCCTTATCAACCCTACATTTTGAACCTTACGTTCAGAGAATGCATGCTATGGAGTTCAACCCAACATTTGGTGTCAGAGAATCAAACACGACTTTATTGAGTAATGGTGTTTATGCGGATTGTCAAGCTAATTTCATGCCAGATTAAAAGCTCGATTTTAATGCACATCATTCCTTTATTCAAAGACATTTTTTGGAATTCAAAGGATCATTTTTAGAAGAACTTTTCATTTCGAATATTAAGTAGAGTTACGACTACTATTTTATTCAATATTTTTAATATCGTTATTCTATAGCCGACTTTTTTGGATCTAAAATTGAATGGAAAACGACTGTCTTTTGTATATATATAAATGTTATTTTCAACTATAGTGTACCTGATATAGTTCATTGTGAAAGATATGAGATAAAAAAATTCTTGAGTTTTTCATGAATATGATTTTCAGTGACATTCGAGTTTTATAGATCTGATGGATGTAGTTACAATCAAACATGGTTTTTTGACGAATAAGATACACATTGAAGATTCATCATTTCTACATTGAAGATCTTTTGTGAATATATTAATGATTATGATGTTACTTCTATATCTATGAAAACAAGACTGTCTCAGAACTACTTCTACCTAAAGATCATTCTTTTTGAAGATGTCAATCTATCTACTGTCAGTTGTGTGTTGTTGCAACTATAAAGAACAAAGTCGAACATATTTTCAAAAAATAATATTTTTATATTGAGTGACTAGAATCTCGTACTACGATGTGTATTCAGTTCTGTGTATGACCCAGAAGGCTCTTTTTTAACCTTAATTTGTAAAGGTTTAAACTGCCTGCACTGAGTTGTGAACAATCTGTTGTTAAGAGTACTAGATAGTGAAAATTACCAAGCACGTGGAGCAGAGCATTTGTGGAGTGTACTAGGGGACTTCTATTCTCAGAACCACAATACATGCTTTCCTTCATTAATTATTTATTTTCCACTACATAAATAATCTGATAAATTTAAAAAGGGAAGACTTGATCATCATCACGATTCAGGACAAATTTGTAAAAGACACAATCCACACCCCCCTTTTGTGTGTATTTGGTATAACCCGATCCAACATTTTCATCATATGATGAATTATTATCAAGTACCATAAAAAATGAGAAAGAATTTTCAAGATAATATTTATTCTATGTAAATGATGGAAAGAAGAGGACTTCTAATAACCATGGAAAAGGTGAATAATCAAATAAGGAGAAGGGAATAAAGAAGTTTATAGCATGCAGACATTGTTGAATGACTCTTCCTAAAATGCTTGAAATGAATGGGATTTTTCTATAACTTAGTCAAAAACAGTCATCAAGATAATGATTGTAAGGGAAAGAAACAAATCAATGATGATCAATGGTACAACTATAATGAAATGGGGAATTATTCAAATCAATGCCCAAAGCATCGGGAGAATCTACATAAATTGGAGAATGGGAAATGTCCAAGATTATTCAATCAATACAACTAATGTCAAAGTACCCAATGATGTGGTGGTACACAAATTAATCATATATTCAAATATGTCCAATGTTTTATTTGATTTTATATCAAAAAACACTTTTATATCTACCTAGTCTACATAGAATATAAGACATTTACCATTTGATTTAACAAAGGATTTATCAGTCAAAACTCATAAGGTAAGTGTTAATATAACAAAAATGTGTCATCAGGTTCCCATTATGATACATAAACATGCCTTAATTTATGAACATATCATCATACCCATGGTTGAATTAAATATAATCCTTGGTATGGATTGAGTTTCCAAGTATTATGTGAAAATTTAGTGTAAGAAAAAGGAAATTATGATCTGTGAGGAACATATAGAATATATTATCTTTATAGAAGATACCTTTTCATCTAAATTTTATATAGATCAACCCCCAGAAGATAAACTAAATGAAATTAATGTGTAGGAATAGAAAACATCATATAAGTACAAGGAATGTAATCATGAAATTGAGGATGTTCCAATAATGTAAAAATGAACTTATGTATTACTTGATGAGTTAATTGGGCACCCCCATAGCCTGAAGCTGAATTTTCTATTGATCCATTCCACGATTAAAGTGAAATATCGAATAATCTTTAAAGAATGGAAACTATAGAATTAGTGTAGGTGAAGAAACAACTAATGTATTTGAGTAATAAGGTATTTATTCTCCATAGTGCTTCTCTATGTGGAGCCACTATTCTCATTGTGAAGAAGAAAGATGTTACTTCAGGAAGCACATTGACTATCATGAAATCAATGATCTTATAAGAAAGATAAATTATCCTATGATTTTTGTTGATGATTTATTTGATCAACTCCATAGATCTCAATATTTTTTTTATGATTGAAATTTTTTTTGGATATCATCTGTTGCGTGTAAATAAGGAAGATATTCTAAAGACAATTTTTCAGATGAGGTATGGGAATGAGGTGTTCATAGTAATGTAATTTTGATTGACTAATACACCTTATATTTTTATGGATCTAATGGAAAAAGTATTCAAGAAATTTCTTGTCAATTTTTTTGTAGTATTGAGTTATGATATTCTAGTGTATTATAAAAACTATGAAAACCAAAATAATCACTTACATATTATTCTCGATACTATCAAAATGAAAGAGTAATATAGTAAATATAAAATGTGTGAATTATGGGTTCAAGTAATTAATTTCTTGCCCATATTATTTATGAGTATGTAATCTCAGTTGACCCTATAAAGAGAAAGGAAATCTAGTAATTTCCAATGCCAATGAACATAACCTAGTTACGTAGTTTTATTAGTTTAGCAGGTTACAATCAAATTTTTTTATAAATTTTCTTCATTGGAAAACATACTAACCAAGCTCACATGTAAATGAATTAAGTTAATATGGACAAAATAATGTGTATAATGTTTTAAATAATTAATGAGAAGTCTATTCAATGATATTATTTTGAATTTACCATCATGAAATGTTGGGGTTGTGATATACAGTGATGCATTGAAGAATGGAATGGGTGGTTTCCTAATGAAAAAAGAAAAAATTATGGCAAATGAAAAAAGTCAGTTCAACACCCATGATTTTTTTTTCAAACTCATGATATTGAGTTAGTTTCTGTAATCTTTTCACTGAATATATTAAGACACTATCTCTATAGTGAAATATGTGAGATATATATAGACCACATGATTTTGAAATAAAAATTTACATAGAATGAACTCAACATGAGTAAAACACGATGGCTTGAGTTACAAAAATATTATGATTTCTTAATACCCTACCATCCAGGAAAAGAAAATAAGGTAAAAAATTCATTAGGTAGGAAATATCATGGACTTATAACCAAAATGTTGATTTTGAAAGATCCTATATTCATAGATTTAGAAAAGATGAATATGGGAAATACTGAAGATGGGGAAACATCACACCCTTTTCTAATTATTTCTAAACCATATTTACTGGATAAAATTAATTGTTCTCATTTTGATATTGAGAATTTGAAAAAGAATATTAAATCTGTTAAAGATGGAATATTAGAAGACATCATGTTTGGGGATGGAATTAAGAAATTTGGAAAGAGGCTATGTGTTCAATAAATACCAAAGCTATGAAAGGAACTATTTCATGATGCTAATAGATCAAATTTCTCTATACACCCTGGTAATACCAAGATGTATAGTGACCTGAATATACATTTTAGGTGGGATTATATGAAGTGGAAAATTTCTTACTATGTGTCATGGTGATTATTTTTTCAATAAGTGAAGGTTGAGAGACAATATCCATGAAGAGTCATGCATCCTCTTCCTATTACTAAGTGTTAGTGGGATGACTCTATACTATAATTATTCACTGGACTACCAAAGAAACCTAGTATGAATAATTAAATATGTGTTATTATTGATAATCATACAAAATCATCACAATTCTTTTCTATGATATAATATATACCGCTTGATCACTTAGAAATACTCTATAATAATGAATATGTAGGACTTCATGGTGAACCTCTATTGATTGTGTCTGATAGAGATCCAATATTTACATCAAAATTATGAAAGAGTATTTAAAAGGTATTGGGTACTAAGTTTCATATGAGTAGTACTTATCACCCTCAAACTGGTGGATAGGCTGAAAGGACTATTCAGACATTAGAAGACATGTTGAGTTAATGATCACTATACTTTAATTGTAGGGGGATCATTATTTACCATTGGTGTAATTTTACTAATATAATTGTTTCCATTATCATATTCAAATGGTGCAATAAGAATAATTATAGGGAAATTGATTTTGAACTCCAACTTGTTGGGATGATGTTGGTGAGAGGAAACTTATCGTCCCCGAACTAATTGAAGAGAAAATGAAAAATATAAAGACTATATGGGATCATAATGAAGCATATCAAAGTAGAAACAATAGTAATGCTTAAATCATGATAAATGATTTAAAATTTTATGTTTTATATTAGGTCATTAATAAAGTGTCTCCATGGATGGGTGTCACATGGTTCGATATGAAAGGGAAACTAAGCCCTAGGTATATAATAACTTTTGAAATTATAGAATAATTTAGAGCTATAGAGTACCAATTATAAATGCATCCAAGTATTTAAAAATCTATGATTTGTTCAAGAAATAATTTTTAATGAAGGTCATTCCAGAACCAACACATTTACTCACTTGTGAAGAAATAGAACTGGAACATGATTTTTCTTACTGAGAAGAGACTATGAAAATTATTGACATAAGAGTGAAATTATTGATAAATCGAACGATCGAATTGTAAATATTCTTTAGAGAAACAATAAAATGGATGATGTAAATGGATACTGAGGATGCTTTTAATACTAAAATCCCTCAACTGTTTATAAGGAAATATTCATAAAAAATATTGCGGACGAAATTTTTGAAGGAGGGAAGAATATAACACCCCATGATTTTATAGTATATATCCATTTAAATATATTAAATTCATTTGATAACTTACATTGCAATGAAAATTATCTCATATAGTATAAATCACATAAAAGAACATAGAGATAACAAAATAAACATAAAAATGATGAATGAATGAACGAAAAGGCTTATTTCTTGAAATTAATGAACATATACTAATGAAATAATAAACCGACAATTGGAATAACAATGTGTCTATTAGGAATAATAATTCATCCAATATAATATAATCCCCACCAGTGAAATTATATATAGAATTTTTTCATCTTATAAATTAAAATATGGTATAATTATATTTTAGAATAAGTAAATAAATATTTTGAAAAGGATAAATTAAATTTTAGTATTTTTATAAAACATAAATTTTTATTTATAATTTGATAGTTAATATAAATTTTTAAAAGAAAATTTATTCTCATAAAATATAATTATAAATTAGAATTTTATTTATTATTATAATCTAATTTTACGAGACATTAATTAAATTTTCGAAGTGTCATAAAACCAGTTATAATGTAAAAATTGGTATTTTTCTATTAAATGATGATTTAAATAAAAAATTAATGACATAATTTTTATATATTTTTTACAAAAAATGATGTAATTTTTGAATACTAAATGTTGAAAATTTGTTAAGGTGAATTTTATAAATTTTTCTAAAATATATGAATTTTTGAGGAATAATAAAATATGGTAATTTAGAGTTTATATACATTATAAGTTAAATACAATATTAATTGATTTATCATTGATTTAAGAACAATAATCCCATGAAACATTAATTATTTTAATATATTTAGTTATAATTCTGAAAATATTCACAGTCTTGAGGAAAAATAATAAACTAAGGGATAAAATAAAAAGAAAACACCACTCTCATCCACTATAAATACCACCCTCACCAACAATTGTCTTTAGACATATTAAGCCTTTAATAATGTCTAATTAATTCCCAATATTATTCTTAATTATCTTCCCGACAACTAAGAGCCTTGGTATCACCAATAGAACAATCCAAATCAAATTAAATATGTTCTTAAGTAGTATAAATTCAAGAGGGAAAATCCTCTTTCATTTTCCTTTATTTTATTTTCAATTTGATTTCATTTCTTATCCATCCTTCACCTAATTTATCCAAATAGACATGATAACACTAGTATATTATATATACATGAATATTATTTTGTTACTATAAAATCCATCATCAATCCCCTTCACCTCTCCCTTTTATTTTAAAAATGAAAATATCATCCTTGATGTGCCGATTTACCACCATAATAGACAATGCATTTTCATTTTATTTTACCACCTTCATGTCTTATCATAAAATGATTTTTATGTTTATATAAGATTTTATTAGAAATATATTTAGTCATATAATGTTTTGGAACCAGTATATATATTCATAACATTAATTTATAAAAGAAAATTAATTCATGATATTCAAAAAGTTTCCAAAATAAACTCACATCATAATAAATGTTTTGTTTAATGAATCATACTAATATCTGAAAAAATGACATATAGGAAAATATAATCTTCAATAAGTTTATTAATAACATACAATTTAATTCCTATAGAATTAATTATATTTTTACATGAGCTTCCATACATGAATACAAGAGAACAAATCCTAAAAACCACGGAAACAAACACTCTCAAACTTCAGAAATGAATCTTATAACTCATGAAAAAGGCCATAAATGAATTGAATAAAATTATAATAAATAAGATTATTGTTTATATGTTCTAAAATAAATTATTAATGAATCAAATTTTATTATCCATAACATTAAGTGCAAGTGTAGAACACTTTCAGACATAAGGTATCGGGTTCCCTACAAACCTCCATTTTTCATTTAGGTTATGCTTTATCTCTCTTTACCCCAATTTAATTATTATTTATTTTTATTTAATCCTGCTAAATTTTGTGTGTATAGTCCAAATATATTTACCTAACTTAATTATTCTTTATTTGATGGTAAATATGTGTTTAATAAGGACCCATTTTCAATTCCTCCCGATAAGCAATCCCTAAGGTAGGGAACTTCCAAATTTATTACCCATTTTATAGTTCCATAAATAATATATTTTAAGAAACCAATATATTTTCTAAAATCACTCATTTTTTATGGAAATATATTTTTGTTCTTTTCTAGTTTTATACTAAAAATTATGGCTTTTCCTTTTTAATGTCTATTTATTATTTTCCAAGAAACCGCACTAAAGAGGATCATTTATGTAGTTTCCTAAACAATCATTTTATATGTTTTAACTTTTGTTGGAATTAATTTATCATGATCTATGCTTATTTTCCATTATTAATGTTCAAGTATGGTTTAAATTCATTCTTTCACGAAAATCATTATGATATTCCCTTTTGTTATTCATTATTCACAGCTTATTCATTGTGTGTGGTGTATGTATAATTCCCTTTCATATTTGATTATCATTGATTTAAAATTTCATGAGAATATATATTTTTTGTATCATGGATATTATAATTTTCATAGCCATGCACCGTTATTACTTATGATGTTTTCTTTAAATGTTGTTTTAATTGGGGAAATATTGATGAATATGATTCTTCTTAAACAATATAGATATTTTGATAAGTCATTTTGTTCATGGATTTAATCTATGTATGAAGAATAATTTAGAAGTAATGTGATGTGTGGGACCCTTTATAGATCCTTGATACATCGGTAAGTCTCATGAGACAAATAGTTAGTGACAACCCCTTCATGTTTGTTTCCAAACAGAACCATACATGTTTTTACCCACAGACATAAAGTGTCTTGGCTGTATAATGGTTCATTTTATAGATACATGACGTCTAATAAAAAATAATTTTCTTTGATTAGTATTTATTTAATACTTTCTTTGAGGTTTTGACAATGAAAAAATCTATGGATTAATTTTCATTCTCAATGTAGTAGTGGTTTGAGTTTTTTTCATATTATTTATCTTTTCATAATATCTATTCATTATTGAATTTTTTCATTTATTAATATCTCATATAACCCTTACTATGAAATTTAGATCACCCTTATATTTGTTTTCCTTCCCTAGGGTTTGAAGATGAAATATTTGAATTAGTGACAAGAAGATGTTTATTTTATTTTTTTGTGATCTTTGTTTAATTTAAAATGTTATAAGAAAAACATGTATGCATCTAGTTCTTCAATTAGACTAATATGATCGATCCTTCTTTATTAGATGTCTTTTATCAAATAAACATTAATAAAACAAACATGAAATTCAGGATATTGGGGTCGGGGTTGTTATAATATTTTTAATATATTAAAAAATTAATTCTAGGAACACTGGGCCTCAGAATCTCACACTGTCTCATCACATAGCTCTGAAAATATTCCATAAAACATTTAGAAGTAATACATAGAAAATCAGAGTCATTAAATTCACCTCACCTTAGGCATTTTCATTCCCAAAAAAACTACAGAAGAAGATGGGGGTACTGGGATCGCATCTTGGACTCCCACTCCATGGTTCTCTCATATAGATTCTCATGCTACCAAGAGATATTTACTAGGGGAATTTATCACCCACGAAGAATAATCTAATGCTGAACCTCAATATACAATGTTTACTCAACATAGCGAGCTCCATCCTCAATTTCCAGCTCACCCTAGTTGATAACATTGAAATGAGTCATCCACGTACCTCCTCAGCTTAAAAACATGGAAGATGACATGTACCTATTCCAACAGTGGGTGTAGATTTAAGTGGTATGCTACCATGCCAACTCTACATAATACTTGGAAGGGGATAATGATTAATATAGAAATAATGATTCCCCAATAAGATTCCTATAATCCACATCGATCTGAGACACTCAAGAACACATGGTCTTCCTCATATCACACCATAGGCCTTCTTCGTCAGTGCACATAGGAATTTAGATGGTTCTGGGTAGTCCTCATACACTCATTGATGATCTTCACCTTATTTTTCATATAACATAACTACTCTAGGCCCACAAGTTTTGAATCACCTAGAACCATCCAAAAATGTGTTGACCTGTAGGGCCTCCCATATAAGGCCCCAAATGGTTCCATAATAATGGTGTAATAATAGCTATTGTTTTTTGAAAAATCCACCAATGGTATGTGATACTCCAAAATATAGCCAAAATACAACATGTAATCCCTCATCACGGGCTATAATAATTGAATGGATAACTTAGTTTTACTATCAGTGTGGGGGTGAAATAGTGGGCTAAAATGAAACTAAGTCCCAAAGGCCTCTGGTTATCTACTCTATAATTATGACCTAAAGTGAGAATCACTACCTAAAAAAATTATCAAGGGAACCTTAGGGAGCCAGACTATCTCCCACACATACAAGAATCCATGGATCTTTACGAAACTCTTCTCTCAAATGTCTAGGTATTTGGATAATAAGGTGAATCAGTCTATGATAACAAGATGGAATAATTTCACCTAGACTTATGTGGTAACCCTATCACGATGACCATGGATATCCCATACCACATATACTATGGATCCTCAAGGGGTTGAGCTAAACCCACTAGAACCTGGTGCTTATCCTTCACTTACTAACATGTGACATATCAAGAGACGAGCACTACAATACAACTCTTCAATCTAGGCCACCAAAATGGATATCAAAGGTCCTGATATATCTTTTCCACACTTAGATGTAATGCTAAATGGGATTTATAGAAATTCATCATCACATCCTCCCATAACATCACTAGTACCTTTATCTATACTCTAAAAATGATAACAATCTCCCCATATTCATAAAATCCACCAGGATCATGTAAAATTGATATATGAGTACATATGGCCTCATAGTCAGTATCCCCATGCCATACCTCCCAAACTTTCTATAAAATCAGAGGTTTAACAACTATTGGAAGGATGTAATATATTCCATCTCCATCCAAAAAAGTATAATTGAAACATGGAGAACTACTCTAATAGCTCATCCAACAACAATGAATTTGATCTCCTACTAAGAGTGTTTTTCCACCATGTTACCCTTCACAGGAGTACATAAAATCTCAATGTCATAGTTTTGGAGGAACTATATCCATTAAATATATCTCAATTTAAGATAATCTAGAGAGAATATATACATGACGATCTTATGGTCAATGTAGATGATAAACCACTTCCCATTAGGTATTTTCACCACATCTTGAGGGTGAAGACTACCCCTGCTAACTCAACACCATCAGTCACTTGTTTATTCTCATGTATTCTCATGTCGATGGACCCACATGAAATAACTACCAGCCTCTACATCATAACACAACCTACTATGGTCCCTGAGTTATCACAAAATACTATTCACTCAACACACTCATTTGGAAATATTAAAATGGAGAGATCATAAACCACAGTTTAAACTTATGAAAATACTACTAGAAACATTCCATACACATGAAAGGAAGCCCCTTCTATGTAAAATATGTTATGGGTTCCACCAGTCTAGACAAATTAGGTACAATCCATTGATAACACCATGAAAACATAAGGAAACATCACAAATCCAAAACACTCTTTGGTGGCACCCAACCTAGAACCTCCTCAACCTTAACTATGTCCACTGCCACTCCTGCTTCTAAGATGAGGTGTCAAAGGATGTGGACCACTGGAATCCAAAACTAACACTTCAAGAGCTTCCCATAAATATAGTTATCTTAGAGTTCATCTATGACCATACTAAAGTATCTTATGTGATCCTCCTCAGACAATAAATATACTAGGATATCTTCAATGAAGACCACCAAAAACATGTCTAAAAAATGATAAAAGATTTAGTTTATGATTCCCATAAACACTTATAGGGTGTTCATAATGCCAAAATGAATCACCATTTACTCTTAGTGACTATAGAAACATTTTAATTCCATATTTGTTATATCCTCATCCTGTATGCATATCTTGTGATATCCATAGCTGAGATCAATATTCCAGAACCATCAAACCCCACTCAACTGATCTAGAAGTTCATCAATCATTTATAGTGGTTACTTATTCTTCATGGTAACCTAGTTTAAGAAATATTAATCCGCACATAACCTCAATCTTCCATCCTCATTATACCAGAACAAAACTGGAGACTCATTAAGGGAAACACTTAATCTCACAAATCATTTCTCCTACAAGTCCCCTAACTACACCCTAATCTCATGAACATATATGAGAGCTATCTGATATGCTGGTACAAATATTGGGACTGTCCTAGAGTGTAAGTCAATAAATAAGTCAAAATATCTAAGGGGAGGTAAAACTATAATATCAATAGGAAATAATTCATCATACTCTACCACCAAAACAGAGATCTTGTAACACATATAATCAACTACTATGATATTCATGATAAAAAACTAGTGAGAAATCGACTGCACTCTCCAATGTCTGACCCATACTACTCTTCGATGGTTTTATTTTCAACCATAAAGTAAAAATTGCCCCATCACTATATAAAAATGACATTATCAACCTAAAATAGTCATTATGGATAGGAATTGTGGATACCCATTCCATACCTAAGTTGACATCATAAGGACTCATCACTACTACAGAGAGACCCCATTCCAATATCTCACCTATAAGTATAAAATCACACTATCTGAAGAAGCATTTAATCATTTTTCTCCTCTTTTTATAGTATCAAAGCACATGGGTGAAGCCAAAGTCTCAACCAGAATCTCTAATTCCTGAACCAATGAAGTGGTAATAAAGTAATTACTAACACCTGAGTCTGTCAATAATAAAAATAATTTTTAAAATAAATAGAATGTACCTCGTATCATACTAAGAGAAATGTGGTCATATGAACCCATTGTCTACATCTTTCATCATCTTTAACAATAATATCCCTGAGCCTATTGTGGACCACCTTGGTATGGTGGTGGTAATAAGCCAAACCATTGAACCACTCCTTCTACTCTATCAGCCGATCTCTTCTGTTTGTATCCCTTCAGACCACCCCACAATTACCTATGTATCTTCCATGTAAATCCCTCAACCATCTCCTGACTAGCAGTTTGACATGTCAAACATTCTCATGCCACATTTACTTGATCATTGTAGGGGAAACATTTCCTCTCCCTTGGATGACTCAACTAATCCTAAGACTCCTACACCACAAAACCTCTTTCCCAATATTTTATTCTGAAGCATTTGGAATTATTAGATCCCTACAAATACCATAGCATAACTTATAACAATTTAATAGATTATGGGTTCCCACAACCAACACAAACTGTTAGAATCTACTCTTCCAAGAACCTCTCCACCACTAAGGTCATCTCAAGCACCCTAACATAAGTGGGATTGAAAAAATATATCAATGAATCCCATATATCATGGTGTAATACATACATAAAGTTACAATATCCGATGAAATGACCCCACACCTTATCCATAGAGTATCTTGAGATATCAAAAAACCTCATTGAATAATCTTCCATAGACTTAATGCCCTAATACATATGTAGAATCTCTGGGATGTGCATTGATCACAATGTGGATTAATAAAACACCTCCTGAAAGAGATACTTGAAGTTCTACAAGGAGATAGATATATTATTGTGTTATTGAGTCACTAAATTCCACCATGACCCAGTAGATGCCTAAAGATAATTTTCCTTCAAGACTTAAGTATGATATTCATGAATTATCAGAAGGTGGAAAACCTGAGTGACTGCCTATAGTTAGTCATTAGTAACATGAGGATCTGGATCACCCAAAAACCTTGGGGGTAACTGCCTCTGGTACCCATGCAGTACACTCATCCTACGTACATCCTCATCCAACACATTCAGTGCTATCTATTTCTCAACAGGTTGTGGTATATCTGCTAAACCACCTGGAGGTACTACCTTCAGTAAATGTTGTTGTACTAAAACCTCATCACTCTGCGGATCATCCTTGTGATCTCGCAGTGGAATCCTAGTTGGATGTATTCATATAGGTATCCAAAAATAAAAAATATATAGAACATTTAAGGATTACATCTATGGATTTTACTCAATAGGGACATAGAAACCACAACCCATTACTTTATAATTCATGCACCAATTTTTTCACTACATCCAAATTCTACATGTACTGATTCAAAAGACAGGGGACCAAATTCCTTGTCTATGAATACATGAGCTGATATAAAACCAATATTGTCCCTATCCAGAAATAAATCTGAAAACAATTAGTATTGTTGCTATAAAACACAAAAAATCTTAGAGAATCTAGTCCTAAGGAAGAACCAACTACTCTGAAACGACCCTATCACAAACCAACCTGAAAGGACCTAAACTGCGACTACCCTAAGCCCACCCTTAATAGGCGAGATTCTAGGGAACAATTCTGAGTAGAAATATCACACACATGGGAGACATTATCCTAATGTACCTATACACACTCACACATCTCCAATCCCATATAATGCAGAAATGTAAAATAACCAAAACTATGGCATGTATACATCTATGATCCCACAATTAATGTATTAAATTAAAGCACTAAAAGTAAAAAAACAGAAATCATACAAGACAAACAAAAAACAGATAATCAAACCTTCTCAAATGGCGCAGACTATGATAAAATGCAACTACATGGAAAATAATTTGGCTTATCTAGTTCGTGGCATGATCCACTAGTTCCCAATTCTCCGAAGACTCCATCGATAGGGTCATTTTCTCCATAAGAGACAACATGTGTAGGAAGATTCCATGGTTGGGTGAGTACAACAATATCCAATAGGATACCTAGAAATATCTAAATATGAGGAGTCCATAATATTCATCTCAAAAAAATTGATTTAGAAATCAATGGATGAAAAAAAACTAGATATACTAAAGAAGGGCATCGTGCCTCCCAAAAGTCACAACCAATCTTCAAACCACAAGATTATTATCAAATCAATACTTTTTCTATGGGAATTCACCCCAGAAGACATTCAATCACTGGATACACTCATCAAAGAAGTTATGATCACTGGGACCTACCTAAGAAACCTCAATTGTGTCTGAAAACCCCGACACTCAGATAAGGGATCACACCCATCACTATTGGGGGACACAAAAATCCAATATAGATCAACCAAATATATTGGGGATCATACTACAATGATGTTGTGAACCCAACTGAAATGGACTACTAGATAGAGGATCAACACCCTTCTCAAAGATGTTAAACTGATTCCAAAAACCCCAACTAATGTATAAAATGATAGAGGATCACACTCTCGTCTCATAGAGGGAGACCGAAAACACTATTTGAGACTCGTCCTCCTAATGGAATCAAAATAGAAATATATGGAATTAATACTGTGATTTAACCTAAAAGGGGTGGACTATGGGACCAAACTCAATCGATACAAGTCTTAAATGAAGATATGAAGGGATCCAAACTTCTGGAAAAGTGGGAAACAACATGTACTGGGGGTACATGGAATGTCAAGGAAACTCGTAGTCTTTCTATGATGTGATACCTAACATGGAATGTAAATGTACCTACACATGATATTTCGGAATAGTAAAATACATATAGAGATCAACCGACACTCTGCCCATGCCCCCTGAACAATCTTATGTACATTGGACCGTGTTCGTGTACTCTGGTCGTGTCTGTTCCTGTGTAACCTCAGAGTTACACACTGATCCACCTAACATTATTCAAATGGAGTGTAATATAGTTACATGAAATTTGAAATTTAAATTTTGTGGATACACTAGAACTATAGATAGGGGTCCCATAAGGTGTTGGATCCTAGATAACACCCCATATAACCTAGAAATTTCTAGAAGACATGGTTTTTCCCCAGTCATCCACTCACACTTCTAGCACAATGATTCTTTCTAGGACTTAGGGATATGAGGTCACCCAACCTCACCATCACCCACACACTGAATCTTAGCCTTCGTTCATCGTGGAAACCGATCTGTCAAGCCCCAATCCATTTTCACATCAAGTCACTATCATGTATCCATCATAAGAACAAAACCCTCAGTTTGATCTAGTTTTATTTCTTCTCAAATCATCCCCTATGATAGTTGATTTCCAAATCACAAGCTCAATTCATTCCGTACTCACGGTAATGAAATGTTGTGCCGATGAATGGTTACACAATTTTCTATTACTGGGTAATCATCGAACCAAGTGCCAAATTAAATTCCCCCAATGATTGTGCGATGAATCATGGGAGAAATACATTAGCCAGAAGATGTGAGGGATAAACCTTGGGATTTATTCATTCATCCTCGATCCATTTTCTAATATTTAGACATATGAATAGAGAATAAAAAATGTAGAAAATAAATCCATTGAAAATAAATCTACCATTAATGTGTGAATAAATTTTTATTCCTAGAATTTATTCACGATCGCCCAAGAGAAAATAACTGGTTGGAATTAAATAAATTTAACATCATACGTTGTATTTGGATCGATTTCTAATGAATAATAGTTCTGCGTTTCTATCATTTTTGTGATCCATGAACTCTATTGGTGCACGATCCTTGATTGGATCTAGACCCAATGTGGTCTTCCAACAACCTCCTAATGAATCTTACTAAACAAATCCTCCCAATTATGAGGTTCTATGCATATCCCTTTGGTTACGGCACAACCTTATTTAAATAGAGGGATATGTTTGAAGTGTAATAAATAAATAAATAAATATTATTAATTTCTCACCCATGATAACTTTTTCACAAATTTCTGATGCTGAAAAAGGATATATCATACCTAGGTTAAAACCCATGTTCTAAAACCAAAGGTTCCCTTAGATTTATAATTCGGTATATAGTACTGGATTTATTCCACTATTTTAGGAAAACCGAATATACATGATTTTCATATCTATAATATATTTTAAAATTTAATTTCATGTACATCAGGCCTTAGATTCGCACGACATGTGAAATTCTTTTTTTAATGTAATCCATACAATATTATGAATTTATACATATAAACTAGGAGTCATTGCATTAAAAAACAAAATTAGTTCAAAACTCATTACCCATCATGAGAATCAGTTCAAAAATCCACATGACATTTCACAAAAATCATATGACCTTTAAAAATTCAATTTCAAACATGGGAATAGGAAATCTACATGAAAAAAAATTATTCCAAGCACAAGAAAGCATGAAATTATTTCAAATCACTTAAAAATATTACATATATTTATAATTTCAAAAAAATGAATTTAGAAATCACAATAATCATTACAATTCCCAATGGAAATAATTTCATCGAAAAATCTGCCCCAAAGAGATGGGATTCATGCAAAAAACCCTTCAGAACATGTCTCATTCAATGATGGCCACACCCATAGGGACAAAAATAGAGTCAATGAACACTAGACATTAAATCCATGTCATTAGATCCACCGGGATCCCTAAAATTGAACAACAAGATATCTAGAGTTCATGGAGGAATCTGAAACCAAGAGATAAGAGAGGAATAAGGAAGGAAGAGGTAAATAGATGAATAAACACCTCAAATACACTTGGTAATTGTCCTAGGAAGGCCAAAAATCAATGTAAAAAAGTTTTTATAGGTCCTCCATAAGATCCCATGGTGTTGGATGATGTATAAGGGAAGAAATGGGGGTGAAACTAATTAAGATTAAAATAGGTAATATGGGAAATATTTCAAATTTTAAACACATGGATATGTCATACGGTGTGGCCGCATGGGTTTCTAGATTATGTTCTAACAATAAGATAGACACTAATTAAGTAAGGTACCTCCTCACATGGTTACTCTTGGATGTTTGAATGTTTGGAAAAAATATTTACCTCACCCATAACATGTTCTAATATTTGCAATACTTTTGCGGAGCTTTATATGATTTGAAAAACCATTCGGAGATGTGATAAATAAATATGTCAAATCATGATCCAAACAAAATAATTTCCATAAGGTATAACAAACCATTATCTAGTTATGTACAAAATATAATGAACCAAGTGTAAAATACATGGATATTACATCATTCTAGATGAATATTCAGTACAATACAAAAAATTCATCCCTAAGGACCATAATATTTTAGTGTCTTTGTAATCATGAAAAAAATTATCTATCCCTGTGAAAAACCTTCAATATATCCCGTAATGATCTCCACCTTTAGTAATTCTACCTAAAACCTTTAATCATATCTACGAGAAAGGAAACATAAGAATGGGGTGAGCATAGATTATTACTAAGGGAAAATAAAGGAAATGCATAAGAATAACATGAACAAAAGGGTGTGAAACTTGAAAATCACATTTGAAGTTCAAACCCTTTATATTAGATATTATAATAATGAATGGAAGTTCATGAGAAACAGATCATATGATAATTACTAGAATAATTCATGGATTGATAACATAGGAATAAAAAATGGAATTATGGAAGACACTTAATCATATAAAAAACTATTCCAAGGAGGCATATTGAGACCATTATAATATGTTAGGCTTGGGATAATCACCCATGTATCTTCTTTGAGCTTGGTATGCCCTCCCATGTAGCATCTTTTTTTTTGGAATTGGGATATCCTCCCATGTTCCCTTTTATTTTTGTCTTGGGATGTCCTCACATGTACCCTCTTGTTTTGGGATTGGGATTTCTTCCCTTGTACCCTCATGTTTTGGGCTTGGGAGGTCCTCCCATGAACCCATTGTTTCGGGATTGGGATGTATTCTCATGTACCATTTGAGATTATAAAACACATATAATTTCCCAATTCATTTGATGGAGATATAGGTCCCACCCATTTCAAAATGAAATCATACAAACATGTGCCAAAAAATCGTAAACAAATATATCTTAACCCAGGAAATGAAATTAGTATCATAAAAATTTAAGTACAGTACAACCTGTGGAAAATGATACCAGTTTTATAATAATTTTATCAAAGGCATAAACCATGAAATAGAAATGGATTTTATAATCTTATAACTGGTGAAAGAGAAATAGATTTCATAAAAACATAACTTGTAAAAGAGAAACAGATTTCACACACGTATAACCCATGAAATAGAAAAAAGTTTTATAAAGACTATGACATCAAGAATAAACCATTTAAAGAATAATATGAATGAAAAATTTGTTGGTTCCCTTTGATCAGGAATTACAATTTTATTCAACTAATCTTCATTGTTGTAAAAAGTGTTTAATGACATAAGAAGATCTCATTGCGGTCAATATGATAAAGTAGATCCAAACTTAATGGAGCATTAATGAAGTCCAAATGTCTATATATTCCAAGAAACATGTGAATGGTTTGAATACTTTTATTTTCAAGGTAATTCCTTGATATTTTTTTGGATTTATATTATTACATTGGAACTCATAGTTGAATAATTCTTCTAGTACAATATGATGGTGATTTATGGGATGCTATTTCATAAATATCAAAAAAAATTTAGATAACTGTGGTACAATACATAAAAAGTAAATAGAGATAAATTTTTTTATAATAGTATTTAGGTCTTATTTGAACGAAACATGTTGTTATAAGATAAGGATGTTACAATTATTTACTAAAAATATATGACATTTTTAATAGTGATCAATCGATGTTTAAATTTCATGATATATGTGATTCATGATGAAAAAATTGAGTGGTTTGGAAATGAAGTATGTTTTGGTAGAATATGACTGAATCCTTAATGATATATCAATAAGAATTTGTCGAAAAATAAATATTACTACAAATCAGTATGGTTGGTGTTTATGAAACAAATTTTTTAGGTGGAACCGTTTCCCAGTGTTTTCTAATTTGTTGAGCCTCAAAACCGGGGTGTTTTTTGGAAAAGGTTGGATTTATGCAAAATATTTTTAGAATAATTTTTTATGGATCACATAGCATTTTACATGGACCTAAAATGATGTATGCAGAATGGAAAAAAGAAAAATCAACTATGGAAGATTACTGCATATAAGTGCTATACGGACCGTGAAGCATGCTATGCAGATCGTGTAGGGGAAAAAATTGTAGGAGGCTTTCAGTTCAAATGAGGCTTGAAGATTCATGGGAGGCTTGTCATTTTTATAATGGAGGTGGTTAATTTTGGAGCCTCAAAGTGTTTTATTATGTGGAATACATGAGCCAACGCAATGGAGAAATGCTATATATGCTCCACTTAGCGCAGTTCACGAAGAAGGATATAACACATCAAAACTTTCTGAAAATCAAATTATTGGGATTTTAAGGATCTATTTTAATATATAAAATACCCTAATTAGATCATCAAGTTACAAATATTTTTATTTTAAGTGATCATCATTGCTGGAATAATTTTTCTATGTTCGAAAGAGTTCATGAGGGAGAATTCTATGAAGGAGAAGAGTTTTTGGGGATTCAATTCCAAGAATGGGAAAAATATTTTCCATGAATTCAGTATAAGGAGTTTTTCAAGGTACTGTACATTTTAAATGAAAAATGTATGCAATGTAGAGTTATTATTTGAAGTGAGTATGTGTCCATATATTGAAGGAAGTTTTCAGAATGAAGGAAGTTCACGGTGCAAAGAGGTTGGCCGTGAAGCATTCACAGTTTACAGGGCATCCGCCATCTTTGAGGTAGAGGTGGTCTGAATAAGAATATGGTGTCCATTAATAAGTACATCATGCAGTGAAAGGAATTCTGTGATGGATATAAGATTTTTCATGAACCAGTGTTGGGTATAATACCTCCACTATATTTAAAAAAGTAAAACCATGTGAATACCTGGTTGATACACAATTGATAGAGTGGAGAAAATAGACACAACTGTTTTTGTGAAGAAGAACCAGACATGCACAAAAGTACATATTTTCACAATGAAGAATTGAATAAGACAATACCACACAATTTCACATTGTTGTTTTTCCAATAATAATAGAATGTTCCTATATAAATATTCATTATTATTCATGGAAGATAAATTGTGATGATGATAAGTTGAGCTGATCTTCATTGATTTAATAATCACAATGGAATTTTGTGATTTTAGTAAAAAAATTGAGATATCTTAGTGTAGTTGGTTTTTCATTAAATAATAATGAGAAAAGAAGAAAAGAAGATATGGTGACCAAATTGATATCAGTTGATTATAATTTGGGTCAAAGAAAATCAACTATTCATTAGTCTACAACACATATATATTATAGTGACTGAAATTATTAGAATATTGTGCAACTATCACGGTTGTTATAGGGAAAAGATAATAGGAGCTTAATGAATGCATATATGTAAGTAACAATGTGAAAAATAAGGTTGTGATAAAATAGCATAATTGTGACATCAAACATGAACCAAATGTTGGAGTACTTTATTGGTGTTAATAAATCTCATAAACAAGGAGAAGACTATCTTAGGAGGCAATATAATGGTCTATTAGAGTGTTGTAAAACACACACTATAAAATTATTTTCAATGTACTATATGAAAAAATATTTGAATAATTATATAATTCCACTCGATTGTAATTGCTTATCCTACTCATTGTATTCCACATAAAAGAACTATTTTCTAGTGGATTGTTTGGTATTGGATTGTTTTCAAACCATACCAAGGACATGGCTACTCTTGTTGAGTAGTGAAACCAATAAAAATATCATGTTCTATCATTAATTCATTCAAATAATTTCATATGATAACGAAAAGAGAATAATATAATAAAGATCCAAGAAGGTTTAAAATGTACAAGGATAAAATTTTACAATTGGTTTAAAAAGTCACCAACACTGATTCACCCCACATAGTGTTAGGTATATAAAAAATGAGTCCTCTCAACTGGAAACAAAGGAAAGATTCACCTCTATTAGATTATCTAGAATGAATCTATAATTTTTTAAAGACATGAGTTCGTTTCCTAACTCAACAATGAAGTGCATTTTTAGTGATGATTTAGTTACCTATGATCTAAAGTCTATATCTACAAATATAATATTGAACATGAAAAATAAAAAGAAGATAATGTTGACAAAGAATTCCATATTATTTATAGAAAAGAGAGTATCAATTTTTCATTACCTTCCTGAAAATGAAGACAAATTAGGCATGGAATGTAATGAGAAGGTGGATCGAAATTCCACCAATAATATTGATAACCATCTTACCTCTAGTGATCTAGAGGTATGTGTTAGTAAATTTGAAAACATTACTCAAGACAAAAATGATAGACAAGGTGATGATGATGATCAATATAAAAACTTTCAGGAATTATAAATTGATAGATTAAGAGTTATTCTACATGATATTATAATAGAATTATCATCCCCTTTTGAGTCTTTCAATGTATACTGGAAAAGATCACTCATGTAGAAGAAGAACCTTATTTTTTTGGAGAATGTATTGCAAGAAAAAATGGTTGAATGTTTAAATATCTCTAGAAAAGTTGGAACTTTTGAAGAAACTAAAACAGAACATGAAATGAGTTCCTCAAAATGGATTAATTAATTGGATGTGAAATATTTAGTCAAAATGAATCTAGAAAAAATCTCCATGCATATGAAGAAAAATTGAAACATATAACTAATGTCAAGGGTATAAAATCATAATAAATATCCAATAATATCAAGGAACGTGACTCTTTGATTTAAAAAAAATTTAATATGCATAAATATGATGTTTTAATAATATATAAGTTCTTTTAAAACAAAACTATTAGGATTGAAAATCGAAAAATCATCATCATTGTGAAAATTGTAGAATTGGAATGTAGGATGGAAACTTTTGAGGAGACACATATTGAGACATTAGAAAATAAAGAAATAATTTCTAATAAAACTCAACCTTCACAAGAGGATTATACTATAAAATTGCCTCCAATAAATTTTAATAAGATCATGACTCCATGAAATGATATATCAGAAGTAGATTAAAAGGAAAAGGTACCATCAATACCATCTTGTATTAATGTTTCTAAACCTGTTTCTGCAAATAGGGCTGGTAGGAAACAAAATTCTAAACAGGGATGGATAAAAATGTGATAATATAGCTACCAATATGTCTACGGTATATAAGAAGAATAATATGGAAGGTGGTTCCCCAAAAAAACCAAAAAAACAATGATGAAGACCCAACAATTTTGTAAAGAAGATATCAAGAAATAAATATTTGCGGGTTAACGTTGGTACTGAAAAAGGTTTGGGAACTATGCATTAATTTTTTGTTATAATCCTGAAAATGTAAAAGCAAAAAGGAAGCCTGTCTCAAGGGGAAGTGATCTAGATAAGGAGAAATAACATCCCCAGGTACTGAAATACTTATATACTACAAACATATTTGAAAGTCTTGATAACATATGTGATGTATGAAATGACAGTGGTCACAAGACTCATACATGTTCATATCAATATGTATCCAAATCTAATAAGAAAATAAGACCACAAAAAATGGCCCGAAATAAATAAGCAACCTTAGGACGAAATCAAAAGAATTTTGTGAAAAAACATTCCCCCAAAAATATTTCAAATAAAAATAGTGAGAAAACTATAGACTCTAAATCTATGGAATTAAAGGGTAGTGCATCCTAAATAAATACTAAGAGGGATGAATCTCTAGGTAACTCATGTGGATCATCGAAACATTTACCCACGGTTCTTATGAAAATATTATTTATATGGCCTAATGATTTGGAATGAATGAGAAAAGTGGATGATGAACAATATAAACCTGGTGAAAATGGGGAAGAAAAGACTCCACACAATGAAGATAAATTTCATGAGTGTTTTTCTAGAAAAGAAAACTCAAGTGTAAAAGAAGTTTGGAGTGAGATATTTAGAAAATCAAGTCACATTAAAAAATGATTTTTAACCATACTACTTGAGTTATAAGTATTTCCAAAGAAGAGTATTAATTCATCATTCAAGAAGGCCATTAAGAAGAAATATTCTCTACATAAATAAGGAGAGGATGTGAAGAGATCTATATTCCATCAAAATAATTCAGAACATATTTTTTGATGTGAAATCATGAACTCGATAAAATCGAAAAACTTGGCTGAGAAGATCATCAAAAACTAGATTTTCATATTAATTAAGAAAGGAGGATCCACCTAACTACCTTTATATATTTGTTTATTGTATTTGTGATTTTATTATAGGGAAGTGACAATGACACAAGTTATTAGGGGGATAATTTAGGAGGTTTTTAGTGGTATCAATTATTGATAGATAAGTTAACGAAGTTATCATCCTTGAATGATTCTAGAAGTGATATTTAAATACTTATGTGATGGAGGACTACCCTTGATGAATTTTATGAATGTTATGTCATATTCTAGATAGTTATGATAAAGAAGATTACATCTTGGTTTGATTTTATTTCATATTATGAAGAACAAATGTTCTAAAAGATCATACTTGGTAAATATGTTAAATATATATAATATGGAATGTCACAAGATGAAGACCCATTCTGGAGTATTCTTCATACTGGAATTAATTGAAATCCAATCGTGATGAGATCAACCATTATGATGATAATGAGAAATGTTTTCTGTTAGGGGGATACAAATAAATATTCTTCAAAAATTATTATTTCCCTTAGTTTCAAATATGGTTATTATGGAAATTTATAGAAGATCATGTCATTAGAAAACATATGTCTCTTAATCTATCATCCCTGGTTATTAAAAATAAAAACATTTAACCATGGGTGATCAATTGAATTATTCAATGACCTAAGAAGAATGGAAGTTCCCCAAGGTCACTTATACTACCTATATCAAATGAATGTTTTTGATCTATTTTTTTAAATGATTGAAGGAGTTTTAGGTTGATTATTCTTAAAAATAATCATCTCACATTTAGTCATTTCATCCTAGAATGAAAGTGAATAATCCATGAAGAGATGTATACGAGTTAAAAATTTATTATGGTTTCGTGATCAGTTGGTAATGAAAAAATTTGAATTCTAAATAAAATAATATATTTTTCTACACCATGCATAGAACATGTACACTTAGAGTGAAATGATGGATGAAACATTTCTTAAGTATGTAATGATACCCTTTTCTCCATGAAATTTTTATTTCTTTTCAATAAGGGGGATAAAAAGTGAAATGAATATTTGAAAAGAAAAAGGGAGATAGATGATAATAGTTCGATATATTGACACATTCCTTTTGAAATAAAATTGAATGTACTTCCATCAAATACAATGGGGGAGATTGTGTATCCTACTTTGTTAATGGATTTTATTTTTTGTAAACTATTTATCATCGGTTTTCAATGGTGTTCAATGAGATAAGAATATCTCATTATGGTCAATATGATGAAGTATTTACAATGTTAATAGAGCTTGGATGAAGTCCTAAAACATTAATATTCCATGAAACATGTGAATGTTTTGAAGACTTTGAGTTTTAAGGGGATTCATATAGAATTGTTAGGGATACATTTAATTACATTGACTATCATGGTTGAATAATTCACTTATTAAAATATGATGATGTTTTACTTGATTGTATTTCAAAAATATCATAAGTTGTTTGGAGAAATTATGATGCAATCCTTAGCAAAGAAAGGGTGAGATAAGGTGTTTCCAAAAATTCTTAGTTTTTATTTGAAAGAAATATGTTAATGGAAGAGAGTGAAGTTACAATACTTTCCTTAGAAAATCTGATGATTCTAAAGGTGGTCGATCAATGTTTTAATTTCATGAAATTTTTTATTCATGATGTGAGAAATTGAGTGGTTTTGAAATAATGTTTGTTTTGATATAATATTACTAAATCCTTAATGATGTATCAATCAATGTTTTTAATAAATCTGGATGACCACAGACCAGAATGGTTGGTGTTGTCAAATTAGATTTTTAAGGTGGCACCATTTCCTAGTGTTTTAGAAGTTTTTGTGCTTAAAAATAAGGGTTTTTTTTTTGAAAATGATAGGTTTTAGGAAAAGGATATCATGATGAATGGTTCATGGATAGAAAAGCATAATTTTCATACCACATATTATGTATGTTGAATAGAGAAGGAAAAATATGTTAAGGATGATTTTTATATAGTATTAGTATGTGGAATGTGAAGCGCGCTACATAGGATGTAAATGGAAAATAGTTTATCAGAGGCTCACAGTTCACGGGAGGGTTGAAGATTATCACGAGGATCATCATTTTTGGAATGAAAGTGATGATTTTTAGAGATATAAAGGTATATAATATGTGGAATACATCATATGCATAGAAGGATAAAGACATTATGTTTACTGTATAACACAGTTCATGGAGAAGTCTATACTATATCGAAAATCTGGTTAAATCAGATTATTGGGATTTTCAAGATTTATGTGCCCATATAAAGGATCCTACACAGATCACTATGTTATATATAATTTTATTTGTAGATATCATCACTACGAGATTAATTTGGATATTTGAGAAGGAGTTTGCGAGGGATAATTCCAAGAAAGAGAAGAGTTATTAGGGAAGAAATTCCATGAAACAGAAGAAGACTTTATGTGAATTCAATATAAAGAAGGAGTTTTCCAGGGATCTATAGCTCATGAAAGAAAATGGGTCATAGAGGAGAATAAGTATGTTGAGTGAGGGGGTTTCCATAGAGAGAAGGATGTTTGTATAATGAAGATAATTCAAAAAGAAAAGTGGTTGGACATGAAGAATCCACAGTTCATGGGGAATCATCCATCCATGAGGCAAAGGTTCCCTATAAAAGAAAAAGGTTTCTACGAAGCACTACATCATGCAGTGCGAGGATGTTTTCCATGGAGATATGATAATTCAAAAACTAGTGCTTGGGTGTAATACCCCCACTATGATTCACAAATTAAAACTGAGTGTGTATCCAATTGATACAAAAATGTCATAGAAGAGAATACACACAAAGTTTGTTTGTATGAAGAATAACCATACATATACCTGAGTTTATATTTTCACAGGGAAGAGGAGAATAACAATCTACAATAGAATTTCTCATTATTGTGTGTCTAATAAGAATATTGTTTCCACATAAAGATTCATTATTATTTAGGGAAGATGAATTATGATGTTGATAAGCTGAGATGACCTTTATTGATTTAACAATCACAAAAGACATTTTTATTCCAACAACAACAAGAAGAAGAAATCTTCGGGAAATTGGTCCTGCATTAAGAATAATGCGATAAAAATAGAATAAGATCTAATAACCAAATTTGTATTAGTTGATAATAGTTTGGGTTAGGGAAAATATAGTGTTCATCAGTCTATATCACATAAAAATTATTCTGACTGAAAAAAGAAGGCGAGTGTGCAGCAATCATGTTTTCAACTTGAAAATTTTATGAAGATTTTTTTTCATGTTGTTGTGCAAGTAACTGAGAGGACTATATGGGGATATTCCTAACATTGAGAGGTGTTGAATCAATGTTGAGGACCTTTTTACACCAATTTCAACTTTTTAATCCCATTACCGCTTTACATGTTATGATCTAGAGTCTCTTACTCTCTTTTCCCTATCACATGCAATAATTTGAAAGAAGTAAAACTATGAACATGATATTTTTACAAGGTTCACCACTCAATAAGAGAAACTACACCCTTTACATGCATGGGAATTAACAATGGATGGATTATCCTCTATAATTTCATATTCCATTATAGTGGGTTCACTAGGAAAAAAATCAGCTAGTCAGTGTGGGTCCCTACACTTTAGAGTGGGGGGGGGGATCCTTTTCCCCGAATTGATAACACCGTATTCTAACTTTCATCTTATTGTGGGTTCTTTATATTTCCTTCCAAAATAGTATTCTCTATATTTAATAGTGATTGCAACCCCAATAAATTCTTCTACCTTTTACGACCTGTTGGATGTCACACCGCTGCATTATCATCAACTCCTCACTCGTTACTTGAAAATTTCCATGCATGCAACCCATTTTTTCTTTCATAGTATAAAACCTTAACGTTTCAAAATTTTATTCTATTTCTTCATCATTTCTAAACCAACTACACTTAAACTTCTTACTCTTCTTTATATAATCAGAAAATCCCTTTGTGATTTTCAAAAAAATGATGACCTTCTCATCTTATCATCATCATAGTTATTCTGTCCCGAGTAATAATCAGTTTCTAAGTGGGCATACATGATTCTTCTTGGACAAACTATGATATGAAATAATGTTGTCGTGTCTTCCCTTGTACTGGTTCACCTAAATCAGTTATTCAAAACTGTTTTTTAGATCCTTTGTGTAGATCTTTTATAGACCTCATTCACAGAGAACACTACTTTGTAGAGATCTGGCATTTACAGTGTACACACCATTGAGGAACTCTCTACCTTTGCAGAGGTCACAAATTTTGTAAAGAGAATTGACTTCACAGATATGTTTTCCTTCACATTGCTCACAGCCTTTGCGAAACCCAAAACTATTTTAAATAAAACTACCTTCACTGAGCTCACAACTTTGTTAATGTCACTGAGCCTTTGCGGAAAAACCTTTCATCTCGAAGCACATTTCCTTCACAGAATAACATACATTGCAAAGCTTCTTCACAATTAGATATATCTAAAATTCCATTTAAGACTCTCTAATTTTCTTGAGGGGGTAGAGTCATATTATTAAGAATTTCACTCAGAATTCAAAACCATCCAGCCACATCAGCACCACATTATCACCAAATCATAGAGCTCAGAAAGTTCGGCTGAAATTCACTCTGTTCATAAAGCACCCTGACTATTTTCTGGATTCCAAAGTCTCATCATAATCAAAAATAATTCCATTAAATCCATTGTGATTCCATGATTCTCCTTCTTCCTTTTCGCCGCCACAATTCTCTTTACCTACGCCGCCACAATTCTCACCCATAATAATCCTTTCCTCGTCCATTTTCTAAGCTCATCTCAATCATAAAGAACACCATAAAAATTATACATGTCTTCACAAAATCTATTTCATCAATCCGATCATCAAGAAAATCACGACTTTTCCTTATTTTTATGTGATCTTCAAGGACATTCCCTTTTCACAATACTAACCCAAATCCAAATTTCGGACCCCAAAAATATGGAACACACTGGAAAACTGTGCCACCATAGACACATACTTCTGCAAGACCAACCATAAGAAATTGAGTTCATCATTTCCCCCCATTTCCTTTATAAATCATGCATCACAAGTTCACTAAGAAACATATGATATTTCGTAAATACAAACCAGCAAAGCAATGTAAGATTTACTAAAGAAATAATTCTAACTTTTCTACCTTCCAAAAACATCTTTCTTTCCAATATTAACTGAATTTGATTAGAATCACCTTAACTCCAATCTCATGAATGTCCATTTAAATTGTCAAGACCTTACATGGAAACCTCTATCTACTTATTTATCTCTTGGTTTTGGTGTCATTAATATATGCAGATGAGTGCATTCATGATGTGTTCTCAACCAAACCAAATGCACACTCTTCTCTTATTCTCCTCTTAATGGAAATCGCATAATTATTTTATTTTACATGACCAAACATAGAATTTCACCATCCACCATTTCTTATGTAATCATCCTTAGATGGATGATACTTTAATATTCTTAATTTTTGTAAATAATGTGTCACCATTGACACAAGTTATTTGATGTTTAAGATCAGTGCATCAATCTTCTGATTTAAACATCGTGGAGAATCCCCAAGAATAAAATTTAGTGCTTATGATTCCATAAAAATTCTCTATGTATCCTTAAATTAGACAACTTATTTTAACATTGGATTCCTTATTTATCTCCTATTTCATTTTGACCACTTTTTACTACTATTGACATCCAATACAATCATGATACACATTGTGGTCCCAATAGTAACAAAGTGAAAATGAAGGCTGTGGAAGAACATAGAAGAACTGTGACATCAGACATGACTGAACTGGTGGAGGACATTATTGGTGTTAAAAACCCTCATAAATAAGGAGAAGAATATATTTAGAGGTATTATAAAGATCCATCTATGTGAGTTTAAAATAAACACTATTGGATTGTTTTTAATGTGCTCCCTAAACACACTATTATATTTTTTTACATAGTTCCACACAAGTGTAAGAGAATATCCTAATCATTTTACTACAAAAAAGGATTATTTTCTAGTGTATTGTGTGGTATTGGATTGTTTCCAAACCATACCAAGGATGTAACTACTCTTGTTGATTAGTGAAACATGTAAAAATATCCTATCATATCATTAATTTTTTCATATAGTTGCATAAAAGAGGTAAAAGAGACTAAAAGAATCAAGATCCTAATAGGTCTAAGAAGTATAATGATAAAAAGTATAAATTGGAATAAAAATTCCCCAACACTGATTCACCCCCTCTTAGTATTAGGTATATTCCAAACTTTTTCTATAAAGATTTAGATCATTTCTTACAAGGGAATAAGAAACATCATCCGAGGTTATCATTGATTGAAAATATCGTAGAATGATATTTTGAAAACATTTCTTGAGGGAAATGTCCTTTACACTTTTAAAAAATCTATTTAAAACATATAAACATTTGGGAAAACATTTTCATGAAAATAAATTTGAAATCGTATAAATAGTTCTATGAAAAATTAATGGATAGAATTTTCTCTGAAAACATATATATAATGCTTGAAATGGATTTTAAAACCATATTCCTTGAAAACATATTAATGTATCTTGAAAACTTTTTGAAAACCATTTTCCTTTAATACTTATAAAAGGATAATTAAAATGAATGAACACTATTTCATTGAAAATACTAATAAAACTTATAAATGAAGCTTGAAATCAATTTTTAACCATTTTCCATGAAAACCTATAAAATAATATTCAAAAAATTTTGAAAATAAATTTCCTTGAAAACCTATAAAATGAAGTTTAAAAACATTTTGAAAAAAATTTTCCTTGAAAACATCTAAAAGATACATGATTTTTTTGAAAAAACCTTTTATTTGAAAATTATTTTTCAAAAAAATTTCATAAAATTTTACATTTCATGCATTCCAAGGAATATTCACATAAATTATGGCAGGAAAATCCATACATGTTGTATGAGGTAAGAAAAACATTTATTTCACAGTAAAAGTTTAGTAAAATACTATGATCGGAAAGCGATAAGAATATTCCATTAAAAAAAATTATAATTGAAAAAAGGAAAAAATTATTTTAAATATTAGAGGAAAATATTATAATATTCTTTTAAACCCTTTTTAGAATAAATTTATTTTATGGAAAAACAATTTCCGACCAAAGAGAGAAATATAGTTAGATTATTTATTAAAACATTTTCTTTATTATCTTAAGTACTAATGTGTGGAAAAATTGTAATAATACATGGATACACCATTAATAAATGGAGGATAAATAAAATCATAACTATTTGAGAGATATGTATCATAATATTACATTAAATTAATAAAAAAACATAAAAAATATTGACATGTGAATAGATTTTTAATTACAATATTTTTACATGGTAACATGGGATAATACTCTCCATGTAAGAAAATGTAATTAAATTAAGCATAAAATATAATAAAATTAGGTATATCAATGATATAATATGTAAAATAAAAATATATACACCTTAAAAAATAATTTAGGTGAATAACTAAACATGAGTCTGAAAGAAAGAAAACTAAGACAAAACTATTTTATAGATTTGGTTACTTTTGAAACATAAAAACCATGAAATAAAGATAAAATAATGGGTATTTAAATATACATAAATATATGTATAATAATCATTTAATACATCTATTGTTAGTATACACACCACACAAATGTTTTGGGTGGTGAATAATGCATGTATCTCACAAAAATTAAAAGTGAGATGTAATCCCCTTACCTCATGTCTTGAAATTCAACATACTCATTAAAACCTCAAGTACGACAAGTATAAGGTAATTATAAATATATCACAGAACCATATTCACATATATAGTACCATATATTATTCTATTAAGTATTTATATTACCCATTTATCATTAACACGTTGTTTCAGGTGAGAAACTCCTTGTTAATCGTACATAGTTGACTTTTTATTCTTAGTGTTCATACATAGATCATGATTTATTTATATCCAGAATGTAATTAATGATATAAAAATAATTTATATTCCTTATATTTTTATTATAATAATCTATTTAGTATAGATGTATGAAATGGAATTCACTGTTTATGGAGACGGTAGGTCGTATATATGCATGAATGTTGTTTCTATTTTTATTTCCATACTAAAATAAAGAAATAAAATGATATATATATATATATATATATATATTATAATTTCATTAGAATTATTATTTCATATATATGTAATTTACATTAACTAAAATCACCCTTAATACATTCCATGTAGTTTTTGAATGAATCACTTCTCTTTGAGGGGGTAGTGGTCCGCACTTCCTCAAATGAAATTAACGTATTTACATCACGGGGAAAGTTTATAGATATTTTTAATAAAATAATTTTATAATATTAAATAAATAATAAATATAATATATAATATATTTAAATATAATGTCTATCACAATTTATACTATGGGATGTTGTAATGGAAAAATGAATAATCTTCAATTTTTGAGGCTGTAGTTCGCTGTACATGTAAACAATATGTTTGTTTCCCACTAAAAAGAGGTGTGTGAAAGTGCAGGTTTAAAATTAGAAAAAAAACGATATAATATTGATTAAAATGGTGTTTTTATACAATCATGGATTAATGAGAGTGGACATTGTATAGAATGGGAAAAAATATATGAGCTTGAGAGAATGTGTCACCTCTTAATCAAGATACTCCTTTATTTTTGTGCCAAACAAAATCCTTGGATTGGTTTATTACCAAATAAAGGATTCAAGGATTTAGGAAAGTATTTTGGGATGTGTATTAGGATTATACTGGACTAAACTAAGTGGTCATAAAGGTGTGAAGAAGAGGGATAGGTGGTGTCCTTTTATAGGGAAGAGAATGAAAACACTTTCCCTTTTTGAAACAAAGGTTGGTTTAACCAAATTTTTACCAAACAATTAACTAAAAAATTAAAAACCAATAAATAATTTGAGGTTAATTGTAGAATTATGGATATAAAATTGGTTTTGTAAAAGTTTCTATGTCTTTTTTGGGTCCTAAAATTAATTTTTATTACTTTATTAACCCAATTTTTCTCTTAACCGTTGTAATTAATTTTATCACTTTTACTAATATTTTTGGTCAAAAACTAAGATGAACATAATAGACATTATAAATTATTATTATTAAAAATATAGAATCCTATTTCCAAATAATAATCATATAAATGGGAAAAATTAAATTAAAATTAATCCCACCGACTGGATGACACTATGTGTTTTTAAAGTAGAAACGTCCAAATGTTTCCTATGATTTTATACCCAATATAAAATTGAAATTTATTCTAATTACCTAAATATAATTAATTGATAAAAATATGATGTAATTAAACCAAAAAAAATATAATATAATTTTCATTTATAAATAAATTAGAAAAACTGATGTTTTGAATTAAAATCTGGTATTATTCAATATTAATCAAACAATGATGTATCCCAGAAATTCCAAAAAAATTATCCCTAAGTTAGTTTTGAAATTATAAATTCAAAGAAGAAGTTTATTTTATCTAATTAAATTTATAAATATTTTTAACTTATGTTATTATTTTTCATAGGAGGACATTAAAAGGAATTCATTTTAGAAAATAGTTTTTTAGACATATAAGGACTTCACAAAAAAATTATATCATTCATTATCAAGATGTATTATTTAAATAAAACAATTATAAAAAATATTTATAAATTATTTTTTAATATTCATATTACTAGGTTTAATGTATTGGTTACGATTATCTCATTTAAATAATTATAAAAAAAAATGATGCTTTGTAGAAATTCAGTGTTGTGTGTAATGTACTCCAAGTCATTGTTGCATATAGTGAAAGACGATTCAGTTTTATGTGAAAGGAATTTATTATTATTTATTTAATATATATAAAAAACTATTTCCTATGTCACGTTAATTTAATAATATCAAAAGATTAAATTAATTCAAAAAACATATTTTAGAAAATATTGAGGTATTAAATTCTTTCCCCCTTAAAATGAATTTCTCCCTCAAAATTATTCTGGTTATCAATGGTTTAAAACTTGATAGTTAATTTCATAGAAAACCACGTTGTAAAAATTAATACTAAAACATCATTTAATAACTTAATGTTAGAACGATAATGATTACCCAAAGTAATATATAACTAGGATTCTACATTTGAGAACATATGTTTGGAGGGAATGTTGAACATGGAGGGAAAATGAAAATATTTATAGGTAGTGATTGAGGACATCTATTAAAAAAAGATAATGATCCAAAAAATTTAGGGGGACTGAAATTCATAAATTTGTGATGATTTAAAGGCTATCAGCTCAACAAAAATTAATGTATTAGGATAGTAATTTTAGTGATCATTATTCCACCATTGAGTATTTCTTTTATTGACCATGAATATATATAAATATAAATTCTCGATAATTTTATATGAAAAAAATTTCATTCATTGGTTGTGATTTTATCTATTTTTAATTCATTCATTTCTTCATGAAATGGATGTATAGAAATTAAATTTGATGCCCAAAGCACTAAAATAATCTTTTAATAGATTTTAGAGCCCATAAAATAATGAAAAGTATAATTATTTATATATAAATATTATTAAAATAAATATGGTTAATATATTAATCTATAATCATAAAAATAACACCAATTTTTCATTCTAAATAAATTTTAATGAAAAATAAATAAACATAACCAGGACATCGTGTAGGTATCTGGTAAGTATAAAACCCTTATCAACCTTTGGTCATGGCTTCAATACTCATATATTTGAAATACGTGATTGGTTTTCACCCAACATAGATGATTCCATTTTCTGAAACCAAATTAATATAATTTCAAAAATATGATGGGCATCCTTGAAATAAGGGTAATCACAAAATAGCCTTTTCAGCAATATTTTCAATACAATTTCAGTACATAAATAATTCCTCTGGTGTTTAACATAATATAAACATGAATGGTTAACATTATAACCAAATTGAAAAATGAATATCCATAGAAATAAAAATAAAGTCACAAAATTGACTTAACATAGATCCCCCATGTATAAAAAATTATCTCCTTTTTGTCACATTCCAAACATGGGAATTTCGTCATGGTAAATTCTCTTAGAACATGATAATAACCTGAATTACCATAAATCCTTTTTGTAATCCAAGAATTATTCTTTATTTTATATATTATTAGACCGATTCTATAAATCCAAGATGTTTTAAACATCATCCATGATAGCATTTACTACTTTTAAATAAGTCTTTAATTAGTTCCAAGGTAATCAGTACCATTCAATTTTCTTATTCATGTCCCATATATCATTATCCAAACAAAAATATCTTGACATAAGGATAATAGTAAGGGTTGTATTTTCCTTAACCCTTGGTTTTTTTGGACATCACCTTTCCATTAAATCACATTTCCATTCCATCAGATCCATTCAACATATTCTTGTAAACAATTAGAATAATAATATAAACTAGAAAACCCATATATATTTCACCTATCATAATTTTAGAATCCATATATATAAAAACATTTATTACATCATTCTTAATCCATTAGCAAATGTACCTCATCCTATTACAGAATAACTCTTTACTTTCAAATTTAATATGTAGTCTCTTCATCACCAATAATGTAACCATTTCATGAACCACCTTGATGATTCAATTCAAGAGAATTCCACTTGGGACATTGAGTGGAATAATGAAAATTTATTCCACAATTAGAACACTTAACCTCTGATGATGTAATAGGGTGGAAAATATTATCATCTATTTCATTAACTAGACTCAAAATTGTTCCCTTACAGTCACATACTTGGTGTCCTTATCTTCAAAAATCAAAACATATACTTATTTCTCTAAGAAATTAACTTAAGTTATTATTTCCATATTTGTGACACAAAGGAAACAAAATCTTCTTTCCTCCATGGTCTCCATTACCCAATATCTTAGAGAATTTATTCTGTCTCTTCCTTGTAGAGTCTGAGAGTTGGTAAAGTTATACATTGTTAATCATGCTCCGTAAAACCTAGTCATGCATGATCACATCATATTTTACGCCAGTTACCATAGCACTTGAATTATAATTATCAAATCAGCCATATTGTTCAACATTAATCTATCTCCTTCTAGTTCCCTCCATTTATTATAAATAGAATCTTATTGTGAGCATAACTTATCATAGTAGTAAACCACATAGTCATGAAAATAATTACTTATATGATGTCTAAATAATGAATCCATTCTTAATCTATAACACCCAAAGATCATCTTTTAATATTCATATCCATATTATATTTAAATACTTCATGATGGTTCATGAAGAGTTTTAGAATTCCCAAATCATATCCCTTGAGAGTATCAGACTAGGCGTGCAGTAATGCTCATTTTCATGTACCAGATTACCCCAATCCAGACCCAAAACATATTATTAAAGTAGTTACCCCTAAGAAAATCTATTCCAAATCCACATTAACATGTAGTATTCTAAATAATATGTATTTATAATAAAGCACTCACTCTTTTATTTAAAAAATTATAGGATATGTTAATAAATATTAAATCATCCTTATAATTATCATTAGAGACATCCCTACGAAATGTCCTTATAAATATACCTAGTTATATCACTAAATATTTATCATCACTATTTATAAATTTTGACTAAAAATTTACTTTTATACCAACTATAACATGTCAAGCTAAACATACATGGATACTACATCATTTTAGATGTATTTATAGTTTATTACAAAAAACGGAATCCCAAGGACTGTAATAGTTTAGTGTATTTGGAAACTTTGTAAAGAAAATAATTTATCCTGAGGAATGATATTCCACATATCCCATAAAGATCTCCACATTTAGTAATTCTGCCTAAAACATTTCTTCATTACCTGTGGAAAGGAAACATAATAATGGGGTGACCTCAGATGCTCAGAAAGGGTAAATAAAGGAAATGTGTAATAATAACATGAACAAAAGGTTGTCGAACATGAGAATAAAATTTTCAGATCATATCCTTCTTATTAGAGATCATAATAAAGTCTAGTATTTCATTTGAAAATAATTATAATATAATTTCAAGAATAATTCCTGAAATCATAACATTGGAATAAGACATAGAATTGTGACAGAAACATATGAATATAAAAAAACATTGTCAAGGTGTCCTACCAAGTCCTTTGTAACATTATAGTCTTGGGACAATAACCCATGTACCTACATTAGGCATGGTATTCCCTCCCATGTACCCTCAAATATTAGTCATGGGATTTCCTCCCTTTTACCCTCTTATTTTTGGATTGGGATGTCCTCTTATGTACCAACTTGTATCAGGCTTAGGATGTCCTCTGGTGGACCCTCTTGTTTTTGGATTGGTATGTCCTCCCATGTACCCTATTGTTTTGGTCTTGGTATTTACTCCTTTATAACCTTTTATCTCATAAATCACTTAACATTACACAATTAATTGGATGGAGTTATAGGCCCCACCCTTCTTATAGTGAAATCATTAATACATGTTCCAGAAAATCATAAACAATCATATCGTAACCCATAAAATGAAATATTTATCATAAACATGTCATAATATCATAACTTGTGAAAAAAAGATACAGGTTTCATAATATTTTGTTAACAAGAATAAACTGTGAAAGGGAAACACTTTTCATAAACTTATAACCCGTGAAAGATAAATAGATTTCATAAACATTTAACCTGTGAAACAGAAAAAAATTTCCTAAACATATAACCTGTGAAAGTGAAACAAGAGTTATAAAGACTATGACACCTTGCATAACCCATTCAAAGAAATAATATAAATTGAACCATTATATCATTTACTATATGGGCGTGAGTAACATCAACATTGGTCATCATAAATGAAAAATAAATTGGAATGATATATTGAAAACATTTCTTGAGGAAAATATCCTTTCTTCTTTGAAAAGGGATCTTTAAAACATAAAAACCATATGAAACTCACTTCTTTGAAATTAAATCTGAAATATTTTAAATAATTATTTAAAAAAAACTTGGACACCGTTTTATTTGAAAACATATAAATAAATATTGAACATGTTTTGACAACTATTTTCCTTCAAAAAATATAAAAGGATCTTGAAAATGATTTGAAACCCATTTTATTTGAAAACTTATAAAAGGATATTGAAAAGGTTTTAAAACCAATTTAATTGTGAATACATTTAAAAATTATAAAAAATTTTAGAAATAATTTTGAAAACCATTTTACATGAAAACTTATAATATAATCTTGCAATTATTTTGAAAAAAATGTTCCTTGAAAACATCTAAAAAGATATTTAAAAACATTTTGAAAACAATTTTCCCTGAATACTTTTTAAAAGAATCATGAAATCATTTTAAAGCCATTTTCATAGAAAATTATTTTTGAAAAAAGTTACATAAAAATCAACCATTTAAACATTCCATGTAATCTTCATAGAAATGATGGTGGGTACTTATATACATGTTGTTCATGGTAGGAAGAATATTCTATTTTCAGGGTAAAAGGTTCAAAAAATGATATATTTGGAAAGTGACAAGAAGATTGCTTTAAAAAATTTTATAAAGCACAAAAATTTAAAAAATTATTTTAATGATTATAGGAGAATAGTAGAGTATTCTTGTAAACCCTTTTTAGAAAACATGGTTTTGATGGAACACATATTTTCGACCGAATAGATAAATACAATCAGATGTTTATTAAAACATTCTTCTTAATTATCATAAGAAAAAAAAGGATGGAAATGGAAATAATACATGGATATAACTTTAATAAATATAGGTGCACAAAACTCATGGTTTTTTATGAGAAATGGATCATAGGATTTGATCAAAGGACGTATAAACAGAAACAATCTATAAAAGAGATGAGATTGTTTAAATTAACTATTATAGATCGATTACTTGGGATCATACTCTACATGTAAGAAAAGGAAATTAAATTTTGCATAAAATATAATTAAATTATTTATATTGATTATATAATATGTAAAATGTAATTATATACACCTCAAAAAATAATTTAGGTGCATGACCAAACATGAGTCTCAATAAAGGAAAATTGAGAGAAAACTATTTTTTCGATTTATTAACGTTTGAAACATAAATAAATGAAATAAATATCTAATAATTTTTATTTTAATACCCATAAATTTAATTATTGTAATCATTTAATACATCCATGGTTAGTATACACACCACACAAAAGGACTCAGTGGTGAACAAGGCATGTATCTCATTGAAATTAAATGTAACATTAAATCCCCTTACCTTATCTCTTGACTATCATAATACTTGTTAAAACCTCATGTATGATAAGAATAATTTTTTTATAAATTTATCATAAAACCATATTCACTTATATAAAACCATATATGATTCTCTTAAGGCTTTATATTACCCGTTTTTCATTAACTCTGTGTTTCAGGTGACAAATGCATTGTTAATCGTACATGACATGACTTGTTATTCTCAGTATTCATAATTTTATCATGATTTATGTATATCTGGAATGTAATACATGATATCAATATCATTTATATTTATTATATTTTTATTCTATTAATATATATAATATATAAGTATGAAATTTAATTCACCGTTCATAGAGATGATAAGCCGTATGTATGCATGAACATTGTGACTTTTTATTATTTTCATATTAAAATAATGATAAAAAATGGTATATGTTTATATTATAATTCAAGTAGAATTATATTTTCATATATTTCAAATACATTCACTAAAATTATCCTTAATACATTATATGTAGTGTGGTAATGAATCACAATTTGGGGGGGGGGTCGGTAGTCCACACTTCCTCAAACGAAATTAAAATATTTACACAAAGTTGAAAGTATAATGATATATGTTTTAAAGTAATTAAATAATATTAAATAAATAATAAATATAATTTATAATATATATAAATAATGTTTCAATCATAATTTACTCCTTGATAGGCATTAAATAAAAAATAAAAAATAATCGTTTCGTGTGGCGGTAGTTCTCCGTACACATAAACAATACCTTTGTTACCAATTAGATGAATGTGTGTGTAAGTTTATGTGGAACAATTAGAATAAAAAATAATAATTTTATTTTTAGGATAATGGTGTTTTTTTAGAATCTTGGAAGAAATAGAGTGGATGGGGTGGAGAAAAGAAATAAAAGTATGTCGCTTGAGAGAATGTGATACATCTTAATCAGGAAACTCCTTTTAGTTTGTGCCAAATGGATTCTATTGATTGATTTCTTCCCAAATGTAGGATTCATGGAGTAGGTGAGGGATTTTTGGGAATATATTTTCTGAAAATAAGTGGTTTTAGAGGTATGAAGAAGAGAGTGAGGTGGTGGGATTTTATAGGGATGGGAAGGGACACACTAGGTATTTTTAAAAATAAGTTAGGCGTACCCACGTTTTTACATAAAAAGTCATAAAAACAAAAATAACACCAATAATTTAAGATTAAAGGTCAAATCATGACCAACCAATGGGTTTTGGACAAGTGTATAGGACTTTTTGGGACTTAAATTTTAGGTTTAGTACTTTATTAAAATAATTTTTCTCTTAACCATTGTAATTAATTTTAATCACTTTTAGAATTATTTTGGGTAAAAAACTAAGTTGGAATAATTATAAATTTTAAATTATTATGATTCCAAACATGGAATCCATATTTCCAAATTCTAATCAAATAATTGAAAGAAATTAATTTAAATTTAATCCCACTGATGAACGACATTATGAGTTTTTAATGTAAAAACGTCCAAACATTTGTTATGTTTTTAGACGCAATTTTAATGTTAAATTGATTAAAATGGACTTAATTGGATAAATTGATAAAAATATCACCTAATAAAATTATTAAATCATATTAAAATACAATTTAACTTTATAAAAAAATTATATGAAAAGTCAGTTTTGAAATAAAATCTGGTATTTTACACTATTCATCTAAAAATGAAGTTTCTTAGAAAAATCCAAAAAATTCTCCCTATGATTATTTCATCATTTTAAATTAAAAAAATAGTTTATTTTTATCAAAATCAATTTATAAATGTTTCTAGAATTATTATTATTATTATTTCATAGAGTGACCTTAAAAGGTTTTTATTTTAGAAAATTGTTTTTTATAATATATAAGAAATCAACAAAAATTTATATCTTTATTTATCAACTTATTTTATTTTAAAAGACCATTATAAATTATACATGAAAATTATTTTTAATATTAATATTAAAATGGTTAATTCTTAGGTTATAATTATCTCATTTAAATAATTATAATAGTAAAATGATGCTTCATAGAAACTCGGTGCAACATGTCATGTGTGCCATGTTGGTATAGTGTGTATCGCAAGACAAGTAGGTTTTCTGTGAAAGGAATGTCTGATTTAGTTTTTATATATATATATATATATATATACACTATTTTCAGTGATTATTGAAATTCAAAATATCAAAGGAATAAATTAATTTTAAAAAAATATTTAACAAAATATTGGGGGGTTACACCCAACCAGATACACACTACTAAACTAGAAGAGGAACTACATGGTTAATACTAACAATGTGGGATAACTATGATCCTCCAAGAAGAATAAAAAATTATTTATCCTAAAACCATCTTATACAAATAAAACTAAACGAAAGATAAATAATACAAAATAAACAACACAATGTCAAGGGAATTACCAACTCCCCACTATGCCACTTTCTTCCACCAAAATGATTGGTACAAACAAGCAGAGAAAGAAAACGGAAGATCCAAATGGGTCCTAACAAAAATAACTATTCAAGTATACTCATACTCAAAGGAAAAAACTGAAATCTATAAAAAAATCAATCTATAAACTATAAGATTACCCCACACATCTCCAAGTATAACCACAATGAGAAACCAAAATAAAAATACATTTGAAGCATGAGAAATGTAAATTTGTCCTTAAACCATTTAGAACTACTCTAAAATATACTCTCCATCATTTCAGTTTTCTTTAAAGTGGTTACACAAAAATGAAATACTAAGAAATTAATCCTCAAACAAATGAGAAACCACAATAGAAAACAGATATCAACCAAAAGAAATCCAAAACCCAATAGATGAATGAAAAGGGACACACAAATATCTAAGGAAATTACATGATATCTCACCTTGGGTCATGATACACATGTATATACTAGGGTCAAAACCAAGATCACCCTCACATGGTACATGTAAATGGATATAACAAAGTACTAGATTCTATTCCAAACTCAACTGGTAAAACACACCCTAGTTACCAAATTCTACACCGAAGGCCTCTATCATTACAAATAAATGAGAACGTCAAGGATTAAAAAAATAATACTTGAAAACAAATATCTATAAAAAGGTACACCCAAAAAACAAGGCACACCAAATAGTTCTCAAATCCAACCAAAAAATAGTGAGGCACCAAAAGAAAAACATCAATATAGGGAATTCCATAAATTATTATTCAAACCATTCTGGAAAAAATTCCAAAAGTGAACAATATATAATATTTCATCTACCAATACTAAAGATGAAAAATTATGATTTCAATTTCTATAGGAAAATTTCCTAAAAAATCCATCGATGATAGGATCCAAGTCGAGACCTCTTATATAAACACAACTGTCAAAATTTTTAAAGATAACCCAAACAACAACAATAGAGGTAAAATCTCTTAGTTTTAAGAAAAGATAACATAACATAACCAAGATACCCACACTATGAGAACAATATAGATCTTTTCTTCCCATGGGAAATTATCCATTCTTATAACCTTGGATCATCCTGATCCTTCTCCTGACTCACTAGATTGTACTTATGACCACCTTGCTTCCACTGTGTAATCTTATGGGAAAAATGAATCACCCATCATATGTTTCCTTGTCTTTTCAAATTATATTCACGTGGATTTATTGAAAAACTCTTAAAAATATGTTAGGATTGATGCTTGTATAGCTAAAACAAATTTTGGGTGAGGTTTACCTCTGAAATGACAACATTTCTTAGGATCATTGACCACCATCTTTGAAATGTGGTCGACATACTCCCTCACTAATTAGTCACCCTAAAAAGTATCACAAGACCAAATCCTTCTCCACTTTCATATCCATTGGAAGGAACCATTGAGTATACTCGACCATGAAGATCTCCCATGACATACCATCGCACAAATGATATGTTACCATCATCTCTTTGTAAACTAAGATAACACCGACCAATAAATATCAATGGACATTACCCATGAATAGTTCCACACCCAATAATCTACTTAGAGTTTGGATAAACACAAAAAATATAAAAACCATTTCAACCCATTCTGTGGGAAAACTATAAAATACATTCACATTATCAATCTATGCCTTACAATATTAACCCTAATGATTCCAACATGATTAGAATCAATCCAAAACAAAAATCCACCAATAATGGAACAACACATTAATAAAGGAATATTGAAATCAGAATCCTTGAAGGTACCCACATAAAACTACGAAAAAAACATAAAAAACAAAACTACTATAGTGGAACACACACACCCCAAAAATGAATTTCACTAAAATACATTTTTAAAATAAAATTTATTTTGAATATAAAGAGCATAAAAAACACCCATCAAATACCATTTTACTTTTCCAAAATATACTTTCATAATAAATATATCCCTTTTTAAAAAAAATCAATGAAATAAAGTTTGAAAATTAACTTTGCACAAAATCAATTCATTTTTCAAAGAAAAGGTTTCAAAATCTAGGATATGTTAAATCACTAGAAAATCATTTAAACAAGGTTACCATGAATCCCAACCATTAAAGGAATCATGAAACTCATCCATCCACTTCAAAAAAACAGAAAATATATTTTGGAAAAATCTAGAATAGATAGGAGTCCAAATAGGATAAAATTGAAATGGAACAGTGTTTCACAAGAATTATTCACTTGGTTGGGTAGCTATGTTCCAATAATAAAAGTAAACCAAATTAGGATATAAAAATTTATGAATATGAAACTCATGGTTTCCCAAGATGTGGATATTAATTGCAAATCCCATGTTCTCCTCCCATTTCACCATGAATCCATGGAGTAATACCCAATATCGCATTCATGTTTCAAGTTAATCGGAATAATGAATCTCAAAAAAATACATTGGATGAAACCAAAGATAACTCAAACTAAAAATTACAAAACCAAACTTCTCATAGTATCTTTATGTTTAGTATGAGAAAGATCTGTATAGAATCTCCCCATCATTACCTATCATGCCCTAAAACCCTTAATCTTCATTCTACCTTGAAATCCAAAAATATCAAGGGCTACACAATATTCTTAGGATCATAATAAAGTAATCCTAATCCTCTAATACCATTTTACAATGAAACAATGTTTAATGACATCAGTCCCATCCCGTATTAAGGTTTAATGGGCATTGTCGATCCCCATGGGATGAGAATTAGTGCATGGGAATTATAAGAATCCATTTGATGATTTTTTACAAAGACAGAGTTTAGTAATAATAAAAATAATAAATAAATCTAGAATAAATAGGAATTTCAAAAAATTCATAACCAAATATAATAGTCCAACTAATTTTAATATAAATAATAAACATCCTAAACAGAATGAAATAGATATATTGAAAATATAAAATGGGAAACTAGATATATTGAAAAAAATAAAAAAACATCAAACTAACTAGAGATAATCTCGATCAATTTCCTTGTAACCTATGGGTTATCACCTCCAACATAATATCCCCATTCCATCGATGAATAACAAGAATAGATCCAATGAGGAATTTGGAACCAAAAATATATATATTCATGAGATTAAAATCCTAATACGTAACCAAAACCCTCTAGAACTATGAAATATATTTCATATGGTATTTTATAAAATATAATTTGAATAAGATATGTAAATTAATCTATCATATTAAATGTATGTAAAATAGATGATTCCATAATAAAATTTCCAAAAAAATATTATCTTTGTTTCACAAAAACTAACCCCCATGTTTTGAAAAAAAATCCACTAAACAAGGACATTATTAAACCATGAACATTATTAATATTTCTAAATAATAGACAATTTATTTTATTTAAAAAAATATTGCATCTTTTAGAAATTTAACAATAAAAATATTTACTTTAATCAAAAACAAGAATTCTAATATTACACATTATATAACACACAATGGAGTATTAAATTCAAATTGGTCTTCGAACATCTTTGAAAAAACTCATTTTCTAAAGGAAATGACAAAACACACTCACACAGGCCAAAAACAACAAGCATGAACCATATACTAAATATAAAATAAGAAATAAAAATAATAATTTGTGCCACAACAATGAAAGGATGAGAAGTGATACAAACATGAAATAGAAAAAAATACCCTCTATCAAAATTCACTAAGTAATAGAATGTGTTATGTTCTCTACCAACGGTCCCTACTGTGCCAAGAACCCAACCATATATGATTTACCACTCACAGATCAACTACCAACATGTACTGATGTTTAACAACCCAATCATCCATTTATCCCACACAATAATCATTATAAAGACCTCACCACCCATTGACAATGTTCCTAGAACAAATAGTTGGAAACTAGTAGTGTGTAATCCAAATAGTGGAACATGTAAGGTATTCAACTTTGTACCCGACTTCATAGGAACAATAAAATTAATGAGGCATAATGAAAACAATCTAATTCTTACACACGATTCACAACCAAATATACCCTCACCCCTAACATCCAATGATGAATATCACCATAATATGGGGAACTCATGGCATAATAGTACATTACCAAAAAAGGGATAAACAATTATCTCATAAAGATCAATAACCCAGATAAGTTGTAAAAAATCAAGGGAAATCTAGGGGATCATTAATAACTACCATTTTATAAATAAATATCCAATTTGTTTTTTAACCCTAAAACATAGCTGAAAATGAAAATACCTTGCACATTTAATAAAAAACCATTCTATAATCTATTTGGAAAATGATTGAAAACACACACACATTTTAAAATTTCAAATCCACCCTTTAAAATATATGAATTTTTTTGAAAACCAAAAAAGATTAAATTCTATTCATTCCCATCAAATACATTTCAAAAAATCTATTAAGACATTTTCAAAAGTTGAAAATATACCACAAATTTCAAATAAACATTTATTATACATTAAAGAACCTATTACAAGCCATTTATAGTTTAAACCTCACTCTAATAGAAAATTTCCTTTTTAAAACATAGTTTCTTCTCAGAGAATACCAAAACCTAGTTAAAACCCATTTCACATCATGAGGAAATTTTCAAAAAATCCACACTAAATTTCATAAAAATATAATTGCTATAGAAAAATCCATTTCAAACATGAGAACATGGAATTTACATCAAAAATCAATTATACTATTCTCAAAACAAAATTAAATGGTTTCATATCACATCAAATTTATTACATATATTCATGCTTTCAATGAAAAAGAAATTTGAATGAAGAAGAACCTTTAGAATTCAAAAAGGATAGAATTTTATAAAAAAACTACCTCAAAGGGATGGGAATCAAGAACAAACCCTTTGAAACACAATGGTACAAAATTAATACCATAATATTTGGTATATAAATGGTGTCTACAAACCCTATTCACCAAAAACCCTATCATTATATCCACACAGAACCCTAAAATAGAACTACCGAAGACCTAAGGTTCATGGGGGATAAAAAAAATCATTGAATAGAGGGAGAATAGAGGAAGAGGGAAAGAGAGGATGAAATACCTCAAATACACTTGGAAACCACTATAGGAAAAAATTAAAGGACAAATCAGTTGGAGGTCCTCTAAAGGCTTGCAAGGGTCCACCGAAAAATAGGGGAAGAAATGTGAGTGAAACCGTATAATTTATGAATGGGTAAAATTGGAAATAAAACAAATTTTAAATAGATTGACAAGTCACATGTATTTTTCACATATCATTACAAACCATGCGCTGACTATGAAATTGACACTGCATTGGCTAGGTACCCTCTTGCACAATTACTCCTAGATGCCACACAGTTTGGAAAAACCATTCACTACACCCCTAACACACACCAAGCCCAGGATGGATTCTTGGTATCTCCACAAGTTTTGAAAAACATGTATAATCTAAACTAAACAACTCTCTCTAAAACAATATTCAAACATGATGATTGTTATACGGTTTAAAGAATTAGGAAAAAGTCATGTTCTTTGACACATAAACACCAAAGAAATATAATGAGAATTTTATGGTCAGTTATGACCTTTTGTACTAATCAAGTTCCTCCCAAAAAGACTAAAAAACTCTAATTTTCATCCAAAAACCAAATAAAACAAGAAACCACTTATGGATAAGATAAAATAATACCAAATATGCAACACTATGACACGAGGGTGTCATTTTAATTTTAAAAACTATTCCTTTTAGAACCATTATAAAGAATATAAAATTCATGAAAGAAGGAATTTAACCATTTCATAAGTATAAATAAGAAAATTCATGGAAAATATTGATGAACAAAGATCCAGGGGAGAATTATTTGTATGTAATACATTAAAATAGGTCATTAAAAAAAATCCATTATGTCTTGGTTATATTCTACACAACATGAATATTGACGTCGATTACATGAGATGAATTAGAAAACCACTTGAATTTTATGAAATGAATGATAAAATAAATTCATATGATATTTTATACACCATAAAAAATAAAACTTATGAAATGGAATAATTATTAAGGAAAAAAAGTGAGATGATAAATCCATCACCTCAAGTATTGTCTAACTTAAAAAAATCACTATCTCCTGTTATTTTGAAACCTAATTTTAATTAGAAAATAAACTTTTCAGGATTGTTCATTTGATAAGACGAAATTCTCTATGATTTTGGGAGGATGTTTGAGAAGGTATTTTCATTGTTCTTAGTCTAGATAATTGGCTTAAAAAGTATAAGTAATAGAGGAGAGATGGATCCATATTCTAGGTGAGGGGAGGGATATAATTATTTTTCAATCCTTTTAAATTTTAAAAATGTATTAATCATTGGAAAGTGTAAAATAATGAATACAATTTAGATTCTATGGTGAAAATGGTCGAAATATTCTCATCCAATTAGAATTAAAATTATATTAGAATGATCTTATCGCTTAGTTTTAACCTTAATTAACATGTTTAACCTTTACTACTGTAACCGATTTTTACAATGGTAACTTTTCATTATGAGTAAAAATAAAATTAAAACTGTTAACAAATTTTTACCTTTGGATTTAAAATATGAAATACATTTTTAAATATTTAATTTTTATATGTGGGAGAAAGTAATTTAAATATTTGTTTCCATAATGTAGACAACACATTTTTTTAGAAAAATGCGTATTTTAGAATAAAAATGAACTTACACCAAAATAAAATTTCATGAATAATTATATGGAATTAATTAGATAATATTTAATCAAAAGGATACTTTTTAACAGAAAAAAAACACAACAATAGAATTATACATTTAATTTACTCGTTTTAAATTTAATATATGACAGTTTTCCAAAAAACACTATTTGTCACTATTCCCTCAAAAATAAACATTTTCCAAAAAATACCAAAACATCAATCTAAGCTAATTATGATCTTGAAAATAAAAAATTCTGTCTATTATATCAAATTAAATTTATAAAATTGGTAGTAAATAATTATAATATCATCACAAAAAATAAAAAAAACCATTCTTGAGGAAAATGTATTTTCGATGTATAAAATGACCCTATTCACATTCATTACATAATAACCATATTTAAATTAATGTTACTTAATTTTACTTGATATATAATCTTCAAATATCACTATAATAATTTAATACATTAATATATTATGATAAAAAAACATTTCACTGAGGAAAATAGTTTGGCGGAAAATATATCTTTTAACTATTCAAGGCATTATATTTTTTTTTCTATCAAATCGATAATCAATGTATTATTCATTATTCGTTTTATTATGGAAAATATTTTGGCCTATATTTCATAATATAGTTATTCTAATCAATACCCTATATACTAATAACTATATTACAACAACCATATTTATTATAATAATATTTCTAAAGTATATTGCAGTTTATTTATGGTTGAAGTTTTTATACCACATGAATTAAAATAAATTATTATATTAAGAACATAAATTCCAAAATATTATTTTGATACATTCTACCTCCTTAAATAATTTTATTCCTCTCAATTTTATATCTTGTCCCATAGACAAGTCTTAAAACATTTTTACAATAAAATACATGGAGTAGAAAATAAATAACTATAAGTTGAAATATGTACCTTTTAATTCATCAGTATATTTTTGTTTTGATAAAACATTAATGAATATATTATGTCTATAAATATTATCATTTATTAAATATTCCATAATCCAATAATTTTCCAATGTGAATGATTTACTTTGGAATGATATTCTTAAATCAATCCTTGATTGTCAATAGATTTATCTTCCTCTTATTTGACTTTAATAATTATTTTACAATAGAGATAAAGAATATGGGATAATATAATTACTTCATTTCATTACATTATATGAAAATTTAATCCATGGGGTATTCATTGATTATTTTTTCAACTTTTCTTTATTTAATATTGTTAATGATGATTTTTTCATGCTTGGGGCACTAAAATAAACTTTCAACTGATTATACGATCCATAAAAGGATAACCTGTTGTTCCTACCATGTCTAGACATTTAAAAAAATTACAATGTTTGTAACATTGTAGTATAATACATAATATGAATATAAATTTGTACATCAATTTCTAAAACCTGAATAATAAGACGCAAGTTTATCTTAAATAATTCTATAAATAAATAACATTAAAAAAATTCGAAATATTCCTAACCAAATTATAAACCTCAAAATAAAAAATATTTGATCACATAATCTCCCGATATACGCCTAAAATTTGTATCTAAGTAATATTAATAACTCATAAATTAAAATAAAACAATTGTATATTTCCAAGACATATATTCACTAAAATATTGTAATATTATTTCATAAATGAACTAAATAACTATAAATATAAAATAAAAACATGTACTCTTCTAAAATTTATATCAAAATATATTACCCAAATAAAATTTCGTCATATACAATAATATTCCATTCACATTAATCATATAATGTTCTATATATGGTGTACTTCATAAAAAATAACTTTAATCACTTAGACACTAAATCATTTTTCACTTCCTTGGTTATCTATGTAATAAATAATATGTTCCCAAAATGTAGTAATATATTATAAAAATTAAATATAATATTATCCTAATTAAATATCATATTGACCTTATAGGCTATCTATACCTTTCAACTAATTTATACAAAAAATAATAATATTCTACCTCAAATATACTTTTCAATAAAAACATGTTAAATTTAAATGTTATATATACCTCAATCATTAATTAAAAATTAGTAAATCTATCTACAAGTATCATTAATCATAAAAATCTTCCTTAAAATAAAACATAAACAGGGTATCAATTCCTTTTGAACATCCTTAAATTTATCAACTTTTAAATGAAATACAACCACAACATAACACTAGGAAACCAATATGTAAATGCATCAATCATTAAAATTTCTTCATAAACCTGTAATCGTGATTTATTTTTATATACTTAATACTACCAATATAGAAGAAAAAATATGAATCATATACTATGATTCATAAATATCAAAAACATATTCCAAAATATAATTTATACATTTTATATGTAATTAAATGTGTATTTATCTTCAGTATATGGCCATAATAAAAAATTATTATTGCAATTTTTTATATCCCCTTCTTGTGCATTCCTCCTAATAAATAATTTTGAGAAAATCCAATATTCCCTATAGTTTTAACACCATCATATTCCATTGAGTTGTTTTCCATGGTGCGTATTCAAATATTCACGAGAAACATGATGTTGAATTGTATTAAATTTATAATATTTATCAACTAAAATATAATTAAAAGTTATTTATATATTATTTTATTTTTTATAAAACTCAATAAGGTTTATGTTTTCAATCATAACTTGAGATAGATGGTTTTAAAAAACAATAAGAATTTTCACTCTATCTCTTATCTTGTTTTGTTTATTGTTCAGAAAACCAATACATTTTCCATTATATATACTTTTAACATAGTTCCTATGGTCCCATCCATTTAAAAAATAAGGCTAGTTCAAGTACATGAAATAAAATCATAATAAACCAAATTATTATGTGGATAAATACTATAATATATTTAACCATTTCATCCTCTAGTAAATTCTTTTGATCTATAAAAAATTAACAATAATTATCCCTAACATATTAATCATTACAGTTATAAATCATTTATAAATTTTGATCAACTATTGACTTATTAACCCATAATAGTATCAATTTTTTTAAATTATCCTCATTTTATAACATCATAACCTCTGATGTTATATAACCCCCTTACTCTGATACTAACTATAACACCCCAAAACAAAACAACCCATTGATTACATGATTTATAACAAAGTTTAACTTTATTACATAAATTGGATCCTTTAGGTGTATATTTTTATAGAATTATATGAATCATTACATAAAAAACCTGACACTTATATACAGTGAAAATTTTTCCCAAAAAATGTTCTAAAATTTACACCCATATTTCATTCGAGAAAAATTTTCTTCACTCTAGCAATGTAATAATTGAAATTTATATAGTTATTATCAATAATTAGATTATATGAAACAAAATTATAAAACATGGGATGGGAAAAAATATATTTATAAAGGATATAAAGAAAATAAACATGTAAGCCTTGTGAAATATATGAGAATTCCTAAAAATGTTTTCCTTTTACAAAATAAAACATTGAGAACATAAATAGAACATATCCACCCATTAAAATAAAAGTTTTATCAAATAAAAATATTGAATCTAATTATAAATATAGTACATCATGAAATCACTTTGAGTAATATGATAACTCCTAAAAAAATTCTTTGAGAAACAAACCATTCACCATTAAAAGTTAAAAAAAAAGTTTCCTCAAGAAATTAAATTTTCCATAAAATACCTTAGTAATATTTCAATAAGTATCTTCGACCCTAATATTCATAGCCCATGTTCACTCATGTTTAACCTGTGTTCGAATTACTAATACCAGATTAATTTAATAGGATTAACCTACCATGTTATCTATATTTATTTTGGAAACTATTTAATAAATATATTTATAGAAGAATTTGAATATGATGATCATTATGTAACCATTAAATCCTATAGAAGATACATTATAATGAATAATAGTTAATGTAGTGGGAATTTCAATTAATATGTATTTGTTAAAAATCATTCTTTCACACTTTGGTAAAAAATTCATAATGTCCTATACACTGAAGGATAAAAAGATTCATTTTAAACCATTTTAAATGAAGGGAAAAGTATTAGAAAATTAAATTTAAAAATATTGACTGTATAAATAAGAATATATATGGATGATTTTTAAAGAACATGTATATGGAGTAGAAATATTTGAATAGAATACTACAAAATATTGTTTTATATAAAAAATCCCATACATCTCTAGTCACATTAAAATAAAAAGAACATTGAAAGAGTAAAAGAAAATGTTTGTTAAAGGAAAATTATTTTTAGGAAATAAATGATAAAATAAATTCATATTATACCTTATCCAACTTTTAAATTAAAATATGTAGTTAAAATGTTATAAGTCTTAATTAAAGGAAACTGAGATGATAAATTCCATATTGTACGTCTGCTCTACCTTTATATGTCCTCTAACTCATTTTATGTATAAAAACTACTTTGTTTTATACCTTAAGGCCTATATGATTGGTGATTTGCTGATAAATAAACCTATAGGACATATGGAGGAATTATGGTATTGGATTTGGGAAGGGCTTGATAAATCTGAATTTCTTAGAAAGAATGAGGAAGAGAAAAGAGGTGGTTCACTTTTATAAGTGTGGGGAGTGGAGGTCATATAATTTTCTATAATTTTCAAATATTATATATTAATTAATAAAATTAAGGTGAAAAAAATTTAATAAAATTTAAAATCTAAGATGATAAGGGTATAAATCCCCTCATCCAATAATAATTAAGGTGAGATATTATAACATCATCACTTTTTTAAAATAATTAACCAATTTACACTTTAACATTGAAATTTTTTACCATGATTACTAATAATTATGAGTAAAAATAAAATTTAATGTATTACCAAATAAAAAACCTATTTTAGATGAATAAAATTATATAAGTATAGGAAATAAATTTTAATATATTTTTTCAAAATACATTCAACTTTTTTTAAGAAAATGATTTTTAAATAACGAAAATGATCTTATACAAAAATAAAATATAATAAAATTACTAAGGAATTTATTATAATTTTTTCAATTATAGAGGTATTATGTTACAGTAATATAATATAGATATTATGAATCCAAAAAAGGTGTTAATTTATTAAAATATATTTTACAAATTTGTAGGCCGTGAATTATAATATCCACACACAAAATGGAATAAAAACGTTTTTTTGAAGGAAATTAATTTCGGTTGTATAAAATGACTTTATTCTCATTACATACCCAATAACCAAATTGAAATGAACATTAATTCACTTTATATGATACATATTCTACTTATTTCATTATAATAACAAAAACATTTAATCTATTTGGATAAAAATACACTACTCACATTAAAATAGTTTCAAGAAATATATATATTTTTCAAATAAAAAATTTTATCAATATTTTTAAGAAAAGAAAAATAAATGTATGAATGATTACACATTTTATTAAATAAAAATCGTTGACATATATTCCATAATATTTTTATTCCTATTGATAATCTCGAAACAAATGACTTGGTTATAATGATACTATTTAAATAATTATATTTCTATAATATATTTTGTTTAGTTCAATATTGGTGTTTTGTATAATACACACTATCAAATACAGTATTATTCAATGAAATATAACTCTAAATTTTTGTGATGTTATATCCTTGGTGTGTGAATTTATATAACAAAATTTGTATCCTTGTTATATTGATAGAATCTTTAACACCACTAGATGAGATATTCTAACTTACATCACTTATTCCTGGACTAATTTTGGTTATATGTAACTGAATGATTTCAATATCCAAACTTTATTAAAAAGAATGGATAAAATTGAAAGTAAATAAATAAAAATCAAATGTGTTAATTGAAAAATAATTATAAATTAATATTTGACCACTCTGGTACAATGTGATGTTTTTGGGGGCACAATAGAAGCGGTTGGGAACATTCCCAATAATGGCCATTTAAAATTTTATTTAATTAAATCCATAAAAAATTATAAATGAAACCCAGGTAAATTCATGGGGAGATTATTTTAACAATTAATTTAAAATTATTTTATATAAATTTTAATTACCTTTACCTTCATTTCACTCTTCATTGTTAAATAATTTTATCACTTTTGTTGTACCATCATTGTAATTAAAGGAATTTGTGTAGAATCACATTAGTTGTATCCACACATTCTAAAATAACCTCAGAACATCACCATCAAATCGTTGAGTGCTATCATAGAAGAACCAAACCACTAGTGTCATTCTTCATTGATAATAGAAAGAATGTTTTCTAAACATGAAGGCTTTTTTATAGATCACTTTATCTTGTATGCTAGGATGAAGATCCATTCACTCCATTAATTAGATAAATCTTGAGAAAATTATATCATGGTTTGAAACAATTCTCTATAGAGACATGTTGTGAAAAAATGTCATTATCATTGAAATTATGTAATATGGTTTTTATACATATGGTTAGATGTTAATTATTGAAAAAACTCTCCTGGATAATTTATTTATCCGAAACAATCTCCACATTTAATAACAATATTATTATTATTATTATCATGGAAATGTTCTAAAATCAACAATATTTAAATATCATTTCAACTAGACCAGTAACCTAGTCTGACATTCAACCTTAAAATTTCTCAAACCTTGAATAATAATAATTTATTGAAATAAATAAATATCACAATATTATTAATCTAATATATATTTATATTACAAAAAACATAAATAATTATTATTCCTCGAAATATGAGAATAATATTTTGTCTAATATTAAGTTCAAATATAATTTACCAATGTTCTGGATACACAATTTTTTATTCATTTAACATCTTTAGTAGCTTCAATAGGATATCTAGATTAAATTGCTGATTAGAATATATAAACATGTAAATTCCCCAATAGATAAATACATTAATTTCATAGTGAAAATAACCTCATATGGATGATCAATCTGTAATATAATCTATTTATATTAATATTTCATCATGAGGGCTTCATACTTGTGTCACTAAACTATATGATTGATAGATATTTCAATGAAATTCTATAAATTAACTCATTGATAAAATTTCCAGGTAGAATGGCTAAATTAGATAAATTTATTCTAATAAGATGGACTCAGATATTTACTTTCATTAACTATAAAAGGATAAATCAGCTTTTAATTATTAGTTAATTTAATATCACTTATGATTTACCCAACATATACAAACTCAGTACAAGAATATTTCATCATTGTTTTCTCAACAAATCAATGTATATGATTTATGATGTACATTAATAATAATCTCAAGTATAAAGAACAATACACACATCTATACATAGGAATGAAAAATGATACATATAAAATGTCAAATAAAAAATGGTAGGTTTATTATTATTACATCCTCTCTTGGAGATTACCAAGAGAAAAATTAATTATAAGAATTAACAATGTCTTCTATGACTATAACACCTAATAGAATTCAACATATGTGTACTTTTCGATAACTTTTATCTAAAAATAGAACATATATTAAACAATATATTAGGATAACTTTATGTTTCTCATCATAATGAGTAACTATTATGACGTTTTTATAATATAGATACCCTAAGGATATTATTGAATTAATGTTACTTTAAATAACACTCATCATGTGATGAAATATTTGTTATCATTCAATAATCTGAATATATCCCCAATAGATTGTTTAATGATATTGGTTTTAAAAAAGAAACTCCAATACTTGTAACTATTGATGAATTTGAACTCCAATATGGGGAAGTTATCCTCTCACAATTTACAAAAAAATACCACACAAGACCTGAACATATCTTAATCGTAGGAATGCTTCAATTAATCTGTTAATCTGTCTGTGGGTCGATTTTTTAGTCATCCACAGTGAGTCTCGAATAACTCGAGAAATATCCTCGACAACAGGGACAAAAATCTAGAATTTTAGTTTGAGATGTTCATTAAAGGTATCCTATATGGCTATATGATCTCATCCATGTACACATATATGAATCAATATATTGAAATCTTGTCTAAAATAAAAATGAAGTGGGTTGACTTGTTCATTAGATTGATTATCACCAATATAAGATTATAACCTCACACTAATCAAAGAATAATAATCATAAAGTCAATGAATATGCTCTCTTAATTCCACTATAGAACCTCAAGGTGTTAGGGAAAACGTCATAGGACCACATGATTTTCCTACTCTTATTGGTAGGTGACACATCTCAACATATATAGCAATTTCTTTCGTTATACATAGCCACTAGAAATAATTTTTGATGTACTGGTACAACTTCACTACACATTTGTACCCCACTATGGGGAAATTTTGGGAAAAAATCCATCAGGTAACATTACAGAATTTTTTTGTTGGTTTTTTTACTGAAAAAGGAAGTTTTCATTGAGAATTTTCATGTTTTAGAGATTTTGTTGGAAATTAATGTTGAAAAGAAACCATTAAAAAGGACTGGAATATCTGTAGGTGGTAGAAATGAAAATTTAAAAGTTGGAACCATTTTACAATGTTTAAAAAACTTTTGGGGTCCAAAATTTGTAATTTTTTGAGCATCAGTAATAGTGGATTTCCTTGAAGATCTCATGAAAATATGGAAAAGGAACGAGTTTCAAGAATATGGGCTTCATAAAGTGGATATCACAGAGACTGAAAAATGTTGATGGTGTGGTCTGTGCTTATAATGAGCTTCATGAACTACAAAGATGAAAGGAATTGCGAGGGAGAATTGAGGCAGTGTTGTAAAGGAATTTACAGAAAACATGGTGATTACATTGAGCTCTGTAGTATGAAAATTTAAGTGGTGATTTATCATATAGAGAGAGTTTCGGTGGAAATTTTTGAGTTTAGCGATGTGAGCAGATGTGATGCTTTCTTTGTTTGCAAGGGTCTTGAGTTGGTGGAATTGCCGATAAATAGACCTCAACCTCTACAAGAAAAGTAGATATATAAAAATGAGAAACATTAATCTCTATAATTGAGAAATAGATTCATCAAGTAGGGATCTACGCATAAGAAAAAGGGACTTCACAGAGGTAGTTGAGTTCTGCAAAAGGAAGGCCCGCTGTAAAGGTCATTTTGTCTTTGCGGAGGACGTTTGCTTCACAGAGGCTTGTTTAGCTTTGTGAAATCACAATGACTAGTGTGATCTCTATGAATGAGTGAGCTTTGCGATCTTGAGAGCTTTGCGATATAGTGATCTTTTTGAACCTATGATCTCTACGAACTTATGAGCTTCACGATGAGGTTGGAGCATTTCAAAAACATGTTTAAGCTTTGAAAAAGTGTGAGCTTCTTAAATGTTGTGTACTTAGCTAAAGAGTTTCAAAATTGATTGCCCAGTGTTATGAGGAAACATGTTTTTCATCAGTGGATGATGATGAAACTTAAAAATAACATCTATCTATAACTGAGGATTTATTCCTTACATATAATTAAGGGACCTACAAGTCCATAAATTATGAGAGGATCATTTCCTATGTAGTGAGAAAAGGAAGAGGAATAAGGTGATCCTTTCTATAGGTGGTGTTCCAAATAGAGGAATATAATGTGACCCTTTAGAAGTAGTGAGATAACACAAAATAATGTAAAGGTAGTGAGACTAGGAATATAAGTTATCGAGCTCAAAAATTATTTGTAGTGAGATTTAGTGGATTTAGTACAACGACACATCACTGTTGTTACCCCTTAGACGTATCTCAATCAGTCTGAACCAAGTAAAAATATTTGTGTATTCCTACTTGATTACCTACATTTCATCTAAAGAATAATCATAAGATAACTAAAGTAATATCATGATCAACTTTAACACCTAATTGCAAACAATGTGAACCTTATAATATTGAGGTCAAGATCTAGTGGGTAAGAAAGAATTTTGAAATAAAATATCCATACTCTCATTCACCCCCTCTCAGGGTATCTGGGCCCCTTTCAGTCCTAATAAAAACCATGGATCTCACTCAATACCTCATAATACCACATGATTGGAAGCATTATATAACCATGAAAGAGAATGATATACTTACCACTTTTGTAAAATTCATCTGGTGCATCAAATGAGAAAATTTGATTATTCTAGACATTATATTTGAGGTCTACCAACTGAGCCTCCCTCACTTGATGAATATATGGATGTGACACTTACATAAATCAAAGATAATTTACATTTCCATCATACACTAAGGAAAAATACAATGAATTAAATAGATTAGAGACATCCCCAAACAACTCAGCGTGATATTTCTTACTAAAGGCATCATCCAACTTTTTTCCCTTCCCCAAACTATAGAAAATAATGAATTTATAGTATTTTAGGTACTATAATAAATGAATATAAAGTATTTTAGTATCTTTATAGGTTAACATATATATGATCATGTGGATTATGAACCAATAACAAATAAGGTAATGTGTTAATCTTCATGAGAAAAACACTAACACGATGAGCTGCAAACCACGGGTCATAGATTTCCTCTTGCGATTTTTTACCCTTCGCCACCCATAAGTGATTAACGTACACTCCCAAATTAGTGAAAACCAATCCTAGATCCATTTTATTTTTAAAATACCATGTTCTCAAAACCTTCTTCTATAAACATTAGAATATGATCTCTTAAAAACATAAACTTTACCTATTTGAAATATCTATAACATCATTTAAAAAAATAAAGGGTTTCCCATTTTAGGTATATGAAAGTATGGGAGCCTCAATCATGTATATGTATTCTACAAATCTAAGGTTATATCATAAAATACCATGGAATCTTTCACCCATAATCATTATCTTGTGTGGATCCTAAGAAATTAGTTCATCAATCTTCACTTGGTCTAGTACTACTTCTTCATATAAGATAACATATGCTAAGAAGAAGATATCTTTTATCCATAACAAACACTTTAAGATATTACCATAGATATTTTTTTCTATTAAATAAGTCTAGTAACATCCTTATATTCATCACATGATCATTATTCATTGATGAATTGATTAGAATATCATCGATGGATAAAACCTTGAAACTATCTAAGAAAGGTGGAAATATTTGATTTATGTGTATAGTGAACATAGCCAGAGGGTTTTTCCAGGATGAACAAAATCAACATAAACTCATAATTTATATAGTGACACTAGGATTCTATATTCAATATACCATGCTCACATAATTGAAGCTGGTAAAAAAAACCTAAGGTCAATCTTCAAGAATCTCTTCACTCATTCCAGTTGACCAATGTGGTCATCGATCCTTACATATGTTATTTACTATTTACTCCTACCCGATTCAAGATGAGATAGTTGATATAAATAAATAATATCAAATGTAAATTCTTATTAAACAATATAATGTATTTCCAAGTTGATACAAAAAGTATAATGAATCATTTTTCCATAAGGGCATCCAGAATCACTATAATCTACTCAAGCTTAGTCTTGATCATTTGATAAGGTATAGAAGATATTGATGTTAATTTAGGGTGTAAAAAAATGTTAATCTCACGATTAGGGTATATTCTAGGAACATCCTTTAGATATTTTTTCATATACTCCTTGATTACTATTGTAAGACATTCTTTCTATTCATCTTCCATGAAAAGGTCAAGATTGATAAATCATGGGTGATCGGTTAAAAAATATCTTGGATACGACATATTTTCCTCAACATATAGTCCCATATTACCATAAAGTTAAAACATGATCAATTAACTCAAAAAAATACCAATCTTTGATGTTAGGGGCTCAATGGAAGAAAAAAATAGACATTCCAAGACAAGGAAAGCATGATAGGGTCTAATCACAAAACTATGTGTTCCCATAAAAACCTCTCTCCACAAAGAATAATATAGCATCATTAATAGACATGGTTGAGAACATGATCAATTATAGTAGGAGTGAATCTAAACATATGATAGGGTTGGTGATCCATTAATATTTCTATCTCTCAAAACGAGGACAAAACAATTATGGAATGGTTTGTATTAGTATCTATGAGTATGGGTGTCAATATAGATGACACACCGATCGTATTTCAAACCTTATTGGGTGCCTCGTGGAAATATCCTTCATCCACCCACATGTGAATGAATCCTATGATTCTAAATCCCCAAGATATGTGTAGAAAAAATATTACATGTGGTGGTAGAAGTCATTCAATATTATATCTTCCTCGATCACCTCTTCTTGGTGTGAATCATGTTCCCCTATATTAGATTCCCAACTAAGGACCAACATGTTTGTCTTGGAGATGTCACCAATTGTGTCACATAAATTGTTGTAGAGTTATATCTACCACCTAAATTCTTTCTACTACATTTAGGGTAGGTAGTTATGAGTCGTATTAAATCACCCTCTGTAGATAATGAAAATACGATGTCCAAGCTGATTGGATCCTCTACATGAATTTCATGCTACTGATCCATGGGTATGGGAACACACATGAATTTACCACAAACGTTTTTAACTTTATGTATAATATTGGTTGGTGAAAACATATGGCTCTACTATTAGATATCTTCCACTAGCTATAGTCAGCAGCTGGTCCTCCATTAAAAATATCTCAATCACTAGAGTCCACACTAAGAATCCATTGTAGGTGGGGATGGAGAGGGGAAAATTATTTCACAAAACTCTATATGATGGCTATGATTTTACTTCTTCAATTGAAGAAATAAATTTTGAATCAAATATATAGAGTACCACACAATTTCAGTCAACCAATAAGATTACTTTAAGAAGGACATGCTACCCTAAGACAAATGCAATAGATATTTAATACCCACATTCCATAATGTAAGAGTGTAATACTATTGTGAAATATATTCTAAAACATTATCCATGAATGATTTGTATCATAATGGACCTATATGATCAATTCAAATAGTGAATCATTACACTATGGAGAATGATGGATGATGGAACTAACATGTAATTGTAGGTGTCCAAATAAACTTGACACACCAAGCCTCTAGCATAATAGAATCCTATACTTTTTAAGGAATGTACTTTCCATGAAACATGGGTGGTCACTATCATTGAAAATCATTAATCATGGTCAACCTATGCTCATAATAATCCAACCCCATAGATATAATCCACTACTTTTGAGGTGGGGAAATGTCCACCTGCACTTTGGGGTGGGTTTTATCACTGAAAAACTAGCATATGTAATTCTCTTCATAGTCCCAGTAGGGGATTCTCATGATATAGTCCTCGTAAGGAAGCCAAATATCTCAATTTTTTTAATAAATATATTCTCAAATACATCAATGGACATATTATTTTTTTTCCTTGGAATCCTATCTGGTTGTCGAAATAGAAAATCCCTAATGTTTACAAGATAAACCACATCCATAAAGGTATATATGTGGATTTGATTCAAGAAGTATATGAAAATCAATTAAATATTCCAATATAATGTATGTACAATTTAATATTTACCCAAAACTAGTTCATCAATGTTCCTAATTAAAAAATTAGTATTATAGAGTCATCTTGAATGGATATGTCTATTTCTACACTAACACCAAGTTCCTAGGAATGCAATTGGATCTTAAGAAACCTTGAAACCGTTTCCCTAAATTCCATATTTGATATCAAAATATTAGTAACTCCAAAATATATCACTAAAATATAAATTATTTTATAATAATATAACAGAATAATGAACCGTACATTCTAAACTATTCCATTGTGCTTTCCCATGGATTTGTAGTGTTAAGATGGAGATTTGATATATTCTAGAAGATAAGGGAGTGGCCTTGGATGTTTTTTGGCTCACTATAACCTTGTGTTTGTAATGGTGAATATTTCATGGGAGACAAGGGATTAGACTATGTATTTTGGTTGGTATTGTGGTGTTTTCTTCTCTGTATATAGAAAAAAACATGTTAAGGCATTTTAGAGGCCATGTTTTCCATTGTGGACTCCTTTCAATATCCACCAGTATCAAAATGCTCAGAATAGGGCATGAAACTAGTTAAGATTTCATGGGATAAAAATAATCCAAAATGGTGTTAAAGTACCACACCACACATGGATTCTTTTCATAGTGAAATAAAAATATATTGGGAGTGGGAAACATGCCCTGACAGAAGCCATTTTTAGTTCGCATGATTAAGAACACTAAAACCATGGATAAAACATACTTGAATTCGTGGGGGTTGATAATATTATTTTAGAATGTAAAAAAATTAATTGATCTTTATGGGTATTGATAAATTGGATGTGGGGAAACAAGAAAAATTTAATTGGGGGGGGGGGGGGGTTAAAATGCATTCTTATTATGTTATTACCTATATTAATCGATTGATGACAATCCTCTTTAGTGTTACATAAAATCCCATAGGCTCTAGATGAACTAAAAGTGTGGTTTATTAACTTTCATATTTTAGGGCCCCCTTGAAATAAATTTTATCTGGGAAATGTTTATTATTTATCTTTTTACAAACTATAAAAGACACATTGAGGTTTCTAACCCCTGGTTCATTGATAATTAGTTGGCCTTGATCAAAGTACACTTACCTCCTCTTATATTTTTCATTTTCCATTGGCCAGGATAATAATTATAGAATTTTATCTATTATAGTTCTAATATATAATCATTGTATTTTTTGGATAAGGTATTTTAGTTTTTAAATTATCTTTATTTATCATGGAGTGGTTTTTTCTTGAGTGTTTGATCTTCGGTAGTCTCTTTATGTGTGGAAAATGTTAAACTTGTAAATTGATATAGGGTACTTTTTTTTCTAATATTTTCTGTGAATTAATAAATTTACCATGATTCAAGTCTTTAGTTAATATTTTTACTAATACAATATTTAATTAATAGAGAATAAATAATAAATTGTTTTTTGGGTTATAGTGGTAAAATGTTCTTATACGATGATAACAATTTTCCACATGCTTTCCAGATTTTGTGCTACCAATTTAGAAGATATTTTGTATACGTTTGTTATGTTTTAAATAGATAAATAACATAAATATAGATATTATTGGTGGATATATAACAACTAGGAATATTAATGGAAATTTTTTCCCTTATAGTTTTTAGAAACATGATGTTAATCTTAAAAGCCTTTTTAAAACCTTTTAACATTTGATAGGTGGAGAATTAGGTTATGTGTGGTTGTGAATTAGGGTAAATTAATTTACTAATTAAATTTGGAATTGAATTTTTTTTTTGATAAATAGAAATATTTGGAGACAAGTGAGCTCATTTTTTTGCATGTCGGATGCCCCGATTCAGTTCCTAGTTTCGATGTTAATAGTTCTTTTCTTTCATTCAACGTTGAAAGATTTATCTTGATGATGATAAATTATATGTGGTTTGATTTGTGCCTTGGATGGGTCTGACTTTATAGTAGCATTTTAAACATATAATTTCTAGATGCAAGTTAATATGCATGGGGTGAGAGGGATGACACCATGTTTGTGCCATAAAGTGATTTTTGTGATGGTGGTATGTATGGTGACATGCATGTTGTTGTCATGGTTGTAATTGAAAATGATTTAATTAGTTGAAGATGTATTTCTAGTTGTTTTTTCTGAAATCGGGGAATTTTTCTTAATAATGATTGTGTTTCATAGTCTAGATGACATGTTTTCATTTCCTTTTTTTTCTTTCCTCGTTGGTTGATGTAGTTTGTTGTGAATGGATGACCTGTATTTTATGGTATTTTATAATGGGTCCTAGTGTACCTAAAATTATGAAATGATATTGATTAATATATTTTTTAACCTCTAGGGATTGTGGTGTAATGTAATACTAAATGTTTAAAATTCTTGATAAACCTTAAAAGAGTATGGATTATGCCCAGATGGTTTGGAATTAGATGTTAATTAAGATAGTAATTAAATGTTTAAAAGAGTGAATTATGTGAGATATTTTGAATAATTATGTGCGTATAGGATATCTATACATTAGAAGTTTTAACCTGGTATCATTGGGATGATAGTTTTATCAAAGTCTAGGGATTGGTTTTTTTCCGTTTCAAAGATGTATGTTATTTTTATATTCATATGTTATGATATTTTATATGCTACCACACCCATGTTGGTATGGTTATTGATAGTAGTTGGCTATTGAGTGTGTTTTCACCAATATCTAAGTAGGCTTGGAATGGATGAGCAACTACCCCATCTTTCCTTTCATTATTATTTTATTTGTAATATATATTAGCATTCATGGTGGTAATTTTTACCATATATATTGGTAGAGGGATATATTTAATTGTAGTTATCTCTCATAAAAGTATCTTAAAATATCTCTTCTTAAGGATAATTCTAGGAATACTGTGTATGGGATGAAATAGATTAAGTTATAATATATTATGTACATACAATCAAGGCTCTAGAAAATTAATTGGTTATTATCTGGATATACATTCATGATGAGACTATGTGATGCATTAGCTGTATGACATGATTATGTTTCCTATGTATATTCAAGAAGGGTTTTTTAGAGAGAGATGTATTATAATATGAAACATTATGGAAGAGTGGAATACCATTGGGGAAGTGGTAGTGTGAAACATTCATTTGATATATGTTTGATATTATATTATTTCATGTATACAATACATGGTGATAGATCTATAGTGATTTTGGGAAATTATCGTACATGATTAAGTTAAATGTTATCTTCACATGTTTATTCACGGGGCTTCAATATTCAGTCTTTATCATTTACATGAGAGACTTTGGGGAGGATCCTACTATGTATAATTATTATTATCACACACTATATATATAATTTTTTTTGAGAACCATAAGAGATTCTTGGTGATCATGTTAGACATTACTAGATCATAGAGTTATTCAAGAAATATTTGGGATTCAAGGTCTATGTTATTGTTTTCTTATTTGTACCAATAGATATTTCGTGGAATTTGTTCAGTTTTATTACTTTAAATTCTTGTATTATGTTTTTTCATCCATATGAGTATAATTTATTTGGTGGGGGTTTCTTACCTATCATTCCACATATTGGTTTTAGAGAGAAATACCCCCCATGTGATTGTATGATATAACCTTAATTCTTATCGCCAACACATGGACTATTAGAGGTGATCCTTGTTAATCATTATCTCTTATCATATTTCTTTCTTAATTGGAGTGCCTTTGGCGGAAGGGGTCATGGAAAATTAGTATTAAAGGGTATATTGAAGGATATAATGAATTTTGGAGGTAGGAACTCTTGAACACATCATAGGTTTGTATGAAAACTATGTCAGTTGATCCAAGTAAGAAATATGAACAAGGGAAACTAGATAAATCATGCTTATTTAGTCTATTTTGATTCAATTCAAAGACCTTAAATTTTTCTATTCCTAATAATATAGGTGATACTAGTTGTGAGGTAGAGATCTTAGAAAGGTTAATGCATCATTTTTCCTTGCACTAATGATTGAAATGTGTATAACATGGTATTAGTTTGAACCATAATTAATTTATTAATCTTAAATATTGTACATTTTGAGTGTAGGAGTCCCTAACCATTTTTTATATTTCATTTATGGACCTTGTATGATGTCATTATTTTGTTTTTTCCAATGATGTTTAGTAGGTTGTTCAAGTAGATCATTACAGAGTTGAGTTTGATGATTATGACACTTAGAGGAGGGCGCTCCAAGTGGTTTAGTTCCGTTTTATGAAAAATCGCGAGGGGTCAATTTCAGACTCAGTGAAAGAGGAATATTTAGAGGAGGTGGATATATCCAGAAGATTGATCTGTTATTAGAAGGAGAACTATATTTAATTGGCATCAATTATTCCATGTTAAGAAGATAGGTAGTGTTGGTGTTTATTACTTGTATATTGTGAGGACTTAGCTATTTTATGGGAGAAGTTTTGAGAGTAGTTTAAATTAGAGTTTATTTATTCCACCACAAGGAAATCTAGTCTCCAAAAGATTCTTACCCTTAAAGAGGGGAGATCTAGCATTCTAGAGTTATTGATTTGTTTCTGGAACCATATCCAATATGCTTCATACCAGTTTCTAGATAAGCAGGATAAAGCAAGGAATTTCGTGGAGGATTTATGTCCATATATCCTACATTAGATTATACTATTTTTACTACTAACATATCTTCTGTTGCATGTTAGCATAGAGATTATAGAGAGGATGTAGGTCAGGACCTAAACATCATGAGGGGGTAGTCTATATGATTCTTCACATTGTAGATCCATGGTTTGGAGGTTTTTTTTTTGTTTGGATAAAAAGTTTTTTAATAGCTAAGGGTACATCCCATTCATCAACATGTTTATTATATGGGGTAGAGGATATTAGGACCCTAATAAAGGATCATATATATGATTTTATTATAGTGGTTTTGGTCAACTATGACAAGAGTTCTTGACCTTTATGAGTTGGTAGCGTTCATTTGGTGTTCCACATTAGGTTCTTCGATTGTAGTAGTTTAAGATAAGGTGGTGGTGTCAAGGTGCTTTATCATTTGATCAGGATAGGGGATATGAGTTATGTAGAGGAAAAACCACGATTCTACTCCTCCTCAGCATAATGGTCTTGATAATGTTATTGGTCATCCGTAATTTTAGAGAGTCCATGTAAAAGGTTATGGTCCGCTGAAAGCCTTGAAGTTTCCAGAACTAGGTGATCTGGACATCGTTTGAGGTGTCGTTTTGAATTTTATCTACCTGGAGTCACGTTTTTTTATTCATAAGCTAAGAAATCCTCCATATAATATTCCCAGGTAAATTCTTTGGTATTTTATATAGAGATTCTTATAGTTCAATTTGGAATATACTACATTAGTTTGTGGTCAGTCATGTTTGTATGAGTTGTGTAGAGACTATAAGATAATGGTGGGGAAAAAAACTCTTGTAGAGACTTATCAAGTTTTTAAATATAATCCTATGACTTAATCCTTAACATGGACTAGATATATTTAGTGATATTAATTGTGGATTGGTTCAGGAGACAGATTATGTTCAATGATGATGGTTGATAGTTTTCTATGTTTGATGGTGAGTGAGACCCTAAGATGCTCTAATTCTTCTTGATTTGGAGTTCAATACTAATCACATTGGTGGTTTAAATTGAAGTGTTTCATATGTTTGTATAAGAGCACACTAATTTCATTCACATGGTTGTGGTTGAACAAATCCTTAAATGGGAGATTGAGTTTGGTATAGTGCTATGGCCAAGAACTTTTTTGATCTTGATGTCTCCATATAAGAATACACTTTTTTAGTAGTCGGTGTTGTGGATTTTATTTATGATCTCTTTTAGTGAGGTTGTAATTCCCCAATTTTTTATAAGAGGAAACTTTGTTGAATTGCATATATGACAAAAAACACCGAACCCAAACAATCTCTATTTAAATATATCCATTTTAATAATTATATTAAATTTATGGATATGAGTAGGAATGACTAATTTATAAAATATATATGTCTTAAATTTATTGATAACTAATTACAAAAAAATCAATCAATATATGGAAATGCAATTTTGTATGTTTTCTTCAAATATTATTATTTTTTTCTTTTTATCAAAAATATATTATAATTATATTCTATAAAATTAAGAAATGTTATTTGATAAAATTAATTCAATTTTTTGATATCATCAAATCATAATTATATTAGTGTAAAAATTAGGAATTTTAAGGAAAATAAAGATTTTTCAGTGACTAATTAAAATACTTTTTTATGTAAAATGGTCCTTCATGTTGATAAATTAATAAATTTAAAAGTATAATTTTATTTTTATTTTTATTTCAAGGTAACATAAGTATTAATTATTTTTATTCAATTGATAACATTTTTAATCATCATTATACCATATTTTAGTATAAGTTTATTTTTATGCTTAAAAAGTATTTGTTTTGAAAACTACATTAAAATGAAAAATGACTCTAAATTATAATTTATTAAAATATCCCTTAATTATAAATGAATTAAATAAATTTTTTTTAAATAACATATCTATATTTATGAATTTAAATCTTTATAATGAATATTACTAGTTATAGACTTATTGTGAAATCATCATTTCCCTAAAAACTGTATTTTTCAAAAACCTCTTTTCATCTTGCTTGCACGTTTTATATTAAATTAATTTATTTCACATTTTTGAAATTATATTATTAAAATGGATTCCATATTTTGAATCATCATAGATAATATTACATAATAGGGTCACCTTATTTTTTTGTGAAATATGAATAGTAAATGTAGTAAAAATAATTACCACATTAAAAAAGAAAATAAGTTAATTAAGGGTAAAAATTATTTAACAAAAAATAGAAATTTATTTTATATAATATCAATATTTCATTTTAATTAAAATTTATTTAATATTTATCCATTATTGTTTTAAATTATTCATGATTCAGTAATCAGTTTGATAAAAAAAATATTTTGATGCATTAATTTTTTTGGGTAATATTAAAATTAAAAAATGGAATTTATTTTAATGAATTAATGGATTTTTTTAAAGAAATAAAATTTTAATTAAATATTAATATTTAAAAAAATTATTAAACATAAATAATCATAATATTTTTATGATGTCAAATATACTTTTTATTATAAGGGATCAAAAAATTGTTCTTGTAAACAATGGATCATTTTTTTGATAAATGAGTTTTATGATTTTTAATAAAAAAATTACATATTTAGAAAAATATTTACATAAAATGAATATTATTTTTGGAATCATAACATTGAAATTATTCAATAGTAAACTTATCAAAATTTTCTAAGATAGTTGGATTTTCAGGTAAAAATTAAATACCATATAAATATACTTTGTTAATTATGGCATCATATTGACCATGAAGTGATGAAATAAAAAATAAAAATGGTATACAAGAGCAAATATTTGTTTTTGATTTAAAATAATGCCATTTTATGTATTTTTTATTTATTTTATAAAGCCAATATGAATCCCCCAAAATATGTAATATATTCTATGGTTTTCAAATCATTTCATTAATAGTTAGACTCATCTCTACATAATCAAGGGAATTATCTTTGTTGGTTAGACCATTGAATGTGAAGAATAATTTAAACCACTTCCATTTTGGATAAAACATGGGAAAAAACCATGGTATTGTTTGTGGTTGTGAATATTTTATTATATAGAGTTAAAAACCAAAATAATAAAGGAATCCCTCCATTTTCCTATATAGACCCACCCAAGCTCCCATTTTACATTAAGAAAACATTTTGGAGAACGTACAAATGAGTACCTCACCTATCTATAGTATTCCTAAGTTTACCCAAAGATCTAAATAATCCCCTCTCTAGCATTTAGAGTCACACACTATGGTAATAGATCCTCAGCTTCATCACCTCCTTTAAATTATATCAATTTTTTTTTGTAAATTGTATTTTAACTTCAAATTGTTATGTTTTAATCAATTTATAATTATTCCATTTATGTAAAATTTATGTAATATTAATGTTAGATAATTTATTCTTTCTCACTCTTACCCATACCTAAGCTGTTAAGATTCCTAAATTCTATAATGGATCTTCTACTCTCCTCTTTTTATCAAGGAATTCTTTTTGGTATGTCTCCAAATATCATTTTTCTTATTTTGAGAAATGTTAATAAATTTTAACCTTAATATCCATTTAATGTATAAATAATAATATCTTCTTTTATCACTCATTAATAATTCCATGATCCTTTATGTACACCTATTAATATGCTGAAATATTGTACGGTATTTATCTTTTTTCATTTAAAATCAATCACTTATTTGATATTAAACATATTATATTTTATTTCGATATGTTGGGAAATTTTTTTACATATTGACATTAAATTAAACTCTATTTATAAATGATTATATCTCCCTTACACTCTCATTAACACTCCAATTGTCCCTTATGTAAAACCGTTACCATGCCAAAATATTGTCATGGTTCTTTTCATTATCCAAGTTTCTTCTTTACCTTATGCCTTTTATTTCCAAATTTATAATCTTGGGATATGATTTTCCATGTCTAAATTACTTCTCATTTGATTTCTATGTGGTAATTGAACCCTTTCTCTCTCATCAATAAATTTTTATAAGAATTAATGTGATGTAGTTATGCTGAAGAAATTTCACCGCTCTCTTCCAAGCCAAAACAACTGTGTAGTGAATACTATAACAATTTCCTAAAAAGGGTGTTCACATTTATACACATATAATTTTTAGTAGGTAATTACATATATTTATTACACACTTCTTAGTTGTGGAATAAATTATGAAAATGAATTAATCCATGTTTTATGATCTATATGGCACACTAATGCTTGGGAATGACATGTACATGATGGGTTCGCCCAGATAGCACTCTAATGCATTGGGTAATGTTTAGTATCATGATATGTCACATTGGGAAAGGGAGAGAACCTAATTATTTTATGGGAACTATAACACTATTATTTCTTGGGGAGTTTATCCTTTACATATGTTTTATGATTCGATTTTTTAATACGTTTTCACATTTTCCACCTTATAATTATCATGTTATATCATGATTTATTATTAATATTCCTTTTATAATGAATTTATATTACTATTTATTATGTGTATTATCTTCTTCATTTTATTTATTTTTTCTTCCCTTAGTAGTCTTTATAGATCTCCCCATTCTTTTGTTTTTCCCCATGATATACATCGCACTTTTAAAATGTCTTTGAATTTGAGAATCATGTTAAGGAAGCTTTCAATAATGATGTTGTATCCCATGTTCTAAATGTAATATTATGTAAATAATTATCAAATACAACAGAATTATCATTATTTTGTGTTGTATTAAGTTTAATTATATATAGTAAATCATTTATTAATGTGAAATAAAGAGAAAGTATGTTATACTTTGTATCAAAGAAAAGTATAGTTTTTATGGGATAAGGATTATAAAACTCTTGAAAAATGCCTTTGGGTAAAAATACATATAAGGAAAACATCCCATATTTTGGTAAGTAGAGATTAAGTGGTTTATCATGAAAATACATCCCTACCTAGGTACTACAAGTGGATGTGGTTATGGAACCAATGTACCTATGAGTAAAAAATCCTACAATGTGTCATGTGCCTTACTCATGGTAACCTAATACACGATAATGGGTCTGACTGTACACTTGGTTTCAATCATTTAAGAAATATTATTTGGTAAATATAAAAGCTCAGTATGAACCATTGTTACTGGATAATAAATACCCATAATTTTAATTGATAGAAAATAGATCATGGATAACATATATTTAAGACATGAAATTTATAAGTTAAGGAAATATATTTAATATCTAAGTTATCACTTTAATGTCGTTGGATTCCCATATTTGTGTTAAAAAATAATCATCTTTATTTTCTCCCCTTTATTCTTGAAAATGGCTGAAAATAGAAGTATCCTAGTAAACAACCGATGTGAAGTAAAATTTCAGGATTTCCCAAATGTGATACCCAATTATATTGGGGATCAATAAGAACATAATGTAATTATGAAAAACCTGCTATCAAAATTCAAAATTGACAAATGGATGTTTTTTTAATGATGAAATAAGTCAATAAATTGGATTGGAAGTTCATCTGATAAAGGTGATATGGGAAGGAGGACCCAAATAACTCTGTGAAACATGTTTGGAAAAAGCACCAAGGGAAATGACACAAAGGTACTAAGAGATTTTTATTGTGTGGGAGGACGGGGCATAATTTATCCAATAGATATAAAAATGGATAATGTGAGGGATGGAAATAATGATAAATATAAAGTGCATTATACAATTTTATTTCCAAAATGTGGATATTTTGGTAACTATCTACACTAATTCTCTATTAAATGGATTGAGAAAAATGATGAGAAAAAATAATCTATATGAACAAGGGAATAAAGAAATTCCACTGTTGAGATGGATGATGATGAGAGATGTACATGTAACCTTTACTCCAGAGTATTGTATTTCATGTTGTATTTAAATTAATACCCTAAAATAATTATGGCGTGTTCTATAATAATATTGTGTCACCAAATAAATTTATTTAACATCATAAAATAATAATAATGTATACCATGTTCATGTTAGTGGGAATGATGTTCCTTAAAAAAATAATTAGTCATCATTTGGTGTAATTTGGTGTTACGGAATGGTTGTACACTTATAAATCCAATATAAATTAATGGGAGAAGGAATTCACCATACATACCTTAAATTACCCTTTGATTGTACTAAATTACATGGGGGGGGGATGAATATTCTATAGTATGGATACTATTTCAACAATATCAATAATATCTATCACAAATGTTTGGGACTAAGGAAGGGCCTCTATTATGGAAACTATTTGATTGAGAATATAAATATCTTTATTATTGGGTATTTTATATTTATTTTGTAAAATTATTATATCAATGATATTATAGATATAAGAATCAGGAAAAATCCAATGATTTATCCATATTGGTTTTCCAATAAGGACTTTAAATTTATTTTGAATTGTATGAATAACCTATAAAACAGATTTAGTGATAATGTGATATTTTAGAAAACACACGATTGAGTGAATGATAATCCTTAAGAATTAATTGATAATAGGACAAACATAATGATTCGTGGGATCATATTTTATGGCTAATCTTATGTATAAAAGCATTGATATAATGTTTGAAGATTTATGTGATGGAATTTTACTATGATATTTTCAAAAAAATATTATCAGATCAAATATTCCTATTTGGATGTGATTAACCATATTTTGGATATTTTCTATTTGGGTTTAAGAATATATGCCTTTTATAAATATTTAATATGAAATCTATTACATTTTTTGAGGTGTGAGAAGAATGGTATGAGACATCTTTGTGGATAAAATACTCTTTAATTATGAAGACATTAGTGTCATATAGGTGTTTTTATTTAAAAAAATATCAATCTTAAAACATTGGGGTTTTTTATAATTTTAAAGACTAATATGATAAGGAATTATCTCACATTATGATAACCATTTTGGATTTTTTAAAGATAGGAGGGATATCTTTTTGTTCTTTAGTGTATTATGTAATCAATCATAAATTTATTCTAGTGATTCAGATTAAAAAAACATTTTTATATTTCATTTTATGGAGAAAATTATGAGATTATAGTGTAAATTAATTATACTTTTCAAGAAATAATATTTTCTTATGTTCTCAGTTTATATGATTAGTAATTACTTAACTCTAGTGAAATAATCCTCAAAAAAAATGTTTTAATATTATGATGAATTGATGTTCATTTTGTTAATAAAAAAATTAAGGTTTTTTGGTCATGGAATTAATATGGGCCATGTTTTCTTTCACACTCAATTAGTTCTTTAGTTTTATATTTCACTTCCATGTATATGTTTTCACTTTCAACTAATGGAAACTGAGTTATACGATAACCTTTGTACTTCCCTTTCACTCTTTTCAATATGATGTTTTCTTAACCCCCTTTATGATGTTGGATTTCAATAAATATATTTACAAGATTCAATGATTTTCTTACTGATTCAAGTTTAAATTGAGAGGATGAAATTTATCAAAGGGGGAGGAATGTAATGACCCAATTTTTCAAAAGAGAGAACTTTGTTCAATAACCTATGCGATAAACAACACCAAACCCCAATAAAACAATGACTATTTAAATATTAACATTTTAATCTTTCAATTAAATTTTTGGATATGAGTAAGATTAAATTATATATAAAATATATATATGTCCTAAATATATTAATAAATTATTGTAATATAATTAATCAATTTTTGGTAATGTCTTTTTGTATGTTTTCTTCAAAAATTATTTTTATTTCTTTTTTTGAAAAATATATAACAATTATTTTCTATTAAATTTAGAAAATTTAATTTATAAAATGAACTCTATTATTTATTATTTCATATAATAATTAACTTAGGTTGAAATTGTTTATTTTTTTTCAAAAATATAGATTTTTCAATGACTATTGAAAATACAATTTTTATGTAAAATTTCCATTCATATTGATAATTTAATCAATTCTAAAGTATAATCGTTATTATAATTATAATTCAAGGTAAGATAAGTAATACTGAGTATAATTCAGCTAATAACATTCCAAATCTAATTTATATGAGGTTTTAGTATAAGATTATTTTCAAGCTTATAATTCTTTTTTTGAAAACTGTATTGAAATGAAAAATATATCTCAAATATAATTATCTAAAATAACGCCAGATGAGAAATGATTTAAATTAAATGTATATATTAAATATCAATATTTTTGATTTTAAATCCATATATTTAATATTACAACTTATAGTGTTAATTGAATTCATAATTTCCCTAAAAAATCACTTTTTGAAAATCATATTTTCATCATGTATACTGGGTTTATATTAAATTAAATTATTCCACATCTGTGAATTTATTTTGATAAAATGGACTCAATATTTTGAATCACCATAGTTAACTAGGTAATAAGTCCAACTTATTGTTTTTAAAATATGAATAATACATATAGTAAATATTAATTACCCCGTTAAAAAAATAGTTTAATTTAGGGAAATTTTTTACAAAGAATAAAAAAAATAAATCACAATATATATATTTACATTTAATGGAAATTATTATTATATTTATACTTTATTTTTTTAATTAATACATGATTGAGTGATCAGTTTGAAAAAATATATAAATTTTGATATAAAAAAAATTAGTTTGGGTAATATTCAAATTCAATTAAGGAATTTATTTTGATGAATTATGGAATATATGAAATAAATCAGTTTTTAATATATTATTAATATTAAATAATTATTATTAAATATTAATGATCACATAAATTTTATGATATTAAATATAATTTTCATAGTGGTTAGAAAAATACTTATTTTCAAAAACCCAACATTTCATAAAAAATTTCGGTTCGACATTTAAAAGTAAAAATTACAATATTAAAAAAATTATTTAGGTAAAATGTATATTATTTTTGGAATTTGAACATCAGAATTATCCAATGGTGAATGTTTCATAATTTTCTGAGATAGTCAAATTTGTTTGTAAAAAAATAATACCATAAAAGTATACTTTTTGTATTATGACATCATATTGACCAAAATGTGTTGTGTTAAATACTATAATGTGTATCTACAGAAAAATATATTTTTCCAATATAAAATACTGTCATTTCTAGTTTATTTGATTAATTTTACATATCCATTCTAAATCCTCCAAAACATGTAATATATTTTAATGTTTTAAAGTCATTTCTACAGGAGTACGACACACCTCCATATAAGAAATGTAATTATATTGTTATATATAAAAATTTAAATTATAAAATAATGAAATATAATACAATTTTATATATACCATGTCGAAAAAACCTAGGATGGTTTGTGGGTTTGATATTTTATTATGTAGAGTCCAAAACCTAAATAATAAATAAATCCCGCTCTTTTCCTATATATACCCACCCATGCTCCCATTTAACATCACTAAAACTATTTGGAGCATATAAATGTCCATACCTACCATATATAGAGTCATATAGGTTCCTCATTTCTCTCTATAATCCCCTCCCAATTGTTTGGAGTGACACACTAATGTAAGGGATCCTCACCCTCTTCTGGCCTTTTCAATTAAAACATTTTCTTTGAAAATAGACTTCTTAAAATAAATTTGTTATACTTTATATACTATATAATGATTCCATTTCTATACAATTTATGTTATATGAATGATATGTCATTTTTTATATCTTACTTTGACCCTTAACTAAGCCATTACCATATCAGAATTTCATAAGTATCTTCCACTCTCCTCTTTCTTTCATGTACGTCTTTTTGGTATGTCAAAAAATTATTTTATTTATGTTTTGATATATAATTAAAACATCCAATTACTATAAATTTAATTTATATATAATTATATATTCCTTTATCTATATTTAATCATTCCATAATCCTTTATGTACACCCATTACTATGCTAAAATGTTGTAAATGATTTATCTCTTCTAATTTCCAATCAAGAAATTATTTAATGTTTAGAATCCTAAATTCCATTTCAATATATTGGGATATTTTCTAAAATATTACAATTAATATAAATTTAAATTATTAATTATTTTATCCTCCTTACATTATCATTAATCCTCCCCTAATCCTTTATGTACACATGTTACTATGCTGAAATATTGTTATGATTCTCTTCTTCATCCAAGTTTCATCATTATATTATGCTTTTTGTTTAAAAATTTATAGTTTTGGGAAATTATATTTAATGTACCTATTACATCCCATTTTACTTTTATTCTATTAGATACCCCTTTATCTCCCATAAACCAATTTTTATGAAAATTTATGGGAGGCTATTATATGGCCAAAATTTCACACTATCTTCCATGCCCAAAACATTGTGTAGTGAATACGATACCAATTTCCTATCAAGGGTGATTACATTTATGTATATATAATTTTTATTTTGGAATTACATATATGTATTATACACTCCATAATCATGGTGTATATTATAATGATGATTTAATCCATGTTATATGATCTACACGGTTCGAATAAGAATGTGAATGAACTTTACGTGATGGGTTCACCTAGATAGAACTCTAATGCATTGGGAAATGTTTAGTATCATGATATGCCATGTTTATACAAGGATTGAACCTAATTTACTTATGGGACTTTGTCCAAAATTATTTTTGGTGGTTTAGCCTTGACATATGTTTAACTATTCAATGTCTTATGTTGTTTCCTCGTTTCCCATGTTAGGATTATCATTCAATACCTTAATTTTTTATTCATGTTCCATTTATGCTCAATTGACATGTCTATTGTATATAATGTTTTATCTTCTTCATGTTATTCATTTAATAATCCCTTAATAGGATGTATAGAAGAAACCTTACTTCTTCCCAATATTATCTAATACATCAATAAAAAGGTATTGAATTTTAGAATAATTTTAAGGATGTTTTTAATAAAGTTGTTGTATCCCAAGTTTAACTATTGTGTTATGTACATAATTTCAAATGAAACTAGTCTTATCAATCATTTGAGTTGTTTTGAGTGTGTTTTTATTTAATAAATCATTTATTAATGGGAAATACATAGAAATTTTATTATATAAGTTCTGTTCAGATGACTGTGTCATCTTATAGTTCTTGAATTTTGTTTATAAATATGGAAAATAAAAGTATGTGTCTTTGTAACAATTTCATCACTGGGGAAAGATGATGGTGAAGAATCACTTTCATCTTCCATGGATTAATGATTAATTTGATCAACTATAAGGATTTAGGTGGTTATTAATGATTTATATTTTTTCGGGATATCATTAGATGTTTTTGCTATATGATGATAGATCAAATATATTTTTATGACATCATTATAGGAATTAAAAGTTTTTTGAGATGTTTCTCAATTTTATAAATATCAAAAAATGTTATTGGGACTGATTAATTATATGTTTTCATAGTTTTTGAACTGATTTATGGTGGTTATCAATGAATACATCCTTGTGTAATCTATGTTTTATTAAGAACACATAGATAATATATGAGATGTTTTGGAAGTAATTTAAAAATAATAGATATTGGAGATGTTTTTTATGTGTAATTTTTGTTCACATTACCTTAATTTCATGGGTATTTCGTGTCCTAACATGGTGTAGCTATCGATACTTTGAAGATCGAGGGTGTTTTTTTATTGGGAATCCCTCAAGAATATTACAAAGGAGAAGTGTTTACCTAAACAAGAAGAATATTACTTTAGATTTATACTCATGGTATCTCATATTATGTCTCCCATGAATGTGTTGAACATAAAATATTATGTTTTCTTATGTAATGATTAGTTATAGGTGTTCTTTTAGAACCATAATGAGTAGATGGTAAGTGCAAAATTTATTTGTTTTTCAGAATGGGGAGTTCAGTATGAGGTATTCTATAATGTTTCACATATTATATTAGGATGTTTCATGATGTAATAGATGAATATTTTTTCCCTATGTGTATCCATATTTATTTCCACATTAATTTATCTATTCCATAAATGTTCCTGAGTTGTAAATGGTTTTTGTTTTCCATGATGTTATGAACACACCACCTCATTAGTGATAATATTATGCTTTTCACTAATAAAAAGAGACTGATGTATGTCTTTTGAAGTGTTATAGGAATTTGTAACAATGATAGTTTATGAAATTACTTTAATACTATTACTTTATGATATTCTATAACCATAGAAAGTGTAATGTTGTGGTTGATGTGATAAGTATAAATTCAAATTTTGATCATATGCTTGAATATAGATATTCCTAGTATGATATAAAATAACTGTATATGATGCATATATATATGGGAGAGTTTCATGGTATATGGTTACTTGTTTAGATGACTATAAAATCATCCTTGGTGTTGTGGGCGGAGTCCTATGTAGGAGCTTCCAAGGTGAATGTTTGGTAGAATCTAATTATCTATAGGGACGATACTAATAGTTAGAAGAAGTTGATCATCACTAGGTCTCGTTATAAGGAAGTATTTTCATCCCATAAAAGGTTAATGATTTGGTTATCAATGAATTATATATCTCACCTTTATTAGTACATTATAGCATGAAAATTTGTAATATTATATAATAGGTCAATTTTGGTGGATAGGGTTGTAGTCCTTAGTTCAAAAGTTTACTTCTAGATGTCTAGTATTCCAGAAGATAAAGGATAAACACTGTGTTCCAAGTGGTCTAATTCAAACATTATATGTTACCTAGTAGAAGTGTGAGGTAATCGTGTTAGTTTTTTTCCTTGGTTTACCTAAAGGTTATTGAGAATATTATATTACATGGGTGTGAGTGCACCATTTGATGAAATAAAAACACTTTTTAGCAATCAAAGAGTTGATCTCAGTGTAGGTTTTCTTGAGTTAGTACCTAGAGGAGGTGGTGAGTGTTGAGTCAATAAGGTTTCCTTATGACTTTTATATTCCTTCATGTTTTAAAAATCCCAAACAGTCATCCTTAAAGAAAATTTCATTTTCATATGTTTTATCTTCAGAAGGAAAATTTTCCAACCCCAAGGAAATTTATCCTTACCATGATTTCATTGTTTATATTATATTTATAAAATTTGGTTTCTTATCCAAAACCTCGGAATCATATATATACATAGATATAGTTCATTCTGTTTTCAAGATCTGAATTCAGGCATCGAGTTCTCTGAATTTAGACTCTGAACTCTTATGAGTTTTTACTCCATGTTCTCTGAATTCAGACTCCAAATTCTTATAACTTCTAACTCTGAGTTCTCTGAATTCAGACTCCTAACTCTTATGAGTTCATACTCCGAGTTCCCTAAATTCAGACTCCGTACTCTTATGAATTCAGACTCTAAATTCTTCTAAATCTTATACTATGAATTCTATAGAATTCAGGTTCTGAATTCTTTTGAAGACATAATCTTAATATTCATATATTATAAACATCGAATGGTTTTTGGTCAGAATCCGAACATTCATTTTTTCCTTAGTCCCCAAAAAATGAATTTGGTTAAGCATCATATTTTTACTTACTCTTGTTGTGGTTATAAAATAATGTCGTCCTTTCTGATTCTAACCAACCATTGTTTGAGTGACCTGTGTATAGGTCCCTCTGATATTCAAGGAAAAATATGGCAATTAGTGGAGGGAGCCAACTGTTAAAGATGTTCCAATAAATAGGATCTCATTTGAATGAGATCAACATTGTTCTATGAATCTTGAGATTACATAATGCTGAAGTGATTTCTAGAGAGAGTTTTTCATGCTTTGTGTATATTGAAAATCTTGTTCAGAATTGATTCATGCGACGCTTAATGTTGCTATGTACATTCGGGGGCTTCTGTGGATAGGAAGACAGAGGTGCCAACTACCTTGATGTTGAGGTCTTGCGGGGATATCAAGACAGACTCTGATCTTCATATCGAGGGCATACCATGGTGTGGGTGAGACCGACTTTCTTGAAAGTATTATTCAAGGTAACTTTATTCAAGGTTGTTGGATACCCTTATCTTTGGGTTAAAAGATTTAATTCATGTTACCTGTATTGTTTCAAGTTTTTTTTGCATTTTGATTTTTGAGGAATTTATAACTATATTATAATTTATTATACTTTTACACTATGATTTGTAAGATTCTATACGTTTTAAGGTAGAATCATTTTATTGTAAACTTTTGTAATGTTTCATTTCTGGAATCACTTTTTCCGAATTACATTCTATGAATCAGATTTCTGGAATCAAGCATGTTTGTTGAACTAAGAGGTCTTGAGAATTTACCTTATTTAAATTTGTTAAACATTACCATCTTTAAAAGATACAAAATAATTTTTAATGTATACAATTCACCCCCATCTTTTATTTTTATCATCTAAATCATTATAACGATACTACAATCAGTATCATTTAGATCATACAATTGGTATCAGAGGAGGTTTGTGAAATACTTATATTGACATATTTGTTTTCATGCTCATGTTCTATTGTTTTATATCATCCTTGTTTAAAAACATTATTACTGGAAAATTTTGTGTAGTGAGTTTTTCTCTTAAGATGTTAGGAATGAATTTTGGTACCATAGACAACATAAATAATACTAGACCACCTATTTTTTATTTGAATGATTAAAAATATTGGAGAGATCTTATGAAGATATTAATTTTCAATACTGGAGTAGATAAATTTTTTATTCTTACTATAGGATATAAAATCCCTGACAAGGATGTTAGTAATTTCACCAACCAAGAAAAGCATGAATATCAACTGAATTTTAATGTACACAATACATTACACAGTTTTATGACTAGAAATATATATAGCCAAATTGAATCTTGTGAAGAAAAAAATTGTATTTGGAAGAAGCTTGAAGTTACACACTGTGGAACTTGCAATGTTAATGAAACTAGAAGACCCATTCTCAAAGATGAATATCATGGTTTCTATATTACTTATGGAGAACCCATATATAAGGTTCCAAAAAGATTCATGACTATTGTTAATAGTTTACAATCTATGGGTGAGAAAGCATTAGATGATGATTCTATTGTGGAAAAAATCATAGACACCATGCCCAATGAGTGGGAATCCAAGAGAACTACTATTTATGAGAATTGAAAGGTTACTCAGATTTCTCTTGAGGAACTTTTTGGAACTCTTCTTCAACATGAAACTAGAATTAAGAGGGATTCTGATAGTATTATGAAAAACAATCGGAATGGAAGTGTTTCTTTTACAACAACTTTATATCATATGGAAGCCATGACTCTTGAGTGAGTTACTGTATCTAAATATAATAAGGTTTTCATTCAATCTGAATCTAGTGGAAGTGAATCTTAAAAAACGAGTTAGCCTATATTTCTCAATGTATTAACAAGATTTTTTGTATAGAAGAACTATCAATCCAGATACAAGAAGAATGAAATGAAAGATATGAAATATTTTTGTAACACCCCAAGATTTTATAAAAAATATTCCTTTTAATTTTATTAATGTCTTGTGTCGTACGCTACACCAAAAGGAGCTTGCAAAACATGCATCCCTGACTTGCCTTTCATTACACGCAATCACGACCTTCCTCGATAGCGTGTGTAGTACGCAATACCGAGTTTCACTAAACGAGATATTATTATAATATTATTATGAACTAGCCGTTATGAATAGTAATACCGACTTTTTGAAATTTTATAAATTTTATCTTTCAAAATGGACTTCATTTTTGGATTCAGAATATCTAAATTAGCTGAGGGTGAAATTTTGGTACTTTTCGAATAACTTTCATATTCTGATGAATAGTTAAAATTACTAAATTTTAATTAAAAACAACTTTTTTAATCGAAGTAATTAATAGTGATAAATAATTAATTTGAGTGTTTTTAAAGTATATTTAGAATATATTTTTACAATTTAATACAATTTTGGTCATTGGATGTAATTTCACATTTAAACCTGACATAAACAAGTGTCAATATTTTGATAGTTATTATCTCTTAAAAAACGCGCTATTTGTTTTGATGACGGGAATTAATTTTTAAATTAATTAATTTAACTTATATGTTTTGAATTTGGTAAAATAGACATCATTTTTGAAATCATAATATCAAATATATCTTAGGCCTAATTTTTGGTATTTTTCTTTAAACATTCATTTTTTTGATGAATATTGAAACCACTAAGTGGTAGTTAAAAAACTGAATTTTTCATAAAACTTAATTTTACCACTTCTGTGAGTGTAATTTAGAAAATCCTAGAGACACAGTTAATATCACGAACTAAAATTTGGTAAAATGAGATGAAAATATTTTTTGGTAAATAGTTACTTTTTAATTTTTTTACCACGGTTAAAAGTAAATAGGGTAATTAAGGGTAAAAATGATATTATTATTACCCTAACACATGTCCTAATTCTATTTTATAAGTGTAATTCGGCCAAAACCAACCTCAGGAATAAAATATGACCATTTAGGCCCACTTGGATTAGATTAGGACATTTATTATTAATTTATTTAAAGTAGGGTTGAAATAGTTAAAATAAATGTTTAATAACCAATTCATTTTTTATATAGGGATATACATAAGATAAATTCGACTATAAATATTAATTAGAAAAATAAAAATATTTCATACATAATGGTATTTTATTTGTAATTTTTAAACTTAGTATAATTTAATTTATTTATGACACAATGACGATGTTGTAATTATCTTATTAATAAAATATTGACATAATTGATGTTATAAATACCAAAATAAATGCAATTTGAGATTTTTTATTAATTACACTAATTTTATAGGTTAATATGACATGTTATTATTGATTTAGGTAACTTTTTTGGAACTAATAATTCTGTTATGATTTTCAAAGAAAATCAATTACCAAATAGTGTCAAAATTGACATCAAATAGTTTAAAAAAAATATTATATTATTAAATGTTATTTTATTCCTAAAAATATAAGGTTCGGAAAACATAATTAGATAAGTTTATATATATTAATAATAAACAACTTGGGGTTCGTTTGTCTTGTTATAGTAAGTTTATTGACCTTATAGTGTAAGAAAACAAGAAGACATGGTAAAAGAAAAATTATTTAACTTAAAGTGAAATCTAAATGATAAGGTTAAAATAGAAACCTAAACTTGTCTAAATTCTATTGGATGATAGGATTTCTACCCCTACCCACCTTAGCTTCAAAATAACTCAATTTTGAGCTATTAAAAACCGAATATAACTTTATAATAAAATAATATTTTTAGTTTTTCCTATGATGCCCCTCTCCTCCCTTATAAAAGGGCACCTCTTCCCTCTCTTCCTCGCACCATTTTGAGCCTTGAAGCTCAGCCAACCCCTGAAAAATTCACTTCTCCACTTCCCTAGAAACATCCTAGAGTTCCTGGTCTTCTTCAAAGACCAATTTTAGTGCCCTAAGAGGAGGTCTCATAGAGGCACTTCAAAGAAGAGTTAATGTCCGTTACTGATTCTTTCAACTTTATTTCTTCTTCCACTTCTTCTTATTAGGTTGTTTAATTATGAAGTAATAACATATATATCACTCATATACTGATATGTTATTATAAGTATGAAACAGCCCTATTTCAATATCTATCCATCCTACGGAAAAAGAAATCACCGCGGGTGCGTACGTACGAAATACCGTCTCCACGTCGTGGTGTAATCTATTTTCCACCACCACCTTACTTGGATGGGTATAATGGTGTAAATAATAACTACAAATGATTATTGTAAAGTGATATTGATTATGTTATAGTATTCATACACTCCAATAAAATTCCACGATCATGGGAATGATATCATTGCCCGTGCATACGAAAGGAATACCGTCTCCACGATGCGATGAGATTCATTCTCAATGATTAACCATTCATAAATGATTATAAAGTATATATAAGTAATAATGAAATATATGAAATAATAATGATACTGGATTTATGTATATATATATATGTAATTCATCCAATTAATTCCATTCAATTCAACAAGGAAACGAAAACAACGTTCATGCATACGTACGACCTACCGTCTCCATGAACGGTGTATTTCTTTCCATTTATTGATCCATTATATATATGTATATTATGAATAAATATTATATATAAATCATGTTTTATATTCTGGAATTAATTAATCATGATCTAATTAATCATATGAATAATTACAAGTCAAAACACGGACGACAAATGAAATGATTTTACCCAAAACGCTCTTTAACATGGAATTTACAAAAGAACGGGTAATATATAGTCATAAGTGAAACATATATGATATCATAACAATGAATATGATTCTGTAATAAGTCAATGACATTATTTAAATCATTATACAGGATTTTAAGATACGTATGAAGCATATTGGACCTATGGTAAGGGATAATTTTTCAAATCTCATTTTTATCCTAGATTGCTTATTCGTAAATATATACTGGGGTTATTTCTATCATCCATGTCCACGTTTTATAAAAGTGTTTTCATGTATTTTTAAAGTCATTTTTACCCATTTTTTTAATTTTAATACATGGTATGTAAGGAATATTTCTTTTTTTTACGTCATGAGGTACTTTTTTGACATTTCTGGCAAAAGTACAAGAAGAATGTTTTTTAACTTGTATCGCACGAACAGCTTTTTACGGTTTTATAAAGCCTTGTTTTCATGAAGCATCATCAAAAATATTTCATGACTATTTTCAACAAAATCCTTTTCTTTTAAAATTGAATGACATTTTGTGAAATGAAAATGATTTTGAAGAAGAATGGATATTTTCCTCAAGAATTCATTTCATGTGTTTTATCAAAACCATTTTCCATCTAAGATGAAATTATTTCATATGTGTATGTTTCAAGTATAATGTCTCTATGATTTACATGATTTCACTTTTCTTATGATGAAATATCTATTTGTTTTATATGGATTATGTGATGATGATATGATGTTTATGAAAGCCATTTTATTCTTTGGGTTATGATGAATGTTTTATCTTTATGTTGTGGCACAAGTAAGAGTGATTTAATTATGAGATGGGTGGGACCTATTTCTCCCTCCAATTCATTGGGTAAAGATTTATATCTCATGAGATAGACATGGATGGAACGGTAAGTTAATCCGGTTCAGTGTTACATGACTAAAACGAGGAGTGAACTCGATTCAGGAAGGGACTTTGTCCACTAAGATGGTCATGGCAGTAATGCCTTGGCTACTATGAAAAACATTACATGTGCTTAATGGATGCCACAATTACATGTTTTATTTCCATGCTATTTCATCATGATTTATGTACCATTATGATCTATTCCTTATGTACTTCCATGTTTTATGTCGTTGCTCAAGATTCTGATGTTTAAACATTATGTTCATGTTTTTCAGTTCAAATGTATATGGTATGTTTTATATTATCCATGCTTACCCTTACAGATCATTTGAGCTCACCCTTTTTTTGTTTTATTTTCCCCCAAGATTAAAAGAAAGGTTTTAGGTAAGGAAAAAAAAGTGGAAGATCTTTATGGGAGATGTTGAAGATCTTTCACCGTGATTAGAAGATTACGTTACAATTTTCCAAAGACACTAAACTATTACAGTCCTTGTGTGTATGTTTTTTTATGTATTATGTATTCCAAAAAAGTAATGTAATGTCCATGTACGTCATGTTTCAGGTCTCTACAGTTGGTATCAGAGGAAAGGTTTAGTCAACCTTTGGAAACTAGGATGCGAGAACTTTAGTGAGATCTCCAGAGATATTTCAAAGGAATGTCTAGGGATGTCCCTAAGGTTAAGTATAAGTATAGGCTATAGTCCCGGAATTATGGTAACGATCATTGAATTAAACCTAAGATTTTAGATACTGAAGGTACCCCCCTTTATTAGGTTTTTTTCCCTAGCATGATTTTTTCCTCTCACACTATTCTTTTTGGGTTTTAGACGATGGATGGAACCCGAAGGAACCCTGTTGATCAATATAGTGGACAATGAAATGATTGTCCTCATGAACAAACAAATGTTATGGGAGATGGAGTGCAAAATCATATTTCTATACTTACAAAACCTATGAATCATTCTGGACTTCCAAATGAGCAGAGAAGGGAACAATATTCTATTGAGTCCTTCATGAGGAAACATCCACCTTCCTTCAGTGGGTCTTCTGATCCACTTGTTGCTGAACAATGGATCAGTACCACTGAAAAGATATTTTCAGTTCTTCAATGTTCTGAACATGATAAATTCATCTTAGCAGTTTATCGTTTGGAAGGTGAAGCTGATCAATGGTGTAATCTTATCAAGAATACAAGGACAAGAGATGAGATTGAGTCCATGGAGTGGGATGAGTTCAAGAACTTATTTTTCAATAAGTACTTTTCTCGTATTCTTCAAACAAAGATGGAGAAGGAGTTTCTTGAACTAAAGGAAAAGGATGATGAATCTGTTGGTGTATACGAAGAGAATTTTACAAGGCTTGCAATGTATGCATCTGGCTTTATCATCCAACCTGAAAGTAAAGTTGATTGATTCTTTAGTGGCTTAAAACCAAATCTTCGAAGGGCATTAGATATAAGTGACTTCAGTAGCTATGAATAAATTGTGCGTTGTGCTATCAAGGTAGAAATGGAAGTTGGTGTTACTTATCCATCTCATAGTTTTGACACGAAATGAAAGATGGAGTTCAAGGAGAAATCTCTGAATAATGGTGAAAAGAATATGAATGTTTCCTTATGCTCAAAGTGTGGAAAGAAGCATGGTGGATATTGTCTTAAAGGTAATAGAAAATGTTTTAAGTGTGGAAAATAAGGTCATCGAATAGCTGAGTGTCGAAGAAATGGAAAAAGGGTTTCTAATGATGTGAATAAAGAAAAGACTACAGAGAAAGCACCACTAACACTTCAATTCTTCAAGTGCAAGTAAATGGGGCATTATGCTAATAAATTCCCTAATCCAAGGGTTAGTGATGATCGACATGATCAACCACTTAAGACAAAGGACAAAGGGAAGTCACATGTGATCACCATTGGTGGTGGTGAATATGACAACGATGTGGTGGAATGATTAAGTTTTTATGTAATGGGATTCAAAAATAATGTTGTATATAGTATCTTGGAATATTGGAATATTTATGTATTGGTCTATTGTGGTTTTCAATAATTTTATGGAACCGGTAACCAAGGAAAGTGATTGAGATATTTGTGGAAAAAAAGATGATATGCACATAATGAAGGGATAAGGAGAAAATGAAATGTTTGACAGTATTCATGAGATCATGACTGATATAAGGAAATAGTTATATCATGGTTTGAGGTTTTGGTATGTGAAAAGAGTTAACTTTTGACAGCACTCATGTTTTCACTAAGATTCAATGGGTATTCATTTTTCAAGAGAATAAATGATTAAGGCCTTCGAATGTTTGGAATGTGACCAACAAGACATATCTCATGATATATGGGGATCAAAGATGGTATTAACATGCTTGTTATATGAACTCTTTAGTAATTGTTTTCACTATAATATGAGATTAGACAACAGTATTTTGGATAAGCCTAAAGATTGGAAAGGATTATGTTGGACATAAGTTATTATTGTTTAAGGATAGCACTTTTTTTGATATTATTGATAGAATGTTATAGTAATGTAATTTTAAAAAAAGGACAACCTACAGGACGAGCGACAGCCCATCGCGTCGGACAAGGATGTGGGAATCGAACCAACAACCGAAGTGTGACTGGCCTTTATTGCCTACCACTGGCCTACAGGATGTCCCTGTTTATTAGAAACTAGTTTTATTATATTAAGCAGTATGATATATGAAGTATAAGTCCATTTTAGGAACCATATATGATTAATCTCACTATAGATCGACTTATGTATATTTAATAACTTGTGCTAACATTTTGTTTGAGACAAATGGAATGAACCATCATTCTATCACATGATCTTGTAAAACTTCAAAAATAACAAATTCAACTTCATTTATTTAAGAGATGAAGTGGAAATTGTTCAAGGAACTAACAACAGTGAGATTGTACCAAAATAAAGTAAGTATTTATTCTAATTCAAATTCTTCAACTTTAGGGAATTGATCTTGAAAACCAAAAATGTTTTCCTAGTGCCCTTATATCTGATTAATCAGACGGTACCCAAGATCATCACAAATTTATGGCTTTGTGATTGTTGGATTTTTCATAGCCATGTTCTCTACAACTCTCCATAAGAACTTGATGGTTATATTTTTCTTCCATATCCATATTTTCATCTATGTTCTCCTATGTGGTAACTCAGTGATGAGTTAATTTGGGCAACCATTACGTTTCATACTTTAGTTTTTAAAGTCATGTTTAGGTATTCCTTTATTACGATGTGGGTTTCTATTAAATAAAACTTTCGAGTAGTAAACCATTTATAACCCCGACGAATTTCGAGGGTGAAATATATTTTAAGGGGGGTAGAATGTAACACTCCGAGATTTTATGAAAAATATTCTTTTTAATTTCATTAATGTCTTGTGTTGTATGCTACACCTAAATGAGCTTTCACAACATGCATCCCTGACTTACCTTTCATTACACGTAATCACGACCTTCCTCGATAGCGTGTGTAGTATGCAATACCGAGTTTCACTAAACGAGATATTATAATAATATTAATATGAACTAGCCGTTATGAATAGTAATACACACTTTTTGAAATTTTATAAATTTTATCTTTCAAAATGGACTTCATTTTTGGATTCGGAATATCGAAATTAGCCTAGGGTGAAATTTTGGTACTTTTCGGATAACTTTTATATTCTGATGAATAGTGAAAATTACAAAATTTTAATTAGAAACTACTTTTTTAATCGTAATAGTTAATAGTGATAAATTATTAATTTTAGTGGTTTTAAAGTATATTTATAATATATTTTTACAATTTAATACAATGTTGGTCATTGGATGTAATTTCACATTTAAACCAGACATAAACAAGTGTCAATCTTTTGATAGTTATTATCTCTTAAGAACACGCTATTTGTTTTGATGACGAGAATTAATTTTTAAATTAATTAATGTAACTGATATGGTTTGAATTTGGTAAAATAGATATCATTTTTGAATTCATTATATCAAATATAGCTTAGGCCTAATTTTTGGTATTTTTCTGGAAACTTTCATTTTTTTGATGAATAGTGAAACCACTAAGTGGTAGTTAAAAAACTAAATTTTTCATAAAACGTAATTTTACCGCTTCTCTGAGTTGAATTTCAAAAATACGAGAGACATGATTAATATCAAGGACTAAACTGTGGTTCAATGAGATGAAAATAATTTTTGGTAAATAGTAACTTTTTACTATTTTTACCATGGTTATAAGTAAATAGGGTAATTAAGGGTAAACATGATATTATTATTACCCTAACACATGTCCTAATTCTATTGGATAAGTGTAATTCGGCCAAAAACAACCTTAGGAATAAAATATGACCATTTAGGCCCACTTGGATTAGATTAGGACATTTATTATTAATTTATTTAAAGTAGGGTTAAAATAGTTAAAATCAATGTTTAATAACTAATTCATTTTTAATATAGGGATATACATAAGATAAATTCGATTATAAATATTAATTAGAAAAATAAAAATATTTCATATATAATGGTATTTTATTTTTAATTTTTAAACTTAATATAATTTAATTTATTTATGACACAATGACGATGCAGTAATTATCTTATTAATAAAATATTGACATAATTGATGTTATAAATAAAAAAATAAATGTAATTTGAGACTTTTTATGAATTAAACTAATTTTCTAGGTCAATATGATATGTTATTATTGATTTGGTTAACTTTTTTTGAACTAATCATTCTTTTATGATTTAAAATTAAACAATTACCAAATCGTGTCAAAATTGACATCAAATAGTTTTTAAAACAAATATTATATTATTAATTGTTATTTTATTCCAAAAAATCTAATGTTCGGACAAATGACTTATATAAGGTTATAAATATTAATAATAAACAACTTGGGGTTCATTTGCCTTGTTATAGTTTGTTTATTAACCTTATAGTGTAAGAAAACAAGAAGACACGGTAAAAGAAAAAATATTTGACTTAAAAGTTAAATCTAAATGATAAGGTTAAAATATAAACCTAAACTTTTCTAAATTCTATTGGATGATAGGATTTGTACCCATACCCACCTTGGCTTCTAAATAACTCAATTTGGATCTGTTAAAAACCGAATAAAACTTTATAATAAAATAATATTTTTAGTTTTTCCTAAGGTTCCCCTCTCCTCCCTTATAAAAGGGCACCTCCTCCATCTCTTCCTCAGACCGTTTTGAGCCTTGAATCTCGGCCAAACCCTGCCAAACTATCTTCTCCACTTCCCTAGAAACATCCTAGAGGTCCTGGTCATTTTCAAAGTCCAATTTTAGTGCCCTAAGAGGGGGTCTCAAAGAGGCGCTTCAAAGAAGAGGTAATGTACGTTACCGATTCTTTCAACTTTATTTCTTCTTCCACTTATTCTTCTTAGGTTTTTTCATTATGAAGTAATAAAATATGTATCACTCATATACGGATATGTTATTATAAGTAGGAAACAACCATATTTCACCATCTATCCATCCAACGGAAAACAAAATCAACGCGCGTGCGTACGTACAGAATACCATCTCCACGCTGTGGTTTAATCTATTTTCCACCACCAACTTACTTGGATGGGTATAATTGTGTAAATAATAACTATATATGATTATTGTAAAGTTATATTGATTCTGTTATAGTATACATAAACTCCAATAAAATTCCATGATCATGGGAACGATATCATCGCTCGTGCGCACGTACGGAATACCGTCTCCACGACGCGATGAGATTCATTCTCAATGATTAAACATTCTTAAATGATTATAAAGTATATTCAATAAGTAATAATGAAATATATGACAAAATAATGATACTGGATTTATGTATAGATATATGTAAGTCATCCAATTAATTCTATTCAATTCAATGAGGAAACGAAAACAACTTCCATGCGTACGTATGACCTACCGTCTCCATGAATGGTGTATTTATTTCCATTTATCGATCTATTATATATATGTATATTATGAATATATATTATATATAAATCATGTTTTATATTCTGGAATTAGGTAATCATGATCTAAGTTATCATATGAATAACTACAAGTCAAAACACCGACGACAAATGAAATGATTTTACCCAAAACGCTCTTTAACATGGAATTTACAAAAGAATGGGTAATATAAAGTAATAAGTGAACCATATATGATATCATAACATTGAATATGATTCTTTAATAAGTCAATTACATTATTTAAATCATTGTACAGGAGTTTTAGATACATACGAAGCATATCGGACCAAAGGTAAGGGATAATTTTACAAATCTCATTTTTATCCGAGATTTCTTATTCATAAGTATTTACTGGGGTTATTTCTATCATCCATGTCCACATTTTATAAAAGTGTTTTCGTGTATGTTTAAAGTCCTTTTTACCCATTATTGACTTTTACTACATGGTATGTAAGGAATTTTTCTTTTGTTTACGTTATGAGGTACTTTTTTGACTTTTCCGGCAAAAGTACGAGAAGAATGTTTTTTTAACTTGTACGAAACGAACAGATTTTTACAGTTTTATAAAGCCTTGTTTTCATGAAGCTTCCTCCAAAATATTTCATGACTATTTTAAACAAAATCCTCCTATTTTAAAATTGCATTCCATTTTGTGAAAAGCAAATGATTTTGAAGAAGAAATGATATTTTCTTCAAGAATTCATTTCAAGTGTTTTATCAAAACCATTTTCCATCTAAGATGAAATTATTTCATATGTGTATGTTTCAAGTATAATGTTTCTATGATTTACATGCTTTAACTTTTCTTATGATGAAATATCCATTTGTTTTATATGGATTATGTGATGATGATATGATGTTTATGAAACCCATTTTATTAGTTGGGTTATGATGAATGTTTTAAGTTTATGTTGTGGAACAAGTAAGAATGATTTCATTATGAGATGGGTGGGACCTATATATCCCTCAAATTCATTGGGTAAAGATTTATATCTCATGAGATAGACATGGTTGGAATGGTAAGTTAATCCGGTTCAGTGTTACAGGACTGAAACGAGGAGTGAACTCGATTCAGAAAGAGACTTTGTCCACTAAGATGGTCATGTTAGTAATGCCTTGGCTGCTATGGAAATCATTAAATGTACTTAATGGATTCCAAAATTACATGTTTTATTCCCATGCTATTTTATCATGATTTATGTACCATTATGATCTATGCATTATGTACTTCCATGTTTTATGTCGTTGCTCAAGATTTTGATGTTTAAACATTATGTTCATGTTTTTAAGTTCAAATGTATATGGTATGTTTTATTTTATCCATGCTTACCCTTACTGAGCATTTGAGCTCACATATTTTATGTTTTACTTTCCCCCTGGATTAAAAGAAAGATTTTAGGTAAGGAAACAAAAAGCAGAAGATCTTTATGGGAGACGTTGAAGATCATTCACTACGATTAGAAGATTACGTTATAATTTTCCAAAGACACTAAACTATTACGGTCCTTGTGTGTCTGTTTTTGTTATTTATTATGTATTCTGAAAAAGTAATGTAATGTCCATGTACGTCAGGCTTCAGGTCTCTACAATTTTGAAGTCACATGTTATGAATTCAAAACAGCTGGACATATAAGATCAGATTGTCCTGTGCTTAAGAGAAAGGAAAGAAAGGAAAATCATTCTCAGATAAACAAAAAGAAGTACTATAAAACTAAATCTAAGAAAGTCTTGAAAGCTAAGGAAACCTGGAGTACCAATGGTGGATACTCTTCAAATGAATCATTAGATTACAATTCTTCTAAAAAGAAGATTCTTGGTTTAGTAGCCAGACTAGCTATTAAAAATCATTTTCTAATGGATAAGGTACACAATGATGAATCCATGACCAATGTATATTTGAATGTTAATTATTACAATGATAAATATTATAACATTTATGATAAAGAATCATTTTATGATAAAGATAATACTTTACCTACCCATTAAGAAGTTTCTAGGTTTTCTAAGCATCTTGGGAATGAGAATTCAAAACTGAAAAAAATTATTGATAAAGAAAATTAGAGGAATAATATTAATAGAAAATAAATATCAGATCGCTTTAAAGATATTGATAAGAAAACCCTTTATTTTGAAAGTATTTAAAAAAATCCTGAGGAAGTAAATTCTGAGAAGGATAAACTTTCTAAGGATCTAGAAAATATAATTTCTAAGAAATTATTTTTCAAGCCAAACTCTACTTCTAAAACTAATGTTTTGGAGGACAGCAACTTATTAATTAGGTTGGAGTCAGAAATATTTTTCCTGAATAAGTGTTTGTCAAACTTTACCTAAGGTATGGAAAATTTTGATAAGATGTATTCTCAAATCCGACCTCTTAGGAATAATTAGGGTTTTGGTTATACAAGTTGAAAACTGATTTTTAGTAATAATAATTTTGTTCCTAAAAGTGGTCCATCATGTAATAAGTGTCTTTGTGGTGGACACTTGGAAAAAAGTTGTTCCTTAAACAAAACCCAGTCTTTAGGATATCATAATGTTTATTTTTCAAAGAAAATGTGGGTGCCTAAAATGTTTCTTTCTGAAATTTACGGATCCAAGAAAGTTTGGGATCCAAAAGTTTAACACTCTTATTTTTAGGAAAAAAAGATGGTGCCAACAGAAATATATGGTACATAGATACTAGATGTTCCCAACATATGACTTGTAACAAAAATTTCTTTGAAAATATTAGCAAGATGAAAGAAGGAAAAATAACTTTCAGAGATAATTCTAAGGGAGAAATTATTAGTATAGGTAACATTATTCTTCTTGGAAAAAATTTCATTTCAAATGTTTTACTTGTTAAAGGTCTTATGCACAACCTCATTACCATAAGTCAATTATGTGAGTAGGGTTACCTTGTGCACATTATAAATTAAAAATTCTTAGTAATCAATTCCAAGGAAGAGTTTATTCTTTCTGACCATAGGAAAGATAATGTATACACACTAAACATATAAGACCTTAGGAGATAAGACGTACCTTGTCTTAGTGCAATGGAAGATCATTTTTTGTTACAACATAGAAGGCTAAGACATTGTAACCTTAAGAACCTATGAAAACTCTCTATGGAAAGACTAATTAAGGATCTACTGGATCATAGATTTGATTCTTCCAAAGGATGTGATCATTGTTAATATGGAAAGAAACATAAATCAAGTTTTAAAGTATTTGGTGAAGTATCAACAACTGATGCATTACAATTAGTGCATATGGATCTTTTTGGTCATACACAAACTGGAAGTATTGGAGGAAAATATTATTTATTTGTCTTAGTTGATGAGTACACTAGATTTATGTAGGTTTATTTTCTAGATAAAAAATGTGAAGAATTTTTTATTTAATAATCTTTAGAGCCCAAGATAAAAATGAGAAAAATATTCCTTTGATAACTATTCATAGTGATCATGGAGGAGAATTTCGAAAATCAGATTTTGAAACTTTTCATAGTAGAAAAGGCATTACTCCTAACTTATCAGCACTGAGAACACCTCAACAGAATGGTGTTGTTGAAAGAAGAAATAGATTTCTTCAAGAGATAAAAGGATCCATGATGAGTGAGTATTCTATATCCAAACATTTTTGGTCACAAGCTGTAAGTATGACTTTTTATACTATAAATCAAGTTTTTATTAGACCTTTTATAAATAAAACCCATTATGAGTTATGGAATGGTAGAAGACGTAGACTTTCCTACTTCAAGGTTTTTTGTTGCTAGGTATTCATTTTGAATACTAAAGATAATCCATAAAAATTCGCACCAAAATCATAATAAAGAATTTTTTTCAGCTACTCCACAACTTCTAAGGCTTATAGAGTTTTCAATAAAAATACTAGTACTGTTGATGAAATAGTTCATGTCAAATTGGATGAAACTGATCTTTTTTGTAATCAACCTCAACCTACATCTTCAGATGTGTTTAGAAAAACTAATTATCAACCTTTTTTAGAATATCCTTTTGATAAGGAAAATTTCCAAGAAGATAATTTTGAAACATTTACCCCAGAAGATTTCCTACCCTATGTTGATGAACAGGTTTTAAAAAACCCAAATGAGTTGTTTCATTAGAATAATCCAAGTGATTGTATCACTGGTGATTTAAATCAACCTGTAAGAACAAGAAGTTCCTTAAGAAATGAAGTACAACACCTAGCATTTCATTCTCAATCAGAAAAAAAAAACGCACTGATGATGCTTTAGGTGATGATGATTGGATAAAATCTATATAAGATGAACTAAATTAATTCGAATGGAATAATGTCTAGACCTTGGTTGAAAGGCCTAATGAAACTTCTAATATTGGAGTAAAATGGATTTTCAGAAATAAGTGTGATGAAAATGAAATCATTGTAAGAATTAAAGATAGATTGGTTGTTAAAGGATATAATCAACAAGAAGGAATAGACTGTGATAAAACATATGCTTCAGTAGCTAGACATAAATCTATTTTTATTTTACTTGGCATACAACATTTTTAAATTTCAAACTTTTTGAAATGGATGTTAAATGTGATTTCCTTAATGGTTATGTTCAAGAGGATGTATTTGTTTAAAAACCTCCTAGTTTTGAAGATAAAAAACATCATGAACATGTTTTTAAACTTACCAAATATTTGTATGGAAATAAGCAAGACCCTCAAGCTTAGTATGATAGCCATATATGTTTTATGCTTCAAAATAACTTTGTTAAGTGAAATGTTGATAGAACCATTTTTATAAAGAAATATAAGAAAAATGTTTTAATTGTTCAAATGAATGTTGATGACATTATATTTGGTTCAACTCAACACTCTTTAACTGATTCCTTTACGGATCAAATGAAATATGAGTTTGAAATGAGTATGATGGGTGAGTTAACATTTTTCCTTGGTTTTCAAATTTCTAAAAAACCAGAAAGAATCTATATATCCCAACATAAGTATATTAAATATATCTTTAAAAAGAATGGATATGACAACACTAAGAGTATAAGTACTACCATTGGTACCTCAAATTCAATTGATCTAGATGAAGCTAGGAAACTAGTAGATCAAATATATTTTAGAGGTATGATAGGAAGTCTACTTTACATGATAGCTAGTCATCTAGAATTAATGTTTTCAGTATTCTTATGTTGAAGATATCAATAAAATCATATGTAAGTGAAAAGAATATTTCACTACATAATCGGAACCATGGATATTGGACTCTTTTATACTTCAAGAAATTATTTTGTTTTGAAATTTTTTTCTGATGCTGCCTTTAGTGGATGTAGAATGGATATGAAAAGTACATCCAGAACATGTCATTTCTTAGAGGATTCATTATTTTCCTGGTCATGCAAAAAAAAAACACTCAGTAGCGCTTTCCTCTACTAAAGCTGAATATGTAGCAGCTGGAAGTTGTTTTTATCAAGTGTTGTGGATGCAACACACACTCACAGACTATGGTATAAGTTTTAGCAAAACACAAATTTTGTGTGATAATACCAATTACATTTCTCTATGTAAAAACCCTCCACATCACTCTCTTTAAAAAAACATAGATATTAGGCATCATTTTCTTAGGGATCACACACAAAAAGGAGATATCATTCTTCAATTTATCAAAACACAAGATCAATTTGCTGATATTTTGACTAAATATTTTCAATCCGATAGATTCGAATACATTAACTAGAAGTTAGGAATGATAACTGTAAGGTAATATTTCTTGTTAACTTTTTGTTAAAACCTACCTCTTTACAGTAATAAACTCCTTTTTATAGGGGGAGTACATTATTTTGTTAGATTTAAAAAAAATTCATAGTCTAAAATTCTTCGTAGTCTAGAAATATTTTAGTTTTTTTTCTTCTTAATTTTTTGTAATGAATATTTTCTAAATTTCAGTAATAAAGATTTTCAAATTTTTCAGAATGAAGATTTTCTAAATATTCATAATGAATATTTTCTAAATTTTTGCAATAATGATTTTCTAAATTTTCATAATAAAGATTCACTAAATTTTCGTAATGAAGATTTTATATGTTTTTCATAATGAATATTTTCTAAAATTTTCATAGTTAGATTTTAAAAAAATCATAATAGAATTTTTAGCATCAAAAGATCATCGAGAATAATTTTTTCCTCGCAACAAATAATATTCCTAGAAATCTGAATGGTATGAAACATTCTTGATTTTTCGCAATCATCATTTATTGTTTTTATTTTTTATTTTCTTTTGTTATTTTTTTTGAGATTCTATTTTCCTTAAATCCGAATGATATCCTTTAAAACCTCAAAAGATCAGATTCTTCCAAAATTCCTAGCTCCTATCATCTAAACTGTTAGATCTTATAATGAAGTTTTCCTAACATTGGATCAATCAGGGATGTTGAATTGTCTCTTAAATTGTCCATATAAAGAACCCCCTGATGGTTGTCCCACATCGAAACTCAAGCCTTCGCGTGCTGAAGCTCTGCCCTTCTACTTAATCACGTTCTGAAATTCTTATATCTTGCTCAAATCTGAAAGTTTGTCGAAGAATCTTCTCAGAAAGAAATGTCAACTGTCAATCCAATCTCATAGTGGCAGGTTTATAAGGAAAGGATTGTACATCCAAATTTATTTTCCAAGTTTAATTCTATCATCTCAAATAATGTCAAGCTGAATTGATGGGAGAGTGTTTGTGTATCAAAACCAGGAGCTCATGATCTGGTATATCTAGACTTATTAGGTGAATTCTATGAGTCAACAAGTTTTTCCAATGAAGAAGGAAAAGAAAAATTTTCTTTTAAGTGCTATGGAAATACATATTCTTTATCTTATACCAAGGATGCTAGCTTGATTGGAGTTCTCTATAAGGGTGAGGCAGAGTTTTTCTCTCAAAAGCTGTTAGATGTCCAAGGAATCTATGTCAAGGTGAAGGTTATGGATTTCCTGGGTGTTTTAGATGTTAAGCCTCAAAAAATTGTTCACATATCTACAAATTTCAGGATTCCTGAATTGTGGGTTCAAGGATTCATCATTCTGAGAAAAGGAGACAAGGATACGTTGAATAAGAGTGACATGTATATTTTGGATTTCCTATGAACCTGAGAAAGATCAAATTGATTAATCATATTTTGATTACGATTGAGAATATAAAGAATGGAAATCTAAAGGCTCAAGTCTTTTTGTATCCATCAGTTCTTTCAAATCTGATTGTTCGATGCTTAGAGTCTTTTTAAATACCATGTAGTTCAAAAATAAGATATTGCAAAGTAATGCTTGTAAGTGATGATACTTTGAGAAGGATGAATGTTGTATTTTCAAAAGAATCTGAAGAATTTTATGATTCAACTGAGAAAAAATCTAAAGCCTTATCAAAGAAAAAAGAGGCCGCTGAGACCTATAAGAATACAGGAAGGAAGAGGAAGCTGAAGGAAGTATATGAGAATGAAAAAACTCCAACAACCAAGGAAACCCAATCTGCACCACCAAAGCCTAAGAAGAAAAAAGAATATCCTGATGAGGTAGTAGAAAAATGGAGAGAACAATAGTAGAAATAGAATTCAGGGGACCATAGATTTGGTTTGGATCCTGCTGAAGAATAATATTTAAATGAAAAGACTATTGATGAGATTGAAAATAAATCAAAAGAAAAGAAATAGAAGAATAAGATGACTGAAGAATATATTGTTCAATCTCTTCTAAAGGATACTGAGAAAGCATTTCAGAACATTCTGGTACCAGGATCCTTTTAGATATAAGCTTTACCTGAGACTTTGGGAATGAAATATGTGACATCAGAAAAAGATTTTGAAAAAGTAGTGTATGAAGAAGAAGAGGAAGAAAAATCCAGTGATGATATTGAAGATCTCATTAAGAAAGTTGAGGATATTCATGAGAAGTAAATACCTTCAAAAAAATTGTAAATCTGAACTTCTCAAGCCGAATCATCAAATATTACTACTCCTGGAATGGGTGAAGAGAAGTATGGAGAATAAGTGAATAAGATGTCTGAAGAAAAAAGTTCTAATCATGATTTCATTCATCTAGAAGATGCTAAGGCAGGAGCTGAGAAGGAAGAGATAAAGGAAGAAAAAATTGTTCAGTTGTCGGATAGTGAACATTAATTACTTGACCTAGTGGAATCCATTCCGAAGGATGATAATGGAAAATAGGTTGTAGTTGATACACCTACCAAGGATGCTGTAATGAAAAAGGATAATGGTGTCTCTTAAAAATGGAATGTTTCTCAGTTAGAAAAGGATCCCTCACTAAGAAAAATTTTAAATCTAGAATCATCCTCTCTGGGAAATGATTTCCTAGTATAGTCCTTGAAGAAGCATGTTGGAATTATCCCTATATTTCAAATAATTGACTATAGATTCCAGATGCTTCAACATAGTCTAAATCAAAAATCAGATTCAGTATACATGGTGATGGATAATTGTGTCAAGCTTGAAGCTGATTTCAAATCGTTTTTCGTAAATATGATTCCCATAAGAGATCCTGCAAGAATATGAGTAGTTTATCAATAAAAACAATACAAGACATGAGAAATCTTTATGAGTTCCAAGATAGTGTCATGGATGAATTTGACACAGAGGATGTGAAGATCAAGGCTCTCAGAAATAGCTTTGAGGAGAAGCTTACTATGGAAGAGAATTCTCATATTCAAAAGTGAAAGATCTGAATGGAAAGTTAAATTTAGTTGCTCAGATTTGGAAGAGAGAAAGGGATCTCTAGATTGAGATAAAGGAAAACTTGTCATGAAGGAAGAAGTATTGAAGGATTGGCAGTGGTTCTTAAGGCTCAAGAAGAACGAATCAAAGCCTTTGAAAGGAAATAATAGGATCATGATCAACTTCTCAATCGAGTAGAGGAAGATCACAAGGAACTCAAGAAGCTCAAAACTATTGTGAAGAAGTTGATGCGGAAGGAAAAGGAAGAATAAAATTATTCAATTCCCATATTTTGTTGTATTCTTTCCATGTAAATTTTTTTTCAATCATAATTAAATATTTGGGATGCACTTCATATATTTTTTTGTCTCGTACTAATATTTTATTTACTATAATTTCTTTTCCATTCCCATTAATCTTTTTTGAAAATCAAAAAGGGGCAGAAATGAATGTAAAAAATAATATAAATCCCATGTCAGGAAGTGTTTTCATTATAAAGATTTTCATATTCAAGGTAATGAAAAATATCATTCCGGAAATCAGAAGACGATCCATACTGGTTTCAATGCCTAAGGGGGATATAGTCGTATTCATCATTTCCCATGTGTTAGGGGAGATATGTATTATTTTGAAATTCTTGAAAAATATTTTTTATGTCCTTATAATCTTTTTCGTAAGGATTGTTTGTGATTTCCAAAAAGGGGGAGATTGTTGAGTCAATAAGGTTTCCTTATGAATTTTCCATTCCTTCTTGTTTTGAAAATCAAAAAAGTCTTCCTTAAAGCAATTTTCTTTTTTCTATGTTTTATCTTCATATGGAAAATTTTCCTTCCCCAAGGAAATTTATCCTTACCATGTTTTCATTTTTCATATTCAAAGTATAAAATTAGGATTCATATCCAAAACCTTAGAATCATATATATGCTTAGATATAGTGCATTCAATTTTTAGGATCCAAATTCAGGCTCCGAGTTCCTTGAATTCAGACTCTAAACTCTTATTAATTTAGACTCTGAGTTCTCAGAATTCAGACTCCGAACTCTTATGAGTTATGACTCTGAGTTCCCTGAATTTAGACTCAGAAATCTTATGAATTCAGAGTCTGAAATATTCTAAAATTCAAACTATTAATTCCATAGAATTCAGGTTCCTAATTCTATTGAGGAAAAAATTTGAATATTCATATATTATAAACACAGAATGGTTTTTGGTTAGACTTTGGACATTTATTTATCCTTAGACTCTGAAAAATGAATTTGGTTAGGAGTATTTTTTTCTTTCTCTTGTTATGGTTATGAAACAATGTCATGCTTTATTTTTCTAACCAATTGTAGTTTGAGTTACATGTGTATAGGTCCCTCCAATATTCAATGAAAAATATGACCGTTGGAGGAGGGAGAAATTTTTTGAAGATGTGCCTATAAATAGAAGCAAATTTGAATGATATCAACACTGTTCTATGACTCTTGAGATTACATGTGGCTGAAGTGATTTTTAGAGAGTGACTTTCATGCTTTGTGCGTACTGAACATCTTGTTCAGAATTTCTTCGTGCAACTCCGAATGATGCTGAGTAAACTCAGGGGCATCCGAGGATAGGAACATAGAGGTGTCGGCTACCATGATGTTGAGGGCTTGCGGGGATAACAAGACAGACTCCAATCATCATAACGAGAGATTTCCCTAGTGTGGGTAAGACATACTTTCTTGGAAGTATATATCAAGGGACCTTTATCCATGGTTGTTGGATACACTTCCCTTTGGGATAAAAGATTTACTACTTGTTACTTGTATTGGTTCAAGTTTTCCACTGAATTTTGATTTTTGAGGAAATTATAGCTATATTATACTTTCATATACTTGTATACTCTGATTATAAGATTCAATACACTTTATGACAGAATATTTGTTTTGTAAAATTTTGTTATGTTTCAGTTTTGGAATCACTTTTTCGGAATTACATTCTTGGAATCACATTTTCGGAATCCATAAAGTTCATAGAACTATGATGTCTTGTGAATTTACCTTGTTTAACTTTGTTAAACATTACAATCTTTAAAATTTCCAAAATAATTTTATAAAGTATACAATTCACCCCCTCTTGTATTTTGTGCATCTACATCATTATTACAATACTAGAATAAGTAACATTTTGATCTTACAGAGAGGATCCATGGAGTGCTATGTATAACCATATTTCATGATGATCCTCATTTGACCTCAATAGTGTGGAGAGGTCTCCAGTATTATTTTGGATCTTAGGTGTTCTTTAACATTTTTTTTCATCCATAAATGGATAGTCCTAAAGAGTGAACCATCCAGACTCTTGAAGGAATATTGCAAACTTATTTCCAAAATTTTAGTGGTTCGTGGATAAGAAGATATATTTAGATTCGTTTTCCCAAAATAATAGATTTCACTATACCATTGGTATGTCACATTTTGAAGCATTATATGGAAGATGTTTCAGTTTTTTGTTTTGATGGAATGGGGTTAAAGATTTTATTTCTTGGGTAGGAGATCATGGAAATAATAATAGATATGGTTTAGGTGATTTTTGAGAGGGTGAAGTCAACACTATATCCTAATAAGTCTTATTTCAATAATTGAGGGAGACTATTGCAGTTTAACATTGTTATGGGTAGTAAAGGTTTGGGATTAGGAGTACGCTTTCTCCAAGGTTTATTAGGCTATTTTAGGTGTTTTATTATGTTGAAGACATTTTTTATTAGATATAACCTCCCACATGGATGAGCTAGATTCATGAAATATTTCATTTGTTATTTATTTTCCACTATCTTAAATAATGATCTCATTTCCTTTTCTATGGAGAGGTCAATTTTGATAATGATGCAACCTTGAAGGAGTTAATTACATAGATCTAGGACTACCTAGAGAAGGTGTTGAATTGATGTGTTATTCATAAAGATTGATTCCTTGGAAAACAAAATTTTATATAGGAGAGGTCCTATGAATTTGGGCCTCAGATATGTTCTCACCACATCGATTTTTTTGAAGTTGAGATCTTCTTTTGTACCAATTTTTTAAATTTGTTCACCATTATCCAAATTATGATATAGTATACTCTTCTTAAATACCTTTTTTGTGGAATGAAATTTTTTGAGTTGTATATCCCATGAAAGAGTGATAGGAATTTGGTTGTTTGATTTGTATAATTTTTTCACCTTGTCCTACTATGTGAGGGGTTATACCCCTATGCAGGTAAGAATCACAAGAGGCATATAATGATGTGGGGGAAAACTTATTTTATTTCATTCTCTATAGGACTAGTTCTAATTATTTTGAATGATTATTGTTTGAGTGTTATGTAATAAAATTTTATATACCTTCTTAACAATTACATTATTTTTACTCAAGGATCGATGGCTCCAAGAGGGAGTTTGGAATAGTTCTAGGGGCTATTAGAGTGGTCTTGGACATTCTGTTGATCACCATGACTTGATGGTTATGGTGGTGAATGTTTTTTAGTAGAAAAGGACATGGAAAATCAATTTTGGGATGTTTTTATGGTTCTTGGTGAAACATGTTTAGAAAAAAAAGGATTTTTATATTGTTTTGAAGGCTGTGTTAGCTATAATTTCCTCTTATCTCAAGCAACCTACATCGAAACACTTCGTTGATAGTGTGGAGACTTTGGAGACATCATATCCAAAAAAGGGAAGAGGACCTTATGATAACCATCGTCTTTGATTGGTGAGGTCAAAATGATATGTGTGTGGGAAACACACCCTTGTGGAAGCCATTTTAGGTTGACATGCTAATAAATACCAGGACCATTGATAGGTGATGGTTGAAGTTACGATGTCATTTAGTCTTACATTGAAATGGATAAAACCATCACTAATCTATATGGATAGTGGTTAGTTTGAAGAGGGGGAAGACATGTGATGTTATAGTGGATTGCAATGAATTTTAATCCATTATATTCCCCAATTAACCAATCTGCACCCCTCCCCTTTGGAGTTCCATAGAATTATAGACACTACATATAAACATATGGTTTTTTTGAGTTGATTTCTTGTGTTGGGGATCCATTGATTGAAATTATTACAGGAAATCCATGTTTTTTTATCCCATGATTCCCTATGATTGAATCAATGAGTTTACTAACCCTTTTTTTGTGGATAATTGAGTTTTTTTATCTTGATACCCTTACCTCATCTTATTATTTTCATTTATCTTTTTCTTGTGTTATCAATGTTGAATAATATCAATTTTTGTATGTGTTTTGAGATTGGTTAGTTATCAGATTTTAGATTTTAGGATCTATCTTGAATTTTCTCCCTATGGAATTATTTCTTCTTGTGGTCGTTGATCCTCGATCATCCATTCATGTGAAGAGAATGTTGAACATATAAATTGAGGTATGAAATTGTTTTGGTTCTTCAGTTTAATGTGAAAACTATAAAGTTATCACGATTTATATCTTTGGGTAATGGTTAAATAAACCCAAATAAATATTAAAATAATGAATGAATTTTGGTATTGTTTGTAGAAATTACATGTGTTTATACCATGACAATGACTTTTTTTTGAATTTCTTGATAGTGGGCTATCATTTTTGATTATTAGGTTATAGATGTTTTTTCATAAATGGATAAATAACATAATGCTAATAATTCATGTCTTGTAAATAATCAAGTGACATGTTAATGGAAAATGGTTTTTCATTATATTTTGATGATATTAGAATTATTATTTTAAAGTATTTTTAAAATATTAATTTTGTTGATTGGTGAAGACTTAGGATACATATAGTTGTAACACGTGGTAAATTAATTGGTTAATTAAATATATTAATGAATTGGTTATTTTAAAATGATAATTTTTTTGGGGATGGGAGAGGTTGTTTTCTTATAAAGGATAGATGAATTCGTTTAGGACATAGTATAGATGTTATTAGATTTTTATCCACTTTCTACTTTTTGTTATTTATCTAGATGAAGACACTTTCTATAAAACATGATGTGGGCCTGGGATATCATTAGGTTTTTTGAAGTGGTTGACACTTATGATGGAATGATGCATGGTTATATGCATGGTGGTTGTGGGGATGAAAAATGTATTATGGAAGTAGTTTACACCTATGATTGTGGTATTCATTGTGATATGAATGGTTATAATTGCAATAAAACTGGGAGTAATGAAATGATTTGAATCTAGGGTTGATCGTTATTCTTTTTTCTAAATGTTATGATTCCTTCTTAGTAATGAATCTATTTCATAGGTTAGATAATCTAGTTTCTTGTTTCTTTTTTACCTTCCCCACTTATTATTTTATCTTATTGTGCATGGATGATTCATTGTTTCTATATCTCATGATAAATCCTATAGTACCTTGAATTATGGAATGATAGTGATTAATAAAAGTTTAAAACCATGGGGTGGTAGTTTTATGGACTTATATTTACTGAAAACTCTTTAGAAACCCTTGAAGATGTTTGATTATGCATTGATGGCATGAAATTTTATTGTAATTAATGTAAAAAATAAATCCTTAAAATAAAAAATTAAATGAAATACTTTTAATGCCCTATATACTAATATGATATCAATCCCCTTAAAATTGAAGCAATGTTTTGTTTTTCATATGGATTTTCATTCTTTTATTTATTTGTGGGGTTATTATAAATATGTTTTATAGTTCACATTTAGTAGTATATATGATGAAAAATATTTTCCATGAATCAGTAGGCCAGTTACAGTTTCCTGGGTTGAAGCACATTATTGTAATGTTTTGGAAGAAATGCTTATTCTTCTAAAAGGCGAAGGATGAAAAATGTGTTCCTTGGGGTTTTATTCATCTATTAGATGTTCCCTAGTTGATGTGATATGAGATTTTGATGGAATTATTAACTTGTCTTCCTTAATCTCAAGAAGGGTATGATTCTATACGGGAGATAGTGGACTATTTGAATGAATAATCTCATTTCTACCAATTAAAGTATTAATATTAGAAGAGGTTTTATAAAAACAAAACCCAGAGAAGTTGTTGTGGCTCAATAGATTCAAGAATAACTTTCATCATGATCTTAATTTCACCTCCAATGTTTGAGGAGGTATCCATTATACTTTTTCCTTTATTTTTTCCCTTTTCACTTATTTTCATTGGTAGAGGTATATACAGATAGAGTGCGAAATCCATCCTCTTGAGTACACATTCCATGCTTGAATCCATTATTTAAGAGGTTCATAGATATGGAACCAATATTTGGATTATTATTCAAACAATAATTGTTTTCACTCAAAAATTGGTATGGTACCATTTGAATATTTTTTATTTTAGACCATTTTTTTTCAATTATATTGGTATTGGGTCAGAGAGTCAGAAATTCTTAGGATGAATCTTGTTCAAACAATGAAAAAGATGGTTTAGGTGATTCATGAAAGTATTAATGGAGAAAAAGATTAATATAAGTCCTATAATAACCATAATAGGATACCATTTTATCTTTTTGTTGGGGATAATATTTTCTTTATGGTGACACATCACCATTGGAAGTGAAGTTTTGGTCCTAGGGGTTGGCTTTCTCCCTAGTTTTTTGGGACATTAGAGGTATTGGATCATGGTAAATACATTTCATATGAAGTAACACTTTCACCTATGTTATGATAGATTAATTGTGTCATTTATGTGTTATAACTTCTCCACTATCATTATGAAAAATCTAAATTCATTTGTTAGTGAAATATTGACATTGATGATGATGTGACCTTTAAAAAGCAGCCTATGGTGATCTAGAACAACAAGGAGAAGTTGTTTCGTGGGAAGTATATTCCCTTATTTCATGTCATTTAGTGAAAAAATAGAATAAATGAGAGAACTATGTAACATTATTTAAAGATATATTCTCAATACCACACGTTTTATGATTCTAATATATTCTTTTGAATGGATGTTTTGAGTATGTTGACCTTTATCTGTCACCTAATATGGATTTCTCTTCTTCGATGCACTTCTTGCGGCCTCTCTTTTGCATGAGAGTTATCTTATCCGAGATGGTGTCTTGGATATGGTTGTTTGTGTTTCATAGTTTTCTATTCCTTGTTTCTATATGTGACGAGGTTGTGCTCCTATGCTGGTGAATATCTTGGGGGTACCTTGTAGGGTGTCTATTCTGATGTCCCCTTATCTTTTATTTTATTCAGGTTTAGTTATAATTATCATGTTTGAGATATGTCCGAGGGGTATCTAATATAATATTATAGAACATATTGAAAATTACTTTATGTTTTCACGAGGCTTCTAGGTTTCTAGTAGTAATTTGAAGGTGTTTTGGATGTAAAGGGAGTGGTCTTGTCCATTCTATTGGTCACCATGCCCCAGTGGTGGGTGTGGAGAAAGTCATGTGGGACAAAAGGTCATAGAAAATACATTTTGGTATGGTCCTATGGTTCTTGGTGCACCATATCATAAAACATGTCAAGTCAGACCATTTTCATGATTTCGTGGTCACAGTCAAAATGCTCAAGAGAGGGAATGAAATTAGGCATAGTGCATTGGGATACCTCTTATCCAAAATGGGGAAGGGGAAAAACAATGTATCTGTTCATAGTATGGTGAGATAAAAACACCTTTTGTGTGGGCGAAATACCTTGGATAAATCCATTTAAAGATAAAATGCTGAATAATACTATGATCATGGACTATCGATGGTAGATCCATGGGGGGGATCAAGATTTTTTGAAATAGCTAAAACTCTCATTGTTCGCCATGGATATTTACTTGTTCAAATGTGTATATGTATGTCATTTCATGGGAGTTTTAAAAAAAATGTAATCCATTATTTTCCCCTATTAATAAATCAACACCCCTCCCCTTTTGCATTCCACTGAATTCCAGATGCTCCAGATGAATGTAGGTAATGGTTAAGTCACTTTCAATTGTCAAGGGTATATTGAAAATAAACGAAACTGGGATGGATTTAGTATGAATCCATTGACATAATAAGATCAATTCCATGATGTTTTACCCCCCATTTATTAGATAATTGAGTTGTATTTATCAAGATAACCTTCCAAACATGTTTTCTTTCCATTTTTTCATAGCTTGATTAATTGTTGTTGAATCATATCTATTTTGTGGATGAGTAATGATATTAGTATTTTGGTGTCTTGTGTATGTTAGGTTCTATATATTATTTCTTCATAATAAAGGTTTTTATTTCTATGGCAGTTGATCATCAATCCAAATTCATCTGTGTTGAAATTTTAGTATCTAAGTCAAGGAAGGGATCTCATTGATTTCTCTATTTTACATGAAATTGTGATATTATCATTATTTATCTCTTTGGGTAATGATGGAATTAACCCATGTAATGATTAATCTAGTTTAAAAACAAATTATAAACCCCATGATGTTTTATTTCCCCCCCTTCAAACCGATCATGAAGTGTGTAAAAATGAAAAAATAGACCATTTCAAAATATGCATGTCTTCTACATTGACTTCCACCATAATGTTTTGATAGACATGGTGTTATTCAGCATGAAAACATGAAACAGCTTCTACCAGGGGATTTTCTTGAACCCAATAAATTTTTCCTTCACCATGACAAGACCATTATAATGGTGTGTCCATCTTCCCCATTTGGTCCGGAGGTCTCCTAGGGTGACAAGCCTAGTGCAATTCCCTCAGCCATGCAGTTTGACACATGCTTTTTTAGAATAAGTACATCATGTCCATTGAGACATCTAAAACATATGGAAAAGCCTTACTTCTAGCCATGGTGAACTAAACACTACAAAATCATCCTAAAATTTCTTTTATAATTCTTTTCCTCCCACATGGCCTTCACCAAACGAACAACTAGGGCATGGTGACCCCAATATTGCCAAAACCACTCCTTTAGCCTCTAGAAAACCTCATAATTCCCTTTATGCACAACCAACCCTCGAGATAACAAATATTAATTGTCAAAAAGGACTAAACCATTAAATACCTGATGCAAATGACTATAATACTAATAAAACTATAAATTCATGATTTTTTTTAATAATTTTTATTTACAAATTTCCCCCACAATTTCAATATTTTAGAGAAATTATAATCTTTTTGGTAGTCTCAATTTAAATTTAGAATTTATTATTAAAATGAAGATGACTCAATTTTCATTTATTATATTATTTTCTAATTCATTCGGATTAATCCTATATAGAATATGCATTTTTTAGGATATTCAGTCCATTTATGAATTTAATGATGTATTAAACAATATATTTGTCCAAATGAATTATAAAATCCATAAGATGAATGTTCCAAATTATTATTGAATTTTTTAATGGAACTCAAAAAAAGATTCATTATAATATAGTCAGTGAGGACAATTATGAAATAGTTGAATATAGGATAATTAAAATCTAAATGATACTTTAAGAACATATTAATGGGATTTGATATATTAATTGAAATTCTAATGTATGAGTCATCCCATACATAAGAATTATTCATTTTTCACCTAGGAAATGTTGAATAGATTTTCTAAAGTGGAGAAACTTACTTATAGACATGATAATACATGAAGGTACCTAGTATTGATATGTATAGGACACCTTGTGGATATACATGATACATAAAAGTAAATTTATTTTCCACTAGTGGCTTCCCAATTCATATGTAGTGGTTAAATATTATAGACACATAATGGTATCCTCCAATCCTATGTTATAGATAATATTACATTACTTTTCTTTAGGGTGGAGTTTTCCAATGTGTAAGAGTACCTTAGAGCAAATTTATATGTAATGAGTTCTCAATTTTCTATTATTTGAAAAAATAGGGATAGAGTTCTCTATGGATTTTTTGCATTGACAATGATGTGAAATAAATCTTCAATGTGATATATATAGACTTCTGGAGTCAATTTCTTAAAGGATGGAAGATGTTTGGACTAGCACAAGTTTGGATTGAAGGAATTATAACAAATATGGTTGTGTAGGAAGTTTTGAAATTTGGGTAAGTCGATACTATGTAGAATAAATCTATAATCACTATAAAAGTCATTATACATGCATGTATAAGTTATTTTAAGTCCGAATATGAGTGAAAAACCTATTTATATAAGTCATTAGGTTGTCTGTATGAGTCAATAAATATATGTGTAAGAGTATTTTAATGTTTTATAAGTGTGATCAATGTTTCCATAACTATCATATGTGATAGGTAAGACTGTTTTGGAATTATTTATGAGTAATCATCATCTACTTCTGAGAATATTAGACATCAAGATATTTAGGAGTTGTCTAGTGGTAGTAGTTGTTACGGTTTTTAATGAATATTAAATATGATTTTTTTATAGGGAACTTGTCTAGTGGAAATTGTGGGAGTGATTAAAGGGAATGGTATTACATGTAATTGGAATTATTTTAATCCATTTTAATTTTTAATCTTATACATATTCATATTTAAATTCATGTCATGTCAGGGAAGCTTCTAGAGCTAACATGGTGGGCACTAAAGTGTTCAGATGTGCGTGTTTTGAAATAAACATGATGGAATAATTTTTGGGTCATTATTTCAACTGAAGATTCATTGTTAAAGATACAATTTCTAGGATTGGGATGCATACAAATTATTCAAGAGAAATTTGAGGATGATTTTTCATTTTTAAAAATGAGATTTTATTTAAAAGGGATTTATAATAGTTTTAGAACATAGTTAAATAATAATTATTCCTAGAAAAAGAAAAATAAAAATCCTTTTTGAAAAATAATTTAGGTTGTGTTATGAAAAAATTATAGAGTTGAAGTTGGTGAATATATAATAGTGGAGAGTAGGAAATATTCTAGTCATCATTCTAGAAAAGTTTGAAAGGAAGAGGAACATGTTGTCCCAGAGTTTACTGGATGGAAATGATTCAATGGTGTTGTTCAAATATAATAAAGTTATGGTTATTTGATACAAAATCACTGGGGTATTCTTATCATTGTTCACGCAATAATAAGGCAAACATGGAGTAGTAAATGTCACACTATTGTGAGAGAACTCTGATTTTTTATTGTGCATGGTTAAAAAATATGAGGGACAATGCAAAAAATTTAAACATGAAATTATAAATGTAGTGAGATTTAGTGCCTCTAGTGCATATAAATATTATCCTACAAGCTATTTAGATTAGGCTATTTGGGTAAACCCAATAAAATCCACAATGTCCATACTATTTTCTATATTATATTAATGAGAAAAATTGGTAGGAATGTTTCAAATAAATACATAATAAGATCATTTATAAGGAAATGATTTTATTAACACACCTTGATTCACCCCTCCTCTTAGGGTGTAAGCCTATTTGGGGACTAAAAATAAGTATCATAGAATAATTTTCTCTATTTTTGAGACTAAGAGATATTCAATTGCAGTTGAATAGAAATTAGTTGGTTGACTAAAACAATGCCAGATTTCAGTGTTGTCTATTATTTCCATCAATGGTAAGTAAGATTTAGAGTGGATAATTTTTTATTTATGATAATTGATGAGATGTTTTTAATGTCTCAAGTTGGTTCCCTGGTTTTTTGAAAAACACATTTATTAACAACATAATGAATTTGTATCTACCCTATGTGGTTTTTGAATGAAACTCTCACAATAGATATATATTGGTCAAATGGATAGAGGTGATCACAGAATGATGTATATACTGAGGTGATTGGGAAGAGTGAGGGAATTTTTTTCTCTAAATGTATTCATAGTTAAATAGAACAATGATGACAAAAAATAGATTATTATTTTCTATTATTCAATGTAATAAACATCATGATTACTAAAAGTTATCATTTACTATGATGAGGTTATTCTAATCAAATGAAGATTTATCAGATGAAAAAACATATATAGTCTATAGGATAGATATAGTAAATATATTGGATAGATATTTCCTAACAATTTCATTAAGCAAGGATTTTTTTAATAAGCCATGAGGTATAGAAGTTACAATAATCATTAAACAAATAGATAATTATTGGATAGGAAATTATGATGGTTACTTGATAAAAAAACTTATAATACATCATCCAATGATAAGAAGAAGTCATAAAAAAGTATTTTTTGAGTCATTAGGATATGTTTTTTCTAAAAAATCTATCAGATTGATATTATTTAATGTATGAAAAGAGGTTTCCAAACCACCATAAAATGGGTTTTCACAAATTCAATTGATCGAGGTTCCCATGTGAATTCATCAGAAAATGTTTTCTAGATAGAATTCACTAAACATTGATAAATATTATGTCTATTAAATGAACTATTTATTTTCATTAGATAGATTTCCTATAAAGAAGTGTTTGATTAATGGTGGAAGATCTTAATGAAGATGTTGTAACTTATTCATTATGAAAATTATGAATTTTTGTTTAAAATTTCATAAATATACCAATGAATAAAATAATGATTTAGGATATTTTAAGAATTATGATTTTAGGAATGTATTTATGAGTTTTGTTAATCCAAATTTAATCAAATGTTTGAAGCAAGTCAATTGATGTAATACTCGGGTGTGAAATCAAAAGGGGGGGAGTTAAAAATTGATGTTTTTGATTCTCTTATGTTATTTGGAGAAAAATGCCTATATAATGGGGACAAGGAGAACTATGATATAGTTGATGTATGGATTATTAAATAATTAAGGTTATTAATGAGGAGATTGAGAGATATCTATATCATGCACTAGATGTAGTAAGATTAAAAATTGGGTATGAAACGAAGAGTAATAGTATGATGGTACCAAAAGAGTGGGATTATATAGAGAGTATCATAAATACATGGTATCAGAAAAGGGGATAATAGATAGAGTATATAAGATAGAGTATAACAGACATATAAGTATCATATTTACCAGTAAGAGATTGAGATATTATCATGTGGAGAAGTTCTTTCTTATGGCTATGCATGAAATCAAAGTGGAAGAAAAATAAATTTCTAAAATTAAAGTGTATATAATTCATGAAGTACATTAATGATGTGTTGAGTCCTATTGTATAAGGTTTATTTAATTATTGAAACATTGTATCATCATATTATATGTGCTATAAGAACTTTCACTATCATTGGACCATAGTTCTATTCAAGTGATTTATATTCCCTACTTTCTGTAACCATATAGGATTTTTTAGTTGATGTATGGTCAGGTATTTTATACAAATATTTCCATGAAAAAGATACTATTATTTAGTCATATATCAGGTATGTTCTTATGTTCCAATATGTTTTCTTTTGAGTTGTTTTTTAGCTAACTAAATTATCTCTAACAAGAGGTGACGGTTGTTCTAAAGAAGAAAAAATAAAATTATCTAATAACATATTGAGCTCATTCAATGATCACACATATCATCACTAGTCCATTAAATTAGTATCATAGGGATTGATCCTTTATTAAAACTTGGATATTTAATGTTTGAAGAAGGAGAAAGATACCATGGATTTTTAGAAATCAGTTAACAGTAAGGGAATTGCTATCTTATTTGGGAATAAGAATCATATTTGGAAATAAAGTCTGCCACAATATCTATTATCCATTGGCTATGAAATTCTTGAAATTATTTTAGATTTTTTCACTTCCTTATTCATGTTTTTCCAATTAACACCTATTGATATTAAGAATTTAGATAATGATGGAAGATAAAATAAAATTATACACTTTCTTCTCTCTTCAAAAGATAATTTCTAAGGGTTAATGTAATTGGAACAACTAATGAAATTTAGGTTAAGTTTTAGAATATTTATGAAGAAAATATGAATGTAAATAAGTAAATAATAAATTTTTTAAAAAAGAAGTAGGAAAATATAAAAATGGGATATTTTGAATCTGTTCGAGAGTTCTTTAAAATAGGAAATGACATTGTAAACACCATAAGATGTTTGAATTATAAATTGGATGTATCTATTTTATTTAAAAATATTCTACTAATACTTCTTGATTGATTTTATTCCAAGTATTCATATTAAGAATATAGAGATATTGAGTCTATATATGGATGATTTTTATATTATTTTTATCACAAATGATACTAAAAAAATAGAAATAAATACTAAAGAAAATTTTGATCCAGAAAAATATTGTAAAACTGATAATAAAGGAATTTGAAAGAGTTTTTTCAAGGAAGAAGATAGTGACTCGAACACTAAATATTAATTAAGTAAATTTTTTGATGAATTCATGTATTTTTTCCTAGAAAGGTAAAAATAAGAATAATTAATTATAATAGGAATTTACCTTTGTGTCTCACCAATTATAGAGCCATTGGAAATTTATAAAAAACTATCTAAGGTAAAAAGAAGATGAAGATAATAATAAATAATATTCAATGTTAGGAATATATCAAAATAATAATATAGAAATATAACATTATTTTTCCAAATTAATTGGTATGATGTTTTATAAATATGAAAGTAGAACCTTTTTTCCATAAATGTTTAATATGATGACAGTAAAGTGGAAGAAAACAATTCAAAAGATTATTATTCTAAGACATTGATTATATAAATTTTAAATAATGATAATTTTAGTAATGGTGAAAGATATAAATATGAAAAAGAATAATAAAAAAACATATAGGGTTAATACCCAAAAGATAACTAAAATATAGTCTCTAAAAGGTGTCTAAACATCCGAAAGAAATTATTAATATGAAGAAATAATACTTATAATCAATAAATTAGTATTCATCTCTTTAATAAATATTTAGGTTGTTAAAAGATATTGATGATGTTAAAAAGTTAATTTATGAAGAATAAAACCTCAACATCATGTTTAATGAAATGATAATGATAAAGGTGGAAAAAATGATCCTTTTCAAGAAAAACTAGTTATAGCTAAAAAGGAATATTAAACTTCAAAACACAACATCATAATTTTTTGAAACATCTATGAAGTGTCATGTTCTGAAAGATATAAAAGTTAGTCATTTTAATTTATCAATATGGTTGAAAATATTTATAATAATAAAAAAATCAAGGGGACCATGTATATACCTAAAACTAGAAAATTTATTTTTTTAAAAAATTATAAGGAATACATGTTAGAATAAAACCCCACTAAAAGCTGATAAATTATTAAGTTTGAGAAGAAGTATAAGACAAATATGAAAATGCTTTGAGACTACTAGAGTTTTTTTGAGAAAAAGGATCCATGGATTATGGTTAAAAATATTCAGGAAAAATAGCACATCATTCTAGATAACATAAAAGTTATAGAGGAAAATAATATTTTTATGAATATTTATTACACGGTGATGCCTTAGGGAATATAGAAAAAATGTGTTTGTTGAAACATTAATAATATAATGAATCTTAGATATACTGGAGGAATAGTTTGAGTAGGAGTAAACCTATTTATATAAGACAACCAAAAATATCTATTTTTAAAATTTAAAATTGAATTCATCATTTAGAACCTATTTTTAAAGATATTATTGGCCCTATAATTTTTCAAGAGGATGTATTGTAATGAAACCAATTAATGAAACATTATATTTAAAATTATATAAACCTATTATGATGGAGGAAAAAAAAGAGAAGGACTTTGTTGTTGAATCATCTCTCAAAGACACAAAAGGGAATTTCCCTATATATTGGATAATGGTTGTTTTTCACATATGTCTAGATATTTAAAGTTGATAAACAATTTGAAAGGATACAATGAATAGAAAGGGAATTTTTGAGAAAGTGAGTCATTGAAAACAAAATTCATTGGTTCTGTTGTCATTGGATGATAAAAGTTTGAATATAGAAGTGATTTAATTATTATTGGACTCTAACATAATATATTGTGTGTTTAAAAACATTGTTATTGTAGAAATGAATTTTTTTAGAAGAGATGTATTTATTAATAAAAGGATTACATATGAGAAATATTTAATAAGAGGAAAATTAAATAAGGGAAATTTCATTCATGTTAGAGATGCACATAGTTCTTCATATTTGGTCCAGATGAAAGAATATAAGTTATAAAATAAAAATATTAGACATATTTATTAGAGGAATATAAAATAAATGAAAATTATAAGAAGTATTAGTGATGTTCTTAACATGATAAGAAAATATTATTGGTTTTTTCATTATTCCAAAAAAAAGATTTTAAATTCCATACATAAGAGTGTTGATATATATATGATTCATCCCCTAGATCTTATAAATACTAGAATTTGTGATCCGATGATAATGAAGTCAATAAATAGAGGTAATTAAATATATCTTTATTGATTATTTTAGTCATCTTACTTTTACTATTTTTTATAAATCTAAATCAAATCATCTCAAAAAATTTAACTCTTTTAGTATATGCGATGAAAATTAATTTAGATACTACAGGAATAAAATTTTAAATGGTAATGGATTTGAATAAAAAAATGTAAGTTCAAATATTATCTTGAAAATCAAGTAATTCATCATGATCATAGTGCAATATACACAAAAAAATGATATTTTTCAATGAATTAATATAAGTTTGGTTGAAATAGTCTGATCAATATTGATTGAACATGTGACTTCTCAATTATTTTATAGAAAAAATATTATATAAATAGTTTATATTCAGTAAAAATATTACTATAGGTCATACTATTAAATGAATCCTTACAATATTTATTACACAAAAACCCATTTGTGAAATAAATTAGGGTTTTCAATGCCCCCTTCCTTATCAAATTCAAATGTAGTAACATTGTTATATTCGATAAAGTAGGTTTTGATGGTACATTACGTGGATATCATATTAATGGTGGATGTAATAAGTTTTATAACGAGGAAACTAATATGATTTCTGGATTTATAGATTTGAAAGGATTGGAACATTTAGATTGAAATGGTTTATAGTCTGGTATAAGTAATAATGGAAGTGAAGATGATGTTATAATTGTTAAACAAACATGAGAATGTTTCTAATATATGTGATATTATGAAATATGTATTGGAAGATACAGATTCAACTATTTCTAGTGATGGGTAAGTATTTTGTTGATCTTATCGAAGGATGGGGAAGAAAGTGGAGGTCCAAAATATAGATGGATATTAAGGAAAATAGGTTGAAACTAGATGAACATTGGGGATAGTTTCACAAACGTATTTGTTTTCATAGTTTTTCCAAAGATATGTTAATGAATTTTTAGAGATTCATTAGTGTATAGATTAAATTAATTGAAAGATGGATTAGATTTCAAAAAAATGATAATTGGAAACTTGTACCAAATTGTAAGTAAAAGATGTGATTAGAAAAAATGGGTTTACCAGATTAAATTGAATATTAATGGTGATGTAGTATGAAATACATAAAAGACATGTGTTTAATAGAAACCAACATAATTAATAAATTGAAATTTATGAGACTCTTTCCTCTATTTCAACACTTGAAACCCTTATAATCTTTTTTAGTATAGTATAAAAAAGATGACATATGATATTCCAGATGGATGTCAAGTCTTCTTTTCTCAATGGACAGATAAAACTAGAATTTATTATTGATCATCCATGTGGTATCTTTCTTATACAATATGAAAACTATGTTTTCAAAATCGATGATTTCATTATATGGGTTGAAATAATATTCGATTTCTTATCCATATAACATGTTTACATGCATGAATAAGTTGAACATTAGAAGAGAAATAGATTATAAAATCCATTCTGTAAAAGAAAATCAATAGATTTTCATCATTGTGATTTTTATATTGATGAAATCATATTTGTAGTAAATAATGATGAATATTGTAAATATTTCTCTAGTGAATTAAAGATAATTTTTGAAATTTCATTTCAAGATAATATGAGATAATTTATTGGGTTGAAAATGTATAAATACAATGATCACATTTTCATATCAGTGAAAAAATATGCCACTGAGTAACATAAAACAATTTTAATAGAAGATTGAAAACATGATTTCCACACTAATCTCAATGCAAAAAAAGGATACAGGGTAAATTTAAGAAGAAATATTTAACCTAAATAATCTATGAAATTAACTAGAATCCTACTATATTTAACATTTTCTAGAACTAATTTGGTTTATACTGTTACCTTCTATGTGAGATTTTAAAAACCAATGAAAAAGTAAATTCTTTTGATGAACAAAATAATTATTAGATATATTTTTGAAACTAAAAATTATGGGATAATGTATAAAAATACATAAAAGACTTATATGTATGGCTACAAAGACAGAGATTGGGAAATTTGTGTTTATGAATGTTGATCCACATCCGGTGGAGTATTATTTTTGTGAGAAAGATCTGTGAGTTTGAATATAATGAATAAAATATCAATGAGTTACTTTCATGTAGATATTATATATATATATATCACTAATGATATAAAAATATATATATATGTAGATTCATATTATTAGGATTTGTTTACTACTCTGAGGAATCCCCTTATCTTATTTTGTGACAGTCAATTTGTTATTAATCTCACTATAAATCTTATGCAATATTCTAGATCTATGAAAATTGATATGAAATATCACCATATAGCATAATGTGTGGAAAAATAAAATAAATAAAGAATCTATACCTAAAAAGGAGAAATCAGTTGATATCATCACTAAACCATTACCAACAGAAGCATTTAAAAATATAAGGTTGATTGAGGACATTAAACATCACATACCATAAGGATAAGGTATGTGATTTTACCCTACTTTATGTTGTATATTGATATATTTGTGAAATGGGGAGAAAATATATATCATAAATCTATCAATTGAAGTCTGATTTACCTATTTATAGAGATAGACTATTTAGGGGGTGTTTTAAAAATAGGTAAGAGGTGATTTCCGCATGTGTGAACTATTCTAACAGTTAATTTTTGTGGGTGAAGGATCTTGTTGATTTTGTTTTATTGTTTGTGATGATAAAGTTTTATGTTATTGAAATAGTTTGGAATGAATTTAAATAAAGAATTTATGGAATACATGATGTTTTTTCAATGATTTTTATTTCATACACTTATCTAAATCACTAGGACTAGAATTACTGGATAACGATATATTTACTACGTTTAAAGTAGATCTGTAATCTATATTATTTTTTTTGACCAAAAAATACATTAGGGTATAATTTTAATACCACAAGCCATTGAATTGTGGTCAAACATAAATATATTGTTTGACAAAAATATAATATATTTATTTTGTGTTATGTTTGTGGTAAAAACTAAATTTAGTTTGTTATTTCATGAAGATTTTTTAAAATATGATTACTTATGAGTTGGTATCAATTCCCAAAACATGATTCTTGTTGTTTGGAGAAGAAAATTTATCACCAAAATAAAGAAGTTGTGTCCACCATTTAATGTTTTCAAATGGAATGTCTTAATATTATAAATATGTTTGTAAAAGAAAATGTTTATTATTTAGAGAGGAACAAAAAAATGATTCGATAGAGGGTGGAAATAAATGTTTGACGAAATTTATTTATAGGTACTTTCGATATATATGATCCGAAAAATAAATTCAGGAGATTCTTTATTAATCATCAATGTACCAAACAACCTTATTGCTAAAGATCTCATGGTTCAATATTAATCAATTATAATTAGATGATGTTTCATTTTATAGAGAAACATATGAATTATACCATATGAACATGGTACTGCTATTTGAAAGATAATTCTAAAAAATTCCTTCAAAGAATGATTTCCTAACGAATTCATCAGAAAGAGAAGTTCAAATAATTTTGTATCAGAAAAATAATCACCTAGAAGATAATTATCATGGTTACCAGATAACAATTCAAGAGACCATCAAAAGGAGATAATAATATGTAACCATATAGTGTTTCCTGATTCACTATTCATAGTTTTTCTTATGAATTCATCAGAAAAATATTTCTAGATGATCAAACAGAGGTTTTTGAGTCATCAGAAATAGGTTTCTTATGAAAGTCATCAGATGGAGGTTCCAAATAAAAGTCATCAAAAAAACCATACTAGGGTGAAATTACCAATCAAAGATAAATATGAAGTCTGTCAGATGAACATTGTAATTTTACCAAACATAGATCCTATGATGATTTATCAATAAAGGATGATATTATTTTTGAATATTTTGTAAATTCATACATTATGATAATGATGAGTTAATATTTAAATGATAATAAATAAATTCAATACTTGAATAATGTTGGAATATATCATTAATGAAAATATTTTATTAATAAATTTACATAATTATTTAAATCCAATTTATTTAGTTGTTTTTAGGTGGTGAATAAAAAGATGACTCGATCAAGAATTCAAATTTAAAGTAGGAATTTTGATTTTGATGTTCGTGATCCTCACTTGTTTTATAGAGAAATGATTTCAATATAAAGGGGAGTATGAGTACACTGATGATTTTTTTTCTACTATGATTATTATTAATTAAATGAGGTACTAACCAATGATATTGGGTGATCTATTGTTCAAGCATCATACATGGTGACACCGAATATAGGGCATCAGATGAAGAGTGCCAATTAAATTATACCAGAAAAATAATATTAGAAAAATATAATGGATATAGTGGAATCCAAAATAGTGTATAAAAAATAGTTTATCAAATGAAGGGTACTGGAAAGGGTATACTAGAGATAATATATAGGATATAGAAGTATCAAAAGGTTTATTACCTAATAGAGAAGTTACTGGAAAAAGAATCTCATTCTAATTGTTGATTAAAGAAATTGAAGGGAAAAATGAATAATTTTCAAATATGAATGTTTATAAAATACAATTATTGAAGTGATGAAATTTAAAATACTATTTTTGAAGGTTCATTATGTTTTTTAAATATTGTTTGTCATATTATATATATAAACTCACATAAATTGTTAAAGTACTATACTGCTATGTAACTAATGGGTATTATCTTATTTTTGTAACCATAATGGAATTTTTTTTTTCTAGAGTATAGATGGTGTCATATTGTTTCTAGAACATGAAAAGCACTAGGTAATCTTATTTAAATTTGAAACATGTAAATTTTGATCTTCTTATGAGCATTCTTATGTGCTGTGTTTTAGCGAACTCTATTCTCTCTATCCAATGGTGAAGTTAGTTTAATAAATAAATATTAAAATATATAATCAATGACTCACCCCTTTTATTGATTACATAGATCCTGACTGGTCTTGTTTCTCAATAGAGTTTCCTCTTTCTAATGAATGATTGTGGAAATGGTGAAAAATATAAAATCCCTTTTTTTGGAGGTAGTAAATTCCTATAATAGAAAAATTTTCTGAAATGTTATTTTCATTATATATGAATGTATGTTTATATGGATGGAATGAATGGAATATACACATATATTTATAGTGGATAATTAACAATTTTCTCTACAAAAAGATGGATTCTGCATCCATGTTAAAAATGATTTAGTGGGATCTTTATTAACACCATTATATTCAAAGGTGATTTAATTAATGATATCTATATTTATGTGACATAATATTCTAAATATTTAAAATGTGGATTCAAATGTGTAGGAAATAATGAATTTTTTTTTGTAGAACAAAAATTTTTATTTATGAGTTTTCTAAAATGAGATAATTAAGACTTTATTCTAATAACGAAGCATTTCCATTGAAGAAATTAATGGACATGGAGAGGTTTAAATTGATGTGAAAATTATTGAAATAATATATAGAAGATTATCTCTATCTTTCAAAGTAAAAGAATCAGTTCTATAATATTAAAAACCCCAACAGGTAACATTAGATAACCTTAATAGCACACTTATGGTGTTTGAAATGAGGAAAAATAATAAGACAACAGTGTTGAAATAAGATTCTCAAGTGATAACATTGAAGGATATTATGAAAGTCTCAATTAAATAATATCTTGAGGATTATGTAGTTGATAAAATGTTGGTAATTATTTCCTCAAATAATAAAAGTGGAATATATAGGATAAAAAAAAGCTACAAATTACAATTTTAAAAAGTGTAAAAGTAGGCTATCGGGGTGCTAGGCTTCCTATAAAATTATATGATGGTGATGAAAAAGAAGAATCTAAAAAGAAATAAATCTGTGAATGAAATGGAATCTGAAGTATAAACTATTTATGAAAAATAATTTTATATCTAAATAAAATTATAAATAACTAGAAATATAATTTGATGTGTTTGAAGACTATAGTGACAACATTTAAAAATTCATCAATGTAATTATATACATGCATTAAAAAAATTAAAATGATGATTAATGGGTATAGTTCATCTTGAAGATTTACTATGAAGCATACCATTAATAAATTGACATCTGGTAAGAGAAAATAAAAGGATAAATAATGTTTTTATATGTGGATAAAATATATATATTCAACCACAATAAGGGAATAAGTATGAATTGAATTTGGAAATTTAAAATTTTAAATATGAAATTTTCAGAAGCGAAAAAAAGATGAGTTGATGATCATGGTTAATGAGAATGCCAAAATAATTAATGTTATAAATAATTCAAGGAAATATATTGTAAAAATAGTTGAATAACCAAGATAATAATTCATGAAATTGTAATGGATGTGTGAATATCATGAAATAATCTTTACACATTGAATAGAATCACAGAGAGAAAGTGTATCAAACACTATAGATGGATGTGAATTAAATTAATTTTCCCCATTTTATGATTATAGTCGTTTGGTGAAAATGGTATGTTAGTGATGGCATGTGATCACAAAAATATGGCAGTGGTATTGAGTTTTAAATATCAAGAACCTACACCCTGTTTGACTATTGAGCTATATGAATCTTAAATAAACATTATTAGTTCTTATATGTGTGAATATAAGAAAAATAATAATCTGTGTTTTGATTATTGAATGTTGAGAAACACCCAAAATTTGTTCACTATTTTAAGATACTATATTATGTGAATGAAGGGAAAAAATTGATGAGGAGTTTTTTGTTCTCTCAGTATGATTCAAAAGGGTACATATATTAATATAAAGTATTTGGTCAAAAGATAGTGAATTATTAATTAATTTAATGAATAATCAGGTCAAAGGATTCCCAAGAAAGTGTAATGTAATAGTTTTAAGAATTATCATATAATATAGTGGCTAAAAAATAATTTAGTTTTTTCAAGATAGGAAAGAAAATAAGGATATGAAGGTATAAAAACCTATCTATTCCTCAAAAAAATCCATCCAATAGACATGGATCCATAAGTGATTATATAGGAGGGAACACATCACTAAAATAACCATAAGAGAAATAGAATGATCTTGAATGTGGATTCTAGATAGCGGGTCCGCTTCCTGTGGGGCAAAAATTACTCAACGTAACATTGCATCATTTTTGGGTTGGTTGTGTTTGTTGACAAAGCAGGTTTTCACAGTGAATTTTTTAGTTCCAAATATGTTGTTGATAATCCATGATTACTAAGAACCATGAAAAAGGAAGAGAAGATCTAGAGATGGTATAAAAGAATAGATACAAGGTGGCACCATTTTGCAGTGTTTTCCTAATTTTTGGGGTCCAAAATATGGAATTTGGAGAGTATCAATAAAATTTTATTTACATGAAGATATTATAAAAATATGGTAATGTAATTAGTTTCACAAATATTGTCTTCTTAATGTGTATTTTGTAGAGACTGGAAGATTGTTAACGGTGAGCTCAATGATTACGATGAGCTTTACGAACAACAGGGGTGAAGAGAATTGTGGGGAAGATTTGTAGTGGTGGTGAAAAGGAATTGATAGAATTATATACGATTATAATGGGCTACATGATCTGAAAATTTCTCTGGTGCTTCGCAATATAGATTGAATTTTTCCATAAATTTCAAAGCATTGCGATTTGAGCTAACGTGGCACTAAGTTTGCGTTGAAGGTTCTTGATTTGGTGGAATCAGCAATAAATTCCTAACCCCCTAGAGATAAGTAGATATATCAAATGAAATAATTTAAGCTCTCAAATTGAGATGTTGATTCATGGGGCTGGGGGCTTCACAAAATAAATTGGAATTTGCAGAGGCAGTTGAGCTCTGTGAAATGAAGGGCACTTTGTGAAGTCCAGCCTGACTTTGTGGATGAGATACGTTTCACAAAGTCTTCCTTAGAATTTAGAAAATGAATAGACCAGTGTTAGAAATGTGATCTTGAGAGATTTAAAATTTAGTGGCAATTGAGTACCAATGAGCTTTGCGAACCGGTGATCATTGCAAAGATGTTGGAGAATTTTGAAGGCTTGTTTGAGTGTTGCATAAGTTGGAGATTCGCAATGGAAGTGGGCTTTACGAAGGAGTTTCAAAATGGATTGCTGAGTGTTGAGAGGTAATGTGATATTAATCTATGGATGATATTGTAACTTCAACAAAGCATCTACATATCGTGAAATTTTAATTCATTAGAGATATTGAACGGATCTACATGTCCATAATCTCTGTGTAGATCCTTTCTATAATAATGATCAATTGAAGAGGAAGAAGGCGATCCTTTCTACCGGCAGTGATACAGAGATAGATGAATATGGAGTTACCCTTGGGAAGTAGTTAGATAACCCTAAACATTGTAAAGGATGTGAGTCTGGGCATAGAAGTGATATAGCCCAAACATTATTTAATATGAGATTCAGTGGATTTGGTGTAGCCATACATTGTCATTGTATGCTCCTTGGACATAGCCCAATGAGGGAAACCAAGTAAAAATATCTATGTCTACCTACATTATTCCCTATATTGCATTCAAATGATCATCCTCAGATAAAGATGAAAATAATTTGTCATAGTAAACACATAAGTGCACAGAATGTGACTGTTGTAATAAAGTGGTCAAGATCTAGTGGGGTAGGAAGAATTTAGAAAAGAACATCCATACCCCAATTCAACCCCAATTTTAGGGTATATAGGCCCCTTTTGGACCTAAAACATCCCATAATATGGAAAGAAACACCTCTTCACTAAAATGAAATTCATTAAGGGTGGGAATTTCCTTAAAAATAATAAGGGGATATAGATTATTGATTCTTGAAGAGCTAATGTTGGTGAAAAAGGCCTGATATAGACTGATGTTTTCTGGGTTGATGGTCTTAATAAAAATATGATGATTATAAGTTAGTTTTGTTTTTAAATACATGTGGTGGAAGTTAGTTATACAAGATTCACTTCCAAAGGAAGAGATAAATCAACTGTTCTAAAATAAATGCACACAAAAGGTAATATTTATCTCATTAGTGAATAAGACATGTATATGTTGTCTAATGTAGAAGAAAATAAATTATGTAAAAAATTTTGAATCTCAGAAAAAAGTACCTTACAAACTTGTTGAATGACGTTATTGATTTAGATATTCCCAAAATCATATATGAATGCACTCATGTATGTGATTCTTATCAAGAAGGTAAGATAATTGGGAAGAGGAACAAGAAAATATAAGGAAATTAATAACCCATCCCGAACTAGTTCATGTGGATTTATGTGTGCTAATGATACCAAAATCTAATATGGTTAAAGATATTATTTGTTTTTCATTAATTACTACAATGGGATGGAATTAATAATGGCTATTGATACCAAATTTGATGTTTTCTAGTCATCACTTTTTTTTCGAAGATTGGTTAAAAAAATCATGAACTAAAAATTTAAATATTCTAAACCAACAAGAGAATTTTTTTAAGAAATACTCTAGTATAGGAGTATCAGGGGAATATTGGAATAAAAAATTATGTTTTATCAATAATAATTCCATAACAAAACATACTTTTAGAAATATGGAACCACATTATCAACAACATGTCTCAATATATAATTATTTAAAAGATCGTACCATAGAATTTTTTAAATGAATAATTAATCAAATAAGTGTAAATATCTAATAGTACCTTGTTATTCCCAAATAAATATAAGGACTACTCTCATATGGTCTATAGAAAGAATCATAAACATAGGTATTTTCAACTATATGGAAGTAATTTTTTTATTCTCAATAAGGGAAAGAATTGTAAGTTTAATGATGATGGGGATAATGGTATTTTTCATGGATAATAATCTAAAAACAAGGAATGTAAATTCTATAAAAAATTAATTAGGAAACTTTTGGTAAGATAGTATGTATCTATTGTTAAATATGAGAATAATTTTATTACAATCTAGAATATTTACTAAATAATATTAAAGAAAATGAAGAATATAATGATGGGTATGTAAGATTATCATTGGGTTTTAAAAGGGATATAGAAGAATCATATGATAATTGTGATGATGAGTAAAATACAAAAGAAATAGTATCTCTAAAAAATATAGAAGTATGGAAATTAGTCATTTTAACATTTTTGGTGACTTGATAACCCTAATTCAAACAAAAATAATAAAGGATCACAAAACAAATTTTAATTATCAACTGTAACTTATAAACATTAAATATGAATAAAGAGATGATATTTGGGTGAAATATCTTCATAGATATATTTTTCTATTTGAAATGAACAAAAAATTGGAATTTGATTCAATGGAATAAGATAAAAATTTCATCAGAACCAAATAGGACTTTCAAAACAAAGACATTAAAAAATCTAGGTGAGATAGACCATTGTTTGATTATAGTGAAAGGGGTATTCTAAAATATAATTCATATATGTGGATGAAACCATTACACCACTATATTGATTGTAAACTATAAGAATAACTTTATATATGGTAGTCAAAAGAGTAATTATTTTCTATCAAATGGATGTAAAATTTGAATTACTGAATGAATTCATTTAAGAGGTAGATTAAATAGAGAAAATATTTGTATTTTCTTAACTAAATATGATAACAATGTGTTCCTATTGGAGATAGAATTTTATAGCCTATGGTAAGAACTTAAGGCTCAGTACTCAGGGCAGGATCAATATCTAGAGAAGCACAAATTATTGATTGGTGGATTTTATCATTATGTATAAATAATTATGAATGTAATTTAAAGGGGGTTGGTTCTTATTTATTTTTTTGAAATAAATTTTTTTAGGCTCTTATGATGAATAATTAAAAATATTTTAGATTATATGAGAGGAAAATTTGATATGTCTTTGATTGGAGAGAGAAATATCATCCTTGGATTATAGGTTGTTCAATGGGAGACAATAAATTTATTATCTAATTTTATTTCAAAAATGTATGAAAAGGTTTGACATTGTTGTCTCAAGTAGAATAAGGGATTAATAAGAGAATTAGAAGAAATTATCATAGAATGAAGTGGATAACGTTGTTGATGTGATCATTTAAAGGATTATTATAAAGAGTCTATTGTATTTGATAACAACTTGAAAAGATATCATATTTAAAACATCCTAATTTTCCTTTTGTCAAAGATTCACCAAATAAATTCACATGAAATACATGAACAGAATACATCAGTATAAAATTTACTCAATGGATTTTATACTAGTTTATTCGTATAGGATATAGAATAAGATATTAGGTTATATTTATATGGATTGGTTTTGTTTACTGTATGATGAAGATTTAAATTATGGAAGTGTATTTTACCATCGATGTTCCTATAAATCATGTAGATGAAAGAATAATGAACTTATCTCTTTTAGAATAACATGTATGAACATGTATTATCCACTCAAGATAATACCAAATTTATATGGATGTGGAATCAATTTTAAGACATTGGGGTTGGATGTGGCCTCTCCCATTCCCATCACGAGTGAAAAATTGAGTGTCATCCAGCTTTTAAAAATCCCATTACTTATTTATAGACAATGTGTATTGAAATAAAATATCATTTTCATGAGGATAAGGTTGAACAAATAATTTTTAGTTTGACACATGTGTCCACTAGAGATCAAATTAAAGATATAATAAGAAAGGAACTCCCGAAGATAGATTTAAGAAAGTCATCAGTTTTCTCTTGGATTCCAACCAAATCACCCAAAATAGATGAGTTGGTACAAGGAACCCTTATCCACAATTATAATTTATTTTATATAATGGTAAAACTTATACCTTATATTTAATTTGATAAATTATACCTCTATCTTATAAAATTTTAGAGTATTAGTGCTTGGATTCATAAAAAAATGTGGACATATTTTTACCAACTTAACATTAATGGGGGATTGGTTTATGTGTTTAATGATGTAGGGAGAGTATACTAATGGTTTATTAGGTGGAGAAATGTTTTTAAATAATGACATAGTACTTTAATTATAATGTATTGTGTTCATAAAAATATTTTCATTAAAATATTGTTTTTCATAATGATCGTGGCTTATCTAGGCATAGAGAAGGTGATTATTGATCCATAATGACAATAAATAATTGAAGAAAGGTTAGTTTAGTATATTCAGTACAAAAATAGTGTTTTATTATTTTTATGAATGAGTAAGATGAATATAATTTTTGAAGTGTTTTGAAATTTTCAACAAACCCAAAAGGAGAGATTGTTTGTAAAACATCCCTAGGATCGTTTTTTGTTTTTTTGTCAATTAAGTGGAATGAATCGTTAATGTATAATATGTAGTCCTATGGAGTACATTTATGGATTTATTGAATATGTTTTTATTGAATCTGGTGTAGTTTAAATGAATTTTGGAAACTCTAGTTAAGAAACATGTTATAAAATTCAGATAAGTAGGTTCTTTATTGGATTCATCCAGAAGATGGGTACAAATAATCCTTCATGGGTTGATAAGTCATTTTAAGGACTATTATGATTAAATATCAAATGTGTATGAGTCATCCATCCATGTATATGATTCAATAAACCTGTTAATATGAGTATTTCTTATGTTTCATAAGTGTGATCAACATCTATTTAAATGTCATCTTAGATACATGTGATTGTTCTAGACCTATGTATGAGTAATCATCCTCTATGTTTAGGTCTTCTATGAAATTAGAATTTTTAGGAAAATTCTAGTATAAGTAACTATGATGTATTTTCATGGATATTAAATATGAATGTTTCTTTTGTGAAATTTGTGACGAGAAAATAGAGATATAATTTAAGGGAATATTATCCCATGTTTTTTGGATTATTATAATCCATGTGTAAGAGTTATCATTTGGGTTTATAATTGGATAATCACTGAATGTCGAGAAATCTTCTGGATCCAATGAGGATAGTGTTATAGTACTGATATTTTTACATTCTTAATACAAAAGTTTTTAGATTTTATATATCTTGTTTTTAGAAAAAGTATCATTGAAAAGGACTTTTTTATTAGATTTAGTGGAATATACTATGTTCATTGAAAAAATAGGATGACATAAATAGTTTTAAAAAGATATTATATTTAAAATGGTTATTTGATTTTTTTGAAAAATGTTGATAATATAAGTCTTTCCAAAAATTTTAATGAAGAATTGTTTTTGAAGAGAATTTTAGATTATATTTTGAAACAAAATTTGGAGAACAAATAATAGTGGAGTGTAAGAGGTATTCGTGTTTTGAAATTAGAAAATGAGGTTATCAAGAGGTAGAGGTTCTCTTTGAGTTTACCAACTAGAAAGGATTTACTGAATTACTTAAAAAAAAGGAGGTGAATATTATTTGATACACCATCCCTAGTGTAGTTTAATTTTTCTTAATGGAACAAAAAGTTAACATATGAGGAGGACGGAGTTCTTCACTATGAGGATAGAAGTGAAATTTATATTTGTGCCTAGTTATAAACTATGAGGGTTAGTGTGATTGGTTCAATATTATAATCATCAAATAGATGAGTAATATAATCTCTAGATAACCTGTAATTTTTTTACATGCTCTATGTATTATCCCATTTGTGTGAAAAAAGAAAAAAACGATCATTTACTCTATTTTCAATGTAATATGACTACAAGTAAAAAATGATATGTGTTGTTAATAAATATAGAACATGATCACTAGAAAGTGAATGTTTTAATTGAAGCTCCCTCATTTACCTTATATTAGGATGTAAGACTTACGAATGACTAACATATATTGATATATAAATGGATTTAAATCCTCAATGATTCGTAAAAAATTAAACATATTTACTTTGAATAATAGCAATTTTTAAAATATCTTAAAGGGTTCACCCATTTACAAAAATACAACACCATCTGGTCTTCTGAAATTAGGTAAAATTGTTTTGAGGAGTCTATATAGAATACATCCATTAGTTGATGTAAGCATAGATTGTGGTATAGATTTTATGTAGGGAACAATATTTATAGATTATATGAAAAGGAAATTACAACCCTTAGTAGTAAACATGAAGGTGATCTAGAGAGATGGAGTTCAATTTCAACTATATAGAAAATAGGGGTCACCCTTGGATCCTATAAAATTTTTTAACCTACACACTATTAAAATATTCCAGACTCGGACCTTTATCCTCAATCACAGTATCTAAGGATATGTAATTAATTTTTTAAATTTCAATTTAGTATTTTTATTTTTTTACACAATGTTATTATTCAATTTTATAATTCCATCATACTTCTAAATGTGTATAATTTACATGTGGACATTTGTTTCATGATTATGAATAGATATTCTATTGTGGGTGTTCCAAGGGGAATTACAACAATTTTATTTAATTTATATGATTAATCTAAACTCTACTCACCTGATTCTGGTGAGGCAGTGGGAGTAGGGATTATATTAGGTGATTTTTACCCCATATCCCATTAATATTATTTCAATATTTCATTATATAAACATAAAAACATAAAAACAGCTGATTCAATCATCATAGCTATGAATGTGAGTGAATTGGGATGTGGAATGACACGTGATAACTTCTATGTCGGTTGATTAAGGTCACTTTCCCGATTGAGGAGTGTTCTTCCCCACTTTACAAGAAGGATAAGTGAGTTACTTGTCGGTTTGATGATATATATTTATATATATATTCATTCTCAATGTCAACAAAATGTCATGGGTAAGTAGATGATTGATATTGAGTCTTCTTGGTGGATTAATTTATTTATAAAAAGTGAAAATTGATTATAAAACTTATTAAAAACCACTTAAGGACCATCTAATCCCCTGAAAATTATATGTGTGTGTTGTTTCCTTTGGTTTTAATTTCATAAATTTTAAGAAACTAAAAAGCCACAATGGGGTTCTCATGTGTCTATTATAATTATTGAAAATACTAAAATATATTAATATTAGTGAATTATGTTAGTGTCTATGAGGATTATTGGGGAATGTTTTTTTCACCTATCAAGATGTTCATATAAGGTTTGTAATTTATATATTTCATTGCCATGAAAAAAACCAATCAGATTTTGTGTCATTTCAGAGGATATAATCTTCAATCATTTTATCTTATCATCTAGTAAATCCATTTCTTATGTTTTTCTTCTTTTTTACTTCTTTAATTATTTTAGGAAAATCCTTATAGTCCAAATGAAATTTGAAAAAAAAATCATGATTAATTAATTACTTTGAAAAATAATCACATAATTGATAAAAATATAACATTAATTTACTAGACACATGATTCAATGATTTATTTCTAGAAAAGATCAAGGAAAAATAGATCAAACATCTAAAAAATAATCATCACAACAACCATTGAATAACAATTTTCCATGGGGAGGAAGCCTAGTATTTTGTAGCAGCCAATTATTTTAGAAAAAAAATCATTTTAATAATTTTTTTAATATCATAGTTCCACTAAAAAAACTATAAAAATAAATTTTTTCAAAAAATATAAGTTTCATTATATATATCATAATGTGTAGAATAAATTAAAACATCAACTATATTTTTATTTATTTTTTTCAAGAAATAATATGTTGATAAATGTTATTAAACATAATATTATTCTTAATTTGTTCACAATTCAAAAGATATATATATTTTATAATCAAAATATTATTATTATAAACTTATGGGTAATGTGTTATTAATATTTATTATTTATGATATGGAATTATTTTGTAATGGATAATATATTACGATAAATATAATTTCTAATAGTAACATAAAATTTACTCTGAAATAGATATATCACTCCAAATTAATTATTAATATGAAACAAATATTATTATAGTTGTGTTATATAACTTTTAAATTAATATATTCAATTATAATAGTTATATTGAATAGTAAAATAATATTTACTATGGAATATAATATATTAATCATCAATTAATTAGTATATTTTTTAAAAAAATTGATAAAAAGAAATATTGCAACATATAAAGTACTTAATTGAAATTACTTTATATAATATTATTATAGTATAATTATATTTGAAATGAATATATCATAAATTAAATTTATAATATATAACTTTTTGAAGAATATAAATATAATAGTATATAATAATGGAAATTATATATCAATAATATAATATTAATGAGTTAAAATCTATATATAATTGATGAATTTATGGGATAATTATATGGAGATTATATTAATTTTTTTAAAATATATTAAATGATAATTACTAATTCATGTATTAGTAATATATATGATTATTAATATAATTAAAAACATCATTAATATTATATATTTAATAGAATATATTTAACATTAACATATATTAAATAATATTAAAAATATAGAATATATGGTAATAAGTGGTAGTATTAAATATAAATTATTAGAATTATAATAAATAAAAATAATGAAAATTTTTAATGAGTATTACAAGATTGAATTTCATAAATTATAAGTGGGTAATATGCTATTATAAATCTATGCATAAATAAGGGATATGTGAAATAATAAATATATGATTCATAATGACATTATTAAATTTAAAGGGACACTATATTATATATTTTGAGATTGAATTTATAAGATATATATTACTTTATAGTAAGTGATTATTAAATTTTTATTTACGGGATAAAAGTTTCTATAAGATTATTATAGAAATGTCGTTTTCGTTTATATATTGTAAAAAATGTGGCTATCAAGACTAGTAACTTGGGTTAGTTCAAGAATTGGACATATTATATGTGCTGACAAGGGAAGGTATCAATTCGAAATATAGTGCACAAGATGACCCTATTTTGGAATAGTGGTGTTTAGCCCTTTACATGTAAGGCAACATGAAAGGTCAAGGGAGAACACTAATAGACTTTCAGAATTAAATGGTGAGTAATGCCACATAAATATTTATAAGGGAACGTTAAGAAAAATTAAAAACTGATCTGACATCACATATCATTGAGTACTATTCCTGGGTTAGAAAACTCACATGAATTATTTTAAATGGAACCAATTTTTATATTCTTTATCTCCATGTACACTCAAAAATAAAAACAACTAAAAATATGTTATTCAACATTGAACCAATAATGTATCTGAATGATTGACATGTTTTAAGAATATGAACACACACACACACAAATATAATTCATATCAAAGAGGTGTGGAATGAAATATCTAAAAATTATAAAATTTAAATGATGCCATAACCATTGTCACCCCCTTACCTTGAAATAGTGGTAGAGAATATATATATATATGTATATTACATAGAAGTATTTCACTCAGTTACTTTCATGTTGATCTTTTGTTGAAAAGACATCATGGAGTGGGGATGACGACATTCATGAAGTTGTTGATCCTTCCCCAATGCCTTAATTTAGAATTAATATTTTACCTTATATACAGATATATATTTAGGGTTATGCTTCAAAATTATGGAATTTTTGGAAAAAATAAAATTGTTAACTAAAAAAACACCATAAGACATCTTCTGTCTCACTACTTGTATGCAATTTATATGATATTACTGACTCTTCCGTTTATCATACAATTAGTAATCTAATTCATTCGATAATAATGAGAAAATATCATTAATATGGATCTTCATAGAGGTATTTTTATGTGAGAATAATAGATGGATGAGGTAAAACACAACACTAAATTGCACACATTATGGTGTCTTCATTTTCATAGAGGCATACAACTATTACATAATCATCAAAAGGTTATATATATACATATATATGTATAAATATTTAAAAAATTTCAACATAGAAACTTGACCCAATTAGATACATGGATATAATTGGAAATTAGGATAACTATAATATGGTATGGGTGAGGGTAAATTTTTTAATATGGTATATATTAAAAATATCATTGTTCCATGGAGGGTTTATAATTTGAATAGTTTAAATTGTTCCTACAAGAAGGTCAATACTTCAATGAACATATTTGATAATTATAATCTACTAATAATTTATCAAAAGAACAATGGAAATTGGAAATCAAATAAGATATTCATTTTTGATTGAAAATCCAATGATGATAATCTGAGATTTTTTCTCCATAAATATTTATTGTTCAATAGTTTGAGGCCACAAATAGAGATAATGAGAAGAAGACTCCATAGAATATATCCTTTGGGAAGGAATTTTTTAAAGAAGATTCCTACATTATTTCATAAAAATTAGTGAGAACTATGAAAAAAAAACTATTAAAAAATAGTTTCTATTTTATAATTTCCTAGATTTCATTAAAATGTTAATGAAATTAAAACACTATCTGTTCAAATTAAATTCAAAATTGGAATTTATGATTTTCAACTCATATTTTCGATGTAATTGTATTTGTTTTTGAAAATTTCTTATTTTTAAATGTTTTATTAAATTCAACCATTAGGATTTTTATAATAAAATTCTGTTTTTTTTTTGTATTTTGAATATAATTTTTATGTATTTTTCATCAATGATAGTTTTTATGGAGTTAAAAAAAGTAGTTTATGTTTTAAAATATATTATCACAAAAAAATTGAATCTCTATTATTTATGAATTTATTTAATTCTCAAAATAATTTTATATTCCTTGATATTACTAAATTATAGTTATATTTTTTTATAAAATATTTAATAAAGAAAACATATCTTTTTTAATATCATTATTGAAAAACCATGCATATTTTTTAAAATAATTTCTCAAGATAAGTAATATTGAAAATTTACATAATGATGATATTTATGAATTTTTAGTTGCATATGATAAAAAACACCATTATTTATATTAATTTAATTTTATGTGTGAACATATTGAAAAAATATCCTTTATAAGAATTTTCATCAACTAACCATGAATTTATCTGTACAAAACACATTTTTATAAATAATTTTTTACATCCATGTAATAGATTTGAAAATAATATTTTAATTGAATTTATTTGAAGGCAAAGCTACTAATTTTTTTACACTTTGGTTTTATAAATGATTATAAGGGATGGAAAGTGAACCCATAATGTAATTGTACATTGCGCTGCAATTGATGGGTGGGACTTATATAGATCTTCTATGATTCAGGTTTCCCTATGTATTTTTATATATTTATTAATATCATTGGATTTCATTTTATCAAGAAATAATATTTTATTTTTTCAATAGAAAATATTTTAATTCATATGGGAATTCATGATTTTAAAAGTTATTTTAAATCATTCATTTTCATGAAATATGTCTTAAGTTTTTCCTACCTTTTTTTCAAATGGTTTTTAAAAACATATTCTCTATTAAGAACATTCTAGAAAATTGCACATTAGAACCAATTTTTTTTATTTAAATGGTTTTTTTTAAAATTTTCTATTAAAATGCTAATTTCATTAACCAAATAATTTAAGGAGTTTTTAAATATTTTCAAAAATCATTTTATCCATCTTCAAAAATACGTACTATTGTTTTTTTTTCTAACCTTATATATTAAAATATATTTTATTGGGTTTTTTGATGATTATGAGCTATTATCATGTAAAGTTTGATTTATAATGATTATTTTGAGTGAAGCTAGGATAATATTAAAATAGATTGTTTTAATGGAAAAAATGATCAATTTAATGAAATATTATAGACTTGATATGTAATATAGATCTTAATTCTCAAAATATTTAGACATAATAATACTGTCAAGTATGTTTTGGCACACCATTAGTTAATGATGTTGTAAATTATATTTTTTAAAAATGATTATCTTATATTAGTGTTAAATCCATTTATATTAAAATAAAACTAAAAATATTATGTCATTTATAACACTGAAACTAGGTGTGTAGGTTTTTTTAATTATTGATTAAATAATTATTAATAATTTCCATTATACTAGAAATAATACAAAGCATGAATTTATGATTTTTTTAAGAGTATAAAAAAGATGTCACTAATATTGAAATACAAATGCAAATGGACATAATGTTCCAGATTAATAAATAATTCTAAGAGCAATTGAGTGAAAAAGAGATGAAAAAAAATTGATTTTCCTATTATTGATGAAGTGGATATAAGGGATATTGAAGAAAAAAATCGCAAATCCACCTTTTTAAAATTACATTTGATTTTATAATAGAGATTCTAAAACCTAATATGTCTTAAATGAGTTATTTTTTTCTTGAAATTTCATATATACTAGGCATAATATTTTTAGGAAGAAATATTATCCAATCCCAATAATCTCAATAAATAATTCATCACATTGGAGGTGTATAGATTTTAATAGTACATGGAATTCCCATTACCTAACCCCATGAGAGGTTACACAAAGGATATTTTTGATGAAAAATAATATGAATAAATAATTAATGAGTGGGATACCTTTCTAAATAATCTATTTATTTATGATTAGGTTGAAACTAATTTATAAATTGAAATATCTTTTATTATCAATAGTGATCCAGTTATATTATTATAGCTCTAAATTAAAAAATATTATTAATCCAAAAGATAAGAAGAATATTTTTTTCGAGGAAAGGGGAAACAAAATTATTAATTTCTATTGTTGAATTGGGAGTTTACGTAGACATACACCATCATTTTTGAAAACATATTAATGTGAGAAATGATAGGAAAAACCTCGTGTAAACGTTCACATACTAAATGGTTTGTCCAAGTGTGAAAATATTATAAGAGGAGGACCCATATACACTACATGTTTCATTGGCCTAATTGTAATGTATGGCTAGAAAATCATTAGAGCATATACCCACTATACACATCAAGAGAGGTGTCCTAGGACCACATGACATGTTTATCTAAGGGATACACTATGTGATATTTAACTCAAACTAGATCCCTATCGACCACTACCAGTGTGATATATGATATATGGATCAAAATTAGACACTATGATATCCTTAAATTGAGTTCAAATTCTAAAAGTCACTACAAATTGTGCTAACCTCACTAGATATTCCCATAATCATTTTTAAAATTACATATTCAGCCTATAATTCCACCTTATCAAATTTGAGGCCCCATGTTGGCTATCCATAACCATAAAAACTTAAAAAAATTCACACTCCTACTTGATTCCCTATAAACTAATTCCCCTATACGACCCACACCAATACACCACTTTTTAATCCCAGCTAACCCATCAAACATCCCACATCATTTGATTTAAATTTCGATACTGGAGTCCATTATTTACATGCCTATATAATAGTAATTCACCAATCTAGACCAATTAGATTAAACTATTGGCCATGGTGGAGGGAAATGATTAATAAATAAAGAAAATATGGATGATAGGGGTAGTCGAATTTGGAAAACACATGGAAGGATATTGTTTGTTTCCAGTGAAAAAGAAAATCCACATATCAGATGTACCATCAAAAAAATATGATGAAAAATTTCCCATTAAAGGTATGATGGATTTTTTTACTAGAAAAAACAAACAAAATTGAACTATGAAATATTTTATTGACACATTATACTAAAATTCAATATAAAAATTAATATTAAATTAAAATTAAATAACATAAATCATTTAAAAAACTGCAAGAGGATCAAAACCAAAAGTAAATAAATAACCACGGACATGAAATACTTATCATCATTGTTTTACTTGAAGATGATACCTTTGATTATAAGACTGAAAATAAGTATAGTAATAATAAATAGAATACAAATTTTAATAAAGGTGTAAACAAATATGACAAAATATTTTAGAATTATATGTTATGATACATACATATATATATATATATACAATCACAATATGACTGTAATATATATGACCATTTGGATTATATGGTTGTTTGGATTATATAAAAATGGGGAATATATACACATTGGGATTATATGTCCCTTATTACCATTATTAGGAATATGATTAATTAATGAGATAATTAAATGTATTATTTTTTTAAAATATAACTATTTTCATATAACTATTGAATTGGTAGGTACACGTAGAAGAAAAAAAAATATACGTAGAAAGGGTAAATAGTGGAATTAGGTAGAATAATTATCCCTTAGCAGGATTATTTTTCTGATAATTTGAATGAGGTAGCATCACTAAGGTTTTTCCTAGAACAATCCCACAATGAACTTCAACCTGAATCTCTTGAGTGAATTTTTTACTGGATAAGGTCATGCTCATGGAAATCACATTGAGATATATACAAACTAAATGGCCACCTATATCTACCACCATTACTTATCTCACTCGTAGGTCTTATAAAACATTCTTCATGACTGTTTAAGAAGAAATTAAGATGATAGAAATTTTCAATTATTAATATAATAAATGATATTATTTTTATTATTACATATGTTTTATAAATTTATAAATTAGTAAAACTTTACCTTTAATGAATGGATCTACCTAAATAAGAATTTTTATTTTTAATAAGAATTTATTTATAACATTAAATTATTATTTATTTACTATAATATAAACATTAAAAATTTATGATTAAAATCATATAGTGTTAATAAAAGATATTTTTCAAATTATTATTTTTATTTGTTTAATGTATTATTAGATTAATAAATTAATTACTTGTAATGAAATAATTCAATTAAACTTATTAATAATATATTAAATAAATAAATTAAATATCATATAATTTCTATTAAATGAAAAATAAAAATAATAAAAATATTTTATGCCTTAAAATATATTTCTCTTATTATTTTACATGATATAAATACTTATATTGAAAAAAAAGAAATTTTCCAGAGTTACATATTGAATCTAAAAAATGGATTCTAATATTGGAATCATCTTGTAAAAATATGTAAAGTGAGATCATCTATCATTTTTAGTCGAAAAATTATGACAAAAAAATAATTAAATAATGTAAAAAGAGATAATAATTTGTAAAAATGACATGGATCAAATTTTAATAATTACCATGATAGAACCCCATTATAATGTCTCTTTAATGTGTGGGAGTCAATACTATATTTCTTTGTTAATTTTTTTTACAAAATATACCAAAAATCACATTGTGATTCTATCTTAACACTTCACCTAACTTATGAATGGACGAAAATGTTTATCATTTTTAGTTAAAAATAGTGCTCTATTACACCCCTTAAAACCCCTAATATCTAATTATTTTATCTTTAATACTTTATTTTTTACTCCTAATTTTCATCTTCTAGGTTTTCTATACTTTTGTTATAATATAGTGGACTAAGCCTTTAATTTTGAGGGAAGATACTATAAGGAGCGATTCCATCAAAGTATGTAATGTTTTCTTGTTCATTACTTTCATTTACATTCTCAAATCATCTCTTTATAAATATAATTTACCTCTCTACTGAATTATTCTAGCATTATAATTATACATTATAAATATACTATCAATATATAGTACCGTGTTTTTTAAAACTCCTTAGTTATAAAATATAATGACCCATACCTTACATACATATTTAATACTTCAAAATTGAATAATAATTATTACAACATATAACAAAACCACGAAAGGACCTTATAGGTATAGTGTCTTTAGAAACTGGGAATCATAAACAACTGGTTCATAAAGCTTCTACACTGTCTCCCATTTATTTCATCATATCTATAGTCCCTATTGGAATACCTTACTTAATAACCTTCTTCCTGACCTGGGAAAGAAAACATACAAAAGGGTGAGCTCAAATTCTCAGTAAGGGTAAACAAAAGAAATATCAATCACATCATATCCATAAGAACATAACTTTTGGAAATCTTAACCTGAAAAAGTGATCATAATTTCAAAACATGGGATAGATCATGGTAGTGAAATGTAATCCCAATAATCATAACATAAAACATGAAACTTTGTGGCATGCACACATAATCCTATAGAATCATTTCTTATTAGTCAAGACTCATTGCCAAGACTATCTTAGTGGACAAAGTCCATTTCTAAACCGAGTTCACTCCTCGTTTCAGCCCTGTTTCACTAAACCGGTATAACCTACTATTCCAGACATGTCTATCTCATGAGATATAAAATCTTTACCCAATGCATTAGAGGGGTATATAGGTCCCACACATCTCATAATGATACCATTCTTATGTGTGCCACAAAATCATAAATCATACATCATTTCATAACCCATGTAATAAAAATGGGATTCTTAAACAACATGACATCATAAAACAGTTCATAAAATATAAAGGAATTCATAAAAATAATTCCATCACAACATAATCAAATCAATTTAATAATAGGGATAGAAACAGAACCCTATATTATCTTAGATGGAAAATAATTTTGATAAAACACTTGAACTCCATTCTTGAGGAAAATATCCTTTCTACTTCAAAAAACTTTTCCTTTATTAACATGTATTACAATTTTAAACTAAAATAAGTAGATTAAAAATAAACTTGAAAACTTGTAAAGGAAGCATCTTGGAAATAATGTTTTAAAAATCCATTCATGCCGTATAAGTTAAAAAAACATTCTTCTCGGACTTTTGTCGGAAAAGTCAAAAAGTACCTCGTACGAAAAATGACAAAAGATTCCATTCATATCCTTTACTAAAAACTCACCGAAGGGTAAAATTGGATTTAAACAATTGTAAGTGGATGGAAACAATATTACATATTAAGGGAACATGGATTTTGATGATAAAATATTCCCCAGTAAATTTTGAAGTATAAACAATCTCGGATAAAAATTGAGATTCCGATATTTTCCCTTATCATAGGTCCGATTTGTTTTGTAAGTGTTCAAACTTCCTGTATAATGATTTAAATAATGTTATTGACTTATTCCAGAATCATACTTATTTTTATGATATCATATATGGTCATATTCTTATCTTCTTAGTAGTAATATTTCACTACTACTTGTTATTCGGGTGTTTATAACTTTTTGTTCTTATGCATGTTTTGTAAAATAAATTCTTATTCTTCTCTTTAGGTTATAGAGACATAATTTCCAGAATAGTATTAATGTACTATATATCATAGTTATTCATTAAATTAATTTATATAATCATTATGCAATGAAGATCATGTAGAACGAATCACATCACATTGTGGAGACGGTATTCCGTACGTACGCACGAGGGATGATATCGTTCCCATGATCGTGGAATTGTATTGGAGTGTATGTATACTATTTAATAATCAATATCACTTTAAAATAATAATATATAGTAATTATTTACACCATTATACCCATCCAAGTAAGGTGGTGGGGGAAAATAGATTACACCACGGCGTGGAGACGGTATTCCGTATGTACGCACGCGCGGTGATTTCATTTTCCGTAGGATGGATAGATGGTGAAATAGGGTTGTTTCATACTTATAATAACATATCAGTATATGAGTGATACTGATGTTATTACTACATAATGAAACAACTAAATAAGAAGATGTTGAAGAAGAATGAATTTGGAAAGGATCGGTAATGGATATTACCTCTTTTTTTTGACGCGCCTCTTCTTAACTTCCTCTTAAGGCACTAGGGTTGGTCATTGAAGAAGACCAGAACCTCTAGGATGATTGTAGGAAAGTTGAGAGGAGAAAGGGGCAGGGGTTGGCCGAGATTGAAGGCTCAAATTGGTGTGAGGAGTATAGGGAGGAGGTGCCCTTTTATAAGGGAGGAGAGGGGCACCTTTGGAATAACTAAACATATTATTTTATTATAAAGTCAAATTCGGTTTTTAATAACTCACAATTGATATATTTCGAAGATAAGGTGGTTATGGGTCGAAATCCTCTAATAAAATATAATTTAGACAAGTTTAGGTATCAATTTTAACCTTATCAATTAGATTTAACTTTAAGTTAGATAATTTATCTTTTACTGTGTCTTCCTGTTTTATTACACTACAAGCTTAATAAACTTACTATATCAAGCCAAAAGAACCCCAAGTTGTTTATTATTAATATATATAACCTTATATAAGTCCTTTGGCCGATCCTTAGATTTTTTGGAATAAAATAACCATTAATAATATAGTATTTTTTAAAAAAACTATTTTATGTCAATTTTGACACTATTTGGTAATTGATTTTTCTGAAAATCATAAAAGAATTATTAGTTCGAAAATATTTAATTAACTCAATACTAACATGTCATATTAAGCTAAAAAATTAGTGGAATTCATAAAAAGTATCAAATTACATTTATTTGGGTATTTATAACATCAATTATGTCAATATTTCATTAATAAGATAATTACTGCATCATCGTTGTGTCATAAATAAATTAAATTATTTAATGTCTAAAAATTACAAATAAATTACTATTATGTATGAAATCTTTTTATATTTATAATTAATATTTATAGTCGAATTTATCTTATGTATAACCTTATATTAATAATGATTTACTTATTAAACATTGATTTTAACTATTTAAACCATTCCTTAAATAAATTAATAACAAATGTCCTAATCTAATCCAAGTGGGCCTAAATGGTCATATTTTATTCCTAAGGTTGTTTTTGGTCGAATTAAACTTATCCAATAGAATTAGGACATGTGTTAGGGTAATAATAATAACACTTTTATCCTTAATTACCCTATTTACTTTTAACCGTGGTAAAAAAAGTAAAAAGTTACTATTCACCAAAAATTATTTTCATCTCATTGAACCACATTTTAGTCCTTGATATTAACCATGTCTCTCGGACTTTTGAAATTCCACTCACAGAAGCGGTAAAATTAAGTTTTATGAAAAATTCAGTTTTTTTAACTCGCACTTAGTGGTTTTACTATTCATCAAAAATTGAAAGTGTTCAGAAAAATACCAAAATTTCACCCTAGGCTAATTTCGATATTCCGAATCCAAAAATGAAGTCCATTTTGAAAAATGAATTTTATAAAATTTCAAAAAGTGGTTATTACTATTCATAACAGCTAGTTTTAATAATATTTCAATAGCATATCGTTGTTTAGTGGAACTCGGTATTGCGTATGACGCAAGCTATTGAGGAAGGCCGCGGTTGCGTGTAAAGCAATCCAAGATAGTGTTGTGTGTAGTGAAAGATTCCTTTGATAAAAAAAATATTTCTTATGAAAGTCTCGGGCGTTACATTCTACCCTCCTTAAAATAAATTTCGACCTCGAAATTCGTCACTTTGTAACCAAAAGATGAGGATACCTATCCCTCATCATATCCTCAAGCTCCCATGTAGCTTATTCTAATTGGTGGTTCCTCCACAAAACTTTCACCAATCGAGTGGTCTTGTTTTGTAGGACTTTTTCGCTATGATCCAGAATCTCTATCGGCTGTTCTTCATAAGAAAGATCTTGCTCCAGCGGTACAACTTCTGAGCTGAGTACATTTGAAGGATCAATTATGTACTTTATCAGGAGAGATACATGGAACACATCGTGAATTTGAGAGAGATTTGGTGGAAGCGTCAATCGGTAAGCTACCTTTCCAACACGATCCAGTATTTCGAAAGGACCGATATATTTAGGGCTAAACATCCCCTTCTTTCCAAATCTCATGACCCTCTTCCAGGGAGATATTCGTAAGAACACTTTATCATCCACTTCAAACTATAGGTCTTCTCTTCGGTTGTCTGCATAACTTTTCTGTCGGCTTTGAGCTGCTCTTATGTGTTTTTGAATAGATCAGACCTTTTCTGCCATCTCATCAACAAGATCAGGTCCTAATAGCTTTCTTTCCCCAACTTCATCCCAGCAAGTTGGAGTCCGGCATTTCTTTCCATAGAGAGCTTCATAAGGAGCCATCTGATTACTAGAGTGAAAGCTATTATTATAAGAAAATTCCACCAAAGGTAGGTTTTGATCTCAACTAGCGTTGAAATCCATAGAGCAAGCTCTCAACATATCTTCTAGAGTTTGAATTGTTCTCTCAGACTGACCATCTATCTGAGGATGATAAGCAGTGCTGAAACTCAACTCGGTATCCAGAGTATGCTGAAGACTTCGCCAGAACTTCGAGGTAAATCTCGGATCCCGATCAGATATAATAGAAAGTGGTACTCCATGCAATCTTACCACTTCCTTTACATATATCATGGCAAGCTAATCCAGAGAGAAATCCTCTCTAATAGCAATGAAGTGTGGGGACTTTGTAAGACGATCAACTATGACCCAGATAACATTATTTCCATTGGATGTTTTAGGAAATCCTGTGACAATATCCATAGTGATGTTTTCCCATTTCCATTCAGGTATGGGTAATGGTTGTAACATCCCCTTAGACTTCTGTCTCTCAGCTTTAACTTGCTGACAAACCAAGCATCGAGAGACATATTCAGCAACATCTCTTTTCATGCCATCTCACCAGATGTACTCTTTCAGGTCCCTATACATCTCCTTGCATCCAAGATGAATAGAGAATGAAGAACTATGAGCCTCATCCAGCAGCTCCTTCTTTAATTCAGGGATGGGAGGAACACAAACCCTATTCTTGAACTTTATTATCCCATCACAATCAAGGTTGAATTCAGGAACATTTATCACCTTCTTTTGTAACTCTACATCTTCTTTCTGTGCCTCTTTAATCTTCACATGTATATATGGTTGAAAATTCATTTGAGAAAGATACGATTTTCCCCCTTCCATTATAATTCCATGATCCATCCTTTGTAAATCCATAAAAATTGGATCTTTTTTGATCCTAATCATGGATAAACATTCATAGTCTTGTCGACTTAATGCATCTTCCACCTTGTTTTCTTTCCCAGGGTTGTAATGAATTGAGCAGTCGTAATCCGTAATCAGCTCCAACCATCTTCATTGATGCATATTCAGCTCCTTTTGTGTGAAAATATACTTTAAACTTTTATGATCAATATAAATATCACACCTTTCACCATAAAGGTAATGCCTCCAAATCTTTAATGCAACGATTACTGAAGCTAACTCCAAATCATGAGTTGGGTAATTTTGCTCATGGATTTTCAACTGTCATGAGGCATAAGCTATCACCATATCATTTTGCATGAGAACACATTCCGGTCCCTTCTTGGATGCATCACTGTAGATCACAAACCTTTCTCCACTACAAGTAAGTGTGAGTACAGGTGCACTGGATAACCTTCTTTTCAACTCCTTGAAATTATCATCACATTCCACCGTCCAAACAAATTAAATCCTTTCCGAGTCCACCTGGTGAGTGGATTAGATAATCGTGAAAAATCTTTCAGAAAACGTCGATAATATCCAGCCAAACCAAGAAAACTTCGGATCTCAGTTACTGTTGTTGGTATCGACCATCTTTCGATAACCTCTGTTTTTGCTGGATCCACAGATATCCCCTCTTTTGAGATTATATGACCCAAAAAATGCATCTTTTTGAAGCCAAAATTCACACTTGGTAAATTTGGCATAAAGCTTCTCCTTTCTCAGGGTCTTCAATATAATTCTCAAGTGATCTTCATGTTCTTCCTTGATCTTTGAATAGATAAGAATATCGTCTATAAAGACTACCACAAATTGATCAAGGTAGTCTCTAAAGGCTCTATTCATCAGATCCATGAAGATAGCAGGGGCATTAGTAAGACCAAATGGCATCACTATAAATTCGTAGTGTCCATACCTTGTACGGAAGGCCGTCTTTGGTATATCCTCCCTTTTGACCCTTAATTGATGATACCCTGAACGAAGATCAATCTTGGAAAAGTATTGAGCTCCACGTAGTTGATCAAATAAGTCATCAATGCATGGGAGAGGATATTTGTTCTTGATAGTGATCTTGTTATGTTCTCGATAATCAATGAAGAGTCTCATTGATCCATCTTTTTTCTTAACAAATTGAACAGGTGCTCCCCAAGGTGACTCACTAGGGCATATGAATCCCTTATCCAGATTCTCTTGGAGTTGCTTCTTCAATTCCTACAACTCAATTGGGGCCATTCTATAAGGTGTCTTTGAAATAGGCAAAGCACCCTGTACGAGTTCTATTGAAAACTCAACTTCACGATTTGGTGGAAGACCCATCAATTCCTATGAAAAGACATCATAAAACTCCCGTACAATGGGCATATTATTAACCATGAGTTTCTCACCAACCATTTGAGATAAATAACCCTCATTTAGTGGAATGAAGACCCATAAATGGTAGAAATTTCCACTGGAAGGTTATGTTCATCTTTGCATCGATAGATGATCATAGATTGCTCTGGAATATGAAATGTGACTTCCCTTATTTTGAAATTGATATGAGCTCCATATAAAGAAAGACAATCCATGCCAATAATCACATCAAATTCCACTATAGGAAGGATCGCAAGATTTTCAGGAAGCACTTTCCCACAAACTTCAAAAGGGGAAGAATTATAAACTTTTGATGCGACTGTTGTGCCATTAGGTGTTGTCACTGCTAACTCAACATCTAATTGTTGAGGTAATACAGTGATACCCTTAGAAAAATCTTCAGAAATAAAAGAGTGGGTGGATCCATTATCAAATAAAACATTTGATACTTTAGAGTGGATGGTATGTGTACCTTTCACCACATCATTATCGCACTCCACATCGCTGATAGAAATTGCATGTGACTTTCCTTTGTATTTAGCCTTAAGATTTTGGTGATGTCGATCATCATCAACAACCCTTGAATTTGGGCATTTATTGTCATAATTCCCCATCTCCTTGAACATGAAACATTGAAGTGTAGTAGGTTCATTCTGTGTGTCCCTTCCATTGTTTTCATCATTAGACATCTTCTTCCCATCATTGCGGCATTCAAATGCCCGATGACCTTCCTTTCCACATTTGAAACATTTACTTGTCCCTTTAAGACAACCCCCTCCATGTTTCATTCCACACTTTGAGCATAAGGGAAAGCTCATCTTCTTTTCAGTGTGCTCTTTAAATTTTCCTTTGAATTCCATTTTCCTCTTCTTATCAAACCCATATGACTGATGGGTTACTCCAATCTCCATCTCGACTTTGAGAGCACATCAAACGATTTCCTCATAGCTATTAAAGTCCCTTATGTCTAACTCCCTTCAAAGACTTGGTTTAAGCCACTAAAGAATCAATCGATCTTACTCTCAGGTTGGATAAAAATACTAGAAGCGTACTTTGCAAGTCTTGTAAAATTTTCTTCGTAGGCACCAGCGGATTCATCATCCTTTTTCTTCAGTTCAAGAAACTCTTTCTCCATATTTGTTCGGAGAATACGAGGGAAGTACTTATTCAAAAATAAGTTCTAGAACTCGTCCCATTCCATGGACTCAATTTCATCCCTTTTCCTCGTATTCCTAATAAGAATACACCATTGATCAGCATCTACTTCCAAACGATACACTGCTAGGATGACTTTTTCATGTTTAGAACATTGAAGAACCGAAAATATCTTTTCATTAGTACTAATCCATTGTTCAGCATCTAGTGGATCAGTAGACCCGCTAAATGATGGTGGATGCTACCTCATGAAGGATTCAATAGAATGTTTCTCCTTCCTTTGCTTGTTTGGAAGTCCTGCATGATTAATAAATTGTGAAATATGTGTGAGCATGGAAACAAGATTTTTTATTCCAGCTCCCATAATGTTTGGTTGCTCAGGGGGACAATCATTGCATTGCCCGTCGCATTCCGTGTTAACATGGTTCCTTCGGTTCCATCCATTGACTAAAACCAAGAAGAATAGTGTGAGCAACACTAATTATAATAGGAAAACCACATAATCAAGAATAAAATTTCACACTTAAGGTCTTATCTTAGGTTATTCATGGTCATTTATAAAACACTAATATTGTGTTCTATGCTTAGACTTATCCTTAGGGTTCTTACTAAGGCTTTCACATCCTAGTTTCCAAAGGATGACTATACCTTTCCTCTGATACCAACTATAACGACCCATACTTTACATACATTTTAATACATCAAAATTGATTCATACTTATTACAGCATATAACAATACCACGAAAGGACCGTATAGGTATTGTGTCTTTCGAAACTGGGAAACATAAACAACTGGTTCATAAACCGTCTACACTGTCTCCCATTTATTTCATCATATATATAGTCCCTTTTGGCATATCTTACTTAATAACCTTCGTCATGACCTGGGGAAAGAAAACATACAAAAGAGAGAGCTCAAATGCTCAGTAAGGGTAAACAAAAGAAATATCAATCACATCATATTCATAAGAACATAACTTTTGGAAATCATAACCTGTAAAAGAGATCATAGTTTCATAACATGGGATAGATCATGGTAGTGAAATGTAATCCCAAAAATCATAACATAAAACATGAATCTTTGTAGCATGCACACATAATCATAGAGAATCATTTCTTATTAGTCAAGACTCATTACGAAGACTATCTTAGTGGACAAAGTCCATTTATGAACCGAGTTCACTCCTCGTTTCAGTCCTGTTTCACTGAACCGGTATAACCTACCGTTCCAACCATGTCTATCTCATGAGATATAAAATCATTACCCAATGCATTGGAGGGAGATATTGGTCCCACCCATATCATAATTATACCATTCTTATGTGTGCCACAAAATCATAAATCATACATTATTTCCTAACCCTTGTAATAAAAATGGGATTCTTAATCAACATGACATCATAAAACAATTCATATAAGATAAAGGAATTCATCAAAATAATTCCATCACAACATAATCAAATCAACGTAATAATGGGGATAGAAACAGAACCCAATATTATCTTAGATGGAAAATAATTTTGATAAAACATTTGAACTCCATTCTTGAGGAAAACATTCTTTCTACTTCAAAAATATTTTCCTTTCTTAACATGTATTACAATTTTAAACTAAAAGAGGTTAATTAAAAATAAACATGAAAACTTGTAAAGGAATCTTCTTGGAAATAATTTATAAAAAAGCAATCCATGCCGTATAAGTTAAAAAAACATTCTTCTCGTACTTTTCTCGAAAAAGTCAAAAAGTACCTCGTACGAAAAACGACAAAAGATTTCTTTCATATCCTTTACTAAAAACTCACCGAAGAGTAAAATTGGATTTAAAATATTTTAAGTGGATGGAAACAATATTATATATTTAGGGAACATGGATTTGGATGATAAAATATTCCCCAGTAAATTCGGAAGTATAAAAAATCTCGGATAAAAACTTGAGATTGCGAGATTTTCTCGTACCATAGGTCCGATTTGTTTCGTAAGTGTCCAAACCTCCTGTATAATGATTTAAATAATGTTATTGACTTATTCCAGAATCATAATTATTTTTATGATATCATATATGGTCATATTATTAGCTTCATAGTAGTAATATTTCATTGCTACTTGTTATTAGGGTGTTTATAACTTTTTGTTCTTATGCGTGTTTTGTCGAATAAATTATTATTATTCTCTTTAGGTTATAGATACATCATTTCCAGAATTGTATTAATGTACTATATATCATATTTATTCATTCAATTTATTTATATAATCATTATTCAATGATGATCATGTAGAACGAATCACATCACATCGTGGAGACGGTATTCCGTACGTACGCATGAGCGATGATATCATTCCCATGATCGTGGAATTGTATTGGAGTGTATGTATACTATATCAGAATCAATATCACTTTACAATAATAATATATAGTAATTATTTACACCATTATACCCATCCAAGTATGGTGGTGGGGGAAAATAGATTACACCACGACGTGGAGACGATATTCCGTACGTACGCACGCGCGGTGATTTAATTTTCCGTAGGATGGATAGATGGTGAAATAGGGTTTTTTCATACTTATAATAACATATTAGTATATGATTGATACTGATGTTATTACTTCATAATGATACAACTATAGAAGAAGATGTTTAAGAAGAAAGAATTTGGGAAGGATCGGTAATGGATATTACCTTTTTTTTTGACGCGCCTCTTCTTAACCTCCACTTAGGGCACTAGGGTTGGTCTTTGAAGAAGACCAGAACCTCTAGAATTATTCTAGGGAAGTGGAGAGGAGAAAGTGTCTACGGTTATCTGAGCTTGAAGGCTCAAATTGGTGTGAGGAGGAGAGAGAGGAAGTTCCCTTTTATAAGGGAGGAGAGGGGAACCCTTAGAATAACTAAAAATATTATTTTATTATAAAGTCAAATTCTGTTTTTAATAGCTCCAAATTGAGATATTTATAAGCTAGTGTGGGTATGGGTCGAAATCATCTCATCCAATATAATTTAGACATGTTTAGGTATCAATTTTAACCTTATCAATTAGATTTAACATTAAGTTAGATAATTTAACTTTTACCATGTCTTCTTGTTTTCTTACACTATAAGGTTAATAAACTTACTATATGAAGCCAAACGAACCCCAAGTTGTTTATTATTAATATATATAACATTATCTAAGTCCTTTGGCATAACCTTAGATTTTGAGGAATAAAATAACCATTAATAATATAGTATTTGTTTTAAAATCTATTTTATGTCAATTTTGACACTATTAGGTAATTGATTTTTGTGAAAATCATGACTGAATGCTTAGTTCGAAAATTTTAATTAAATCAATAATAACATGTCATATTAAGCTAGAAAATTAGTGGAATTCATAAATAGTCTCAAATTACATTTATTTGGGATTTTATAACATCAATTATGTCAATATTTCATTAATAAGATAATTACTGCATCATCGTTGTCTCAAAAATAAATTAAATTATTTATTGTCTAAAAATTACAAATAAAATACTATTATGTAGGAAATATTTTTATCTTTATAATGAATATTTATAGTCAAATTTATCTTATGTATAACCCTATATTAAAAATTATTTACTTATTAAACTTTGATTTTAACTATTTTAACCCTTCTTTAAATAAATTAATAATAAATGTCCTAATATAATCCATGTGGGCCTAAATGGACATATTTTATTCCTAAGGTTGTTTTTGGTAGAATTACACTTATCCAATAGAATTAGGACATGTGTTAGGGTAATAATAATAACACTTTTACCCTTAATTACCCTATTTACTTTTAACCGTGGTAAAAAAAGTAAAAAGTTGCTATTCACCAAAAAAAAATTCATCTCATTTAACCACATTTTAATCCTTGATATTAACTGTGTCTCTTGGATTTTCTAAATTCCACTCACAGAAGCGGTAAAATTAAGTTTTATGAAAAATTCAGTTTTTTTAACTACCACTTAGTGGTTTCACTATTCATCAAAAATTGAAAGTTTTCAGAAAAATACCAAAATTTTACCCTAGGCTAATTTCGATATTCTCAATCCAAAAATAAAGTCCATTTTGAAAAATAAAATTTATAAAATTTCAAAAAGTGGTTATTACTATTCATAACGACTAATTTTAATAATATTTCAATAGCATATCGTTGTTTAGTGAAACTCGGTATTGCGTATGACGCAAGCTATTGAGGAAGGCCGCAGTTGCATATAAAGAAATCCAAGCTAGTGTTGTGTGTAGTGAAATATTCCTTTGATAAAAACCAAATATTTCTTATAAAAGTCTCGGGCGTTACATAAAATGTTATAGTTTGGGTCGTCCATACAAACTTAAATAAGTGATGTCATAGAATTACCATTATAAATGATTAATATAACCTAAATAATAGTAATATAATATAATAATGATGAATATAATATGATTTCATAATTATATATTGGTAATATTTAAAAGTGTATTCGATAATAAAATGAATTAATTTTATTGAATCTAAATTCAAATAATTGGATTTAGCTACTATTTTATAAACCATCACAATAAATTCCATAAAATGACCATTAGAGATCATAACCATTTCAAACCCAACAATATGACCTACATGGATATTAAATTAAATATGAATACATGAAAAATGATCAAGTAATTGAAATTCCATTTCGAAGCTTTAGTTCACCAAATATGATAATTAAAACCAGGATATATTTGTTTTAAAAGAATTAATAAACGGATAATAAAAAATTAAAATTTAATGGCATTAGGAAATAGATAAAAATATATAATTATGTTTATGATATATATAAATAGTAAAAATAAATATATTATAAGTGGGTTTATAGCATGTCTGAACAAGATGAAATATGAGGTGTGTGTTTTCTTTATTAATATCCTAGCCCGACGCACCCTGAATATTAACCGGATGGATGTCACTATGTGACTTCATGCTAACCTCGATGTACACTAGAGGTTTTCAACTAGAATTAGGGGTCTAAGGATTTTATTTGAGGAGATATACCCCTAATATTAGAGTGTGAAATAATATAGAAATAACCAATATCATACACAACATCACATTAGAGTAAGAAAAAAAAAATAATATCAACAAACTGTAAAACATGATTTTATAGTAACACAATCATGAATAACAATCCTGGTATAGGAATGATATTTTGCAGTTGGATGATCTCATTGGTACAAGTTTAAAACCCATAAAAATAAGTCCTTCCTTCAAACTATAGGCTTCATCTCTAATATTTTGGTCCCACATGAGTTTTTCACCTAAAAAAATAGTATCGACTTCCATCCCATCCCATAATTAAGAAAAAGATGGGGCCTTATTGGGTTCTATAGTAAAATTGTATAATGATAAGGTTTTGAGTACATTACATTGTTTGTAAACACTAACACATTCTAATACATAACTGACAATGTTGTGATATATACATGTGACATTCTCGTATAAGGTAAAAAGCTACTGTAAATTAATAATAAAAAACACCAACAATGCCTACTTAAACATTATTCCAGAATGTATCATAATATGTAATGGGGACTATTACAACCATAGTGTCATAACATCCATGCGGTAATATTAATATTGTTATATTTGGTGTCCTATGGCTAACTATTTTTTACTTTTAATGTATATATATTCGATTATTTTAATATTTATAAAATAACTTATTTCCAATTGTCCATTATTAAACATTAACTAAATGTAAAGATTCCCTAGGGTATACTTTTAATTGATTACCTCATAAAATCTCCCCACTATGATGATAACCTTGGTATTATATATCGATTTCTAAAATATAATTCAAAAATTAGATAACATTATATGATGGAAAACATAGAATGTGACTGTTAAGTGAGGGTACCCATAAGTGGACAAGGATTATTCCCATGATGATCTCACATAGTAATATATAATATGTAAGATTATTAGAATGTATCCACCAATGAATTCTGCATGTTTTCCTATCATTGTATATTCTTTTTTCTGAGTGTGTGAAACCTTTCTCAGACATTATGATTTTTCGTAATGCATGTAATGACTTGAAAAATGTTATTTTCTAATGAAAACAATGAAAAAATATTTTATTTTTGTGGTAGGTAATGTTTCATGCATTATGATTGATATTTTTTTAATGGATATGTTGGGGAAGGATTTATCCCTTTCATATTTAAGGAATTGGATATCTCATCCATTTCTTTGGAATTGAACTGAAAGATTACATTCCAGGGACATGGTTTAATGATGTCTTAATTTCATATTGTCAATAAAAGAGATAAAAAGCATTTGGGAAGGTGACACAAATGTGAAACCTACTTGATGAGATATTTAGGGAAATGGATTATATTATACAATGTGTATTCATATGTGGTTTTCATTATTGTTACATTAAACACATTTTTTTGGTGCCCGAACCTATCACAATACTATATTATTAGACATTAGGCAAGACCAACTACTTCCAATGAGAAATAATCATATAGGATCACACCCTGAGTATTTCCATTCATCTAAATTAAATTCCATTTTAATTAATTAATAATATAAATATTAATCTTAATAATAAGGAATAATTTTTTTGACATTTTATTGATCCTAGATATTTATTGATGAATGAATATTTTAAATTAAATATTTATTCAGGTATTCTATAATTTCCAAAGAGGATAAAGAGACCAATACCACATCCCTTGATAAATATTCATTTATATTTTGGTAAATATTATTTAACCTAGTGTGCATTGGTGTGAATCACAAAATAATAATTATAAAAATTATATTATTATTATAATTATTCTTTTTGGAATGAGGTTTATTAAATATAAATATATTATTTGTGGGATTAATTGAAATTAAATATTATTTTAACCCAAACCTTGTCCCTATATATAGATTTTTATGTATTTTTTAAAGGTTTTATACACTTAATCGAATATTGAAAATAAAGAATAATTTCACACGAAGGACATATCTCTATCAAAAATTCAAACTCTCTCCCTCTAAAGAACTAGATGATCTCCTTTAAGACCAAAGTATGCTGGAGTGAATAGGATGAGTAACAGAAGTCATTTTATTCACTATTCTAGAACCAATAAATCAATTGGTGTTGAATCAAAGATCAATGGAGTGTGTGTGTACTACCACTAGAGGGATTATACAAATGAATTATTACATTAAAAAATTGGAACCCCAAATAGTTTTCTGGAAGATCAACAAAATCATTAAAGAGTGGATCCTAGATGAGGTAATAATTTCTTCCAGATATAAATAAATTAATTATAAATTTAACAAGAAGGATCCTCTATTTGGGTTTCCTGACATTTTATTTAAATGAAATTCTAAATATATTTCCCACCACAGACACTTCCAATGCACCTGAAACATTTATGTGGTAAAAGGGAAGTCATGTTTCAAATTTATAATTATTTATTTTATTGTTTGTTTATACACAATATTGAATAGATTTTGTTTTCATACTATTAATTTCATAGTTTTATTTGAATTATCTTGTTATAGAAATATTTATCATTTTTTTAAAATGTTTTGTTTTCATAATGGTCTATGAATAGATGAAGAATGATTCAAGATTCCATTAAGAAAGTACTAAAGGATCCTATAAGATAGCACAAGAATACACAACATGTAACCATATTATACACTGTGTACCCAAGTACACTTCACCTAGCCATATCATAGGATACAAGACATATCAATCATTTAATTAAAAAAAATGAATAAATTGGGCACCCAATGTATATTAGGCCAACCAAGAACACAAAATGTAGTATAACACATTGTGTAGCTGGTGTACATTACATGTAGTATACGTGAGGTAGTTTTGAATCTTTTGAGATCGTTGTGGTCATTATACATGGTGAAACTGCATGATAATTACTAACTGGAGAAGTAATGATATACAAATTGTGTATGTGGTGTACACGGTGTGTAGTTCACCAGTTACAACATCTTAAAAACACACAGATCAATTTGGAATGTAAATAGGAAACCTGACATAACATATACATGTCATGTAGAAATTTTGTAAACGTCTTGTAGTATCTCATCTGAGAAAACATTGAGCCTTTCAACTGGTTGTATGGGCACACATAATTCTAGAGAACACAGTGTGTTTTGGCAAATGCACATCATGTAATCAATATAAATTCCTACTAAACACTTAGGGGTGTATATAAGAAATAAGAAAAGTGGAATACATGTCCTGTAGTTGGTTAGTGCATGCCATGTTGTCCAACATTAGTAAAGGATAAAACCCCATGTGTATACCCTAGATACATTGAAACCAAGATAAACAATGTATTGATTAAAAGTAGATGCCATGTAGTTTCTAAATATAAATTATAATAAAAAACTACATTAAATTCAAAATTGCATCGTTAAAAAATTATTTTATTGATTGGTACTTGTTATGTTTAAAAATTTAGAAATGGTTTTTAATAATTTTATACTATAAATTAATTTATTATAAAGAATGTGTACTTATGGGTTCAATCATTCGTTTTCCATTAAATCCATTAATGATCTGTGTCTCTAAATGAATTCCTACTATCAATAATATTAAAGGGAATTAATTAATCAATTTCTATTAATTAATTTAAGCATGTTTATCTAAATTAAAATGAATAAATTATAAGTTACTGTAAACCAAGTTTTTTTTGAATTAATTTAATGTTTGACAAACTAGGAGCTTGAACAAGTCCTACGTATATGTTGGAATTTATTTAATTTATTTTATTGCATGTGTTATATATTACTATTCATTAACTTTAATTTATGTCTTATGAGTCATACCTTCATGAATTAATATGGTGGACATCCATGACCAATTATATTTATTTAACCCCCATTAACCAATACTTTTGTTCCCTAAAACTTCATGTGACTTATAAATTATGTGATAATTAGAGTATCCCAAGGATCATGGAGGCAATTCATGATGAATCTATAATTATGCCAACTCAATTGACACATAGGTAGATATGTGGAATGCTAAAACTCTTGACAATACCTATATAATAACTTATTCACCTAATTCAGAGGTTGACTTATTTTTCTCTAAATAAATTAACTACTTAGATAATCTCATGTATTGATCATTTATTTTTTTTCTATCAATTATGTATTTATTTATTGGACATAATACTATTATTACAAAAATTAGTTAATTAATGTGAAAAGTAATAATTTAATAAAATTGGGTTTTCATAAATTGTTTTATCCAAAATGGTTAATTACATAAGTTAAATACAATTAATATTAACAAGATATGTAAATGATAAAATAAGATTGATTTTTTTCACAATAAATTAATAATACCTTAACTAAAAATTTAGTCACACTAATTCCTTCCCTTACTTTATTGGGAATATATCCATAGAATACAGTGTTTACATAGAAAATTCATGAATCATAATTTTATCAGGGAATAAAAAATATGGCTTTGGGGTTGATTTTACTAAACTTTTATGGATTTAAAGAGCCCAATTATATTCAATACAAAACTGGAGGCTTGTGTTGTGGAAGTCCACGTTTGGACTTCATGATTGTGGAGTCCACTCACTAGATCATGGAGTTGCAAGCCTGTAGTTGGGAAGGCTATCTACAAAAATATCTTATTATAGTCTTCATGGAAAATCTATGGATCATTATGAATTGTAATATGGATCCTTTAAACTAGAATATCTTGAAAACTAGAAATTATGATAAAAATAGTGAGGGATATAGTGACTTAATAAAATAGTGGCATAGTTAATAAAATTAATTATTATTATTTCTCCCATAGTTTTTAATCTAGAAAAGTACTGATATTGTCAACTTTTATATATTTATAAAATGGAATGTTTGATACCCACCTTATAATTATGATATATATTGGAGAATGATAATATGATCACTGGTATAGCTCATCATAGTAGTTAAAAGGCCTTCGGGATATGCTACGATAAGAACATAAATATGACCTGAGAGAATCCTTATTGCCTAATCTTCCTTCCAAGGAGGAAACTAACGAAGATATCATTGTCCATGGAAGACATATTAATAACATGTCCTACATTAAATGTTTTATTTTATCATCTATGTCAATTGAAATAAAAAAGTCTCATGAAAACATAGATTCTTTATTACGACCCATACATTACATACATTGTTATTACTTCAGAATTGAAGCACACTTATTACAACATATAACAAAACCAGGAAATGACCGTATAGGTACAGAGTCTTTAGAAACTGGGAAGCATAATCAACTGGTTCATAAAGCATCTACTTTGCCCCCCATTTATTTCATCATATCTAGAGTACCTTTTTGGAATATCCTACATAATAACCTTCTTCCTGACCTGGGGAAATAAAACATACAAAAGGGTGAGCTCAAATGCTTAGTAAGGGTAAACAAAAGAAATATCAATCACATCATATTCATAAGAACATAACATTTTGGAAATCTTAACCTGCAAAAGAGAGAATCATTTCATAACATGGGATAAATCATAGTAGTGAAATGAAATCCAAATAATCATAACTTAAAACATGAAACTTTGTGGCATAGACACATAATCATAGAGAATCATTTCTTATTAGTCAAGACTCATTGCCAAGACTATCTTAGTGGTCAAAGTCCCTTTCTGAACCGAGTTCATTCCTCGTTTCAGTCCTGTTTCACTGAACCAGTTTAACATCCCGTTCCAGCCATGTATATCTCATGAGATATAAAATCTTTACCCAATTAATTGGAGGGAGATATAGGTCCGACCCATCTCATAATGATACCATTCTTATGTGTGCCACAAAATCATAAACCATACATCATAGCATAACCCATGTAATAAAAATGGGAATCTTAAACATCGTGACATCATAAATCAATTAATATAAGATAAAGGAATTCATAAAAATAATTCCATCACAACATAGTCAAATAAATGTAAAAAAATTGATAGAAACAGAACCCTTTATTATCGTAGATGGAAAATAATTTTGATAAAACACTTGAACTCCATTCTTGAGGAAAATATCCTTTCTACTTCAAAAACATTTTCCTTTCTTAACATGTCATATAATTTTAAACTAAAAGAAGTTGATTAAAAATAAACATGAAAACTTTTAATGTAAGCTTCTTGGAAATATTTTTTTTAAATCCATTCATGTCGTATAAGTTAAAAAAACATTCTTCTCGTCCTTTTGTCAGAAAAGTCAAAAAGTACGTCGTACGAAAAACGACAAAAGATTCCTTTCATATCATTTACTAAAAACTCACCGAAGGGTAAAATTGGATTTAAAAAATTATAGGTGGATCGAAATAATATTACATATTGAGGAAACATTGATGTGGATGATAAAATACAGCCCAGTAAATACCAAAGTATAAACAATCTCGGATAAAATGAGATTGAGATATTTTCCCTTACCTTAGGTCTGATTTTCTTCGTAAGTGTCCGAAACTCCTGTATAATGATTTAAATAATGTTATTTACTTATTATAGAATCATACTTATTGTTATGATATCATATATGGTCATATTATTAGCTTCTTATTAGTAATATTTCATTACTACTTGTTATTCGTGTGTTTATTACTTTTTGTTCTTATGCGTGTTTTTCGAATAAATTCTTATTATTCTCTTCAGGTTACAGATACCTCATTTACATAATGGTATTAGTGTAATATATATCATATTCATTCATTAAATTAATTTATATAATCATTATACAATGATGATCATGTAGAACGAATCACATCACATCGTGGAGACGATATTCTGTACGTACGCACGAGCGATGATATCGTTCCCATGATCGTGTAATTGTATTGGAGTGTATGTATACTATTTCAGAATCAATACCATTTTAAAATAATAATATATATTCATTACTTTCACCCTTATACCCATCCATGTAAGGTGGTGGTGGAAAATATATTACACCACGGCGTGGAGACGGTATTACGTACGTACGCACACGCGGTGATTTCGTTTTCCGTAGGATGGATAAGAGGTGAAATAGGGTTGTTTCATAGTTATAATAACAAATAAGTATATAAGTGATACTTATATTATTAACTCATAATGAAACAACTAAAGAAGAGGTAGTAGAAGAAGAATGGAACTTGAAGAAAACGGTTGAAGGTATTACCCCTTTCTCGAAGTGCCTCCTTTAAACATTCTTTTAAGGCACTAGAGTTGGTCTTTTGATAAGACCAGTACCTCTAGTAGGTTTCTAAGGAAGTGGTGAAGTGAAATGGGTAGGGGTTGGCCGAGCTTGATGGCTCAAATTTGTGTGAGGAAGAGAGGGATGAGGTGCCCTTTTATAAGGGAGGAGAGGGGCACCTTTGGAAATATAAGAAATATTAGTTTATATTAAATCCTAAACCCACTTAAAAACTTCCAAAATGACTCATATCCGAAGATTATATGATATAGGGTTTTAATATCATCAACCATTAAAATTTAGACATGTTATGAATTTATTTTAAACATTATCAACTTGATTTATCCTTATTTATCAATTTAATTTTATTTGTGGTAATAATATTATAAATTTTAAATTATTATAAATAATTACATATGTGTTGTGAATTTTCCATAATTTGACACTTTATGAAATTTTAGACCATATAAATTTTAATTTATAATTTTTAATTATTTTTGTGATTTTTAAAAAAGTTTATAATATGTTATATTTATAAAATAACAATAGTGTCAATTTTGACACTATTTATTTATTTGAATTTAAATAAAATATATACAGAAGATATGTTCGAACTAAAAGCTTAAATAGATTAATAAAATGTCATATGTATCTAGAAAATTAGTGTATCACATTAAATAGTTCATATAATATTTATTTTAATATTTGTAAAACAATTTATTTGATATTTTAATTAGTAAAATAATTTCAACATCACTATTGTGTCATAATTAATGATAATTATTTAATCCCTAAAAATTCTAAATAAATTCCTATGGTGTAGAAATTGTATTAGCTTTCTGGATACTATTCATGTTCGAAGTTTCATTATGTTTATCACCAAAGTAAAATTAGTATGCATATAAGATTTAAGAAAGTGACATGTTGTCACAATCTTTGGTTTTAATAATAATTAAATTATTGTCATGGACAAAAGTCCATTAAATTAATATAATCCAACCCTTAGGTGATATGGGTCGTCTTTTAGTCATCCAATAGTATTTTGGCAGGTTTTAGGGTAATTTTATAATCTTATATTTACCCTTAATTACCTAATTTACCTTTAACTATGGTAAACAAAATTTACCGTAGTTACTATTCATAATGACCAAAAATAAAAAGTAATCTATTAACATAATTTAGACCCACTGATTCTGAATATGGAATCCATTTTTCAAAATTTAAAACATATAAGTTGTAGTAATTAATTTAAAATAAATCTCGTTGTTATGAAAACGGGCTTTAGAAGTTAAAACATTGCCAAATATTGAAATGTTTTTACCTATGAATTCAATGTGAAATTAATGCTAATGACATACATTATATTAAATGGTAAAAATATATTCTATTTATACTTTAAAACCATTCAATATTATAATTTATCCATATAAATTATCTCAATGAAAAAAGTTGTTTTCAATTAAAAATTAGTGTATTTTTACTATTCATCGAAATATGAAAGTTATCAGAAAAATATCAAAAATTTATCAAAAGAAAATTTTTATACCCCGATTCAAAGGAATAATTTTGTTTTTTCAAATTGAACTTATAAACATGTCAAAAACTAGATTTAATGTGGGTGCTCCATCAAAAGGCGGCAAAACTGTATTTTTTGAAAAATATTTCTTTTATCCAAAAAAACTGATTTTTCTTTTTTACCTCATTCTAGAAAATGTATAAGTTGAATTAAAATGTTATAAAATTAAAAATTGAGTTAGTAATATTCATAACGGCTAGTTTTAATAATATTTTAATAGCATATCGTTGTTTAGTTAAACTCGGTATTGTGTACGACGCAAGCTATCGAGTAAGGTCGTGGTTGCGTGTAAAGCAAGCCAAGCTAGTGTTGTGTGTAGTGAAAGATTTCTTTCATGATTTATAAAAATAAAATATTTCTCATAAAAGTGTCGGGAGTTACATTCTACCCCCCTTAAAATGAATTTCGCCCTCGAAATTCGTCACTCTGTAACAAACAGATGAAGATTCCTCTCCCTCATCATATCCTCAAGCTCCAATGTAGCTTCTTCTAATTGGTCGTTCCTCCAGAAAACATTCACCAAGCGAGTGGTCTTGTTTCATAGGACATTTTTGATACGATCCAGAATCTCTATCAGTTGTTCTTCATAAGAAAGATCTTGCTCCAGCGGTACAACTTCTGATCTGAGTACATGTGAAGGATCAGGTATGTACTATCTCAGGAGAGATACATGTAACACATCGTGTACTTGAGAGAGATTCAGTGGAAGCGCCAATCGGTAAGCTACGTTCCCGACACGATCCAGTATTTCGAAAGGAATGATATATCTAGGGCTCAACTTCCCCTTCTTTCTAAATCTCATGACCCTCTTCCAGGGATATATTCGTAAGAAAACTTTATCACCCACTTCAAACTCTAGGTCTTTTCTTCAGTTGTCGGTATAACTTTTCTGTTGACTCTGATCTGATCTTATGTATTGTTGAATAGATCTGACCTTTTCTGCCATTTCATCAATGAGATCAGGTCCTAATAGATTTCTTTCCCCAACTTCATCCCAGCAAGTTGGAGTCCTGCATTTCTTTCCATAGAGAGCTTTATAAGGAGCCATCTAAATACTGGAGTGAAAGCTATTATTATAAGAAAATTACACCAAAGGTAGGTGTTGATCCCAACCACCTTTACAATCCATATAGAAATCTCTCAACATATCTTCTAGAGTTTGAATTGTTCTCTCAGACTAACCGTCTATCTGAGGATGATAAGCAGTGCTGAAACTCAACTTTGTATCCAGAGTATGCTGAAGACTTCTCTAGAACATCGAGGTAAATCTCGGATCCCGGTCAGATATAATAAAAAGTGGTACTCCATGCAATATTACCACTTCCTTTACATATACCCTGGCAAGCTGATGCAGAGAGAAATCCTCTCTAATAGCAATAAAGTTTGCATAATTTGTAAGATTATCAACTATGACCCAGATAGCATTATTGCCTTTGGATGTTTTAGGAAGTCCTGTGACAAAGTCCATAGTGATGTTTTTCCATTTCCATTCGGGTATGGGTAATGGTTGTAACATCCCCTTTGACTTCTATCTCTCAGATTTAACTTGCTGACAAACCAAGCATCGAGAGACATATTCAGCAACATCTCTTTTCATGCCATCCCACCAGAAGTACACTTTCAGGTCCCTATACATCTTTTTGCTTCCAGGATGAATAGAGAATGAAGAACTATTAGCCTCATCCAGTATCTCCTTCTTTAATTCGGGGATGGGAGGAACACAAACCCGATTCCTGAACATTATTATCCCATCACAATCAAGGTTGAATTCAGGAACATTTCTCACCTTCTTTTGTAACTCTACATCTTCTTTCAGTGCCTCTTTAATCGTCACATGTATATATGGTTGAACATTCATTTAGGAATGATACAATTTTCCCCCTTCCATTATAATTCCAAGATCCATCCTTTGTAAATCCATAAATATTGGATCTTTTGTGATCCTCATCATGGATAAACATGCATGGTCTTGTCGACTTAATGCATCTGCCACCATGTTTGCTTTCCCAGGGTGGTAATGAATTGAGCAGTTGTAATCCTTAATCAGCTCCAAACATATTCTTTGACACATATTCAGCTCCTTTTGTGTGAAAATATACTTTAAACTTTTATGATCAGTATAAATATCACACCATTCTCAATAAAGATAAAGACTCCAAATCATTAATTCCAAGATTTCCGCAGCTAACTACAAATCATGATTTGGGTAATTTTTCTCATGTATTTTCAATTGTCGTGAGGCATAAGCTATCACCATATCATTTTGCATGAGAACACATCCCAATACCTTCTTGGATGCATCACTGTAGATCACAAACCTTTCTCCACTATATGGAAGTGTGAGTATAGGTTCACTGGATAACCTTCTTTTCAACTCCTTGAAATTCTCTTCACATTCATCCGTCCACACGAACTTAACTCCTTTTCGAGTCAACCTGGTGAGTTGATTTGATAATTGTGAAAAATATTTCAAAAAACATCAATAATATCCAGCCAAACCAAGAAAACGTCGGATCTCAGTTACTGTTGTTGGTCTCAACCATCTTTTGATAACCTCTGTTTTGCTGGATCCACAGATATCCCCTCTTTTGAGATTATGTAACCCAAAAAATGCAACTTTTTGAAGCCAAAATTCACACTTGGTAAATTTGGCATAATGCATATCCTATATCAGGGTCTTCAATATAATTCTCAAGTGATCTTCATGTTCTTCCTTTCTCTTTGAATAGACAAGAATATCATCTATAAAGACAACCACAAATTGATCAATCTTGGAATAGTATTGAGCTCCGCGTAGTTGGTCAAATAGGTCATCAATGCGTGGGAGAGGATATTTGTTCTTGATAGTGATCTTGTTATGTTCTCGATAATCAATGTAGAGTCTCATTGATCCATCTTTCTTCTTAAAAAGCAGAACAGGTGCTCCCCAAGGTGATTCACTAGGGTGTATGAATCCCTTATCAAGATTCTCTTGTAGTTTCTTCTTCAATTCCTACAACTCAATTGGGGCCATTCTATAAGGTGTCCTTGAAATAGGCAAAGCACCCGGTACAAGTTCTATTGAAAACTCAACTTCACGATTTGGTGGAAGACCCGACAATTCTTCCGGAAAGACATCATCAAACTTCTGTACAATGGGCATATTCTTAATTGTGAGTTTCTCACCAACCATTTGAGATAAATAACATTCATTAAGTGGAGTCAAGACCCATAATATGGAAGAAATTTCCACTGGAAGGTTATATTCATCCTTGCATCGATAGACGATCATAGATTGATCTGGAATATGAAATGTGACTTCCCTTATTTGGAAATTGATATGAGATCTATATAAAGAAAGCCAATCAATGCCAAGAATCACATCAAATTCCACTATAGGAAGGATCACAAGATTTTCATGAAGCACTTTCCCACAAACTTAAATTAGGGAAAAATTATAAACTTTTGATGCGACTGTTGTGCCATTAGGTGTTGTCATAGCTAACTCAACATCTAATTGTTGAGGTAATACGGTGATACCCTTTGAAAAATCTTCAGAAATAAAATATTGGGTGGATCCAGAATCAAATAAAACATTTCCTACTTTAGAGTGGATGGTAAGTGTACCTTTCACCACATCGTTATCGTACTCCACATCGCTGATAGAAATTCCATGTGACTTTCCTTTTTCTTTAGCCTCAAGATTTTGTTGATGTCGATCATCATCAACAACCCTTGGATTAGGGCATTTATTGGCATAATTCCCCATCTCCTTGCACTTGAAACATTGATGTGTAGTAGGTTTATTTTGTGTGTCCCTTCCTTTGTTTGCATCAGTAGACATCTTCTTCCCATCATTGAAGCATTGAAATTCCCGATGACCTTCCTTTCCACATTTGAAACATTTACTTGTCCCTTTAAGACAACTCCCTCCATGTTTCATTCCACACGTTGAGCATAAGGGAAAGCTCATCTTCTTTTCAGTGTGCTCTTTAGATTTTCCTTTGAATTCCATTTTCCTCTTCTTATCAAACCCATATGAATGATGGGTTACTCCAATATCCATCTCGACTTTGAGAGCACATCGAACGATTTCCTCGTATCTATTGAAGTCCCTTATGGCAAAATCCCTTCGAAGACTTGGTTTTAAGCCACTAAAGAATCGATCGATCTTACTCTCAGGTTGGATAATAATACCAGAAGTGTACCTTGCAAGTCTTGTAAAATTTGATTCATAGGTACCAACAGATTCTTCATCCTTTTGCTTCTGTTCAAGAAACTCTTTCTCTATATTAGTTCGGAGAATATGAGGGAAGTACATATTGAAAAATAAGTTCTTGAACTCGTCCCATTCCATTGACTCAATTTCATCCCTTTGCCTCGTATTCTTAATAAGATTCCACCATTGATCCGCATCTCCTTCCAAACGATACACTGCTAGGATGACATTATCATATTCAGAACATTGAAGAACTGAAAATATCTTTTCAGAAGTACTAATCCATTGTTCAGCAACTAATGGATCAGTAGACCCGCTGAAAGAAGGTGGACGCTGCCTCATGAAGGATTCAACAGAATGTTGCTCCTTCCTTTTCTCGTTTGGAAGTCCTGCATGATTCATAGCTCGAGAAAGTTGTGTGAGCGTGGAAACAAGATTTTTCATTCCATCTTCCATAACGTTTGGTTGCTTAGGGGGACAATCATTGCATTGCTCGTCGCATTCCGCATTAACACGGTTCCTTCGGGTTCCAGCCATTTACAAAAACCAAGAAGAATAGTGTGAGAAACACTAATTATAATAGGAAAACCACACAATCAAGAATAAAAGTTCACACTTAAGGTCTTATCCTAGGTTATTCATGGTCATTTCTAAAACACTAAGATTGTGTTCTATGCTTAGAATTTTCCTTGGGGTTCTTACTGAGGCTTTCAAATCCTAGTTTCCAAAGGTTGACTATACCTTTCCTCTAATACCAACTATAACGACCCATACTTTACACACATTGTTGTTACTACAGAATTGAAGCACACTTATTACAACATATATCAAAACAAGGAAAGGACCGTATAGGTATAGAGTCTTTAGAAACTGGGAAATATAAACAACTAGTTCATAAAGCATCTACTTTGCCTCCCATTTATTTCATCATATCTAGAGTCCCTTTTTGGAATATCCTACTTAATAAACTTCTTCCTGACCTGGGGACATAAAACATACAAAAGTGTGAGCTCAAATTCTCAGTAAGGGTAAAAAAACGAAATATCAATCACATCATATTCACAGGAACATAACATTTTGGAAATCTTAACCTGCAAAAGAGAGCATAATTTCATAACATGGGAAAAATCATAGTAGTGAAATGAAATCCCAATAATCATAACATAAAACATGAAACTTTGTGGCATACACACATAATCATAGAGAATCATTTCTTATTAGTCAAGACTCATTTCCAAGACTATCTTAGTGGACAAAGTCCATTTCTGAACCGAGTTCACTCCTCGTTTCAGTTCTGTTTCACTGAACCGGTTTAACCTACCGTTCCGGCCATGTCTATCTCATGAGATATATAATCTTTACCCAATTCATTGGAGGGAGATATAGGTCCCACCCATCTCATAATTATACCATTCTTATGTGTGCCACAAAATCATAAACCATAAATCATAGCATAACCCATGTAATAAAAATGGGAATCTTAAACATCATGACATCATAAAACAATTCATATAACATAAATGAATTCATAAAAATAATTCCATCACAACATAGTAATATCAATGTAAAAATAGGGATAGAAACAGAATCCTGTATTATCTTAGATGGAAAATAATTTTGATAAAACACTTGAACTCCATTCTTGAGGAAAATATCCTTTCTACTTCAAAAACATTTTTTTCTTAACATGTCATACAATTTTAAACTAAAAGAAGTTTATTAAAAATAAAATTGAAATCTTGTAATGGAAGCTTCTTGGAAATAATTTTTTTAAAATCCATTCATGCCGTATAAGTTAAAAAACATTCTTCTCGTCCTTTTGTTCGAAAGGTCAAAAAGTACCTCGTACGAAAAACGAAAAAAGATTCCTTTCATATCTTTTACTAATAACTCATCGAAGGGTAAAATTGGATTTAAACAATTTTACGTGGATGAAAATAATATTAAATATTGAGGAAACATGAATGTGGATGATAAAATACACCCCAGTAAATACCAAAGTATAAACAATCTTGGATAAAATGAGATTGTGGTATTTTCCTTTACCTTAGGTCCGATTTGCTTCGTAAGTGTCTGAACCTCCTGTATAATGATTTAAATAATGTTATTGACTTATTACAAAATCATACTTATTGTTATGATATCATATATGGTCATATTCTTAGCTTCTTATTATTAATATTTCATTAATACTTGTTATTAGGGTGTTTATTACTTTTTGTTCTTATGCGTGTTTGTCGAATAAATTCTTATTCGTCTCTTTAGGTTATAGATATCACATTTCCAGAATGGTATTAGTGTAATATATATCATATTAATTCATTCAATTCATTTATATAATCATTATTCAATTATGATCATGTAGAACGAATCACATCACATCATGGAGACGGTATTCCGTACGTACGCACGAGCGATGATATCGTTCCCATGATTGTGGAATTGTATTGGAGTGTATGTATACTATTTCAAAATCAATTAAATTTTAAAATAATCATATATATTCATTACTTTCACCCTTATACCCATGCGAGTAAGGTAGTGGTGGAAAATAGATTACACCACGTTGTGGAGACGGTATTCCGTACGTACGCATGCGCGGTGATTTCGTTTTCCGTGGGATGGATAAGAGGTGAAATAGGGTTGTTTCATGTTTATAATAACATATCAGTATATAAGTGATACTGATTTTATTACCTCATAATGAAACAAATAAAGAAGAGGTAGTAGAAGAAGAATGGACCTTGAAGAAAACGGTAGAAGGTATTACCTCTTTCTCAAAGTGCCTCCTTTAAACTTTCTCTTAAGGCACTAGAGTTGGTCTTTTGATAAGACCAGTACCTCTAGTAGGTTTATAATGAAGTGGGGAAGTGAAATGGGTGGGGTTTTTCCGAGCTTGAAGGCTCAAATTGGTGTGAGGATGAGAGGGAGGAGGTTCCCTTTTATAAGGGAGGAGAGGGGCACCTTTGGAAATATAAGAAATATTAGTTTATATTAAACAAAAATCCCAATTAATAACTTCCAAAATGACTCATATCCAAAGAGTAGATGAGATAGAGTTGTAATATCATCAACCAATAAAATTTAGACATGTTAGGAATTTATTTTAAACATTATCAACTTGATTTATCCTTATTTATCAATTTTATTTTATTTGTGGTAATAATATTCTAAATTTTATATTATTATAAATAATTACATCTGTGTTGTGAATTTTCCATAATTTGACACTTTATGACATTTATGACCATATAAATTTTAATTTATAATTTTTAAATATTTTTGTGATTTTTAAACAATTTTATAATATGTTATTTTTATAAAATAACAATATTGTCAATTTTGACACTATTCATTTATTTGAATTTAAACAAAATATATATAGAATATATGTTCAAAATAAAAACTTTAATAGATTCATAAAATGTCATATGTATCTATAAAATTAGTGTATCACATTAAATAGTTCAAATAATAATTATTTTAATATTTTGAAAACAATTTATTTGATATTTTAATTAGTAAAATAATTTCAACATCCCTATTGTGTCATAATTAATGATAATTATTTAATCCCTAAAAATTCAAAATAAATTCCTATGATGTAGATAATTGTATTAGATTTTTATAGACTATCCATGTTCTAAGTTTCATTAAGTTTATCACCAATGTAAAATTATTATACTTATAAGATTTAAGAAAGTGACATGTTGTCACGTTCTTTGGTTTTAATAATAATTAAATTATTTTCATGGACAAAAGTTCATTAAATGAATCTAATCCGACCCTTAGGTGATATGGGTCGACTTTTAGTCATCCAATAGGATTTTTTCAGGTGTTAGGGTAATTTTATAATCTTATATTTACCCTTAATTACCTAATTTACCTTTAACTATGGTAAATAAAATTTACCGTAGTTACTATTCATAATTCCCAAAAATAAAAAGTAGTATATTAACATAATTTGGACCCACTGATTCTGAATATGGAATCAATTTTTCAAAATTCAAAACATAAAAGTTGCAGTAATTAATTTTTAATAAATCCAGTTATTAAGAAAACAGGTTTTAGAAGTTAAAACATTGCCAAAGATTGAAATGTTTTTACCTATGAATTCAATGTGAAATTAATGCTAATGAAATACATTATATTAAATGGTAAAAATACATTCTTTTTATACTTTAAAACCATTAAATATTATAATTTATCCATTAAAATTATCTCAATGAAAAATGTTGTTTTTAATTAAAAATTAGCGTATTTTTACTATTCATCAAAATATGAAAGTTATCAGAAAAATATCAAAAATTTATCCAAAGTAAATTTTTATACCCTGATTCAAAATAAGAATTTTATTTTGTCAAATTGAACTTAAAAACATGTCAAAAACTATATTTAATGTGGGTACGCCATCAAAAGGCGGCAAAACTGTATTTTTTGAAAAATATTTCTTTTATCGAAAAAAAAATTGTTTTTGATTTTATACCTCATTCTAGAAAATGTATAAGTTGAATTAAAATATGACAAAATTCAAAATTCAGTAAGTAATATTCATAATGTCTAGTTTTAATAATATTTTAATAGCATATCGTTGTTTAGTGGAACTCGGTATTGCGTACGACGCAAGCTATCGAGGAAGGCCGCGGTTGCGTGTAAAGCAAGCCAAGATAGTGTTATATGTAGTGAAAGATTCCATTGATGATTTATAAAAACAAAATATTTCTCATAAAAGTTTCGTATGTTACATTCTTATAGAATGATTGATGATATAAATAGTCTATAATAAGAGAGATAATGGCAAGAGAAGTTATGGATATCCATAGTGCTCTGTTAGAGTAATCTTGTAGATGGTGAAATATATGGGCCTCATAAAGACTAGATAATTGGATACATTGATTACCTAAAGGTTATGGGTTTTAAAATCCTTGAATAACTGAACACTGATTCCATTCTTTCATCACTCCCTAAAAACATCTCCATCATGGTGATAAATATTAATATGAAATACATCGAGATGTATCTACTAGATCTATTAACTCTTATACTCCAAGTTGATAAGGAGATTATGATAAAAAATCATTTTGTACTTATAGTGAAAAATGGAAAAAGTAATGTGAAGAGATGTATGCATAATGTTTCTCTATTCTCTTACAAGAAGAGAAAGATCAAGGGGAAAGCATGGGAATTTGATGTTGTTTCTTTCATAGTAGAATAAAAACATCACCCACACAAAAGAATTAAGGGGAAGCCTCAAGTGTTTTTTATAAGTGAAATTTGTCTCTTTATTTCAATTTCTATTAGATACAACTTTAGGGCTCACATATGTACTCAAATATAAGAAAAAATAATATTCATAAATATTGACTAAGGAGACATATATCTAAAAGCATGAAACAAATATAAAATTGTTGATATAGCTATTAGGGACTACCACATCATATTTAAATATATAATGATCTGGTTTTTAAAGGTTGTTATTTTTTCCACGCATTGTATGAAATAACATTTCCTTTCCCATTCATGATATAGATGGATTTATTTTCCTGTTTGGGAATAAAGATTTCCTCATTTATTAAGGTATAATTTTATTTATGATAAGAACCATTTAATAAAAGAGTTTGTGTATTGGATCCATAGATCATGTAATGGAAATAGAAAATGAAACTACTTCACATGACTCATACCAGAACCCAATTTGGCATACCGAGATCATTCATCTAAACAAAAAACATTTTACTAAATTGTACCATGTTATATATATATATATTCTTTTAAACTATAACCACTTGGTAAATGTCATGTATTTTTATAAGGTAAAATAACCAAATACCCCTTCAATTGGAAAGGTTAATGGGACTTCAAGATTCTTTAATTAGTTTATAACTATGTTTGTGGATCATTTTATATTGAAGAACATGGTGGGTAATCATTCATCATAACTTCTACTGATGATTTTTCTACATGTGAATATATATAGAAAATTATTTATAAATTGGATTCTTTTAATAAATTCATATAAAAGAATAATTAAGTTGATAGTCATATTGGTAAGAAGACAATGGAATTCCAGTTATACCAGGGCTGAGAATATATTAATCAACACATCATTGATTACTTACTGGAGTTTGGTTTTATTTTTCAACTCAGTCCTAAATTTATTCCTTATTTTAATGGTTTAAGTGAAATTATTAACAACAAATTCTTATAAATATTAAGAAGAATGATGTGTCATGTGAATATTCCATTATCCATTTGGGTATACGCATTAAAAATAATAACATAAGTACTAAAATGAGTGCCAACTAATACAACAGACTATATAACATACAAATTATGTAATGAAAGGAAACCCATGTTTTCAAACATACATGTATGGGGGTGAAAATAATTCTTAAGGCCATATTAGGCAACAATATTTCACCATAATGAAAAAATTCTCTTTTTAGAATATCCCAAAGAAAAAAAGGATTCTATTTATACAAAAATTCAGAAAAAGAGGTTTTGTTTTAATGATGTACAACATTTACTGATAAGGATTTTATGACTAAAAAATATATTTGGAGCATGATATAATTCAATGAATTCTAGGATCATGATATACAAGGGTTAGAACTGGAACCGATTCTACAATTCCCCATGGAATAAGAAGTTGTTCCAAATACACAAGTACTACCTAAGAGTACAAGACTGGTTAAGGAACTAGAATGGTACGGTTTACTTGATACCAACCATGGGGAATAATTATTAAATGATAATAATGATCCCATAAACTATAAAAAAGTAGTAAATTTCAAAGATGTTACCAAGTATCAATTATACATGAATTCTAAAATGGATTTCCTTATAAAAACAAAGTTTGGATTTCAGTAGTTCCTCTAGTGGGTATCATTCTTGTTGGTTATAAATGAAAATTAAATTAAAAAATTGTAATTAAATGATAATTCAGTACTTATAAGGCATAATTGGTTGAAAAAGGGTATAAATAGCACAAAGACATTGACTATGAAGAAACCATTTCACCAGTTGTAGTGTTGAAATCATACAGAATTCTACTTTCCATTATATAATTGCATGCCTATGTGATTTGGAAGCTGGATGGAAAACAACCTTATCTAATGGGATCCTTCAAGTATATATCTATATGACACAAACCAAAGCGGTTGGGACTCAAAATTATTGAAATAATGTATAAAAAATGAAAAAAATTAATTTTCGGATTAAATAAGGGATCTAGGTATTGGAAAATTTAATTTCATGAATACAAAAAAGGAATTTGGTATCACAATGAATGAATTAGAGCCTTGTATCTATAAGCTGTTAAGTGGGGGTGATATAATATTATTAGTAGTATATGTTGTTGAAATATTTCCTATTGGAAATTAAATACTAGTGTTATAGTCTGTTAAGGTGTGGTTGAACAAATCCTTCTCTGTGATGGAATTAGGAAAGGATTCATATATTCTTTGGATAAATATACATCATGATAGATCCACAAGATTTATTGGCTAAATTAATGGTATAAATATATAAAGGATATAGAAAATATTTAATATGTTACAATAATAGAGGTTTTTGTTTCCCACATAACATGACATTCATATTTATAGGGAAATTCACCTTCAAACAGATGAGTGAATAAATTTATTGGCATGGATTTCATATGCATCAGTAATTGGGATATTCATTTATGAAATGATATTTTATAGGGTAGATTCCACCTACGCATTATGTGAAGTAGTAATTTATCATGATGAACAAGGTTACCGTTATTGGATAGAAGTCAAGACTATGTTTATGTATCAAAGGAATGTTAAAGATATGTTTCAATTCAGTGGAGTAGATAACAAACTATTAAACACATGATATGAAGATTCTATTTTCCAAATAGAAAAGGTGATATGAATTCGAATGAATCATACATATTCAAATTAAATAGAGTTATTTTGAGCTAGAGGACCTCATGGAGGGTTGTAGTCAATGTGTATATAATAGATTCTGAGAACATTTTAGTATACATATAGGCAAAAGATTCAGTATGGATACAAAACTTTATCCATTATATTGACATGATACCTAAATGTGAAGAACATACCCCAGTATATTTTGATAATACTACAGTGGTGTAATCATTAAAATAAAAGGTCTCCCCGACAAATACAACTTATAATTTTGAATTATCATTTAATAAGGTATTTTTCTTAGATATTTGAGGCTATAGTGGGTAGTATTTCTATATAAAACAACATGGAAGACATGTTGAATAATAATTGACTTAGAAAAAACATTATTATCATGTGAGGTATATCAGAATGAATGTTGTTGACAGTTGGATCTCGTCTACGTGGGATTCTGTTAGAGTTGGTTTCCTTAGACCAAATTTTTTACATTTATTTCATATATATTAAAAAATTAAGATATTATTAAAAAATATTTTTACATATTGTACAATTTTATTTATAAATTTAATTTAATAATGTACTAGGGCTTCCATTGTATTGGTAAGGTCGTAATAGTTCCCCATTATGACCGGAACCATAAAGTGTTGTGATGATGTTCTTAATTATAGTTCTACAGTCAGATAAAATTATATTATGTGATATATATATTGTGATTTTTTGTCAGATTAATTGAAAGTGGATAATAATTATTCTTATGATGCTCTCACATGATAATCTTGAAGATGGTACATTATGAGAACATACCCCCTAGTAGAAATTCAACATGTTTCGGTGTCATTGGATATAACTATTTGTGAGTGAGTTTAATGGAAAATAGACTTTATGAGTATCCTTAATGCATTTTATGACAGATGAACTTATATTTTCTAGAAAAACCACGACACCATTTGATTTCGGTGAGGTTGGGTAGGTTGGTTGCATCATAATTTTCATGTTATTAATCGATAAGTCGGGGATAAATTTTTATCTTCTATATTTATGGATGTTGATATGTGATCCCATTGGTTTGAATAGAACTATCACATTAAATTCTATGACCATGTTTTAATGATGTGTCTATTTCAAATAGTCAAAGAAAGACACACCAAGAATGAAGGTTTTTGACACAGATGTGAAACCTCCCTGATGAGATATTGAGACAAATGAATTATATTACACTGTGAGTTTTCATATTTGGTATTCATAATTTATACATTCATTTCAATCTCATGGGTTCGTTGAAACATTTTTAGATAGTAATATTATACTACAGAAAAGGCATCATAATTCTAATTATGAAAAAACCTAGAGGGTGACACACTAAGTGTTTCCATTGATCTTGATTAAATATTATTTGAATTTAATTACTACAATACATATTCATTTCATCACCAATGGTTAATTATAATAACATTTTATTAATTAAAAAATTATTGATGAGTTAGTTATTTTATTTAAATATTTATTCTAGAATTCAATAGAAACGTAAGAGGATAAGCATACTAATACTATTTCTATTGAAAAAAATTTATTTTCATAAAAATATTTATTATTTATCATTTTGTACATTGGTTCACATCACAAAAATAATTATCATATTATAATGATGGGGTATATTGTTAATTAAATATTTATAAATTATTTAATGGGCAATAAGAAATTACATAATAACTTAACCTAAACCATAAATATTATAATAGATTGTTATGTCTATTGTATAAGGCACGAGTGTCTTAATAGTGTATTGATAATAAATAATTGTTTCCCACGACAAACATATCTCTCTCATGAATTTATCATATCACCCTCTCAAGAATGAAAGGAATACATTCAAGACCAATGTATATATGAGTGATAAAGATGAACAAAGAAAGACATTTGATTCACTATACAAGAATCCTGAAATCAATTTTCATTTCTTAGAGACTAATAGATCACATGTGGATAACCACTAGTGAGATTATATAATTGAACACTTAATGAAAAATTATGTAAATTCAAAATGGAATTTCAAAAGGCCAACACCATTATTGAAGAAATGATCCTAAACAAAGTAATCATTTTTTCCTTATCTAAATAAATTTATTATATATTTAACATGATAGTTAATTTAATGTTGTTTTACAACATTTTATTTAAAATAAAATTTTAATATATCAACTACCACTACTGCTTCCACTGCTCTTGAAACCATTACATATAACCTCTTCTATGGGAAATAACTGTCTTCGATACTCTAATATGTGACCTTGGTCAACCATACATGGTTCTACAAGTATCGAGGTGTTCCTATGCATGTCGTGATGACAATACCAACAAGTAATTGACCTAGGTCTCATCAGTATACATTATAAGAATCATGAACATACCCTATAAGAGTTTTCATTTATATAGAATAATTAAATATGTAACATAGAACAACTCATTAAATGTTTCCTTATCTAGGGAACATTCCATTAAGTAATATAGACATACCCATGTGGGATTTTTCTCAGCTTGGTTATAATCCCATTAATAACATGAACCTCTCTAAGGTGTTTTCTTAGACATAATAAAAACACCACCCCAATGGAATTTTCTATACATAATAAAATATTTCTCCAAAAGGAGTTTTTTTACATAAAAATCATACAAATAAAATAATGAAAACCCAAAACCCTAAGAGAAATCCCATCCTTGAGCTACTAAAATAACAATAAACAACTTCTCATTATGTTATCCTAAACACCCATGGATTGAAAGAATAATATGGGTCCTTCAAAATTAACATATATCATGGACAAACACACATCATAAGGGTGATTTTCTAATGTCGATCCGCTATCCAAAACACTCTAGGTTATCCCAAACACCCAACATATCCATTCATCACATCAAGGTCTTACAATACCAGGTTACGAAAACTCAATGGAAAAAGAACATCCCATGTCTATCTCACATTCCTAATGTCATATGTGAATATCATGGGACACACATGGATATATTCTAGGCTCTTTATCCTAGCTCGTAACTAACCTCTTCCTGAATGTATCTATGTGGTCCTACTTCTAGGGTTACATTGACACATTCCCTATATAACATCATGTATATTCATTTTAGGGTCTGTACATCATAATACAAATTTTGACAGTGAATTCATTACAAATTGGATGTTGATTCAAACCATCAAATACCAAAATTCATCAGGTACTTAGAAAATTGTGAATTATAACAATTGGTATCTTTATTAAAAAAACAATTTATACGGATTTAAATATAGATTTTACTTTAATTAAAAATTACATTATTATCAAAATATGTCGACGAATTAGTGGATATCCTTTATAAAACTAGTACTACATGAATTATATGAATACCATTGGTCATTTTTTCCAGAACATCTACCAAAATCATCAAGCATCACCCTTTTTTGATGGCTAGATTGCGCGTTGATTGAGCATTCCCATTCCAGTAACGCCTCAAATACCGATTTCCCAACATTGTGGAACATATACCATTAAAATTATTCATAATTAACTAATTATTATTTAGTAAAAATAAAAAATACAAATATTTAAAATTGATTTTATTTTTAAAAAACCATCATCCAGTCTCGCCGCACCAGAACCACAACCTATGACACTTTAAGGGCCCATCAAAGACTCTTGATCTTATACATAGAATAATACACAAAAAAAAATAATTCAAATAGATATTTAGTTTAATTTAATAAAAGTCATAAATAAATTCATTGGAAAACGTATTTTACTTATATCATTGAGTGATGGTATTCGAATAACATATTGGGATGTCCTCATGACCGGAAGAGTAGAATCTCTATGAGAATTTGATGATTATACCATGATATATTGGAATTGATACTAAAACAACAAAAAATAAAATAGACATTAATTTTTTTTGAAGGATATGAGAGGAAAATATCATTGTAGGTACCAAATTACCATATGTAACCAGAGGAGTTCCTAAAAATGAACAAAAATTAATCTAGAAGAATTAAGGAGAGGGGGGGTTTACCCCTTTTAATGTGACCAAAATATAAGGGAGAATATGCGGATGCCCACTAAAAACAAGATTTGTAAATTTTTTTATTTCATCCCTCTTAAATCCAATTGGATTGCTGGTGGTTTACTATAGACATGGCTGTAAGAGTTGCCCAGCTTATCCCGAGGCACATTTGAGCCCCCTAAACACATCCAAAGCCTAGTTATTCATCTAATATAATTGGTTTAAAATTTTCTTCATTTATAATTTCAATCCCATGACTAGTTTCTAATTCAATACCCTCACTAAAATTTAAAATATAAATTCAATCATGAATTTCAATGCTCTTACGAACATGGGGTATCACAATATCCATATCATATCACTTCTCATTCATAAGAAGTCTCAATGGGAAACCAATCAAACTTCTTGACTGACATCACCAATAAATTCACAATTAAAAGACTATGTTACCTCTCATAATTATCAATACACTCTTATTGGATGAATTTGAACACAAGGCATGTTAACCACCAATGATCGAGAACATACTCATTTCCATTATCGAATCAAAGAGATGATGCTTACCAAATACTATCTATCCAAGGACACCTAGGGTGTCCTCACCTAATTAAATATATAGGTTGTGGTTCCAATCAACATATGACCAATATTAAAATACAATTATATATTTTGGTTCCTCATGAAAATATTATTTCTTACAAAAAACATGTTATCATGGGTCCGCTAATACGCTCTGTATGATTCCCTACACACAACATATTAAAAGACATTTGAGCACAAGTTATATTTTGACACCAAATCTCAGTTTCCATTTCTAAAAAAAGAGATATACCTCCATCATCCAAGAATGAAAAAGAAAAGTTTTATTTTCATTATAAATCAATGATTTTTTTGAACAAACCCTTTATATCAAAAAATGACATACCAACTATGGGTTTTGGTACACCACACCAAATTACATGTTAAACTACTAGTTGAACACCCTATAACTAACTCACCTCAAAATTATTAAGTTGAGCCATTGACAGACATAAAAAATACATGATAATAATTCCATTAATCTTTAATGAATCTTGTGATTTTTCGGACACACTCATTTATGTACATACCTAAAATCTGATGCAATCCCATGGTTATATCCTCAACCAACCACACAAGACATCAAGACCTTCCACCCAACTACCATTGGAAACACCTTAAGCCAAATTAATCCCAGATTAGTTCAGTATATTATAATATTGAAGTTGATTCTCTACCTCTACTTAGTATCATATCAAAAATAACTCTTCATATTAATTGAGGTATATAGAAAAATCCATATGCAATTATTCACAAACATCTAAATTCCATGTGAGACTATCAAATGGATGGTATCACATACCCTTGATCCCTCTCACATAATGTTATTATCAACATAAATGATATCCTTATACCAATAATAAGTGTGTCATTATAATAACTAAACTAGGAAAAAAATGATCTCTTTGAACTAGATTCCCTCTTTTATCGAGAAAAATAATTGTGCATGGAAAATATTACTCATCTTTGAGTGTTTAAATTAAAATAAGACACCCCCTTTCCCAGGTCACCATAAAACCACACATGGTATAAAATATAACATTATTTATATTGAGGTTTTTACCATGAAATATATTATGGTACATTCCCCACCATCATAATTCCGTAATATTTCTCCCCTAGTACTAACCCAAATGGGTACTACCATAAATGCATTCATATCACTTATACAGAGCCATGACCGTCCCCATCAACCCATATCGACACACCATTCATGAATTCATTTTCCATATATTTGAAATTTTAATTTTTTATGAAATTCACAGGATACTAGGAGAATTATAGATTAACTAACTTCCACTGGTCCTCGACCCTCATAAAACCACTCACTGATTCAAAGCTAAACATCTCCACATATACCCAATGTGTGCTATCAAATCTAATCATAATTAATAGTTTTATGATCTTATTCATCCATGTATCTTATCCCAAATCATGATACCATGATTCATTTATTTCCAAAACTAATATTAGTCTCCTAAGAACATTACATACCCCTCAAGTAGGCTAGTCTAATCAATATAGGAGAAACCTCAACACTCCTCCTCTAAATCATGAACATTAATTATGAAATAATTTATTACATGACCTCATACCAACTGGTATTGTCTTCCTAGTTTGATAAATTTAATAATATTCTCACAACAATAAAAATTTCATTACCAATTCAGTAGGGTTAGTTTCTTGACTGATCCTTCCCTCAGAAACTCACCTTGATACAAAGTAATTTCACATGTCTCCAGTTCCTAGCACCAAAACTCAAAAGTACTTTTCACTTAGCTAAGGAATTATGGAAACACCATTATTATTCCAAATACTTTATAACACCTCCCATGAAAAAAATCCCAAAATCTATAACCTACCAATCCATTCCACATCTAAATAAAACAAATAATAGAGCTATCCCCTCACTTGGGTGATCTTCTAACATTACACCTCACTAGTTAATATCACCCATCACACTAACATCCTGAGTCATATCAACAAAATAATTTTTTCCTCCTTTAAAGATAGAGGTAACAAATCAAAATTCACTAGGTCTCATATTTATCCCATAAATAAAATCTCACAAAAGATCACAATTCAAGGGACATCCCACATTCTACCATTGAAAAATCACATGGCCTCACACATGAAAAAACACTCACTAAAGGTTGTGATGTATACTTACAAAAGATATCATGCCAATATAGATCCAAACTAGGTTTCTGATTCTCCTGATCATCATCACATAATACTATACCTTTATAATCACATAAACATGCTAAAAAACCCATATTCACCCTATAACGAACCGTATCAAAAAAAATAATGTTCAAACAGTTTAGTTAATATGAATATCATTCCATGGTATATAGAAAAAACCATATAAGTCGTTGCTATAACATAAAATATCCCACCCAAAAACACAATTATCTACTAAGGTTACTATACTAAATCATTATGTGCTTTTATTAACCTACTACTGTCACTACATGTTCCTATGTAGATGGATCAATACATCACCATCACCACAAAACATGTTGTCACAGACCCACCTGATCTGACATCAAAATAACTATATATTACTAAAGGTCCATCAGGTATTATTACATTGAGATAATATATATGAAAATAATATATGATCTATTTCAAACACTTCTAATAGTTGATCCTTCTGTTGGTGACATAATATCACACTAGTAGTAATAGATTTCATGTGAATCATAGATGCCTCATATGATGCATGGGATGCCTCTCACCTCTATAGACTAAGATCCAAATCCATTACTACAATCTTTACAATTAAAAAGATAAAAATATCCAAAAACTCATAAATCATAGATATAAAACCTGATTTTACTCATTCTAGGTGATAATAAAGAGTAATAGTGACAATAAATGATAATAACAACAATCAAACAACCATAGTAACCTTGTCTTCCACCTAAATGGGGTTCATGATGCACCAGTCATAGTTCCATAATATATTTCGACATATTACTATATATCATGGATACTATCTTTTAAATAGTCATATAAAATAAAAAAATCCTTTGAGGAAACATTGTAATGTCCAAGAAGGTCCAACCCTGATTAGTGACTAGGCTGGTGATGCCATGTGACCTCAGGTAGATCGTGTCATACTCAAGAGGCTACTTACTATAAGAGGGGGATAAGGTGGGTTTTTAGGAGATTATACCCCACATATTACTGTGTCCAATGATATAATAATAACCCAAATCATTTAAAATATAACATTAAAATATGCAGAAACAATAATCACAACCAAAAATAAGAAATAGATGCATAAGAAACACAAATTCAATGACCACCCTAGAATACTAGAAAAGTTTCTCACTATGTCAACCATATATGTAAAATTAAATAAAAAACATAAATAAGAGTATAAAAATAATTCTTGACCCAAAATCATGGCCACACATTCAATATATTTTTTCTACTCAAGATACTCTAGCGTGGACACATATTACTGAGCTCCAACCCAAAATGTACCTGAAACAAGTGATGGTATTATTTGGTACCCAAGTGAAACATTATCCTAAATAGGATGGGAGTACATAATTCAGTATGGAACCATGAACATGTCTCAATACATAACCGATAATGCTATTATATATTCATGTTACATGATATGACAAGGTAAAAAAAACTTTTGTAAATAAATAAATAAGATCATCAATAATATCTTCTTCGGCCTGATGCTAAAATTTCTCTAAGCATGTAATATGGGTTATTCCAACTATTGTGTCACAAAATCCATGTGGGTGTATACATATAACCCGAGCTAAGGAAAATACCCATTGGTAATTATCAATTCCATGAAACATTTTCCATAACTTCCTTCTCTAGTGCTAGAGTGTCTCTAAGTGTACCACCGTGACCATGGATGCTTTAAAATGACCTGACTATTCCAAAAATATAAGATGCATATCAGGAACCACCTTATGTAAGTTTTATATGCATGTTATTAAGTACATATGTAAAATGAACTTCCTATATGAGAGTTTTATAATCCTAGTGATAACCATATAAGTAACATGGACTGCCCCTGTAAGAGTTTTCTCAGCAAGGGAATAATACCAAAAGTAACATGGACCCCACCTATATTAATTTTCTTATACATGTAATAAACACATAAGTAACATGGATCTCCAATATGTGTGTTTTTTCCATACCAAAAATCTACCCCAAGGGAGTATTCCGTACATAATAACAGTCCACCCAAGGGCATTTTATATTCTATAAACATAACCATATAGAATAAAATTTTAAAAATTCATGAACATTGGGGGATTTACTTCCAATTTCTACTAAAATAATAATGAACACCCACCCAATAGGGTCAACACAACAACAAGGCACCAATCAGGGTCTCTTAGGTGACATCATGATCCTAACACCTCATATGGTTCCCTCAAACCCAAATCATATATTGCATCAAAACTAGTCACAATAGTGATGATATCAAGACCATCACCAATAAAAACAATCTAGGTTAGCCTGAACACCCAACATGTCCATTCATCTCATTATATTATCACCCTTGTAGGTCACCATATCTCATTGGGGAAAGAGAACCCCTTAGTTTTCTCTCTTTCATTAAGGTGTTAGGTAATATCTCGAGTCTCACATTGACAACCCCTAATCCCTTCATCATAACTCCTCACTAACCTCTATTCTGAGTTCCCTAAACTCTTATACATCTATGAAACTATTTCACATTCACTAAATAACATGAATTTTCCACCTATCAGGGTTCATACATTATAAGTCACAACATGATAGTCATGGTCTCAACCATATGTAGTTAAGGAAAACGATCCATCAATAAATTCCATCATGGAATGGCAATTTGTGCATCCTAATAAAGAGAATATTAATATAAGAAAACATTACATTTTTAATTAGAAACTGATGTTACTTAAATTTAGTATCCTTTTTTATATAATAGGTTAATACCTTATTGGAGATACTAAATACTTCATAGAAATTAATGAATACCTTGGGGAATTTTGTTGATAACTACATATCTCATTCAAGAAGCTTTCCCCTTTTAATTCTTAATATCTCACTACATAAACATTCCCAATCACAACTCACCTAGAATGGTAATTATATACACTATGTGGGACCTATATCATGCCACAAAATCTAAATTAGTTAATTGAAACATTTTATCATTAAATAAACCATTTTTTCCAATTTTCATATTTTCTAAAATCCAACTGGATAGTTTCCCCACACCAGAACCACAGCCAACAACATTCTAAGGGCCCATTACACACTCCCATTCATATGCTAGGAAATATCCACAAAAATATAAATTTAATGTATTATAGAATTAAATAAAATTTATAACCATAAATTAATACAAATAATGACTTACATTTTCTAAATTGATGAGTGATGTTAGGTACAAATCCACTTGGGATGTCCTATCGATAGGTGGAGTAGAAGACATATGTGAATCAGATGATCCCACCATGTTTTGGTGGAATATGGCCAGAGACCATAGAAATGGAAACTATGATTATAAGTAAATTAATGAGAATTAATAAGAATGAATGTGGCTATCAAGAGAGGTAATAACATACTGTAAATCACTAATGTAATGCCTCAAAACACCCCAAAAGCGCTGGTGAGGAAATGAGGAGAGTGGGGTTTTGGTCGTGCACCAAAACTAGAGGGAGAAGAGGGAGATTCCCTCTTAAAAACTCATGGGTGAATATTTTTTATTGTTTACCTTTTAATGTGGTCTATCTTGATGGTTATATAAACTGGATAGATGGTGGGTTTCTATAGTCTTTGTTGCGTTAGCCACCCTAGCATATCTTGAAGATCTCTTGATCCAGTGGGGAACCTTATGAGACTCATTCACCATCCAAAATATTTTTAATAAGATATTAAAACTATAAAAATATTATTTGAAATCCCAATTTCAAATCCAAACCCCTCACAAAACATTAATATTCAAATTCACTTAGGAATTTTCACACCCATACAGACTTGTGGTATTACATTGTCTAAATTTCATTTTATTGAGATATTTCATATATTATAAAGTAAATATTTTTATACAATTTAATTACCACCTTTTCTAATTATCTTATCATTATTAAATATCCATTGATGGTATTTACAAGAATATTTTATGATCCCTATTTCATATTCTTTTGATTCATTTATTAAAAAAGAATTTTTGTTATCTCAAAATACATCCATTCAGTTATAATCCTTCATTTTTATTTCTTTATGTAAGATATAAATTTCCATATGTAGAGTTTAATTTTATATATGAAATTTTATATCAAATTACTCATATTTCTAAAAAGTAATTTCGATTTTCATTGTTTTATGAATTATTTTCATTTGAAATGTTTTTGTTAAAAATATTCAGGTTTTCATTAACACAATTACCATTACATCAGACCTTCATATTTCTACATTGAATATGTTATTATAAGTTTATTCAATTATTACATTCCTAGATTTTAAAAGAGGATTTCTCTTAGTCTCTAGAGAAATTAAATATTCATTTAAAAACATATTCTTTGATGGATTTATTTTATCATTCAAATAATTATTGTCAATAATAATTATCATCCTTTAAAATATATATTTCTCTTTTATGTTTATATAATCTATTACAATCAATATTTTATTATCATATTATAAAATAAAAATATGTGTATTATTTTTTAATATAAATATATCTTTTTATCAATTTTTCTATAATACATTTTATAACTATTTTATTGATCTAGATTTTATCAAAATATTTCTAAAATAATTAATAAGTTATTTATTTTCACATTCATATATTTCACTCCATATTTCATTATATAAAAACTATTTCATTTAATTTATGAATTATTAGGTATTCTTTTAATATAATATTTTATAAACTCTTAACTTTTTTTTATCAATTTTTTTAAAAAAAGTTACTTGTAACATTGTTTTTAATGATAATGTAAAATAGTTTTATAAAATATCGTTATCATATTTTTCATTAATTTTACTGTATATAAAATATATATATATATATATATATATACTATAGAGTTATGTTTATTGAGTCACTCATTTAATTAAATTATGTTATACATTCATTGGGTGATTTTTTTGAATTATCTAAACAAAATATTGATTTAATATTATGTGATACTATTTAGATATATTATGTAGAAAATCATATTTTCATAAAGATTTAAATATTTAATGTTTTTTTACCTTCATATGAATAATATATTTATGGTTTATCAATATTCAATAGGTGGGTTCTATATATCATTACAATGAATTGGGTAATGATCTATATCTAATGAGACCACAATGCTACTTATAAACATGATTGCATTTGGATCACAGTGTTATGTTTGTGTATGATTTTGGTTTGATCAAAACATTATACATTGGAATCATTGGAGTTTTCTCATTTTTTATATGTGGGAATGTATAGGGGTTTTCAAAACTCTATGGATGTAAATTATTGGGGTTTATTCAGAACATTATATATGGTGTGATTATTATTTTCTCACAATTATACAATATTCTATGATTATGCTAGTACAACATTTTTATGCCATTCTACATTTTTTATACCACATGAATATGTTATTCTCTAAAGATAATTATTTTTACTATTATTTCCCCATTCTTATTCGATGGGGTATATATATATTTATATTCTTTCATGATGACCCCTTTAATGTTACTTATCATTCCATCCCTCCTTATAAATAACTCTTGTCATTATAGGTTCTTTTTAATAATATATTTCTCCCATATTCATGTACTCACTCATGCTTATTATAAAAACCATTTCAAAACAATAATAAGATTTTACCTTAATGAGAACATGATCTCCTACATTCTTGTGTTTCCCATTTCACAAGGGAATTACTCATAGGAATATTTTTAGATGGAATTGACATGTGAAAAATTTTATCCATGTTTTTGAAGAAATAACTTTTTAAAATTCAATCAGGTAACTAATCTTTAAAGTCACTAAACCTTTATATTATTGGATTGATAATTTATTTATGAGATTTAATGTTTAATTTGTGAGATGGATATAAAATATATTCAATTTTATAATTCAGTTATACTAGTTGGTATGAAAGTGGAGTTTAAATATTTTCGGGGATTTTGTTTATAAATGTACGATAACCAAAATTTAATCGTCATAGTTTGAATAGAAAATATCATAGGATCAAATTAAGTTTTCAATGAATAATATATCATGAATTAAATTTTTTATGTAGTTATTTATTTTTATTTTATGAAACATTTTTTTCTAATACACATTTTAACAATAATTTAATTTTAGTAAATGGTTGTAGTAAGGAGGAACAATGTTAAAAATGGGTGTAAGGGACAATTTAGTGATTTTCTAAATAATAAGCCTAATGGGATAAGATATGTAATAAAAGAATTTATGGAGTTGATATTCCATGTTATGAGAAATAAACTGAACCATGTTGATCTCGCAAATGAACCATAGAAGGAGAAACATGCTATCAAGTCTTTTATGCATCAATGATAACTAAACATTAGTAGATCATTTGATCCTCTAATTTTTGAGAAATGTATTTACAAGTCATGAAATATATTTTACGTTCTTTAATGATTGTATTGTGAAAATATATATTTTTCATTTATTTATTATTATGTTAAGTAGAACAATAGTATACTTTGATAAAGAACACGAGTCCAAATGAAGAATTTGACACAATAAAATGTGGGGATTTTGGGAATATATTATTCACCAAACATTTTTGATAAACTATTAACATTAAAATAGATTTAGAATTAACATACATTAAGAAAGTAGTTGTTTTAACGGGGGTTTAAACCGTCTCTAAATCGTTCTACGAAGGTTTTGGAAAACTGCCGCTAAATCGTTGGTCGGGAAATAATTAGCGGCAGATTAAGCTATCGCTAAATCGTTTGAAATTGTTTTTATATTTTTTTTTAATTTTTTTAATTTTTTTTAATTTTTTTTAGTTTTCTATATAAGTAAATTTTTTATTTTCATCATTTATTTATTTATTTTTATTTTCATAATTTTTTTATTTATCTATTTATTTATTTTTTATTACCAAGCAGATGCCCATCCCCAAGAACAAGTTTATGTCCATGTGCGTGCAGATGCCCATACACATGCACAATAACATGCACATGCCCATGCCATATATATAAATTCTGCATTGGATGAGATTTGAATCCCTTATCTCTTACTTATTCTCCAAAGACATTAGCACTCCACGAGGCTCTTCATGTGGTCAATAAATCCAATTTAATATACTTATATATATATATATTAATTAAAAAAATTATTAATAAAAAACAAATATATACACACTGAATAATTATTTATCAATAATTATTAATAAAAAATTATTAATCAATAATTATTAGTCAATAATTATTTATCAATAATCAATAATTAACAATATAAAATATAAAATATAAAATATAAAATATATAATATATAACGGATAATATATAACATATAATATAAAAGACATAATATATAAAATACAATATATAATACCTAATATATAAAACAAAATATATAATATTATATATATGATATATAATATTTTATTTTTTATTTTTTATATATTATATATTATATATTATTTAATATATCATTCATAATACATAATAAATAATAAATAATAAATAATAAATAATATATTTAAGTAAGGTATAAATAAAAAATTTATTACAAAATAATTTAATATATGATAAATAAATAACAAATTAATAATAAATTAATTAAATAATAGTTATATAAATAAATAATTTCTAATATATAATAACTAATAACTAATATATAATATTTAATAATTAATAATTAATAATTAATAAATAATAATTAATAATAATTAATAAATAAAAAAGAACGAATAACAAATAACAAGTAATTAATAATTAATAATTAATAGTAACTAATAATTAAAAATTTATCATTAAGAATTATTAATTAAGAATTAAGAATTTATATTATAAAATTTACAAATAATTAATAAATAATTATTAAATAATTAATATTGAATAAATAAATAAATAATAAATAAATAATAAACAAATAATAAATTAATATTTAGTAAATTGAAAATAAATTAATAAATAATAAATAATAAATAATAAACAATAAATAATAGATAATAAATAATAAATAATAAATAAATACCTACATAAATAAAAAGACAAATAAGTAAAATTTTTTTAATAATTAGTAAATAATAATAACTAGTAATTAATAAATGATAATTAAAAAATATATAATTCTTAATTAGTATTTAATATATAAATTTTAATATTTAATATGAAATATGCAACATTTAATAATTAATAAATAAATAATAAATAGTAAATATTTATTTAATAAATAATCAAAAAATAATAATAAATAATAAATAATATTTAAATAATAAAAATTAAATGAGTAATAGACTAATAATATATTTGTATTTAATAAACTAAAAATAAATTAATAAATAATAAATATTAAATAATAAATAACTAAGAATAAATAATAAATATTAAATAATAAATAATAAATAAATACATACATAAATAAATAAATAATATTTAATAAATAAGAATAACTAAAATCTAATAATTTATAATATATAATTAATAAATAATAATAATTAATAATTAATTAATAATTAATAATTAATAATTAATAATAATTAAATAATAAATTAATTAATAAATAATGATTAATAAACTAATAATTAATTAATTAATAATTAAAAAATTAATAAAATAAAAATTAATAAATAATTATTGTGTACATAATAACTAATAATTAAATAAATAAATATATAATAATAAATAATAGATAAATTAATCAAAATTATTTAATTAATTAATTTTAAATAAATAAATAAATAATTAATAAATAAATTAAATAATAAAACAGTTAGAACCTAAGAAATTCCTAAAAACACTAAAATGCCCATATAATATGATTGTAGACTCCTTTTTCAGTTCCACAACCAGTCAAATTGAAGATTCTGAAATGTGCTTCGATATGACATGTGGTACAGGCCGACTGACAAATAGATCAAAAGTTATAATCGTTTGAATTTGAAGAAATAGGTGTTTGTAACTAAACCATATATTTCAGCGGCCTTCTTGGACTTTCTTGCGGAATAAGGAGTACAATACTCAAAGGGTTGGTACCAAACCTAAGTAGTGTTGAGTTTATCGCATGCTTCGATTTGATATGTGGAGGATCCCAAAGTGTCACCCGGATTAAAAGTTATTGTCATATGAAGTTCGAGTTTGATTTTTGACTTTTGAATTATGAATATTTTTGTTTCTATTGATTATCACATGATTTTAATCTCACTTGGTTTTTGATCATTTCATAACCATTGATTTGACTAGTTGTTGAGCTAAAATGGACTCTCAGATCTGATGTTATGGTTATTTGATGCCGAAGTCTGTTATTCTACTTATTGAAGATTTTTGTTGAGTTTAAAAATATTATTAACAAATAATTATAAATATTAATTAATATAAACATTATAAATATATAAAATTATCAATAAGAACTAAATTTTATTGTAAATAATACAGAAATAGTAAAAAATAGAAAATAAAAAATTAATATTTTATTTAAGTTTTTTATAAAAAATCCTTACATTTTGTAGCGGATTACAAAAAAACCGCTGATATTTAGTGAGGTTTTTAAAAAAATCACCATTAAAAAATTGAATTTTTTTACAAGATATTTGTAAAAAAATTTAAAAAAATTCAAAAAAATAGTGGCGGTTTTTTCACGGCGGTTTTAAAAATTGTAACTAAAACTCTATTTTCTTGTAGTGTTAGTTAAAGATAACATAGGATGAACTCGTTGGTTCATATGGAGAAAACCTAACATGGTTTTAAAGGCACGCCTTAAATATTACTATTGGTTATAAAAAACATATTAATAATTTTTTAATAGAACCAAACAATTATTTTAAAATGAATGATCTTTTAAAGAATTTTGTTTTTATAAATAATTTTTTTGATATTCTATTAAGGTGGAAGTGAATGTTATAAACTATCATTGTTCTATATATTTGAAGATAAGAAAAGGGAAAAATAATATATTGGAAAATAATTTGATAAATCACATTGTTGAATTAACGTTTAACCACAAACATGCCAAAAAATAAGGAAGGAATCACTTAATAAATCTTTTTACTCGATCAAAAATTTTTCTTATATGTGGAAAATTTGGACTCCATGTGAAAAACTACCAAATAAGTAAAAAATGGCCAATTAAAAATACATTGGATAAGAAGCCCCAACTCATCAACCACCCAAGAATTTATAGATTAAAGTGAAATATTTTGTGCATTATTATAATCAGTGATGCAATCCAAGAGCTAATGAGGATAATCAGAATAAGTAACATACAAGACCAAGACAATAAGTACGAGCCTATGAAATCACTATATCAAAAGTGCATCATGATAATTATGTAGAGATAAGTGAACTTTTTATAATAAACAAACCAAAGATACTCCTAATTAAGGCACACCAATAGACCCATGACATATCCTGAGGGGCGTTCAAGATCCAAGTGGGTAGGAAACTATTGTTAGATATCTGACTATATTCTAATAGGAATTATTTATCTTAATTCATCAATAATAACAAAGAACCACCATATAGAAATTCAGTATAAACATTGTATGTATCAGTGTTCCAAACCATGAAAATGTGAATTTCAAATATATAATAAAAACCAAACAAGACATAAATAAAACAATCCATCTCACATGAAATAAAATAAAACCAATAAATATCGATTACCTCATATCAACCTAAATAAATACATGCGTTATAAAAAATTATGGCAAAATAAAGGTAAGATAATGTGGCTTAGTACACCCAAAAATTTGACACAACCCCCCCCCCCCCAAAAAAAACTATACCCAAATATATCCATATGTCAATACAATGATTATATCACTTGGAACCTCCATAACACATGATATAGAAAGAGAAAATACTCTTCCACTTCATAGAACAACATGGCTAAACCTATAATGATAAACTTGATCGTAAATTCTTAGCAGTAAAATTCCCCACACCCATGCATAAATTTTAAAATATATTCATTTCATTATAATTTGAAATATATATAATGAAATTATGATTTTAAAATTACATTTAAAATAAGTTGTGTAGTTCATTCCTTTAAAAAATATTTTTTTACTTTAAGTCAATGATTCATTTCAATTAATACCAATATTTACACAATTCATAAGAGAAATATTCTATGATGAAAAACTAGGGGTTTTTTAGACTAAATTTTAATGAAACAAAAGTATATGACCATAAAATAATTAACACAGTACAATATCAATGTGAATATATATATATATATATATATATTTAAATCCCACACATTGTCATTATAAATTAGGATCCCTGGGAACAACCTATAATAAATCTAACATGATATCAATAAGGAATAATTTACACATGATACAGTTGAGCTACCTTAACTCTTGACAATACTTTTTCAGGATTAACTGAGGGGTGAATCCCATTAGTATATTAAAATCTATAATCAAGGTCACTGTTCAACATTTGAAAATAAACTCGTGCGACATGTGTTACATTATTTTTCATGTAGATACACATGTATTAATATGAATTATAAATAAAGGATTTTTTATAAAATATTACATAATAATAATAATAATTTAATTATATATTTCAAGATATAAACTCACACTCACATAGAAACACCATTAAGTAGAACAATCCCTTTTCAATTAAAAATTAAAAAAAAACATAAATTCCTCAACTCATGTAAATATGGAATAAACATAATTTTACATAAATTTCATATAATAAAAAGTGGTGTGTTAAAAAGGATTTTAATTTGAGTAAAATCACTTTCTTGAAATTTACAACAAAGCTTTTAAATTCCATTTTAGAAACATGAAACTACACACCTATTCAAACACCAAACACATAAACATTATAATTTATTCCAACAACTTGAAGAGAAACAAAAAAACTTTTGAAAATTCCAAAAAAAAATTTCATTTTTAATCAGTCCTTTTGATTTTTTTGGAAATGATGACAGATCCACTAATATTATGGAATTTCAGTAATGATCTAAAAAAGAATTTAGGTGAAATCTTGCTGTGGAATTATTTCAAAAATAGATTTAAAATTTGAAATAAAAGGATGTATCACATAAATTTCCATGAAATTACATACATAAAATATTTCATTTGTCAATAGATATTACATTTTCTTAATAATTTTTGTTGAATTTTCAATACACCCATTAAAACCCAAGAATAAATTATGGTTTTAGATTTAAATATCAATCTTCATGCAACATAACTTCCACCTTTTCACAATCACTAATAGTGATTTTTCCAATCCTCAAAAAGATTTAAGGATGTTTAAAATTTCTTATGGAACATTGAAAATAATCAATATCTAATTACATATTGATCTATAAAAAGCCTTAGGCCCCCTAACCACATTAGGGCTGCAATAAGAGAGTACAATGATGAAATGAGGAGGATAATATGTATAGATTCTTAGTATTGAAGAATTAACCTCAAACATAATGAAATCACAAGGAAATTTTAATAGAGGGGAAAATATAAGGGGAGATGAACTCAGGGTTATGGGGGCTTATGAGGATAAAAAGGGGGAAATGGATTAAATCGATAGGTGTGTAGTTGATGAAAATAGAAAAAATAAACACCTGGATATGTTACACTGTTTGGTTCCATATTATACTAAATCGTGTACGAATCATGTTATCCATAATAGACCAACCATGTCACAATTCAAAATTTGACCATATAGTTGGAATGTTTTCTAAACATGTGAAAATGATCTGTTTACAGCTGAATTCACATGTCTGTTGTTGTCACATAGTTTCAACTAACAATTTATTTTCCATGGAATAAGAAAAAGCAGATGTTTTTCCAATATTTTTTTAAATAAATACAATTCAAGGAAAAAGGTAATTAAAACCTAATAAAAAAATAACAAAGAATATGTTGGTTGTTTTATGAAAACTATTTCCACCATAACAATTTCTACCTCTTGAAAGATTAAAATAAATTTTATGATCTGGGAGGTGAATGAAATTCATCATTCTCACTAAAGACACAAATTTTAAGGTCAAGAGACAATAGATAACTAGATTTTATATCAATGACCTAAACACCTATAAGAAATACAAATACACCATAAAAACCCAATCCTCAAATGATTTAGAAACATAATAAATCACTAGACCAAATTAGAGAATAATTTTAAATTATTAAAAAAATATTTATGTAAGGGAAAATGGAAAATGTTCAAATCACTTTTTAATATCCAAAAAATTAAGAAATACCCCAGCCCACTAATAAAAAATACAAGAAATAGTTAGTAACTATTCATACTATCTTGATAGAAGGTTCAAAAACCAAACATATAATTCGTTCACTCTAAAATAAATGTCACGAAGATGAGTTTAAGAGACCCAGAAATCACAATTTGGATAGAAAACCCCTTTATAATCTACAAAAAAACAACTTTGGTTGAATATTATTCCTTATAGAAATAATGATGATTCAAATTTCAAAAATTGCTAATGAAATGTTGATTTTGATCTAGAATATGAATGAACTAGTCTCTATTTCTATATTAGATGAGACAATCTACTCTCATAGGTCTTGATCATTTAAAGGGTGCACCCATCAAAAACCATTCACAAATCCCTCAAAATAATCCATTGATTGTAGTTGGGGGCCTACTCTCTAACTATAAATAAATATATATAATCAAAACAAGTACTATAAAACTAAAATCCCTTAAATTCAAGAATAACCCATTAAACTAATTTAAACTAATCATTATAATAACTAGAAAAATGATAAAATCCATTAAATTTTTCTAATAAAAAAATAATCCCTAGTTTTAGAAGTAAAAAATATTAATATTAAATTAATTAAAAAATTTCCATTACTTATATATTAATTTTATTTCAATTCTAATTCTCTATAAAATAATTAATCTTAAAGAAAATTATTTCCATTTTATAAAATATCTATGTAATTTAAAAATAATCTCAAAATATTTTCCTTTATTTCCAAATTATCTATTATAAAAAGAAACACCGTATCCATTTATAAATAAACCTAATATCAATTGAAACTGAGTCTGTATAACATAAGACCGTGTAACATATCTAAAATCCATACAATTATCAATAAAAATATTTCTCATATAATGAATAAAATTATTATAAAAATATAAGATGAAGGATTGTATTTGATACACACACATCCCATATTACCCTAGAAACTCAAGATTCAACATGAGAAGATAATGATCAAGAACTCTCTAGTGACCAACTTCTCAATTATCGATGACACCATCTCATTTCTAAAATAATTATCCTAAATATAAATTTTGATTTGATATCATTTTTTCATGAACCAAATTGGGATACCCCTAATTGAGGAACCCAATACAGCATGTTATATGCACCAAGGGGTATTCTTGATCCCCATGAACTGTAAACTAGAGTTAGTTATTTGATTAAACAATATTCGAAATTATATTCCCTAATGATTCAATAATATACATGAACCTCATTCCGAACAGAATCATGAAGCTGTCGAGTAAACTAAATAATATGAAAACAAATAGAAACAAAAAAATACATAAAAATACCAAAAATTTAATCCAATATATCCATTACATGTAACCTATATATCATTTGACCCATCTCAATATATCCTCTATTAATTCATAGTAAAAAATTGTTAAACAATTAATGTTATGAGTGGGAAAAATTTCTCATTAGGTAACCTCCCAAAACCCTATGGATATCCTTCAAAAATAAATATATTTCATTCTAGTTTCAAATACATTTAGAAAAAAATATTATTTTAGTTCCTATTTAAAATATGTAGTGAGTTCATTTCCATAAAACTAAATTTTAATAAAAAAACATTGATTCTTTCTGTGTAAATCCATTATTGAAAACATTTATGAAAGAAACATGTTATTATGGATTAAGATTAGTTTATTGAATAATTTATAAAGAATACAAATAACATTATCATAAAATAATATACATACTCAAATATCATGGATAAAAAATATATATATACAGTTAAATCTCAAACATTATGATGGGAACATATGAGCCTAAGGTACAATCTAAAAAAATATAACATGATATAAAAAAGAAAATGCTTAACCCAGATACTAACAAACTATCACGACCCCCTCATCCCAAATATACCCCTACTAGAAAAGAAATGAAAAAATATAGATGAGGACCCCCAGAGTCTTACCTATTGTCGCCCTCGAGTAGGAGACTATCACCAAGGGTGTACAAATAACACAACATGGGTGGCATAACCCTTTTTAGAAAACATAGTCGGGATATAAGATGAATCATCCACAAATCAACTCCACGAAAAAAATATAAAAACCAAAAACTATCCCACATGCATGTGTATAATATAACTGATTCAAAAACAAAATTATCCAATTAAAATAACCAAATGTGATGCTAAGAAGGGATGTAACAACTATTGAAGATCTGATCTAGTAAAATCCAGCATGGTCCTCATAATCCATCAAAAAACATGAAAGTTGTTTTTCATATGTTGGTTGAGCATACAAGTATACTCGATAGAAAAACTAATGGTCCTCGTGCACATGCGAAATAGGAATACTAATGCTACTGTGAGAAAAAAACATAACCAATTAGCACATAATCTAGTATACTGACAATCCAAACCTCACAAAGGCATGATCATCAAATATTATAAGTCAAGTAATATAATATAAATAAATCAAATAAATGATAAGGTACCTCACAGAACATTCCCAATATCATTCCTCTCTTCCACAACTTTGTACATCCTGGTTCCCACATCCCTTCTATATACCACATCATATCTGGCCCACACACACTTGGGATTCCCAACACATCCCTCCCACGCACACCTGTGTCTCATAGAACATCCCACTTTCACACACCTAGGCCTCACAACACATCCCTACCACACACACCTAGGCCTCATAAACATCCCACCAACACAAACCTGGGAATCAAAATGAATCACATCTCATTCTTAAGACACATATAAAATCGCCTCACATCTCACCCCGAAGACACCTGGGAAAGAACAAACCACCTTTACCGCAAACATCCAAGATATCCCATCTCAACCAAAGACACTAGGGCCATCCAAACAAACACATATAACACTATCAGAACATCAGCAATCACGACCTATTCCATTCCTACCCCGCCTATAAGATTGAATGTAAATAAGAGGGTACCCAACTATCTATAATCCTCGCCAGATGTTTCGGAATACACCCTCCCCTGTGACGATGGGTTTGTTTGAAACATAGTGCTCAACTAGGGTGGGGTGTGTATATATATCACAAGAATATATCACAAAAAAAACCCATGCCCAACATATGGGTTCACAAACAAAAAAAACCATCTCATGAATTTTTCATTTTTGATGTGACAACTAAATGAATTAATTTTTATCCAAAACAGTTATTTCATAAGGTGAAAAGCCCTAAAAAATTGAATCAAATTCACATTCCCACTATGTTCAACTCCGAATAATTTTATTATTTAGAATTATCCACATTAAATAAATAAACCCATAATTTACTATTTTATCAAACACCTTCATCTCATAACCAAACCAGCCCAATCCATCCCCAACACTATTAAACAATTTTTTATGTATTCCATTACTACTGGGAAAATATAAGGCTCTACACAAATCATGCAACATAGATAAAATCAATTTATAAGATGAATATCCTTGATAAATTAAGGTAGAATCACATCAAATACAAATTTTCCCTGAAACCTCTATATGGGGTGAATCATTTTGAATTTTACTCATACAGAATCTCCATGTGAATTACCCATAACAATCTCTACTATCCTTCTTCAAATTTATCCTGCCCAACCCACCATCCTATCCAAAAAAACCCTAACTCACAACCACATCCAGTAATTTATTATTGCTCAACTAGATTCAAATACCTTATGCATAATCATTCCATGTCCATTTTAGTCCCACTTCAAAACCACAAAAAACACACATCACACGTCAAACAATCATTTAACGGGTTTACAAGAACATTTATCACATTCCACTACATTTATTTGGGGGTTTTATCATATAAACAAATAACTGGGAAACTAATACAACATATTATTATAAAAGGTTAGTAAATTTTCATTATAGGGTGAAACAATCCAACAAAAAAGCAACAACAATAGATGTATCTAACACAAACAAAGCAACCAACGCCCATAATTTTCATTGGGGTGTTTATCCCATATAATCAAAATTTCGGAAACAATATTGATTCTATAAAAAAAGAAGATAAAACTCTTATTGGCACATTAAATTCAATTTAATGGTTATTTATATTTGATTTAATCCAGTAAAAATATGATCCATAGATAAATAGAAGTAAAACCTCACCCGTATGATGAAGAAAGTAAGGGATATGAGGGAATATCTACCTCGAGGAAGCTTTCCAATTTTTACATAGTTCAGTTTGAAGAAGAATGATCTTGTACCTCAACCACACCATGAGAAATAATAGATCAACCTATATCTCCCAAACGATCCATCGAAAAAAGATCTTGACACATAACCTAATCCAAAATAACACCATCGAAGTGGATCCTCGAGAGTAGAAAGGATAAAAATGAAATGAATGAGAGGAAAACCCACTATATATTGACGATGGATCGCGAAAGATCATCCAACAAGATCAATTTATTCATGAGAGATGAATAGGGATTGAATAAAACCACAATGAACATTGGGTATTACCAAAATGAGAGGAAGAAGAAAGCACAACCGGGCAAATGAGGGTTCAGCTAGAGAATAATCTTAAAACTATACATGATTGGGGTATTATATGATGAGTAAGCCCCACTCAATTTGTGTAATACCTTAGTTTTTTCTACTAAAAACACATCCCCTCATCAATTTATTTTTTATTTTTAAACACTAAAATAATATATCATGAAACCCTTCTTCAGGTCGTGTAAAATGTCTGAACGTCATGGAAACTCTAAGAAATGATATGAAGAAAATTTTCAAATCAAGTAATCCTATTACACAATATGTAATAACCCTTATTCCATCCTTTAGAAACCAAACTTATAAAATCTCACTCATAATAACTCCAAAAACCAAAATTAGAAATTTAACTGACCAGGAAGGTACAAACAATTACATAAGATATCTCTAAACCAAGTATCATCATTGGGAATCCAAATCCAAGCTTAGAAGAAAAGTAGTCCAAACAACCACTCTGTGAGATTCCTCTTAAGGATCTCATCATACATCAAGGCTACCACTGTCCAAACATGCTAACCAGAAATACTCATCGACACAACCACTACACAACAATCTCGATCTTTTCCCAGCCTAAAAAATAACCTCTATAGCCAATGAACAGTACTATCCTGAAAACAAGAATCAATGAATTTCGTTATCCAGGTCAAGATATTATCCACTAAAGGTCAGACTAACTTGCCTTCATGACTTTAATAACATCCCAGTTAATGCATATTGACTGGGAATCTAGTCATTCCCTTTTCACATGTATCAAAATTAATGAACACCACACCGAACCCATCACAAACCAAGGAAAAACTCATCTAATAAAAACAAATGATACAAACATTATATCACATTGAAAAATAGATAAAATACAATCTCAAAACAACTCTGAGTAGTATACACACATTAGTGTCTCTCACTCCAAAGTACTCTCCTCCTTGCAACCATACCTTCGGAACAAATGAACTGATAAAATGGTCGGTCCATGTAGTTCATTCTCTTTGAGATCATAGATCTCTACTGGATGTTCCACAAATATCACATCATCCTCAATATACGAATCTCTCTAGTTAATGAAATAGGTTTCCTCAAGAAGTTATCAATGAAGACGAGAGATGTGGAGGACATCATGAATCCTTTCTTACTGCGGTGGAAACAACAACTAATATCCTACCTCTCTAAGTCTCCCCATACCTACAAGGGCCCAACAAACATGGGAGAGAGATTACTACCAATGCCAATCCTCCACTTCCCACATCAAGGAGAATCCTTAAAGGACACATTGACTCCAACATAGAAGTCCTAAGACCTACTCATGTGATAAGTATATGATATTATATGATCTTGTTCTAGTTTCATCCTATCACGAACAAGATGAACCATTTCTATAGATCTATACACTACGTTGGAACCAAGAATAAATATCTCCCTAACCTCTGTTAGATACAATAGAGAGTGAAATAGCCTCTTTTACAAAGCCTCTAATAGAGACATGCCAGTGGAAGAGTGATAAATATTATTATAATAAAATGATACCAAGGGCATGTGTAATACCCAAGACCCAACAAGGTACAAGACATATGCCAACAACATATCCTCCAATGTTTGGATTGTCTGTTCCATCTACCCAGCTTTATATGGGTGGAATGTAGGTGTATCTGGGTGCCAAAAGCATGATTCAATCCCATCCAGACTCACATGCTAAACCGTGCATCTCGAATCGAGATAATGGACCTCAAAACTCCATGAAAATGCACCACATTGTCCTTGTAGCTCTTATCTAAGGCATACACTATCCTTAAATCTGCAAATGCTAAAAATTGGTCTGATTTCATCAACCAATCCATGACCTCACAACTAACATCACAACCTCCCTAACATAAGAGTAACTATGTGACAAAATCCATTGAGATGTCATCCAATTTCAAGTCGGGGATATCCAAGGGCTACAATAAACCACTAAGAACATAATGCTCTACCTTAACATGTTTGAAAACCAAGAACATTATCACAAACTCTAACATGGAGAATTTCATCATGGGCCACCAATACTGCATCTTCAAGACAAAATACATCTTAAAAACTATTTTGTCCACCTCCAAGGGTGATACATAAAACTCATGAAGAACTCCATCACACATCATCAGAAGAATAAAAAAATCACATGAAACAACATCTGGTTACAACAATCCTTTAATGATCCCTCTAGAGCATCAACCTAACTAGCACATTCGAGTATCACCTCTGCCTATGTGTATCTACCCTGATACTCCTCCACATTTTGAATCAAAGAAGATTGCATCATCATCGAAAAAATATCATCTTCAACCATCCACCCTTGCATCTATGTGATATTATACAAACTCCTCCATCACATTCCATGCATCCAAAAATTCCTGAACAACATCATTATGGGAATATTTTAACAATGCCTCAGCCACAACATTTCCATTTCCTGAGGTATACGAGATCTCAAAATCAGAGTCTGAATGAAACTTCACCCACCTTTATTGCCATAGATATAGGCCATACTGGTAGAATATATACCTCAATATCTTGTGATTTGAGAAGACCACAAAAAACTCTCCACTGAGGTAATGCCACCAAAACATTAATGTGAACACAAAAAATACAAGTTCTAGGTCATTGGTGGCATAGTTACAATCGTGCTGACATAACTTCCTAGACCCATAAAAGATCATTGCACACTACTGCATCAACACGCATCCAATACATAGATAGAAAGAATCATAAAATACATGAAACATCACCCCTTCCTCTGGAAACTGTAGAACAGGGGCACTAAGAAAAATAGCATTCCGAAAACCAAACACAACATGGGACTGATCATTCTATCGAAATCAAGGTCATTCCTAGTCAAATCCATCGATGTGGATGCAACTCAAGAGAAATTGGGTAAAAACCTCTGATAATAGCCTACGGGACAATGAAAATTGTGATTCTACTCATGTTCAGGGGTGCTATCCAAGAATAAACAACTTCATCCTCCAATGAGTCTACTAACACACCCTTTTGAGACCCCACTTGTTTAAGGAAATAAACCTATTATTTCCATAACATACACATGGACAGCTTCTTAAAGAGATAGTGGTTTCGAATAACCTACTATACACATCCATGATGCTTGGAAATTATTCTTATATGACTTTGAGTAGATCCAGATATCATCGATGAATATGATGAAAAACTAATCCAAGAACTCAAAAAAATAATGTTTTAATAATAACCATGAACATAGTTGGTGTGTTCATAATAGTAAATGATATGGCTACTAACTCGACGTTCCCATACCTGCATCTGAAGGTAGTTTTAGCAATATAAACCACCTTCACCCTCAATCAATTATATCCATTAAATAGATCAACCATAGAAAACCATCTCACCCCTTGTAATAGGTTGAAAAAATAATATATCCATAGGAGAGGGTAACAGTTCTTCACTGTCACCTGATTCAACCTCTAGAAGTCTATAAAAAACATCATACAATCATTATCATTCTTGGATTAAAACACTAGAGCACCCTATGAAGACATGATGAGTCATATAAAACCATTATTCATCAGATCATATATCTGAATCCTTAATTCTAGAAACTTATAATGTTCCAGATAATAAATATTAATTGAAATCATAGATGCATTGTGCTGGATGTATATCACAAACTCAACATTACGTCAAGGGGGTAACATCACAACCACCTCAAGGAAAACATCTAGGATATCCCCAATGGCCATGATAACCTACATCATCTTAGTATGCACTGATTCCACTTACCACTTATCCAACAAGGAAGGAAAATGCCCCATATAGTGACTAGAAACCTGAAAACCCCACTCACCAATAAAATCCAAACACTAACCACCAACATCAAAAAACATGACTCTCCTATAAATTTTTTTGATAACATAACACATCAAATAAAACAACTAACTTCTAGGAATTAAAATGTATGGTTTCATTTGTACCATGATGAGATCTCTATTGGTATAACACCCTGAACCCAGTTACCCATAGTGGGGGAATTATTTTGATACATTTTCATGATTACAAGGAATCATGTCTTGAAGAACCGACCAATTTATCTGTCTTGTAATATATCATACATAAATGAATGTTACATTACATTATAAAATGAAAAAACAACAACATATATCCCATTTACATCATTTATATCACTTAGACTATTCATGAAGGTCAGCCACAATATACTTCATCACATCCTGGGAAAGATAAAACATATAAAGGGGTGAGCTCAGTGCTCAATATGGATAACAATATAGCGAAAATATTCATAAATAAGCATAAATATTTATGGAAATGTATAAAACTAAAACAAAAGCTTTTTAAACATAAAATCCATCTTAATATAGAAAAGTTAAATAAATTAATTCCATTTACTTATTCAGATGGATATTCTACTAGTAAAATAATCATATGTAATATCAATAGCTAATTTCAGAAAGATAGAATGCATAATGCCAAACTTCATAAGCACATAGTCAAGGCCTTATTCGAAGACTAAAAATAAGATTTTGTCAAAGACTTGTTCCAAGAAACTAGTTTGTCACATGATACCTACCGATGCATTGAGGAGCTATAGCAGGCTCCACCCGTCACTTACCAAGTCCAATGCATTACTCATCCGAAAAGGTTTAAACATGACATAAAAATTAGCATTAAAACTATCATACAAAATGTTAATACTTTATCCATAAACCCTGAATGGTAAAAAAATAACACATCTATAGTCAAACATATCACAAAACCTTTATTACAATATGGATAATTAGTATCAAAATAAATCAACTTCAATCAAGAATAATATCCCATAAAGTATATTGACATAGTTGAAAATGATGAGTAAAAATCATTGAGAGAAATATAACATTTCCATGAAATCATTTAAAAGTCATATAAAGGAAGTAATATAAAGGAGAGTTTTGAATCAAAGTGTCCCATGCCACATTGAAACTTTTGAAAGGAATTGAAATTTTAAAACAATCATTTCCATATAAATAAATCCATAAAACCATTTTGAATACATGGACATTAATGAGAAAGGTTTAGAAGAATAAATCATTAAAACATTTAAAATGATGTTTTAGTAAAAAGATTGTTAAAAAGAATCCATTTGAAAACACTTTTATGAAACATGGACATAGAAAATAAATATATTCTAGTATATAATTATATAAAAAAAACCTCAGATAATAAAAAGATTTGGAAATTAACCATTATCTAGCACTTTCCTTTGGTCGAGGGTATGTTTAACCTCATGTATAATGACCATTGTATTTTATTAAATTATACCAGAACCATATTCATATTTATTATATCATACGTGATTTATGTATGACTTTATAAAACCCATTTATAAATTATTTCCATGTTAAATTAACATTTTGGGTAATTGCTTGCTTTATTATACATGTTTTAACTTGTTATTCATGATTGTATCATTTAGATCAGGATTTAAATACTTCCATAATTTAAAACATGATTTATATAGAATATATATTTAGAATATAAATATTTAAAATAGATATATATATATATATATATATATATATATATATGAAATTAAAGGCACCATTTACGGAGATGGTAAGCCGTATATACGCATTAACGTTGTTTCCGTTTTTATATCATATTGAACGGAAGTAAGTGAATAAGATATATGTAAATACATACATACATTCATACATACATAAATATATATATATATATATATTCAGTAGAATTATTATGTCATATATTATATACATATTAATAATAAATATTTTATAATCATCATTGAATGGTGAACGTGGGAATGAATCTCATCGCGTCGAGGAGACGGTAATCCGTACGTACGCACAAACAACAATATCATTATATTGATGGTGAAATAATATGTAATAGGATGAAATATCATATATACCAAATAACTAACATGTTATATTTATTATTTAAATTAGTTATACAAATTATTAATACAATCCAAATAATGAAGTGCCTGAATAACAAACATCAACACGACGTGGAGACGGTAAGCCATACGTACGCATGTATGGTGGCTTTGTCATTTAAGGGATGTATAGAATAAAGAATATGGTTGTACCATATTTATAATAACATCACAGCATGAAGGAGTTACTGGAGTTTTTATTTTGGTACGGAAACAACAAAGAAAGAGTAAGTGGAAGATGAAAATAACTTGAAAGATGGAGGTGAAATTATTACCTATTTTTTAGGTGTTTCCTTTTGAGTTGATCGAAGGGGATCCATAGGTTGACATTATGAAAAAATTACAGACTCTACGTTTATGTGAGGGAAGTTGGAATGATATTTAGACATGTTTTTTCTGAGCCAAATGGCTTTGGAGTATTGATTTTGAGAGAAGGGGATGTGCCCTTTTATAAGAGGGATGATGGCCACATTTTGAAATGATTAAAATATTAATTTAATATACAATCATATTTGGTTTATAATGACTAAAAATGAATTTATTTCGATCCTTATTTGGTTATGGTTAGAAATAATTTCAACCAATAGGTTTTAGAAAAGTTTAGGTCACCATTGTAACCTTATCTTTTGAGATTTAACTCTTAGTAAAATAGGTTAACTTTTACTATGAATTCATGTATTCTTACACTATATGGTTAATAAAACTACTCTAAACTTCCTAGAGAACCTAAAGTGGTTCAAAAATTATATATATAATATTATTTAAGACCTTTTCCCAAACCTTCTATTTTTGGGAATATTATAACAACCAATAATATAATATTTGTTTTAAAAATTAATTTATAACAATTTTTCCACTATTTGATTTTTTGATTTTGAGAAAGACATAAAAACCTTATCACTTTGAAAAATATATATAATCAAACCTCAAATGTCATATTAACCTATAAAATTTTTGGGAGTCATCAAAACTTATAAATTCTATTTATTTTAACATTTATAATATAAACTATTTTAATATTTCTTTAAGTAGGTAATTACTTCATCATCATTGTGTCATAAATAAATTTAATTATTTAATATATAAAAATTATAAATAATATACCATTATGTATTAAATCTTTTTATATTTCTAAGGATTATTTATTGTCAAATTTATCTTATGTATAACCCTATATTAAATTTTTTTATTTAATAAGATTTCAATTTTACAATTTTAACACTTCTTTAAATAAGATTATAATAAATGCTCTAATATAATACAAGTGGAACTAAAGGACCATATTTTATTAAAAAGGTTGTTTTTGGTGTAATTAAACTTATCCAATAGAATTATGACATGTTTTGGGGTAATTATGAAATCATTTTTACTTTTAATTACCCTTTTTACTTTTATGCGTGTTAAATAAAAGTCAAAAGTTTCTATTCACCAAATATTATTTTCATCTTAATGAATCAAAAATTATTTAATTTTGTAAATCACGTCTCTTGGGTTTTTGAAATTCATCTCATAGAAGTGGTAAAATTATGTTTTATGAAAATTTTCTAACCTTCCTAGAAGGTGTGTAAAAGAGGTTAAAAAGTTCAATAAAATTTTATACTACTAATTTTATTATAAAATGACTCCATTGAATTTAATTTAACTAATATAGGTAATATATATCTATTTTTATTTAAAATAAATTTAAATAAAATAATTAATTATTTAAATTAAAAAGTCTGTTTTAAATAATTACGCAATGTTTTTCACTATTCATAAAAATTTAACAGTTCTCAGAAAAATTCCAAAAATTCACCCTAAGATAACATTTCTATTATGAATTCAAAAATTAAGTCTATTTTACCAAATTCAAAACATAGATTTTGAATTTATTAGTTTAAAATTTATTCATGTTTTCAAAACCAAAAGGCAGGTTTTTAAAAGGTAAAAACTATCACAAGATTGACATGTGATTATGTAAAATTTAAATGTAAAATTACATATATTGTCCTAAATTGTATTAAATGATAAAAATATAATCTAAATGTATGTAAAAACATTTCAAATTCATAGTAAAATAGTATAAATTATTTTCATTAAAAAATTTGTTTTCAATTAAAACATATTATTTTTCACTGTTAATAAAAATATGAAAGTTATCAAAAAAGTAAAATAAATTTATCCAAACTAATTTTTTTATATCCATATTATAAAGAATAATTTAATTTCATTAATTTTAATATATATAAATTTTAAATATTTATTTTAAAAAAGTGTTCTCTTTTAAGAGGCTGTAAAATTACATTTTAAAAAAAATACTTCTTTTATCTGAAAAAAAGAATTTGGCTTATATTATTTCTAATAAACCAATAATATGGATGTTAACATTATATAAAGTATATATGATTCAAAATAAAGTTAATACTATTCATTACATACTTTTGAACGACTAGTTTGGTAAGTTGTGATGCGCTCGAACCCGGTGTTGCTTGTAGTGCAAGAAATTGAATTACTTTAATGAGATAAGGAACTATGAAATATTGGGGTGTTACATTCTCCCATATTTCAACAAATTGGGTCCACGCAATTTGAAATTGTTCTTCGAAAATAAAAGGTTAAAAATAGAAAAATACATTTGTGGATGTTCCACATAGGAAATTTGGTTAAGAAAATTTAATCTTAATTAGAGGAAATGAGAATGAAATAGTCCACCCCAAATTATGTTCTCTATTAGAATAACATTGGTTGAAATTGGAGACACATAATTCGAGATAAAATGTAAATATTTATTGGGAGTGATTGAGGTCAACAATCCAAAACCAGTGTGAAATTGAGGGCCTCAAAGCCATATATCTATGGTGATTTAAAATATCGTTAGTTTAGCAAAACATAAGGTATTAGAATAACACATTTTTGGTTTTAAAATCCATTCCCTAAAGTTTATTAATTAATTTATTCAAATAATAAGAGGAAAAAATATACTTGACATATAGAGTTTCATCCTTCAACTAATTCCTACAAAAAAATCATCTTTCACTTTAAAAGATAATAGAATTCAAAAATATTCTATTTATCCTAATCATATAGGGTATCAAAAATAATTAGTTTATAAATCATTTTCTAGACTATTTAAAAAACTAAAATTAACAAACCAGGACATCAAGTATTGAAGGGGTAGGTGATCCACCATTGTCGCCCTTCGGTTGCAGGTTCCAGTCTCGCGACCTTGTAGGAAGCGACAAGTTATTGCCTGACCTACATGTTGACCGTTTTATGATTATCCAAAAATAATCTCATGAAATAATTTATCCTTAACAACAACATCCAATGTCAAACTTATTCAATTCCATCCTTTAAACATATCAAAAATTCTTCTTTCCAAACTCATAGTCCAAAATTTATAAGGTAAACTCAATGAAGATATGTTTTTCCCTGTAATAACTTGTGTATACCTTCATCGCACATTATTTTAAAAAACTATAACAACTATAATTATAATCAAACATTATTGATTACATTAATTCTCCCTTATTTCTTCTGGAATACTGGATATAATGCATCTATCAAAAAAAATTTAAACTCCAACAATATTTGAATATACAAATCATTAATCATTTTTATGTTAGTCAAGAATATACAATATAATTTATCCAAATAAATAATATATTATTCTAAAATATCTACCTCAGTATAAAAAACATATTTTGGTTTATGTTTCTCTCAAACATATATTTTTCTAAAAAAATTAACCTGCTCTTGGGTCACTTTTCATGGTTCCACACAATCTCAAGTCTTTAATGAAATACTACTAGAGTATAATCATTTTATACTCTATAATTATTCTAACATGTACATCATTGATACAATACTCAAATGACACAATAATTTAACAACAAAATAAGAAATCTAACCATTCCTTTTCAACATTGGTTGTATCATAACTTTATTATTATCTAATGTCAGCATTTGGGGAATACTCTGATGATTTGGACATTACTTCGCGTAGTGTCCCAACTCCTTGCAGATGAAGAACTGTATTTTTGAAAATTCTTTAATACCCTTGAATTCATGTACTGGGTGTCCTTTTTATACACACTTATAAAAAAACACATTCTCTTCAATAATTTACGAAGGTGATTCATTCCAAATTTATCATATATGAAAAAATCATTCTTTCCTCCCTTCCCCTTATCCAACTTTTTTTCTTCCCTCATTTTCTTCTTTGTCTTCCCTTCAAAGCCATGGGACTCAGATAATTCTATAAGTATCTTATAAACACATGATAATATTTGTTATATAATGAGAATACATGAGAGACTATTTATCTTTTAAATGATGGCTTAATTCGATGAATGATATGATCCTTCTTAATCTTTCGATCATGTGTATTTCTAGAATTCTCATTCCTTCTACTAGGCTCTATTTCTAAACAATGGCATAGACTAGGTTAGTTTATTAATCACAATGCATAAATAAAAACATTTAAAATAACTAATGTAAATTGAAAATATTATGCTTATAATCTATAATCATAAAATGCTTTCTTTGAGTTAGTATTTAATCTTAAATACTTCATAATAGATTGTAATGAAAATGTGAATTATCCATAGCATATCTCTTGGGAGTGTCATAACCAAAGTGCATCACGACCTGTTGTCGAGTACCAGGATACCCCGGGTCATGCCCAAAACACCTTTTCATAGTTTTTACTATTAGGTACATCAATTCTAGAGTCGCCTCTGCCAGCTCGTATCTAGGAAGGGATGTATTTCTTGGAAAATACACAACATCTCTACATTACCAAAAATCATGGAAGTTTATCTATACTAATCCTCAAATTCTATCATAGGTTAATGTTCTATAATTATAGATTTTATAAATCTATTTCCAAGGTTATTGCTAAAATTCCCCTGAAATCAACTGTAACTCCTTGACCCCAATGACCCAGAGTCAGTGCATTATTTTAATAGATTGGCATGATTATAGGTAATCTTTTCCTGAAGGACCGATTAGTTTAATAGTCTTGGAAAGTATATTACATACATGAACGTTACATTGCATTATAAAATTAAAAACAATAGCAACATTGTATCCATTTACCAAATTCATATCTCTTACACTATACCTATAGGTAATTCATAATACACTTTTTCGCATACTCGATAAAAATAAAACATAGAAACGGGTGAGCTCAGATGCTCAGTAAGGATAAAAATATAGAAAAAACAGTCATAAATAAGCACAAATATTTAAGGATATGTATAAAACTAAATCAAAAGACTTTTAAACACAAAATTTAGAATAATATGAAAATGATAAATCAAATAATTTCATTTACTTATTCACATTGATATCCTACTAGTCGAATAATCACATTTAATATCAACAGTTAATTTCATAATGATGGAATGCATAAGGCTAGACTTTATAACCACATAGTCAAGGCCATGTTCTAGGAATGAAATGAAGATTTTTTCAAGGCCTTGTGCGAAGACACTTGTTTGTATCATGAGATCTACCGATGCATCGAGAATCTATAGAATGCTCCACCCATCACTTACTATGTCAAATGCATTCCTTATAATAAAATTTTTAAACATAACATACACATTCGTATTAAAACTAGAATAAAAATGTAAATACTTTATCCATAAACCATGAATGGTATTAAAATAACACATACATAGTCAAACATATCACAAAGCCTTCAATACAATATGGAAGATTTGTATTAAAATAAATCAACCTCAATCAATAATAATATACCTTAAAGGATGTGGACATAGTTATAAATGATTAGTAAAAATCATTGAGGGAAATATCAATTTTTCAAGAAATAATTTAAAAGTACTATTAAAGAATACATTTAAAAGATATTTTTGAATAAATGTTTCCCATTCCACATTTAAACTTCTGAAAAGAATTTAACTATTAAAACATTCATGTCCATATAAATAAATCCTTAAAACCATTTTGGAAAACATGGACATTAATAAGAACGGTTTAAAAGAATAAATAATTAAAACATTTAAAATGAAGTTTTAGTAAAAATTACATTAACTAGAATTCCTTTGAAAACACTTATATGAAACGTGTACATGGATAATAAATATTCCCTAGTAGATACTAATCTAAAAACAAACTCTTATAGTAAAGAGATTGTGAAATTAACCCTTACCTTGCACTTTCCTTTGGCTGAGGGTATGTTTGATCTCCTATAAAATGAACACAGTATGTTATTAAATTATAAAAGAACAATATTAATATTTATTATATCATACATGATTCATTTATGAATTTATACTACCAATTTAATAATCATTTCCTTGTTAAATTAACATTTTGTGTAATAATCGCCTTCTTTATCTTACCTTTTTTAACTTGATATTCTTGATCGTATGTCCTAGATCATGATTATAATACATCAAAAATATAAACCTTGATTTATATATAATATAAATTTTGAATATAATTATTTACAATATATATGTATGAAATGGAAGGCACTGTTTATGGAGATGGTAGGCCATACGTACGAATAAACGCTGTTTCTGTTTTCATATCGTATTGAACGAAAGTAAGTGAGTCAGATATATGTAAGTACATAAATAAATACATATATATATATATATATATATCACTAGTATAATTATTTTGTCATATATTACATACTTATTAATAATATATATTTTTATAATCATCGTTGAATGGTGAATGTGGAAATGAATCTCATCGCGTCGTGGAGACGGTAATCCATCTGTATACATGAGTGGAAATATAAATTATATTGATAGTGAAATAGTATATAATTGGATGATATATCATATATAAAGAATCATTAACATGTTATAATTATAATTTAAATCAGTTATACTCATTATTATTCCAACCTAAATAATAACGTGTTTTAATAACAAACTACACCACGACGTGGAGACGGTAAGTCGTACGTACGGACGTATGGTGACGTTTTCATTTAAAGGATAGATAGAATAAAAAATATGGTTGTACCATATTTATAATAACATCATTGTATATAGGAGGTACTTGGTTTATTTTTTTTGGTATGGAAACAACAAAGAAAGATGAAGTGGATGATGAAAAGAACTTGAAAGAGGGTGGTGAAATTATTACCCCTTCTTCGGGTGTGTCCTTTTGAGTTGACCAAAAGGGCTCCATAATTTGGATTTATGATCATATTATGGACTCTAGGTAGATATGAGGGATGTTGGGAGGATATTTTGGCATGGTTTGGCTGAGCCAAATGGCTTTGGAGGTGTGATTTTTAGAGAAGGGGAAGTGCCCTTTTATAAGAGGGGTGAGGGTCACAATACAAAATGATTAAAATATTAAATTATTATACAATTATATTGGGTTTTTAGTGGCTGAAATTGATTTTATATCGATAATTAGGTTGCTATGGGTCCAAATACATTCAACTAAGAAGTTTTAGACATGTTTAGGTAACCATTTTAACCTTATCTTTTAGCATTAACTCTTAGTTTAATAGTTTAACTTTTACAGTGTCTTCGTGTATTCTTAAAAAATATGGCTAATAAAAATAGTCTAAAATTATAAGAGAACCTCAAGTGATTAATTAATGATATATATAATATTAATTAAGCGATTTTTCCAAACATTAGACTTTTATCAATATTATATCAACCAATAATATAGTATTTTTTTAAAAAATTTATTTATGTCAATTTTGAAACTATTTGGTATTTTGTATTTATGAAATTTATAATAACCTTATCACATTGAGAAAAAATTATCTAATAAATCCTAACATATCATATTAACCTAGAAAATTCTTGGAAGGCATCAAAACTTTTAAATTCAATTTATTTTAATAATAATAATATAAACTATATTAATAATTCATAAAGAAGTTAATTACTACATCGTCATTATGTCATAAATAAATTTCATTATTTAATCTCTAAAAATTATCAATAAAATAACATTATGTATTAAATATTTTTATATTTATAATGAATATTTAAAGTCAAATATACTTTATATATATCCCTATATTAAAAATGGTTTAGTTAATAAACTTTGATTTTAACACTTTCAACACTTCTTTAATTAAAATAATAATAAATGTATTATTCTTATGCAAGTGGACCTAAAGGATAATATTTTATTTATAAGGTTATTTTGTCAAATTAATGTTTTCCAATATAATTAAGACATGTGTTAGGGTAATTATAATATAATTTGTACTATTAATTACCATATTAACTTTTAACAGTGGTAAATAAAAGTCAAAAGTTACTTTTCATACAAATTATTTTCATCTTATTGAATCAAATTTTACGTATTGATGTCAAATTTGTCTCTCATAGTTTTGAATTCAACTCACAAAAGAAGTCAAATTAAGTATTTTGTAAATTTTTTAACGTTCCTAGAAGGTGGGTAAAAGAGGATAAAATGTTTAATAAAATTTTATACATCTAATTTTATTATAAAATTAATCAAATGAATTTCATTGAATATATATATGTATTATAAATATATTTTTACTTAAAATTAATTAATTTAAAATAAATAATTATTTAAATAAAATGTCAGTTTTAAATAATTACGCAGTGTTATACACTATTCATAAAAAATGAATGTTTTCAGAAAAATACAAAAAAATTACCAAAAACTAATTTTGATATTCTGAATTTAAATGTTAAATTACTTATAATGAACTAAATATTATTAAATTATAAAAATATAATCTAATTATACTTTAAAACCATTGAAATTTATAATTGAACACTATAAATTATTTTCATTAAAAAAGTTGTTTTCAATTAAAACATAGTATTTTCCAATATTCATCAAAATATGATAATTATCTGAAAAGAACCGAAAATTTATTAAAACTAAATTTTTATTTCCCACATATAATTATGAATTTAATTTCTTTAAATTTAATATATAAAACTGTAAAATATTGGTTTTAAAATGGGTTCTCCATTAAAAGGTGATAAAATTGCAATTTTTTGAAAAATACTTCTTTTATCTGAAAAAATGAATATGTTATTATATTTTGTATAATACACACATAATATAGATGTTAAAATTATATAGAGTATATAAGATTCAAAATGTAGTTAATACTATTCATAACCACTTTTTGAACGGCTAGTTTGGTAAGTTGTGGTGCTCTGGAACTCGGTGTTGCGTGTAGCGCAAGTTATTGAATTACTTTAATGACATAACATACTATGAAATCATGGGGTGTTAAAATGGGACTAATGTGGTCCCATTATCTATCTGAACCCCCAACACACATAAAAAACTGGGTTGGCCTCTAACTTGCTTAATCAATAGCGCATGCATGGGAGGATCTATATGTATATTCTAAGAGGTTATTATAGATCAGGTGAAAAAAAGTAGTGCAGAACTTTTAAACCCAACAAGGAAAAAACATGGGTACTATAAAAACGACCATTAATTTTACAATCTCTAGCCTCATTGGAATTTCTGACTAATCTACGTGCAACTGACCACACCTAGCTCCTCAACCTATCTATTGATGAAATCCTCCATGTCAATTCTCAAATCGCAGTACCTGAACCTGGTGAACATCCTATGTTCATCCTCTAACCACTATATATCACCATAGTGGAGAAAAATCATACTACCCCTACTACTGAAACCGTCTCACTGACAAACTCTACCTAGGATGATGCAGAACCTATCCACCTCTACCAAAATGAGCTTAGGGAACTATTGGGCACTATCTCTGTTTATGACCAAAAACCCCATACAAAAATATTCCAGTGCAAATCCCCAATGAAAATCGTGGAAACCACTAGTATGAGAATGGAATAAAGGGTGTTATTGAGGTCTAATCCTTGCTGGTCTAATCCCTAACGGTCTTGGCACCTGATATCTTCCACTAAAAACTCTTCCACTCAAAGAACTCTGATGGCTCTACTACAACAACGGACCTCCTTGCTAGTGCATCTTCTCGATCACTTCTTTATTCTTCTGAACCACCAAATATTATAGCAATATAAAAGGATTAACTACAGATTTTAAACAAGGAATAATTTCCTCTAGAAGTCATCTCCCACGAGACTCCTTGTCTGGAAACAATTATGGTAAAAAATGCAGGATGTCCTCAAACATGATTCTTAGATCTCATAATGACATACATTATAGTTTAAGGGAGAGTATTTCCTTCCTCTTTTCAGCCTTCATGGTCGATGAAAAGAACTCTACCCAGAAATCCTTTTGGAATTCATCCTATGAAACATCTAATGTTTTCTTCTCCCCCAATTACAACATCCACCAATGGTATGAATATCCCATCATCTTGCTGACTAAGAAAGGGACTCAGTACCCTATTCGGGAATGGATCATATATAATGTGATTTGGATCCCCTCCGACCAGATCTTCATCTTGACATCGGTAACACTACCCTTGTAATATCCCAAAGCCTTCTGCTAGAAGTAACACAATGTACTCTTCCCTTGATCATCCTTCTCAGCCAGATCAACCCTACATTGATCAAACAGATCATGCTGCAGAACCTCTACTGCATGATCCATATATGGATGGTGAAGAGGAGCCATAGATGGAAGGTAAACAATGATTTCCTAAGCCTGAGTAGTATGTTATTTTATTGTGATTTATTTTAGTTGAAAGGATTTTATTTATTCATTTTAACCTTCCCTAAACAACCCAATTCAAACAATAACCTAAGTCAATACGATGAATGTACCTTTCCTAGGTCTCTAAACTCCAAGCAGGTCAGCCTCACATGGTTATTAAATAAGCTCAGAGGCCCTAAACTGGATCATGGGGGACCGTAAAATGATGTGTCCTAACCGATCTCTTTGGCCTATCTCAAACACCAAGGTCAACTGGAACAGTTTCCATACCATCTATTACAATCCTCACTATTCCTAACTCCCAAATCCATTACATCTCTCAACTATAAACTTCGATACCACACTTTCATGACCCCTAAATAAAATGATACCCTTCTTGAGATGGTAATGAATGATGGGGGATAATGATCCTCAAGTCCCAAATCTAGTAGGCCCTAAGTTTTTGACTGGAACCAAGGGTCTACAAATCTCACAATATGGGAGGTATTACCCTGTTTAGTATAAATGATCAAGATATTTGATGAATCTTCCACAATTCAACTATATGAATCTATATAAAAATAAAGAAAAAACCATTCCACATGCATGTGTAAAAAAGAATTGATTTAAATAAAAACGTCTCCATGTAAAATACCCAAAATTAATGCCAAGATACCACATGATAACTGTCAAGATATGAGGTAGTAAGGTCCACCAGTGTCCATGTAATCCTCCTGGAAACATGAAAGATGATTTTTATATGTAGGGTGTGAATAAAATAATACTCAATAAGAAAACCAAATTCCATTATTGAAATGTTCAAGAGGAATACAAAAACTCTTTTAAGAAAAAAAATCCCAACAACACCTATGTAGGTATACAAACCATCCCATCATCCACAACATATTCTCACCAAATAATTAATGTCATGAATTTTAATATAAATAAATACAATTGATTATAGGGCACCCCACACTACTTTCACACTGGCATTTCTCTCTCTCCCAATGTTTTATGTCATGGTGCTATAACTACATCCATATTCCTGGCCATATCATACCCACACACACCTGGGCCTCACAACACATCCCGCCCTCAAAAACCTCAGCCTCACAAAACATCCCCCCCCCCCCCCCGCACACACCTAGGACTCACATCACATCCCTCCCATACATACCTAGGCCTCAAAATGTCTCAAATCTCATACTGAAGACACATGGTAATTAAAATCAAACCACATCCTAAAAAACACCGGAGAAAACACCAATCACCTCACTTACAAACAATAGCAGTATCACATATCACTCAAAGACACATGATCCATCACAAACACCATCTAAAAAACTAACAGACCGCAGCCCATCACATCTTGTGCCATAACTACCTCTCTAGAAATTGATAGTGAGAGAGAGAGAGAGAGATAAAGAGAGTAAAAGAGTGGGTTCCCAACCATCTGTACTTCTCACCAGATGTAAGGAAATACACCCTCCCTTTTGATGATGGGGATTTTTGGCACAAAGTTCTCATTTTAGGTGGGGTGTGTATAGAAATCAAAAAAATATGAAAAAATATGTATATTATCAAGAAATAGAGGGTGACAGATGCGTTTAAAAACAAACAAACCATCTCATTACTCCATCACTTTTTTTGGCACATCTAAATGCATTTATTTGTATTTGAAAAAAAACATTTTAGGAGGTGAATTGCCCTAATAAATTAAAGCATCTCCACATTCTCTCAATATTCAACACCCATTCATATCATTATTTATCATCAACCACATTTAATAAATCAAAATATCATTTAATATTTCATCAAACACCATAATCTCATTACCAAAACAAACCCAAGCCATTCCAAACATTATTATACTATTATTTATTTATTTACTTACTAATGAGAAACTATCAGGAACCACACATATCAAGATACATAGTAACAGTCATTTCATAAGTTAAATATCCCTGATAAATTAATGTGAATTCACATTAAGGACAAATCATTCCATGAACTCCCAATACGGAGTGAATATTTCTACATGTTACTCATGGAGAAACTCTGAGTGAATTATCCATAACAAACACTATTATCCTTATTCCAAGTCATGATACCCAAACCACCATATCGATAAAAGGAAAACTTACAAATCAAAACCACATCCATCAACATATTACAACAAAACTATTTTCACCACTATATTTAAAAATCATACCACTCCCATCACAACCCCCCTATACAATCATAAAAAAAAACACAAATCACACAAAAAAAACATTTTATTGGTTCACAAGTACATTTATAACATTATAAAACTTTTATTCTAGTTGTTCTCACACAAACTAGGCATTGGGAAACTAATTTATTATCCATGTGTATGTGGTTATAAAATATACCTTTTAGGGAAATACCAAACAATCGCAAACAAAGAAACAACATATTCCGATGTATCCAATAGAAACAAATCCATCAACGACCAATATTTTCATTTTGGAGTTTATCTTGTATAATAACAATATCATAAAAAATATTTAAGCTATAAAAACAAACATATCAATCCCCATTACACATTTCAATTCAATTTGGTGATTCTTAATCTTTGATATATGATGGAAAACCATGATCGATAGATAAATAGAAGTAAACCCCCCCCCCCCCGTATGTTTCACAAATAAGGTGAAATGAGAGTATCCGTACCACAAATAATATTTCCAATTGTTGTGCACCATAGGGAGAAGAATAATTCTCTTGAAGCACAACCACACTATGTGGAACCACTGATCAACCAATATTTCACCAAGGATCCACCAAAAAAATAAGGAGAATACACCAAATAATAAGAAAACCATTACAGTGGATCCCCAAGAAAAGAACAGAAAAAAAGGTGAGGAATAAGAGGATAGCACAACATAGATCAACCACAAATCATCAAAGAGCATCCAACGGGATCAATATGTTAAGGGGGGAAGAAAAGGGATCAAATAACCCCTCAGGGAACCTAACATTCATAAAAATTTAGATAAAAAAGAAATCACAGTTGAAGGCATGAGGGTTTAGTGGGAAAATAATTTTTAATGTTGTACATGATCGGGGTATTCCATGGCATGTAATCCACTTTCCCGCAGTGTAATACCCAAGGATAATATTCCACTAAAAATGAATCACCTATATTTTTTATTTATTTTTAAACTCTGAAATATTATACATTGAAAAAACCATCTTCACATTAGTTAATATGTCTTCATGTCATGAAAAATCCCAGAAATGCTCTGAAACAGAATTTCATGTCATGTAATCTAGTTACAGGATGTGTAACCCTCCATCTTCTAGCCTTTAGCAACCCAAAATCCCAAAAAACACCCTACGAACACCTCCAATGACCAAAATTGGAAATGTAACAGACCATGAGGCTACATATGGTTACATGACCAGCCACAACTCCTAGCATTATCTATCTATGACACAAAAAATGGAGAATACGATAAGAAGAAAAACATATAATCTTACGACCCCAGTCAAATAACAATACTAAAATATAGAAACATGTGTTTCAATATTTCCCACATATCAACCCATGGTTTCATATGCCATATAAATGGGGGTCAGTCTATGAATTATTACATAATAATAATAATAATTAAAATAATAATAATTTAGTCATTCCAATCTAAAAATATATTCACCCTCACCTCTGAACACAGTTCATTAGAATAACCCATTTATAAAAAATATAAATAATGCATAAATCATCGAACTAGGGTAAAAATAACTACATAAAAGTTTATATAGATTTCATACAAATACAATGGTTAGAATCTAATGAATTATGATTTAAAAAAACACTAATATGAATGTCATGGCCAATCCATTGAATATAATTTTTGAAAAATCGAAATAAAAACCTTTTCAACATCTAACCTCATAATCATAAAAAATTTGTCCCTTGACTGAAGGAGGCTCATAATCCGTTTTTTGAATTAAATAAATATTTTTTAAATCAAACATTTTAAATCTACTAGGGAATGGTAAAATTTATATCTAAATTATAAATTTTCATTAAATATAAAATTGGGAATTTATACAAACATGTTTTGTGAAAGGATCCCAAAATATATTTCTACTTATAAATAAAAGTTACTGTCACTTCAATTTTTATGAAATTCATATTAAAAATTATTTCCTTTCTAAATTGAAATTAAATATGGCCAATAAAGATTATAATATAGTATAAAAATCAACATAATCATTAAAAGTAATTATGAATTTAGATTTAATTGTAGACCATAGATCAAAGACCTTTTACTAGGTTTCTATCACCAAATTCGTTATTTCCCACCATGAAAGATCCATGGAGTCCGAAAAACTGAATAGGAAAACTTGAAATAAGAAATTCCTAATTAATAATTGAGATAAAATAACCCTAGTTCACCAAATCCTCATTTCGGAAATAAAATCGGAGAATAAAGGGGAAAGGAAGTGTATAAGAGGTCTATATGTGATTAACTTGATGAAAAAAACTCAATCATGATGATATCCACGGGGAATTATTATGGGATGGGATTGATGGGGATATTCAAACCTAGTGGTGAGGGTCAAGAGGGTAGAGAAAGGGGGAAATGGGTTAAATTCATAAGAGGGTATTTTGGGAAAATCCAAAAATTAAACACATTTACAGGTCACATAGGTTACCAAACCATGAACCAACCTTGTGATACACACTAGACACACCCATGAACAATGCATGGTTTGACCACATAGTTAGAATTTTTTTAAACATGTGCATGAAAACACTATTAAATTATTAGACTCACATTCATAATTTCCACATTATTTCTACTAACCTAAAACTAAACATTAAATAAGTAGAAAAAATAGTTTTACTAAAAAAAATCAAAACAATGGACTTGAAATTCATGTATAATCGTTAGACAAAAATAATTAAAATAGTAAGGAAAATATATATTGGCGTTTGACACTTATTATATACTCAATAATTTCTATCTTCTTATTTCATTCATGTTTTTTTCAGTCCTTCATGTCATTCAAGTTTTCTATGAATGTTGAGTCACCACCTAAAACATGGGATATTGAATTATGTATCAAATCATATAGTGGATAATGTTTTTTAACAAAGTTATATATCTATTATTTGATTGTGGTTTTTGGGATAATACTTCCTAAAAATAATTTTATTCTTCCTTTGTAAAATTTGATGTGATAAATGGTATGGATTGGCTCCCCATTTATAGTTCTCATATCAATTATATAGATTGGGAATTTTCATTTTATATCCCAAATCACACCATGATAAAAATTTTATGAAAATTTAATGATGAACTCTATGGATCAATAAAATCCTTAATATGGGTCTTGATACACAATAATGGGGGATATATAACTCATATTATAATAACATGAGCTTTTCATACAATAGATATTAAATGATAGTAGAAAATTATTTCATACAATACAAGAACACATGTCCAAATACTATGTTATTTTAGTGCCTTTGGAAACATGAAATCATAAAAAAATTGGTTCATATTATATCAACATATTCTCAAACCTATTGTTTATAAATAAAAATTTTTGACATATCATTCTTAATATTTTTCTTCCTATCCTGGTGAAAATAACCATAATAAAGGGTGAGATAAGACTCTTAGAAAGGCTAAACATGTGAGATACATAATAATAACATGAACGTAATGGCAGGAGAACATAATCGTACGACTTGAAGATCATAACAAGAATATTAAAGATTATATACACGATTCATGGAATAAATATTGATATTTCATAAGACATGAATAATAATAGAATCAAGGAACATGATCCATGATATCATAATGTTGACATAATACATGAAATTGTAGCACACACAAAAATCATGTATCTTTTTGAACATGTATAAATAGGTTTAGGTTCACTCATTAAGTTAAATACATGAAATCAATTCCTTGTATAAACATAAAGACATGAAATCCTAGTCGACACAAAATAGTATTAAAATGAAAACTACTTCCATGAATAGAATTGTGAACAATAAATTAGGTTCATGAATAACAAATATACCCCATGAGTTATCCACCCTTACCTAGTTAAATGGAGGTATATATAAGTCTAACTCATCACATTATTAATTCATACATATATGTGCCACAACATCATAAATAATTTATCATTTCATAAATCATGAAAGGAAATGGTTTTCATAAACATTTCATCACCGAATATCTCATTGAAAATTAAGGGGGTTTATAAACATAATTAAATCAAAACATAAACCATTAAGTAAGAGAATATTAGTTTTATCCTTGTATCATATTCTTAGTATGGAATGAGTAAAAATAACTAATGTTATCATTAGTGGAAAATAATTTTGAAAGATAATTTTAACTCATTTATTGAGGAAAATGTCTTTTCCACTTTGAAAATTGATTTCTAAATCATAAACAATTAATCAATATTTTTCATTTAAAATAAACTTGAAATATTATAATGGAATCTTTGTAAACCATATTAAAAATTATTTTATTTTTTCCATTAAAATCTATAAAATATCGTTTTAAATCATTTTTGAAAGCATTTTTAGAAAACATAGTTATTGAATATGAAAAACATACAACTAAAGAGAGAATAAAATTAAAAGAAACTTATAATATCCTAAATAGTGGTATATTAATGATAGAACATGTTTAAGGTCACTACATACACCTCGTAAAATAATACAGGTTCATAACATAACATGTATCTCTTAGATAAAAACTTGAGAGAAAATTTATTTTCTGATTTGGTAGCTTTTGAAGCGTAAACCCCATGAAAGATAGATAATCATATATATATGTAAAAAAAATAAAATTATGTATAAGGATCATTCATTACATTAATGGGTAGTATATACACTACACAAAATAACTGAGTGGTGAATATTCCAAAAGTACCATAGAAATAAAAGCGAGACAAGAAATAATGTTACCTAATGTATTGAATTCCGTAATAGACTTTAAAACATCATATATAATAAATATTAGTTTATTATAAAAAATCAAAAAAAAAACATATTCATTTATATAATATCATATATTATTTACTTGTGACATTATACTACTCATTTGTTAACAAATCCATGTTAAAATTAGTTCTTTGTTTTTTGTACAAGTTTTCAAATTTAATTTTTGGTCCTATTAAAAATATCAGTATTTATTAATATAAAAATTTATAAACATGATAAAAATATAATATATATATATATATATTCAGAATATATTTATATATGGTGATTCATAAATGTTATAGGTATAAAATAAAATACGCCGTTCATGGAGACAATATGTCATACATATGCATAAACATTGTATTTATTTTCATTTCATATTAAAATAAATAAAATTATATGATATATCATCATTATAGAATCATTTTTATGTAATATATATAATTATTTTATAACCATCATTAATACATTCCATATACAGAGTGAATGAATCACATCACTTCTAATGTGGTAGTCTGCCGTAAAAACGAATGATGATTGTGTATCCCATTCGATGGAAGTGTGTGGAATTGTATGTGGTACACTTAACATATATACATATAATTATATTTAAGATAATACTGGTATTATATCAACATGAATGTAAAATTAATTTTTGAGTTTTAGGGATGAAATAACCCCAAACATTCGTTAATGAACATGACCTCTTCCTGAGATATCTCCATTTGGTTTTCACCAAAAGGACTTCCTTAGTTGGATTTTTTCCAAAATTAAGGATTTTATTACCAAAAGATGGAAGTTTGGAGGATATTTTTATAAAGGTTTTATGAAGCCAATTGGGTATCATGTGTTAATGAAATATAATAAGTGGTTACATTCTATAAGATTGGGGTGGGGCACTTTTGGAATGTCCTAAAAGATTAATCTTTAATAAATTGAATATTAATCCAAGTACATCAAAAATTACATTTGTTCAAACATATGATATTATAATATTTTAATATCATTATCAAATATAATTTATCCAAATTTTTTAGTATATTTTGAAACTTATTTTTTGATTTACCCTTAGATAACCCATTTTAATTATAATTAATTAAAAAACTATTAAATATTAATTGGTTGTAATTTTTCCAATAAATCTTAAAATTAGAAAATAAAAGTAAAATTTAAGATATTTTATACCATATCTCATCCCCTTTTACTTATTTAATATTATTATGACGTTAAATAATTTATCAGAATATTATTTTCAGAAAATATCATTAATGACAATTTTAAAACTATTCATTACTTTGACTTTAACAAAATAAGACAATATATATTAAAAAGAACATTTTATATACCTCTAAAATTTCGTATTCACATATAAAATGGATACATTAACTTAGTAATTCGAAATTATATTTATTTTAAAATATATAATATAATTTTATTGATTTTTTAATTGACTGATTATTGTATTATCACTATCTAATTATTTATGATAAATATACTTTCAGTAAATATTTAAAATAAAAACAAATTATTAATATAAATGTTTTATGTTTTATATTTCTCTTTATATTCTAATATATCCCCTTGATAACCGCATATTAAAAACATCTCATTTATTAAAAACAAGAATTTGAAATGTTTGATTATTCATTGAATAAAATATTATAAATATATTAATCTCATAAAAATGACCATAAATTTTCAAATTACCAATTAATTATTGAATACAGATTAAAAATAATCATCCAATTATATTGGATCAATTTTTAGGGTCATTTTTTAATATTTATAATATTATTTTTACCCTTCATTACTGGATTTACCAAAAACTATGGTAATAAAAATTACTATGTTTTCTATTCATATTGTCTATAAATAAAATTAATATATTTTCTATATTTAGACAATATGATTCCAAACATGAAATAGATTTTTATAAATTCTACATGTATAACTGGATAAAGGTAATAAAAATTTATCCCATATATGGGATGAGGAAGCGGGTTTTTAATGTGAAATTGTTCAAAAGTTTACTATGTTTTTATATATAAATTCTATATAAAAATAATTCAAATGAACTCAATTAGTTTAATAGATATATAATATAAATAATTTTAATTTGAAACCAATTTAAAATATAAATCAACATTATATATTCTTTAGATAAATAATGAACATTTTAAAATAAAATGTTGTATTTAATGTATCCCATTTAGGATCATATTATCACTGAGAGGGGGATGAGTGAATCAGTGATATATTTTTCTTTTATGTTTCCATTTTTGAAACAATAGTTGAATCTTTTTAAATAGTTCTTTCCTCACTAAATTAATACAACCATAATAACATAATATTTCTAAGGTTCACTACTCAACAAGAGTAGAAACTTCTTTTGTATGGTACGAAAATAATCCAATATGACACAATCCACATGAAAACAATCCTTTGATGTTGAATACAACAAGTAGGATATGAAATTTCACACGTTCAGTACTTGTTATGTAATCTACAAGTGTGTGTGCACCCTCTTAGCAAAAATAGGGAATTACAGTATTTCAGTGCTTCTTTACAATTGAATAGGTATATTATATGAAGTACAAATCTTCACATTCCTTCCTAAAATATACAAAGAACTATTTTACACACAACTAAATATGTGTTAAGAAAAAAATCTTTCATGCACCCTTTTATGTGTCTTGCACATAACTTTTATGAAATTTACTCAAGATTTTACTCTTGTTGTGAAACATATCTTGCGCGCAACATCATTCATGCACACAACTCTCTCATTATGCGCAACTCTATTTCATTCATGAACTCATAATTATATAAAATTATTTCACACCCCAGAGATCATGATTTAACTAAGTGCCGAGCTACAAAAATGTGAGGGGGTCAACTATTATTTATAGACCTTGTCGACCCACCGTGTAAAAACCCTGATGTGTTGCGCAAGATCATGGCATGTCACACAAAACACCATTTGATGTCACATTGGGAATATAGGTCTATTTCATGCCAACCTCATCTTGTGCACACTTCTTTAATATTTGATTAACTTAATTCCTATTCCTTTTTTTCATGTTTTGACCTCAAATCATGCCTTGCACGCAACATTCCAAACTCTCTTCAACTATTCACACAAAAACCAATCTTTTTCACAAGCCTCTCCTATGACATATTTTAATTTTGGATAATGAAACTACACATTTGCAAAACATACCAAGACATATTCAAACATGCACACATCATTCTTTACCAAAATCACATTTCTCCATCTCCTGATTTTCATCCCCCAAAATTTGGAAAACACTGTGAAACGACACAACCATAAAATCTGTTTTGGAAAGAACACCAATGATGCTTCATTATCATCTGTCATATTCAAAAAACAACATCTTTCATCACAATCCATATCTATCCTTATATATTGTCTTTGATCAAACTCCTTTATAATCCTTAAATATTCAATGGTAAGTACTAAAACATCCCTATATTCCAGTAGCATCATTCATTTCAATCCAAACTGAATATGACTAGAATCACCTTTACTCCCCATTTCCTTAATAAGGATTGCATCTCAAGTTCTCTTAATAGATGATATTTGTAGAATACAAATCAAAAAAGAATCGTCATAGTTACCATGTGATGTATTGTATCTTCCATATCTTCCATCAACCACTTATACAGAGTGGAGTGATTTTCATTCATCTCAAACTTCATTGACAACAAAAGACCACACCTGAAAAGTGTTTTCTTCATATTTTCTTTTCTCCTAATAAAATTTTGATTATTAATGAGAAAATGATTCTTTTTATAAAAAACAAAAAAAATCACCCAAAGATAATTTTTCTATTCAAATTTTAAAAATTAATTTTATTTTTTAAAATATTATATATAGGTCTCGATGATTATATTAAAAATTTATTCCATTAAAAGGTTATAAAACTACCATTTAGAAAAAATCATCAGTTGATGCGAAAAAACTAATTTGTTCTTATTTTATGCCTTCAAAACATATTATATTTAACAAAATATATAACATATAAATTTCATTAATATAAATAACAAAAAGTGATTAATTTAATTTAACTGGATAAAATTTATTTGTGGGAAATTTTTTTTTTCATAAAAACATGTCCTTTATTTTCAATTTGTTTTAATCATCATTTATAATTACATGGTCACCAAAGAATTCATCTATAGACCATATTTTAATAATTTAGTTAATCTTATTCAAACATTCCATTCCAATGGATGGTTTATAACTATCATAATAAATTGTATAATGTTTTCTGGTAAAATTTAGTCATGCATGCAACAGATGTTATCGAAAGATATTATTGTTGTGTTTTACTTAAGACAAAATTACTCTTTCATTTTATACAAGTCGAAATGTAACGCCACGAACTTGGTTACCAAGAGTCGGTGCATTACTACGTATCATTATCATGATCAAAAAATATCATGTCTCGAAAGAACGATTAGTTTATTAGCCTTAGAAGTACTACATATATTCATAAGGTTAAAATTACATCATAAAATGGAAAACCACAAAAAAATTGTTTCCATAAACAACACTAAGATCCCATAAACTATCCCTGCAGGTCATTCATAATATAATTCTTCACATCTTGGGAAAAATAATGCATAGAAAGGGGTGAGCTTAGATGCTCAGTAAGGATAACAATATAGAAGAAACGTTTATAAATAAGCATAAACATTTAAGGAAATGTATAAAACTAAATCAAAATCCTTTTAAACATTAAATTCAGCATAATATGTCAAAGATAAAAATTAAATAATTCCATTTAATTATTCACATGGATATTCTACTAGTCTAATAATCACATGCAATATCAATAGCTACTATCATAATGATGGAATGCGTAATGCCAGACTTTCATAACCACATAGTCAAGGCCTTGTGCCAAGACTACAAATATGATTTTTTCAGGGCCTTGTGCGAAGACACTAGTTTTTCTAATGAGACCTACTGATGCATCGATGAGCTATATCGGGCTCCACCTATCACTTACTAAGTCCAACGCATTCCTCATATGAATGGTTTTAAACATAACATAAACATTCTTATTAAAACTAGCATACAAAATGTCAATACTATATCCATAAACTATGAGTGGTATAAAAATAGCACATCCATAGTCAAACATATCAAAAAACCTTCAATACAATATGGATGTTTTTTATCATGATAAATCAACATCAAATAAGCTTACAATCCATCAAAGGTTGTTGACATAGATGAAATCATAACATTTTTTGAGAAATATATTATCATATTTTGAAATAATTTAAAAGTCATATAATTATAAAAGAAAAAATTTATTTTGAAAATTTTCTTATAATCTTGTAAGGGAAGCTTCGACGATGTTATAACGGCATAAAATAGCCACACCCATCGTATATGTTAATAAAACATTCTTACCTTAAATTTGAAGAAAAGGTAAAAAAGTACCTTGTTTGGAATACAATGGAAACATTCCTTTATAAACATCCTATAAAAGTCAAACAATGGTATACATGACTTTAACCCATTTTCTATGAAATAGTAATAATGTTTTGAAATTTTTTTTAAGAAACAGGGATGTGGATGATAAAGAGGTCCCTGTAGAAAATTATGTATAAACAACCTCAGATAATGAAGAGATTGTTGAATTAACCGTTACCTTGTACTTTTCCTTGGACACGGGTAGGTCAACCTCCTATATAATGGTGAAATAATTTTTATTAAATTATACAAGAATCATACACATTAATATGATATCATATATGATCTTTTAACATTTCTTTGCTAATAATATCATAGTATTATCGTCATTTCAGGTGTTAAAAGATTCAATTTCCTTTATATTATTTGTTATGTGAGTCATTTTTTTATGGAAGGGATGTATATTATTCATATCTAGAATTATATTAAGTCTTTAAATAATATTTTTAATCATCAAAGGAAAATTAGTCTTGAATGGATACGATGGGGAATGAATCTCATCGTGTTCTTGGTGACGGTAATCTATACGTACATACGGGCGACAATATCATTCTATTTATATTAAAATAATATATAATTTGATGGTATATAATATATACAGAATCATTATCATGTTATATTTTTTATTTACATCAATTATGCATCTTTATTATACCCATCCAAATAATAATGTATTGAATAACAATTACACTACGACTCGGAGATGGTAAGTCGTACGTACACACGTATAGTGACATGTCATTAAAAGGTTGGATAGAATTATGAATATGGTTGTAAATTATTTATAATAAAATCATTGTATATATAATATACTATAGTTTTTATTTTGGAATGGAAACAACAAAGAAAGAGGAAGTGGAAGATGAAAAGAAGTTGAACGTAGTGATAAAATATTTACCTCTTCTTCGGGTTCTTCTTTTTGATTTGATCAAAAGGGCTCCATAGGTTGGGGTTTTGACTAACGGAAGGCCAGTAAGACAAAGGTAGGATAGTTTATAGGGTATTTTGGTAGGGGTTTTATGAGCCAAATGGCTATGATGGTTTGAATTAGAGAGAATTGGTAGTGCCCTTTTATAAGATGGCTGAGGAGCCCCTTTGGAAAAGCTAGAAATATTATTTTATAATAAAAGTATTTTCAGCATATAATTTCTAAAAAATAGATTATTTAATGTTTAAGGTGGGGATATTTCAACAACTACTCAACCAATATGTTTTAGACAGGTTTTGGTCACTATATTTACCATATCTTTTAGATTTAACTCTAAGTTAAATAGTTTTAAATTTACCATGTCCATTTGTATTTTTATATTATATAGTTAATAAACATACTATATACTTCTATGAGAACCCCAATTGGTTCATTAATGATAAACCTATCATTATATAAGTCTTTTGGCCAATCCAATGATTTTTATGAATATAATATCAACTAGTAATATAATATTTGTTTTAAAAATTATTTTATGTCATTTTTGTCACTATTAGGTATTTTGTTTTTTCAAAATTCATAACTGTATTATTACTTTGAAAAGAATTCATCTAAAAAAACCTAATATGTCATATTAACCTAGAAAATTAGTGGAATTTCTAAATAGTCCCAATTACATTTATTTGGATACATATAATATCAATTAATTTAATATTTCATTAATTAGGTAACTACTGCATCATAATTGTGTCAAAAATAAATTAAATTATTTAATGTATAAAAAATATAAATAAAATACCATTATGTATGAAATATTTTTATATTTATAATTAATATTTATAGTCAATTTATTTTAGGTGTAACCCTATATTAAAAATGTTTTAGTTATTAAACATTGATTTTATCTCTTTTAACTCTTCTTTAAATTAAATAATAATAAATGCCCTAATCTAGTACATGTGGACCTAAAGGATCATATTTTATTCCTATAGTTGTTTTTGGTCTAATAAAACTTATTCAATAGAATTTGGAAGTGTTTTAATGTAATAATAATATCATTTTTACCCTTAATTACCCTATTTACTTTTAAACATGCTAAATAAAAGTAAAAAGTTACTTTTCACCAAATATTATTTTCATCTTATTGAACCAAATTTCACTTACTAATATCAACCGTGTCTCTCAGAGTTTTGAAATTCAACTCACAGAAGTGGTAAAGTTATGTTTTACTTAAATTTGCAAATGCTCTGATGAGGTGGGTAAAAGACGATAAAAAGTTCAATAAATATTTTATATATCTAAAATTATTATAAACTGAATCTAAAGAATTACATTGAAATTATATAGTTATTATGTATCTATTTTGACTTAAAATAAATTAAAATAGAATAAATAGTTATTTAATTAAAATTTCAATTTTAAGCTTTAACTCATGTGTATTTCACTATTCATAAAAAATTGAAAGTTTTCATAAAAGTTCCCAATATTCACCCTAATATAATTTCTATATTCCGAATCAAAAAATGAATACCATTTTAAAAGGTAAAATTTATAAAATTTCAAAAATTGGGTATTACTATGCATAACTGCTTATTTGATTGGTTGGGGAGTGGTAGAACTCGAAGTTGCATACAACACATGCTATTGTATTATTCAAGGAGAAGTGTACCATGGAAGCCTGGGGTGTTACATTCTCCCCTCCTTCAAATAATTTCGTCCTTGAAATTTATAGCGTATTACTGCGTAAAAATACTGGGTGGTTCTTCATCATAAGTTCCTCGGGTTCCAATGTTGCCTCTTCCATCTTATGCTTTCTCCATAGAGATTTTACCAGAAGAGTCGTCCAGTTTTTCAACATTTGTTATCTTGTATCAAGAACCATGATAGGATCCTCTCAATAAGATATATCGGGTTCCAGTTCTAATTCCTCATTGGTAAGTACATGTGTTGGGTCAGGCATGTATTTTCTCAACATTGATACATGGAATACATCGTGAACTTTGGAGAGACTTGGCGGTATTTCCAAATGGTATGCTACAACCCCAATTCGTTCAAGAATTTTGAAAGGTTCGATGTACCTGGGTCCTAATTTACCCTTCTTACCGAAACGTATAACACCCTTACAGGGAGATATCTTCAAGAAAACATTATCTCCTACATGAAATTCCAAATCCTTCATTCAGTTATCTGCGTAGCTTTTCTATCTACTTTGAGCTTCCTTGATGTGGTTTTAGATTACCATTACCTTTTCCATCGTTTCCTCCACAAGTTCTAGGCCTATGGATTTTCTTTCTCCAACATAATCACAACATGTTGGTGTGCTCCATCTCATTCCATATAACCCTTCATATTTTGCCATCGAAATACTTGAATGGAAGCTATTGTTATAAGAAAATTCTACCAGAGATAAATATTGATCTATCATACCTAGAAAGTCATGTGAACTTTATCTCCACATGACTTCTAAGGTTTGAATAGTCTGTTCTGATTGTCTATCAGTTTGGGGGTGATAGGAAGTGCTCAAACGAAGTTCAGTATCTAGGGATTTCTGATGACTTTTCCAGAATATTGATGTAATACAGGGATCACGATCAGAATAAAATAATAGTGGTACTCGATGAAGTCATACAACTTCATTGATATATAGTCTTTCTAAATGTTCAAGTGGTAAATCTTCCCTTATATGCAGAAAATGTGCTGACTTGGTAAGACGATCAACAATGACCCATATTGCATAGTTCCTTCTAGGAGTCTTTGGTAGTCCCATGAAAAAGTCCATCGTGATATTATCCCATTTCCACTCAGGTATGGGAAAAGGTATCAAGACCCTTATAGGCTATTCCCTACCAGCTTTCACTTGTAAAAAAACCATACATCTCGACACAAAATCAGTAATCTCCCTCTTCATGTTGTCCAACCAAAAATGTTCCTTCAAATATCTAAACATTTTGGTGCTACTATGGTGTATAGAGAAACTTGAACTATGAGCATCATCCAAGATCAGATATATCAGGAACACAAAGTCTCTTCCCAAATTTGAAAAATTCCATCTTCATACACAAAGTGACTAAATCTCCCATCATTCACAGCTTTAATCATTTTTTGAAACTCTTCATCATCAGTCAGAGAAATCTTTATCCTTCTAGTAAAGATGATTTTGAAACCATTTGAAAAATTATTGATGTTTAACCTTCCATGATTATACCCATATCCATCATTACTAGATCAATTAAAATAGGACCCCTTTCTACTATCACCTTGTTCCAAACTCCATGATCTTTTCTGCTAAAAGCATATGCCACCTAATTTTCCTTATCTGGGTGGTAGTGTATCGTGAAATCATAATATTTAAGTAGTTTAATCCTTCTCCTTTCCCTCATGTTGAGTTATTTCTGTGAGAAAATGTACTTCAAACTCTTGTGATCGATATATATATCACATTTTCACCATAGAGATAATGTATCCATATATTCATAGCAAAGATGATAGCTGGTAACTCAAGATCATGAGTTGGATAGTTTTTCTCATGAATTTTCAGGTTTCATGATGCATAGGCAATAACTCTATCATTCTGCATAAGGACACAATAAATTCATATCTTCAATGCGTCACTATAAATAACAAACCCATCATTCCCCAATGGTAGTGTCAAGATAGGAGCATTGACTAATATTCTCTTCAATTATTCCAAACATTATTCACACTCTTTTTTCTAAACAAATTTAACCCCTTTTCGTGTGAGCTTTGTTAATGGGTTATCCAAACAAGAAAAATTCTAGACAAAACGTTTATAATAACCTACTAAACCAATAAAACTATGTTACTCAGTAATAGTCATTGGTGCTGTCTATTCTTGGGTTGCCTTGGTCATAGAAGGATCAACAAAGATTCCGTCCTTAGAGTCAATATGGCCCTGAAAAGAAATCTCTTGAGGCCAGAATTACCACTTGCTAAACTTCCCATAAAATTCAAATCTTCTAGGAGTCTTTTGGATAATGTGTAAGAGATTTTCATGATCTTCGTAGCTTTGGGAGTATAATGAGATATCATCAATGAATACCACTACAATGTCATCACGATATTCCATGAAAACTCTATTCATTAGATCCATGAAGGAAAAGGATGCATTAGTCAATCCAAAAGGTATTACTGTAAACTCGTAATGCCCGTACCTGGTTTGGAATGCTGTTTTCTAAATGTCTTCTGTCTTCACACACAACTGATGATATCCATATCGACGGTCAATTTTTTATAAGTATTGATATCCATGAATTTGGTTGAATAAATCATCAATGTGAGGTAGAGGATATTTGTTCTTTATTGTTATTGCATTTATTTCCCAGTTTTCAATACACAACCTCATAGATCCATCTTTATTCTTAACAAAAAAGACAGGGGATCCCCATGGAGAAAAACATGGGTGAATAAATAACTTATTACTCAATTACTATAGATTTTTCTTTATTTACACTAATTCCACAGTGGCCATCCTCTAAGGGGGCATCGATATGGTCCTTGATCCAGGAATTAAATAAATTAAAAACTCAATTTCTGTTTCTGGAAGATGTATAGGTAAATCTTCTAGAAACACATCAACATATTCTTTCATAATAGGTAAATCCTCTATTTGAATGTTATTTTCCTCACCCATAGTTATTTCATTCTCTTCCTCCCAAATAATTGAAATTAGTTGAGCTACTGAGGGTGGATCTTGATAAGAATTAGGTGGTGATGATTCTTCTCTAAAGATAAGGTGTTATTTATCATCATCATCAAAAAAACCTCCTTATTCTTACAATAAATTTTTGCATCATGGTTTGAATGCTAATCCATACCAAAGATTATATCAAATTAAATCATGGGTATGATGATGAGATCAGCAGATAAAGAACATTCATATTCCCTAATGGGGACTGATTCAGAAAACATTGTTGCAATGATAGTTCCCTTACGAGTTTTTACTGACAAATCCCCTGTTAAATAAAAGTGGAAATATCTAATTTTCCTAGAAAGCTGGGAAGATATGAAATAATGCGATTATCCAGAATAAAATAAATCATTTTCTCAACTTGAGGACACCATTAAATTACCTGCCACTACATCTTCCGTAGCCTCATCCTTAGAAGTAGGGATAACATAAGCTTTTCCCGATCCATTGGCCTTTTCTGAGGTAATTTCCACTGACTCGTACGACATTCATTAGAATAATGTCCACTTTCTCTACAATTGTATCTTTCAACATCGACAACCTCTTTATTCCCCATGAAATCACGAGCTTAGAGGCCTTTTTTACCACACATGCAAGAGACTCCCATTACTTTCAATGAAGTACTATGGTGTTTTTCCCACATTATCTATAGGATGGATATTCAACTTTTCTCTTCTTCCCCTTATGTCCATTTCCTGAGTGTTCAGCAGATCTCTTCCACTCTTTCATTGCTTTAAAGTCATAAGACTTAGAGAAATCCTTTTCTATCTTGATAGAACATGAGTAAATATCTTATTGTGATGAGAATGATTGTGATACTAATTCTCGACGGAGAAATGGATATAACCAATAAAAGTAACAGTCAATATAACTTATTGGGTTACATATATAATCTGCATTATACCTCACTAACCTTGTATAGTTAGCTTCATACGTTTTGACACTATCATCCTCCTTTTGCCTCAGACTCAGAAATAGTCTTTCAATATCTACTCGATGGTAAAAAAGAAAGTATTTTTCTACGAAAATATCTTTATACTCCCTCAATTCCATATTTTATACCTTATCATCTTCCTTTGTGTTTTGAATTAATGATTACCATTGATCAACATCTCCAGCGAGGCAGTAAACTTCCATGACAACTTTTTCCCTTTCATTACTCCCCAAGACATGGAATATTTTCTCTAAGGAATTTATCCATTGATCCGCCACTAATGGATTTGTACTCCCATTGAATGTTGGTGGTTGTTGCCTCATGAAGCGGTCTAACATTGATCCTCCACGTTGTGGATCAAGGAGCTCTAAATGGTTAAGGTTATTTTTCATAACCTGAGTGAGTTTTCCCAGTATGGTGATAAGCTGATCATCCCCAGTTGTATCACCAACTCCACTATAATTATATTGAGTAGGAGGGAAATCCCTACATAGAGTGTGTTCATTGATATAGTTTCCATTCCTTCCACTAGGCGCCATTTCTAAAAAATGGCATAAACTAGATTATTTTATAAATGGAAATACATAATTCCAAACTTGTAAAACACTTAACATAAATTTGATAGTTTATGGTTATAATCCATTATAATAAAAAAAATCATTGAGAAAGTATAAACTCATAAACCATTCATTACGGTTTGTAAAGAAAATGATAATTCTCCTACGAATATCCCCCAGGTGTGTCATAACCAAGAGTCCAGCAATGATCATTGTCATCCACCAGTTCCCATTCGAGTCTAGCTCAAAGTAGTGTTTTCAATTTTTACCCCTAGGTACATCTATGCCAGAGCCGCCTCTAAATGCTCATATCCATACATGGATGTATTTCTTGGAAAACTCACAAAATATCTATAATACCAAAATTTTAGTAATTTCTTATATACTAATCCTCAAAGTATATCTTAGGGCTATGTTCTCTAATCGGAGTTTATCTAAATCATGTTTCCAAGGTTTGTAGTAAACATCCTCTGATTGAAACAGTAACACCCTGACCCTAGTTACCCAGTGTCAGTGCAATATTGTGTATCATTGGCATGATCACAAAAGATCATGTCTCGAAATACTGATTAGTTTATTAGCCTTGGAAGCATTAAATACATTCATAGGGATTACAATACATAATAAAATGGAAAACTAAAACAACGTTGTTTCCATAGACTACACTGAGATCCCATAGACTATCCCTGTAAGTCAGTACTAATATACTTCTTCACATCCTAGGAAAAATAAAACATAGAAAGAGTTGTGCTCAGATGCTCAGTAAGGACAACAATATAGAGGAAACTTTAGTAAAAAAGCATACACATTTAATTCAATGTATAAGACTAAAACAAATGCCTTCTAAACTTGAACCATAGCATAATATGGCAATGATAAAAATCAACTAATTCCATTTACTCATTCGCATGGATATTCTACTAGTCGAATAATCACATGTAATATCAATAGCCACTTTCATAATGATGGAATGCATAATGTCATACTTTAGTAACCATATTGTCAAGACCTTGTTCCAAGACTACAAATAATATTTTGTCATGGAATTTTTCCAAGACACTAGTTTGTCTAATGAGACCTACCGATTAATCGAGGAGCTACAGCTGGCTTCACCCGTCAAATACTAAGTCCAATGCATTTCTCATATGAAAAGGTTTAAACATAACATAAAAATTAGTATTAAAACTAGCATTCTAAATGTCAATACCTTATCCATAAACCATGAATGGTATAATAAGAGCACATCCACATTATGAACCCGTGATTTCTGGACAATCGTTTTGAGCAGAAATTTGAATGTTTGCTATTAGATGCTCGTGAGGGGTAAAATGGTAATTTTATCTTACAAGATGACCTCAGATAATTTTTATGATTGCTCTGTTGTTCCCGGAATAGGGAGCTTACCATAGGATAGGAGTTTGGAGGAAATCTGATCTGTATGAATTTTTGGCGGAATATATAATATTTAATATTATTAAATTAAATATTAAATTATTCATGTAGGTTCATTAGGCAATAAATTTTAAACGGAGCATCGGATTGAGATTTTGTTTGCACCGTTGAGTCCAGAATGGAAAGTTTAGCCTAGGGAAGGCATAAACTCCTGTCAGGTACTGGGGCCGACCCGGACCCCCTTTTCTTCCTTCTTTTTCTTTTCTTCTCTCTTATTTTCCCCCTACTTGCGCACATCTCCTACACCGCTCCTCCTTGGATGTGACCTATGATAGAATTTTGAGTTTGAGAATGAGGGAGACCTAGAAGGAAATAAGGGTACCGATTCAAAGCTCTCGACGCGCTGAGTCGGCGTGCGACATCCGCGGGCCACCAAATCAACCGATGCTTCGGCGGTTTCCGCCCGAAGGTAGGGTCATTTATGTTTTCACCATAGATCCCTATTAAAAGTTTTTTTATGTCTTTTAAGAATTATACTGCTTTCCTGTGTCCTCTTACATCTGGATCTAATGTTTCGGGGGAGAAAACGTGTGCTTCGGGTGTTTTTAGGGTTTTCCCGTCGGAAAACCCAGAATACATGGCATATATTCCAGAGGTACACACTGTGTGTTATTCCCGTTTGGGGAACATAAAGTTTTCTTAAGTACACGCCGTGTACTTTGAGTACACGACGTGTAGTGGGTGGCCGTGTGGAGTAGAACACAGAAATAGTAGTTTTTAAGGACTACACGTCGTGTACTTTAAGTACACTCCGTGTAGTGGTACATGGGCATGTGTTCGGGTGAAAACGGACACGGCGTAAATTTTTTAGAACAGTACACGCCATGTACAGTAATGTACACGCCATGCACTCTTACACAGGCAGGCCTTGTGCTCTGGCCATGTACTCTGGCCATGTACTGCTTCTATTTAGAAATTTTGAGATATCATGGGCTCTAGAAGTCAGAGTTGGGCGTGTGAGTAGTCGATTTTGAGCGTTTTTATGCATATATCACAATGGTGGAATCGTTTTTTACTTTTAGAGGTCATATAAAAGAGGTTTTGGGGTTTATATATAAATGGAGGGGTTCTTCCCCCACATATCGAGTTCAGTTGTCACCTGAGAGTGAGACATGGTGTGGATGATAAGTTGGGTGTTCGGACCAACTTAGTTGAGACCTTTAATATGGGATGAGCTAGGAGCTATCTTCGGTAACCCATGATTTAGAGGACATATACCTTGTGAGACGTTCCCTTCTGGCCTATGAGGCTTTGAGACCAGGTACTTCTAAGGATCCACTGAGGGATGCCTTTGCTTGTGTGCTGACCTAGTGAGTCCCTTGTAGGATCTATCTCTCATTCCTCCTTTGACAGGAACCATGTTACGGGATGCCTATTTTTTCCTTCCTTTGAGGATCCCATATCGGATTCCTCCCTTACTATTTTCCACGGATCCCGCGTAGGATGCCTTCACTCGTGTTTACCTAGAGGATCCCAAGTATGATGCCTCCTATATGTTTTACCTGAGGGACACAGTGGGTTCCCATTGTTTGACCAACCCTAAGTTGTTATATCGGTTTTGGGAAGATATGGTGATCGGGTGTCACCTTGAACCCGTGCCAAACTGGTAATCCCTTTGTTCTTTGGATGTATTATGGGTTGGGCGTTCGGGCCACCCGTATAGTTTGTTTATAACTGACTTGGTTGCTGATGTTGTAGTGTTTACTAGAGGTGCTTCCTGGTTGGTGGCTTATAAGACTGATGGGATGCATATTTCCTGTTTGATCAGATGCATACTTTTCCTTGTGTTCCTGAGTATGTGGTTTGTTTCCTTATATTGAACGTCCTTTAGTTCTTCTGCAGAAGTGCCAGATACCCATGCATCAGGTATCTCGGGTTAGGGGTTTGATCCTACCTTATTATCTGCCTTAGACTGATTGTATGCTTATGGATGTTATATGAATAATGATTACTTGTGAGAATGTTTGAGGATCACCGCATGTGTGTTTCCCTTGTTTTGGCTGTTTATCGACGATTGGCTTAGGTTTCCTGTGAGGTAGACCCTGTTACATTGCTTTCTTACATTGATATAGTTTATTGTATGTATTTCCTACTACTATATGCTTTTTATTCTTGTAGCTATTAGCCAAGTAGTTTGTTGAACATACTTAAGGGCTGGTGACAGTCGATTACGCACGACTGGATTGCTCAGGGCTGTGTGAACCTATTTTATTAGACTAAAGAGGGAATTGACCATTAAGGGATTCCCTAGAGAGTCTGTTATATATTAGTTCGTATGCAAGACCTATAGGAATTGGACTTTTGCTTCCCAAGAGTGTCCTTAGTTTACGCATGTATCGAGACCACAGGAGGAATTAGACGTAAGTGCTTCCTCAGAGAGTCTGTAACTATCGTTGGAAGACCATAGGGGAATTGACGGTGAGAGCTTCTCAGAGTGTCTGGGCCTTTGTATGTTTACATGACTATAGGGGTCTGCTAGTTTGAGCCACCCAGAGAGTCTATGCTTTAGCTAAACCAGAGGGGTGAGACTGTGTGTGCTTCCAAGGGGGTTTCTTGTGTTCCTAGGTAAGACCAGAGGGGATAGTCTGTGAGTACTTTCTAGATGGTTACCTGTTGTTTTAGTTGCATTCTTGTGTTTGTTTGGTTGAACCAGATTCTATAGGTTTTGAGTACTTACCAGAGGGTTACTTGTTTTTGTTTATCTTGTTCAGAGATATATTTCCGGCGTTGGCCGAAGCAGGTATATTTCAATGGGATTACAGACCTATAGATTGACTTATTGATACACGGATTGAGTGGCACGATGTCCAGCTCAATGCCCTTACACAGTATGTTCGGAGATCAGGCTTATGGTCCCAAGGATCGACTGATGATGCTGTTTCTTGTTATTTGAATCACATCATCATGAATAATCATATTTATGTATATGTGTATAGGTCTTGTACTATACATGTGTATGTATATAGATATGGACATCCATGGTGGCACATTCCCAGTTGACAGAGATTACACTCCCTGTGTTCAACTGTGGTTGCACGTTTGGTTTACTGCCTTTTGGTGTGTTCCAGCTAGGCTGAGCATATTATTGTTGTATACACTTTTAACAGCACAGTTATAGGTTTCTTGTCGGCGTGCCCTATTGAGATTATTTATCACCCCTGCATGTGCACCTCGGTGTACGTGTAGACCATATGTATTCTTTTCAGGTTGAGCATGATTTGCATGGTGGATAGGGCTGATGCCCAGTGTTTCATGATCGAGCGGAGCTGCTCGAGTGGTTCTACTGATCGGGCTACTGTAGTTCAATTTGTCTGGAGATCAGGTACGTGGATCAGCTCAGAGTTAGTAGCAGAGCCCTGTACTTTTACATTCAGATTATTTGTACTTGTATCTGTATGGTTGGCCCAGTGGGTGACCAGTGTAGTATTGTATCGCATAGCTGTTCAGGCTTTTACAGCAGTTTACTATTACAACTTGTTCTATTTCAGTTGTTTACTGCTTATGCACTCTTTTTACTTTCCACTGAGTATGATAATTAGTTATTTCTTTTGTTTTCTTACTATGGTACGAGGGCATAGTCTCCCCACTATCACACCCTAGCCCCTCACTGATAGTCGGCATACTCTGGCATATGCGGAGGCGCGCTTGAGGCCTTGTGGCGAACGGGCTCGGAGCACGAGTTTAGTGGCTTCAAGGTCGGGACATTACAAATTGGTATCAGAGGAGTTTTCCTTCTTTGTATTTATTACTTGGGATATGGTAGAATGGGTTATTAGGAATGTGTCGAAACCAGTGATGGATATCGGGCTGGTGCGTCGCGAAAATTTGTTCTAGTAAGAAGTCCTAGTATCTAGGGTTTGGGATTGTTGTTCTGATTTTGCGATGTTACAGTTGTATATGATTTTCACCTTGAGCGACTCACATGTTGTGTGGTGTTTTGATTTACTATGGATCTCTGGATCTTGTCCATTGGTAAGATTCCAGGGATATATTTTGACTCTTGGCTGGAAAAGGCAAGATGTGTCTCATGCATCATACTAGGCATGTAGGATTCACAGCATATAGGCCTGCTAGTGTGTGTTTTTACAGACGACTGAGACCCTTGGGTCTGCTTACACATACTTCTTACTCTGATGGCAGGTTACGTAGATCTATGTTAAGGCATTCTGATTGGGCTGATGACTCATTCCTTTTTCACAGGTGGTGCAGTGACCCTAGTGGTCTATGTGGCACGTGATGCCTTTTTTGTTTGACCCCATATTGGGTGTTGTTTCTCGGGTCTATAGTTATCTAGTCAGATTTTTGAGAATGATGTTGATGGATACCAAGGCCTTTCTTATGAACTGGACCTCCTTTTGTTATTTCTGTATACAGATACCCAATGGGTGTTAGCTTAGCTTGTCTCTTTTGTTTTGTTTGTGAGCTCCAAGGAGTCGTTCCTTCTAAGGATGCTCGGAGAGGATCAAGGACCTTGTAGGTTGTGTTTCTATTTCGAATTTCATTTCTACGCTGTGATCTTTACTATCTTTTGAGAGGTTTTAGATCTTTGGGATATGTGGTTAGACCTTGTGACCCAGTTTTGAGGTTTTTCTGTATGCCTAGGTGGAAGACCTAGAGACCATGGGTTTTGACTCGAACCCTTATCGATTGATTTCTGTTCCGTTTTGGGGAAACCTGGGTGAGATGGTTGGATGGCGTTTACCAATGCCTTTAGTGGTGTTTGTTTTCGCGACTGGTATCGAAAAGCATGCCTATTCGGGTGCCTGGCCTGGTCGACCAAAGTTTCTGATGTTGCTATTGCAGAGGTGACTTTGTGAATTTTGGGTTACTGTGAAATGGTTGACCCGTGCCTGAATCCTGGTCGGGTTTTGGAAGGATGTTAGCATGGCTCAGAGGGAGTTGGACACGCCTTATGTGAAATATTAGTATACTCCTATAAGAGATGATCATGTGCTATCTTGATTCGTCTTGAGTATGCTGAGAGAGAGCTTCGCCCCTACATCGAGTTCCTTTTTCTTTCTCAATGTTCTTCCCTGTTAAGGATGAAACCTATTCTGGTTGTGCTCTTGGAGCAGTGTAAGGAAAGCCATATGGTGGGGAGTGCACCATTGGCCCCTTTCGAGGGTCGTTTTCCTTGTTTACGTTAAACTTCGGTGTTTTCCAATGGTATTTTGATCTCGGATTTTTCCTTTAATATGTCGACATGGGTGTTCCTGTGGTGGGGAGTACCGGTTTGGCCGTAGATGAATGACTTCTCTATAGAAGGAGGTTATTAATGATAAGGATGGTCGTTGGAGGGTCCAGGTATCTTGGTTGTGCAGATTCTCGGGTAAAGAGCATGTATACTAGTCCTAGTGCTGGTTCTTTTTCTGGGCTTCTCGGGGACAAGAAGGTTTATGGTGGGGGGTTTGTAAGAACCTGTGTTTTCTGGATAGTCGTTTTGACCAGAAATTTGGATTTTTTCTGTTAGATGCTCGTGAGGGGTAAAACGGTCATTTTACCTTACCAGATGATCTCAGATAATTTTTATGACAGCTCTGTTGATCCCAGAATAGGGAGCATACCCTAGGATAGGTGTTTGGAGCAAATCTAAGATGTTTGATTTTTTGGGGGAATATTTAATATTTAATATTATTAAATTAAATATTAAATTATTCACATAGGTTCATTTGGAAATAACTTTTAAATGGAGCATCTGATTGAGATTCCATCTATGCCGTTGAGTCCAGAATGGGGAGTTCAGCCTAGGTAAGGCATAAACTCATGTCGGGCGCTGGGGCCGGCCCATGCCCCTTTTTCTTCCTTTTCTTTTCTTCCTTCCTTTTTTTTTCATCCCTCTTCTTTTCCTCATCCTTGGGCACATCTCCTATGACAATCCTCCTTGGACATGACCTATGGGAGAATTTGGAGTTTGAGAATGAGGGAGAGCTGGAAGGCAAGAAGGGTACCGATTCGAAGCTCTCGACGCGCTGAGTCGGCGTGCGGCATCCACGAGCTGCGAAATCAACCGAAGCTTCAACGATTTCCGCATGAAGGTAGGGACGTTTATGTTTTTGGAATAGATCCCCTTTAAACAAGTTTTTTATTTTTTTAAGACTTCTACTTCTTGCGTGTGTCCTCTTACGGCTGGATCTAATGTTTCGGGGGGAAAACGGGTGTTTCAGTTGTTTTAAAGGTTTTCCCGTCAAAAAACCCAAGAATACACGGCGTGTATTCTAGGGGTACACGCCATGTGTTCTTACCATTCGGGGAAGATGAAGCTTTCTTAAGTACACGCCGTGTACTTTTAGTACACGTCGTGTAGTGGGTGGCCGTGTGGCTGGCCGTGTGGAGTAGAACACGGAAATAGTGGTTTTTAAGGACTACACACCGTGTACTTTAAGTACAGGCCGTGTAGTGGTACATGGGCATGTGTTTGGGTGAAAATAGAAACGGGGTAACATTTTTTGAATAGTATATGTCTTGTACAGTAATGTACACGCCGTGTACTATTACACAGGAAGGCCATGTGCTCTAGCCATGTACTCTGGCCATGTACCCTTGCCATGTAATGCTTCAGTTTAGTAGTTTTGAGATATCATGGGCTCTGGAAGTCAGATTTGGGCGTGTGAGAAGTCGATTCTGAGAATTTTTCCGCAGAGATCACCATGGTGGAATTATATAAAGGAGGTTTTGGGGGTTTATAACTAAATGGAGGGGTTCTTCTTCCACTTATCGAGTTCAGTTGTCACCTGAGAGTGAGACATGGTGTGGATGACAGGTTGGGTGTTCAGACCAACGTAGTTGATACCTTTAATAGGGGATAATCTATGAGCTATCTTCTGTAACCCATTCTTTAGAGGTCGTTTCCCTTGTGAGATGTTCCCTTCTAGCCTATGAGGCTTTGAGACCAGGTACTTCTAAGGATCCCATAAGGGATGCCTTTGCTTGTGTGCTGACCTAGGGAGTCCCTTGTAGGATCTCTCTCTCATTCTTTCTTTTACAGGAACCATGTTACGTGATGCCTATGTTGTCCTTCCTTTGATGATTCAGTGTCAGATTCCTCCCTTACTCTTTGCTATGGATCCCGTGTACGATTCCTTCACTCGTGTTTACCGGGAGGATCCCGAGTATGATACCTCCTCTGTGTTTGACTTGAGGGACCCAGTGGGTGCCTGCTGTTTGACCGAACCTGAGTTGTTATGTCGGGATTGGATAGATACGGTGATCGGGTCTCACCTAGAACCCATGACAAACTGGTAATACCTTTGGTCTTTGTATGTACTGTTGGGTTTGGCGTTTGGGCCACCCGCATAGATTGTTTATATCTAACTTGGTTGCTGATACTGTAGTTTTTACCAGAGGTGCTTCCTGGTTGGTGGCTGCTGAGCCTGACGCGATGCATCATTCCAGTTTGTTTAGATTCCTACTTTTCCTTGTGTTCCAGAGTAGGTGGTTTGTTCCTTACATTGAATATCCTTGAGTTCTTCTGCAGAAGTGCAAGATACCCATGCATCAGGTATCTCATGTTAGGGTTTTGATCCTACCTTATTATCTACCTTAAACGGATTGTATGTTAATGTATGTTTGATGAATAATGATTTCTTGTTATCATGTTTGAGGATCACCCCATGGGTGTTTCCCTTGTTTTGGTTGTTAATCGTCATTTGGCTTAGGTTGCCTGTGAGGCAGACCTTGTTGCATTGCTTTCTTACCTTGATATAATTGATTGCATGTATTGCCCGCTGTTTATATACTTTTGATGCTTTGTAGCTATTAGCCAAGTAGTTTGTTGAACATACATAGGGATACTAACAGTCGATTACGCACGACTGGACTGCATAGGGCTGTGTGAACCTAGTACAGTAGACTAAAGAGGGAATTGACGATTAAGGGATTCCCTGAGAGTCTGTTATAATTTAGTTCGTATGAAGGACCTACAGGAATTGGACTTTGTGCTTCCCAAGAGTGTCCTTAGTTTACGCACGTATCGAGACCACATTAGGAATTAGACGTACGTTCTTCCTCAGAGAGTCTGTAGCTTTCATTGCAAGACCATAGGGGAATTGACAGTGAGAGCTTCACAGAGTGTCTGTGCCTTTGTATGTTTACTTGACTATAGGGGTCCGCTAGTTTGAGCCACCCAGAGTGTCTCTTCTTTATCTAAAACAGAGGGGTGAGAATGTGTGTGTTTCCCAGAGGGGCGCTTATGTTGCTAGGTAGTACCAGAGGGGATAGTCTGTGAGTACTTTCCAGAGGTTTTCTTGTTGTGTTAGTTGCTTGCTTGTGTTTTTTTGGTTTAACCATAGGGGATAGGTTGTGAGTACTTCCTAGATGGTTACATGTTTGTGTTTATCTTGTTCAGAGACATATTTCTGGCGTTGGATGAAGCAGGTACATATCAATGGGATTATAGACCTATAGATCGACTTCTTGATACACGGCTTGAGTGGCACGATGTCCAGCTCAATGCCCTTGAACAGTATGTCTGGAGACCGGGCTTATGGTCTCAAGGATGGACTGCTGATGTTGTTTCTTGTTATTTGAATCACTTCATCATGAATAATCATATTTATGTATATGTGTATAGGTATGGGACTATACATGTGTATGTATATAGATATGTACATCCATGGTGACACTTTCCCAGTTGACAGGGATTACATGCCCTAAGTTAAACTGTGGTTGCACATTTGGTTTACTCCCTTTTGTTGTGTTTCATCTAGGCAGAGCACATTATTGTTGCATACAATTTTAGCAGCACAGTTATAGGTTTCTTTTTCGGGTGAACTATTGAGATTATTTCTCACCCCTGCCTATGACCTCGCTGTACGTGTAGACCTTATGTTTTCTTTTCAGGTTGAGCACAAGTTTCACGGTGGATAGGGAAGAGGCCTAGTGTTTCATGATCGAGTGGAGCTGCTTGAGTGGTTTTGTTGATCGGGCTACTGCAGTTCGATTTTTCTGGAGATCGGGTATGTGGATCGGCTCAAAGTTAGTAGCAGAGCCCTGTACTTTTACTTTCAGTTTCTTTGTACTTGTATCTGTATGGTCGACCTAGTGGGTGACCAGTGTTGTATAGTATCGCATAGATGTTCAGGCTTTTACAACATTTTAATATTACATCTTGTTCTATTTCAGTTGTTTACGGCTTCTGCACTCTGTTTACTTTCCGCTGTGTATGGTACTTAGTTCTTTCCATTGTTTTCTTACTCTGGTACCTGGGCATAGTCTCCCCACTATCACATCCTAGGCCCTCGCTGGTAGTCAGTAGCCTCTTCTGTACGGGGAGGTGCTCTTGAGGCCTTGTGGAGAACCGGCTCGGAGCACCGGTTTAGTGGCTTCCGGGTCGGGACGTTACATCCAAAATAAAAAATATCACAAACCCTTCAATAAAATATGGAAGTTTTGTATTTTGATAAATCGACATCAAATAAGCTTACAATCCATCAAAGTATGTTGACATAGATTAAATGAAAACATTTTTTGAGAAATATCTCTTTCTATTTTGAAATAATTTAAAATTAATATAACTCTAACAGAAAACTTTTAATTTTAAAATATTCTTATAATCATGTAAGGGAATCTTAGACAATGTTATAATGATATAAAATAGTTTCACCCACCGTATATGTTAAAAAACATTCTTACCTTAAAGTTGTCGATATGGTCAAAAAGTACCTTATTTGGAAAATGATGGAAAGATTCCTTTATAAACATCTTATAAAAGTGAAACAAGGGTATAAATGACGTTAAAACATAGTCTATAAATTATAAATAATGTTTTGAAATACATTTTTAAGGAATAGGGATGTGGATGATAATTAGGTCCCAGTAGATAATGACGTATAATCAACCACGAATAATGAAGAGATTATAGAATTAACCCATACATTGTAAATTTCCTTGGTCGAAGGTAGGTTAAACTCCTGTATAATGGTGAAATAATTGTTATTAAATTTTTCAATAATATTATACATTAAAATGATATCAAAAATTATCTTTTAATATTGATTTGTAAATAATATATTAGTATTATCATTGTTTCAGGTGTTAACAGATTCATTTACCTTTATATTATTTGATATGGGATACAAATTTGTTATGGATGGGATGTATCTTATTCATATATATAATTATATTAAGTCTTTAAAGATATTTTTAATCATAGAATGAAAATTAGTCTTGAATTGGTACGATGAGGAATGAATCTCATCGTGTTCGTGGAGATGGTAATCCGTACGTACGCACGAGTGACAATATCATTATTTTGATATTAAAATAATATATAATTGGATGGTATATCATATATAGATAATCATTATCATGTTTTTTGTATTATTTACATCAATTACACATCATTATTATACCCATCCAAATAATAATGTATTGAATAACAATTACACCACGATGTGACGACGGTTAGCCATACGTACGCACGTACGGTGACATGTCATTCAAAGGATGAATAGAATAATGAATATGTTTGTTCCATATTTACAATAACATCATAATATATATAAGATAATGGTGTTAGTATTTTATATTGAAAACAACAAAGAAAGAGGAAGTGAAAAAAGAAAGGGACTTGAAAGAGGTGTTGAAATATTTATCTCTCCTTCGGGTTCTTCTTTTTGATTTCATCAAATGGGATCCATAGGATGGCTTTAATACTAAATTAAGGCCTCTAGGATGAATGGAGGATAGTTTAGAGGGTATTTGGGCAGGTTTTGGGTGAGACAAATGGCTTTGATGGTGTTAATTAGATAGAAGGTGGAGTTCCCTTTTATAAGAGGGGTGAGGGGAACCTTAGTAGAAGGTAGAAATATTATTTTATAATAAAATCATTTTCGGTTTCTAATGGATCCAAAATGGAATATTTAAATGATAAGGTGGGTATGGGTCGAAAATCACTCAACCAATAGGTTTTAGATAGGTTTGTGTCACTATATTAACCATGTCTTTCATATTTAACTCTTAGTTAAATAGTTTGACTTTTACCATGTCTAATTGTATTTTTATTTTATATGGTTTATAAACCTACTATATACATTCAATCAAACCCCAAGGGGTTAATTAATGATAAACCTATCATTATATATGTCTTTTGGCTGAACCTTATATTTTTATGTATAGAATATCAATTAATAATATAATATTTGTTTTAAAAACACTTTTATGTCAATTTTGAAACTATTTGGTATTTTGTTTTTTCTAAATTCATAACAGCATTATTAATTCAAAATAAGTTCATATAACCAACCCCAATATGTCATATTAAAAAATAAAATTAGTGGAATTCATAAAAAGTCTCAATTTACATTTATTTTGATATTTATAATATCAATTCTTTTAATATTTCACTAATTAGGTAACTATTGCATCATCATTGTGTCATAAATACATTAAATTATTTAATGTATAAAAAATATAAATAAAATTCAATTATGGAGGAAATATTTTTAAACTTCTAATGAAAATTTATAGTCGAATTTATCTTATTTTTAACCCTATATTAAAATTTTTTAATTATTAAACATTGATTTTAACTCTTTTAACTCTTCTTTGAATTAAATTATAATAAATGTCCTAATCTAGTCCAAGTGGACCTAAAGAATCATATTTTGTTCTATATGTTGTTTTTGGTCGAATTACACTTATCCAATAAAAATGGGACATTTTTTATGGTAATAATAATATCATTTTTACCCTTGATAACCCTATTTACTTTTTTACTCTGTTAAAAAAAGTAAAAAGTTACTATTCACAAAAAAAAATATTTTCATATTGTGGAACCATATTTTAATTACTGATATCAACCGGGTCTCTTGGATTTTTGAAATTCAACTCACAGAAGCGGTAAAATTTTGTTTTATGTAAATTTACAAATGCTTCTAGGAGGTGGGTAAAAGACGGTTAAAATTGCAATAAAATATGTATATATCTAAAATTATTATAAACTGACTCCAATTAATTACATTGAACTTTATAGGTATTATTTATCTATTTTGACTTAAATAAATTTAAATAAAATAAATATTTATTTAAATAAAAATTTGTTTTTAACCTATAACTCAGTATTTATCACTATTCATAAAAAATTGAATGTTTTCGGAAAAATACTAAAAATTAACCCAAATCCAATTTTGATACTCTGAATCCAAAAACGATGTCCATTTTGAATGTTAAAATTTATAAAATTTAAAAAAATTGGTATTACTTTTCATAACTGCTAGTTTGATTGGTTGTGGTGTGTTAAACTCATAGTTGTGTACAAAACACGCTATTGTATTATTCAAGGAGAAGAATACCATGGAAGCATGGGGTGTTACACAAACTATGTGTTTCATGTAATTCAAGATTGTGTGTTAATCATAATTGACATAATGTAGTGTGAAATTCAAGACCTCAAATTTCTAAATTTATTTGAAAAAATATTTCATAAAACAATGGGTGTTATATTCTACCCCACTTAAAATAAATTTCTCCTTTGAAATTCATATCTCAAAAAAATAACGATATATATTCCTTATATTGTCCTCAATTTCCCATAGAACTTCCTCAAACTGGTTTTTTCTCCAAGAAACATTAACCATGTGATTGGTCTTGTTTTTCAGAACATTATCCCTATGATTTATAATTTTTAGCAGTTTCCCTTTGTAAGAAAGATCTTTCTCCAATAGTATAACCACTATGTTTAGTACATGTGAAGGATTAGGTACATACATAAATAGATTATAAACATGTATCTCATCATGAAACTGAGAGTGAATCCGTGGTTGCAACAATTTATAAGCAACCATTCCAATATGATTGTGATTTTTTTTAAAATCCATGTTATTTTAACTTGAAATTGCACTTCGAAAACCAAAGGTGGATGTTAAATAATTTTATTGTGAGAAACATTTCATAAAAGGGTCAATAAAACATCCTCTTGAAAATGTGAAATGTAATGGTATATGATAACAACATATCTAGGATTTTTATTGTAAGGACATTAGAAGAAAATAAAAACATGGACATGGAAGAAAATTGTAACTATCATCTTATGATGGAGAATTATAAAGAACATGGTAATTAGAATGTTAATGAACACAAAACCATATATTAATAGGTCTAAAACATTAATTAATATCATCATAAATGATTCTAATAAGATAAAATTTTATTTCAAAAATATTGTTTGAGAAGATATACTTACTTGATTTTGTCACATATGTACAATATCACACATTGGTTCTATCATGATCAATTTATGCTTCATATCTCACTGCATTAAACGATGTTAATGTTGTAAGTCCTATATAACTAATAGGTAATAATATCTATAATGTGATGATAAGTCATTCGTTATATCTATAGTTATCATCACAACAAAATTGTAATACATGTTATCCAATATGAATAAATATTCTTATATTTAGGTATAAAATTAATTTCGAAAACCAAATAAAATTATAATATTTAACAATTTCACAAAAGTTTGCCCTTATAAACCTACAAAAATAAATTTGAAATCCAAAACATTTAAAATAAGTTCACTAAATTTACAAAATCAACTTATCAATAATCCTTTAAACATCTTAATGTCGATCTTAATTTTCACACACCAAACAAGTGAAGATCATAATAATTTATTCTATTAAAACATGGTAATAACTTCAATTATTATAAAACATTAGTGAATAAGGAATTATTTCAGAAATTAACTCTTTCCTCATACCATAAATCCAAAAAAACAAGAACACGATCGACAAACCACATGTTTATCATATTACTGATCAATTATAAGGTTATCGATATGATTCCATTTATTTTCTCACAAGAATACATGAATCTATCTCATTACTATCGCAATACCATGCATGTTGTCAGGGTTATATTTCCATTAATAATGTGTTCCCCAAAAATATCACCATACTACGTTAATCTCTTTTCACAGTTACTAGTTTTATTGAACATATAATTTTAAATGCATAAATAAAAAATGATGTAGAATCATCCTTAGATGTTTCATTATTCTATAATAACATAAACTAACTTCTACCACATTATTCTTTAATTCCAATACATAAACACAAAACCATTCCACTACACTCTTAATATATTAACCAAGATTTGTTGTTTAATTTCAGATAAATTATTTCATATCATATTTTATTCCTATTCTTTTCATCATCAATAATATTACCATTACTCAGACATCATTTGTGTTCCTATTCACAATATTTTCCCCAAGGTAATAGATTTTAATAATTCCCATACAGTAAATAATTAAAAACTTTAACTTTCAAAGATGACTTTGGAATACTATTTTCCTCTTCCATTGAATGAAGAAAATGTTTTCCTTTACAATTACATAAATTGTGTAATTATTTCCCAAAACCAAATCATCTTTTTATTCCTTCAAAATGTTTTCATTGATTCTTATTCCCACATGATTTACAAGAGTAAAATTAAACATTCTTTCCTTTTTGGTCCCCTTGAAACTCCATATTTCTCTTATTAGATATTCCAGGAAAATCACCATAGTTGATATTGTTGATGATATTATGAGATATCTGATTAGGAATATAAATATGGGTTTCCCTTTATAACTTCCATTTCATTTGGTTTCTCAATAGGATGATCATTACATTATTCATAAAATTCACACATAACCTGAACCACCTTGGTTCGATCCATTATCTAAAAACCATAAAATAAATGTTTGATAAACACTAACCATAATATGAGAACAACATAATCAAGGGTAATTACTTTAAAATTATAACATATTAGGTTTAATCATTGGTTATACATGGTATTTACATAAATAATATGATTGTAACCTATACATAGACATATCCATAGAGATCTTTCTAAGGGTTTCTCATCCTCATTCCAAAAATGTGGACAATAATGCTTCCATCATACCAACTATAATAACATATGATTTGCATGCATAGACATTACATCATTTTTGTGGAATATTTATTATATTACATGAACAAAATCCCCTAATGGTATTATCAGAGTGCCTTTAGAAACATGGAAACATAAAAAATACTTCGTAATATATCTAAATATTCTCCCACATATTTCATCATAAGATGAACCATTTTGGCATAATATACGTAATACATTTCTTCATATCATGGGGAAAATAAACATAAGAAAGGGTGATCTCAGATTTTTAGTAAGGGTAAACAAGGGATGTAGGTAAACATTACATGAAAATAATTGTATGACAACATAAACATAAAATTTGAGGATCTTACCTAACATATGAAAGATCATATACATGGGTCATGGAATAAAAATTTGAAGTACATAAGACATTAATCATAAATAAATCAAAGAACATAATCCATGATATCACAACATTTACATAAGACATGAAATTTTGGAATAAACAAAAACTTGAAACATTGTGAACGTGTATAAAGAAAAATAAGATCACTGATTTGATTAAGGAAATTTATTAAATCTCTTACATAAACATATTGACAGTAAAATAATGTTCATGCATAAAATAGTGGACATGAGAACACAATCCATGAATAGAATTAGGAACATGAAATCTGGGTCACACATAACAAATATACCTCATGAGTTATCAATACATAAGAAATTGATTTTAGGGGGATATATGTCTCACCTATCACATAATGAAATAATAAATATATGTTTCAATAGATCATAAATCATTTATTGTATTAGAAATAATGGAAATAAATCATTTTCACAGAAATTTAATCATAGAAAATATCATTTAAAACTAATGAGATTCATAAATATCACTCCATAGAACCATAACACATTGGTTGAAATAATATGAATGGTATCATAGGATCCTATCCCCAACAAGGAATAATTTACCCCAATAGAAGTCATATTAGATGGAAATTATTTTGAAGTGTCCTTTTTAAAAAAAATTTAGGAAAATATACATTCTTCTTTGAAAAATGATTTTCAAATCCTAAAACATTTTTTTATCCATTTTCATTGAAAACTAAATTTAAAACTACAAGGGAATATTTTTAACAAATTTTATAAAGATTATAAATCCTTTACTTTAAATTTATTATATGATCATTTAGACCATTTTTGAAACTTTTTTAGATGAAATTGTATTTGAATAAAAAAAATTCCCAAATAGAGATAGAATAACATTTCATGAAAATTATAATATCAAGAAAAGATGTAGATTCATAATGCAACTTGTTTAAGGCCAGTACATAGAACTCAAAAAATAATATAGGTGCAAAAAATAACATGTGTCTTAAAGAAATAAAATTGACAAAAACATACCAAACTGATTTGGTATCTTTTGACCCCTGAAATGTGAGAAATAAAGATCATAAAATTGATATGTAAATACATATAAATTTCATGATAATTATGATACAGTACATTCATGGGTATTATCTACACCACAAAAAATAATCGAGTGGTGAATATGACATAAGTATCACAGAAATAAATGTGAAACTGGAAATCAACATACTTTATATATTGACGAACTACATAAATGTTAAAAAAATCCTATATAATAAATGTCAGCTTATTATAAATGTACCAAATAACTATATTCATATATATAATTCCATATATTAGTTATTTATGACTTTATATTACTCATTTATTATAAAATACATGCTAAAGTTTCCGCTTTGTTTTTCATAATTGTTTAGACTTGTTATTATTGTTCCTTTTATGTAGATCATGATTCAATAATCCTGATAATGATAACCATAATATAAGTATCATATATTTATATATTCAGTATATATTTAGCTATGGTTATACCAAAATGATAAAGGTATAAAATAAAATACACCATTCATAGAGACGGTAGGTCATACATATACATGAACATTGTTATAATTTTTTGTGATATTAAAATAAAGAAAAGTATATGATATATTATAATTTCCAAATAATTATTATTTCATATATATATAATATGATTATAAAAAACATCCTTAATACATTACAAGTAAAGAGTGAATGAATCATATCACTTCACGAGGTGGTAGTCCACCGTAAACATGAATGATGATGGCATAATCCATTTAATGGAAGTGTGTGATGTTATAGGTGAAAACGTTAAAAAATAATATCACTATGTTTAAGATAATTATTATATCATATAAATATTATATATAAATAATTTAAGAGGTATAAGAACTAAATAAAACAAAAAAATTCATTGATGAGTGTTTCCTCTTCATCAGATATCTCTTTTTGTTTTCACCAAAAGACTTCCTTTGTTGGATATATACCCATAGGAAGGAATATAAAATGAAGTGAGGTATTTTATGAAAATATTTTTACAGGTTTTTAAAAAAACAAATAGGCTTTCATGTTTGAATAAAAGATATGAATATGTGCTCTTTTATAAGAGATGGTAGGGTTGCTTTTGGAATTTATGATTAGATTAATTTATAATATATTTAATATCCATTCACATATATAAAAACGAGATTTATTTGAAGATAAAATATGATTATATTTTAAAATCACAATTCAATAGATTGTATACTATATCGGGATAATTTTAAACATTAAATTTTGATTAACTCTCAGTTAAGAAAATTTAGTTTCAACTATAGTAACAAATTATTCATTATTAAGTGGATTTAATTTTGACTTATAAAGTTTAAATTTGAAAATTAATGGAATATTAATGCTATTTTAGATCATATATTATCCAATTTTCATTAATTAATATTTATATTATTTTTAAATAATTTAAGAAAATAGTTTATTCAAGAAATATCATTACTGTTAATTTTAAAAATATTCATTACTTTAGTTTTTATAAAATCAATAAAATAATATATATTCAAACCAAACAATTTAATACACCATTAACATGTCATATTAATTTATAAAAACAATTTAGAATTATAATTTTTTCAAATTAAAATTTTAATACATTTAATATCAATTAATTGATTTTTTAATTAATGGAATAATTATTACATCATTATTATTTAATTTTTTATGGTAATAATTTATTTATTTTAATTTTAAAAAAATCATAATGAATATAATTTTTTGATGTTTTAAATTGGTATTTTAAATATAATATATCGTATAGAGAACCAAATATTAAAAATATTTCATTTGATAAAAACAAGAGAACAACAAGTTTTACATTTCCATGAATTAAATATTATAAAAGTTATAATATCATAAAAAGGGACATAAATGGCCACATAACTGATATATAATTATTATTGATTAAAAAACTCATCCAATGATATTGGTAAATGATTTAAGGTCATTTTATAATATTTTTAACAATATTTTTACCCATTATTTCTCGATTTACCATAAACTATGGCAAGGGAAATTACTATGTTTACAATTAATATTGTCCACCAATAAAAGATATATATTCATAAAATTTTTAACTGATTATTAAAAATATTTAATCTATTTTTTAAAATTCAAAACAATGTATTGGATAAAACAAAAACAAATATCTTATAGATGAGGTGAGAAGTCGGGTTTCAAAATTGAAAATGTTCATATCTTCACAAACTTTTTATATTAGAATTTGATTTATAAAATTTTATAATTAACAAAAATTTAATTAATTTATGTATAATAAAGCTATTTTTACTTTTAAACAAATTCAAATCATAATTTACAATTATATATTATTTATTTTGAAAGACCATTTTGAATTAAAATTCAGTATCTTCACTATTGATCAAAAGATGATTTTTTTTAAAACCAAAACATTCATCTAATGATAATTGTTGATAATCCTTTTTCAATAAAGAATTTAATTTTCAATATAAAATAAATGAAAGTTTCAAAATTTAGTTTTAAATCATTTCTTTAATTAAATACCAATAAAAGTGCATTTTTAAAAAATACAACATTTTATAGTAAAAAATGTATTTGTTATTATATTATTCATATAAAAATAATTGGATTTAATTGAATACTTAACATATAAATTAAATTAATATAATTCTCAAAAAGTTATTAATTTAATTTACTGAGATAAAATTATTTTCTAGGAATAAAAATATTATTTCATAATAAGATATCCTTTTTTCCAATTGGGCTTTAAATTAAATTATAATTACATAGTCATCGAATAATTCATTTGTAAACCATATTTTTGAAATTTAGTTAATCCTATTAATTCCCTCTATTCTAATTTTTAGGTGATAACTATAATAATATGTATAATATTGTTGTATCGTAAAACTCAACCTTGTGTGAAACACAAGTAAATAAAGGAACCCATTGTTGTGTGTTACAAAAGAAAAAATTAGTATTGCGTGTATCGAAAGATAAAGTATGTGTTAAATGTAATCAATGATTTTGTATAAATATATATTGACTTGGTTAAGCATGAAATAGAATCCATAAAATAATTTCATTTTATTAGAAAAAAATTCATAAAATCATTGGGTGTTACACAAATGACTAGAGAGAAAGTCAATATTGAAGATGTTTTAGTTATGAAGAAATATATTGATGTATTACCTGATTAATTACCTCACTATACCTTAATTTAGGAGGATGATTTGAAAATTAATCTCACACGTGGTTATTTGAATATATCAATGAGTGCTTATAGAATTTCACCCATTGGATTTTATGAATTGGAGAAAAATTTATAATAGGGTCATGTAAAGGTTTTATAATCCAAAGAAATTTACTATGCGATACACCCGTCCTATTTTTCAACAAGAAGAATGGGTAAATCCATCATTTAATTTATTATCTTGAACATAGTAAGATCATGATCTCTAAAAAGAATTATTTACATCAGATTGATGTTTTTATTGATAAACATAGAGAACATTAACACATTTATAATGTGGAACTTTGACCTTAATATCATTAATTAAGAGTAAAATGAAATTATATACTCAATATAACATTTATTATAAGTTATAATAACAATGAATTCATTGTGTCATCCTTAATACTTACAATTATACTTATTATATACATGTATTTTATGAATATACTCATTATATTTTACCTCGAAAAGATTTGTGATATTTATTATTAAATATTATTTCATCCATTATATGATAAAGGAAGAACATGAACAATATTTGGGGACTGATCTAATGAAAATTTTAAAGGATAAATTATGTTACACGGTAAAAAAATGAGGATAGTGAATAAAAAATTACCATTATTGGGTCATGTAATCTCAAGTTAGGTTATACTAGTGGATCCTTTAATGACACAGACAATTGGAGAATACAAAATAATAACATCTATGACATAGATGAATAGATTTCTTGGAATAATTAGATATAAAAAATATTTTTAGTGAATTTTTCATGATTTTTGTCACACCCCAACCCGAATTTCGTTGTTATTTTATTTATTCTTATGTTTCAATTAAATTTTATTAATTTTTTAGTTTATATTATTTTTATTATTAAATCAATTTAATTAAAATCAAATTAGAATTAATTGAAAAAAAAAACTGAAAACATAAGCTAACCCTTCCCCCCTTACCTCGCGCCAATACACCCCTCCTCTTTTCCTCAGCCCGTGCAACCTTCCCCTGTCAGCAGCTTCATAGAAGCCTTGCCTCGGTTTCCCTCCTCTTTGTTTGCCACTGCATGCCCCTCCCTCAAAGCTGCCTCCTTCCCCTAGCACAACAGCTAGTGCTGGCCTCCTCTACTCCTGTAGCCCACCCGTCCCATCGGAAACCATCCTCTCCTTGCCACAACGACCAAGTGCCAAGCACCCGGCCTGCCCTTCTCTTCTTACCGCAGTGACCCAAGCTCCCTCATCCCTTGCCCACACCGGATGCCTGCCCTAGCCACTATGGCTCCTCATTCACGACCTCCACCTGACTCCTTGCCTAGACAACTGTCCACGGAGAGACTCTCCCTGGCACCCTGCTCGGACCCTGGGTCCCTCCCTTTGCTATGCTCAAGCATCTAGCAACCTCCCAGCCTCCTAGGATCCCCCAGATCCAACCGATGGGCCCTCAACCTTCTTCCCTGCGTGTTCATCCCATCTATCTCCCACCTTCATCAGCGCCCCATTTGTCACCAACTCCACCTTCGGCCTCCACCTGGTGCATCACACAAACCCCACTCAGCCGATAAACCATGGTTTATCTACCTAATTAGTGTTCCATTAGTTTCTTCCAATTGTTCCTTATTATTATTATTATTATTGTTTTTTTGGTTATTATTATTATTATTAATGATGCTGTTGTTGTTATTATTAATATTATTCTTATTATTCTTATTCTTATTATTATTTTAAGTCTTATTCCTATTATTATCATCATCATCATCATCATCATCATCATCATAAACATCATCATCATCTTACTCTTGTTGGATTATGGGGTTTTTCATGATGGTGGGATTTTATTGGTAGATATAGGATTTTTAGGACCCACGTGTGGCATTTTCGAGTGATCATCATAGTTCCACCTTGTTTCTGAAGATTCCTTGTCATTGAACCTTGGTTCTGAGTTTTCATTGTCATTACACACTGATCTTGATGTAGGAATTCCCTTTCACTTTCCATTTTTAATTTATGAATCTTTATTTCAATGTTTTTCTCACTTAGTATATATGTTAAAAAAATTTTGTGCAGTTAACTTTAAAGTAGTATATTTTTGTAAAATTGATTGTGTTTTTAGGTAGAATATTGTTGTGCATCTGGATTTTTGTTTTATAAATTGATGAATATTATTAAATTATTTTGTAGTGATAATTTTAAAAGAGGGTATTTCTGGGGTGTGTTCCATTTCAAAAATAGTTTTCTTTTAATAAATGGGCCGTGGAGTGTGTTGAGTTTTGAATACACGATTTTGACACATATGTATCGTAAATTTAAAAAAATGGTTCAAAAACTTAAATAAAAGTATGGAATGCAGATTGGGGTTTATAATTCTTTGGGTGTTAAATTGAAATTGTTTTATTCAAAAATGCATTCCTTGTTTCCTTTAAAAAATGCATGTTTGGATTTTCGGAGTAAAGTGTGATGTAAAATGAATTGTTGGAGTTTATAAATGTATCAACTGTGTGAGAAACAATGTTTTCTATTATTTTTGCGGGTTTCCAAGTTTTTTGGAATTTACAAAACTGTGTATTGTTTTTTTTCTGGTTTTTTCATTTTATTAAAAATGGTCGGGTCTTGAGTGTGTAGCCTAAATATTTTTAAAAGAGTTTTATCAATGATTGGGTGTGATAAAGGATGTGTTTACACCACCCTTGTAAATTTGTATTATTTTTATAAATATAAATTGTTATTTGATGCTTGATGACATCTGCTGACTCACCTCTTTTTTTATACTTGCGACATGTAAACCTGACATATTGAGAGAATTGTCTGAGATGAGTACCGCAATGGTAGTTTATGGTATTGACCAGTGGCCTATAGTAGGCACATTTGTTTGGGTTTATTTATATTGGATTTCCCCTTGGTTAGCCTAAGAAAGGATGGCCAATAATTTTGGAGCATTAGAGTTCATTGTATGTGGAATGCTACCGTAGATGGGGTCATATGTATTAGTGTCGTCTAGATTATTCTCGATCTCTCGGGTTCGCCTATGTCTAGTGATTTCTAGAAAAAGAAATTTTTCTGAGATATTTTCATTCCTATTTTTATTTCCATTTATATATCTATCTTGGTAGCCTTATGTGTGGTGTTTTTCATGAAAAGTGAAATTATGATTTTTCCTAACTCATATGACAGTGTTTTCAAAAATAAAATGTGTTCCATACTCTTTTGTTTTGGTTTTTCAAATGACTAAGGGAAATGGTTTGTACTTTTTATTGAATAAAAAATTATAGAAATGCATACTTTAATATATTTTTGATCAAACATAGAATTGATGTTTCTTAATTTTTAAGGTAGTGCATTGGGAATAGATATCAGGATAGCCTACTGTGTTTTAATACTCACGCATATAGATATCTTATATTTTTAGTGTTTGTGTAGGATCCAGACTGGGTGCGCTCACTTTAGGAGATGTTCTATCATTGAGTCAGAGAGTGACTCATGGGGTCACCTGGAGTTAGTTCGGACTTCAAGTTTAGTTAGTTTTAAATTTTCATTTGTTCATGTTTAGTAATTTATTTTTTTTATTTACTCTGCACTGCTCTGTAACTTTTCTGATGCTTTATTTATTTGTATTGAGAGAAATCATTCCCTCAGTCTCTGTCTATGCCTTGACGCTTCTCGCAAGCCCGAGAGGATCAGGAATGCCTCTTGGGCCTTGTTGCGGACTAGCTTGGGTGACCATTTCCGGGTCGACCCGTATTAGTTCATGAAAATTTTCATACTAATTAACCACATTATTGCTGAAGGGAGTGAAGTTTCTATGGATAGAAGAATATGAAGACAGATTAAAGGATCTTAAGAAGGTGACTTCCACTTCACTTTAACTTATACTAACCTATAGTAGCGAATTGTTTTTCATAAATAGTCATTATTTAAAGAAGGGTCTAAGATGATTATGTAAGAAAAATTAAACAGTAATTTCATTTGTCTTTCTTCAATTAATGACCCATGAGACAAATTATCTGACTCACTATCTAGAGCTAGTAGTTTTAATATTCACAATAAATTTTTGGATACACCTCACAATGATGATAAGTTTGACATATATATATATATATAGACACACACATACACACACATATATATACTTATCAAAAGGGAATAATTTATTTAGTCACATAGAAAGAGTTGCACATGCACTAAAGGATACAATTAGTGGTAATAAGGGATTTTTTATCAATACCTTACTAACATATGAATGTAAACAAGGTGGTTCATTTTATGAGTAGAAATGATTGTTAAAAACTATCCTTGATAAGGAATAAAATGGACCCGATCATTATGTGAATTCAATGAATTGATTTGTAAATCCTAAAGGAAGGTATGAAATCCTTTATTTACATAATTATTTCTCAGTCACCTACCTATTTGATGTTCAAGGAATACAAAAAGAAGATATGGGGTTGTAATATAAAGTATAAAATAATTTTTGGTAAAAAAATTATAAAGATACATTTATAAGATTTGGAACATGGGTATGTGTGTCATCAATACAAAAATTTAAAAAGGATCTTATGGATTGTCGATATCACCCATCCTTTTCTATTAATATAGCAAGCACCAAGAAGTATAGTGATCATATACAAACCCTAAACTGGGAAAAAAGGAAAATAGAAATAATCTATTATATATCATGATGCTTTGTCTATAAAATGTAAAGGCTGAATGTTAGAAATATAATTTTGTGATGCAACAATTAAAAATAATTATATGAAAATAGAAGAAAATCACCATATATTTTATCATCAGTTTTAAAAATACGTCTAAAGTAAATAAATTCAATATGGATATTGGTTGATCATATAACTAATTTGACACTAGTTTTTCAATTCATAAAATTTTAAGTTGATTAAATTTACTATTTCTACATAATATTAGTGGTAGGGACACATAGAGCTCAACATAAAATTATATCTCATTAGTATCCATGATTGAAATCAATTATTTTGATAATCCATAAACATGAATTTTTTATAATTATTTTCATTAGAATAGTTTATCACAATATAAATAATGGTCAATATGAATGAATATATTATAATTTAGAAAATATGGTACAATCATGTTCTATATATTCCAAAGTATGTTGGGATCAACATATTCCCCTAGTTAGGTTCCCAAATATTAAGAGTATTAAATATATCATCGACATGGTACCATATAAAAGTCTATATTAAAGATATGTAAAACTCAAACATGTTGAAATGAATATAAAGATACAATGATTTTAGGACCCAAATTTTTCATTAAATAATTGAAATTTTTTAAAACATTTAGAAACATATCAAATCTTGGAAAAGTCATTATAAGTGCTATATAATTTATAATTAATGATATTTAGAGTTTGAATATGGTGGTATAATTATTATTTTGAACATCCCAATAGATTATGATTTTTGAGATTCAATAGAGAAGGGAAATATGGGTCCCATATACATCGGTCTCTTTAGAATTAGGAATCATGTATGGACAATATATTATCTCTTATAACAAATTCTATACCTATCAAATGTGAATAATTATTTCCAAATTTTATTTTTCAGTAAGTACATACAAGATCCATCACATGTGTTCAACTCATAAGCTATGCAATTGGTACATGATCACTCTTACGATGAAAAAGAAATGTAAATATTTTCATGAGAGATAAAATTTATATAAAATCATACATGAAACATGATAGTTGTTCTATGGAAAAATAAAATGTTTTAGGAATCTACATGGGAATCAAATATGTAATAAAAAGTACCTTTATTTTAGTTCATTTGAGTAATAAAATTTTAATGGTTAAATTTTTTTAGGGGTATAATGTAACCACCAAAACATATAAGGTTAAGTACCCATTTAATGATATTATATCTAGTTTTATATTAAATATAAAACAAAAATAAACCATGATATATTTTATTGATGGTAGAACTTATAGTTCAATATAAAAACTAATACATCACAATAATGAAAAACGAAAAAATATAAAAAAACCTATAAGAGGAATAAAACCACCAATAAATAAAAAGATAATGAATATGAAATATTTATTACCATGGATTTATTTGAAGATCATACCTCCATTTATCACTATTGAGGGAAGGAAAAACCAAAAAAACATATTACAAATTTTGACAAATAATAAATGAATAAGTTGAATTATTTTTGAAATATAGTTAATGTTATATATAAGAATTTATTATTACCATTGGACTTATATAGAGATTAGTATTATATGTCAATTTTGATTATATAGATTTTGGGATAATTTGTTAATTGATACCATCATTAGGAATTTTAATATTTAATGATGTAATTATATGTACTATTTGATTAAAACTTGACAACTATAACATAAACAATGAGTTTGTGATTATAAATATAAGTAATCATATTATGAAATATATGCAGGAAGGTAAACAAATGGAAATCGATAAAAAAAATTCTTCCTTATAAGAATCATTTTTCTGAGATTGGAAAGAAGGTTTCATTAATAGGTTTTTCCCTAGACCAAACCCAAGATGAACTTCGATACGTATGACTCAAGGGAAATTTTTTGTGGGAGAAGTTTAAGATTTGTGAAATCACTATGAGAACTATGCCAACCGAATCAACACAAGTGGTTGCCACCATTTATCACCTAACCCATAGTTATTATACATAATTGTGGTGTTTTTAATGTAGACTTTAACATGATTTAAATAATTAATTATTACTAATGGAAATAATATATATATTTTCATTACTAAATGAATTTTTTTCATTTCTTCATTTTAATAAAATAAAATACTTAAGAAGGATTTAATTTAAGTAAGAAAGGTTTTTTAAAATGTATTACTGAAAATAATTTAATGTTTACTAAATAAATAATCATTTAATAAATAGGAATAAAATTATTTAATATTAAGAAGATATATTTTTAAAAGAATTATTTTTATGTGTCAAATGTATTTTTATAATAATAACTTAATGACTAAAAATTATTATTCTAATGTAATATATTGAAAATATAATAAAATAATTTATATTCTTTTAATTTTTATTAAATATTATATAATAACAATAAATTAATTTTATAATGAAAAATAATTTTTTCTAATTTTTTTACGCGTTATGCGTTCTTATATTAAATGATATTTTTATCACATTTATAAATAAAATATAAAAGGATGGTGTCCGAATTTGGAATCAACATAAAGGAATTTTTTTAGATGGGTTATCAATATTTCTATTAATAAAATTGTCTCCATTGTTAATAATAAAATGATATAAAAATATGTAAAATGGCGTAAAATGACATGTACTGAATTTTGGTAATTTAAATGATATAAAATAATCATAAAATTTATTTTTAGGTGTTGGATACAATCATTTATTTCTCACTAGAATTTCCTTAAAAAAATTTCTATAATCCCAGGTGATTATATCTTTACACTTCACCTAACATCAGTTTTGATAGAATTATTTCTCATTTTCACTTCTAAATGTGATTTCCTCCACTCCCTATAAAAAAATAACATCCTTAGTTTATCACATTAGTGAATTCCCATTTCCCTATAAAAAAACCTATCCTATGTTTAGAAAGGTTGGGTTAAAAAGGTATGCCTAAATTCTCCATTTTATGAAATTCATTGCATGAAAAATCGATTCAATAAAAGTAATGATTTATTATTCATTCAATTCATTTACATCACATAAAAAATATTTCAAAATATCATAAAAACCAAGTGATGTTATATTGAAATAATCACAATTATTTCAAAATAATTTTATCATTATATTACTCTATGTTATTAGATATTCATTAGTTATAACACCTTCTTGTTTTGGTGTTTTTTATCCCCTGCCTAAATGATTATGTAAAATTACCATTATGAATGGTTAAAAAACTATATAGTGGTAATACGATGTAAAAATGAGAAATTTATGACATTTTAATAATTTAATATTGTTAATATATAAGAGTTTATCAAATTAATTAAATGGATTAATAATATTGACTCAAATTTTACAAAAGGGGATTCTAAGAGCTCTTTATGAACAATCATAAACACTTTCAAAAATAAACCTTGAATTTTAGAACTCTATGAATTAGACCTTTGTGAACTCATTGAATTTTCAATAAGAAATGCATACATTGTAACATCCACATCCCAAATTCCACAAAACCAGTGCTCCAAGCCGGGTCACTACATTACCTCAAGCGTGCCTCCCGGTACACCAGAGGTCATCGACTAGCAGCGAGGGTCTAATAAATCACACAGGGATATTATAGCATTTTTTGAAGTAGTACATTTTTTGTAAGAAAATAAATAATGTAATCCTAATAAAAATTTGCAATATACTTTCATATCCAACACTTTGAAAAAATAGGTACAATCTTTTAATGAATCAGTAAATATGTTATTTCATAAAATATAGTTCCAAGTGATGGAAAACCCAATATAAAGGATAATAGATGAACCACCAAAATGTTTTCTAACTCTAGTATTGGATTACTTATACATGAAAATAATAAGACCAAATCAACCCTCTATAATTTGACGTTTTTCATTGTCCAAAGCAGTGACCAGGAAATCTGCTCGGGTACCCAAAGGAAGCCCTATCAAGGTGTTAGTACTACTCAGTATGCCACCACCAATGTTGTCTAAAAATATCAATTATAAACTTATAGATTAATAAAATACTAAAACAAATAATGATATAAATAAAGTTAATCCATGTGACATTAGTTTACAAGTTCATTTAATCTATTTCCATCATTTATTCCATGGGTTAAGTATTTTCATAAATTTCACTTCGGCCTATACCGGTCAGCCACAATGTAAAAGGGGATAAATAATGTTCCCTATCTCATGAGGGAAAAAATTTTCACAGTCAATACATCATAATAACCGTGGATCCTCCGTCCAAGTAGTCTCATGAAATGAAACTGTTAAGGGCATAAAGCATCAGTCCTCTCCCTAACTGCTACAATACATGAGGTGGATTTTAGATCCTCACTCTATCCCAAAATTTTGGCATATATCTTCAACTTCAATACCCCAAACGACATCAAACCATATTCACATGATTCATTCATAATTTACCACATATACCAATCCATAATCCATATCAAAAAAACACACCGAACATTAACAATTTATTGTTCATTCAACACATAAAATATCTTCCTTCCTTAAACCTTTTACACATTCTCAATTACATGAGTAATCAATGTAAACCCATTAATAATTCACATGACATTGTCAACAAAACAAATTATCCTTTTTAATCCATTACTAATTTAACACATTAAAACTATACCGAATGATCCTTTATGAAAAAATAACAACTAAAAAAATACAATTAGGTCAATTTAATAACCCAGGAAAACAAGTCTATATATTTAATAAGGTGTCTACGACATAATAAATCAAATTGAATACATAACGTTTTAATTATCCTATAAAAGGATCAACACACCCCATATGTGGCCCCTAACATGGTCAAATCATCACCAACACATTCCACATGGATCATGAGGGGTTCATATCGTCATTTAACCAATCCAATTTACCAAATATAACAAAGGGTATCAAATAGAATGAAAAGGTACACCATATAACAACCAAAAAAACATAAATTAAACATCAAGTCTATGGGATAAAACCTATAGACCACCTAACTCAATTCTGATGTTTCCCACTTACTTAACCCTGACCTTTGAGTCAGATCCAAACTCCCTTCAAAGCCCCAACCGATGATCTATGGGAAAAATAATGTTTTATGTATTAAAAAGAAAAATAATTGATACATAAAATCTAATATGAAAAAGATAATGAATAGGAGTTTTAGAATCATGAAAATCAGTTATTTACTCTCAAACAGTGCTCGAAATAACAAAGAATCAAAAGGTATTGATCCTTTGGAATCATAGAAAGATTTGTTTCGTCACTGGGGATAGAGGAGGAAGAATGAAGAATGAAATTGAGTGAGGACCCTTGAATCCCAAGGAATAAAATTAGAAGAAATCTAATTTTAAACGAGTGCATTATTTTTCCACTAGATTGGCTAAATCATGCGCCAACAAATTGACACCCTCTATCCAAGAGAAGGGAATTTTTCATGGTTACATAGAGATTCCAAAATATTTTAAAACCAATATGATAACCATGTGGATTGGATTTGTCATTGTTCACATGGTTTCCTATCCCCCCTTGGATGGTTTCATCAAAACAATACACACTTCTTATAGGTGTGAACGATTAGGGTGCACAATTACTCATAACTATGTGTACACCATTCATCATGCACTAGATGATCATTTATACATATTTTGATATCAGTAACCCTCATGAGATGCCTGATACTCTTTATACACATGTAAAACATTCTTGTAACCTAAATTTAGAGGTTTAATCACGAAATGTAAAAATGGAATACCTTATGGAATATTGTTATCTTTCAACCCCCACATTATAATGGATCATCCTCAGCACACTCCTCCAAGAAACACTATGATTATAAGGTAAAATTATTGGGCCACTAGGCCCACATTTCCATCCACCTCTCCCATGTGTCCTCCAGAACAACACCACACTACCACAAAACTCGAACCAAAGTCACAATCATCCCCACAAGACATTGTCGATATGATCAATGATATGAATAATATACTAATTTTTAAACGGCTAAACGTTCATGGGTTCTAACTTAACCCACTTCCTAATCCATAGATGGCCTAACCATGGTGACAACTGAAGAAACACACTATCATCCACCATAATCTCAAATGGTTGAAAATGGTGATCTGTATATGAATTAAAAATTCTATGAACTATATCAACCCATTTTCAGATTAACCAAACCATATCTGAAGTCTCATATAGGATACTCTACTCTAATAACTCTGATTCCCAATCCTCAATCGAACCTAATAGAGATTTACACAACCTCCCAAAAAGTTATTCATATGGTTCCATCTAAATAATCACTTGATAAATATTGTTGTAATTAAACTCATAAACCTACAATTTCATCTCCATAGATCTACCAATTATAGGAAATAAACCATCAACATGTATTTTAGTACATGAATTGTATGCTCGCATTACCTATCTGCATATAAGTGGAAATCCTTACTAAAAAACACTTGGGTACCAAGTTCCTTCTCTATACCATTTCAAAAGTATCATGTAAAACAAAGATGATGGTTAAGAACTATAATTCATGGAATCCCATGAAAACATAAAATCTCCAAGACATAGAGATCACCCAAATGACCAATGGTGAAGGTCTCTCTAATCGATAAAAAATGCTTCACCATGGTCAACTGATCGATAACTACTCATATTTCACCATTCTTTCAAGGAATCCTCAGAGGACCCAAAAAAAAATCATCACGTCAACACATTTTCCTTCATGAATTGGTAATGAATGTAACACACCAAATAAACACTAGTTCTTGGCCTTCACCCACTGATTGGTATAATATAATGTCACAATAACTGAGACCAAATTCTTTATCCTAGGCCCCCAGTACTGCCTACGAAGATCATGATACATTTTGGTTATTGAAGGATGCACTTCCCACATTGAGGCATGGAACTCATCTGTCAACTCTTTATGTATATAAGTAGGTATAATTCCCGAAACAAAATTATAGTTGATCTCACAACCACTAATAGTACAACTGAAATGTGGTTCACCACCTTCAATAATTTCCATCAAAGATAAGCACTCTGGATCCTCATACAACCTTTTATTGATCTGGCTCAGAAGCGTGGATAAACATCGATGGATTTAAGGGTTATCAGCATATACTATTCCTGAAAATTTTTATGATTCTCAAAAATCTATTCGGGCATTCACCACTCAGAACTGGATTCCTAAACTCGTTGATTTTGAGTCTTCCATCTCAATGAAGTTGCAACACTAATCCCATTTTCCGATTTGTAAACAAACTCAAAATATATGGAATGATATTACTCATACCTTCTTCACTTTTAAAAACTCGAATCAAACATGGAAAAAATATACTTACGGATCTTAGGATTAGTATACACAACAAGCCTCCCCAACAAGTAGTTTCACCATCAATTTAAGGAGTAAACAACGATAGAGATCATGAATAGGAAAATCTCACTCACGAGGACCCAATAACCATAAACCATAAGCAACGATCCAATAATTATATATGAACACTAATCTAAGAACAAAATATGAGGAATCACAATACACGGTATACTCCCTAATTGACTCTGGTAAGATCAGAATCAGTGTGGTAGTCAACTTATCGTTTAACTCTTGGAAATCATTCTCACATACCCCAATCCATTAAAAAATTGTTCTCATCTTAGTCATGCTTGAAACTGGTTCTTCCAAACATTAAAATTATATGATGAAACATCGCTAAAACCTCAAAAAAACCCATAAAACGTCATAGATTAGAAATATTCTTAGGTTTTTTCCAAGATACAAAAGCTTTCACTTCCACAGGAAGACATTCATTAAAGATAATGCCACCCATGAAATGCAGTTTTTTATTCTAGAAATTAATTCTGGATATCATGACATGTAGCTTATTATCTTTTAGTGTACTCGGGTTTTTTTTGCAATATTTTTCAAGAACTTCGTGAGTCTTCGAGTACTCTATGATATCATTAACAAATACTACTGCAAAAAAATTTAGGTATGGGTAAAATATTCTATTCATTATGTCCCTAAACACTTCCAAAACATTAGATAACCAGAACAGCATGAAAAATAATTAATATAACACATAACTGCACCTAAAAGTAATCTATGGTACATTATACGGTCTCACCCTTAGTTGGGGACAACCTGATCTCAAATCAATTTTAGAGAGCACTGAAGCACCCATAAACTAGTCATGAAGATCATAGATTTGGGGAAGAGGGTATATATTCTTAAGAATAATCTAGTTCAACCTCATATAATCAAATAAAAAACATAAATATTTTATTTAATTTTGGAATAAAATGGAGATACCCAAGGTTATGTACTCGAATGAATAATCCCACTGTTAATCAATTCCTCCAACTGAGTTTCCAGTTCCAAGGGTTTATCTGGAACTATTCTATATAGTGGAGTAAAAACTGGTTCTTCACCCAATAACATTTCTATTGAAAAATCAATTTATCTCTCAAGTAGTATCCCTAATATGTATTTAGAATCAAAATTCGAAAACTGATCCTCCTTTGGAAGAAATATAAGCTTCTCTACTCCCCCATCATTAAGCATATGGCCTGCCACTTGGGTTTTGGATTCACCGAACTGCTAACTGACTGGCCCTTCATGGCATGCTCCAATATCCTATTCCCCACAGAAAACTTATATATTCCCTCCAAGGATATGAATGTTACCCTATGGTGGTAATTGTAATTATGGTATTAGTAAAACACTAGCCAATTCATCCACAATATTAGGTCAAAAAATGACATTTCAAGCACTAACAAGTCCCTTAAAAAACAGGAACCACCAACCTTATAGGAACACATCTTAAATCACTAGAAAATATCTTCCCACACCCTAATGCTGAGTCAATCAACATAACCCCACATATGTTCTCCACCACTAGGGATTACATACGACCAAACAGAGTTGATATTAAATATTATGAGGCAACTGTATCAAATAAAGTAATAGTAAACATGAAATTTATAAGAATCATACCTCGAACTATCGATGTTTTGGAATTTCCACATCAAAGTGATGAATAAACTATGTGACATTTACCAACCTCTCAACCCTAGGTTCAGATCTATGTTCCTAGAACTGTAATACACAACTTATATGGGCACTCTTTCTTTGGAGTACCACATCCTCCACCACGACTGATATGGCCAGTAGGGCTCCAACTGCCTATCTGATATAGGGTAGCCAACCCATTACATGCACTCTACATCATCCTCGATCATCCCTTAGTTATCAATTATTGTTTTTTCCTAAAAAACCTATGCACATGAACTATCCTTCCACATTCCTGGTAATCAACTAGTGGTTAGGGGCACTGACCACACATGTCTCCTAGATTTCCATACTAAATGAAAAACACATGGTCCCCATCCTGATAAACTAAGCCTTATATATGACTAATACATACTCCCCTTACCCTATTGAAGATTCTCAAAGTGATTCTTTTTAACCTTGAATGAATCCCTACTAGATCGTCTAAATGGAACCACATTCCCACCAATAGAAGCCTCATTTAAATTCCATTATGACATAAGGTTTGGATTATACACTACATAAGAATTATTTAAATGAAAGATATTCATATGGGGATTTATCTCATGTCTCTGTCTATCCTAAAAGCATATTGACGTAGCATCCTCATCCCATGCCAAAAAATGGAAGACATATTGCAAGTTGGTAAAGAAGCCAACAGAATCTATCACTAACATAGTTCGTTTAGTGAACTTCATAAACATTTCATCCTTCTCATATATAAAGGTCTCTGGATAGAAATGAATGCATAAATTTTCTGGAAATTCTTTCTATAACATACCATTACCCTATTAATTTTGAAGAAAGATATCCCACCAGAACATCACAGATCCATGAAACATATATGATTCCAACTTGACTCTCTTTTTAGAATGGGTCTCCAAGTGATCCAAAATCATCTGTAAGGACTCTATCCGTAACTCTTCTACCTCTATTCCACCCTCTCTAATAAGCATTAGAGGGTGTTATAGATGAAATTATCTAGTTAGATCATACATAATCAGCATGAACCACCGTAGGTCCTGTTCGACTATCTTCATGAAGTGAGCAAGGTTGTCACCGAACATCTCCTCTCTTATATTACACTAAACCACAAAGATCAATTTCCCCGCCTCTGAAGGATCATTCTAGATGACATGCTCTTATCTCCCAACCAGTACATGATGTCGTGATGGAATTTTTCTACAATTCCAAATAGTCAAATCATAATATTTAAAATAAAACATCCATTATTTACATAAAATAAGGATCTACACAAGCAAAAATCAACTCAAACTACATATGATATTCTAATGGATAAAAAAATATCTCTATCACAACCCTTAACCATCCCTACTATTGATCATGATCAAATTGGAGTAAATTAACTCGCATAACCACATGTCTTTGGTTTTCACTTCCAAAACATAAATGCATAACTTTTAGAATCCTTTCTTTATTTCCAACATATAACAAAAATATTTAAAACCTTTTATGACTCTTAGTTAGGAACTATTATATAAAAATTATACTACATTTATAACATTTAATTATTCCCATTTTTTATTGGAAACCCCATTTCAATTCAATTATCATTGGAAAGGAAAATTATTATATCCCTTATTTCTGAAACCTCTTCTCTTGTGCGAATACCATGATGCATTCAAGAAATATCCCTCGGTTCCTAAAATGACCCATGAATTAACAACCTATTTCCATTTCGACCTTGAAAAAATATACTAGGATAGTCACATCAAAAAATAAGTGCACCCCCTAGTGGTGAAATATCATTCAACAGTAACAATACACACCAAGAAAAATAATCCCACCACATGAACATGTGTTTCCCCCATATCAGGTGTAGCTACTCAAAAGAAAGAGCTCATTTCCAAGACATGACACATCTTAATATCCCTTATACCATATCAAATAGTAATACCATAGAAAATAACCACTCTAATACCACTTTGTTACATCCCCAACCTATAATCCATTAATGTGGTGTTCTAAACCCAGTTTCCAACTTACCTTAGCCTCACCTCCCCATATGCCAAAGGCATCTGACGTACAATGAGGGTTTAATAAATCACATGGAGAGACTATAGCCCCTCTATCACAGTACACCACATCAGATAATGAATAAAATAAAAGAATCATAATAAACATTAATAATGGACATGTATATCCGTCACATTCCAAAATTGGGTACAAGCCCATAACAAAACAGTACATACACCCTATCTTGTCAGACAATGAAAGTTAAGGAAAATACAAAATAAATGGTAAATGAATAATCCCTAAAGATCATCCTGACTCGTAGTCCATATCACTCATCTATTTAAATAACATCCCATATAAACCTTATATCATAGAGAATTTTTCCTTCTCCAAGAATGCATCTATGAAATATGCTCATGTAACCAATGGGGGCCCAAGAATGGTGTATGTGAAACTCAGTAGTCCAAAATAAATGGTTTCTAAAAAATATCTAGTATAAATAGATAATGTGTGTAAATACTATTATATAGAGTGAGATAAATAATGGTAATTCATTTTTCATTAGTTCACAGGTTAGCTTAATCCATTTTCATCAATTTTTCTATAGGTTTATCGTTTTCATTAATTTTAATTCATCTTATATAAATCAAACCCTACCATAAAAAGATAAATCAAGTACCCTATCATACTAGGGGAAATTATAAAAAGAAATATATCAAACTTACCTTGGAGACTCAGTCCATGTAGTCTCATAAAATTATACTGATAGGGGCATAGATCCCCAATCCTCTCTCTAGCATGTTCATTATCCTCCAATGTCCCGAAGGCCATCAATTTTTATTTATTTTCATAAAACAACTTTCAACGGGTGAGGTGGAGAAATTAAAAGGCCCTTAGGAGAATGTGTTACATGGACCATAGTCCTTAAAGGAATTTATTACCATTAGGCTTCAAACACTACATACAATCCAGACTAACTACTTGCAACTGCTCCTCCCCAGCATCTTCATCGTGAAATCGGATCTCCCCCTTTGCATGGCTATTCGGCTAGGCTTTCCCATGAATTCACATACTTGTCTAGATGGTAGGTTCCATAGCCTCTCATTCTTGAAATCTATTTAGCTTCTGGAATGGTGAATTCTCCTTGCTCCTCATCCTTTTGAAGCTTGTTCCTTATTGGTTGTCTAGATTTCATATGCACTTAAGGTGGCGTGAAGGCCTTGAGGTGGCCCAAATGACTTACTCACCTGATGGACTTGGTGGCCCAAAGGCCTTAAAGGACCTAGGGAACAAATTGGTGGCCAAAAGGAAAAGAACGGGGAATATTTCTGGCTGCTACAATGCCTAATATTGACTGATATAGTTCCCGCTACAGTTCTAGATCCAGTTCTGCATAGTTCCTTCTATATTACATACTAAAGTACTAGAAATTAGCCTCTTCCTGGATTTTATCTCGGGTCTCCTAGATTCACATAAGAAGTCCCCACCAGTTGGGTTGATGCTCATGTGCCTAGACCATGCATTAATGGGGGTGGTTTTTAGAGCTTTATTCTAGACCAACCCATGGGTGTAGATCTTATGTTCAACACCCCAAACAATATGAATCCTTATTCACACAATTATTTGATCATTAACCACATATACTAATCCAAAAATCATATTCATTTAACAAAAATAGAGTTCACTATTTACGGTTAATTGATAACTAATAATATATTCATTCCATAAACCATTTACACATTCTCATTTACATGCATTATCCTATTTAACCCTTTTATCACTCATATTCCTTATACAAAAAAAATATTACCCTTGTCAATACATTAATCATTTAATCCATTAACATTATACTAAATGATCCCTTATATGAAAATAAGAACTAAACACAATTACCATGAGTTCAATTTCACAACGAATGAAAACACTTAAATATATATATCTAATAGTCTCTACGAAATAATAAATCCAATTTTACAGATAATATTTAAATTCTTGTGTTCGCAGATCGACACACCCCACTAGTGGCCCCTAACACGGCCAAATCATCCTTAATACATCTCATAAGGATCATGTGGTGTTCAAATATCCATTTATCCAATCCAATTTACCAAATATAACCAACATTATAAAATACCTAATAAAAATATACCATATCCCGACCATAAACACATAAATAAAACATTAAGACTATGTGATATAACTATAAGACCACCAACCTAGATTTTAAAGATGAAAACATTCTTAACCCTAAACAATGAGTCATATCCAAACCCTCTCGAATCCATAACCTATGATCTACTGGAAAAAATGGGTTTAGGGATTTGGAATAATAAAAATTACTACTCAAGATTTATTTTAAAAATTAGAACATATGGGTGTGCTAGACTAACACAAATCTTGTATTCACACCCAACGATGCTCCAAACTTCTTAGAAAATAAGGAGATTGATCATTGGGAAGATTTGGGTGTTTTGGATTGTCACAAGGTCTATGGGTTGATGAATAAGGAAGAAAATTTGGCCTCAAATCCTAAATGCTGAGGGGGAAATGTAAAACCCCCATTTAATGGGGCACAAGGTCTTTATTATTGATTGGACAAACCGTACGCTAACCATGAACCACAATCAGTCCGAGAGAGGGCCATGCCACATGGTTACCTAATGATCTCGCTTAGTTTAAAAATCATGAGGTAACTGTGTAAATGGGATCTTTTCAAGGCTACATGATTTCCCCTCCCCCCATGCAGGGTTTCACCAAAACCGTGAACCCAACCACACTGGATAACCATTTCTCCCCACATTCATGTCATGAACCACCCTTAGACACCCCTGATTCATTTTAAACAATCAAAAAACATTCCTTTAACCAAAATTAAGTTGTATAAACTTGAAACATATAAAATACACACGTCATATAATTCAGGTATCTTATACAAATTATGAAGGATGTAGAATAAAAACTTCCATACCAATGCTAGTAGATAACAAATTGGTCATTTAACATCCAAATATTAATTTTAACAAAAAATATTTAATAAATTACTAATTATTAATTATTAATGAATCATATAATGTAATGAAAATAAAAATATTTTCATGATATAGATGAAAACACCTAAATTGATTATACAAGATGTTGGAGTGTGCCTGGTCAAGTTGGAATCCGTGGTAGAGGATTTTGTTTCAATTACTTTCATTGAGAAATGTTTCATATTATTCTTGGGGACACAAGATCCCTAATCCTGATACACACACCAAACAAGGAACTATTTATCATTAGATGCTATAACATTGATTCTACAATTGTGTAACATAACTCTAACACCTAATGTGATTAGATAATCCACTATAGCCTTAGTGTCTATATTTGGGAATCCCAATAACCCCAACTACTGCACTAAATCTTCAAACTATGGTTTTGGAACTCTAATGGTTCACATTTAAGGTCCTTGTTATAAAAAATAATAATATGTAAAGAATTTGAAATAAAAAAATCATACATACACAAGGCTAAAAAGGATTAACTATTTTAGAAAACCCAGCATTAATCCATCAGAGAACAACTGTGTCTTTATCAATTAGAACAAACATTTATAGATTTTATAAAAATATTCTCATTACCTCACTGTAATCACAGATCTAATCATACTAATGTCAGTCTATAATAATCCCCCACTACTAGGACACTCATAATCATGACCCATGGATGAGGGGATGTGATCCCCCCGAGTATCACCTCCTTCCATGGATTCTCTTTCTATTCGTTAGAAACACTGACCTTCGATGATTATATCCATATCTTATGGGTTCTTTCTTAACAGTTCAACTCCGAATATGTCATGATTTTAGAAATTCCTTCTAAATGAATCCATTATAATTTTATAGTGAAACATATTAATTCATATGGAACCTATGATCAATTGATGTTAATTGTTTGAAATTCCCCCATACTGTAATCTTTCAGATACTATATATAGTTTTTAAGGTAAATCAATACCTAGCCTATACATACTCATGAAAAGTTCACAAACCACATTTTCACTTCCATTACAACCTTAAAAGATCTGTGATACATTTAGAAGTCCCCCCTTTTGTATAAATTAGTCCATACTATGAATCTTGACCAACAATACATGAATATGTGTTACACGATCCACTTATGTATTCCCATTCTTGGTAACACCACTGTACAACTTCTATAAAACTATCGTTTGGTCAACTACTCTATCCAATTTTCACTAAAATTACTGATTTTCCATATAAGGACAATTTTTAAATATTTCATACTGAAAGAATATGATAGAATGAATAATAATTTTTACGGGAGAAGGTTTAGTTTCTCATTATAGCTTTTCCTAAGAATAAATTTTATAGAAACAGAATCTATAACTTCTATGACATGACTTGAATATAATTACCACACAAAGATATGCTTGGTGAAAATAATCGAGAAACAATATTAGAATCAAAATCCACCCAAAAACATCATCCTTCTGATGAATCTAGTATCAGTAAAATTAATAATCTCTCATTGAACATCATAATACATTTTGATAAACATTTCTATGTGAAATTGAGGTAAAAATAGGATCCATTTCCCCAATATCCTCCAATATGGATCTAAAACTTAATGTTGCAGTATCCATCATATGTTTTATTTTAATAATTCATCAATCATCAAATGATTATTTCCATAAATTTAGAAATGAACAATATTTGTATCCCTACCCATTACATTGAAACATTCTTGGACATGGGGTTTTTCAAATCTGACATAAACACGATCCTTCCAAATTTTCAAAATAATTTTCCAAATAAATATTAAAAAACATCAATAACTCATACTTGTAATGAATCTAATAGATCCTTACATAAGGGAAGTAAATTTACACGATGAGACACCTTTTAGTGTGTAAGTCCATTCTCCAAAAACTATAGGATGTAACCACCATTACTCTTTATAAAAATCCCACTTTATCCTCATATATTATCTTATAACTATGTTTATAAGACTAAAACACACTATGTTTCTCCATAACGATGGAATTGAGGTTCCATGTACATGTTCATTTAACACCCAATTATTCTAGGATAGTAATTTTCATAAATAAATTCACTTTATTCGATTTCTTATGAGCATAAAAAACATTGATATAATATTAATTATTAACACAACCATTATAATTGTAATGTGACTATTATGAATATTATTGTGGCCATCAGAATAGTAACATAAACTATTAATGTATAAATAAAACAATGGAATCTAATAAATTAAATTATTTTATATTTATATCACGATGGAAGCTAATAATTTTTCTTGAAAATGATAGATAATGTGTTGGTATTTTTGTGAAATGTAAATGTTTTTTTATTTTAATAATTAATATAATGATTTAAAAAAAATATATTTTCATAATATATATTCATGAATTATAATTTTGTTATATTATAATTATAATATAATTTTGTGAGACCATAATTAAATATTCAAAAGTGTAGAAAAATTGGTTGAAATATTAACATCTATATTTTTTTTGAATAAATGATGAATTTAATTAGAAATTATTTTTCTCATATTTGGAAAATAATTTTTATAAAATGCAGTCCATTTATTAAATATACATGTAGAAAAATGTTTTTGTAATTTTTTAGTGTTTTTTCCAAAATTTTGAATTATTGGTGAATAGTTAAATACAAAACTTTTCTATATTTAACTTTATAATTAAATGAATTTTTGAGTCATGTATGATGTTTGAATTGAGAAAAAAGTATTTATTTTGAAATAAAATTTTATAGTTAATGTAATTAGTCACAACAATCAACACCACATATAGTCTTGATCCAAAAAATAAGCTGATGAATAAAATAATAAAAAACCACCCCTCTCCACCCTTATAAATACCACCCCTCACCACCCCTAATCCTCACACATTATAATCATATAATATTGTATAAATTAGGACCAATTACATTCCCAAGCCTCTTACAAATGTCGAATACCTTTTGGTCTTGCCAAAAAAAGAAAATCTAGGAATTTTAAGGAGGTTCCGAAGGATATGATATTGAAGAGGTAAAATCGTCCTTCTTTAACATTTCTTTTCTTATTATCTCCACACCAACACTTATCCAATGTTTAATGATAACTTCAATAGCTTATATATAATGTAATTTTATTTTTTAATGGAACATCCGTCATCATATCTATTATCTCATTCTTTTATTCGAAAAATGAAAACATCATCTATGATGCGTCGATTCACAGACTTCATGGAGGACATGTTTTCATTTCCCATTACCTCCATCAAGGCTGGTAAAAAACCATTATTATTGTTAAATAATATTTTAATGCAAATATGATAACATTTATCATATTCTTGGACCAATTTTGTGAAATAAAATAAAATAAAATAAAATATGTTTATGATTGTCATAAAAACTGCCAAAATAAATTAAAACATTCTCATCAAGGTTCTATGTAATGAATCATAGACAAACATTTAATATAAATGATATTTGAGATCATTTGAACTTATTTATGTTCATTAATAGTAAATAATTTCACTTTTATAGTTTTTATTTAATTTTTTAGGAACTCAAATCATTATACACAAGGGAACCAACCATAAATCATGAAACAAACACTCCCAGAACAATACAATTTATCATTTTAACGCATTATAATGGACAAAGATGAATATAATAAAATTACAATATATTTTATATTTGTTAATAGTTTAGGAATTAAAAAATTAATGAATATATCTTTTATTATCCAATATATTATATAAAACTAAAAAATGAATTGAAATATAGGGTATGTATTTCTCGTCTCCCTTTTATTTCTATTAGACTCACCTTATTGGAAACATATTTTTATATTTGTGGTGTATGTATACTTACCTATGATATATTATATTTATAAAAAAAATTATTGAATATTTTATTGTTAATAAATTATATAATTTCTTTTCATTTTTTTAAATATTGTTAATTTTAAAATTCTTCGGGTTATATTATCAATTTGAAAATTTGATGAAAATTCCAATTTTTCCACCTTCAAGTGCACTGTAGTATTTCAGACATACATTTTTATGTATTATCTATATATTAATTTTTTAAATATTGTTTATAAAACAATGTTATAAAACTATAATTTAAGATATCCAAGTTAGATCATGTATTTAATTATAATAAATGGGTTATGATATCAAAGTTGGAATTGACTCACCATATTGGAAACCACTTCAGTATTTGGGCCATAACCTTATCATCAACACTTGGGTTAGACCCAAATTTATAGAAAATATCTTGGATGAAATTTAAAATAAATAATACTTCTATAAGGACTATTTTTTCAAAATATTTGAGGTCAAATCCATAGTCCACGTTGGATTAAAATATTTAGCAAAATTTCCCATTCACCCATGAAACCTCTTATATAACTAGGGTCGCCAACACTTTATAAATATGTATTTTTAGTATTTTTATGTGTTTATTATTGAATTAGGATATTTTGGAAATATTATAATTTTTTTACCAATTTTATTGAGGCATTTCAAGAAGTAGTGCTCTTGAAGAAATTATATGTTCATAAGAGCCTTTTTCTTTATCTTCATCATATTGTTATGTATGCATTATCATAATACACTTATTATATTATATTACATTTCTTCATTTATTTTTAATTTCAATTTTATTTTATTTTCATTGATGAAACTAATTATTGGAAACATGACAGGGTTATACAAATTCTCAATATTTTCACATGCAATTCGTTTCTAGGAAGAGTACACCACCCATAGAAGATTTGTTTTTTAGTAATCGATCTACCCATTAGATTCTCCATTTATTTATTTTGAATCATTTATATACATTAATTAACATAATATGATATATGAATTTATTTTTTAATTTATGTGAATCTAATAAAGCAATTGATAAATTTTCACAAAACATGTGAGGTTGAGAATTGTGTAAATTACGAGAGTGCGATCTTAATCTGTGAAATTAAGGACATATGATAAATTTTTGGAGTTAAAAAAAATCCCCAAATCACTTAATTATAATTTCTAGAATTGATAGGTTCCCTACTTTTCCACTAACCATAATGTATCCTATGAACAACAATCAAAGCAAGGTTCTATGATTGTGTGATCTGAAGCTATCCCATGGATTGATTAAATTTATCTTTGTGGTAAAGATAATTCTCATTGGGTTTATGGGTTATCAAATTATGGTATCATAACTAATTGGATGTCAATTTAAATTTTAATTACTAATATGTAAGTGAATATATAGATTTAAATTTATTACACATTCTAAAAATAGTTTTCTAAAAGGAATATATCCTCATTGTGTTTTCTAATTATTATTTCAAGAACTAAAATAAAAAAATACAATGTTCCTCCCGCATACTTAATCTAGATTTATAGATGATAAAAAACCCCCATTATTTTAAGTAGTATATTTATGTTATTTTATTTTATTTTAATAATACTTTTAATATGTTGTTTTCAATTACTTCCCCAATTGAGAGATGACCCTGGTCAACCACTCTACTAAACCTAATAAGTAAACAAATTACACATTATTTGAAATCTGCCATGGAAAAAACGTTAAAATAGGCACCATTTTCCAGGAGTCAGGTATTATATTTAACTAATTAGGGGTATTTGTTTCATTTATTCTACCTTTTTTTCTTTTTTCTTCTTTAATTATCCCTCATTCTCAATTTTTTATGTTTATTTCTTATTCTATCCTTTATTCTATGTTAGTCCCTAAATTGAAACATATTATCATGATATTATGGTCTACTCATCTTGATTTATATAATTTATGACATGAACCCATAGAGAGGATCTATTTGATCTAAACATAAATATTTGACATAGTTATAAGGCTCAATTATGATAATCAAGATATATTGGAAGTGTCATCATTTACCTAACATGAGAATTTTTCCAATAAAGGAATTATGAATTAAGAATATCATTAGAAACAAAGACTATACCAAGTAACAATAATGAAATCAGTATGAATATTCACGATTTTGATGAGCATGATATTAATTATAAATGTACATGAATAACATATCAAACTCTAGAATCATACATTTAATTGAAATTAGGGTTAAATTACCTTGTTCAATAATTTCACAGATTATCTTATAAGGACCCAATCAAACACCTTAAATAATTTAATGTGGTATGCTCAATAATTAAACCAATAAATATCTCTGATTATAAAATCAAACTAAGAGAATTTCCATTTTCAATGATAAAACTATGATGGATTTGATTTATTATTACAACATGAAGACTTTATGTTATGGAATGATTTGAAATGTATATTCCTACAAATATTTTTCCATCATCTAGGACCACATTCATTCGAAAGGAGATCTTAGGGATCAAGAAAGAACAAGGAGAGTCAATGTTTGAGTACTGGGAGTGATTCAAGATGTTTTGTGAAAGCTACATAGCACACCAAATCAATGACAAAATACTCATCTGATACTTATATAAAGGGATCACTCCTATGGATAAGAGAATGGTGGATGTTTTAGCTAGAGGGGCATTGGTCGACATAATACTAGTAGCTGCACGTGCATTAATAGACAAGATTACACAACATAGCCATCAATTTTTTGATCAATGTACACCATATGTTAGAGGAGTACATCAGGTAAGTACACATTCCCTTTAATATCATTTATTTGATACAATGTTTTAGGAATTTAATAAAATGGTGAGACATATTACAGTGGTTCAAAAAATCCCATCCCACACCAATAATTCCTTGTATAATTTTCACTGAAATTGTACACCCAAATGGATGTTGATCAGAATTACAAAAGAGAAAAGATTAAACATCCATATTCCATAGTAGACCATATTTTCCACAAAATAGTCACATCCAATGAAAAAGTTTTATTCCATTGTACCAATATACAAACTAGGATGGGAGGATCAATTTTATGTGAGTTATGGATTTACAAAACAACAATGACCCCTCACATTAAACTAAACATCTAGAAACCTCTACCTTACTTGAAATGTTTTCAACAGTCCCAAAAGAGATTTGGATCCTAAGCATAAAATGTTAAAAAACAATGGTATTCTAAACCAAATGTAGATTTTATCACAAATTTTCTTTTTAAATAAAATTTTTGTAATCAATAGAATAACATGAAGTGTTAAGGTTACGATTATTAGGGATTTGAAGATGCAAATGATCCAAATTGAAACAACCATCCACGAACTAGAATGTAATTCTTTTGAAACATACCATCCCAACTTACTCCAAATTCTACGGAGACTGTAAGTTCTGTCACATTGAGAAGTGGGAACAAATGAGTGATTAATCTACACATTTCGTTCCATGAAGAATCACCTCAATTGTGGAGAATCCACATTCAAGGCCTACTGATGATCATCCGAAGAAGAAAGAAAAATGTAATAAAAATATATATGATGTTCATCTCAACACCCTTTCATTTACTAATAGAGTCATTGAAAAAAAATGGATTAAGAGGTCATGGCTAAAGATGTTTTTTCACACATTCACACTTGTTGAAGTTGACACCCCTCTACTTGAAGCAATTGAGAAAATAAAAATGTATGCCAAATTATTAAAAAAAAATTCATATAAAAGAGGTTTCTTGGGAAATTACAAGATCAATAATGGATTCATGGGAAATTACAGGATCAATAATGGAATGAATGTGTCAGTACTCATTACACCAACTCAGAAAATCCAAAAAAGTGAAAGGATCCTAGGACATTCACCACCCCCTAAACCAAATGGGAGTTATACTTTTATTATTCATTATATGATTTGGGAGCTTCCAAAAAAGTGATTCTTTACTCTGTATTCTCTTCATTATAGGTTGGTTAGTTGAAGTTGACAAGAGTAGTCATGTAGTTGGAAATTAGGCCTACAAAATATCAAACACGAGTCCTTAAGGATGTAATTTTTTAGGTAAGATTCATGATCTTACCAATAGAATTAAATAGGTTTAACTGGGAGGATGATCAATTAAATTATTGTGCTACCATTATCTTAGGAAAAAAATAATTGAAAATAAAAAATTGATCATAAATGACAAGGATGGAAAACATTTCATGGTGTTTGTAAATAAATTTGTAATACCTAATGTTATGAAATCAATAAATTACCCCCCATAGGACCATTCATCTTTTCATATCTCACTTTTTTTACCCCCCAAGTAAACACCCCAGGGATTTTGATTCTCTTATTATTAGAGATAATGTTAGAATTTGACATAGATTGGTGTCAAAGATAACATCTAAACCCATTTTAATGAACAAAAACCTCTTTTAATTTAATTTTTTAGGAATAATATTCTGATTTTGATCATGTTCACTATGATTATGACATGGTTGTTTTGTATTTTTAGGGATTGAATGCACTATTCTATGATTTTGAGGATTTATATTATTATACTGATGTTCATTGTTCAAATATTTTTAGTTCCTTTAATATCATTATCCAAATTTCACCAAATAAAATGGATCTCAGGCCATAAAAAAACTCTAAAATACTCATACTAGTTGATTGGTTATAGATTACTTGTTAAAATTTATAAAAATATCTCTTTTGAACATGACAATTTTTTTAATCTTTTGAGGGAGAACATTAGGGAATTCAGGTGGACCTTGGAAAATATATATTAAATTATCGCATAAATTTTAATAAATAGAATTCTATTAGAGGATGTACCTAATCTAGTTACGCAGAAAAAAATGGGACTGAATCAAACTCTTCTGGAAGTTGTTAAAAAAGAAGTTGAAAATATGGTCAGGGAAGGTATTATTTACCCAATTTCTGATTCGCATTGGATGATTCATATTCACGGTGTTCCAAATAAAAGTGTTTTCACTATTATTAGAAATTATTGAGAGGTTTTAGTTCATATGAGGTCAAAAAATAGTTATCATGTGTGTATTTATAATAATAACCTAAATCAATACACATGCAAGGACCATTCCACTTCCCATTTATTGATCAAATAATTGAGAGAAACATTGGGAAGACACACTATTATTTCATGAGTGTGTTTTTTGGATATTTTTAGGTTCCTATAGATATGGAGGATTATGAGAAGACATCATTCACTTGTCCATTTGGTACATTTTCCTACGGACAGATTACATTTGGAATTTGTAACTCCCCAAGTAACTTCTAGAGATGCATGGTGAGTATTTTTTCAGATATCCTTTTGACCAACATAGAGGTATTTATGAATGATTTTATTGTTTATGCATATTAATTTTATGAATTTATATTTATTTTCGGAAAGGTGTGGAATCATTTTTTATGAAGAATCTGTTATTGAACTATGAAAAATATCATTTCATGTTAGAACATGGATTTTCGTTAGGGAATGTAGTGTCAAAAAATGGAATAGTGGTTGATATATTTAAGGCAGATATTATCTCATACTTTCGATATCTTTTATGTCTGTATAATGTTATATCATTTGTAGGACATACAAGATTTTATCAACTATTAAATAGTGATTTCACAAAGATCTCATTACCCTTATATTGATTTCTTCAAAAATATATTGAATTGTATTTTGAATATTCATCCAGGATATTAGTTGATGAGATAAAAATCATTTGACTTCTACACCGATATTAAAATTCCCATGGGGGGAGCATAATTTATATCCTATTTGTGATGTTTAAAACATCCATGGTAAAGCTATCTTATCTCATATGGTATAAGGGAAGTCCTATGTGATTTCTTATGCATCGAGTAATTAGGATTCATCCAAAAAAATTATCCCATAATGGAAAAGAAGTTTCTTTCCATTATATTTGATTTCAATAAAATCCTTTCACATTTATTAGGATCTAATTCTGTTATTTTTTTTACCATACAATATTGATGTACCTCTTGAGGAATCCATATGTAAAACCCTGACTTATCTGATGGATGCTCCATATTAAATAGTTAATTATTGAAATAAATGAAAAGAAAGGGTCATGAAACATGGAGGAACACATGATACTAACTACTCATAGACTAGAAGAAGACACATAGGATCAGGTACCGCTTCAGGACACATTTCCCGATGAATACATTTATACACTCTTAGGTACACATCCTATGTATATAGATTTATTTAAAAAACATGTTTACTCTAAAATTACTACAATATTTAACAAATTTTTAGGTAAAAAAATTAAATAGTGGGTCTAGGTTTAATGTGTCAGATGATCCCCATCACTTTGGCATGTGTTTTTGTCAAGTTAGTAGGAAAATAGTTCCTGATTATGAGTTTGTGTATATTTTTCATTTTTTTCATAAACTTTATTATGGTGGAAACTTTTGACCTTAATAGGCAGCTTGAAAATTCTTATAATTTGGATTATATTTCCCTATAATGTTCTATGAATCTCATGTTTTTTTAAGTCATGATCACATTGATAACACACTTGAGACATTTTAAGGAGACATGACATGCCCCAACAATCCTTATTATTCTGTGATATTTTTTATGTTTGTAGAATTAATTTTATGGATCATTATTCAAGTAAATTTGGTTTTTGGTATATTTTTGTTTCATATTTATCTATATATATACTAAATCCGGATTTTTTTCTTTCTTATGTGTCACCTTTCCACACTTCCATGTCTAACTCATCTACTGTATCCAATCCTCCAAACCCTAAAATACCTTTTTCCATCCCGATTCTAATCGGCATTTTCCATAGTTACTCCCCCTCCCCTGAATCAACTAATCAATTCCACTCTCTATGATCTAGGGTTCCTAAAAACCTCCCTGATTCCCCCATATTCAAATCCTCTATCCCGATTCTTCCCCTACTTGAATCCCCTCTCCAGTCGCGACTCCACCTACGCGGGATCCACCTTCTGATCCTCTAAATTCATCTCATCCGACTATGCTTTCTCGACGTCCATCAATTTCCCCATAATCTACCATCCAAATCTACGGTTACTGCTGCTACTCGGAACTATGTCTTCAGATCCTCTACCTATGCCTTCTCTGCAACTGGTTACTCCCTCATCAGCTCTTTCACAACCAGGTCCTCCGATCCACCTAGCGTTCCCACACTCTCGAGCATTCAGCGAGTAAGGCCAGGTATAAAAAACATTCAAAAATATAAAGCCGGAATTGTTTTAAGATATTGAAGATAAATATCTTAAATTTTCAGTCACGATAGCATTGGAATATGCAATAAAGATCAATCTCTGGAAAATCGAAATCCAGGTTGCTCCTCAAGCCATGACAGTATACATGACATCCCATTCTTCTCTGGGAAATTTATTTTTTTGAGAAATCACACCGCACTGTCCATTCCAAAGTATTGCAACTGGTAACTCCTCCTACATTGATGCAGTATGGATATAAATGTAGTAATATTAGATTATTAACAACTTACATTTTTTATGATTCATTATCTCTATTGGCATCTGATAAATCTGCTATTATATTTCCAGTACTGTTACTCTGTGAACAATGGTGAATTACTATCAGACATTTTATAAAATGTATTTTTCATGGATGATGAAATGGTGCAAAATAATAGGCTGTTTATATTGTAAAGACTGATTTTTTGTAAGATATTGAAGATAAACATCATCAATTCTTAGTCACAATAGAATTGGAATCTTCAATACAGATCAATCTCTGGAAAATCGAGATTCAGGTTGCTCCTCGAGCCAGGTCTGTATACATGACAACCCTTGATTCACTGTGAAATCAATTTTTTTTTTGAGAAATCACGCTACACTATCCATTCCAAACTATTGCAACTGGTAACTCCTCTTAGATTGATACCATCTTCATATAAATGTAGTAATATTAGATTTTTAACAGATTACTCTTTTTTTATGATTCATTATCTCAATTTTCATCTAATAAATCTGCTAATATATTTCAAGTACTATTACTTGGTGAACAATGGTGAATCACTATCAGAAATTTTATACAATGTATTTTTCATGTATGATGAAATTCTACATAATAGTATGCTATTTATATTGTTTTCATATTAAATATTTGGTTTTTGAATATAATTCCAAGTTCACTAATCCCTTCCATAGGAAAATCCTTATATATACTCTATATTTCTAGATTATAATGAACATTTCTTTAAACAATTTAAGAGTATAGGTTAGTTAAGAAATTAAGTACCTTGGGATCTTGGGAGTTTTTGAATTATTCTATGCATCATATTGGTTTAAAAATTTATTTATTCATTTATTTTAATCGGTCAACTTGTAGTCCTCATTTTGACATTGGTTTATGATAATATGAAACTTTTACTCTTTGGAAATATTGTTTCTTCCTATTATTAGAGGACAAAAACTGAGCTATAAGAGGCTTAAGAAACTTTCCAGTGTCCACTTAATTCTCTTTTTCAATCTGTTTTTCTTTTCTACTAATGGTTTTTGAACATTAATTATTGATTCATTTAATATATTACTTTATTATAATAACTATATTATTGTTAATAATTATTATTAATTTCATGGAATCTTTGTTTATGTTTTATCATTGATTTGTGTTCCAATCATTTTTTAATGGATGTCAGGGGACACTACCTTCCATCTTACAAGTGAAAGTGCATTTTAGGCCTACTAAGGACCGTTCAATATAACCTCATGGATGAAATTTCTCCTGCCCCTTATGATTATGTGGTATATAAATCTAGAGGTATTTTGTAAAATTACACTTCTCAAAAGTTCACATTTCATAATTATTTTTTTCATAATTTTAGGATATGGTTCAAGATGCTCTATAAAACTTGGGATATCGATTTATTGAATTTGAACAATATGTCAATGTCATTTATGGAAGAACAATATAAGGGTCTATTTGAGAAAACATTCCAAAAACATCTTATAGTACATATTCCTGTTTGTATTCATAATGTATGTTTCCTGCTCAAAATATATCTTCCTACCCAAAATATATTTATTCATTCCCAATTTAAATATTTTAATATCCACAGGCTATCATATGTGGTCTCAAGAAGTGATTCTTCATCTTTTTGGTATCAGGTATGAAAAACCAACATCCCTTGATAATTATTTTTTCTAATTTTAATTGATTCGATTATAAACACTAATTGCATTTCATTACATTGATATTATCTGAGATCACATCATATAATTATTTTTTGGGTAGTTTTTTTGTGTAATTGTATTTGTTCTTTTCATTTAATATTTTTATTTGTTTGTTTAAAATAGAGGTATCTGATTTCAATATTTTATTACCAACGTTTTATGACAAAAATAAAGGTCATATAAATTCTTCTGTTTTATATAATTATAAATTTGTATATTATTTATTTGTTTAAAATATAACTAAATGAGGGGTGTCCCGTAGTGAATCTTCTTCTATATGGTTTCATGTATGAAAAAATATTTTATTTGTTTAAACTAAAAAAAAATTGTTTATCATTTATTTGTATAGATATCAACTTTTATATAAAATCTATATATATACTAAAACATGCTTTATTATGACTATGATTCACCAAACCACACATCCATGTCACCACAATTTCCGCAGCCCAGCCTCCAAACCCGCAAATAGCTACTGTGATCCCGCCCCGGATCAGGATTTTCCATTTCTGTTCACTCCCTCCCTCGTTTCACCTCCCTGATTCCCTTCCCCCTACTCTAGGGTTCCTACACCCCTCCCCAAATCTCCCATCCCAAAATATTCTCTTCCACTCCCCTATCTTCCCCTCCCCTCCCTGAATCCCCTATCCAGCCGTGACTCCACCTGCACGTGATCTACCATCAGCTCCTACGACTTCGGCTCCTCCGACTACGACTCCTTCAATTTCCACTCCTCCGATTTCAGCACATCCGACATCCCATTGATTTTTCCTTCCACTCGAGCTATCGATCTACAGTTCGCGCTGTAGGTACTCATCATCTACCTTCGTCTCAATAGACTAATTTCCTTCCTTCACTCTTCTTCAGAATGTTTTACCCAGGGTGTCATCCCGCTCGCGCTTTAACTCAAGTTGGCATATGGTTCTAGTACACTGAATTCCTCAACTACTAGTATCAAACTCTTGTAATCTTCTTCAGTTCCCATGCATACAATTTTTAGATCATATTTGACCAGGTACTCCTCCCCCCATTTATAATTTGTGTTACGTTATTTTTAGGTTCTAGTATGTTCCATTTATATCCTCGTCATCAAGAATTGGTTCTGTTGGTTATTTTTAGGTCCATACACCTGTTTTAGGTATGTTTCATTGAAATTACTTTTGTAATAGACAGTTATCATTTTTTATGTTACCATTTTTGAATAATTTATATGCATGCTCCGACTTCGTCTCCTCCGACTACGACTCCTCCAATTTTCTTTCCTTCGATTTCAGCACATCTATCATCCCATCACATTCTCATTCCGCTAGATCTATCGATCTACGGTTTGACTAATAACCTTCCTTCTCTCTTCTGCATACAATTACCCAGAGTGTCATCCCATTCGCTCTTTACCTTCATTTGGCTATGGTTCGAGTACACCGAATTCCTCGACTACCGGTATCAAACTCACATAATCTTCTTCGGTTCCCATGCCTAAAATTTATACTTCATCCTCGACCAGGTACTCTTTCCTCCATTTATAATCTACATTAAGTTATTTTTAGGTTCAAGTATGTTTGATTTCTATCTTCATCATCAATCATTGGTTCTCCTGGTTATTTTTATTTCCATCTTACTATTTTAGGTATGTTTCTTTACCATAACTTGTGTAATAGACTGTTATCATTTTTTCTTGTTACCAATTTTGAATAATTTATATGCATTCTCATCCCTTTTGTTGAATTAAAAAATTCAATATTTTTGAATGTTCCTTCCATTATTCTTACTGAGAGCGAACAACCTCAAACATGGTGTCAAATATATTGTGAGGATACTTCTAAACATTCAATTCCTTTCATAGCTTCTTGAGAATTTAATGAATGAATATAATTGATTCTGTTTATTTTATTGGTTAACCTTGTTTTTCATTACATTTTTCTTTTAATTCTGACAAAAATTGACTTCATTATTTTATATATCATAACAAGAGGGGTTGTACCTTTTCAAATGTCAGGGCTGTCGGAAAGACCAAGGTTGTGACATTTAAAGAGCTCTATTTTATATATTTACATTTTACATATATTTTTTCAATGATTATATGTAATTGTTCTTTAATATTAATATCACTTTAATGCTTAATTATTATTTTATATTAGCTATTCAACCAATAAATCTCTCAATATCAGTTCCATTTATTGTTGATTTATTTCATAGGGAGATTTATATTCTTATTTTTTTAAGTCTTCTGTTAATCAAACACAATATATATTCACATAAATTTTTTTGTTCAATATTCTGTTGAAATTTATAATTTACTGGTTTGAAAACTATTCAGGACTGATAATCAATGAATTTCGGTATTTTACCAGCATCAATATTGTATAATTATCAATGATATTATTATTTTATTTCCTTGTATATTTTGCACAATGTTTATTCTATTAATTTCAGGAGATGGGTTCATTTCGATGAACATGTTTAATATTTGGAACCTGTAAGTTCTAATGAAATTGGTACCCGATTAAGATGGTACTATCACAACTTTCTTCACTCTATTCCTTTATTGTAATTTAATATTATATTTTTTCTTGTAAATTCATACTATATTGTGTTTCTGTTGTTTTAAATGCAGTATCGATATCTTTTAGAAATATTATATTCTCTAAAAATTTTAATTTTAGTAGTTGTATGAGTTTATTTTTTCACCGTAGTTTTGTTTTATTAACTTAACTATATTATCATTTTTTTGAGTTTATTTTGATTTGTATTTCAAGTCTCATTTTATATACCTGATTACCCACTTTAATGTTCTGATACCTTGCTAAGTTATAACTAATACACTTTTTTTCATTTTCAAGTGCATAAAGGAAGCATTTTAAGGATCCATGTCCAAGTACATAATGAATTCATTTTCAGGTATTCCTATTTTTTATGAATGCATTTTCATGTACACATTGAATGCATTTTTATCTGGTGGTATGTTTCTTCTCACTCATTTCAATGTAGTTTACTGTATGCAATTGAATTGATCTATTGTTACATGATTCTGAATGCTTCAATTCTATTTCAATAATCTATTCCCCATCCTCTATTACATTTGAATTTTATTTTATTTTTGTCCTTTGTTATAAATTATTGATATTACTGTGCATTACTAAGGCAATATTTCACATAATTTATTGTAACTACTCAATGAATATAAATAAGAATTCATGCTTCCCAAAAAAATGTACTGTTCTCAGATACATTTTATTATTAATTTTGTCCAATATCAGACTATTTCATTTTCTTGATATATATTGAATATAAATACACATTTTTCTATGGAAGCTTATTTATTAAATTAGTATGTGAAAATAGGTTATGTGTTCCTCCACTTGATGGATAGTTTTGATTTATTTTAATTTTCAATAATCTATATCATTTTTATGTTTAGTTATTTTTTATTTGTAAAATTTTACATTTCCTTTATATTTTGGAAAATTCACTACCAATTCATCCTTATTAATTTCAATAATATTATTTCATTTAATACTCCAACATACCCCCATGCTCATCCAGTTCAACGTACTCTAGAAGATTCTTCCAAACATTGGAAACTTTATTCACCTACATATTTCTGGCAAAACATTGTCCTGTAAAGGTATGACTCCAATTACATTAAACTGTAAGTTGCAACATACAATATTCAACTGTCTTTGTAGATATTGTGAAGGAATCAACACTTGAATCATTGGCACCTTATGTACAACCCATTAGAAAAATATTACATTTCTTCTATATTTTGGGAAATTCACTACCAATTTATCCATATTAATTTCAAAAATATGATTTCATTCATTAATACAACATACCCCCATGCTCATCCAGTTCAACATACTCTAGCAGATTCCTCCAAACATTGGGAATTTTGTTCACCAACATATTGCCACCAGAACATCATCTCGTAAAGGAATGACTCTAGTTACTTCCAACCGTAAGTGGCAACATACAATATTTAATTGTATTTATAGATATTGTGAAGGAATCAACACGTGACTCATTGACACCATAAGTAAAATCCATTCTAGCACATAATATATTCAGTTTGTGTTCAATATTATTGTATCTCCATTAATCTTTAGTTATTTATTTTTCTATTGTGTTTTTCAAGAAATAATATTTGATTTTTTATTAAAGTGTTATGAAATCACTTTTAACCTTTTTAGTTATTTATGTTTTCATTACTCATCATTCATTTTATCACATTGTTTCATGCAGCTTAATCCTTTCATTCTCAAATATTTCATTTTATGATCATGAAATCATACATTAATTTCACAAATACATTAATATCATGAATTATTTATAGATAATGTCACTAAATGTTTACTTACCCTAGTAATGTTTTTTATTCTGTCCATTTTTTAAAATTATCAATTTATAACACACAATTTACATCATTTTTATCTACTTTTGAATCACTGGTGAATGCATCATAATCAGCATGCTTGATTACTATCAATGTGAATGGTAGTGTTACCAGTTTATCTGATCAAACACACTACATTTCTTTCACTTTTTTGACAAGAGCCTCCCGTTGTACTTCGAGAGTATACTTGTACAATGTCCAAACTTGCTAACATGAGAGATGCCCATATGTTACGTACATTTTTAGGTTTTAATTCCTATGAAATCATAAACTGGCCTAACAATAACAATACTTTGATGAATGTTGATTTCCATTAAGAGATTAGTTAACCAAGAAATAAACTTTATTGCGTGTTTTTGATCTGTATAGTTTTATTTTCATTGATTCAATGGAAAAATGTTTCAATTAACACTTTGGATATCTCTATGATAGTAATGAAGATGAAGAGAAAGATCATCTTAGATCTGAGACCCCCAGTTTTGTAGGTTACCTTATGTTTTGATCGATTAACAATTTTTTTATTTATATTTCCATCCAAATTATGTCATTCTCATGACACCATTGATTTGTCTCAATTGTTCACTATATCTTTACCTCATATATGTTCATGGATATTTTCTCCAGATTTCCCATGAAGGATGTGTTAATCGTATACATTCATGACTTAATATCCTCATATATGTGCCTTTGGAAAAAATACTGGACATGTTCAGGTTAGTCATGGTAAATTCTATACTTTGAGAAACCATTCAATGAACATATGCTTCTGAAAATACTACCAGGGTAAGATCATTCTCAGTGTAGACATATCTTTTGTGATGTGACTTTTTCCAAATATGGATTCTCTTTATGCATGATCCTGTACAGTATTCCATATCCATGGAGTACTCATTGTCATCAAAATCTTATCTAAAAACATGATGCAACATCAACCTATGTAGATAAATGGATTGAGGCAACCTACGATTTAACTCATCTTCATGTGTGTTCTTGATCAAGATCATGAATGGAATGTTACAGAAAACCATCATCTTTCATAGTTTCATGTAGTTGAATCCTTTAATTCTCAAATATTTAATTAATGGTTCATGAGATCATATATTAATGTCACAAATAGATTAAAATAGTGAATTATTTAGAGATAATGTCACTAAATGTTTACTAACCCTGGTAGTGTTTTTTATTCTATCCATTTTTTTAAATCATAAGTTTATAACACATAATTTACAATATTTTCATGTTATTTTAAATGACCGGTGAATGCATCATAATTTTTATGCTTGATTAGTATCTATTATAATTGTAAGATTAGTAGTTTATCTTCTCAAACACACCACATTTCTTGCACTTTTTTTGACAAGAGCCTCCTGTTCTTAGGAAACGAGTTAGCATCGAAGAACATGTTTTCATATGGGAAAGTGATGGTTCAGCTTATGGAGATCTACTCATCTCATGGTTATAAAGGTACCATCCATTCTTCTAATTACATTTCAACACTCAAAATATCTTTCATTAGAGGATGAAAAGTGTCATATATGAAATGAAACTATTCATTAAGATAGAAAACATATTTATAATTTTCCTTTCATTCATTTTATTTATAATATTTTGATTTATTAACATTAATATTATTCTCATTATGCACTACTGTTTTTTTGTCAATGAGTAATGATGTTGATCATATCAGGGGAATATATGGGAAATGTAAACTCAATCAGCCTTAAATGCTACAATAAATAACAGGTAGAGTTTTTCCTATATTTTTTGATCCTAAAGGAAACTGACTGATTACAAATGAAATTTAAAATTATGTGTAAATGAAAACTATAATTTTTGAATCGTTTGTTTTTTGATGTAAACATGCTGGATAATTTTTCTTTTCTGGGGTTTTGATGTGTAAATTTGATTTATTTCAGGAAATATGTTCACATTAAAGAAAATGTTCTTGGATGGTAATGTGATGGTTTAGTTGAGGTTAGTACCTGGAAACCCTTCACTACATCATATGTAAGCCTATCCAATTTCCCAAACAGATTTTCTATTTGATATTTTAATCTATAAATGTGATGGATATACTATTGTTCATGTTTGGGAAACTAGGATGGCTCTTTACTTTGTTGTTTGAATTCATGACTTGTGCTAATGTATTATTTTCATTGTTGGTTGATGATAATAGCATGTTTCACTAAATCTTATTCTCATTATGAAAAACATTTTTTTCTATTGTCAATGACAAATGATGTTGATCATATCAGTGGAGTAGATGTGCAATGTAAATTCAATCAGGCATTAATCCTACCATCCATCAGAGGTACATCATAACCTATATTTTCTGTTCCTGAAGGAATGTGACTGATTATTAGAGAAATTTTAAATTATATGTAAATGCATAATATAATTAATGATTCATTTGTTGTATTATGTAGAATTGTTGGATATTTTTTTTAGGGTTTTGCTGTGTTAATTATAATGATTTTTGGAAATGCGTTGACATCGAAGAACATGTTTTTAGATGGGAATTTTATGGTTCAACATCATTACTCTCTACTCATCTCATGGTTATAAAGGTACCATCCTTTCTTATAAATTCATTTCAAGACTCACAAATTCATTAATTAGAGGAAAAAAGTGGAATATATGAAATTAGATTGTTATATGTAACCGAAAACATATTTATAATTTTCCTTTCAATCATTTTATGTTTATTATTTATTTGATTTATTTACATTAATCTACTTCTGATTCTGTACTACTATTTTTTTCTGTTGTCATAGAGTAATGATGTTGATCATATCTATGGAATATATGAGAAATGTAAATTCAATCAGCCTTCACCCCTTCAATCCATCATAAGTAGCATTTGACCTATATTTTCTATTCGTAATGGCAAGTAACCTATTACCAAAGAAATATGAAATTATGTGTAAATTCATACTATAGTTTTTGATTTGTTTGGGGTATGATGTAGACTTACTAGATCTTTTTCCTTTTTTTAGGTTTTTGATGTGTAAATTTGATTGATTTTAGTAAATGAGTTCGCATTGAAGAATATGTTTTGGATGGTAAAGTGATGGTTTAGTTGAATTTAGTACATGGAAACTCTTCACTACTTTATATGTAGGCCTATCCAATTTCCCAAAATGATTTTCTATTTGATCTTCTCATCTCTCAATGTGATGGATTTATTAATGTTCATTTTTTTGGAAACTGGGATGGCTCTTTACTTTTATGTTTGAATTAATGAATATGACTATTATCTTTTAATGTATTCATTTCATTATTGGTTGATGATAATGGTAACACATATTGAAGGTAATTTTCCAGGTATCTTTTTCTATTAACTCAAACATAATTTTTTTATCTTATATTACTTACTCAGGTATGTGACGTGCAATCATTATGTTTTCAAGGAGGAGAGACATCAACAAAGACTAAATATTGCGGCTAATGGATTTGATGTATTCTCAATGTTATGTATGAATCCTTCAAATTTTTTTTATTGGAATGAATTAATTATGTTTTTTATTTCCTGGTTTGATTTATTTTAGAAGGATATGGATGATCGTGTTTCCAAGAATTCTATTTTTTTGAAACCCATTTAAAAATGGGTTGGGGGAAAGTTTTGAATTATTTTTTTAAATATAGTGTGAGATTCATTTTATTATTATGTACATAACATATGGTCATTTTATGATGTTTTATTTCTAATTTATTCTTTATAATGCATTAATCAAAAAAATGTTTCCTCTCATTGTACAATCATGCTCGAATGAACTTTTAGTTAGGATCTTCACATACTTCGGATCAATACTGAACATCGTCCATTAGACGCAAGTAGTGATGATGACAACAATAATGTATGGGAATTTTTTGTTTTTGGAAAATTCAAGCACTTATATGTGTTTTCATATTATATATACACTTATTATTTATACTACTACGAATTTTAATAATATGGTGGTATTGATTCAAATGCTACAACAAGAGTTAGCATGTATTCATCTATTTTTTTGACTCAATTCATGTTTCAGGGTCTTATGATGTTGTTGATGTCTCTTTGATGAAGCTGCATAACATGGATGAATGACTACAGTCAAGGAAAAGATATCTGGTTGCCCCTCTGCTTATATGACCCCACTAAATCTAGCTTACTTGATAAATGAATCCTTATAAACGTGGATTGAAGTCTACAAAATTTCTTATAGATTTAAAAAAAACATATTCAAGATTAGATCTATGTATGTCTTTCCCATATTTTAGTATTAAAAAAATATTAAGTCTCAATAAACTTCATCAATAGATATTAGAACAACATAATGCAGGCCATATTCTTTGAATGTATTTTCATATCCGGATTTAGTATGTACTAAATGAATCCCTATATAGGATATTATGTTTGATTACTTAATGTTAAAAATATATTCTTAAAAAACCCTGAGACTTATTATGATAGGAGACGATGTTAGATTATGTTTCTAATTTTATTTTTTCATTGGGCATCATTTTTTAAGTGTACGTAATCTAATGATGAATGATTTTTTTTTGTAAAAGTTGAACTTCGGGGAATGGTATTGATGCCACTCCTGATATAGTTATCTAAAGATATTACAAAATCAATAATTAATATTTGAGGTGTGATTTATTTTCTTGTAGGTAAAATATTTGACTACTATAATTTTCATGACGTTTTGATGCTAGCTATGATTATTACAACATCACTAATTATGATTAGAGGTGTGATTTATTTTATTTGAGGTCATATATTTGACTATTGTAATTCTCATCAACATTTTATGAATTGATCAAAATATCTTCCTATTATTGATAGGTGTATTAATGATCTATCTGACATCATTTTTGGATAACTGTATTTTTCATAGTGATTCAACTAAATTTTTCTTACAATATGATATGACTATAATTTCTAAACATCTTTGAAGAGTTAGTATTAGAATTGAACATAACGAGGTAGTAATTTTTTTTAATTTCCCTGTTTTAGATATGTAGATAAAAAACACCGCATTATTGTAATATTCATTTTTTTCGTGCATGACAAGAAAATCAATGTAGTGGATCATTAAGAGTGTGCTGCAACACTGACAATGGATTTGATACAACAGGTAAAACTATTTAATGTACTCAGTAATATATTCATTATCTTTATTGATAGTTACTTTCATGACATCATTTGAATTAACTAAACATCATTTTTTCATGTCATTTTAATTTTTTCAATGATTAATATATACAATCCATTTCTTTTTCTCAATTGGATACTGTTTATGATCAAAATTCTTTTTATATTATTTTAATTTTCAATAATATTTGGTGCATATTCTTTAATGACAAATTTTTCTGTATAAATCTATGTTCAATGATTATGACCATGATGATTTGGTCAAAAAAATGTTTCAAATTCAAGAGACTATGTAGAAACTACAAGCGATTCTGATGAATTTGATGCCCGAATGAAGGAAAACATATAAACAAAAATATTGAAGAATATGAGTGATATTTTTCGGTGCAATAGAGAGGTAATATTAACAAGGGAATTCTTCTGTTCTTTTCAAATTATCAATTCATTTTTTTATTTGCAGCTTGAACTCATTGTTTCAATTTAGGAAATATTATCTGAACATTTTTTTCCACAATTTTTTAGTTTCTGATGACTATCCCTTTTACAAAAAATAGAAAAACATTTTTTTTCATTATAATTGCCAGATTATGGGTTGCTGGTACCCAATACAGCTCCAAAACAAAAACGGATCAATGGAAAATGGCCAACATCATCACAAACCGACAATTTCAGTTCAAACAAATAAAAAGAAAAAGAACCACACTACAAATAATAGTACCCGTAATCATCAGAACATCCTAATCTAGATTCGTAATCCACAGTGGCAGATTCCCAAATAGAGGTCGGTCCGTGATGCCTCTCAAAATTACCAAACTCCCATCTCCTCAACTAAACCTGTGACGGTTGAATACCACATGACTGTTCGACCAAGCAGTATTTTTTAAAGGAAATAATCATTCCACACTCCCACTTAAAAGCTGATCTGGTTCTTTCTAGGCATGGAAGATAAGATTAGTCTTTCTAAGTTCTTCTTCTGGGGGTTGCATATAACGTTCCTTCATGCTCACCCATCCACTTGTTCCCACCTTGAACTATATAAATATATGAAAGACTAGCCAGTCTACTCATATTTTCATGACCATCCCCATCCATCTCTTGCACTTTACCTAGAAAATTTTCAGATCCATTACCATTTTCCCCCATATTCCTCTCCCTTCTTTGGTTCAGAGTAATCTTGTCAATCTGAAAAAGGCATCTAACCCCATCAGTAGGATTTTCCAGAGGCCTGGAAATATCCTCTTGTCCCAAAATTCCACCAATCAGCTCTATCATGGGGACCCCAACACCCACACCCACACCTTCAGATATAGCACATAAACCAGAATCTAGACCGATATTGACGAGGCTATCAAACAGGTTGCTCAAAGGGATAAATGGTCTGGCCAAGACATCCATACATCGAGCCACCCCTGTGGAAATAGTTTCTAAAAATTCTCTAGATCCCTCATCCTCCAATCCATGTGCCGGGGGCACCTCCCCCTCTCTGTGATCCACAAAACAATATCTTGCAATAGCCAGCACCGACCCTTCCAATCTGTCCACCGTAGCAAAAGGGGCCACAGCTTCTTGACTGTCCTTAATCAACTCGCCGCTGGAACCCTCCTTTTTATTAGCCGCCACTAGAGGCTAAACCTCCCTACCACTTCCTTCTCATCTCCCCTCCTCTATAACAACAACCTCCCTCACAGAAACCTCCAACTCCTTGCCCATAACATTTACTTTTACAAAAAATAGATTACACGGTTTCATTTCACACTATTTATCACCACTTCAAGGATCGTTAACTCTATGATGCCAACATGCAGGATATGGGCTGTAGTGAAGCAATTGTTGATACCACTGCTGTATGGCGTTCATTTTAACAGATTTCATTCACAATGTCTATGACTGACACATAATGTACTATTTAGGGATTTGCTGATAATTTTTTGAAATGTAATATTATATCAAAGGTTTTTCTATTACTTCCAGGTGCATTTATAAACAAAAAACATCTATTTCAAAACATAGTAACCTTTTCCAAAACAATAGAAATTATTTATGACAAACTTCTATAAAATATCAAAATATCAATACTCACATTTTGGATAGTTCCCTATTCCCTTAGTCACCCCTTCCACTTTCAATATATTAATATTAAAATTTAAATATTCAGAATTATTTTATCTTAATTTAATTATATGATAACTCATGTTTTCTTTTTCTCCATGCTTAAAATGAATTATCATTCCGTCACATTAATAATTAATGTTTTCTACTAATATTAATATGTATCTTCAATAAATGTTTCAATATTACCTACTGCATATCATATATTTTTTAATTTTCATCAGTAAATTTTTAAATTATGATTCCTTTTTAAAAATAGTAATTTATTTATGGCACCGTGTGAATGCACATGTGGGTACTAGTTATGTTATAAAATTAAATGAATCTAAGGCCCATGGGAATGATATTTATCATGTAATAGCTAATTTTTTCTATGAACAAATTTTTTTTATAGGATTGGAATATAAAAAGAAGATCATAAGTTACCAATAGTCACAGTTTTTCTATTGGAATTTAGATTCCATACAATGGTTGTATGGGGTGAATCATAAAACATCTATATCACACCAACCAGAAAAAATTGGTAGAGTGAGGTTTCAAATCGGGAGTTGAATATTATTTTTGAATAAATGTGCAACTGAATAGGAAGGATTGGAGAAAGCACAAAGATAATGCACTATGGTCTTATAGAAAGTAATTTAAAACCTACATTACTGTTTCCCCCTATCAGGTCATTTTTGGGAAATCAAGTAATCTTCCTATAAATGGCGAGCATCCGACATATTGGGTTATAATTAAATGAAACATGGATTTTTCCAAAGATGGAATTCAATAGAATCTACAAATTCAATAGAAAGTGGAAATTTATTGTATGTATATCAGAACTCATGGATATATAATGAAATTTAAAAATTAACTTATGATAAAATGATCCAAAAAAGACTATCATGTATGAGTGAAATTATTACTCTTCAATTCATTATTGAAGCTGATTCCTTTTAAGTTGTGTTCTAGATGGTTAGGTCAGTATGTTATATCTCATGTTATTTTTATGGTACAATGGAGATCACACAAGTGGGGACAATAGGGATCTTTATAAATGATTAAAAATATTAATAGAAATACATTTAGAGACTTCCTACCAATGCATTTTATCTAATAAATTTTCAGGACCCTATCATCAGTTGAGATTGTTAGGTTGTTTCAAACCCTTTGACTTTTATATTATTTTTTCTATTTAAAAATATAAATTTAATGTCCACATATATTCTTATAGAATTAAATTGGGGATAACCTAATATTTTATTTATGGTGGAAGGGAAAAAATTTTAGGGTAGCTAATTATAATTTTTATTTGTGTGTTTTTTGTATTTTTTATTAGGTTTTATGTTTAATTAAAAAACTAATAAAGTAAATTAATAATTTAAAACTAAATAAAAAACATATAATATAACATGATTGTTTAAATGTGGAACATATGCGAAATTAATATTTATAAAATTCATTGGTATTATTATAATAATGAGAATGATTTCATCATTAAATATTGATTTTTTATATAAATTTCATTCATCGATGATATGATAAGTTGGGTCATTATAGAACATTTGATATTTTGAAACTATTATTTTTTATAATTATTCATATAATATAATTTCATTTATTTCTACAAAAAAATTCATTTAACAATGAATTTTAATTTTTTTTATTCCTTAGTTTAATGTATAACAATGTTATGTAAACAAACCATCTAAAATCAATTGATGATCCATATGTTTTTTTATCTTTCTACTTGTTTAATTATGGTAAAAAATTGACCTATGTGTGTGTACCTAATATCCAATAGTTTTACTCCCTTAAAAATTTATTAAACATAAAAAAACATATAAAAATAAATATTAGCTTAAAAGAGGGGAGTGATGAAATATAAAACACTTGGGGATATCTAGACCAAGAGCTTAAGATTTGAATTTCTAGAAAAATTAACTAATTAGGACCTAAAATTTTATTTTAAAGGAATATATAATAGGTTAAATGAATTAAACAATGTAAGAAAAATTATTTTACATGACCTGAATATACAGAATAAAGGGTAGAGATATGAACTTGAAATGGAAAAAAACACACACACATGGAGAATTAATTGAATGGTGGACCCATATCATGTTTTTCTAGGATTAGTGCCAACAATCATTATGGATTTTGTTTCAATATAATGTATGTGACAACGGATATAAAATTATTTATATTGAGCCTTTATAAGATTATTTATTTTCTTATATTGCCCCTAGGGATCGAGGAATATGAGCATGCATATCTTGTCACAATGTTTTTTGGAATACATGATGTGAGGTTTTTCCCTAGAGTGAAAATTACTAAGTATGGGGGTGTTGATAAAATCAATTTTTAATTTTATATTTTATTAGTAATCAATGATATAATTTCATAAAATAGTTTTAAATATTATTATATATAAAATATATAGGATTAGATCATTTATTTGAATATTTTATGAAAATCAATGTTTTTCCCTTTTAAGTGCACTATAGTATTAAAGCAAAAAAATTATATTTATTATTTGAATATAAAATTCTTTAATAGCATTCTACAGGCAATTTGATTCAAATTTTCTTTAGGAAAAACAATATCGATCACGAATTTTATTTTAGTAAATAGTGTAAAAATTTAAAGCATGGATTGACATTATAAATTGGACACATATTTAGTATTTGATACATAAATTAAACCTAAAACCTTGGAATGGGCCTGAATATAGAGAGAACCTCAAGGAACCAATTTTCCACATATAATAATGTTGAAGGTAAGATGGTTCACGCATTTTTTGATGTCCAACTGGAGGTGCAATTAGGACTAAAATAATTCCCCAAATTTCCCCTTTCACACTTGAAAACACTTATTATAATAAACTACCTTCCACTATATGGATATGTATTTTTATCATTGTTATGGGATGGGATGTGAAATAAGATATTTATTTAATAATAGAATTTGTTTCACTCCATTTCTACAAAAAATTAATGAGGGATATTCCATGTGGCGATGATCCCTTTATCATATCATCTGTCTTATTATAATGTTGGGGTTTTCATAATAAACTTCTTAGTTTATATTCCATTTATTATATTATTTTGAATTTTCATCATCATTTATTTAGTTATTTGGTCTAAAAGTATGGATTAGAATCATGATTGGGTTATAACTACTCTAATGCTTTGCACATGCAATTTATTTCTATGATAATGACACCACCCATGGAAGATTGTTATATTTAGTAATCGACCTAGCTCTTAACTATTTCATTTAGTTATTTCGATTCAATGAGATACATTAAATAACATAATATGATATATAAATTTACTTTTTAATTTAAAAGTTACTAATAATGATATTGAACAAATAACACAAATCACATGAGGTCAAGAATTGTGTAAATTGTATGAGTGTGATTTTAATGGAAAAAACAATAAAAACAGATAAAATTATAGAGTAAAAAACTCCCAAAACTCAAATAATTATCAATAATAAAATGGAAACATTCCCTAATTTTCCACTGACCATAATCTAGCATTATAATAATAATCAATGTTGGGTTCTACGATTTCATGTACTGAAGATGACCTTGGAATTAATTCATTTTATATTAGTGGAAAAGTTAATTCTCATATGGTTCATGGGGTAAAAGATTAAGGGATCTTAATTAAGTGAATATTAATTTAAATGATAATTATTATTAAGTATGTTAAGAGTTATAATTATAATTAGTTCAATTATTATTTTTTTTGAAAAACATCTTCTTATTATATTTTCTAAATCTTTATAAATAAAAAAATGAAAACAACACAATATTATTCCTGCATACTACATGTATGTTTATATGTGATAAAAATCCCTTCCTTTTTAATTAGTGTGTTTTTTTTATCTTCAAAATAACATCAACATTTTGATTTAAATTACTTCATCCTATAAGTGGGGTCCTGAGGAAGCCACTCCACTACACCTAAGAAGTAAAACAATTACACATCAACTAAAAGAACCCATTGAGATACATTTGAAAAATCATGAATATTTTTATCTTCCTGGTATTCATTGTTTCATTTGATAATAATTAATTTTTAGAGGCATATGGTTAAACTAATTACAAAGTAGTATGATACTTTGTCTCAATTTCTATTTCTTTGAGAAAAACTATGTATTGTGAAACTCATCATTTTTAAGTGTTTTATCTACTATTCTTTTGAGATCATTTTTCAATTGTAATTATACTTATCTTAATTATACATATTATTTGTATCATGGATACGAATAATTTGTAAGACTTATAACATTTTATCACACAATGTTTAGATTAAATGTTATTTTAACTGGGGAAATATTAATATGTATGTGTCCTCTTCTCAGTAGTGGTATTTTTATAAGTCATATTTTCCATGAATTAAATCTATGTATGATGTATGATTTGGATTTCCAGTGCTGGGTGGGGCCCAAGATTAGATATCCCATAGATGAATTGATAGGTCTCATGAGACAACATTATTGGTGATATGCCCTTCACATTTGTTTCAATTTAGAATAAGATGGTTTTATACTGATAGAATTAAACCATATTATGAAAGGTATTGATGGTGGTATTTAATGATAAAAATAAATGAAATCAAATAATTAATTATTTATTTCATTCAGTATTCATTTATTATTATCCATGATATTTTCACTATGAAATATATTAATGATAAATTTTCATTACCAATTTTTTTAATGAATGGAATGTGGATTTTAGTTATTTTCTTTTCAATATCTATTATTCCTTATAAAATATTCATAATTTATAATCGATTCATTTTTCTGCTTTATGTAACCCTTACTGGACATTTGAGCTCACCAATCTAAATTGTTTCCTTCTCCAGGCTGTGAAGAAGAAATATTTGAATAATTGTCAAGGAAGCTATTTATGTTACTTTTTTATGTTATTTGATTAATTAACAATGTAATATGGTAACCTTGTATGAATCTAGTTCTTCAATAATGCCAAACTGATCGATCCTGGATGATTTGATCTCTTGTATCTATGAAACTATAATAAAATAACCACTGCCTCTAGGCTACTAGGGTCAGGGATGTTATTGTCAGTATCATAGAAGATTTAGTTGAAACATTGGGAAATAGATGCTAATAAACATGATAATAAAAATAATTACTTATAATGAATTTTTGGCCCAATAATCACAATGATTATGAGCTAACTCAGTGTGTGATGTTATTTAGTGATAGCAGAAAATAGAAGGAAGGGATCTAAAACCCACATAACATATATGTATTTCCTAATAGAATTAGTCAACAATGTTGGTGTTTGATTTTCGAAGATGGTGACCATATTAGGATAGGTTATTCAGTTTATTTCATATAAATGTGATTTATGTTCTAACCTTATCACCATATTTATTTTTTAATTTTATATAATACTCATTGTGGAATATCTTTCACAATATAATGAAAAAAATTTATTTCAAGAAGAAGGAAATTTCAATTTGCGAGGATGATGTCGAATTTCTTATCTTTAGAAAAGAAGCATCATCATATGATTCTTATATAGATCCACCCCAATAGCAGTACTGAATGAAATTCATGTGGTGGAAGTGAAATCAGTATCTAGGTATGAGGGGAGTAATCTTCAAACTGATTATGTACCAATTATACATGAACACATTGATGTATTTCCTAAGGAATAACCAAGACACCCCTAGAGCATGTATTTCAGTTTACCATTGATTTAATCCCTTATTAAAGATCAATATAAATGATTCCTTAGTCAATCATGTAATTAGTGGATATGATGAAAAAACTAGTAGGTTTGAGTAATAAGGGATTTATTTTATCTTGTGGTTCTCCATGGGGATTCCCTATATTCTCTGTTAATATTAATGATCGATATATGAGGCCCTATATTTATTATTGGGAGATCAATTATCTCACATTAAAGAATGATTATCCTCTACCTCATTATAATGATTTATTTGATCAATATCAAGGAGATCAATATTTTTTAAACATCAACCTTCATTTTGGGTATCAATAATAGTGCATATAGAATGAAGTCATTCAAAAGATAACTTTTTTTATTTGGTATGGAAATTAGGAGATTACAGTAATGCCTTTTGGATTGAATTATGAAACCTAGATTTTCAGGGATCTAATGAAATGAGTATTCAAGGAATATATTGATGATTTTTTATAGTATTCATTAATGATAATATGTTGTATTTTAAATTATATTAAGAACTTTATAATTAATTAGATAGTATTATTAAGAGACATAGAAGGATAGAGTGATATGGTAAATTTAGAAAGCATGAATGTTGGTTTCAAAATATTTTATTTCATGGAAATACTATCTTTATGTATATAATATCATTTAATTTGTAATAGAAAAATACTATCCAAGAATTGCCTAAGCCAACAAACAGAACTGAGGTATGTAGATTCAATTATTTAGTATGTTAGTATCAGTGATCCATGTAGAATTTTTCCTAATTGGATAACCCAATAACCAAGATCACATATTAAGGGGTTATGTTTGTGTTGAAAAAATAATGTGAAAAATATTTTGAACAATTGAAGAGAAGATTAGTCAATGCTCTAATTTTGACTATATAATTAAGAAACGATGGGGTTTTGATATATAGTGATGCAATGAATAATTGAATAGTTTTTTACATAAAAATGATAATGTTATCGTATATGCATCATAATAGTTAACGATTCTTGAAAAAATCATCTACCTCATGATCTTGAGTTTGCAGCAATAATATTTTCTCTAAAGATATAAAGACACTATATCTATGGTAAAATATGTAAGGTATATATGGATCATAAGAGTTTTAAATACTTATTTACATATAAATAACTCAACACGATGAATTCATTATGGATTGCGTAACTCAATGATTATGATTTCTAAATCCACTACCTCATAGGAAAATAAAATACGTTAGGGGATGAATTAAGTAGGAAATATCACAGACTTGTATCCAAAATATGGATTGAGAAATATCCTATGTTAATGGATTTTTTAAGTATAGATATGGGAACTATGAAGGGAATAGAAACAAAACTCCCTTTTTAAATGATTTCAGAACCATATTTATTAAAAAATATAAAACGCTCTCAATTTGATGATAAGATTTTTCAAAACATAATTAAATATAATAATTATGGAAGATTAAAAGAATTTTTGTATTATAATGGAATTTTGAAATTTAAAAAGTAGAAATATATTACATAAATACGTGATATATAAAGAAAACTATTATATGATGCTTTTAGGTCAAATTTCTCTATACTCCCTAGTAGTACCAGGATGTATAGAGATCTGAATGATCATTTTTAGTTGGATAATATGGTTTATGAAAATTTTGACTATGTGTCAAGATTTCTAGTTCTTCGGCAACTGAAGGCTGGGATACATGATCCTATATAATTCATGATACCATTATGTATTACTATGCATAAATGAGATTACATTACAATGGACTTCTTTAATGGATTAAAAAATACTCATATAATGAAAGATATGATATGGGTTATTGTTGATATCCTTTCAAAATTATGAAATTTCATTTTTATAAATGAATATTTACCTCTTGAGATAATTGAATTACTCGATATTAAATATTTTTCAAGACATCATGGTGCACCTCTATCATTTGTCTCTAATCAAGATATCTATTTTACATCAATATCATAGAGGATTCTTAACAAGGCTTTAAACACTGAGATACATTTGACTAATGCTAATCACCCTCAAACCAATGGATTATTTGAAAGGAATATTAAAAAATTGGATGATATGGTGAGATCATAAAAACATTACTTTTAATGTATATGGGATCAGTATTTACCTCTGATATATTTTTTCCACAATAATAGTTTCCCTTCAAGTATTCAAATGGATCCATAAGAAGTATTATATAGAAAGAGATATTGTACGCAAACTTGTTGGCATGATGTTGGAGAGAGGATACTTATATGCCAAAAGCCTATTGAAGTAAAAAATAACATAGGTAATTGCTGATTAAGATCATATTAAAGCTTCTCACTGTAGTAAAATGAGTTATGATGACAAAAATAAAAAGGATTTTGAATTTTAACCGGGTGATTATGTTTTTCTAAAAGTATCTATCTGAAAGATTGTAATAAGGGTAAGTATGAATGGTAAACTGAGGCCCAGATAAATTGAACAATTTAAAATTCTATAATGAATTGGAGCTGTAGCTTACTTATTTACAATGAAAAAAAATCTCTCCAATGTTCATGATCTATTCGACATATCATTGTTAAAGATGATTTCCCCAACCCAAAAATTGTACTCACCAATGAAGAAATAGAATAGAAACCTGATTTTCCTTACTATAAAGAGACTATATTGATTTTTAACACTAAATATCAATCATTGAAAAATAATATGACTATACTTGTAAGAGTTATTTATAGAAAAAATATAATTGAAGAAACGACTTGGGAAAATAAGGATGTTATGATGAAGAATCACCATAATATTTTTAGAAGGAAATATTCAATAATAAATTCAAGGATGAATGTTTTGATGGAGGAAATAATATAAAAACCCAATAATTTATGTTACATGTCTTCTTAAAAAAATTCAATTATTTCGATATCTTATTAGTTTAGGTAAACTGTGATATGCTATTTAATATTAAAATGACCACTAGAATAGAAATGTGATATTTTGGAATAGTAATGTGGCCATTTGAATAATAAGCTCACCTATGAAAGTATAAAAACGTTTAGGTATCTCAAAAAAATGAAAAAATGATATACTTATATCATAGAATAAGTAAATAAATGTTTTCATTATAGTAAATTTAGTGTTTGTATTTTTGTCAAATTTAAATGTTTATTCACATATTTATAGATAATATAATTAATTATAATAAATATTATTTTCATAAAATATATTAATGAAATAATATTTTGTTTTATTATAAATTTAGGATAATTTTATGAGACCATAATTAATATTTCAATGTGTCAAAAAAATTTTTGTCATATTAAAATCAGTATTTTTAAAATAAATTATGATTTTAATTAGAAATTAAATTTCTAATATTTAAAATATAATTTTAATAAAATGGAAATCAATTTTGAATTCTAAAGGTCCATAAATGGTCGGGGAATTTTTTTGGATTTTCTTTATTATAGTTGAATTTTTAGTGAGTAGTGAAATACTGTAATTTACAGTATTTAATATTATAAGTGGATAAATGAATTATTGATCCTTATATGATGTATGGATGAGGAAATAACTGATTAGTTAGAAGTCACAATCTCTAGTTACTATAATTAGTCACAAGAATCGACATTATTGGTTGTCTAGACCCAAAATAAGAATATATTGAATAAAATAATAAAAACACCTCTCTCCTCTCCCTAGAAATACCACCCATCACCACTCCTTTTCCTCACACATTATAATAATATAAAATTTTATAAATTATTTCCCACTGAATTTCCAATCCTATTCCTCTTGTCCAATAACTTCTGGTATTAACAAAATACTGAATCAATGTGTCTTAAAGAGTTTCCCAAGGAGACTATATTCAAGAGTAAAAATCCCCCTCCATTTTATTTTATTTTTTTAGTTTCTTATTATATCATATCCTCCCCTTATAAATAATGGAATTATAACTAATGTATCAAATATACACTATAATTTTATTGTGTTAATGTAATCACCATCCCTAAATCTCATCTCTCTACCCTTTTATCTAAAAATTGAATCATTGTCCGTGACATGTTGACTCATTGCCTTTATGGAAGATGTGTTTTTATTTTCCATTACCATCTTCATGGATATTAATAAATCCATTATTATGGTCAAATAATATTTTGATATAAATAATAAATCATTTATGATATTCTAAATCTGATTTGTTTATATAATATTAAATAAAATGAAACAAGTTTGTGATGGTAGTAAAAACTGTAAAAATAAATTAAAACATCTTCATTGAGGTTTTATCTATTGAATCATCCCCATAAAATAAAAATGATATATGAGACCATTTAAAAAACATAATTTTCATTCAAATCAAATAATATAACTTTGATATATTTTATTTTATTTGAAAAGAACTCCTACAATAATACACAAGGGAACCCATTAGAAAACCATGAGATGAACGCTTCCAAAACAACATAATTAATCATTAAAACTCATCATAATGAAAATTATTTATTTTAGTAAAATTATAATAAATAAAATATATGTTTAATAGGTTCTTAATTTACTTATTAATTAATTTAATTTGATTATCTGGTATATTAGGTACACGTGAAGAATGATATCAGACAAATGGTAAGGGATTTCTCATCTCACTTTTATTTTTGTGAGATATGACCTATTGACCACTTATTTATTTTTTGTGGTGAATGTATAATTACATTTTATATATCATATAATATATTTATTTATCTTCATGGTATTAAATGATTAATTTTATAATCATTATTTTAATGGAGAAAATAGTTTGATTGATTATATTGTGGTAAGGAACTTTTTATCAATTTCCATTTCATTGATAGTTACATATAATTTTGGAAATAATACTTTTAATGTGGTGTATATACTACCCATTTTAGGTCATTAAATATTTTAAATTATATTTCAATTAAATATACATATTTATTATACCATGGATATGATTATTTCTTAAGAAGTACAACATTTTTACATAAAATATTTACATTGAATATTATATTAACTGTGGATACATTGAAAAATCATTATCCTATACTAAGTATAAATACTTGGATAAGTCAAATTTTTCATGAATTAAATATATATAGGAATAATGCCATTAACTTATACTGATGGGAGGGTCACGACATTATGTAGCCCTTCAATGCATCGATACGTTTCATGAGAAAAAACTATTGGTGAAAAACCCTTCACATTTGATTCCTAGACGAACCAGATAGGTTTATAACCAAATACTAAAATCTTATATCGAAATGTATTGAATGTTGTGGTTCATGTTCAAGAGACATGACTCCCAATAATTAAGCATTAATTTCAATAAATATTCATTTATTGTAATCCATGAGCTGTTTACTATGATGAAATCTATGGATGAATTTGATTTCTTAGTTTATTGATTAAATGTCACATTATTTTCAGTTATTTACCCGCATATTTATTTTTAATTATTGATTATGCATAAAAAATTATTGACTCAGGTTCGTGATGTATATGACCATTACTTAGAATTTGATCTCACCCTTTTATTTATTTTCCTTCCCAAGGTTCAGAATATGGAATCATTTAATATGAGTTAATGAAGTAGTTTATTTTCATTGTTTATATTCTATGTTTAATAATATATGTAATAAGGGAACCGAGTATTTATCTAGTTCATTAAGACTTCTAAACTGATCGATCTGTGGTGATGTGATCTCTTGTATCTATGCCATTGTAATAAAATGACAACTGACTATGGGATATTGCAGTCAGGGTTGTTATAGTTCCTTTGAGGACCAACACCCATGCTCACATTCCGTTGTATCAATGAAGGTTTCTTGACGTACCAATGGATTATGTGAGAAACTAGTTGGATGTAGAAAAATCCACTTCTAGATGCATCACCTATATAAAAAATAACATATCTAACTACTTATAAACACCACACTCTATGTACATTCATTACTCCCTACATCAGTGTATCATATAGCCATCAAGAAACCAATATCTTTCACCCACTTCTAATTAAAGTTATTATCTAACCATATAACAACTCCCACTACATCTAGTATGATAAATCCATTAAAAAATGACTCAATAAAGAAATTGAATTCACACATTACAATAACCATAATCCCCACACATGAATCCCATTCAATTATTAAAATTTCATAGAGAAAGAGTCATATTTATTCTAAACACTATGAAAAAATACACATAAACGTTATCATGTCACACTCAATGATTTCATTCATTTCATGAAAAAACAACAACATACTCGATTTACTTTGAACATTCAATCAAATCCCTATATGATGTTTTTTAATGAACCACATTGTAACATATGCTGAATTAATCCTGGTATGGTGAATAAATGGTATAAATGAATGAAACCTACTTAATATATGATATATTTGAATCCTATAAAAGTAATATTCCATACATAACCTTTTAGTCCTAGAAGTTATACTATAATATCTGTTTGTTCAATCCATAATGGCAATCTGGAAAAAAGTGAAACTAGCTAGAAACAAATTGACACATCACCTAATTAACTCAAGTGAAAAGTTTGAATTAAAGACTAAATACTTATTCTTGGAACTGACATAATATTTTATTAAAACATCTATAACACATTTATACTCTAAATCACATGTTTCCATAATTTAACAAATAGATTCCATATAATTCCCAATCTAATGAAACTTATAGACTCTTAAGGAGTATCCATCCCATCATCCTACAATGTATAAAGAAAAATACCATTGAAAAACATCAACCAAACCTTACACGAGATTTAAATAATCCTCTTGTAATAGATATCTCAATAAGTATGAATAATATATGGATCAAGTATATTCAATAAATTCCCTATATATCATTCAACTGGGATCTCAAATGCTACCCCGAGGAGTGGAACATTCCAACAGACTCACAATTGTACTTGACATTCTTTTAAATAACCTAGAAGCCCTATAATTGCAATCATGTTACCTGATAAATACCATTTGAAAATCTTAATAACAAAAATTAGGGTAAAATGATAGTCCATTAATCAATATTTTCAGGTTATCTTAATAACATAACACACCAAAAAACTCAATTAGACCAAGTGAAATTTTTATATCACAAAATACATCTGGTACCATCTCTTTTATTTCTGGATATTGTTCAATGTTATTTTTAATATATAAACTATTTTATCTAAAACTATGATTTGATACCATATATTGGGGGATGTTTTCCTAATGAGTCTGTCACAACAAAAAACACCACCAATCATTGAACAATATCCTCCAAATTGTAAAACAATAAATCCTAAATCCAACACCTCTTATGTTTAGATAATCCCTTATATACATGAAACCCATAATGGGAAGACTATGTAACCCAACCACTACACGAATTCACCCAACTCTAGTTTTAGGTTCTTACTAGTTTGTATTAAAGGCATCCCTTCTGGACAATGAACAAGAAAATAAGCATGAGACAAGAAAACAAGCACGCAAACATAAGGATAGAATGGATAAGCTAGTTAATAAAATGTGTTCTATTTCCATCGGAGAAAAAATATAGATCCATCAATTGGAATACACATTTCCCCATGTTAAAAGGATACTCTCATACCGTCCCTAGAATCGTAGAACTAAGCATACCAGTATCTCCCCCATGATAAGTCCCCATTGTACACATTATAATCAGGATGTACCATGGATGAGGGTATGTGATCCCTCTTATGGAACCCTCTTTAACTAATTAATCTTATATAATTAAATACCACAAGTCTATGGTGATAAGGACTACAACCTATGGGTTCCATCTCATCACTATATCCTATAATAAATGATCTTATGAAGTATCCATTTAATAGTGATGGAAATTCACAATTTATATTGGAACCTAGCATGTCATCCAATCATCACAACTATCTAATGATTGGGTTTTTTATCCCATCATGATTCTACCATTATGAGACATTATCTTGACCACCATGTAAATCTACACATCAACTGAACATAGTAATGAATAGAGTACAAAAAACATCACCACTTCCATAAACACTTCTAAAACTCCTTGATGCATCTAAATCCAACCCTTATTTTAAAAACACACTTCCTCAAATATGGATCTATAATACCATGTTTATGTTTCAAAAAATCCTCCTCTAAATTCTAATACTTGGTTAAACCACTGTGCCAATTTCTCCATTCTATCTTCTGCTCAACTAAACCACCCAACATTTACTAAACTGTTTGATGTTGTGTATCTTGATCTCACTATTGGTGTTACTAATCAAATCCTCTACTATCCTAAGTATGAACATCAAATGATTAATTTTTTACAATATTATTATATAATTCTCAATCATACTTTACAAATAATTAGCATCGAGAGCTTCCAAACCATGACATGTAAACAATTATCACACTCAGACATAACACATATGTACTGAATTTTATTTTATATGATTTACATAAATCCCCATTAAATTATCTTAAATTTACTAATGTTTTATTTATGGGATTTACAGGTATATTTCTTGATAAATGTTTCATATTATTTTTATTCATATATTATTGAATCATTAAGTGTTTTGTTAACTCAATGTGTATTTATTGAGCTATAATAATAATTTTCTAATTCATTCCCGTTGATCACATTTTTTCTTCATCGGGTTCAGTTTTCACTATATGTATTCTGATACATTTATTCATGGTCATCGAAATTAATTAATATTCTCATTGTTTTAAAATTATTTATTTTTATAACAAATTTTATTTAAATGATGATAGTTTTCATTGAATCAATTTCCTTTTCATTGGGTAATTATATATCATCATTGATTATGTTATTCTATGTTTTTATACTCTTAAATTTATGTATTGCATTTAGTATTTCCTCTTTTACTCTAGGGAATTTAAATTTTTACATAAATATATTCTACATTATTATATTTATTTCTTTATAAAAATGTGACGTTGTCGGGAAATGTTATCATCCTTTACAATAGATCAGTATCATCCTTATCTCTATTTTTTATTACCACTATTATTTTATTTCATTACAGTGAAATCCAAATATGTATTATCTTTTTTATTTAATATATATCTGTTTATCACTATTGAAAAATAAATTTCATCAATGTTTTACCGAGGTGTTGTTTCGGAAAAACTATTAAAAAGGTTTTGATATAAATTTAACTTTTATATATTTCAACAAAAATTTAATTAAATAATATTTATTTATTTTTAATGTTATATTATTGGGTATTATTTTCAAAGTAATTCTTTAAAAGGGTATTCTTGTCATATTTTTTCAATGTAGTTGTAACTTTGTCTTATACGATAATGCCAAATATGTTTTTATGAAAACGATATTAACGATTTGACTTCCATTTTCATCTATATATCCGAAATTTCTATCTCCAATAGTTTTATATTTGTTTAATAACTCGTTAATAATATTATGATAGAATTAATTTTTGTGATGAGATTTTTTATCAAACATACCAATTATTGATTCTATGATTTGTAATATCCCTTGAAAAATATAATTCACCCATTTTCTTTTCATAGTACTTTAACTATTTCTTTAATTATTGATTCTATGTGTCCCACAAAAATATTGTTTAACGTTATGTTTTGGTGGGTCCTATATATCCATGAAATGTAATTTTTTATGTTTTATATATCACATGGTAGTGACATTGTTTAATTGAGATGATATCGTTTTGTAAAATACATTCTACATGGAGTTGACTGGGGTTATGTCATAAGAATATGTATGGGAATGATTGAGATTTTCTCAAAACATTATGAATAGTAATTATTGGGTTTTGTTTAAAAATTTATTTATTGAAATTATTGGGGGTTTTTTGCAACCAAATTTGTCGGAACTATTTTAGTTTCTAAAAAATAATCTATGTACCCATGTTTATACTTGTTCAAAATTTCAATGTTATAACACATTTTAAAATTATTCCAAATGCCACTCTTATGTTTGAAAGATCATTATTATTAACTCATGTTTCCATATTATTATTCCAATATATATATATGTTTTCATTATTATACCTTTGAGGATATATATCCTAATATCTTCCCTTATAGATAAGAATTTTGACTTTACAGTCTTTTTTAATTTTATATTCCTCTTATTTACATGTTCTATATAATGATTACGATCTAACTATTAAATAATCATTAATATGTTTTCCTCAATAAATTATTATAGATAAATCCTTATGATTTAAATATCTTTCGGGATCATTTTATAGGATTATGTACAGAAGGAAGTCAAGTTTGAATAATTATATAGGAGATATTGAAGAAATAATGTACAATAATACATTGATGTAACTACTCTACACAGAAACTAATCTATTGGGATAAGAGATTTTGTATTTATTATGAGATGAAAATTTTAAATTATTTAATTATAGAAAAATATATTATTGTTATTCTGAGTTCAACAAATATATTTGAATAAGGTTTTAGAATAATTGAATAAAATGTATAAGATCATTATATATGTAATTAAAGCATGTTTGTGTATGTAGTAAGCAAAGTTAAAGAGTTCACATATAAATTTCTATTCATGTATATATATATATATATGTTTCAGATTCATCAATAAGTTTCTTTGATGTGGTTAATTCACAACTATATGTATGTATTGAATTAATTCATTCATGTAATTTATGGGCTGTAATGATCGATATCATTTTCCCTCTTTTAATGGGTTTGATTCGTGCATTAAAAAAGTTATAAGAATTTTAGTTTCAATATAAATTCAAAATTACTATTTTCTATGACTTCATTTTCATTATGATAAATTTAATGTTATTTCCTTATAATACCACATATTTGTTATTACAATCTATTAAATTTGGTGTTTTACATGACACTTTATCATTTACCGTCTAGATGGTTTATAATATAAGTAAAATATTGTTTTTAAGTGGATGCATATTTATTTCTTCTTTTAATCCATGAATAATTTTATTGGATGACCATGTATTTCACATTATCATTTTATTTATGGATATCCTTATCTATATATTAATGAATAATTAATGTCACTTTATTTTAACAATGACTTTATTTCAAATGTTTTAATGGAATATTTTTAACCCCCACCTTTGATTTTATAAACATGGTCACTTTCTTCGAATATTGTATTTGTTTTTTATAAAGAATCATTTATATGTTTTCATAATTATTTAATGTTAAACCATTGATTTAAAAAATAATTATTTTTTAAAAAAGTGTTATAAAAATTTAAAGGATATTCATTCATATTTTCTATGTAATTTAATACTATTCATATAATGTGGTATTCATCTATATCAATATCAATAATGTTTCTTACGTTTCCCTTGGGATATGCTTCAATTGGATCATCCACTCACTTCTATGAAATATTAAATTATATACAACTCATGAATTATAATACTCATATTTCATTTCTGTGGGCTAATGTTTCTATGAAGGATTAATGGTTGTGATTATGTTCATGAGGGAAACATATCGATGGTTTATCATTATGATACTTGTGGGAAAAATATTATATATCTCTCCAATGCTATCATTAATGCATTATTTATCATTATATTACAATTATTGGATTAGTAAGGAAACATAATCCCCAATGGTATGGAAGTCTATCCACTATATTATGATGATCATGGTTGGGATACTTGATATAAGATGTAATTTTTATTCTTATGTTTGTGAAAAATTTCTATGTTATGAAACAACTCTTATTTATATTTCATTGGATTATGATAAATATAACATTTTTCTAGATCTTTTTACTTCTTTTTTATTGTATCCGAATATAATTATTTCATGATTCAAATTTTATGATATATTAATTATTAGGATTTATTTTAACCGTTACAAATGATTAAAATTACTATACCCAGATGTTAATCATATGATCACTAAATATATTTTTATATACACCTATAAATTATTTATATCTCTTATGTTTACCCTTAATGTGTGTCTAATCTCACCCATTTCTTATGTTTTGATTCAATAATTTATGAAGAAGAGTATAACATATGTTTTTTTAGGAAATGGGACAAGTATGGTCCTATAATTGACTAATGTTCACTTTTTGTAAAATAAATTTTATCTGTATCTAATCCTCAAATATACATAATCTTAGGTTATATAGTTGTATTTTATTATTTGTTTTAATGGATAATGATATTTATTTATGTAATATGTATTTATAATATGGTTGGGTAATCTCACAATGCCTATGTGATTTGTGTAATTATAATATGTTAATTTTTGATAGAGAAATTACCTAAAGCTATTAAATGAAAAGATGTATTTATTCAATATTTCATCTAATGATATACTTATTCTAGAGTCTGTGAAATGATTATAATAAAGGAATATTGCATTCCATGGTTGAGTATATCTTACATTGTGATGTAATGATATTACAACACTACATATACTGCTTTTTGCTATGTCATGATGTCTAACATAACAATATAACAAATATTTTGATATATGTAATCAGATCGTATGATTAAGAATATAATAAAAAATAAATGTTCTTATCCTACCAATTTTCCAAGTATGGATATCATTAATTAATAAATTCTATAATACAAACCACATGATATAATAAATGATGCATTTTTATAAAAAATACATGAATAATCGAAATAGTGCATGTATGTTATATAACATTTGAGTAAATACTTGAGACATCATAGAAGTGTCCTATGGCATATATATAGAAGAAATAACAATGATAATGGTTGTATAAAAGCCTTAATAAATCTTCTACTAATTATATTCCACATTTAAATATTACATCTTTCTCTCTCTTTAATCCTTGATAAATACTAACATATATTTGTGGTGATAAGGATCCCACATAATAATTCAGATATTTAGCAATTCCAAGTATACACTAAAAAGGAAACATTTCATCGATTTTTCCTTATGTTATCCTCATCAACCACTTTTATTGAAGAACATGATTATTAATTATCTTATGTGAAAGGTACATATTATTTATTTATATTATGATGGTTTTAGTGTTCATAACATGGTGATCATGGGATTTGATATTTTAGTGGGCTTTTAATTCCATGAAAGCATGTTACTAGTTATATAGAATTCCTTCATTGGAATTTTAGGTTCTACATTTTTTCCTTTTTTTCAAAATTATCAAATTAAGAAGTATCATATGTCATATTGGATATTATAGGATACGACTATTTTTTTTACAAAAAATTAATATCATTATTCATGTTCTCAAATAAGATATAAATATTGTTTTATGATATTACATATCATTTAAGATATCATAACCCATTATAAGGCCATATAATATGATATGTGATATTGTAACATACGATCCAAGTTAAATTCATTAGTTTTGATATATCATAATATACGATATAAAAATCCACATCCTATGATGGAAAAAGTTGTAATCTTTTCATATCATAAAATAGATCCTTACATCATTAATACAATATAGGTTATATCATAAACTATTACTACCAAATCAGCAAAGGAGTTATCACATATAATGATAATTGGATCTATAAATTTCATAGATTATAGAGATCAGCATGAATTATAATATATATATATATAGGTGTGTGTGTCAATAATATAGTATCAATGAATATTTTTAATTTCAAAATTTTCAATTTTTAATTGACATAAATAATAGATAAATTTTTATAGATTTTAGAAAAAGTATTTAATTATATTAATCTAATTAATAAATATTCTATGAATGAATTTATTATTAAATATTTATTATTAATTATCAAATGTTTTTAAAATTTTTATAAATAAATATTCATATTATTGAAGGTTAAGAGTAAATTATTTTGAAATTATATTTTATATAATTGGAAATATAATTCTTATATAGAAATTATAAGTGCATTTTATAATGTTTTTATCATATCTAAAAATAAGGAATATTATAAAATCATATATAATATATTATGAATTTTTCATAGTAATTAATATTGAATGTTGTAATTGAAATACAATATTTTGAAAAATTATTTAAAAAAAATCAAATGTAGTTATGATAATTGATATGATAAATCGTTAAATAATATTAAATATTGGGTATCTATATTATATGAGTCTTTTATATAATAAATTTAGATTATTAAATTATTATATTACATTATTATATTATATTAAATTATAATTTCATATAATAGGAAAATATAAAGGATTTCATTCTGAGAATAAATAAAAAGTGTTTATATTCAGTTAATTATAGAATATACATAAAGCATGGGAAAATTAAAAATTACTTATAATTTATTTACTTATGAAGTGTTTATATATTGTTTATATCTTGTTTATATATTTGGATTGTACATTTATTGACCTCGTGCATTATTTTATTCATAGGTGTTATTATCTTTATTATGAATAAATTTATGATTTAGTTTAAAGAGGTATACTTCTTCTATAACATTTTATACATGAATTTAAGAAGTTAAATAAATGGTGTAATAATTTATTTTAGTTTTTTTTACCTTAACTTTGAATTTTAAGGTTTATTATATTGAACTAATAAATAAATTTTAGTTTTTACATATATGGTTTTGGAATTGTGATGGAATTGGCATATCTCTTGAGTAATGTGACCATTGGTAGAGGGACAACGGGTAAGACTTCTCATTAGCCAAGTGGCATATCCCCAGTTTAGAGTTAGGTATGTCATTTTGAAGTTTATAGGAATGTTCCATATTTATATATTATTATTTCTACTTTAGTAGAATACAATGTGATTTGGAGCATTGAATAGATCTCTCTATATAGACACCTTATAAATAATGAGAATAAGGCAATGATAATTGATATTCAGAATCAACCAATGTTCTTCTATTAGTGAAAGTATGACCATGAGATTTCAAAAATATTACATAAATTTTAAATATATCAATTCCTTCCCCTACGGGTATTTATCATAGATAACAGATGGGAAACAAAACATCAATGATATTGATATTCTATTAATGTTTTTTCTTATTTCTGAAAGAGTTTCCAAGCCTTCCTCCAAATCATAAAGTTGATTTTTAAATAAAAAAATAAATGTGATAAAACCATTTCAAAAACAATATATATATATTATTCTAACAATTTGAAGTAATTGAAAAATCAGCACCATTGGAATCTTGAAAAGGGATTCATTCAGACAAGTTCATCACTATAGGGAGAACCTTGTATTTTTATTAATAAGAAATATGGATCACTACAACTTATCAATGATTATTAGAAACATAGTAATATCACAATTATGATTAAGTAAAATTTCTTCCCAATTGATCATTATTTTGATAAAAATGAGTAGTTCGTCACTTTTAGAATATTGACCTTTATTATGGGTACAATCAAATTGTGGGTCAAAAGTGAAGACATGCCTAAGAAAACCTTATGTATGATGTGTAAACACTATGAATCTATTCAAAGGATATTTGTATTTATAAATTATCACACTATATTCATGGATATAATGAATATTGTCTATATATATCCAAACCTTAGTATCCTAGAGACAATGGTATCAATGTGAGAAGCCTGAGCGAGACCATGTTTTTCTTGCAAGGTAAGATGGCTTGGGAAGTTACTAAGGGAAGAAAGATGTGGAGCTAGTTTGTAAGAGGTACGTACAGTTTTAGTATAAGGAAAAATGATAGGAAGGCCTCCCCACTTTGGATATCTCTCTATAGGCACGTGTCCACCCTCCAACAGCAATCACAATGGATCGTTGGGCAGGGTGAGGCCAGCTTTTGGGAGTGCAAATACGGTATAAGAATTCTCAGATTTTTAGGCTGCCCGACACCAGATATATTAGTCAGAGAGGCCTCTATCCATCCTTACTTTCTCATGTCTATTCTCAGCCCATTCCAGGAGGTGTGTTTCTGTGACATCTTCATGGAAAGATCTATGGATAGGTGCGTGTTCTGGTGCTCCCCTTCTAGAAGGTTCTTAGAAAAGTTTTATAGGAATGGTATGTACAGGCATTAGGTTAGAAATCCTTGGGGAAAAGTTCTCCAGTGCAAATATAAACTAGCCATCATTAGCTTTCTTATCTAGAGGTTTTATTCCAACTCCATCCCAACAAAGTTGGCTATTAAAGACAAATGCTTTCCCCTTGCCTTGAGATGATTATATTGCTCTACCCCAAATGAGGAGACCTCCTTCCACCTATTCTTCCAAAGTGACTAGACATGCCACCTCTGGAACTCCCTTAGGGAGTTTATGGATTTTTTCGGGGGTGGTTTCTTATCTGGAAGAGTTTTTCCAGTGTTGGTTCAACTGGGCCTCCACCAAGCATGAGGAGGAGGGCTGGTCTATAAGGCCCCAGCTTTAAACCTTACTTAATCTTGAGTTATTACAAGATTAAACATTGAGGATCTTTTCAGGTTTAGAGTTTTAGAGAATTAGATAATGAAACTTGCATTACATTCCACATTTAAACAAATTGGTAACATAAAATACAGTATTCATTCTTCCCATCAACGGAAACATATTGAAAATAAAACACGGATTCTTTCTTGACACATCCTTGACACTGTCATCACATCTTGTACCTTTCCGTTGACCTGTGAAAAACATTTCAAAAACTTGGGATGAGCATAAAAAGCTCAGTAAGGGTTTTAAAAATATGGAAAGGAAACATGAGTTCATATATACATAAGAATTAAATCATACTTTACCCATAAAACATAGGCACTTTAACATACCTCATCAAACCATGAATAAATCATAGAAATAAAAAGGCATAAAGGTAACTTGAGGCATTCATAACATTCTTACGTAGGGAGTAACCCTCTTGGTTACATTTGGAATACCCATCACAGTATATTCCCTAAATCTCTTCAGAGAAACCATAACGTTACACTCCTTCGCATTACCCAATGCATTGGAGAGCTATATCGGGCTCACCCGCCCTTAGTTTATCACGGAACCAGCCATCATCATAACAATGCCCAAGAACCATAACATAAATGTATCACATAAAACATGCATAATAGAAATATAACATTTCCACATTTCAATCACAATATAACATTTTAGGATATTGAAATAATGAATCCATTAAAAACCCATTTTCAAAACCATTTAAAACATTTAATAAAGTGATTTTTGAATCAATGTTTTCTATACCACCTTGAAGATTTTAACATTTTAAACCATTAATATCCATATAAATAAACCCTTAAAACAATTTTGAAAAAATTTATATTAATAAGAACAAATCAATAAAACATTTAAAGCGATATTTTTGTTAAAGGGTTTTTACCAAAATTAGAGACACTTAAATACAATAATTGAGGAATAACATTTAACAATAAGATTATAATATCATGAGAATAAATGGATTCATGATATAATATTCCAAAGGACAGTATATACACCATATAAGAGTTAATTGGTTCATAACAACAATGAAGTCTCAATAGAGATGTAATATGTGATGAAATACCTTATAAAAAAGGTATCCTTAAATTAAGAATAAAACAATCTAAAAATTATGTGTGACAAATATAAATACACCCAATATAATTGGATATTAAGTTTAAAACAATAAAAGGTCATTCAAACATATTCAAAGGGTGACATATTCAATAACTACATGTTGAACCCAAAGAAATCGAAATTGGGTTAAAAAGTTCCCTCGGTAAAATTCGACAGCCTAACGGCGTCACTTCAAAAATTCAGAAAATGAGTTGATGAGAGATAAAAAGGGAATCCCATCACTTGGACATAAAATTTACATCAATCAGGATATAGAAGAACATATCCCAACATAATAGTATGTGAATTAAAAGACATAACAAACGAAGTCTTTTAAAAAGAGGAGGGTGAAAGGTTCCCTTACCGACTTGGGTAACTTTCGAAAAGTACACCCCATTGAAGAAGTGGCATAAAATGAATATGTAAATACCCCAAAATGGAATTTTATAACAAAAGGAGTGTAATAATGGGCATTAAATAAACCACTCAAAGGTAATTGTGGCAAATGTAGCATAAATCTCATGGGAATAAAAGTGAGATAAAAAATCTCTTACGAAAACTCGGTAGCCTAACAGCGCCACTAAAAACTTCCAAAATGGATTGATGAGAGGAAATAGGGTCTCTCATCACATCAACATAAAGTTTACAGAAATAGGAATACAAAAGAACATCCCCCAACATAACAAAGAGGAGCTTAAAAGATGTGACATAAAGGAGAGTACTTAAAAAGAAAGAGAGAGGTTAGATCTCTTACGAAAATTCGGCAGCCTAACGGCGCCACTCAAAACATAAAAAATGGACTGATGAGAAAGAATAGGGTCTCTCATCATATGAACATAAAAATTACAGTATGATTAATATAAAAGAACATCCCAATAACAATAAATATGAGCTTAGAAGGAATGACATAAAAGAGTGTACTTAAAAAGAAAGACAGGAGTAGGATCCCTTACCTCTTGTCCAACTTGTCTTGTTCGTTTCTTTATATTCCTGAATAATAAACATTGGTCAATTAATAATTTCCTAAGTACCTCCTTTAGATATTATTATTCTGTTAATATCACATATTATAGTGTTATAATAATTGTTTAATAATGTTAGTTCATATCAGACATTTTTGCCGATGTTTGGTACATGAGTCAAAAATGAACTTGTTTGAAAAACGATTTCCCATGTAGTTATAAGTAAATAATTTCCAGAATAGTATTAATGATTAAAATATCATATATATCCAGTAAATATTCATTTCATACTATTCCATATCATTTGGAGATAAAAAACGAAAAGCACCGTTCATGGAGACGGTAGGTCGTACGTACGCATGAACGCTACTTTCATTTTTTGTCATATTAATGGAATTAAAAAAAAGAGAGAGATATATATATGTTATAATTACAGTATTATATCCATAATTTTGATGTAATATATTAAATATATATCAATTATATATATGTACTTATAATATTACATAGCATTTGAGATAAGAAATGAAATGTACCGTTCATGGAGACGGTAAGCCGTACGTATGCATGAACGCTACTTCCATTTCTATTTCATATTTAATGGAAATAAAACATAATGATAGATAATAGTATTTTAATTACAGTATGGTATCATATATAATATCATTAAATATATCCTTTATACGTACCACATATGGTATTAACGAATCCAATCACTTTGAGGGGGCGGTGGTCCGCATTTCCTTAAATGAAGATATCGCGTTTACCCATAATGGAAACCATAAACGTATGCCCAAAAAGAAAAATACAGAAGCTTAAGTAAAACATAAACATATTATATATCATATATAAATATAGTGTCATCTTAATGGCCACCTTTGAAAGTTTTAAATGAATGTTGAACAATCATCGTTTCGGGAGGCCGAAATTCACCATTCACAGAAACAATATGTTCTTTAACCATTAGATGTAATTTTTTTAAAGTGTAGCTCTAATACTTCTTATAAAACCATCATAGTATATTTATGATACTGTAGTTGTTACAAAAGAAGTGAATAAAAAGAGTTTAGGGGGTTGGAGAAGCAAAATTAAACAAAAGGACTAAAGTGAAGACATTACCTTAAAATCGGGTAACTCCCTTTGGTTTGAGCTCAAAGGCTTCCTTGGGAAGACTTCTGCCCAATGTGAGGCTTAAAATAGTAATAGAGGGAAGTGTAGAGACAAAATGGGCAGAGTTTGGGCGAGCCAAAGGCATTGAGTGTGTGGGTAAGGAGGTGGAGGTGGAGGTCTTTTATAAGAGGAGAGGAGGGGAACTCTTGGAAGGTAAAGAAAAGTCACTTTATTTTAAAATGTTATTCAGATTTATGAGGTCCCACATAGATGTTTTTCGAGGGTAAGGTGATAAGGGTTTTAAATCCACTCATCCAATAGGTTTTTGACATGTTTAGTTCTTAGATATTACATTATCTCTCCATTTTATTTAAATCATTAAATAATGAGGTCATCGCTGCATCATCATGATGTCATAAATAATTTAATTTATTTAATGTCTAAAAATAATAAAACAAATACTATGATGTATAAAATCTTTTTATCTTCCCAATGAATATTTATAGTCAAAAATCGGATTTTTATAACCCCATATAAAAATTGTTTTAGTAAAACATTTCATGTTTGTCTCATTTTTACTTTAACATTAAATAAAAACATATTACTGTCATTTTCCAACCAAAGTGGCTTCATGGGGTCCCCAAGTTGACTCCTGGGTTATATTGGTCGGCCATGACACATCCAATGAGGTTAGGACATGTGTCAAGTTCATTTAATATTATTAAAACATTATTTTTACCTTAAACTACACTAAATACCTCTAATCGCGATTAAAAACTTAATAAGTTACTATTTACCAAAAAATTATTTTTATCCCATTGAACCACATTTTACTTCTTAATGACAACCATGTATGTCAGATTTTGGAAATTCAAAACACAAAGATGGAAAAATTTCATTTAAACGGAAAAATCAGTTTTTATAATTACCACTTAGTGGTTTTACTATTCATAAAAAATTGATGTTTTTCAGAAAAATCCCAAAAAATCACCCTAACCTATATTTGATATTTAGAATAAAAAAATGAAGTCTATTTTAAAAAATTAAAAACATATAAGTCACATTAATTAATTTAATAATTAATTCCCGTTGTTAGAGCAAATAGCGTGTTTTTATGAAACAATAAGTATCAAAAGATTGACACTAGTTTAAGTCTGATTTCAAAGTGAAATTAATCAACGACCACTATTGGATTTAATGGTAAAAATATATTCTTATTTTACTTTAAAACCAATTCAAAAGATAATATAATCATATAAATAAATTATATTAAAAAGAGGTTTTGAATTAAAATACAGCATTTTACACTATTCATTAAAAAAATGAACTTTATCGGAAAGATACCAAAAATTTACACAAAGTAAATTTTGATGTCCCAATTCATAAAAAGAGTTTTATTTGGTCCAATAGAATGTATAAGAGTAAAAAAACTATATTTAATGACGGTTCTCCATCAAAAGGCGATAAGTGAACCTTTAGTGAAAACTAGGGCATATACGCCTAAAATTGAATTCTTTCCGTATTTTAAGCCTTTATATTTTATTGGATAAATGTAAAAACATTTAAAAACATATATAATCATATTTTAGTTATTTCTATCCATTCTCGCCAATACAATGGCTATATGTTAACTACCATTTAAATTAATATTATTTTACTATTAGAGTGCAACGTAAGATTCCTAAGAAAATCGTTGTTGCGTATTGAGTACACCATCGAGCATAGCATCCACTTAAAAGTAATATTAACATTTTATTCACAAATTTGGATAAATATAAATATTTCATATTCTTTATTTACCTGGGGTGTTACATCATTCCCCCCTTTTGGGAATTGCCTCCTCGCAATTTTTAAAATTGAGCTTGGAAACATCCTTGAAAGTCCCACATCGGAACAAGAGTCGGTAAAACAATCACTTTAAAATAAAGGAAGATAAGTACAGAGGTCACCCTAGTTAACCCATATATAGAAAAACATGGACATGGAAGAAAAAGAAAAGGGTCATGTTCTTGAGGGAGAGTGATAGAAAATATGTTTAGGAGAAAGTTAACCACAAGAAAATCACAAACTTGTGATGGGTTAAACGGTATTCGATTCCCCAGTAGGAATAGTTAATAGACAACATTTTTTTAAGATACTTTTTCTTGAGGAATTTATTCATAATGAAACATAATCACTTATCATGTTGAATTTCAACTTTTACTAGAATCCTTAATCAAATTCATATTTTTTTCTAAAAGACGAGTATTTAGGGAGACTGGTTCGCATTAAGAGTACTATAATCAACTTCTAGAGAATCACCTAATCCACCAAAGAGAACTATATACATCCCATGTCTTTAGGATTTAACCAAAACCAAAAACAAAAAGGTTAGTACAAGGTCAGATAATCAAGAAAAGGATAACCCATTAAAAAGAAAATCTATGCTTCATCTCCAAACATTTTCCAACAAAACCCAAAGTTCAACGAGGACCATCCGATAAAAAATTTGTCCATAAAATTCTTCAAAGTAAACCAATCTAATATTGAAAACCAAATATTTGAAGGATTTAGTCACATAGTCTTCCAAGTTAAATTGTAACATTTATCTCCAAACAACATCTGTTGCTCCTAAAGTCTCGTATTGAAAAGTAATTTACCTAATCACATATCCTCCATGATAGGTTAATAAATTTCCATAGATAAACCAAAATCAACTTACTCTTAATTCATAAAATCATCTAACTAAAAAGAATCAGTCAAACTAACCAGGGACTTCACGTAGTCCAATGGTAGGTGATAAATACCAGTCACATTGTGGTTGTGGGTTCAATTGCCGCAGCTTTGTCCGACGCGACGGGTAGTCACACGGTCTGCGTGTTGTCCTTTTTCCAAAACTATATAATTCTCAAATCATTCCCAAAAAGAGATAAAATCATCAAAAATAACCATAAAATAATTTAACCTCAATTTTATCTCATTCCTTTCACTTCCATCATAACATATAATAACCCATAATTACCTCAAAAGTAAGGATCATATAATCTATAATGGTTACCTTTATAATTATTACCTGAACTTCCACATCTATTGGTCATCTCGTACATGATGCATTACAGAACATACCAAGGTTCAAGTGGTTGATCATGACTCCTTGATAGTTGGTTTAGAACAACCATGAGTTTCCTCATTGAATCCCCAATTTTATCTAGTATATTAAACAGAGAACCACCACAGTTTCCTTCAAACCTATTGTCTCTTTGGTGCCTTCTAGATCCATCCATTTACTAAAAACAGAAAGGTCAGGGTGAGTATATCAACATAACCATCATGTACTAATGAGTGAGATAAACACAAAGATATACGTACTAATTCACTTTATATAAAAACTATGACACTTTCTAAAATCCTAGCCAATATGGTAATGTCACTTATGCTTAAAGAATACCCTAACCTCTAAAGTTATCTATACCGACCATTGATTCCAACTATAAGGCACCAGCCTTAATCCTTACTTAATCATGAATTATTACAAGATTAAACATTGAGGATCTTTTCAGTTTTAGGGTTTTAGAGAATTATATCATGAAACTTGCATTAAATTCCACATTTAAACAAAGTGGTTACGTAATAGACAGTATTCATTCTTCCCATCAACGGAAACATATTGAAAATAAAACACGGATTCTTTCTTGACACATCCTTAACACTATCATCACATCATGTACCTTTCCCTTGACTTGTGAAAAAAATTTCAAAAACATGGGATGAGCATAAAAAGCTCAGTAAGGGTTATAAAAATATGGAAAGGAAACATGAGTTCATATATACATAATAATGAAATCATACTTTACCCACAAAACATAGGAACTTTAACATACCTCATCAAACCATGAATAAATCATAGAAATAAAAAGACATAAAGGTAACTTGAGGCATTCATAACATTCTTACGTAGGGAGAAACCCTCTTGGTTTCGGTTGGAATACCCATCATAGTATATTCCCTAAATATCTTGGTAGAAACCTTAACGTTACACACCTTCACGTTACCCAATGCATTGGAGAGCTATATCGGGCTCACCCGCCCTTAGTTTATCACGGAACCACCCGTCTTCATAACAATGCCCAAGAACCATAACATAAATGTATCACATAAAACACGCATAATGGAAATATAACATTTCCACATTTCAATCACAATATAACATTTTAGGATATTGAAATAATGAATCCATTGAAAAAACCATTTTCAAAACCATTTAAAACATTTAATAAAGAGATTTTTTAATCAAAGTTTCCCATACCACCTTGATGATTTTAACATTATAAACCATTAATATCAATATAAATAAATCCTTAAAACCATTTTGAAAACATGGATATTAATAAGAACAAATCATTAAAACATTTAAAGAGATATTTTGGTTAAAGGGTTTTTACCAAAATTAGAGACACTTGAATACAATAATTGAGGAATAACATTTAATCATAACTTTATAATATCATGAGAATAAATGGATTCATGATATAATATTACAAAGGACAGTATATACACCATATAAAAGTGAATTGGTTCATAACAACAATGAAGTCCCAATAGAGATGTAATATGTGATGAAATCCCTTATAAAGAAGGTATCCTTAAATTAAGGATAAATCAATCTCAAAATTATGTGTGACAAATATAAATACACACAATATAATTGGATATTATGTGTAAAACAATAAAATTTCATTCAAACATATTCAAAGGGTAACATATTCAATAACTACATGTTTAACCCAAAGAAATCGAAATTGGGTTAAAAAGTTCCCTTGGTAAAATTCGACAGCCTAAAGGCGTCACTTCAAAAATTCAGAAAATGAGTTAATGAGAGATAAAAGGGGAATCTCATCACTTGGACATAAAATTTACATCAATCCGGATATAGAAGAACATATCCCAACATAATAGTATGTCAATTAAAAGACATAACAAACGGAGTCTTTTAAAAAGAGGAGGGTGAAAGGTTTCCTTACCGACTTGGGTAACTTTCGACAAGTACACCCCATTGAAGAAGTGGCATACAATGAATATGTAAATACCCATAAATGGAATTTTATTACAAAATGAGTGTAATAATGGGTAGTAAATAAACCACTCAATGGAAATTGCGGAAAATGTAGCATAAATCTCACGGGAATAAAAGTGAGATGAAAAATCTCTTACGAAAACTCGGCAGCCTAACGGCGCCACTAAAAACTTCCAAAATGGATTGATGAGAGGAAATAGGGTCTCTCATCACATCAAAATAAAGATTACAGAATGAGGAATACAAAAGAACATCCCCCAACATAACAAATAGGATCTTAAAATAAGTGACATAAAGGAGAGTACTTAAAAAGAAAGAGAGAGGTCAGATCTCTTACGAAAATTCGGCAGCCTAACGGTGCCTCTCAAAACTTCAAAAATGGATTGATGAGAGAGAATAGGGTCTCTCATCATATGAACATAAAAATTACAGTATGAGTAATATAAAAGAACGTCCCAATAACAAGAAATATTAGCTTAGAAAAAATGACATAAAAGAGTGTACTTAAAAAGAAAGAGAGGAGTGGGATCCCTTACCTGAAGTCCAACTTGTCTTGTTCGTTTCTTTATATTCCTGAATAATAAACATTGTTCAATTAATAATTTCCTAAGTACCTCCTTTAGAGATTATTATTCAAATCATATCACATATTATAATGTTATAATAATTGTTTAATAATGTTAGTTCATATCAGACGATTTTGCCGATGTTTGGTACATGAGTCAAAAATGAACTTGTTTGAAAAACGATTCCCCATGTAGTTATAAGTAAATAATTTCCAGAATATTATTAATGATTAAAATATAATATATATCCAGTAAATATTCATTTCATACTATTCCATATCATTTGGAGATAAAAACCGAAAAGCACCGTTCATGGAGACGGTAGGTCATACGTACGCGTGAACGCTACTTTCATTTTTTGTCATATTAACAGAATTAAAACAAAATGAGAGGGATATATATATGTTATAATTCCAGAATTACATCCATAATTTTGATGTAATATATTAAATATATATCCATTATATATATGTACTTATAATATTACATAGCAATTTGAGATAACAAATGAAATGTACCGTTCATGGAGACGGTAAGCCGTACGTACGCATGAACGCTACTTCCATTTCTATTTCATATTTAATGGAATTAAAACATAATGATACATAATAGTATTTTAATTCCATTATGGTATCATATATAATATCATTAAATATATCCTTTATACGTACCACATATGGTATTAACGAATCCAATCACTTTGAGGGGGTGGTAGTCCGCACTTCCTTAAATGAAGATATCGCGTTTACCCATAATGGAAACCATAAAGGTATGCCCAAAAAGAAAAATACAGAAGCTTAAGTAAAACATAAACATATTATATATCATATATAAATATAGTGTCATCTTAATGGCCACCTTTGAAGGTGTTAAAAGAATGTTGAACAATCATTGTTTCGGGAGGCCGAAATTCGCCATTCACAGAAACAGTATGTTCTTTTACCATTAGATGTAGGTGTGTGAAAGTGTAGCTCGAATAATTCTTATACCCCATGTAAAAATTGTTTTAGTAAAACATTTCATGTTTGTCTCAATTTTACTTTAACTTTAAATAAAAAGATATTAATGTCAATTTCCAACCAAAGTGGCTTCATGGGGTCCCCAAGTTAACCCATGGGTTATCTTTGTCGGCCATGACACATCCAAAGAGGTTAGGATATGTGTCAAGTTCATTTCATATTATTAAAACATTATTTTTACCTTAAACTGCACTAATTACCTCTAATCGCGATTAAAAACTTAATAAGTTACTATTCACCAAAAAATTATTTTTATCCCATTGAACCACATTTTACTTCTTTATGACAACCATGTATGTCGGATTTTTGAAATTCAAAACAAAAAGATGGAAAAATTTCATTTAAACGGAAAAATCAGTTTTTATAAGTACCACTTAGTGGTTTTACTATTCATAAAAAATTGATGTTTTTCAGAAAAATCCCAAAAATTCACCCTAAGCTATAATTGATATTCCTAATTCAAAAATGAAGTCTATTTTACAAAATTCAAAACATATAAGTCAAATTAATTAATTTAATAATTAATTCCCGCTGTCAGAGCAAATAGCGTGTTTTTATGAAACAATAAGTATCAAAAGATTGTCACTAGTTTAAGTCTGATTTCAAAGTGAAATTAATTCCAACGACCACTATTGGATTTAATGGTAAAAATATATTCTAATTTCAATTTAAAACAAATTCAAAAGATAATCTAATCATATAAATAAATTAGATTAAAACGAGGTTTTGAATTAAAATACAACATTTTACACTATTCATTAAAAAATGAACTTCATCGGAAAGATACCAAAAATTTACACAAAGTAAATTTTGATGTACCAATTCATAAGAAGAGTTTTATTTGGTCCAATAGAATGTATAAGAGTAAAAAAACTATATTTAATGACGGTTCTCCATCAAAAGGCGATAAGTGAACCTTTAGTGAAAACTAAGGCATATACGCCTAAAATTGAATTCTTTCCATATTTTAAGCCTTTATCTTTTATTGGATAAATGTAAAAACATTTAAAAAAAATATAATAATATTTTAGTTATTTCTATCCATTCTCGCCAATACAATGGCTACATGTTAACTAACATTTAAAATAATATTATTTTACTATTTGAGTGCAACGTAAGATTCCTACGAAAATCATTGTTGCGTATTTGTTACGCCATCGAGCATAGAATCCCCTTAAAAGTAATATTAATATTTTATTCACAAATATGGATAAATATAAATATGTCATATCCTTTATTTACCTGGGGTGTTACATCCTTCCCCCCTTTTGGGAATTGCGTCCTCGCAATTTTTAAAATTGAGCTTGGAATCATCCTTGAAAGTCCCACATCCGAACAAGAGTCTGTAAAACAATCACTTTAAAATAAAGGAAGATAAGTACAGAGGTCACCCGAGTTAACCCATATGTAGAAAAACATGGAAATGGAAGAAAAATCAAAGGGTCACGTTCTTGAGGGAGAGTGATAGAAAACATGTTTAGGAGAAAGTTAACCACAAGAAAATCACAAACATGTGATGGGTTAAACGGTGTTCGATTCCCCAGTAGGAAAAGTTAATAGACAACATTTTTGTTTGAAGATACTTTTTCTTTAGGAATTTATTCATAAGGAAACATAATCACTTATCATGTTGACTTTCAACTTTTACTAGATTCCTTAATCAAACTCAGATTTTTTCCAAAAGATGAGTATTTAGGGAGACTTGTTCGCATTAAGAGTACTATAATCAACTTCTAGAGAATCACCTAATCCACCAAAGAGAACTATATACATCCCATGTATTTAGGATTTAACCAAAACCAAAACCAAAAAGTTTAGTACAAGGTCTGATAATCAAGAAAAGGATAACCCATTAAAAAGAAAATCTATGCTTAATCTCCAAAATTTGTCCAACAAAACCCAAAGTTCTACGAGGACCATCCGATAAACAATTTGTCCATAAAATTCTTCAAAGTAAACCAATATAAGATTGAAACCCAAAGATTTGAAGGATTTAGTTACATAGTCTTCCACGTTAAATGGTAACATTTATCTCCAAACAACACCAGTTGCTCCTAAAGTCACGTATTGAAAAGTAATTAACCTAATCACATATCCTCCATGATAGGTTAATAAATATCCATAGATAAACCAAAATCAACTTACTCTTAATTCATAAAATCATCTAACTAAAAATAATCAGTCAAACTAACCAAGGAATTCACGTAGTCCAATGGTAGGCGATAAATACCAGTCGCACTGTGGTTGTGGGTTCGATTGCCGCAGCTTTGTCCGACGCGACGGGTAGTCACACGGTCTGCGTGTTGTCCTTTTTCCAAAACTATATAATTCTAAAATCATTCCCCAAAAAGAGATAAAATCATCAAAAATAACCATAGCATAATTTAACCTCAATTTTATCTCATGCCTTTCAATTCCATCATAACATATAGTAACCCATAGTTACCTCAAAAGTAAGGATCATATAAACTCTAATGGATACCTTTATAATTATTACCTGAACTTCCACATCTATTGGTCATCTCGTACATGATGCATTATAGATCATACCAAGGTTCAAGTGGTTGATCATGACTCCTTGATAGTTGGTTTAGAACAACCATGAATTTCCTCATTGAATCCCCCATTTTATCTAGTATCTTAAACAGAGAACCACCACAGTTTCCTTCAAACCTATTGTCTCTTTGGTGCCTTCTAGATCCATCCATTTACTAAAAACAGAAAGGTCAGTGTGAGTATATCAACATAACCATCATGTACTAATGAGTGAGATAAAAACAAATATATACTTACTCATTCACTTTATCTAAAAACTATGACACTTTCTAAAATCCTAGCCAATATACTAATGTCACTTATGCTTAAAGAATACCCTAACCTCTAAAGTTATCTAAACCGACCTTTGATACCAACTATAAGGCCCCATCCTTAAACCTTACTTAATCTTGAGTTATTACAAGATTAAACATTGAGGATCTTTTCAGGTTTAGAGTTTTAGGGAATTAGATCATGAAACTTGCATTACATTCCACATTTAAACAAAGTGGTTACATAAAAGACAGTATTCATTCTTCCCATCAACGGAAACATATTGAAAATAAAACACGGATTCTTTCTTGACAAATCCTTGACACTATCATCACATCATGTACCTTTCCCATGACCTGTGAAAAACATTTCAAAAACATGGGATGAGCATAAAAAGCTCAGTAAGGGTTCTAAAAATATAGAAAGGAAACATGAGTTTATATATACATAAGAATGAAATCATACTTTACCCATAAAACATAGACACTTTAACATACCTCATCAAACCATGAATAAATCATAGAAATCAAAAGACATAAAGGTTACTTGAGGCATTAATAACATTCTTACGTTTGGAGTAACCCTCTTGGTTACGTTTGGAATACCAATCAGAGTATATTCCCTAAATCTCTTCGGAGAAACCTTAACGTTACACTCCTTCGCATTACCCAATGCATTGGAGAGCTATATCGGGCTCACCCGCCCTTAGTTTATCACGAAACCACCCGTCTTCATAACAATGCCCAAGAACCATAACATAACTGTATCACATAAAATACGCATAATGGAAATATAACATTTCCACATTTCAATCACAATATATCATTTTAGGATATTGAAATAATGAATCCATTAAAAAAACCATTTTCAAAACCATTTAAAACATTTAATAAAGAGATTTTTGAATCAAAGTTTACCATACCACCTTGAATATTTAAACATTTTAAACCATTAATATCCATATAAATAAATCCTTAAAACCATTTTGAAAACATGGATATTAATAAGAACAAATCATTAAAACATTTAAAGCGATATTTTGGTTAAAGTGTTTTTACCAAAATTAGAGACACTTGAATACAATAATTGAGGAATAACATTTAATCATAACATTATAATATCATGAGAATAAATGGATTCATGATATAATATTCCAAAGGACAGTATATAAACCATATAACAGTGAATTGGTGCATAACAACAATGAAGTCTCAATAGAGATGTAATATGTGATGAAATCCCTTATAAAGAAGGTATCCTTAAATTAAGGATAAATAAATCTCAAAATTATGTGTGAAAAATATAAATACACCCAATATAATTGGATATTAAGTGTAAAAAAATAAAAGGTCATTCAAAAATATTCAAATGGTGACATATTCAATAACTACATGTTGAACCCAAAGAAATCGAAATTGGGTTAAAAAGTTCCCTTTGTAAAATTTGACAGCATAACGGCGTCACTTCAAAATTTCAGAAAATGAGTTTATGAGAGATAAAAAGGGAATCTAATCACTTGGACATAAAATTTAAATCAATCAGGATATAGAAGAACATATCCCAACATAATAGTATGTGAATTAAAAGACATAAAAAATGAAGTATTTTAAAAAGAGGAGGGTGAAAGGTTCCCTTATCGACTTGGGTAACTTTCGAAAAGTACACCCCATTGAAGAAGTGTCATACAATGAATATGTAAATAACCATAAATGTAATTTTATTACAGAAGGAGTGTAATAATGGGCAGTAAATAAACCACTCAAATTAAATTGTGGCAAATGTAGAATAAATCTCACGGGAATAAAAGTGAGATGAAAAATCTCTTACGAAAACTCGGCAGCCTAACGGCCCCACTAAAAACATCTAAAATGGATTGATGAGAGGAAATAGGGTCTCTCATCACATAAAAATAAAGTTTTCAGAAAGAGGAATATAAAATAACATCCCCCAACATAACAAAGATGAGCTTAAAAGAAGTGACATAAAGGAGAGTACTTAAAAAGAAAGAGAGAGGTTAGATCTCTTATGAAAATTCGGCAGCCTAACGGCACCACTCAAAACATCCAAAATGGATTGATGAGAGAGAATAGGGTATCTCATCATATGAACATAAAAATTACAGTAAGAGTAATATAAAATAATATCCCAATAACAAGAAATATGATCTTAGAAGGAATGACATAAAAGAGTGTACTTAAAAAGAAAGAGAGGAGTAGGATCCCTTACCTCAAGTACAACTTGTCTTGTTCGTTTCTTTATATTCCTGAATAATAAACATCGGTAAATTAATAATTGCCTAAGTACCTTCTTTAGAGATTATTATTCAGTTTATATCACATATTATAAAGTTATAATAATTTTTTAATAATGTTAGTTCATATCAGACGTTTTTGTCGATGTTTGGTACATGAGTCAAAAATGAACTTGTTTGAAAAATGATTGCCCATGTAGTTATAAGTAAATAATTTCCAGAATAGTATTAATGAATAAAATATCATATATATCCAGTAAATATTAATTTCATACTATTCCATATCATTTGGAGATAAAAAACGAAAAGCACCATTCATGGAGACGGTAGGCTTTTCGTACGCATGAACACTACTTTCATTTTTTTGTCATATTAATGGAATTAAAACAAAATGAGAGAGATATATATATATGTTATAATTCCAGAATGATATACATAATTTTGATGTAATAAATTACATATATATCCATTATATATATGTACATATAATATTACATAACATTTTGAGATAAGAAATGAAATGTACCGTTCATGGAGACGGTAAGCCGTACGTACGCATGAACGCTACTTCCAATTCTATTTCATATTTAATGGAATTAAAACATAATGATACATAATAGTATTTTAATTTCAGTTTGGTATCATATATAATATCATTAAATATATCCTTTATACGTACCACATATGGTATTAACGAATCCAATCACTTTGAGGGGGCGGTAGTCCGCACTTCCTTAAATGAAGATATCGCGTTTACCCATAATGGAAACCATAAAGGTATGCACAAAAAGAAAAATACGGAAGCTTAAGTAAATCATAAACATATTATATATCATATATAAATATAGTGTCATCTTAATGGCCAACATTGAAGGTGTTAAAACAATGTTGAACAATCATCGTTTCGGGAGGCCGAAATTCGCCATCCACGGAAACAGTATGTTCTTTAACCATTAGATGTAGGTGTGTGAAAGTGTAGCTCGAATCCTTCTTATCACACCATCCTAGTATATTTATGATACTGGATTTGTTACAAAAGAAATGAATAAAAAGAGTTTAGGGGGTTGGAGAAGCAAAATAAAACAAAAGGACTCAAGTGAAGACATTACCTTAAAATCGGGTAACTCACTTTGGTTTGAGCTCAAAGGATTCCTTGGGAAGACTTCTGCCCAATGTAAGGCTTCAAAGAGTAATAGAGGGAAGTGGAGAGACACAATGGGCAGAGGTTGGCCGAGACAAAGGCTTTGGGAGTGTGGGTAAGGAGGTAGAGTTGGGGGCCTTTTATAAGAGGAGAGGAGGGGCACTGTTGGAAGATAAAGAAAAGTCACTTTATTTTAAAATGGTATTTGGATTTAAAAGGTCCCACATAGATTTGTTTCGAGGATAAGGTGATAAGGGTTTGAAATACACTCATCCAATAGTTTTTTGACATGTTTAGGTCTTAGATATTACATTACCTTTCCATTATATTTAAATCATTAAATAATGAGGTCATCACTGCATCATCATGATGTCATAAATAATTTAATTTATTTAATGTTTAAAAATTATAAAACAAATACTATGATGTAGGAAATAATTTTATCTTTCCAATTAATATTTATAGTCAAAAATATGATTTGTATAACCCCATGTAAAAATTTATTTAGTAAAACATTTCATGTTTGTCTCATTTTTACTTTAACTTTAAATAAAAAGATATTAATGTCATTTTCCAACCAAAGTGGCCTCATGGGGTCCCCAAGTTGACCCATGGGTTATCTGGGTCGGCCATGACACATCAAATGAGGTTAGGACATGTGTAAAGTTCATTTAATATTATTAAAACATTATTTTTACCTTAAACTACACTAATTACCTCTAATCGCGATTAAAAACTTAATAAGTTACTATTCACCAAAAAATTCTTTTTATCCCATTGAACCACATTTTACTTCTTAATGACAACCATGTATGTCGGATTTTTGAAATTCAAAACACAAAGATGGAAAATTTTCATTTAAATGGAAAAATCAGTTTTTATAAGTACCACTTAGTGGTTTTACTATTCATAAAAAAATGATGTTTTTTAGAAAAATCCCAAAATTTCACACTAAGCTATATCTGATATTCCGAATTCAAAAATGAAGTCTATTTTACAAAATTCAAAACATATAAGTCACATTAATTAATTTAATAACTAATTCCCGATGTCAGAGAAAATAGCGTGTCTTTATGAAACTATAAGTATCAAAAGTTTGACACTATTTTATGTCTGATTTCAAAGTGAAATTAATTCCAACGACCATTATTGGATTTAATGGTAAAAATATATTATAATTTCACTTTAAAACCAATTCAAAAGATAATCTAATAATATAAATAAATTATATTAAAAAGAGGTTTTGAATTAAAATACAACATTATACACTATTCATTAACAAAATGAACTTTATCAGAAAGATACAATAAATTTACACAAAATAAATTTTGATTTCCCAATTCTAAAGGAGAGTTTTTTTTGGTCCAATAGAATGTATAAGAGTGAAAAAAACTATATTTAATGACGATTCTCCATTAAAAGGCGATAAGTGAACCTTTAGTGAGAACTAGGGCATATATGCCTAAAATTGAATTCTTTCCATATTTTAAGCCTTTATCTTTTATTGGATAAATTTAAAAACATTTAAAAACATATATAATCATATTTTAGTTATTTCTATCCATTCTCGCCAATACAATGGCTACAAGTTAACTACCATTTAAAATAATATTATTTTACTATTAGAGTGCAACGTAAGATTCATAAGAAACTCGTTGTTGCGTATTGGGTACGCCATCGAGCATAGCATCCCTTTAAAAGTAATATTAATATTTTATTCAAAATATGGATAAATATAAAGATGTCATATTCATTATTTACCTGGGGAGTTACATGGTCAATCCTTATTGTAGTGGGATTTTGGTGTCTTTGGCAGGATCGTAACCAATCTCGACACTCTTGGCTTCATCCCTCCCTTCATGGCCTACTTCTCCAAAAAATGTATCTCATTAAAGATCTGGCCTCTCTCTATAAACATCATTCATCCGCGCCCTCCTTACGTAGACATATCAACAACGCGTGCCCCGGGCTCCCCAGCCCCTCCAAGGTCCCGCTCCTGGGTGATATGGCATCCCACTTCTAGCATGATTAAATTGGTCACAAATGGGGCCTATGTTCAAGGGGTATAAGGGGAGGAGGAACTATTCGAGACCCTTCCGGATTAGACAATATTGCTTTCAACACCTTCTATGGGAGGGGGACTCCCCTGTGGCGGAGGCTAAGGCGATGCACACCAGACTTGAAATCATTCTTTCAAATTCTCTCCCCCTCACTATAGTGGAGACTGACTCTAAAATCATTTGGTGATCCCTTCAGGGGAACATTTACCCCCCTATGGATGATCACCTACCTCATTCGCAAAGGCAAGGTGATTCATTCCAGTATTACTAAGGTCCTTCATATGTGGTGGGAGGGGAACCATTTGTCTAATTTTTTGGCTTCTAGTGCATCCCAATACCACCCTCTCTTGATTTTCCCCTCCCTCATGTCTCTTCCATCAACTAGTGTGGATATAGTGATCAATGACACCCTCAGACTGCACTATTATAGGTCCCCTTGATTGTAGTATTTGTTTTTTGACTATGTCTTTTTGACAATGTTTATGATTTTCATGATGTAATAAAAACATATATTTGATTGTGAGGAAAAAAAATTACACCATGAGGGACCAAATAGTTTAGTACTCCTAGTAATCTAGATACACACTTGAATATCAAATTATATTTTAAAATATACATTTCAACAGAGTATTTCTTTTGGAAAACCATTATTTTATCTAATATATCCACAAATATTAATCATATTATTCATCATAGAATCATGGGGAGTGAAATGAAAATAAATAGTGATATCAAATGCTCTCTAAGGTTTATGTTTAATAGGTAATGCCTAATCCTAATACCAAATCAATTTTTTCAAATAAGTCATAATAATTAGTTTATGGGATATGTAATTCTATTCCCACCCATCAATTAATAATTCCAATGCATTCATCATATTAATAAAGAAACAACATAATAAATAACACTTAAACTCTATAACTATCCATATTGGAAGAACATTCATAAAAACTATCAATACCTTCCCCAGTAATACAGATCACAAACCATCTATAGAATTAAAATTATGGAATTATTACAACATATCCACAATGTATCATAATTAATATAAACTCTTGTCTAATATTATGATTAAAAATACTTTATACAAATAATGAATATCATTCTTGATGAAAATACACTTTTCACTTTGAAATCGACTTTCAATTTTCTTTCAGAATATTTGGGAAAAAAATTTATTTCTGAAGAATCATAGAAACATTTAATGGATTATAACAATTATATAGTGGACTCTATGGTGGGAAATTATGTTCTTACTTAATAAATTTAAATAAATATTCCTTTCTTGATTTTTTAAAAGGCTCAAAGGTAAAACATTTGAAAAAAATAGAAGATGATTACATTTAACACATTTAGTTAAAATTAAAACATGTGTAAAATGTATTTACTAAAAAATTGGATAATAATTAAAATATTCATTAAAACATATTGTAGAAAATATGGACATTGAAGAAAATTATTTCCACCTGAGTAGAAAAATAAAAATAGTTTTCTTAGAAGTCATTATCTCAGTATCTGGAGTACTTAAGGAGATTAAAATTGAAGGTGAAATCATAATTTCCAAAAATAAATATAATATAATAATAGATATTCAGTTTAATATAGAAATTTAAAATATAACTCAACCAAATATTTAAACATAAACAACCCTAAATATTGATGAGATTGTAAAATAAACCCTTACACATTAGTAACTATTCAAATGTAATCCCCATGACAAAATTACATCAAATGAACCATAAATTAGCATGAGCGTCAAGATATTAATGATATATCATGTTATAATATTAGTAAAAATACCTTATAAATATAAATAGTTTCCTAATATCAAATATGTTTCAATGAAATAAAATTGAGACAATGAACCCTTACATAAGGTCTGACTTCCTTCATATGTATTTATGTTTCCAGAATAAAGATTAAAAAATTAATATAAATATTTTAAAAAACCATAAAAATAAATATAATATAATATATGATTTACTTATAACCTTTTATCACTTGTTTATTAAAAATTCATTATTAAAATTAGTGTTTACGGTTATAACTACATTACTTTTCATGTATTTTTATGTTTTGTAGTGTAGGCCTTTGTACTTTGATCATAAATACAGCGTCCAAGAAATATAAATAAGAATATAATGTTTGTATATATTAATTATATAAATATTTATGATCATCTAAAAATGTATGGTATAGAAAAAATAATTATATCATTCAGGGGGATGGTAGGAAATACATACGCATGGATGTTTTCTCCACATATCAAAGGATGGAATGAATGATTGGAAAATAATAATTCAACTGTATAGTATCATTTTTATTATATATATATATTATACATTTGTAACATCTTTGCATGGTTGACCACCAATATAGTAGCTGGACTAGTGGGTAAGATGGCCTTTAGTGCAGCTCACCATATGTGAGATGTTGTCGACTAGCAGTAAGGGTCTATGGTGGTGATAGTGGGGAGACTATACCCTCATGATTAGTGTAGCAGAATAGTATATCAAAAAATAAATTATAGAGAGTAGTAGAATCATTATTAAATGAAATATAGAGGATAAAAATAAAAATATTAATTGAAAAAAAGGAGGCCAATACCAAATTAGAACAATCCAATCATGTACACATGAGGAAAAATAATTAAACAATGGATATATAGTTGAAATAATTATACAGTGTACTAGATGAATAAATAAGTATATAAAATCTCTAAAGGTCATATCCATGATCATCATGAGCACCAATTTATTCTTGTTATCCTAACTTCTATGTAAAAGAAAACCAGTACATGAAATACTCCATGGTCCAAAAAACAAGATATCTACTTTGGTACCCTAGTGCAATGAATGCCCAAGAATATTGTGATATGAAAATACAAATAGGTTTCCACCCATGTTTTCCAAAATTTAATCTAGTATGTGAATATAATGTAAATTAGTGTACATGAAATATCAATAAATAAACAAAACTATGAAAATAAATACCAGCCTACTCAGGCTCTTAATTGACACCTGGCATCACTAGACACCTTAGATCATGGATGGAATAAGATTTTTTGCTAATATATTTATATATATATAGTTTTATATAATTCATTTACCTATATTAACCAATCATGTGGGGATGTTTGTTTCCATATACCTAGAATACCAGGTGCTAGCAGAAATAGGGCATAACCTAGTCATCCCTAACCAGCCTAAAGAAGCCTATAAGCTCAAGCAATATGGTGAAAACCATACATCTCTCAATGAGTTAGAGATATCACAGTAGTCATTTAAGTTTTTTTATGTTCCATCATGCCCAATCTCAAAACATTGTTCAGTGTGCTATTGTTCCTACACTCACTCATGGACATGGTGGATGATTCACAGCACACAATAGTATCAATGGTATGGGATGTTTTGCACAACAACTGATGTAAGTGAGCATGATATTGCTATGATCAATAAAACCCTCATCATAATTAAACATCCTATATCAATCTATACTCATATTTATAAAATTATCCATGAAGCATCACCTCTAATAATTGTCATCGGTGAGGCCCAATCATAATGGAGTTTATCAATTTTATAACAATTTCCACAATCCATGATTATTTAATTATAAGAAGTGGTATTGAAAAACAACCCAATTAAATTCCATTTCAATTAAACCATTTAATAAATTCTATTAATACCAGAAATCATAAACAATGTATTCAAATTAATGCATTACCTTTAACAAATCGCAATGTTACAATTCATTTTACCAGACTCAAAATTTACTTAAAAGGTACCATGGTCAAATGGCTAGTTTCCTACACAATAAATCCCCATGAAATAAAAATATACAATAAATTATATGGTTATCAGTTATTTAGTAATTTAGATAGGTGTCGGCCAATTCATTCGATTTATAGGATGGGACAAGAACTTAAAAGGTTCTTGGGATCATTAGAGATATATACAGATGGAGGAAAACTACATTTAAAGTCAATAGGGGAGGTCACGTATAAAAAATTTCATGTATATATATACAATGAATGGAATAAGAAAACACAAATTCCATAAGGCCAAGAAAAATGCAATTCACTAAACAATACATCTTAATTTTGAAGATTATTCACCTCATCTGAGGGGATTAATTATAAAACATTACATTGTTTACCAAAAAATTCACTGAGTAAAATTTAAGCATCACATTCCAGAATCTAAAATCAATTCCTCATTAGATGAATTTTATAAAGCTTCCACACATGTTCATATAATTACAAGGTTCAACATACCATTTACAAGGTTCCATTATAATCTAGTTCATTCCCTACAAGGGGAATGTCCATTATTAGTCCAATACAAACACATAGAAGGAAAACTATTTTTTTAATAATTTATCTCTATAAGATGAAATCAAGTTAGCACACCAATGGGGTGACTGTGTTTGAGGTTGGAATCCAAAATTTACCTAACAACAATCAATAAATGTCTATGGAGGTGTGTATAAAGTTTAACATGAATAACTCAATTTTAAGGAAATGTGTGGAAAATGAAGAATTTTAAAACAATTAAAATGTTTATATTTTCATAGAAAATTGTGAAAAGATACATATATCACCTACGTTGTGCTTATGATTCTTTACATATCCAATATCAAGGTCTGATTCAGTTCTGTTTGGTTGAAATCAATGAAATAGAAAGTTTCCATGAAAATAGGGGAAAAGAGATGGAATAAAGAGAATAATACATATTGTAAGAGACCCTTACAAACATAGAATTATAATTTTAGAGATTACTGGTGTGGATCTATAGATATTGAGGACATTCTTTTCAGACAATGGAAAGATGCGATCTTGAATATCCAAAAAGAGGGAGGATGAAGAACCCACAATGCATTGGAGGAGGATCTACATGGTTGGAGAGGGATAATGAAGAATGAAATGTAGATTTAACCTCATTAAGGAAAAAATGGTAATTTCACCCTCAAGACTGTGTTGAATGGTTTGGCTGTAGAGTTTGAAAAACTATGCACTTATCATACAACTCCCAAATCTTAGGAACCCTACATCGCAAACTAGTCCCGCATGGTTTCCCCAAAATTATGCACCAATAAGGTGTGGAATAGTGTGATAATAATTACTATTTAGCAGAAACCATGTATAATTGTCACAAATTTGAGTTAAACATTGTGCAACCCATGAGACCCTGGCTGCTCCTATGGTTTAGGTTATACAATTTATTATTAGGGCCACTCAGTTTCAGACAAACCATGCACCCCAAATAGATCTTCTTGATTTTGAGGTCACATAGCCTGATGCATCCAAATAATGATTTAGCATGCATAGAACTATCATGACTTTAAATTTTTATAAAAATAGAATATTGATGTCTTCAGACTTTCAGAATTGTGTTCCAATACTCGGTTTAAAGAACGACATGTCCACCTAATGCCAAAATTCGAATTTCATTGGAATTATTTAATGGATCATAACTTATGACATTAAAACCTCATTACCATAGATTTTATCATCCGTGAGAATCCACCAGGGAAAAAACACATCAAAAAACATAAAATGGTCATGAAGTCCCATTCGAATGGTTGAGTTTCATTTCCAAATGTCAAACATACAAACAATCATCTCTTATGCTTATGAAACTTAAACCATTGAAACCCAATCCATCCATAATTTTACATCTTTAAATTGAAACAATGATTACCTGAGCCCATTTATCTATGTAAATGATCGTTTCATCAAATATTTAAAAATCTACATAATGATTCATCCCACCATTTTTAAGAACATCAGAAGGGGAAAATACTATGCCACAATGCATCCACCATCGTAACATCGAATAATACATTCCTTAAGAGTTCCAACATTGATTCGAGTGTGTTTTGTTTTACTGGGAAAACCTGCTTATTACTTAGGCCATAACAAGGACCTTACTATAATGAAATGGCTAAATCCTGATCAACCTAACTATATCTGGTTGTACAATATTTTCTTGAAAGAATCATCTGATCATTAAACTACACCTACCTTAACCTAATTGAATGCTCAAATAAGATCATGTTGACTGTACACATTGAACTAGAAGATAACAAGTGGATCCAATCCATCCAAAAAATATAAAATTCCAGGATTAGGTGGCTTGAGTAATTCAAACTGAGCCACAATTAATTCTTCCAAGGAATCTATAGTTTATCACCAACACACTCCTCAAAGTCAATACCTAACATTTGGTGATGTTCCATGATCAAAACATCACCTAATAATTTTATATTTTGTGCCTCAACATGAGCAAGGGTGCATCCCAGATCTGGAATACTGAAATAATTACCCATTGAACAGCACTTTTGAGACTGACTACATGTCTGGGTTTACCGCCGAATCTATAAAATGGAGTCCATTTAACTAACCAAAATTATTCCCTAATCCATGTTTACATGTGACACATTAGTACAAGTCCAAGACGTCCACATCAGATTATTGATTGAGCCTAGAGTGGCATCTTCTTAGAGGTCATGTCAGAGAAAAAATGACTAGTGTTCAAGAGTTTTTTCAAGGTGTTCTTACCCAAACACCCTAGTATCATGCAAGACTAACCATACCTTGATAAAAACCTTGTTTCCAACACACAAATTTGATAAATCCTAATTAAATAAACAAAATAAAATTTTGAACTTTAGATCTGTGTATAATATATGCTCTCTTAGTGAATCATTGATGATGTTATTATAGGAGACAAGCTCGTCTCTAAGAATAATACACTAAGATGCTGTCAAAATTTTCTACGATTATTTGGGAAACATCCGTCACTTAAAATATGAAGTGATATGTATGATATCAAAACTACCAGATGAAACTACTATAAGGAAGTGGAGTCAAACCACTACTTGTATATATATTGGATGAGTCTTGGATTCACCTTCAGATGTGTAATCATTAATTGGTCATATTACTTTACCACTCGAGGTTCCCCATGATATATCTAGCTTAACCACATATTTAAACCCAATTATAATAGTGTTTCCCAATGTTCAAATACCCATCCAACGAAATTGATGTCTTGCTTCTATGCAATCACTTACATGATTAAACACATGTAAGCCTCTAGGGAATTGAAGCCAGACCGACCATTTCCTTTAGTTTTATTTGGTTGTGTTCCTTCTACATGGAAGGACAGATTTGCTATAACTGAAATTATTCTCCCCTCCATTGGAGTGTCCTAGTCATTGAATGAAGAGACAGACCAGCCACTCATAAGTGTGATAAGTCAGATTCACCCTAAACACACACATGAAAATTCTCCAAGCCACTATCAGAAATGTCATAGAATTTGGCATGAAATCCTAAACCGATATACCAGCATGTCAGAACAACCAATACACCTGGAATTAATTCCTGAGAATTATGAATAATTTGAATATTTATTCCTAGGTCACTATACTCTATATATGACCTGAGAACATACTCAACAGGTCATGGATCAATGATTCAACCAAACACTACAGGTTCATTACACCATTTACAAACATTACGGTTACTATGTAACTGAACGTACTCAACGTCAAGGTTTTAGAAGTAAGATGACACACCCTTGATATTTTCTATAGTATTTCTTCCATATAAATTCAAGCATCAGGTGGTTAGTAATAGAGATATATACTAGGGTCATATTGTTTCATTTGACCATAATCTGCGATGGTGATGTACTAAGTAATCCATCAAAATGAAAGATGAATGTGTCATAAGACCTAATAAGTTTCTAATGATTCCCTAGGCATGTCATAACTACTTATGTGGATATTTACCATATGCTCATTCCTGTAATAATGGTCAAAGATAACAAGACCACCCTTCAATCCAAGGGTTTAATTTTGAAGATAAGATTCATAATAATGAAAAAAACACTTGAATGATACCATACCTTAGAAAACTCCCAAAATTTAGAAAGGTATTTTCTATTTTATGGGTGATACATACTTCGATCTGGCCCCCTATAGAAGACAAGGCATCGGCCCTGTCACTAGTTTATTCAATGAATATTTTGTTAGGCCATAGGGATATCATTTAGCCCTTTATAAAATATTGAAAAACTTATGGAAAATGATCAGATTTCCTTTCCAAGGAAAATTGAACAAGTCTTTAAACTTCCCTTAAACGAGGGTTTAAACAAAGGACACCTATTGTGGTTCCATTTTAAAAACATTACATTGATTCAAATTAAATATTTTAAAATGAAAAAAATAACTTAGAATATCAAGTATCTATTATAAAAGATAATCACTTAGTAAAAGATAATGTGAACTACGAGGGTTCCTCTAAGACAACTTGGGTTCATCCGAGTGAAAGACAATAAAAATATCTTAATTATTATGTTTTAAAACACTGGTAGAGTGTTATATCATAATAAAAATGCCCCAAATGACCTACTGTGTTCCATTTGTGTATTTATGATGTTAAATAATCCATTAAATATGAAAATGAAATAGTCTATAAATTTATAACCATTTTAAAATATATCTTGTTTATATGAAATGGTTTGATTATATGGTTTTCCATCTCTATATCCATAAATCATCCATACAATTTATAGACCATAGTCTAGATCTGATTTAACTGAAACCAATTCACATTGAAATATTAAATTTTGAAGGCTTTAATTTTAACATAATTATCTAAATAAAAATAAAATATGAATGATGGTTCATGAACAGGGGTTACCTTTTCCCAATTATAAGGCACTAATACATCTTCAAACTGAAAAAGAGATACTGTTTAATAGAAACCAATTATATTCATAAAAAAAAGACAAATTATATATTTTAATAATAAATATGAATGTTATCATACGTAGTAAACATAGAGAAACAAGAAAATAACCCTAGAAGAATGAAACGCAGGGAAGGCACGCTATCGAAGAAAACACGACATAACACTTAAGGCACAAAACACAAATCAACATACAACCTACAAATTAAACTAAATATATTGGAATATTTATGGAATTTGAATAATATTTTCCTAAATTATTTTGGTTCAATCCCTTGTGATGCTAATTTTTCTCTTAATCGTTGCAATTTATTTGAATTACCTTCTTCAAGTGTTTTTGTTAAAAACTAAGTTAAACTTATAGAAAATTATAAATTGAAAATATGGAAAATATTGAATCCATTTGTCCAAATACCAACCACATAATTGGAAAAAAATAATTTAAAATTAACCCTTTATATGACAAGAGAATGAAGGGTTTTAAAGTAAAAAATGTTCAAATCTTTTGTATGTTTTTATATGAAATTTCAATGTGAAATTGATCCCAATGACATTCAATTGAGTAAATTAATTATAATTGATTTTAATATATTTCAATTCCAATTAAAAATATAATTTAACATTTTAATAAAATTATATCAATTTTTTTGAATTACAATTTTGTATATTTCACTATTTATAAAAAAATGATACTTTTCAGAAAAACACAAAATTAAACCTAAAATAATTTTAATTATTTTATTTGAAAAATAAATCAAATTTTGAAATGTAACATTTATAAATCATCCAAAATTTAGATTTAAATTGGTTAATAAAAGTGATATAAAACTACTTGTATAAAATTATTGGGTGATTATGTGTAATATTGGGTTTGTTCATATATTATGCCTAACAAATACATCATACGAATGAAAAAATATTTTACTAAATGTATAAAATATATAATTAATTAATATCATTCAACAATAATTATTAATTTAATTTATGAGGATAAAATTTAATTGTGATCATAAAAGTATTTTTTACAAAATAAATCCATTTATATTCAATTGGTTCTCATATTAATTTAGAATTTATTTGTAAAAAATTATCTCCACCATTTATTTTAATAATTTAGTTAATTATATTCATAACCCCCAACTTTAATACCATTTTATATATTATTATATTAATTAATAATATTTTTAATAATATATTAGTGTTTTGTAAAACTCTGTCTTGCATTTTACGAATGGCATCGATAGAATTTATTCTTACATGTCATGTAAGATATCCATAGTATTCTATGTAGAGTAAGATAAAATTTATTTAGAGTTTAGTTCGTGATTAAGTTGATGTTTCCTCAAACACAATGAAAACTTAGTTCCCTAATATAAAATAAACTATTTTTAGTGTTTTGTGAAATGACAAATATCAAATTGATTAAATTAATTTGAAAAAAATATTTCCATTAATCTCAGGGTGTTAAATTCTCAACCTACTTCTGGCCTGTGAGGGTCCCCAGTGACTGAGATCTTGTTAGAGTTGTATAAATGGGTTCTTTTCAATGTTATGTCATTTGGAGTTAGTATTCATGTGGTGGTTGGTATCTGAACATTATCTAAACAATGTCAAGTTCTTTGTGAGTTCAGTGTGAAAATAATTAACACTAATAACCTTTTTATAAGCACGATGACATCATTATAGTTTATAGCTATGTTTGGTGCATGAATAATATAGTGGTCAACTGTTATCCCTATTGTTAAACTTGTATCAAATCATTGAGATGTTATCTAACCCTTATTGGTTCACTCTAACAAAATAAGGGTTCTAATCATGGCTTAACCGGCATTTAAGTGGAGGTAGTGTAATTATGTTCCCAATACATTAGTTGGAATTATCCTTATTGGGTTTTGGGTGATGAGGGGATGTTTTAATGTCTTTGTTGGTACGTGTTCTCACCAAGAAATCTAAGGTAGTTTCTAACCACTTGTACATATTATATATATTTATCACAGCATGGATGGTAATCTCCATTAGATTGGATGATAAAAATTTTATATGGGTTATACCATGAGTGCTTGAAAATATACCTTAGGGTTTTACAATATGCATATGATCCTTGAGTATTAGGATAATAAGACAGGGTCTATGACTAAATATTTAATCTATTTAATAATTTTAACTCTCCATGTGTATGATTGTGTATTGGTAATATTATATAGTTTTAATAACAAAAAATGAATTATATATATATATAACTCTTGATGGGAATGATGTATCATGTTGGAGTTTGAGACATTTCAAGGAATAGAGTTTTGACGTAGTATGTTGAACCATTCACAAGGTGGTTGAACCATGTTTAAGTACAAAAATAATTATGTGGGAATCATGTGGTTTTAATGATCATTTTTTAGTGTATTGTTTTCAAAATTGCGGCTTAGGTAGAGACTCTGAAGGAGTTGGTTAGAAGATGAGGTTGTGAATTAATAAAACCTCACCTATAATGTATATCAAAGGATATATTGGAAGTGATTTCAAAAATAATTGTACCCTAGTTGTGAAAAAATGTTGAAAATTCACCTAAGGACTTCCGTATTTTTATTTTTGGATAAACCATAACATTATAAATGTTTATGAAACTAGGAAACATTTTATTATAGTAAATTTTTTCCATGGAGTTCCATGGGATTTCAACTGAGTAGTGTGAATATATTTGTAATAGTATGAAATATATATCATATTCCATAAAATAAAACCATTTTGGAATCCATTTCTCTAATGTCAATTTTTAGAAGACACAAAATTCAATTTAATATTAATCCTACAAATGTGATGAAAAAGAAGGGTTTTAATGTGATAATGTTCAGAAGTATATGATGTTTATATATATAAAAATAAATATGAATATGATTAACATAATATAAATTGGATTAATTTATATAAAATTAAAATAATTTTTACCATTTAAAAATATAATATAACATTATAAATAATTTAAATTGAAGTGAAAATTTAAATTTAAATTTAATATTTTTCAATATTCATCAGTTAATGAAACTTGTCAAAAAAATATATAAAATTAAACCAATTCCAATTAAGATATATCCCTTTAAAATTATTATTATTTAAATAACGTTTGTAATATTTTTAAAAATTAAAATTAAATTATGTGTGAGAATCACGACTAAACTGTCTTTTAGAAAAAGGTATAGTTTTTCAAAAAACATTTCCCATTTTTTAAATGATAATCTTTTAATTATAATAACATGAAAATGAATAAAAATCTATAAAATATATATTTTCAAAAGTTATTTAATCATATTCATACCTTCCATTCCAATGTCTAGATGATTACTATCATAATAAATATTAATATTAATAGTATATTGTTGTTTAGTAATACTTAGGTTTCTTTGTTATAAAAAATATTGAAGAAAGCAATAATTGAATGTAAATAAAGATAAACATAAGGTTTCATGTAATGAAGTATATTATAGGGATTTAATTTATTTAAAAATTAATATATTATAAATTATTTGGGTGTTATATTTTTTTCTATTCATAGTGTTTCATGTCATACAATCTATTGAATACAATGTCATTCATTCATAATTTTAGGTTGCTAAATTATCTCCCACTTAAATAAATTTCATCCTCAGAATATAATCATTATATCTATAATAATGGGTTTGATATTTGAAAATATCTTTGTGGAAAACCCCACATAGTAAAAGGGTTACAAATTCTTTCTCTTAATTCAAGATGAAGGTATGTATCATGGTCATTTGGGATGACATGTAACAAGGTTTTGAGTAAGATAAAATCAATGGAATGTGAATATATTGACATATATGAAAATGATAAATATTTTTAGAGAGTTATTGTGGTCATTTATCACAAAAAAGGAAATAATTAATGAAATATTAAGGTAATTAAAACCATAAATTGATGATGATTTAAGAGTTCATCTGATTCATCGAATATGGATATTATATGATAACTTTTTTTTGTTTCATGATACTTTTAATAATGCTAAGGAATTATTTTAATGTCTAATAATATAAGGAAATATAATCACATGATTCATTTTTATATCATAAGAACAATTTCATCCTTTGTTTGTGCTTCGATCAATTTTCAATTCATCACTTACTCTATGAAATGAATATCCAAAAATATGTTTTGAGGACTGAAGCACTAAAATTCACTTTTAAAGGATAATAATATCTATAAAAAGGTGACATGTCTTTCCATTTAACTGTAAGTATTTTAAAAAACCAATATTTTTAAAATAAGTCATGAAATACAATAAATTAATCTATAAACCTAAAAAGAAACACTATTAGTTCATAATTAATATTTATTTTTCAAATTATTTAACTAAAAACAATTACCTATTAACAAGGAAATATCATAGGAACATGGTATGTGCATAACCCTTATCATCCTTAAATCATTGGTTCAATACCCACTACCTTGCAGTGGTGGCATCTTGTCACCCAATAAGAGAGTTTTCCTTTCTCGAAAACCATATAATCACAATTCTAATAATGTTTCAAAAAATATTATTATGGAAATATTTGAAATATAATCAATCTTTAAATATCCTCATTGATAAGGATTTCAGTACAAGCATATTATTTTAAAATTATAATAATCACATTTTTTATTATTACAAGGTCATTAATTATCATATTAACCCCAAAGCTTATAAGTACCCCTATAATTATGAAAAATAAATTTAAAGGACTTATTCCTCAAATAATTTTTTTAATAAAACATATTCTACAAAATTGGGTTATATTTACATAAATTTCACTAAAAATATACTTAATCACAATAAATTCCATCCACACAAATTTGAAAAAGCGATGTTTAAAATTTTGAAATTACAATGGACATTAAACTCACTATTCATTTATGGTATCCATAACTGTAATGTTAATGAATACATATGTGGTTATAAAATATAAAATAATTTATATTCATTTAAAAACTCTTATAATAAAATATAATTTGTAAAAATACATCGACAATTTAATTCTTGAATCCAAATACACAAATACATCCTCAGTTTTATTTAAAAACATGTCCTTCTTTATTATAGGTTTTAACCTAGGTCATTCATTACCATTTTCTTTTAAAATATTTCATAATTTTTGGTGAAAAAAATTTGAATTATCATACTAATATCCCCAAGGAGTTCCCAATTATCTTCACAGTAAGCCCCATTATCTTGTAGTTAGTGATGATTGGGTCAACCGCAATGCACCCTTTTCAGAGTTATCACTTAGAGGTAAATAATTTCTTGAATCAAATCCACTTTTAGTATCTATATAGGGATTTACTTAAAATTAAAACCACATAATACCTACCTTAACTAAACATTATGGTGTTCTTATATACTTATCCTCAATGTCTTTCTTAGGGTTATGTTCTATAATTCTTGTTTTCCTAAATCTAGTTTTTATGGTTTTTTTTAAAATTTCTCAAATACAAACTGTAGTGACCCAGAACCCAGTAGCCTGCGTTGGAACAAAGGATGTTTTTTGATAAAAATAGAGTATGATTTGTTTTTATTGTCAATATGTATATGGATTACATGGGTGTTTTTAAGGAATATGGGAATACATTTGAGGATGAAAGAAGTATCGAAGTCTATGTAGTTTCCTATTAATTTTAAAATTTATGGGCCTCAAAATGGGGAATATTTTCAAATGAATGTATGTAATGAATAACGGATAAGGAATTCGATAAAGGGAGTGATTTGTGGGACTCGGTACATGGACTACGTATAATGTCTAAGAATAGATTGTGGACCGCATAAGGATAATAGGAATGGTACGTGGAAATGAAACATGTTCGTGGTGAGGGTATACAGACAAAGGCATGACGTACATGGAAGGATGGAGGTTCGAAGGATAGATGCAATTAATAGTACTAGAGCAGTACACAGTGTAGGCTAACCCAAAATCCTAAATTTTGGTTAATCGGGGATTAGAAGATTTTTCGTAGCCAATTGTTTCTATATAAGTAGCTTTAATCCCATTTAATAAGGCCCATAATTAGTGTTTAAAAATTATGGAAGAAAATTTGTGAAATCTGAAGTTGTTCTCATAGGAGAAGATGGTACATGCAGAGAACCTTTCACATAATGAAAAATAGTCCGTGGAATAAACTGCATCTCATAGAGGAAGCTCACACGTTACCTAGAAGAGAAAGGAAGTACACAAAGTAGGGAAATACACTAGGTAATTGAGAAGTACAAGGAGTAAGGTAGTACGTGGAGAAAGAGCATTTGTGAAGGAGCTGGACAGTACACAATAATATTTATGGTACATGAAGGAGGTGATTTTCAAACCATACCCACTACTCAATACCTGGGGGAGGTAAAGGGTTACACAAAACACTCATGGATGCAAGAAAATTGACCACATCTATTGGGGAAATTAATTATAATAACCTATAAGTGTGAGGGATTGTAAATTACATATGTGCATGAAAACAAGAATTTAATAGTGCGTCCATTTATAGTTGAGGATGAATTATTTAATGTTAAACCATTGAAGTGACCTTGATGTTGATAAACAAAGTGAAGATTCTTTCACCACAGTGAGAAAGAAAGAGTCAATGAAAGTGATCTAAGTTATGTAATGTGTTATCCATATGAACTTGTAGAGGGAGTGCTCTAACCACATAGTGACTTTTCTAAACTCTCGTAATCATCATCTTGTGATGTTTAGATATTATTATTATGACCAAAACACTATTGGAGTATGATCCGTAGACATAACCCTAAGTGGTGACCCATTTAAAATTAACGTTTCATTAATATGTAAGTGACTTTTTGTTTTCGTCACTTCCTCTTCATATTGTTTTAGCACATTTCTACAAATATGGGAACAAGAACTATTAGTTTAAAAGAAATAATCGACAACATGATTTACCCCTCCCCTCTCAGGGTGTTCCGGGGTCCATCAACCTAGAGCTGATTTATATATTATTAAATCATCATAAGATATAATTAATCACTTCATAATGTATTTAATAGTTTATTAGTATTTTAAAATTAGATAGCTACATGATACCTAAATAAGATTTATTGTTTTTATCAACATGTTTAGTTTGTTTTATTTTTCCACATCCCTCAAAACTACTTTAACCATGATAAAATAATAAATTCTATGTCTTCCATATAATTGGATGTTATTTTATTAGTGGTATGACCCATATTCCTCTCATCTTCAATCAAATAGGAAAACAATTCGTTATTAGTTTGTATGGCAGGCTACCTCCTTATAGACCGATGTACGAATTTTCCCGCAAACATCATTCAATATTGGTTAGGATGATGTAATTAAAATTTAAATATAAAAATAATGAAATATTTATCATTATGAAAATATTATATAACATTTATCTTCTTATATTTCCTTTGATATAAAAATTATTACCTCGTTTGTATGTACGTGTGGAATACCACCTCCATAGTCGATGAGATTTATTTTTCATCAGCAAGTAGGATGGATGATATATGTAAGTATATTTTAATTATTAATATTATATTAATGATATAATTTTAATTTTGGAATTATAAAATAATACATAATTTCTTTCCATAATTATAGTTGGAAAAATAGAATTGTTACTCATAAGTTCATACCACATATCATCTCAATGATTCAAACTAAGTTTTTTATAAGAAAATTGAATTGTTATATTAAAATTTATAATTGATGTAAAAAACCTATATTAATTTAATTATTATTATTTGGATGTTTATGGAATTTGATTTCCTTACCAATATTCATCCAAACTATGTCATTCTGTATTTAAGTATCGAGTATTGTCAAAACATCCTATGTGAACATAAGAAATTATTTAACTGTATATAATAAGGAAATAAGTTATATAATCTGAATAATAAACTTGAAAAAGGTTAGCAATCAAATAAATAATTTTATAACATTTATTAATCAGGAATATAATTAATGTATGTGATGTGTCAGACCAAATATTAGGGTATTTGTTTATTTTTAAAAATAATTTATAGTTTCTCTTAAAAACCCTTTTACATATCTATCCATATGATGGAATTATAGAAATAATTTCTAGGAGTTTCTTATTATTCTTGTATTAATTTATAAATTCACATTTACCCATTTTTTACTTTTTATGTCATTTTATTAAAGGATTATTTTTTTTCATTTTCCAAATGAGGCATTTTGTGATTTTTCTGAAACCAAATACAATAACTAATACAACATGAAATACTTTTACCACTATCATAACAACTTAATAAATTAAAAATTTCTTTATAATTTATCATAGTTTTCTTTTAAAATGGTCTCTTTAATATTTTAATAGTTTTTTTATATTTTAAGAATTGATTTCTAAATTGAAATTGTCTTTTTTCAATGATTGTTTTTATGATGAAAGATTTCATATTTTATGATTATGATATGATTCATCATAGTTTTTTATGATAGTGCATTTTTTAATTAAAAAATATGGGAGGCTTCATGAAAAACCAAGGATTGGTGATTTTTATAGCCTCCAGTTCATTGGATACACCAAAAATGAAAGTGGTCTATATTGGTTATTCCATTTATAATAGTGATATTAAAAAATGATGTCCCAAGTTACCTATAAATCATTTATATGATTTATAATATTGTTTCTTGGAATTATTTTTTTAAAAACTATACAATAATGAAATTTTTGAGAACAAAGATATTTTTATTTTTGGTGTAAAATTTATATATTAAAAAATGGGTTTTTATGGGATTTAATTTTATTACTGGACTAACATATTTCTCTTTATTATTTCCCTTAATGAGATTTTTATTCTCATCCAACATTTTAAAATTATTTTTAAATGTATTATATATGGATAATGCAAATTAGTAAATCAATTATAATTTTGAGAAGTTTTTTAATAAAATGAAAACATATTTTTTGTTAAGTATTTTTTTTTATTAAAAAATTGATACAAGTAAGAACTGTCCACTTTGTAATATTTTTTTCTCAAGAGTCAAGAAATAATTATCTAATAGTATAAACATAAATGAAATTTGGTAAATTATAAAATTTAATTTTATTTATATAACTAGAATACATAAGGTTTAAGGATAATTACTTACCAACATGACGCATGAGAGGAGAACGATTAGATCTGAAACAACATTGATGAATGAAACATTGGATGTGTAGAGGAATCAATGTGATGATCTTTCACCTTTGAGTTATGGAATTTATTATTTATTAATATAACCAATTCATGATTATGTTGTGAACACGGATAAATTTTTCATAAATTGAGTCCACATTCAGGAATCATATGGACCTTCCATCTAATGTTTTTTGGTTAAAATTATGATTAGGGGATAAATGATATTCAATCAGGATATTACTTTTTTGTTTCTTATTTTCACATAATAAAAGGAGATGGAAAATAAAATGGTCTTAACTTACAGACTAAATTTTGTGGTTTTATAAATTTCTCTCTATTTTCTTCTCATTTTCAATACCATCCTCTAGTTTTTTACTAGCGATTTTAGTAATCCCAAGAAATTATTTTATTATAATATTTAAATTAGTTTCATAGATCAATAGTGTGGATATATCAAGGATGATTATAACACAATGTAGGAATCTATGGTCATAATATAGTTTTCAATTATGATCAATGTTCTATGAATATGGTTTAGATAATGGATCATATTGAAATCTTGAGTGAATGATTTCTCATGAAATGAGGGACTATAAAAATGTTGTGAATGTGATTATTAGGTGAAGGGTAGACAAAATATAATCTCTAACAAAAATTAATCCTTAGTGAAAGCGTTTAATGATAATATAAGTGAGATATCTACTGAAATTATTGAATATGGTGATGATTTGAGAGGAAGATACATTTTCTAGAAATATCCTAACTATATAGTGTGTAGTTTTGAGGAACAAACACTATTTAATATTGGTGTTTTGGTAGACGGGGTTTCAATTTGAGAATAATACCACATGACACAAATTCATTACTCACACATCATGTGACACTAGTCATCAACCTCAACACGTAAAATATTTATATGCCCAAAAACTGGGGTGTCTCGACATAGAATTTTATTGAATCCACACATTGTGTGTTTCTAATGGAACATCACATAAAAATCATGATACATGCAATGTTTCCATTCTTATCTTACAAACAATGTGCACATCACTACACACCATGTATTTGGGATAATAAATTTCATATAGGATGATGTTAAATGTTAATGTGACTTCTTAATGATGAAACATCATATATCTCTTGCATATGTCATATAAGTCAACCAAAATAATATGATAGGATCAAATATTCAATCCAACTTGTTTTTTAGACATTCAAGTAGATCTATATGAGTATAATTACTTGTGGTATGGGGTGGTGTCCTTTGTTTCTATATCTAAGATATGGTGTGATATTTTTTAGTTAGTTTCCCCCTATGGTTATATTTATCCAAAAATATTGTTTTTGTGTGATCATTGGAGTTGTCTTAGGATTTTTACAAACTTGATTGTGGGGTTGGTCAGGTTGTGTCCCCCAAAATACTATATTTATATTGGGTTAGTACTACCACACACTCATTTTTGTGTTCATCCTCAATATATAGATTCATTAGTCCCTATTCTAAAAACTCTAATGAGGTATAAGTCTTTTAATAGGGTAAGATGTCCCTATACTGAGTTATCCATCCTTGAGTTGTATTTACCCCACTATAGATTTTAAGAGGTTACATGGGTAAGTAGTTCTGTTCTATGATCCATGGTTTGGTAGTGATATTAAAGATATGGTGGTGTTACCTAATCTAATGAGAATTCTTTAGAGATGAGTGGGACCCCCTTTATGGGTTTTATGTTGAAATGAATTTGAGAATTATGTTTAGTATAGGCTTCTGAGAGACCAGTGATTCCTCAACCCCCTGGTTATTTCTTATAAGATTTTATCAAACTACTAGCTATTGACTTTAGGTTTCATGAATTCATTAATGTTCTAAACACCTTTATATTTTCATGCTGTCTATATTTTGATGATGGAATATAAGATGAAAATGAATACTCAGTATCCCTAAAACATATAGTAATTTAGAATATATAGATTTTTATTTTTTGAAATTCATCGAATTACTCTTCTGTATTAAGAGATTTTAGATAACTTGGAAATCCATTATTCATATCTTTCTTCCTCATTGTAACCTCTTATTCCTGATATTCATATGAACTATTTATTTTTGATTTCTATGTCGTTTTGTGGAATCCCTATAGGTTATCCTATAGTGACCTATGCATTGGCCTTAGGCCCCCATGTGTTATGTCAATGAAAATTAAAAATTGATTTAGGGATAGTTTGATTGGACATGGAGATTTTATATCTTGTTTGGAGATGATACCTTGTTATGATTGGTGACACGTTATGGTAAATCGAGTATTATTGTTATTTTAGTCCCCATTTATTATAGATAGAGATCTATCATTACATATGGAATGGAATAACTATAGAGATTATTGTGTTTTAGAGGATTGTTAGATGTATTTTATTTCCCATGATCTATCTTGTGGTATGTTCTCAAACATTATTTCTCATGTGTTTTATTATCTAATTTTTTTTTATTATTAATATATGTTATATTAGTATTTTGGATCATTTTTATAATATATACCAATTTATATATTTATTTATGAGTTATGGACTCTCATATTATGATATATACCTACTCAGTGTTGTCCCCAACTTGTATCATATTAGAGGCGCGCTTGGGGTGGCACCCTTAGCCTACTATTGGCCTGGAAGGGGCCCAAATGGGTTGGGTTATGTTAGAGTTATATAAATTAACATCTTTTACATGATATGTAATTTGAGTTTGTATTCATGTGATGGTTGGTTAGCGGCCATTAGGGGAAAATGTTAAGGGGGTCATGAGTTCAGTTGTTAGACTAGAAGGACCAATGTTGGTGTAACACACAATTTATCCTTTATCTAGGATTTTGACAACATTTTATTTAACCCAATGATATTTTATTTCATTATAATTTATAAATAATATTGGTACATGAATCAAATAGGGGTAAGATATGATCTCCCTTGTTACACTAAATTTTTGTCATCGAGATATTCCCCAACCCTTAATGGTTCACTCTGTCAAATTAAGGGTACTAATCACTGATTAACAAGCTTGTGTGTTGAGGTACGATAATGAATTCCAATTACATTAGTTGAAATTGTCATTATTCTTTAAGGGGGTGATGAGGTGATGCTTTAAATTCTTGGTTAGGATGTGTTCTCACTAAGTAATCTAAGGTAGTTTCACAAATATTGTACTTATTTGAGATATTTATCATAGTGTGGAAGGTAGTCCCCTTTGGATTGGATGATAATACCAGTAGATGGGTTATACTATCTATGTTTGATAATATACCATTGGTATTTACAAGGTGTGTATAATCCTTGAGCGCTATGAGAATCAGATAAGGTATGCGGCAAAAAAAATCTATCTAGTTAATAATTTTTTCTATCCATGTATGAGATTCTATATTGTACTTCTTATATAGTTTAATGAACTATTAGTGAATGATGTATTTTTAAAACACTGATTGTGAATTCTATATCATTGTTGGATTTTGAGAACTTTCTAGGAATTGGGTTTTTATTGTAGGATGTTGAACTTTTCACAAGGTTGTGAAACCATTTCTATGTAATTAAAGAATAATTTATGAATCATGTGGTTTTTTAACCATGTTTTGAAGTGTAGTTTGTTTTTTCATGGTGGTTCAAATAGAGACTCTGTTGGAAGAGGTTATGGGTTGAGGTTTTATTTAATGAACCCCCATCAATGATTGAACTCTAAGAGTGTATTGGCCATTATATCTAAATGGTTTTTACCATAGTTGTGAAAAAATGTTAAATTATCACCTATGGTCTTCCATATTAGTGTTTTGAATAAAAATGAACATTAAAAATTATTATGGAACCTGAAACATTTTTATTATAGTTATTTTTTTAATTAATTTTCTTTGTTGTTGAACCAATTATAGTCCTTATAGTTCGAATATGATGACATATCGATTCTATTACATAAAATAACACCATTTAAGACTCTATATGGAATCAAATACATCTAGTCTAAGTTATAAGAAGGAAAAAGAATATGATTTTTTGGTCAAGAGACTATTGGTGTATTTTAGAGTTCTACTAATGTCTATTAATTATATAACTAATTATCTTTTGGAATAGGAATTATTTTTTCATCCTAAAACGATATTTTAGGAGATTGAGATTCCAATAGAACAGCCAATCTAGAAACAGCTAGGTAACAGCATTTCCTTTTATGTTGAACATCATTCACTCTATCATTTAGGGGAAAAGTGTCTATATTTATTAGAAACACAGGTTCTTCAGTGTTCGCTCATAAAAGATTATGTGTTGCTGTACCCATATTATCCTTTTATTGGTTATCTAATTTTTTTCTGTGGTGCAAGATTTTTTATTAGCTATGACCTTAGTTGTGAGTGAGAGACCCTATAATGGTAGTTAAATATGACCAACCTATTGGATGTTTAATTTAATATCTAGTTGTTTGTTAAAATGACTTAGAGGGATAATATTTTGGATGAGAATTAACTGTCCATTCATATGGATTTGTGAATAGATGAATTATAAGTGTATCCCATGGTTATACCTTATCGAAAATAAAATGCATGAATGGAGATACGTTACCATTTTAATGATCTAATGATTATATGTAGTATTTGAAGACCATATTTTGGTATTTTGTAGAATAGAATAGATATTTAATTTTATCTATTTTAGGAGGATCAAATTAGGTGTTGTAGGGGGTTTTCATATCCTTAAATTGTGATTGTGAGTTGTTCTTAAAAATATCATGGTTTGGATTCATGGTGTAATTTTGTTCCTAATGATGTTAATCACATGGAAGTTGACAAGATGAGAGTATAGTAATAGATGCTTTGTAGTTAGTGTATATAGAGGAGGGGCCAATGATTGAGTATCAGAAAAGGTTCTTGAGAATATAGTTTTAGTGATATTTTTTTCATATAGAGTGGGATATGATTGTTAGATTTGGTCAATGGTGGTAGTTTTTTACCCTTATATTGTGTGGGTAAGGCCCAAAATAGCGATGTTGACATTGTGTTATAGTGGGAATGAACATTCACAACTAGTATACCTGAATGGATCTCATAAAAATAGTGATATAGAATTCCACTTCCCATATTCAATTGTGTCTTTACACATGTTGTATGTTTTTTGTACTGTAGGGTACATCATTAGTCAGAACTACGGATGTCGAGTGTATTCCTCATCATGGATAATCTGGTGGATCCTTGGGGATATACCCATTCCATAGAATATGTAAAGGAGGGGATTTTTTTCCAGATGTTACTATTATGAACTAATTAGGAACGTGATATATTGGAGTATAGAGCTAAAATAGTGGGGCCAGGTGAGCTGTTACGAATCATCACATTGAATTTTGGTTGATTGGGTCATACAAAAAGTAATGGTTTATATTTGGTTGGCTGATAAATGTTTGTGTAGTTAATATGGTGTTTTTTCATATCATTTAGAGAAGAGATGAAAATAATTTTTTTAATATTAAGTAGATCATGAATTAATTCTGTAGATTGTGGTGTGGATGGGGGATTATCATAAATGCTAATACAGAAATATTAGAGTAGGAACCTATTTCTCTTGTTCTATAATTTGGTGGTTATTGTGTAGGCCTCCTTGTGAGAAAAGGATGGTGTGTAAATAAACATTAAGATTGATTTTTGTACTGTTAAGCAACCATACTGGTGTTATTATGGAATATTTTTTCAATACACATTATAAGATTATTGTATATTTCTGTTTCCCTTATATTATAACCTTCAAAAATACATATTAAAATCATCAATAATGATCTATGAAGGTAGGGAGTGGGGAACACTTAATGTTGGTAACCTTGTTGAAGAGACCATTTTAAAAAGGTTTATAATTGATCATTATTATGTATCACCCTATGTGGTCAATTACCTTTTAATGTGATTGGTTTTTTAGTAATCCCTTGAAAAACTTTTCAATATATGATTCATGTTTCCTCTAAATTTATTCTTTGAGATAATTGTATCCTTAATTTTCAAGTGCGAATGAGGATTTTTCCATTGTTGGAAATTTGGTATTAATAAAACAAAGAGGATAGTCCGTCATAGTTGAAGGAATTTTACAAAATAATGTGGTTACTCCCCATAGGTTTCTATATGATCTTATTTCCAATGAAGATTAATTATTCTTCATTCTTTTGAAGCAAAAGATTTAAGGTGGTGTTGATTTAGTGAGCCATGTTTTTTCATGGGTGTGGCTTAGATCAATTTTGATTTTCAAAAGTATCTAGACAACAACAAGGGTAAAATATCCATAATTTTATTGTAGTAATATTATAGAAAAAAATCATGATAAATCATTGGTTTCAAATTATGTTTTTACCTCCATGATGTGGGGGTTTACAAAAGAATGTCTCTCGGAACATCACAAATGATATAATAAATATAATTTATTATTCTTTGACATCACATTAGAATTTTGAAGAGATTATTATATTAAAATTTTATATAATCATATTACAAAACCATGATTATTGTTGAATTTAGTATACGGGGTTCACCCTTAGAGAAACATATGTTTTTTTCACACATGGACTCTCGAGTGATTGCGGTTGTTAGTATATTAATTAAATAATCAAATAATATAATTAATTTGTTATTTTATTGATAAACCCAATAATTTATCTATTTAATCCTAGTTATGACATTTCCTTACTGTTTTCTATTATGTAAAATTTTTAACTCTATGATATAGGAAGAGGGAGGTGAAGCCAACACTTGGTGGTGAAGACCGATTAGAGGGGAGTGATTAGATCTTAAGTGACAATGATGAATGAAACATTGATTTCATAGTGAAATTGATGATATTGGATTTCTCGATTGATGTGGGTATTTTTTATTTATGGGTTAACCCCTTATATTGATTTTGTTTCAAACATGAATTAATTTTCATTAATTTGAATCCATGTTAAGGTATCGCATGACCCTTCTACCTTATGATTTTTGGTTCAAATAAATATTTGTGGATAACTAATATTTGAACTAGTGGTTATTTTTTTATATATCCACTATTTATGATTATGGGTTATTAAATAATGTTATCTTTATTATTAAATTTTGAGATTTAATTTATTTATACCCCAATTATTCTTATTATTATCATTAGAAATTGAATTTAGGATATTGATATGGACAATTTTTCATACTAATTTCTTCTTTCAACTACAATTGATTCCATAGATCGATGTGGGTAATTTTATATAGTGTATTAAAAAACAATGGTGGAAAGTTGGGTAATAAAAGTAGTTCATGAATGGATCATAACAATTTGAAGACATTGGGGAATATGATTCATGTAGAAATCATGGGTGGAATCATGTTCAGGTGATAATGAATCATATGGAATGAAGGGAATGTGATTCCCTAATTAAGGGTGGATAAAATTAGGTCATAATCATTGAATTAACATTGGTTAACATGTATAGTGGGAATATTGGAAGGGTTTATAGTGAAATTAGTGGGAATGACAACATATTATGAGGAGGATGACACTTTTATCAAACCCCCACTGATATGAATTATAGTTACAATGAAAACACAATATGTATTTTTGGGGATTCTATAACTAGTTTTTCTGAAAAATAAAAATATTACATACCATGTGGCCTAGTCCATACACCACGTGACCATATTGGGTAGCTTGGCATTATTACATGGTACACACCTGGGAAGTAGAGTGTCCCAACACTTTGTGTGTTTCAAAAAATCCTTCTATATGTCCTAGATAAAATATGACCGAAGAAGGGTGAGAAATTCCCTTTTCACATTCTAGTATAATTTCCTATGTAAACAAACTTATATTCTATGTAGTTGGAATTATACATTCTATATAGGGATATATTACATTGGAAGACAATAGATTGAGGGCGATAAACTACATACCTAGGAACATTCTTTCTACCTGTACCCGAATTATCTAATGTCCTTGAAATATCACTCTGGATCAACATTGTACTTTCCAATAGTCTTATCATATATTATTGTATATGGGATGTGATAATAGAATTGGTTTGAATATCCCTATTTTGAAGTCAGATGGTGTGATTAGGTCGCTCCATTTTCTGATTTATAGCTATAGTAGATGTTTAGGTGTGATCTACAGAGTTGTTATAGGGTCGGAACTTACCTGGTAGTGGGAATAGTTAGGGTTTGGGTCAACAATATCATATGTTTTGGTTAAGTTGGTGCTCCCCCACACTCGTATAGTGATTAATTATTTTATTTTTGGTGTAATTACTCCCCATATAAGAGATTTTATGAGGTGTGGTTCCACCATTGGGGTTTGTACTACCAAAATTTCATTTTATATTGTTGAGGCCTTAGGGCCCCATTATTGATATTTTGAGGTTATGCAGGTTGATAGTTTTGGATTATGATTGGTGGTTTGGTAGTGATATACAATAAGTGTAATTATCCCTTATCTGATGAGAATACTTTATGGATGGATAATATTCCGTTTGTGCTTTTTGTTAGCAATGTTTTTGCTAAAAATATATGTATTATATAATTCTGTGATAATTTTCATTCCTCACCATCCTGGGGGTTTCCTTTGAAAATTGATATTAAAGATAGCTATAAAATTCATCCTTTCTACACTCTCTGGAGTTCTAATAACCTTTAGTTTTTTCCCAATGTGGCTTTTAAGTAATACAACTGATATGATAGGAACAAAACCATATCCCTAATACATTTAGGGATTTAGAATATCTAAATTATTTTTTCCGAACCTTTTTCATTTACTATTTAAAAATAGGATATTTAAGCAAAATTTCTTTCCTATTTTTCCTTTTCTTCCTCCCTCCTTAGCACTATTATGCCTAATGCTGAGAAAGGCCTTTTTGGTACATTTTTTTGTGGTTTGGGTGAATCCAAATAGTTATTTTTTGTCTCACCCTTATATACACATTGTAAAAGACATATTTTATCTATAAAGATTCCACGTTGGTTCAAATATTTATAGGATTTAAGTGGTGCTGACCTGATATGTTTAGGTATGATTCTAAGTGATGCTTTGTAAAAAATTATAAAAAATGTAGAACCATGATGGTAGCGGTGGCCGTTATGGCTAGAGAGTGATCCAATAGTGCATTTATCATTTAAAAGAATCCCAAATTATTATGATTAAGAGGTTTTTCAACTGTACTTGTTTTCTCTTGTTCAATTTGGAGGGATGTTCTTGTATTTATTCTCTCATGCATTGCATTGTTTGTTGTTCAGATGATTATTTATATATGTAGCAAGTATTTGGGATCATATTGTGCATTGTATATAGGTATTTTTCCATGTATTGTAGGCTAGGTATTTCCATATTGTGATAATATATTTCCCTATTCTGGTAAACAACCCCTAGAACTTTTGATGTGGGATTATGGTGATAATAATGGTTTAATGCCTACTTGAGTGGGTCCTCATTGGGTCTGGTCACATTAATCATTATTGGTGTTGATGATTTATAAATATTTATATCTAGAGGATAACATTTATAGAGATACAAATAATCCCCCATGTAATATATGTTTAGGAATTTTTATTCAGTTTAATATACATAAATTTCATCGCATATATTATAAAATATGTGTAATTAGTGTTACTCAAGTTGATATTGTCCATAAATCCTTTGAATAGAGATTATAAGATGTTTTTAAAATTGGTGAGGTCTCTCTATGTGAATCCATGAGACCCTGGTTCAAAACCAAGTGGAGGAATAATTCTTGGAACTATATAAATACTATAGTAGGACTGTAGCAATTATTGTAGGAGGTATTGTTCGGTAATGTAGCATCTAAAACTATTGACTTTGACCCACCGTTTTGGTCTGGGAGTCCTTAAGGCCTTTGGGAAACCTAGTTCTTCATGTTACTAAGGATTTTGGGCCACCTTTAAGGACATAGGGCCTCCTCAAGCCCATTGGACACATGATCAAATGTTGTTTCCCCATACAGTCTCTGCAAATAATGATTATCCCTAGAGAAGGATTCAGAGCTGGTGCAATTACCAAAGCAGAACTACCTGATATGGAAGAATGAGAGGGTATGTCAATGACATTGGTACTAGAATGTGATTTCATGGGAAGTTTATCCGAACAAACATGCAAAGGTGGAGTGCATCCATAACTATGAAGATACTGTGGAGGGGCAGTTCTTTGTACTTATAGTGTAGTTGAATTCCCTAATTCCTTCAGGTCATGTAATGTCTCTTAAGCCTACAGGTCATGTAATCTCTTAAGGCTATGATCCCTTTAAGGGTTCCCCCTCGTCTCTTGAAGGGGGGGGGGTTATCAAAAATAAATAATATAAAAAATAAGACCCTCGGGCTGTTCTTGCAGGCAGGAAGGTATCAATAATAATTTAATACCTTTCTAAATTAATTTTATAATACGTATTAATATGAAGTTATTGGGTGTGATATTACTCAAATAGAGTGATTATTTTACCATTATAGGAATTTCCACCCATATAATTTAATTATGACATCATAAACCTCTATTTTTTTGAACTAAGATAGTATATGACAATGAAAAGATAATTACAAGTCATGTAATTATAAAAATTGTAATCAAAAAATTAATTTAGAATTTTTTATTTTAAAGTAATAAACCCACTTTTCATCTACTTCTATTATCGCACAAATTGATAAGAATTATTCCTTGAAGAATATGAATGATTCTTTTAATCTATCATTCTTAATTAATGATATCATTATTCTTAATCATGAAGAGAAATATAAATAAAATAAGGTTTTCAGTATTACTTAACACATTAAATATCTATAATAAGAACAAACTATAATTGAAAGGATGATGTAACCAAATCACTTTTATATTGAAAATTACCAAAAACAAACCCATTTTATACTCATGTACTAAAAGTATTCATGTAAATAAAAAATAGAGTGGTGCTTGGGGTTCTTCTCAAGAATGATATGGTAATGATTAGATATTTTTATTATTTCTGAGGTTATTTGGTATGTTTTTATTGATTTTAATATAAATAATATTTATTTTATTCTAACTTATATTTTTAGAATGTTTTTAACAACATGGAAGTATCTAAATTGTTTTTAACCAATCCTGATGAGGAATAAGTGAATTTGTAATGTCAATTCCATCAAGAATGAGAATATATAAAAATAAAAACCCTTATTTTCTTCACGAAATCAATAAAATGTAAGAAAAAATTATGGATAATGTATATTTTAAAAACATTTTATGTATTGGAAGAGGAATTTTCATTAATTATTGAAGGTGATTATGAAGAATTAGGATTAAGGATTGATAAAATTTTGTATAAATGCTCTAAAAACACAATTTCACAAACATATAATCATAGATATTAATTTAAAAATATGTAACACCCTAAAAATTTGCAGTAAATTATCTCATTAATATAATTTAGTTGCTTATATTTTCACACAACAATGACTTGGCTTGCGTTATATACAAAATTTATTTTCTTTGAAACAACACGTTAGTATTATAATTATTTAAATGATACAATTTTTTATCAATTAAATATTGTAATATGAATAGTAGAAAATAATATTTTTTTATTTATAATGTTTTTATATAAATAAAACATATTTATAATGAAATGTACATGCTTTGATAAAATAGTTCTATATGTATAAAAACTATTTTTTAAAAAGAACTATTTTTATGTCATTTTTGTGATGAATAATAAAATTAATTTTAGACACTCCTAAAAATTTAATTTGGTACAATAGACTTCATTTTTGGATTTGGAATAAATGAGTTATCATAAAAGGTAATTTTACTAATTCTATGAATTTAATTTTAAAAATTCAATAATCATGGTTTTAATAAATATGTAATATTTGGTTCTATAGGATAAAAATGATTTTTGGTGAAAATTAACTTTGGGATTTTATTTTCCATGGTTAAAAGTAAATAGGGTATTTAAAGGTAAAAATAATATAATAATAATAATGACCCTATCAAAGGTTATAAATATATTTGATAAGTGTTTTTCGACCAACATAAACCCTAGGAAAAAAATAAGACCCTTTTGATCCATTTGGGTTAGATTTCGACATTATTTATATATTATGTGAATAAGTGTTAATAGTTTTAAATTAAAATTTTAATAAATCAACCATTTTTAATATAGTGTCATAAATAATATAAATTTGACTATAAATATTAATAATAAATCTAAAAATATTTCCTACGTCAAAGAATTTTAGTTATATAATTTAGACATTAAATAGTTAAATTTATTTATGACACAATGATGATGCATTAATTTCCTTATTAAGGAATGATTAAAATAATTGATATTATAAATATTTAAATAAATGTAATTTGATACTTTTTATTCCATAAATGAATTCAATCGGTTCATATTACATGTTAGGGTCGATTCAAAATAATGTTTTTGAATGAATCAAGTTGTTATGACATTAACAAAAACCAAATACTTAATATTGTCAAAATTATCATAAATTGGTTTTTAAAACAAGTACATTTTTATTAAATTATATAATAGTCCTAAAACATATAATATTCATAAAAATTAATTATATAATGTTACATATGTCCTCAATTAACCACTTGAGGTTTTTTGGATTTTTATAGTCATTATATAAACCATGTAGCATAAAAATACAAGAAGACAAGGTAAATGTTAAACTATTTAACTGAGTAAAATCTAAAATATAAGGTTAATACAGCGAAATAGAAATGTCTAAAAACAATTGGGTTAGTGGATTTAGACCCATAATCATATTAGCCACTAAATTAATCCATTTTGAGCTATTATAAAAAAAATTAATTTTATAATAAATTAATATCTCAAACATTTCCTAAAGTGCACCTCACCTCTCTAATAACAGGGTACTTCCCCTTCTCGTAAATTCATACCTAAAAATCCATTTTTATCAGCCAAAACGTAAACTAATCTCCTCCAAATCTCCTCAATTAAACCTAGAGACATTAATTTGATCATAAATCAAACCTCATGATCCCTTTTGTTCAAATCAAAAGGAAGCACCAGGAGAAGGGGAAATTATTTTATAACCTATTTAAGTGTTGTTTTATTCTTCTACTTCCTATATCATTATTGATTACATACTAATATAATAATTCTATTAACTTATAAATACTTATATGTTATTATTAATATGTTATATACATATTTATCACTCTATCCATCATAATAATGACAACGTCACCATGCGTGCTTACGTACGACTTACCATCTCAAAGTCATGGTGTAGTTTATCATTCAACAATAAATAATTTGGATGTGTATAATAATGAATATAATTAATGTAAATAATTTATATAAAAAATTAATTATTATTTATATATAATTTACCATACAATTATACACCGTTTCACCATCAATAGAATGATATTGTCGGTCGTGCATACGTAGAGCTTACCGTCTCCACCACACGATGAGAATAATCTTCAATGATCACCATTGATGAATTTTTTTTAAAATATATATATTGATTAATTATGAGATATATGAAATAATACTTATACTGGAAAAGTATATATTTATTTAGATAAATATATGTCGTTTAATTACTTCTATACTATACGATAAGAAAAAAATGTTCATGCCTACGTGTGCACTACCGTCTCCATGAACTCTGTTTCCAATTATTATATCTATCTATTATACATATTTATATTCTAAATATATATGATATATAAATCATGTTCTATATTTTGGATTTATTTAAATCATGATCTATGAAATATGATCACGAATAAAACGTTAGAGTATCTACGATAAAGAAAGCAATTATTACCCGAAATGTTACTCTAACATTGAAATTATTATTAATAGGGCAGTATAATGTCAGAAATGAATCATATATGATATGATGAATATGAATATGGTTCTTGTTTAATTTAATAACATGCAATGTTCATTATAAGATGTTAAACATACCCTCGACTAATGGAATGTACAAGGTAAGGGTAAATTCCCCAATATCATTATTATCCAAGATTGTTTATGTGTAAATATTTATTGGCACATATTTATCATACATATCCATGTTTCATAAAAAAATATCAAAAAAAATAAATTATGGCTTTATGGAATGATATATTTAACTATATCATAATTTTAAATGATTTAATGATTTAATTTTTTCTAAATCTATTTAATTAATATCCATGTTTTCAAAATGAATTTAGGGATTTTTTAAATAGAGATGATTATTTTAAAATGATAATTATTTTCAATCGTTTCAATGTCGTATGGGACACTTTTATTCAAAAATATATTTTAAATTAATTATTTTATAAATTTTGGGACTTTTAAATGATTTCATGAAAAATTGATATTTCTATCAAAGAGTTTTGCTGATCATTTTCAACAATGCCAACATATTTTACTGGGTATTATTCTTTATTGAAGTTGATTTATTATAATACAATCTTCCATATATTTTTGAATGATTTATGATGTGTTTGAATATGTATATTCTATTTTTATACCAATCATGATTTATAGTTAAAGTATTAACATTATGTATTCTTGTTTTAATAAGAATGTTTATGTTATGTTTATCACTATCCATATGAGAAATTTATTGGACTATGTATGTGATAGATGGGACCACTATAGCCCCTCGATGCATCTGTAGGTCTCATGAGACAAACTAGTTTCTTTGTACAAGGCCTTGACATAATATTTTTGACTGATCTTGGCATATGGCCATGATGTAGTAGTTATTATGTACAACATTATCCATTCCCTTGTTATGAAATTAATTATTATATGTGATTATTAGATTATGAGAATATCCATGTGCATGTTTATATGGTAATTTTTGTCTTATTTTTACCATATCATGCTCATGTTTTTTGTTTAAAAGGATGTTGTTTTTATTATACACCTTTCCTCAAATGTTCATCACTTCTACTAAATTATTTACCCTTACTAAGATTCTACGTTCTCCCATTATGATTTGTTTTCCCATGATCCCAAAAAAGATTTATGATTTATATAACGGGTTAATATATGGGAATAATGGGATTTTAACAGGATTATTTATGTTCTATTTTATGTAATAATGTGTAATGTAACATTCATGTATGTAATATATTTTCCAAGACTGCTAAATTGGCCGGTCATTCAGGACACGATTCCTTGTAATCTTTCCAATGTATTAAAATAAATCCACAGATCCATGATTCTATGGTCGGGGAATTATAGTTGGTAGGAGAGGAAGTTTAGAAACATCCATGGAAATAGATTTAGAAATATGTGATTAAGGATCATAACCCCAATATATAATTCAAAGATATGTATTGAATAAAATCCTATAATTTTAAAATAGATATTATTTGGCTATTCTTAGAAAATACATCCCTCTCTACATATTAAAATTGATAGTGGTTCTAGAAAGGATGTACCCAGGGGTGAAAACATCGACAAGGTGTTCTGGTCTTTACTCAGGGTAAGCTGTTACATGACAATGGACCTTAAAATGTACCTTGTAGAGACCCGAAGCTTGACGTACATGGAAATTACATTACTTTTGCGGAATACTTAGTACATAACAAAAACACACACACAAGGATCGTAATAGTTTAGTGTCTTTGGAAACTCAGAATATAATCTTCTAATCCTGGTGAAAGATCTTCAACATCTCCCATAAAGATCTTCCTTTTTTTTAATACCTAAAACCTTTCTTTATATCCTAGGGAAAATAACACATAAAAGGGTGAGCTCAAATGCTCACTAAGGGTAAACAAAATAAATATCAATCACATCATTTTCATAAGAACATAACATTTTAGAAAACATAACCTGCAAAAGAGAGCATAATTTCAGAACATGGGATAAATCATAGTAGTGAAATGAAATCACAATAATCATAACATAAAAAATTAAACTTTGTGGCATACACACATAATCATAGAGAATCATTTCTTATTAGTCAAGACTCATTTTCAAGACTATCTTAGTGGAAAAAGTCCCTTTCTGAACCGAGTCACCCTCGTTTCAGTCCTGTTTCACTGAACCGGTATAACCTACCATTCCAGCCATGTCAATCTCATGAGATATAAAATCTTTACCCAATTCATTAGAGGGAGATATAGGTCCCAGCCATCTCATAATGATACCATTCTTATGTGTGCCACAAAATCATAAATCATACATCATTGCATAACCCATGTAATACGAATGGGAATCTTAAACATCATGAAATCATAAAACAATTCATATAAGATAAAAGAATTCATAAAAATAATTCCATCACAACATAATCAGATCAATGTAATAATAGGGAAAAAAACATAACCCTTTATTATCAAAGATGGAAAATAATTTTGATAAAACACTTGAACTCCATTCTTGAGGAAAATATCCTTTCTGCTTCAAAAACACTTTTCCTTTATTAACATGTCATACAATTATAAACTAGAAGAAGTTGATTAAAAATAAACATGAAAACTTGTAAAGGAAGCTTCTTGGAAATAATGTTTTAAAAATCCATTCATTCCGTATAAGTTAAAAAAACATTCTTCTCGTATTTTTGTCGGAAAGGTCAGAAAGTACCTCGTACGAAAAACGACAAAATATTCCTTTCATATCTTTTACTAAAAACTCACCAAAGGGTAAAATTGGATTTAAACAATTTTATGTGGATGGAAATAATATTACATATTGAGGAAACATGGATTTGGATGATAAAATACACCCCAGTAAATACCAAAGTATAAACAATCTCGGATAAAAATGAGATTGTGATATTTCCCTTACCTTAGGTATGATTCGCTTCGTAAGTGTCCGAACCTCTTCTATAATGATTTAAATAATGTCATTGACTTATTACAGACTCATATTCATTGTTATTATATCATATATGGTTCACTTATGACTTTATATTACTCGTTCTTTTGTAAATTCATGTTAAAGTAGCGTTTTGGGTAAAATCATCTCATTTGTCGTTCATGTTTTAACTTGTAATTATTCATATGATTAATTAGATCATGATTAATTAATTCCAGAATATAAAACATGATTTATATATAATATATATTTAGAATTTACATATATATAATGGATCGATAAATGGAAAGAAATACATCGTTCATGGAGACGGTAGGCCGTACGTACGCATGAACGTTGTTTTCGTTTCCTTATTGAATTGAGTGGAATTAGGTAGATGACATACATATATATACACATAAATCCAGTAGCTTTATAATGTCATATATTTCATTATTATTTCTTATATATACTTTATAATCATTCTTAAATGGTTAACATGGAAAATGAATCTCATCGCGTCGTTGAGACGGTAGTCCGTACGTACGCACGAGCGATGATATCATTTCCATAATTATTGAATTGAATTGGATTGGATGATACAATATATAAGAATAATTATGATGTTATAAGAACTATGTATAGTTATTATTTACACCATAATACCCATCCATGTAAGGTGTTGGTGGAAAAACAGATTACACCGCGACGTGGAGACGGTATTCCGTACGTACGCACGCACGGTGATTTCATTTTCCGTAGGATGGATAGATGGTTAATTAGGATTGTTTCATACTTATAATAACATATAATTATATTAGTGATACTGATGTTATTACTTCATAATGAAACAGCCTAAGAAGAAGAAGTGGAAGAAGAAATAAAGGTGAAAGAATTGGTAACGGAAATTACCTCTTCTTTGAGGCGCCTCTTTGAGACCTCCACTTAGGGCACTAAAAATGGTCTTTGAGGAAGACCAGAACCTATAGGATGTTTCTAGGGAAGTGGAGAAGATATTTTGGGCAGGGGTTGGCCGAGCATGAAGGCTCAATGTTGTGTGAGGAAGAGAGGGAGGAGGTGTCCTTTTATAAGGGAGGAGAGGGGCACCTTTGGAATAACTAAAAATATTATTTTATTATAAAGTAATGATTGGTTTTAAATAGCTCCAAATTGATTTATTTCGAGGATAAGGTGGGGATGGGTCGAAATCCTCTCATCCAATAGAATTTAGACAGGTTTCGGTTCCTTTTTTAACCTTATCATTTAGATTTAACATTAAGTTAAATAAGTTTACTTTTACCATGTCTTCTTGTGTTCTTATACTATAAGGTTAATAAACATACTATAAGAAGCCAAACGAACCCCAAATTGTTTATTATTAATATATATAACCTTAGCTAAGTCATTTGGCCGATCCTTAGATTTTTAGGAATAAAATAACAATTAATAATATAATATTTGTTTTAAAAACTATTTTATATCAATTTTGACACTATTTAGTAATTGATTTTTGTGAAAATCATAACAGAATGATAAGTTCACAAAAAGTTAATTAAATCAACAATAACATGTCATATTAACCTAGAAAATTATTGTAAGTCATAAAAAGTCTCAAATTATATTTATTTGAGTATTTACAACATCAATTATGTCAATATTTCATTAATAAGATAATTGCTGCATCATCGTTGTGTCATAAATAAATTAAATTATTTAATGTCTAAAAATTACAAATAAAATACCATTATGTATTAAATCTTTTTAGATTTCTAATTAATACTTAAAATCGAATTTATCTTATGTATAAACCTATATTAAAAATGTTATAGTAAATAAACGTTGATTTTAACTCTTTTAACTCTTCTTTGAATTAAATAATAATAAATGTCCAAATCTAATCCATGTGGGCCTAAATGGTCATATTTTATTCCTAAGATTGTTTTTGGTCGAATTACACTTATCCAATAGAATTTAGACATGTGTTAGGGTAATAATAATATCATTTTTACCCTTAATTACCCTATTTACTTTTAACCGTGGTAAATAAAAGTAAAAAGTTACTATTCCACAAAAATTATTTTCATCTCATTGAACCAAATTTTACTTACTGACATCAACCGTGTCTCTCGGATTTTTGAAATTCCACTCACAGAAGCGGTAAAATTATGTTTTATGAAAAATTCAGTTTTTTTAACTACCACTTAGTGGTTTCACTATTCATCAAAAAATTAATGTTTTTAGAAAAATACCAAAAAATAGGCCTAAGCTATATTTGATATTATGAACTCAAAAATGATTTCTATTTTACCAAATTCAAAACATATCAGTTGAATTAATTAATTTAAAAATTAATTCCCGTCATCAAAACAAATAGCGTGTTTTTAAGAGATAATAACTATCAAAAGATTGACACTTGTTTATAACTGGTTAAAATGTGAAATTACATCCAATGGCCAACATTGTATTAAATTGTAAAAATATATTCTAAATATACTTAAAACCCACAAAAATTAATAATTTATCACCATTAATTATTTCGATTGAAAAAGTTGTTTTTAATTAAAATTTAGTGATTTCCACTATTCATCAAAATATGAAAGTTATCTAAAAATTACCAAAATTTCAACCTAAGATAATTTCGATATCCGAATCCAAAAATGAAGTCCATTTTGAAAAATAAAATTTTCAAAATTTCAAAAAGTGGTTATTACTATTCCTAATGGCTTGTTTTAATAATATTTTAATAGAATATCGTCGTTTAGTGAAACTCGGTATTGTGTACTACACACGCTATCAAGGAAGGTCGCGATTGCGTGTATTGAAAGGCAAGTCAAGTATATGTTTTGTGCAAGCTCCTTTTTGTGTAGTGTACAACACAAGACATTAATGAAATTAAAAAGAATATTTTTCATAAAATCTCGGGGTGTTACATTCTACCCCCCTTAAAATGAATTTCGCCCTCGAAATTCATCGGGGTCATAAATGATTTACTATTCGAAAGTTTCTTTAATCGAAACCCACATCGTAAAAAGGAATACCAAAACCAATCTCTAAAAACAAAAGTATGAAACGTAACGGTTACCGAAATAAACTAATCACTGTGTTTCCACATAGGTGAAAATATGGATATGGAAGAAAAATCTAACCATCATGTTCTGATGGAGAGTGGTAGAGAACGTGGCTATGAAAAAGACAACAATCACAAATCCATAAATTTGTGACGATCTAAGGTACCATTTGATTAATCAGATATAAGAGCACTAGGACAACATTTTTGGTTTCCATGATCGTTTACCTAAAGTTGAAGAATTTGAATTAGAATAAATACTTACTTTATTTTGGAACAATCTCACTGTAGTTCGTGCCTTGAACAATTTCCACTTCATCTCTTAAATAAATGATGTTGAATTTGTTATTCTTGAAGTGCTAGCAGATCATGTGATAGAATGACGGGTCATTTCATCTGTCTCAAACAAAAGGATAGCACAAGTTATTAATTATACATAAGTCATTCTATAGTGAGATTAATCATATATGGTTCCTAAAATGGACTTATACTTCATATATCATTCTGCTTAATATAATAAAACTAGTTTATACTAAACATGGACTTCCTGTAGTCCAGTGGTAGGCGATAAAGGCCAGTCGCACTTCGGTTGTGGGTTTGATTCCCACAGCCTTGTCCGACGCGATGGGCTGTCTCCCATCCTGCAGGTTGTCCTTTTTCTAAAACTATATTACTATAACATCCCATAAATAATATTGAAAAAAAACTTTTATCCTTAAACAATAATAACTTATATCCAACATAATCCATTACAATCTTTAGGCTTATCGATAATACTTCAGTCCACTCTCATAATATAGTGAAAATGATTATCAGAGATTTAATACCATCTTTGATCCCCATACATCATAAGATATGTCTTTTTGGTCAAATTCCAAACATTCAAAGGCCTTAATAATGTATTTTATTGAATACCCATTGAACCATAGTGAAAACTTGAATGCAGTTAAAAGTTAACACTTTTCACATACCAAAATCCTCAAAATTCTATATACTCAAACCATGACATCACTTAGTCCTTATATCAATCATGAGCTCATGAATACTGTTAAACATTTCATTTTCTCGTTTTCCCTTCATTATGTGAATATCATCTTATTTCCAAAAATATCTCAATCACATTGAATACCACATTAGACCAATACATAAATATTCCAATACTCCATGATACAATATTATTTTGGAATCCCATTACATAAACACTCAATCATTCCACCACATCGTTGTCATATTCAACATCGCCAATAGTGATAGCATGTGACTTCCCTTTGTCCTTTGCCTTAAGCGGTTGCTCATTTCGATCATCACTAACCCTTGGATTAGGGAATTTATTAGCATAATGCCCCATTTCCTTGCACTTGAAGCATTGAAGTGTTGGTGGTGTGTTCTCTGAAGTGTTTGCTTTATTCACATCATTAGAAACCCTTTTTCCATTACTTCGACACTCAGCTGCTCGATGACCTTCTTTTCCACACTTAATAAATTTTCTAGTCCCTTTAAGACAATCTCCACCATGCTTCTTTCCACACTTTGTGCATAAGGATACATTCATCTTCTTTTCACCATTATTCTGAGATTTCTCCTTGAACTCCATCTTTCATTTATTGTCAAAACCATGAGATGGATATATAACACCAACTTCCATTTCTACCTTGATAGCACAAAGCACAATTTCTTCATAGCTATTGAAGTATCTTATAGCTAATTCCATTCGAAGACTTGGTTTTAAGAAACTGAAAAATCGATCAACATTACTTTCAGGTTGGATGATAATTCCAGATGCATACCTTGCAAGTCTTGTAAAATTCGCTTTGTATATACCAACAGATTCATCATCCTTCTGCTTCAGCTCATGAAACTCCTTTTCCATCTTTGTTCGAAGAATACGAGGGAAGTAATTACTGAAAAACAAGTTCTTGAACTCGTCCCATTCTATGGACTCAATTTCATCTATTGGCCTTGTATTCTTGATAATATTCCACCATTGATCAGCTTCACCTTCCAAACGATATACTGCTAAGATGAATTTATCATGTTCAGAACATTGAAAAACTGAAAATATCTTTTCAGTGGTACTGATCCATTGTTCAGCAACAAGTGGATCAGAAGTCCCACTGAAAGAAGGTGGACGTTGCCTCATGAAGGACTCAATAGAATATTGTTCCCTTATCTGCACATTTGGAAGTCCAGAATGATTCATAGCTTGTGTAAGTATAGCAATAAGATTTTTCACTCCATCTCCCATAACATTTGTTTGTTCAGGAGGGAAATCATTGCATGGTCCATTGCATTGATCAACACGGTTCCTTCGGGTTCCAGCCATCGTCTAAAACCCAAAAAGAATAGTGTGAGAGGAAAAAATCATAATAAAGGGGGAGTAACTTAAAAATCTAACTTCTTAGGTTAAATTCTATGATCGTTACCGTAGTTATAGGACTGTATCCTATACGTATACTTATCCTTAGGGACATCCCTAGACATACCTTAGAAATATCTCTATGGATCTCAGTAACATTTTCGCATCCTAGTTTCCAAAGGTTGACTAAACCTTTCCTCTGATACAAACTGTAGAGACCCGAAGCTTGACGTACATGGACATTACATTACTTTTGCGGAATACATAGTACATAACCAAAACACACACACAAGGATCGTAATAGTTTAGTGTCTTTGGAAACTCAGAATATAATCTTCTAATCCTGGTGAAAGATCTTCAACATCTCCCATAAAGATCATCCTTTTTTTAATACCTAAAACCTTTCTTTATATCCTGGGGAAAAGAAAACATAAAAGCGTGAGCTCAAATTCTCAGTAAGGGTAAACAAAAGAAATATCAATCACATCATTTTCATAAGAACATAACATTTTAGAAAACTTAACCTGCAAAAGAGAGCATAATTTCATAACATGGGATAAATCATAGTAGTGAAATGAAAGCACAATAATCATAACTTAAAACATTAAACTTTGTGTCATACACACATAATCATAGAGAATCATTTCTTATTAGTCAAGACTCATTTCCAAGACTATCTTAGTGGACAAAGTCCCTTTCTGAACCGAGTCACCCTCATTTCAGTCCTGTTTCACTGAACCGGTATAACCTACCATTCCAGCCATGTCTATCTCATGAGATATAAAATCTTTACCCAATGCATTGGAGGGAGATATAGGTCCCACCCATCTCATAATGATACCATTCTTATGTGTGCCACAAAATCATAAATCATACATCATTGCATAACCCATGTAATACGAATGGGAATCTTAAACATCATGAAATCATAAAACAATTCATATAAGATAAAGGAATTCATAAAAATAATTCCATCACAACATAATCAGATCAATGTAATAATAGGGATAAAAACATAACCCTTTATTATCATAGATGGAAAATAATTTTGATAAAACACTTGAACTCCATTCTTGAGGAAAATATCATTTCTGCTTCAAAAACACTTTTCCTTTCTTAACATGTCGTACAATTATAAACTAATAGAAGTTGATTAAAAATAAACTTTAAAACTTGTAAAGGAATCTTCTTGGAAATAATGTTTTAAAAATCCATTCATTCCGTATAAGTTAAAAAACATTCTTCTCGTACTTTTGTCGGAAAAGTCAGAAAGTAACTCGTACGAAAAACGAAAAAAGCTTCCTTTCATATCTTTTACTAAAAACTCACCAAAGGGTAAAATTAGATTTAAAAAATTGTATGTGGATGGAAATAACATTACATAATTAGGAAACATGGATGTGGATGATAAAATACACCCTAGTAAATACCAAAGTATAAACAATCTCGTATAAAAATGAGATTGTGATATTTCCCTTACCTTAGGTCCGATTTGCTTCGTAAGTGTCTAAACCTCCTGTATAATGATTTAAATAATGTCATTTACTTATTACAGAATCATATTCATTGTTATTATATCATATATGATTCACTTATGACTTTATATTACCCGTTCTTTTGTAAATTCATGTTAAAGTAGCGTTTTGTGTAAACTCATCTCATTTGTCGTTCATGTTTTAACTTGTAATTATTCATATGATTACTTAGATCATGATTACTTAATTCCAGAATATAAAACATGATTTATATATAATATATATTCATAATATACATATATATAATGGATCGATAAATGGAAAGAAATACATCGTTCATGGAGACGGTAGGTCGTACGTACGCATGAACGCTGTTTTCGTTTCCTTATTGAATTGAGTGGAATTAAGTAGATGACATACATATATATACACATAAATCCAGTAGCTTTATAATGTCATATATTTCATTATTATTGCTTATATATACTTTATAATCATTCTTAAATGGTTAACATGGAGAATGAATCTCATCGCGTCGTGGAGACGGTAGTCCGTACGTACGCACGAGCGATGATATCATTTCAATAATTATTGAATTGAATTGGAGTGGATGATACAATATATCAGAATAATTTTGATGTTATAATAACTATGTATATTTATTCTTTACACCATAATACCCATCCATGTATGGTGTTGGTGGAAAAACAGATTACACCACGGTGTGGAGACGGTATTCCGTACGTACGCACGCGCAGTGATTTCATTTTCCGTAGGATGGATAGATGGTGAATTAGGATTGTTTCATACTTATAATAACATATCAGTATATTAGTGATACTGATGTTATTACTTCATAATTAAACAACCTAAATAGAATAAGTGGAAGAAGAAATAATGGTGAACGAATTGGTAACGGAAATTACCTCTTCTTTGAAGCGCCTCTTTGAGACCTCCACTTAGGGTACTAAAATTGGTCTTTGAGGAAGACCAGAACCTCTAGGATGTTTCTAGGGAATTGGAGAAGAGATTTTTGTCAGGGGTTGGCCTATCTTGAAGGCTCAATGTTGTGTGAGGAAGAGAGGGAGGAGGTGTCCTTTTATAAGGGAGGAGAGGGGCACCTTTGGAGTAACTAAAAATATTATTTTATTATAATGTCAAGTTCGGTTTTAAATAGCTCCAAATTGATTTATTTCGAGGATAAGGTGGGTATGGGTCGAAATACTCTCATCCAATAGAATTTAGACAAGTTTAGGTTCCTATTTTAACCTTATCATTTAGATTTAACATTAAGTTAAATAATTTTACCTTTACCGTGTCTTCTTGTGTTATTATACTATAAGGTTTATAAACATACTATAAGAAGCCAAACTAACCCTAAATTGTCTATTATTAATATATATAACCTTATCTAAGTCATTTGGCCGAACCTTAGATTTTTAGGAATAAAATAACAATTAATAATATAATATTGTTTTTAAAACTATTTTATGTCAATTTTGACACTATTTAGTAATTAATTTTTGTGAAAATCATAACAGAATTATAAGTTCGAACAAAGTTAATTAAATCAACAATAACATGTCATATTAACCTATGAAATTTGTGTAAGTCATAAAAAGTCTCAAATTATATTTATTTGTCTATTTATAACATAAGTTATGTCAATATTTCATTAATAAGATAATTATTGCATCATCGTTGTGTCATAAATAAATTAAATTATTTAAAGTCTAAAAATTACAAATAAAATACCATTATGTATTAAATATTTTTAGCTTTCTAATGAATACTTAAAATCAAATTTATATTATGTATAACCCTATATTAAAAATGTTATAGTAAATAAACTTTGATTTTAACTCTTTTAACTCTTCTTTGAATTAAATAATAATAAATGTCCTAATCTAATCCAAGTGGGCCTAAATGGTCATATTTTATTCCTAAGCTTGTTTTTGGTAGAATTACACTTATACAATAGAATTTGGACATGTGTTAGGGTAATAATAATATCATTTTTACCCTTAATTACCTTATTTACTTTTAACCGTGGTAAATAAAAGTAAAAAGTTACTTTTCACCAAAAATTATTTTCATCTCATTGAACCACATTTTACTTACTGACATCAACCGTGTCTCTAGGATTTTTGAAATTCCACTCACAGAAGCGGTAAAATTATGTTTTATGAAAAATTCAGTTTTTTTTAACTACCACTTATTGGTTTCACTGTTCATCAAAAATTGAAAGTTTTTAGAAAAATACCAAAAATTTGGACTAAGATATATTTGATATTATGAACTAAAAATGATTTCTATTTTACCAAATTCAAAACATATCAGTTGCATTAATTAATTTAAAAATTAACTCCCGTCGTCAAAACAAATAGCGTGTTTTTAAGAGATAATAACTATCAAAAGATTGACACTTGTTTATAACTGGTTTAAATGTGAAATTATATCCAATGACCAACATTGTATTAAATTTGTAAAAATATATTCTAAATATACTTTAAAACCACTAAAATTAATAATTTTTCACTATTAATTATTTCTATTGAAAAAGTTGTTTTTAATTAAAATTTAGTAATTCCCACTATTCATCAAAATATGAAAGTTATCTGAAAATTACCAAAATTTCACCCTAAGCTAATTTAAATATTACGAATCCAAAAATGAAGTCCATTTTGAAAAATAAAATTTACAAAATTTCAAAAAGTGGTTATTACTATTCCTAACGGCTAGTTTTAAAAATATTTTAATAGCATATCGTTGTTTAGTGTAACTCGGTATTGCGTACTACACACCCTATCAAGGAAGGTCGCGATTGCGTGTAATGAAAGGCAAGTCAAGGATATGTGTTGTGAAAGCTCCTTTTTGTGTAGAGTACACCAAATTACATTAATGAAATTAAAAAGAATATTTTTCATAAAATCTCGGGGTGTTACATACCTGGTTTGTACACTCCCAGGGGATATGCTTAGGATTATTCATATTTTCATTACAAACCACAATGATTCATTTATGATTAAATATGTCCACAAAGAATCCATTTTTATGATTATAATATTAGATATTCATAAATATTTAAATTCATGTTATGTATTTCAATAGTTTATAATCATGAATTATGATTCATAACCTAATCTAGTGTATGAAATTGTATAGAAATGATGCATAGTAGAAGGAATTAATACCACAATAATGAAAAAGTTCCAAAGAGTTAGAAGGATCTTATATTTTATGGTCATAAGATAACATTTCGATAGAAAATAGCCTCCCATGTATTGTCATCTTCTGAGGAATTAGTTTCATGTGATATCAAATAAGTAAATAATTCTTTGAGTCATATGGATTTCATGTGTAGCCCGAAAAAAAAGGATAGCAGAGAGAAATATGGATAAAGAGAAGAAGGGAGGTAAGTGTATTTCGATTTGTGACAAATGTAGAAACAATCACCCTGGGATGTGCTTGAAAGGATTGGGAGTTTTCTTATAAGTGTGGAGAAAAGGGTAATATTGAAAAAGAATGAAAAGGAAGGAAATAAAAGACTAATATTTAGAGTTTCAACTATAGTGAAATAGAGAATTAAACAAATAAATGTACTAAGCATCAAGGAGATATAGCTTAGAAGAATCAAAAGTATCAAGGTCCAGAAAAAGACTGTTCTAGAGTAGACGTGGAGTAATTAATGTATTAGTATATCTGTATTGAATAATTATGTCATTTGAGTATTATATCCATGATGTACTGGTTATATAAATTATGGAAATAAATAAGGATTGTACTGACGTACTATGACATTGAGGATTTGAGATTGTATGGTACTAAGAAAAGTAACCCAATATCATGTTAAACGTTTTGGAAAATACATGTTTGAGGGATTGATAAACCTTAATATGGTCATGATACTAATGTAGTGATTTTGGAATAAGAGATGACTGATTTGGATAAATTATATTGGATATTCTTGACTATATTGAATCTAATTAATTTTTGGTTTATTCCATCATTATTGGAGTTTACAAAATGTTTGTATATAAGGAGTATATCTATTCTTCTATAAGGAATAAGGGAGCATGAATGTATTCAATAATGGTTTATGGTAATTCTAGGTGTTACCATGTCTTCAGGGAATACATGATGAATTTATTCACATGTTATTATGTGGTAGAAATATATCTTCATTTTTTTACCTCGTATATAAATTTTTGGACTGTGAGTTTGGATACAAGTATTTTGGACAAGTCTAATGTTTGGAATAAAGTAAGTTCAACACTTGATATTTAGTTTGAGGTTAATGTATAAATTATTTGATTCTTTTACCTAACCTTTTGGATTTCCGTGAACATATAGAGGATTAAGGAAATACTTGTGGCCTTTATAATTTATAAGGTTTTCTTTAGGCATAAATGAAATAATTTTTAAAAATTCATTTCCTAGTATGAGGGATTAATTTAAAATAGATCAAATCACAACCAAAGGATGATATTATGATTATTACAAGTAATGGAATCAAATATGTTTTCCTGAGTTCTTATCTTGATAGTAAATTAATACTTCATCTTCAAAAAAAATTATCTTAAAAATGTGTTTTCATAATAACTTATGTTTTCTTTAACCGATGATACTTTATATAATTATGGATTAATGGCTTAGAGGCCTTCAATTTTCCATTTATTATTCACTTGTTCGTGTTTGATGTACTCAACAACTCCATATAAATATTTACGTTTTCCCTAAAATTATTTGTCTCTAATTTCCACCAATGTTCTCCTATTTGAAATCTTAATTTGGTTGTGAATTTTCCTTAACTTTTCCCTCTTATTAAAACAAAATATTATATACTCTATTTCTGATGTGGTTTTTCTACAAAGGTATTTTCAATTTTCAACCTTATATTTTCAGAGAACAATTTCAAATTGCGAGGAAGAAATTTATTGGAGGGGAGAATATAACAACCAATTATTTCATAATATGTTATCACTTTAAAGTAATTTAATAGCTTATATCTCACACAACATCAACAATGTTTGCGTTATATACAAGATTGAGTTTCTACGAAACAACACATTAGTATTATAATTATTTAAATGATATTTTCATTTATCAATTAAATATTGTAATATTAATAGTAAAAAAATAAATTTTAATTGTTATATATAATGTTTTCACATTAATAAATCATATTTATAATGAAATTTATATGTTTTATTAAAATAGTTATATATTTAAAAAACTATTTTTTTAAGAACTAATTTTCATGTCCTTTTGTGAAAAATAATAAAATTAATTTTAGACACTCTTAATAATTGAATTGTAAAAAAAGTCTGCATTTTTGAATTTTAATGTCAAAATTATCTTAGGGTAAATTTTTGGTATTTTTCTGAAAACATTCAATTTTTGATGAATAGTGAAAAATACTGCATAGTACCGAAAAACCTACTTTTTAAAATAAATAAATATTTTTAATTAAAATTTATATTATATTAAAAATGGATACATAATAATAATATTAATATAATTTATTCCATTTGAGTCATTTAATAAAAACATTGGATATATAAAATGTTATTGCACTTTTTAAAGATCTTTACCCACCTTCTAGGCACATTTCCAAATTTGCATAAAATTTAATTTGACTACTTCTGTGAATTAAATTATAAAAAACCAATTAAAATGGTTTCCATAATTAAGTAAACATTGGTTCAATAGGATTAACATAATTTTTGGTGAATATTAACATTTGTATTTAATTTACCATGGTTAAACATAACTAGGGTAATTAATTATAAAAATAATATTATAATAATATAAAAATAATCTCAGAAAATGTCCTCATTCAATTGGATAAATTTTTTCCAACCAAAATCATCCATAGGACAAAAATAATATCCTCTGGGATTCATTTGGGTTAGATGAAGATATTTATTATATTTTATTTAAAGAAGTGTTAAAAATGTTAATTCAAATTTTAATAACTATAACATTATTCATATAGGGATGTATATTATTTAAATTAGAATAAAAATATTCATTATAAAGATAGAATGTTTCCTAAATCCTATTATTTTATTTATATTTTTAGACTTTAAATTGTTAAATTTCGTTATGACATTATGATGATAGAGTAATTACCCAAGTAAGGAATGATTAAAATAATTCATTTTATAAATATTAAAATAATGGAAAACTGATACTTTTTATTCCATCCTAGATTTCTATAGGTTAATTATATATGTTTGGGTGGAATTAATGTATTTTTTAAAAGGAATAAAGTTGTGATGACTAACAAAAAATCACTACAAAATAATGTCAAAATTGACATAAATGAGTTTTAAAAAAAATACTATTTTATTAAATGATATAATAGTCTTAAAAATATATGATTCTGCCAACTGACTTATATAATGTTGTATTTGTCATTAATGAACCAATTTTGGTTCTCTTGGTATTTTATAGTTGTAACACCCCAGGTAAATAAACAATATGAAATTTTCATATTTATCCATATTTGTGAATAAAATATTAATAAGACTTTAAAGGGGACGCTATGCTCGATGGCGTACCCAACGCGTAACAACGAGTTTCTTGGGAATCTTACGTTGCACTCTAATAATAAAATAATATTATTTTAAATGGCAGTTAACATGTAGCCATTGTATTGGCGGGAATGGATATAAATTACTAAAATATGATTATATATGTTTTTAAATGTTTTTACATTTATCCAATAAAAGATAAAGGCTTAAAATATGGAAATAATTCAATTTTAGGCGTATATGCCCTAGTTTTCACTAAAGGTTCACTTATCACCTTTTGATGGAGAACCGCTATTAAATATAGTTTTTTTCACTATTATACATCCTTTTGGACCAAATAAAACACTTCTTAAGAATCGGGACATCAAAATTTACTTTGTGTAAATTTTTGGTATCTTTCCGATAAAGTTCATTTTTTTAAATGAATAGTGTAAAATGTTATATTTTAATTCAAAACCTCTTTTTTATCGAATTTATTTATATGATTATATTATCTTTTGAATCGGTTTTAAAGTGAAATTAGAATATATTTTTACCATGAAATTCAATAGTGGTCGTTGGAATTAATTTCACTTTGAAATCAGACTTAAACTAGTGTCAATCTTTTGATACTTATTGTTTCATAAAAACACGCTATTTTCTCTGACAGTGGAAATTAATTATTAAATTAATTAATATGACTTATATGTTTTGAATTTTGTAAAATAGACTTTATTTTTGAATTCGGAATATCAAATATATCTTAGGGTGAATATTTGGGATTTTTCTGAAAAACTTCAATTTTGATGAATAGTGAAACCACTAAGTGGTACTTATAAAAACTGATTTTTCCGTTTAAATGAAAATTTGAAATATTTTTGTTTTTAATTTCAAAAATCCAACATACATGGTTGTCATTAAGACGTAAAATGTGGTTCAATGAGATAAAAATATTTTTTTGGTGAATACTAACTTATTAAGTTTTTAATCGCGATTAGAGGTAATTAGTGTAGTTTATGGTAAGAATAATATTTTAATAAAATTAAATTACCTAGACACATGTCCTACCCTAATTGGATGTGTCATGGCCGACCAAGAAAATCCATGGGTCAACTTGGGGACCCCATGGATCCACTTTGGATGGGAAATGACATAAATATCTTTTTATTTAATGTTAAAGTAAAAATGACACAAACATTAGATGTTTTATTAAAATAATTTTTACATGGGGTTATACAAGTCATATTTTTGACTATAAATATTAATTGGAATGCTAAAAAGATTTCCTACATCATAGTAGTTGTTTTATAAATTTTAGACATTAAATATATTAAATTATTTATGACATCATGATGATGGAGCGATGACCTCATTATTTGACGATTTAAATGAAATGGAAAGATAATGTAATATATAAGACCTAAACATGTCCAAAACCTATTGTATGAGTGGATTTAGAACCCTTATCACCTTATCATAGAAATACATCAATGTGAGACCTTTAAAATCCGAAACTCTTTTGAAAATAATGTAACATTTTGTAACATTACAAGAGTGCCCCTCCTCTCCTCTTATAAAAGGCCACCACCTCTACCTCCTTACCCACACTCCCAAAGGCTTTGGCTCAGCCAAACCCTGCCCATTTTGTCTATCCACTTCATTCTCTTACTTCTTGAATCCTCAATTGGGAAGAAGTCTTCCAAAGGAAGGCTTTGAGCTCAAACCAAAGGGAGTTACCTGATTTTAAGGTAATGTCTTCACTTGAGTCCTTTTGTTTTATTTTTCTTCTCCAACCCCCTAAAATCTTTTTATTAATTTATTTTGTAACAACTCCAGTATAATCAATATATTTGTATGTTGTTATAAGAAGTATTAGAGCTACACTTTCACACACCTATATCTAATGGTTAAATAACATACTGTTTCCGTGGATGGCGAATTTCGGCCTCCCGAAACGATGATTGTTCAACATTATTTTAACACCTTCAAAGGTGGCCATTAAGATGACACTATATTTATATATGATATATAATAAGTTTATGTTTTCCTTAAGCTTCTATATTTTTCATTTTGGGCATACCTTTATGGTTTCCATTATAGGTAAACGCGATATCTTCATTTAAGGAAGTGCGGACTACCGCCCCCTCAAAGTGATGTGATTCGTTAATGCCATATGTGGGACATATAAAAGATGGATTTAAAGTTATTATATATTATGTTATACTGGAATTATAATATACCTCTATATCATTATTATTCCATTCCATTAAAATATGAAATAGAAATGAAAGTAGCGTTCATGCGTACGTATGGATTACCGTCTCCATGAACGGTGCATTTCATTTATTACCTCTAAATGATTATATAATATTATAAATACATGTATATTCTGGATATATATGATATATATTATATCCAAATAATGAATATAATTCTGGATATAATGAACATTTGACCACACGAACAACATGTAATTGTAAGAAGTCCACTTTCGACTTAAGAACCAAATATCGACAAAACAAACATTATTAACTTAAATGATTACATAATGTTTATAACATGGAAATAAGTGATATAAAAAGAATAATGAACTAGAAAAAGGTTCTTAATAAATTGGAAATTAACTCATGTTTATTATTCAGGATGTTAAAGAACGATCAAGTAAATTCGGACCCGAGGTAAGGGATCTTACTGTTCTCTTTCTTTTTAAGTACACTCTTTTATGTCATTCCCTCTAAAGATAATTTTTCTTGTTATTGGGATGTTATTTTATATTACACTTACTGTAATTTTTATGTTCATGTGATGAGAGACCCAATTCTCTCTCATCAATCCATTTTGGAAGTTTTGAGTGGTGCCGTTAGGCTGCCGAATTTTCGTAAGAGATCTGACCTCTCTCTTTCTTTTTAAGTACTATCCTTTATGTCAATTCTTTTAAGCTCCTCTTTGTTATGTTGGGGGATGTTCTTTTATATTCCTATTTCTATAAACTTTAATTTAATGTGATGAGATACCTTATTTGATCTCATCAAATCCATTTTTGTAAGTTTTATGTGGCGCCGTTAGGCTGCCGAGTTTTCGTAAGGGATTTTTCATCTCACTTTTATTCCCGTGAGATTTATGCTACATTTGCCGAAATTTCCTTTGAGTGGTGTATGTACTGCCCATTATTCTACTCTTTCTTTAATATTCTTTCGTTTATGAGTATTTACATCAATGATTTATTGTCCTTCTTTCATGGGGTGTATGTTTTGAAAGATACCCAAGTCGGTAAGGGAACCTTTCACCCTCCTCTTTTTTAAAAGACTTCTTTTGTTGGGTCTTTTAATTTAAATATTGTTATGTTGGGATATGTTCTCATATATACTTATTGATGTAAATCTTATGTCCAAGTGATGAGATACACTTTTTATCTCTCATCAACTCATTTTGATGTGACGCCGTTAGGCTGTCAAGAGAACTTCTTAACCCAATTTCGATTTCTTTGTGTTCAACATGTAGTTATTGAATATGTCATCCTTTGAATATGTGTGAATGACCTTTGATTATTTTACACTTAACATCCACTTATATTTGGTGTATTCTTTTGTCACAAATAATTATGTAATTGATTTATCCTTAAACCAAGGATATTGTCTTTGTATGGGACTTCGTCTCAATCTCCTTTCATTGAGGCATATTTTGTTTTATACACAACCTTCTTTTATATGGTGTATAAAACCCTTTTAATTTTACTTTTATTCAAAAGGAATCTTTTTTTATACGAAACGTTTACTAAACGACAAAAGGAAATGTTATTTCCATACGTATGCGGCGATAATGACTTCTCCGCCGTCGTGACTGTTATTTGAGTTTCGGCTTCCTCTATAAGCCATAACTTTTTTTAAAAGAAAAATAAATACCATGTTTTAATTTTCATTTATTTTGGTATTTAAAAATGGTTTTCATAATGTTTTTATATCAATGTGTTGTATTGATATCTTGTGATTGAAAGGTGGGAATGTTATGTTTCCTTTATGCGTGTTTTATGTGATACGATTATGTTGAGGTTCTTGGGAATTATTATGAAGACGGGTGGTTCTGTGATAAACTATGGGCGGGTGAGCCCGATATAGCTCTCCAATGCATTGGGTAACGCGAAGGAGTGAAACGTTAAGGTTTCTCCAAAGGGATTTAGGGAATATACTGTGATGGGTATTCCAAACGTAACCAATATGGTTACTCCCTACGTAAGAATGTTATGAATGACTCAAGTTACCTTTTATGTCTTATGATTTCTATGATTTATTCATGATTTGATATGCCTATGTTTTATGGGTAAAGTATGATTTCATTCTTATGTATACATGTACTAATGTTTCCTTTCCATATTATTATATCCTTTACAGAGCTTTTTATGCTCATCCCAAGTTTTTGAAATGTTTCTCACAGGTCAATGGAAGGGTACATGATGTGATGATAGTGTCATGTATGTGTCAAGAAAGAATCCATGTTTTATTTTAAATATGATTACGTTGATGGGAAGAATGAATACTGTCTTTTATTTACCCACTTTGTTTAAATGTGGAATGCAATGCAAGTTTCATGATCTAATTCTCTAAAACTCTAAACCTGAAAAGATCCTCAATGTGTAATCTTGTAATAGCTCAAGATTAAATAAGGTTTAAGGTTGGGGCCTTATAGTTGGTATCAAAGGTCGGTTTAGATAACATTAGAGGTTAGGGTATTTTTTAAGCATAAGTGACATTACAATAATGGTTAGGATTTCAGAAAGAGTCCTAGTTTTAGATAAAGTGAATGAGTAAGTATATCTTAGTGTTTAACTTCCTCATTAGTACATGATGGTTTTGTTGATATACTCACACTGAACTTTTTGGTTTTACTAAATGGATGGATCTAGCAGGCACCGAAGTGCCAATAGGTTTGAAGGAAACTGTGGTGGTTCTCTGATTAAGAGACTGGATGAAATGGGGGATTCAATGAGGAAACTCGTGGTTGTTATAAACCAACTATCAAGGAGTCATGATCAACCACTTGAACCTTGGTATGATCCTTAATGAATCATGTACGAGATGACCAATCGATGTGGAAGTTCAGGTAATAAATATAAAGGTAACCATTAGAGTTTATATGATCCTTACTTTTGAGGTAATTATGGGTTACTATATGTTATGATGGAAATGAAAGGCATGCGATAAAATTAGGTTTAAATTATGTTATGGTTATTTTTGATGATTTTATCCCTTTTTGGGGAATGATTTGAGAATTATATAGTTTTGAAAAAAGGACAACATGCAGACCGTGTGACTACCCGTCGCGTCGGAAAAAGCTGCGGGAATCGAACCCACAACCAAAGTGCGACTGGTATTTATCGCCTACCACTGGACTACGTGAAGTCCCTGGTTAGTTTGACTGATTATTTTTTGTTATATGATTTTATGAGTTAAGAGTAAGTTGATTTTGGGTTATTTATGAAAATGATTAACCTATCATGGAGGATATGTGATTAGGTTAATTACTTTTCAATACAAGACTTTAGGAGAAACTAATGTTGTTTAGAGATAAATGTTACGATTTAACTTGGAAGAATATGTGACTAAATCCTTCAAATATTTGGGTTTCAATCTTAGATTGTTTTACTTTGAAGAATTTTATGGACAAATTGGTTATCGAATGGTCCTCGTTGAACTTTGGGTTTTTTTGGACAAATTTTGAGATTAAGAATAGATTTTATTTTTATAAAAGATTATCTTTTTTGGGATTATCTGACCTTTTACTAACCTTTCTGGTTTTGGTTTTGGTTAAATCCTAAAGACATGGGATGTATATAGTTCTCTTTTTTTCATTAGGTGATTCTCTAGAAGTTGATTATAGTACTCTTAATGCGAACAAGTCTCCCTAAATACTCGTTTTTTGGAAAAAAAATATGAGTTTGATTAAGGAATCTAGTAAAAGTTGAAAGTCAACATGATAAGTTACTATGTTTCCTTATGAATAAATTCCTCAATAAAAAGTAACTCAACATGAAAATGTTGTCTATTAACTTTTCCCACTGGGGAATCGAATACCGTTTAACCCATCACAAGTTTGTGATTTTCTCATGGTAAACCTTATCCTAGACATGTTTACTATCACTCTCCCTCAAGAACATGACCCTTTGATTTTTCTTCCATGTCCATGTTTTTCTACATGTAATCCTAGTATGGTTTAACTCGGGTGACCTCTGTACTTATCTTCCTTTATTTTAAAGTGATTGTTTTACCAACTCTTGTTCCGAAGTGGTACATTCAAGGATGTTTCCAAGCTCAATTTTAACAATTGTGGGGACGTAATTCCCAAAAGGGGGGAAGGATGTAACACCCCAGGTAAATAAAGAATATGACATTTTCATATTTATCCATATTTGTGAATAAAATATTAATATGACTTTAAAGGGGACGCTATGCTCGATGGTGTACCCAACACGCAACAACGAGTTTCTTGGGAATCTTACGTTGCACTCTAATAATAAAATAATATTATTTTAAATGGAAGTTAACATGTAGCCATTGTATTGGAGGTAATGGATATAAATAACTAAAATATTATTATATATGTTTTTAAATGTTTTTACATTTATCCAATAAAAGATAAAGGCTTAAAATACGGAAATAATTCAATTTTAGGCGTATATGCCCTAGTTTTCACAAAAGGTTCACTTATCACATTTTGATGGAGAACCGTCATTAAATATAATTTTTCTCACTCTTATACATCCTTTTGGACCAAATAAAACTCTTCTTAAAAATCGGGACATCAAAATTTACTTTGTGTAAATTTTTGGTATCTTTCCGATAAAGTTCATTTTTTTAAATGAATAGTGTAAAATGTTGTATTTTAATTCAAAACCTCTTTTTAATATAATTTATTTATATTATTAGATTATATTTTGAATTGGTTGGAAAGTGAAATTAGAATATATTTTTACCATTAAATCCAATAGTGGTCGTTTGAATTAATTTCACTTTGAAATCAGACTTAAACTAGTGTCAATCTTTTGATACTTATTGTTTCATAAAAACACGCTATTTGCTCTGACAGCAGAAATTAATTATTAAATTAATTAATGTGACTTATATGTTTTTAATTTTGTAAAATATAATTCATTTTTGAATTCTGAATATCAAATATATCTTAGGGTGAATTTTTGAGATTTTTCTGAAAAACATCAATTTTTGATGAATAGTGAAACCACTAAGTGGTACTTATAAAAACTGATTTTTCCATTTAAATTCAATTTTTCCATCTTTTTGTTTTTGAATTTCATAAATCCGACATACATGGTTGTCATTAAGAAGTAAAATGCGGTTAAATGGGATAAAAATAATTTTTTGGTGAATAGTAACTTATTATGTTTTTAATCGCGATTAGAGGTAATTAGTGTAGTTAATGGTATGAATAATATTTTATTAAAATGAAATGACCTAGAAACATGTCCTACCCTCATTGTATGTGTAATGGCCTACCAAGACAATCCATGGGTCAACTTGGGGACCCTATGGAGCCACTTTGGTTGGGAAATGACATAAATATCTTTTTATTTAATGTTAAAGTAAAAATGACACAAACATGAGATGTTTTACTAAAACAATTTTTACATTGGGTTATACAAGTAATATTTTTGACTATAAATATTAATTGAAAACATAAAAAGATTAACTACATCATATAATTTTTTTTATAATTTTTATACATTAAATAAATTAAATTATCTATGACATCATGATGATGGAGCGATGACCTCATTATTTAACGATTTAAATAAAATGGAATGATAATGTAATATCTAAGACCTACACATGTCAAAAACCTATTGTATGAGTGGATTTAGAACCCTTATCACTTTATCCTAGAAATACATCAATTTTGGTCGTTTAAAATCCGAAACTCTTTTGAAAATAAAGTAAAATTTTGTAACTTTACAAGGGTTCCCCTCCTCTCCTCTTATAAAAGGCCCCCACCTCTACCTCCTTACACACACTACCAAAGCCTTTGGCTCGGCCACACCCTGCCCATTTTGTCTCTCCACTTCACTATATTACTCCTTGAAGCCTCAAGTTGGGCAGAAGTCTTCCAAAGGAAGCCTTTGAGCTCAAACCAAAGGGAGTTACCCGATTTCAAGGTAATGTCTTCACTTGAGTCCTTTTGTTTTATTTTGCTTCTCCAACCCCCTAAACTATTTTTATTCATTTATTTTGTAACAACTACAGTATAATAAATATACAAGGATGTTGTTATAAGAAGGATTCGAGCTACACTTTCACACATCTACATCTAATGGTTAAAGAACATACTGTTTCCGTGGATGGCGAATTTCGGCCTCCCGGAACGATGATTGTTCAACATTATTTAAACACCTTCAAAGGTGGCCATTAAGATGACAATATATTTATATATGATATATAATATTTTTATTTTTTCCTTAAACTTCTGTATTTTTCATTTTGGTGATACCTTTATGGTTTCCATTATGGGTAAACGCGATATCTTCATTTAAGGAAGTGCGGACTACCGCCCCCTCAAAGTGATGTGATTCGTTAATGCCATATGTGGGACGTATAAAGGATGGATTTAAAGTTATTATATATGATGTTATAATGGAATTATAATATACCGCTATATCATTATTATTCCATTCCATAAAAATATTAAATAGAAATGAAAGTAGCGTTCATGCGTACGTACGGCTTACCGTCTCCATGAACGGTGCATTTCATTTCTTACCTCTAAATGATTATGTAATATTATAAATACATGTATATTTGGGATATATATGATATATATGATATCCAAATCATGAATATAATTCTGGATATAATGAAAATTTGACCACATGAACAACATGTAATTGTAAGAAGTCCACTTTCGACTTAAGAACAAAATATCGACAAAACAAACATTATTAACTTAAATGATTACATAATTTTTATAACATGGAAATAAGTGATATAAAAGGAATAATGAACTAAAAAAAGGTTCTTAATAAAGTTTAAATTATCTCAAGTTTATTATTCAGGATGTTAATGAACGATCAAGTCAAGTCGGACCCGAGGTAAGGGATCTTACTCCTCTATTTCTTTTTAAGTACACTCTTTTATTTCATTCCCTCTGAAGCTCATCTTTCTTGTTATTGGGATGTTATTTTATATTAAACTTACTGTAATTTTTATGTTCATGTGATGAGAGACACTATTCTATCTCATCAATCTATTTTGGAAGTTTTGAGTGGCGCCGTTAGGCTGCCGAATTTTCGTAAGAGATCCAACCTCTCTCTTTCTTTTTAAGTACTCTCCTTTATGTCACTTCTTTTAAGATCCTCTTTCTTATGTTGGGGGATGTTATTTTATATTCCTATTTCTACAAACTTTAAGTTAATATGATGAGATACCCTATTTTATCTCATCAAATCCATTTTTGTATGTTTTATGTGGTGTCGTTAGGCTGCCGAGTTTTCGTAAGGGATTTTTCATCCCACTTTTATTCTCGTGAGATTTATGCTACATTTGCCACAATTTCCTTTGAGTGGTGTATGTACTGCCCATTATTCTACTCTTTGTGTAATATAATTTCGTTTATGAGTATTTACATCAATTATTCTTAGTCCTTCTTTCATGGGGTGTATGTTTTGAAAGATACCAAAGTCGGTAAGGGAACCTTTCACCCTCCTCTTTTTTAAAAGACTTCTTTTGTTGGGTCTTTTAATTTACTTATTGTTATGTTGGGATATGTTCTCATATATCCTTATTGATGTAAATTTTATGTCCAAGTGATGAGATACACTTTTTAATCTCTCATCAACTCATTTTGATGTGATGCCGTTAGGCTATCAAGGGAACTTCTTAACCCAATTTCGATTTCTTTGGGTTCAACATGTAGTTATTGAATATGTCATCCTTTGAATTTGTGTGAATGAACTTTTATTATTTTACAGTTAACATCCACTTATATTTTGTGTATTCGTTTGTCACACATAATTATGTAATTTATTTATCCTTAAACCAAGGATACCGTCTTTGTATGGGACTTCGTCTCAGTCTCCTTTCATTGAGGCATATTTTTTATTATACACAACCTTCTTTTATATGGTGTATAAACCCCTTTGACTTTTACGTTTATTCAAAAGGAATCTTTTTTATACGAAACGTTTACTAAACGACAAAAGGGAATGTTTTTGTCGTACGTATGCGGCGACAATGACTTCTCGGCCGTCGTGACCGTTATTTGAGTTTCGGCTTCCTCAACAAGTCATACCTTTTTTAAAAGAAAAATAAATACTGTGTTTTAATTTTCTTTTATTTTGGTATTGAAAATGGTTTTCATAATGTTTTTATATCAATGTGTTGTATTGATATCTTGTGGTTGAAAGGTGGGAATGTTATGTTTCCTTTATGCATGTTTTATGTGATACGATTATGTTGAGGTTCTTGGAAATTATTATGATGACGGGTGGTTCTGTGATAAACTAAGGGCGGGTGAGCCCGATATAGCTCTGCAATGCATTGGGTAATGCGAAAGAGTTAAATGTTAAGGTTTCTCTGTATAGATTTAGGGAATATAGTGTGATGGGTATTCCAAATGTAACCAAGAGGGCTACTCCCTACGTAAGAATGTTATGAATGCCTCAAGTTACCTTTTATGTCTTATGATTTCTATGATTTATTCATGATTTGATATGCCTATGTTTTATGGGTAAATTATTATTTCATTCTTATGTATACATGTACTCATGTTTCCTTTCCATATTTTTATATCCCTTACTGATCTTTTTATGCTCATCCCAAGTTTTTGAAATGTTTTTCACAGGTCAAGGGAAGGGTACATGATGTGATGATACTGTCAAGGATGTGTCAAGAAAGAATCCATGTTTTATTTTAAATATGTTTCTGTTGATGGGAAGAATGAATACTGTCTTTTATGTAACAACTTTGTTTAAATGTGGAATGTAATCCAAGTTTCATGATCTAATTCTCTAAAACTCTAAACCTGAAAAGATCCTCAACATGTAATATTGTAATAACTCAAGATTAAATAAGGTTTAAGGCTGGGGCCTTATAATAGTAACTATATTAACTATGTAGTATATAAATACAAGAAGACATGGTAAAGCTAAAATATGAAACTATGAGTTAAATCGTAATGATATGGTTAATATGATGACCTAAACAAGTCAAAAACCTAATATTTAAAATGTTTTAGACCCATAATCATCTTATACTATAATTAAATCCATTATGAGTTATTAGAAACCGAAAATAATTTTATAATAAAATATTATTTCAAGATTTTCATGAAGTGCCCATCAACTCTCTTAAAAATGGGTACTGGCCCTTGTCTTAAATTAACACATCAAATTCCATTTGACTCAAAATAGTCTAATAAAATATTGTACCACCTACCTTAAAATCAACCTAGAGGCCTTAATTTGATCTTTTATCCATCCTATAGAGACCTTTTGATAAAACAAAAAAGATGAAACCGAAGAAGAGGTAATTATTTCATCACGACTTTCACGGTTCTTTTTTTTCTAAATCTAATTTTATTATTGTTTCCATAATAAAATAATAAATATAGTACCTTATACATAATGATATTTTATTATTAATATGTTACAACCATATTCATTATTATATCCATCCAATGAATGACAATGTCACCATGCGTGCGTACGTACAGTTTACAGGATCCACATCGCGGTGTAGTTTATTATTAAACACAAAATTATTTGTATGGGTATAATATTGAATATAATTAATTTAAATAATGAATATAACATGTTAATGATTCATTATATATAATATTCCATCCAATTAAACACTATTTCACCACCAATACAATGATATTATCGCTCTGGCGTACGTAGGTTTTACCGTCTCCACGAAAATATGTGTTTCATCTTCAACGATCACCATTCACGATTTTTTATAAAACTATATATATTTATTAAGTATGAGATATATGAAATAATATTTATACTAGAATATTATATATTTATGTAATTCAATATATGTCTTTTACTTACTTCTAAACCAGATCATAAAGAAATAGAAATGACGTTCATGCATACATACAAACTACCGTCTTCATGAACAGTGTTTCCATTTCATATATCTATATATTTTACATAGATATATTATTAATATATATGATATATAATTCATGTATTATATTTTTGAGGTATGTAAGTCGTGATCTATGTAATATGATCAAGAATAACAAGTTAAAGCTTGTATGATAAAGAAAACAATTATTACTTGAAATGTTACATTAACATTGAAATTATTATTAAATGGGTTGTATAAAGTAATAAATGAATAATAAATTATACCATAAATATGAATATGGTTCTGGAATAATTTAATAACAAACTATAGTTATTATACATGAGGATAAATGTACCCTTGACTAATAGAGTGTAAAAGGTAAGGGTAAATTCCTCAGATTCCTTATTATCTGAGATTGATTATGTGTAAATATTTATTATGATATATTTATCATCCATGTCCTTGTTTCATAAAAATTTATTGAAAAGAGATATTTTAAGGATTTATTTAAGGGTATCTCTATCTATATTATCAATTTAAATGTTTTAGTGATTTATTTTTTTTCTAAATCTTTTTAATTAACGTCCATGTTTTCAAAATGATTTTAAGGATTTATTTATATAGACATGATTATTTTAAAATAGTAGTTCTTTTAAAAAGTTTAAATATGGTATGGGACACTTAGAATCAAAAATTTATATTAAATGACATTATTTAAAAACTTTCTAACTTTTAAATTATTTCATAAAAAATTTATATTTATTTCAAAGAATTGTACTGATCATTTTAAACTATATCAACATACTTTAAAATCTTCCATATTGTATTTAATGAGATATAATATGTTTGACTATGGATGTGATATTTTTATGCCAATAATGTTTTATTGTTAAAGTACAGACATTCTGTATGCTAGTTTTAATATTAATGATTGTAGAATGTTTCATCCTTTTCAAACAGGGAAGGAATTGGACATAGTAAGTGGTGGGTGGGTCCTTCTATAGCCCCTCAATGAATCAGTAGTTGTCATTAGAGAAACTAGTGTTTTCGAACAAGGTCGTGATATAATATTTTTGAATGGACATACCAGAAGGCCTTAACATAATAGTTATTATGTCTAACATTAATCACTCCCACGTTATGAAATTAATTATTACATGTGATTTTTCTACAATTAGAATATCCATGTGCATGTTTATATGATAATTTTTGACTTATTTTTACTATATTATTCTTATTTTTTATGTTTAAAAGACTTTTAGTTTTGTTATATATATTTCATTAAAAGTTCATAGATTCCGCTAAATTATTTACCCTTACTAATCATCTTTTCTCAAACCATATGTTTTATTTTCCAAGGATTCTATGAACTGTATTATGATTGATATGCAATGTTAAATTAGAAGGATAACATCTTTATGAAAAGATTATTTATGTTATATTTTATGTTATAAAGTGTAATGCTACATTAATGAATGTAATATATTTTCCATTACTGCTAAATTGATCGGTCCTTCAGGACCTGATCCCTTGTAATCATGCCAATGTATTAAAATAATGCACCATATCTGAGATTCTGTGGTCAGGGGATTACAGAATATGCATTATATATATATATATTTAATTTCTTATAGCATGAAGGATTTTGATTAAGGGAGATAAAAACTTATATTTTGGGAATTGGGAAAGTATTATTTCAACATATGCATGTGTAAAGATACAGAAGTTTTAAAGGATAATTTTTTCATAAATAAAAGAATATTCTATTATATTATATATCTATTATTCTCATAAATCATATATAAAAATAAACAACGCGTTAATTGTTTAATAAAAATCAATTCATTAGATACCTATTAAACCAATAAAAATTACAAATTTTAAAATTTGGCAGAAAATATTAAATATAAAATACTAATTTGGAAAATATTGGTTTTCCATATCTTATAGAATGATCGCCCCATGATCAATACTATATGAATGAAAAAAAATATTAGTAGACCAATCAAAATCATAGAAAATGATAATATTTAACCATGAAAGTAATTACAGTGAATATTGAGTTAAAGAATGATGTGGTATTTTTATTATGTAATGTAACTGTTGGTATAGTAATGTGACCGTTGGATGCATAACATGATAATAAAGAATAGTAACCTAACTATTAGTAGTAGTAACCTTACCATTAAAATTATATTTTAACCTCAAAAAATAGTGTGATATAAATTTTTTTATCATGATTAACAAAATTAAATTTAAATATTATAATGTAAAAAATATTATGATTATAAAATTCAAAGAATATATATGTACATTTTTATTTAACTGTATTTTAATATATTTTTATAAAAATCCTATTTTTTATATGAAGAAAATAACTATGATAGAAATGGTTTTGATAAAATGAATATTATTCATAAAATTTTCACGTTTAAATTTTCTAGTAGTTAATATTTTTTAATTTTTTAGGAATACTTTAATTTTTTGGTCAATAGTAAAAATAGAGTTTTTAGGTAACTAGTGTATCCTAATTTATATCCTTCCTGATGTAATATTGGCCAAATTATATCTATAAGTTGAGGTTTTGAAAAATATATATCTAATTTTCTAAATTAGTCATTAAAATAAGATAAAATAATTTCCCAAACCTAAAAAAGTATGTTTCCATGTCTAACATTTAATGAATTACATTAAAGTATCAATTTTTCATTTTCCACCAATAATTTTAATAAAACAATGTAATATGATTTATAGAGTGACTAAAAAACTATAAAATCATGTTAATTAATTAAAATATGGTTTATAATGTCAATAATATTACTAATACATTGTTTACATTAAATATAATATTTAATTCAATATTTAATTCTGAAAATATCCCTATACTCTAGTATAAATAACCTCACTCCACCCCCTTGGAAAATTGTCCTCCATCTCTTTGCAAAGACATATATCTGGGAAAATACTCCCTCTAAATTCCCTTATAATACCTAGTAATTTTCTAGAGTTAGCATACTCCAAACATAATTTTTCTGTCATACAGGAGATGATACAATGAGGAAAGAGTATGCTTATATCAACTATTATTTCTTTTTCTCTTTTTTACTTTTCCCAATTTTATAAAAAAAGAATTTATCATTAATTAGGAAGTATGTTAACATTATATTAATGATTTTAACATAATTCATGAATCATTATTATGAAATATATAAATTTAAAACATCCATTTCCCACTCTTCTCACAATGTCCCTTCAACGGTTGGTTAATCACCAAAAAGAACAGTTACAATCTTTTTATCTTTTGAAAACTATGGTTAGTTATAATATATTATTTATGATATATAAAATTGTTAATATTATTCATTTTTATAAAAATAATTCATCTAATTTATAAATGAAAATGACCTAAAAATAGAAACATCAAAACAAAAGGTAATTTTTTTTGTGAAAACATGTTATCAAAAAAATTAACATTTTACAAAGAGTGTTATAAATTACAATAAGATAACTATAATGGATAAATATTATAAAATATGAACATAATTAACATTTAGAAATAATTTTATTAACTCAATTTTATTATTCAGTAGGCAGGAAAGAGAATAAAAAATCATGGATTTAGGGTATGAGGAATCTCGAACACAACAGATTTTATTTGGGTAACCCAAATTTCATGATATCATATATATGAATATTATTATAATATTCCATATATATAATTTCATTATTAATAAATTTTATTTTTTTGGATATACATGTTTCTATTTTTTTTAATCCGAATACAAATATTTTCCAAAAAAGGTTTTCATTTCGAAACACATCATTTACTCTTCTCGAGTTGTTTCTTCTTTAGTCAATAATGATGATGTTTATGCCAAAAATATTTTCCCTGATTCATTTTATCACCCAGAATATATTCATGAAATAATTATTTATGGAATCCTTATTATGAACTTTAGTATCCATGAGTAAATTCATGATTACAATTGTTATACATTCTATTTTTCATTCAAGATTATCTAAATATTATGATGTGATAGGTGCGATAAAAAATGTAAAACTCTCCAATGCATTGGGAAATGTGAGGTATTTCATGAGATAATTTGTATTAAATTATTTTCTATTTGTTCACAATGATGATTTTATGATTATGGAAATAATATTTTGTGTGAGATGATGTTAGCTTGGTTTAAAACTATGTATGGTATTTCACTAGTATAACATGGTATTTTATTATTATACATCACCACAATAAATGAATCTATAAAACTTTTCTCTCATAATTTTTATTTTCATCCTATTATTATGACACTATGATGGTGATTATACTCACATTTATGATATAGATTAATGTCTCATATTTATGATATATTATCCTTCAACTTACCTAGATTTTATCTCACACTTTTCTTTTATGCATTCTCTTAGGTGAATACTGTTCTAAAAAGAACATGAAATATTTTAAGTGGGTAAATATGAAGTGTTTTATTAATTTTTTGATTTTTTATGTATAAGTCATTTTTTACCCTAATTAGTACAGGATTTTAAAATTTCTGATCAATGAATGTATAACTATTATATTTTTGGTACTAAAATAATGTAATAATAATATAATAAAATGTAGGTTTGGTATCACAATGATTGTGAATTTTAAATTTTCTAGAGGATTTTAACTATTTCTTGAAACCTGTTATCATTCAGATTCAATATAAAAAATTAATATCTATATTTTTTATACATAGGTTCAATAATTAAATAGTAATAAATAAAAATTGTTATTTTATATATGGATGAAATATTATATGTTTATGTTAACATGTTTAATGAACTCCTTATATTATATATTTTTAATGATACCATTAATGTTTATTATTTGAATTTCACATTTAATGAATTTATTTTCACATTTCTCAAGAATTTATCCTTTGAATTAAAAATTAAAGATCTCATAAAATTACTATATAATGATTTTCTTTTAGATTATTTTTTTCTACTTTACAATGAAAATTACAATAAAGAGGGGTTGAATAGGTAAATTATAACATATATTTCCCTAAAAAAATGTAGTAATGTAATAGTTGGATTTTCATTAGTTCATATTAATATTATCATACTCATTTATTCATACATTATAATTTTACGATATTCACTAAGAGGATGAAAAATGCCAAATAGGAGTCACAACCTATTACAAAATAATTTTAGATTAGTGTAACAACCAAATATTCCATTCATTTTAATTAGGTTGTGTAAAAAATAATAACATACCAATTATATTAGGTGTAAAAGTTTTTAAAAAACCTTCATGTTTCATGGAATAACATAAAATAATGAAAATAGATTACAATATATAAAATAAAGAATGAATAAATTAAAAACTAAATAAGAATTAATGATGGGAATAAAGGTAGAAAATTTATATCCATGTAAACACTATATGATTCACGTATCATTTCAATAATCAATGAATAATTTCCTTATCATTACATCATCATTTGGTTATAAACATCATCATTGTATTGGTAAAATCCTTCACTTTTCTGAAATTAATATATTAAAACATTTTAACGATGAATTATAAATGTGGTTACTATATTATGAATTTCCTATTGACGTATTCTATTAATTACACAACCCATATCCACAAATATTTTCATGTTGAGCTCAATTCAATAATTCTTCATGTATAAAGGCACAATATTAAATGCACTTTGTTGTCTTTCATTTCATCTTAGTATAGTTTTAACTCTTCTATGATGTCCATGCATTGATTTTGGATACTACATTAACATCACATCATAGTCTATATTCTCATACCTATATACCATCCTCTACTTCACTATATACATTATGTCTTGGTTTAGAGTTTGGTCTATGATGTAGTGCCCCATGTTTTATGACTCATTATTATTACCTGTATTATTATAATTATTTATTTATATAATTTTAATGAATAATTCTCTATTATTTCAAAAGGAATGAAACCTGATTAGAAAAATTTTCAATATGATGTGAACCTAACTTAAACATTTTATTAATATTAAGTGGGATATTACATCATAATCACATAAAATTAAGTATATCAAAAAAATGGATTATTACTTAGCAATGATATAGTTCATCTGTACAGAAGAAAAAATAAATAAATTGGGGATAGTAGTTAAAAAAACATAATTTCACAATTTGGGAATTTGCTGCATCATCTCCATCCAGGAAGATCACCAATACAAATAAAATATAAGGAGGAATATCACCATGAATGTAGAAATTATTATTCCAAAAATATAATATGAAATAAGAATCATGCATTGCGAAGTGAAATTGGAAGAATCAAATCATTTAGTTGGCCTATGTGTAGGAATGGAATATGGTCATTAAAAATATGGAAGTTTCAAATATGGTAATTGAAAATATGGCCATTGTTCAAATATTCTATTGATATTTTGATGTAAGAAACAATTAAGTAGTAAATTTAAAATAATATAACTCACAAAGTAATATAAATTTGATATTAAAATATTATATGTATTAATTAGTTACATAAAAATAGTATTATTATTATTAAAATATGATTTTGAAATAAAAAATTAATATAAATAAATCAATATCAATGGAATGGAAGACATGAATTTCATAATATAAATAATTTATTAATTCTAGTTGTTATTGATTTTTTGTATAATTGTAATATTTAGTTTCAAATAAATATTTTATTACATATTATATATCCTCTCATTTTAAAATAGATTAACACTTCAAAATATTATTATATAGGAATTAATATATTATCATCTCATAAATTATAAATTGATAATAAATAATTTTATGAAAAAAAAGGTTAAAAACTCTATTTTACAATAAAATAAATTTTATTTATAATTAAATTTTATTTTTAATAGATAAATATATACGTTATATAGTTTTTATTAAAAAATAAAAAAACATTTCAGAGTTAATTATATTAATATTATACTAAGATGAATATTTTTTAATTGTCTGAAACAATCTATTTTTAAGTTAATTTTATAAATACTAAATTTCACTAAAAACTATAACATTTAGATTACATTAATAACTTTATATATTAGTAATCAATTATAATATAAAATATATAATTCATAAGTAATATATTCCATTTTGATAAACAACGTTGAATTAATAAGACACATGTTTAACATTTAGGAAACTCAAATAGTATTTCACACGTAAAACTATTTTCACATAATTATATTCAAAATTAGATATAATAACTTTTAAACATTATTTATAAAAAAAATTATTAATATTTTATTTAAATAATTTAATATGATCTAAAATGTATAATATCATTTTTCAGAATAATGATAAGTTTATTATGAATAGTTTTAATTACTGTCATAAGGGTAATTTTTTAAATGAATAGATTTTTGAATATCGTGTAACTTTTATTAAGTAAATTTTATTTTGTCATTTTAATTATGAAAATAATATAATTTTGGAACTAATATATAATTATATTAATATCAATTCAATTGGTAATCAATATTAAATAAAAGTTATAACAGAAATGTTTAAAAATTATTTTTTTACCAACCATTTATTTATATTTTATATATTAAATTAAAAGTTTATTTTATTATATTATAAAATTATTTATACTAAATTGTGATTATATTTATATAAATAAAATCTATAATTTTTATTAGGCAACGTATTATATTCAAATAAACTATAAATTATTTATTTAGAATTTGGTTACTAATGAAAAATTGGAAATATTTAAATGAAAAACCCTTTTGTAGAAGACTAAAAACATGTCTAAAAAGTTTTTGTTGATGCTTATTAGACCAAGTATAACAACAAAATTTATTATTACTAATACTTTGGGGGAATTTACCTTGAAATAGTGTAGTGATATCATGGAAGGGTAATGTGTTTTCCAATAAGTGAAACTTTTTCAACTTATAAAAGAGGATCACATCTACCCCTCCATGGTCACATATAATAAACTATTTTTTATTTAATAGCTACCCAAAAATCCTCTCCTGAATTAATTTATTTTTGTCATACGACCCCTGGTCAATTTTTTTATCATAATACCTTCATTTAAAAAGAAATATCTATGAGAATATCATGTCTCCAACATAAGTATTACCTTCTTTGTAAATTTATTTCCTTAATATTTATATTTAAAATATCTTATATAAGAAATACAATTATATAAGTATTATTAATAAAATAATATATTATTATTTTTTAATTTAAAACCATTATTTATTCCACATTATGGAAAAAAAAAACTAAATCATCATTAGTGCATGGCATGAAATATCTCCTTTACAATGTCAAATTTTCTAGTTTTCATTAATGATATTAATGGATGATAAAAATGATTTAATGAAAGAATAAATATGATATATATAATATAAATATTATTTCAAAATTTCTATTATAATTTCAATTTTTTTCATCTCATTCATTGAGAAATGGAAACATTATTTGTGGCAACATTTGAACTATCACCATTACAAACAATTAGTTTCATCGAATTCACCACTCAACAAGTCATGGATTAAAAATATTTCAAATATATAAAAATTAAATCCATAACAATATTAATTGTATTTATATTTTGAAATTATTTTACATTTATTTTCTTCCATGGTCAACATACATAAGAAGACATTATGAAATTGACTGAATAATCTAATGAAACAGATGTAGGAAAGAAAACAATTTTATAAATAAATAATATATTCTATTTAAATAATATTATATTATTAAATATATATGAAAAAGGTTCATGGGTATATATCTTTGGAAGTTAATTTAATTATTCTTTAATTTAATTAAAAATAATGAGTTCTTCTAGATATGTGGTTTTTGTTTTTACATGGAAACATCACTTTCATTAATGATATTCTTTCTATGGGATATGAATGATGTATTTTCTAAATTAATAGAATATTTTAATACTCAATATGATTTATTGATTTATAATGTTTCTATTTTAGTTTAATATTTCATGTCTTATATTATAATGTATTTTTAATATTGTATATCACTTTTATTCAAATAATCTTTATTTTTGGTTCAAAAACGTTTTTTTAAATGAAACTATGTTAATAATATTTTCCATCCATTTAAATGATGGTTTCCCCTCCTTGTACATAATTTACCATACAACCAATGTTATCCTTTAAAATTTTAAATATAATTAAATGGTATCTCATGTGAATGTCAAATTTACCTCTTTCTGCTTTGAAAATAACCTTTTCTTGTGATATTTAATTTCCAATAATGGTGTTTTAAAAAATAGGAAAAAATATTCCATAGCACCATATTGACTTTTAGGTTACATGTTATCTTTATTTTTATACTTATTAAACAAATTTCTTCTCTTTTAACTTTTATATATTTTTATATACAACTCGTGAATATTTATTTACTTAAATATCTATTTCAATTTTTGTTTTATACTTTATCATAGTTCACTTTAAAATTACCACTTTTATGTAAACATTATTTATGTTAACTTTCCTATATATAGTCTCATGTCAAGAAACTCCCCCAAAAAATGTTTTTAAACAATGAATAGATTGTAAAAGAACAAAATTATTTTATAGATCAACCGATTGGTTCAATTTTGGTTTTAAGGAAAATAATGTGGTCATTTATTATTTAAAAGATCCCTTAGTCATTTAATAAAAGCTTCACACCAGTGTTATGTTTTTATTCATTCTCCTACTTGATACTTCTCATGAATTATGTATATTGGAACTCCATATTTAAAACCTATGTTTTTCATTCTAATATAAACATACAAAATTATTTAATTCATTTTTAATGACCTGCCAATTCTTATTGTCTTGAGAGTACAATGTGTCATTACAAGGCCATAAGCGACATCCCCAAGATGCCAAAGGCTGGAAATAAATACCGAAGGGTTTCAAATTAAAGTTGGGGGATGATAAACCCTTTTAGAAATAACCCATAAACCAACCATAACCAAACATTCACTATATGATGCATGAAAAAATGAAAGACCAACAAACAACTTCATTTATATCAAACAACATCAATGTACATAAAAGTGGAACACCCAACTTCTCAAGACTCTCAAACGACACTAAAACTTCATTCTCCACAAGCTCTAAGCTCCACAACATATCCCAAGCATCGCCATGAGCCACTAGTAATAAGATGTTTTTCCTTTACCTCTGTCTGGGAATAAGACATCTCCAAAATCACCAACGTGACAAAGCAGGGGTGAGTATAAAACTCTGTAGGTTTTCCCTAACGCCTTCCCTACTCACGCCACTAGGATAGAAGAGTTAGCCACATTGATATAAATACAATTTATATAAAACATTTTCTAGAAAGTAGTTTATAAATAAATATAAACAGGTTTCCTAAACCATTCGTAACCAAAGAAATTGAAACCAGTTTCCCAATAAGTCATTGATCCAGAAAAATCTCCAATCAAGATTTGGCACCATCTCACAAAAAATTCCTTTTTGGCATACCCAACCATTTCCACAAACCAATGCAACCAACCATGCATGCTACCTGGAAGAGGGGAGAATCCCTAATCCTTATCCATCCCAAACCTGATGGGGGAGACTTCTTAACCTTATCCAACCCAAATACACCTGAATTCTGGACAGGGGAGAGGCATAACCCTTATCTATCCCAACACTGATGGCAGAGACCCAAAACCCTTATCCATCCCAAATTCAATATGAATGTTTGACGGGGGAGAGACCCAACCCTTATCCATCCCAACACTGATGGGAGAGACTCCTAACCCTTATCCATCCTGAATGCTACATGAACACACACAACACATTCACAATAATTAGGCCAACGCCATGTTTTAAATAAAACACCATTTATTGAAAACCATTTCCATCAAAACCAAGTGTGTTCAACCAATTCTAAAAATTTCAATAAAACACCCCTTTTTATTGAAAATCTATCTCTCATCAAATTATTTACCATTCCAGCAAATCCACAATTTAAAATCAACAATTTGAATTCAAAATCCAAATCACTTTACACAACAATCCACCAAGATTTCACTATTCCATCAAAACCATAAATCAAAACTAAAGAAGAATTATTCTATGCTTTTCAAAATAAAATCCATTCAAATATCCCAATTTGAATCTAAGGCAATAAATTCTAGAAAAAGGAGTCGGGAGTGAAGCCTCATACCTCAATGGTTTTGACGAAAACCCTAACAAATGAAGAACACACAAGAAAACCGGGCCGATTCACCATGGATCGTCCTTATATATCTTTTCCTAAAACATCCAAGACCAAATATCGTCATATTTTGCATCCACACAATATAAACTACCTATAACGGGTGTAGATCGAAGAAACCAAACAAGAATGATCACATACCTCAAGAATCTGGCTTAGATTCGCCAAGAGAAGCCTTGAGATCGCCTTCGGAATATTGGGATAACCTTCCTTAACCTTGGAAGAACCAAAATCCCGAGTTAGGGATACTTAAGAGCATAAATGTAGCATTAATAGGTAAAAACGCGTGAGATCCACAATTTAAGGATATCATTTAACTGCCCACACGGTTAGTTCGCACGGTTTGACAAACCGTGTGCTAACTGTGCGTTTGCTAATGCCTTGACTGCCCTTCTCACATTGTTTGGCCACACGGTTATACAAATAGTGTGCTACTTGTGCGGAAGCTACTGCCTCCAACACCAACTCCGCATGGTTTGCCCACATGGTTTAGAAAAACCATGCGCCTCCCATGCGACTTCCCTTTCATCCCCAAAACTCATTCCAAGTTCTCCCAACTCTCCCATTCGCCACCCTTAACATTATAACCATTAAAATAATCAAGAAATGGTTACATACCAGAAACTGGGACAACTAAATTCTTCCCACCATTGTCCTTTTCGTCCTCGGAAAGTAGAAAACCATCATTTTTTATGAAAAAGTTCTGGCCACTGCTCTTTCATTTCTTCCTCGTGTTCCCAAGCCTCTTTCTTAATCTGACTATTCTTCCATAAAACTTGCACTAGACCGATGCTAATCCAATGCAATACTTCCTCTTTTCTATCCACAATCTGTACCAGGATATGTGTCAACAAAGCATCTGGCTCTAGGACAACATGATCCCATCTGATCACATTGTCAGGATCGGGCTGATACTTCTTCAACTAAGATACATGGAACACATTATGCATTTCACTGAACCATGGTGGTAATGGAAACCTATATTCCACCTCTCCAACCCATTCCAGTATCTCAAAAGGGCCTATATATCGAGGAGATTAATTTCCCTGCTTCCCAAAATGACAATGTCCAAGCTTTGGAAAGAGTCTCAAAAAGACATGATCACCCACCGCAAACGACAACGGTCTTCGGCGATGATCCACATAATATTTTTGATGACTATGTGTCGTCTCCATCCACTTTTTTATAAACTAAATCTTCTCCATTGTTTCCTGGACATGGGTCAGCCCAACTAGTGAAGTCTCACCTAATTCCACCCAGCTTAGTGTAGAACAACAAGGACACCCATACAATGTTTCAAACTGAGCCATGCGTATCAAGGATTGATAGATGTTATTGTATGAGAAATCCACTAAGGGTATTTATCCTCCCATGATCCCCCAAAATCCATTACACAAGCCCACAACATGTCATCTAATGTTTTTATCATCCACTCGGATTGCCAATCCATCTGATGATGATACAACGTGCTCATAGTCAACTGAGTCCCAAGGGATTGATGTAATGGTTTCCTGAAACGAGATGTGAACCTTGGATCTCTATCTGAGACTATGGAAATGGGTACACCATTTCTCTTAACTACTTCCTGGATATAGATTTTTGAAATATCTTCCACCGTATGAGTTCCACGAATCAGGATGAAATGTGCCGACTTGGTTAGATGATCCACTATCACCCAAATGGCATCATATTTCCAGACCGATATTGGAAGACCTGTAACAAAATCCATTGCTATCTGATACCATTTCTACACAGGGATAGGTAAAGAATGAAACAAACCCAATGTCCACTGATGTTATGCTTTAACTTGCTGACATGTTAAGCACCACGAGACAAACTCAGCCACTTTCCTTTCCATGCCACTCCACCAAAACTGTGCCTTCAATGCCTTATACATCCTCTGTGTACCTGAATGTACATCCCATCATGAATTGTGGTATGCATTAAGGAGTTGTTCCTGACCAGTTAAAGATACAAATATCTGATCTCAAAATCGCCAAAATGAACTCTCATCCAGCTTCCATCCATCGATGGTCTCCCCGCCATTGTGTTTTGAACTCATTGAAAAAAGTCTACATCAGATTCCTGTGCCTCCTTTACTATCTCCACCAAATCAAGAACGAGCACAACTGGAATGAAAACTGAAACATCAGCTCTGTATTCACATTCCAAATGCTTGTTGTCTAGGACTGACATCAACTGCCACTCATCTGAAGCTTCTTTTTCCAACTAAGTATATGACTTCCTGCTTAATGCATCGACCATTGAATTTCCCTTATCCAGTGTATACATCAAGTCAAAGTCTAACATTTGAAGATACTCCATCTATCTCCTCTGCCACAGATTCAAATATGGCTATGAGAGAAAAAAAATCAAGCTTTTTTGATCTATAAACATAGTAAATTTCTCACCAAAGAGAAAATGTTTACATGTTTTCAAAGCATGGACGACAACATCCAACTTCAAATCATGTGTTGGGTAATATTTTTCATGAACCCTCAAATACCTTGAGCCATAAAAAACTATATGGTCTCTTTGCTTGAGAACAGAACCCAACCTTGTTCCCGAAGAATCACAATACGCCACATACCCCTATCCTGATTCTCGAAAAATCAAGATGGGTGCTCATGTAAGGATAACATTCAACTCTTGAAAAGATCTCTGGAATTTTTCAGTCCAATGAAATGCACTCTTCTTCTTTGTCAATGCTGTCATAGGTGAAGCTAGTTGTGAGATGTCATAGAAAAAGCATCAGTAATCACTAGCTAGAACAAAGAAAACTTCATATTTCAAAGATATTCTTTGGTGGTTTCCGAGATAGAATAGCTTCTATCTTTTCTAGATCCACTAAAATGCCTTTCTCAGAAACAACATGGCCCAGAAAGCGTACCTATTATATCCAAAAATCACACTCTGATAATTTGGCATACAACTGATGGTCTTTCAAGATTTCCAACACTATCACCCAGTGTTTCTCATTCTAAATCCTTGTTCTTGAATACACCAATATATCATCCACAAACACCACAACAAATGAAACCAGATATTTCTGAAATATCTGATTCATCAATGCTATAAAGACTACTGGTGCATTCTTATGACCAAAAGGCATGACTACATATTTGTAGTGGCCATATCAGCTTCTGAAGGCTGCCTTCAGAATATCCATCGTCCAAACTCACAAATGGTGATATCCTGACCACAATTCAATCTTGTAAAACCACTGTGCTCTCTTCAATTGGTCAAACAGGTCATCAATTCATCGAAGTGGATATCTATTCTTTATCGTAACTTGTTATGTTTATGCTAATCCACACATATCCTCAATATTCCATCAGCTTTCATTACAAATAAAACTGGTTCTTCCGACAGAGACACCATTCGCTGAATGAAATCCTTGCGTTCCAACTCCACTAATAGAACGTTCAATTCCCGTAACTTTGTTGGTGCTATCCTATAACATAGAAGGGAAATAGGACTATTCTCCGAAAGGAGATAAATTGTAAACTCCACTTCTCTTACAGGTGATAACCTTGAGATGTTCTTGGGAAAGACATCTGGAAATTGATCTACCACGGCTGGAAAACTATTTTCCTTAATCTCTTCCATTGATGCCAAAGTCAATGCTTTCAATTAGTGAGAGATCGTTCCTACCATTGGTTCCAACATGCTCTTTGCGCCTTTCTTTACTATCCTTTCTTCTATAAAGAGATGGTCGATGTCATCCTCAGCCGTGATACTACCCATTCTATTATAACAGTCGATGTGAGCCTTAAACATTGTCAACCAATCCATACCCAGGATTACATCATAGACATCCATGTCCAACATCAAGAAGTCCCATTTTATCTCAATTCCATCAATTATTATAGAACATGCTCTAGAAACTAAGGCTTGACATTCTCTTTCACTAGGATGAGTTTGTAGTTTCAAAACAGAAGCTCCCACTATTCCCCATGGGTACAACCATGCTTCCTCCGCCTAAAGCTCCCAACAGATCCCGATGAGCCACTGATGCTCGATTCACCATCTCTATGTTATCACCAATACACATCACTACTATTTTGGAGAGGATATATTTCCTTAACCCCGCTGCAAATATCCTTTCCTTCAACGACCTGCTACCCACCACCTCGGGTGAAAACCGCACTAACCTCATAAACATAGGTGCATACTCCATCAAAGACATATTCTCCTACTTCAGACTGAAGAAATCAGTTCTGCAATGAATTCTGAATGTATGTGGGTAGAATCTTTTGTTAAACAATTCCTCAAATACTTCACACGTGATACCCCGGTCCATTTCTACTTGGACTTCCAACTCCCACCACAAAAGAGAAATACCCTCTAGCTTATACGTTGCTAGATTTAATTTAAGCTCCACCTATGTCCCCATGAATTCTTAAATTCTATTCATTTTGTACTGTCACGCCTATACCCTTTCCGGGTTCGAATCACCCCTAAATATGGGTGGATCTTGCTTCATGAACTGGATGGCATGATCCACATTCCTTGGCTTATTCCTCCGGTTCCCCGTATCCACGGCTTGAAAATCCTGGACAATACTCTGAACCAGCTCTTGGGTTGCACGTGGTTCAGGGGAAACCACGTTCTCCGCAGCTTCTTCGGGTTGGTTCTGACGACACCTAACAGGTGCCATTTTCTAAACCAACAACAAACCCCGTCAATCTCACTCTCTATAAACTGATGACTTAACATTCTAATTCTATCACATCATCTATCACACTATTGTTTTTCCAAAAACATCCTTTTTCCATGTTCAACCATTTTTAAAAAAATTCAACATTCATTTTGAAAATCAACCCGTTTTCAAAATACACCTAATACCCTGTTTTCTAATTCTTTTACTTGAAAACAATTTCATCATTTTTTAAAAATTGGAACCATGCACAAAATCATTACTCATTCCTCACAATGAGATATGTAATCCTAGTGGGAAGTCAGTCTTCTAAAATTCATGTCATGCTTCTCTCATTGGCTAAACCCATGACAATAAGATTTCTAACATTCTTGAAGTGTATCCAAAACACTTATGTACCCAACACCGTCGTAATTTGAAGTTCAGCATAAATGGGTTAGCTACATCCTTTTATGATATACATTTCATGTTCCAACAATCTTACTCCTGTCTAAGATTTCAACCCATGGAAAAGACAAGAATTATTTTCAACTCCAAGACCAAGAACATCGATAACCACTTATTAGGTAAGGACCGAACATGATGATACAATTTTTAATGACCCGCCAATTCTCATTGGCTTAAGAGTACAACAAGTCATTACTAGGCCTTAAGGAACATCCCCAACATGCCAAAGGATGTCAATAAATGTCGAACTGTTTCAAATACAAGTTTGGGGACGACTTACCCTTTTAGAAATAACCCATAAGCGAATCATAACAAAAAATTCACTATATGATGCATGAACAAATGAATGACCAAAAAACAGCTTCATTTATATCAAACCACATCAAAGTACACAACAGAGGAAGAACCAACTACTCAAGACTCTCAAAAGACACTACCACTCCATGCTCCAAAATCGGAAAGCTCTACAACATCTCCCAAACATCGCCATGAGCCACTAGCAATAATAAGTCTTTCCTTTACCTGTGTCCTAGAATACGACATCTGCAAAAGCACAAATTTTCCAAAGTAGGGCTGAGTATAAAACTAAGTAGGTTTCCCCCAATGAATTCCCTACTCATGCAACTAGGATAGAAGAGTTAGGTACATTGATATAAAAACATTTTATATAATAAAAATTTCTTGAAAGCAGTTTATAAATAAATATAAACATGTTTTCATAACCATTCGTAACCAAAGCAATTAAAACCAATTTCCCATCAAGTAATTTTTACAAAAAAATCACCAATCAATCTTTAGAACCATCTCACAAAACATCTCTTGTTGGCATACCCAACCATGTCCACAAACCCATGCAACCAACCATACATACTGCCTAGAAGAGGGGAGAATTCATTACCCTAATCCATCCCAACCGTGATGGGGGAGTCTTCTTACCCTTATCCAACCAAAATGCGCATTAATTCTTGATGGGGGAGAGACCTAACCCCTATCCATCCCAACACTGATGGGGCAGACCTTAAACCATTATCCATAATGAATTCAATATTAATGTTTGACGGGGGAGTTCCATATCCCTTATCCATCCCAACACTGATAGGGGAGACTCCAAACCCTTATCCATTCCGAATTCCAGATGAAAACACACAACACATTCACAACAATCATCCCAAATCCATCCATTCAATAAAACACCTTTTATTGAAAACCATTTCTATCAAAACCAAGTGTGTTCAACAATTTCAAACCATTTCAATAAAACACCCCTTTTTATTGAAAACCCATCTTATATCAAACCATTTACCATTCCAGAAAATCCACATCTTAAAATCAACATTTTAAATTCAAAATCCAAAACACTTTACACAAAAATCCACCAGGATTTCACAATTCCATCAAAACCATAAATCATTACTAAAAAAGATTTATACTATTCATTTCACAATAAAATCCATTAAAATAACTCAATTTGAATCTAATCAAATCAATTCTAGAAAAAGGAGTCAATAGTGAAGCCTCCTACCTCAATGGTTTTGACAAAAACCCTAACAAACGGGGAACACACAAGAAAACATGGCTGATTCACCAAGGATACTCCTTAGATCTCGTCTCCTAACACAACCAAGACCAAATATCATCATATTTGGCATCCACACAGTTATATATACCATTAACAGACGTAGATCTGTGAAACTGAGAGAAGAGGAGAAGTTGATCTAAGTAGATCTAAGAAACAAAACAAAAACGATCACATACCTCAAGAATCCGTCTTTGAATCACCAAGAGAATCCTTTAGATCGCCTCTGGAATGATGGGACAACCTTCCATAACCTTGGGAGAACCAAAATCCTGAGTTAATGCCACCTAGGATCTTAAACGAGGCACTTAGAGGTGATCTTTCATGAGATCCACAATTTAAGGATCCTATTTAAGTGTCTCCATGGTTAGTTCACACGGTTTGACAAACCGTGCGCTAACCGTGCATTAGCTACTACCTTGACTTCCTTTCTCGCATGGTTTGGCCATACGGTGAGACAAACTATGTGCCACCCATGCGGAAACTACTACCTCCAACACCAACTCCGCATGGTTTGGCCGCACGGTTTAGTCAAAATGTGCGCCTCCCGAGCGACTTCCATTTTTTCCCCAAAACTCATTCTAAGTTCTCTCTACTCTCCCATTTGTCACCCTTAACTTTATAACCACTAAAATAATCAAGAAAGGGTTAAATACCATAAATCGGGGGGCACTACATCATTACTCTCTTATGAATGATTATGATCTAACCTTCAGTAATTCCTTGAGTCTGATTTATGAAAGCACTTCTCATGGGTTAAATATTTCTCATGATTTATATGTCGCTTATTTTCCTAATATATCATGAATACACATGATTTAAATTTATTTTATGAGTGGGTAAATAATTATAGATCCCATGAATGAATTGGGTAGATATTTATATAGTAATTTTATTATTTATACCAATTTAAATTTATTGATATATAATATTACTACAGGTAAAAAGTGAAATTACAATAGATATTACATTTTATTGGTATTACTGTTCTGTAATTACAAATTTTTAACAATAGATATATATATTTATGTTTATGTTTTCATTCTAAAAAATACATTACAAAAACCTATATCTATTTATTTATCATAATAATTTCAATTTTTTTACTAAAACATGAATATATTATTATTAATAACTATTATATATAAATAATCTTCTTTAAATATTCACTATATTTTAGACACATTGAATTTAGAGACATTTATTTTTTGATAAAATATGCTATTATTGTTTAATTTTTATTAGTAAAAAAATAAAAGAGAAGATTAAAATATGAAAAAAATAAGAAGATGTGAAGATCCCTCCCTGAGCCTCACATCCCCTTACACTTCCCCTCTTCTCATATAATCAACCCTTATCATACCCTTGCTGATAATTTCATTATGAACCAACAAAATTAATTAATCCCCATAGCCCACATCCATAACTAAATCCACCCCATACTTTATTATTTTCCATCCCATACACTCCTCACCTAAGGATGCATGATTTCTTTTTTCAACTTTCCAATATAATGTTGAGCTGTGAAGAGGATACTAGATATAAATACATTTATTTTCCAATATAATGATGATTTGGTATCTTATTAATTATATCTTTATTATATTAATTTTTTTAAACTAAAATGTCGGGGATATAATGTTTTAATTGATATCCAATTATGGTTTCATAGAAATTATAATGAAATGAGTTTTATTTTTTCATTTTTTAGTTATTTTAGGATAATAAATCCATAACCTATTGATCTTATACAACTAATAGAGTCAAAAACCCATTCTATACACCTGATTTTCTTTTTCAAATTTCTCCAATTTATTTCAATTTTATATAAATATATTACTGGACTAGAGAACACAAGATTGGAATTCATCGAATTCGTATCATAAAATTATTTCCCAAATTTTTTAATTTATGTTGTCCTATATTTTTAATTTTCTATAAATCCTATTTGTTATTTATACAATAAAAGTAGTTCTAAAAATATAGCTAAATGGATATATAATTTTACATTTGTATTATTTTCATACATTATTATACCATTTTTAAAAGTGTTTTCATGTCTAAAATTTAGACTAGTCAGTATGAGTGATTAAAATATTATTTTAGCTATCTATTTATTTTTTCATTTTATTAATCCAAGAAAAATATTAATTTAATAACCAATCAATGATAAAATCAACTCTTCTAAAGAAACGTTGAGAGTAATATTTTTCATTTTGTTTTTTCGATTTGATAAAAAACATTTAAAACTATTCTAACCATTCAGTTTATTTTCCTCTATAAATTTAAAATTTTATGTTCATGATATCGATGTTCATTATTCTCATACATGTTAATGTGTAGAGTGACTTTTTATTCTTTTCTATGTATGAATCTTTTCTTCTAATTTATTTTCATATTATTGACAAGAGAAATTAATTGCAATATAAATTGGAACATCTATAGATGAAAGTTTATATATATGTTTCATGGATGAAATACATCATTAAATAAAATTTTGGTTTCATATTTTTTTTAAAAACCTCTAATATATAATAATAATTTTGAAAAAAATTATATTAAAGAAAAACTATCCCATGAAAATTCTTGAACAAAACCTATAAAGAGAAATTAGAAGAATTATATAATAAATAGTCAAACATATGTTAACAATGAATATCCTAAATTTTGTGGAAGTTGTTATAAAATTTATGAAATATATATACTATTTTTTTATCTCCAATAGACCAAAAAAATCACATCCAATATATTGTAGACATGAGTTCTGATATAGTTTCATCGCAAAATGAGTTATTCTTAGTCATTGTTTATTTATAGAACCTCAAGCCATTTTTGATGTAGTGGCCTCTCACATTATTTCATGATAGAATATTCAATAATAAATAAATTGATATTACTTGATATGGTGATCTGGATGGGAGAATCAATATCAATTATCACATATTGTCACTTCTAAAGTATTATCTTTTCTAGTCATAAAGAATTCATCAGGATAGCAGTGAAGAATATAAAATGGAATTTAAAACTAAACATCATTTACGATTTTTGTTAAAAAATATAAAAAATTATTGTATTATATTACATCCAAAAAATACACATCTTCGTCGTCTTTATAAACCCCAATATTCATCGACTGACATAAGAAAAGATACATGATTCTACATAACAATAAATATTATTTATAAAAATATTTTTTGGTTATTATTTTTTCAATATACAAATAAAAACGTATACCTAGATGTAAATAATAAAGTGTATAGAAAATAGAAAATTGTACATTCATAGAAAATTACATGCAAATAGTGATAATAAAGAATCTAGATATAACAATATTTTTATCATTTATGATATATCTAAACATTCTTTTGAACACATTAATAAATTATCCCATTATATTAACATTGAATGGCCCATGAATTTGTTTTTCACAAGATTTTTTTATAAATGATTTTATTGAAAATATGGGTTTAGTAAAGAAAAGTCATTAAATTTGATCAATGTACCCAACTAAAATTAATTGGTTTAAAAGCATGTTTATTTTTTTAACCTATCTTGAAGGTTGTTATGAAAATATATGTAGTGATACATCTATTGTATTTGACTCATGGAAATTAAATAACTTTTTAAATTATTCACTTAATAAATATTTTATGTAAAAACCAATTATCCAATCAGAGGTGAACATGTAGAATGTATTTGTAATGAATGAAATTCACTATTGCATCTTGGAAAATAATATTCGTCACTATCTCAATATAACGAGAATAGAATAAAATCATATTTTTTGATTATAATTTATGGGATGTAAAAGAATTTAGGAAATAACATAAAACCAGTTTTCATATACTAATGAAAATATATATTTGATATAGATTGATATGTCACTCATGTATTATATTAAACTTTTTTTATTTCAGGATAATGGTTGTTAATAAGAAAAAAACAAACTAGGTGATCTTAATAGTGCATTTATCATTAAATTCAGAAACATAGATTGAATATTAGAATTGATAAATTCTTGAATGGTTTGTATTGTTTGAATGTGATTATACATCTACTAAGAATCAATTTCAACATTATATAAACAATCATAATATCGTTGTTTATGAAACTGATAATTAATTTAGGCATCAAAATCATCGAAACACAATATTATATATGTGGGATTTGAACCACAAATCAATATAACAACAATAAATCTTCTATCAACTCCATTATATTTTTTTTATGAAAAAAATTAATCAATAAATGTATAATAAATAAACTCCTAAATATGTTCCCTTTTATATTTATAAAATTTAAAAATATTCTATAAGACCATCTCTGAAACAATATTATAAATAGCTGAGGCTCTCATTACACTAAATGGTTTTTTAGATATTTGGTTTTGTTTCATTATCAATTAATAGTTACTTTACTAAATTATATAATTTTATACTTGATATATTTCTACTTATTTCAATTATTTTCATAAGAACAATATAAATTTTATTCTTGTGATACAAATGGATATCACGTCAATAACTCAGATTTGATGCATATATTACAAATAATAGTTTGTAATTCGATGATGTTATTTTTCAATATTTTAACTAATTTTTTTCTTAGGTAAAATGCATGGATGTTTTTTTGTGAATTTCATCAAAAGGACTATGCATTGTGAAATATAATGACTTAATAGTGAATGTTAATGATAATGGGAAACATAAAAAATTGTGTTGTTTTTTCATCACTTGTTATATAATATTATTTTTTTTATATGATGAATTATTATAACTAAAACTTCAAGGGTTTAGGAGTATATTTTTTATATTAATAATATATTATATTATTCAATCACTTATGGAGATTGAGTTTCTCAGAAGTCATCCCCGAGTTGAACATTAGTGATTATGTTATAGTTATAATATTACATTCCCTATTATCTGAAAAGTATATATTTAAATTAAAAAGACATTAAACTTATTTATCCTCATGATCACATTGAATTTAGTTTAACGGTTTCCAAAAAAATTATAGGATAAATGTCTGGTTGTGGAAAAAATGTTCTGGTTTATTAATAAATTTTTCAATGTGTCGAGTAATTTAAATAATGACAAAAGAAGGTGTATTATTTTATTTTAACATATAAATAAATATTCCAAATGTGTATGAATAGAATAATTTTATTGTATATATTGTCAAGGGAATTAAATAATCCATTAAATCCTCAATTATTTGTTTTATAAAGAGCCCTAAGTTATTGGTTGATCAGTAGTTGGTCATGATGTGTGCTAAGTAGCTAAATCCTATTTGTTTAATGTAACATATGGTGGATTTATTACTATTTCAATACTCACACAAACAATTTTATTCCCTTTATATCATTCTCATACAATTTTTTATATTGTGAATGCACTTTTTGATTTCAATAGTTAGTGATGGAGTCCATGGAGTAGTCAAGGCACGTATTTTTGTTTTAATATATTATTTATTAATTGTTTCTTTGAGTGATCAAACGAAATTATTTATTCTTATCATTTCATTCAAAAAATTTGGATTGAAATGTGAATTTATTTCTTGGTTTCAATGTAATAAACAAGAATATTGAGTATTTCATTAGATTAATATGAAAGAATTGAGGTCCTAGATACAATCAGGCACATGACATAGAGATGTTGATGTGTTATCATCTTATAAATGATGAATTCATATTGTTTATTGAAAAAAAATCATCTATAATACCTAATATCAAAAAAAATTCAACAAAAAATTTATAATAACTGTGTCTGTTAGAATAAAAGTTGTTCACATATCGTGGGATGAAATTCAAACATTAAATGGTGCCTAAGAATATTTTTTAATATTGTATAGAAATGAATGAGTATTTTATATTTTTTTAAGAAACATTAAAATGAACCATTATATATTAGACATTATAGTATAAGGGGATGTTATTAATTCTATATTGCTTAGGTACGTCAGGATATTTAATTCTTATAACATTCACTCCTAATTTATTGGCACCATTTTACTATCTATTATTTATAATAAATTGGGTATATTTTTATTTTGTTTTTGATCTCCAGGTATGTCATGGTTTATAAAAGAGGATGAAGTACATATTCTAGGAAGTCTTTTTCTTATAAATTTCACTCAAAATTTTTATTCTTTTTTCCAAACCAACCTTTTCATATTGTGTGTTTATTATTTAGCCTAATGATTAATTGAAATAAGTAATCTTTTTGGACTCTCCATGGGGGTGTGAATTTTTTTTAAGGAAAATATATATATATTAATTATAAATTTTATTTTTTGAATTTATTATTTACTAGTTAGGTTTTTTAATTTTTAATTATATTTTATCTGTGTTTCTATTTATTTTTTGAGTATTTTTATTATATGTTGTTGAAGAATTTATTTTTTGTAGATTTAGAAAATTATTGACTTATTTAGGATTGTTGGTTTATGTTTGAAGACAATTAATAGATTTTAGACGAGCTTGATATGTAATTTAGAAAATCAACATCCAATCGTACTAGTGAATCTGGATGTAGATGAGACTTTATGAAAATAACCCATATTTCTAGTAACAGTTAAACCAAATTCTATCAGAGGGGTTATTTCTTGTCATATATGAACCAAATTTAATGTCATTTTCATGTTATTACTGTTTTTGTTTTTAAATCTGGGGATTAAATTTTTTATTTTAAAATAATGAAAAGTAAAAAAAATATTATAACAATTTTTTTCTAAAAATTTGAACATGATTCATAAAATTAAGTAACTTAGTTCTCAAGTGTTCTTTTAAGGTAATTTCAAAATGATAATATAATAAATTTAATGATTAAATCATATATAAATAAATTAATCAATATAATGTGTTTTTATAGAATTAATGTTGTAACATAATGATATAAATTTTCATTTAAAAATCAATATATAAAAAAATTAATTATTGGTGTTTGTATAATAAGAATAAAATAATTATTCATTATAACAATATTTATGAAAATATAAGAAAATTTTATTAAAAATAATAGAAATATATGTATAATATTATTAATGATATTATCAATTGATAATGATGTTATATGAATCTATTGATATACATTCTTACCGACTGATATATATCTTCTGTAATATAAAAATTGCAAAAGATTTATTTTATCAATCACAATATAATTAATTGAATCAGTTGTTGAAAATAGTTTTTGGACATGATTATTTTTTTAAGAATTATTTACTAATTGAAACAACCATTTTAAAACATATGTGGACCTATTAGAAAAATACATTACTTCAAAGTGGTATCTCTAAATATTTAATATAAGTTATCAAGGGGTGGACATAATCCACCATGGGAAATTTTCAACATTATAATGTTGGACATTGGAGTGATCCTTGATATATGTTTATGATATCATGTTTTTTATTATAACTAAATGTTTATGATTATATGGTATTATTATATTTTACCCTTATACCATGTTTCTATACTTATGATCATCTTATTTATGATATCATGTTATGCCTTTTTGACAATCATGTTATGATTTATTTTCGTGTCTACTCTGTCATTAGGCCATCTAGATCACCAATTTTCTTTTTTATTTTCCATAGGATATTCTATAAAATTATAAAAGATCATTGGTATTATGGATAAATTTGAATATTTTCTCTAAAAGATGTAATTATTATGTTTTAGATGATTTATTTGTATGTTTAATATTCGAAAGTCACTATACCCATAGATCCTTGGAAAAGTTTATTTAAAAAGCACGTTCTAAATTATGAAAAAGTTTGTTCTAGTCTTTGTACTCTATATTTGGTATCAAATAATGGTTTAATTATTTTTGGAGATTTCTATTAGAGAATATTAGTGAAAACACAAGGGTGAAGTCAAAGGGATGAGCCTATGTATAAACTATCATTTGGTTTTTTGGTAATCTATAGTGTGTTTGGTTTTCCAAGTTGTATAAAATGTTCTAGATAACATAATTCCATATAAGATTTTGTATAGTCTTACTTATAGGTTATAACACCAAAATTTATATATTTGGTATGAACTCAATCATCACCCGGTGCACGAGAAGAGGTATAATAACAAATCTAGTTTTATACTCTTGATGGATATTTTGTGATTAATAATAAGATATTTACATACAAATAATAATTATCTATTTCATATATACTTTGAGGGGAAATGATGAGAAGTATAAGATAATCCAACTTAATGTAACCTAGGAAAAACCAATATTGATATAGGTTAGACTAGAGTAATTTTGGGAAAATGAGTTAATAAGGTTAAAATGTTTTATAGTAGAATATATTTTATGGGATTGATTTAAAAAATAATATTATAATGTTATTTGTTCTTCACTGATATAAACCATTTGTTTTTATGTTATGGTTGTAATTAGAATGATTCGAAGAAGAGAGTGATGAAGAATTATGAAAATTCATGAAATGAAGACGATGAAGGGAAAAATACCAATATCATTTGTATGAAAAATGTGGGAAGAACCACAAGGGATATTAATACAATGTTATATGAAAATTATATAATTATGGAATAGTTGATAATTGAGCATCAAAATTCCATTGAAATATAAAGAGATCTGTTAACATAATTTTAGTGGAATGCATTCATCAAAAAGTACATGTAATAGTCAAATGAATGAACTGTGAAAAACATGGGTATTATCCACATTAATGCACTAATATAATTTAAAATTAAGAATATATGGATCAATAACATTAATTTATAATTAAATATGACAAATACCATGAAATCAAAAATACAGAAGTGAATTATAAAAATATGTTGAGTAAGGATCACCAATAATCCATTAAAAACTGTGAGTATTATATTTAAATGTTACTAAACCCTCTCCATTGTACAATTTTTCATAATAACAGTAAATAATTACCTCAATGATTTGATTTTTAAAATATTAATATATATTTCAAGATGTATGATTATAGTATCATAGGTGTATATTTATATGGAATTGAATTTTGAAAATATCATTGTCATTCCTTAATAAATTTAATGTGATATTGGAAATGTATTGGTTCTCTCAACTGTGAGGAAACAAATTTCATGGAGGAAACCAAATATTCGGTCAGCATATTATAGTAAATTTAATGATGATTATGAAAACAATTTATTGGGAAATTTTATATCCTAAGTCTGACACCAAATAACGATTGACTATTGGTTCAGACGGTTGGATTAAACATAATATCAGGTAAAATCCTATTTTAATGTAAATGATATATTGCCTACGTTTTTAAGGATTATATCACATTAGAAATTAATTATTTATTCCCATTATAACTAAAATTAGAGAACATCATTAGTTATTTTTAAGTAAAATTACAAGGACATAATTTATCTTAAAGGAGATAATATGACACCATAGGTTATATGATAACTTATTATTATAATTATTGTTATATTTAATGTCTATAATCCTAATAAAAATCATATACTCATTAAAATGGAATTAAACATGATTAAAAAATGATCCCTACAAAATATGAACCAATCTAGATACATTTTATTTATTTATAAGTAAAATATTACAATAAATAAACATAAAAAATAAATTCTATACCCCATAGATTATGACTCACTCAGATGATATACATCGATTAAAAGAGAAAAATTCTATAGGGGAAAATCGATAAAATTGAATAAGATTTTAAAAACATGGAAATCACCCTTTTCATCTTTAATATTAAGGATCACCAATAGAAAAAAAATCCTATAATGAGGAAGATCAACATGAAAATTGAAAACAGTATGAAAAAAAAATAATATTAAATAAGAATTATTCCTTCCATTGTGAGAGTGGAATGAATAAATGATTTAAAAGAGATATTTATTGGAATGAAATATTTATTTAAATAATGGGCATTCTAAATTTATACTTTTTTAATATCTAATAGGTATAATGAATTAAATTATTTTTAAGTTTAAAAATATAAAATAATATAAATAATAAAGAAATAAAAATATGATATTAAAAGGTTATATGTATATATATATATACACATATTCACGTGTTATATAAATATAGTTTTATTATATTATTTGAAAAATTTGATCTGTTGGTTATATAAATTAAAATAAATATTTCAATATCAATGGAGAGGTAAAATGTACATTTAAAAATATATATAATTAACTAATGGTATTGATAAAGTGTATTTAGTGTAAAAGTACTATATTTTTTCAAATAACTATTTCATTAAGTGTCGTATTTTTCCCTAATAAACAAAATTTATGCCTTAAAATGTTATTATATATTAAAAAATAAAATAACATCACTGAAAATAGAAATTTATTTAAAATATCATTAAGATTTTTTTTTTAAAAACACCATTTTCTGATAAAAGTAATTTTATTTCAAATTTTTAAATATATAAAACATAAATATTTAAATTATATAATATTGATTTTATAAAATTAAATTCATATTTTAATTTATTATATAAATATTATCATAGGATATGTTTTTTATATTTTTATGAAATAATTAATTTTTAGGTGAATATTTATGATACCGTGTTTTAAAAAAACTATTAATTTTATAATTTAAAAATGACATAAAAAACTAAGAAACCTTTTTACATAAAACATATATTTTTTAAAAATTAATATAACTCATTTAATAAAATTATTGTGGAACTTATAAAATATATGTGTAAATTTTAAAAAACTCAAGTCATATTTCATACTAAAAACATTTTTACGCACTTATATTAGACATTTGAATTTTTCCATTTAATAAATTAGATATATAACATCCACAGTTTTTTGTGTATGATATTTTAAAGATAATAACATTCATCTATTCAGTGATGTACTATCTCAAAAATAAGTGTTTTATAAATTGGTCTTTATGTTACAAGTGGTCTTGGGATGATTGTTAAACGGGGAAGATAAAGAGACAGATGGTGGATGAAAAAATAAAACTATATAGATGATGGGGACCTAGTGGATATATGATGGTGCTAGTAGTGGGTGTATAAAAGTGTAAAATTCATAGTACATTCATGGCCAAGGAAGAATTCTTAGAATTCTAATAAGCCCACTGACCACCAAATGCAGTCAGTTTGGGGATTCATTAAACGCTCCATGTGGGTTTGAACTGAAAATGTGTTTTCAACCTATGTATTTCCAATTTTCAACCTCAAATGGACTATTCAATATTTACAATCATCTCTAATAATTCATGGACACTACTATTCATTTATCAATAATTCGTCATGCTTGTAAAAAATCAAACATTGCATAAATGTTCTAGTTTCTTTTGATCTATGTGAAATTATTAATAATTACCTTACGATGAACTTGAAAAAATTATTGATATCTATATTCTATAAAATTAAAAATATATTTTTTTCATTATAATTTAGTGACTTATATTTAATTTTGATTGTGTTTCCTGAATAGAGAGAGACATACCATTTCCAATGAAACTTCAACATTTATGTGTTTATGAATCATATTCATATACATTTTATTAATGGTGCATTGATGAAAGAGAATTATTATGTTAAATACTATTTGGTATATTAGTAGAGTTATTAGTATATAAATGAAAACACCATGTTACCAATGGTAGAATTATCATGAGTGATGAAAATTTCTGGGGTAGTTTCACTAGAACAAGCATAAACAGAACCGATTATTCATGAATAACTTTGTTGATGATGGATTGGTCTTGGATTAATGGTCATTGGATAGAGATGGTGATATCTTCTTGAATTGATAAGGAAATCAAAACATATTCTTGAATCAATAGTTGAGTGAGTTCTTTGGAGACCTATCCTTTGAAAGACATTATAATATGGTCTTTTGGTGGAATTAATAATGCATGTAATTCCAAAAACACAATTCATGAGATGTAATTTTCTTTAGTCAGTATAATAAACCACTATTTGGACAAACTAGAACTCATTTTAGGAATCTATTACATGTGATCACATTCTCAGTGGGTTTGTGACATGGTATGGTCTTCAATCCAAGATAAAATCTGGATTACATCTTCTATAAACTAAAGGTAGGAATCTCTTTACAATAATGGGTCTTGTATGAAATTATTTAGAAAAATATATATTAATTATTGATAACCAATTCTTTTTATATATTCATATGTGGGTGTGTGGGTTTCTATGAGAGATTTCTTATTTTGACAAAATGATTTGTTTCTATCTTATTGATAACTGTTCTTATTATGACTTGTTTTTTCTTTTATATGATTCATATTTCATGTCTTATTGTAAAATCTTTGAGACCTTTATTCAAATATTTGGATGGTCACCTTTCATATTGTTAGATAGAATACACCTTTTTGGGGATCAAGATGACATGATGATGGATAAAAAATATGGTTATGTTAATTTTATAGTATAGATAATACAAATCTCAACTAAAGTGGGATTATATATTTTATGTGAATTTAGAGTCCATTAGCATGAGGATGGAGTAGAAGAATTCCCAGTTGTGGTGAAATATTTTCCAATTACATCAACCATTTCAAATGTGACTTACCACCATCCATGTATAATGACCACCATCAGGGTAGGGAATGCGATGTTCCTAGTAAAAACCACCTTCAGTGTGGGGTGTTCTATATTTCATTAAAGGTGGATCTTGAATTGATATACATATTCATTTTTACTAGTATCATGCCAAAGGAGGTGGGGTTGGGTTCACAGTGTCTCGATTACTGCATGATGACTTGAAACATGTGTGCCTATCTGTTTATTTGAGAATTTAAAAATGTACTGACATAATGATATATATATATATATATATATATATTCACTTATGTAATTTCAAAATATGGTGTATCCTGGCAGATTAGTAGTGAAACTTTTTATGAGAAACATAGTGCACATATAGATTTAAACAACATATATCCAATGACGTGAAAGGGCCCTATTATATGGAGTTTCAGAGATAGAGGCGTTGATATATATACTTTATTGGGAAATACTCCAGTCTATTTCTACATAATTTTTTTCATCAACCCATTATATTCATTGGTTTGTCTTGCCACAATAGGACCCTAATTATTTATATGACTTTAAGGATTTTTTATTGTCTTCTTCTTCATTATTTAGAGTAAGATTTTATATATTTATATATTATAGATAAAATTATTGATAATGATGGTATATTATCTTCACTAAAGAACATAGGTCTTTCTGTGCTAGTTGGAAGCCTCTAGCGAATGTGGAGATGTTACACAATATAACAGAACCATTTGTTTGGATCATGGAGTTACTAAATGGTATTAGATCATTGACATCATATATTCTATTTGGATTACCTTTGACATGGTATAATATGTATATATTTTTTGTGGATTACATATGGTTGTTGGCATGTTCCTAGACAGTTCATGTGTAATATACATCTTAGTTACTAGTGATGGGATATATGTTATTATTTTATAGGTTTTTAGTGATGTTCATGCCTCATGAAAATACATGTAGTATCAAGATCCACTGATATATCTTTCTATACAACATATTAGTTCTTGAATTTAATGTTTTTATTTTCATATATATTCACTATTCAAATGTATTCTCGGTTGTGTGATAAATCTGATTTCCATGATGACATCATACATTTACGCTTACATTAACTATTTTAACCTAAGCCTGTTGTTATATATTATTTTGTACGTGAATATAACTAACATGAGGGATGGATAACCTTGATTAGTTGTAGGATGAATATATCATTGGCTGGGGGAAGACTACAGGGATAATATTTGTGTGATCCCATTGTGTAGCGACCAGACTATAGAAGCCTGGAGTTGGTTTCATGATACCTTTACATTGGTATAAGATTAAAATAGGGCATCTTCCAAAAAACTGAATAACTTTGTAGACATGATAAAATATATTCAAAATTGATTCTTGTGTTGTAAATTAATAGAATAATGATAACCTATTTTATTCTTAATTCGAGGATAATATCTTTATTACATATAGCATATCCTTTCATATCATTATAAGTAAACTTCATGGAATTCATGGGAAAGGAAACATAATAAGGTTGATTTTAAATGCATAGTAATAGTAATGTAAAACAAAAGAAATAATTAAACAATTATAAAAATAATTATGGCATGATAAATACATGAACACGCATACCATATAATCTACAAAATGATAAGAAAATGCATAAATAAAATGGAATTGTAATAAATTGAAACACATTCCACTAAAATAACTAGTTAAGAATGAATCAATGTAGCAAGGGAAGAAAAGGAAACACATTCCATTTAATGAAATAATTATAATTAAATACATCCATATATATTTTATAAAAAATCTCACAGATAAATAACATCTGAAATATCTATAATGGAAATTATTAACTATTGGACAAATCATATAAGGAACACGAAATCCTATACAGTCAAGATCCATCCCTAATAAGGGTTATGTATATTTGTAAAAACTTATCTATTATTATTGGAAACAAAATTGATGGGTTTTTACCAACTAATGTCATCTCATAAGACTAACAATGCATCGAGGGGCTTTTATTAACTAGTCCCCAACCTATAGGGTAAACCTTAAATGGTCCCTAAGCCATGACTATTATGTCCCAAGAATTAATCATATGTAATAAATAATATTCATTATCAAATATTCATGTTGAAAAAATGATAAATATTTATCAATATATCCCCAAATTCTAAAATAACTTTTAAAGTAAACACCATAAGAAATAGTTTATATTGTTTAGGCAATAATCATATCGAAAAAAATGATATGGATATTTATGTGAATTTCAATATCAAATTATCATATGAAATTTAATATTTAAAGTGGACTAAATGATATAAAGGAGGTGAATGTGAACAATACCCTTTTCTAAATCAATAATAAACCATCCAGATAATGATTATGTATTATATCAATACTCCATTTTCTATGGGGAGTAATGTAAAGGGTTATTGTAATTGATGAATGGAAATATCAAAAAAAAAAGTTCTTTTAAAAAAATTCTTGGGGAATATATCTTTTTTTTAGAAAAACCTTTTGAAAAAGAATTTCATTGAAAATAAATTTTGAAAAAAAAATCGTCAAATTGTCACCTTTTAAACATGAAAAATAATCATTAATGAAATGATTGTGGTTAAACCCTTACATGCCGTATTAGGTGAAATAAAATTCCTTTTACAAGGTAAAAGATTATAAAAATGACATATTTATAATGAGACAAGAATATTTCATTGAAAATATTTTTAAAAGATAGAATATGTCAAAATTTATTTAATAAATAAAATTGAAATGTTTAATGACATTTCTGAAAACATTTTTATAAAAAAAATTTTAGAAGAAAATAGAATCTCTGTGTTATGAGAGAAATGAAGTTGGGTTTCCTTAATAAAATTCTAAAACATTTTTGGTTTCATAGAATGGAAAAATGGAACAAATACTTGAAAAATGTCATGAATAACTAGAGGAGAGTAAAATTAATGGTTCTATTGAGAATGGATAAAAAATTTCTATTAATGGAAAAAAAATTGAATGATCATTAAAATTATTATTATGGAAAATAATCTTTAGACATTCCAAAGTGTCCCATACCACTTTGAAATATTTTAAATCAGAAGCCTCATGACGGAATAAAATTAATTGAATGCTTTAGATACCATTATGAAAAAATAATTCCATATCTAATGTATAAAAATAGATAGAAGATACTCCACATAGAAGAGTTAAGTGGTGCATATGACATTTTTCTCATAGATGTAAAAAGTGAGATGAAAGTTCCTTACCTTGCATTTCTTTCTAGGTGAACACCTGATAAAGTATTGTATAAGGGGTTGAAATATGTTACTAAATTAAAATAAAACCATAATAATTATTATAATATTATATATAATATACATTTAATATTTTTGTACACATTTTTTAATAACCATTCATTATTTGAACTATTTTCGGGTGTAAATTGACTAGTTCCTTGAGTAATATTTTTATATTGTTATTTGTTGTTATTAGGAAATAAATCAAGATTTAATCATATAAAGAATATAAAACATGATTTTAATATCATATATATCCATTATATTTTATTTAGAATAATCTATAATATTTGGAGATAAGAAATGAAATGCATCATTCATGGAGATAGTAGGCCGTACGTACATGTGGATGCAACTTTAATATCATTACCATATTAACAGAATGAAAAGTAACATATAAATATGTATATTTTTATTCCAGTATCAAGTAAATGTTTCATGTATTTTGTGAATGAATCACATCACTTTTAGGAGTCCATAGTCTACACGTCAACAAATGATGTTATCATATTAACATGAGATGGAAAGCATAAAGTTATGTTCTATATAAAAATTTCATAAGCATAAAATAAATAAAAATATTGTATATATCATATATAAATTTATATTCCATCATAAATTCCATCAATATTCGTATTAACAAAAGAATAAACAATCATCATTTTGTTAGGTGGATGTTCACCGGAGACACAATCGACAAGTTCATTACCCATTAGATGTATGTTTGTGTAAGTTTTGTTATAAATCCAAATTTCAAAACATATCAGTATATTTTTGATACTGGTGTGATTATATAATAATATAATAATAATTGTTTATGGTATTCAAAATTAAAATAACACAAAATAGAATTAGGATGTTTTTTACTTATAATTCAGGTATATCATTTTGGTTTGTAACATAGGGCTTAAATGGATGTATTTTTACACAATTTGAAAAATATAGTTGAAGGGGAGAGATTATAAGGATATATTTGGTTATATTTTTTTTATAAAAACGTTCTTGAGAGGTGTGAGGAAGTGGGAGGAGAGGATGCGTTTTTGTAGTGGAGGAGGAGTTACACTCTAGTAAATATATTGAAAGGTAATTACACCCACGTTTCCCCCTGATAAAGTGGATCAAAAAATTGTATACATTTGTTATAAGTTAGTATAGCTTACATATATGGCCATAAAATGGATTATTGGAAATTTTTATGGACATTTATTCCCTTATGATTATGGTTTATTCCCTTCTGAAGCATCATTCCACCTTAATAATTATAATTAATTTTAATTACTATCACTGATATTTTTTGGAAAAAAAACTAAGTTTAAATAATTATAAATTTTAAATTATTCTTATTAAAAATATTAAATCTATTTATCCAAATTAAAGTCACATAATTGGAAAAAATTAATTTAAATTAAATCTCCCACATGGGACAACAATGTAGTGGTTTAATGTATATATGTTCAAATGATTGTTATGATTTTGTATCAAATTTCATTGTGAAATTGATTCAAATGGAGCCCAAGGGGCATGGGTGAGTTGGTTCAAGGTGGTGGTATCCTGTCGTCGAGGATCCGGGTTTGAGTCCTTGCAAAGGAAATGCGCACTATACGCTAGAGAATTACTCGTGGGCCCCTCTAGCCCGTGTGGAACTGGCATAAAGGCCTGGGTGCCGTTACACCAGGGCGTGCAGCTGGGGGAGTACATAGAGGCGCTCGGTGGTGGGTGATGACCCACCTATACGTTGAAACCCCTTAGGCCTGAAAACCAAATGTACTTTTTTGTAGTTGGGGTTTGTCTTAGTGGTAAGCACCCGTTAAATCTACATGAAAAATGTGGATTCAAAACCCATTGGGCGCAGGCACTGTAGCAGTACTGTAGTGTACTGTAGCAGTGGCGTACTATAGCGACGGCGAGAACTGTAACAGCAGCAGGGTACTGTAGCGGCGACAGAGTACTGTAGCAGCGGCGGGAACTGTGCAGTACTGTAGCAGTGTAGGTACTGTAGAAGTATTATTCACAAAATGGGCTTCGGGCCAAAAAAATGGGTCTACAGGCCATGTAATGGGCTAAATGCCCACTGGGCCTTCGGGCTATGTAATGGGTCTCCCTCTACCCAGTTAAAAGAGGTCTTTGCTTTCCTTTAATAATAAATGAGGCTTCGGCCCCAACCTTTTAAAAAAATTGATTCAAATGGAATATATTGAATTAATTAATAATAATTTATATAATTAAACTTTTAAACCAATTTAAATTATATTTTATCCTTATAAATAAATTGCATGAAATAGAATTTTTAAATTAAAACTCAATAATTTTCACTATTCGTTAAAAAATGAACCATCACATAAAAATACCAAAAAAATAACACTAACATATTTTTATGTTTATACATCAATGATTAAGTTTATTTTGGATTATACAATCTATAAATGTTTGAAAAAATGGATTTAAAATAGGGACTCCATCAAAATGTGGTAAAACTACCTTAATAAAATTATTATTTTTTATGCGTACGATCGGGGTTGTTCTTATCTAATACTTATAATATCTATTATATGAATGTAAAAAATATTTTATTGAATATATTATATGTATATTACATTAATATAAATCACATAATATAATTCATTTAATATATTATGTTGAAACACTTTTGTGAGTACTAAAATAGTTCTATATAAAATTATATTTTTTTATATTTAATTGGTTATTTTTATCATTTATAATTAATTTATAACCAATGAATTCATTTTATATTTTTGAAACTATATATATCGGAAATTTAGTTAATAATATTCATAACCCCTAATTTAATGACACGTTTATATCCTGTTATATTATATAATAATGTTTTAATAATGTCATGTGGTTTAGTAAAACTCATTCTTGCATGTAATGAATGTCATCAAAATAAGTCATTGTTGTGTGTGACATAAGATAACTGAATTTTTCATTAATTTCAATATGTATAATATATTTAATTTTTTAAAATATTAAATATATAATACTGTCTTGGGAAACTATGTTTCGTACATACATGGTGTTGTCTGTCACACATGCTACCAAATACAATGTTCTTACTTTAGCATATAGGGACCCTACATTCACCCCATCTTATTTAAACTGTTTCCTAAAAATTTAAACTCTACATTGGTGCTAAATTGTTTCATATTTCCTACATTTAAATCCCCCATCATGAGAAGGGTTTTTACAAAATTATATAGAAAATATAGACATGGAAGTACAAAGGTAACATGGACTGACATATAACTAGTCTCTAAGTATGAGAGAATTAGAGGAAAGTAGATATATATACACAGAGGAAGAATTATGTATTTTTAGTGAGTTATTCCATTAATAAATAATAGAAAAGTTAATGATTTATGAAATTTTGATGGCCAAAACCCATAAATCTATGATTATTTAGGAGACCACCACAACAAAAAAATTACGGAATTTGGATAATAATTTTTTCCAATCATTTTCTTAATTTTGAGTTATCATTTTACTACCTAAGTATATATTTAAATATACAAATTGATATATTTATATTAACACAATTTCATACATTGGTTTTTATTTGATTAATTTAAATTTCATCTATTACATCAAGAAATGCATTCGCAAAAAATAACATTGATACCGGAAGCTCTGAAATATACATTTAGTTGATCATAATACCTAAAAATGAAATACATGTCTAATTATTTATCTCCAAAAATCCATCTAATATAATATTATTAGTAAATTAATCTTTAAACTAAAAAGTAACAGTAAATGTTCATAATAAATATTTATTCATCAAATTGTATAACTAAAATAATTACACATTAACTAGGAAATTTTGTAATTTCATGGTTGGAATCAAAACCATATAATCATTCAATCATTATTTCAAGTCCCATGAACTTTCCATATTTGATGGCTTTACACTTGACATATAGGATTTCCTTTTTTAAAACTATATTGATATAATTTCTAAAAATTAATATGATGGACATCTTTTAAATAATGTTAATTTCTAAATACCCTTTTAACTAAGGATATCAATAAAACCTCAATACAAAAATACCTCAACCTTTTTATTTACACATAGTTTTTTTTGGTATATGGTTTATCCAATTCCATTCATTCTCATTATCTATTGAAATCCATTATTATGCATTGTAATAAAAATTTCATTTATCCTAATAGTACCCCTGAGAGTGTCAAACCAAGTACGTAGTAAGGCCCATTTTCCGTTACAATGTTACGATCGAGTCAAGAATGAAGAACATTCATAGAGTGGTTACTCAAATGTACATTTTTTCTAGAACCATACCCATTTATAGTATCCAAAAATGGATGTATTTTTTGGAAGACCCATATAATGTATACCATAATATATTTCTATTATTTTCTTGTGCACTTATCCTCATGTTAGATCTTATGGATTTTTCACCAAATATAATTATCCCTAAATCGATTAACCATGGTTGCACTTAAATCATTTTTTACCAACAATTTTGACCTAACCCTAGAAACCGAGAGTCTGTGTCATGATACCATTACTTTGGAATAATATACAATTAAATCTCATCCCAAAGGATAGAAAAATTGAGAATTATTGGTAATATATATACATACATGAATCTTGTATTAAAAATGAATACACTTATTACAACATAATATTTTCTTTCTATCATGTATAATAACTTTATTCCATCTTGAAGATCCTCACATATCATTATTAGCACACTTCTTGGATTCATAGAGAAAGGAAACATAATAAGGGTGAGCTAAAATGATTTGTAATGGTAATGTATAGTGGAATAAATAATCAAACGATAAGAATAATAATTACATAATGTTAAATAACTAAACACACATTCCATATATTCAATAAAAATATATGAAAATTCATAAACAATATGGCAATGTAATAACTAAAAACTCATGGAAGTCAAATGAATAGATAAGGAAAACATAATGTGGAAAGTTAATAAATTTAAAGACAATCCATTTAATCCACAAACTACTAATTAAATGAAGCCATATATATTTTGATGAAAAATCCCAGAGAAAAATAATAACTAAAATATATTTGAAATAACTGCTTAATTATTTGATTTCATGCATATGGAACTTGAAATCCGATACTATTAAGATCCATTATCAAGAATATTTATGTGTATTGGTAGAAAACTGTCTATTCTTCATGGAAACAAAATCCATGTGTTTTTTCAACTAATTTCATATCATGAGACTACCAATTCATTGAAAGGATTTAATTATCTAGTCCCCTACCCATATGGATTAATTTAAATGGTCCCCGACCCATGTCATTCATGTAAAAATCATTCCTAATTTATAATAAATAATACAACTTATCAAATATCTGTATTAAATAATGGATATTAATTTTTCAATACTTCCCCAAATAATCAAACAAAATTAATATTAAACAACATAATAAATATGTATATGGTTTAGGAAATAATCATATCCATCAAAATTATATGAATATTAAGGGAAATGCAATGAAAAAATATCATAGAAAATTAAATACTTCATGGGTACAAGAATTAATCAAGGAGTATAATGTGAATAAAATCCTTGGCCAAATAAATCATAAAACATCCATAGGAATATGAAGATAGTATTAATAGTGTATTTCTCAATTAAAGTAAAATAAAGGTTCATTCTCATTGATGAATACAAATACTATTAAAAGATATAATAAAAACATTCTTGAGGAAAATATAGTTTTTTTGAAAAACATTTTCATTAAAAATCACTTTTTAAAAAATTTTCCTTAAAATTATCATTATATTAATGAACAGGTTTCTTCAATGAAATGATTGTTGGTAAATATATAGATTAAATTAAATTTGAAATTATATTCCATTTTAATTGTTAATGTTTATAAAAATTCCTTGTTTGGAATGAGATAAGAAGATCCATTTTAAAAAATTGGTAAAAGAAAAAAAGATTAAAAATTTATTTACTAAAATATTTGGAAAATGATAAGAAATTTTTTGAAAATATTTTAACAAAAAACTATTTTTATAAGAAAATATATTCTTTGAAAAAATAGGGAAATGAATTCGAGTTTTCTTAAAAACAATTGATAAAAAATATGAAGTATCAAAGAGTGGAAATTGGTTCCAATATTTGAAAATTTTCATGAATAATAATAGTATAGAAAAATTAATTGTTTAATTGAATATTGGTAACAAAATTTTCTTAAATATAAATACCATTGAATGATCATTAAAAATATTCTTGAGGAAGATAATATTTTAACATTCCAATGTGTGTCAAACCATATTGAAATATTTTAAATCATAACCCTCTAGAAGGAATAAAATAAAAATATATTTTAAATACCATGAGGATAGAATAATTAATTATATAATTTATCAATATGGATAGTATATACACAACAAAAAAATATGTATGTGGTGAAGATGATAGTTATCACACAGACCTAAAAAGTGAGATGAAAATCCCTTATCGTTCATTTACTTCCAGGTGAACATCCTTTAACATCATATACAAGGGGTTTATACAGGTTACAAACTTATAATAGAAACATAATAAAATTTATAATATCATATATTATTTATATTAATATCTTATTACTCTTTTGTTAATAAAAATTCATTTTTGTAACTATTTCAAGTTCTAGATTCCATGTTTATCGAGTAAGTTTTTACATTATTAATTGTTTTTCCTATTACTTAAACTATGGTTTAATAAATTCATGAATGTAAACCATGATTTCAAAATAATTTATATAAAGTATATATATATATATGTATTTGTAATAATCCCAAGTATTTGGAGATAAGAAATTAAATACACCATTCATAGAGATAGCATGTTTTACATATGTATTAATTCTATATTAATTTCTTTTTCATATTAAATGAATGAAAATTAAATTATACATAAATATATTATACTTACAGTATCATATATATGTCATATAAGATAAATGTGTTTATTAAAATCATTATTAATACTTTCCACGTACAACATGAAGGAATCAAATCACTTTTTGGTGGGGGTATTTGACACTTCCATGCACGATGTTATCATATTTAAACAAAATTTAATGAATAAATAAATAATAATTCAAACCCTGAGAGTTAGTAAAGTAAGAATGTACCATTATCATTTTGTGAGGAGTAAGATCAATGTACACAGAAAAGGTATGTTTGTTTCACATTTGATAATATTGTGTGCATGTATTAGTATAAACCTTAACAAATAAATAACTGAGTATATTTAGGATACTGTTGTTATTATATAATAATTAATAATATTATTATTGAGTTTTAATATTGAAAATAAAACTAATGCACTAGGATAATTTTGTTACATCTTATTCAGGTAACTCCTTTTGGTTTACACCAAAGGGATTCCATGGATGAATTTCATAACTATGTAAGAATTCTAGGATCATGTGAGGGTTAATGTTTATATAATTGGGAATATCTTGTTCAATACAATGTGTCTTTAATATTGTGAGTAAGTGGTTGGAGAGGAGTCCTTTTTATAGGAAGGACGATAGGCACACTTGTAAATTTTTGAAAAGGTTATTTAACCATTATTTCCCCCAAGTCATATTGACCCAATAATAGTGAAATTTTTTTAAAAGGTATTATAGGTTCTATATATTTCAATAAAATGGATTTTTTATATGTTTATTGGTAATATTGAACCTTAAATTTTTAGTTTAGTCCCTTGTTAAATTTAATTTCACCTTACTCTTTATAATTAATTTTAATTACATTCACTAATATTTTTGGTAAATAAATTATTATACAATTTTATAAATTATAAATATTCTGATTCCAAATATTGAATCCATTTTTTCAAATTAATATCACCAAAGTGGTACAAATTAATTTTAATTTAACTCCACATACGAGACAAAAATGCATGTTTTTAATGAGAAAATGTTCAAAAGTTTACTTATTTTATATCAAATTTCAAAGTGAAATTAAATAAAATGACCAAAATTGGATTAATTACAAAAAATTAATATAATTATACTCTTATAAAAGTTGAAATATCATTTAACCATAAAAATAAATTAGATGAAAAATATGTTTTGAATTAAAACTTAGAATTTTTCATTATTCAAAAAAAATGAAACTTAACAAAAAATAAAAAAATAACCCTAACCTAATTTTTATATTTCTCATTAAAATATTATGTTTATTTGGAAATATATAATATATTAAAGTTTAAAAAATTGGATTCCAATTATTGTTTCAATTAAATGGAAACAAAAGTGCCTTAATAAAATTATATGTTTTTATGCGTCAAATCGTGTTTGTACTTATTGAATGTCAGTAAAATATATTGGATGAATATAAAAAATATTTTTTGGAATTTTATACACATATTAAATTAATATATCTCTCTAATTATAATTAATTTAATTTATTAGGATAAAACACCTTTGTGGGTTGAAAAATAGTTTTTTTAATATTGTTTTTATATTCAATTAGTTCTTATATCATTTATAATAAATTTTTTACCAGTGAATTCATGTTTTTATTTTTTAAAACCATATATTTTCATATGATAGTTAATACTACTCATAACATCAAATTTAAAATCTATATTATAACTTATAGTAATAAATAGTAATTTTTTAATAATATATTGTTGTTCGGTAAAACTCAGTTTTGTGTATAACGAATGTCATAGAAGAAACTCTTTTTTGCACGTGATGTAAGTTAAATCAATGTAGCATTCATTTTAAGCTATAAATAATATTAAATTTATTTAAAATAGTATATATATTATAATTTATTGGGATATTATATTCCCTTGCTTGATTGGTGTTGTGTGGTATACATGCTATAAAATACAATGTTCTTAATTTAAAATTTCATGGTGTTACACAAGGAATGTTTAGAATCAACATCGATATATTGGATTTAAATTTTTTAAAATTTCATTTGAAATTTTATAAACACCACTATTGATGTTGTTTGGTGGGAATTCTAGATTTTGAAACTTGGGATGTTCCTATTCCACCACCAGTGGTGCATGGGGATATATCCCAACACACTCTTACACTAATAACAGTTATTCAATTTATTCAGTTAGTTATATAATAATATATTAAACTATACATTTTCTATAAAAAATAATATGGAATACTATGAACGATTATGATCTGGACATCTATCACTATCCTCCTCTAGTTTTTAGGGTAGTGGTGGATCTTAGGATAGATATGATTAATTAGATATTTTTAGAGAATTTTCAAGATTGTCTTGACTCTTGAGAATGGAAGGGTGATTTTGGAATCATTTATGTTCTAGTGATCTTCCTGAAGATGGGGGACTACCATGAATCAAAATGTGTGATGATAGGGTCTTAAATGGAAGATTATCAAGGAGCTTTTTATTGAGAAATAGTTTCCTTACATGATGAATATGGGATATGCCAATGAGTTTAGGGGGTTTTGGTAGGGCTTCATGTCTTTCTATTCATATTCTATAAAATTTATTATTTTATATGATTCTTGTACTATGTTGGCTAGGAATTTAGTCTAGAATGATTAAGATTGGTATATAGGACTTTTGTAAAGACCCAAAAAATACAAGGAAATTTTTTCTTAATTTTCCTGGAAATTTTACAAGAACGCAGTTTATGACGGCACCTAATTCTGAGGCCCGGTGTGCCCAGAATCATTTTCCGAAATTTTTCTCGGGTACGTTCGGTGAACGAACGAGCGGGTTTTTCTAACAATTGAACTGGTGCATGGAATCGGATTTCGAGGGCACCGTTGTAATCGCATTGCCAGTAATTTCTTAGAAACACATTTTCCGGAGTTGTGTTTGCTCGGCCGTGGTTTTTAATTTTTAGGGTTATGTTAAGGAATAAAATAAAAGTGGTGCGACAATTTATTTTATTTTACTTAAAGTGGCTTAACATAAGTTAAATGGATAATATGGGACCCATAATATCCTACCCACATGGTAGGATATTTGTGAGGTGGGGCCCGCAAGAGCCCCACTGTTTCATTCCCTCTAAGTAATGCACTCGCAATCCCCTTTTTAATGAAGTCAAACCATGCGTTTATTCTGGTTAAAAACGCCTCATTAATTTGGGCGGTTAAATCATTACAATTCATTCATTGAATTAATAGTTTGTTTCTTTTATTTTTAATTTCATATACTTATGTTATGATAATAAAATAATGGAAGAACTTATTTTATTATAGTTGGGTTTTTGTTGTGTTATGACTTTGGGGAGAAAAAGAGAGGTCTTGAGGATTATTCGTTCTTCGACAATGAACAGGAAGAACACACCACCGCCGACGAAGAACGTCGACCTCCGACGGTAGATGAAGGCAACAAACTCCTTCCTCGGAGATCACCTTACGCCAAATACATTCCTTCCGTGACGCTTTCTTCCGCGACGATCCTCTTCTTCCGCGACGGTTAATTCCGCGAAGAACTCTCGTTCGACGACAGCGTTAAGGTAGGGGTTTATTTTTTGAATACTTTCTTCGCTTTCTCCTTTTCTTTTGAGCCGCCTACTATCGCGATAATGGGTGGAGGTTGGACTGAACGAACACGGCCGCCCTCCTCCCCCTTGTTGGTTTGTCTGTTGCGACACGAGAAAGGAAACATGGTGCCGAAACACCGCACGAGAATTGATAAGGAAAGGAGAAGCGCGGCGCCGTCGCGACGCGTCACTAAAGACGTACCAGAGACGCGGCGCCGTCGCGCGGCACTAGTGAACCACAAAAGCACCGTGGCCGGAGCGGGGCCGCGGCGGGGCAGGGGAACCGGCGGCAGGTTCTGGGCCGCCAGCATCAGAGCAGGGGGACCGGCCTTGCCCGTCCCATGGCAGCAGAAGCCGGCCTGCCGGACCGTGCAAGAATCGGGGGTTCGAAACCCTCGGCTAGCCGAATGTGAGCGGCCCCATTAAGGGGAAACAGTTACTAGACGTGAGGGGAAGTGCCCCCCCCTCACATTCGAACGGCTCGGCCGTTCGGCTGAGCCACCTGGCCAGCGCGCCGGACCGCCAGCGCGCCGGGCCGCTGAGCCGGGCCACGCTCAGGCCGGTCCAGGCCACGCCCAGGTCGGGCCAGGCTGTACCGAGGTCGGGCCGAGTAGCGCCAGCCGGGCCGGGCCACGCCCAATCGGGCCGGAGCTGGACCCGGTTCGGGCCGACCCTGGGGGGTATCGGGCCGGGTCGGACCGGGCCCGAACCCTCGAATACCGAACCTCTTCGGTGTGATGCCCATAACATGAGTTACGACCCACCGATCGATGCACCATCAGTTGCGTAGAGATCCTTGGATCGAGACGGTCATTTTTTTATGTTACAATGAAGTTTTCAGAGTACTTTGGGTTCGGCCAGGTTGGTTCGTACACGAAACCAACCAGGCCCTCGGAGCGGAGACGCTTATAACTTGAGCTCCGGACGTCAGTTTGATGTGATGTCGACTTTTTTGGATTCCATTTAGTGAGACAGACCTTTTAACTTACTCTGATTGAGGTTTAGACTCAATTGGAGTACGTTTGGGTTGGTTTTGACTTAAAACCAACCGGGGCCCTCGGACGAAAAAGCCAATAACTCTCAGGTTGGGCGTCCAATCGACGCGCCGTCTGTCGCGTTGAATTCTTGTTGACGATACGGATCATTTGGATACATAAACTCCGGACTACGTGTCATTTGATTTATCATCCCCTCGGCTTGTGGAGCGGACCCTCCCGAGCGAGCTTGCTGTGTGCGGGAACCCTAGATCTTGCTGCGACTGCGACGACGAGGACGACTATGCCGAAATCATCCGTGGATTCGACGGCGACGACTACAGCAATCAACGATCCCATGTGGATCCATGGCACCGATTCTGTGTGGGTCAGATCATGTGTGGGTCAGCGCTCAGCAGTCCTGTGTGGGCCAGTTCCTACAGATCCTGTGCGGGTCCGATCCTGTGTGGGTCATTGTGGGGGTTAGTTAGTTATCGATACTGTGTGGGTCCAATCCTGTGTGGGTCATTGCGAGGGTTAGTTACCTATCGATCCTATGTGGGTCTGATCCTGTGTGGGTCATTGCAGGGGTTAGTTAATTATCAATCATGTGTGGGTCTGATCCTGTGTGGGTCATTGCGGGGTTTAGTACCTATCGATCCTTTGTGGGTCCGATGGCTTAGATGAATCAGTGGCTATATCTGATCATCTCTATCGTCATATAAAGAAGTATACCTATGTGAGATGAATCTTGTTTTTCTTTCCTATGTGGATTTTGTTGTGCTATCCTTTTTCGATTACTTTTTGCTTTACTATGTGGACTGGGTTATGAATTCCTGTGTGGACTGGGTTGTACTTGGGCTCGGATGTTGGAGCCGAATGAGAATTGATGACTTATGTATATGTATGGGAATATACCTAAGTAGTATTGGATGTTTCTTCGTGATTGTCTCTTTCCATTGTGGATTATCCATTGTGGATTCTAGGAGACCTTTGGGGGTCTTGGGGTCCCTACATTGTAGCTTATACTTATCCTTGCACGGGCTTTTGCCCGCACTATGTTGTGTTCGTTGCAGACGACAGACATCGCTGATCGTGGTTGAGGCTTGCAGAGTAGCACGATACTCGGAGGTGGACCACTGGGCGGGGCGAACTCGTAGCGGATGGATGGACCTGAGGAGCTATGAAGGCCATCTATACCCACCATTTAGGTGGGACATTAAGTGGAAGGATCGAGGCTGCAGCTTTTCTTTCAGTTGTTTTTTCCCTTTCCAGTTGTACTTTACTTTCAGTTTGGGTTTGTATTCTGGCCCACTTACTTTTCCACACATACTATTGTACCCAATTTTTACTTAGTGTTTAATTCTGCTTGCTTTCTCTTTGGTGTTTGGTTAATTTACAAATTCAATGCCTTCCCTTTTTACCGGGACTTACTCCTTGGTGCTAGTCGTCAGCCCCTGGCCTATGGAAGGCAGGCTTGGGGTAGTCACGACACTGGCCCCGAGGACGGGTCGTGAGAAATTGGTATCAGAGGAGTTTGGTTATACCATATAACATTGGACTCTGATATTTTTCTATGTGAAGAAATATTGTTAAGCGTATTGGGTGTGGTTATCAGTCCAGGGAGTCCAGTGTTGGTGCGGCGGCCGACGTATCCATACACCAGGACCCTGACTTCTGATTTCCGTCTTAATACACAAAAACATTGATTGCATGTGTGTTTCAAGTATTCATTGTGATTACTTTGTGTCAGCTCACCAGGTATACTGTTCTGACCGTGGCACACCTGTTTCCTTTCAGGATGGCCCCACGACGGCAGCCAGCTAGGGTTCTGAGAGTTTTGCGTGACGACAGTCCACCGAGCAACGAGGCCTCGGTACAGGGCCCTTTGACAGTAGAGGCACTAGTGATACCTCTACCCACCGAGCCACCGATGCTACCAGACCCAACCGCTGACGATGCATGTCGCCTTCGTGCACTGCATGAGTTTTAGTGCTAGCGACTTCCCAGGTTCCGCGGGGAGACGAACCCTCAGGCATCCGAGGATTGGCTGGAGGCGGGGGTACAATTTTTAAGGTTAGTAGGGACACCAGCAGACCTCATGGTGATCCTCGTAGTGAGCCTCCTGCACGCGGTAGCAGAAAGATGGTGGAGTATGATGCTCTAGGTGCATGACAAGGCATTTCTTCTTTGGACGGACTTTGAGAGCCTTTTCTGCTCGGAGTTCATCCCGACCACCCTTCATGCGGTGCGTATCCAGGAGATTCTACAGCTACAGAAGGGAGGCTTGACGGTCGCCCAATACTCGGCGAGATTTACCGATCTCTCGCACTACTCGACAGAAATGGTACGGGACCCATTCTTCCAGGCCCAGAACATTGAGCAGGGATTGAGGCAGGAGATCAGGGCATCACTGATCTCCCTCAGCATTCCGACTCAGGAAGGAGTGCTGGAGCGAGCCCTTTTGATCAAGAGCTTCCTTACTGAGCCTTCATCAGCAGTGAGACCTACCGCGGGGCGGCACGTAGCAGAGTCTTCTGCAGCAGGCAGTCAATGGATGACTCAAGGGTCCAGGCAGACCAGACCCTCAAGAAGACGACATCATGACACTGGCTCACCAGGGTGGGGCACAAAGCATGGATCCAGTCTTTCAAGAGGCAGACAGTGCTACACATGCAGCGGGCAGGGCCACAAGGCTCATGACTGCCCGACCCGCCGTGCCGAGGAGCAGCAGACGGTTGAGGGGCCACCCAGGTAGAGGCAGAGGGTCAACCATGGCGGTCCGCAGGGAGCAGGCGGATGAGGCAGAGGAGCTGGACAAGCAGCAGGTGGTGGGTGGCGCTATGAGGCTCTACCACCACCACCACCAGGAGGTCCACCCCGAGCACAGGGAGCTGGCGGGCAGAGACAAGCACAGCTCCAGGCAGCGGAGGCCTACGACCACGGCGCGCCCGAGATGATTCGAGGTAATATCTGTGTATATTATACCCTTGCTACAATTTTTATAATCATAGGAGCGATTCATTCTTTCATTGTCATTTCCCTTGTTCAGATCTTTGAGATTCCGACGGAGCCGTTGGCTCGATCTTTACGGCTAGATACTCCTATGGGAGCAGACTCAACGATTACGCACTAGTGCCGGTAGTGTGAGCTTACTCTAGGAGGCGAGTGCTTCGGATGGGATCTTCTTGTAGCAGCGTTGAGGCCTTACGATGTCAACTTGGGCATGGATTGTTTATCTACAGTCCATGCTCAGATTGACTGTATTAGGCGCATGCTACGATGTGTACGCACCGGCGGGAGCAGGTTCACCATCACCAACGAGAAGGGAGCCTTCGCAACACAGGATGGACTCTTGCAGAGGAGAGGACAACCCATCACTCATTAGTTGGCTAGCCTAATCCTAGGAGCAGTTGACGTGTGGAGTCCTAGTTTTCCTCCAATGGTGGATCAATATGTGGACGTTTTCCCCGACGACGTTCCAGGACTACCTCCTCACAGAGAGGTAGAATTTTATATTGATCTGTACCCCGGAACATCCCTGATATCCATCCCAGCATATCGGATGGATCCCGCCGAGATTCGAGAGCTACAGTTATAGCTGGAGGACTTGCAGGGCAAGGTATTCATCCGACCCAGTGTTTCACCCTAGGCTTCCCCAATTTTGTTCGCCAAGAAGGCGGACGGGAGCATGCGACTTTGTGTGTAGAGACCCAAAGCTTAACGTACATGGAAATTACATTACATTTGCGGAATACTTAGTACATAACAAAAAAACACACACACAAGGATCGTAATAATTTAGTGTCTTTGGAAACTCGGAATATAATCTTCTAATCGTGGTGAAAGATCTTCAAAATCTCCCATAAAGATATTCTTCTTTTTTAACCTAAAACCTTTCTTTATGTCCTGGGGAAAAGAAAACATAAAAGGGTGAGCTCAAATGCTCAGTAAGGGTAAACAAAAGAAATATCAATCACATCATATACATAAGCACATAACTTTTGGAAATCTTAACCTTCAAAAGAGATCATCATTTCATAACATGGGGTAAATCATGGCAGTGAAATGTAATCACAATAATCATAACTTAAAACATGAAACTTTGTGGAATTCACACATAATCATAGAGAATCATTTCTTGTTAGTCAAGACTCATTGCCAAGACTATCTTAGTGGACAAAGTCCCTTTTTGAATCGAGTAACCCTCGTTTCAGTCCTGTTTCACTGAACCGGTACAACCTACCGTTCCAGCCCTGTCTATCTCATGAGATATAAAATCGTTACCCAATTCATTGGAGGGAGATATAGGTCCCACCCATCTCATAATGATACCATTCTTATGTGTGCCACAAAATCATAAATAATACATCATTGCATAACCCATGTAATAAAAATGGGAATCTTAAACATCGTGACATCATAAAACATTTCATATAAGATAAAGGAATTCAGAAAAATAATTCTGTCACAACATGATCAAATCAATGTAATAATAGGGTTAAAAACAGAACCCTTTATTATCTTAGATGGAAAATAATTTTGATAAAACACTTGAAATGAATTCATGAGGAAAATATCCATTCTTCTTCAAAATCAATTCCTTTTCACAAAACATCATGCAAGAAAGAGATTTTATTGAAAATAGACATGAAATATTTTGGAGGAAGGTTCATGAAAATAAGTCTTTATAAAACCGTAAAAATCCGTTCGTGCCGTATAAGTTAAAAAAAACATTCTTCGTACTTTTGTCGGAAAAGTCAAAAAGTACCTCGTACAAAAAAACGACAAAAGATTCCTTTCATATTCTTTACTAAAAACTCACTGAAGGGTAAAATTAGATTTAAACTATTGTATGTGGATGGACAAAATATTACATATTGAGGGAACATGGATGTGGATGATAAAATACACCCTAGTAAATACTTACGAATAAACAATCTCGGATAAAAATGAGATTGTGATATTTCCCTTACCTTAGGTCCGATTTGCTTTGTACGTGTCTGAAGCTCCTGTATAATGGTTTAAATAATGTTATTGACTTATTCCAGAATCATACATATTGATATGATATCATATATGGTCATATTATTTGCTTCTTGTTAGTAATATTTCACTGTTACTTGTTACTCGGGTCATTATTGCCCTTTGTTCTTATGCGTGTTTTTCTGAATAAATTCTTATTCTTATTTTAAGGTTATAGATACCTTATATCCAGAATGGTATTAGTGTAACATATATCATATTTATTCATTCAATTCATTTATATAATTATTATGTAATGATGATCATGTAGAACGAGTCGCTTCACATCGTGGAGACGGTATTCCGTACATACGCACGAGTGATGATATCGTTCCTATGATCTTGGAATTGTATTGGAGTATATATATATATTATTTCAGTATCAATATTACTTTATAATAATCATAAATAGTTACTCATTACACCATTATACCCAACCTTGTAAAGTGATGGTGGAAAATAGATTACACCACGGCGTGGAGACGGTATTCTGTACGTACGCACGCGCGATGATTTCATTTTTCCGTAGGATGGATAGAAGGTGAATTAGGGTTGTTTCATATTTATAATAACGTATCAGTATGTAAGTAATACTGATGATATTACTTTATCATGAAACAACTAAAGAAGAAGAAATTGAAGAAGAAAGAAATTGAAAAGATCGGTAATGGATATTACCTCTTCTTTGGAAAGCTTCTTTGAATCCTCCACTTAGGGAACTAATATTGGTCTTTTAAGAATATCAAGACCTCTAGGATTATTCTAGGGAAGTGGAGAGGAGAAAATGGTAGGGGTTGGCCGAGCTTGAGCGCTCAAATTGGTGTGAGGAGGAGGGGGGAGGAGGTGCCCTTTTATAAGGGATGAGAGGGGCACCTTAGGAATATCTCAAAATATTATTTTATATTAAAGTAAAAATCGGTTTATAATGGTTCAAAAGGGTCTTATTTCGAAGCTAAAGTGGGGAAGGGTCGAAATCCTATCAACCAATAGGATTTAGACAAGTTTAGGGTATTATTTTAACCTTATCAATTAGATTTAACTCTAAGTTAAATAATTTAACTTTTACCATGTCTTTTTGTTTTCTTTCACTATATGGTTAATACACTTACTATAACATGCCAAACGAACCCGAAATTGTTTATTATTAATATATATATCCTTATCTAAGTCATTTTGCCGAAACTTAGATTTTTAGGAATAAAATAACAATTAATAATATAATATTTGATTTAAAAACTATTTTGTGTCAATTTTGACACTATTTGATATATGATTTTTTTGAAAGTCATAACAGAATTATATGTTCTAACCAAGTTGATTAAATCAACACTAATATATCATAGTAACCTAGAAAATTAGTGTAATTCATAAAAAGTCTAAAATTATATTTAGTTTGGTGTTTATAACATCAATTATGTCAATATTTCATTAATAAGATAATTACTGCATCATTATTGTGTCATAAATAAATTAAATTATTTGATGTCTAAAAATTACAAATAAAATACCATTATGTGGGAAATCTTTTTAGCTTTCTAATGAATATTTACAATTGAATTTATCTTATGTATAACCCTATATTAAAAATTGTTTAGTAAATAAACTTTGACTTTAACTCTTTTAACTCTTCTTTGAATTAAATAATAATAAATGTCCTAATCTAATCCAAGTGGGCCTAAATGATAATATTTTACACTTAAGGTTGGTTTTGGTCGAGATACACTTGTCCAATAGAATTAGGACATGTGTTAGGGTAATATTAATATCATTCTTACCCTTAATTACCATATTTACTTTTAACCGTGGTAAATAAAAGTAAAAAGTTACTATTCACCAAAAATTATTTTCACTCATTGAACCAAATTTTACTTACTGACATCAACCGTGTCTGTCGGATTTTTGAAATTCCATTCACAGAAGCGGTAAAATTAAGTTTTATGCAAAATTCAGTTTTTAACCTACAACTAAGTGGTTTCACTATTCATCAAAAAATTGAAAGTTTTCAGAAAAATACCAAAATTTCACCCTAGGCTAATTTCGATATTCTGAGTCCAAAAATGAAGTCCATTTTGAAAAATAAAATTTATAAAATTTCAAAAAGTGGTTATTAGTATTCATAACGGCTAGTTTTAATAATATTTTAATAGAATATCGTTGTTTAGTGAAACTCAGTATTGCGTACTACACACGCTATCGAGGAAGGTTGTGATTGCGTGTAATGGAAGGCAAGTCAAGGATGTGTGTTGTGCAAGCTCCTTTTGGTGTAGCGTTCAACACAAGACATTAGTGAAATAAAAAAGAATATTTTTCATAAAATCTCGGGCTGTTACATTCTACCCCCCTTAAAATGAATTTCGCCCTTGAAATTAGTCGGGGTTATAAATGGTTTACTATTCGAAAGTTTCTTTAATAGAAACCCACATCGTAAAAAGAAATACCAAAACATGGCTTTAAAAACTAAAGTATGAAATGTAACGATTACCCAAATACACTAATCACTGGGTTTCCACATAGGTGAAAATATGGATATAGAAGAGAAATCTAACCATCATGTTCTGATGGAGAGTGGTAGAGAACATGGCTATGGAAAAGCCAGTAATCACAAATCCATAAATTTGTGACGATCTAAGGTACCATCTGATTCATCAGGTATAAGATCACTAGGACAACATTTTTGGTTTTCAAGATCATTTCCCTAAAGTTGAAGAATTTGAATTAGAATAAATACTTACTTTATTTTGGTACAATCGCACTATTGTTCGTGCCTTGAACAATTTCCACTTCATCTCTTAAATAAATGAAGTTGAATTTGTTATTCGTGAAATGTTAGCAGATCATGTGATAGAATGACGGGTCATTCCATCTGTCTCAAACAAAAGGTTAGCAAAAATTATATACATAAGTCGATCTATAGTGAGATTAATCATATATGGTTCCTAAAATGGACTTATACTTCATATATCATACTTCTTAATATAATAAAACTAGTTTTTACTAGACAGGGAATTCTTGTAGGCCAGTGGTAGGCGATAAAGGCTAGTCGCACTTCGGTTGTGGGTTCGATTCCCACAGCCTTGTCTGACGCGATGGGCTGTCGCCCGTCCTGCAGGTTGTCCTTTTTTCTAAAGCTATATTACTATAACATCCCATCAATAATACTAACTTATGTCCAACATAATCCATTCCAATCATTAGGCTTATCCATAATACTGTCGTCCACTCTCAGAGATTTAATACCATCGTTGATCCCCATATATCATAAGATATGTTTTGTTGGTCACATTCCAAACATTCAAAGTCCTTAATCATGTATTCTCTTGAATACCTTAGTGAAAACATGAATGCAGTTTAAAGTTAATACTTTCCACATACCAAGATCCTCAAAATTCTATATACTCAAACCATGATATCACTTAGTCCTTATATCAATCATGAGCTCATGAATACTATTAAACATTTTATTTTCTCGTTTTCCCTTCATTATGTGCATATCATCTTATTTCCAAAAAATATCTCAATCACTTTGAATACCACATCAATAAATATTGCAATACTCAATGATACAACATTATTTTGGAATCCCATTAGATAAACACTTAATCATTCCACTACATCGTTGTCATATTCAACATTTCCAATAGTGATCGCATGTGACTTCCCTTTGTCCTTTGCCTTCACTGGTTGCTCATGTTGATCATCACTAACCCTTGGATTAGGGCATTTATTAGCATAATGCCCCATTTCCTTGCACTTGAAGCATTGAAGTGTTGGTGGTGCGTTCTCTGCAGTGTTTGCTTTATTCACATAATTAGAAACCCTTTTTCCATTACATCGACACTCAGCTGCTCGATGACCTTCTTTTACACACTTAAAACATTTTCTAGTCCCTTTAAGACAATCTCCACCATGCTTCTTTCCACAATTTGTGCATAAGGAAACATTCATCTTCTTTTCACCATTATTCTGAGATTTCTCCTTGAACTCCATCTTTCGTTTCTTGTCAAAACCATGAGATGGATATGTAACACCAACTTCCATTTCTACCTTGATAGCACAACGCACAATTTCTTCATAGCTATTGAAGTCTCTTATAGCTAATGCCCTTCGAAGACTTGGTTTTAAGACACTGAAAAATCGATCAACTTTACTTTTAGGTTGGATGATAATGCCAGTTGCATACCTTGCAAGTCTTGTAAAATTCTCTTCGTATATACCAAAAGATTCATCATCCTTTTGCTTTAGTTCAAGAAACTCCTTCTCCATATTTGTTCGAAGATTACGAGGGTAGTACTTATTGAAAAATAAGTTCTTGAACTCGTCCCATTCCATGGACTCAATTTCATCTCTTTGCCTTGTATTCTTGATAATATTCCACCACTGATCAGCTTCACCTTCCAAACGATATACTGCTAAGATGACTTTATCATGTTCAGAACATTGAAGAATTGAAAATATCTTTTCAGTGGTACTGATCCATTGTTCAGCAACAAGTGGATCAGAAGACCCACTGAAAGAAGGTGGACGTTGCCTCATGAAGGACTCAATAGAATATTGTTCCCTTCTCTGCTCATTTGGAAGTCCAGAATGATTCATATCTTGTGTAAGTATAGCAATAAGATTTTGCACTCCATCTCCCATAACATATGTTTGTTCAGGAGGACAATCATTGCATTGTCCATTGCATTGATCAACACGGTTCCTCCGGGTTCCAGCCATCGTCTAAAACCCAAAAAGAATAGTGTGAGAGGGAAAAATCATGCTAGGGAAAACAACATAATAAAGGGGGACTACCTTCAATATCTAACATCTTAGGTTTAATTCTATGATCGTTAGCGTAGTTCTAGTACTATAACCTATACGTATACTTAACCTTAGGGACATCCCTAGACATACCGTAGAAATATCTCTAGGGATCTCACTAACGTTTTCGCATCCTAGTTTCCACAGGTTGACTAAACCTCCCTCTGATACCAACTGTAGAGACCCGAAGCTTAACGTACATGGACATTACATTACATTTGCGGAATACTTAGTACATAACAAAAAAACACACACACAAGGATCGTAATAGTTTAGTGTCTTTGGAAACTCGGAAAATAATCTTCTAATCGTGGTGAAAGATCTTCAAAATCTCCCATAAAGATCTTCTTTTTTTACCTAAAACCTTTCTTTATATCATGGGGAAAAGAAAACATAAAAGGGTGAGCTCAAATGCTCAGTAAGGGTAAACAAAAGAAATATCAATCACATCATATACATAAGCACATAACTTTTGGAAATCTTAACCTGCAAAAGAGATCATAATTTCATAACATGGGGTAAATCATGGCAGTGAAATGTAATCACAATAATCATAACTTAAAACATGAAACTTTGTGGCATTCACACATAATCATAGAGAATCATTTCTTGTTAGTCAAGACTCATTTCCAACACTATCTTAGTGGACAAAGTCCCTTTCTGAATCGAGTAACCCTCGTTTCAGTCCTATTTCACTGAACCGGTATAACCTACCGTTCCAGCCCTGTCTATCTCATGAGATATAAAATCTTTACCCAATGCATTGTAGGGAGATATAGGTCCCACCCATCTCATAATGATACCATTCTTATGTGTGCCACAAAATCATAAATAATACATCATTGCATAACCCATGTAATAAAAATGGGAATCTTAAACATCGTGACATCATAAAACATTTCATATAAGTTAAAGGAATTCATAAAAATAATTCCGTGACAACATGATCAAATCAATGTAATAATAGGGATAAAAACAGAACCCTTTATTATCTTAGATGGAAAATAATTTTGATAAAACACTTGAAATGAATTCTTGAGGAAAATATCCTTTCTTCTTCAAAATCAATTCCTTTTCACAAAACATCATGCAAGAAAGATATTTTATTGAAAATAGTCATGAAATATTTTGGAGGAAGGTTTATGAAAATAAGGCTTTATAAAACCGTAAAAATCCGTTCGTGCCGTATAAGTTTAAAAAAACATTCTTCGTACTTTTGTCGAAAAAGACAAAAAGTACCTCGTACAAAAAAACGACAAAAGATTCCTTTCATATTCTTTACTAAAAACTCACCGAAGGGTTAAATTAGATTTAAACTATTTTAAGTGGATGGACACAATATTACATATTGAGGGAACATGGATGTGGATGATAAAATACACCCCAGTAAATACTTACGAATAAACAATCTCGGATAAAAATGAGATTGTGATATTTCCCTTACCTTAGGTCCGATTTTCTTTGTACGTGTCTGAAGCTCCTGTATAATGGTTTAAATAATGTTATTGACTTATTCCAGAATCATACATATTGATATGATATCATATATGGTCATATTCTTAGCTTCTTGTTAGTAATATTTCATTGTTACTTGTTACTCGGGTCTTTATTGCCTTTTGTTCTTATGCGTGTTTTGCCGAATAAATTATTATTCTTCTTTTAAGGTTATAGATACCTTATATACAGAATGGTATTAGTGTAACATATATCATATTTATTCATTCAATTCATTTATATAATTATTATGTAATGATGATCATGTAGAACGAGTCGCTTCACATCGTGGAGACGGTATTCCGTACGTACGCACGAGTGATGATATCGTTCCTATGATCGTGGAATTGTGTTGGAGTATATATATATATATTATTTCAGTATCAATATTACTTTATAATAATAATAAATAGTTACTCATTACACCATTATACCCATCCTTGTAAAGTGATGGTGGAAAATAGATTACACCACGGCGTGGAGACGGTATTCCGTACGTACGCACGCGCGATGATTTCATTTTTCCGTAGGATGGATAGAAGGTGAATTAGGGTTGTTTCATATTTATAATAACATATCAGTATGTAAGTAATACTGATGTTATTACTTTATCATGAAACAACTAAAGAAGAATAAATTGAAGAAGAAAGAAATTGAAAAGATCGGTAATGGATATTACCTCTTCTTTGGAACGCTTCTTTAAATTCTCCACTTAGGGAACTAATATTGGTCTTTTAAGAAGACCAGGACCTCTAGGATTATTCTAGGGAAGTGGAGAGTAGAAAATGGCAGGGGTTGGCCGAGCTTGAGCGCTCAAATTGGTGTGAGGAGGAGGAGGAGGGAGGTGCCCTTTTATAAGGGATGAGAGGGGCACCTTAGGAATATCTCAAAATATTATTTTATATTAAAGTCAAAATCGGTTTATAATGATTCCAAAGGGTCTTATTTAGAAGCTAAAGTGGGGAAGGGTCTAAATCCTATCAACCAATAGGATTTAGACAAGTTTAGTGTATTATTTTAACCTTATCAATTAGATTTAACTCTAAGTTAAATAATTTAACTTTTACCATGTCTTTTTGTTTTCTTTCACTATATGTTTAATACACTTACTATAACATGCCAAAAGAACCCCAAATTGTTTATTATTAATATATATATCCTTATATAAGTCATTTGGCCGAACCATAGATTTTTAGGAATAAAATAACAATTAATAATATAATATTTGATTTAAAAACTATTTTGTGTCAATTTTGACACTATTTGATATATGATTTTTGTGAAAGTCATAAAAGAATTATATGTTCGAAAAAAGTTGATTAAATCAACACTAATATATCATAGTAACCTAGAAAATTAGTTTAATTAATAAAAAGTCTCAAATTATATTTAGTTTGGTGTTTATAACATCAATTATGTCAATATTTCATTAATAAGATAATTACTGCATCATCTTTGTGTCATAAATAAATTAAATTATTTGATGTCTAAAAATTACAAATAAAATACCATTATGTGGGAAATCTGTTTATCTTTCTAATGAATATTTACAATTGAATTTATCTTATGTATAACCATATATTAAAAATGGTTTAGTAAATAAACCTTGATTTTAACTCTTTTAACTCTTCTTTGAATTAAATAATAATAAATGTCCTAATCTAATCCAAGTGGGCCTAAATGATAATATTTTACACTTAAGGTTGATTCTGGTCGAGATACACTTGTCCAATAGAATTAGGACTTGTGTTAGGGTAATATTAATATCATTCTTACCCTTAATTACCCTATTTACTTTTAACCGTGGTAAATAAAAGTAAAAAGTTACTATTCACCAAAAATTATTTTCATCTCATTGAACCACATTTTACTTACTGAAATCAACCGTGTCTGTCGGATTTTTGAAATTCCATTCACAGAAGCGGTAAAATTAAGTTTTATGCAAAATTCAGTTTTTAACCTACCACTTAGTGGTTTCACTATTCATCAAAAATTGAAAGTTTTCAGAAAAATACCAAAATTTCACCCTAGGATAATTTCGATATTCTGAGTCCAAAAATGAAGTCCATTTTGAAAAATAAAATTTATAATATTTCAAATAGTGGTTATTACTATTCATAACGGCTAGTTTTGATAATATTTTAATAGAATATCGTTGTTTAGTGAAACTCAGTATTGCGTACTACACACGCTATCAAGGAAGGTTGCGATTGCATGTAATGCAAGGAAAGTCAAGGATGTGTGTTGTGCAAGCACCTTTTGGTGTAGCGTACAACACAAGACATTAGTGAAATAAAAAAGAATATTTTTTATAAAATCTCGGGCTGTTACATTGTGTCTACTATCGTCGCATGAACCAGGTGATAGTGAGAAACAAGTATCTGCTAACAAGGATTGATGAACTTTTCGATCATCTCAAGGGAGCATGGTGGTTCTCGAAGATAGAGTTCAGGCCAGGCTATCATCAGCTCAGAGTTCGGGACGAGGACGTGCAGAAGATGGCCTTCAGATGTCAGTATGGCCACTATGAGTTCTTGGTTATGCCATTCGGCGTAAACAATACTCCAGCAGTGTTCATGGGCCTCATGAACCGGATCTTTCATCCATACCTTGATCGATTTGTCGTAGTCTTCATCGATGACATTTTTGATATACTCGGTGACTGAGGAGGAGCACGCCTACCACTTGCGGGTTGTACTAGACACACTCTGAAAGCACCAGCTTTATGGAAAGCTCTCAAAGTGTCAGTTCTGGATACGTGAGGTCCACTTCTCGAGACACGTCATCTATAAGGCGGGAGTTGCGGTGGATCCTGCGAAGATCGTGGCAGTGCTAGCTTGGGAGACACCCAAGAGTATGACGGAGGTGCGGAGTTTCTTGGGTCTAGCTGGATACTATCGGAGATTTTTTCCAGAATTATCCAAAGTTGTGGCACCACTCTCAGCTTTGAAAAAGAAGGGAAAAACCTTTGTGTGGTCAGATAAATGTCAATAGAGCTTCCAGGAGCTGAGACAGAGATTGAATAGCGCACCTATCTTGAAGTTGCCGGAGGAGGGAGTAGGGTACATAGTCTACTGCGATGAATCAGGGACCGTACTCGGATGTGTCCTGATGCAGGAGCGAGCAGTGGTCGCCTATGGATCACGTCAGTTGAGGCCGCATGAGCAGAACTACGCTACCCATCACCTGGAGTTAGTAGCAGTGGTCTTCGCTCTGAAGATGCGGCGACACTATCTGATGGGCGAGTGCTTTACAGTCTTTTTCTGACCATCAGAGTCTCAGGTAAATCTTCTCGCATAAGGTCCTGAACCTGAGACAGTGGCGATGTCTCGAGTTCCTCCAGGACTATGACTTTACGATAGTCTATACTCCTGGAAAGGGGAACGTAGTAGCTGATGCTCTCAGCAGGAGGATGGGCATTCAACTACTTGGGGAGGTGATAGAGAAGCTAACCACTTTGCAGATATCCTTCGTGGATAGAGATGGAGCAGCCTTCCTTCAGTCACTCACAGTCACTCCTCCACTACTGCAGTGGGTCAGAGAGGCACAGCGTGGGGATGCTGACTATGAGACATGGCGTGCGTAGATATCCTTCGGACAGGCACCTGATGGTTTCTCTGTAGGAGGAGAGCACGATGTCCTTTTCAGAGGATGTACCTTGGTACAACTTGCTTTACGAGAGGAGGTGATGAGAGAGTTTCACACTTTCCCTTTGGCGATACATCCTGGAGTGGCAAAGATGTACCAGGATATCAGACGATAGCATTGGTGGACGGGCATGGAGAAGGTTTTGGAAGAGTCCGTTTCTCGATACCTCACCTTTCAGCAGGTGAAGGCAGAGCACCAGGTACCAGCAGGCTTGGTACAGCCCTTGGAGGTCCTAGAGTGGAAGTGGGACGACATATCTATGGACTTTGTGACTGGACTTCCACGCACTTCCAGAGGTCACGACTCCATTTGGGTGATTGTCGACCGACTCACCAAGTCGGATCACTTCTTACCCATCAGAGAGAAGGAATCAGTGGAGATCATGGGACGTATCTACGCTGAGGAGATTTTACAGCTTCATGGTGTTCTATCATCTATCGTCTCCGATCGAGATGCTCGCTTTACTTCCCAGATTTGTAAGGGGTTGCAGGAGGCATTCGGGACGCAGCTACGTCTGAGCACCGCCTTTCACCCTCAGACTGATGGTCAGACGGAGAGGACCATTCAGACTCTAGAGGACATGCTCCGTGCATGTGTCCTCGACTTTGGTCATAGCTGGGAGGACCACCTACCCTTGATGGAGTTCGCGTACAACAACAGCTACCACTCCACCATCGGGATGGCACCATATGAGGCGTTGTACGGCCGACCTTGTAGGTCACCTCTGTGCTAGAAAGACCCTAGGGAGTCAGCACTTGTGGGACCAGAGATGGTCCAGGCCACGACAGAGATGGTCCAGGTCATCTAGGAGAAGATGAGGATATCACAGAGCTATCAGAAGTCTTATGCTGACAGGAGGCGGAGGCCACTAGAGTTTGAAGATGGCGACCACGTCTTCTTGCGGGTCTCTCCTCGATGTGGTATATGGAGATTTGGCCGCGGCGGCAAGTTATCTCCTCAGTTCATCGGACCGTTCCAGGTCCTCAACAGGATTGGCGATGTGTCTTATCGCCTGGCTCTACCACCTCTGTTGCACCGGGTGCACGACGTCTTCCACCTATCTCAGTTGAGGAGATACGTGCACGACCCGGCCCATATCATTGACCATGGGGAGCTAGACGTTGATGATAGGGCGACTTTTGCGGAGGTCTCGATGGAGATTGAGGATCGACAGGATCAGGTCCTACGTGGATGGTCGATCCCTCTAGTGCGAATCAGATGGCAGCATGAGAACCTCCAGGAAAGCACTTGTGAGCGGGAGGCTCAGATGCATGCTCAGTACCCACATTTGTTCCCTTTGTTTATGATGTATCTTTACAGGGACGTAAATCCCTAAGGTGGGAGTGATTTAAAGACCCGAAAAATTCATGGAAATTTTTTCTTAATTTTCTTGGAAATTTTAAAAGAACGCAGTTTCTGACGGCAGCTGATTCCGAGGCCCGATGTGCCTGGAATCATTTTCCGAAGTTTAGCTCGGGTACGTTCAGTGAACGAACGAGCGGGTTTTTCTATCTTTTGAACCGGTGCTCGGAATCGGATTCTAAGGGCACTGTTGGAATCGCAGCACCGGTAATTTCTTAGAAACACCTTTTCTGGAGTTGCGTTTGCTTGGGCGTGGTTTTTAATTTTTGGGGTTATGTTTAGGAATAAAATAAAAGTGGTGCGACAATTTATTTTATTTTACTTAAAGTGGCTTAACCTAAGTTAAGTGGATAAGATGGGACCCACAATGTCCTACCCAGATGGTAGGATATTTGTGAGGTGGGGACCACACGATCCCCACCGTTTCATTCCCTCTAAGTAACACACCCGCACCCCCCTTTTTAATGAAGTCAAACCGTGTGTTTATTCTGGTTATGAAACGCCTCATTATTTTGGGCGGTTAAATCGTTACAATTAATTCATTGAATTAATTGTTCGTTTATTTTCTTTTGAATTTCAAATACTTATGTTCTGATAATAAAATAAGGGAAGGACTTATTTTATTATGGTTGGGTATTTTTTGTGTTAAGACTTTGGGGAGAAAAAGAAAGGTCTTGAGGATTCTTCGTTCTTCAATGAAGAACGCGAAGAACGCACTGCCGCCGACGAAGAACGCCGACCTCCAACGGTGGATGACGGCAAGACACGCCTTCCTTGGAGATCACCTAACGCCAACGACGTTCCTTCCATGATGCTTTCTTCCCTGACGATCCTCTTTTTAAGTGATGGTTAATTCTGTGACGAACTCTCGTTTGACGACATCGTTGAGGTAGGGGTTTATTTTGTGAATACTTCCGTCGCTTTCTCATTTTCTTTTGAGCCTCCTGCTATCGCGATTACGAGAGGAGGTCGGACCGCATGAACACATGCGACCCTCCTCCCCCTGTTGGTTTGTTTGTTGCGACACAAGCAAGGCAACGCGGTGCCGAAACACCACGTGGGAATTGATAAGGAAAGGATAAGCATGGAGCCGTCGCTCCATGCCGCTAATGTGGAACCAGAGACGCGGCGTCGTCGCGCCGCGCTGGTGAACCACAAAAGTACCGCGGCGGAGGGACGCGGCGGGGCAGGGGAACCGGCGGCCGGTGCCGGCCCGCCGGCATCGGAGTATGGGGATCGGCCTTGCCGGTCCCGTGGCGGCAGAAGCCGGCCGGCCGGAGCAGGCCGACCGGACCGTGGAAGAACCGGGGGTTTGAAACACACGGCTGGACGGACATGAGCGACCCCATTAAGGGGCCGCAGTTACTACACGTGGGGGGACAACCCCCCCCCCCCCCCCCCCCCCGCATCCGAACGGCTCAGCCGTTCAGCCGAGCCACCTGGCCTGCGTGACGGACCGCTGAGCCGGGACGGGCCGCACCCAGGTCGGGCCGGGCCACGCCCAGGCCGGGCCGGGTCACGCCCAAGCGGGCTGGGTCAGACCGGGCCCGAACCGCCTACTACCGAACCTCTTTGGTCTGATGCCCATAACATGAGCTACTAGCATCCGATCAAGGCTCTGTCAGTTGCGTAGCGATCCTTGGATCGAGCTGGTAATTTTGGTATTTTACACTCAAGGTTTCGGAGTACTTTGTGTTCGGATGGGGTGGTTCGTACACGAAACCAACCGGGCCCTCGGAGCAGAAACACTTATAACTTGAGCTCCGGACGTCCGTTTGACGTTCCATCGACTTTGTTGGATTCCTCTTAGTTTGAAGGACCCTTTGGAATGCTCTGGTCGAGGTGTGGACGTAGTTGGAGTACGGTCGGGTTGGTTTTGACATAAAACCCAACCGGACCCCTCGGACAAAAAAGCCAATAACTATCAGACCGGGCGTCCGATCGACGCGCCGTCTGTCGCGTTGATTTCCTGTTGACGATACCGAAATTTTGGATACATCAACTCCAGACTATGTGTCACTTGATGTATCAGCCCCTCGGATCGTGGAGCGGACCCTCCCGAGTGAGCTTGCTCTGTGCAGGAACCCTAGAGTTGGCTGCGACTGTGACAACGATGACGACTGTGCAGAAATCCTCCGTGGATTCGATGGTGACGACTACAGCACTCAGCGATCCTACGTGGATCAGTGCAACCAATCCTGTGTGGGTCAGATTCTGTGTGGGTCATCACTTAGCGGTCCTATGTGGTCTAGAGCCTACAGATCCTGTGTGGATCTGATCCTATGTGGGTCATTGCGGGGGTTAGTTACCTATTGATCATGTGTGGGTACGATCTTGTGTGGGTCATTGCGGGGGTTAGTTACCTATCGATCCTATGTGGGTCACTGCAGGGGTTAGTTACCTATTGATCTTGTGTGGGTCCGATCATGTATGGGTCATTGTGGGGGTTAGTACCTATCCATCCTTTGTGGGTCCGACGGATTAGATGAATCAGTGGCTATATCTGATCATCTCTATTGTCATACGAAGAAGTATACATGTGTGAGAGAAATCCTGTTTTTCTTTCCTATGTGGATTGTGTTGTGCTATCCTGTGTGGATTACGTTTTACTTTCCGGTGTGGACTGGGTTGTGATTTCTTTTGTGCACTGGGTTGTACTTGGGATCGGATGATGGAACCGAATGAGAATTGATGACTTAGGTATATGTATGGGAATATACCTAATTAGTGTTGGATGTTTCTTCGTGATTGTATCTTTCCTTTGTGGATTATTCTTTGTGGATTCTGGGAGTCCTTCGGGGGTCTCGGGGTCCCTACTGAGTAGCTTATACTCACCCTGCACGAGCTTTTCCCGCACTACATTGTGTTGGTTGCAGACGACAGACAGCACTGATCGTGGTTGAGGCTTGCAGAGCAGGACGGTACCCGGAGGTGGACCACTGGGCGGGGTGAACACGGAGCGGACAGCTGGACCTGAGGAGCTGTGGAGGCTATCTGTACCCACCCATCAGGTGGGACTTCCATTGGACTGCTCCAGGCTGCAAATTTTCTTTCAGTTGTTGTTTTCCCTTTCTAGTTGTACTTTACATTCAGTTTGGGTTTGTGTTCTGGCCCACTTACTTTTCCACACATACTATTGTACCCAATTTTAACATAGTGTTTACTTATACTTTCTTTCTCTGTGGTGTTTTTTTTACTTTACAAAGGCAATGCCTTCCCTTTTTACCAGGAATTATGCCTTGGTGCTAGTCGCCAGCCCTTGGCCTATGGAAGGCGGGTTTGGGGTAGTCACATCACGAGCCCCGAGGATGGGTCGTGACAACTTTGACCAAATATTATATTTCTATTTATGATATTTGACATGAATACATTACTGTAGGTTCTTTTCATGACCCTAGACATTTATAAATATATGAGGATAGTGCAGTGAGATTACTTCCAACACATTGGGGGTTGGTGAGTTAACTTCCTCTCACTACTATTGGAGCTTCGTCAAGTATTGGAAAGTTGAAGGTAGTCCTTGAGAAGTAAGGAAACATATAACTGGCCATTCTCAATGATTTTGTTGAGGGATTATCAAAGGACTGCTGGTTTATCATGAAAATGATGGAGTGGAGGACCTCAATAAAGGAAGAAATCTTTCCTGACTACATTGATTCTTTGGATGGTTCGTGCAGCTATGGCATGATGATTATATGTTGCAGATCAGACTCAAGAAGATTCTGGTGAAGATATATATACTATATGATGTATGTTCAACATATATTCTATGTTATCTACCTATTTGTTTTATATTGGTGCCTCCCCTTACATTATATTATCACTAATGTTGTTGGAATTGACTTACAGATCATGTTTTATCCCGAATCACATTCTCTTGGTACACCATTATCTATGAAATTGGATCATCGACAATGATGCCTAGAGTTTCCTATATTCATTTTTTGTTATTTATATCTGTGGGGGTTGATGATTCCAGAGATTATGATATTCAACATAATTCATGGCTTGAAATATTTGAGAATCTTGTGATCTCGCATTTATTGATTCTCCAGATCAGTGGCATTTACGACACTTAAGGGAGATTAGTACGTGATGACCATAAAATGAGAGAAAGGAACAAGTAGAGTTGGTCCAGAATTGAGTAGTCTTAGGACGAAAATTATAGAGATTTTTGTGTTGGCTGTTTATGTTGGATTTTTGATAACCCACAAATTTTTCCTCCAGTTGTTCATCTCAACAAGGATTTATTTCTACATAAATTTATAAGAATTACTCATTAGATAGGAATTTAATTCATGATAGAGCTCATGGTAGGTTAATATCCTATTTTGAAACCTCTTTTGTCATACAATGATGAATAAGTTTAAGGATATCATGGTATAACACAAGTACATATGAAATAATTGATTTATTAGCCCGAGTAAACCAATATAGGGTGAATGTTTCTTATCATTAAAGAAGGTAGAAGTTATTATTCGATAACTTATAGATAAATAAATGATGGATTAAGATATGGTGAAAAAAATATCTTTTTCGATTATTTAAAAAATCATTATTCAGTTACTGGGATCTCAATTGTTCTATATGAATGATCTATAATATGGTTTTCATATGTTGTGTGTTGGAGAGGAGGAAATCATGAATATGGAATTTTAGAGAGGGTATGGCCTACACGAGTAATTTTTGAATCCTTTCTGACCAAATAATGTCCCAACTATGTTCATGGATCCCATGAACCAAATATTCTTTCCATATCATGGCTTGTTCATTGTGAAGTTCATTTATGACATCCTCATCTACTCACTAACCCCATAGAAGTATGCTAGACATCTTGAGTGTTTTTTATGTACCCTTTGAGCATAGAAACTTTATGGTAAGCTATCAAATTGTATCTTTTATATTCAAGAGGTGATATCCTTGAGGAATTTTGTTTCAGATATAAGTACATGTGTTCAGCCAAAATAGGTGGTGGTCATGATATCCTCAACACATCTCCAAAATGTGTGCATGTTAAGGAAATTTCTTCGTATATTAGTGTACTACCTACATTTAATCTAGGACTCGTCTTTCTTATCAGTACAAAGGAATTCACAAATGATGAAGGGAATTATGGTCCAATAGTCAAACTACTGTATAGATACATTTCGTGATCCAAATAGGAGGATTATTACGACTCTAATGTTGATTCTTCATGATCTATTGATTATTTATGATGAATAATTTAATTCATATAGTTTTATTTTTGGATTATTAAAGATATTGAATGATTAGGTAGTGTCATAGGGGTTTCATCAGATGTGGGCTCAAGAGAAGAACTATCCTACCCTTTCCATAATGCTCGAAGATATTGTCCTCCCTTTGATGTAATGGAGAAAAAATCTATTTAATATAAGTTTTTCTATAAACAATGACAAAAAAAGTCTCCCCCATATATTTATAGATAGGGACATCAATTCGAGATTGATTTTTTAGGAAGAGTACATGTAGAAGATCAACTTTGAGTTAGATTGTAGACAATATAATGATAAAAACATTATATATTATCTATGTTGTAGGATGTATGTATCTCTATAGTTTAGATAACGTCCTTCCAAGTGAAAGTGGTACCTAATTAGCTTCTTGGTTGATTGCAGGTTCGATGATACTAAGCACTTGGTATCATTGAATTGTATTATAATTTTTGTCACATATTATTTAGTAAACCATGTAATGGTTGGAAATAATTCTAGTATAGAGTGTTTCGTGAAGTGGGGACATCTTGCTGGAGGTGACTTGATGCCATGCTGGGTGTTAGACATGGTAAATGTGATCCTTCTATATTTGAGATATGTAGTCCCTACTTCTATAAAAAATTGAAAATTATATAATTATATACCACTAATTAGATGGTACATACTTAGTATACAATGATGTACCTTGAATGAAAATGGATGTTTTGGAATCCAAGGATGAAAAGGGAAATAGTTAAATTTGTTTCTCAATGAATTTATAGTCAGTGGATAATGGTTGAGCAGCAGAATCCCGTTGGATTGATCTATAAACATCATATTCCCATGTATATGTTGGAGGATATCAAAATGAACATATTGATGGGGTTACCTAAGAGCTTAATATTCTTTAAAGTTATTTGGTTGATCTATAATTTGTTAATGAATGTTTATCATTTTATTTTGATCCATGATACTCAATCAGTACATGATTTTGGGAAGTTTTATGTATAAGAGATAGTAATATTACAAAGAGTTAACTTGAGAATTATATATGAAAATATTTGAATTTTATTTCAGGAATTAGGTAGGTAATGTAAAATATAATAAGGAATAAACTTATATTTTTTACATCATACCATCATAAGATATATAGACCGTCAAAGAGGATGATTAAAATAGTTGGGAATATTCACTGAGATTATCTTCTAGACTTTAGTAGATATTTTGATAATTGCCCAAAACATCCTAAGTTTGAATACCATAATAGTTACAAGACATTGGTTCATATGAAACATTATGTTAATATTTATGGAAGGATATTTAATTTACCAATTTATTAGCATTAGTGTGGTGAGGTAGTAGCTGTGGGGCCCAACATGGTATAAGAGACCATCGAGTGAGTGATGATGATTATGAATAGGTTGATCATAGGTTAGATCAAGATATATTCTTATAGAAACCTTATTATGAAAGTGTTATAGTTTTATATGGGAAACAAGATTTTCTTTAGTGTCACTCTATCGTAAAGAGAAAAATGTTTTAGGAAGAAGGGGAAGCTAGAGTTATGCTATGTGGGACTCATCGAGATAACTAACAATGTTTTGATAGTTTCTTACCATCTAGATCCTTCTTATGGGTACCAAGGAATACATTATTCTTTTCATGGGATTCAAATTATGATTCCATGCATGACCCTAAACATTTCATTAGCTGTGTGTATGTTGAGATAGAGCTTGATCCATCATACATATAAAACTAGATGTATGTTTTAGACCAGAGCGAGAAAGTAGTTTCAGGGAATATAGTACAACTTTTTTTTATGGAATCATATATTGATCTATGAGGATACATGAGAGATATAGAATGATGATCGATCCAAATTGCCCATTTTTTCTGTGTTGAACCATTTAAGATACATCTTGAGGATGAGATGTCATTAATGGGGGATTATTGTAACATGTTAATTTTTTGAGGAATGAAATGTTAATGTTCAAAAATTATTTAGTATACCGATGTTCTATCTATGAAATGAGAGTTTGAAGTTGGTATTTAAGTTAAATGGGGTCTTATGATGAATGTTAATGGGTTTGAGTTGAAGGGATGCATGGTGGATGAAACAAGGCCAGCAGATAGCTAGTGTAGATCCACCAGCTAACTAGTGGAGCTATATATGGTCATGTAAAAGTAAAACATCCTACATATTTCTAATGAACCCAACATTTTGGTGTATCATATTTATAATGTGAACAAGATCCACATGATTTATGACTATTTATTATGAAATTTTACCCCAAGTTTCTATTCTTATTTTTAAACCTTCATTCATAATTCATGGCCACCCCAATTTATCTCCCCTTTATTCCTTAAGATTGGACCAATCCAATGATGCTTAAATTTTTAGTTTTTATTAGATCTAGGCTAAATACATCATCCTTATTATTGAATGAACATGGATATATGATGTATCTATTTTTCATGATCTAAATATATGTTAATCATTGCTATAATGATCAACAATAGATGTAGCATGAAATATATGTTTCTTGATCAGATCAATATCTACCATCGATAATGAATATTCAATAGGTATTTGTTTGTAAATAATTCTATTATAACTTTTAATAATGGAATATTGATGCATTAAAATTAATATTTTGATGATTAACTAGAAGAATATTTTAGGTATTGATGTGTCAATGGAAACCCCCTTGACTAAATGTAGAATTATCAAGAACAGTGGATATTTAATATTATGTTTCCCAAAAAAATCACCAACAGATCTGAATCTTCTTGATTCTATTATTTATTAACAGTTTTATGATGGATGAATGGTCATTGGATAAACCCAATAATATCTTATTGAATAATAACGTAAATCAAGATCTATTCATGCATAGATAAAAGATATAATGTGATAGTGAACTCTCCATCAACATAACATTGAATTGGTTACGTTGGAAAAATAATTTGGGTATGAAATTATAGAACAACCATTCATGGTATGAAATCCTTTTCAGTACCGGTTTAAAAATTCTTTCTTGATAAACTGTTTCTTGTGTTAGGAATCCTTGATGTGTGAGACCATTCTTCATGGGTGTGTGAAAGGGTTTAATGTATATTTATGGATAAAAAATAGGGTTCTCATTCAATAAGATTGTAGTAGGATGTTCATCACTATAAGTTCTTTAGAAGTGATTTTATAATGACATCTTTTCTTATGCTTAATAATGAATGTTTGTTAGGTGTTTGAATGTGGTTTTATGAGTAGCCTCAAGACGTTTTAGGCTGTGATCATATTAAATATGTGTAGAATCATTATAACAATTATAAATTTTCATTATTATTCCATTATATTATAAATATTTATTTTGTTATGTTGTATAATTTGGCACTATTATTTTGTTATCAGGGTGATCATATTTCACAATTTATTCTCAGAGAACCCTTACTTGGATAATATGATGAAAAAATGATGGAAATAGGTTATGGATAGACTAATCTTATGGGTCATACATTTAATATATCAATTTAAATGGTATTATACCATGCATAGTATGTTAGAGTAATTATGCTTCAAGATGAAGTGGGTAAATTCCATATAGGGGTGATGTCTTAAATAATTACAAAAAACATAATATGTGGGAAATTCCATTATATAATGATAATGACGACCTTCTGGACTGGGAAATCATATTTCCTGATGAAGATCATTGTCTAGGTGTGTTTTGGTGAATTTACATAGAAGATGAAATTGTTCTGACAGACATTGATATCCTTACCAACATCATGGAAATGCAATTGGGGTTGGTGTTTGTGGTGGATTTGTTAGTGCATGATGACTCAAAACATATGTTTTTTTCAGAGAATTTACATATATCCTGAAATTATATATATATATATATATGTATGTATTAAATATTAATTAGGATAAATGGGTGTCATCTTATTGGGTTTATTACTCCCACCATACATATAAATCATGATCTATGTGAAAATTTCATAAATAGGGAACTAGTGAAGGGATAGAGCCTAATGTTTGTATTTGAGGAGATGAAGGCGTGTATTTGTTGTTGATAAAAATAGATAATTCAAACAATTACTTTTAAATTTATTTCCATCCATCCTTTATGTTATTAGATTGATAAAAAAATTAGGATCCCATTTATTTATTTATTTATTATATCACATGTATGAAATTTTTTATTATTTTCATCCAAAATTTTTAGTCTCTGATGATTTATTTTTCTATAATATCAGTTAAAGGATTTATATAAAATGTATAGTTTCCCCACTCATGGGATTCACACACTCTCTTCTAATCATTTACCTCTTGCATATGGTAGGTGTGCATGAGTTCATGTGGATCTCCAACAAACGCCTGGTGGTTCTTGTAGAGGAGTTAGAAAATATTAAAAATATATCAATATTTTAGTAATATATGATATTATTTGATAAAAATTTCAATTTAATTTTTAGGCTTAGATTTAATATTAGTAATATTACTGTTACATACCATAATAACGGTAAAAACTTTCATTATAATTTTTTTGTAATGTCATGTAATTTTTATCAAATTAGTAAAGCTGATATAATTTAAAATATGAATCCCGTATTATTTTTAAACCAATATATAATTAAATTAATAAAAATTAAATTTTTATTAAATAAGAAACAATACAAAGAAGACAATAAGATTAATTTTTAATTCTCAAAAAAAAATTTATATTTTATATTTTAATTAAAAACACGTATTTCCATAAAATTAAAATTTATTTATATTAAATAAATATTGAATTTAGTTAAAATAGCTAAAAATAGATAAATATATATTTGTTATAATTTTATGTAAAAGAAAAACAATTCAGTTATAAACTAGTTACCAAGGTAAAAATAAAATGTTAAAATGAAAAAAATTTGATAAATACATGAAACATATTTAGAACATGTATTTTATGTCTTCTTTAAGTATTTATCTATCCTATAGCAATCCACACATAAATATATGGTTTTCTGGAGGAATATTCCAAGGAATAATTTATTTATACCACGATAGGGTAATGGGTACTCCCAAAAAGTGTACTTTTCTTCACTTATGTAATGGGATCACTTCCATCCCTCCATGGTTAACCAATGCATTCTAATTTCACATGAAAATATACTCATGAAACCATTAAAATAATTCATTTTCCCAAAATTGATCTCTTATCCTCCATAAGTTATCTCATGTCCTTCACATTAGAGGAAATTTCTAAGATAAGATCAAATCTTTAATATTAGAATTACATTCTTCATATAATTTTCTCCTTAATTATTCAATTCTAAATATATTATATCCATAATAATATAATGAAATATGTATCATTAATATAATGATATGTTATTATATTAAGGTAATAACCATAATTTATTCCACATTATCTTCTATCAAAAAACAAGATTCATTAATATGTTGGATGAACTATAGCCACGACAAAAAGATGTATTTCATTTTACATCACTGTCATTAATGGAAAATAAAATTTATTTAAATAATGAAAAAAAATATGTAATATATAATATAAAAAATATTATGAGATTCCAAATTATTATTTTTCTTATTTCCCCATCATTGGATGAGAAATTGAAACATTAATCATGCATTTGTGTAAAGTATAACCTCCAAGAGAAAAACGTTTCATTTTTCATCACCATACATCATGGTTGTATTACAAAATTCATTTAATATATAAAAATTATGAATAAAATTCTATTTATTTTATGGAAGCTATTAAATTATTTTTCAATTCTTTCTACCATGGTCAACTTACAAAGGGAGATTTGTAGAAATTGACATACCAACCTCATGTAATCGACACATGAATGAAAAATATATTATAAATTAATAACAAATAATAGTTACTGGACCTTAGAATATGTAATATAAATGAATAATGGTATTATATATATATAATTTAATTTAGTTTTTTATGAAGTTAGGTTACTGTGAATAGTTCTTATGGAACAAAGGTAAGAGTTTTCATCTCAATTTCTCTTCATTGAGGAAATTTTTAATGTTCTGCACCAATTTCTTATTCCTAGGTTGTATATTATTCCCAAGAATTTATATTATCATACATAATAATTTAATTCGTTATATTTACATAATTTTATTATTTTAATTCCTTTAATGACCTTAGATTAAAAATTACAAATGTCATATGGTTTCCATCTAAATCACCATTCACTAAGTTATTTTTTGATATGATGCTTCTATCTTTATATTTATGGTGTATATAATTCCCCCATGACTTATAATATAATAAATTATTAGTGGACTTACAAATTTCACTATTATTCTTGATCTTCTTTATTATAAGATACAAATGATATCTTTCCTAAAATATAATATTATTTTATAACTCAATATTATTTCGTATGTTTTGATGTTTCTATTTTATTTTTGTCTTCAATTTTATATCATAAACCATATTTATATTTTGACAGATCACATGGATTCATATCGTATTTAGTTTTGAGTTGTAATCCTTTTTGAAAATGAATCTATGTAAAGAATAATTTATATCCAATTAAATGAAAATTTTCCCTCATTGTATTTAATTTTTATTTACTATAATCTTCACATTTTTAATTGGAAAAATAATTAATATTTTTCACATGTGAAATTAAAATTTTCCATCTCATATTTTCAAAAAAAAATTGAATTTTTTTTTGATTTGTTATTTAATACAAATTTGTTCTTAAAAAATGTAAAGGTTCGTCCAAATATATTTTCTGACTTGTAATTTGTATAATATCATTCTTTTTCTCCCTTTTCGTGTAATGTTAATCTCACATTTCGCTAATATCATTATTTATATATATAGAAAAAATTATCCCAAGTTAAATACCCTTTTAATTTATGGTTCTCTACTAATCATAGTTTGGTTCAAAATTCGCAATTGTAATTGTACCAAGTTTAAGGGAATGTTCCTACTTATTTTATATTATAAAGAATCACCCACACTATCATCAACCAGGATAGTATTACATCCAATCCAACACCTGAACCAGTCCATGATAATCCCTTTGACGGATTCCTAATCCTGCCCAGATGGAGACTAACACTAGGCCTCAAACCATATCAACCATGATTAAAAATGAAGAATATGTTTTGTAACATAATTAAATAATAACCGATCAATATTAAATACAAAACCAAGATACAAATACAACCACATCCATACAAATAGAAACTAAAATATTAGACTATAGCCAAAATGAAATGAAATTTATCTCTACATGACATCTTGGTCACCACAAATTGTAAGACCAACATTTTTTATGGGAGGATGGAATCTGAAACCAAATCCCAAAAAATAGCTTAGGTGTATTGAATCCAAGTTTTCTATGTAGGGTGTGAGCATAAATAGATTTATAGGTAAGCACCATAGAGTCTACACAATTTTTTTACTGAAATTCTCCAGCAACACTAGTTGTAATGACATTTAGAAAATAAATTTTATTATTTTTAAATATCAAAATATAGGTTTCTATTTTAAAAATGGTTTTCCAAATCAAATCCTAGTTTACCGAACCAAAACTGAAATTTGAGAAAAACATGGTGATAAAAAGACTATGTTGAAGATAAATAAAACTAAATAATCAAGAATAAATGACATGGGATAATAACCAATGAAAAAAACTATCAAATAGAGCATAATAATAGATAATATTGGGCATTTCAATAACATTTATAGAGGAAATACCTGGATGTACATAGATCATACTCACATTATATTGTATGGGCTATATTCACAGTTAATAACCATCTAGATACTCTAAAAATCATCATCAGTGGCACATCCACCCTAGCCTCTCAAAAAATCCATAGGGTACCAACCCATCTAATCAGGGACGATAATAAACACTCACATGAACATCATGATGACAGTCATGAATCCAATGATATTAGTCCATGGTAAATGTGGAAGTCCTCACATGTGTGGAATAAACCAATAACCCACAGATTCTAATATTTTTTCCTATCCCAAACACCAACCCCTTCTATTTGATGAAACTCTCCTCATAGGGTCCACTATATATGTTACCATACCACATAAAATCATACAAAAGTGTAAATCGGGATTTCACATCACATGAGCCTCAAAACCAATTTCTACAACCCCAGTAAGTAATAAATGAGCTACTATAATATTTTTAAAAACCAAATTAATAACCCCAATTATTTATAAATTCAATTCAAAAAACATAAAACATTCTTGAGATATTCCATGTGATCCATTATATCATTTAGTTACCAAACCACCCTCAAACGTTTCAAAAGTTTCAATAAATATAAAATATATTTGAAAAACCATTGAATTAATTTGAAAACCAAGTGAACATTTAGAATATAAGGAAACATTTTGACTAAAATTTTAATTTATATGAATCCATTTTAAATGAGTAGGTTTTGGTAAAAATATAATATATAAGGAAATTTGTTATTAAATCTGTGGTTTAAGAAGATTATCATTTTAGAAATCCATAATCAATTGTGTTCCCATCCTTATGTGCACCACATGACCACATTTTTCTCACACATCAAATATATCATATTTGTTAAACCATGTAAAATACACATGAAAAAAAATTAAAGAGTCCCAACTTATGTTACCCCCAATTAAAACAAGTCACCAAACAAACATGTAACCATGAAATAGCACAAAACCCCACACACCTAGATCCACAATCAAATAAACCAAACCCAAATTCCTAACAATGGTTCAAACTAAAAAATAAAATTGAATTTATTATTAATAATTCATATGTCACTTCATCGAACAGATTTCATAGAAATATATATATATAGGAATAGTTATGAAAAAACATTAAAGAGAAATATCCATCATATTGCTACTATGAGAATACTATCCGAATTCAAAATAACAGACAAAAGTCAAGATAAACACATTATAGAAAAAATTTATGAAATATCATGCATCAATGGTATGTTCTATAAAGGAAATTAATGGAACAAATTACCTAATGTGAATTGATCATGTCACTTATTAAGAAATACACTGAAAGGAAAACACTACAATGAATTACAACACTAAGAAATAAAAATATCCCATTTCACACCACCTGGCGTATAAAAATTAGCCTCACATATCCACTATGGTTAGTGGAGGATACTAAAATGGATTAAAACCATGGTGGAATGATAAGGAATAGATAATGTTTTGAATCGGGTAATGAATCACCATGAAACCACCATAAAATATCCTTGAAATGGATTTTGAGAAGGAAAAACCTCCATCGAAGGTGTCGATATTAGGGAAAATTGAGATTGGATTCCAAGGATATAAGTTAAGGAAAAGATAAAAAAATACCCATCCTTGGATGGGTTTCATGGTTATATGGAATGACTAAACAAACCATGAAAAAACCATGCAATTCACCACTATCAAGAGACACATGGGCTAAAAACAAAGGATGTACACTTAGTTCATTCATTCTCAAACAATGGGACCCCCTTGATTCAATGTTGAAAAATTATTCAATACACTAACATACTATGTTCAAACCAGGAAGAGGCCTAGAAACCTTCAAAAAAATCTGTAAAAACACTGGAAAAAACTCTTTAAGAGATCCAATCAAGTGATACTAAAATCAATGGTTTAGGAAACATAAAATTAAGTATCTTGATGTTATAAACATCAGAAAAAAATACAATTACTACTCCTATAATGTTATCCAACTAAACTATATTCCAATATTAATCTCACAACTGAAGTAAAAAAACTACTAACATCGGTGTAAATTTTTATGTCCATAAGTCACAACCAACCAATGCTATAGAAAACCAAAACATGACAACCACAAAAAATGAAATTGAAAGGGGTTCAACCCACCACAAGAAAAAAAACAACAACCATGAATCTCACAATTAATACCCAACATAAAGAATCCTAGGAACTTATTATAGTAACCAACCCCCCAAAATATTTAGAACTCTTAACCCATACCAGAAACCCTCAAAAAACCCCAGAAAAAAGTCAAAGTAAATACTGGACCAACTCAAGATTCATCACTACTATATGAAATGTGGATCTCCAATTTGAGAAAAACCCAAGACTAAAACAAAGGCATTTTGTCCAATCACCCAAGAGGGAAAACCATGTAAACAATCATATACATGAGGAACATATATTTGAACTACACTTAAACAAGACCACCAATATTTTAACAACCAAAAAAAATTACTATAATTACGGAAACTACTATTGGTAAACATAAGCCATTCCAGTTTCACAGTAGAGAAAAAATATGGGCTGTGGATCCCAACACCCCATGATTCCTGACTGTGTGAGATGCTTCACTATTGTGCCAATGGATGGAGCCCTGATGTCTTGAAGCATATACTTCCCCAAAGTTATGAAATTACAACCTATGAATGTGAATTATTATTTTGATAACTCTTATTTCAAAACCTATTGACATTATCCAAATCGCCACATTGTTGGAAATCATTTAGAGGATTATGACTAGATATCTTTTAATGCACAAAGAGACCACACATAAATATCACAAGTGAGTGGTATGATGAGAAAGTATAAGTAAAAAATAAAGAATACTTGGTAAAAATTGGTTCCTATAGAACTCACTTCTCTCAAGATGGGAATCCTTCATGGGAACACATAGAATTTAGATTATTAGCTACTACATATTTCACTCTAGGAACCACCTCACCTAGAAAAGCCTCATCCACAATAATCATGAAAAAAACCTCCCCGAACAATAGAAAACTCACCTTAATCGTGGGGTGAATACCACAGACCAAAAGGGGGGCTTTCAAATGATCCTCTAACTCCTCTCAAGAGAAAATGTTACCAGATCTTCCCAACTGACAATATAGTATTTCACCATTCACTGACATTTCTATATGCTCATGATCTCTTCCTATTTCCTTTATTCTACCACATCAAGTAAAAATGATTAGATTAATGTTGTCTTAAACACTTTCCACGAAATCCCTACATGCAATGATGTCAGAACGATCCCCTCCCACCACTCTAAACTAGAACATTAAAATAAGCTCAGAACACGATGAAATTTCAATGCTTTAGGTGATCCAAAAAACATAAAGACACATTGGGATTCCTCAATACACTCTTATCATTTAACATACCTTTATCAACAAGAAAACAAGTAACAATAGAGAAGTAATTGACTCGGCCACCCCACTAGATGTCTGGGAAGGTTCAAAATCTAGGAAACTATCACTGATAGTCTTTGGTATATTTCTTGGCGGAATACTCTGTATAACAAAAAAACACAAAACCAAAATAAGAAAACATCCTAAAATAATATAAAATGTCCAAACACAAATATCATAATCCCAAAATCTAAAAATAAAACCTAAATCATATTTAAAAAAAACCATTTCCATTCCCAAGCCACGTTATCAAAATACCAAACTCAATTTCAAATTCAATTTCCAAATTTAAAAACTACCAATTAGAAAAACAAATCCTAAAATCATTTTTCTTATGAAAACACAATTCTTCAAAACCTCTTTCTATTTCAAAATACTCCCACACTAACCAAAATATCTGCAAAACATCAGTAACATAAAAATCCTAAAATAGGAAACTCGTGGACATGTATAACCTGACCACATGATTTAGTGGAACATGCCTCAGGAATGAAACAACCTCTAGGGGAACCTTGAACTATAAACTCAAGCTCCACATGGGTCACTACTCTATGTAAGTCCACCGTAAATCACCTATTTTTGACATCACGACATGAATGATCACTATTAAAATTGTTGGACCAGTGGGTCACATGGTCGCAAGTGGAAATCCCCTTTTTCTTGAGGCTGCCGACTGGAAACAAGGGTGGAGGGTGGTGATAGCATGGATACTACATCATTATAATTAGAGTAGCACAATATTTTAATAAAAAATAAAAAAAATAATATAGTGGATGAAAATGTAAATGAACGGAAGATAAGTGGAAGAATAAAATAAATTGAATAAAAAATATAGCCAACAATAATATACAATATATTCATTCATGTCCTGATAATAATTCATAAAATAAAAAGATAATAAAAAACATGATACAAGATATACAGTAGAACATAAATAATTAATCTATGTAAAATTCCCAAGGGAAATCTCCTTGAGAATCTCAAGATTCTCCTTGATCACGTGATCCCAACTCCTTGGTACAAGCCTACAACACCAGAAATGTACATGGTCCTATGAACATAAGGTATACTCAGGTACCCCAATGTAATTAAAGTAATTTTAGGGAATGTAATATAAATCTTAGTAGGTTTCAACACATGGAGTCTATAACTGAATCCAGTCTGTTAAATATAATATAAATCAATGCAAAAATAAGAAAGAAGATAAATAAGATGTGTGGAATAAATAAAAAACAACCCACATAGGTTCCTAAGGGAAACTTGGTGGGGATACATAATTAATCTCATCAACAGAATGAATGTATGATCAGTTAGTATATATATTATAGTATATATATATATAATATAATTAAATAATGAATACATTAATATGATACAAGTGCATGCTGATGCCTAATGGCCATATACCTAGAATACTAGTGGTAGGGTAGACTAAGGAAAAACTCAGACATCCATAACCCATGGAAATGGGCCTATAAATCAAAAAAATGATATATATCCTATATACCAATAGGGTGAGATGCACCATTCGACAACACTCAGGATGGAGGATGCTCCTCCATGGAATAATTCTAATCACATAATGTGGCATGGTAAGACCAAAAACCATATAGTATAATTGGTGTGAGATGCCACGATCTTTGCACCGGATTTAAGGGAGTGTGATATCCTCCATGCTCAACACATCACTTACCATCATCCATATCCTGTTTAAGAAATTGTCATATTTATAATGCCAAAACAATCCATGAGGCAACAATTCTTAGGCTTTATATGTTTACCAAGACATTACAAATATAAAGAAGAATCCTTAATATTTATAAAGTAACTAATGATGAAATAAATCCCATATATCTCAATAGTTATGTTAAAAACCATTTATAGAAAATAAATTCATCATAAGAAGTTAATTAATCATATTCAACGGTTTTTCCTTACCAACAATAATGAACAGTTTAATTTAATTCATTAATTTCACTATACAGAGATGAAAACCATCAGGAATAATCAATCATATATAATGAAGGCTATTTAAAACATGGATTTAAACTCCATTTAATTCTCTATTCCAATGAAATTTATGTTATAAGACCCATTGAGGCCTATATAGTGTATGATGGTTAAATGGGAAAATACTAACACATGGATCCCAATTTTTATACAAAACATGCCCTTTGGAGGATCTTATTTCATAGGTCAAATGGATAGTATCGGGCCAAGACTCACAATTAATATGAATATCCAAGAACATATAATGTTCATAGGTTCATTAAACATTTATAGGAATGAGGGAAACTCCATTTAAGTCTCAATAAATTCTATATACCAAATCATTCCATTTGTCTAATAAATGATTCAAAGCATATAGGAAACCCAATGAAACCAAAAAGGATGGTTTTTATCACAAATCAAATACTTGTGGGTTTAGAAGATATAACCCATCCATTTTGGGGTTTATTATTAAAACAGAAAATGTTTTAACAATCAATTCATTCAAAATTACTAACCATCAAATTCAAATATTATATAAAAAATATTGTAAAATAAACATTAAATAAAGATATTATATATAAATTAAACTTATAATGATTTAATATGGATCATAGAGGTTTACATCCACTCTTGAAAAAAATCTTAAAAGTTAAAAACCAATTAATTTACCACATGAATGCTTATGATGTGTTGAAACATTTTAGTAATTTAATTATAATAAGGAAACACACTTGGAACTCTGATGGGGAATAAATAAAAGAGTACAAAAATACCTATTTATCTAAATAAGGATAAACTGCCATATATTAAGGTTCAAGGGATAATTTAATTTGAAGAAACAAACTATAAATCACTGCATCAAAAAGGTTGAAATACAACACAGTGGTGATACTTTTAAATTGATGCGAAAATAAATAAAAATTCATAGAGCACCTACCACATACTTAGGATGATACACCTATGCAATATGAATATCTAATTCGATCATGTTTGGGGTAAATAGTAGAAAAAAAAATTCTCCCAAACAATAAGAAAAAAACTTTTTCTCCTCAATAACATAATCTAAATAATAATAAACACAGAAAGATCATAATGGAATTGAGAGCTTACTATTGCGGATCCATAGAGATCAGTGAAGATCAAATCCCATGACTACTGGAAGAGATATCATGAATCCTAGAATATTATTGGAAGAGAATCCAAAGGTTCCTAGGGGAGATCTCATGTGGGAGTGGGAGAAGAAAATAAGAGGAAGTAATAAATATAGTCATTAAGGGAATAAACATAATGTTTCCCTCAAAACTAGGTTTCATAGTTTGGATGCATGGGTTGTACAAATTGTGCACCAACCATGAGGACCCTACTGCCTAATGAACCCCATAGAATGGTTTGACCCATATGGTTACTAAAAATTTGTTCCAACTATGTGATTAAAAGTAATAGGGTACTAGCTAAGTGGCACTAACCATGTGGGATAGGTGCACAGTTTGGGTAAACCATGAGTAGCCACTATGGGGTGATTCTGATCCTTTTCTACATTCGTACTGTTTATTGTTGAGGGGCTATAAGATATCTAAAAAACCATGAGTGTAACATCCTTTAATCAGGACCCAGTAAATTAGTCCTCCAAGAAAGGTCATCACATGACCTCAATTATTCATCCACATACACCAGAGGTTGCCGACTAGCAGTGAGTGTCTAGATTAGTCATGCAGGGAGACTAAAAACTCTTTTCAAGGGTAAGCCACAACAAAACACAATATACACAGTGGAAACAAAAAGAAATGACCAATAATATTACATGAAAAACATATCCAAATTTAGGTATAGACCAAAAACAACAATAAATATTTCATGTCATACCATAGTGCCGAGTGATCAAAAACCAAAATAAAGATAATACCAGAATTCCCAAATAGTCATAACTCCATGTCGAGAAGCCCATCCATGCATGTCCCATGACCAAAAAAACTCCCTAGAATATTTACCTTACACTTTTCCTGACCTTCAAGCATGAATTCTTATTGTGTTCCCAATAGAGGCTCATGTAGTGTGTGAGTACAACTTAGTAGGCCACCACCAATAGTGTCAATAAAATATATAGTCTAACAGATAGTGCATGCAAGTATGAATAAATTTAATCTAAAGGAAAGAATGTTCAGGGGCCACTAGTTAACCTTTATCAACTCTTCTATTACTATTAGGAATATTATGCCATGTTTAGTGTGTACATAAACTCTCCATTTAGTTCATCATCAATATATTTTCCATGAGTCATACATTTACCATATTCACATAATATTCATGGCATTTATCATTTCAAAAAATAGAATGAGTTATATCCCTATCTTACTAGGGATGAGTATATCAAGTAATCACCACACATACCATATAGCCTCGGTCTAGATATTTTCATTGAATACAACCATTGGGGACATATAGAATCAGTTCGACTCCCAAAACTGTGCTTTAATTTGTAGGTCAGAGTGTCAGTCCTATCATATTAGTGGGAAGAGAATTAGTCCTTAATCCCACCACCATGCCATGTACACATTATTATTTATGCATTAACCACATTTATTCATTTCAAAATTAATACAGCCAATAACTATAACAATCATCATTCACAATTATTAACATGGAACTCAATGTTATACAATATCCAATTCTAAATTCCATTATCCACTACACAACCCATTATGCCAATTATCATTCCCATGTCTCACTCCATTATCCATATTCATTAATTCACAAGAAATTACCAACCCCATGAGTCATCATTTCACACACACAGACCCTCTTATGGTCTTAAACATAATTCATTATCCATTAGGAGCAATCCCCATTTAACTAATTTAATCCATTTTTATTACCAGGGCAAACAATCGGTTAAACCATTACTAACCATAAAACCATTCTAATAATTATTATTCACTCCCATTCAACATTTCAACATGTTTATTGTAACATCATGTTTCTTGATTCCAACGAGAGGCACCCCATACCCGGTTGGTCACTTGGAATCAAGCACACTTCCCCTAATTCTAGAGGCTGCCGAATAGTAACCAGGGCCTTGGTAGTGTTAGTGAGGAAACTATTACCTCATTTGTAGAGTAACACAGCGGAGGAAAACAATATTCAGTAGAGAAAGTAGTAACAATCCATACAATATTAAATAGCGGAAGACTAAAAGTAAGTAACAACTAGAGAACATATATAAATGATGAATGGTACATATGTCTAGGAATGATACCAAAATAATCACAATGGTGGAAGAAAACCTGTATTAAACCAAATTAAAAAATGAAACAAATAACAACACCTCAACATCGCAACCCTAATCTTGGTCACATTCTCTCTATCTCCACAACAACTCTGGTACCTGAAGTAGAAGGGTTCTTTCCCTTGTATATACCTATAGCAATTTAATCTATTTTGGATCAAAAGCAAGACCCAAATAGGGTGTGAGACTAAATCCTAGTAGGAAACATCCCAAATTTATGTGCCTAATATTTTGTGAATATATATGATGGGTAATAAGAATAGATTTAGTAAACAAGAGAGTACTCAACAATAACCAGTTCCACATATCAAATAAGCAGCTAATCACGAATGGTAACCCTATAGTAAGTACACGCAACCTATCCCCTCTAGTTCAGTCAATAGAGTATATAATGACTCTCTAAGGAAGCACTCACAGTCAATTCCTCTTATAGTCAAAACTGATTCAAAACTCTATGAGGAAGCTCAATCGGTCAATTCCCCTTATAGTCTATTGTAGTCAAGGACTCTTTGAGGAATCTCACTTGGTCAATTACCTTTATAGCCCCAAGTGGTCCTAGGGCCTCTGAGGAATGGCACTCCATTAGTTTCCCTTATAGCCCAATGTGTTTCTAAGACTCTCAGAGGATTCTCACTCGGTCAATTCCCTATATACTCTAAAGTGCTCAAAGACTCTTTGAAGAAGCTCACTCGGTCAATTCCCCTTATAGTCTACTACACTAGGGTCCCACGGCCTGTGTGTGCCAACGAGCATAGAAATGAAATAAGACCAAAGTAAACCTCGAGATATAATTTTCTAATTGGTCTAAAACATATCAATCATGTCATACAATAAACATTCCACCCTACAACATTAGGAATGGGAAAACAGGATAGGCGCCCAAACAGGCTATGTAGACCAACAGTTGTAAACTGAACATGCATGGGAAACACATCCAAAACATATCAATCAACCCTATTCATACCAAATTCACCTATACGCAAGCATACTTGCATGGAAGGAAATCAATAGGGGTTAAACGGTAAACATGAAATACCCCGTTCAAGGGTATTTGATAGAAATTCACATAATACTCAAAGACATTCAATGGAAAGGCACAAAATACCTACCTCGGTGTTGTAGGAACGTTATACATGATCCTCGAAGCCTAAATCACCCTACAATGCCGAATATCTTTAAAAATGTATAAAAAATTCATCCCACGATACCTCAACAGAGAGGAGAAATTAGAAGATAGGGCTCTAGGAGAAAAGAGAACTCTCTAATGAGATTCTAATGCAACTGATAGTGTTTGATCCGAAGGACCAATGCTTGATCGGGGGTTCTTCGAAGATATGTGGTAGTATGGAGCTCTCGAACAAACAAGACCTAGAAAGTGAGCGTTCTAGAGATTAGATGCATCACTGGTGTTTTTAATGAAAAAATAAAGTACATGAATTGTACTTTTAGTGTTCATTTTGCGTCATTTTTTTCCGTAATATGATTTAAGCGGCCTCCAGGTCACCACCACATGGCCATGTGCATGGATGCTACATGTTCAGCACATAGCTACCTGTGGAAGCCCAGTACACGACGTGTACTCATAAAGTACACAATGTGTAGTTCGAAAATTTCTAGAAATTAATCATTTTCTAAAAAATGACCAGAAAAGGAAAAAATATGTGAAAAGAAGATCCATGTTCTTAAAAACCCCACTTAAAAAAATATGTCCCCAAATTTCCCTAATGCGGCGTATAATAAGAAACCCTGAACACCTCTAGCCCATGCGATCATACTTAAACCTCCCTTTCCCAAGTCTATTCTTTTACTCGCATGTTCTTCCATAGCACTCATACCAGAGGAATAGAAAAGACACATAGAACCTTCTTACTATGATAGAACATCTGGATAGGATGCTCCATGAAAGATTCATCCACTTCCAACTCATCCTCCCCAAGTTGAAAGACGTGAGGCAGGTCTAAAATGTAATGTTAGAGCTGAGAAATGAGAAAAATGTTGTGCATAGCCCAGTACCTCTAAGGTAATTGCAACCGATAGGCAATCAGCACAACTCTCTCCAAAACCTCAAACAGCCCGACGTACCTCGTCAAAATCTTACCATTTCTCATAATTCTCTTGTGTCCCATCCTTGGTCTGACATGTAGAAAAACTTGATCCCTGACTATAAACTCCAGAGGTCATCTACGATGATCAAAAAAAGACATCTATCGAGACTGTGTTGTAGCTATCCTTTTCCAAATCATCTCTATCTGCTCTATGCTGTCTTGAACAAGACGAGGTCCCAACAAAGCTTCCTCTCCTACTTCTAGCCAACATAAGAGTGATCGACATGACCAACCATACAAATCCTCATAAGGTTCCTTCTGAATAGTTTCTTGAAAACTATTGTTGTAGGAAAACACCACAAGAGCTACGTGATTCTCCCAAAAACCACCAAAATTCAGTATGCATGAACAAAACATGTCCTCAAGCACCTGAATATTATGCTTGGACTTACCATATGTCAGGGGGTGATAAGTTGTACTCAAAAGTTCATGTGTACCCAATGCCTTTGGTATCTCCTGCCAGACCTGAAAAGTAAAACGTGCATCTCTGTCTGAAACGATGGAGAGTGGAACTCCATTCAGATGTACAATATAAAGAATATACAACTGCCCCATCTCATCAACACTAAAGGTATCCTTTATCGGAAAGAAGTGAGTAACCTTTTTGAGACGATCAATGAAAACCTAGTCTGCATCACTCCATCAAGGTGACCTCGAAAATCCAGTAACGAAATGATTTGCGACATCCTTCCACTTCCACTCGGGAATGGGTAACTATTGTAAAAGCCTTGTCAGTCACTGATGCTCCAACTTCACATGCAGACTGGTGGAACACCTCATGAAAAAACCACCATTATCATTCTTAATACCTGGACAATAGTAGTGGTGGTGTAGATCACGATACATTCTGGTGAAACCAAGATGAACTACGCAAACTGAATAATGAAAGTCCCACAGTAGCTCCTCGTGTATGTCTGTTGGCACCCATGTGCACCACTAGAAACAGAAGATCTCATCCTTTCCAACTTTCCATCCAAGAATATGGATCTCTACTGACACGCTTTCCCATAGGACTAGGCCTTCTGAGTCTGATAGTTGCCTCATTCGCACTTGATCAAGAAGAGTAGTGGTAACAACTAAATACGATTGAAACGTCTTCCCCTTTCCTTCATGCACCTCCAAATGCATCTCAGCGAACAGTGCCATAAGTTACTACTCACTTATGTCCTCATGAACTTCTTGTATATGAGTCCTCCTGCTCATCGCATTAGCTAATGCGTTGCCTTTCCTAGGAATATTGGAAAGCTCAAAGACAAAAGACTGAAGATACACAACCCATGTTAGTTGTATCAAATTCAGATCACACAGAGTGAAGATGTACATGAGACTCTTGTGGTTAGTATAATCAAAAATATTCTCTCCCAAAAGGTAATGTCTCCAACAGCATAAGGAATGAACAACTCCTACCAACTCGAGATCGTGTGTTGGGTAATTCATCTCATGTGGCCTCAACCATCGAGACCCAAACGCAATGAATCCTTCTCCTTACATTAGCACAGATCCCAGCCCGATACCTGATTTATCGGAGTAAACAACATAGCTCTTTCCTGGATCTATAATGACTAGTATCAGTACTGATGTCAGTCTCCCTTTCATATCCTGAAAGGACAACTTACAAAAATCTGACCACAAGAACTTTTCACCCTTCTTAGTCAGACCCGTCAATGGTACTGCGATGCGTGAATAGTCTTTTATGAAATGTTTGTTGTATCCATCCAGCCCAAGAAAACTCCATACCTCATAGAATTTCTTCGGTATATCCAAGGAAACAACTGCTCTCAATTTCTCTAGGTCGACTAATACTCTTTTCTCTGAGATAATATGACCCAAATGTGAATTTGATCCATCCAAAAGTGGCATTTTGAGAGCATGGCATAAAACTGATGCTCTCTTAGTGTACTCAGAATAATCTCAAGATGTGTAGCATGGTAGTGTAGATTGTGAAACTACACCAAGATAACGTCTACAAAGACCACCATGAATGAATCCAAGTATGGATGGAACACTAAGTTCATCAATTCCATGAAAACTAAAGGCACGTCCGTGAGAGCGAACGACATTACTATATACTCGTATAGACTATACCTACTCTGAAAGGTTGTTATAGGTATATCTGATGGTCTAACGTGAAACTGATGATAACCTGATCTCATGTCAGTCTTCGAGAACACTTGGGCTTCTCAATGATGATCAAAGAGATCATCAATCCTAGGCAGTTGATAAAGGTTCTTGACCATGAATTGGTTAGACATTTGATTGTTAATAGAAATCCTAAGGTTATCATAAAAATTTTTCAAAAACAGGACAGGAGAACCCCAAGGAGAAGTCTTGGGTCAGATGAAACCCTTTTCCTGCCACTCCTCTAGCTGCTTCTTGATCTCCTGTAACTCTGTTGTAGCAATCCTATAAGGAGGAATGTACACCGGTACAACTCCTGGAATAAGAGAAAAAGAAAAGTATACCTCATGCTCTTGGGGAAAAACCAAAAATTTCCATGGAAAGACATATATGAAATGATCCACCACTTTAGTAATTTCTAACAATGAATTCCCATAGTCATCCAGATATAGACTGACAATCTGGGTTGTAACTCCTCCCAACCCATGTTGTTCTAGTCACACTCTTCATTCCTGTACATCCCATTCGCCCTTATGATGAAACGATGCGCCCTGTGGTGTTGTGAAACTCACACTGTCGTGATAACAGTCTACGACTACATGGAAGGGAACTACCCAGTCCATCCCGAGAATGACATCATTTTCTATCATCTCTAGGACATAGAGGTCCCATATGAAGTGAAACACACCTACCACTAGAGGTCAATCCTTGCAATTATGTACACTTGTCGTTATAGTCCCCAACGGAGTGTCTAGTGTCAAGATATTAGTAGAAGAAAAGATACAGAGCCCAAGCCTTTCCACAACAGCAATAGATATAAAGCTATGGGAAGCCCCTCTATTGAAAAAGGGAGAAGCTAAAACTGAGGCTACTAAGATCTGACCTAGAACTGTAGAAATTATGGGATCCTGTTCCTACATGGTCTACTCCACTGCAAAATTATTGTCTACATGGCGACCCTGTGACCCTTCTTGACCACTCGGAGTTAATCTACCCCACTATTACTAAAATCCAGGCTACTAGTTACCCCAGCCATGACCTCCTCCTTGGCCCGAATGGCCGGAAGATCTCTAGTTTTTTGACTGCTGATAAACTGGTGGTGCTACTCCTCAATAAGACGTCATTGAAGAACCCATGTCACTAGATGTAGGTGAGAAGGTCATATAGAAGTGCTGAAGATGACCAATCATTCTTCATGATCGACACTCCACTAGGTCTCTCTCGCAATGTGGCATCATATGCCCACTTCTTCTGCACTGGTAGCACACCACCTAGCTACGAGAAGATGCATCCAGCCTACTATGATCCCCTCATGAAATCTCCATATGGAGCTTCATGCTATCTATTGGTAGATCACAACTCTGGATGCCAAACCGCCCTAGCTCAGAGCTTTACAATCCCTCAGATTGAGGTCAGTGATCAACACCTGGTTGACTGTTGAAGATAATGAAGATAACCTGAATATGTCCACCTAAGATCGGATGTCGTGCCTCAGATCATCCTCATAATTCCATGCAAGGAACAACTCATCACCTCCTAGAATAGGTTTGAAACACTGTAGCTCTATGAAGCGATATGAATAATCCATAACAGAAAGAGTACCCTACTCCAAACTCATGACCTCATAGGCACGATCAGCCCTTAAGGTCTCCGGGTAGAAGGAATCATAGAATATGCTTCGAAACTCATCCTAATACATACTCTATTAGCATACCGCCCGTGATATCACATCCCACCACCTATTGGAAGAGTCTCGAAGCATTTAGGTAGCAAGCATCGACGCCCTCTCTAGAGGTATCTCCCGATGATCGAAAATCATCATTGTCACTTCTATCCAACACTCTACAGCCCGGGGTCCTCCATCCCATGAGAAAGTGGGAGGATGTTGTAGCTGAATAACCCGCATCAATTATTCCATTGATGGGGTAGGAGTCGGTTCACCCTGAAAGACCTGCATCATCCGCAGAAATCCCTCCCTAAACTATGCATCAGAACCTGTGTTAGGTATAATCACTAGTGCCAAAACTAGCATGATAGGAAGATCTTATAGATGTCCTTGATTATCCATATCTAATACCTGATCACCACCTGGCAACTGGTGTACAAATAGAGGATGTCTTGGTGGCATGACTCTATAAGGTCAAGCGCACACCTTAGATAAAGATTATCAAGGAATGAAAACTATAATCATATGAATGGAATAAGAGAAATCAACCTTTCATGTTTTACGAAACATACTACACAACGTGTACAACGCCCACACGACATATTCCCTTCAGCCATTCACATGGGCATGTACTTCTGTCAAAACTGGTCCTGTAACACCCAAACCACATAGTGTGTTGTCTTAACACACGACATGTACTTGAATACTCTTTCTCTACCAGAGTCCTTATACAATGTTATGCCACATGGATCTACTAAGAAAAGACTACACGACATGTTCAATATAGAAAAGACATGTACTAGAGAAGCTTCACCTAGCCCGTGTTGCCACTAACACGGCCTAACACACATCTCACACTACATGGAATGTTCGAGATGGACACAGCGTGTATATATTTAAGGTTTATTCGTCTGTGTGGTTAGTTACATGGGAGGACATGGGGTCAATATTACACAGCCTGTACATCTGGTACATAGCATGTTCCTGCAAGAAATTCCCTATCCCGTGTCTCTATCCACATGGCCTACTACACTGTTAGAGACTACACGGTGTGTACATAATGTACATGGCCTTTAATGAAGAAAAAACTGTTTCTTCTCGAACAGAAGAACACATGGTGTGTACATAACATCACACGGTGTGTATTCTGGCTATTTTCGAGAAGTAATCCTTAGAAACTACTCCATAGTCCAGAAAACAGTGAAACAAACATCAAAGTTCCAAATTGAAATTCGCGAGGGGCCATACTCCCCACAAATAAAAGTTTTTCATTTTATACATGTTATAACAAGAAAATTATGGCAGAGATCCACCAAATTCTGGTCCATGAGGGGCCATAACACCTCATGAACGAACTTTTGGCATTAATTAAACAAAATCTTACACAAACAATACCCTATAAAGCATAAGGTATTTTATCAAGTCCTCTTTCACAGCAACATGCATATTCTACACAATATCTATCACAACAAAATGAAACTTCTAATGCATCCTAGATGGCATGAAAAAATGCATGAAATGTGATTTATATAACGTTCCAATATGATTCATGAGACGATATACCCTCATCTCATCAGGTTGCAATAGAAATAGAACCACAATTACATCACCAATAACATGAAAATTCATGTGAATCACTGAAGGTTAAATCAAATCAACTATAATAATTGTAAAACCAGAAAAAATTGTAATTAAATGAGTTAGATTGGATATTACCTATAAACATGTTAGCTACTCCTGGGAAAAACTTATTACTAAGTACCAATTACATCATATCCCTTGCTATCGGCTCTAAATAGTAAGTCATGAAGAAAAGAGTTCATATGATACCATTTTGTAACATCTCGGTTCCAGAAGCCACCCCAAGGTACCCCGTACCCGGTTGGTCACATGGCCTCAAGAGAATTTACCCTAATGCCAGAGGCTTCCAACTAGCAGCGAGGGCCTTGTGTGTGTTAGTGGGGAAACTATTCCTTCATTGGTAGTGTAACATAGTGGTTGAAAACAATATGAAATAGCGGAAGCAGTAACAATCCATACAAGAGAAAACAGTGGAAGTCTAAATGTATAGAACAACTAGAGAAGATATATAAAAGATGAATGATACATATGTCTAGGAAAGCTTCCAAACAAATCACAAATATAGAAAACATCCTGTAGTAAAACAAAGTACAAACGAAATTGATAACATCTTCTCATCATCGCAATACTATACTTGGTCCCATGCTCTCTAGCTACGCAGCCAGTTAGGTACCTGAAGTAGAAGGGTGCTTTCCCTTGTATGTACATGCAAAAATATAATCTGTTTTGGCCCAAAAGCATGAACCAAATAGAGTGTGAGACTAAATCCCTGTAGGAAAGCACCCAATGATCTATTCCTAACAGTTAGTAAATATATATTGTAGGAAATAAGAAAATATGCAGTAAACAAGAGAGTAATCAGCAATAACCAGTTCCACATATAAAATAAGGCTCTAATCAAGAATGGTAACCCTCTGGAAAGTACACACAGCCTATCCCCTCTGATTTAGTCATTAGAATATATAAATACTCTCTAAGGAAGCACTCACTATCAATTACCCTTATAGTAAAAAGTGATTCAAGACTCTTTGAGGAAGCTCACTCGGTCAATTCCCCTTATAGTCTATGGTAGTCAAGGACTCTCTGAGAAATCTCACTCGGTCAATTCCCCTTATAGCCCCAAGTGTTCTTAGGCCCTTTATGGAAGATCACTTGGTCAATTCAACTTATAGCTGAATGTGTTTCAAATACTCTATGAGGAAGCTCACACAGTCAATTCCTCTTATAGTCTAAAGTTCTCAAAGACTCTCTAAGGATGCTCACTCTGTCAATTTCCCTTATAGTCTACTACACCAGGTTCCCATGGCCCTGTGTAAGTTAATGATTATAGAATTACAATATAGAAAATGTAACCCTTGAGAACTACTTGGATAATTCGTCAACAGCATATAAAGTATGTCAGAAAACAAACACTCCACCATAAAACACTAGGCATGAGAAAACAGGCAAGGATGGAAAAAAAGCTCAGAAAACCAATGGTCGTAAACAGAACATGCATGGGAAGCACATACAAAGCATAGAAATCGACTCTATTCATATCCAATTAACAACTAAAGAAGCATACAATCATGGAAGGAAATAAACAGGGGTAAAATGGTAAACACACAATACCCTTTTCAATGGGATTGGTCAAAAAATGCACATAATACTCAAATAATTTTTATAGAAAGGAACAAACCACCATCTATGTCTTTTAGGAACGTTATACGTGAACCTCAAAGGCTGAATCACCCTATAACTCCAAAGATTATCAAAACTGTCTAAAATTTTAATTCCATCATACCACATGAGATAGGGGAAATCAAAAGATGGGGATCTAGGAGAAAAGAGAACTCACTGATGTGATTCCAATGAAACTAATGGTGTTCAATTCAGAGGACATATGATCACTTGGGGGTTCGTCGAAGAAATGCAGTTTTACAGAGCTCTTGGTCTAATGAGACCTCGAAAGAGAGCATTATGGTGATTAGACACGTCCCTTATGTGTTTAATGAAAAAAAGTATGTAGTGTGTACTTTTAAAGTACACAACATGTACATTCCTTTTCCATACTATGCTTTAAGCGGCCTCCAGGTCACCCACACATGACAGTGTGCATGGCCGCTACACGGCCAGCACACGGCTACCCATGGTAACTGAGTACATAGTGTGTACTCATATTGTAAATGGATTATACATCGAAAATTTCCAGAAATTCCTCTTTTTTCTCAAAAACGACCAGAAAAGGTAAACATACCGGAAATGAAGACTCGGGTTCTTACATTTATCAAGGGATATTTATTATCATAAGGTATTCTATCTTATACTTAGCTAACATCTATGCCTGAAATGTATCAGCACACCCCTTGGGTGGGCCTACCAAGACAACTCATCCTCGATGTGTCCCATGGGTACCATAAGGGTTTCCATTCATTATTTAGAAACCCATAACATTAAATCTGATCAAAGGAACAAAATTACATTACGGGGAAACCATGAAATACTAACCCAAAATCACCCTTTGAATATTTTTTGAGATTTGGATTGTCCCTAGGGTATCATGGGGGAAGAATAGAAGAAATCCCATGTTGGGGTTAAAAATTTCATAATTGAGTTTTTTCTAAAATTCTCATTTTTATTGGGCTACACGGTTTACCCACATTGTCTACCTAATCATGTACAAGTCATGCAAGGAATACTATCCCAAAATCACCCTACACACTGTTTTAAAGGAATTCTGCCCGATTAGCTTAAATGTGTGGTAAACATGCACAAGATTATATCCAAGGCTTCACATTTTACCCTAAAAGGGCGCAAACGACACAAAATGACATTTTATTAATGTTTCTCTATTTTTATGTCACGAAATTCCCAGAAAACCTTGAGACATCCTTTGAAGTTTTTGAAACACTTATTTAACAGAAATAAAGGATATAAACTAAAAGATAAGCAAAATATACCATAAGATAACTCTCGGATCTTATAGTGAGCCACTATCAGATCGTTCAAAATATGATTTCTTGACCTCGTCACGCCCAAAACTAAAGGAGAAACTCAAGAAAAATATCGATCCTTTTCTACATAGAAAAAATAAATTAATGATATATAACTCATTAAATATCATTCCCAAACTTAGATTAAAAACTAACCCATCCTATAAATGCCAAAATTCAAATTCTCATTGAACATCACCTTGTCTAAAAAATACTTGTCTTTAAAACATCCCCATTTTAGAAATTATCATCCTCAAGAATCCTATAGGTATAATGAAAACATCACACATCCTATGTGGGATATTCAATAACATTATAATAGTCAGGTAGTGTTTATAAATGTCAAATTTACCTCAAGGAAATTCTTTCATCATATGACACATAAGCCATTAATACTTGACCCTAGACTCATTTCCCAAAATAAACCCTAAAACGATGATTATCCAATAACATTTAGCTAGAGACATGATAACATCATAAGTTCTTTTAAACATCTGGAAAATGGTTCTTCCCACCAAATTACATAGATTTATAACATGAAAATTCTGAACCACAAAACCTCCCACTATCAAAATTACCATATAAATCAGTCCTATAAGTGTTCTAATGACGCTCTATAGCATGATTTCTTTAACTAGGAAAACCTGATTACATCTTATGTTATAATTTTGATCGGATTACAAAGTAATAGTAAAATCTCTATCAACTGAACAGAAACTATCCATACGCATTTTCCATTAAATAAATAGTTGACCGTTTTAAACCAGAACCATTTTTAATGAAAGAATGATAAAGAATGGTTCATCCCCATCATATACTTTGAATAACAATGATTCTAGTTGAGTCACTCTAGAGGACTTATCTCAAAGATGCATGGAATATATGTCCAACACATTACGAACTAAACACCAATGGAATCTACCATGGAATATTGAGTATATAACAATGATTATAACCAAATTCCATACAAAAATTCTTGTGATGTTCCTTGATCAAACCATCACCCGAAAATTTAAATTCATCCTACCATCAAAAAAATAAGGGTGTAATCTTAATCCATTTACTACAAACTCACCTCTTCTTTAAAAAATTATGATATCAACAATAATTACCTTATAACCATGATTTTGAAAATTGATGAACAAGGAACTAACCCAATGTAGTCCATACTAAAGGCATACACCTGATTTTTTTAAAAAAATAAATGAATTTTACATCAGATCATGGATCGTGCCAAGAGTGGCATCTACATGGAACTTAATTCATCAGAAATAGATGGTGTCCATGAGTCCATCCAACGGCCACCAATGTGGGAATCCACGTTTCTCTCCGGAATAACCATTTCTAAAAAAGAACCATGTTTTCAATGTCAACTAATGAGTAAACAACTCAAAAAATCCAAAAAAACAATTAAATCATTAGTGTGGAGTATTATTTTTGATCTCTTCATGCATCATGGAGGATGTAAAGATATGGGACATGCTATCACTAAGCCAATAAACTTGGGAGGATAAGATGGTGTCTACTCAAACACTGCCAACAACTAGAATGAAAAACATTCAAACCAGTACTGGTCTACATTTCTATGAATGACGTTTGACTTCACCCGTTGACTCACCATCACTAACTAATCACAATAGTTTACCACCCAATTTATTTTGTGATCATCAATACCTATCCACCATTGTCCATCCATGACCAATGGTTATTTGTCAAAGGTTTTAGAAAAATCTAACCATAGAACGAGTCGTGTTGCTGGAAAAGCACTGAAATGGTTTAAAGCTCACAATCCCTATAGAAATCTAAACACACCTATGACTTTACAAATGGTCATTTTAGATTGTTCTCCTTCTACTTGGAAAGGCATGAAAACTGTGAAACTGAAATGATGTTCCCCACCTTTGTAGTTTCATTGTCTTTGAGAGAGGAGATATACCGACCGCTCATAGGCACACTAGATTATATTTCACCTCAAATTAACATGTGATGGTCCTCTAAGTCACACTCACAAAAGTCAATGAATTTAACATGAAAAAAAAATAAACTGACTATTTTTTAAAAACACCCATGTATCTTGGAAGTCATAATCAGAATTAGGATGAACATGATTAATTTAATGACCAGTTAACTCTACCATATATATGAATTGATTACGTACTCAATAGATGAATGCTCAATGATTCAACCAAACTCATCCAGTTTGTCACACCATTAATGAACTAGAAATGTACAACATATACTAATGCATACTTCCTATGTTTTCAAAATTAAAAATAAACTTCGTAAATGTTGTCCATTGTCTATCTACCTAATGCATTCACGCCTCTAATAGACTGCATAGAAAATTGGCTCAAGGACATTCTAACTCATACTACTGTAAAACATATATATGAACTCTTGAGTCACCAAAGATTGATAAATAGGTCCATGAGACCTAAAAGGGGGTTGACCATTACCATTGGATTTCTAACCTGCTTTATACAAGCATTAATCGATGTTCACACACATACAAAATGGTCAAGATACCATGAGAATCCATCGGGAAAATGGGTATCATTGAATAGGAAAGAGTCTCATTGGGGAAAACGACACATCAGTGACACCCAACAGGAGAAATTTTACATCATTAGTAAGGAATTTGAACTCTAAGGGTTCTACCTACAATGAGATATCCCCTTATAAAATAATAGGCAGTGACCCTGTAACCAGGTCACACTAAACAGATTTCACTAGGATCTATTCATATTATTTAATCCATTACTCAAAATAAAAAAGGCACATGAAAAATGTGCACTCTTATGTTCCCAAGACACATAAGGATATGTTTAAACTACCATTACAAGAAAATTCAAAACTAAGGATCACACTATAGGTTCTACATTAAAGTATTTTCACTATTTCACATTTACACTATAATAATTTAAAGGTCTTAATTCATGAAATCATAATACAATTTTAAACTAAATCACATGGAAAAATACATGAAAAAACTGAAAATCCTTATCAAATTTTGTTTTGAAACATTAAACATTCATTCGCATCCCATCATTATTCAGTAATTTATCATATAAATTACATTTAAACAGAAAAAGGGACCTAAATGTGTCCTATAACCCAACATGGATTCATTAAAATAAAACTCAATGGAATTTACTTAATTATAAATTTCATAAACACCCATAACATGTCATCTCATAAGAAACATGCCCCAACTTATCTATAGGCACCCAATTGTGCGTTTAGAAGTAAACCTATTCATTTCAGATTAAATTTTCATTTCTTTTACATTAATATCCTTTTCATAATATAACATACTCATATTTAACACATCTGTTATGTGGGTGGCCATCATGAAATACATAATGTTCCCATACAGATTATAGTTTGGTATTTTGCTACCATTAATAAAAAAAATTCACATTAAACATTTATCTTTTGGATACATTTTATTTTGACAATAAGAATCAGATATATATAAAACTCAAGGATGGTCTGATTTTACCAGTTTCCCTTTCCCAATTATAAGTCACCCAAACCCCTCGTAACAGAAACTAGTTCTTGTTTAATAAAAACCAATAGAGTTAGACCATGAATCCAATTTCATATGCCAAGACCACAAATTATAATGTTTTAGAAATGAGAAAACATATAAATTATGATAATAAAAACATTAGCATGATACATAGGGAAAAGATGATTATCAAATATGAATCCTGAAAGATAATCAATTATGGAATGATATGAAATACCTAAACATTGTACAAGACTAAGAATGGAAAAAAATATTGAACATTGTATATAATAAGAAAGAAAAATAAATCATGGTAGAACATCCATGGAAGACTATAAAAATCAGTATAAAATGTAATATTCATCTAAAAAGCATTGAATATACATGGAATGTGAATATCAATGTTCATATAATTATTTATGTAATGATTCATCCATTCTATACCATAGAATGGATAAAATTCCACAGATTTATAAATTAATAAGTAGTAGAAAATTAACCAATCACTCAAGGATAAATCATAATCAATTTGATAGAAAACTATATTACAATCCTTGACCTAAAAACTAGATCATTTCCCCTTGGGTGGGGTGATCTGTCCCATACACAACTATTTACAAAGTGCCAACTCGTTTCTAGTTTCCTTTATACAAGTCGAAAATATTAATAAAAAGGAAAAGAAAAGCTCCAATACCACTTTGAATCATCATTACATGACTAATCAATATTATGATAGTAGAAATTGTGGGTCACATGGACTAATGTGTGACCCCATATGCGAAAGGCTTCCGACTAGTACCGATGGTGTACGAATGTGAAAGCGGGGACAATATACCTTCATTATTAGAGTAGCACAACGGTATAATATAAAATAAAAATATACAACCATATAAAATGTGCTAAGAAGTAATAAATCAATTACAGGGAATTGGAAGAATAATATATACTAAAAAAAGATGTCCAATACAAATATACAATAGATTCATGTATGTCATGATACAGATACATAATATAAATAGTGAACATTCAATATGCTACAAGATATAAGGTATTGTATAAATAATGAAAACAAGTAAAATACCTATGGGAAATATCCACAAGAATACCAATATATAACTTGGTCCTATGATCATAAATCATACGTACCAGCACAACACAAGTAATATCTATGGTCCTATGAATAGAAGGTCTACATGGGTACCTGAGTACAATAGCAGTCGATGCATGGTTTGAGATATAACTCTCATTAGGTTTCCACCCACTAATTCTAAAACTAAATCTAGTATGTGAAATATATTGTAAAGAAGTGTAGGTGTAAATAAAAATATAAATAATTATTTTTGAATAAATAAATAGTAACCTAAGAAAGTTCCTAAGGGACACATAAAAGATATACCTTCTCTGATGAATGACTTGAACGATTGATTGATCAAAGAAAATATAAATATATATTATAATTATATATTACATCCACCTATATGAACCATGTCTATACCGATTCATAATAGCCATATACATGGAATACTAGGTGCTGCCTAGACCGGGGCAAACCTCAAACATCCATAACATGTTTAAATGAGCACATATTCTCAAAAACATTGGGTGCACTCCTTATATCAAAATAGTGGGAGAGAATTCAGGCAACAATACTTATGATGGGGAATGATCCATCATAGAATCATTCAAATCCCGAAATGTGGTCTGTTAAGCCCAAAAAACATATAGTATCACTCGTGCATGACTCCATGAACTCAACGCCCAATTTAAGGGTGTTTGATTTTAAACATTGTTCAACACATCCCTTACGATCATCTAAAAACACTATAAGGTGTAATTATATTTATAATGATAATATGAGCCATAACGATGGACCTATTATACTTTACACGCTTAGAAAGAATTTATATATATAGGTATGCATCATTCAAATTTATAACATAACACATGAAGACATTCCCCTCATATGTCTCATTAGTTATATTAATAACCATTAAAGGTAATGAAATTAATCCTAAGACTTTAATAAATCATATTCAAAGGTGTGGCCTTACCACACTTCATGAACCATTTCATTAAATTTATTAAATTCACTTTAAGGAGAAGAAAAACTGCATTCATAATCCATCAATATAGTCAAGACCAATTATAAAAAACCTTAAATTCCATTTAATTAACTAACCCAATGTAATTTAAGTTATAAGTCTCATTGTGGCCCTTAGAGTGTATCATAGTTAATTGAGAAAATACCTACATGGAAATTCCATTTTTTAGACATGTTACACCTGTAAATCCAAGGATTATTCCATGTAATTTCTTTAACTATGTAATATTTTTTCAAGACTGTGAAATCTTATATTACGTGACTTTGAGGACCGGAGTTCCTGGAATGATCCATCCAAGTTTTTTAAGACATTGAATAGTTCCAATAAGTAGTCTCCCAGAAAAATATGAATAATTCATAAACGGTTTCCTGGATCAAAAATCCAAGGGAACCATTGTGGTCCACATGGTGAGTTTACCCTAGGCGTGACTTAAGTTTAGTCGACATGAGCCTCCTATGAGAAAACTCAAAAATTGCATAACCATAAATTAAATAATTTCCTAAAATTGTATTATTTTTCAAATTCTTATAATTGAAGAGCTACAAATCAGATTGAAAAACTAAAACCACCATTGAACTCATGAGGGCATGCTTTCCATAGGCTGATACTAACATTGGACAATGCGGCCAACCTGTGAAAGTTAGTTTTTGGACGTAAATATAATAATTAACTGGCAATTATCTTGTTGAAAAATCCATAACTTCGAAACAGTAACATGGATTGAAAATCTGAGAGTACCATTGGGTTCGTTGGGGCATGTTCTCCATAAGTACATCCTAACCTTAATTGGTGCAGGTAGTGGGAGAATGCTAATAATTTATTAAATTTTTCTGGGTACTTTCAGTGAACACGTGTACGATGTTTTCTAACTACTGAACAGTTGCTCGGATGTAAAATCTGAGTGAATCGTTGAATCAACAGCATCAAGATTCGCTTAAGGGAGTCATTTCATTGAATATTGTATGTATAGAGAAAACGTTATGCTTTGTGACTTTTTTAAACAAATGAAATAATATTATTTTATTATTTTATTTTATATACTCCAATGGACAAGTAAATGGGTGGGGCCAGCATTGTTTCAAGCCAACAAATGGCTTGACCTTCCAACCATATGTAATGATGCTGTTGGGGAATTATGAAACTTCCTAATGGACGAGACCAATTATATTATAACATTATTACATACCCTCCCCCTCTATTATATATATGGATCTTGGAGGGAGGTATCAACACAACATCACCAATAAACGAAGTGTTGAAAGATCACCACAATACCGAACCTTAGAAGACGAAGCTGATCCCAGTGGGAGGTGAAAGGTTACACATAACCACGAACCAGAGAACGATGTGTGAGCGGTGTTGTTAGAATCATGTTATGGGAATGAATAAGACATACCAAACTTAAAGCGCATGCTTTTCTCTAACGATTCGTGGTAGGGGGTTTATTCTTTTACGTTTCGTTAAAAGATCCCCTCTTCCGTGTTCTTGAAAATTATATGAAGAATGTGGGTCAACCGACTAACAGGTTGATCTGAGAATCATTTGATTCATAAGAGGTTGTAATGGGTTATACTTTTGGTGTTTAGTTTGTTGTTTAATACAAGAATTTGATAAACAGACTTTATTCTCCCTTTGACCATGAGCTAATGTAGAGGGTGTTGTCGTAATGAACCCATCCTGAACCCTCTACAACTTTGTTACCCTAGTTCCTTCTATGGAAGACCGACAGTGTAGCGACACCAACTAGAAACAAAGGAGGCAACACTCCAACACACATGGTTAGAGATGGACAGAACAGGAAGTTGTAGCCAACATCAGAGCGACCGACACCAACCGGTCATGGAGGAGGTGTGGTGCGCCATTCTGTGACATCGATGTGAAAAGGGGACGCAACTCATCAGTCATGACAGATGAAGATAGTGGCCATCTTATAGGTTGGCCGTAGAAGGGAAGGGTGGTGCGCTGTCGCGCACCGCTTGTGAAAAGGAGACCATGGCTGAAGCCACGATGGAGGAGGCTGAACCCACACATCTGGCGGGTTCCGCAGCTACCGGGTGGTGCCCACATGGTTTCTCCGCTTTAATGGTCGAACGACATTTGGCCATTCAGGATCTCAGGGAAGCATCTCCCCCGAGCCACCTTGAAGAAGCACCATGGGCCACACCCTTCTCGGCCAGACTGCCCTCTAGTGGGCCGCCTTTAGCGGGAAGGGCCACTGGCCCCGCGGGCTGCCTGCCCAGTGGGCCGGGCCGCCTACCCAGCGGGATGGGCTGCCCCTTTGAGGGCCCCTCCCTTACACGGGTCAGGCCGAACCTTAGCCCAGTGGGCCGAGTCTACCGTGGCCCCGCTTAGACCCAGTCAGGCTGGGTGGGTCTGACTAGGTTGGACCAGACCTAGGCACAACTGGTCCCAGAAACACATAAAGGGCCCTATCTCGTGAATCGAATGTCTGTTTGGTGAACCAAATGTTGAATTGAAATCCTTGGATCGAGACCGTCCTTTTTTACTTACACCATTTGAGTTTTGGAGAAACATAGAGTATGGCTAGGTGAGATCGCACCCAAATTCAAATGGTACCTCAGCACTAATATTCCAATAACACAGAGATCGGTCTTCCATTTGATGAATTTACTATTTCGTTGGAATGATTGTGACACAACAGATCATCATGTTACTTCTTTGTGAGACTTAGTGGTGGTTGAAATACCACCAAAGGATTGGTGAGTGGTTCACCGAAGAACGCTATTTATGGAACCCTGCGACTTGCTGAGACATAATGACTGCTGACTTTTTGACGTAGACTGACTTGAAAGCCCTGGTACCGGATGGGGAGGAGTACCTCATCATGACGTGGTAGGGACATGACATGTTACGTGATGGGGAGGATAATATCATTGGCCATGGTGAGGGAGCAGCTCTGTGTGACCAGAAAGACCCAAAACATGCGATGGGGAGAAGTATCTTTGTAGTTCATGGATAGTGGGAAGTGCCTTTGTGTGACATAGAGGGCCCATTGTATTCAATAGAGGAGGAGTTCTCCAGAAGCCGAGGTGTTTGACGTTATGACTGGGAATGTTACTTGTTCCTAGGCCTGAATAATTAGTGGCTAGATATCAGAATTCATAACAATCCAATGTGGGTAAACATCATATTATGTTTCGCTGAGTTGTATACCTGGTTTGAGCTGAGATTCTAATTGAATTGTGTCTATTTCATTGTGCTTTCTGATTGTGATCATTCTTTTTGGTTTTCCTTGTGTAATTTTAAGAGACCTTTGGTCATCATGTGGTCCCTAATGAGTATCATTATATTCACCCATGCACGGGCTTCTCCCACATAGTGTTTTGTCTTGAGCAGATGACGACCAGTTGGGCTAAGGCTTGAAGGAACCGGGACTAGGTGGTACGCATAGGTGATAGGAGGACATGGAGGGATGAGGAGGCGATTTGTACCTACCATATTGGTAGGATCCTCGGAGTATGAATCAATAGTTGTTTCCCTTTTTCTGTTGTATTGTTCCTTTCAGTTTTATTTTTATTCTTGTTGTACTCATACTTTTAGTTAGGCCAATATTCTGGCCCCTTTTACATTCATCACGCCTTTTTACTACAACAGTTTACTTCATAGTTTGTTCTTATTGTGTTCTCAGACCATGGGTTTGTACAATTTTAAAGGAAATGCCTTCCAATTTTTGGGAATACGCCTTTCAATGATAGATGCCTAACCATGGCCTATGCAAGGTGGTCTTGGGGCAGTAAGGACTTGTGCCCCAGGGGACGGTTCGTGACAAAGTTGTATTATAGGAGATTGGCTCTACCGAAGAAATAGGACTCCAATCTATTATATGAAGAAGTAGTGTAATATGTTATGAGTGTAGTTTTTAGTTTGGGGAGTCCAGTGTTGGGGAGGTGTCTAATGCATCCATACAACAGGACCCTGAATTATGATTTCTAACTCAGCGCATGAAAAAACTGATTGCATGTGTTTTGAAAAGTTTCCTTTTTGATCTCTTGAGTCAGCTCACCGGGTATAACTTGTTGACCATGGAATGCCTGTCTTATTTCAGGATTCCCCCACCTAGACATCCAACCCGAAATCCTGAGAGAGTACGCATTGATGGATCACCGAGTGATGAGGCCTCGGTGTAGGGCCCTATTATGATGTTGGCACCTTCGAGTGGTGTACCAGCAACACCACTACTCATTGGGTATTCTTTACCACAGGTTCTACCAGTAGAGGATTCACGCCTACTGAGCGCATTGCACATGTTTTAGTTGAAGAGGAATCTAAGGATATGAGGCGAGATAGACAAACAGGTGGCTGAGGATTGGCTGGAGGCTTTGGCCAAATAATTCTTCTTGGTTGGGACACCAGATGATTTTATTTTAATCCTAGATGTCGGCCTTTTCAGGAAGCAGTATGGAGATGGTAGAGCCCGGTGATTTAGAGATAGGATGAGGTGACCCTCATCTGGGTAGAAATCAGTGGACTTTTTCATGGTAGAGTTCGTCCTAGTGACCTTACGCTCTGTGCGTATATAAGAGCTACTACACATACAGTAGGGCAACAAGACTGTGGCCCAGTACTTGATGTGGTTCACTATTCTCTCCCAAAACTCCACCGACATGGTACGAAACCCCTTCTTCAAGACCTGAAACTTTGAGAAGGGTCTTCGACGGGAGATCAGAGCATCGATGGTATCACTCAATATACCAACATAGGCCGGGGTGCTAGAGAGTGCGCTATTGGTGGAGAGCTTCCTAGGTGAGCAGGCTCCCACAGTGAGAGCCACCACCAGATGTCAGGTAGTAGAGTCGTCTATAGTAGGTAGTATGAAGATGGGATAGTGGTCCAAGAAGACCAGTCCTTCTAGTTGATGTCCCCAGGATGTAGGGTCAGAGGGGAGAGGTTTGCGAGGTAGAGGAAGACATGCGAGGGACACACAATGTTACATGTGTGGCGGGCAGGGTCACATGACTCGTCAATACCCAACCTATTGTTCGGATGATTCACAGACAGTCGAGGGACTACTGAGGTAGGGGTAGTGGTTTGAGAGCAGAGGTCTGCTGGTTGAAAGACATTATAGAGGAGTTGGTTTTGCAGCATGTCGTGGGCGGTGTTTCAAGATTCAACCACCACCACCGCTAGGTGGTCCATGCCAACTACAGGAAACATGAGGGCATAGACGAGATTAGCTCCAAGTAGCTTAGGCATATGACCATGATGCTCTGGAGATGATTATAGGTATGATCAATGTCTAATCCACCTTAGATGCAGTACTTATAGACACATTTTCCAATCAATATTTTTTTTACCACGACCCACATTCGGAGCTCAGAGATTCCTATAAAGTTTTTGGCTCGATCCTTACTGCTAGGGAATCCTATAAGAGAGGATTCGATGATTACCCACTGGTTCCAGCAATGTGAGCTTACTCTAGGAAATAAGAGATTCATTTGGGATACCTTATTAGAAGTGCATAGGCCTTACGATGTCTTCTTGGGTATGGACTAGTTTTCCACAATCCATGATCAGATTAACTGTATTAGGCCCAATGTGTGGTGTGTCTGCACAGATGGGAACATTTTTTCCTTCACTGGTGAGTAGGGAACCTTTTCATCCAAGGATGGACTTACATAGAATAGGGTGTATCTGATTACTCATTATTTGGCTAGAATTTACCCTCAGAGCAATGGATTTTGAGAATCCGAGGTATCCAGTATTGGTGGACTAGTATGCCGATGTCTTTCCTAATGACCTTTTGAGACTACCTCCATGCAGAGAGGAAGACTGTTACATCGACCTATACCTTGGGACAATGCTGATATCTACACAAGAGTATCAGATAGCTCATGTGGTGCATTGCGAGTTGTGGGTACAGTTTGAGGACTTGTTGGGAAAGGGGTTCATAAGACGCAGTGTTTCTCGGTGGGCAGCCCTGATTCTATTTTCCAAGAAGGATGATGAGAGATTGAGACTCTATGTGGACTACCGGCTCCGGAACCAGTGTCCATTATGAACAAATATCCACTCTTGAGGATTGATGATCATTTCAATCAGATGATGGGAGCTCATTGGTTTTCGAAGATAGACCTCATATCAGGATATATTCAAATTAGTATACGAGATGAGGATATGTAGAAGAAGGCGTACAAATGTAGGTATGGCCATTATAAATTCTTGGTTATTCCTTTCGGTGTGACCAACGCCCCAACATTGTTCATTGGACTCTTGAACATGATATTTCAACCATACCATGATCGCATGGTAGTGGTGTTCATCAATGACATCATGGTATACTCGGTAAGGAGGAGGAGTACGTTGATCATCTGTAGATAGTTATGGATACAATCTGAGAGCACCAGATTTATATTAAACACTCAAAGTGCCAGTTCTAGATACGAGAGGTCCACTTTCTTAGACATGTTATCTCTGAGGATGGAGTTGCAGTGGATCCAGCAAAGATAGAGGTTGTGCTTTGTTGGGAACCACCCAGGAGCGTGATGTAGGTGTGATGTTTCCTATGGTTGGGTGGGTACTACTGGAGGTTCTTTCATGAATTTTATAGAGTTTTTTCACCCTTTTAATTATTGATGAAGAAGGGGAAGCCATTCGTTTGGACAGAGGGATGCTAGTAGATTATCCAGGAGATAAGGCAGAGACTGACGAGTGCCCCCATCTTAAGGCTACGAGAAGAGTGTGTTGGGTATGTATTATACTAGGAATCATTAGGGACTAGGCCTGGGTGTGTCCTGATGCAAGAGAAAGATGTGATCACTTATGTATCATGATTTCTAAGACAAAAGGATCAGAACTATGTCACTCAGGGCATGGAGTTAGTAGTAGTGGCCTTCACCTCAAAGATGTGGCTACATTACATGTTTGGAAAACGTTATACACTCTGATGAATAGAGTCTCAGGTATATCTTCTCTCAGAAAGACATTAACCTGAGAAATTGGTGATGGATAAAGTTCCACCAACACTATGAATTTGTGATTGTCTATACTCTTGGGATGGGAAACATGGTAGAATATGCACACACCAGGAGTTCTGGTCTGGAGTAGCTGAGTGAGGCTATAGAAAAACTAGACACATTGTAGATATCCTTATTTGATAGAGATAAAGAATAATTCCTCAAATCTATGATAGTCACTCCCCCACTCCTTTAGTGAGTAAGGGAGGCGCAACTTTGGGACAATGACTGTGAGGCTCGACATGCTCATATAACCTCATGGAAGGCACCTGATTGATTTTCTGAAGTTAGGGAGCACATAATCCTCTTCAAAGGACATACCAAGGTACTTGTGGTGCTACGGGAGGTGGTGTTGAGGGAGTTCCATACGCCCCCTATAGAGGTACATCCTAGTGTGGAGAAGATGTACTAGAACCTCCGACATCAGCACTGGTGGCCAGGGATAATGAGAGAAGTAGTAGAGTTTGTTTCACGATGCCTCATTTGTCAGCAAGTGAAGGTTGAGAATCGGGTTCCAGCAAGATTTTCTCAGCCACTAGAGGTGATAGAGTGTATGTGAGATGGGATATCTATGGACGTTGTGACAGGGCTGCCACGAACATCCATGGGACATGATTTTATCTAGGTGATTGTTGACTGACACACCAAGTTAGCCCACTTCATACCTATATGAGAGTTTGGATCTGTAGAGGTCTTGGGACACCTCTACATGCAAGAGATTGTGTGACTTCATGTAGTTCCATCACTGATTGTCTCTAAATGCGTTGCAAGTTTCACATCCAAGTTGTGGAAGGGATTGCAGGAGGCGTTTGGGACTCAGCTACATTTGAGCATGACCTTTCATCCTCACACGGAGCATACCGTTTAGAGGTTGGAGGACATTCTACGTGCATGTATCCTAGATTTTGGCCACAGTTGGGAGGATCACCTTCCCTTGGTAGAGTTCGCATACAACAATAGTTATCACTTCACCATTGGTAGGGCACCATTCGTGTCCATATACGGTTGACCTTACAGGTCACCACTATGCTGGATGGACCTAGGGGAGTCAGCACTTATGCCTCTAGAGACGGTATGATCTACCATTCAGAGGGTGGAGACCATCCCAGAGATGATGAAGACTGCATAGAGCAGAAAAATGTCAAATGCTGTTAGGAAACAAAGACCTATTGAGTTCTATGAGGGGGTCCATGTTTTTCTATGAGTCTCTCCTCTATAGGGAGTATTGGGATTTGGCTAGGGAAGAAAGTTATCACTAAGGGTTATCGGGCGATTTCTATTACATGAGAGGATAAGCGAGGTGGTTTACCACTTGGAACATCCACCACTGTTGGAGATGGCGCACGAAGTCTTCCACGTATCCCAACTGATGGGATATGTGTAAGACCCATATCACATCATAGACCGTGTCCAACTGGACTTAGGCAATGGGGAAACAATTATATAGGATCCAGTGGAGATTGAGGATCAATAGGAGTGGGATCTTAGTGGGTGATTGATACCACTAGTGTGCATTCACTGGTAGCACATGACCCTCTAGGCGACCACATGGGAACATGAGGATCAGATTCATGTCTAGTACCACCATTTTTTTCATAGTTTATGTTGTTGATTTCTGGGAAGAAAATCCATAAGTTGGGGAATATGTAAAGACCTAAAATTTTTCCTTGTGATATTTTCTAATTATATAGAATTATTTTGAGACCAAAAAATCTGACGACACGTGATTCCAATGCCCGAAGTGCCCAGAATGATCTTTCAATGTTTTGGTAAAATTTAAATAGCACGCATAAGATGTTTTCCTTAAAATGTGGTATAAATCTTAAATAGTTTCTTGGACTATAAATCTAACGACACCATTGCACTCAGGGTGGCGGGTTTACCCTAGGTACAAATTATGTTTTGTCGGTGAGGGTCTCCTATGAGAAAACCTGAAATGGAATAACCATAAATAAAATTATTAAATAAAATTATTTTAATTTTCAATTGTTTATAACTCACGAATGGTAACTCAGATTGAAAATCGGAGACCACATCTGAACTTGTGAGGGTATGATTTCATTAGGCTGATAATAATATTGGCCGGCAAGGTCCACCGGTGAATGTTAGTTTTTGGTCGTAAATAAAATAATTATGTGTCAATTATTTTATTGTAAAATCCACAACTTCTAAAAAGTAACTCGGATTGAAAATCTAGGTGTAACATTGGGTTTTTGGGGCATGTTCTTCTTAGGCAAAGCCTACCCTCGACCTGCACATGTTGAGGGTGAACACTAATAATTTATTGATTTTTTTTCATGTAAATTCAATATACACTTGAGAAGTGTTTTCTATCTTTTGAACCATATCTTGGATTAACAATCCAAGGGAACCATTGAATCCACAACATCTGGATTCCCTTAAGGGAGGCGTCACATTGACATTATTAGGTCTAGTGAAATGTTATGCTTTGTAATTTTTTTTAAAAGAAATGAAATAAAACGATGTTATTATTTTATTTCATATCCTCCGTAGGAAATTTAAAGGGGTGGGGCCAGTGACTTGTCATGCCAGTAAATGGCCTTACATGCCATCCTTGAGTAATGACATCGTTGGAGAATTATGAAGCTTCATAATTAATTAGCCCCATTAAATTCTAGCATAGTTACTTATGATTCCCCTCTCTTATATATATGAAGCTTGGGGAGGGGTATCAGCTTAGATTTTCAGAGAAATGATATGATGAAGAGAACAGTGATGTCATACCCTTCGGTGAAAAGGCAGATCCCAGTAGGTTGTGATTGGTGACAACGAACCACGAACTAGAGGACGACATGTGAGCGGCGACGTTAGAATCCTGTTGCAGGAATGAAGAACACAAACCAACCTTCAAGGGTGATAATTTTTCCAATGATTCGATGTAGGAGGATTATTAATTTATGTTTCCTCAATATATTCCCACATCCCCATTCATGAAAATTATACGAAGAACACGGGAAACCGAATAACGGTTTGATACAAAAATCATTCATTTTGTGGGCGGAAGTTACGGGGTATCCTTGGGGGGTTTTGTTTGTTGTCTAATAAATGAAATTGTTAAAGCTATTTTATCCTATATTTTATTATGAGCTATCGTGGAGGGAATGATCTTAATGAACCCATCCTAAACCCTATACAACTTTGTTACTGTTGCACCTTCTGTGGAAAACTACGAGCGCAACGACACCTACCAGCTACGAAGGAGGAAACACACCAACAAACACCACTAGGGGAGGCTATGACATGATGCCGCGATGGACATTAGATTAGCCAAAACCATCATTCCATGGAGGAGGTGTGGCATGCTGGTGCGTTCCACCGGTGTGAAAAGGGGTCGTGGCTTGTCATCAGTGGTAGACGGAGAAGGCAGCCTGCTCATCAGTCTACCGCATAAGGGAAGGGAAACACGACATCATGCGCCACCAGAGATCATGAGACTGTGGTAGAAGCTGAGGTGTTAGAGGCCAGTACCGCGCCTCCAGAGTGTTCTGTGGTGTCTGGGCGACCCCCATGTGGCGATGCCACTTTAATGGTCAAATGACCTTTGGCTGTTCGAGATCTCGGGAGAGGGGCTCTCCCCGTGCCGCATGGTGGATGCACCGTGGGCTGTACCCTTTAGGGTTGTACCACCCTACACTTGGATGCCTACCCCATGGGCTAGGCTGCTTCCCACCTAGACGGGCCTTGCCCCACCGTCCGGGCTGAGACGCCCCGAGGGGTGGGCCTCCCCTTTGTGGGACCCTCTAACCACATGCAGGGATGGCCTTGTGGGACACCCATTTTAATGTGCCAGGCCGGACCACGACCTAGCGGCCTGAGTCTACCATGGCCCAGCCTAGACAGGGTCTGGCCGGGTTGGTCTTACCAGGTCAGACTTGACCCAGGCCCAACCGGGCCCAATAACATTTAAAGGGCCTTATCTCGAGAACAGGACATGCATTTGATGAACTGTCTACAGCTTTGTAATCATTGGATTGAAACAATCCTTTTTACATACCACATGAGAGTTTTGGAGAAACTTAGAGTATGGTGGGGTGGGATCGCACTCAAATCCAACCAGTCCCTCTACACTAAAATACCAAAAAATGAAAAGACTGGGCATTAGGTTGAAACACTGTCTGTAGTATTGGGACCCTTGTGACATGACAGATCATTGGGTTACTTCTTTGTGATACTTCTTCTAGTGTAAATATGGCCAATGAATTGGGGAAAATTTCTCCCAATCGGACTATGTACAGAACCCTGTGACTGGATGAGACCTTAAGACTAATGACTTTTTGACATAGAGTTACCTGACGGCCATGATACACAATGGGGAGGAGTACCTAAGCAGGCCACTATGGGGAGCGACCACAATATGTGACAGGAAAGAGTACCTCAACAGGCCACGGTGGGGTAGCGGCTCGGTGTGACCCAGCAGATCAATGATACGTGATGAGGAGGAGTACGTTAGAGGTTATTGGTTAGTGGGAAGCACCTCTCTATGACGTGGCAAACCGACTATACTCAATAGAGGAGGAGTTCTCTAGTTGCTGAGGTGTTCGACATTGTGAATGGGAATGTTACTAGTTCCTCTACCTAGGGAAGCAGTGGCGGGCTGTCATCATTCATTGCAACCCTACGTGGGTCCGAAATATATTCTATTTCCCCGTGTTTTATACCTATTCTGAGCTATGACCCTAATTTAGTTGTGTCTATTTCTTTGTGCTTTGTGACTGAGATCAATCCTAGTGGTTCTCCTTGTGGAATTCTGAGAAAACATACAGGGTCTCAATGTCCCTACAGTGTGTTGTTATACTAACCCCTGTACAGACATCGCCCACACCTTGTTTTGTCTTGTGAAGATGACGAGAAATAGGGTGGAGGCTAGAGAGAGCGAGGACTAGGTAGTACACAGAGGATACAGGTAGACATGGAGTGAAAAGGAGGTGATCTGTACCAACCCTTCAAGTAGGATCCTCGGATGATGACTCAGTAGTTATTTCCCATTTTTCATTTTTATTGTTAATTACTTTTGTATTTGTATTTTTAGTTGTAATTATACTTTATGAGGGGCTTGTATTCCGCCCCATTTTACTTTTAGTACTCCTTTTTACTACATCAGTTTACTTCACAACTAATTCTTATTGTGTTCTCAAATCGTCTGTTTGTATATGTTTAAAGGCTACGCCTTCCTGTTTTAGGGAATATGCCTTTTGGTGCTAGTCACCATCCCCTGGCCTATAGAAGGAAGGCTTGGGGTATTCATGAAACAGGACCCGAGGGACGGGTCATGACAAAGCCCGTAAGAGTATCTTGGTTCATTGGTAAAATAGAAAAGTGTAGACCAATCCTATTAATTAAAATGTTGGTCCAAGGACTTAGACGGTTCATAGGATCAATAAGCATTTATAATAAGGATGGAAACTATATATAATAATGAATTAAAGTCATGTACCAAATAATTTCATTTTTCAAACAAAGACATCAATTCATAGAATAAAATGAATGCACCAAGATATCCATACTTGTATCAAAAATCAACAAATTTTTGGTTTATATGACAACATCGATGAGATTTATTATAAAAACATGATATTTTTATCAAATAACTCATTCAACAATAGAAAACTTAACAATAATATATTATAAAAATGTTTTCATTAAATTTAAATTACAATATTCTTTAATATATAAAAATTCAATTTATAATGGTTTATCATGGAAATTATAGGGTTCCATCCATGATTGATAAAAATATTGAAAGGGACAACTCTCTTTAATTTCTAAGCCGAACTCTTTGAAGGGGTTGCACCATTTTAATCATTTAATTATGTCAAGGAAAATCACATGGAACACCCATGGGGTGTCTATAAAAGAGATAAAAAATTATATGATTAATTAAATAAGGTTATAAATAATTATATTAAGGTGAAAATTTCAATTTAATTTAAAGTAACCAACTATAATCTAGTGGATGAAAAATTCCAACATGCAGTATATGAATACTATTTTTAAATTGATTGAAAAATGAGGAAAAAGTCATAGACAACCAACATTGTACTTAGGATGATTCACTCATCCAATATTGAGCTTTGATTCAATCAGGTTTCAAATAAATCAATGAAATGGACATTCAACATGAAAGTAGGGAAAATGATCTCGCACCTCTATAACATAATGAAGGGAATATTTGATTAATAATGATAAATATAGAAATCAAGAGATTAACATTACAAATCTATAGACCTATGAAAATCAAAAATAGATTATCGATGTAGGAGATATAATAAATTCTAATATAGGATTGGAGGAGAATAATACGGTTCTTGGAAGAGATATCACATTTGGGGAGGAGAAGAAACGAATATCAATAAAAAATAAATTAATTAAAGGATGAAATGTAATTTTACCCTCAAAACTGTGCCACACTGTTTGGCCAAACAATGGGCCAACTATTTGACACCCACTACCTTAAGAACACACATCACATGGTTAGACCTACATAGTTACCCTAATCATGCACCAACCATGTGATGAATAGTTATAGGGTACTACCTATATGAAACTAACCAGGAAAGATATGTACATGATTTGAGAAAACCTTTCACAACCCATGTTAGGTGTTTCTACTCATTTTCTACAATCACATGATTTGATAATGAGGGGCCTCACTATTTGTAGGAAATCATATGGCTTTGTAAGATAATCCAAAACATGATTTTCAAGATCCGATGCTCAAGAAACACTAAAATAGACACAGGAAACCTTTAATTCCATTATCAATTATAGAAAAATACATTGAAGTGTTACAACACACATAATTTAATTCATATGCACGGTCTTAATAACAGAATGTCTAGTAATTCCCAAAATTAATATTCTCATAAAATTTTACCTTGTAACAAAAACATGGGTCATTACATGGTCCACCTCTACTATCATTCCCTATACACACACTCAAATCCAAAAAGGAACCAAATCCTATGTTACCGCTAACAACTCGATGCTCAAAATGAGTAAGAGTTCACAATTCTATTCTAATAGCTACCTCCCAAGTCCTGATAGTCCAAATTTGTAGTCGATATAACACCCAAATCACAAAGGGATCCATTGATAACATTTTTTCATAAACCAGACCAGGATTCTATCCAATCGGACTACAAAACCTATCTATGAAATGTCTCGATAAGCATTTGTGATCATCCTATTCTGGAAACTAGTGTTGAGAATCAAGGTTATCATAGTAAGAAGGATTTAGAAGAATGTCAACCAGGAATAAATAAATATTAGGTGTATGTAGCATAATATAAAAATAACTACACATCGATAATTACATCAACAATATCCAAATACAACCAAAATCAAACATATATCAACTATAAAATGAAACTAAAAAAACTGGAAACAAATTAGTATACACATGAGCTATTGGTCACCACTAACTATAAGATCCCCCTGATAAATGGAAGACTTGAATGTTAAATAAGAACCCTCAAAACATCCTAATTTTACCAATGTTATGTGTCACAAATAGGGTGTGCACATAAATATCTTAGTAGGTAACTACCTTGGAGTCCATATATCTCTTTTCCCAAAACAGTATATAGATAATATTTTGAAATACATTTTGAAAATATGATATTTTTTCATTAATAATGAACAAAATACATCATTAAATTTTTAAAATGTTTTTCCATTTAATAACCCATTATACAAAACCAAAAGACAATTAAGAGACAATGTAGGTGATATAGAGACTATAAAGAATATAAAGGAAACCAAACAATAAGCTATAATATTGAAGGGCTAATAACCAAAGAACAACAATTTCAAACAAAATGTATAGATAGATAATCATGGGAATTTCATAAACATCACTTGATGAAATCCCTGGAAGTACTCAGATTGGAATCACTTATCATCATATCATGCATCTCCATAGTCAACAACCAACTGGATACTCTAAAAAGTATTAAATAGCATCACATCCCACCAAGCCTCTTAGAAAATCCATGGGAACCAAGCCATCTAGTTGGGGTAGATAAGAAATCATTAATCGACCCTATAAATGATAAACTAAATACAATGATAGTAGTACATTGTGAATGAGGAGTTTCTATCATGCTTGGAAGAAACCAATAACCCATGGATTCCACTGTTCTTTCAAAAATTAAGCACCTAAACCACCTATGTTATGAAACTATCCTTATAGGGTCTCACATAGAGTTTCCCATCACACATCAAGTCATGAAGATGTTCCAATTAGTCCTTCACATCACATAATTTTTTAATCAAATTTCCAAAACAAATGAATGTAAAAACAAGGCCCCAATTTTTTTTCAAAACCAAATTCATATTAGTTTTTAATTTCCAAATTCATATAGAGAACATAAAACATGATCAATAGATAATGTATGGGCATTTATATCATTTAGTTACCAAACTGTTGTCCAAATATCCAAAAAGGGTCAATCCTTATAATATACAAATGAAACCAACAATGAATACATTTGAAAACCATGTTACCATTTAGAAACCAAGGAACAGTTCTTAAGCCATTGGAATTTATAATAAAATATTTTAATTTTATAGGGTTAGGTAAAAAGATAATGAAGTAGGAAATGTGTTTTAAAATATGGTTTTTAAGTTGAACATCATTTTAGAATGAAATATTCATTTTCGTGTGCATCCTTCTATACATCCCATTTACTCATATATGTTCCTATATAAAATGTCACTTCTTTATTAAACCTTGTAAAAAACCCAATAATCTAACATAAAGAGTTACCACATTCGATACCACCAATTAGAAAAAGTCACCACACAAGCACACAACCATGAAAAGACACCAAAACCCCCACACCAAGATCATCATTCAAATAATCCAAATACCAATGCATGACCAAGGATAAACATAATCCAAAATAACCAATTTTTACATAAAATGAAAAATTTCATTTCATTGAACACCTTACATACATATATATAGGAAAATTTATGAAAACCCATTAATGAACCATTTTCATCAAACTACATGTAAGAAAACACTTTCAGAATTCAAATTTACATTAAAAATCATGATGAACACATTTTATAAATAAAATAAGAAAGATAAATCATATATGGTATTTTCAAGAATTGAAAAAAAATGAATAAACCTACATCAATTTAAAGAATCATGTTGCCTCCTTCAATGAAATACAACATAAGTACACACATACAATTACTAACAAAAATAAGAAATAAAAACCCGTAATTTTACACTCCCCTAAGTATCCAAATTGAACATAAATGTCCACTAGGGTTATGTCAGTATATGAAAATGGATGAAAACAATTATAGAATGATAATGAATTCCTCACCTTTTGAACATGGCACTGAATCACCAGGAAACCACTGTAAAATTACATAAGAAGTTCAATGGAGCATAGAACCCCCCATAGAAGGCATCAAAATTAGGTGAAATCGATTGGGGGACTAAGGGAATAATATCATCATAAAAACAATAAGAAGTGTCAAAATTACCCCTCCTCGGGTGGGTTCCACGGTTAGCTCACACGGTTAAATAAACGATGAAAAAATCATTCAATTTCCCACTATCAAGATCAGTATGAGCTACACACTTTTGATTCCCACATAGTTTAACCCTAATGATACTGTTTGACCCCCTTAGATCTAGGATTAAAACTTTTCCTAACCATTCTCAAATACAAAAAATGATCCAAAACCATCAAAAAACACTTTCCAAACTCCAAAATCAACTCATGAAGAAATATAATAAAAGGACTCTAAAATCAATGGTTCAAAACACTTTAGAAAAAATAATGGTATTTTACACACATAATTTTTTTAAAAACAATAATATTTTTTAAAACATATTTATTTTATTAATTCCATTTTGGTAAAATTATGGGTTTATGGAAAACATTGGTGTAATTCATTGTTCAAAAAATAATTTATCCATTTTATACAAGGTTTAACCAAGTGATAAATTTTTATTCATTATTATTTAATCTCTTTCTAAATAATAATATATATTGTAACTAAATATTTAAGAAATAGGTTTATTTTTGAATTATGAATATCCTAAAATATTTAATTCATTATTACCCCTATGAACCTTATGATTTAGCCTTTAATAATTCCATGAATAAGAATTATGAAATCAAATTATTTATCTTAGGTTTGATCATAATTATAATTTTTATATGGATTATTTTCTTTACATGGCCTGAATATGTATGATTTTCATTCTTGTGAAATGTTTTCCAATAATTTAATTTGCCTCCATGAATTGGGTAAATCATTATATCTCATGTTATTTTATTTAAGGTATTAAGGAGTGAACCTAAATCACAATGGAAATTTTTACACATTATGATATTGGTCTTGGGAGTGACCATTGACATATGTTTTTGATATCATGTATTGTATTATTTAAATATTTTTATGATTCTATAATCATATAATGTGTTTTACTTATCACATATTACTTTTTTTATGATAATCTTTTTTATGATATTACATCATGCCTTTTTACTCTCTTGTTATGATTTACATCAATGTTTACTCCATTATTTTACTTTTAATCCCACCCTATCCTTATATATTTTCCCCAATATATATCATGAATTTTTAGAAGATCAATGGGATTTATGATCATTTTTAGAGTTTTAAATAATGAATTTTTTCTCTGTGCTTACGGTCGTGTATTTTTATTTCTAATATTTGAAGGATATTTAACCCATAGATCCTTGGAATGTAATATTTATAAACTATGTTATTAATCAGGAAATAATTTATTTTTAATTCTTAGGATTCTATATATGACAATATAATAGATGAAAAATTAAAAATAAAAAAAGGAAAATCCCACAACATTTTTAAAACTTTATTCTTGATCATTAAAAACCTTGTAATATCCTGATATTTTATAATGTATGTCTGTTAATATAATAATTTGATTTGTTATTAAAACAAAACATACAAGGGTTTTTATCTTTTGTATATACTATGAAAATGTTGCAGGGATTATAATAATGGGGATCATATTTTTGTGACAATATATAAGAAAATAATTTGAAAATTTCAATATAAGAATAGATGAAATTTATCACCATGATGAATATTGTTCAAAACCTTATTTTTTTCTAAATAAAATAAAGAATTAAAAAGCCACATTGGAAGTTTCACTTCTAATCATCATCATAGGGATTAATGTATAAGGCATTGAAAATGTAATACTTCACTAACTCTTCTAAATAAAAATTAATAAAAAATATTAAATTTGTTTTGAATTAAGATTTTTATACTTCTCAAGATAAAGATAATATAGATTATAGATCAAGATATATATACCTTTTTTATTTACATACCATATATAATCATATAATTATAAAATATAACATCATATATTATAAATTAATTGAAGTAATCTAACATTCATGTATAGAAAGTAAAATAAGCTAAATTAAAATGAAATTTCAAGAATGTCCCCAAAACACCGAACACTACCATTTAATATGATTAATATTCCCCTTTAGACTTATCATAATAATATACTAAAATTTACAAAATGTTTTATATATATTAAAAATCATTATTTAAGTGGTTACAACATGAATATTAGAAAATGTGATTTAATATAGTAATAGAAAATGATCAAAATCCATTAATTTAATAATTCTATTATAATTTATATCTATTATTTTAAATCATATGAATAGTATTACATTTACTAAATTTTTCTTTGATATTATTTAATTAGCACATATTCCATACTCTCATCAATATATGGTTTAAATTATCCTCTCTGAATAGTTGACTGGGTTGATTTAGGTAATGGAGCTTGTATAAATAAAATAGAATTGGGGGTAAGTTTAAATTGTTGTAATGGTAATAGGTTGAGATTGACTATATTGATCTTAGTAATTTGTTCACTTATTGAGTCATATTTATAAGATTAAATTTCAGATACTATGGACCAAATGTTTTTTATAGTCAGATTCATCAATGAACTATTTTTATTTCTTCTTGATTTCTTTTCATTTATTAAAGTCTATTTAGAAATGGTATCCTTAGTTATATGAGCCATTTAATTATTATATTTTTATACCAACTCTTTCAACAATTTTTCACTACAATGTACATCTACCGTGACGTAGAATTCTTATATTTCATTTTAGTATAATGATCTTGAATCCATCTTAAATGATTTGAAAGATATTCTATAATGATTCATAATAATTCATAAATACATCAATATTTATTTGAGACATCCTATAAACTCTATGGAGAGGAAAATCAAATATTATAATGAGGAATAAGAGGAACTTTTTTCATATTCTTTATTAAATTTAGTAACCATGTAACTAATATGACATGATTTAATTATATTTATTAACGATTATTTGAATCTCTTACAGTACCATACTTATGTGAACAAAAAATCCATATTGAACTTCCATATTGAAATGAATCAAATTTAATAACACATATATATTTCAATCACTGTGTATCATAATATTTAAAATCCCTCTAATTAAACTATCAAATATATAATTCAATGGATCAATCGATTTTCATCGAGTATACTTCACAATATCCAGATTAATATCAAAGTAATATTTAGAGATAAAATATTAAATAAAATATTTTTATTCATATTATAATTTTATAAAATCACTTCAAGAGGTTATGAAGGATGAAATATTTTTTTATTATTTTGTTTGAAAATAAAATATATCCTCCCCTTAAAAATGAAAATTATGGTCTCTCAGATTATATTATTTAAATAATATGGAAATATAATAAATTTAATACATTATCAAAATGTCTCAATATACATTAACTAATTTAATCAATAATTTTAATATACATATCCTTTCTCTAAAACATCCTTTGATTTTTATCAATAGACGAGGTTAACTAATATAGGATTTTTCATATAAAATTTTGAATAATGAAGCTCAGTTACATATCTTGTTATCTGTGGATATAAAAAATATAATCTAGAATGTCAAAATTATTATAATAAATTTTTTATTGGGAAATATATTGTTTAGAACAAAAAAATCTGACAACACGTTATTGTGAAAAAATAGTAAATGAAAAATAGATTGTTGAATGAATCTCATAATGAATATATGATGAGAATTGAATTAAAACATCCATTCTCTCTTAATAATAGATCATATAAAAATAATTTGATAATTTAATTAAAAATATTAAATTTAGTTATAATAGAAATAAATATTTATCTTGTAGTTCCCAATATTCTATATTTTTAATAATATTACAATATTTATATAAATCAATTTTATTTCTACGAAATTTAATCTGGATTGTTTCAGATATGTATTAATCTTATCCTTAAGTGTTACGTTTTCAAAGTGTTCCATTAAAACTATATAAAACCCTAGTGAATTATCAAGAAAGTGTCAAATTTTTATCCAATTATGAAATAGCAATAAATCTATGAACCAAAACCAATATTTCCCTCAAAATTTTAATTTTAAAATTCATTCAAATATCATTTTTATTTATACCACTTTTCCCTATAATTATATATCACTAGAGATGGTTTTGTATCATTAATGGGGAATACAAAGATACACAACATATCTCTTTATTAGAAAAATCATATATACATTTTTATGTTACATTTACAATGTGTATTGTACATCAATCATATTTTTATTTTATTGGATGAAAACAACTTATTAAATCAAATAGAAAATTTATATAAAATAAAGGGAAAATGGAATATTAAAATTAAAATTTTTATATAGAATAATATCTAAACCTATAAAAATATGATATGATGAAGATGAAAACATGTTTTAGTTGATAAATGAATCATAGAATAAAAATGATCTAGAAATATCTATACTATTCTGATTTGGTCTGTTAGGTGACTGAAATCAATTTTAATAAATACATTAAAAATTATATTAATAATTACATGATTTGAATTGATTCTTTATGAATTTAGGGTTTTTATCTTTTAAAAGAACCATATATTTAATGATTTATTATAAACCCTTTTTCTTTTTTACATATTTTAGTGGTGTGATGCCAATTCCATGTCAATTAAAATCTTGTTTTTTGTGGTATATTTGATGATCACATGACTTAAAAGATAACAGTTTTAATTATTTTAAATTGTATTGAAAAAACATCCAAGCAATTTATTGGATGAAACCAAGATTATGAATCTTGTTAAATAGTCAACATAGATAAAAAGTTAATCCAAACCCCCTCCTTATACCCTATGTATGATATATCAATAGAATTTCACCATAGCATTGTTTTAAAAATGCTACCTCACCTTAGTGGATTCTATACATCATTTATAAACAACCTAATTAAAAAAAAATTTAAAATAGTGAATCCATTATATTCTGATGAAAATAAATTAATATTTCTTGTTATATTATGTCATACCTTGGTTGATATTGATTATATGACACATATCTAATTCTACTGGAATTATAAAAACAATTTCAACTAATTTAAAAAATATATATTCCATATTAATATCTATGTTTTATAAAATGTCCCAATTAAAATGGTGCCTATTTTTTAATATTTATACATGAATGAAATAAATGATTTTTAAAATAGATATAGTATACTAGTGGTATAATTTATTCAATATTTATTTATAAAATATCCAAAATTTATTGTTAAACCTAATATTTTATTATTAATTTTCCATCAATATTTTACTTAGTAAAATTACATGGTTCTCATGTAATTCCATGAATCTTGAAAAATGGTTTATTTCAATAAGAAACAATATTAAAATATTGAATGAAATTAAAATTATTACAACAATATAAATATAGGTAACATAATTATTAAAAATACTAGTAGATAATAAATATAATTAAATAGTAATACTGGATATTTTATTAATTTCTCCCTGAGGTCTCTCATGAATATCATACCCTCATATATTATGGTATAAAAAATTAAAAATGTAATATAAATTTTTATGGAATTGGATAAATTATGTTTAGATAATACGTATGGATATATATAGGAATGAGTAATGGTAATGTGATTATTTTAAGTGCACTGGTATTTATATATTCATTGGGTATACACATAAATAATGTGTGTATTTAAATTATTGAATAAAACCACTATTATGAAGAGGATAATTTATTATAAATATAACATTTAACGTTTATAATAATTTATTAATAGAAAATAAATTATTAGAACATCCTAATAAATAAAAATACATTCCTTCAATAATAAAAAAATTATAATTTTTTTTATTTATTATCAATCTGTAAATGAAAATATTTTTTTAATATATTGTTTTAATTCAAAAAATGGAATAAATATTTTTAATGAAGATCTAATAATAATGTAAGAGGTGTAATTTCATTACTCTTCCTCAATCATCCTTATTATTTTATGTATTTATCAATTTTCATGGATTTAGTGGAGTCTGAGATTTAATTTTTCCCTGTATTGGATTTTTTTGGAATCAAACTAACATTATATAGTCATGACATGGTTAATAGAAACTTTGTGATATAATCTTATGTAAAAAGTTATAGTTCCTTGAAGGGGAAACAATTAACAATTGATTAAAAATAATATTAAATTGTAATCCTATATGGAACGAGTTTACTATATAACTGTATCATATATATTATTAGAAAAAATTTATGAGGTTTAGTCCCATTAATGAATTTTCTAGTTTAGTGAGGAAAACCAGATAATAAATTGGTTAGAATAATCCATACAGATAAACTACACACTCTTGGTGATTATTCAATTTCCACAACATAGGTTTCACAAGTCTAGGGGAATATGTTCAACCTAACTGTGTGGGATTCCAAAATCATAACTAAATCTTATGTCATGAATGGAACACGATTTTACAAACACTATAGAATACCATATGAGATAACCAGTATTAAAAGATGTTGAATTCTAAAACTACCCATAGTCAAATATTTCCCCCTTTTGTCCCCCTTATTCCAATTTGATTAGTTTAGGTCACATAGTAAATTCCTTCTATTTCTATCTATATGAGCTTCTTTGTGGGATTCTTTCTTCTTTTGGTGATGATTCATTAATTAATGATCTTGTAGACCACCTCATCTACTATTCTACTTCCATTACCACTAATTTTTCATACCATGAGATTAACATGGAGACCTATGGATTATTGTAACTCAACTTTATATAAGGTTTTATTTATTTATGGTTCGAAATGAGTTTTCAAATGGTTATTTTTCCTTGATGGCATTGAATGAATCCATTAGAAATGGGTTTAATGAACTGATCTTGGTTTCTCTATGCATAAAACACAAATTGTAAATCAATGATGCATATTTTTTTCTCACATCATTTTTTGAATGATTTCAATATTTTATTTCATGTATATATTATTGTGATACTAATGGAATTTAGATTTATTATAAATCTCACTTTTCTCAAAGAGTTTTTTATGATTTCCTATTTTTTTAGCTCTTAACAATATTAAATTGAAATCTGTGTATTTGTTAAAATTTCTAAGAGGTTAAATCCAAAATAATTTTATAATAGTTGGTGGTATTTTATAATAATTTAATTTATAATACGATATCACATTCCCATTATAGTAATTATTTAAAACATAATAAATTTTATAAAAATTTTCTTTTCGTACATCATGATTATTTGAGGTGCATTGACTAAATTTACGGGGATTGTTTTTTAGTATGGTCTTATAAATTTATTTATCTAATGATGTTACAAAGGCTAGTTGTCACCGTGTAAGACATTTTATATAATTTTTATACACTCTATGAGTGATCCACTTGGGATTGATTTACAAGCGTTAAATGTGACATTAATAATACATTATGTTTGACAAAATATCGTAGTTAGGGGTTATAATTAATATTTTTCATTTGATATAAGGGGTTTCTTCTATAAAGGGTGAGCATATGTGAGGTTATTTTTTTATTAGTGTTTTTTATATTTATAGTTATATATATATATATCAACTTTTGATTTCTTATTTCCATTTATTTTCAATGGTATTCCAAGGGTATCTTGGAGGTAAATCTAGATATGGGTACTACACTAGTTTATGATTATGACCCTGAATGTGGCCGTATGCGACAAACATGCCATTCATTATGTATTTTATCATTTATTTGGATATGTAGGGAAAAAAGTGATAGGGTAGTTGAATCGCATCAGTTTACAATTGGATGGTTTCTGTTTCATTATTGGCATATAATGAGTCTACAGATTGTAGGTGCTCTCATGATGATCATAATTTGATTACTCCAAGATTATTTAATGTTCATTTCTTATCATTATTTTCACATTTGTTACATTAGTGATTAATATATTTTATACTTATCTTCCTTATATAATTTCATGTTTTATGATGTCTAATTGAACAAAAATGAAATCATTATGTTATTGTTTAGGAAAATAGACTGTAATAATGGAGAATGTGTTATTTCATTAATTTTTTTAATTTTGTTTCCTTTTACATGTTAGTCTAAAAATTATTCTCCTTTTATGAATGATATTTTTTTAATGAAAATCAATAATTCTTGAATATATTTAAATGTGTAACTTTTATACTTTCAAGTGAACAAATTTAACACTGTTCTCATATCACCTTTTTTCATTTAAAATGAAAACATTACCTTGATATATTTATTTCATACTATCATGATCTAGAATTAATTAAATTGTTTATGTTTGGTGAATGAAGATGATTTCTACTAGCCATTATTTTGTCATATATATCATATTATAGGTTGAATTCACGTTATTATTATATATAAAATTTTGTTCATTTATTTTGATTGAAGTGTATTATAGTGGTGAGTGAATATTATTAAACATCCAAGCACCATCGTCCATAGAACATTATGTTAAACAATTACTTCCCCCCATGCATCTTACATTGTTAAAGGGAAACCATCTTGGTGGAAGGCCCTAGCCTTTCTTGTAGGAGGTAGTACCCCTAATCCTCTTTTCTTTTCCTATTTCAAAGGCCAACGATGGGAATTGTGGGGAATGGTGATCATCCTTTCTTCGGTGCCAAATCCCTCTCTTGCTGGGCTTTGTCATCACTCGGGCCTCCATCCTGGAGTATGTCTCGACTTCTCGAGCCGCTAACCATGCGTAGGCCCCATGTTTCTTCTCCGCACCACTAACCATGTGTAAGCCTTTGTTCCTTCTCTAGGCTTCAGACCATTCGTAAGCCCCTATTTCCTCTTTGGGATGCTAACTACGTGTAAGCCCCACATCACTAACCACGGAAACACCTTTCGTGATGTGATCATCAGGTCTCTACTGCCTCTAGTTTCTCACATCGAGAATGACTGATGTGGGCTTAGAGCAAGCACCAACCATGAAATCCACCTTGGTAATCCTTGAGTGTAAGTCCCACACACACCATCCTGACTATGTTTCCTTTGATCCTTGCTAAGGCAAGGTACGTAGGAAGCCTCCACTATGTTCAATCCCACCACCCATTGGTCATTCCGACCATATTCACATCAGTTCACCTACACCTTGGGGAGCCAAGAGTATAATCCCCACACCATCCAAACTACGAGGTCTTTGATCCTTGATATGTCAATGTATGTATGAAGCCTCCACGAGGTTCATGTCCACCATCCAGTGGTCGCTCCAACCCCCTTTACATCAGTGCACCAATACCTCGTCCCAAACTATGGGGGCTTTGATCCTTGCTAAGGAAATGTACATAGGATGCCTCCACGAGGTTCAAGACCACCACCCCGGTCCTTCCGTCCATCTTCATGTCACTTCACCAACACCATGGGTAGCCTAGGGTATAATCCCCACCCCATCTGAACTATGAGGTCATTGCTCCATGCTAAGGAAAGGTATGTAGGAAGCCTCCACAGGGTTCATGTTGACCACCCATTGGTTGATTTGACACCCTTTACATTGGTGCACCAATTCCCAATCCATACTACAAGATCTTTGATCCTTTCTAAGGTGAGGTACGTAGGATTCCTCTATGAGGTTCAATCCCACCACTCATTGGTCGTTATGACCATCTTCACGTTGGTTCACCAACACCTTGGGAAGCCTAGATTATAACCCCCACAACATCCGAACTACGTGGTCTTTGATCCTTAATATGGTAAGTTACATAGGAAGCCTCCATGTGGATTAATTCCCCAACCCATTGGTTTCTCTGAACCCCTTTACATCGGCAAGCTGATGACCCATCCCGAACAACATGGTCTTTGATCCTTGCTAAGCAAGGTATGTAGGAAGCCTCCACAAGGTTCAATCCCACCTCCCCAGTCTTTCCGACCATCTTCACGTCGGTTTACCAACACCTTGGACAGCCTAGAGTATAAGCCCCACACAATTTGAACTACAAGGTCTTTGATCCTTACTAAGTCAAGGTACATATGAAGCCTACATGTGGTTCAAGTCCACCACCATTGGTCACTCTAAACCATTTACATCGGTGCCCCAATGACACATACGAACTAGAAGGTGTTTGAAACTTCCTAAGTCATTGTACATAGGAAGCCTCAATGAGGTTCAATCCCACCACCCATTGGTCGTTCTGACCATATTCACGTCGGTTCACAAACAACTTAGGCAGCCTAGAGTATATGACCCACACCATCCGAACTGCAATGTCCTTGATCCTAGCTACGTCTTGGTATGTAGAATGCCTCCATGAGGTTCATGTCCAACACCCATTGGTCACTCTGACCCCCTTTACATTGGTGCACCAATTCCCCATCTGAAATATGAGTTGTTTGATCCATGCTAAGGAAAGGTACATATGAAGCCTCCATGAGGATCAAGCCCACCACCCATTGGTCGTTCCGACCATCTTCACATCGGTTCAGCAACACCTTGAGCAACCTACAGTATAAGCCCCTCACCATCTGAACTAAGAGGTTATAAATCCTTGTTAAGGCAAGGTATGTATGAAGCATCCATGAGGTTCAAGTCCACCACCCATTGGTCGATCTGACCCCATTTACATCGGTGCACCAATACCCCATCCCGAACTACGAGGTATTTGATCCCTACTAATTCAAGGTACGTGGGAAGACTCCACGAGGTTCAAGCCCCCCACCCCGATCATTCCGACCATCTTCAAATCGGTTCACCAACACTTAGGGAATCCTAGAGTATAATCCCCACACCTTCCAAACTACATGGACTTTGATCCTTCCAAATGCAAGGAACATAGGAAGCCTCCATGAGGTTCAAGCCCCACACCCATTCGTTCTGGCCCCACTTCACGCCGGTTCACCTACACCATCCCTCTGGACCCCAGGTCCTTATTTACGTTAGTTCACCCTGTCCTACATGAAATTATAAATTGTACCTCAATCAATGGTATGTCGTTGTGCCCTTTGCTGTGGAAAGTCGTTGTGTACCTTCATTTGTGGTATACTGTTTTATTCTGATCAGCAGCAAGCCGTTGGTTCTCCAATTTAGTGGGAATCCATTGTAATCACATTAGTTGGGACCCACACCTTTGGTCCATATTAGTGGTGTTAGACAAGCCCGAGATGCTAACCACACATAAAACCCATACACATAATCGGGTTGTTGTCCTATGTGTACAGCCCGATTCAAGCTCATCACCTGACCTTTTCCTCGAGCCTATGTTCCTCGGGAAGGTCATTCCCCGACCAAGAGGTTCCATTTTCTTTGTGTCCCATCCATGCATCCATTCTCATGGGCCGCCTCCTCAGGCATCACATCGTTCTTTTTAACTATGCCAACATTGATTCTCTGCCACAGGGATATGTAGGAGGTCTCTCTGAGACTTAATCCCAACATTACCATCACTAAAATGGAAGTTCCATCCCATTCGCCACCAATTTTACTCAGCTCCCCATCATCCATCTCGATTATTACCCGGGATTCCACATCCTAGGGAGGTCAGGTCAACCCACCTACATCAGTGTGTCCTCCAGGGGTTACACTCATCTGATCCACTCTATTTAGTGTTCTGATCAGTCTAATCCATCTCCGTTGGACGTTAAACTTGCAGTATACCCTGTATTAAACATGGGAAGCTGAGGAAAACCACAGATACATGTCCAGGGCATATAATTCCATTCATTTCTACATGGGATGCCTCAGGATTCCATTCCCTCCAGAATCCCTATAAAAGGGGATAAAAGACAGACGCGCTACTGTCCCAGTGCCCAAGCTGACTTGTGATTCCCAACGTGACTACTCTCCTGACTGATGTTTTCTGCCCTGACTAGACCCCTTGGAATGTCCCAACAGAAGTAGTTAATTATCTGGTGTCCATGAAGATATGACACATGGAAGAGTTTCATGAACAACGTATTAAATATATAAGGGAGACCCGAACTATGTGAAGAGTTCAGAGGAGGAATCGACAGAATGAAGAACCTAAATACCATCATCCCGTTTCGACCAAGGAGAAAATGTCCCTAAATAAGCAACAGATGTCATCCGCCTTTTGAAAGTGGGAATGTGGGGAAACCGTCAGTGCTGCCATCCCCCCAAAAGAGAAAGACAGACGTGCCCTGAAAAAAGCTTTGGAAACAAATGGTTTGTCATTTAATGTAATTAATATTCATCTAATACTATAAAATATTTATTTATAAAAATTATGTGTATATATATGTCATCAAAAATAAAAAATTATAAAAAATATTAAAATACTATATATTATTGTGTATTCACAATTACTAGGATGTAAGAAACATTTCTTGTTTATTAATTACAAAGTGATCTAAATGTCACAATGATTATCCAAGCCCACCAATGTTAATAAAAATCATTGTTAGAAAAAAAATCACAATTTATTATGGTTTTATTTTCTTAAATAATCTATAACAAAATATCAGTTTGTCCAACCATCAACCAATCATGGAATAATTATATCTATTATGGTTGGAAAATTTCTTTCAATTTCAAAATATTTCTGTTATAAAATAATCAAAATCCCTAAAAAATAATCACAATATAACTATGAAACTAAAATTCCGTGAAAACCAACATATATATTAGTTTGTAATGGGTAGTGAATTGCAACATGATTTATTCTTTATGTGTGGTAGCATATCAACACCATAAAAACTTATATAACCCATTTTACATTTTCATTAATACAAATACTCACCTTATATGAAATTTTTATATCACAATAGAAGAATTTTATTATCACATAATTTTAAAAATAAAATCCAGTACCATGTCTCTATTATATGTATCTAACAGTCACCAAACACGAACACCATGGAAAAGATACACAATGGATGAAATCAAAAACACCACTATGTGGCAATTATTTTGGATCGTGAAATATAATTTAATATCTAAATTTATTCACTGTTAACATGCTAATTTAAGGATGATTAAGAATTACTAATGGAAATTAGATATTATATTTGGGTTTTAATACCCAATAAAAAGTGATATTCAACACAAATTGATGGCAGAAAAATCAATATTGAATATATACCAAATTTTTTGTAATATGTTGACATATATTCCAATGTGATTCTAGATTTTCCCTATAACAAATGTTTTATTTTTCAATATAACAAATAGTTAAATCAATGTTTATAAGAAATAGTACTTATAGAATAGACCATAATTAATTGGAAGAAGAAAAGAAGTGTTGTTCGGAGTGGATACTCAAGAGGGGGGGGGTGAATTCAGTTCCAATTAAAATTTCTGTTAAAATATTGTCTATTAAAATCCCAAAATTTATAAAACAAAGTAATCTTTAATGAATTTATAGAGATTGTAAATGTTTACTTAGCTTCTCAAAGATTGATTAGGTCTCAGTTAATTTAACAACAAGATTAAACAAACTTTTTAAACTAACCTACTGATTTAAAATAAGTGTAAACACTTGATAATTTAACTATCAATGTAACTTTAAAATGGTTTTGTAGTTTAATGTAACAGCATGTGAATATAAAAGATATATGTAGTATACTTTAAACTTAACCCAAAGATGCACAACAGATATAACAAGAGATTTAGTCTCATGCTGAGAGTTTGATCTCTCAAATTTATATAAATTCGATCCACACCAAGGATCGGGGTTAACAACAGTTTACAAAACTGTCTAGGCCACACAGGGACCTCTACCACAGTTTTACATGGGAAACAAAACAAAGACCAGGCCACACAACGTCCTCTTTCACAGTTTTATTGGGAAAACAAGATTTAAGAGTTTTGAAATGAGGATCTTTATATCCTCTAGTTTAGTGCAGGACACAGTGTGTGTGTGTGTGTAAGATATATAGAGTACACCACAATTCTCAAAAGTAAATAAACAAATCACTTAAAAGAAACAGATAAGTGTTTATAAAGCTATAGTGATTAGCAATGCAGCTCTGGACTCATTGGATTTTTCAGAAATGCTTCTGAGTCCTTTTCTGGTTTTTCTGTTGAAAAACATAGTATCGTAGTCTAGCTTGTGTTCTATAGGAGTGAAGATGTTCTCTTGACTTCAGTTCCTCCAGTAGTGTAGGATTGCATGTGTTGGAACTTCTTTAAGGATCTTTCAATGTCTTCTTCACAGTTGTGCTCAGGATTGTTAATTGGTTCAGTACAGAGCACTTCACATGTGTTGTGTAATGTATATCAAGGAGAATTTTTATTTTTACTGCAGATGAGACTTCTTTTTATTCCATAAGCATCGAAAATAGGAATGAATCCCTTTCCATAAGTACGAGGTACGTTTTCCTGACATGCCAATAACTATCATTAAATAACATTAATTTCATTAAAAACATCATATATGACCGTTAGCATTATTTAATTAATATGGACAAAAAGATAAGAAACGGTGTCATAATGATTATGTAAACGGTGTCTTCTTCATGGTATGGTCTTCACGGTATGTGGTTCAGAGGGTCTTCATGTCATAGTGTCTAACTCATGGTGTCTGAGTCACTGTTTGTCCTTCACGGTGTCTTGGTCACAGTGTGTCCTTCACGGTGTCTTGGTCACGGTGTGTCGTTCATGGTGTCTTGGTCACAGTGTGTCCTTCACGGTGTCTGGGTCACGGTGTGTCCTTCACGGTGTCTGTCTGACTATGACTGTGTCTTGCACACAGTCTGTCTTACAGTTTCAAATAACTTGGTGTCTCCATACATGGACTAATATATGTATTTATACATAAATAGTAATATGCAGAATATGGATTTAGCTTAATTATTAGAGAGTAAGAGAAGTTAAAACATAAATATAAAGGCTTCATAATATAAGTGAGATTTGTGATCATGCATAAGACTTGTAAATAATAATGAGAGTACTTAACATCAATAAGATTTGCTATCATTAAAACATGATGTGTAGTTATTTTTGAGATGTGAGATCATTAGCAAGATGTGCAATTATTATTGAGATTATTTAACAGTAATAGGATTTGTGATCATTAAAACATGATTAATACATGAGGAGTCCAACAATATCCCCCTGTTTGATGATCACAAATCATGTATAGGTAAAACATAAAAGAGATGCAACATTATAGAATATAACATATTCGACAATTAGAATACTAATACATGGACTTTTACTTGGTCTTTTTCTCCCCCTTTTGGGATTATCAAAAAGTAGATAATGTGAATTTAAACACAGCATTTTTCATTTAGATGGTTAAGAATAAAAAATACAGGGGAAATACAAATAGTAAACAACAAAAGACATCCCATCAAAAAGAAAATAGTCCATAGAGTCTTCAGGGACTGACCTTTTCCTTGCCTTTATCAGCAGCAGAAGATAGGGCTGATGTAGAAGAAGGCATAGATGTGGTAGATAGAGAGGGTAAGGGTAGACCATAAAAAACGGATGGAGCCAATGTAGGAGCAGTAGAAGATCTAGTCTATGGTTTGTCAAGAATGTCTGGCCGGATTTGAGAAGAGCTTGGCTGACTGACATGGCAGTTGAGGCGAGGGCAGGTAGACAAAGTCTAAGGGGTGCAGTAGCTGGACCAACAATAGCAGTACTCTGCGCATGAAGATATGGCTTCAAAATATTGATGAAATCAGTAATGATTTCTCCACCATATTTCATAGAATTTTCAAAATCATCCTTATTCTCCATGAATTTGTCCAACAATATGGTGAACTCTGTAAGCTTCTGAACTTGAGCTTGAAAAGCCTGAGTCACCGGAGGGATTTTTAGGTTTTCAACAATATACTTAAAGTGATTTGTCATATCACTTTTAGAAAAAATCCGGGTAAGATAAAAATCTATCTTCTTGGAGATCTCTTGTTGAGCATCATTATCTATCTTGGAATGGATCTGGACAAGTTCAAGTTCTCTATAACTATTCTTCATAACTTCAGCCAGAGGATACAGATCTAAACCACTAAAAACATTCTGAAGTTCTTCCTTTATTAAGGATCTAAACATAAGAGAATCCAAAGACAGTGTGGAGGTCTGACCAGAGGGAGAAGAATCCTTGATAGCTTCAGTTAGAACATTGATCTGTTTTAAAACATTCTACAGACATCCATTGTACTCATCTGTGATATTATTCAGATTTCTATAAGCTCCCTCATGCGTTCCAGCTTTTGTGTGTGTCTTTTTCCTATCTTCTCATCAAAAGACAGTATATATGGATGCACATGAGACACTATCTCTCTAGAAAGGGTGGAATCAGTTGGTTCAGGAGAAACAACAACAGGTCCATGGGCAGAAACAGGAGTAGGCATAGGCTCTGAACTTAAATATAGTTCTGATTGTAGGTTTTCCACCAAACCTTTCAAATTTGCAACATCAGCACTAAGAAACCTATTTTCAACCCTGACATCCTGAATCTCATGGATCATCCTTGGTTGAATATGCAATATAATGTTTTCTAGCAGGATTGAGGCATCCTCTTGACTTAACTGAGTCACATGACGAGGTTGAGTGGATAAAATCTTCTCAACACCAGCCAAGATAGTCTCTCCAAAGACTTTCAAATCATCCTTAGTTACAAAAGAGTGTTGCTCGGGTTAGAGTGTAGGTAAAGGTAGTGGAACAGGTTCTTGTGCAGATTCTGGTTACGATTTAGAGTCATCTTCAGACTCAGATTCTGATTCTGATTAAGGCTCTGGTTTTGATTCTGGTTCTGGATCTGGTTCTCGATGAGCTACAGACTTCAGTTGAAACAAAGAAGAGAGATCTATACCAGTTTCAGTCACTTACTGTGACTCACTCATATCCTAAAAACTTTGAAATGCATATTGAGTGTACACAAAATATGTGACAGTAGGTTGAGATGTTATATCATGTCTATATTCTATAATCTCATGGTTTTAAGGTTCCTCCCCCTCAAAATGTGGTTCCAATTTAGATTCTTGAGGCTCAAGAATTGGGTCATGATCCATAGGATCATCTCTAATATCTTAACAAACTCTTGCCTTGCCAACTGAATGGAAATTTCCATCCTCTCTTAAGCAGAGGGTATGTACTAGGGAACCAATTATTCCACTGGTTGTGCTTCCAGACTCACTTCTTTATTAACATGGAGATCCTCTTCAACAGGATCTGTCTCTACCATTTCTTTCTTATCTAAATTAGGAAAAACAAATTTTCTTGCAGCCGTAGGATGAGTTTATGGATTGACATCCTCCCTAGAAGCAAGAGATTCCTTTTCTCTAAAACCAACATCAAATTCCTCTCCTGAAGGCATTTCAATAGGAACATTAGCAGGGACAACAATCCATCCATTCTCAGTAGAAGATGCTTCCTCTTGAGGCATTTTAACCTCTTCTATAGGTGGTACTTCAGCTACCACTTCATTTTCTTCTTCTTCTTCTTCTTCTGACTACTCAGCCACTTCATCTGCTTCCAAACCAGGATTAGCTAGGTTCTTAGGTCTTCTTGGATAATCAAAAAGATTAAACTTCTTATAAAGTTGATCATTATCCTCAACCCACAACTTCTTCCAGGGGTTCCAACTAATTTTCATCCTTTTGATGATAGGCTTGGATAAGCAGAAATCAAAGTCCTCTAGCTTTTCTTCATTCGGTCCAACCATTCACTTGGAAACTAGCATGGCTAAAATCATCATTGTGTAAAACAAGGAGGTGGATTTGGATGTGACTCTAATCAGCTCACAGATATGGTTAATAACATAGTTTCATAGGTTGATCTTATGGAAATTCTACAACAGATGAATCAGGAACACATCCTGATACTTCATCACAAAAAAAATCTAATTTTCTTGGACTAATCAAATTTGGAACAAACCTGAATAGTAATCTAGTTTCTCCATATAGCTCTAAAACTATAGACCTTTTCTTGGTTCCATTAACAGTTAAGTTTTCCAAGGAATTTTCCAGATCAGATATGTCAGATGATGGAGGAGGGTCTCTATGGTAATCCTAAAAACCTCATTCATGAGGAATCCTTAGGCATGCAGCCCACAGCCTCGAAGAGAAATAACACTTCTGACCATTGATCTAGATGGTTACCATAAAGCATTCTACAAAATCAAAAGAAAAGATCACAAATTGGTGGAATTGAGATACCAATATTGGGTAAATCGGTCTATCTTTTCTAGAATACCATTCAAACCATCCTTGTTCTCTTATGATTTTCAGGACCATCGGCTAACTAGAAAGAAGCCACTCAGGGAAAATATCTTTTTTAGGAACTACTATATGGTTAAAAAGGTTTGTATTCAGGGTTCCTTTAGGTGCTATCCTCGGTATATTCTTCTATTTCTTAGAGCGGTGCTTCTCAGACGAGGGTGAAGACGGACGCTTCATCCTAGGCATCCACTGAAGGATCAGGCGAAGGAGGAGAAGGTTTTCAAGAATGAGAAGATTCGGGAGAATGTTCAGGTAAGCAATCAAATGAAGCCCTTAAGTTTTATCATTTTGGAATGTTAAACATTATAAAATCAAAGACTCGGGAAATCAAATAGTGTTTAAATAAAAATTACCGCGATACGGGTTAAAATAAGAGTTTAAATAATCTTCACGGTGATACCATGAGTAGGAGTTATGGTGTGATGAAAAACAGTCATCACTGTGAGACAGTGACCATTCTATGCACTCATGGTGAGACAGTGACCATTCTGAGTAGTCACGGTGAGAAAATAATTGTATTGATCTGTCACGGTGAGACAGTGAGGTGACAGATCGTGAGTACAAGGTGTTAAACTGTGAGACCGTAAGCATGAAACAATTACTTGGAAACAGTGATCATGAAACCGAAAATTAAAATATAGTAAAATATTAAACATTAAGATCAATAAGATATCTATTTATGATTAATCATACCAAGATCATGTATGATGTAGTCTAATATTTCAGAATTTAATTGTTTAGTTAATATATCAGCATGTTGATATTCAGTACTAATGAATTCCAAAGTGATATCACCTTTTCGATAATGATCCCTTAAAAAGTGATGTCTGACATCAATATGTTTTTTCCTAGAATGTGAAACAAGTTTTTTAGAAATGTTAATAGCACTTTTGTTGTCACAATTTATATGGACATGTCTGAATTGATATCTATAGTCTAGTAATGTGTGATTCATCCACAAAATTTGTGCACAGCAACATCTAGCTACTATGTATTCAGCTGTTGGAGTAGGTAATGCAACAAAATTTTGTTTCTTACTACACCAGAAACTAGTGACTTGCCTGAATGGTGACATGTTCCAGAAGAGCATTTTCTATCTAACTTACATCCAGCAAAATCAGCATCAGAATAACTAACTAGTTCAAATGATTGTTCCTTTTGGATAGAACATTCCTAAATTGGGAGTTTGCTTGAGGTATTTGAAAATTCTCTTCACAGCATTTAGATGTGACTCTTTAGGGTTTTCTTTAAAATGAGCACACATACATACACTAAACATAATATCAAGATGACTAGCAGTCAAGTAGAGTAGGCTTCCAATCATTCCTCAATAAGTGGTTTGATCAACAGATTTACCATCTTCATCATGATCCAACATACATGTGGAATTCATGGGAGTGTCACTACTTTTTGTGCTATCCAATCCAAAATGTTTTAAAATATATCTAGTATATTTACTTTGAGTTTAAATAATTCCATCATCATTTTGAATAATTTGAAATCCATTGAAAAATTTGAGTTCTCCCATTAAACTCATCTCAAATTCATTTTACATCATTTTAGAAAAATCAGTACATACAGAATTTCTAGAAGACCCTAAAATAATATCATCTACATAAATTTTTACAACTAAAACATCATTAGATATATGTTTTATAAAAACAGTAGGATCAACTATACCTTTTGTAAAACCTTTAGATATTAGAAAAGTACTAAATCTATCATACCAAGCTCTTGGAGCTTGTTTTAAACCATATAAATATTTTTGATAATTTGAAAATATGATTAGGAAAATGAGGGTTTGAAAATCCAGGTGGTTGTTCAACAAAAACATCCTCAGAAATATAACCATTTAAGAATGCACTCTTGACATCCATTTGATATAGTTTGAAATTTAGATGTGCTACATAAGCAAGTAGAATTCTAATGGCTTCTAATCATGCTACAGGTGAAAAAGTCTCCTCATAGTCAATTCCTTATTCTTGACTGTGGCCTTGTGAAACTAACCTTGCTTTGTTTCTAACTATAATTCCAAATTCATCTAATTTATTTCTAAACACCCATTTAGTTCCTATGGTGAAGTTGTCCTTTGGTCTTTCAACAAGTTTCAGAACTTTATTTATTTCAAATTGATTGAGTTCTTCTTGCATAGAAATTACCCAAAATTCATTATTAATTGAATCATAAATGTTCATAGGTTCAAGCTATGACAAGAAGGCTTGATGTTCAACCTGATTTCTAAGAGAAGCTGTAGTCTGTGTCCCTCTATCCAGATTTCCGTCAATAGCATCTAAAGGATGATTCTTTATAAATCTAGTTGATCTTGTAATGGTAGGACTAGAAATTCCTTGTTCATTTATGGGTTCGGGTTCATTAGGAGAATATTCAAAAATATTTCTAGAACATGTTGTCTTTACAGCAGGTTCATTGATTTTGTCATTAAGGTCCAGAACAGATAAATATTTTTCAATATTTTCAAGAGAGGTTTTAGACTCATGTGGATCAGTTTCATAAAATTTGATGCGAACAGATTCTTCCACACACTTGGTTCTCTTATTGAAAACTCTATAGGATTTTCTGGTTATAGAATATCCAAAAAATATTCCTTCATCACTCATAGATTCAAACTTGTCCAGATTATCCTTTGAATTGAGAATAAAGACTTTGCAACCAAATACTCTAATGTAACTAACTTTCTGTTTTCTATTGTTCCATAGTTCATAAAGGGTCTTCTTGAGAACATGTCTGACAAAGACTCTATTTATGATATAACAAGCTGTATTCACAGCCTCACCCCAAAAATAAACAGGATGTTCATATTCATTAAGCATAGTTATAGAAATGTTTTACAGAGTTCTATTCCTTCTTTCTACTACACCATTCTGCTGGGGTGTCCTAGGAGTAGAAAAGTTATGACTATAGCCATTGTGTGAGAAATAAGATTCAAAGTCTTGATTTTAAAACTCACGACCATGATCACTTCTTAGAGTTTTAATCCTAATTCCACTAAGGTTTTCTACAGATTTGGAGTATTTAATAAAGTAAGAACAAGCATCACTTTTGTGAGCTAAGAAGTATACCCAAGTATATCTAGAAAATTCATCTACTAAGACAAAGGCATAGTGCTTCCCATTTAAGCTAGAAACTCAAGATGGTACAAACAGATCCATGTGAACCAACTCGAGAGGTTGAGAAGTTAGACTTCATTCCTTGATTTGAAAGATATTTTTTGTAGCTTTCCCTTTTGACAAGGATTATAAACATTGTTATTTGGAAACTCAAGTTTGGGTAAGTCTCTAACTAAGTTCTTCCTAGTCATTTTTCTAAGTGAGTGCATATTGTAGTGTCCTAATCTCCAATGCCATAACCAAGACTCTTTATGAAAATCATTTAGACAAATAACAATTTGCTTATCTAGAGAATTCAGATCAACAACATAAATATTCTCATTTATCAAAGAAGAGAATACAAAAACATTTTTAGAATTAAAAATGTTACAGGAATCATTTTCAAATATGACACTAAAACCATCATCACACAATTGTGAAATACTTGACATATTATATTTAAGTCCATCAACAAATAAAACATTAGAAATTAAAACAGAATTAGTGTTACCAATTTGGCATAGGCCGATGATCTTTCCATTATAATTATCACCAAAGGTGACATAGCCTCCATCAACCTTTATTAAACTCTTGAAGCATGATTAGACCCCATATATATTTCTTGAACATCCATTGTCCAAATACCATGTCTTCTTGTGGGAAATCTTTAAGAAGGTTTCCTACAAAACAGATTTAGATAGAATATGATTTTGGTACCCCAGATCTTCTTGGGTCCAGACAGGTTAGAAATCAATGATTTTGTACCCAAATTTGTCTTATGGGTCTCATATAATTTTCAGAATCAAAATATTTTGAGAGAAACTGTATTTGATTTATAACTATGTGAATAACTAGTTGAAGCATATTAATGTCAGAAATAGAACTAGAATTATTCTGTCCAGATTTAGGAATAAATATATTCTTAGTAATCTATCTCTATCCAGGTTTGTAGGCTATTCCAGTATTGTATTTAGGTTCCACTTCCTTTCCTAGAATTTGAGTTAGTGTATCATTTCCATTTGTGAATTTTTTTAGGTCCTTTCTAAGTTTCTCATTAGACAATTTTAGTTCTGTGTTTTTATTTAACAGTTGAGAATTTTTCTATTTCTCAATAGTATGTCTAGTTTTAACAGTTGTAGTGACAGCATGTTGTTTCTTCAATGATTTTTAATTATCCCTATGTTTATTTCATGTCTCTTCCAGCATATTACAGTAATCAAATAATTCCTCACTAGTCATGTATTCAGAATCCGAATCAATTTAGTTCCAGAATAATAGGAATTTAAAGCAGGAGTATCTAAGGTTACCTCAGATGTGTTTTTCATGAAACACATGTTGGCACGTTTCTTTTCAGAATCATACATTTCAGATTCACTTGTGCTGTCTTCAAAAGAACTCATGGTAGCCTTCATAGCGTTCATGTACTTCCTGTCCTTGTAATCATATTTCTTATTCAATTTTAGCTTTGGACAGTATGCTTTAATGTGTCATTTTCTTTTTCTCTCGTAGTAAACAACATCATCACTTTTATCTGGCTTTTTAGTCCTTCTTCCAATGGCCCTTTTTGTCATACGTTCCATTGTAACATTATTTTCTGAAAAATTTCTTTTTCCTATAAAATTTCATAAACCTTCTGGCTATTTGAGCCATTTCAGCATCACTATCATAGTCGGATCATTCACCTGTTGAACTGTCAGTTTGTATTTCAGATTTTTCTTTTTCATTTCTCTTTGAAGAAGTAGTCTTGAAATCCAATGATTTCCTTTTTGGTTCATCATCTTCCTCTTTATTCACCTTGAGTCCTTCCTCATACATCATATGCTTACCAATCATCTCTTTGACAGGTAGAGCTCCAATGTCACATGACTCTCTGATTGAAATAGATGTGCCTCTCCATCGGTCTGGATGACACCTCAATATCCTCATAATTTGTTCCTTTGTTGGAACATCCTTTCCAAGTGAATTCATTGTATTGACTATCTCATTGAACCTGAGATACATATCAGAAATGGGTTTATCAGTTTTCATTTTTAAATTTTCATATTTAATACTATATGTATTTAGTCTCATTTCTTTAACATTGGTTGTTCCCTTATGAGAAACACCCAAAGTATCCCATATATAAAAATCAGTTTCGTAAGAAGATACTCTGTTAAATTTCTCATCTCCTAATGCATAATAAAAAATATTCATAGCTTTACAGTTATTATTGTAAGCAGTATTTGTAAGTTCATTCCAAGTTGTTCTTTCGGTTTCTAGAATTTTATACTTAGACTCTATAGCAGTCCAAATATAAAAACCCAAACTTTCCAAATGAATTTTCATCTTAAGCTTCCACTGGGAATATTTTGTACCATTGAAGAAAGGAGGTCTGTTAGTAGCAGCACCCTCTAGTCTATTGTCCATATATATATTTTATAAGGGAAATTTTAAAGAGCTAATATATAGAACTAATATAAATTTAAGATCTTTAAAGATCCAACTAAAATCACAGTTAAAAAACAGAGTAATTAAAAAATCCTAAAACAAAAACAACATCTGATACGAATTGTTTGTCGGAGTGGATACTCAAGAGGTGGGTGGGTGAATTGAGTTCCAATTAAAATTTCTGTTAAAATATTTTCTATTAAAATCCCCCAATTTATAAAACAAGTTAAACTATAGTGAATTTATACAGATTGTAAATGTTTACTTAGAATCTAAAACATTGATTAGTTCTCAGTTAATTTAACCACAAGATTAAACTAACTTTTTCAAACTAACCTACTGATTTACAATAAGTGTAAACACTTGCTAATTTAACAATCAAAGTAACTTTAAAATGGTTTTGTATTTTAAAGTAACAACGGCGGAATATAAATGATATATGTACTATTCTTTATATATAAACCAAAGATGCACAACAGATATAACAAGAGGTTCAGTCTCAACTCGAGGCTTAGTCCTCTCAAATTTATATAAATTTGATTCACACCCTGGATTGGGGTTAACAACAGTTTAAAAAACTGTCTAGGCCACACTAGGACCTCTACCATAGTTCTTCGTGGGAAACAAAACAAAGACTAGGCCACATAAGGACTTATTCCACAGTTGTCGTGGGTAAACACTATCACAAAACTAGGCAAGGCCAGTGGCACCCCTTTATCAGCACTAATGAAAAAGCGCTGATAAGGGGGGGGGGGCTTTATCAGTGCTCAAAAAAGTGCTGATAAAGGGTGCATTTATCAGCCCTAAAAACGATGATAAAAGTACCCCTTTATCAGTGCTTTTTTTAGCTCTGATAAAGGGACCACCTTTATCAGTGCTTGTTAGTAGCACTGATAAGGGGGGGGGGGCTTTATCAGCGCTTTTTTAAAAGCGTTCATAAAGGGTCAAATTCAATGAAAAATTTAAAAGAATATATTAATATATAAATATAGTTATATAGTTATATTGGTATAAATATAATATATAATTTTTAAATATATTTTAGATAAGTATAAATGTACATTTACAGTTAATATACTTAATATACAAGATATTTAGTGAAAATGGATTCTTAAAAAAATTAAAAAATATCTTTAATTAATAATTTGATAATTGTTATGGAGTAATAGTCATTTAATAACAATTTTAAGAATAAAAAAATTAAAAAAAAATTAAAAAAAGATCCAAAATATGTTGAAAACGCAACTCAAACTTCAAACGGCCATAAATTTTGATCCAGGTGTCTGTTTGAGCTCTACAACATATCAAATCGAAGCCTGTGACGAGATCTACGTCGTTGTGGCCTGGGGAGGCCCCAATAAAGCGTTTTTTGAGGCCAAAAGGGGCCTAGAAGGCCTCCAAAACTGAGTTTTTAGTGGGGGTACCCAGATTTTTTAACATTTTTTGGATTTTCAACCTCATTTAAGGGGGTATTATTGAATTTTTTTCGTGGGGACTGAATTTATTCCAAGGTATTACATTCATATTGATATTATGTTCTTGAAATTTTATCGTTTTTTATAATGCACTGCTATTTATAATCAAATATATAACAATATATACATATTTTTATATATTAACACCTAAAAATTAAATTTTATAAATAAATAATTAAACATATTTACAAATAAAATATACTAGATTTATCTAAATAATAACTAATATTTATTTTATTTAAAATACCAATATATGAATATTTATATAACTACTATATATTAATATAACTATATATATATATATATATTAATATAACTATATATATATTAATATAACTATATATATTAATATAAATATATATTATTGTACGAATAAATATAACGATATATATATATATATAAATAAATAAATATATCATGAATAAGATAACAAATCGATATATGGTAGTGGAAAAGGCTTTAGGTGACCGTGGTGGAGGTCCCGAGATTAAATCTGGGTGGAGGCAAGGGCTAGCGTGCACGGTGGATTTAAAAGGGCTAGCACTGATAAAGGGTGTAGGCGGTGCGGGAGGGTGCTGGATGTGTGGGAAAGTGATGATAAAGGGGGCCTCTAGCGCTGTAAAAATCCCCCCCCACCCCCATGGGATTGGAAGTATTTTTTTTTAATTTTTTTTGTCAGCGCTAAAAAAAAAGAGCTGATAAAAGGGGTCTTTATCAGCGCTTTTTGGAGCGCTGATAAAGGGGACCCCCCCCCCTTATCTTAGCTGACAATATCAGTGCTTTTTCTAGTGCTGTTAATGGCCATTTTTAGCAATGATAAAATCCATATTTGTAGTAGTGAAACAAGATTTACAAGTTTTGGAATGAGGATCTTGATATCCTACAGTTTAGTGCAGGAGACAGTGTGTGTGTGTAAGATAGACATAGTACACCACACTGCTCGAATGTAAATAAACAAATAACATTGAGAGAATAGATAAGAGTTTTGAAAGATCTAGTGATTAGTCATGTTTCTCTGGACTCGTTGGATTCCGTAGAAATGATACTGAGTCCTTTTCTGGTTTTTCTATTGAAAAATAGTGTGTCGTTGTCTAGCTTGTGTTCGACATGAGTGAAGATGTTCTATTGACTTCAGTTCCTCCAGTAGTGTTGGATTTCATGTTTTGTAACTTCTTTGAAGATCATTCAATGTCTTCTTCACAGTTTTGCTCAGTATTGTTCTTCGGTTCAGTACAGAGCACTTCGCATGTGTTGTGTAATGTATATCGAGGGGACTTCTTCTTTTTACTGCATTTGAGAATTCTTTTTATTCCATGATCACCGAAAATAGGAATGAATCCCTTTCCATAATTATGAGGTACGGTTTCATGACATGCCAACAAATATCATTAAATAACATTAATTGAATTAAAAACATCAAATATGACCGTTAGAATTATTTCATTACTATTGACAAAAAGTTAAGAAATGGTGTCACATTGATTATATAAATGGTGTCTTCTTCACTGTATTGTCTTCACGGTATGTGGTTCACGATTTCTCCATGTCACAGTGTCTAGATCATGGTGTCTGAGTCATGGTTTGTCCTTCACGGTGTCTGGGTCACGGTGTGTCCTTCACGGTGTCTAGGTCACGGTGTGTCCTTCACGGTGTCTGGGTCACGGTGTGTTTCTCACGGTGTTTGTCTGAATGTGACTATTTCTTGCACAGAGTCTGCCTTATTATTTAAAACATCACGGTGCCTCTATACTTGGACCAATATCCGTATTTAGAATTAAATATTAATATGAAGAATATGGATTAAACATAATAATTAGAGAGTAACAGAAGTTATAACATAAATATAAAGGCTTGATAATATAAGTGAGATATGTGATCATGCATAAGACTGGTAAATAATAAATAGAGTAATTAACATCAATAACATTTTAAATCATTAAAACATGATGTGTAGTAATTATTGAGATGTGAGATCATTAGCAATATGTGCAATTATGATGGAGATTAATTAACAGTAATAGGATTTGTGAAAATTAAAACATGATTAATACATGTGGAGTCCAACAAGAAGAAAATATAACAAAATTTGGAAAAAAAATTTATATGACCACATTTTTTATAAGCATTTTATGTGGTTCTATTTCATAAAAATGATATTTCAATTCTTCTTTCAATTAATTTAGAAATCTTAACAATATCAATCTCAGGAATATGATTCATCATCCTCTTAATAATGACATGTGCAATCAAATTCATGGGGATCGATACATATCAATGTTTGATAATTGACCTGAATACCATCAACTAATAGTAAAAAGTGGTAATATACCTACTAAAATATTCATCATATGATATGGACACAACAAACTCGTAGTTAATCCTTTTAAAATATGAAATTCATTAAATTTAACAATATATTTGATGTATAGTGGCTTTATAGATTACCAAGTTATATTATAAATAGTATTTAGTGATGATATTATCATATGTTTGAAGAGTATTGATGAATTTGAGGATAATTTATGGATTTTATTATAGAACATAATAATGGGGTTGGTATTTTACAAATTTTTTACATCTAAATTTTGTTGGTACAATGTATCATTTTTTTGGTTATGCAATCACAAGAGATGGTGTATCTATTTATATATTAAATATAGTGGCAATTAGAAAGTGTCTCAAACCTACTATTGGAACTAACACCAACTATTCTCATATATTAGATGCATACTATTTACATTTCGAGTTATATATCTTGATTGAATAATAAAAAAAATTGTTAACCTAGAAGTGATAAAAATTTTGGTACATAGTTGACTGAAAAATAATTACAAATATCATTAGAAGTGGGTTTTTACCACACATGTAATCACAAAAAAATGCAATAAATATGGGTTTGTGAAATATAATGAAATTTTAAATATGGTTTTCAATAGTCTTTTCATGAAAAATGATAAGGTGATATGTTTTTCATAATGTTGATTAATGTTCCATGGGAAAAATTACCTAGTCCCTAATCTATAGTTAACAATTGTAAGAAATTCATTAAATATTTAGAGGAAAAATAATTATGTTTAAAAGTGTAATATATATATATATACTAATATGAAGATATTTATGTATATGTTTTCTTTGAAAGAGTTTATCTTGTGGAAGATGAGAAGGATATAGATTAATATGGATTATGATTTCCAAACATATTACCAACCTATGAAGTAAAACAGTGTGGATGATTTTATAAGAAGAAAATTTCATGAAACCATATGCACAATATGGATTTAAAGATACCTAATATTCATGGACATGCAATGTATTGACACATAAATCGAAAGAGGAAATACGAAATATGACATTTTTAAAAGATTATTCAACCTTCAATCCATGTTAATAATGTGGAATATAAGGATGATATAATGATAAAAAATATAGTATGAAATTTTTTGTATTTGAAACATAACTAAATTAAAGTGATAATATTTGGAACATGAATGTTAATCCCAACCATTATATATACAAAGAATGATATTTTATTTAAAGCACCAAGATCATCATTATCAAATTATTCTGGTAAAATAAAGCATACTGATCTCTAAGAAAACATCTAATGGGATAAAACAATGTTGTATATTGTGTGTACTATAACTCATAATTCTAATTTGATAACAAATTTAAGGATAAAAGATATAATTCCATTGGGATGATGAAAACATTATCCATGAACATATAGAAATGGGTGAATATCTTTATGGATTTGATATATGATTTTAAATATATCTAAGGAAAATAATTAGATTTTGGATGTGGTTGATCAGATTATAAATTTGGGAAAAATATTATTTGATAGGATTTATCACTCGATCAATATTCTATGAAATATATAATGGATATGTTAAAACTATAAGGAGTAAAAAATTTAGTTTTATTTTTTTGACATTTAAATACATCCATAATGTTCTACTGAAATAACTGTTAAAAATAAAAATTTATATAATAATATAATCCTTAAAATTTTATTCCATCACAAGAGGCTATTAATATAATTACTGAATATTAAAAAAAATATTTTCTAATTCATTATATAATTATCCAATAGATATTTGATGATAATCTAGAGTCGGATCTTCTATAGATAATTAGACATATGGATAAGTCGTCATTAACATGAAAACATCATACATATTTAAAATTATTTACATCTCTCCTAACACTCATAGATATTTTAAATGGTGTAATAAAAATTAGTAAAAATACATAAGTTAAAGGGTGATATGTATGTCCTAGTAATAGAATAACAACAGAAATAATGTGTATTATGAGTTTATTTCCAACGATATATGGATGGGCCATACCGATGTGTAATTACTTCCCCATATTCTGATTTACAAAGATGGGTTGCCTCCCATTCCATAGTTGGTGATGTTGGATCCTTGATTGAAATAGAATGATGTAAGTCTGTTCCACCTTCCATAAATTTATCCATGAACCACATTTTTAGTTCATATCTACCACATAGTCTATAGTAATGTTAGTAAAAAACATTCTCATTTCAATCCCATTATGGAAATTAGTTTATTACACTCCTTTTGTCTCAAGGGTGCATAAAAATTAGTATAAGTAGGTGGTAATTTTTAGCTTCCCTAAAAATATTTTAACATTGACAATGTTGAGAATCTATAGAGTCTTTCCCTTTTTTGTTAGGGAATCTCATATATGTGGAATCTTAGGTCTATAAGTGAAGTCATCCTATATCATCCATGGGGTATTTGATGCCATATGCATAGGGAGTCTATGAATTTTCCCTAGGCGACCCACATTATTTTATGGGGATGATATTCTTGATATGGCCATAGGTTTAATATTTTTTTTATGAGTTGGTCATAGCTATAATCTATTTTGTGTAGAGGATGGTAAAGAGATTAATGTCTTATGGGTAATGGTTGGTCACATGTATTATTTATTGGGAGGATTGGTTGGTCTCGTGTTTAAAATCTTATGGGTATGTATGGGTCATAGGTTTATTGTCTTATGATTGTAGTTTGGATATAAGTTAAACATTTTTTAGGTATGGATCTTCCATTGTTTTATCATCTTTTTGGGGTGGGTTGTTTGTAAATTTAATATCTTGTGAGGAAGGTTTAGCCACACATTTAACATCATTGGGAACATGATGGTCATATGGTTGAAATATATTTCTAATAATTTGTAGTATGTTTAACATCATATAGGCATGGGTTGGCCACTGGTTTGATGTAGTGTGGGGAGGGGTTGGTCACTAGTTTACAATCATATAACTATTGGTTTATTGTAAGATTAACATATTGTAGAGATTGTTACGTGAGTTTAATTATGATCCCATGGTGAGGATGATAAAAATTGTGTTTATTGTCTTTCATGGGGAATACATTTATATTTTATGTTAATATTTGGATGTTGAGATAGAGCTTTACATAAATATCCCATGTTTTTCGGGATTGAATATCATGGAAGTTTAATATTTAACCAATTATGAAATAGGGATCAAAAACCACATTGTTCGACTCCATAATTCATGTTCATGTTATAGGACTAGTCCATGAATTTATACATAGTATGATAAGGCATCTTGCATCATGAAAGTTAATACTATAGGAAATGGTGGGGGGATTATGCATAAACGCTTCCCAGAATGAGAGCCACATTTTTTTGGCGTGAGAAGGATGGTGCAGGGCTTATATGAATGATCCTCCCTATATGAGGGTCACATATGATGGTTGGGACGGGTTTAATCCCAGAATTCCACAAACAGGGCATCAAGTGATTGTTACATACGGTAAGTTTAGAGTTTAAGGTAATTTGATGCGGAAATTATCATGTAGTTTAATTTCATAAAAACATGACACTAGGATAATTAGTAATATATCATTATGCTCAGTCATTATACATGGAAATACTATGGGAGACTCTTTACAGCAAGGGTATAAGAATCTATCTCTAGTCCTCTATATCAAGAATGGTGTGTAGTTTCCTATAATGATTCCACCTCTAGGGATTATACATCTACTACAAAATCACCTTTGGGTGGTGCATGGTGTAAAAAAATGTAGTGAAGTGGGAAAAATTGAGGTGAACATTATCCTACCAATGCTTATGACCAAGTGTCGACACAATTTTCTAGCCCATGATTAAGTAAAAGAATATGGACCTAAAGGGTTGCTAATACCCATCACATCTATGATAGAGGTCCATAGTAAGATGAATATAGTAGGTGAAGGGAACCTAAGAACTCTAATTGAAAAGCACTATGTTTGGTAGAAAGATGAAATGGGTTAGGGAGCTGGATGTTTTTGAACACAGCCATGTAGTTATGGACACAAATGGGGTTGTAAAAATCATCGGATCTATCACAAGACTACTTTTTGACCTTTGGTGGCATCAATTCACACTGCATCTAGAGTCACGCGAAACATTTGATTACGTGAAGGTAGATTCAATTACAAGAAACCCATTATAAATAATTGGATGTTTCAAAATTAAATATCAAGCCCAAGTTAGGCTAATTGGGTTCTATAAGATGGTATTTGCATCAGATATTTACAATTGTGAATCCATGGAATATTGGAGTCGCTAGATGTAGAAAAATTGTGTTTTTTGTTTGTGAGAGACAATGCATTGAATTTTGGTGGTCCATCATCAAATGTGTGTATGTGTGTGTGTGTGTGGGGGGGGGGGTATTCTATATTTATAGAAATGATTGGTGGATATTTAAATTTATCTATTCCTCAGTTGTTATAAGTTGATGAGTGCTACTAATGCCTTTTCTGTCAAGATTGTGTTATGCAAGGAAATGGTATAATGACGCATTTCTCACAAAATAATTTTCAACACAATTATTTAAGGATGATTGTATTGTATAAATATTTAATTATTTCTATTTCTATTATTGATTACTTTTTATATAGGTTTTGGAATATAGTCTCTTAAACATCACCATTATCATGAATGTCACATGAACATGAAATATAGAGTTCATTTCAAAAAAAAAAATAAGATGCATTAATTTACACCCTTGGATCATAAAAGAATCAATGGTTTTAGGTGAATCTATATATTGGATAAAAACGTTTCTTATAGGTTTGATATTCATTTTAGTTCCAAGAAATACCCCACTTTGAAATTGGAGCTCACGTGGTACTGAACAACTGAGTTCAAAGGAAAACATGATCATGTAGAAATAATTTAAACTGTATGGCCTAACTATGATATCATGTAATAAATCCTTTTTTCACATACATAACCCAGGGGTACCCATCATATAAAAAGGTAATGGTCGTCGCCTATATATCACATGACTTCCGTACATGATAATAACTATCTCATATGTGGAACTTCATATCATAAGTGAACTCCCATGCACTAACACGTGACACTCAATAATGTTGTTATTAAATGTCTAATATTTCATGATAAAGTCTTCATATTGTGTGAAAAAATCTGAATTTGTGAAACCGAACATTTTTTTCATGATGAATTATCAAATTTTTGTGACTCGGTGTTTTTGAAGTATTTTAACATCTTAGAAATGGAAAACTTTTCAGATCTTGTTGTCATTAATTCCATCAATAATATCTAAATAGAATTCATGGCTCAAAATCATTAAATTCCACATGATAAGTGTGTTTCCACTATGAATGGATAGATTCTATGATTACTTAGTGATGACCAAAGGGAGTATTTACAGAGTGAATGACATCAACATTACAATGCTGGACTCATGGTTAATGTGGATATCCTGATAATGGAATTATCCCACCATGGTTCGGGTTGACCCATTAGGATGAACATAAGCACAAGAATATTAGATCAATTTTAAATATGATTAAAGAGCATGAGGATAATTTTATCTACAATTTGGTTGGAAGGATGAGGAAAACAATGAGGTGTAACCATCAGGCATAGTGTTCCCTATCCATTAGAAAGCATCATTCAAACCAATATTTGGAACAACATCATAGTATTATCTATGAACTAAGATCTATGAGTCAATGGGTAATTTAAAATGATTGGACATGGGTTTATTGTGTATGATTAAACATTCATGATTACATGGATGATAATGGCTATTTACAGCTGTATGAAGTTGTGTGAAAATACCAATTTCACACATATCATCAATAGGATATACATACAATGCTATTTATGGTGGGCCCTAAACACCAAAACCTTCAACCTTTATCACATGATTGTGGGAATATTCAAATGGAATCTTCACAACATTGGTGGGATACTACTGATGAGGTTTCAATATGAAAAATTCAACTGAGTAGCCAGTAATTGGGGGGAATTAGGGGAAGAAAGTAATCAAAAATTTATTATATAAATTAAACCTGGTACTGATGAAGAAACGCTCCATCCACAATGAAATTTGGTTCATTATGTGATTGGGATTTTTTGAAAATGTGATATCTTGGAAAATTTTGATACATCCAAAGAAATTCCCAACAGCTTGATAGAGGTGAAGGCTATGGACCAACTAGATAATTACATAAGAAGTAATCTAAAATGAATGGGGTTATATTATTATGGAATGGAATATGTAAATCTGATTTAAGAAATTATTTTCCACCTCTATAACTTGTTGGCTTCAACCATTCCAGTATGCACACATGGGGTTGTTTCCAAAAATGTCAGTGATGGAAACGATATGGGAATATGGAATCTAGGTAAACATGGGAGTCCCGGTGCTAGGTCAGCTCTACATCCAACTAGTGCTTATCATGAGGGGTAAAAATCACAGATAGATCAGTGGCCCATTCCAGTTTATGTATATATGGATCATTTGGAACATTTTCAGGAATGAATTTACCTATTCCATCACCTCCCAACCATTACATTGTGGACTTTTCACCTCAATATCACTGGGGATTGACCAGTGAAATTCAATGTGGATGTAGTGGTGGATAAAATAAATTAACATGGGGGGTTTTAATTTTCATCCTTTATTAACCCCTTTCCAATAGATGATCGACTATTAATATGGGATAGTAGAGAAGATGGTGTATCTATAGGATTTGTTTTTAGAGGAGTGTTGTTCATAAGGATTGATGGAAACATATACTCTAATTAATAGACTCTCTTTTGGTTTTACTAGAAATTTAGATTCATCTCATGGCTATTGAATCGAGTGACCATAGAGGTTGATGAAGATACGCACACATGTATCCTTTTTCAGCTTAGGTGGATGTATATGGTTGATGGTACATATAATAGAAGGATTATTTCACCCAAAACCCTTTACATCAGACTCTACAAAAAATATATTGGTAATTTAGTGGAGACATACTTGGGGGGGGTATCTTGTGCAATTGGGTATGGAAGGAGAAAATAAAAAATGATCCAAAAGAGTATTTAGAAAAAATGAGGGACTCACATTGAAGTTCTCATAGAGTAATGGATGATCAAACTAATATCACAAAGGAATACCGGGAGATGGATGCACCTAACCCATTATAAGGTGTTGGTTTCCCACAAAAGTCTCCATAGCAGCAAGTAGAGATCTCCCATATAGGGGAGAACTGATCCGGTGAGGCCATGAGGGAGAAACAACACAACATTTTGTATCATTTTAATGAGGCCTACTACCTAAATCATTGGAATATGTGGGGGATGTTATAGGGGTCTTATTTTGTAGATTAGATATAGTGTAGGCATACCTATGATGGAATCGATCTTTCGAAGGATGGATTTTCAATTATCATACCATAAGGGAGATTCCTCGACTGGTTCATGTACATTGTAGGACATAAATTACATTACACAATAGTGTGGAGAGGGTGATTTTACCACTCCTTGAGTGAACATGATATTTGGTACTTGGCCTAAGGAGATGATTTTTTCCACATCACTGGCCCAACATGTGCAATCTCACAATATTGATACAAATGTTTCCAAGGATGTGGAGTCTTGGGGATCCCATGATCAATGAGTAATTCCCTAGGATACTGTGGTGGGGGGGGGGGTCACTCCTAAGTAATATGAATGGACTAACATATAGTTTTGTGAGGTAATTTCCTAGAACCAAAAAATTCCACATTACATCTCCTTAGTATCTCTAAAAAATAATCATGGAGCTCATGGAAACCATATGAGGAGGGTTATGGGACAATTAATGAGAGAGAAGAGATATCATTGACAGGCACCAGTGAATCTTTACTGGGGTCTTTTTATGAGACCTCAACAAAAGATACATCTATGGATGAAGATCTATGGTGCGTTCCTGATACATCTGACCTCTTAGTCATATATGGTGTGCCTCAACTTAGAATACTAGAAGAATCTTCCTATGTTGGTGGTGGATGCCTCACATGATTTGTGGTTTATATAGATCCTAGAATAATATAAAGCTGATGTTAAATGTCATAACAAACCCAATACTCTCATATAATTAATAATTATTAAAATAATCTCGAATTAATACTTTTTTTCTTCATAATACATTCAGACATGAGGCAATGGGATATTTGTAGATAGTTTTTGAGGTTACTACAAACACAAAAGGGTCAATAGTAGTGGAATTATTGTTTGAGTCCCATAACATGGATGTCAGTCAAGCCCTTGCCTCATGCATGACTCTTTTTTTATTTTTGGATGTTATGTTCTCCTTAACTACTATTATAGATTGAACTAACCATGGTTCTATTGTTTGAGAAATTTCATGATACAATTTTTCCATGATAATCGGGCATGTATAATGGAATATGGACACCTACTTCACTAGTCGATCAATTTTTTGAGGACCCGATCATTCAGGGTGTGACTACCTCATTCAAAAGAGTGAAACCCATTACAAGCATGTATATGTCTATGTTAAAGGATGATCTCAATTCTAGAAAATATTTTTCTTATAGTGATGAGTTAGACAGGTACTACCCTACCCTTGTTATAGAGCCTTTCCCATCCTAGAGGATTTCTAAAAAGTTACTTTTCGTTGTCATCTATGATGTTATCCGAATGTATGGGTGTTCACTAGAAATTTATATGGGTAAATATGGGTCACATTTTACCAAATAGAATTTTTTCATCTAATGTAGGTAACGAATAAATGTGATTAATTTTATATGTCGTGCCATATAGGAAGATCTAATAACCCGATGGGGTCCTTACACCACTGGCTGCTGAACCTGGGAATCAAAGGGGTGGATTTTCAAACTCATCAAAAACTATACCAAGACTCTATCACTTAGTTGGTTCACAGAAAAAATAAAGAGATCAATTTATCATTGCATAATATATAATAAAAAGGGAACATGACTCTATGGATAGCTGAATAGGAGCTGGCGTAGGAGAAAAAATTGCACAAAAGCACAAGACCATAATTAGTTCTTTATTAGAGGCCATCTATCATGTAATAGAGTGGTTGGTGTTTGCAATTTATAAACACATGGTGGAATAATCTTTAGCAGTTGAATACTGGGATGAGTCTAGGGAATCTAACATGAATGATGAAGACTCCGACCCTATTTTTGAGGATGTAGAAATTGCGATTATTAAGAAACAACATGGACAGGTGGCTAATCGGTAAAGTCCATTTGACTTGGAGTTCACAATCACTATGTTATATCCATAGAGATCCCTTAGTTTTTTCAAATTAAAGAGATTCTATGGCATATAGATGAACCATTTTAATAACTAATTCAATGTTATTTGATAAAAGTTTCTCAATGTGAATATCTCTTATTTTTATTACATTGCCACAAATAGAAAGATAATCAACTATAAACATATAATCCAATGTTATTCGTTCTTTGTGTGATAATAATGAGATAAAAATAAGATCATTTCTATATATGACCGTTCTAAGAAGGGTGGGTCAGAATGATTTATCCACCACCAGGTGAGTCATGACTAGAGAAGCCTTGGTTAGGGAATGAGACTCTACATGACGAACATTAATTCACAATTCAAACCTCTTCACCGGAATTATAATTCCAGAGGAATAAGATTCTAATTGAAAAAATGGGAGGGATGAGGGATATGAATTGAGATCCCAATAATATGTTTAATAGATGGGGTGGGGTGAAAATATGAGAGAGGGTGACTTCATTCCAAATTCATATTGTATTATCCACCTTCATATCACAATGGATGAGAAAAAATTAGGGTTGGTTGTTGATATTATTCAAAACACTAGGCCTGCAAAAAAGTCTTCTGGTGTTCATAGAAGCATTTTCCCATGATAGTATGCTTGAAAATGTTTCCAAACACCATTGATATTAAGGGGAAACTTTATGAAATTTAATATTATGGGGATATAGATTTAGGAATAGGAGATGTATTAGGATGATGTTAGGGGATGCCATGATAGAGTTCGACACTCCTAGGATTCTTCCACAATGGTTATGAGCACAATGGATAAGTGCATCAGTCTAAGATTCAGATTAATCATATAAGGGGAATGTTGTCTTGAATTACAATAGATTATCCATGAATATGAATGGTGTGGTAGGTGACTGTTACTGAAGTGGGAACATGAATTCTCATGTTATTTCCTAAGAGGATTTGTAGTTTTCAATCATGCAATGAGGATAGGGGGTGTAGAGTATAATATCTTTATGTAAGAACCATTAACAGATAAATTAATTTCATAATATTAGTACATGAATGATTTAGTTTATGGTTATATAACATTAACCATGAGTCTGAATTGTTTTACTTCATTTTATCAAGATATGTGTAGAAATGATTAATGTGTTGTGACTAAGACATATACAATGACATTAATGGGGAATTTTTTATGGTTAGAATTTGATAAAGTAGTGTTTCTAGTTATAAATATTTAATTTTTCTATGGATCATGGTGTGTCTCTCATGTTTTTACCTTATTATTTACAACCTCATTTTTTCCAAATTGAAAGGGTGGCCTTGAGGGTGAAATTTTGACTCTTACTCTAATCAAATGTATGGGTTTTTAATGTAAAATATGTTTATGAATCTTGAGTTGGGTAGTTTAATGTTAATACAAGAAAAAATATAATGTAGAATGTATATTAAGCTGGTAATTCTTGAACCAGGTGGTCATACACCACAAGTATTAGAATGGTGTGAGGGGGTTGATAACCAATGGGAAAAAGGATAAGGATTCACTACACTATACTAAGAAATTCCGTAGCCAGTGATTGGTATAGGAATAGAAGGAATACTATTAATAAATTTGTCTTTAACTAATTTGTAAATCATGAATGTACTAACAAAATGGTTTAGTTGTCAAAAAATATCCCATGGGTTGGGAATCAAGCCACAAGTATTTTTGAGAGTATATGTCGTGGGATGAAAATGTAAAAATGATAAAATCCTATCATGTATGCATAAGGTCAGAGGAGGGTCCATTAGTTTTCCGTATAACTAGATTTAGGTAGATTAAAAATAAAAATGGGGTTCAATGGTGGTAAATGAGATGAATGTTAAGTTAGTAAAACATGGAATAAATGATTATACATATTAATATCACCTTTCTTTGACCAGGGGGGAAGTGGTGTCATGGGGTTGCTCATGTGACACTGAATGGAAGTATAAGCCGACATGAATAAAGAGATAAAAGGTGGCCCAATGTTATAATAAAAACTAACGAGATAACGTTCACATAGTTTATAGTCAGGATTCATCAACTTGGGAACATAGGTTAATGTCATAGAGTTTGAAACAGAATCTATGGAACTCTATATAATGGATGCATTTCTGTCTCAAAAATGCTTTGGGAAATCCCCCACCCCACTCCACTCCCATTCCCACGTTATCTACTCCTAGTGTCATAAATAAGGCGGGACATGAAATTCTAATTATCATAAGGGGATCAAAATAAGGTGAAAAATAATATGTGTTAGGAATGCCCTAGTAAAACTAACATACATAGTAAAATTACATAAGTATAAGAGAGTATGAGAAATATGATGTGGAAGTTCCTACTAGAGAAAAGGAAATAGGAGATGATGAAAAATCATGATTTTGATGACCTATAACAAGGAAATGAGTGACTGAAGGAAAGTGACTACTACTAACCATGTTTGATACATAGGTTCCATTGCAATGACTCAAAATGAAGGGACACACTAGTGTAGAGAATGTTATTTACGTCGGTTATTTTTCATTTTTTACATCGGGTTTTAGCCGACGTTAATACGGAAGACGTTATAATTAATGTTTTTACGTCTATTATTTAAAAACCGACATCACATACATAACATCGCAGTGTTTATCACGTCGGTTAATTAATATCCAACGTGAAAAAACCCGGGGGGAGGGGGTTATAACGTCGGTTATTATATAACCGTCATGATAAACCAGTGGGGATTTATCACGTGGGTTATACAATAACCGAATTCATAAACACGTGCGGGTGAGTTTCTCCTTTCGGTTATTTAATAACCGGCGTGATAAACTCATGGGCTATGGTTTATCACGTCGGTTATTAAATAACCAACCTGCTAAACCAATATTGGGAGGGGTTTATCATATCAGTTAATTAATAAACGACGTGATAAAAGGCCTCAGAAATGGTTTATAACGTCGTTTATTAAATAATCGACGTGTTAAATGTTGGGTCGGAAGAATGGCAGGAATGATGGCAAGATGGGGGTGAATTGCCTTTTAAAAAAAGAAAAACAAATTAAAAATCAAAGTAAAGTGCAGCGGAAATAAAGAGGCAAGACACGCAAATTGATAACGGAGTTCGGCCAAAAACCCGGCCTACGTCTCCGCTCCCAACTCAACCGTTGAGAGATTCCTACCGCTTGCTTTTCAATGGTTTTAGCAAGAAACCCACTAGGCTTTGAGGTAGCACTAGGACCTATTACAGCTTGCTTTTATTGGTTTAGCAAGAACCCAATGCTTTTAATGGTTAAGCAATAACCCACTAGTCTTTTTACGGGTGAAGACTAGCTCACCGATCTCAAGCCTTTTACAAGGTAAGGCTTGACAACCTCTTCACACCTTAGTGGTGGTGTGAAACCCAAAAGAAGGGGGGAAGAGAAAAGGGTTGGGGTTTGTAGGCACAAACCCAATTTTAAGCTCAAAATAAATAAATGCAATAAAACCCGTATTTGAGGAGAAGCCTTGGGCGCCTTTGATGATTGGAGATGTTGAAGGCCGCTTCCAAGCTTCTTTGGAGGAGCTCCTTGGATGTGGAAGTTGTTGGAGCTAGGTGGGTTCCTTTGAGGAAGTCCGCCGGAGGTACTCCAAATGATCCAAAATATGTCCGTTGGCTTCGTATATGTTCCGGTAGGTGTCCGGGGCTTCCTTGGCCTTTATTTATAGGCATGGAACCCTTGGGGAGTCTTCGGAGCCGTTGGAGAGGCTTAAAGAGCCGTTGGAGGCCAAGTGGACAGGCTGGTCAACAGCCCAACGGCTAGTTTGACTGTGTCCACCGGCTGGCCGGTGCAGGGCCACCGGTTGGCCGGTGTTTGCAAAAAGTCATTGGATTCCTGTCCAGGGGCCACCGGTCGACCGGTACATCTCCACCGGCTGGCCGGTGCCTTGGTAGAGAGGAAGAGTCTTGATCCAGGCTCTACCGGTCGACCGGTGCAGAGCCACCGGCTGGCCGGTGGCAAGACAGTAGCAAATACTATTTGAGCTGGGTGCCACAGGTCGACCGGTGGCAGAGCCACCGGTCGACCGGTGGGAAGGCAGTAGCTTCCACTGTTTGGTCTGGATGCCACCAGCTGGCCGGTGGTGAAGCCACCGGTCGGCCGGTGGACTGAATTTCAGTCCATTTCTGCCTCTTCCTTGGTCAACTTCTTGGCAATCAAATGCCTATCAACACAAACACTTAAAACACAATGTTAGATAAAAATGAAAGTGATTGTGATCATGAAAATCAAACAACGAGAGGTTCGAGATGTACAACAATCTCCCCCTATTTTGATGATCACAATCACCAAAACAATCAAAGTAAAATACTGAAATTAAAGACATTCTTAAAGGATAATTTGAAAATAAATCAAAGCATGATAGAGAAGACTCTCCCCCAATCAATCAAGGAATTTCTCCCCCTTTGTGATTATCAAAATAGAATGGGGCATAAAACTTGATTGAGGGAATTCGATGAAAAACGAGATTTTAAAACAATTGAAAATGATACTAATTGTTGGAAATTTTGAAATGAAAAATTGAATTGAAAAATTTGAATAACAGTTTGAATTGAAAGTTTTGAATCAAAAACCAATTGAAATTCGAAATTTGAAACCAAAAGTTGAAATTGAAAGTTTGAATCGAAAATTTTGAAATTACAAAAAAGCTTAAAAGATCCTAACTCCCCCTAAATAAAAACAAAAAGTCACCGGGGAGAGGAAATAAGTTTTGGCCCGGAGAGACTCGCAAGAAGGGATTTTTCAATCCAAAATTGTCTCATAGCGGGTCTTCTCCTATAAAATTCATCGGAAAAGAAAAAATTTTTGGGTTGACCGTACCGGGCGTTTTTACAATTATATTCATAAATGAGGTGCCCGGGTTTTTTGCAATAGTTACAAAATTTAAAGCTAGAGCTCCCCCTTACAAAAACAGTGGGTGCATGGGAGGAGGAGGCTTGGTTGGTATAGCCAAGTCCATTGGTGGTTCGGGAAACCCTTTGTGAACCAAGCAAATTGTTTAAATTTTGTTCACCTTGGGTGAACTTGGCTAGGGTCTCTCTAAGGTCTTTGATGGTTGATTCCATGGAATCAACATTTGGAAAATTTTGGATTTTAAGGGTGAGTTCCTCCTTCTCTTTGAGAAGTTGGTCTTTTTCGGAGGAAAGTTTTTTGAAAGACTTTTTCAAAGCGACAAATTTTGATGAAAGCTCATGAAAACCTTTTTCTAATTGGTCTCTAGCGTGTGAGAGTTCCTCATATGATAAATGATTTAAAGAATTGGAATTTGATGAACAAGAAGAGGAGGAAGAGGAGGAAGATACCTCATGTTTTGCCATTAGGCAATTTGTACCTTGGTCGCTTGAGGAGGAGGAGAAGAATGAGGAGGTGGAGCTATCACTCCAAGTTTTCTTTAAAGCCTTCTTCTTCTTCTTCTTGGCCCTTTTCTTGTGAGGTGGGCAAACGGGTGTGAGCTTTTCGTCGGGTTGTTGCTCTTGAGCGGGTTCTTGCTTTTGAGCGGGTTCTTGCTTTTGAGCCTTGCTAGTACCTTCATAGGTTAGTTCTAAAAGCATCCAAATATCATGAGAGGAAGTGCAAGAAGAAATGGAATCAAAAACATGTCGGTCAAGGCCACAATGTAGAGCATTCATGGCTTTGCCATCAAGCTCAAAATTTGCAATGTCATTGGGAGTCCATTTAGACTCATCGGGAGAGGAGAGGGAAAATCCTTGCATAACAATTTTAAAAATTGGATAACCAATGCTTTTTAAAAAGGTTGACATGCGGGTTTTCCAAAAAGTATAATCGGCTCCATCAAAGAATGGAGCACGATCCAAAGAATGTCCTTCGAGAGTTTGAGAAGAAGAAGCGGTAGAAGCCATCAAAAAATAGGATCTTTAATTTGAAACCGGGTAAGGAATTATTCAAATACTCGCTCTGATACCAAATGTTGGGTCGGAAGAACACCCCAAGGAGGGAATGATGGCAAGATGGGGGTGAATTGCCTTTTAAAAAAAGAAAAACAAATTAAAAATCAAAGTAAAGTGCAGCGGAAATAAAGAGGCAAGACACGCAAATTGATAACGGAGTTCGGCCAAAAACCCGGCCTACGTCTCCGCTCCCAACTCAACCGTTGAGAGATTCCTACCGCTTGCTTTTCAATGGTTTTAGCAAGAAACCCACTAGGCTTTGAGGTAGCACTAGGACCTATTACAGCTTGCTTTTATTGGTTTAGCAAGAACCCAATGCTTTTAATGGTTAAGCAATAACCCACTAGTCTTTTTACGGGTGAAGACTAGCTCACCGATCTCAAGCCTTTTACAAGGTAAGGCTTGACAACCTCTTCACACCTTAGTGGTGGTGTGAAACCCAAAAGAAGGGGGGAAGAGAAAAGGGTTGGGGTTTGTAGGCACAAACCCAATTTTAAGCTCAAAATAAATAAATGCAATAAAACCCGTATTTGAGGAGAAGCCTTGGGCGCCTTTGATGATTGGAGATGTTGAAGGCCGCTTCCAAGCTTCTTTGGAGGAGCTCCTTGGATGTGGAAGTTGTTGGAGCTAGGTGGGTTCCTTTGAGGAAGTCCGCCGGAGGTACTCCAAATGATCCAAAATATGTCCGTTGGCTTCGTATATGTTCCGGTAGGTGTCCGGGGCTTCCTTGGCCTTTATTTATAGGCATGGAACCCTTGGGGAGTCTTCGGAGCCGTTGGAGAGGCTTAAAGAGCCGTTGGAGGCCAAGTGGACAGGCTGGTCAACAGCCCAACGGCTAGTTTGACTGTGTCCACCGGCTGGCCGGTGCAGGGCCACCGGTTGGCCGGTGTTTGCAAAAAGTCATTGGATTCCTGTCCAGGGGCCACCGGTCGACCGGTACATCTCCACCGGCTGGCCGGTGCCTTGGTAGAGAGGAAGAGTCTTGATCCAGGCTCTACCGGTCGACCGGTGCAGAGCCACCGGCTGGCCGGTGGCAAGACAGTAGCAAATACTATTTGAGCTGGGTGCCACAGGTCGACCGGTGGCAGAGCCACCGGTCGACCGGTGGGAAGGCAGTAGCTTCCACTGTTTGGTCTGGATGCCACCGGCTGGCCGGTGGTGAAGCCACCGGTCGGCCGGTGGACTGAATTTCAGTCCATTTCTGCCTCTTCCTTGGTCAACTTCTTGGCAATCAAATGCCTATCAACACAAACACTTAAAACACAATGTTAGATAAAAATGAAAGTGATTGTGATCATGAAAATCAAACAACGAGAGGTTCGAGATGTACAACATTAAACCAGTCCCGGGAGGGGTTTATCACATTGGTTAATCAATAACCGACGTTATAAAAGGCCTGGGAAATGGTTTATCACGTTGGTTATTAAATAACCGATGTGATAAACCAGTCCCGGGAGGGGTTTATCACGTCGGTTAATCAATAACCGACGTGATAAGGCATTTCCCAGGTCATTTATCACATCATTTATTACATAACCGACATGATAAACCATTCCACAGGTGTTTATCGGTTATGAAAAAAACAACGTGATAAATGCTTCTCGATTTCATTATCACAGCGGTTATAAAATAACCGACATGAAAGACATAATTTTTTTAAAAAAAATCCATTGTAGTCCTCTGCTCTCCCCCAAAATCAACCAAAAACCAAATCAATAATTCGTACCACAAAAACATAACATAAAAACATGAACTAAAGAAAATTTAAGCATTTACATTGATAAAAGATAAAACATACCCACTTGATATCCCCCACCCTCATGTATACCCCCTGTATAGCCCTCCGCCACCTCATTAGAGATCCCACCACACCCCTAGACTGCCCCCCGACCCCCTGGATAGCCCCAAACACCCCTCGAAAACCCCCCACCCTTCTTAACAGCACCCCCTCACCCCCTCACCCAACTTGATATCCCCCACCACACCCCTAGGCTCCCCCCTGACCGATTGGAGCTCCCACCACACCCCTAGACTGCCCCCGACCCCCTGGATAGCCCCAAACACCCCTCGACAACCCCCCACCCTTCTAAACAGCACCCCTACCCCCTCACCCCACTTGACAGCCCCCACCACACCCATGGACTTCCCCCCGACCCTCTGGATAGTCCGAACCACCCCTCGACAACACCCACCCTCCTAAACAGCACCCCCTCACCCCTCACCCCACTTAACAGCCCCCACCACACCCCTGGACTGCCCCCGAACCCCTGGCCAGCTCCAAACACCCCGGGACAACCCCCCACCCTCATGTATACCCCCATACCCTGGAAATCCCTCCCCCACCCCATTGGAGCCCCCCACCACACCCCTGGACTGCCCCCACCCTCTTGAAGATCACCCCTCACCCCCTTACCCCACTTGACAGCCCCCACCCCATTGGAGCCCCCACCACACCCCTAGACTGCCCCCCAACACCCTGGATAGCCCCAAACACCCCTCTACAACCCCCCCCCCCCCTCCTGAACAGAACCCCCTCACCCCACTCGATAGCCCCCATAACACCCCTGGACTTCCCCCCGACCCCCTGGACAGCTCCAAACACCCTGGGAGAACCCCCCACCCTCATGTGTACCCCCTCACATCCTGGAAAACCTCACCCACCCCATTGGAGCCCCCACGACACCCCTGGACTGCCCCCCAACCCCTGGACAGCCCCAAACACCCTCAACAACCCCCCACCCCACCATACAACCCTCCCAGACCCCTGGACACCCCCAACCCCACTGAACACCCCCCACACCATTGAAACCCCTCCCCCCAGACCAGAATCCATACCAGAAAAACCATCATAAGTATAACAAAACAAGAAGTAGTGAAAATTTAAACATTCACATATATAACTTTCAAATCTTACACGGTCAACTTCAAAAAAAAAACAATATCCAACCTAAATGACTACCAAATACAAAATTACAACGACAATATTCAAAATTACATTTTACATTACAAACAACTAAAATTTAATTAAACCTGTAATATAATTTGACCACTCCACTTGTAAGTGTTTGATGTCTTCAGCATTATAGGGTTAAGGGTCATAAAAAAGATACAAATGAAAAGAATAGTAGTTAACGTGTATAATGCGTAAATCAAATTGAAATATTATGGCAAAGTTTAAGAGGAAATTTTACCAGGTAAAAATTCACAACTGTCCCAGTTGTTATTATTTCATACATAAATATTAACATATAATATCTGCATTTGATGATTCCTTTTTGTTCATGGAAATTCTGTTTGAATGAGTGTATATTCAATATATTATTTTAATGTAATAAATCAAAAAGTACAAATTATAAATGGATATTTACCTGCACATTTACATATTTGATCTTTGCATTCCTTTTCATTGCATTTTTTAGATGGTAGACCCATTCCTTGTTAGAAAATAATACTAATGGAGTAAATTTAGAATTCATTATAATATATGAAACTATTGAAAAATTGAAACTTACTTTTCCAATATATTCATAAAAATTTCCCGCACATCATCATGGACATAGCATATCCAATAAAGTGCTTTCTCCCTTGGTCAAAAACCACATAACATCCAATGATCACTGATAAAAGGAAATTTAACGTTAGTTATTTTTAATATTAAATGATAATTAACTCTTTGAGAGAGGTTTGTTTCATACCTCTCACAAAAAGGCATCATCCAACATTGTGTGACTATATTCTTTTCCAAGTCTTTCAGCAATATAAAGCATTCTTTGTTCCTCATCCAATGCACATGCTTCAGGGGAAATCAATTTTGGGTCCATGAATCCATATACATAAGTCCACTCATTCCTCTCACAAATTGTATAAAGATACCTAATACAGAACAGATATAAGTATACATTTTTAATAAATAAAACGCAGGGAAAAGGTGTTAAGACTTACATGGAAAAAAATTTCACCACGTTGATGCCCAACTTATCTCCAGTAACAAGCTCCATGATATTAGTTTTCATAATCCCCACATTTATTTCACGTCCAAAAACATGAGCTTCCATTGGAAACTCATAATGATCTACCAACAAATTTGAATATCTTGACAATCTGTCAAGACTATTAGATTTTGTATATGATGTCATAGATATTTGTCTTTGTTGTTGTCTATACAATATTTCTTTACCTTTGAAGTATTCCTGTAAAAATAAATTGAAAAATATATTAGTTTTCAAATGATAAAACAACTTTAATAAAAAAATAAAAATAAAAGATATAACATTCATACCTCTATGGTAATGTGTCAAAGAATTCAGGATGGCCAAATTAAAAAATGGCTGATACTATGCCCAACTGTCACCACCTCATCTATAGGTAATGGTACCCGAGCTGATCTATCTATAGTATCCTATATAGTGACCCTCTGATTCTCTACCTCTAATTTTTGATGATGAACTGTATATCCTATACAATATACCAACCCATATGATACTATATGCTATTGAGAATCATCAAAATACAACTCGCAATAAGTAGGAAGCTGCGGCGGAGGAGTAGGATAAAAAATGGGGTCAGCAGGCTGGGGTGGGGGAGTGGGAGCTATTGGCGGAGGTGGAGGATAAATAATGGGGTCTGCATGGGGAGGTGGAGGAGTGGGAGCTATAGTCTGAAATTTTCTTTGCATGTATAAAAACATAGACTGCACTGACGCCCTAATATTTTCCTCTATTGTCGCATTAATATTATGAATTTCAGACTCCAAGGATTCAATTTGTTTTCTATAAACCCCCTAAATGTTTGAAGTTGAAGAACGTGGAAACACTTTTCTTACCGATACACCTTCCGGATATCCTCTTACACGACCAAGATGTTCGGGCCTTCCCAATGCTACAGATAAAATATCTTCCCTCCCAGTAGCTGTAAATGTCCCCTGTGAACTCTGCTCCTCAAGAGAGTCCTGTATTAATTAATTGAACATTTCTGTAATGATTGAAATTATATGAAGAAAATGGTTAACATAAATAAATAAAATATATATCTTAGAATCCTCTCAGCTACGATTCTAGATTCATCCAAAAGATGTTTCCCTTTTTTCCCCTATGATCTCTCTTCCATTATTCATGTCTAGATGGAGGGGATGGAGGGGCCACCTCTCCAGAGCTTGAAGACTCAGCTCTTAGTTGTTGAAATTTTTCTGCCATCATTTGTTCTTCCAATAATGCATACCCTCCCCAAGATAAACTATGAGGGTATACATTTTTAAATTGGATCTCATGATAAGCATTCCTTGTTTTCTATAAATTAAGAATAAGAAATCATTAACAAAATGTTAATAAGATCATTTATAAAAGAAATATTATTAAATTTTACACTGCCCTTTCCAAAAATGACTCTTTTCTTCTAGTTTCAAAAAACTGTCTCTGTGTTTCTTCATCTATAAAGGGATATATATGACATGGATTGTCATGACTCCTATGACCATAAATTAAATCAGATGAGAGGGTTGATTTGAAATCCCTCAATCTCTTGGAATCCAACAATAAGCATTTCTTCCTGACTCCTCCAGTGTTAGGAATATCAAATGCCATTTGATAAATAAGAGGTTAAACATATTATATATACTAGAAAAATTTAAAGCATATTCAAACAATAGAGAAATATCTTACCAAAATCGTCTCCCATAACTGAGAGATTATCACTTTATCCAACTTCTCCATTAATCATACAGAATGCTTACATTGCTTTAAGCCTGAGTTGCTACAAAACTCATAAAATCTTTTGCATTTGGACCTCTAGGAATATCATCATCATCAAACTCAATGACTATCCTCTGATCCTACGTACGGGGAACTGATAATTTTTGTAAACGTGTGCACCCACCTTTACCAAGATTTGAACTCTTTGTTCTAATAGGAGCATGTGAATGTTCCTCCCCAGAGGTATGACCAATATTCTCATCTCCAGAATCATGTGGTTGATCAACTGAATGATCTGTCATTATCCTTCAAATCAAAAAAACAAATTTTAGTTCAAAAATATTAAAATTCAAATATTTTAATACTACTGTAATTAGAAAATAGAAAAGTGTACTAAGTTACGTAATAGTAAACATTGGTAATATGGTAAGCATGATAAACAATGGTAAAGATGGTAAAGATGGTAAAGATGGTCATGATGGTATACATGGTAAACATAGTAAACCTAGTAAACATGGTAAAGTAATTGTCACTGAACAAAAAAAATAGATATATAATTTATTTAATGGTAAACATGATAAAGTAAACTAAAAAAACTAAAAAAAACAAAAACATATAATTATTTTGTTTTAAAACATGTTATAACAAATAAAAAACTTACAACATCTAACATTTAGGAAAAAAATAAATGTAAACAAGAAATGAACATATGTTACCAACAATTTCAGGATTGTACAAGTGGATTTTTTTTCCCAAATTCCTTCGTCGTGATTGTTCCTTATGGAACAAACCATGTCTTCAACATGCTCATCATTATGTTGTGTTAATCTTTCTATGGAAGTAGGGATCTCACATAAATAAGCATCTTTATCAACATCATCCTCACCAACATATTGTTTTTTCCCTTGTAAAAAAACAGTCCACTGCATATCTGATTGATCTACTACATAGAAAATTTGTTTTTCATGTGTTTCCATTATAAAATAATAAGCTATGTCTTCCAATTTATTCAGATTAACAAGTGTCATTCCAAATTCATCGTGTCTGACACTGTTGTTACCGATAAACCATTTATATTTTAAAAAAAGAACTTTAATTTTAAATTAATCAACCTCCCATATGTCTTCAATCACTCCATAATATGCACATGATGCATAAATTAGTTTTTTGTCCTTAGAACTCGAAAAATGCATTACTTCTACAAACACCAATATACCACTTTTCTGAACTACACTTCTATTCTCCTGATCATTCGTATGAAATGTATATCTATTAATGTCATAACTGGACCATGTTATGACATTTAAACATGGACCACCCACTATCCATTTTAATGTCTCTGATAGATCTGATCTACCAAGAAATGTCTTTTTATTCCATGACAAAATGTTTTTATTGTGCTCATTCAAAATACACATTTCTTTCTTCTTTGAATGACATTGTTTCAACTCAATAATATGCAATGTGATATACGGTTGAGCATCAGCTATGATATTCAAGATGTATGATTCTAAATTCTTCATCTGTTCAGATGACAATTATTTGACTTTCAAGCCACGAATACCCTTTCCCTCGTTATTAAATCGTTCATGGTGAGATGGAGGCAAACCTATGTATTGCACCATAGCCAAGTAGCTCTTACAAAACCTTTCTACCTCCTCAGAAATATACTTTTCAATAATGGAGGCTTTAGGTCAATATGGATTTTTAACGTACCCCTTTAATTTTTTCATATACCTTTCAATAAGATACATCCAACGAAGATATACAGGTCCACAAAGCTTTATTTCTCGAACCAGATGAATCATTAAATGCACCATTATATCAAAAAAAAGTTGGAGGAAAATACATTTCCAATTGACAAAGTATAAAAATTGCATCATTTTCCAAAATGTTCAAAGCATTCACATCAATCGCCTTGTTACAAATTGAATTGAAAAAATAACACAACTTCATCATAGTCTTTCTGACATGAATGGGCAATATTCCACGCAATACAACTAGTAGAATTTGTTGCATCAGGACGTGATGATCTTGTGATTTCATACCTATCAACTTCAAGTCCTTCAATGAGACAAAAATTTTTACATTTGAAGAATAACCTTGAGGCACTTTGATATCATGAAGACACTAACAAAAGCTAATTTTCTCCCTCTTCAATAATGTATGACAAGTCGGGGGAATAAATATTCATCTTCCTTTCAGAGTGGGAGCTAACTCCAAACGTTTTCCTATTGATAGTGAGTCTAATATTGCATTCAACCCATCATTAGTCTTTCCTTTAATATCTAAAAATGTTCCAATAAAACAATCACATATATTCTTCTCCACGTGCATGACATAAATATTATGTTTAACTTCATGATACCTCCAATATGGTAGCTCAAAAAATATTGACCTTTTCTTCCAAATATGTCAATCATTACCAGATTTTTTTGTCTTTCCCAATGTCACATCAAGATTTTTCACCCTATCAAAATACAGATCCGGTGATAAAGGTTTTGGAGAAGTATCAAATTCTTGTGATCCATTGAATTCCTTTTTTATTATTCTATAAGGGTGATTCATAGGTAAAAACTTTCAATGACCCATGTACATTGTTTTCCTGTCATGATGCAATTGACAATATGACGTCTGTTGTTCGCAAATTGGACATTCATTATTCCCATTAACACTGTATCCAGGAAAATTTCCATATGCTGGGATGTCATTTATTGTGAACAGAAGCACTGCAAGTAGTTGAAAATATTCCATTTTATAAGAATCATACACCCTAATACCATCATCCCAGAACAGTTTCAAATCATCAATCAACAGTGACAAGTAAACATCAATATCATTGCTGGGTTTCTTTGGACCAGATATCATTATACTCAACATGACATATTTGCGCTTCATACAAACATCAGGAGAGAGGTTGTAAATTACCAATAAAATAGGCCATGAACTATGTGTGCTACTGAGGGTTTGGTATGGATTCATTCCATCTATTCCCAACCCTAATATGATATTTCTTATTTCATTTCCAAATGTAGAATAATGCGCATCAATTTTCTTCCATTGTGGACAATCAGCTGGATGACATATTTTTCCATCACATACCCGCTCATCAGCATGCCATCTTAACCTTTTTCCCTCATGTGAATTAGAAAATAAACATCTGAAATGATGAATTATAGGAAGATACCAAAATACCTTTGAAGGGAGCTTTGTAATCTCTACAGCAGCCTGTGATTTCTCTTTCACCATATACCGTGATGTCCCACATTTAGGACACTCTGACAGAAATTCATATTCCTTCCTATATATAATGCATTCATTCGGACATGAATGCATTTTCTTGTATCCCAATCCCATCCGGAATAATATTTTCTTGGCCATATAATGTGAATCTGGAAGATCGTTATCTTTTGGAAGAATGTCTTTCACCAATTGTAGCAGCTCTGTAAAACTTCTGTCACTCCATCCATGTTTCACGTTCAGGTTAATCAATCTTAGCACCACCGAAAAAATTGTAAAATCTGTACAACCAGGATATAATGGGTTTTCAGCATCACCATATAGACGCGCAACTGTCGATTCTATCTCAATTTGTTCTGCTACAATATCGCGAATCATTTCTTCAATTCCATCAGAGTTACCATCTTGTGAATCATCATCATCAGTGACATTTCATCCAGTTTCACCAAGCCAAATCAAAGGGCTGTAACTCGGATTAAAACCATAACATATCAAATGATCTTTTATCTCTATACTTTTCAACTTCTTCATATTCAAACATTTCAGACATAGATAGAAAAAAATGTCACTACTTGGAACATTTCGTTTAGCAAATTCCAAAAAGGCATCAACACCTTCCTCATATTCATTTCTCATTCAATGTTCTGTAATCCAACTTCGACTCATTATTACCTATAACAAATATAAAATATATATATATTTTTAAGATAAGACAAATATAAGTTTATATGAAAAAAATCATAATTTGAATGTTAAACAATTTTGAAATATAAAACAAATAAATGCGTATATAAAAAAATATTCTTGAATATTATTATTAAAAGAAAATATAGTTAGATATAACAGTTTTAAATTCCATTGAATAAAAGAAAACCATGGCGCCTACATGGTTGATAGAAAATTGGAGAGAATGGAGTAAACCTGAGAATCAAATCATATTTAAAATAAAAACTCAGATGAAGAAAATCACCCCTCCTGGACTCCACCCCCCACCCCCTACCCCCTTGGACACCCCCCTAGACACCCCCAACCCTCTGGACAACCCCCACCCCCGGACAAACCCAAAACCTACTGGATAGGCCCCCACCCCCTTGAACAGCGCCACCCCCCCCCCCCCACACACACCCACCCCCTTGGACACCTCCATGGACACCCCCAACCCTCTGGACACCCCCCACCCCACCCCCTGCAAACCCCAAAACCCTTTGGACAACCCCCCCCCCCACCCACTCGCTTGGACACCCCCCAACCCTCTGGACAGACCCCAAACCCCTTGAAAGCCCCCACCCCTCTAGACAACACCCCCACCCCTCCTGGACACCACCCCCACCCCTACCCCCTTGGACACCCCGCTGGACACCCCCAACCCTTTGGACAGCCCCACCCCCTGGACAACACCCCACCCCTCCAAACAGCACACCCCACCCCTCCTGGACACCACCCCCACCCCGACCCCCTTGGACACCCGCAACCTCTTGACAGCCCCCACCCCCCCGGAAAACCCCCAAAACCCTCTAGACCGGCCTCCACCCCCTTGGACAGCCCCCCACACCCACCCACCCCCTTGGAAACCCCTTGGACACCCCCAACCCTCTGGACAGCCCCCCACCCCCAGAAAACACCCCAAACAATGGTTTACATATAAAAACTAGGCATGGTGAACAACTAAAAACACATGAATTTAATATATACTTCAGCATGAAATAGATGGAATTAACTATTATTAAATATGGCTACTTAAATGAACATATGATAATTAAAAATAACCATTGATATTCAACTAGTCAAATGATCAGATGTTTTCACGATTACTTATATCATAATGAGGTAATGGATAATTATAGAAATCATAAACATATTGTCAAGGACGTGGCCAAGGCCTCAAAAAATACTAGGTTAAGCCCTCAGTAGAACCCATTTTTATTTGGAATCTTGAGACATAGTGATGCATCGAAGGGCCATAGAGTTCAATATCCATTACATTATATGTCTCATAGATTCTCATATAAATGAGGATAAACATAAGCAGCAACAACACATGAAATATCATTTCCAAATTCACACATTTAATCAATAAACATTTTATGCAGTAATATAGGTGAATGAGATCATTAGCTGTCAATGACAACAAAAATTACCATCAATGTAGGGCATTCGCGAAACAAAAACAAACTAAATAAAATTAGTTGAGGCTTACATGAATATTGTGAAGATATAATAGATCTTGGGATGAAAAATAAGTTGATGATGGAAAAAAGAGGTAAGAGGGTTCGAAATCGAATAATCTTACCTAATTTAAACACCAAAATCGAAAAACATAAATATAGACTATCCGGGAAAAAAATGAACGAAATAAATTCGTGGAAGGATTACTTGAGTGATGTGAGATGAGATGATAGATCCAAGGAGAGTAAATATGATAAACAATGAAGGTAAAATGAGTTAAACGCAACGAGATCTATGTGTTGATTAGGGTTTACCACGCGAGAGAGACGAGCCGCCGGACTGTCGATCGAAAAAACGTAAATGAAAATCCACGGGGCGTGGTAATTTTTTAACTATTTTATAACATCGGTTATTTAATAACCGACGTTATAAAATATTTTTTTACATTTATAACGTCGGTTATTATAATAACTGTCGTTATAAATGCATCAGATACAGCTTTTTTTACGTCGGTTATTTTATAACCAACGTAAAAAAAATCCGCGTGTTGGTTTTTTCACGTCAGTTATTCTATAACTGACGTAAAAAAGTCATAAAAATCACAGTTTTTTACGTCGGGTATTGTATGACCGACGTAAAAAACGTTCTGTGTGTTGTTTTGTTACGTTAGTTATAAAATAACCGACCTAAAAAACCCACGTGCTTTGGTTTGTTATGTCGGTTATTTTATAACTGACTTAAAAAACCCCGACACTTTTGTTTTTTACGTTGTTTAATTTATAACCAAGGTAAAAACCGAACATGCACGATTTGTAACGTCGGTTATTCAAATAACCAACGTTAATAAGCTACTCAATGCATTTGTTACGTCGGTTATAAAATAACTGACGTAAAAAACCACGTTTCACATATTCTCACGTCGGTTATATATAATCGACATAAAAAATGGTGATTTAAATAACGTTTTCTGCACTACTGACATAAAATTTATGGTCAAATATTCACCATGTTTGAAACATAATGGACCCCAAATTTCATTAATGGTTCTTCATGGTCTGTACATAGGACCATAGTAGATATAGTGTTTACATATATAATTGTTTTTAGGGGGACATTTTGATTGACAGAATGATGATGATCAAAATATAAGGAACCATGATGGAGTGGAAGTGGAGGATTCCCAGGAGAGTGTTGATTTGGGGACCACTATACCTGGTTACTGAACACATTCATTGTATTTTTCAGTAGGCAATGATTGAGTCTAACAATGAGAGGGATGACCCTAGGATGAGTTTGGTGGTGGGGCTATGACAATGTCATAGAACATAGAAATAATTGGTTATTGAATGGTACTAGAAATGATTCCTAAAATAGTTCTAGAATATTTAATTTTTAGAAAATATCTCTTGGTAGTTTATTCTAATGTGGGGAAACAATGTATATGCTATTTTGTGTTTTCTGATGGTGATATAGACTATTAAATTAAATTTATTAGGGTATGGATGTTGAAAATTTAGTATATATTTGTAACGAACCAACAATTCATGAAATAAGTTCTATTTATTTTAATATCATATGGATATATAAAATAGTTGAATATTTTTTGTTATGTTTAAATATCAACTATATATCATTACCATTGATAATGTATCTGTTGAAAATTGGTAACATTACTAGTATATATATATGGTTTAAAAAAATCTTTTTTACATGGACAAAGGATGTGATGGACTCAACTAGTAGGATAGCTCCCTTTAAAGTCCATTTATCTGATATTTATTGGGAGATAACATTTCTATGTTTTCTCGTAGACCTTTCCCAATCTGAGATTGAATAGCTTAAACCTGAGCGAAACAATATACGGGAGAATTTCAAGGTCATCAAGATCACGACCAAAAACATATTCACCAAACGACCCCAATATATCCCCACCATCTCACACTATAATCTTTGATAATATGGTGGTGTAATATGGGGAAATGTAACAAGAACCTATAATTTTGATTACGTGATTAATTTTTGTATAAAATAACGAATATACATTCATTTTATTATTTTTACTTTGTAAATGGGTTTTAAAGAACATATAGTATTTTTAGTTAATATTTAAATTCAATTAAGAAATATGTTTGGGTAAATTAATGGATTTATTAATTAAATAATAATTTGATAAAATATTATTACAAAATTAATTTTTATTAAAATAATGATGTTATACGTTTTATGAATACAATTATAATTTTTATTAAGGATTGAAAACTATTTTTGTCAAAAACCTACGATTTTTCATTAAATGTTAGTTTATTATTAAAAATGTAAAAATTCAAATATTTAGAAAATTATTCATATAAATAATATATTATTTTTGGAATTGAGATGTCTAAATTATCCAACAGTGAATTTATCATAATTTTCGTGGACAATTAAAATTTTCAGTATAATTTAATTTAATTATAAATATATTATGTGTTTTATGAAATCATAATGACCCAATAGTGATGCAATAAAATAAACTGAAAGATATATTCAAAAAATATATGTATTATCATTAAAATAATTTATTTTATAATTTTTTATTAATTTTTCAATGCCTTAGTGGACCCTCTAAGACATATAAAATATTTTAACATTTTAAAATGATTTCCTTTAGAGTGTGACTCCCCCCATAAGAATGCCTAATAATTTCAAATTTTTGGAATTTGGACAATTTTTTACACTTACCTTTGTAAAGAAACATTGGAAAAACCAATGTGATAGTTTTTGGTTTTGAGTATTTAATTATATAGATTCCAAAACCTAATTTTCATAAATATTAATGAATTCCCCTCTCATTTCCTATATAAATACACACAAGCCCCCACTTCTCATCACTAAAAATAATTAGAAAACGTCCATACTCTTCCCTACTCCAAATAAAAACCTCCCAAGGATTTCCAATATCTCAATAATCCTCTCCATTATCTCTTAATATCAAACACACAAGTAGGGGATTCTTTCCTTTCTCATTTTTTATCCATGTATCATTATGTTGTAAAACCCTATTAAATACAATTAAAAATGTTTTGGTATGATATTAATCCACTAAATACATCCCTTATTATGTTTCAATGATGCGATATCTCTTTCTATATCATTAATATCTCCCATGTACACCTGTTACCATGGTGGAATTTTGTAAGATTTATTCTATTTCTTCTCATTTTCAAGTTTCATTATTATGTTACAAATTCTATTTGAAAATAACATGTGCTGGGAGATGTATCTATATTAACCCTTACATTAAATTTCATGAACCTATGAAGAAAGTCCCTTTTCCCTCTCCTCGACCATTTTTATGAATTTTTATGTCACACAGTTAGGCTGTCGAACTTGCACCACAATTTTCCAATCCAAAATCCTCATGTAGTGAATACGATACCAATGTCTCTATCAACGGTATTCACTATTATACATTTATACAAATTGAATGGTAATTAAATTTATGTATTGCATATTCTATAATCATTGAAAACATCTGATGATTAATGATTGCAAGTTATTAGATCCATGTGGCACACTTATGCATAAAATGAAATATTTATAAAGGGTGCGCCATGATAGTGCTTTGATGCATTGGGTAATGTTTTGTATCATGATATTCCTTGTTCAAGGAATGTTTACTCATGATAATTCAAGTGAAATCATGTTTTAATCTTTCTAATTAAAATGAAATGAGGGTTTACTCATAATAATCCATGTGTAATTAGCATTGGCACATGCTAATATCATGTTGTATGTTGTTGCATCATTTCCATGTTTTGATAATCATGCTATAGCATAAATTTATGTTTCTGTTTCTGTTGTTCCCCATTTAAATTTCTATTTACATCAATGAATTTAATTATTCATATTATTCTTTGTTTACTCCCTTAATATTCTTTATAGCTCCCCCTTTTCTTTTGTTTTTCCTCAGGTTATCCCATGCAATGATAAGGATGATGGAATAACATGGCCATGTAAAAGAAGTTATCATGAAAGATATTGTATTTTATTTCCCATGAGGTCATGTAGTGCTCCTAATTTCCTAGGATACTTGACCTCTCGATCCCCAGAGTTGTCTTAAGTGAATTTTTATGTATTAAATCCTGTTAAAATATGTAATAAAGGCAATGGTTGTTATAGTTTGTATGAGTGGATAGGTTTTGTTATTTTTGGGAATAGTATTAGGAAACCCTAATGAAAGCCTTAGAGATACGATTAAGTATAAAAGAATGCGCTAAATTTTTTTCAGTATAGAGTAATATGTTTATCAAGAAAATACATTCCTTTCAGGATATGAACAAGTAGAGGTGGCTCTGGCACAAATTTATTTAGGGTTAAAACCCGAAAACAGCGTTTTTGAGCATGACTCGGACAGGAACCTGTGCACAACAATGGTCATTGATTCACTCTTTGTTCGACACTCTCGAGGATATGCTTTGGTAAATTGATAATATTGGTATGAACCATTATTAAGGGAATAAAAAAAATCTCCCTACGAATATATGTTGGGATGTAGACCATGAAAAAATAGATTAAATCACATAAATTCATATGTTAATGAAATAAATGTAATTTATATGTTATCCAATTTTTTCATTGGATTACCCTTTATGTTTCACCCCTAACATTTCTTTTATTCTATCCAATGGCTTATAATTGAAGGATGAGAGCTAATAAATGATGTGAAGATCAATGTGATGACAATTATAATGAGATTCCCAATCCGATGTGAGTGAGAATCACAAACATTTTCACAATACTCTCTTAGTTAATTCCTGTCATGAATAGAAAAACGGGTCAATAATAACTTCCAACCCCCCAATAAGGACAAGATAAAATTGAGAGCTTCATGAGACAAGGGCCTCCTACTATTAATTGATTTTATCATCCCTCAATTGCCAATCAATGGATCAAATATATTGAGAAGATATTATACATCATTTAATGTTCCGAATAAGAGAATGATCTTCTATATTATTATCTTATGGAGGGTTAAGATGATCAATGATGAAAATTGTTCAAAAATACAAAAACCTCAGGAAGAGATCAAGCTGTTGGAATGGTGGAATTACAAAAAAATGTTTTTCGATAAATATTTTCCTCTCACCTTCTGATTTAATATGGAATGGTACTTCCATTCCCTCAAGAAAAAATGAAATGAATCCATCAGAGAATATGAGGAGAAATTTATAAGGCTTGCACAATACGCTTCTAGATTGGTCGTTATCCTCGAATACATGGTTTACTGCTTATTGGGTGGGATAAAACAAATCCAACAAAAATCCCTAGCGATCCATGACTTCCATTGCTATGATGAAATTTTATGTTGTTCCCACAATATAAAAATGGAGATTAGTGGATCATATGGGTATCATGGGGATAAGAAGAGGAAATTGGGCATTAATACTAGTGGTCTAATGGATAAATACAATGGTTGTAGGAAATTCCATCACCCCACTTGCCAAAGGTGTTGAAAGAACCACCCTTGAAATTGCCTGATGGGGACGAAGAAATGATTTATGTGTATAACAAAAGGGAACCTGAAAATTAACTATCGAGTAGAAAACCGCATTACGGAGATAGAGAAGAAAATTGTTACATTTGACCCTCAATGTATTGTTCGTTGCATCAACTACAAAGAACCAAATGCCTTTGCAAACAAGTTCCCTAATCAATGGTTTTTAGAGGAAACCCACAACCTCCAAGAAGAAAGGGTGAGATTTTTCTACCACAACCACCAAATCAATTCCCAGAAGTGAAGTGGTGATAGGTAAACTAGTTATTTATTCAAGAATAGAGAACATATGTTTTGATCTTGGTTCTATGCATTCTTTTATATCAAGAAATAACAGTAGAACAATCTCAACACCACCACAAATAATGGAAGTAGATATGTAGGTGAGAATGGAAAATGGGGAAATTATTGAATCCCATGACTATAACTCCTCCCCTATCCTAATTTTTGGATTGACCCTCCCAAAAAACCTCATCATACTCCCTCTAGTGTAATTTAATACAATTATTGGCGTCGATTGGATTTCCCTATAAGATCCAAAAAATCTATCGTGATAGGTAAATGACTCACCATATGATAAATCAACCCCCGACTCTTTACAAGTTAAAGGAGGAGGATGAATCTTCTTTAGAACCATCATCTCATGTGCAGATATTAAATCACTACGAGAATGTGTATAATTCTCAGTTGATTGAGTTTATGTAAGGAAACATACTCGAAGACATGAATATTGTGGTGGATTCCACTGAAGTTTTTCTCGATGAATTTCGCGATCTTCCTCTTAGTAGATATGTTGAATTCTTGATTCATCTTATACCGGGGGAATTACAAATATTAAAGACTCCATATAGAAAGGTTTTTGTGGAGCTTGAGGATCTAATGAAACAACTACTGGTTAAACTAGATAAACGGTTTATATTCCCATGTGCTTCACCATGGGGTGCACTAGTCCTCTACGTCAAGAAGAATGATGGTTCAATGTTCCTTTTCATTGATTATTATATGCTTAACAAAATCACAATAAAGAAAAAATATTCTTTTCCTCAAATTGATGACTTGTTCGGTCAGCTATGTGGAGCACAATACCTTTTCAAGGTGGATCTATGGTCAAGATATTACCATGTATGGGTGAGGAAGGAGGATATCCCCAAGACATCTATTCGTACAAGGTACTGGAACTGTGAATTCATAGTAATTCCTTTCACACTCACTAATTCTTTAGGAATATTCATGAACATGATGAATAGAGTCTTTAAATATTACCTCAACAAATTTTTAGTAGTCTTTATAGATGATATTCTACTATTCTCCAAAACCAATGGGGAGTATGAGAAGCATCTAATCACTGTATAAGAGAACTTAAGAAAGGATAAGATCTATGAAAGGTACTTCATGTGTGTGTTCTGATTGAAGGAGGTATAATTATTGTCTTATATCATCATAAGTAATGGAATTTATCTGGATCCCTCCAAGACAAATCCAATCAAGGGATGGCCAAGGTCAATATCTACGATAGATATCCATATATTCCATGGGGTAGCTGGGTATTATCGCCAATTTGAGAAAAATTTATCATGATTTTCAAACCCTCTTACCACGTTAACATAAGAGGGAGTTAAATTTTCTTGTAGTTATGAATGCAAATATAGTTTCATGGAGTTTAAAAGTAGGATTTTTACTATGCTCATGCCCACACTACCCAGAAGTGGAGAACATTTTTTTGGTATTCAGTGTTGCTTAAAAGAAGAGAAGTGGTTATGTGTTGACGCAAAATGGACAATTCATTGCCTATTTATCAATGAAATTGAATGTTCATGAGTATAAATATCCAATAATTGATCAGAAGTTGGTAGCAGAAAGCTTTGATTCGAACTTTTTGTGACATTACCACATTGGGGAGAAGGGTGAAATATATAAGGATTAGAAAATCATCAAGTATATATTCAAATATAAAGAGTTGAATATGAACCAACAAATATGGTTATTGCTAATAAATGACTATGACTTCTCAATCCATTACCACCCTGGGATAACAAAAAAGGTGGAATATTCTCTATGTAGAAATTACTGAGAAAATCTATCATTAACAATAATTAAAAAGGATCTAATATTATTTGATTTGATTAAGATGGATAAGGGAATCATATAGAGGGTAACATCATCAATAATTTCACAAATGATTCTTGAAAATTTTCTTTTCGAAGGGTTAAATGATCCTCAAAAGGATTATGTGGGTATTAAAAAGAAAGTGGAAAATATTAGAAAAGGGAAATACTCTATGTTTGATGTTAATAAATAAGGAATTGTGAGATTTGGGTCAAGACTACGTGTTCTATCAAATCCAGAGTTAAAGAATAAACTATTGTATGATGCACATAGTTCAAATTTCTCTATTCACACAATAAACACATAGATGTGTCAAGATATCTTAGAGAATTATTGGTAGGATAACATGAAGAGAGAGATCAATGAGTATACCTGAAAGTTCTAGGTTTTTCAATAAGTAAAGGATGATATGAAGATGTATAAGTGGATGATGTAACCATTACCCATACCAACATGGAAATGGGAGAACATAACTATAGAATTGTTCACTAGACTTTCTAAGACATCAAAAAGAAACAATGCTATCTGTGTTTTTGTGGATAGTCTTAAAAATATTTCACAATTAATTTAAATTTGATAGGAGTTCTTATATGATTATCATGAATGGATATACATCAAAGAATTAGTAAGGCTTCATTGAGTTCCAATATCGATTGTATCTAATTGAGATCTATTATTCACCTCTAGGATCTGAAATTGTCTCCAACATGCTCGGAATACTATGTTGAACTCCAGTACAACTTATCAACCTCAATATGATGGAAAATCTGAGAAAACTATCCAAACACATGAGGACATGTTGAGATCGTTCTAAATATACTTCAATAGAGGATGGGGTCAATATCTTCCTCTAGTTAAGTTCACTTACTAAAATAGTTTCCACTCACGCATCCAAATGGATCTTTATAAATCATTATATAGGAAGAGGTTTATAACACAAGAATGTTGGGATGATGTGGGGGAGAAAAAACTTTTTGGTCCAAAAATTGTCGAAGAAATGGTAGTGTCTGTTTAGACCATCCAACAACACAGTAATGCTCTTAAGAGTTGACAAAAGAGCTATGCTAATAATCATTGATGATACCTAGAGTTTCATGTTGGGGATATGGTATCCCCCCATATCAATGTGGGATAGAGTAATGGGATTTTATAAGAATGGAATGCTTAGTCTATGGTACATCAGGCCTTTTGAGATCTTTGATCACATTCTAAGAGTGAACTATCAATTAGAACTTCAAATGAACCTACCTCAAGTACATGGTGTATTCAATGTATAACTTTTGTGGAAGAACATAACTTACCCACCACATGTAGACAATTCAGCAGTGGTACTATCATAGAATCACCTCTACTGTGAAGATACATCAGTGAAGATATTAGATCATTGGGAAAAAATTATATGAAATAATACAACGTCTCTTGAGAAAGTGTTGTTGAGAAACGACACATTAGAAGAAGAAATGTGGGAACAAATGGACATAATTAGGTAGAGTTACCCACAACTATTTTTTTGGTAAATGGAAATTTTGGTGGAAAATTTCTTGAATGGGGAAATATTTTAATGATTCAAACATTCATGAATAAAATTCAATTAATTTTAATGTCTTATCGATACTGAATAACATGAATTTTTTATTGGGTTTAAATAACATTAATGTATCATTACCATTGTAAATATATATTTTGAACAATGAAACATGACAATTATATATATATATATAGGGTTTTAACAAATCCTTTTGACAGAGATAAAGGATGTCATGGCCTTGACTAGTTAGATCATTCCCTTTGAATACTATTTATTGGATCTTTCGAGGGATGTGGAATTTATAGTCTTTTATGTAGACCAGGAAAAATTTGAGATCCAACATCTTAAGAATGAGAAAAACCATTTATGGGAGAAGATCAAGATCACTGATATCACGACTCAAACCAAGTTCACTAAACAACCCCAAGAAAGCCCCACTATCACACACCATAGTCTTAAGGAATATGATGGTGTAATAAAGGGATATGTAACAAGACCCTAGAATTATAATTATGTGCTTTATATTGGAATAGTATAAAGAATATACATTTTTTTTATTTTTACTTTGTAAATGGTTTTTAATGCACAAATAGTATTTTTATTTAATATTTAAATTCAATTCAAAAATATATTTTGATGAATTAATGGATTTTTAAAATAAATAATATTAAAAAAAATATTATTACCAGATTAATTTTTATTAAATATAAATCATAGTATAAATATTGTGAATACAAATGTAATTTTTATTATGTTTTGGAAACTGTTTTTGGAAAAACCATTGAATTTTTAAAAAAATGTAGATTTTTATATTAAATATAAAATTTCATATATTTAGAAAATTATGTAGATAAAATGAATATTATATTAGTAATAAAGACATTGAAATTATCTAATGGTGATTTTCTCATAACTTTCAGAGACAATCAATTTTTTGGGAAAAAATTAAAATCCACATTAATATATAATGTGTTTTATTACATCATAATGACCCAATAGAGATGTAAGAAAATAAAATAAAAGTTTTATTTGGACACTATATGTATTTAATTTAAAATAATGTGATTTTATAAATTTTGGATTAATTTTTCAATTACTAAGTGGACCCTCCAAAACATATAAAATATTATATCTTTTTAAAATGATTGTATTGAGAGTGTGACTAAAGTCCACATAAAAAAGCCTAATATTTTAAAAGTTCGGCCTTTGTCCTTATAAAATATTTTTTCGACTCACATTTCGAAGAAACCATAAAAAAACCATGGTATGGTTTCTGGTTTGAATATTTAATCATATTGATTCCAAAACCTATGTTTGTGAAATATTAATGAATTCCTCTCTCATTTACATTATAAAACCACCCACGCTCGCACTTATATTCACTTAAAATACATTTATCACGTTTATAATCAAAACTATTCTCTATAGAAACATCCCAAGGTACACCAAGCTATCAAGAATCCCCTCTTCAATCTCTTGAAGTCGCACACTCAAGTAAGGTATTCATTCCCTTCTCATTTTTGTCCATGTTTTTTTATTTTGTAAAAACCTTTTAAATTCAATTAAAAATTATTGGGTATGAAATTTCACCTCTGCCAAATTCCACCCCATATTTTTGAGTTACGAGAGACCTCTTTATATTTCATTAACTCATCCCATGTACACCTATTTCCAAGTTGAAATTTGATAAGAGTTATTCCATTTCTCCTATTTATTCATATTTCTTTATTATGTTACGCCTTCTATTTCCTAATTCCAAGTGTTGGGACACATATCTATCTGTCCCAATTACTGTCAATTTAATGTAATTATTATTAAAAACCCCTTTCTCTATCATCAACCATTATTATGAATTCTTATGTCATGTCGTTATTCTACCGAAATTGCACTGTAATTTTCCATGCCAAAATCATTGTTTAGTGAATACCAAGACCATTTCTCTATCAACGGTATTCACCGATATGTACATAATTTGTTATTATAGATTTTCGTTTATATATTACACATTCCATTATCATGGAATAAATGATGAAGTTGAATGATTCCATGTTATATAATCCATGGGTCACACTTTGTCATGAAAAGAAATGTTTATAAAGGGCGTGCCCTGATAGATCACCAATGCATTTGGTAATGTTTAGTATTAGGATACACCATGTGAAATGAGGGTTCAAAATTGATAATTTAAGTGAAAATAGGGTTTACTCATTCTAATACACGTGCAATGAGGGTTTACTCATGATAATCTATATGTAATGATCCTTGGAACATGCTAATATTAGGTTGTATGTCGTTGCTAAATTTCCAAGTTATGATAATCATGTTATATCATGACTTTATGTTCATGATTCTCTTATGATAAACTAATATTCATATTTCATAACATGTTCTTTATTAATTATTCTATGAATTTTTTATTCCCTTATTGGGCTTTATATCTCACCATTTTCTTATGTTATCCCTCATGTTATCCCATGTAATGATATGCACAGTGGAATGTTGTGATCATGTAAAAGAAGTTCTCAATAAATATGCATTTTTTATGACTTTCAATGTATGGAAATGTTCATAATTTCCCATGATTCTAAACCTATCGATCCTCAGAGTTATCTTAAGTGCATGTTTATATAATAAATCGTGTATAAATATGTAATAAAGTCCCAGGATGTTATAAAAATCTTAGGGTGACTACATATCTTCACTAAATAATAGATATATTGACCCTCAGAAAGAAAAACAAATCACGAGGTTTCACTTCTCATCACATAAGGAATCTTACATTTATTGTTTTGGTGATCCCATGTATGTAACACAGGGTTTTTTCGGTAGACTAATGTCATGTACCATGATGGTGTTTGTGGGGATTATGAATTGAATTTCACTTTCCCTTTTTGTTGTGTTGTGTCATGAGAATATATCAATTCATTTGTGGGTCAAGGTATATGATTAGAGCTCACACCATATAAGGGGGACTAGGGAAATTTTTTTCACCTTGTGAAGGAGGTCATGGGGGGGGGGTTAATTTTAAAGATAACCAAAATTTATGGGAGTAAACACACATAATTTTAGGAATATAGGGATTAAATGCATGAGTAAAAATAACATTGATAAGGATTCAAGAAAGACATTGTTATTAACATAACCTGATTGGACCCCAATGATGGGTGAGTGGTACTATATTCGATGAGGGCATGTGGAATTATACAGCTTCACATCATGCAATGATGATGTGATTTCATCTAATGTGTACTAAAAGAGGAATCTTGTGTATGTATCTTAGATTTAGTACTTGAAAATCACAATTTTTATATGAATTTTCAATACATTTCACAAACACATTCTTGAGGATCATAATAGTAAAATGTATTTAGATACTATATACACAATAATAATTTTTTTGATAGATATTAATAATCTATAATAAAGATCTTCCAACATTCTGTTATTCTTAAATGTACCCATCATAAATCCTTTCTTCATAAACGATCAAAATAATAAAAAGGATAATATATTATGTTCCAAAAGGGTAAATAATTGAGATGTGAACTATCATATAAGAATAAAATTATCATAAGGGTATAAGAAAATGATAAAAATATTTGAAAACCATTACCTACATTTAATATATCATAAACATGAGACATGATATGAATAATGGTAGTTTAAAATAAATGAATCATAAAAGAATCAAATAACCTATTTCCAAAGTGTATAACATTAGCATAAGACAACGAATTGTGGAATACACATAAGAAAATGAAATAATTTCCTTAGTAGATAAGGATAATTTTCAAGAATATTAGAGTATAATGGGTTCACTCCCCAAACCATAATGGTAGTCTAGGTTCACATCAATGTATAACTTAGTAAATAATGTCCCTTAATGAAGTGCGATCACTCCCCAATCCAGCCATGTTTATCTACTAGGATATTAATTATTACCCAATGCATTGGAAGGAGAAATTGGCCCCACCCATAACATAATAAATATAATATAAATTGTTTCCATAATATTATAAAAAATTCATCATTTCATAATCTAGGAAAATAAATGGTTTTCATAAAAAATTTATTATATCATAACATGTGGAAAATAAATATGTTTCATAATCATTTCATCATTTATTCAAAGAATTAACAGTCGAAAAAAGTAGGTTTCATATTAATTTTATTATGGTATAACCCCAATAAGAGAAATGGATTCCATAAATATATTTTTATCAGAAAATTAAACCATCTAGAGAAAAAAATGGTATCCTTGTATCAAATCCCTATTAAGAAATAATTAACATCAATGGATGTCATCATTGATGGATAATTATCTTTAATGATTTCTCATAAAATATATAAGGAAACTACACTTTCTTGTTTGAAAAAAAATTCTCAAAATCCCATTTCATTAAAAATAATTTTTTTTAAATGTAAAAGTTCAAAAAAAGGTTAAAATATATTCCTTAAAAAATAAAGTTTTAAATCAATAAATGGTATTTTAGAAATAATTAAATATTTTTTGGAAACTGTCCTTTACACTTTTAAGATCACATTCTAAAATTAAGAAGAGATTGAATATTTTTCAAATACGTTGATTTAGAAATAATCTGTGAAAAATAAAAAGTTATCTTTAAACGTTTTTTCTGGACAATGAAAAATACTATTCATGTTGTGCATGTTAAAACAATTATTGCCCTCAAATTTTTAGTAAAATCCAAAAAATAATTGTATTCAAAATGGTATGATTATCCCATTGATTTTTTAAAAAAAAGTCTCTTAATTTTAATATTTTATTTACTAAATATTTCATATAATTTCAAAAATATTTTTAGAAAACTATTTTATTTCGCAATATTTTGAATGAAAATTGATTTTTGACCATAGAGAAGAATAAATTTGATTTTATTTAAAGATATTATATTTTCATCATGTGTCCATTAAGACAATAAAATTAATGAGAAACATGTATTGTAAAAGAATTATAATTTGAATTGAAAAATCATGAATTTATTGATAGGTTGATCATAATATTCCATCATCAGAAGTAATAATATAAACAATCCTGATAATTGATGACATTGTATCATAGAACCCTTGACCATATGGTGACCTTGAATTTTTTCCCTCGAAAAGAATCAAAATTAAATGAATCTTAAAATATCATTATAATAAATAATTTTCTGATATTCCAGGTCAGAGGGGTCATATATAAACTTCATAATATAATATAGTTCCATAACATGACATGCCTAAAAAAGGAAAACTGATATAAACATCCCTGACTACATTTGTAACTGTGACTCTAAAAATCCCAAAAAAGTTATATACTAAAATTCATATGTAAATCTACATAATATCCATGAATATTATCATAAAATAAATTATTGTGTAGTATATAATCCATAAAAAATAAACACATGGTGGATACCACATTCATCTCACATTAATTAAAATTGAGATAGAAAGAACTTACTGTAAGTCCCAACAATCATTGTACACATTTGAAACTCCTTTATAATAAATAAAAATTTATTACTTACCTATTATTGAACTATGAATATATATATATATAATTCTATATTATATTTACTTATGACATTTTATTATCCATTTATTAATAATTCCATGATAAAATTATCCTTTTGGAGATAACTGCTTCGTTCTTCATGTATATTCTGGTTTGGTATTTTTCATCCACTTACATGGATCATGGTTCCATAATATCTAGTATTTTAAACATCATAAAATACACATATATTAATTATGTAATAATTTATATTAAATCATAAAATTCATTGATAGAAAATGAAAAACACCATTCATGGAGAAAGTATGTTATATGTAAGCATGAATGCTCATTCCATTTTATCTAACAATGAATTGATAGAAAGTTAAATAATAAATTAAAATTCAAAAATGATTTATATTTCATATATATCACATATATTCTTTAAATATTCCAAAATTAATTGTAATCTGTTGTGAAAAAATGATTTAAATCACTTTGGAAGGTTTTTGTCTGTCGTACACATGAATGTCGTTATCGTATCCCCCGATGATTGGAACGTACAATGATATATGTTGTATCATAATTGAATAATTATAATTATGTTAAAAATATCTTGTAAATTCATATAATATATCCTTATTACCATCAATGTAAAGTAGAACTGAAATAAAAATTAAATCGGTTCCGGAGGCGGTACTTTGTTGTACCCATGAGTGGTGTTAGTGTTTTAGAATGGGGTGGGAGGTAAGAATTTTTATGTGTTATTATAATTAATATGGTCAAATAATATAATAAATATTATATTTTACAATTAAATACATCATTATATCCTTTCTTCAGAAGAGGTGATGGAAAATGAATAACACTGATCATGATGTGGTAGTCAACCATACACACAAATGAAGATTTAATATCCCATTTAATGGAAGATGATAAATATTTATATTGTAATTTTTACATTAAAACATATTAGTATATTTAATATACTTATTTTATTATATTATCATGTTTTAATGATAATTTTAGTAGCCAGATGATGAAATATAACAAAATGCTTAGTCAGGGACGTTACCTCTTCTTTATACAACTTCTTTCGGATTGAAGAAAATATATTATTAGGTTATAATTATGTAAATAATAATTCTTATAAGATTATAATATGGAATTAAATAAGATAATTGGTTATTTATATAATTAACCAATTTTTTTCTATGTGTGTTGAGGATATGAAATGTGACATCCTATTATGAGGGAGGTGAGTGTCACACTTAAAATTTTTTAAAAGAAAAATGTGTTCCCATATTTTTAATTTCCAAAAGGATCGAAAATTGTCCATTATATAACCTCATTGATGTTATGTTTTAAAAACCCAAAAACGTGTGTTGGAAATATTTCTCGGTGATTTTAGACCTTATATTTTAAGTTTAACTCCTCGTAAACCTTATTTATCATTAACTACTATAATTAATTTTTAATGTTTTTACAAATTAATATGGTTTTAAAATAATTTTATATTTTTATATAATATACATATATTTGATTATACATATTTAATACATTTTTCTAAATTAAATTAATTAAATTTAATAAACATGTTTTAAAATTAATCATGTATATGTGATGAAGAAAGAGTTATCCAAATAAAAATGTTTTAAATCTTTAAAAAGTTTCTATACAAAAATGAAAATTGAAATTTATTCAAATGACATTAATTTGTCTTATAGATTTATAAATGAAAAAAAAAATTATTGGAAAATATTTTAAAATAAAAATATTCTTGTAAATTCCTTCAATTAAAATGTTGTTAATAAAACAATATTTTTCATTATTTAATGACATTTTTTATTTTCTAAAAATTATCCAAAAAATCACTATAAGATAATTTATAGATTATTATTTTAAAAAAATGTTCTATTTTTTAGAATAATGTTTTTTGAAATGTTGAAAATGATATCTAAAATAAGTGACTATAATGTTGTAAAACTATTTTCATAGAAAAATACAATTTCTAATCATAAAATATGATTTATTTTATCTATTTACTTGAAAGAATAAATGATGAATGTTAAATATCATATTAAAAATATAAAATTTAAATTTAATTATTTTTATTATCCAGAAGTTAAATATATAGTTTATTGTTTTAAAACATGTTTTTTGGGAATAAAAAAATTTTTTATAAACAATATTATTTTCATTTTCTAATGCTTCTTATTTCAGTTCTAATTAACCAGTCACCAAATAATTCATTTTATATATAGGTGTAAATTATATATTTTCATTATTTAGTTAATATTATTCAACCCATTCATTCCAATTTTTATGTGATAACTACAATATTAAATTATAATATTGTAATATTATTTCATGTTTTGTTTAAAATACATTGTGAATGTAATAGAAGAATTTGGTGAAATTAAATTTATTTTGAAAAATACATAAAATATAAAAGTATTATATAAAACCATGTTAGCTGAATTCTATTCTCCCAAATTGAACTTCTTGTTAGTAATAATGGTTTTAACACTGAAAAATGCATTTCTAGGAAACCTGTATTTAATGAAAATTAATAATAATAACTCGTACGCAGTGATAAATCGAGGTATGAAGTTCATTTTGAGTAAAACATACTAGTATTATAAATATGATAAAATTGGTTTGATGTTAATATCTATACATGGGATAAAATAATAATGGATAAATAATACTAGAGAGTTATACATATAATTGATAACTAGAAAGTGAATGATCAATATAAAAATAAATAAAAACCATAAACCAAAGAGGAGTAAAGAACATCATTGATATCATCATAAATGATTATAATAAGATACAATTTCATTTCAAGATCATTTTACTAATGTTGTGTCATTTTCATGATGATATAAACGTACTTGATTTCATTACTTTTCATAAGCATAATCTCATTCTTTGGTTATACCTTGATTGATTTCTCCTCTACATTTTCCTCTATAAGAATAATTTTCAGGTATTTGGATCTAATATATAATAATATCCTTAAAATAATGATATTTAATTTATTACATCTCTAGGTATTATTCAAAACAAAATGGTTATAACTTGTTTTTTGTAAATACTAATATGGTTAAATAATATATTAATCTATAAAACCTCATCCAAAGGTCATCTTAAACAATTATCTAAAATGTTAACATTATTAACCTTCCAAAATTCAAAATTTATAAATAGTTTCTCTCAATTTCCTAAAATAAACATAATATTAATTCCCCAAGTATCATAATATAAATCTAAAATTAATATAAAAATATGATAAAACATTGATTATATATTATCTTAAACCACGATAATATCCTAAATTAAAATAAAAACAGAATGAAAATATTCATGGTATAAAAACAACTCGTTCCACTTAATAGAACAATTATTGAATATATTCCATAAATCCAAAAAATGTTATAATATGTATCAATGACAATATAAAACACATTTTAAGCAAATTATGAATCATTTCCTATGAAATAAATACTATGCAATTTACATTATAGGTATCCACAATCTCTTTATTTAAGCATCATTATCTCTACATCAGAAAAATATTATGGGTTTTTATCCCTTAATCACTTGTTTTCCAAAAATATAAATGTTCCAATAAATCATTTTCGCATTAATATGTACTATTCAAAATATTAATGAAAATCCTTCACAAAAAAAATCTATAAAAAAATCCAAATTGAATTCATTGTATATAAAACATAATTCCATTTTTCTATATATGGAAACATAAATAATTACAGTCCATTCTTAAACCATTAATGAGGATTCATCATCTTATATCTTAATAACACTTTCCTATAATATGAAATATGAATCATCAATTAATATTCATCAACATAAATTTAATCATTCTTCTCATGTTAAATATAGTAAACAATATTTGAATATCCCATAACATTAATCTTAAATTCATGTTCTCTTCCTCATGAACTGTATCACCATTACTAGTACCACCATATAGATTCCCATCATGAGATCTCCTCCAAGGACATTGTTCTATCCCTAAGACATTGATTTTCATAATTACCATACATTCCTCACATATAACAGTAAATCATTGATGATTATATAAGGAAAACCATTACTATAATTCAATTCAGTAATCAAAATATTCATTTTTTACTATGAAAGAACATATATCATGTCTGAATTTTCCACACATGAAACATATCCACAATTCATCGATACATTTCTTAGAATGCTTCATCCCACATTTTTACATATATATAACTAAATATAATTTACACCATGGTATCAACACCCACAACTCTCGATAAACTCTATAATTATCTTGACTAATGATTCCAAGAGTTGGTTAATGGTATATTTTCAATCAAATATACAGATAAATGATTATGAATAATCACAATATCAATTACTCTAATTATCATCCAAATTTTTTTATAATAAAACAAAATTTTCACATTGAACATTAGTCTAGTTCCTTTCAATTGTTCCCATTGGATAAAACCAAAAAGCATTGTGTGAGATATAATATTCAATGTGGGATGCCACATATTCATGAAAAATCACTTATTAGAGGTATATATAGGTCTCAAATATCACATAATTAATATTTTAAATACATGTGCCACAAGATCATAAAAAACCATCATATAATAATCCATGAAATTAAATGGGTTTCATAAATAGATATTTATATCATAACCGTTGCAAAAGAAAAAGGCTTCATAATTATTTCACTGTTACATCCAACCATAAACTATAGAAAAATAAATAGATTTCATAAATGATTGGTTATGATATAAACCACTAAATAGAAAGTGGTTTCATAAACATCTGATCATTATAAATATAAAACATATAGAGAAATAATAAGAATGGTATCATTGGATAATAACTCTATAAATTCATATTCTACAACAAATGATTTCAACTATGATGTAAACTATTTTGAATGATCACTTGTAAAATTTATGAATGAAAATGCCCCTTCCACTTTGAGAAATAATTACTAAATCATTAAAAAATATTCACAATAATTTTCTAAAAATAAAAATTCTAAAACCACATTCACGCAAATCAATATGAAAATATTTTTCTTTGAAAATAACCTTTTGATTAGATAAGGTATTATTTAAAAATAAAATAACACATTCCATGAAGAAAATATACTTTCCAAATTGAAAATAAATTTTTGAAAATAAAAATACTAAAAATATTATGAAAATAATTTTCATTTAAAATAATATTTGAAACTCATAATCGATGTTTTAAAATAATGTGTCAGTCAAGATAGAGGGAAATACCTTTTATGCAATATATGTTAAAAAATAGCTGTTTCACATTTTTGGTAAATCCCAAAGAAGACATGTTTTGATAAAGACATGAATATTGATTGGATTTTTTTATGAAAATTTAAAAAAGGATCAAAAAATCCTTAATAAATAATTCTGATAACTTTAAAAACCTATTTTTGAAGAAAAAAAATTAGAATACAAGATTTTTTATGAAAATGGATTTTCACTTGAAGTGAGAAATATATTCATTTTTCATTAAAAATATATATTATAATCATTAATAAATAAATAGAGGATAATTAAAGGAGACATGTATTCCTAATTAAGAATCATATTAGATGAAAATTAATGATGTTATTGACTTTTATATCCTGAAATTTTGTCATATGAATCACAAACAATAACAATCCTGATAAATGATGACATTGTATCGTAAAACATTTAAAACGTTGTTAACATTGAATCATAAGACTAATGAAGTAATATAATTAATTAAAACACTAAATATTATTATAATAAATAAATTAATGATATTACATGCCATAGTTTTGGTATATAAACATCACAAAAGAATATAGATGCATAACACAACATATGTATCAAGGAAGGCAAATTGTGACTAAAATCCCATACCGAATTAGTTACATTGAATCTATGAACCCCATGAAAGAGAGATAATAAAATTTTAATGGAAAACCCATTAATTTTAATGATAATAATCATAATATTAAATCCTGGTAATTAGATACACCACATAAATTTAACACATGTTGAATATGGAGTTTGTTACACAATAAAAATAAGGTAGACGAAAATACTATACCCTATGTATGAAATTCCTTTATACACATTTGGACCTAATATATGTAAATATAAGTTTATTATTCATATATATGTGATAAATAATTATATACATAATACAATATATTATTTAATTAATTCATTTTCAACCATTTTGTAAATTTTTATTATGTTTCGTGTAAAAAATGATTTTTTTCATGTACGTATTGGGTTGGTATTTTAAATCCATTTACATTAATCATGGTACCATTATCCACAAAATTGTATCCATGATATAAATATCATAATTATTAATTATATATTTATTTATAGTAATACAAAATATTATATATAGAGTATGAAATACACCATTCATAGAGATAGTAGCTCATACATACACATAAATGATGTTTCTATTTTATAGATGGATAAAATGAAATAATGTTAAGTAATATATTATCATAATAGAATAATTTTGATTATATATATATATGACGTTGAATAATTAAATTATCTCTAAATAACAAACATATAAATCTTTTGTTGAAAATGATTCACGTCACATTGTGAGACGGTAGTACATTGTAGTCACAAAGGAGGATATCCTATACCCTATTGAATGAAAAACAATATGGTAAATGTGATTTAATTATGTTGAAAATTTCATTTATATTAGCTTAATGAATCCTTATTATCATCCAGTTAAAACAAAAATGGAAAATACATCACATTTCTTCATGATGTGGTAGCTCGTTGTACACATAAGTGGTGTTATTATTTTCCAATGAGTTGAATGGAAAAAATAAAGATGTGTTATTATAATTATATATTATAATATTTTCATAAATATCATATAATAACCTAAAATCCATCATTATATCAATCTATGAGTGGTGGTGGTGGAATATAATTAACAATAGTTTGCGAGGTGAAAGTTTACTATACATGAAAATGAAGATTCTGTATACCATTTAATGGAAGTGGAGATTTTTTTATGTTATTAAAAAACATAATAACATCTCTTTTTTATCGAATATTTTTTATATGATGCATATCATGTTTTTTCAAACAATGTAAATATATAGTTTAACATTGTGTACAAAGGATGTTATTTTTTAGTTTTATATTATTTCTAGTATGAGGAAACATGTATTTTTCTCATAAGGGAATGCTATATTTTAATATTATATTCATTGGAAATTTTTCTTTAGCTATATTATATTTTTCATGTGAGGCATAAAATTGTAATCTAATAGGGTATGGATATAGAGTAACATCCTGTAGAGATGATGTTTTTTGGTCATAACATATTTATCATATAAAGTATATTTTTTTTGTCATAGAGGAAAATGATACAATTTAGCATTATTTGATGTGGATATTTTTTTCCCTTTCAAGTTGTTTCATATGAGGCATCCTATGTTTTTCACATAAGGGAAGGCTATAATTTAACATCATGTTATGTGGATTTTGTTTTTTTAGAGAACTAATATTCATCATAGGAGGCATCCCATGTTTCTCACATAGAGAAAGGATACAATTTAATATCATGTTCCTAGGATGTTAGGATTTACAGTTAAAAATATACTTCTTGTAATATGGAAGAAACTATTAATTTATGTTTGTATATCACGAGACAAGTTGTTCATACTAATTCTCACATAGGATAGATGGAATTAGTATGAGGCATTATTTACTCCCCATCCATGGAGACCAGTGCATATGCACAGTTGGAGTAGACCTTATGGAAAAATTATGTAACTTCCCACATGGGTTCCAACATTACTGGGTTCTTATGGGAATCATTGTCATCCTGGTACACATTAAATTTTAATATTAAAGGAATGATCTAATGTTGACCTTCTTATTTAATGATAATGATGATCATTTATGATGCCTGACAATGTTGTTTATATGTTAAATATATATCCCTTAATATGATTCCCACTAAAATAGATGGGCTCCCACTATTATTTATGATGTCTTATAGTAATAAATATTCATACAGAGAGATGAAAAATGGACTCTATATATAAAATGACCTATATTACATAAAATAGAGAATATGGGGTCTCCATGATAGAATTTCATGTTGTTCCCAATAGGCGCATATAAAATTAAGGAGTTTATTAGGACTATCATTTTTGTTCTTTCCCTCCATATTCTACATGATTTTATTTAGGGGTTTTGTTTGAATTCCATGATCTATCCATTCACCATCACATGATTGTGGTATTTTTGGTTGGACTATATACTATACTCAACATAAAATTTCTTTAAATTTGTAGTCTGGATGTTAATTTCATTCTGAATTAGAATACTGTAAGGAATACCAAATTAATGAATGATGTTCGAGTTCATGAACATAATCACCGACTGGGTTTTTACACTTTTGAGTGTAATTTATTTTTCCTATTTTGAGAAGACTTATATTGTGGTGAGAGTTAATCTACATAGTTCAGCAACCATTGATGGATAGGGACTCAAAAACGTGGGTCCAAAAACTAAAAATGAAAAAAAAATATATGGTAATGTGGAGAATATCTTATGGTTTCATCATAACATTGGCATAGAATTGGGGAAAATGACATGTTTTTGTTAATTCAATGCAGTCCTAAACCATGCAAGACAAAACTAAGCCATCCTCTAAATATAGTTGGATAAAGTCATTCCTTCCTCATAGAAACCATAGGATAGAACATGGATATCTTGCTTTACATGATGTATCTCCTTTCATTCGATGTTGTAGATGATGATTCCATCAAATCCACATTTGTAGACAATATACTCGATGTTGTGGCTACTCTAGAGGGATAACTATAAGAAAAAATTGTAGATACTCTCCCACTTGATTAATCCATTTGGGAGAATTAAATAATATTGATACTAAATGAATAGTGTAATCAAATTGTAAATTTACAAAACTATAGGGGAATTTTTGGGTTATAGTATAAAAGTACCGGTGGGTAGATGACATATCTTTTGGTAGACGCCATCTTAAGTGGAAGGGGTTAAGATTTCATGATGTGCCACATGAATGACCAAATCATATTTATTGGGTTCTTATAGGGATGAATTCATTCCCTAAAGAGTATCATATTGGATATTATGTGAGCAAGGAACATGAGTCAACTTAGGATGTGATGGGAATTGGGAAATTAGAATATGAGTTCTCTATAAATTGGGAAAGCACTTGGTTCCTGGAGAAATAGTCACTATTGACCCATTTTAGGACTATCTTAGAGTCTCCCTACACATGAATGTGGGGAATTTATTATCGTCTGACAAACCAAGACCAATGATAAGGGCTTTAGACTCTACCAAATTATTAGCACAACCTTACATTAATAAGAATGAGTTTGGTATGATAGATTATGCATGAGTGATAAAAAATCCCATAAAATCTCTATTGAGTATGGATTCATTGAGACATATATTTGTTATCCTTGAGGAGGAAACATATAAATTAATATTATAAAATGGTTTAACAAGATACACAGAGAGAAAGGATTTATCTTGGAAATAAAAATATATGTTCAATTACGTAGGGGTAGTATTTGTGGCAAGGAATACTAGAATCACATTAACCTTATCAACTTTCTACTTCACATACTTATTATCAAACTATATGATGAATACCTCCCAGCTTGAAAATATCCCTTTTATCATAGGGTGTTTAAGAATTGAGATTATAATTTCCACATGATACAACAGTTGAATCTTGTGATTTTACAAGTAATGCAATAAAATGTTTCCAAAAAAACACCAATCTAAGGAAACTATTAATGGAAGGGAATATCAAGTATTTGTCTAAAGGATAATGAATATGAGATAATATAGGATATTATACCTACCCTAAACATATTTATATGATAAAAGGACCCCAAGGGACCATTCTAGAATGGTTACGTAGAGGGATAAATGATTTCTGGAGACAGGTAGAATTAGAACTAGAGACTATAGAATATACAACATACAATCATTAATAGAAACTAGGTGGTCATCTAGAAATTGGAAAATGACTCTTTTCATCTAGAGGCCCATGAGAGTCCTATTTTCTTTAAATAATCACAACAAATTAGTTAATATAGTCTATGTGGACATGGAGGCATCAGAACTCCCATAGGTTGCGTGGATATGGAAATTGAGTGATAACCATGACTTTAATTGGATCAATCTCAACGCCTATGTATCCGATGATGAATATAAGAAAATATTTATAGGTAACCTCAAACACACACATAAATTAGTTTATCATAAATTAATGGGAGAAGATGAATTCAAAAACATTATATAGGTCATCTAGATTGACCCAGAATCGGTGATAATTCACCATAAAATAAATCATTTAAAATTATACAAATCACATGAGGGTCTGCTTGAAGATATAGAACCCTGACTAATGGTAGAAGGATATAAAAATTTTCAAGACAAAATTAAATTCCAATTAGTGGAAGGTCCCCAGGGTTTTCTAGATGCTCAAGATTCCTCATCCTTAGTGGCCAACAAGATTTAATTATATATAGAATATCCATTCATAAAGGATGGGCGTAGAAACCATTTGAAGCATCAATCAAAATATATATATCCAGATGTGGTAATTAGTATTTTGGGAAATAGTGTGTGAAGCCCTATAAGTCTATGAACAGAATTATCTACCTGTTATTCTCCCCGACTATAAACTTTTTATCTAGCTGCTTGGGGTACTGGAACCCAATGAGGATGATGGCCTTATTGATCATGTCAAATTTTGCCTTAACCATGGAATTGTGGGAGGTGTTATTCTATCTAGAGTGATGTTTTAAAACCCCAATGAGCCACTTAGAGGCCATGGAATTGAATGATATTCTAAATGTTGAGTCTTGAAATCCATTTACAGCTATATTTGACCACATAATAATGATTTTTCAGGGAATCAACATAATTATTATGTTCCTATGGTAGAATAATTGGAATTATTAGTATCAATTTCTTATCTTCCCCAGTTCCAAATATTAAATGTTTCAACACAATAATAGTGGTGGATAAACCATCTTAAAATATAGGGGTTATGTCATTTGGGTCCACTTAATCATCTAATATGGGCGGGGGTCAAAAGAAACTAAGAGACTCTTTTTCATTGATATACCAATGGGTTTTACTAGAATATGCTTTAGTAAATATGTTATCCTTGATAGGGGTTAATGTTTTACATAAATCATGGATATAAAATATACTAAACCTATCCCACAAAATTTTTGATTACAGAGATATTTTCGGATATCTGTGTATTGATTTCATGTCAAATTCTACTAATTTTACCCATCATTTTGGAACATTTGGTGGTTCAATGGATCAATTACCATGTGGTGGATCCCTCGACATTCTATTGGAGTAATTTATTATGATTATTTTTTAGCATGCCTAATGTATGAGTATGAGGCATTATTAAATAATTGTTTCTTCATTGTGACAATTAAACCACTCTAAATGTCTAGGGTCATGGGTTCTAATTTGTGGATTGGTAGGATGATTTAGTTTATAAAGTTCATCTAAGGATCTATGGTAGTGGCTATCAGGTTGTCGGAGGAATTTATATGCTGAATCTCATATTTATGGTAATAATTTTACCAAAAATTTATACTAATCTAAATATAGATTGTGGGAATCACAAGAGTTTAAGGGGGTTTAATTTCCTTGGAGTACCCCTATATATACACATAAATGTTATTTAAATAATTGAGGATATAAATAAGGATCTATTGCATGCATATTATGACATAGATTTCCGAGATGGAAATTGTAAGAAGTATGATATGGGTATACTAAAAAATTTCTGATTTACAATAGGACAATGAACTGAGTCTTAAGTAGAATATTTCCATATAGATTATCCTTACCCTTATTAGAACAACCCTACTATTTAATACATATTTAAACCTGATTTATTACATAAAAAATAACATAAGACAACATCGACGATCAAGAGGTGTTGTTTCATGGAAATATTGAACATTACATGACATGGTAAAACATAAAATACAACATCTTATTTGAAAACATCTTTTACATTACCACAATATTCCTTCATACTTACCATTACATGGGATAACATGAGCATATACATAAGAAAAGTGTGAGATATAAATCTCAGTCAGGTAGTAAACAAGGAATAACATGAATAATACAGTAAGTCCTTGGAAATAAGAGTCTCAATGGATCACAAGATAAACATGAACATAATGTCATGATATATCAGGATTATCATAACATGGGAATGTGGTAACAACATACAACATTATATTAGCAGGAGACATGCCTCATTGCACATGGATTATCATCAATAAAACCTCATTGAACATGAATTAGTATGATTAAACCCTCAATTAAATTTATGTATCATGAGTAAACCATCATTTCACATGGTGTATCATGATACTAAACATTTCCCAATCCATTTGAGTGCTATTAGGGAACACTCTTTATAATCATTTCATTTCATGAATATGTGTGTCACAAGGATCATATAACATGTAATCATTCAGAATAGTCATTTATTAAACGAAAAAATAATGTGGAATATATACATGAAGAAATATAATAAATATGTGTATGTGAGTAATGGTGAATAACCTTGATAGTTAAATGGGAATGGTATTCACTTCATGATGATTTTGTCACGGGAAACTGCGGTCCCATTTCAATAGCATAATTGTGTGACATAATAATTCATAAAAATGGATGATAAGAGAGAAAGGTATATCTCATCATATGTATGAGAAAAGTAAAGTAATTTGGTCATATATATATATATGTCTTAACACATGAAATTTGGATATAGAAGGTGTAACATAATAAAGAAATTTGAAGAAATAGGACAATGGGAATAACTCTTATAAAATTTCAGTAACGTAACGGGTGTACATGGGTGGGATTAATGAGAATGAAAGATGTCTATAATCATTAAAAAATAATTATGGAGGTATGGGGGAGGTGATAAATCATACTTCATCATTTTTAAATGAAAATAAAATGGTATAACAACATAATGAAACATGGGCAAGAAATGGTAACGGAAGAAATCCCTTACTTGCATATGTGACTTCAAGAGCTTGAGGAGGGGATTATTGAACGATTGGGGAGCCTTGAAAGGTTTATAGAGAGAGGAGGGTTCAGTAGGGACGTCCTAAATAGACTTTGTGTGAAATGAAGTTGGGGCATGTGTGGTTTATATAGGAAATGAGAGGGGAATTCTTTAATATTTCACTAACATAGGGTTTGTTACCTATTTAATTAAATATTCAATACCAAAAACCTTCCCATGTTTTATGGTTATGTTTTTTCCAATGGGAATATGATAAAATTATTTTATAGGTCCACTGGCCGAAAATATTAATATATTATTCTTGGATATGGGAAAGTGAGTGACACTCTCAATGAAATCATTTTAAAATGTGAAAATATTTTATAAGTCAAGGATGGTCCACTTAGGTATTGTAAAATTAATTAAAAATATCTAAAATCAAATTATTTTAAATTAAGAAAATATATTGGATGAATAATCATTTTATATTAATTTACTACCTTACTATTTGATAATAATGATGTCATAAAACAGAATATATATTTATAAGGTATTTAATTTTTACCAAAAAATTTGATTGTCCCAGAAAATTATGAAAAATTAAGCATTGGATAATTTCAACATCTTGTTTCAAAAAATATTAATTATTTTTTCTAATTTTTTTTCTAAATATAGTAATTTTTACTTTTAAAATAAAACAGAAATTTATTGAAAATTCATGGGATTTGAAAAAAATTGTTTTCATACCATAATAAAAATTAAAATTATATTCTTAAAAATTATAGGATCATTTAAATTTAATAAAAAATAATTTACTAATAATATTTCATTGAAATATTATTATATTCAAAAATCCATTAAGTAAACAGAATAAATTTATCAATTTATAATATATTTTTTAAATTTATAAATATATTATAATGTAATAAGAATAAAAAGTATATATATTATTTATTTTATAAAAAATAATGCACATAATCATAATGATTTTTTATTGTTACATATGACTTTATTATAGTATAATATGCCATAAGAGTATGGTTTGTGATGGTGGGGATTTCTTGGGGTCGTTTGGTGAACATGGTTTGGGCCATGATCTAAATGAGCTTGATCTTTTCCCCTAAGCGGTTTCTCTCATACTTAAGCTATTGGGTATCCACTTGGGATTGGTATAGGGAAAATCCAAAAAAGGATATCTCCCTCAAACGATCTGATAAATGGGATTTAAAAGGAACAAGCCTACTTGTCGAGGCCATCACAACCATTGTCTATGTCAAAATGTTTTTTTGAAACCCAATATATACATATAAATAGTAGTCATGTGATAATTGTTCAAAAATTATATTATCAATGGTAATGATACATGATTGTCGTTTAAAATTAATAAAAAATCCATTTTTTTCTATATCAATAAGACATTAAAAGAAATGTAATTTTATTAATGAATGTTTGGATCATTAAAACATTCACCCATTCAAGAACTTCACCATCAAAATTCCCCTTTCCCACACTAAAAAAGATGTGGGTATCACTGCCTCATCACATCCTCTAGTTCCCTTGATGCATTATCAAACATGTAGTTCCTTCACAACACTTTGATGAGTGTCATTGTCTTGTTTCATAGAACATTTTCTCTATGATCTAAGATCTTCATTGGCTTCTCTTCATAGGATAGGTCATTCTCTAATGGTACCACCTATGGATTGAGAACATGTCATGTTTAAGGTATTTACACCCTCAAAAGTGATATATGGAATACGTCATGTACTTGAGATATGTTCGGTTGGAGTGTTAGTCAATAGGCCATTACTATAATGAGATCAAGGATCTTAAAATGGCCGATGTACCTTACACTAATATTTTCCTTGTTCCCAAATATCTAACTGTATTCCACATAGATATGCAGAGTAACACCAGGTCTCCAATACTGACCTCTAGGTCGCATTGATGATTATCAAAATTGTCGTCTCTGAGTAGATTTAATGTGTCGCTGGATGGACGTAACCTTATAAGCCATTTCATCAACCATTTCTGGACATAGGAGTTTTTCCTCCCCTTCATCATCCCAACATGACCGTGTTTTTCACCTCTTCCCATAACGAGATTCATAATGAGTTGTTTGGATGGTTGATTGGAAACTACTATTTTAAGAGAACTTAGCCAGATTATGATGTGAATCCCATCATCCATTGATGTCCATTTAGCATTCTGTCAACATGTCATCATGTTTTTATATAGTCCACTCAGATTGGAAATTAGTTTGAGGATGAAAAGTCGTACTGATGTCCAACTCAGTATTCAGAGCTTATTGGAGACACTTCCCGAACATAGATATGAATCTTGGATCTCTGACGGATATAATCGATTGCGGAAATCCATGCAACCTTACCACTTATCTGAAGTATATCCATTAATTTTGATCTAATGATAAATCCACACGAATTTCAATGAAATGTGTTTTTTTGTATGAAGATCCACAACAACTCATATAGAATTGTTTTCTTTGGATGTCTTCATAATTCTGGTGAAAAAGATTGTGGCGATGTTCTCTCATTTTCATGTTGGTATGGGTAATGGTTACATCATCCCCTTATACTTCTTTCTCTCATCCTTCACATATAGACTCACCATGCACATTGATGTATAATTAGTGATCTCCGTCTTCATGTTATCTCGCTAATAATTCCCTCAGAGATCTCAATACATATTTTTATTTCCTAGGTGAATGGAGAAATTCAAACTATGTGCATCATCGAAAAGTTCCTTCTTCAACTATAGATTTAATGGAACACATAGTATTGACCCAAATCTCACAATCCATTATTAATTATCATATAACAACGAGGATTTTCCTTTTCAAATAGTTTCCTCTTTCTTTGGAATTCCCTCATAATCCATTTGAGCATCCATTAACATTTGAAAAATATACAGTTGATCAATAATTTTTGAACGGATTGATGATTCTACCTTCTTTATGATTCCCTATTCCATATTCTTCAAATCTAATAAGATTCAAACGTTTTCAATTCTAATCAAGGATAGAATCATTGGGTTCTTTATACATAGAGAATTCATAACCTTTTTCATTTTCCCATAGTTGTAATAGATTGAACTGTCATAGTATTTGATTAGATATAACCATATTCGTTGGTGCATATTAAACTCTTTCTGTGTGAATATAATGTTGATTATTTTATGATCCCTATATATTTCACAATTCTCCCAAAATATATAATGTTGCCAAATTTTTAAAGATATGATTACTATAACAAAATATAGATCATGTGTTGGATATTTATACTCATGATCATTCAATTTACATGAGTCATAGTCAATGAATTTGTAATTTTTCACCAACGTGCAACCTAGACCCTTCTTTGAAGCAACACTGAACACTGAAAAAAGGTCTCCTCTTATCGGTTGTTAGAGCACATGCATAGTGATAAGCCTCATTTTTAATTACATGTAGCTATCTTTTCATTCATAACTCCATGAAACATTATCTCCTATTTGAGTTAAATTGGTAATAGGGTTTGAAATGATGAGAAATTTCTCACAAATCAACGATAATACCCAGCTAACCCAAGGAAGCTATAGATGTCGGTCACAAATGTTGGTCTCTTCCATCCCTAAATTGATTTTTTTATCTACACACATATATCCCATTTCTTATGATTATATGACCCAATAATGATACATCATTAAACCAAAACTCACAATTGATTTACTTTTCCTGAAGCTTCTACTTTAGCAAGGTCTCTAGTACAGTGCTTAAAAGCAACTCATGATCCTCTTTGTTTTTAGTGTATATTAGAATATTGTCTTTCAATACTACCAAAAATTTGTCAAGGAAATCTATAAAGACTCAATTAATCTTGTACATGAATAATGTTGAAGCACTAGTGAGTACTAAAAGTATTGTTATGAAATCATAGTTCCCTTACCTTGAATGAAAAGAAGTCTTGGGGAAATCCTTTGTCTTCACCATTACTTGGTAATATCCAGACCATTTATCCACCTTGGAGATGTATTTTTTCCAACATATCTGATCAAACAAGTTATCAATTTTTAGAAGATTATACTTTTTCTTTATCCCGATTTTTTTGAGCTAACGACAATTAATGGAAAGGTTCATTGACCCGTATATCTTCTTGTTGAAGATGACTGGTGAAACCCATTGCGAAGAACATGGGAATATAAACCCTTCTACTAGATTCTCTTTTTGAAATTTCTTTAACTCCTAAAAATATAAAACATCATTTCTATATGGAGTTTTGGATATTGGAAATGCCCGCGGTATAAAACTAATCAGTAATTCAACATATATTCTAAGAGGAATACCAGATAATTTCTCAATAAAAACATTAGTGAATTTCCTCACAATAGGAGTGTATTTGAGTATTGTCTTAGCTATAGACTCAACAATATGAGTATGATGAAAATTCTCATAGGGCAGTAATATCCATGATTGAGATGATGTTGCTAAATATGATTCATTCTCATCCTTTCACTTGTACAGAATTGATGGTAGATTCTCCATTTAAAGAGTGATTTCCATATCAAAAAAATTTATGTTGCCTTTATATATGGAAAGGATATCCATGTCAAGAATTTCATATAATTATACTAGAGAAAGTATGCAGAGGTTTTTTTGGATTTTCAATTCAAATATTGTGACTGGGGATGAGTTATATACATGGTATATAATATTTTCCCCATTTTTATTCTCCCTGACATATATACTCTCATGATTTATGGTGGTGTTGGAATCATTCTACTAAAAATTTAGGATATACATGAATTTTTAGAACAATTATCGAAATTTACTTTCACTATTCCTGAATGAATAACTAGAATACCTGTCACCACTTCATTGTTGGTATTATATTCGATGGTAGTGATGGAAAATGTTCACCTATTCTACCAAGGAGGTTGTTGGTCTCATCTAAAAACCCTTGTCTTAGGGCACTGGTTTTCAATTTGACAGGTTTATTTTAATTTGAAGCAATAAACAATGTGTTGAGGGATAAATGGAGCATACCTTTCCTTTGTCACAACAGTGGGGTTTTCTTGTCGGTAATTAATGGATAGGTTCCCTTCTCTTCCACACATAATTCATTTCCTCATCCCCTTCAGGAAATTTCCAAGGTTTTACATTCCACACCTTTGGAAAGTGGGGTGCTGGAAATTAATAGCACTGTTGGATTTATCCATCAAACCACCAGAATTAAATTCCACATTCCACATAGTATCCCCATGATACCCCTAAGATTCACGGATCTCCATTTTGACTTTGAGGGAACTTTGATAAATGTCCTCAATGCTATCAAAGGCAGGGATTGTTTTGGATTTTCATAGGCAAGGTTTTATCCCACCAAAGATGTGGTCAAATGTTCATTTGTGGGTAAAGACAAAGCCCGAGGTGTATTGTTCAATCCCAATGTTTTTATCTTCACAAACTCTGATGGACTCGTGGTCTTTTTTCATGAGGGAAAGTAATTCCCTTTCACTATTATGGTGGAGGGTGAATGTAAAATTTTTATTGAAAAACATTATATGGAAATTATTTAATTAAAATACCTCAATTTCTTCACCAGGCTTCATATTTTTCATGAATGTATACTATTTTCCAACATCACCCTCCATACTATTAGAACTCTGGAAAAAAATTTCTTGTTTATATAATTTAAGGATGGAGATGATCTTCTAAATGTAGTTGATCTATTATTCAGCAATTGAGGTATCATATGATCCATTGAATGTATGAGGCCTTTGTCTCATGAACCTCATGAGTGCTTCCTGTTCATTCTTGGGGTGGGGGATGAAATTCCTCTGGAACCATGTTTTATATCAAAACATGAGTAAACTGAGGATGTATTATATAAAAAAATTATGATTCCCGCTCTAATCAGAATGGGAATCTCATTAGAATAGTCATCACATTAATCATCGTATCAGTTGTTTTCCTGAGTCCTCCTATTACCTGTCATTGGATATAATAAAAGGAATGTTAGGGGTAACACCTAAAGGATAATCCAATGACAAAAGGAATAGCTTATAAATTTCATTTATTTCCTTAACTTATTAATTTATAGGCTTCAGTATATGTTATCCATGAACTACATCCCATCATATATTCAAGGGTAATTTTTTATTCCCTTAATAATTGATCATAATATGATTATTAATATACTAAATTATATCCCCCAGGAGTATGGAACCATAATAGAATCAAGGCCCATTTTCATGTACCTTTTTCTTTACGGGTCTAGATTAAAGTGGAGTTTTCAGGTTTTACCCCTATATACATTTGTGCTAGTGCCACCTCTACTTGTTAGTATCCAGAAAGGGATGTATTTTCTTGACAAACCACATAATATGTAACCAAAAAAATATAGGGATGTATATATTATACATATACTTATACATAAAGAAGTCACTAGGGTTTTAGAATCCCAATACCAAAATAACTAAACCTATCATTTGATAAAAACATCATCAACCCTAATCTTTATTACATTTGTAAACATGATTTATGACATAAAAATGAACTTAAGACAACTCTGTGGATTGAAAGGACTAGTTTCATGGGAAATTAAGAAATTAGATGAAAACATAAGGCATAAAATACAATATATTTATTGAAAACATATTTTACATTACCACACCAATCCTCCATACTTATCATTGCATGGGATAACCTGGGGGCATACATAAGAAAAGGGTGATGTATAAAGCCCTGGAAGGGACTAAACAAGGCATAAAATGAAGAATAAAATACATATTAGGAAATATTGATGTCAATAAAATACAAGTGAAACACTAACATAATGGCATGATATATCATGACTATCGTAACATGGAAATGTGGAAATAACATACAACATGATATTAGCCTGACCCCATGCTAATTGCACATGCATTAGCATTAGTAAACTCTCACTACACTTTATTTAGCATGAATCACCCTCACTGAAATAAAACTATACTAAGTACACCCTCATTGAACATGGAGTATCATGATACTGAACATTATCAAATTCATTGGAGAGCTATCCGGGTGCACCATTTATAAACATTTCATTTCACACGTTATTGTGCCACATAGATCATATAACATGGAATCATTAAAAATCATAATTTATTCCATGGTAATGGAATGTAGAATAAATATATGAAACTATATAATCAAATATTATTTGTACATAAAGGTGAATACCCTTGATAGATAAATGGTCATTGTATTCACTACACGATGATTTTGGCAAGGAAAATCGCAGGGCAATTTCGGCCGCATAACGACCTGACATAATAATTCATTAAAATGGATTATGAGAGAGAAATGGATATCTCATCATTTGTATATGAAATGGATAGTAATGGGTTCATATATATACAATACTCAAAACATGTAATTTAAAAATATAATTCATAACATAATAAAGAAACATGAAGAAAAAGGAGAAAGGGAATAACTCTACTAATATTTTGGCTTGGTAACGGGTATACATGGGAGGGATTAATGAAAGATAAAGATGTATATCATCATTTAAACATATGTAGGGAGGTATAACGATAGTGAAAATTCATACCCCAATTTTTTAAATTGAAAATAGATGGGTATAACAACATAAAGAATCATGGACACAAATTAAGAATGAGTGAAATCCCTTACGTGAGTTTGTGGCATGAAGAGCTAGAGGAGGGTATTAATGAGAGTTTGTGGTTCCTTGGGAGATTAATAGAGAGATGATGGTAGATTTTTGATGTGGTCTACAAATATTTAGTGAATAGAAGTTGGATCATGGGTGGGTTTATATAGGAAAATTAGTGGGGAATTCATTATTATTGCACAGACATTGGTTTTGGAACCTCTATAATTATATAATCAAAACCACAAACCATCCCATGGGTTTTTCCAATTATTTTTTCCAAAGGTAAGTGTAAGAAATTATTTTATATTTCCAATGGGCCGATATATTAAAATATTAGGCTTTATTATGTGATGGTGAGTCACACTCTCAAGTAAATCATTTTAAAGTGTTAAAATATTTTATAAGTCTTGGAGGGTCAACTAAGGCATTTTAAAATTAGTCAAACAAAAATAAAATCACTTTAATTGAAATTTTAAACATATATTTACCAAATATACGTTTTATAATATTTTATTACATCACTATTAGGTCATTATGATGTCAAAAAATGCATTATATATTTATAGTGTTTTTAATTTTTACCCAAAAAAAATTATTATCTCAAAAAATATTGAAAAATTCACTGTTGGATAATTTAAAATACTGATTCCAAAAATAATATTCATTTTATATAAATTAATTTCAAAATATGTGAATTTTCTTTTTTAAATAATTAATATTTATTGGTAATTTATGGGTTTTAACAAAAACATTTTTCTAACCTTAATAAAAATTACAATTTTATTCATAAAAATTATACGATCATTTATATTTAGTAAAAAGTAGTTTAGTAACTATATTTTATTAATTTATTATTATATTAAAAAATCCATTAAATCATGAAATTTGATTTCTCAATTGAAAATTCTATTTTTCCTTTAAAAATAATTTATAAAGTAACAATAATAAAATGACTGTATATTATTTATTCTATACAAAATAAATTCACATAATCATAATGCTAGGTTATTGTTACATATCCCTTTATTACACCAGAATAGTCCCCCAGAGTATGGTCTGTTATTGTGGGGTATTATTGGGGTCATTTTGTGAACATGGATTGGGCCATGATTTCAATGATATTGTACTTTTTTGGTAATAAGTTTCGCTCATGCATAGGCTGTTGGATATTAGCTTTCTCTTGGTCTAAGGAAAGGCCCAGAAATGCTATATCACATGAAAATATGATAAATGGGATTCCAAGGGAATGCTCCTACTAGTCGAGGAATTCACATCCTTTGTTTGTTTTAAGTGGATTTGTTAAAAACATTTATATATACTAGTCATCTAATCGATGTTAAAAAAATATATTATCAATGGTAATGATAATTAACTATTATTTAAACCCAATTAATAACCATTATGTGTTTTCAATATCCATAAAACATTAAAATAATCGGAATTTTTTTCATGAATGTTTGGTTCATTACACCTATCATACCTGTAAATTGTTAGGTAGGACGGAGTATGCCATATATTTTTAATCCATAGTTTATAGAGAGTCCAGGTTTGGATGAGATTGATTCCATAGCTAGTATCCAATTGGCATTGATGGATTTACACACCATTGATATGGAATATGATACACAGTGAATGTTTATACCCGAGAATGGAAGCACTCTCAAATTATATAGGGAATTAAATGAAAATATAACATTATTCCCACTGAATAGTATTAATGTGATAAGATTTAAAGACAGCTACATTAGTCTAAAAATGATGGGGCCACATTAGGAATTCAATATAGACCTCACAAATAACCTCTAATAAGAGGAGAACTTATTGGATTGAAAGAATAACTATTATTCTAAAAATGTATTTTTGTACATCACACAATCATATAATGGGAATATTACTATATGTGAAGGGATACTCTTTAATAGGGAGTGTATCTAGTGATTTATACCAAGGTGTTGGGGGCTGAATAGTGATAGATGCAGTATATTATTGGTATTCAAGTATGGGATAAACAGATAATGGTTTAATACAATATTATTGAGGGTGGAACTTGTATGAACATGGATAATCAAGAAGTGGTAGAAGATTAGTCATGTGACCAACTAGTATAGTCTGTTGTGGAGGCATACCTAACAGAGTGGAAGAGGTCGGATGTTCATAGTGTTCCCCATTTAAGGCTTCAGAATAGTTATTGGTGGAATGACTAGTCTATTTTGAAACAATAGCTTGAGAATTTTACATTATGTTACATCCTGCAGCTATCATTCAACATTGTTGGACATCAATTCCTAACATGTTCTCCCAGAGTTCCTATCTATTGAGTGTTGTATTACAAACCATTAGTTGAAAGAATTAAAAAACGTGAACCATTTCTCCACACCTATGTAAAATTCCATAATCATATGAATTTTTTGTGCATCTCAAAACTAATGAGGAATAATGTATCTATGGGTGTATACTAGTTTTGACATTGAATGGGGACTCTAATCCCCATTTCACTGTCAGTTACTATTCTTCTAAGACATGGAACACTATGACACAGATGTGGAGGTCATGGTTGATGGATACATAATAACCACATGAGGTTTTGGATTACCCTAATATAAATAGTTTGAAAAAGGGGTGCAGAAAATAATTTTTCAATCCCACAAATTATTTTACATTATCGTTTCACACCTGGGGTCTAGAGTGACTCAATAGAGACTTTCTTGTCACAATAGGGGTAAGAAAAAAGATGATCTACATGTTGTATGTTGTTTTAAAATTTGAATAATACATTGTTTACGTGGTAGAGTGTTAACCATGATATAGGGTTTTCATCATAGGTGGAAAAATATATCCCACTACTAATATTTAATTTGATAAGAGTAAAGGTGATAGTGGTAGAGACAAGTGAGTTGTGATTTCATGAATGGAAACCAAAAAATTGTCTAACCGCAGGTATCTATAGAGTGATTTTTGTATTTTTTGGAATTCATTTTTAATTATAGTAATCATTATCTATAATTTTAGTTCCCCTATGTCAATAAATATATGATAATACCCTTAACCAAATCATTTTTCATCTTCGTGTCTATGATATCAAAAATTTCATGATAATTTTTATAATCCTGTCTCTGGTGGGAAACAGTCAAAACAAATGAGATGGTATGAGAATCGAACGGATCACATCCTCGTATGCTTTGAAAGGCATTGTGTTCATAGCCTCTATGCCAATTACATGTCTTCATTATTTGATACGGATCTTTGGATTAGGGATATTCATTAATGTGGGGAGGGATTACATGGATGAATTCTTAATTATGGGATGGAACTTGATAATTACCAATTATTCTAATGATTGGGAGAGTAAAAATACATTCTTTAGAGGATTTAGGGGCATTTATCCTGACTGGGTGAAAATGGAGCCATGTGATTTTGTTTTGGGGTCATGGTAAAATGTTTTGGTAGTGTCTTGTGCCACTAGAGATGGGGAAGAATCCCACTACTGGACATGGTTAATGTCCTTCCCCCAAAAACTAATACATGCATTATGGATTAGTTTTAGTAGATTATGGTTGGGAGGAACCTACACCTCAAACTATTGATATGGTTGGAGAAATTAACATGGATCCTGAGTCGTGGTTGTTATGGTTTCTTCCTATGTTTCCTCTACTTCATCAGTGAAGGGGAGGAAGATATTAAAAATATCTAGAGCGGGGCTCCCAAAAAGGTTACTCATCTTATATAGGAGGGGATTTCCTCGTTTATGTCCCTCATCGGTTGTTTCTCTTGTATGGTACCATATTTTATAGGTCGTTCATGGCTCATCCAATGGGATGGTCCCATGTTGCTCATACTAAAAAACAAGCTTACTTATACCCCTTATTTGGAAGATCATGGAATGTTAGGTTGGCCGAGGGTACCCAATTGTTGTAGAAAAGGAGAGCATCATAGTAGGAGTTTAGTTGTGCGTGATTACATCACTTTCACTCCCCTTTTCTCCATACCAATTTTCTGGGGGGTCATCGTGCCATCATTGTGGATTTATATATATGAAAAAATATAGATCAAACCATTTTTAAATACACCATGAATGTGATTCCTAACATGGACAATGTTTTTAATCCTTATTCAAGGTGGAGGTAAGTTACACATTGTCAATTTATACAATTGGGGGTTACCAAAATTCTTCATGTTCCTGAGTTTTAGGAATATTTTTTAATACCCTGCCAAAAATCTGTTTGGTAGGGGCCTTGTTGAAGATATCTTGAACAATTGATGAATAAATCAGATGGAGTGGAATATTAAAACCTAATCACTATTTATGGAGAAGAATTTCAAAATTGGTTCACCAATTTTTTTGGATTTTATCTAAAAGTGTTCTCTGGATAATTTGTTCCTTCAATGCATTACACAATTTTAAATGTGGTTTACCTCTGCCACTGTGGATGGTGATGATGAATCCTTGATCAAAATAAGTTAATGGAATGTATGTTCATCCATTAATGGATTTCTCTATGGGTATTGTTCTCTAGTATAAGAATCCATTATATATTTGAGTTATGTTCCTGAATATCATTCTCAATTCCTTCTCAAGTTGGCCATTGGTTAATAATGATTCTTTTTTCCTGATAGGGAAGTATCTTTTATTCATATTAGGTGGTAAACATTGGGCACATGAGATCATTTTTTGACATTTATCATGATGTGAATATGTAATTTATTACCATTTAGAGGATAATGTAATATAATATGCGAGTAATCTTAGTTTTGGACCCTAAGGAATCATGCATAGTACACATGGAAGTTAACAAAAATTTCACGTGGAATCTAATCCTTTTTACCCCAATAATAACAAAATTATTTTATGGAATAGAGATAATGGGTTAGGAAACATGTTTTATTTCTTATGGGGATGGGTTGGTAAAAGGTTTAAAATCATGCAGATAACATTTCATGAAATATTTAACATCTTTTGGTGACATATTATACATTGGATTAACCTCTTATAGGGAATGAATGGTCATAGGTTCAATATCTTGGATGAATGTGTAAGTGTCAAGTTTAATGTATTGTGTACACATGTTATTCACATGATTAATGTATTATGGGTGCTATTTGGTCACATGTTTAATTTTATTAGATGAATTATTTGTCATTGGTTCAATGTATTTTTGGAATGGGATGGTCATAGTTTTAGTTTATTATAGTGAAAGGTTAGTAACATGGATAATTCTTTTTTTAAAATTTATTGGTCATAGGTTTAATGTCCATTGGGGAAAATATAGTCACAAGTTTAACGACTTGTAAAGACAGTTTGTTCAGACGTTTAAAATATTTTGGGGGCATGTGGGTGAGGTTATGTGTGTTTAAATGGGGAATATAAAAAAATTGATGTAACATTTATTTAAGGGAAATACATGTACACTTAGTGAGAATGTTTGGGTTTTAGGATCAAAACATGGGGAGGTATCCAATGTTTCACAAGATTTAGGGATTGAACCTCATAAGTGAATTTTATATAACCTATTAATATACATGGATTAAATACCACATTGTTCGATTCTATAGTTTAATGTTGTGTCAAAGAACTAATTTATGCAGTTTGAGGTTATCTACTAAGGATGTTGTCGTCACAAAAGTAGAAAGATAAAGAGATGTTGTGGGGATTATGCATAGAGTCTTATTAGAATGGGAGAAACATCTGATGGTGTGGAAGGATAGTTAATATATTATCATTACATGCTTCCATATTTGGGAGTCACAACCAATTTATGGGAGAAACATCTGATGGGATTGTTGTAATGATGTGTAATGTCATAATACATGAAAATTGAGATAATTTGGTTTAATTCATGTATCATGTTATGAGACAAGCCAAAACATATGGTGGCTATTTTTAGAATGAGAGATGGATCCCAAAATAGGCCACCACACCAAGAATGGTGGAGGATTTACCATAATTATTATGCACTTGTGTCTTAAACTTCTATAACATATACACAATTGAGTGCTTCATGTAATGAACACTGATGGGTTGAACTAAAAAATGGGGATCTTGTTGTTTGTGTGACTTTAATATTTATAATGGGGTGATACAACTCTCTAGACCATGCTTATGGAAAACTGGCCATACATGACGGGTTAATGATATCTATCACATAGGAAAAAAGCATTGTGGAAGCCAAAAATAGTGTTTGTGGGGAACTTTAGCACCATACTTATGCACAAATATATTTAGTGGAAGGATTAAAAGGATCAAAGACTCATAGGTTTTTTAGAAAAAATCTATAGATGTGTATGAAAATGAGATGTAAAAATCATTGAGATCTATCAAAATGAAATTTCATTTACCATAGTGTCATTCATTTATGAATCATATAGAGTCAAATTACACTTGGGATTATGAAAAGATACATTCTCATGCCAGAAACCTCTTAGACTTATGGATATTGAATAAGGAAATAAAAATCATCCAATCTATGTGGGGTATATTGAGAGTTTAGTCCCAAATTTTATCCACATTTTAGAATATATGGATATTCATAGTTTCATGATATCACATAAGTTGTGTTTTCATGTGAAATATATGATTCTTTGAATTATGGATACCCATAAAAAATAGGGGGTGATGTTTTATTTATAGCTGAAATGGGAATCTTTTTGTGAATAACTCCCGCTATATCACGAAATATGGTTTCACACTATCAATTAATTTAACATTGAGTTATAGTCACAATGGTAAATCATTCAATTGATATATTCTCATGATATAATTTTCAATAGTGTTATTTTGGATTTCACTCATGAATAAATGTGGTGTGTTTTCCTCTTTCATGAACCTACAATCTTCTAATGATCTTATGTAATGTATTATCAATGACATCACCTTTAGCTCAAAATTCAATTGTGTGTGAAATAATGGGTTCCATGTAAAAAGAAGAAAATGAGTTCATTCTATCAATTAGACTAGAAATGATTCATTAGGGTGAGGAGAATCATTTTTATTGAAAAAATCTTCATCAAGGTATCATGCATGTTTCATTTTTCAATAGAGAGTTAATCGGCATAACATGATATTATAAAGAGGGTGTTTATAATAATGGAGACATGGAATATGTAAATTATTTAAAACGTTCATAAAAATGTTTTAAAATATAAGATATTATATCATAATCATTAGGAAAGGGTCACCCCCATGACCATCATCAAAAATTTGTTATGTCCCCTGGTGGATTGGGTTCAATACATAATCCATTATATAACATGTTATGAAAACTATAGATTAAACCAATTATATTTAGGTTTATATAATTCCATGTCCACCCATCACACAAGTAAATATCAGGCATATTTTTTCCACATGATACAAACAAAATACATAAATTATAATCATGGTTGAAACCATCAGAATGAATTGGGTTTCAAAATTTTTATATATAACACAACCAAAAGCTAAATGAAAATTATTAAAAAATTAGAGAAGGAAAAAATTCATTTGGATTTTAATATTCAAAAATAAAAAATATTTCATAACCATTGATTTATAATATAGATATTTGAATTAGTGAATCTAGGAGAAGAATAAAAAAAATAAACCACATTGGTGATGCTTTATAAAATAAGTAACAAAACATTTTTTCCAAAGGAAAACTATAGTTCTATATAGAACCATAATATATCTAATATATGTATATAAATATATATATATATATGAATAGGGGATTTATAATCTTTTCAGTCCTAAAAAACATTTAATGTGGGTGATGCTTTATGGGATATAGGAACTAGTAATGTTATATTGAAAAGGGTTCACTTAAAAGTAAGACGATAAAGGGAATTGAAAACATGTATAAGTATAGAAAAAAATGATATTCAACCCGGTATATATATAAAAAATAATAATAATTTGTACATGATAATAATATTTAAGAATGGGTTAAAAGAAAGGGAATACGTAAATGATAAACCATTAGAGAGGTATGAAGGATCCCATTTTTTTATTTTTAAAACACATTTCATGATATACAACATAAAAAAAGGTAATAAAAATTATTTTTCATATAGGTGGAGGTAAAGTTTAATTACATATCATAGAAAACATAAATAATATTCTAATTGAAATGGAGTAAATTCATGAGAAGGGAAATTATAGACAATGAGGGGAAATAATTATTTAAAAGGATGAGAAATATTTTTAATATAATTTCATATTCAATAAGTATTATTTAACAACTGAGGAAATATTAATATAAAAAAATTGAATTTCCTATTAATATTAATTACCTAGATTTTTTTATTCTTTATAAGCACATTAGCAAATATTTCAATCAAAATGTAAACGAATTATTTTTAAACGGATTTTGTTTTACTACATTTTATGGTTTTCATATAAATCATAAATTTAAATTATAGAATTTAATTTATTTAAAAAATAATAATTTTATAATTTATAATATAAAAATTATTATAGGTTTAATTTTTTACAATTTTATGAAAAGTTTGATTATTTAATTAATAGTGAAAATAATGATTTTTATTGAGAACTTTATTTTCACTTCATGTAATTACAAATTAATTTATAAATTTTACAAAATATAAAATCTAATGAGACCATTTTGTTTATAAATAATACAAAAAAATTTATTAATATGAATATTATATTTGAATTTAGTGTAAAACTATTTTTATACTTAAGAGGCATTTATCAGAATAGCAGTTTTTGATTATGATTTTCATGATAAATTTTAAATATAATTATTTGAGATATATTAATTTCATTTTAACAAATGGATTCCATATTTTGATTAGAAAAAATTAATTTTAGGTAATAAGGCCTATCTAATAATTGGTCATAAGGAATAGTTACAATAGAAAAAATCAGGAAACATTGTTATGGTTTAAAATGATTTATTGGGTGGTAAAATAAAGATAGATGGATCAAAATGACCAAAAAACATATATAAATGATATTTTATAGACAAAAGTATACCATAGGTCATATCATATTTTTATATGGTCTATTTTGTATTCATTTATCATGACCAAGACCTCATTGTATTATTATTATTTTTAAAAATTATAGGTGTGCCTTCTCCCCCAAATATAAAAGGATACACCTTATACTATCTAATAAAAATACTAGTATCCTTTTATATAATCCAATAAATACCCAAAAACATTATAACATCCACCCCCTTGTCAAGAGGGTCAATTGTTTATTAAAATGAGAACATTAGAAATATGAAGTTATAAACATGAATGGGATGTTTGAAGAAGGGGATTTGTTCTTAAACATCAATTTTAATTTTATTTATTATTATTCATCATCCAAATATTATTCAACCATGATGAAATAATAAAATAATAATATTTCATATAATAATATTTAATTATGTTAATGGAATAACCTATATTATTCACTTTTTAAAATGAATTGGAAATCAAACAATCATTCATTTGTATGGAAGACTAACGGCTTGCGAACTAATGTAATTTTATTTATATTACCACCTGTCACGATGACATATAGTGATGTAGTTAATATATTAATATTTTATTTATAAAATAATTACAAATATTTAATGGGAATATTTCATTAATTTTTCTTATATTTCACTTCATTGAGAATTGATAACATTGTTTATGAGTACCTGTGGATTACAACCTCCATGAAATGATGTGATTAATTTTTCAAGACCAGAATACATGGATTCTATGAGTAAATTTATTTTAAAAAATAATAAGTTATTTATGATATAATCAAAAATCTATAATGGTAAAAAATATTTATATTTTCCAATTATGTTCGTTTAAAATTGGATGTTCCAGTCATGCATTATCTTGAACTACCATGTCCATGAATGTAACAGAATTGTTTTCTCATAATCATATTTCATAGATTGTTTAATTGTATAATTTATGATTAAAAATAAAAATATATTTAGGTAATTTTAATCTAGAGATTACAGAATAATGATCTCATTGGCCATACTCAACATAACATACTAATTTGGGACATATAAGATGAATTAAAACAAAACATCCAATGTGAACTTAATTCTTTACATAGTTGTATAGAACATAGTAATAATATTAAATTAAAAATTAAAAATTTTATTAATAAATTTAATAATTAACAAACATTTATTATAATGATGATATTGAATGTATGTAATATAATGTACATCATATAAAAACTGAGAACCCTATTCCATTTTTTATAATGTTTATTTATTTACAAAAAAACTGAGATCCCAATGTTTTAGTGTTTGAGAGTCCAGATATATCGTATACATTATTATTAGATAACCTTTTAAATAAAATATCAAAATAATTATTTACAATGGTTGAACACCTTAGAGGGACCTCAATAACTGTCTCTCTTCTACACATACTTATGAACTATGAAAATAGATTTTGAAAATATAGGGTGGGTGATAAAAACATTTTTAAGGGTTTTCAAAACAAAAGAAGAAGAGAAATATTTAAAATTAAATATATAAAGTAAAATATGCCATGATGTTTGATAATGAAATATGATGAAATCATGAATGATTTTTAAAAATAATAAATTTAGTTAAAATTGAATTCAAATAAGATGTATAACATTTGAAAAACTCACATCATTCATTCATAAAATTTAAATAATTTCACATTTGAATATTAAATTCATTCATAATTAATTCATAAATGAACCATGGATTATATCATGTATTTTGCGTTCACTCCTGAGACCGGGGGAACATAGTCCCATGATAAATTATTTTCACTCCCTAATCTCATAATGTATATAGGATACACCGCCTAGGCACCAGACATGACATCTAGTTAGATTATAACATTACCCAATACATTGGAGCACTATCCGGGCGCACACTCTAATTTATTAGATAAAATTCCTATAAGGTTTTTGGGTTCACTCCCCCTTCCATTTATTCATAATATCCAGGTGTTTCACATTAGAAATAAAAACATTATAACATGTGTTTTTAACATAAGGACTATGAAGCTTCTTAAATACATGAATTTCTATGTACATTTTTTAATTCTATATTACTTAGCTCTAAATGTTTAATGATAAAAAAATAGTTTTTTCATGAAATAATATATATATATATATATATGTATATAATAGATTTACATTATATATATATATATATATATATGTTTACATACATATATGTAGATGTGGGAATATAACATAACTTCACGATCATACACATGTGTACAGAGATCAGAATTAATTTGATGAAAAAATGACACATTCATATAAATAAACTATTTTATATTATTTTATATATAAATTTCATGAATAATATAGTTTTTCATAATTTGATACGTATATTTTTACGTTTATATACATGTATCTGATAAAGTCAAGTAGAAATTACGTTTCCCTTAAAATAGTATGTATGTATTTATATATATATAGATGTTTTAGAAAATATTTTATTTTGAAATTACAAATTTTAATAAATAAATAAATAAATATATATATATTATTCAAAACGTAAATTATTCTATCTTAAAATTTTGATAAATTATCTTGCGCTTTTAAAGTCAAAATTAACATTCTCTAAAAATTAAAAATAATTTCATGAAATAGAATCCATTAGAAGTCGTTATTTTTAAATTTAATTGATATACACACACACAAATATATATATATATATACACCCTTATATAAACACGAACATTTACAACATCATTTTCCTCATGAAGTTTATTAAAATCTAATAACATCACCTATATTTATAGAATTCCAAATGCGATTATTTAATTAATTGAAATATTTTTAAGAAAAATAATTCTCATTAACCAAATAAATTAAAATTTTTATAGAAATACTAACATAAATCATTAAGGGAGAATATTAAATTAATCATCTGGAAAACATAAAACTAGTTAGTATACCATTATAAATAAAATTATGATGAATTAAATAATTATTCTTATAAAATCTATAATATAGAAAAAACCTTTAAATATATAAACATAGATATAATAAAATATCATCAATGTCACAAATATATAAATTATAAACATTTAAAATAATCATGTGATAAATATTAATAATCTACTAAAATAATTTCAATAAAATATATAACTATGAACCCTCTTCAGTCTTCCAAGCATATTTTATTCATAGAGACCATAAAATTTCAATTACACATAATTTTTTATAAAAAAAATCACCATAAAATAAAGAACTATGAAAAAAATATATGACTGAAAAAAAAGTATTTCCCTTACTACCATGAAAATTTAACTTTTTATTTAATAAATCATGAATTAAATGTGACTAATTGACTAAATCTATTTGATGTATAACATTAAAAACAAATAATCCAATTGAACCATTTGATAATATCATTCATAATAAAATTTAATTAATTGTAAATAGTGATGAAATAAATTATGTTTATAGTAATAATATTTAATTCAAATAGAGGCATATAATGTTACCCTTACTTTGGGAATCAATGCATCATACTTCTCCTTGTCCCCACATCACAACAACAAATAAAAAATCACCACCAAAGCTAATCTAACTAAGATCTAGTGGGATGATCCAAGAAATTCACCTATATTTTTCCCTCTCTCAATGAAGAAAGGTAATGTATATAACTATTAGTCACCCCAAAAGAAATCATCAAATAATATTGGTAGAACCAGTATTAATGGTGATATTACATAATACAAATTTATACATTCTAATAAAATAACTCTAATTGAAACAGATATCAAAGAATGTGTAACCATAAACTGGAAATCAAAATTATATAAACCCTCTCATTCCATACTGATTATTCCATATCCCAATATCTGACTCATCATTAGATTCACAGTGGATTATTCAAAGAGAATTTTAATGCTAGAATTCATTATGAGATTGTATCATGGGTGTATGGATTTCCATTGGTAGGGTGTGGTTCATAATCTTCTGAACATGACAATCCCCAAGTGATGAGATTCCCAAATTAAAAATAAAAAATGCTAGAAGACACTCGACGATCATCTGTTTCATAACATCATGATGTGGATCTTTACTGCAGCTCACCTAGTGGAGAAGATGAAACTTGAGGGTTCTTTTGGTGCTGTTTGGAGGAAAAATATGCGTGGGGGTGTCATCTTAGGCATCATGTGATCCCCCTTATGGTTTTGAAATTCATTATTATTATTATTTTAACTTAATATAACTATTATATATTTTTATATGTATTATATTTAGTAACATTATTTTTGACACATGAGTATATTATTTCCACAAACAAATAACAATATACTAATATTAATACAAAGACACTTATTATTTTGGATATTTTGTTTATGATTATTAATTATATTTTAATAATTTATTTTTATATTTTCTAATTTGTATATTTAAAAAATCGTGATTTATTATGTCATTTATTTTTCAACAAAATACATGTCATATATTATCTTGTTTTTTAATTCACTTATTGTGTATGTATCTTAAGTATATTCTTTCTATTGCAACATAATATAATTTGTTTGTTATCAAAAATAAATTTTTTTTTAACTCAAATGTAAATTTTATTACTCTTATTATATTATGAGAGAGAATGGTGTTGAAAAATAAGATTTAATTAAAAATTATTTTATTTTTCAATCAATAAATTTTAATTAAATTTGGTGTTGCGAGACATCATCACACTTAAAATATATATAACATTATAATTAACAAAATAGATCTTAAATAAATATTAAAAATCATGACCATATATAGTTGTATTTATAGATATTATTATTATTATTCATTTAATTAATGTTAAATAGTGACAAAAACGTACATAAAATTTTAAATAAATATTTAGTGAATAAAAGCGAATAAAATTTATAACCGATATATTAAATAATTGATTTAATATATTTTTTAATTCAATAAGTATTTTATAGAAGATATTATTTATATTCATATACACAAAAGATATTATCTTACACAACATATATATATATATATATTAAATATTTCTCTTATTATTAAAACTAATATTTATCCTTGACCAATATAAATTAATATTAATGTCTAGAATATTAATTTAAAAGATAAAATATTATTTTTAATACATCTCAAGATACTATAAATTAGGTAAGGTACATTTTACCATAAAAACCTTATTTTAAATTTATTATAAATTTATATTAGATTTCATTTCCTTCAATGTACATATTCATAAAAATACATTATATATATATTTATATAGGCATAAATAAATAAAAGAAGATATTTTATGTCCCTTATTATTTCCTTCAAAATATTTTGAACGGAATATTATTGTTTTGTATTTTATAACAATCATTTTGATTAAGGGAAAAAGGAATGTTAAATTTTATCAAATACAATGTTAATGGGTTATGTTACTTAAATAAATTTTATTTTATTTTTGTATTGACTTTTAATGAATCATGTTATTTTTTTTAAAAAACATGACATCCCTTTGTTCAAGGTATTGTCAAAATGGGTTTTTTATGTAATGAATATTTCTATATCTAGACATAATTTTATTATATAGGAAAATAGTAATTATAAAATGATGATGGTAAGTTATGATTTTATTTGTTATTCTTACAATATGGCTCATCAAGAATTATTTATGATGATGAGAGATTTGGATTTATCTAATGTTGTCAAGTAAGAATTATTTATCTCATGATGATGGGTGATCTCTATAATGTTTTATAATTTATTATGTAAAGTGATAGAGTTAACTGACTAAGTTTATTTTAAGAGATGATTGAAATAACCCGGGTAGGTTATTCTATTTGTATGATTGATAGTATGAGTGATATGAAAATAATGTCACATGTTATCTACACAAATTATATGTTATTTCAATGGGATTTTAGAAATATTTTGAATTAAAAATATAATCCAATGAGATTCATTTCAAAGGGTAGAGTATGATACATATAAAGGGAAAAATATACAATTTTGTGAAAATGTTTTCAAGGCTATCTAATTATTGAATATAAATAATTTGAAAATTTTATTTTTCCTATAAGGTTTCTTATGAAATGTTTTATGAAATTCATTCCAAATTAAATTTGATTTCATTTGTAATAATGATTTTATTTTGAACATAATAAATATTTCAATAGTGGAACATCCTTATGAGTTTTAATGGACTAATGTGGCTTCTTTTTTTTATATGTCTATTTCAGATATTTTAGTACTTATCAAATTTTTGTAAATTATTTCAATTATTTATAAGGATTAAAATGGAAACGGATGAGTTCAATATGATAATTGTAAAGTAATTTTATGAGAATAGGAATTATTATATCATAATAGTTTTTTACTTTGGAAAAAATGTACATAGAGTTGAATTTCCGAGTTTTTGGAAAAATAATTATTTATTTATGTTTGTTGAATGATCGCACTACGATTCACTGTTTCATTTTACCACCTATAGTTCTGTTTTAAACTAAATTTTTATTGAAAATTATAAAAATAGTAAAAAAATTCACTTCATATTTGATTCATTTTTTTCTGTTAAAATAAATACAAATTTAATTTCTAGATAATTGCATTGTAGGTGGATATGATTTGGAGGGCCCATGATGATATCCAAGGAAAATCGGCCAAACTGCATGAAATCCCTGCACACCAAAGGACTCAACCGTACACTTATACTATCTTGTGCATCCTAATTGGTTTATATTTTTTTGGTAGGTCCAAAATTAATGTGTTATATTTCATATTAAAACACCCAAGCCTAATTCTTCTATATGGTGTCCCATCCAGACTGATCTGTGCAAGACAATAAATCTACCTATAATCAAAAGTGGTCTGTTGTGATTTTTCTATATCTTGAGTTTTAGGATTCTAAATGAATCCTCACATTTGGTTTATATATTAAATAGGTGGAGATAAAACTTTTTAATTTTATCCAAAGAGAGATAATCTAGTATGGAGGTCCAAACCCGTGTGACAATTGATCATTTAAAATCTGTGTCCCCAAAACCACCATCCACTTGGCAGATAAAATAGATCCTTGGGCTCCTCATTTTCAAGTCCCACCCAAAAGAAAATATCCACAACATTAGATTCATATTACAATATCCTTTTAATAATAGAAGATTTTGGAGGCTAGTATTCTCATAAGGGGATCAATAATGAAGAAGGAGTTCCACCACAGGGTCATCCTCCTCCTGATGTCAAGATAAATAGTGGGTGTTCGTTGTGAAGGAGGTACACACATGTAAAGGGTGTCCCAACACATATATTAGCTTCTGGATTGGTGTATGATTTACGTTAAAATATTTCATTCCATGTATCTTAAAATATTTCTCATTTTAATTATTGTTTTGATGCCTCTGATTTATTTTCACTTAATTTCTAACTGATCAGTGTGAGGTTTTGAGTGCATGACATGGGGTCTTACAATTGACCAACACAAGAATCCAATTCATAGACAAATTATTGATATTTTAGTCTCTGCTGGAATCACTTCTAACATGCATTAATTCGAGAGCTTTAGAATATGATTCTTCTATTATGAATTGGTTCTTTAATCAATGAAATAAAGACCTATGTATTAATCGAGATTCCAATTAATTTCAACTAAATAATTTTTTAAAACCTATATAATACCCTAATAAAAAGAACTTGATAAGTATATTGTGAAATCAAAATAACAGCTTTGTATCATATTATTCAAAATCCACTTGGGATTTCAACTATTAAACTCTTTACATTATGTTATTTTCATTAAACTATTTTAAAAAACAGTCCAATTTTTATTACTTTTTATTGAACTTGCATACTATAAAACTATCAATGAATATTGATAAAATTTCAAGTCTCTTCCATACACTATAAATCAACCATAAAAATAAAATATTTTTGACATGTCAAGATAACATTGTCAAATTTTGGCACCATTTTTGTGGAGGGCATTGTTTTTTAGTTCATTTTTTATATGTTTTTTGTAAATTGTGTGAATATTTAATTATTTTGTCTTCTACCATTGAATATATTTTTGTTTTCTAATTTATTTATTGTGTAGTTTTTATGAATTACACAGAATACTATGGGTGACATACCACCTTTAGAACCCGAACCAGAGAGGATCCTTCATCAGTGACACCGAGATGTACAGAAAACCCCATTAAAGTAGGACACACCAAATTGTGAGATTATTCTAAAACTATATTCTTATAAAACCATATTTTTAGATAAAATTATTGAGTATAACAATGATGAAAAAATAAAACACTAAAAGATCTAGCCTCAGCTGGTGTGGATATCTAACCCATGTATTTTCAAATACTAGGTGAGACATTCAATTTTGAACTAAAATCTTGTCTAAATAACATTTTTTTCTGGATTTCATGGATTTTATGGAGAATACCCACATAAAAACATCAATGAATATCATACCATGTATTAAAACATAAAACCTGCTAACGTGGATGGAGAACATTTTATTCTCAGGGAATTCCCATTTTTTAGAAGACACTACAAAAACATGATTGTATTTTGTCAATTCAACAATTAGAGGCAGTGAAGACATGGAAAATCGTTTTCTTGAAATATTCTCCCCAGCCTCTAGAACTGAAAAATAAGGAATGAAATATGTGGGATAAGATAGGGAAAAGATAATTACAAGGGGAACATTTCATGAATATAGGGAGAGATTTAAGTGGTTATGATCAAGATGTTGAAACCACCAAATAAGTGATCAACATTTAATTTAGTATTTTAATATTGTATTAGTTCATACTAATTGAAATTTTATTGATGCATTTGAAAATAGTTCACTAGTTGATAAAACCCCAATTTATACAAGAACATTGTTTTTGATCATGGCACAAAACACTCAATAGTTTTGTTCATGGTCTAGTGTACCCAGCCATGGATTCCATGAGTTACAAAGTATTAAATTTGAGAAGAATGTGGGCATGTTGTTTTGAGGAGGTATGTAACCTTCTTCAACATCATACCATTTACCAAGGGAAACCCCTATCTCCTCATCCCATCCACTATGGAATATGTTCTTTTGAAACCCATTATTCCATCCAATTCCCCTAATTAAGAGAAAATTCTGAGAGTTATAAGGAAATATTTATAGGATTACCCTATAACCAAAACTACAGGAAAGAACCATACTATGACACCAATCATTGAAGGAATGAAGACCAAGTTTATAGGAAAGGGTTGTATTTAAACCATCATCAACAATAATAGAACCAACAGGGGAAATGTATTCGACCAGCACCACCCAGAAATCCTCAACCATTACAAAGGAATTTCTAACCACCCATCCAAATCCAAAGACTATACTAGAATATAGGATGAAAAAATGGCTTCCAACAATCTCCAATTTCGTCAAACCACCCAAGTAGACATACATAACCTAAAAACCAAATTAGGCCAACTTACTAACTTTGTGGGTAAATTCAAAGACATGGTTTGGGTAAAATACGCTCTCACCCATTATTTAACCCTAGGGATAAGGGAAATATTAGTGACATCACACTTATGAGTGGAAGAAACCAAAAATCCAAATGAACCATCAGTTATATTCAACACCTATTATATATGTAAAACACCATCTCAATTGGTAAAATTAGTCTAAATGATGAAAAATCAAGTCTTGAGAGAATCCATTCCAATGGAAAGAGTGTGTGTGTAAATGAGTCACCTACCCAACCATTCCTCCTCCATTTCTTGAAATGGAAACCAAAAATAGAAAACAACATGAAATTGTTCTTGATAAGTAAATATTCAAACCAATAAAAAAATTACTGGTTAACATTGATTTGATTTATTTTGTGAAGAAAATTACGAGATATGAAAAGTTTATTTAGGTTAGTGTACACACAGAATAAATATTAAAGGTTATGAGAAGTTGAGCATAGGGAGGAACATCTCATAATTAATAAAACTATCATGTCCCACCAAATGTAATGATCTCGGAATATTCTAAATTCTGTGCACCATAGGGGTGTATTCCATTTCCAATTCTATGTTTGTTTTAGGTGCCTCTATAATTGTGATTACTCACACCATTTTCGATTTATTGTATGTCGGGGAATTAGTGCCAACAATAATATTTTTCCAACTGGTAAATCGGTGTGCTGCACACCACTCTTGTGTGTTAGAGGATGTTCCTGTCTACTGAATGTTTTAATTTTTCTGACTAATTTTTTTGTGCTAAAAATGGAAGATAATAGGATGAATTGACATGCCCCAATTATATTGGGGAGGCCCTTCTTGAAAAACACCATAACCATTACTAATTTCTAAAGTGGTACATTATCTATTGAATTTTATATTGATATTTTCTACTCCATCATCCTTGATTCAATGGAGAACCCATCATTAGAACATTCCTCTCTCTCTATTTAATTTAGAGATGTACTCCCTTCCCTTAAAAACGCATATTTTATTTCCAATAATCCCATTTCTGAGTATTCTTCATTGATTTTATTTCTAGTTAATTAATCTTACGTTAATTGTTGTTTTCATCTAGAAAAATGCCATTCATGTTTTCTAATTAATGATTTCATGAAAACTGAGGACACATGAAAATCGAATATAATTTTAAGCCTATAAAAACTCATTACAATTCTTCGAATTATTCTACTGAGAAGTGATATGACATTAAGGACCTATCACATTCACACACACTCCAATAAATCCAAAAATACACCTGAATTAGAAGTAAAACGACCTCCTCAGGATTTAAAATATTCATATCTATTGAATGTACCAAGATACCGGACATAATTTCTAGTTCACTCCCTCTAGAGCATGAATTGTGACTGCATGGACTTTTGAGGGAGTATAAACATGATTCGGGATGAACAATTGCTGACATTACTGGAATTATCCCATCAATTTTTACAAATCATCTATTTTTAAATGTTGAGTCGAAACTAGCAATGCAGACACAATGACTACTGAACCAAAACATCATTAATTTGGTTAAAAAAGAGGTTACAAAATTATTGGCTGTAGAAATTATTTACCCCGTATCAAAAGCCAATGGGTATCTCTATAATATGTGGATCCTAAAAAAACCAAACTGACAGTAATTAAAAATGAAAATAATGATTTGGTTATAACTCGTGTAGAGAATAGTTTTCCTACTTGTATAAACTATACACGATTAAACCAATGCACTAGGAAGAACCACTTATCAATGCCATCCATTGACTATATGCAAGAGATGCCAATATAGAATCCCCTTACAATTTTTCTGATGGTATTCTGGATACATACAAATCTATATATCCACTGAGGATTAAGAAAAGGCAACCTTTACTTTCCCCACTAGAACATTTTCATATAATAGGATTCTATTTGGTCAGTGAAATGATCCAAGAACTTTTCAGTGAGGAATGTTTAGTATTTTTTCAGATTACATGGATAATTTAATGGATGTTTTCATTGACAATATCATTGTTTATGCCTATTCTTTTTATGAATTTTTGAGTAGTCTGGGTATATCCTTACATCACTATATTTAAAATAATATCATATTAAATTATTTGAAATGAAATTTCATGGTGAAACAAAGCATATTTTTGGGAAAAGTCATTTCTAGGGATAGTATCCATGTCAATAAATCAAAAGTGGATATTATTTCTTCCCTATCATTCCCCAAAAATGTACAGGATATGTGGTCATTCCTTGGTTATGCTGGACTTTACTGTCATTTCATTTTTGACCTTTAGTAAAATTTCATCCCCCTCTGCAAGTTTCTCAAAAAAGAAAACGAAATTGTTTTTGATAAAGAATGGTATGAATTTTTTAATAAGTTTAAATGGAGTCTCATGTCACCCCTGATAATCTGACCACCTCAGTGGGATTTTCCATTTGAGATCTTCTGTGATTCATCATACTATGTAGTTTGGAATGTCCTATCACAATTAATTGAACAACCCTCACATTTCATGGCCTATGACTCACGTACATTGGACCTTTCCCAGGAAATTTACACCACAACAGAAAATGAATTTCTTGACTTTTTTTTTTCCCTGGATAAATTCAGTTCTTATATTTTAGGGTCCAAAGTAATTCAGATCTAAGACTATGTAGCCCTATGGTATCTCGTTAAGAACGTAAGAGTAAAACCACATATCATTATCTGGATTACCATCTTTCAGCAATTAAATTTATAAATTAGAGATAAAAATGGAGCATAAAATGTGGTGGCTGGCCATATATGAAGCATCCACCCATCCTCATACATTTACTAATCCACTATATTCAAATAAATGAAATTATTTCTGAGTGGAAACTATATAGAGTGCCCGATGATTTTCCTTGGTATGCTGAAATTGTAAATTATTTGGTAGAATATTTCATTTTTGTAGTTTTTTAGAAAACATAGGTAGACCATATAATACACGAGTCCAGTTGGTATATTTGGGAAGAATACTACTTTTTCAGACATGTATTGATCTTTTCCTCATACATTGTGTTCCTGATAGCGTGTTTCAGTATTTCTTATGGTTCTTCCATGACCTTTCTTATGGGGTCTAATTTGGTCCCTAGTGAACTGCTCGTAAGGTACTTGATTCGGGACAGTCTTGGTCAACCCTTTTTCAATATGAACAAGAATTCGGTAAATCCCTTCTTCATTTTCAAAGAATGGGGAATGAATCTAAAATAAATGAAATTCCACATCAACCCTTTCTCTTACATGCCATTTTTTATGTTTGGGGCATTTACAATATGGGGCCATTCTAAAATTTATTTTGGATTTTTTACATTCTTCTATCAGTGGATTATATTCCCAAATGGTTAGAATCACGTTCCCTAAGGAATGATTATTCCATGGATTTTATATAATTTTTGATAACGCAAATGTTATCTACGGTTGGATTACGTAGCTTCATTATTAGTTCTTGGGTTGTCATTTCTATAGCAAAACAATGAAATCTATTTTGTGTCTATATGAGGTCGGGCATCGAATGTCTACTATTTATAAAACACAAACCAATGGTCATGCTGAAGTGTCGAATATATAGGTTGAAAAAATTCTTGAAAAAATGATTCAAACCAATAGAGAATAATGGAGTCGTATACTTGATGACTAATTATTGTCTTACCATACTACATTCAAAACATCCTTTAGAATGTAACCTTATCATCTTTTGTTTAGAACAAGTTGTCACATCCCTATTGAGATTGGGCACTAGGCCTACTGGGCCATCAAACAGTTAAATTATAATTATTATGGTGCAGGTGCTCAATGGGAGTTGTAGATTCAAGAGTGGGAGGAAATGAGAAGATATTTAGAAGAGGACTCCCAGATTTATATAGTTAGAACCAAGGATTCCCATGATCTCCTCATCCTTCATCATTAGTTCCACATTGGGAAGAAGTTCCTCCTATAGAAATCAAGGCTGAAGTTGAATCTAGGTATGAATCGTTCGCCCTGGTTTTGACCATCAAATATTACTATTGTTTATCCATTTGGTGTTTTTCATGTTCATAAATTAGAAAACCCAAAAAAAACTTCACTATAAATGAGAAGTGGCTGAAGCACTTCCACAAATCCATTATAGAATCCCCTATAGAAGAAAAATATATTCATGAAGCAACCTACCAATGACACCCATCAGGTATTATACTTCCCTCCCAAATATTATTTTATTATAGTGAGGACACTATACACTCTAGTTGTGGGGTGATGTGTATATTCCCTGTTTAGTAATGAATTTTCATCATCTTTCTTCTTCTTTTTTTGCTTGTTGAAGAGTATTATTACAACCCCCTTTCCCTCCCCCTCACCATTGTGATGGAATATATTTTTCTTTATCATGAAAAATTATAATTGTTTAATCTAGAATTTATTAAAAATGCATGTGGAATTTCATTATTTCATGTTGTTTTAACATTTGAAAAAAATATGAAAAAATGAACATTTCTGCAAGAAATCAATATTGTGGTGGAGCATAATTTTAAAATTCAACTCTTCGTCGATGATATAAATGGTTGTATGATATTGAACCCTTTGAGCTGAATGGTTCCCATTGTGTTAATAGTTTAATGGAAAATTGTTTTTCTTAATCTCTCTACATATCTTTACACAAAATAATGAAGTGTAAAAATTTCATACATAACAAAAGGTATATATATGTAAGGTTACTTTTCCCCAAAATTCGAAAATTATTTTTCCTTACATTAATCCTTATCTGATCTATTTCGTTATTGTACCAGATTGACCTACGCATGTGTACTTATTATCTGACTGTTGTATGCCCTCAAAATAAAAAATAAAAAATGTTTTTATATTTTTTAGGTCAAAACCCCCTTCCATGATTTTTTAATTTATTATAACTATCTAAATTTTTGTTTTTATGAGATCAAACAAGGGTTGTGAGAAGATGGTGAAATTTGATCCAAGTGAAACTTTTGGAAAATAATGAGGGGTACGATGAAATGTGAAACATGTGGGATATCTAGGTTGGTATCTTATCATTTGGATTCTAGGAATTATTATGTGATTCACTCTTTGAATTTGATTGTAATGGATATAGAGATTGTTCAGTGGAAACTATCATGTATGTAGAATTTTTTAAAATAAATTATATTTACTAGATAGAAAGTGGATAAAATAGCAGGAAATAGTTGTTTCAAACAAACCTAGAGAATTCATGACAGGGTTAACTTTTTAATTATTTTCATCAATTTGTATCAATAATCTCTTGGAATTTCATTCTGATACTATTTTGGAGACATAATTCTCTATGCTCACTATGAATAACTACTTTGTGTGATTTTTCCTTTGATTTTATTTCTATCGAGAATTAAATATTCATTGAATGTTAAATACTTATGAAGTTGGATATAACTACATGCCTAATATTTGGAAATAGGAATCTTCCTAGGAGTGCCAATTTATAGGTGTGGAGGTGTGATCACAACAAGATTCACTATTTAATTTTCAATATTACTCCGCTATACTAGACTAATTAATATTGAATATTATTAGAATAAAAAAATCACATCATGTTTGATTCAATTTTTTCCTTTATTAATGTTACAATTTTAAATATTACTTGTATTGATAATTACATTGTAGGAGGTTGTGATTTTGAGGGCCAATAATGATGTCCCTGAAAAATGGGACAAACACCGTAGGATCCATGCACAATTGTGGACTCAACAACATAATTCTATTAAACCATGAATCCAAATGGGATGAAAATTATTTCTAGACCTAAATTATATGTTTTACATTTCATATTTAGAAACCCATGACTTATTCGAACATTTAGTGGAACATTTGTATTGATCACTCCAGCACACCAAATTTGCAGAAATTTAAAAGTGGTATGTTTTGATCTATCCACATCTCATACTGCTAATGTAAAAATGCACCCAAACATTCGGTGGAGATAGTAAGTGAGTGGGGATAAAACTTTTTAATTTTATCCAATGTGATTTATGGAATTATGGAGATCGAAAACTGTTTACCAATTGGTTTTATGAAATATGTTTTCCCAAAACCACCTTCTACTTTGCCTATAAAATGGAACAATGGGTTCCTCATTTGCAATTTTGTACCATACGAAATGATATTCCATATTGGAGTCCTATAGGAGGGTCCTCATCATAATATATGTTATTCAGGACCCTATACTCATAGGGTGGTCTATAATGAAGAAGGAGTTCCACCTGAGCTTCCTCCTCCTCCTGATGTTTATCTAAACAGTGGGTGTTCATTGTGAGGGAGCTTCACATACGTAAAGGGTCTTCTGATGTATAAATTATCTAATGGTTTTGATTGACTTGGCTGTTAAAACACTTCTCTATATGTATATTAAATTATTTCTTATGTTAATACTTTTTTATTGTATGTGATTGATTTTCTCTTTATTTCTAATCGATCGGTGTGAGATTTTGAGTGTGTGACTTGTGTTGTTTCGATTGGAAAATAGAAGAATCCTTTTCATACCCATATTAATGAGATTTAAATCTAATTTGGAACCACTTATTCTATGAATATGATCTGTACCATGACTATAAAATTTCTATGTCGAGGTCTGGTTCATCATGAATTGAAATAAACGATAAGAAATTCACTGGGATTCTAATACATTTCAACCAATGAATTGTTACAAAACTAAATGAATATATAAGAACAATGAACTTGTGATGTGTATAGTGAAATTATAATGTCACGTTTTTTTCATTTTTAAAAAAATAAACTTGGTTTTTCAACTATCAAACTCTTTATGTTGTGTTATTTTCATTAAATAGTTTTCAAAATAAATTCATTTTATAGTAATTTTTATATAAAAAAATACTCAAAAACTATCACTAATCCTTGAGAGATGACATGGGGTCATCCCTATAATATAAATTAACCATAAAAAGATAATAAATTTGAAGTGTTATGAAAACATGTACAAATCATGCACTGTTGGTGGGGATCACTTTGGGTTTAAGTGTGTGTCATTTATAATATTTTCTAAATTTGGTGAATATTTATTTAAATTATGTTATTAATTTGAATATATTTTTGATTTCTGATTAATATCTTATGTATGTTATTTTCATGATGTATTCTACTTTAGCAAACATACCACATTTCTAACCTGAAACTGAGAGGATCCTACATCAGCATCATCGAGACACACAATATTCCCTTTTGAAGGAGGACACACAATAGCAAGAGACTTTTATAAACCATTATTCTTATAGAACCAAATTTGATCCTAAAATTAATGAGTATAAAATGGATGAAAAAATTAAACACTAAAAGTCCAAAACCTTAAATTATATTGATATGAAATCCACATATATTCATATATAAGGCAAAACACCCAATTTTGAACTAAAATCTTGTCTAATTTGATTATTTCCAAGATTTCATGGACATGTCGGACAAGATCATCATAAAAACATAAAATAATATCAAATCGTGAGTTCAAACATTAAACAAGATAATGTGAAGGAATAATATGTTAAACAAACTGAATTACCATTTTCATTACAAGACACTGCAAAGTATTGCATGTGTTATGTTAATTCACCAATTATATGATAGGAAGACATAAAAAACATTTTTCATGAATAATACATCCCAACCTCTAGAACTACAACAATAAGTAATGAAATATGTAGGATAAAATAATCATACGGGTAAATACTTCATGAATATTGGGAGATATTTAAGAGGTTATGTTCAAGATGTCCACACCACCAAATATGTGATAAAATTTTAATTCATAATTTTTATGGACATTTTATTCATACTGATAGAAATGTGATTGATGCATCTATTTTTGGTTCTATAGTTGATAAATCCTTATGTTATATAAGAATACTGATTGATAATATGGCACAAACCATGAAAAATTCGATTGAACATCTAGTGTACCAATTCGTGGTGTCCATGAGGTGAAAAGTACTAAATTAGAGAAGAAAGTAAGCACTATATTCCAAGAGGTAAGATATATTCTTCGACGACATTAGCTTACTCAAGGTAATTCCAAATATCCTTCTCCCATACACTATGGAATATGTTTTTCTAACACCCATTATTCCGACCAATACCCCCATATAAGAGAAACTTCTTAGTGTTGTGAAGAAATCATACCCGACCACCCCTATAACCAACCATTTAGCCAAGAAAAATACTATCTATCTACCCCTAGGTAGAATGAAAACCAATCTTATAGTCAAAGGGTTATTCAAACAAACCACAAAAACAATGCAACCAACCGGGGAAATTTAGTAAGTTGTTTCCACCCTGAAATCCTCAACCACTCTAAAGGCCTTTCCCAACAACCCTCCAAAACCTGATCCTAGCCAAGAATATATAACGAAACAAATCGTTTCAAAAAATATATAATTCCAAAAAACCACCCAAGATTCCATACAAGACCTAAAACCCCAATTAGGCCTACTCGCAAACTATGTGGGGGAAATTCAATTTTGTTGGTTGGGTAAACTACCCTCTAAACTAGTACTTTTACCCTAGGGTTAATTGAGATGTTAGTGTCATCACTCATAGGGGTGGAAATAAACAAAAAATTCAAATGAATACTCTATTAGAATTATCGACTGATAAGAAAACACCATAACAAATATTGCAATTAGTCCAAATGTTGAAAACACATGTCTTGAGAGAATCTCTTACAATGGAAAGAGTGTGTCAATTGGTGAGTCCCGTAACACAAACATTCCTCTTCAATTTCCACAAAGGTACTCCCAAAAAAGAAAAAAAATGAAACTAAACATGATACGAAAATATTTGAAGCATTCAAAAATGTGTAGGTTGACATTCCTTTTATTGATGTCATGATGAAAATTAATGTATATTCCATTTTTATAAAGGATATCTGTTCACACCTAAGGCGACATTGAGGTTATTACAAATTGATCTTGGGGAGGAACATCTCAGCATTAATACAACAATCACATCCCACTAAATGCAAAGTTCTAGAAACATTCTCAATTCCATTCACCAAATGGGATTATTCCACTTCTAATGCTATTCATGATTTAGGTTCTACTATAAATGTGATGCCTCACTCCATTAACACTTAATTGAAAATTAGGGAATTGAAACCTAGAGATATTATTGTTCGACAATAAAATTGGAGTACTACACACACCTGTGGTGTGTAAGAGGATGTTCTTATCCATGTGAAAATTTTAATATTTTTTTCTGATTTTTATATCCTAAAACTGGAAGATAATAGGATGAATTAACATGACCCAATTATATTGTGGATTCCCTTCTTTAGAACCACCAAAAAATAAATAATTTACACCATTGTATATTATCTATGGATTCTAGTGGTGAAATTATCCACTTCAACATAATTAATTCCATATTGAACACCTTATAAGAACATTCATTGCTCTCTATTAACTCTATAGATATATTTTATTCCCCTAAAAACAAATCATTTCATTCCACAAATCCAATTTCCAAGATTCCATCTTTAATTAAAACTATAGGTAATTAATCATGCATTTATTTCTATAGTGGTCTATAAAAATATCATGCAGGTATTCTAATTAATGATTTTCTGAACACTGAGGATCACATTACCATAAATGATTCTTATTTTCTTGTAAACTCTTATTACTCTTCTATGGATGATATCATTGAGAAGATATATGAGATATGTGACCTCTCACATTCAGAAAAACTCCCATCAATCCAAAATCAACATGAATTTTGACTAAAATAACTGCATCAAGATTTTAAATATTCTTATCATGAGAATGTAAATAAGTAGTATGTCATCATTTCCAGTTCACTCGCTCATAAGAATGAATTGAGGTTGGTTGAACATTTGAGGGGGTATAAAAACGTTTTGGGATGGATACTTTCTGAATTTCCTTGAATTAGCCCATTAATTTATATACATCATATGTTTTTAAATGATGATTTTGAACAAGTGAGGTATGAACAATGACGATTGAACCCCAACCATATATATGATGTTAAAATATAGGTAACTAAAATAATAGATGCTGGAATTATTTACCCCATATCTGATAGATAATGGGTCAATCCAGTAAAATTTGTTCATAAAAATAACTGGTCAAACAAAAATTAAAAATAATAACATTGAATTGGTTCCAACTCATTTGAAAAATATTTGTCTTGTTCGTATAGACTATCTCCAATTAAACACACTAGGAAGGACCATTACCAATTATAATTCATTTACTAGATGCTAGAGATGCCAGCTGGGAAGTCCGATTATTGTTTTCTTGATGGTTATTATGGATAGTTTCTAATCTATATTATCTCAAGGATTATTAAATGGAAACCATTAGTTGACACTTTGGAACATTTGCATATAGGGGGATGTCATTTTGTCTATGTAATACTCCAAGTGGTTTCCAGTGATGCATGGTTTGTATTTTTTTAGATTACCAGGAATATTCCATGGATTTTCTCATAGATTTGTTAACTGTTTATGGAAATTAATTTGATGAATATATGAGTAGTCTTAGTTACATCCTACATCGCTGTATTGAAAATAATGTCATATTAAAATATGAGAAATTCCATTTCATGGTACTGTAAGGTATAGTTTTGTTACATATCATTTATAGGGATGGTATCTAATATATAGATAATAAGTGGTTGTCATTTCTACCCTACAATTAGACAAAAATGTATGGGATGTGTAATCTTTCCAAGTTCATGATTGATATTACAATCATTTGATTTGTTAATTTACTAAAATTTCACTCCCCCTCTCCCAATTTCTCTAAAAATAATTAATTTATTTTTTATAATTTATGTGATAAATCTTTTAATAAGTTAAAATAGAGTCTCACATCACAAACGGTAATCCAACCACCTTCGTGAGATTTACCATTTGAGATCTTGTGTGATGCCTCAAACTATGCATATGGGAATGTCTTACCACAAATGGTTGACTGATCTCGGCATGTCATTTCCTACGCCTCATGTACATTGGACCCTCCCAAAGAAAATTACCCCACAATGCCAATGGAATTTCACTACAATGTGTTTTCCATGGATTAATTCAGGTCATATATTATAGGGTTTAATGTCATTGTGTTCTCAGACCACACAACCCTCTGGTATCCTCTTATGAAACAAGAATCCAAACCACATCCCATTTATTAGTTGCTCCTCCTTCAGGAATTAAATTTAAAAATTATAGATAAAATGGAGCATAGAATGTGGTGGCCTACCATATCAGTTGGATCCACCCATCTTCATACACTGAATCTTCCCCCTGTATTCAAAAAATGCCAAGTTTCTTAATGATAATACTATCATGTGAAATATTTTATTCCTTAGTATAGTGAAATTTTAAATTATTTGGTTGCAATTGAATTAATAGTAATTTAAACAAAAAACTATGCCAACCATAAAAATAATGATTTTTTTTGTACATTTTAGATGGACACTAACTTTTTGGAACATATAGTTATCATATACTAAAGCATTGTGTTCCTGGTAGTGAGTTTTATTTTTTCCTTAGTTTCATCTACACTATTTCATATAGTGTTCTCTTTGGTCCCTAATGTATTTGTCTTTGATTCTGGACACTTTTGGAAAATACCTTTTCAAGATTCCCATGATTTCTGTATGTATTGTCCTCCCTAACAAAGAATGGTGAGTGTATCTAAAATAAATGAAATGAAAAAACATCCCTTTCTCTTCCTTGAAATTTTCAATGATTGGGGCATTGAATTTATGGGACCATTCCACAATTCATTTGGGAAACTATACATTCTTAGGGTAGTGGATTATGTTTCAAAATTGGTAGAGGCATGTGCTACATGGAATGATGATTTAATGCCTTTTGTAGAATTTTTGAGAACCCAAATCATATATAGGTTTGGATTACCTAGGTTCCTTAGCAGTGATCGGGGTTCTCAATTATATAACATAAAATTGAAATCACATTTACATCAGTTTGGGGTTAGGCATAGAATGTCTTTTGTTTATAACTGACAAACCAATGGTCTAGGTCAGGTGTTGAATAGAGAGGTTTAACATATTTTTGAAAATATGGATCAAAACAATAGAAAATATTGTATTCTTAGACTCGGTGATTCATTATTGTACAACCATACTTCTTTCATAACTCCCATTTAAATTTCACCATATCAGGTTATGTTTTGAATGAGTTGTCACCTCCATATTGACATTGAGCACTAGGTGTAATGGGCCATCAAACAATGAAACTCTAATCATTATGGTATAGGTGCTCAAATGAAGTTATAAATTCATGAGTTGGAGTTAATGAGAAAGGGTTCATATGAGAACTCTTGGATTTATAAGGATATAACCAAGGCTACCCACAACTGTCTCATTATTCATCTGTAGTTCGAAAATGGGTATATGGTCCTCCTCTACAATGAAAGGATGATGTTTCATCAGGGTAAACACTATTCCGGATGTTTTGGACCACACAATGTTACTAATGATTTTCTATTTGGTGTTGTTCAGGTCAAAAATTAAGAAACCAATAAAAGATTCAATGTCAATGGGGGGAATCTGAATCACTTCCACGGAGCCATTTTAGGGTCCCCTATGGAGGAACATCCTGTTGAAGAAGAAACCTAACAATGAAACCCATTAGGTATTTTCCTTCCTCCCCACATTCTATTTTATTATAGGTGGCACACTGCACACTCTAGGTGTGGGGGGTGGATATAATCTGGGTTTAGTAAGTAATTTTCATCAAAAATCATTTTTAACTCTTTTTATATTTCTAAACTGTATTGTAACATTTCCCCCTTTCCGTCCCTCTAAACATTATTCTATAATATATTTTTATTTTATAATGGAAAATGATGACAGTTTAATCATGGATCTTATTGAATATTCATGTGGAATTTTCTTATTTCATGATGCTTTATAATTCTATTTTTTTTTGATGAAATGTGTATTTATACAATAATATAACACTATCGTGTGACTATGTTTAGAAATTTTGTTCTTGGTTTATGATATAAAGGATGTATCATTTTCTAAACCTTTGAGAAGAATGATACCCTTTGTGTGAATAATTTAATGAAATTTTATTCACATAATATCTTCACACATCTTTTAACCCAACCATGAAGTGAAAAATTTTCTTACATAATAGAAGGTAAATAAAAGATAAGTTAATTTTTCTCTACCTTTAGAAATTAATTTTTTTATGTTAGTTCCTTATCTAATATATTTAATTATTGTACCAGATTGACCTATGCATGTGTATTTATTATCCGACTCCTGTACTCCCTCAAAATAAAAAATAAAAATAGGTTGAATATTTTATACATCAAAAAATACACTTCCTCGACTTTTGTTCATGTTATATATATTACAATTAGTTTTGTGATGAGATCAAACAAGGGTTGGGAGAAGAGTGTGAGATTTGTTCTATGTAAATGTTTTAAAAAATGATAAATTAGGGGTGTGATGAAATGTAAATCATATGGGGATATCTACATCAGATGATTATGGTATGTAATCGACGAATGCATAAGTGAGTGGATCTTTGACTTTGATTACAAAGGATATAGGTAAGGTTTAGTTGAATGTATCATGTTTGTAAACAATTTTTAAAATAACTTATATTTACTCGATCGAAAGTAGAATGAATAGAATGGAATTTTTTTCAAACTAACATGAAGATAATTAGTTTCATTTTTATCTTTGGAATTATTTTCTTTCTTTTGGAATCATTAATCACTTAGAATTTCATTCTGACACTATTTGTAGACCTGATTTTCAATGATCACTAAAAATAACTGCTCAATGTGAATTTTTTCATTTATCTCCTTCATATAAATAATTAATTTTTTATTTAATGTTAAATATTTATAATGTTGAAAATACGTACATGCATAATTTTTGGAAAAATATAATTTTCCCGAGAGTGAAAATGTTTAGGTGTGGGGATGTTATCAAACCATTATTCACTATTTAATTTTCACAATTACACCACTATGATAGACTAATTTTGTATTGAAAATTATAAAAATAATAACAAATTTTACATCATGTTTGATTCAATTATTTCTTTGTTACTGTTAAAAATAAAATGTTACTTTTTATGTTAAATACATTGTAGGTGGAGGTGATTTGTAGGGCCCATGATAATTTCTATGAAAAATGGGATAAACTGCGTAGGATCCAAGCACACTAGTGGACTCGACCGCACACTTCTACTAAACTGTGCATCCAAATAGCCTGATATTTTTTTTATTGGTCATAAATTAAATGGTCTAAATTTCATATTAGGAATCCTCAAGCCTACTTCATCCATCTGGTTGAACATTTGGACTGAATTTTCCAGTACACCAAATCTTTATGAAGTCAAAAGTAGTGTGCAACGATCACTCTATATCTTGAGATGTGGGTTTCCAAATGAAGTAAAACATTCATTGGAGATATTAAGGAGATGTTTTTTCGACATTTTAATTTAATCTAATGTGGGATAAGGCTGTCTAGAGGTCAAAAACCATGTACCAATTGGTTTTATAAAATATTGGTGAATACAACCACCTTTCACTTTTCCTATAAAATGGAACCTTTGGATCCTCATTTGAAATTTTGAAACATAATAAATGATCATAAATTTTGGATTCCTATAGTAGTATTATCTTCATTATATATATTTTTGAGTCCCCTATCCTCCTAGGGGGATCAATTGTTAAGGATATCCACCTAAGCATCCTCCTCCTATCAATGTGAAGCATGACGGTGGGCATTCGTTGTGAGGGAGATATACAAATTTAAAGGGAGTTCTGATGCCAATATTAGCTACTGGTCTGGAGTTATTTGTGTGATAGAATATTTCTTTACATTTATATTAAACTATTTATTATTTGAATGTATTTTTGGATGTATGTCATTCATTGGAAAAATAATTTATAGCCGATCAGTGTGAAGATTTTTGTGCATGACTTTTGTTATTTTGATTGTAAGACAATAGAATCCTTTTCTTTCCCACCTTATTGAGATTTCAATATGCTATAGAGTCTCTTATTTTATGCATATGTTCTAGACCATAACAATATAATTTTTATGTTAAGGTTTTGTTCTTCAAGGAATGGATTAAAAGCTTAGTAATTAAACGAGATTTAAATTAATTTCAACCAAATGATTATTACAAAACTAAAATAATATTTAAGAAAAATGTACATGAAATGTGTGTAATTAAATCAGAATTATCCCTTGTCTAAAAAATTTCAAAATCTATTTGGTTTTTCAACAATTTTATATTTATATTATGTTATATTCATGAAAATGTTTTCAAAATCACTCCCCTTTTTAGTAATTTTTATTAAAAATGCATACCCTAAACCTATATAAAACATATGAGAGATGAACAAGGGTCTACCATATACTATAAATAAACAACAAAAACATAATAATTTTGACCTGTCATGACCATGTGGACAAATTTTGTCACTATTGGTGGGGAGAGCTTTGTGATTTAGCACATGTTTCTTATAATAGTATTGTATATTTGGTGGATATTTTTTTTCATCTACCATTTAATGTATTTTTTATTTTATAATCAATTTCCTGTGTAGGTTTTGTGCACTATGTGTTCAACTTTAGGGGACCTACCACATTTCTATCCTGAACTAGAGATGATCTTATGTCAGTGACATCAAGATTCAAAAGCCACCACTTTGAAGGTGGAAACACCACATGTTGAGACATTTCTAAACACCTCTTCTTCTAGAACAAAATTAGATAAGTAAATAATAGATTATAACATGGATAAAAATAATCGAACACTAAGAGAACTAACAGCACTTGATGTAGATATCAAATCCTCATATATTAAAATTCAATGTCAGGTACCTAATTTTGATATAAAATCTGGTCTAATTCACTTGTTTCCATGATTACATAGACACAGTAGAGAAGATCCATATTATCACATAAAATAATTTAATATTATGCTTTCATCCTTTAAAACTTATAATGTTGATGAAGAACATGTTTATATTAGGGCATTCCCATTTTCATTATAGGACACTACAAAATATTTTTTGTATTACGTTAATGTAGAGACCTGAAGCTTAACGTACATTGACATTACATTACATTTGCGGAATACTTAGTACATAACAAAAACACACACACAAGGATCGTAATAGTTTAATTTCTTTGGAACCTCAGAATATAATCTTCTAATCCTGGTGAAAGAACTTCAACATCTCCCATAAAGATCTTCCTTTTTTTATACCTGAAACCTTTCCTTATATCCTGGGGAAAAGAAAACATGAAAGGGTGAGATCAAATGCTCAGTAAGGGTAAACAAAAGAAATATCAATCAAATCATATACATAAGCACATAACTTTTGGAAATCTTAACCTGTAAAAGAGATCATAATTTCATAACCTGGGATAACTCATGGTAGTGAAATGTAATCACAATAATCATAACATAAAACATTAAACTTTGTGTCATACACACATAATCACAGAGAATCATTTCTTGTTAGTCAAGACTCATTGCCAAGACTATCTTAGTGGACAAAATCCCTTTGTGAACCGAGTCACCCTCGTTTCAGCCCTGTTTCACTGAACCGGTATAACCTACCGTTCCAGCCATGTCTACCTCATGAGATATAAAATCTTTACCCAATGAATTGGAGGGAGATATAGGTCCCACCCATCTCATAATGATACCATTATTATGTGTGCCACAAAATCATAAACCATACATCATTGCATAACCCATGTAATAAAAATGGGAATCTTAAACATCATGACATCATAAAACAATTCATATATGATAAATGAATTCATAAAAATAATTCCATCACAACATAATCAAATCAATTTAATAATAGGGATAAAAATAGAACCCTTTATTATCTTAGATTGAAAATAATTTTGATAAAACACTTGAACTTCATTCTTGATGAAAATATCCTTTCTACTTCAAAAAAACATTTCCTTTCGTAACATGTCGTAAAATTATAAACAAAAAAATTTGATTAAATATAAACTTGAAAACTTGTAAAGTAAGCTTCTTGGAAATAATGAATTAAAAATCCATTCATGTCGTATAAGTTAAAAAAAATTCTTCGTACTTTTGTCAGAAAAGTCACAATGTACCTCGTACGAAAAAAACGACAAAAGATTCCTTTCATATCGTTTACTAAAAACTCACCGAAGGGTAAAATTGGATTTAAAAATTTGTAGGTGGATGGAAATAAAATTAAATATTGAAGAACCATGGATGTGGAGGATAAAATACACCCCAGTAAATACCAAAGTATAAACAATCTCAGATAAAAATGAGATTGTGATATTTCCCTTACCATAGGTCCGCTTTTCTTCGTAGGTGTCCGAACCTCCTGTATAATGATTTAAATAATTTCATTGACTTAATCCAGAATCATAATCATTTTTATGATATCATATATGGTTCACTTATGACTTTATATTACCCTTTCTTTTGTAAATTCTATGTTAAAGAGCATTTTGGGTAAAATTGTTTCATTTGTCGTCCGTGTTTTGACTTGTAATTATTCATATGATTTCTTAGACCATAATTAATTAATTACAGAATATAAAACATTATTTATATATAATATATATTCAGAATATACATATATATAATAAATTAGTAAATGGAAAGAAATACACTGTTCATGGAGACGGTAGGCCGTACGTACGCATGAACGCTGTTTTCGTTTCCATATTCAGTTGAATCGAATTAAGTAGATGACATACATATATACATAAATCCAGTAGCTTTATAATGTCATATATTTCATTATTATTTCTAATATATACTTTATAATCACTCTTAAATGGTTAACATGGAGAATGAATCTCATCGCGTCGTGGAGACGGTAGTCCGTACGTACGCACGAGCGATGATATCGTTTCCATAATTATTGAATTGAATTGGAGTGGATGATACAATATATCAGAATCAATATTATGTTTTAATAACTATGTATAGTTATTCTTTACACCATTATACCCATCCATGTAAGGTGGTGGTGGAAAATAGATTTCACCGCGGCGTGGAGACGGTATTCCGTACGTACGCACGCGCGATGATTTCGTTTTCCGTAGGATGGATAGATGGAAAAATAGGGTTGTTTCATAATTATAATAACATATCAGTATATGAGTTATACTGATGTTATTACTTCATAATGAAACAACCTAAGAAGAAGGAGTGGAAGAAGAAATAAAGGTGAAATAATCGGTAACGGAAATTACCTCTTCTTTGAAGCGCCTCCTTGAGACCTCCTCTTAGGGCACTCAAATTGGTCATTGAGGAAGACCAGAACCTCTAGTATGTTTCTAGGGAAGTGGATAAGAGAATTTGGCAAGGTTTGGCCGAGCTTGAAGGCTTAATGTTGTGTGAGGAAGAGAGGGAGGAGGTTCCCTTTTATAAGGGAGGAGAGGGGAACCTTTGGAATAACTAAAAATATTATTTTATTATAAAGTCAAGTTTGGTTTTAAATATCTCAAAATTGATTTATTTCTAGGATAAGGTGGGTATGGGTCTAAATCCTCTCATCCAATAGAATTTAGACAAGTTTAGGTTCCTATTTTAACCTTATCATTTAGATTTAACATTATGTTAAATAATTTTACCTTTACCTTGTCTTCTTGTGTTCTTATACTATAAGGTTAATAAACTTACTATATCAAGACAAACGAACCCCAAGTTGTTTATTATTAATATATATAACCTTATATAAGTCATTTTGACGAACCTTAGATTTTTAGGAATAAAATAACAATTAATAATATAATATTTGTTTTTAAAAACTGTTTTATGTCAATTTTGACACTATTTAGTAATTGATTTTTGTGAAAATCCTAACAGAATGATAAGTTCGAACAAAGATAATTAAATCAATAATAACATGTCATATTAACCTATAAAATTAGTTTAATTTATAAAAAGTCTCAAATTATATTTATTTGAGTATTTATAACATCAATTATGTCAATATTTCGTTAATAAGATAATTACTACATCATCGTTGTGTCATAAATAAATTAAATTATATAATGTCTAAAAATTACAAATAAAATACCATTATGTAGGAAATCTTTTTATCTTTCTAATTACTATTTATAGTCTAATTTATCTTATGTATAACCCTATATTAAAAATGTTTTATTAAATAAACTTTGATTTTAACTCTTTTAACTCTTCTTTGAATTAAATAATAATAAATGTCCTAATCTAATTCATGTGGGACTAAATGGTCATATTTTATTCCTAAGGTTGTTTTTGGTTGAATTGTACTTATCTAATAGAATTAGGACATGTTTTAGGGTAATAATAATATCATTTTTACCCTTAATTACACTATTTACTTTTAACCGTGGTAAATAAAAGTAAAAAGTTACTATTCACCAAAAAATATTTTCATCTCATTGAACCACATTTTACTTACTGACATCAACCGTGTACCTCGTATTTTTGAAATTCCACTCACAGAAGCGGTAAAATTAAGTTTTATGAAAAATTCAGTTTTTTTAACTACCACTTAGTGGTTTCACTATTCATCAAAAATTGAATGTTTTTAGAAAAATACCAAAAATTAGGCCTAAGCTATATTTCATATTATGAACTCAAAAATGATTTCTATTTTACCAAATTCAAAACATATCAGTTTCATTAATTAATTTAAAAATTAATTCACGTCGTCAAAACAAAAGTCGTGTTTTTAAGAGATAATAACTATCAAAAGATTGACACTTGTTTATAACTGGTTTAAATGTGAAATTACATCCAATGACCAACATTGTATTAAATTGTAAAAATATATTCTAAATATACTTTAAAACCACTCAAATTAATAATTTATCACTATTAATTATTTCGATTGAAAAAGTTGTTTTTAATTAAAATTTAGTAATTTTCACTATTCATCAAAATATGAAAGTTATCCGAAAATCAACAAAATTTCACCCTAAGCTAATTTCGAGATTACAAATCCATAAATGAAGTCCATTTTGAAAAATAAAATTTACAAAATTTCAAAATGTGGTTATTACTATTCATAACGGCTAGTTTTAATAATATCTTAATAGCATATCGTTGTTTAGAGAAACTTGGTGTTGTGTACAACACACGCTATCATGGAAGGTCGTGATTGTGTGTAATTCAAGACAGGTTAGAGATGTGTTTTGTGAAAGCTCCTTTTGGTGTAGCGTATAACACAAGACATTAATGAAATTAAAAAGATTATTTTTCATAAAATCTCAGGGTGTTACATTCTACCCACCTTAAAATGAATTTCGCCCTCGAAATTCGTCGGGGTTATAAATGGTTTACTATTCGAAATTTTCTTTAATCGAAACCCACATTGTAAAAAGGAATACAAAAACCAATCTTTAAAAACAAAAGTATGAAACGTAACGATTACCCAAATAAACTAATCACTGGGTTTCCACATAGGTGAAAATATGGATATGGAAGAGAAATCTAACCATCATGTTCTGATGGAGAGTGGTAGAGAACATGGCTATGCAAAAGCTAGCAATCACAAATCCATAAATTTGTGATGATCTAAGTTACCATCTGATTAATGAGATATAAGAGCACTAGGACAACATTTTTGGTTTTCAAGATCGTTTCCCTAAAGTTGAAGAATTTGAATTAGAATAAATACTTACTTTATTTTGGTACAATCTCACTGTTGTTCGTGCCTTGAACAATTTCCACTTCATCTCTTAAACAAATGAAGTTTAATTTGTTATTCGTGAAGTTTTAGTATGACAGGTCATTCCATCTGTCTCAAAAGGTTAGAAAAAGTTATTAAATATACATAAGTCATTCTTTAGTGAGATTAATCATATATGGTTCCTAAAATGGACTTATACTTCATATATCATACTGTTTAATATAATAAAACTAGTTTCTACTAAACAGGGACTTCCTGTAGGCCAGTGGTAGGCGATAAAGGCCAGTCGCACTTCAGTTGTAGGTTCGATTCCCACAGCCTTGTCCGACGCGATGGTTTGTCGCTCGTCCAGTAGGTTGTCCTTTTTCTAAAACTATATTACTATAACATCCCATCAATAATATCGAAAAAACTTCTATCCTTAAACAATACTAACTTATGTCCAACATAATCCATTCCAATCATTAGGCGTATCCATAATACTTCAGTCCACTCTTATAATATAGTGAAAATGATTACCAAAGATTTAATACCATCGTTGATCCCCATATATCATAAGATATGTCTTGTTGGTCACATTCTAAACATTCAAAGGCCTTAATCATGTATTCTCTTGAATACCCATTGAACCTTAGTGAAAACATGAATGCAGTTAAAAGTTAACACTTTCCACATACCAAAATCCTCAAAATTCTATATACTCAAACCATGATATCACTTAGTCCTTATATCAATCATGAGCTCATTAATACAATCAAACATCTCATTATCTTCTTGTCCCTTCATTATGCGCATATCATCTAATTTCCAAAAACATTTCAATCACTTTTTTTATCCTGGTTACCAGTATCATATAATTATTAAGAACCAATACATAGATATTCCAAAATTCCACAATACCATAAATGAGATTCCATGATACTATTTTTAAATCCCATTACATAAACACTTAATCATTCCACCACATCGTTGTCATATTCGACATCGCCAATAGTGATCACATGTGACTTCCCTTTATCCTTTGCCTTAAGCGGTTGCTCATGTCGATCATCACTAACCCTTGGATTAGGGCATTTATTAGCATAATGCCCCATTTCCTTGCACTTGAAGCATTGAAGTGTTGGTGGTGTGTTCTCTGCAGTTTTTGCTTTATTCACATCATTAGAAACCCTTTTTCCATTACTTCGACACTCAGCTACTCGATGACCTTCTTTTCCACACTTAAAACATTTTCTAGTCCCTTTAAGACAATCTCCACCATGCTTCTTTCCACACTTTGTGCATAAGGAAACATTCATCTTTTTTTCACCATTATTCTGAGATTTATCCTTGAACTTCATCTTTCATTTCTTGTCAAAACCATGAGATGGATATGTAACACCAAATTCCATTTCTACCTTGATAGCACAACGCACAATTTCTTCATAGCTACTGAAGTCTCTTATAGCTAATGCTCTTCGAAGACTTGGTTTTAAGCCACTGAAAAATCGATCAACTTTACTTTCAGGTTGGATGATAATGCCATATGCATACCTTGCAAGTCTTGTAAAATTCGCTTCGTATATACGAACAGATTCATCATCCTTCTGCTTCAGCTCAAGAAACTCTTTTTCCATCTTTGTTCGAAGAATACGAGGGAAGTACTTACTGAAAAACAAGTTCTTGAACTCGTCCCATTCCATGGACTCAATTTCATCTCATGGCCTCGTATTCTTGATAATATTCCACCATTGATCAGCTTCACCTTACAAACGATATAATGCTAAGATGACTTTATCATGTTCAGAACATTGAAGAACTGAAAATATCTTTTCAGTGGTACTGATCCATTGTTCAGCAACAAGTGGATCAGAAGTCCCACTGAAAGAAGGTGGATGAAAGAGCGTTGTCGTGGGCCCCCTCAAATGATTAGTGTGATTTTAGGGTACTTAGGTGCAGCAGAGTGGCTGACCAAGGTCATCTCTCAAAGAAGGAAGTGAATTAAAACAACTTTTCAGAGGTATTCTAGAAACAAAATAAAAGGGAATAAAAGCACTACTTGAAAGTATGGGGGTGTTTGTTTATAGTTTATAAATCTAGAAGAAGTTTGCTGGAAGAAGATTGTATATTTTTTTTTGTTTTTAGTTTTGTAATGAAGTTTCGATTAGAATGACACAACAAAAAGATGTTTGTTTAGACAATATTTAAAAGACGTAATCGATCTAACTCTACCTCTTCAATCATTTATTAATCATTATCATTTAAATTAATATTCACTTAATTATGATCCCTTAATTTGTTAAATCCCGAACCCTATGATAATTAACTTTACCACGAAGATTGAAGTGAATTTTAACCTTAGGATAACTTCGGAACATGAAATCACGACACCCTGCTTTGATTGATGCTCTAAAATTAGCTTATGGTCAGTGGTAAATTAAGGAACATAACCACTCTGTAAATGAGGATTAATTGAGTTTAGGGATTATATTTGAACTCTACAAATTGATCCCATGTGTTTTTGAATTACCGGTTAAGGTTGCGCTCTCAAAGTTCACACAATTCCCGACCTCGCGTGTTTTGTGTTAACTATTCAATTGCTTGCTTAGTTTAATTTAAATTAAAAACTCAATTAATAGATCATAATATGTGAATTACAGTAGCTCATTGATTCAAAATAAATGAATGAAGAAGGATAGAGGTCGATCGATTACTAAAAAGAACTACTCTTCCATGGGTGGTGTAGTCATCGTGGAGACGTTTTGCATAAGCAACGGATTGAAAGGGTAGAACCCAATCTTGTCTCCACTCTTGATTCCAACCCAATTAAGAAGATTAAGATAAGAAGAAGAGGGATGAACACAGAATATTATTTGATGAAAAATTCAAGAATCAAACATGAAAGAAAGAAATACAAAGAAGAGGTGAGAGAGGAGAGCCTTTTTGGAAGAGAGGTTTGCACAAAGGCTTACATCCTCCAAGAGTTGTGAGGGGCTCCCAAGAGACACCCTTTCGGCCACACCTTCCCAAATCCTCGAACAGCCCTCTAAAAGAGTTAAAACCCCCTTTAAATAGAGTTTGTGAGGGATAGGGATACATAACTTTTTAAGTGTGAAATGAAAAACTCGGCCAAATATTTTATTCCAACTTGCACCGCCCATTTGACCTCCAAAACGCGTGAATTGACCGGCCTTCCAGAAGGATGATTTGTGACAAATCATGTCCCCGAGCTTTCCTCAATAGTTGGGCTCAATCCAAGCCCGTATGTAGAGGCTATGGCCCAAATACAGAACCTTCTCCATTCTGGCGAGCCCAGCCCAACTTTGACTTCATGGACCAATTTCAACAAACAAATGAACTCTTTAGCTCTAGTGTCCTGAATAAAAGTTGTATATAATTACATTAGGAACATTGTTACAAAATTTCAAATTCAAATAATAAATATAAAAATATTTATCTTCGAAATACTACAGTGCACTATTAAGGGTAAAACTGGAATTTTCACCAAATTTTCAAATGAATGATCAAATCCCAAATATTTTATAAATAAACATGTTTAACACAATGTGAGGAAATTATATCATTTATTATCAATAAAATATTCAATAAAATAGTGTTTTATCAACTCCCCCACACTTACCCTTTTGCACACCTGGGCAAAACCTCATATCAAGTAAACATCAATATCAAATCAAAACCAATTTTAAAACACATATCCTTAAGATCAATCAATTTCACACCAAGAATCAAAAGATATCATGCCTCATAAAAAAACTTATTTCAAGTTCTCCATTTATATCATTCAATATATTTCCACTTCATTTATCCACCCATGCACAAAACACTTACCTCGCTTGAATTTTCTCTCATCACTCAAATATCAATTTTTTTTGCAATGTCTTTCTCATCCAAACTCATACAAGGGTCACCATAGGCTTGATAGATTCCTACATCGCTACCCGATGTGAGTCAAGGACATATGTTTATCATGAGGACTTTTCAGGTTTGTTCTGTGGCTTTCGGTTGGTAGGATTAAGATGTGAAAAACTCTGAGGCTGAATGAGGAGGGCTTGACTCTTTTGAAGAAAAATTGCATTAATCTAATTTTCACTTAAATATGGTCTTCTCTTCAATCCTCATAGTATCAATTCATCTCCATCATCATGAAAAGTCATGAAAGGTTTACACCATTCATCATTTCAGCATAAAAAATGTCAATCTTCTCAAACATGATTTTCTTAAAAGCTCCAGATGGGCACAGCTTTCCACCTCAATTAGAAGCTCCAGAAAAGGCACAGCTTCACTTGTCATGAAAGCTCCAGAAAAGGCACAGCATTCAATATAATTACTTTCTTTAGCAGCAAACACATCTCTTCGGAATTTAATTTTCCAACCAAAGTATCACAGAATGTGGTGGAAAAACCCAAGACAACTTCCCTCGCACTTAAGCTCAACTAGATTATGCAATTTCACTTCAAGAGTTGGTTGGATAGGGAAAATTGGCTTGTAATGTGGCTTAACCTAACAGGCTGTGCATGGATTCTAAGGGCTACAAGGATTAAATATTAAAGATAGGCCATTATAAAAAAGGATTCTTTGAAATAGAGGCTTTAATACCAAACATATTCCTCAATCATTTAAACACAAGTACCTCAAACCCTCAAGTTTTGACAGGAATAGATCAAATTATGGTTAAATCAAGTATGGTTTGGTTCTCTCAATAAGTGAGGTGAATGTAAAGAATATGAAAATAATGGTTCAGAAGCCTCACAGGAAAGTGATTTCAAATTTAAAGACAGTGAGATGTGGCATGGGATTCAAAATTCGGTGTACTTTCCATGAAATTACTAAATATTTGAACTTGAAACAAAGTCATTTCAGCATTCATTTAAGATTAGTTTCAAGGGGTAAATTGTTTCACTTATTGATATGGATTTAAAAATGGTGATGAGAATCATTTCAGCTCAAAAGTTTCAAAAACACACAGAAAATTGTAAAATAAACACACAAAATTTGAAAAACACACAATTTTTTTTGGTTTTTTAAACAGGAAAACAATTGAAATTACGAAACTAAAAGGTTCCCTCCCCCACACTTAAAATATTGCATTGTCCTCAATGTGAACCTATGAGATGATATATGCACATGAAATGCAGAATTTTTAAATAGGAAAAATAATATAAAAGTGAAAGGGTTAGGAACAGCCTGATGTGATCAAGTGATGATGGGGTCATGCAGTGTGATAAAATCCACTGCATCAGTAGGATGTCCCCCAATGTATCTCTTCAAACGCTGCCCATTGACTGTAAATCTCCTTCCAGTTTCCTCTTCTGTGATCTCCACTACACCATAAGGAAAAACATTAGACACAATATAAGGACCTAACCATCTGGAACGCAACTTACCAGGCATCAACTTCAGTCGTGAACTATAGAGACGGACTTTCTATCCAACATGAAACTCCCTTTGTTGGGTCATTTTGTCATGAGCTGCTTTTGATCTTTCCTTGTAGAGCCTTGAGTTCTCATATGATGACAATCGAATCTCGTCAAGCTCTTGAATTTGCAACTTCCTTTGAATTCCAGCTTGGTCCAAATCCATGTTACATTTCTTTATAGCCCAATATGCCCGATGCTCGACTTCCACGGGGAGATGACACGCTTTCCCAAAAACAATCCGAAATGGGGACATACCAATGGGGGTCTTGTATGCTGTCCTATAAGCCCACAATGCATCATCCAAGCGCTTGCTCCAATCCTTCCTATTTGGCTGCACGGTTTTCTCCAAGATTTGTTTCAACTCACGATTTGAAACCTCATCCTGGCCATTTGTTTGGGGGTGGTATGGTGTCGATGTTTTGTGTGTCACCCCATACTTTCGAAGGAGGGAAGCGAAATTCCTATTGCAAAAGTGTGTCCCTTGGTCACTGATGATGGCCTTTGGTACTCCAAACCTGCAAAAAATTTGTGCTTTGACAAAGTCCACAACAACATGAGAATCGTCAGTCCTGGTGGCCTTGGCCTCCTTCCATTTACTCACATAATCAACAGCAACCAAAATATACAAAAATCCAAATGAACTAGGAAAAGGACCCATAAAGTCGATGCCCCATACATAAAAAATCTCACAAAATAGTATGGGTTGTTGGGGCATCTCATGTCTCCTAGAAATGTTCCTAGTGTGTTGGCAACGAGAGCATGACTTACAAAACAAATGGGCATCATGGAACAAGCTAGGCCAATATAATCCAGAGTCTAAAACCTTCATAGCTGTCCGTTGGGGTCCAAAGTGTCCACCACATGCAAGTGTATGAAAGAAATGCAAAACAGACTCAAACTCATGATCGGGAACACACCTCCTAATGACTTGGTCACTACACATGCGCCAGAGGTACGGATCATCCCACACATAATACCTAGACTCACTTTTTAATTTTTGGAATTGATTCTTCTTCAAATTTACTGGGATTTAAGAGCCAACAATGTAATTAACTAAATCAGCATACCAAGGATGCTTACCTGAGATGGTATAGAGATGCTCATCGGGGAAAGTGTCCCGAAGTGGTACCTGATCCAAGGTGTCATCCTCTAGTGTGTGAGTAAGCCTACTCATGTGGTCCGCCACCAAATTCTCTGACCCCTTCTTGTCCTTTATCTCAAGGTCAAACTCTTGAAGAATGAGCATCCAACAGATAAGTCGTGGCTTTGCATCTGGCTTCTTTAGGAGGTACCTCAAAGCTGCATGGTCAGAAAAAACAACTACTTTAGAGCCCAATAAATATGAACGGAATTTATCTAAAGCAAATATGATAGCAAGAAACTCCTTTTCTATGGTAGTGTAGTTTGATTGGGCTGAATCTAGCATCCTTGATGCATAGGCGATCACATGTGAACGTCCCTCCACCCTCTGAGATAAGACAGCTCCAACCGCGAAGTTGGAGGCGTCACACATAAGCTCAAATGGAAGGTCCCACCGTGGGGGCTGTATGATTGGTGGAGTGGTCAGACACTTCTTCAGCTCATCAAATGATACCCTGCATGAATCATCAAAATTGAAGTCAATATCTTTTTGAAGCAATCGAGATAAGGGTAGAGCGATCTTACTAAAATCTATGATGAAGCGTCGATAAAATCCAGCATGCCCAAGGAATGATCGAACATCACGCACACATGTAGGATATGGGAGGGATGAAATAATGTCTACCTTAGATTTATCAACTTCAATTCCATGTTGTGAGACTATGACCTAAGAAAATTCCCTTTTCGACCATGAAATGACATTTTTCAAAATTTAAGACCAGATTCTCCTCAATACAACGATGAAAAACATCACCCAAACTAGAGATACATTCATCAAATGAGGACCCATAAACTGTAAAATCATCCATAAATACCTCCATGATGGTCTCAATGAAATCTGAGAAAATACTCACCATGCATCTCTGGAAGGTACCTGTGGCATTGCAAAGTCCAAATGGCATCCTTCGGTAAGCAATGGTACCGAATGGGCAGGTGAATGTTGTCTTCTCCTGGTCCTCTGCTGCAATGGGAACCTAAAAATAGCCAGAAAATCCATCCAAGAAACAATAGTGTGTCTTCCCAGCTAGTCTCTCAAGCATCTGGTCAATGAATGGAAGTGGGAAATTGTCCTTACGAGTGGATTGATTTAGTTTCCTATAATCGATACACACTCGCCAACTGTTTTGTACTCTCACAGGAACTGACTCATCATTTTCATTTTTTATAATAGTGAAACCAGTTTTCTTTGGTACAACCTGAACAGGGCTAACCCATTGTGAGTCAGAAATAGGGTAAATGATACCCGCCTCAAGTAATTTTTCAACTTCTTTCTTACCAACTTCTAGGAGGGTGGGATTAAGTCTCCTTTGTGGCGGTCTCACCGGTTTAGCCCCATCCTCCAAGAGAATCCTATGCATGCAAATGGAGGGGCTAATACCTGATATGTCTGCCAATGTCCAACCAATTTCCCTAATGTTATCTCTCAAAAGATTCAAAAGTTTTTCTTCATGTTCAAAAGAGAGATTGTTAGCAATTATGACAGGTAATCTATCACCACTGAGCAAGTATGTATATTTGAGATTTGGGGGCAATGGCTTGAGTTCCAATGTAGGTGGGTGATGTATGGATGGAGAAATTGATGCAACAGACATATCTTCACAATGAACATCAGTATCAGAATAAAAATCATCATAATTAGAGAATAAAGCACCAAATCCATCAGCATAATCAATAGCCATGTCATAATCAGAGTTCACATGATCAAAATTAGAATATGATTCCATTTCAAAATTAAATCTTAGAGAGTCTTGTTCCTTAAAATGGGTGTAGAAGTATTCTTAGACATCAAACTAGAACCAATACTCATAATCTCCCTAAGCATATGACAATCCAATTTCATGATGTTTTTACTTGGTGGTTCAAAATGGGAGATAACAAAAGCAGAATGTTCCTCTGAGGGGTACTTCATGGAATCCGTAACATTAAATATCACAACTTCATCTCCAAACTCCATGGAAAGTGTACCCTCATTGACATTTATGATAGTTTTTGCAGTTTTGAGGAAGGGTCTACCTAAGATAATGGGGGCATGAGAACATACATGATCATCCTCCATGTTAAGCACATAGAAGTCTGCTGGAAAGATCATTTCTCTTAACCGAACAATTACATCCTCAAGAACTCCCGCTGGATATGCCGTAGCTCTATTCTCCAATTGCACCACTACTCTTGTTGGCTTCAACTCACCAACCTGCAAGGAAGAGAATACAGAGTGAGGCATCACATTTATTGAAGCTCCTAAATCACAAAGAGCATCAGAGAAGTGCAACTCCCCTATGGTACATGGGATGGTGAATGTCCCTCGATCCTTGAACTTTGTTGGCATTGCTAGAGTTGGTGTAATGAGTGCTGAGACATTCCTTCCAAGGTTGATCCTCTCATTTACCTTGAGCCCTCTTCGATTGGTACAAAGTTCTTTTAAGAATTTGGCATACCTTGGGATTTTCTTAATGGCTTCAAGTAGGAGAATGTTGATCTCCACACGCTTGAATGTGTCCAAAACCTCCTTTTGCATTGATTCTTCAGCCATATTCTTGGTTTGATCAACCCTGTTTGGAAAAGGAAGGGGTTTAGGAGGAACATCATCAATCTTTTTCTTACCTTTATCTTTCTCCTTGGATTGCTCATCAGTTGGTATGGAATGAGGCTTCTCTGAAGTTGAGGTGAATCCCGGTGGAATGGTAGGTGCAGATGTATCGTTCATTTGCTTCCCACTTCTCAATGTGATGGCACTAACATTCCCCTTTGGATTTGGAGTGGGTTGGGAAGGTAGATTTCCAGAATTCTTACTCACAAGTTCATGGAGGGCGGTGGCAATCTGACTCATTTGAGTCTTCAACTCTCTCAGCTCCGAACCTTGACTCTTCAGCTCATTCTGTTGATTAAGAACAATTTGTTTCAAAAGATCATCAGTGTTAGAGTCTACCTTGTGTTGGATATTCCCTTGTTGCTGACTCGTTGATGTTTGAGCTTCAAATCTCCTTTGGGGTTGTTGGAATCCCTGTTGGTAAGGTGGAGGCTGCTGGAAGTTTGGTTGAAAAGGGGGCCTTTGTTGTTGTCCAGAGCCATACCTCATGTCCGCTAGATCTTTCCACCCTTGGTTGTATGTTGGATCAAACTTCTTTTGGGGATATTGTTGTTGTTGTTGCTGCTGAAATGGTCTCCCAGGGAACACTGCTGCACAATCTTCTGTTTCTTGGAGTTGTGGGCAACAGTCAGTTGGGTGGCTTGTCTCAGTGCAAATTCCACAAGGCCTTGAAGGAGGGGGTTGGGATGTCTTTTGAGCCAATGCAATCTGCCTCACCATAGTTGTCAATTCTTCTAACTTAGTATCAATCAAATGACTTTCAAGAGAAGAATGACTTACTTGATGTACTCCTCGAACATGTGGTGTACCTCTATCACCGAATTGTTGGGAGTTTTGGGCCATTTTGTCGATCAATGCTCGTGCAACTACTGGTTTCTTGTCCACCAATTCTCCTCCATCTGCAGCATCCACCATGCTCCTCTCCATGGGGGTGAGTCCTTCATAGAAGTACTGGATGAGTAGTTTCTCACTGATTTGGTGATGTGGGCATCTTGCACACAACTTCTTGAATCGCTCCCAATACTCATACATTGACTCCCCTTGTGCTTGCTTGATCCCCGATATCTCCTTTCGAATGGATGTGGTCCTTGATGCTGGAAAAAATCTTTGCAATAAAAGACGTTTCAAATCATTCCAACATGTTACATCTTCAGGTTGCAAATAATACATCCAATCTTTTGCAGAACCATCAAGTGAGAATGGGAATGCTCTTAATTTAATTTGATCTTCAGAAACATTTCTTGGTTTTAAAGTTGAGCAAATCACATTAAATTCTATAAGGTGTTTGTTGGGATCCTCACCAGATAAGCCATGAAACTTTGGAAGAAGGTGAATTAATCCAGATTTCAATTCAAAGTCCGATTCGAGATTTGGGTATGCAATACAATTTGGTTGATAGTTAATATCAGGTGCAGCCAATTCTCGAATGGTTCTATTAAGTTCATTTCCATTATTTCCAGCCATTGGTTCTTGTTTTATGGTTGAATTTTAATTGCTTCCAATTTCAATGTTCTGATATTGGAGTAATTCTCCAACTGGTTGAATGTTGAAACTTCTCGTAGACTGAGAATGTCTGATTCGTGCCCTAAGGCTACGTTCAATCTCAGGGTCAAGATCTAAGATATCTTCGGGATTAGTTCGTGTCATCAATCAATGAAAGATGAAAAGAAGGAATGTGGACCATAGTAAAATAAAAATTAGAAGTTTGAGTTGATGGTCCAAAAAGAAGTAGAAAGAGATAAAAGAAGAAGAAGAAAAAAAAATCAGATTGGGTAAAGATGGAAGAAAGAAGAGATGAAGAGAAATAAAATGTAAATTAAAATAAATACCTCTAATTGGTTGAAATAATTACTTGCCTCCCCGGCAACGGCGCCAATTTGAAAGAGCGCTGTCGTGGGCGCCCTCAAATGATTAGTGTGATTTTGGGGTACTTAGGTGCAGCAGAGTGGCTGACCAAGGCCGTCTCTCAAAGAAGGAAGTGAATTAAAACAACTTTTCAGAGGTATTCTAGAATCAAAATAAAAGGGAATAAAAACACTACTTGAAAGTATGGGGGTGTTTGTTTATAGTTTATAAATCTATAAGAAGTTTTCTGGAAGAATATTGTATATTTTTTTTTGTTTTTAGTTTTGAAATTAAGTTTCGATTAGAATGACACAACAAAAAGATGTTTGTTTAGACAATATTTAAAAGACGTAATCGATATAACTCTACCTCTTCAATCATTTATTAATCATTATCATTTAAATTAATATTCACTTAATTATGATCCCTTAATTTGTTAAATCCCGAACCCTATGAGAATTAACTTTACCACGACGATTGAAGTGAATTTTAACCTTAGGATAACTTCGGAACATGCAATCGCGACACCCTGCTTTGATTGATGCTCTAAAATTAGCTTATGGTCAGTGGTAAATTAAGGCACATAACCACTCTGGGAATGAGGATTAATTGAGTTTAGGGATTATATTTGAACTCTACAAATTGATCCCATGTGGTTTTGAATTACCGGTTAAGGTTGCGCTCTCAAAGTTCACACAATTCCCGACCTCGCGTGTTTTGTGTTAACTATTCAATTGCTTGCATAGATTCATTTAAATTAAAAACTCAATTAATAGATCATAATATGTGAATTACAGTAGCTCATTATTCAAAATAAACGAATGAAGAAGGATAGAGGTCGATCGATTACTAAAAAAACTACTCTTCCATGGGTTGTGTAGTCATCGTGGAGACGTTTTGCATAAGCAACGGATTGAAAGGGTAGAACCCAATCTTGTCTCCACTCTTGATTCCAACCCAATTAAGAAGATTAAGATAAGAAGAAGAGGGATGAAAACAGAATATTATTTGAAGAAAAATTCAAGAAACAAACATGAAAGAAAAGAAATACAAAGAAGAGGTGAGAGAGGAGAGCCTTTTTGGAAGAGAGGTTTGCACAAAGGCTTACATCCTCCAAGAGTTGTGAGGGGCTCCCAAGAGACACCCTTTCGGCCACACCTTCCCAAAGCCTCGACCAGCTCTCTCAAAGAGTTAAAACCCCCTTTAAATAGAGTTTGTGAGGGCTAGGGATACATAATTTTTAAAGTGTGAAATGAAAAACTCGGCCAAATATTTTATTCCAACTTTAACCGCCCATTTGACCTCCAAAACGCGTGAATTGACCGGCCTTTCAGAAGGATTATTTGTGAAAAATCATGTCCCCGAGCGTTCCTCAAAATTTGGGCTCAATCCAAAACTGTATGTAGAGGATATGGCCGAAATACAGAACCTTCTCCATTCTGGCGAGCCCAGCCCAACTTTGACTTCATGGCCCAATTTCAACAACCAAATGAACTCTTTAGCTCTAGTGTCCTGAATAACAGTTGTATATAATTAAGTTCGGAACACTGTTACAAAATTTCAAATTCAAATAATAAATATAAAAATATGTATCGTCGAAATACTACAGTGCACTATTAAGGGTAAAACTGGAATTTTCACCAAATTTTCAAATGAATGATCAAATCCCAAATATTTTATAAATAAACATGTTTAACACAATGTGAGGAAATTATATCATTTATTATCAATAAAATATTCAATAAAATAGTGTTTTATCAATGGAAGTTGCCTCATGAAGGACTCAATAGAATATTGTTCCCTTCTCTGCTCATTTGGAAGTCCAGAATGATTCATAGCTTGTGTAAGTATAGAAATAAGATTTTTCACTCCATCTCCCATAACATTTGTTTGTCCAGGAGGAAAATCATTGAATTGTCCATTGCATTGATCAACACGGTTCCTTCGGGTTCCAGCCATCGTCTAAAACCCAAAAAGAATAGTGTGAGAGGCAAAAATCATGCTAGGGAAACCAACATTATAAAGGGGGAGTATCCTCAATATCTAACATCTTAGGATAAATTATATAATCGTTACCGTAGTTCTAGGACTGTATCTTATATGTATACTTATCCTTAGGGACATCCTTAGACATACCATAGAAATATCTCTAGGGATCTCACTAACACTTTCGCATCCTAGTTTCCAACGGTTGACTAAACCTTTCCTCTAATACCAACTGTAGAGACCCGAAGCATAACGTACATTGACATTACATTACATTTTCGGAATACTTAGTACATAACAAAAACACACACACAAGGATCACAATTGTTTAGTGTCTTTGGAAACTCGGAATATAATCTTCTAATCCTGGTGAAAGATCTTCAACATCTCCCATAAAGATCTTCCTTTTTTTAATACCTAAAACCTTTCCTTATATCCTGGGGAAAAGAAAACATGAATGGGTGAGCTGAAATGCTCAGTAAGGGTAAAAAAAAGAAATATCAATCACATCATATACATAAGCACATAACTTTTGGAAATCTTAACCTGTAAAAGAGATCATAATTTCATAACCTGGGATAACTCATGGCAGTGAAATTTAATCACAATAATCATAACTTAAAACATTAAACTTCGTGGCATACACACATAATCATATAGATTCATTTCTTGTTAGTCAAGACTCATTGTCAAGACTATCTTAGTGGACAAAATCCCTTTCTGAACCGAGTCACCCTCGTTTTAGTCCTGTTTCACTGAACCGGTATAACCTACCATTCCAGCCATGTCTATCTCATGAGATATAAAATCTTTACACAATGCATTGGAGGGAGATATAGGTCTCACCCATCTTATAATGATACCATTCTTATGTGTGCCACAAAATCCTAAACCATACATCATTGCATAACCCATGTAATAAAAATGGGAATCTTAAACATCATGACATCATAAAACAATTTATATATGACAAATGAATTCATAAAAATAATTCCATCACAACATAATCAAATCAATGTAATAATAGGGATAAAAACAGAACCCTTTATTATCTTAGATGGAAAATAATTTTGATAAAAAACTTGAACTTCATTATTGAGGAAAATATCCTTTCTACTTCAAAAACAATTTTCATTTCGTAACATGTCGTAAAATTATAAACTAAAAGATGGTGATTAAAAATAAACTTGAAAACTTGTAAAGGAAGCTTCTTGGAAATAATTCTTTAAAAATCCATTCATGCCGTATAGCTTAAAAAAACATTCATCGTACTTTTGTCGGAAAAGTCAAAAAGTACCTTGTACGAAAAAAATGACAAAAGATTCCTTTCATATCCTTTACTAAAAACTCACCGAAGGGTAAAATTGGATTTAAAAAATTGTAGGTGGATGGAAATAAAATTACATATTGAAGAAACATGGATGTGGATGATAAAATACACCCCAGTAAATACCAAAGTATAAACAATCTCGGATAAAAATGAGATTGTGATATTTCCCTTACATTAGGTCCGATTTTCTTCGTAGGTGTCCAAACCTCCTGTATAATGATTTAAATAATGTCATTGACTTATTCCAGAATCATACTCATTGTTATGATATCATATATGGTTCACTTATGACTTTATATTACCCTTTCTTTTGTAAATTCTATGTTAAAGAGCATTTTGGGTAAAATTATTTCATTTGTCGTCCGTGTTTTGACATGTAATTATTTATATGATTGCTTAGAACATAATTACTTAATTACAGAATATAAAACATGATTTATATATAATATATATTCAGAATATACATAAATATAATAAATTAGTAAATGGAAAGAAATACACTGTTCATGGAGACGGTAGGTCATACGTACGCATGAACATTGTTTTTGTTTCCTTATTGAGTTGAACGGAATTAAGTAGATGAAATACATATATACATAAATCCAGTAGCTTTAAAATGTCATATATTTCATTATTATTTCTTATATATACTTTATAATCACTCTTAAATGGTTAACATGGAGAATGAATCTCATCGCGTCGTGGAGACGGTAGTCCGTACGTACGCACGAGCGATGATATCGTTTCCATAATTATTGAATTGAATTGGAGTGGATGATACAATATATCAGAATCAATATGATGTTATAATAACTATGTATAGTTATTCTTTACACCATTATACCCATCCATGTAAGGTGGTGGTGGAAAATAGGTTTCACCACGGCGTGGAGACGGTATTCCGTACGTACGCACGCGCGGTGATTTCATTTTCTGTAGGATGGATAGATGGTGAAATAGGGTTGTTTCATAATTATAATAACATATAAGTCTATGATTTATACTGATTTTATTACTTCATAATGAAACAACCTAAGAAGAAGGAGTGGAAGAAGAAATGAAGGTGAAAAAATCGGTAATGGAAATTACCTCTTCTTTGAAGCGCCTCCTTGAGACCTCCTCTTAGGGCACTAAAATTGGTCTTTGAGGAAGAAAAGAACCTCTAGGATGTTTATAGGGAAGTGGAGAAGAGAATTTGGCAGGGTTTGGCCGAGCATGAAGGCTCAAAGTTGTGTGAGGAAGAGTGGGAGGAGGTGCCCTTTTATAAGGGAGGAGAGGGGCACCTTTGGAATAACTAAAAATATTATTTTATTATAAAGTCATGTTCGGTTTTAAATAGCTCCAAAATTATTTATTTAGAGGATAAGGTGGGGATGGGTCTAAATCCTCTCATATAATATAATTTAGACAAATTTAGGTTCCTATTTTTACCTTATCATTTAGATTTAACATTAAGTTAAATAATTTTACTTTTACCGTGTCTTCTTGTGTTCTTATACTATAAGGTTAATAAACTTACTAGATAAAGCCAAACGAACCCCAATATGTTAATTAATAATATATATAACCTTATCTAAGTCATTTGGACGAACCTTAGATTTTTAGGAATAAATTAACAATTAATAATATAATAGTTGTTTTTAAAAACTATTTTATGTCAATTTTGACACTATTTAGTAATTGATTTTTTTGAAAATCCTAAAGAATGATAAGTTCGAAAAACGTTAATTAAATCAATACTAACATGTCATATTAACCTAGAAAATTTGTGTAATTCATAAAAAGTCTCAAATTATATTTATTTGGGTATTTATACCATCAATTATGTCAATATTTCATTAATAAGATAATTACTGCATCATCGTTGTGTCATAAATAAATTAAATTATTTAATGTCTAAAAATTACAAATAAAATACCATTATGTAGGAAATCTTTTTATCTTTCTAATGAATATTCATAGTCTAATTTATATTATTTATACCCCTATATTAAAAATGTTTTATTAAATAAACATTGATTTTAACTCTTTTAACTCTTCTATTAATTAAATAATAATAAATGTCCTAATCTAATTCAAGTGGGCCTAAATGGTCATATTTTATTCCTAAGGTTGTTTTTGGTCGAATTACACTTATCCAATAGAATTAGGACATGTGTTAGGGTAATAATAATATCATTTTTACCCTTAATTACCCTATTTACTTTTAACCGTGGTAAATAAAAGGAAAAAGTTACTATTCACCAAAAATTATTTTCATCTCATTGAAACACATTTTACATACTGACTTCAACCATGTCTCTCGGATTTTTGAAATTCCACTCACAGAAGTGGTAAAATTATGTTTTATGAAAAATTCAGTTTTTTTAACTATCACTTAGTGGTTTCACTATTCATCAAAAATTGAAAGTTTTCAGAAAAATACCAAAAATTAGGCCTAAGCTATATTTGATATTATGAACTCAAAAATGATTTCTATTTTACCAAATTCAAAACATATTAGTTGCATTAATTAATTTAAAAATTAATTCACGTCGTCAAAACAAAAGGCATGTTTTAAGAGATAATAACTATCAAAAGATTGACACTTGTTTATAACTGGTTTAAATGTGAAATTACATCCAATGACCAACATTGTATTAAATTGTGAAAATATATTCTAAATATACTTTAAAACCACTCAAATTAATAATTTATCACTATTAATTATTTTGATTGAAAAAGTTGTTTTTAATTAAAATTTAGTAATTTTCTCTATTCATCAAAATATGAAAGTTATCCGAAAATCACCAAAATTTCACCCTAAGCTAATTTCGATATTCCGAATCCATAAATGAAGTCCATTTTGAAAAATAATATTTACAAAATTTCAAAAAGTGGTTATTACTGTTCATAACGGCTAGTTTTAATAATATCTTAATAGCATATCGTTGTTTAGCGAAACTTGGTGTTGCGTACAACACACACTATCGTGGAAGGTCGCGATTGCGTGTAATTCAAGCCAGGTCAGAGATGTGTGTTGTGAAAGCTCCTTTTGGTGTAGCGTATAACAGAAGACATTAATGAAATTAAAAAGAATATTTTTCATAAAATCTCGTGGTGTTACAGTTAATTCACCAATTAGTGGTTGGGTGGATATGAAACACCTTTTTCATGAAAAATACTTCCCAGCCACTAGAACTAAAATAATAAGGAAGGAAATATGTCAGATAAGAAAATCAAAAGGGGACACACTTAATGAATATTCGGAGAGATTTGAGATATTATTTTTAAATGGTTCATACCACCAAGTAAGTGATTTAATTTTAATTCAATTTTTTATGATGGTTTATTTCCTATTGATTGAAATATGATTGAAGAGTCTTCGAGTGGTTCAGTAGTTGATAAAACCCCAATTTCTGTAAGGACACTAAGTGCGAACATGGCGCAGAACACTCAACAATTTGGTTCAATGTCTAGTATACCCATTCATGGGGTCCATGAGATACAAAGTATGAAATTCTAGAAGAATGTGGACACGATGCTCGAAGAGGTAAGTACCCTTATTTGATAATTTTCCCTTTCCTAATGAAAATCCCAATATCCTCTTCCCATTTACTATGGAATGTGTTCTTCTCTAACACATTATTCCGACCATTGCCTTCATATAAGAGAAACTTTTGAGAGTTGTGAGGAAATCCTTCTAGGACGCCCCTATAACCAACTATTTAGGATAAAAACACACTATTCATATAACCCTAGTTTGAAAGAAAACTAAGATTATATGGGTGGGTGTATTAAATCCAACTGAAAAATAATATAACTTACCAGGGAAAAGTAGTCAACCACCGGTACTCAGAAATCCTCAACAACCCCAAGGGATTTTCAATCCACCCCTCCAAAACCCGACCATAAACTAAAAGATATGTTGAAAATAATGTCTTCCAAAAATCATTAATTCTAATAGACCACTCATGTAGCCATAAAAAACTTAAAACCCCGATTAAGACAACTCACTAACTATGTAGGTGAAATTTGAAGTCATGGGTTGGGTAAACTACCCTCTCAACTAGCAGTTAACCATAGGGATAAGTGAAATGTTAGTTCCATAATCATTAATAGTGGAACCCCAAAAAATCAAAATGAATAATCCTTTAGAGTCATCGCCTACTAATGAAAAAACCATCCCAATTATTGAAACTAGTCAAAATGATGAAAAACAAAGTCCGAAGAGAATCCCATCCAAATGAAAGAGTGTGTCTATTGATGATTCACCAATCATAACCATTCCTATTACATCTCTCCAAAGTTCTATCCATCCATGAAAACAAAAGTAAAGTTAAAATTATGAGGAAATATTAGATATTTTATAAAAAGTGCAGGTTATCATTCCTTTGATTGAGGCCATGAATAAAATTCCACGATATCCCATGATTAAAAGGAGGCATTCACTCACTGAAAGTTAATTCAAGGTGAAAAGAAGGTGATATTGGGTAGGAACATCTTGGATTTAATATAACCATCCATTCCCACAAAATGCAATGATTTAGGAACATTCTCAAATCCTTAATTTATAGTGGAGTTTTCATTATCTAAATATATACATGATTAGATACCTCTATAAATGCGATTCCTCACTCTATTTACTCATCATTACAAGTTGGGGAATTTAATCCCATATTAATTAATGTTCATCTACAAAATTAGAGTACTACAGATCCATTTGGTGTATTATAAGATGTTTTTGTGAGGGAGAAAAGTTTAATTTTTTAGGTTGATTTTTATGTTCTAAAAATGGGAGATGTTATGATCAAAGGACATGCCCTGATTATATTGTGACGGAACCTCTTGGAAACCACAAAAAACATAATTAATTTCTATAATGGTAGATTATATATGTATTTTTGTGGTGAAATTTTCCACTGTAATATCCTTGATTCCATGAAGAACCCCTCAGAAGAAGAGTTCTCTCTCACTCTCTCTATTAACTCTATAGATGTACCCCCTTACCCTAAAACACAACTTTTTCATTCCACCTGTTCCCATTTAATGTTTTTATAAATTATTGAAATAATACATAATGAATCATTCGTTGTTCATTGTAGGGGTCTAAAAAATCTCTTGCATCTTTTCAAATTAATGATTTCTTGAACACTGAGGATCACATTACCATCAATGATACTACTAAGCTTGTAAAATATCATTCCTCTAATAAGGATGATACCATTGAGTATTTAGATGATACTAGTGACCTATCACTTTCAAAAACAGTCGCATCAAACCAAAATACACAAAAATTGGAACACCAAAAACACCATCAAGATTTAATATAATCATATCCTGAAAATGGAAACAAGATATCTGTCATTATTAATTATTCTATCCCTAATGATCATGAATTGATATATCTTGATCATTTGAGGGAGTATAAACAAGATTTTTGTCAGAACTTTTTTAACATTTCTAGAATTATCCCATCAACTATTACACATAATATATTGTTAATTGATGAGGTTGAACCAGTGAGGTAGGCACAAAGACAACTGAACCCAAACCTCTTAGACGTGGTTAAAAACGAGGTATCAAAATTATTGGTTGCTAGAATTATTTACCATATATTTCATATAAAATGGTCCAATAAAAAATAAGTGGTTACTAAAGAAACAGGTCTGATTGTAATTAAAAATTAAAATAATGAATTGGTTCCAACATGTTTGTAGAATAGTTTTCGAGACTGTATAGACGATTTCTAATTAAACTAACACGCTAGGAAGAACCATTTCCGATTACCATTATTTGACCATATGTTAGAGAGGCTAGTGGGGATGTCCCATTTCTAGTTTCTTAATGAGTATTCTGGATACATTCATATCTATATTTCACTTCAGGATCTGAGAAATACATCCTTTGCGTGTCCCTTTAAAATATTTTCATATAGGGGGATGCCATTTTTTATGTGTAATGATCCAAGTATATTTCATAGTTGCATGGTTTGTATTCATTCATATTACCGAGAGAATTCCATGGAAGTTTTCATGGATGGAGACATTATTTATGGCTCTCCTTTTAATGAATTCTTTAGTACACTCGGTTCTATCCTGTGTCATTGTATAGAAAAAAATATCATATTAAATAATGATAAATGCCATTTCATGGTGTGACAATGTATATTTTTGGGGAAATCCATTTCTAGAGATGGTATAAAAGTATATAAATCAAAATTGATTTCATTTCTACCCATCCATTCACCAAAAAATGTATGGGATGTGTGGTCATTCCTTGTTCATGAATGATTTTACCATCATTTTATTCATGACTTTAGTCAAATTTCAGTCCCCATTTTCAGATTTCTCCTAAAAGAAAAGGAATTTATTTTGATTAATAACGTGGAGGATCTTTTAATATATTGAAATGGATTTTCATGTCACCCCCGATAATCTATCCACCTCAGTATGATTTAACATTTCAGCACATGTGTGATGCCTATAACTATACAGTTGCGGTAGTCTTATCCCAACGGTTTGACTGTGATCCACATGCCATTTTCTATGCCTCACATACTTTGGATCCTACCCAATAAAATCCCAGCACAACTAGAAAGGAATTTATTTCCATTGTGTTGACCATGTATAAATTTAGGAAATATCTTTTAGGGTCTAAAATCATTGTGTTCTCAGACCATGAATCCCTTTAGTATCTTCTTAAGAAACCATAAGGAAAACCATGTCCCATTCGATAGATTTTCCTCTTTTAGGAAATCAATTAAGATATTAGAGAAAAAAATGAGTAGAGAATATGGTGGCTAATTGTATCAGTAAGATCCACCCATCCTCTAACATTGACTCATCCCCTTGTATTCCCAAAAATTAAATGACTCTTTATGAGAAACTATATGTAGTGTAAGATGTTATTCCGTGGTATTCTGAAATTTTAATTTATATGGTAGAATCCTTCATTCATAATATTTTCATTCAAAATCACGCCAACCAGCTAAAACATGAGTCTCATTGGCACATTTGGCAGGACCCATACCTTTAGAGAACATATAGTGATCAATACCGCATGGGTTGTGTTCCTGATAGCGAGTTTTAGTTAGTCCTTATGATCTTCCACACTCATGCTTATGGGGGCCACTTTGGACCACAACAGACTGCTTGATTGGTTCTTGATTGTAGTCTTTTTTGGCCAATACTTTTTTGGGATTTCCAGGATTTATGTAAATAATTTACTCACTTTCAAATAATGGGAATTTATAAAAAATAAATGAAATTCCACAAAAAAACATTTCCCTTGAAAGATTTTTTTTATTGTTTCAGAATTGACTTAATGGTATTATTAAAGAATTTATCTAAGAACCTTTCCATTCATCTAGAATTAGATTATATTTCAAAATTGGTGGAAGCATGAACCATTGGGAATTATGATTCCATACCTATTGGAGAAATTTTGAGAACCCAAATCCTCTATACTTTTTAATTACCCAGGTTTTTTATCAGTGAATAGTGATCTCATTTCTATAACCAAATAATGAAATCTCATTGGAATCTGTATGGGGTTGGGAAGAAAGTGTCTACTAGTCTCCCAAAAACCAATGGTCATGCTGAGATGTCGAATAGCTAGGTCAAACAAATTCTTAAAAAAGTGGTTCCACCCAACAACAATGATTGGATTCTTAGAATCCATGATTCATTATGGGCCTACCGTAATGCATTCAAATCTCACATTAGAATGTCACCCAATAGTCTTGTGTTTGGGAAGAGTTGTCACATCTTATTTGAGATTGATCACCAAGCCCGCTGGGCCGTCAAATAATGCAACTCTAATCATTCTCGTGAGGATTCTCAAAGGAAGTTGTAGATTAAATATCTGGAGGTAATGAGAATGGATATATATGAGAACTCTCATATTTATAACGGGAGAACCAAAGCTACCCATTCATGTCTCATCCTTCATCACAAGTTCCAAATTTGGTAGAAGGTTCACCTCTATAATGCAATGATGATGTTGCATCCATGTACGCTTTTTACAACAAGGTTGAACAATACATTGTTACTAATGTTTATCCATTTGGTGTTGTTCAGGTTCAAAATGATTAAACCAATCAAACCTTAAAATTCAATGGGTAACAGATGAAGCACATCCAAGAAGCCATTCTAGAGTCCCCAATGGAGGAACACTATGTTCAGGAAGAAAAATACTAATAACACACATATGTTTTTATCATTCCTTTCCACATTATATTTTATTATAGTTAGGAAACTACACACTATAGGTCTGGAGGGATGGGTATATTCTTGGATTAGTTAGGAATTTTCATCATAATTATTATTTTTTTCATTATAGATTTTTGAATAGTATTTTTATATTTCCCCATTACCTCCCCCTCACCTTTGTTCCAGAAATGTTTTTTCTTTATCATGGAAAATGATGCCCGTTTAATCATGCAATTTATTGAAAATTCTTGTGTAATTTTAGTATTTCATGTTGTTTTATCATTAAATTTTATTGATGAAATGTTTAGTTCAATATGAATTCAATACTATTGTGTAAATTTAATTTGAAATTTAGTTCTTTTTCGATGATATAAATGGTTTATCATTTTGAAATCATGTGATGAATGGTTCCCTTTTTGTGAATTGTTTAAGGGAAAATTGTTTCACAGAATCTCTCCACACATCTTTTCTCCTAACCAATATGGGTAAAAATTTCCTAAATAATGGAAGGTAAATATATGTTAATTTAATTTTTCTCTTCCTTCAAATATTATTGCTCCAAACATTCATTCCTTATCTAATATATTTTATTACTCTACCATATTGACTTATGTATGTTATGTTGGAACCATGGATGTTCTGTGCATGAATTGGAGTATGGTTTGTGTTTTTTGTCAATACTCAGTGGATATTCAAAATGTGTACCAGAAAAATGATCATAAAGTTCAAGCAAACAACAATATTGAAGATGTCATCGTTTCCCAGTGTTTGAAAAATTTTTGGGCCTCAAAACTTGAAATATAGAGAAATGTGTTTTTGGAAAAGAGACATGCGCACCGAGGGCTTGGAGGCTTGGAAACTTGTGCGCCTGATGTTTTTTAGAATGAGAACATGAAAATATAGAAAAGGAAAGAGGGTCGGAAAGTATTGGTTTGGTCGCGCAAGTGACATGCGCACCGTGAAACGTCTTGCTTGCTATTACCTTAGAGGATTGGAATGTTGTGCACCGTTTGACCATCGTGTTTTGATAATCAAAATATGGCAAAGTAAATAGGGGCACCAAAGATTGGAAGTTGGTCGCGCAAGTGTCTAGGAGTACAGAAGGGTTGCGCACTGAGACTTGAACGCCGAGGGACAACTTGAGCGCCACCGCGCAGGGTATCTGAATGACTATAAATAGAGGACCACCCCTCCTCATTCAACATGGACATTGGACTTGATGAAATTCAGATCTCCCATCACACAGGTGTTGAAGTCGCGCAAGTGTTGGTGGGTTGAGAAAGGTGGAGGAGCGTGGCAGTTGTTTCCTGCCCATCCAGTAGTCGCGCAAGTGTTTTGGTGCTACCTACGTGCCAGAGTTGACGTTGCGCGATAGGTTTCCATTAGGTTTCAAAATCGACATGATTTGAAAAGATGTTGAGTCATGCAAGTTTGGATTTAAAGAAGACTGAATCGCACAAGTGTTGAAGGTGGACTTGCGTGACAGTTATAACTTGCCTGCCATCCTTGAATGATGGGTGCCACTTTGGATTTGTGCACCAGGTGTTGTTGAGGCTTTCCGGTTGTCTTGGTGCTACACAAAAGTTGTAGATCTGTTCACGGGTTATAGTTGGACATCAACAGAGAATCCACAAAATGCATAAGATGCATTAATTGAGCTATGATGAAGAGACCTTCACGTCTATAAATTGAGCGAGACTTCACCAACGGCAGTGAGCCAGGGGGAGTCAATGGGAGTGACCCGAGCGACGCAGTGAGTTATCCTTGAACAATTGTAAAGGCAATGAGCCTGGGACAGAGTGACTATGCCCAAACTATTATAATCCACAACTATCAAAGAATAGTGGAATTTGGTATTCCTGACAACTTGTTGGTGTATGCTCCTTGGACGTAGCCCTAAGCAGTGAACCAAGTTAAATTCTTTTTGTCATCTATTTGCTTGTGAATGTTTCATTACAGATCATATTCACTATAAAGGTTTAACAATTTCCTACCAACGTGGGAAAAATATCCTAAGTTAAAAAGAAAAATTTGTCACCCTAACTCACCCCACCCCTCTCAGGGTTCCCTAGGGTAATACAAGTGGTATCAGAGGGTAAAGGTTGATGGTGTTGAATATGTCCTTTGTTATCATGGAGAATGCAGTCAATGTCAGGGGAGTCCCTTTCTTCGATGGAAGTAATTTTCAAATTTTGAAGAAATGAAAGAGATCTCATCTATGATCTCTTGGAATGGAAGTTCTACTTTCTACTGTACAAGTAATACAAGTCACTGATCCAACAAGCATGGCTATGAGTGACACAAACAAGAAAATTCTTGATGCAGATGCCAAAGCGCAAAATGAACTCACTGCAGCCCTTTCTGATCAGATCTATCTAAAAGTGATGAATTGCACCTCAGCAAAATCAATGTTGGATAAACACATAAAACATTTATGGAGGAGATAAAAAAGTGAAGGAGGTGAAACTTCAAGTGCTGCACAATAGGTTCGATGAATTAAAGATGCATCCTGATGAGAATGCATACTCCTTCTTTAATAGAATTACTGAATTGGATGGAGAAATTCGGGGCCTAGGAGAAGAAATCAAAGATGTTGAAATTGTGAATAAAATACTGAGATTAATTCCACCCCTGTACAATGAAAAGGTGTCAGCCCTTAAGGAAAGAGAGCTTTCGAAACATTCTCTACATGATCTTCTGAGCAGCTTGGTAGCATATGAAATGAGAGTCAAACCAGAAGATGCTACGACTCGTGTGAGCAAGGAAATGGAATTCAACGGCATGGATAAACTAAAAATTTCAAAAGATAGTAGTGGTGAAAATGAGAAAGAAAAATAAATCCATTCTCTCATTGCAAAGAAATTCCAGAAGGGAAAAGGGAAGTTTAAAGGGAAGTTACCTCTTGCTTGCTTTCGTTGTTATAAAGTCGGGAACATTTCTTCTCAGTGATTAAGAAAGATCGATGATGATGATAGAGATGTTGAATGCTTCAAGAAGCCTTGGAGAAGGTGTTTTATAAAAGGAGACATCAAATCTGGAAATAAAATGCAACGGAAGAGTTTTATCTGTGAAGAGGAAGAAGATGATAATGATTTCTGTGATGAAGAAGAGCCATAATTCAATACTGGGATCCATGCTTCCATGATGGCCACTTTTGAAAAGTCAGAAGATACTGGTGGAGAAAAACAATTGAAAACTTGTGCAAATCCTGAGATGCAACTTAAGGACGCTATTTGTAATCTTAAGACTAAATGTAAGAGATGCAATAAGTGGAAATAAATTATAGAGGAATAAACTGAATATATTGATAAACATGAAGCTGAAATTGAATGACTGGAAGAATTTGTGATGGTACAATCTAAAATAATTGAAAGAAATTATGATTTTGTAGATCTGAAGCTGAGAATTGAAGAGCAGTAAAAGATCATCAATGACCTCACCTCCAGACTAGAAGAAAAATCCAAGACTGTTGAGGGTCTTGAGGAGGAAGTTGTTACCCTTAGGTGTAAACTTGATGCTAAATAAATTCCAAAAGAATCAAGGAATAAATTACAGTTTTGAAGATTCTCAGATGTGGAATTGCTGGCGAGATCCAAGTGTGGTTCATATGGGGTTGGAAAAATCTTGTGTGATCAAAGACCTGCTTTCATGGGAAAGATAGGAATTGGCTGTGAAGCTGAGATATCAACTAATGGAATTGAAAAGATCCAAAAGAAAGATAAGATGAAAGTTGACCATGTTGAAATGTTGCCTAAAGTGCTGAAAAAGGAACCCTGAATCCAAACTAAAAGGAGAACTGAAAATTATCCTCAAACATTTAGAAATGACAGGCTGTCTAACCATTATCCCATGGAAGAAGGTATGAGGAGAAATTCAAGTGAGAAGACATTTCCTCTCATGAAGTGTCAGTTTTGTGGCTATCTGGGCTATACCATGTATTATTGCAAAGAGGCAAGAAGCTATCTGAATGGAGAAGATATAAGAGATCAACAAAGGAGAAAAAATTCATATCGTAATTCTTATAGAAGAGACAATTTCTATGGATTTTTTTTTCATTGTTCTAACTTTGGTCATAAGTGTAACACCCAAGACAATTATGTTATATAAATCATAAAAAGGAATATTTTTCTACACACAACACTTGCTTTGCTTGCTTTACATGAAATCGCAACCTTCCTCGATAGCTTGCGTCGTATGCAATACCGAGTTTCACTAAACAATGATATGCTAATAAAATATTATTAAAACTACCCATTATGAATAGTAATAACCACTTTTTGAAATTTTATAAATTTTATTTTTCAAAATGGACTTCATTTTTGGATTCAGAATATCGAAATTCGCCTAGGGTGAAATTTTTTTATTTTTCTGAAAACTTTCAATTTTTGATGAATACTGAAACCACTAAGTGGTAATTAAAAAAACTGAATTTTTAATAAAACTTAATTTTACTGCTTCTGTGAGTGGAATTTCGAAAATCCGAGAGACGCGATTAATATCAAGGACTAAAATGTGGTTCAATGAGATGAAAATAAATTTTGGTGAATAGTAACTTTTTACTTTTATTTACCACGGTTAAAAGTAAATAGGGTAATTAAGGGTAAAAATGATATTATTATTACCCTAACACATGTCCGAATTCTATTGTACAAGTGTAATTCGACCAAAAACAACCTTAGGAATAAAATATGACCATTTAGGACCACTTGGATTAGATTAGGACATTTATTATTAATTTATTTAAAGAAGGTTTAAAATAGTTAAAATCAATGATTAATAAGTAAATCATTTTTAATATGGTGTTATACATAAGATAAATTCGACTATAAATATTATTTATAAATATAAAACGATTTCCTACATAATGATATTTTATTTTTAATTTTTTAGACTTTAAATAAGTTAATTTATTTATGACACAAAGATGATGCAGTAATTATCTTATTAATGAGATATTGACATAATTGATGTTATAAATACCCAAATAAATGTAATATGAGACTTTTTGTGAATTCCACTAATTTTATAGGCTAATATGTCATGTTATTATTGATTTAAGTAACTTTTTTTGAACTAATCATTCTTTTATTATTTTCACAAAAATCAATTACTAAATAGTGTCAAAATTGAGATAAAATAGTTTTTAAAACAAATATTATATTATCAATTGTTATTTTATTCTTAAAAATCTAAGGTTCGGCCAAATGACTTAGATAAGGTTATATATTTTAATAATAAACAACTTGGGGTTCGTTTTTCTTGATATAGTATGTTTATTAACCTTATAGTGTAAGAAAACAAGAAGACATGGTAAATGTTAAATTATCTAACTTAAAGTTAAATCTAAATGATAAGGTTAAAATTGATACCTAAACTTTTCTAAATTCTATTGGATGAGAGGAATTCAACCCCTACTCACCTTATATTCGAAATATATCAATTTGGAGTTATTAAAAACCGAATTTGACGTTATAATAAAATAATATTTTTTGTTATTCCAAAGGTGCCCCTCTCATCCCTTATAAAAGGGCACCTCCTCCCCCTCTTTCTCACACCACTTTGAGCCATCAAGAACGGACAAAACCTTCCAATTTCTCCTCTCCACTTCCCTAGAAACATCCTAGAGGTTTTTTTATTCTTCAAAGACCTATTTTAGTGCTCTAAAAGGAGGTCTCAAAGAAGTACTTCAAAGAAGAGGTAATGTCTGTTACCGATTCTTTCATCTTTATTTCTTCTTCCAATTCGACTTCTTTAGTTGTTTCATTATGAAGTAATAACATCAGTATCATTCATATACTGATATGTTATTATAATTATTAAACAACCCTATTTCACTATCTATCCATTCTACGTAAAAAGAAATCACCGCGTGTGCGTACGTACGGAATACCGTCTCCACGCCGTGGTGTAATCTATTTTCCACCACCACCTTACATGGATGGGTATAATGGTGTACAAAATGACTATATATGACTATTATAAAGTGATATTGATTGTGAAATAGTATACATATACTCCAATACAATTTCACGATCATAGGAACGATATCATCACTCGTGCGTACGTACGGAATACCGTCTCCACGATGTGATGCGACTCGTTCTACATGATCTTCATTGAATAATGATTATATAAATGAATTTAATTAATTAATATGATATATATTACACTAATAACATTTTTTAAATTAGGTATCTATAACCTAAAGAGAAGAATAAGAATTTATTCGACAAAACATGCATAAGAACAAAAAGTTATAAACACCCGAATAACAAGTTGAAATGAAATATTACTACTAAGAAGCTAATAATATGACCATATATGTTATCATAAAAATATGTATGATTCTGGAATAAGTCAATAACATTATTTAAATCATTATACAGGAGGTTTGGACACATACAAATCATATCGGACCGAAGGTAATGAAAATATCACAATCTCATTTTTATCCGAGATTGTTTATAGTTTGGTATTTACTGGGGTGTATTTTATCATCCACATCCATGTTTCCTCAATATGTAATATTATTTCCATCCACCTACAATTTTTTAAATCCATTTTTACCCTGTGTTTATTTTATAGTAAAATATATGAATGGAATCTTTTGTCGTTTTTCGTACGAGGTAATTTTTGACTTTTCCGACAAAAGTACGAGAAGAATGTTTTTTTAACTTATACAGAATGAATGTTTTTTTAAAACATTATTTCCAAGAAGATTCCTTTACAAGTTTTCATGTTTATTTTTAATCAACTTCATTTAGTTTAAAATTGTTTGAAATGTTAAGAAAGGAAAATGTTTTTCAAGTAGAAAGGATATTTTCCTCAAGAATGGACTTCAAGTGTTTTATCAAAATTATTTTCTATCTAAGATAATATAGGGTTATGTTTCTATACCTATCATTACATTGATTTGATTATGTTGTGATTTAATTATTTTTATGAATTACTTTGTCTTATATGAAATATTTTATGATGTCATGTTGTTTAAGAATCCCATTTTTATTACATGGGTTATGCAATAATGTATGATTTATGATTTTGTGGCACACATATGAATGGTATCATTATGAGATGGGTGGGACCTATATCTCCCTCCAATGCATTGGGTAAAGATTTTATATCTCATGAGATAGACATGGCTGGAACGGTAGGTTATACTGGTTCAGTGAAACAGGACAGAAATGAGGAGTTAACTCGGTTCAGAAAGGGACTTTGTCCACTAAGATAGTATTAGAAATGAGTCTTGACTAATAAGAAATGATTCTCTATGATTATGTGTGTATTCCACAAAGTTTCATGTTTTATGTTATGATTATTGGGATTACATTTCACTACTATGATTTACCCCATGTTATGAAATTATGATCTCTTTTGTAGGATAAGATTTCAAAAAGTTATGTGCTTATGTATATGATGTGATTGATATTTCTTTTTTTTACCCTAATTGAGCATTTGAGCTCACCCTTTTGTATGTTTTATTTCCCCAGGTCAGGAAGAAGGTTATTAAGTAGAATGTTCCAAAAAGGGACTCTAGATATGATGAAATAATTGGGAGGCAAAGTAGATGCTTTATGAAACAGTTTTTATGTTTCCCAGTTTCTAAAGACATTATACCTATACGGTCCTTTCTTGGTTTTGTTATATGTTGTAATAAGGGTGCATCAATTATGAAGTAATTAAAATATATGTAAAGTATGGGTCGTTATAGATGGTATCAGAGGAATGGTATAGTCAACCTTTGGAAACTAGGATGTGAAAGCCTTAGTAAGAACCCTAAGGATAGTCTAAGTATAGAACACAATCTTAGTGTTTTAGAAATGGACATGAATAAACTAGGATAAGACCTTAAGTGTGAAATTTTATTCTTGATTATGCTGTTTTCCAATTATAATTAGTGTTGCTTACACTATTCTTCTTGGTTTTAGTCAATGGCTGGAACCCGATGGAACCGTGTTAATACGGAATGAGATGGGCAATGCAATGATTTTCCCCTGAGAAACCAAACGTTATGGGAGCTGGAATGAAAAATATTGTACCCATTCTCACACAACTTTCTCAAGCTATGAATCATGCAGGACTTCCAAATGAGAAGAGGAAGGAGCAACATTCAGTTGAATCCTTCATGAGACAACGTCCACCTTCATTCAGCGGGTCTACTGATACATTAGTTGCTGAACAAGGGATTAGTACTACTGAAAAGATATTTTCTGTTCTTCAATGTTATGAGCATGATAAAGTCATCTTAGTAGTGTGTCGTTTGGAAGGTGATGCTGATCAATGGTGGAATCTTATTAAGAATACGAGGAAAAGGGATGAAATTGAGTCCATGGAATGGGACGAGTTCAAGAACTTATTTTTCAATATGTACTTCCCTCGTGTTCTCCGAACAAAGATGTAGAAAGAGTTTCTTGAACTGAAGCAAAAGGATGATGAATCTGTTGGTACCTATGAAGAAAATTTTACAAGAATTACAAGGTACGCTTCTGGTATTATTATCCAACCTGAGAGTAAGATCGGTCGATTCTTTAGTGTCTTAAAACCAAGTCTTCAAAGGGCCTTATCCATAAGGGACTTCAATATCTACGAGGAAATCATTCGATGTGCTCTCAATGTTTAGATGGATATTGGAGTAACCCATCAGTCATATGGGTTTGATAAGAAGAGGAAAATGGAATTCAAAGGAAAATATAAATAGCACACTAAACAGAAGATGAGCTTTCCCTTATGCTCAAAGTGTGGAAAGAAACATGGAGGGAGTTGTCTTAAAGGGACAAGTAAATGTTTCAATTGTGGAAAGGAAGTTCATCAGGCATTTGAATGCCGCGATGATGGGAGGAAGATGTCTAATGATGAAAACAAAGGAAGGGATACACATAATGAACCTACTACACTTCAATGTTTCAAGTTCCAGGAGATGGTACATTATGCCAATAAATTCCCTAATCCAAGGGTTGATGATGATGGTCGACGTCAAGAAACTCTTAAGGCTAAAGACAAAGTAAAGTCACATGCAATTTCTATCAGCGATGTGGAGTACGATAACGATGTGGTGAAAGGTACACTTAGCATCCACTCTAAAGTAGCAAATGTTTTATTTGATTCTGGATCCACCCACTCCTTTATTTCTGAAGAATTTTCTAAGGGTATCACCATATTACCTCATTAATTAGATGTTGAGTTAGCTGTGACAACACCTAATGGCACAACAGTTGCATCAAAAGTTTATTATTCTTCTCCTATTGATGTTTGTGGGAAAGTGCTTCCTGCAAATCTTGTGATCCTTCCTATAGTGTAATTTGATGTGATTCATGGCATGGATTGTCTTTCTCTACATGGATCTCATATCAATTTCTAAAGAATGGAAGTCACATTTCATATTCTAGATCAATTTATGATCGTCTATCGATGCAAGGATGAACATAACCTTCCAGTGGAAATTTATTCCATTTTATGGGTGTTGATTCCACTAAATGAAGGTTATTTATCTCAAATGGTTGGTGAGATACTCACGATTAAGAATATTCCCATTGTACGGGAGTTTGATGATGTCTTTCTGGAGGAATTACCAGGTCTTCCACCAAATCGTGAAGTTGAGTTTTCAATAGAACTCGTACCAGGTGCTTTGCCTATTTCAAAGACACCTTATAGAATGGCCCCTATTGAGTTGCTGGAATTGAAGAAGCAACTCTAAGAGAATCTTGATAAGGGGTTCATACGACCTAGTGCGTCGCCTTGGGGAGCACCTGCTCTGTTTGTTAAGAAGAAAGATGGATCAATGAGACTCTGCATTGATTATTGAGAACTTAACAAGATCACTATCAAGAAAAAATATCCTCTCCCACACATTGATGACTTATTTGACCAACTACGAGGAGCTCAATACTTTTCCAGGATTGATCTTCGTTCAGGGTATCATCAATTAAGGGTCAAAAGGGAGGATATACTAAAGACGGCTTTCCGTACAAGGTATGGAGACTATGAATTTATTGTGATTCCAATTGTTTTACTAATGCCCCTGCTATCTTAATGGATCTGATGAATAGAGTATTTAGAGACTATCTTGATCACTTTGTGGTAGTATTTATAGACGATAATCTTGTTTATTCAAAGTGCAAGGAAGAACATGAAGATCACTTGAAAATTATATTTAATACCCTGTGAAAGGAGAAGCTTTATGCCAAATTTACCAAGTGTGAATTTTGGCTTCAAAAAGTTGCATTTTTGGGTCACATAATCTCAAAAGAGGGGATATCTGTGGATCCAGCAAAAACAGAGGTTATCAAACGATGGTCGAGACCAACAACAGTATCCTAGATCCGAAGTTTTCTTGGTTTGGATGGATATTATCGACGTTTTGTGAAAGAATTTTCACGATTATCTAATCCACTCACCAAGTTGACTCGGAAAGGAGTTAGGTTTGTTTGGACGGAAGAATGTGAAGAGAATTTCAAGGAGTTGAAAAGAAGGTTATCCAGTGCACCTGTGCTCACACTGCCTTGTAGTGGAGAATGGTTTGTGATCTATAGTGACACATCCAAGAATGGATTGGGGTGTGTTCTTATGAAAAATTATATGGTGATAGCTTAGGCCTCACGATAGTTGAAAATACATGAGCAAAATTACCCAACTCATGATTTGGAGTTAGCTATGGTAATCTTTGCATTAAAGATTTGGAGGCATTACCTTTATGGTGAAAGGTGTGATATTTATACTGATCATAAAAGTTTAAATTATATTTTAACACAAAAGGATCTGAATATACGCCAAAGAAGATGGTTGGAGCTGATTATGGATTACGACTGCTCAATCCATTACCACCATGGGAATGCAAACAAGGTGGCAGATGCATTAAGTCGACAAGACCATGCTAGTTTATCCATGATGAGGACCACAAAAGATCCAATATTTATGGATTTACAAAGGATGGATCTTGGGATTATAATGAATGGGGAAAATCGTATCTGTCTCAAATGAATGTTCAACCATCTATACATGTAAAGATTAAAGAGGCACAGAAAGAAGATGTCGAGCTACAAAAGAAGGTGAGAAATGTTCCTGAATTCAACCTTGATTGTGATGGGATAATAAAGTTCAGGAATCCGGTTTGTGTTCCTCCCATCCCCAAATTAATGAAGGAGCTGCTGGATGAGGCTCATAATTCATCATTATCTATTCATCCTGAAAGAAAGAAGTTGTATAGGGACATGAAAGAGTACTTCTGGTGGGATGGCATGAAAAGAGATGTTGCTGAATATGTCTCTCGATGCTTGGTTTTTCAGAAAGTTAAAGCTGAGAGACATAAGTCTAAGGGGATGTTACAACCATTACCCATACCTGAATGGAAAGGGGAAAACATAACTATGGACTTTTTCACAGGACTTCCTAAAACATCCAAAGGCAATAATGCTATCTGGGTCATAGTTGATAATCTTACCATGTCTGCACACTTCATTGCTATTAGAGAGGATTCCTCTCTAGATCAGCTTGCCAGAATATATGTAAAAGAAGTGGTAAGATTGCATGGAGTACCACTTTCTATTATATCTGATCGGGATCCGAGATTTACCTTGATGTTCTGGAGAAGTCTTCAGCATACTCTGGATACAGAGTTGAGTTTCAGCACTGCTTATCATCCTCAGACAGACAGTTAGTCTGAGAGAACAATTCAAACTCTAGAAGATATGTTGAGAGCTTGCTCTATGGATTTAAATGGTGGTTGGGATCAACATTTACCTTTGGTGGAATTTTCTTATAATAATAGCCTTCACTCTAGTATTCATATGGATCCATATGAAGCTCTCTATGGAAATAAAAGTAGGACTCCAACTTTCTGGGATGAAGTTGGGGAAATAAAGCTCTTAGGACCTGATCGCGTTGATGAAATGGAAGAAAAGGTCAGATCTATTCAACAACACATAAGAGTAGCTTAGAGTCGACAGAAAAGTTATGCCAACAACAAAAAGAAAGACCTAGAGTTTGAAGTTTGTGATAAAGTGTTCTTATGAATATCTCCCTGGAAAAGGGTCATGAGATTTGGAAATAAGGGGATGTTGAGCCCTAGATATATCGGACCTTTCGAAATACTGGATTGTGTTGGGAAAGTAGCTTACCGATTGGCGCTTCCACCGAATCTCTCTCAAGTTCACGACGTGTTCCGTGTATCTCTCCTGAGAAAGTACATACCAAGTCCTTCACATGTACTCAGCTCAGAAGTTGTACCGCTGGAGCAAGATCATTCTTATGAAGAAAAAATGATAGAGATTCTGGAACATAGCAAAAAATTCCTACAAAACAAGGCCACTCGCTTGGTGAAAGTTTTATAGAGGAACCACCAATTAGAAGAAGCTACATGGGTGCTTGAGGATATGATGAGGGAGAGGTATCCTCATCTGTTTGTTACAAAGTGACGAATTTCGAGGGCGAAATTCATTTTAAGGGGGGTAGAATGTAAAACCCGAGAATTTTATGTTATATAAATCTCCAAAGGAATATTTTTCTACACACAACACTTGCTTTACTTTCTTTACACGAAATCGCAACCTTCCTCGATAGCTTGCGTCGTACGCAATACCGAGTTTCACTAAACAATGATATGCTAATAAAATATTATTAAAACTAGCCATTATGAATAGTAATAACACCTTTTTTAAATTTTATAAATTTTATTTTTCAAAATGGACTTCATTTTTGGATTCTGAATATCGAAATTATCCTTGGGTGAAATTTTGGTATTTTTCTGAAAACTTTCAATTTTTGATGAATAGTGAAACCACTAAGTGGTAGTTAAAAAAACTGAATTTTTCATAAAACTTAATTTTACCGCTTCTGTGAGTGGAATTTCGAAAATCCGAGAGACACGGTTAATATCAAGGACTAAAATGTGGTTCAATGAGATTAAAATAATTTTTTATGAATAGTAAATTTTTTACTTTTATTTACCACGGTTAAAAGTAAATAGGGTAATTAAGGGTAAAAATGATATTATTATTACTCTAACACTTGTCCTAGTTCTATTGGACAATTTTAATTCGACCAAAAACAACCTTAGGAATAAAATATGACAATTTTGGCCCACTTGGATTAGATTAGGACATTTATTATTAATTTATTTAAAGAGGGGTTAAAATAGTTAAATTCAAAGTTTAATAAGTAAAGCATTTTTAATATGGGGTTATAAATAAGATAAATTCAACTATAAATATTCATTAGAAATCTAAAAATACTTCCTACATAATGATATTTTATTTTAAATTTTTAGACTTTAAATAAGTTAATTTATTTATGACACAAAGATGATGCATTAATTATCTTATTAATTAAATATTGACATAATTGATTTTATAAATACCCAAATAAATCTAATTTGGGACTTTTTATGAATTACAATAATTTTATTGGTTAATATGACATGTTATTACTGATTTAAGTAACTTTTTCCGAACTAATAATTCTGTTATGATTTTCAAAAAAATCAATTACTAAATAGTGTCAAAATTGACATAAAATAGTTTTTAAAACAAATATTATATTATCAATTGTTATTTTATTCCTAAAATTCTAAGTTTCGTCCAAATGACTTAGATAAGGTTATATATTTTAATAATAAACAACTTGGGGTTCGTTTGGTTTGATATACTATGTTTATTAACCTTATAGTGTAAGAAAACAAGAAGACACGGTAAAAGTTAAATTATCTAACTTAAAGTTAAATCCAAATGATAATGTTAAAATTGATACCTAAACTTGTCTAAATTCTATTTTATGAGAGTATTTCGACCCCTAACCACCTTATCTTCGAAATATATCAATTTGTAGCTATTAAAAAACGAATTTGACTTTATAATAAAATAATATATTTAGTTATTCCAAAGGTGCCCCTCTCCTCCCTTATAAAATGGTACCTACTTCCCCTCTTTCTGACGCCACTTTGAGCCTTCAAGATCGGCCCACACCTGACAATTTCTCCTCTCCACTTCCCTAGAAACATCCTAGAGGTTCTGGTCTTCTTCGAAGACCTATTTTTGTGCCCTAAAAGGAGGTCTCAAAGAAGCACTTCAAAGAAGAGGTAAGGTCCATTACCGATTCTTTCATCTTTATTTCTTCTTCCACTTCTTATTATTTAGTTGTTTCATTATGAAGTAATAACATCAGTATCACTCATATAATGATATGTTATTATAAGTATGAAACAACCCTATTTCACCATCTATCCAATCTACAGAAAAAGAAATCAACGCGCGTGCGTACGTACGGAATACCGTCTCCACGCCGTGGTGTAATATATTTTCCACCACCACCTTACTTCGATGGGTATAGTGGTGTAAATAATGACTATATATGACTATTATAAAGTTATATTGATTCTGAAATATCATACATACACCCCAATACAATTCCACGATCATAGGAACGATATCATCACTCGTGCGTACGTACGGAATACCGTCTCCACGATGTGATGCGACTCGTTCTACATGATCTTCATTGCATAATGATTATATAAATGAATTGAATGAATGAATATGATATATATTACACTAATACCCTTCTAGAAATTAGGTATCTATAACCTAAAGAGAAGATTAAGAATTTATTCGACAAAACACGCATAAGAACAAAAAGTTATAAACACCAGAATAACAAGTAGCAATGAATTATTACTACTAAAAAGCTAAGAATATGACCATATATGATGTCATAAAAATAAGTATGATTCTGTAATAAGTCAATAACATTATTTAAATAATTATACATGAGGTTTGGACATGTACAAAGCATATCGGACCTAAGGTAAGGGAAATATCACAATCTCATTTTTATCCGGGATTGTTTATACTTTGATATTTACTGGGGTGTATTTTATCATCCACATCAATGTTTACTCAATATTTAATATTATTTCCATCCACCTACAATTTTTTAAATCCATTTTTACCCTTTGGTTAGTTTATAGTAAATAATATGAAAGGAATCTTTTGTCGTTTTTCGTACGAGGTACTTTTTGACTTTTCTGACAAAAGTACGAGAAGAATGTTTTTTTATCTTATACAACATGAATGTATTTTTAAAACATTATTTCCAATAAGCTTCATTTACATGTTTTCAATTTTATTTTTAATCAACTTCTTTAAGCTTAAAATTGTAAGAAATGTTAAGAATGGAAAAGGTTTTTGAAGTAGAAATGATATTTTCCTCAAGAATGGAGTTCAAGTGTTTTATCAAAATCATTTTCAATCTAAGATAATATAGGGTTCTGTTTCTATCCCTATTATTTCATTGATTTGATTATGTTGTGATGGAATTATTTTTGTGAATTACTTTGTCTTATATGAAATATTTTATGATGTCATGTTGTTTAAGAATCCCATTTTTATTACATGGGTTATGCAATGATGTATGATTTATGATTTTGTGGCACACATTTGAATGGTATCATTATGAGATGGGTGGGACCTATATCTCCCTCCAATGCATTGGGTAAAGATTTTATATCTCATGAGATAGACATGGCTGGAATGGTAGGTTATACCGGTTCAGTGAAACAGGACTGAAATGAGGAGTGAACTCAGTTCAGAAAGGGACTTTGTCTACTAAGATAGTCTGGGCAATGAGTCTTGACTAATAAGAAATGATTCTCTATTATTATGTGTGTATTCCACAAAGTTTCATGTTTTAAGTTATGATTATTGGGATTACATTTCACTATTATGATTTACCCCATGTTATGAAATTATGATCTCTTTTGCATGTTAAGATTTCCAAAAGTTATGTGCTTATGTATATGATGTGATTGATATTTCATTTGTTTACCCTTACTGAGCATTTGAGCTCACCCTTTTGTATTTTTTATTTCCCCAGGTCAGGAAGAAGGTTATTAAGTAGAATATTCCAAAAAGGGACTCTAGATATGATAAATAAATGGGAGGCAAAGTAGATGCTTTATGAACTAGTTGTTTATGTTTCCCAGTTTCTAAATTCACTATACCTATACGGTCCTTTCTTGGTTTTGTTATATGTTGTAATAAGTGTGCTTCAATTCTAAAGTAATAACAATGTATGTAAAGTATGGGTCGTTATAATGAGGCTGCTAATTGTAGGAAAAGAAGGGACATGGACACCTCATACCAAAGTCCAAGACAAGACAAGTCACGACAACAAGACTGTGTTGCTCTTTCAAACATGTTTTCTCTTCTCAAAGCTGATTTTGAATATGAAGATCCTAGATATGCGAAATAAATAATTGAAAGGCCATCAGTATGCTATACTCAATCCAATGTCTCATGGAAGGAAAGGAAGAAGATTGAGAAATCCAACCTTGCAGAAGTGGCCCTCAAAGCTACAAAGAACAATAGTACCTGGATTCTGGATAGTGGTTTCTCATCTCATATGACAGGTAATGTTGGCCTGTTAACGGATATCAAAAGGAAGGTTGATGGAACAGTACGGTTTGGTAATGATGGAGCTCGGAAAATCAAAGGGAGTGAAAGTACCGAACTAGCTAATGGATAATTAAAGAAGACTGATGTCCTTTACGTATATGGTATATGTCATAATCTACATAGCGAGAGTCAATGATGTGACTCGGGACTTATAGTTACTTTTAATCAGAAAGGCAACACCATCAAGGGATCGATATGAAATTCACTTAGGAAGGGATGCAGAATAGAAGGAAACTTGTATCAGGTTGATAGTGAATAAAATGCCTGTTACATGACTGTTGAAGAAGAAAACAATTTGTGGCATCGGAGATTGGGACACATCAATCAACATGACATGGAGAAAATATCAAAATTTAGAATTGTCATGGACATTCCCAACCTGAAGCGTGAGAATGAAAAATCTTGTGATGCTTGGATTCGTGGGAAGCTGGTCTGCAGTTCATATTGGCCAAAGAAGAAAAGGGAACCTCACCTTCTTGATCTAATTCATACAGATGTATGTGTCCCGATAAATGTTGTTGGGACTAATGGAAAAAGGTACATTGTCCTTTTCATAGATGATTATAGTAGAATGGCATGTGTGATTGTCATTCATAGGAAAGGACAAGTCCTTGACTGCATGAAAACATATCGGCGAATCACCGAGAATGATACCGGACGAACATTCAAAGTTTTGCGATCTGACAATGGAGGATAATACACGTCCATTGAATTTGAAAATTATCTGGAGAAGCATGGGATACATCATGAGGTAGCTACTATGAGAACTCCACAACAAAATGGAGTTGTTGAACGTAGGAATCGATAGGTGAACAACATGGCACGAACTATGCTGATTGAGAGTCATATTCCATGACATTACTGGAAAGAGGTTGTTCAAGCTGCTGTTTATATTCAGAATCAAACAAGACTTTATATGGGTGAGGCAAAGACACCATATGAATTATGTCATGGAAGAAAGCCCTCTTTAAAATAATTTCGTGTCTTTTGAAGTAAATGCTTCATTAGGAACAAAGAATGAAATCAAAGGAAGTATGGAAACAATGCAGATGAAAGAATTTTCCTTGGTTACTCAATGAACTGTAAAGCCTACAAATGTTTCAACAAGAATTTAGGAAGGATTATGGAATGCAGTGATGTTAATATAATTGAAGATAAACCCACAAATGCTTCATGGACATTATATGATGATGTGATATAAAGTGAAGAAGAAATTGAGCGTGGAGAAAATACAAATACAGAAATAGAGGAAGCTGTACAAAACACTCAGCAGTCACATCAAGATGTTGACTCAGAAGAATAATCTGAAGAAGAAACTGTGGCTGGAGAGGATGCAACTGAACCGCACAGGAGAAATTGTAGAGCTGAGATTTATCCATCCAATATAATTTGGTATAGGAGTGCCCCCACTCAAAAAAGAAGAATGCATAATAACACGTAATCAACATTTCTATCTGTTGTGGAGCCATACTCATATGAAGAATCTACAAATGATGAATCATGGGTGAAAGCCATGAATGAATAATTAGATCAGTTTGACAAGAATCAGACATGGGATCTTTTCCAAGGCCCTGAAGGACACAATGTGATTTGAACAAAGTGGATATTCAAAAAAAAGTTTGATGAGCGTGGATGTGTTATCAGAATCAAGGCACGACTGGTATGTAATGGATACTCTCATATTAAAGGTGTTGATGTTGAAGAATCCTTTTCTCCAGTGGCTAGATTGGAGTCAATTAGACTTTTCCTTTTAATGGAACTCCAAGGAGGATATAATGTATACTAGATGGATTTCAAGACAACATTCTTGAATGGTGTACTGGAAGAAGAAGTCTATATTGAACAACTAGTGGGTTTTGTTCTTCGTTCTGATGAAACAAAAGTCTGCAAACTGAAGAAAGATCTATATGGATTGAAGCAGGCACCACGAGCATGGTATTCCCGAATGGACTCATATCTCAAGAAACTAAAATTCAAAAGAGGCGAAGTAGACCAAAATTTGTGTGTGAATAATTCTACAAGAGATCAATTCAAGGTTCTAGTCTATGTTGATGACATTATTTTTGGTGGTAGCAAGCAGAAATCAGTGGAAGAATTTTCCAATCACATGAAATCAGAATTTGAAATGACTATGATTGGGGAGCTCACTTATTTCATGGGGCTGCAGCTGACTCAAAAGAAGGATTACACTTTCATTTCACAGGAAAAGTATGTAAGAGATCAACTAAAGCTATTTAATATGTAAGATTCCAAACCAATGTACACTCCAATTGTAGTTGGAACTATACTTTGGAAAACATGGGGATGGGACCTCTATAGATCCCACCATGTACTGGAGTATCATTGGGAGTCTACTGTATCTAACGGCGACACGGCCAGATATTGTCTTGGCCACATGTCTTGTAGCCCACTTTCAGAGTAATCCAAAGGAGGAATATATGGAAGCAGTAAAAATAATCATGAGATTTATTCAAGGGACTCACAATTGTGGATTATACTTTACTGCATGAAAGAATAGTGAATTATCATCATTTTATGATACTGACTGGGCTGGCGATGTTGTGGACAGAAAGTCCACCAGTGGTGGTAAATTCTATATTGGGAATAAATGTGTTGGATAGATGAGCAAGAAACAAGAAAGTACTTATCTTACTACTGTTGCGGCTGAGTATTTCTCAGCTACAAAGGCATGCACTCAACTGCTATGGATAAAGCAGCAATTGACAGATATTGGTGATGAGGTGAAGAAACCAATGGTGATTTACTGTGATAATAAAAGCACAATTGATCTTACGAAAAAATCCTGTTCAGAATTCTCATACATAACATATTGAAATAAGGTATCACTTTATCAAAGAGAGATTTGAGCAAGGCGTGATTAGAATGGATCTTGTGGGAACTGATGAGAAAGTGGTGATATCCTCACCAATACACTGTCAGTGGCTGTGTTTGAGTAGCATCGTTTGAACCTTAGTGTTCAGCCACCTCCTAGTTCCCAAAAAGGTTATGCAATACACCTCTCCCCTGTTTTGTTAACTGTTTTTTTGTTTATAGCTGTGATGCAGGTTTGTGGGGGAGATACTATCCAGGGGGTTTGGTTTGAGCTGAACAATGAATTAGTACCGGTCATTGGGTTTATTTCCAGTGGCGGAGAAAGGAATAAATTTAGAGTCAGAGGATGAGAAGGAAATCAGGAACTCAGGATCCCAATTCAAGCCTCATCTCGTGTTTTCTACACTGAGCATTGCTCACGTAGACTTAGAGTGTTGGATGGGTTGATTCTTGTGTTTTTTGGTTTTCATGTTAATCTCTTGAATTTATTTGTTTATTTCCAACAAACCCAAAGGGGGAGATTGTTGGAACCATGGATATTCTGCGCATGAATTGGAGTATGGTTTGTGTTTGTTTCTAATCCTCAATGTAATTTCATAACGTTTACCAGGAAAGTGATCATACTGTTCAAGTAGAAAACAATATTGAAGATGGTGCAGTTTCCCAGTGCTTGCCAAATTTTTGGGCCTCAAAACTTGAAATATGGAGAAATGTGTTTTTTTAAAAGATACTTGCATGCTAAGGCCTTGGAGTCTTGGAAACTTGTGTGCCTGATGTTTTTCAGAATGAGAACATGAAAATATGGCAAAGGAATTAGGGTCGTGCAAGTATTGGTTTGGTCGCCCAAGTGACTTGCGCATCGGTACCTTAGAGGATTGGAAAGTTGTGCGCCATTTGACCGTCATGTTTTGATCATCAAAATATGGAAAAGTATATAGGGGCACCCAATATTGGAATTTGGTCGTGCAATTGTCTAGGATGACAGAAGGGTTGCACGCTGTGACTTGCGCGCCGAGGGATGACTTGTGTGCCACCCCGCAGGGTATCTGAATGCCTATAAATAGAGGACCACCCCTCCTCATTCAACATGAACTTTAGAATTGATGAAATTCATATCTCCCATCGCACAGGTGTTGAAGTCACGCAAGTGTTGGTGGTTCGCACAAGGTGGAGCAGTGCGATAGTTGTTTGCTACCCATCCAGTAGTCGCGTAAGGGTTTTGGTGATACTTTCACACTGGAGTGGATGTTGCATGATAGGTTTCCATTAGGTTTCAAAATCGGATTGAGTGGAAAAGAAGTTGAGTCATGCATGGTTGGCTATAAAGAAGACTGAATCGCGCAAGTGTTCAAGGTGGACTTGCGCGCCACATTGGTGTTGCGTGCAAGGTGCTGTTGAGTCTTTCCAGTTGTCTTGGTGTGGCACGAAAGTTTTAGATCAGTTCACGGGTGATAGTTGGACTTCAACAGAGCATCCACATAATGCAGAGGATGCATTCAATGAGCAATGATGAAGATAACTTAATGTCTATAAACTGAGTGGGACGTCACCAACGGCAGTGAGCCAAGGGGAGTCAACGGGTGTGACCTGAGGGACGCAGGGAGCTATCCCTGAACAATTGTGAATCCAGTGAGCCTGGGACATAGTGACTGTGCCCGAACCATTGTAATCCACAACTAGTGAAGAATAGTGAAATTTGGTACGCCCGAAAACTTATTAGCATATGGTCCTTGGACGTATCCTTTAGCGGTGAACCATGTAAAATTTGTTGTGTCATATCTTTGCATGTGAATGTTTCATTACAGATCATATTCTTGAAACAGGTTTTAACTAGTTCCTACCAACGTGGGAACAAGATCTTCAGTTTAAAAGAAAAAGTTATCACCCTTATTCACCACTCCCCTCTCAGGGTGCCCCGGGGTCCTACATGTTCATCTATTATCCAACTGTTATATGCCCCCAAAATAGAAAATAAAAAAAGGTTGTATATTGGGCATGTCAAAAACCACCCTTCCTCGACTTTTGATCTTGTCATAACTATTACCATTAGTGTTGTGAAAAGATCAAACAAGGGTTGGAAGAATAGTGTGAGATATTTTCCGAATGAATATTTTGAAAAAAACATAATAATTGAGGGGTTTGATGAAATGTAGAAAATATGGGGATATCTAGGTCAAGAGAATATGATATGAATTTTATGAATTATTATGTGGGTGGGTCCTAGAATTTTATTGGAAATGACATAGGGAATGGTCGGTGGAATGTATCTTGTAAGTAGACATGTTTTAATGTAACTTATTTTTAAGTGATATAATGTAGAAAGAAGAGGATGAAATGGTTGTCACACACACACACACATAGAGAATCAGTTACATGATTATATTTTTAATTATATTATTTTATTGGTATCATTAATTTCTTAAAATTTCGTTCTGATACTATTGTCTAGATGTCTTTTACCGTGCTACCTAAGAATAACTCCTCTGTGTTATTTTTTGATTGATCTCATTTCTATGCAGAATTAAATCATCAGTGAATGTTTAATAATTAAGAAGTTAGTAATATCTACATGAATAATTTTCAGAAATATGAATTTTCCTGGGAGTGAAAATGTTTAGGTGTGGGTAGTATGATCGCATCGTGATCCACTATTTCATTTTCACCATTACACCACTATTCTAGATTAATTTTGTATTGAAAATTATAAAAAACATAGAAAATTGAACATCACGTTTGATTCAATTATTTTCTGTTTATTAATTTTAAAATGAAAATTTTACTTGTTTTGATAAATACAATGTATGTGTAGATGAATTGGAGGGCCCATGATGATGGCCAAGAAAAATGGTCTAAAATTCGTAGGATCCAAGGACACTAGTGGACTAAACCACATAATTCTACTAAACCGGGCATCCAAATGGGATGATATTTTATGTGATAGTCCTAATTGAATGGTATAAAGTTAATATTTATAAACCCAATCATAATTCCACCATATGGTGGATAATCCAGAATGAATTCTCTAGAAAAATGAATCTGCATGAAGTAAAAAGTGTTGTGCAATGATCTATCAATATATCATATTGTAAGTGTCCAAATGAAGCAAAAAATTAGGTGGGGAGAGTAATGATATGGGGCTATAAGGTTTGAATTTTATCCAATGTGACATAAGGCTATCTGGAGGTTTAAATTCATGTGTCAAGTGTTTTTAATAAATCTATGTGCACAAAACCACCTTCCACTTTGCCTATAAAATGGAACCATAGTCTCCTAATTTGAAAGATTGAACCAGAAAAAATTCTCAATAATTTTGGAGTCCTACAGTAGTATCCTTTTTATTCTAAAATATATGGAGGCCCTTATCCTTATAGTGGGATTAATAATGAAAAATGAGTTCTACCCAATCATATGCCTCCTCTAGATGTCATTCTAAACGGTGGGTGTTCATTGTGAGGGAGAAATAGACATGTAAAGGGAGTTCTGATGCATAAATTATCTACTAGTTTGGAGTGATTTGGGAGTTCAAAAATTTCATTAAATGTATCTTCAATTAATTATTATTTTAATTAATTTTTTGATGAATGTGATTTCTTTTCTCTTCATTTCTAACTGATCGGTGTGAGGTTTTTGAGTGTGTGACATGTGTTGTTTCGATTAGAAAACACATGAATCATTTTCTTATGAAAATTCAAGAGATTTCAATATGATATTGAGGCTCTTATTCCATGCATAAATTTGGGACCCTCACAATACCATTGTTTTTTCATGTTTTGGTTCTTCAAGTAGTGAAATAAAGGCTTATTAATTAATCAGGATTCCAATAAATTTCAGCCAAATAATTTTTCCAAACCTAAATGAATCTATAAGAACAATGAACATGAAATGTTTGTAGTGAAATCAAAATGTTCCCTTTGTCTCATGTTTTTCAAACTCGATTTGGTTTATCAACTATTAAAATCTTAATATTATGTTATTTTCATTTAACTATTTCCAAACTCAACCCGTTTTTAGTACTTTTTAAAAAAACACATACTCTAACCCTACCAATGATCCTTGAGCGGCGACCTAGAGTCTACCTTATAATATAAATCAACCATAAAATATAAAAAATATGATGTGTCATGATAATGTTGTTAATAAACTAATTATGTAAAAATAAAATCGTAACAGTTCACGAAGAATGGATGAAAATGAAGTACTGGTTGAAAAATAATGTTTTTAATTATTATTTAAGGCTAAGTCATTATAGTTGGTATCAATGGAATGGTTTGTATAATTTCGGAGGATAAGATGAAGAATGTAAATAACAATAATTGATTATAATTTATGGTTTTCATGACATGAAAAATTAGGTATTACCATTCCTCTTCATGTAAAATATATATTTTACTAATTGTTTTCCATAGATGAAATATAGAAACTTATATAAATAATGAACGAGGATGACAATTTACTTTTAAATTATCATCCTAGAATGATTGGAATTTGAATTGAGCAGTCTATTTTCAGGATGTATAATTTGATTTATGTTATAAAGGATGCTGGAATCCATTATATAGGGAAACTAGACACACCATAAACGTAAATGGTGATGGAGGAGATTTCTAAGCTACAAAACCCACCAATATTCAGTGGATCTTCTTACTAAGTTGAAGTTATGGGATGGTTTAGAAATTTGGAAAAGATATTTTCATTCATCAGATATTACGATCATTAAAATTTAACTCCTTAAATTATCCATTTGAATGTAAATCCAATCAATTTTGGTAAACAGTTATGAATAAAAGGGAAATATAAGAGATTAACACCATGGAATGTGATGCATCTAAGAGTATTTTCCATCCAATGTAGTTTCATATGGTTGTTCAACAAAGTGTTTAAATGAAATTATTGTAATTTATGGAGAAATATCATGATTAAATGGATTCATATGATGTAATTTTGACCCAATTAGCAAGCTATATATCAAATTGTATTTAGAATATTAATTTTAAAAATAATTAGTTTTAATCAAGAATAATGTTAATATATTGAATTTTTTTTATTCTAATGAATGAAAAAGTTTTCAAAAAAATTATCATTGTAATTATAATGTGGAAATTCAGTTTAATATTATCATTTCATATATAAAAGAAATTATAAATATAGATCATGGTTGATTTCAATGAGGAAGAATCCCACAAATAAATATTAATGTAAGAATATTATGTTCTCAATTTTTGCTAGTTATTGTAAAAATAACCATAGGGAATGGTTTGTGAAATGATGTAAGAGATAATTATGTCGTATTTTTGGTAATATGGCTTGTTATATCAAATTCCTTATGTGAGTCAAGGTCTATACATTCATTTAATTATGAGAAATTTAAAGGTAATATGAAAATTTCTCCTTCAATAATTAATTCATGACTTTTGGTAGAAACACCAGCAGTTAGTATTATGTAAATAAGAATTTGAAAATACATTACTTTTATCAGCTGTGGAAGATTTATTCTTAAAAACATTCTATCTTATCAGTGATATAAATTTATGTTATTCTTTGTATGGATTGGATTTTAGAGTATCATGTAAATATATAATTGATATCCAAATAAGTTATTTTTAAAAATTAGTTTAAGTATGTTTATACTAGTAAATTCATTCCATGATAACAAATCATGAATCTGAAAAAATATTAAGAGATAGAAAGGAATGTTACTTTTGACATGTTGTGGAAGATAAAGAAACTATTCAGATTAATGATATTCTAGTGTAAATATAATATAAAAATGTACTTTCATGATAATATTTCTACTATTTAACCTGACCGAGAAATTGAGATTATGAATTTCTATTTTAATGATACTAATCAAGAATAAAAAACCATTATCTAACAAAACATGTATATCTTATTCAACTGAAAATGTTTTTGGAAGAATTTATTAGTAATTTTTTCATTCATCATAGATCTTCACACTAAGGTGCCCCCTGTTTTATTTTTTAAAAGGAAGTATGGTTCTATGAAGATTTTATTGATATTAGAGTATTTAATAACAAATCTATAAAAAATAATTAAATATTTTCTCATATCAAAAACTTTTTTATCATATCTAGGGAGTTTATTATTTTTTTGAATGTTGATCTGAGGTTTTGGTAGCATTAGAGAAAGGTGAAGGAAGATGATATCTCTAAGGAAACATTTCATAGTTGGTATGTGCATTATGATTTCCTAATTCCATTTATGTTGATTAATTGTCCATCTATATTCATAGATACAATTAATATGTTTCCCCAAAAAAATTTGGATAACGGACTGAAAATTATTATTTATATTATTATCAAATCACTTTTAATGAGAAAGTGAGAAACAACCAGATCCAACAAAACATCCAAAATAAACAGCAAAGAAAATCCCTATCAGATAACCTATTCCACCTCTCCCTAGAAGCTATATCAAGTTTATTCCCTCCACCAAATCATGAGCACTCGACAAATAGTCCCATGAAGAGATGTATGGGCATGGTACCGATGGCCAAGCCATACCCTCTCAGTCTTCCACTCCATGTGCCATGTAGATGTGGCAGCCTCATGATCTGAACCCCATCTGAAGTGGAACCAGGAAACAAGAAAGAAATGAAACACCAAAATTCTCCTAGAAAAACAAAAACTGAAAATGAAATACAAAATTTCATATTCTTTAAGAAAAGGTGTGAAACCAAGCATTAGAAAGAAATGTCTAAAGAAGAATCATTGAAGAAGAAAATAATTCTACCAGAAAGCATGTCTCTAACCATCTTCAAGGATATAGTGGTTACCTGGGTGTGTTGATCCCCCTTTAACAGGTCATCTAATACAGAAGACAGTGCATCCCAAACCTGTGTATACTCCTCTATGTTGATCAACCCCTTGTTAATACCCCGAACCAGGATCATGTCCTATTTGTCAGCCCAAGAAAATTGCTCCTCATTCAGATTCACTTCCATGGCCCGACCCTTCATCTTAGCTACGTCCTCTTCATATTCATTGAGAAACAACACCTTATATGCCACAACATCATCCAAACTCAGAATCAAATCCAAGGAAAAATTTATTTGCTCATATGAATTTAATTGACTCATGGTCTTCATGCCCAACTTCACCTCAATTTCATCCCTGTTGGACGAGTCTTTAAAGTGGGGGTCAAGGAGTAGTCCTTCCTGGCCCTACTCCTCCTGTTACTCCTGTTGGTCCTCGGTCTTATTTCACCTATAGAGTTATTATTACTAGTTTCAATGGATTCCTCCTCCCGGTCCCCTAGTTTGTCTTTTAATTTCTTCTTTGACCGTGTCTCTATAGGGAGTGGCAAGTATGAGTAGTTCTTTCTCAGTTTGTTATTTACCTTCCGGTTACTACCCCTCCTTGGACTTGAAACTCTTTCACCCAGGACCTGAATCTTGCCTTCAACATCATCTGTATACTAGTTAGAACATTCATCGCCGGACTTGAGGTCCTTCTTCCCTTCTATGGAGTGTCTGAGCAGTTTCTGCTCATCAAAATTCAAGTCTACATTATGTAGGCCATCAAAACGGTTTCCCATCTCAATGAAATCCACCTCCTTGATAGGAATGGTTCTGAAACCCAAAGACTTACCCTCAAATTGTTTTTTGAGAGCCACTGTTAGACCTTCATTGCATCTACCACTCCTAGAGAACACTGCAACAACATATGGGGCACCATGGCGGTCCTTGGGACCTGCCTCTTCCACAACCTGGGTACCCCCAGCTCTAGCCCCCCAGTTCTACTCTTGATTGCTTCACCGAGACATCTACAACTATTTGATGAACTCCCAGCTGACTGTCTTCCTAAGGATGAGCTACATTGGACGCATCCTCCACACCCACCACTGCACTAGTCACACGAGACTTGACACTGCTTTCTGCACCCTCAACACCTTTCATGTCTGAAAATCTAGAGTCGCGCCTACATGCCTCACAGGAGTGACCCATGTGTTTGTAAACCGAACAGAAATCAACCCATGATTCATAAACAACCTGCTATTTTCAACGGAACTCCTCAGCTACTGTTATCCAAACAAATTCGGGAGGCACCCTTGTGGCATAGACTTTCACGAAAATCTGGGGGTTAACAAGATTGTAGATTGACATAGTTAGTCTATCAAAGAATAAATACCAACCTACCAGGTTTCGAGGCATCCTAACTATCGAGGTATTTTGAAACGTTAATGGAAAGTTGGGAAGACTAATCAAAATTGACACCGAATGTGAATCACGCCTCATGTGGAAGTCATAGGTCCATCTAAAAACGAAAAAACGAGAGCAGTTGCAGCGGCGTGGAGCAATAGACCTAGCTTTAATCAGGTCCTCTTTCGAAGAAAAACAAACCATGATGTTCTTGTTTTCGATCAATCCCACAGTTTCCACATCCTGTAACTTCCATAAGTCGAAGACAATCATATCAATCGAGTCCACTGATGGCCTTCTTTGAGAGAATCGTGCGATTAATGTCAGGTTATAGAGTGACGAAGCTTCATTGAATTTGTAAATCGAAAGCGGAAGGTTCGGGAATCCATCATGTAGTTCTGGAACCGTGGGGAAAAACATTGGGGGAAGGGGGGAGGAGATTAGGATTGGAAAAGGGGGAGAAGGAAGTCGCCTCTCCCTCAAAGGACGTCGAAGGTCCCTCCCTCAATGAGGGAGGGAATGTCCTAGAATTAATAGAAGTTATATGGAATATATAGTGAATAAAATTTTTCACATAATATTTAATTCCATTAACATAAAATAAATAATTAGGTACTACATATTGATCATTTTAAAAAAAGTGTGTGATTAATGGCCGAGTACAAAAACGAAATTGAGATTCATAATTTTCATGGATTAACAGCACATTTCATACAGTTTTCGGAAAAAATTATAAGGATATCAAGAGTAGTAACTAAGACAACACATTAATGAGTTTGGTTTTTCTAGAAAATGTTATGTGATGAATATCTCTTAAAATCCAAAATAAGATTAGAAAAAAAATCATGTTTTGGCCCTACTATCCAAAAATGGTGACATTGTTATTTTCATTGATGCTTCATCAAAGGGGTTATAATTTTATTTAATGTAAAATTATTGGAAAATTGATTAGGATTCATGTAATTTTAATCAACATGACAAAAAATATAATACATAAAACCTTTAACTAGTGGTATAGTGTTTACATAAATAATTTGGTGGAATTTTATATATATATATACGTTTATAATATATATTGACCATAATATATTGAAAAACATATTCAGTAGTAATTATTTTAAATTGAGAAATTGTATACTGATGAAATTGATAAATGATTACAACTATATATTTCATTACCATCTGTGTCAGAAAAATTGAGTTAATTATGCTTTATTTTATAAAGATAATGAATAATTATCTATGATATATCTAAAACATGATCCTTTAGTTAATGATTTAATGATTTTTTAGAAAATAATCATAGAATCCAATTATTTTTTTGGTGTCAGTAAAATCACCGTTGTTTGATATAATAAATCATGTTTTGAAGATAGATCATGTTTCGTTGAAATAGATAGAGTCTGTCAATAATGATATGTCTCTATAATAAAATATTAAAAATGAAAGTGTTTTAATATTCCAATGATGGTATTTGTTTCATGTGACTGCAATTGTAGAATGAAATATTGAGTGGGGAATGTAGATATATATCTTTATTCACTATGGAATCATAAAAATGTATAGAGTCCTTCAGGAAAAGTTCAGGTTATAATTAGTAAAGAAAATATACTACTAATTTTATTATGAAATATTTGAGTTTTTAATATGTTATAGATGATTGAAAATTACTAATGATAAAGGTTCATCCTTTTCTCGGGTAATAATGTAAATTAAAAAAAATATTTCCACGGATATCATGGTAGGATTACCTATGAAATCATGTGGTAAAAATGTGATTTTGGTATTTATTAATATATTAACTAAATCTAATCACATTCCTCCGATATAAGATTATTTGTGTTAAGATAAACATTATCATCATTATGAAAATGTGAAAATTATATTACATGGAGTACCTCTTTCCACTGTATTAGATCATGATCCTAGATTCACCACTAATTTCTGGAAAATAGTTCAAACAAATTTGGGTGATATTTTAAATTTTAGTCTAACATTTGATCCTAAATATTCTACAAAATTATAGTGAATGATTTATAAATTTTAGTGGAAGAGTTGATATTATTTACTTCATTATTCATTAATTTAGTATCATTATATGACTTCAATTGAGTTTTCATAAAAAAGTAGATTTCACTTCAGTATACAGATCACATATTTTATAGAATAATATGGAAAATAATAACTGACTATAGATTATTGAAATAATGATAAGGATAAAATTTGGATGGGATAAGGGTTCCTAGAATAAATTTTTTAGAATGTTGAGATTATTTAGTAGAACCTTAAGATGGTTTAGAGAATATTGATATTTTATGTATATTAGTTTATGAAATATCTTTTTTTAGAAGGTGATAATATTTTTATAAATATTTCTCCAAGGAAATGTGTTATGTTCTTTGCTAAAAAGGGAATGATATGTCCATATTTCATTAGAAAATATGAAATTATAGAGATTATTGGATTAGTTTCTTACAAAGTGGATGCTCCACTGATATTATCTCAGGTGTAGATTTTATTTATATATATTTTGTTCTGAAAATATGTTATGGATGAATTTTATGTTTTGATCCATGATATATTTTTGTTATTAGACAACCTTTTTATGAGTAATAAATAGTAAATATTCTTGAATATATATAGAATGTGTTGTCAAATTAGATGATTCGTTAGGTTCTAGTTTTTTGCAAAATCTATATTGTTCAAGAAGAAATATAAAAATTAGAAATTGTTGTGGAGGATAAAGTTCCCCACTTAGTTAAGTAATGAATAAAATTTTGTGGAAGAAATTTCCAAAATTGATACATAATCAAAAAATATATTTATTCTTATGATAAATTATTTTTAAGTAGTATTTTTAATAATTAATTAAATCTTATTGTTTTTATTCATTATAAAAAAATTAAATAATTTTTTAGTCAAAACAAAATAACTATTATCTCACGAAAAATTGGTGAAACATACATTATATGATTTTATATTAATGTTTTATTTAAAAATTATGAATATTAATTAGATTAAAGAAAATTAAATTTTAAATTAATAGTTTCAATGTTATATTAGGATGGATATTTGGTAATTTTCATAAATGTTTGTATTTTCAAATAATAGGGAAAAATAATGATTTTTATTTAAAAATTACTTCCATCAAATAATTTATAATGTAACATTATATTAAGGTTTATTATTGTAATATAATTAGTTATTTATGATTAAAAATAAAATAATAATGGTTATTTCAATAAATATTATCCTGAATGTCGGTATCAAAACATATTTATTCTTGAAAATCAATTTTAATAAAAATGTGTTTTTCATCTTGTTTTCTATTGGAAATTATAAATTAAAAAACAATAATTATAAAAATTTTATTTGATATAATATAATCTTTATTTTGAATCATCAAAATGAATATATATAAATAAATTAAAATTATTTTTTTGGATATAATGAATATTAAATGTTGAAAAAATCAATTACAACTGATAATGTTAAAACCGATTTATTGAGGGGGGAGTGGTTGGTTAAGATAAAATGATAAGGCTTACAAATACCATTAATAATTGATAAATATAAATTATTACCATATTTATACTATATGTTATTTTGTATTGATAAATAGTTAATTTTTGATCCATTTTTCAGGAGTAAAAAAATAATATATATTTTTAATCATTTTTAAAATCCAATGTGTGTCCCCTCCACCGCTAATAATTGTGATTCCACTCTCCTCTCATGTAACCACTTATAGAAACTTTTGAATAAGCTAATACATTCAAAAATTTATTCTTCAAATCCATCACATATATTGGAGGCCCTGTTTTGATCAAAAAAATATCCTAGGATGGATTGAAGTATGATGTAAAAGGGATTGTCCGAATATGTTGTATAGTTACTGAATGAGATTTTTTTTAATTTATTCCTCCCCACATTAAAATATTATTCAACCATGATAAGATAATAAAATTATTTTATTAAATATACTAATATATTATTATTATTATCTCATAAACAATATCCATATATTCTTTCGTAAAATTGGAAATGAAATCATTGTTCATGTGTACAGTGGACTACCCGCAAGGGAATCGATATTATCCATTTTACATAACCACCTAAAATAGTTATTCAAAATTATGGATTTAATTTATAAAAATGATTTTTTGAGTTATTATATATATATATAATGATAATATATAAACTATTTTATAATCATTCCCTCCATTAAAACATGATAACATCATTCTTGTATACGTCTGGATTGCCCTCTTCACAAAGAGATGTGATTCTTTTTTTATGGACACATCACCTGGATATTATATACACGATTATTTGATGATAAAATATTATATTTATTATGTAATAATTATTATTTAAATATATATTAAAACATATATTATTTTCATTATGTTTTTGAAAAATTCAAACATTACTCATGTGTATGTATGACCTTTCTTCTCCATGATTATAACATAATTTATTTTCCATAACCATCATTCATGTTTTGTTTCAAAAACCTTTTTTATTTAAAATATAATAATTATTTCATGATTATTATTATTTTGATGATGAAATAATCATATCGTTGACTATAGTGAACATACTAGTGGCATTCTTGACAAATTTTTCAGTTATCATCAAATCATCTAATGTGAAATTAATTGATTATTTAATCTTATATAACAAGGTATAAAATTAAATAAATCGAGTAATAAACATGAAAATGTTTTTATGAATGTAAAATTATTAATTTATTTATTATAGCTGATGTTAAAATAATATACATGATGTGATAGACATGAGTTGAGGGGTACTACCTTTGAAACAACAATTTCATTTTCAAAATATTCACATTAAAAATATTTTATTATATTTAAGTAATCCATAAAATAATTGTTAAGTGTATCTAAATTAAAATTAATGAATTATAAATTAAATTTATATATAATTTTTTTATTATTTCAATATTTTTTCAGTAGGAATATTTTTAAATTTTTTATGGAATATCTTGACAAATGGAAAAATGAATTTTATATTTTAACATTTATGTAATCATTGTTTTTTCTCATTATAAACTTAATATTTAATTTTTTTTATTCTTTTAAAAGATTTATTATTTTCTATGTTAAATACCTTTTTCCTTTATTATAGATATTTCTATAATGGGGATGAAAAGGAATGGATATTTTAATATCCAATAATATTTTTCATACTAGTCAAATGAATATTATTATAAGTATGATAATTTAAATGAATGATTTAATGTGTTATAATTACATTATAGTTCTTGGAAATATTTATTATGACAGGTGAGGAAAATTTAACCCAAGATTATGGGTGAGCCCGATATAGATCATGATAATGGGAGAGCCCGATATAGCTCTCTAATGTATTGGATAAACTGAAAGAGTTAACATGTTAGGTTTATCCTAAGTGATTATTTGAATTTACGGGATACATTATTCCATTTACAAGGAAAATTATAACAATGATTTGAAAATGGTCTCCAATGTTATCTAAATAATTCATCTAGTTATTTTATGGGTGTTTAATGGAAATATTATTATTTAATTTGGTAAGGTAATGAGATATTGTTTAAATGGAAATATATGTTACTTATTTTGGGTGATATTTATCACACATTAAAAATATCTCATGATATTATAATGAAAAAAAAATAAATAATTATGATTTTTAATTTTTACTATAAGGTTTCTTACAAAATGCTGTATGAAATTCATTTGTAGTATAGTTGATTTCATGGTTATGAAATCCTTTATTTTGAGATCAAATTTTATTTCGAAAATGGATATTTTTTATTTTTATTCATGAAATAATGATTTATTTATTTATTTTTATATGCACCTAACTAGGAATTTGGTTCTCAAACAATGTTTTGAAATGTTTTTAATGGGGTTTTATGGTTGAATAATTAAATGGATGTGTTTAAAATGAATCTTTTGAAGATAAATCATGAAAAGAATAAAATATATATTCAAATAATTTTATTTTAAAAAAATGAATAATAAGTACAAGATTCCAATTTTTAGGTAATATTTATTTATGTAAGCGTGGTTCCATAATTGAGTAAAATTCTTAACCTAATAGATTATATAGAATGAAATATGCTGAATTTATTCTCTAGAGAATCAAATTTTATTGATTGTTTAGATATAAGTATCTATAGTTTATAACTCATAAAAAACGAATATTTAATTTATAATTTATAAGAAAATATATAAATATTGTAAACCATAAGAAATGGATGATGAATCTAAATAAGACACATTATAACTCAATAACATAAATTGAGTTCTGAATACCCATATATTTTAGGGGGACATCAATCATAGCCCAAAATAAGGAGTAACCAAAAATGAAGAAAATTTTAATAGGTTAAAATTAATTTATGATTATATAAATGAAGTGGTATGTCATTACACTTTTCAAATGAAGATTGGTGAATAAAATCCAAGAATGCCTCAGTGAAGGTAGATTGAGACAAAAAATATTACCTCATGTCGGATAATGCCTTTAACATGAACTTATCATCCTAAATGATCAAATTATGGTTATTATAAATATTACTATGAACCATACACAATCAAATTTATTATTATAAGGCATATTTGTTATCACATTTCATCAATTGATTACATAATTTCCACTTATGTCAGTTACATGAAATTATTCAATAAATTTCAGAGAAACATCAATGGTATGCTAAAAAAGGTGAATGTATTATACAATAATTTCAGAATATATTTCATTTCAGATTATTATATCCTTTAACAATCTATTAGTTTAAAATTTATACTTGTAAATGGGTGTTTTATTAATGGAATCATATTCGAAATTCTATATCAAGAAGTCATTTTTAGTAGCTAAATTCACTATATACATTTATTAATAATATCACTAATTGAATGTATAAAATAAAAATAAATATAATTTTAACGTTTTATTAAATAAATTGTTTATACTTTACGCACATGTTTTATTACAACCATAGAAGTTGTTATGGAGAAAAAAATAGAAACATCATCACATAGAGATGGTAGTCCATACAAACACATGAACAACACAATAATTTTTTGAGAATAGATGGAAGTTAGATAAAAAAATAGAATATCATTTTAGAATAGTAAACCTGTCAAAAATATAATGATAACTTATTAAATTTCATATTTTATCCATCCATGAAAGGAGTTGATGAAGAATAGAACTTTTCACTCACGGAGGCGTTAGTCCATGCACTTGCATAATGACATTTTTATTCTTTTAAAATGATTTTATAGTAAGTAATAGAATGGATTAATCAATATTATAATAACAAACCATAATATTAGTAATATTGGTGTTGTCATACTTTCAGGAATAGATATGTTTTGTGGTGGTATATGTGGAGAACAATTAATGAGGTGTGATGGAACATATTTCTGGTCACATTGGATGTTCTAATTTGGTAACCAATGTAAGGAACCGTAATTTTGTAATAATTAATCATCATATCTTCTAGGAAATTTTTTAAGCATTTCAAATATATAATTTTAGGGTTATGTTCTATTATAAGGGAATTTGGATGTGTGTGGAGGTGGAGGGGTGGCGGTTCCTTCTATAATTGATCTACATGGATTTTTGGCACTTATAACTCTCTAAAAAATGTGATCACTTATATTATATGTTATGTGAATTAAAAGTAGTTAATAATATATTTTAGAGGGTCATGGTTAAGAAAAATGCAAACACATATTTTCAGATATAAATTTAATATGTTTTTATGTTATTTACTCTTGGTTTTATTCATTTTTCATTTGTTATGAACTTCACTAATTTTTTTGAAAGTAATATATTTATAAAAATTTAAAATAAAATTATACATAACATATAATTTGTAAATAATTATTATAAATAATAAATTTAATTTATAAAATAATATTTCTATGTGTGTGGAATATTAATTTTATCCTTAGCGCGTGTAACATGATTTTTTAATGAAAAGTGTATTTTAAGATAAAACTATAAGTATTATTTATTATATTGAAATTAAAATGTTTTATTATTTTTCAAATAATATTTATTTAATATTAAATAGATCAATACCCTTATTCCTCTATGAGAAAATTTTATTATGATAAACTTGTGAAAAATAGTTTTCATTAAAATGTTACCTATATTTTCATAAATGTTATGATTGGGTTTTATATATAAATATTTTTTTTCTAAAAAATTACATTAACATTATAAAATATATTTTATATATTAACGTTGGTTTGAAAAAAATATTGGTATTATTTTATAAGAATCACATAAATGATATAATAAATTTTTAGTCAGTATTTTTTATTATTGACAAGAAAATAAATTATTTTTAAAAAAATTATAAATTTAAAATTATAGAAAAGTGAAGATATTTTTTTAATTCACAATACTAAATTTAAAATTTTATTTTTTATATGAATGGAATAAATAGAAATAGAAACATATTTTTCTAAAAAATGTTAATTTTAATTATTAATTGTTCTTAATATCATTTCATATCAATTTACCTTTTAAAAGGTTTTAATATGTGAGTTCGTATATAATATTAAATAAATCCAACTTATACATTAAATAATCTAGTGTTTGTAAACTAGAAAAGAATTTATCTATTTCCCAAATTTAATTTCAGAATAATTTTTTTTATTAATATGTAATTATTCAAACCAAAAGACCTGTAAATTATATTGGGAAACATCAATTCAGAAAAAAAAAATTATATAACATAACATCTTTTTAATGAAATAAGTTGTTTCATGAAAAATCATTATGAATTTCAATGTGACTTCCTTGTTGATCAATATTATCTTTAAACCCATTGAAAAACATTAAAAACATGGGGTTTTCACAAAATGATCTGTAAGGGGCTAAAAAAATTACTATTTTAGTCCTTTTTTCCCTAGTTGGGGAAGATATCCTTTTTCTTGAAATATAAATTCAAGAAAATAAGGATATGAAAATATGACATCCAAAAAAGCAACCTTGACCTTATTGAGGACCATCAAGACCATGATTCTTCCTAATCATAATCCCAATTCAATGTTCTTAATTTGATAAGGAATTCCAATCAATCCCTCAAACACTTCTACATTTTTGACCTCTAGAATAATTTTATTAGAAGACTTCATATCTCTTAAGTAGTCATTCAATTTTAGTATCATCCGAATCGAGGTACTTTGGTTTCCTTTCCTCCCTCTTAGCAGGCTAATGAACACAATAACATTATCGAACATGAATTTTAGGGGGATTACCCCATTTCCCAAAAAAAACCAAAAAATGGTAAACTTTGTCATAATATTATTTTACTATTATGAAATAATTCATATCAATATTTGAAAAAACACACCTTTTTCTTAATGAAATTAATTTAATCCCATATCATGAATATAATTAACCTCTTAGGAAACATAAATCATAAGAATAATAAATCATTATATTTATAACCTACGTGAACCACATGTAGAAAATTACCAAACACTCATTAAATATATCATAGAATAATATGTTGTAAAATGAATCCTTATTTGCATTGAAGGAAAGGAACATTACCTAATTTATTAGAGAGAATCATTTGCCTCCCTTATCAGAAATGTTCTATCGGGCTCACACATCATATATGTTATATCAGGGAAACCCATTGTAAAATTTATATTAGTATCAACCATCACCATCAATAACTATTGAGTATTATATCATGAATTATAAAATGTATTACTGTAAAATGTCAACATATAACTCTTTAATAACTCTTTAGGTCCCATATATAAAACAATTTCAAAAATCCGGGTACATTTTTCTCTAAAAAAACATTTTTCAAAACTAAAATACCTTGAAAAAATAAAATAAGGGTTTTTATTTGATGAAAATATGAAATAAAAAAAGGAAATGAAAACATCAAAAAATATAGTTTATTATGGGATATTTCATTGATGATATATACATTAAAAGGGAAAATTCATTTTTTCCTTTTTGTAATTAATGTCAATACATTCCATCCAAAATATAAAATGGCTTCGTACTAAAAATATTTTTAAAAAAATAGAAGAGATATAAAATTTCCTTTAAAAATTTATTATATGCAGATAAAAAAATATACAAAATTATTTTATGAATATAAATATGGAAGAATAATATTAACAATTTAAATAATTTAAACAATGGAAAAAATGTTTTATGTTATAGTGTCACTTATCTTGAGAATGAGTTGTTTCTTATTTTATTAATCATTTAGAATAAAAAAATTATGTTAATTATATAATTTATTTTGAAAATTTTAAATTTTTATTCCTTTTATTTTTTTACCAAGATATATTAAATTATTTAATAAATTATGTTCATGTGTGACATTTGGATTATATTTGGCTGATATGTCAAAAATTAATTCTATAAGTTGATTTGCTAAAAAAATCGTGATTACATTATCTCTATAATAATAATCAATAAATAATTATCATTTTTAATAATATATTATAATTATCTAACAATCCACGAAAGTTTCTTATGAAAAATGAAAAACATTTCATTCATAGAGATGGAATTCCATACGTACAAAAGATTGAAATATTCATATTTAAAAGAACATGTGGGAAATAAAGTAATTTTAATTTTATATTTAAAATTTATTGTAATATTAAAAATAAAATAAAATTTATTTAAATAAACTTATATATATCATCCACATGTTGTGGTTTTGAAAAATGAATCACATCACATTGTGGAGGTGGTAATTCTCGCATATGACCAAACAACCTTATCCTTTTTCAATGGAAGGAATGGTAAGAAATTAGATGATAAAATAATTTATATATATAGATAAATAATTCATTAATTTAATATATATATATATATATATATTAAATCTATCATTATTACCATTTATGAGATACAATGATTGAAAAATAATAACATCAATTTTTGGGGTGGTTGTTCACTCTATTAATGAAAGAAAATATCATTTTCCATATGTTGTAATTGGAGACTGATATTACTATGAATATAACATAAAACAATCTCAGTATATGGATGTTCATGGTTTTATTTTTTCAAAAACATTGAGAAATATTGGAAATAGGTATAAGAATAATTAAAACAAATAAACATGGTTATGAAAAATACCTTTTATTCGAACAACACATTTAGGTTTATACCTAAAACATTCAAATATTTGATTTTGATCAAAATAGGGCCCTTATAAAGTGGTAAAAAGGAAATTTATTTATCTATGGGTTGGAAAAACTAGATGTACTTTTATGTGGGGGAGAAGAAGAAGAGTGGTATTCCTTTTATATATGGTGTAGAGGGAAGACAATAGATGTTTTAAAATATTAAATTTTTTTAATGAATCATTGAAACAAAATTGTTACAAATGGATTATTTAAGAGTATTATATTATATAGTTTCTTAATATAGCCTACCAATATGATTTATACATGTTTTAGGACATTTTAAGACATTATATATTTAGTTTAAAACCAGTTCAACGTGTTTTATCCTTCACTATGGTAACAGATTTGTACAATTTTATACTATTCATTATGACCCATAATTAAGTTGATTTTATTCCCAAATATTAATTTTTTTGGATTCTAAAAATGGATTTTATTTTAATAAATTAAATCCACACAATTGGAATGTTATAATTTATAATTAAACCATCCAAACTAGCTAAAATTTTATTTTATTTTTTATGAAAAAATCCTTTTCATGTATGAAATTTTTTTAGAAGTTGTTTTTATAAAATATATTCCAAATAAGATAATGGTAGTTTATTGTATAATAAAGTAATTGCATTTAAGTTTAACATAAAATATAATTTTACTAGGTAAATGCAAGAATTTAAAATAGTATTTGATATAAAAATACGAGTTTTCATCATTTATTGAAAAATAAATCTGTTTTAGGAAATTCTCAAAAATTCATCATAAGACAATTATAGATTATTGAATTCATAAAAAAAATTCATATTGTAAAAATAAAATTCATTAATTTTCAAATATATATTTTAAACAAATCCATTTAATGCATGAACAGTCAATTTAGTTAAAAATAATTCTTTTTTCCATTCGACTGAATAATAAAGTAACATACACACCAAATCTATTTTATTAATATTTGTAAGACGAAACCACATTTCGGTGGAGTGTGAATCATATAGAAAATCATCAACCAAGAGAAACACAAATAAAATATGTCCATTCATAGAAAAGTAAAAATAAGAAGAAAAAGAATAGAATTAATCTTCCCAACCTTTAATTCCTTGCATTGCAAAGGAAAATGTTTTCCACTACCTCGGAGGTTCCCATAAATATTTCTATGATAGATCATGTGTAATAATCTCATTCATCAATTTATTATAGAAGTGTTGGTGGATGGATATTAGGATAATATTTGGGCCTTTACGGGTCACCAGATCCTATTTAGTTTCCGGTACAAGGACCTCCAAAGAATCCATTTGAAGGGTAGCTGAGTCTTGTCATCTATTTTTTTATTGAGCCTTTTAACAAAATTGCATAGAAAAAAGGGAATGTATAGGGGAAAATTTAACCTCAGGAAACATTGAATTCTGAGCCATAATAGGCTCCAGATTCTAATCAGAATCTACATCAACCTGATATCCCAACGCTTCCTTGGGAGAAGAAACGTTATCCACTTGAAAATCCTACTAAACTTTTTCTATTCCACTTTTCATAAATTTCATCAGGTCATCAATATATTTCTTTTTCATGAGATAACATTCAATAGTATACCTTATAACTTGTGGTTTGGAAAAATTAGATTAATGCTTTTTAGGATGTGACCACCTCACATTTTTAGTGATGCCCCTTGATACCATAATGGATTTTGGGACATTCATGGAAGTGGAAACAATGTAAACATCCTCTTGTACCACTTCCTTACTATGGGTAAACCATATACCAGGGTTAGAAACCATCTAAGATTTGAATATACCGTTGTTCCCTCCTTGAAACTAACACCTTCATGTCTTAAATCCTCACAATTCCCTCATTTATATAGAATTTTCTCTCCATCATCCAAAACCAAATACATGTTTAGGTAACCACCAGTTCACATGGGATTCATGCTAGATTATTCCATGTCTGTCTTTGAAAAACTATACATTCCCTCATTTCCACTATCATTCCCATCATAAAAACACATTCTAGACATGGGTATAAATTTTTTCGACCTTTCAGGTATGGTCAAAATTGAATTTTCTCCTATACTCATAACTAAGGGGACTGATTGAATCACAGATTCTACATAAGGATGACTAACTTCATATCATTCATTAAAATTGGAACCACCATCTCCATTCCCTTATACGGCTAATTCGGATGACTGATATACGTATTCGGCGAATAAGATTCAAGCATAGATGATCCCCCATGGTGACATCTTATTTTTGAATTCCCTTAGAGAAAGTAGGGGAGGTAAAAATGAGTCCACTACTGATATATAATAATATTTTTATATATTTAATCTCTATCCATATTGATTCTAATGATTTATATGAGTGGTTTTGATATCTCAAAATCAATACATTTCTAGGGTTAAAAGGGATAGCAGACTAGGTGGGTCTATGGTTGGAAATCGGAAAAGGGATGATAAGATTTTCTATCATCTAAAAAATTGAAGGATCCTGGAATGTAAGAGGAAAACCATGAGGAAATATCAAAATTCTAGAAGTCTCCATACCATTATTTATTTGAAAAGAAAAGGACCATATAACGAGGATAAAATGAAATCATTTGATGGACCATGAGCCATTGGACCAAGAAAGAGCCAGGTCTTATTTAGAAGTGAATTGAATAAACAAACAACCAATCATTAATGAAGACCACATTATGTTTTTAAGATACTTTCTATGAGATCAATAGAAAGATTATGCCGATCGAAGTGGTAAACAAAGATGACCATGTGAAAAGATGAAACTATGGAGAATTCAGTGGGGTATATCTGGAGTGACATACCGCTTTATGAAAAATGAGGACCATTGGGGGAAAATTAGATATCTGGGATGGTTGGTAGTGACCCTGGGCTAGTAAATGGAGAAAAAAAATTAGAATGACCATTTAATAAAAGAGAATCAAAATTCAAACCCTCATCTCATATATGATTTGATGGAAACACAAGGTAGGCCAGTGCTGGAGGAACCCTTGAGAAGCCTAAACCGGGAGATAATTTTACAACCCTAAAAAATTACATAATTTTCAAATCACGAATATAAATAAAAAAACAAATTAATTAATTTTAATATGGCAATTATTATTTTTATATTAATATTACGTTTGTTATTAAATTCTTCTCCACATTTCATAATCTCAATCTCATAAAAGTATCCATTACATAAAAAAGTGAGGATATTTTTCTATCATAACATTATCTTACTCCCATATTAAATCTAAAATAATATATTTTATGCATAAAACCTAAACCTAGTGAATCTAATTATTTTATAACTCTTACTGTCTATTTTCAATAATTTGAACTACTTGTTTATCAAAATAGATTTTTTCTTCCATGTGAAATACATCAGGGATCAAAACATGAGATTATTCTAGAACAAATTTTTTTAATAATGAATCATAAATTACACATTTAACCTAATATAAACTCAAATTAAAGTACAATTATTACGAAACTGACAAAACATTCTCTAGGATTTTTTAATATCTAATGTGTTATAGAATAAAATTTTACTTTTTTCAAAAATTCATAACTATTTTCCATAGAGATAATTTAATAAAAACATGGCCAACTACCATGAAAGAATGATATTTCCTTTAGTTATATTCAAATATTTTCTTCCTTCTCTGAGACAGCATCATGAATTTTTGAATCATCATCACATTCGGAACCATTAATTCTACCATCACTATAACCAACAACATTGTTATGCCTAACCAATTCCAACATGTTGTAGTTTGGATCTACATTCTATATAATTCATCAAAACTATTCAACAATATATTGGAATGAAAAATTTTATTATATGGAAATTTAACTATTAAAATATATTTATCACAAATTCCTTGGTAATCCATTTAAAATGAACCTATAATATCCTCTAATGTTTGAATCGTTCTCTTTGATTATCTATGTGGATTAGGAGAAATGGATATTGAAAATTTTGATTCAGCACCAAATGTATAATTAATTAATTTACATGAATTAGATGTGAAACTAGGATCATAATCAGATGCAATGCATAGAGTAACTCTATAAAACTATATTTCATCCTTGAGATATAGTTGATTAATATATTCTGAACACATGGTATGTCGTATGAAATGAAAATGTGCATATATTTATGTTAAATCCACAATAACCATAATATAAATATTAAATTAATATGTCTTGGGATATCCTACCAATAAATACCTGGATATATTTTCCATTTCTGCTCATGAATTATAAAATAATGAATCTGTCCCTTTGGTATTTGTCATTATAATTTAATATGATAAAAAATTAAAAAAAAAATAAATGTTAAGTTTAAAAATATATCTTTTTATTCCATCCTTACTGTAATACACCCAACGGTCTTTATATATCATATTTTAATGTATGATAAGTTCTGTGTAATTTTTTTTAAATTATATGGAATTATTTTGAGACTACACCCTTGGATGACAAATGATTCTAAGGCATGGTAATCCTGGAAGAGAATTTTGAATATTTTTTATGTTCATTTAAGTAAACATGCAATAGGGTTTTCCTAACTTTTAAATCGGTTTTTTGATAAAAATTATGCGGACAACATTGAACTTGAAATGTCGAGATTCACTTATATTGGACCTAACATCGACCGGTAAGGGTCAGACAAAAATGTATATTTTCAGACTTTTTCAGAAAAAAATTAAATAACTTAATAATATATTTTTTATTTTTTTTTAAACTGTTGAGTAGACGAAATTGTTGCTATAGTGTGGTAATGAGGATCATTAATTGAAGCTCATTAGTGTCTCGTTTTTTTTGCAGTGTAATGATGCATTAAATGAATCATAATTGATACGTAGTTTAAAAATGAAACAATTTAATGAAACAATGTGACAGCTTAACAGAAACACAGTGACATGTTTTTGTTCTAATAGGCTAACACATTGGAGCAATGAGAATTAAACCATGTAAATTCTATGACTAAACTATAGCAACGATTCCCACCCATAATAAATGACAATCACCGATAGTATAACCTACAACGCCGATGCATTACAAAGAACATGACTGGTAATCGATGAATGCCAATAGAGCTTGGATCCTCAATTGTATAGTGCTTCAACGATGACTGTCCGTAGAGGTTAGGGTTTTCGTAATTCTAGAGTTTCCCCACTTTTTATTCCAAAAACAAATAAGGAAGTTCCACCCACGAACAGGTTGATCCGCAAATCATGCGTTATTTTGAGATATTGTCTTTAATGGGTTTTATATATGAGATTTAAATATTTTTTTGTTAGAAATATAATACCATGACTACCATACTTTAAATTTATAATGTATAGGGTGTGATCTAACATGAATAAGGCATAAGCCCATCCACTATTGTGTTGTTTATGGTCGAGCATTATAAACAGATACAAGAGGGAATTGAGGCCATCGAATGAAGGAAGACATTCCCCATAATCCATAGGCAAATGTGGCATGAAGAATCAACCACCGAAGTGGCCCCTTTGGTCTGTTGTGTACCCTACTAGTGCACCCTGACGATGCACCGCGGCTAGCCTGGGCTATGGTAGAGTGATAGGGCCACTAGCTATGCCAACTACTAGTGGAGTCCGTATCGGTGGACCAGCCCACAGTCAAGGGATAAATTTTTTTCATGCACACAGTCCATTTACTACATGAAGACCCCATGGGCGGTTGGGTTTTACTAGTCATGTGGCACCCCCGGATGCACCACATGTCCGACTTGAGGAGAACTGGTCCATCAAAGGCAGACAGGACTGGAGGCGGGCCAGATCCATGCCCATCGGGGCGGACCCACGCCCAGTGGGCCAATACCTGGACCAGCAGTCAGGAAAATCATCCTATGGGTCGGGCCCATGTACAATGGGCCATACCATCCCCCTTAGAGATGAGCAGGATGAGACAGAGTCACGAGGAAAACAGGCGGGCTGGACTCTCGGTCATGCCGGGTCGGGTATCGTGAGGCTAAATAGGCCTTCCCAACTGGCCATGCCGAACCAGTTTGACCTGAACCTGAATATGGTTAGGTTGGGTGCATTGAATGAAACCATGGTAGGTGGGGCCCCCAGGTGTGGTTTGTCCAACCAGGTCAGACCGACCCCAGATGCAACCAGACCCTCTTTACGAAAACAACAATAACATGAAAAATTCGGTGCCTAATTAATGAGCCATTTTCGGCATTGAACCCCTTATGAAAAGGAAGATATTCGGGAATACTATATGGAGGCATTCATGGATGTTGAAATACAAAGAATGGTTTGGGGTGCAGTTCTCCATATAGCAAGTGTGATATGTGGGGAAACCCTACGGATTGATTATACTAAAGGATTTTTAACAAGTGAAAATGTGTGGGTCGGCCACTAGGGATCAGTGGGATATGACTTCTATGTGACCCAAATGGACCATAGTGGGTAATAGGTTCTGTGTGACCTGAAAGACCAACGATACTCGACAAGAGGAGTTCTTCAGTATGGACAAGGTGGGAAGTGGCTTCTATATGCCCGACATACCCACAATGGGTAGAAGCTTCTGTGTAACCCAACATACCCATAGTACTCTTCAGGGATGAGTACCTCAATAATCCATGGTTAGTGGGATGATACTTCTCTATGTCTTGATAGGCCCATTCTACTCATTGGGTAGGGGTTTTCTAGTAGCCCAAGGTGTTTGATTATGTGACTAATTTTCATACATTACCTAATCTATAATATACCGAGTGTGATATATCTTTCTTCGTTAACATGATTTGTGATGGTGATTCATTGCTTCTGGGGGATTTTCGGCGGCCTTTCAATGATGGTCTACAGTACCTACTAAGTATATTGTTACTCACCCCTGTACGGGATTCACCCACACCTGTTGTGTCTAGTGTGGATGACCACCATCTTGACAAAAGTCTTGGTGGCTCAGAACTCGATGGTTCCCAGAGATACCATCTAGGCAGGGCATACTTCTACCACTTCAAGCAGCCAATCTTCACTTAACCATCAGTTTGGGGTTCCCGAAGAAGTCTTTCATCATTTTCATTGTATATTTCTATTTTTTTTCTTCAGTTTGGTTCAAATTCTGGCCCATTTTATCTATAGTTCTTACATTTAATTAGTGGTTGTTTAGTGTCTTTCATGATTAGATTTCCAGCATTGGGACGTGGTTGTGTGTGTCTGTATACATGTACTCAGAAAAATGCCTCCCACTTGCAGGTTGATGACATCTATACTAGTCGCCGACCCCTGGCCTTTGGGAGGCAGACTTGAGGTATTTCATGACACGTGCCCCGGGGGACAGGTTGTAAAAATGTGGTATCAGATGTGGGAAATTCTACTTCAAATATTGAGAGTTTTTTCTTTTGTGTCGGGTAATAGTATTAAATGATTTGAGTTCAAATTTCATTTCCAGGGTGTCCAGTGTTCGTTTGGTGGCTGACATATCCACACACTAGGACCTTGAATATTGATTTTCTACTCTATACATAAATACATTAGTTTCCTACATCATATATTAATTGGGTGTTTTATTATTTTATTTTTGAATTAGAGTCATCTCACCATGTATAATTTATTAACCATATAATATATTTATCTGTATGAGGCTTCCAGCTTTCTTGGATTTTGATTTGTAATAGTTTGGATAAATCTCCCAGCGATGAGGCATCAGTTCATGGACCAGTTCAAGGGATGGCCCCTATGAGTGGTGCGCTGGTGTTTCCACCACTCTTTGATCAACAGTTACTACTAGAGTAACTTTAATAGTATGTACGCAGTCTCAGTGCCCTACATCAGTTTCAGAGATAGAGACCTCTCAGGTTAAGGGGAGATACAGATCCTCAAGATGCTGAGGATCTGCTGGAGGTAGTGCTGCCAATGTTTCTCTTAGTGAGGACACTGCTTGACAAGATGGTGATATTGGTCATGAGACGAATGCAGGGAATGTCTGGGAGATTGTAGATCATGACCTTTAAGATGCATGATAAGGTAACCCTCACCTAGACAGACATCGAGTGGCTTTCCTGGGAGGATTTTTTCCCTGATATTGTGCACTCTATTTTCATTCAAGAGTTTATTCACCTACAAAAAGGCAACATGACGGTGGATGAGTACTCAAAAAGGTATATATACCTTCCTTGATTCTCCATAGACATGGTTCATGACCCTTTCTACAGGTCCCATATCTTTGATAATGGTCTCAGACAAGATATAAGGTCATCCATTGTGTCTCTCAGCATCCCCACATAGGCTGGAAAGCTGGAACGATCCCTTCTTGTGGATAGATTCCTAGAAAAGCAGGCATATAGTGCTAGAGAAAACAGTATACCATAGGAGGCAGAGTCATCGGAAGTGAGCCGCAAACAGCAAACACATGGACCCAAGAGGACCAGGTCCTTTATGGGGAGACCACGAGACTTGGGGTCTGTAGTGGGGGGGGGCTCCCATAGAAGAGGGAGTCAATAGGGAACAAGCCTGAGCTTCACCTGTGGAGAGCATGGACACATGGTTCGTGACTGCCTGACCCACCGCACAAATGAATAAAAAATAGTCAAGGGACCTCTAAGGAAAATCAATAGGCTCGAACAAGGAGGTCCTAATAGAAGAATATATGGAAGGGGAGAAGGCCAAGAAGTAAGCATTGGTTGACTGTTTGAGGTGCTACCACCATCACCCCCACATGGCCCACCATAGGCTTAGGGAGCCGGCGGACACGGTCAATCCCTACTTCAGATGACAGAGGCGTATGACCATGACTCTATAGACATGATCAGATGTACACTCTATGTTTTCTTCATTTTATATACAGTTATTATTGAAAATTGATCCAGTCAGTCTTATGCTTCCAAGAACCTCATTCAAGGATCAAATATTCTGTTGGAGTCGTCGGCTCGATCCATACGATAAGAGACTCATACAGGAGGGGATTTGACGATTACACACTAGTTCATGTAGTTTGAGCATACAATAAGCTGTGAGAGATTTTACCAGGATCTCCAAATAGAGGCATTGGGGCCATACAACATCATTCCGGGCATGAAGTAGTTATCTACAATCCACACTCTGTTCGACTATATTAGGCGCAATGTGTGGTGTGTCTGTGAGGATGGGACCATGTTTTTCTTCCCGAGTGAGAAGGGAAATTTTTCATCCCATGATGGACATTCAAAGAGGATGGTGTATTCTATCACTAACTAGTTTTCTAACCCCAACCTTGGTGAAATATACTAGAGGATTCTAGGATTTCTAATATAAGTGGTTTATTATGAGGATTTCATTCATGAGGATGTTCCTAGACTACCTCCTTGTAGGGGGCATACATCTGAAACAACCTGTACCCTAGGATTACACCGATATCTACACTGGTATATCAGATGGATCCCATGAAGCTTCTTTAATTGAGGTTAAAATTGTATTACTTGAAGGAAAATGGATTTGTGAGACTCAATGTTTCACCATGTGTTTCTATAGTGATATTTTCCATGATGGAATATTAGGGATTGATGTTTTTTGTGGACTTCTGATGCCTGAAATTGGTGACCATGAAGAAAAAGTATTCACATCTAAGGATTGATGAACTCTTCAATATACTGAAGGGATCAATGTGGTTCTCATAGATAGAACTCAGAACTACTTATCATCAGCTTCGAGAATCAGAAGTGGACGTACCAAAGACATCCTCTAGAAAATTTATGGCCACTACACGTTCTTGGTGATGCCCTTTAGTATGACCAATTCCCCAAAAGTGTTCATGGGACTCATGAAGAGGATAATCTAGCCTTACATCGATTTTTTTGGTGTAGTCTTCATTGATGAAATCTTGGAGTACTTGATGTTAGAGAAGGATCACACTACACACCTAATGATAGTTCTGGGTACACTCTAAGAGAACTATATTTATAGTAAGCTCTCTATGTCTATTTATATAATTGGGAGGTCCAATTTCTAGGACACATCATCTTAGAGGATTGAGTTGTAGTGGATCTGGTGCACCTGAATGTAGTTCTTGGATGGGAGCCACCTAGGAGTGTGATTGAGGTGAAAAGTTTCTTAGGGTTGGATAGATACTACCAGAGGTTTATTCCTAACTTTTATAGAGTTGAAGTACCATTTTTTTATATGACATGGAAGGGACAACCCATCATGTGGAATGAAATGTGACAACAGTGTTTCCAGGAGTGGAGGGAGAGACTGATGAGTTCCCCCATCTTGAGATTACAAGAAGAGGGCGGTGGGTATGTAGTCTTCTGCAATGCATCAAAGAACATATTGGGTTGTGTCCTGATGCCTGAGAAAGATGTGATCTCTAAAATCTCACAAAATTTAATGCAACATGAGTATAACTACATAATCCATGACATGGATTTATCGATAGTGGTCTTTTCCTTGAATACGTGGAACCACAACATGATGGGTGATTACATTACAATGTAATATGACCACAAGTTTCTAAGGTATTTCTTCTCACAGGAGGACCAGAACATGAGATAGTATAAATTGATGGAGTTACATTTTGACTATGACTTTGAGATATTCAATTATCATGGGAAGGGGAATTTGGTGGCAAACATGCTCAACAGGAGGTCTGGATTACAGCAGCTGAGTGAGGCGATGAGGCAGCTATCCACTATGCAGATATCTTTCTTAGAGGGTGATGGATTATCTTTCCATTAATGAATGGAATTCACTTCCCAACACTTATAATGAGTTAAGGAGGCATAACTTGTGGATGTTGACTGTGAGGCCCGACGTGCTCCAATATCCTGAAGAATAAAAACTGGTAAATTTTATATAAGAGGGGTGCACATAATCATTTTTAGCGGATGATTTGTATTACCAATGATATAAAAATAAGAGGATTTGAGGGAGTTCCATATATCCCATTTTCTGGTACATCATCATGTGGTGAAAATGTACCAGGACCTTTGATGTTAGTACTGATGGTCAGGGATGGAGAATGCGGTGTAAGAGTTTGATTCATGATGCCCCACTTTTCAATAAGTTGCGGTAAAGATTCAGGCCCTAGAAGGAACGTCACAACAACTTGAGGCCTTAGAGTGTAAATGGAATAATATCTCGATAGAATTCATAATGGGGTTACCGCATACGTCTGGGGGCCACGATTCTATCTCGGTGATTACTGACTGACTCACCGTCTCAGCTCGCTTTCTATCCATATGGGAGTAGCAATTGATAGAGGGATTTATATGCCTCTACATCCAAGATATAGTGTGGATACATGGGGTTACTTTTATGATTATTTCAGACCGTGATGCATGATTTACATACGAGTTGTAGAGGGGACGGTAGGAATAGTTTGGGACTTAGATGCACTTGTGCATAGATTTTTACCCTCAGATAGATGGTCAGACAGAGCGTAAAATACATACCATTGAGGAAATGCTTCATGATTGAGTCCTTGATTTTTTTCATAGTTGGGAGGACCACCTACCACGGGAGTAGTTTTCATACAACAACAAATATGACTCCACAGTTAGAATGGAACTGTTCAAGGCCTTGTAAATGTGACCATCTAGATCACCACTATGCTAGAAATACCCAGGGGAGAGAGCAATCAGGGGTCCAAAGTTGGTACAGGAAACCTTTGAGAAGGTAAAGATAATCCAAGAGTTGAATAGGACTACATAAAGTAGATAGAAAGTTTATACTGGTAAGAGGTAGATAACCCGAGAGTTTGAGGATAATGACATGTTTTCTTTCATGTCTCACCCCGATGGCGATTGTAGAGATTTGGTAGGGGTGGAATGTTATTTATGAGGATAATCATACAATTTCAGATTTATATTTGTGTTGTTGTGGTGGAATACAATCTAGATCCACCCCAATAGATGCATCAAGTGCTAGATGTTTTCCACTTATCGTGATAGAGGAGTATTGTGCATGGTCCATCGCACGTCATCGGTTGGGGAGATCTCGACATTGACAATAGGGAGATGTTTTTGGAGTTTCTAGTGGATATAGAGGATCAACAAGAGTTTTTCTTATGTTGATGGTTGATTCCCCTGGTGCACGTTCTGTGGCAGAACAAGAATCTCATGAAAAGAACATAGGATCAAGTGGCTCAGATTCATGCTCAGTACCACCATTTTTTTATTATCCTTTTTATTAGGAATGTAAATCATTAAGGTGGAGATAGTTTAGTGTCCTTTAAATTATATGTAATTTTGTGAATAATATGAAATTATTTCAAGACCACATGCTTTGATGCCATGTGTTCTTGAGTCCCGGTGATCCCTGAAGGTAATTTTGATCATATTTTTATGTTCATTTAAGTAAATTTGAAAATGGTTTTTCCTAACTGGTAAAATAGTGCTCAAATCAAAATATTGAGGGCATCTTTGAACAAGGAATGAAGAAATTTTCTTTGGAAGGACATAACCAGGACCAAAAAGGGTTGGATGGTGAAGCTAATATTCATAATTTTGAGAAAAAAACAAATTAACTTGAAAAGATATTTTTTTTTCGAAAATGATGATCGGTGGAAGGTGGAACTATAGTGTGGTGATGAGGTACATTAAATTAATCCCTTGAATGGATCATTTATTTTATCATAATGTTACATTAAATGAAGCGTAATAAATATTCAGTTTCATAAATGAAATTTCATAACGACGTGATGTCATAGAGTAATAGAAACATTGTGATGTGTTTTCATTTTAATATGCTAACGCATTGGGGAAATGAAAACTAAAACATTGATATTCTCTGAATAACCTATGATAAGGATTAAAAATAATTATGAATTCCAAATCATAGCAAGATTTCTTACAACATCGATGTTTCACAATGAATGGGACCAGGAAGTGACAGACGCCAATAGAGCTTGAATCCTCGAGGGAGGAGCGCGTCAATAATGAATGTCGATCAAGGTAGGGGTTTTCTTTGTGATGGAGTTTCCCGGTTCATTTTTCTAAAAATGATCAACCTGAATCCAACCAATAACAGGTTGATCTGCGGATCATGCATTTTGAGGGAGGGTATCTATCTTTTTTTAATCCAGTATTTAATTATTTTCTTGACATAATTGCAATCCCATGCCTCCAATAATAAAAATTTCTAAAGTGTAGGGAATATGTTGACAAAAAAAGGCTTGACAGCCTCTATCAGGTGTCTTCTTCTTGACCAAGCATTCTAAGTAGTTACAAGAGTAATTCGAAGTTATCATAGGATAAAAGTCATTCCCCAAAGGAGGTAGGCCCAAGATATGCGAAGAACGAACCACTAAAGTAGACCCAATGGTCCATAGAGTACACTGTCAGCATGCCATGATAACATGCCAGGTGGAGATCCATGACTAGACTGGGCCACAGCAGAGTGACATGGCTACTGACTGTGTAGGCGGCCGGTGGAGGTATATGCGGCCCGATGGTGGTGTCGGTTGAGCAGCCGACTATGGAGAGCCATAATTTCTCCAAACATGCGGTCTCCTGAGCATGTGCAGTCCCCCTAGGTAGTTGTTTTTTGCCGGCCACGTGACACCCCTAGAAACAGCATGCATCTGAGCTGAGGAGAACTATCCCTCCAATGGAGGAATGAATAAAAGGTTCGTCGGACACCGTGCTAATTAGCCGAACCCGCACCCAGTGGGTCAGGCAGGATGAGACCGTCTTGTCTGGCGACCGAGCTTTTTGGACCATCTGCTAAGCTGGGTCGGGTTTAGTGAGGCCTCGTGGGTCTGACCAACTAGTCAATCTAGACCAGACATACCCATACCCAAACCGGGTTAGGTTGGCTTAGTTGAATCAAACCGAGGTAGGTGGTTCCCCCGGTCGGTTTGGTTGGGTCGTTCTGACCACGTCAGACTAGGCCTAGACGCAGCCAGACATTTTTTTACTAAAACACCAATAACAATAAACTAGGAGTCCAATTGAGGAGCTGTTTTCAGCGTTGGAACCCTTGTGAAGTGATATATATTGGAATTCTCTATAGACGCTTTAATGTAAGTTAAAATATTAAGAATGGCATTGTGAGTGCTTCTCCTGAGTTCAAGAGTGCTACGTGTGGAAACCAAGTGGTATGACGAGACCTAAAGACTGCTTAAAATCAACCTTTTTGGATCAAATACTATGGCCTTGTGGGATGTGGCTTCTGTGTGACATAGAAGACCCACGGTGGGAAGCAATTTCGGTGTGAACTGATAGACCAACAAAACTTGACTGGTGGAGTACCTTAGTATGGACAAGGTAGGAAGCAGCTTCTGTGTGCCCTAAAACTCCCAAAGTGGGGAGCGACTTGTATGTGACCCAACATACCCACAGTACTTATCTGGGATGTGTACCACAATAGTCCATGATTAGTGGGAAGCAGCTTCTCTATGACTCGATAGACCCATAGTACTCATTGAGGAGGAGTTATGAAATATCCCAAGGCGTTCGATGATGTGACCAATGGTCCAACATTCCATACTATAGAATATACCTCATGTGAGTTGTCTTAATTCCTAATCATGATTTGTGAGGATACTTCTTTTTATCTTGTGGATTTCTTTGTGGAGGCTACTTATTGGTGTGGGGTCCCTACTATGTATTTAGCTACTATCCCCTGCACAGGTCTTTCCCACACATGTTGTGTCTACTGCCGATGACCACCGCATTGATGGGGGACATGGTGACCCAGGAACCTATGGTGCATAGTGAGACCCGGAAGGCAGGAAATACTACGACGACATCTAGAATCTACTCTACACTTACCCATTAGCTAGACTTTCCTACAGACATCCTTCAACATTTTCCTTGTACTTTCATATTTTCAGTTTATCATTTTGTTTGTTTGTATCCTAGACCATTTTACCCACACTTAATAGTTTTACTCATTTGATTTTTAGTTTCATGCATGAATAATTTTCTAGATTTTGGGATGTGGTTGTGTGTGTGTGCGTTTAGGTACTCATACAAATGCCTCACACTTGATTGTTGATGCCATAAATTCTAGTCAAAAACACCTTTCCTTTAGGAGGCGGTCATAAGGTATGTCATGACACAGGCCCTGGGGGACAGGTCGTGGAACGTATTACTTCATGGATAAATAGAAATTGTGGATCAATTAGGTTAAATATATAATTATCTCCTCAATTGGGTACCACAAAGAACAAAAAATCATTTCCTAAATCCGTTAACACATTCATTACAAATATTTTCCTTCGAAACATTCCATTATTCACATATTATACCTTTCCATATAAAACATTATCCAGTTTCTTTGAATATTTAATTCATTTTGATAGAGATGATTGTACTAACACCCGAAAAGGAAGTGGATGTTCTTTCTTAAAAAATATATATGAAGAAATTTATGAAAAAAATAAATCCATGTGATTCAGACATAACATTGTTGATATAAAATTAGCATTCTAACACAAAGCATTGACTATGTTATTTTATTTTGTAGGATGGAAATCAAATATGTAGTCTACATCATAAAGAAGTTCTTTATATATTTTCTACCTCATATTTAGCTCTTTCAGAATGGATATTTACTTAAAAATTTTATGATCATTAAATATTTCTCTATATTCTTCATATAAATGATTCCTCTTTAATATTAAACTAAAACCCATAAATTGGGCATTATACGTCATGTTTTGGATAATTTTACTCATTTTCTTTTATTTGACACAAATGATTTGAAATTACCTGATTATTCTATATTAGAACACAACCAGATTCCTTCAAATAATCATTGTTTTATAAGAAAAATTAACCATGTCTAAAGGGTAGGGAGAAAACCAGAGCATCCACTAATCTTATTTTAGGTTCTAGAAAAATATCATCACACTATTTCATCTAGGTGAACTTAAGAGCTTTTTGAAAAAACATTGTTAGTGAAAGAATAAGACTATTTTAAAACCAAATATAGAAATTTATGTGTTAATCCATGAAATTTATAAATATATTTGACATTTATAGGTATTAGTTATTTGGAAAAAAGAATTATATTTAGAGGAACCGAAAGTTATTTCACCATTATAAAAAGTATTCTAAAAGAAACAAATATTTTCCAACCAAACTCCACCCTTACTAAATATTCTATACACTTTATTTACATTTTATATTTGAAAAACATTTATTTTCAGTGTATTTAAATATCCTCGTGAATTTTATAATTTTTTTATATATCATCAGTAAATAAAACAAAAAATATATCTAAATAGTCATAGAAAAAACTCTTAATATAATCCACGATAATAACCAATGGATTAAACCACCCATAGGGTATAATTAACAACTCATTATTCTTTAATATTTATTGAAATTATATCTTCATAATATCTTCCTCAATATCATTCAACTATATTTATTGTTACCTTATAAAAATATTCGAAAAATATAAATGTCCCTGGAGAGGATCAGACAAATAATATATATGAGGGAAATGATACACTTCCATAATGAAAATATTATTCTTCGATCTACAAAAAATATAAAGTCTTCTTGAACTATCATTATTTTTAATAAAAGTGGCAGGGAAACCTCAAGGTGATGTTCTAAGATGAGTGAATACTTTATCAAGACACTCTTCCAATTTCTTTTTCAATTCAAAATTTTCTACTTATGCCACTCCAAAAGGGGGACATGAAATTGTCTTAGAATTAAAAATAAATCAATAGTTAACTAAACCACTCAATAAATAATAACCCTAGGTTAATAATATTGAAATATATTACATATCAATTCATTATGGGCATATCATTTATTTTAATAATTTTGTTTTTAAAAAAACGTTATCTAAGTAGCATTCAATACCATATTAAATCAATTTCATAACTTCATGTTATGTCATAAATGGTATAAAATTATTGATTATGACTTCATAATCCCTATAATATATCATATAATGATAAAACAAAATCTAATCCAAATAAATATAATATAATAATATACTTTGGTAATTTAGAGAATATTTACAAGAAATACAATCCCACTTATAATAATTAGTGAATTCCTATAAATCATTGTTTCATTAATATATCCACCTAAACATTTGACCAAAATTTATATATTCTTTTAAGGAGTATATATTCCCATATTAAATGAAAATTAATAAGAAATAAAGGAAGATGATGATATAGAGTGAAATCTGGAATTAACGTAATTTGAATAAATAAGTAAATATTAGTTACCTCTTCATTATATGAACCAACATCAACCATAGTAGAAGAAAACTAATTTGAAATTTTTTTGTTTAGATCATGATGATTCTCACCTTGTGTAACTAATATCAGAAAAATGACAACATAATGTAACAAATCACTAAAATTAAAATTGTTAACAATTATCTAGATATCTATTACAAAATTCATAGATTTTTAGGTCTCTATTCATTACTTTCATGAACCCTATTAAAAAATCATACTATTATAACCTTCCAAATCCAATAAATCATTAATTACAACCATTTTTACCATAGTTATAACATATTGGATGATTAAATAATGAAATCATAGTTGGTTTTTTCTACTTCTCATTTCACTTTCATTGATACATACATTTGTCTTCATAAGGATTATAAGTTTTAGAAGAATAATTCCTTATTTTCATAGAAAAATGAACAACTTTTTGATAATATATATATTCTCATGGGTTAAACAATATTTGTAAAATTAGTTTCAATACAGTCCAGAACTTATTAGTTTTATTGTCATGGAACAAAATATTATTTGGTTAATACAATTAATATATCAGGATGTTTTCATCATATATAATAACTTATAAAAAACAAACATTTTTATTTATTATGAAATGAAACACATGATACAAGAGAAATCACAGGGGTTGAAAAAAGTGAAATCCCAAAGCATATTTTAAAAAAACACATCCCCTTATAAGGAATAGAGCCTATGCTATGGAAAGTGGAAAAACTTTGATTTTGTGAAGCCATGGATTCCAAAAAATCATCCACCTGGATCCCCTCCCACTATGTCTAGGTGAGGTCAATGTGATTACCCAGGGTCTATTTGCACTTCCTGATTAAATATTCACTATTCTGCAGAACCTGGAATGTACATAATAATGATTTTAAGAGAATTAAAAAATCTATTTTCACCAACTTAATCATGATATTACACATCCCACATATATCCAAACACATGAGAATTTCCTGCACTTCAGACTATAGGACATCGCCCCTTCCATTGAAGGAAGACAATGACATTACCAGAAACCCCTCCCATTTCCAGATGATTCCTCTGCCACTCATCTCCCCCGATAAGTGATCCATATTTGTTAAGCTTTATCCTGAAGTGGAGAGGGTTCCAACAGACCCAATGCCACCGTCCCTGCTTTATGGCCTTAGAAAGAAAATGGTTTGGGATGAGGGCCTTAACCGTCAGTTCATCATGGAAATCGAAACATAGCTGAACCAGATCCTAAAATGAATTCTTCATTTTATGGAGAATTATAACTAGAGAAACTCATATATTTTTGTGTTTCACATCATTTATATCCTTCCCTATGGTCTAGAATCCCTCTAATAAGATAATAGCCCTCGCCTTCCTCTCAGGTCCATGATCAACCACTCTTTGAAACCATGCACTGATAAAGGTTCCCTTATTACCTCTCTGGTTGTTTCATCTAGTTAAAAAAACAAAGTCATTCCATATCCACCTTTCCCATTTGCTATAAAAAAAAATTCCCAACCGTTTCTGGATATGGGTCGCAGCAACAATATCACATGGAGGAGATTCTCAAACCCATGTGATGAATATTATTAGCAGTGGGAAAAACCCAATTCCTCACTCGCCACAACAAGAAGTCAAATTTGGACGGAACCTCCTTGGAACAAATTGTCACCCCCATGGATCATCAGTGTTTTCATCCCTCCTCACAAAAAATGACTTTAATGAAAAGTCACTCGAAGGGAAGATGGTAAAAATGAGTTTATCAGGTTCAGCATTAGTAACAATGTTAGTGAAAATAGTTCATTGATTATCTTCAAGGGCTTCCAGAATAAGACTGGGGTGGAAAATACCCTCTATAAATTAAAGTGTCAGTATGGGACATTCCAAGTACCACAATCCACTATTAAATCATAGGGTACAAAAATTCAATCATTGATAGATGTGATTAAATATTACATGATGAATTTTAAATTTGGTTGTGATGAACATATAATAATAAATTTGTTTTCCTAAAAATTGTATCCAATCAGACATTCAAATATAAAAATATGAGTCTCTATTTAATAAGATATGGGAAAAGTCTACCACATTGGAATCATGTTTGAGAGGTAAGGTTATTGGTATAAGATCATGAATAATAAATGATATATTATATTCAAAAGAGATAAATAATTTAAATGAATTATGTCAGTAATATGAAATATATATCCATATGTGTTGATTATATATTTAGTATAATATTATAGAAAAAAATTATTTAAATATTACTATGATATATGGTTAAGGTTTTTTGGAAAAGGGAAGATCATATCCCAATTTTCATCAACCTAATTTAGATTTGTTATCATGATAAGATTGTTGAATATCAAGAAGTATTTTTGACAAACATATCACATGTGAAAAATATAATTAACCACATCATCAAGGTTTTTAATTTATTATAACATTTAAAAAATTTATATTCTGTAGATAAATTTAGTGCTTAATGTTTTTGAAAATTTAAACTGATGGTAGAACGAGGTATAAGATATTGAATTTTGGAACATAATGGAAATTTTCTTACTAGCATCATAGTAATGGGTATCTTGTTGTATATGGTGTATATTTTATAAAATTCTAAAATTATATAATTTATCAAGTGGACACATTGTGGTTTTGGACCCTTATTGTGTAATCATCTAGCAACAGACTATTATTTTAAACCTCATGAAAAGTTATAATTTTAGTAGGTCATAAATTAATTTTGGAACAAAATTTTATTATTTTTGTAATAAAACCCATTTAAATAAATATTCACGTATTTATGCTAATATATATAATTTAAAAATAGGATTTCAATAGTATACCAATTCTGATTATTTTCCAAGTGCTTGTGGGAGCCCTAAATTTCTAACGCTATGGTGAGAACATCATCCCCATCCCTAATTTATTTTCATCCAATTTAGTAGTCTGAAAAGTCCATAAATAATATATTTTTTTGGATTCATAAATGATTTGGGTATTATGATATATCATTTTCATATTTCATATTATGGATTACTATGTTATTTTGTTGGAGACTTCTCTATTCTTGTAAAATATTATATTAATAATGTTTGAAGTAAGATAATGTAAAAATAGATGTCATTAAAATGTTTACTGCCATTTAAAAACCCATTTTCAATATAATTTCCTTAAACAATATTTCATTAAGAAACTATTTTATTTATTAATATTGATTAAATCATTTTTTAATGGTTTTATCATTTTTTATACTACATATTTTCATTATTTATTTTATATTTATGTTCTTATATATGTTATACTTGGAATTTGGGAAATAGTCATGCTGTGTATAACATTTGTTGGATTGTTAGAACATGGAAGTGGTGGATTTTTTCTATACATTTTTCTTTCCACAATCACTACTAAAATATTATGGGCCTCCTAAATGAGGATGACGACACTTATAGTCACACATACACAATTTTTTTATTTTCATTCTATAGAGGAAGATAAATTCTTTTCATCTATAATTCTTGAGCTTGGATAGAAGAAAGTTTAATTGTTTTTTATTATTGATTTGTTAGAATATAGATAAAAATACAGGAGGTTTATATTTTAGAACACTTTAGTAATAAAATGAATATTTTTATTAATTTTTCAATATTTTAATTTTTACTACAAATTTATATAATATGTTTTATGGTAAAGTGGTAGGGGTTTTAGGTTACTTCCAATTGAGTTTGTTTTAATGAAAACCTTATAATGTCCCCAAATATTTTGGTTGATATTATTTTTGATGATTTAGATCTGGTTAAATAGTACACAATGGTTGAATTGTTTAAGAGATAAGTGTTTTGGTTTTTTTGTAGATGATGATGGATGTCTCATATCGAGATAGAAAATTGTAATTTTATATCGTTAATGATATTTTATATATGAATAAATTTGTTTTTATCTTTCTTATTTCATTTACTCACACCATCTCATTTATATTTTGAATGTGTAATATAGAAATATTTTGTTTTAACTAACACATGTCTATCCTAAGGTTAATATATATATATATGATTTTATGTCACTAATTAATGTATATAAATAATGATTTACTTTATATTTCTTTACACTTTATTATACTTTATCACTCAAATCTTACAACAACCATTGGGAATTTCAAGGGGTACTTGAGTGATTAAGGTGATACATGTATGACTGCATGTTCTAGATTATGCGATTACAAAACGTTATTAGAGATATATCACACATCTAGGTCACAAATAACCATGAGAATAGATTATAATTACACATATAGTAAGGAATAAACATTATTAGACAATATAATTATAGTGAACACCAAACCATTCATATTATTAAAAGCTGTATATTTATTTTGTTTATTTTAAAATTTTATATTTGGCGTCGTTGATATCACTGGTAGGATCATACTAAAAACATGAAATTATGTGATTGGGTGTAAATTCCACGTTTATTATTTTTTAAATAAAATATTTATAAAATTTAAAACATTAGTAGTAAATAAATATTTTGAACCTAATTATTTTTAGTTGTGATTAGATTAATATGATAAATATATTGATATATTTGAGTAATGTAGTATTTGTTTCTCAGTAAAACCTAATTATCTTATTCTTATTGTAGCAATATTTTTATAGTTCTTATAATATGTGGTATATGGTATATAAGAGCAAAATATATTGTAATAAAAGAGAGAGGGGTGGGGTTTTACAATGAAAATTCCTATTTTCCATTAAAATGAAAATTATGTCCACCAATTAATATAATATATAATATTATTCCATTATTAAACATAAGATATTTAACTATAAAGAACACATGTATCCACATGTGACGGGGTTGGTGAGAGTGCTCCACCTACAAAACAAATTCATTAATCAACAAATCGGAGGAAGTTGGCTTAGCTATTAAAGGATATTGGGAATGGATTGCATCAATGTGAAAACACTAAAAATAATGTTATGCCGGATTTCCATTTACATCATATATAACCATTAGGGGTAATGTTTGTTTAAAGGATTATTTGGAATGGATTGAACACATGATTCAAATATTCATGTGTATTGAAATACTTATTTAGTATTGTGTTTTATTGAAATATTTTTGTGCTTGATAGTGTATGAAATAATTAGAGGAATTGTATTATAAATGAAAACATTGACCAAGTGATAAAAAGGAATGAATTTTATTATTTTTTATAAATATTTATTCTATTTTACTCTCAACAAAATTAATACATGGAAATTAATAGGACTCAATAACGGGGTGATAAATATTATAAATTATACATCAATATTATATTATATACATTAATTAACTCATTACTAGTATTGGGGTATGAAATATAAAGAAAGATACATTGGTATGGGATTAAAAGTGCTCTTGTAAGCCCAAGTAATATTAATTAATCTTTCAACTTATTAAATTTTATTATGATGGTTATTCTATATAATATTAATTCCTCAAAATATTAATACTTTGGTTCTGTAAAACCCTAAATGTTTTGTTTCATTAATGAAAAACTATTTTTTATTCTTATTCAACAAGTTTTTATATCAGAAAATGTTATAGTATATGTTTTTGGGATTTGGGAATATTAAGGAATATTTGACCATGTTTTTGTATGTTTCTAGAAGAACTAGGTGTAGATATACCATAGAGGATATGACGACACCAAAGAGGAGGTGACAAGGACATACTAAATATAGTAATGATGTAGTGCTGTTATGGGGACTTGTCCATGATAAAACTAATGAATTTTTACATTAGGTGGTCATTTTGATAGAGGATGAACTGTAACTCTCCCAGACGATGTTTGGTTTAATGGAGGCTACACCATAGAATATTTGACCACACTACAATTATTTTCTTCATGTCAGTTATAAACACTAGTCTAGATGTGGTATTCAAGGTCTAAAAACTATTAAATATCCTATTACACCTTATTTTGGTGAGGTTTTTTCATGATGAATGAGGGTAATTAAAGAGTATTTAAAAGGGGGAATTATCACATGTATTGAATGATGTAATAACCCTGGAAATATAATTTTTCACATTTCACGTATAAAATTACCATGATCTGACTGATTTTCAACATGACTCCATACTGAAGAACCCTCAATAAAACATATATGTTACTTTTATATAACAGTTTTATTCTATAGTTTAGTCCCTAAACCACAATAGTTTATTTGAAAGTGTGGTTCCACACTATATTATCCCACTTTTCACAATATAGTTTCTTCTTTATATGTAACTGGAACTCTAGAAATTTCCCATGAAACATGGTTTGTTTTCAATAATGAATACACTATGTAGTTCCTTACTTGAACCCTGGAGATATCCAAATTTATAAAATCGTGTGTCTTTACGAATAATTCCCTTTTTTAATGTCATTTTCTTTATCACATTAACTCAAAACTCCATTCAATAATCAACAAACCATTACATGTTAGATTAGAACAAGTTCATAGAGTACTTAGCATGTGATTGCATCCTGGTATGTGTGAAAATGCAGTTGAAATCACAACTCCTTTGATAGACCATATTGTTAAATATTGGAACCATGATCAAGGAGTTTATTAAAAGTTCTGGTGATCTTTTTGACACTTTTTACCATGATATTAAACATGTAATTTCTAAACCTATTTATGATCACATATGGGTGTGTGAATCATCTAAGAGACTTATATGTTACTTGATTACATGTGTATGATAATATCATGTTATTAATTTCTAAATATGGCCATATGTATTAAAGGTTTTTACCTCTAATCTCCACGATATGTATTTATTTCTTGTACAATATACCATGTTATGTTTATTTTTTGGGGGATTGTTCATGATACACAATATAGATGGACAGTCTTGACATGTTTATCCCATAGAGAGGGAGTTCATATGATTTGATATAATGGTGACATTGTAATGATGAATAGTTCAGTGATACATTGATTCCTCATGTATTATGTTTGTTAGAATCAAGGCATTGTGGATTCCAAGTATCATTTCACCCATATCCTAGTGATTTTTGACTACTTTGATCCCTCAATGAAAAGTGGATTCTGATAACATCACATAATTTTTTCATAGTCAGGGTTGATTAGTATATAGACATGATTATATAACCCCTTAAATCTAGTGTATTCTATTGAATATGAATGTTGAGTCATAGATGATTCCATGGAGAATGTAACTCCATGCCCTGGGGATTCCATGTAGCATGATCAGTCGATTCCATGTCGAATTTATGAGAATGAATAAAATGATACATAGTGGATGATAACGAAATTACACACTTAAGGCTCAAAGTATTTTTTGAATTATTTATAATAATATTATTAATATTATATGGTTATAAATGATATCTTTAATTTTCATTTGATATAGATATGAAGATGGTACGTGCAGGGATCCTTGTGGCTTGGTGAGCACAATGTTTCTTGGTTTTTGATTGTAAATTTTCTTTCATATGTATTGTTATTATTTAACAAAACTATTTATTTGATAAAAAATATTAAGGATGAATTTTTTTCTTAATAATTCTTATTCTCACCCCAGACATAGTAATTTTGGTATACTTGTTTAATTTGCGACTCTAAATCTAAAAAATGGGTTGGGACATATAGTGGATGACTAAATGGTGGATCATCGAGCTAGTAGTGGACGGAGATGGGATACAGAGGACCCGATATTTTATACATTTATTTCATTATACATGGGATATGATTTTAAATTTTAGATATACTTTAATTATATGAAAGGTATACCATTAATAGTTTCCACATGAAAAATATAATTTTTTGATATTATTTATGATTATTAACAATCATGATCTATTATAATGATGGCATAGTCTCCCCAAAGCAAGAAACAATGTCACATTTATAATTTCATTTTGAGGTATTCTTCCTTTTAATTTGGATCATGTTTTTTTCAATGGGTTCCCAATGTGTTTTTAGTGAAAATGGTAAATTTTGGCTTACAAAAATGTGTCACATGTTTGGAACATGATTTGGGGAAACATTCCACCCATGATTAGGAAACCGTGTGAAAAAAGTCTTTCTGGAAAATATAATCAATTAGTTGTCCAGAGGTTTGGGAGACCATGTGGGTTAACCATGAAACATGAACCTCTAAAGAAATTAGGGGTGCACAGTTTCCAATCAATTTAAAAATCCATTAGAGATAACCATGACAATTGTCGAGGTCATTAAAAATTACAAATTTACCATCATGAAATCGTTTATTTTTAACCCTAAACATCTCTCATCCAGACCATTCACGATTTCATGCCATGGGAGCTCCCCCCAAAAATGTATTAAGCTTTTCAACCACAATTATTGGGTGTTTTTTGACACCGATTCATTAAAGAAATATCATGTTCTTGAGGTGGTTAAGTTGTAGTATCACACAAATTTTTGGATGTTTCAAATTGTTTGAGAGGTATTTCCATGATTTTCATTATTGGATGATTTTAGATTACTTAATTGAACATTTATTTATGTTATATGGATTTTTTATGCGGTGAAAAATATGTTTTTGAAATGGTTTGGCAGGAACAAGTGGTGGACATTGGTTTTTGAAAGAAAATCGGTTGCCTTCCCTATGCACAAAATTGTTGTGTTTATTGAAACTATGTTATGACTTGTGTGGATGGGGAGAAATGTGTTTTCAAGGATATTTAATGATTGAAATGTGTTAAATGTAAAATTTCCAAGGTAATTGAGGTTGTTTTTCATATTCGATTCCTTTTTTTTATAAACCATGAATGAGTATTTGAATTGTGAAAATTATTTGAAGGTAGATTTATTGAGGTTTTCATGTGAATATGAATTTGAAAGGGGATTTTCCCATGGAAATGTTTATATTTCATGTGATACTTTCTTATTAAATTTTCAAGTGGGTTTCATAAAATTTTGCGAGTGCTACGAAATATAATTCTAAATTGATTTTGGTTTGTTCGAAATGTAATGTGGTATTGTTTTTGGAAAATAATTATTTCCATGTGGATTTGATCGTTGGATCACTGGGAAAATAAGAAAAATGGTTACTTCCACGTGTGCTTATTATTCTTGTCTTTTATATGTGAAATTGTTGATTTCTGTGACATATAAAGTGGAATTTGGTCACAAATTTAATCTCACTTATAATGGAGGGTAAACTAGAACTAATACACTAGTTAAATATGAAGTGTCATTAGCCAAGATTCATCTAGAATGATTTATGCTAAAACACTAACTAAACATGTCAAATTATCAGATACCACAAGAAACTTGGATACAATTATCTCTAGTGGCTGATTCATGAGAATGTTGGTGTAGCCCTGTAACATTGGATGAGTTCTTATGCAGTTTCTTGTGCATGAGAACAATGTTGGTAGTTTAGTTAGAGGAGATTAATCATGAAGCTATGAGGTTTATATAATTACACATGTAAAAGTTACCCAGTAGGATTTCCCCATGTTTCTCTCTCTTGATGTGATGATTGTGTCATATATTTCATTCTGATGTTTTTCAGTTAGCCTTATGTATATTTTTTTATTACATGAAATATTATTCGAAAAAAGTGTTTTAATTTGAAATGCTTTTCATGAGAATATTTTCTTGAAAATGTAATCCATGAAATGTTATAATTATTATTATGGAAATTTTCAAATTTATTTTTCATCTAATGTTATAGAAAAAACATTTCTATTCGGTGGAATCATACTAGGATTTGTCTCACTTTCTATATACACTTTTGGGTGTATTTATAATTTGTTATGTAAGACAAAGTTAAAGTAATGTTGTATCATGGTTATGGTGGACCTGGTTTCTAGTGTTCCACTTTATGTTGGTGTTGGTGGTGGTGGCTTGATGGTGAATCACTTCATGTTTCATGGAGTTTTTTTGAATAATTTTTTTATTCATATTCCACTATTGTACATTTAGTTTTGAATAAAGTTGTAAACATTGAATATGAAAACAATTGTACCTCATTTGTATTTGGTTAAAGGATATTGTGGAGGATTCTTTTATGGTTTTTTGATTATATAAATAGGATAAATCATTCCCAAAATATATTATTGATACCCAGACTCCAATTTCCATCTTGTGGGAATTGGGAATTCCCTTTGGTCATATAATGGATCAGTTTGGGTGTATAGTAGGATGAAATCCTAAATTAGTTCATGAAAAAATGGTATCAGAGCAGGTCTATCTTTTTTCAGGTCATGTTTTTTGGGAAAGATTCAATATAAACTGAAGATTGAACTTTTGGGGCATGAGGTTCTGGTTGTGAGGGGGGGGGGGGGGGGGTCCCTTACACAACACATTGTTACATTACACAAGTCTCCATGGGATTTTGGAATTTGATTTTACTTATACTCTTATTGAGGCATATAAGTAGCATACTATATATTGAAATGGGGAGTTGGTGGAGTGGTTTGATTTATATTGTTATTTTGATGAATTTGGTTTTTTTTGATTCATGGATGTGTTAGATATTTTTTAAAGATAATGAATGTCTTCAAAAATTATGTAATGTTGATTTTCTTTGCAGTTGTTTCTTGTTGTAGAAATATTCCTCTGTAGAGAATTTCTACGCAGATATAAAAAAATGATGGAGAGATTTTTCATTACCCAATTGATCAGTGGTTGGATGAAAAGGTGTTGTGGTAAATCCCAAATTTAGATAAAATATTTGTCTCTAGTCTTGATCATGTTAGGGAATACAAACAAATTCCATGAAAGGAAAAGGACTAGGAGTTACATTAGAACAATTCTCATTCATTCCAAGGTATACAGTATCCTCAGATAGAAGAGTAGTGGATTGATAGGATTTAGTAGATGATTGATATTATTGACACTACAAAGATGAACAGAGTGAAATTTTGTTAATTAATATTAGATGTTAATAGTAAAAGGTGGTGGGACTCAGTGGTTCAAGCTATAATGCATAAGCAGATGGGTTGGATGGACTTTATAATAGTTTAATGAGTAGTACTATCCAAATATTTTTTCCTTCTCCAGATCCTAGGTGTATATGGAAATTATCCCTGGGGACTATTCCATGATGGATTACACTAATGACTTTCTTAATCTACTTCGGTATACACCCAAGGACATTCCTAATGTGTAGTTGAAATCTAAGATGTTCGATATGGGGTTCAAGAAAAAAAGATGATCTCAAGTTTTATTGTTGAATTTGAAAACTTTTATTTAGGTGGAACATCATTACATGATGTTAGATATATATTTTGGATGCATTTTTAGATTATTTTCATTAATATCAGTAGTGGATACATGTAATTTATGTGTGAAGAAGATAAATCAGGATGAAAAAGAGAAGAATGGATGTAGTAGTTCAAGTTATCCTCCCTATATATCATCATCTGTGGATTTTGATAGTGGTTAAATTATTTTCCATTGCTATGGGAAGTCATGGAAAAAAGGAAAGAATGTTCACTTACTCATATATCTTATCTCCAATTTAAAATTATGGGTTCACTTTCAGAAATTTCTTTGAATAGCGAACCTTTATTAAAATTGGGTATAGTTTATGGCTTCTAATGGAATGAAATCCTTCCCAGTTTGTATATCATTACAACATGGATGGTTAATGAACATGGAATATTCATTTAGGGGAAGTGTTTTAATCTAGTTTTCGTTATTAGGGTGAGGCTGATAGAAGGAAACATCAAGTGGTGGATCAAGTGCTAGTGGAATCAGATATAGGACCTGTGAAAATTCGATGTACCATTATTATAGCATTGCATTTTGTTATTGTTCTATTTGATATTAGTTATTCATTTTAATTTACTTTTTCATTCCTTGGGATGTCTAAATGTTTCCAAATGATCTTACTTCATATGTGATTATGTTGGTAATGTCTCTTGGTAATATGAGGGAACATGGTGTTAGGTCTCCCTCTTGTGCACTCACCATGTCACGTGTTGATTTGGAATGATATTTTCCTATTTTGGATATGTAACTCATTGATGTGATACTTATTATGGATAAGATAGTGATTTTTTAGGTGCACATATATTTTTATTGGGGAAAGGGGGTTTTACGGAAGCTAATATAAGTACCCTAGTTTTTTAAGGTGAATGGGATCTTCGATCAGGTTGTGCAAAACCTCCACATCCGGAATTACAAAATCATGTTTATCGTATCTCATTTCTCCCATTGGAAGATGATCTTACATCTATTGAGGGTGGATTACTTCTTGTGGTGGATGAGTTCCCAGAGGTTTTTTCAAACAATTTATTGTGATTTAATCCGGAGCAGAATGTGGTGGTCTCTATTGATTTTTCATTAGAAAAAAGACTGATATCTCATCCATAATACCATATGGTCCCCACTGAGTTGTGAGAATAAGTAGTATAGTTTAATAATTTGGAATACAATAGGATAATTTTCTTGATCAAGTTAACTTGGTCCTCCCGAATTTTATTTGTGAAAAGGATGATGGATCTCTCTAGTTGTGCAGTGATTAACAGAAGTTGAATAAGAAAATCATTATGAATATGAAATTTTTTCCCTTTATTGATGATATTTTTAATCAGCATAATAGTGTAACGTGGTTATATATGATTTATTTGAGTTGTAGGTATCATCATGTCATATTTACAGTGGTAGATGTTAAGACAACTACCTTTTTATGTTGTAATGAAAAATGTGAGTATTTAGTCATGGATTTCTGGTTGACAAATTCTCTGTTGATCATTATGATGCTTATGAAAAGTGTGTTCCACCAGTACCTTGATTCGTTTGTTATGTTATTTTTGGATGTCATCCTTTTCTATTATGGAACTGAAGAGGATATTGAAAACCAATTTAGGATTGTGATGGGAACCATTTGGTATCATTGTATATATGAATGTTTTTATAGGAGAACCTTATGGATTATGTAGTTGATGTTTTTAAGCCATGTTTTATCAGAGTGAGAGGTTTCAGTGAACCATGATAAAATTAGTGCAGTGATTTCATGGTAATAATTGAGGAATGTTTTTGGTATCAGAATATTTTTAGGCCAGGTAGGGTATTATACGTGGTTAATTTTATATTTATCTCAGCTTTCATCATCCAAGAAAACACTTACCTCAAATGGGGTAAAATTTTAATGGATCCCAGAATGTGAAGTTCCCCTTAGAAAGCTTATGTGATAGTTTACCACGAACTTAGTTTTGATCTTTTCAGAATCATGGAATATATACATGGTCTAGTGTAATGCCTCATGTATGGATGTTGGTTATGTGCAGGTTCATGATTACCTTGTGGTGGCCTATACTTCTCACTAACACCAACCCCATGATATGAATTACCCTACCTGTGACCTTGAGTTAGAAATAGTGATACATGTGATAAAGTCATGGAAACATTATATTTTTAGGGATATGTCTGTATTTTATTTAGATGAAAATTGTTTAACCTAACTTTTACCCCAGAAATATTTTAATTTGAGGATGTACCCTAAGGGATTTAATTTTGATATACACTATACCATAGAAAAAGGTATTTTTGTAGTGGATTCATTGAGAAGAAATGTGGAAGTGTGGTCATTTAAAGAGTCTAGTGATGAGTAATCATTAATGTGTAAATATTATCATATTTATTTAATTCTATGGATCACATTGGATGTATGTTTTTCTGTAGTTATTAGTGGACACCTCCCCTTCTGAAATTGATTCATCGAGAGAATCCTAGTGAATATGTGTTCCTATTTTCTATGTAGTTCATAAATGGTTGGGAGATGATCTCTAATTGGATTTTTCAAATGAGAGATTTTAAGCTTCAGGGGTCTATTTTTGGTGCCATTATCTATGTGGAAGGTGGTGATTCATTATAGACATAAATCCTAGTGGGCCGTTCACTTTAGTGCTACCATTATCTTCTATGATTTGTTTCAGTAGTTCTATTCACCCTTCAAGAGGTTGTACATATATGACCTTATATTAAGTTGATATACATATCATTTAGATAAATAAAAGTTCCAAGGGCCCTCTAGATTTCTTCATCCTCTACCAATTCCTACCATGAAATGAGATGATATAGATTTGGATTTTATTGTTTTCATACGTCATACATCCTGAGAGTGGAATTCCATTTGGGTAGTAATTTTATACATAACCAAATATGTTGTTTTTAATTCAAATTAGGTATTCAGTCATAGTGTATTTGATGGTTTTCGGTTTCAGTAGGATTCAAGACATGGAATGGGTTACACTTTGATGGGTTTAATTATGAGGGTTTTAATTCCTCGTTCAATCCCTCGCATAATGTTTTCCTTTTTTTACCTTCCAAAGAAACTCCAAATAGTTCCCACATCCATAAATGAGTATAGAATTTCTTTTAAATTGAAGGTTTACATTTGTGGTTCTCACCCCAAGATTCATAGGAATGAAAATTGGTCAAGAGTATGATATGTCAGGTTTATCTATCTATAGGGTGTATTGCTGCCTACTCTAGGGCTCTCTTATAGATTAATGATATATTCATGAAATAGTACCCATACCTCGATACTAGACTGGTTACCCCAGGTCTAATTACATGAATAACAACATGGGTCAATAAGAACATTTATAATCATATCATAGGTTCTGTATATATATATATATCTTATTTATCAATGATTATTTGGAATATTTCCATGTTCAAGTACTAAAGAGATTATTCCTATCTAGGGTGGAGGTTAGTTAATTGAATTTGAGATTAAAACATTTTGAGGAGTCATTCATATCTTGTGAGAATAAGAATCAAAACCAAAAGTTTTTTTATATTTTATGGTCATGAGACTGGACCCATCCCTATATTTTAAATTCATTGGGTAATTATTTGAATTGAATGCTCAGACCTGGATGAGGTGTCCTACTTATTTTATTCAAAAATAATAAGTGTCTAAATTGTTCTTATGATAGGAAGATACCCTGTGAGAGATATGATAATAGAATCCCCAGGCATGGCTTATGCAATGAGACTGCCCTGTATTGATTTTTAAGGAATATGGCCCAATGAACAGAGAGGAGATACAATCATTATTATGTCATGTTGATGAGAAAATACTAGGGGAATTCTGAATATTATTTTGATACAATAGTCTATGGTATCTAAGCCCTTGTTATCAATGATTCGTTTGAGAAACAAGAGAGAGTGGTAGATTTTATACCTTGCATGTAATCATATATATAAATGGAATAAACATTATAGTTTCCCTTTGAGGACATGATTACCAATATATTATAGGATATGGTATAGGTCATAGGACTTCGAAAGGATTCCAATGTATCCTAATTTTGGATCAAATAATAGTCATCATATTTAATTTAATCTTCTAACCCACTGATCATTTTGAGGTGATAATGGGCATAGTCCGAAATGATAATTAAAATGATTCCGATTTATATTCCCACTTCTTATCTGTTGATGTACAAGGAAGAGTGATGGACCTAGAGAGAGTTTATTTCCCTATATTTGTAATACTTGAGGCATGAAGGGACCTACCACATGGTGGATTATCATTAGTGATCGGGCCTTAGGAAGGAATCCTACAAATCATGAATATTTTTCGAATCAATGTTCTTGTAGAACATTTTCCCATCACCCACCGATGGTCTAAGTTAGATGATTCCACTTGGAGAAATTATTATTATCTCTGAGGTTTTAATAATTATAGGTGTTTATTCCAGGATGGATTCCCTTTTTATTGGGTCTTACACACTGAGGTTTTCTTATTATTGGGGACTTATTATATAATGTCTGTGAATGGAGCTAACACAATGAGGCTTACCATTGACACACATATTCTCTATCTTCTAAAAGTTCAATGATAGATATAGATTACTATGAATAGTCTGTCTGAGAGCATGACAATGATAGGATCAGATGAGTTTATAATCCTAGTTCATTAAGAATATATGCATTATAAAAGGGGTATATAGCCTATGATTAATGGCCAGAGTCCAAATGGCATGAGTCCAAGGGGGTCATCCAGATTAGGTGGACATGTTCCAGGGGATCCTTCTAACATGTATTGATTATCAACTAGAAAAAACTTTAATGTCTTAGATATATGTTGGGGGAACCAATTGGATATGGAATACACAACAGATGGTGTCTTCCTGATCAATTAACATTCCTTGGATGCCTTCGCAAGGGAAAAGTGATCATGTACAAGATTAATTTCCAAACTAAAGAAGAATTATCTTGGGTATTGTTCATGATCAATTGGCTTGTCTAAAATATCTTCTCCTGAGTAAAGTAGACTGGTCAATGGGTTTTGAATAATTAATGATGAATTGTCTAGGGCAATGCACATGATGAATGTATACATGACAATATACTATCGAATGATCATCCTCAATCATCTTTAGACTATCGACTGAATATGATTTCACAACAATGAAATATCATGATATCATCCTTACTAATGAAGATTTTTTCTTGTGACAAAACATACATGATAATAGGATGTCAATTAATAAACATGGATTTCATTAGACTATCACCTGAAAATTACACCATGTCAATGGGAAATCACATGATCATCCTGATGTTTCAAGGGATCCTTCACATGATCAAATTGTGTTGTCTTGGACAACATCACATGACTATGGTGGAAAACTCTAAGGTGATTTTTATGATAACAAATGGATTTTCCTAGTCTTGTAATGTGATAATGAAAATAGGCCAATGGTCTATTTCCTAATCAACTTTGAGTTTTCCAAGGCTTATATTATGACTAGGATAACTTGTACATGGTTTCCCAAGGTCATTGTGTGACCACTGAAGGGTCTAGTGATCAAATATCAATAAACTATCCAGATGGAATGGTCTCATGGACATGTTCAGGTTCATTCTCCCATCTATGTGTGGATGTGAATTCCTAAAGGGATCATGCATCAAGTTTATATGGTCACAAATATTCACCTAGGATGAGGGGAACATCTCCAAAGAAGGGATATATCATGAGTTCCCTTATGGTTCAAGGCCATGTACATGCTGGTAATGTACACATGATGAAGTCATATAAAACTCCATCCTTCTCGCAATTACCATTATTCTAAATATTTCTTTCAAGTGGTGTTGTTTATTGATTTCTTTACAAGAAAAGGATATCTACAGGGATAGTACATGTTGAGAAAGCCACATCCAAGGGCTCCTGTAGAAATCACGAGACACAGATAATTCTTTTACTAGAAAAAAAGTAATCATTTGGGGATATCTATCTAGATTTCCTATTGCCAAGGGTCTCATATGACATGATTTTGGGTTCGAGTGAGTGGCTTCTGGTCATGTAGTTACTTTGTTTATATGGTTCACAAGTCTTCAACCAAGGGTCTCATGATGGTATATAACATCACACTAAGGACCTACAAGGGATTTTGGTAGATTAAAACCACCATTTACTTTGTTTAATACATGTACTGTGATAAAAACCGGGTCATGTCATTTAAAGATCCTCTAAATAGGTCTTTTGATGGTGTTTGGTTCCATACTAAGGATGCATTTGTGAGACAGAGGGTTAAGAGTTCAACTATTTTACTCAGGCGAACACTACTATGAAGATATATGGTGGATTTCCACATGAATACCCCATGAGGATGAGAAAAGAGACACTTCAAGACCAAGGGTTCAGAACACCATGAGGATCATTTTCAGTGATTCTTATGCCCATTATAGTTAAAATTCCATGAGAAATGTTCTTAGTTTTGAATCACAACTTCACAAGGTGTTCTCATGAGATTATCCTATCATGATATTGTGTGATATTTGAAGATACCGTGATGATTCACTACCATGACATCTCAATGAAAATTCTCATTGGAGGGGACCCTGATTTATCTATATAAGATATCTCATGGCGGTGATGAGAGACCCTATTTTTTCCATAGATATATACTTCTATGCTTATCCCTATCCTCACCATTTGGGTTTATGATTTTTTATAAAGGGATCATGGTATTTATTTTTCATGGGAGGATGTGTACAATGTAACCTTTCATAGGTAGGGCTCCACATGTATTTCTTGTGGTAGTGGAAACATTCACATGATTTTCATTCACGACATCACAAAATCAAATAAATCTATGATAATTTCTGAAGGTGGATGGTCCTAGAATCATAAATTTCATATGAAATATTCAATGATTGTATTCACTTAAGTATCCTGATCAATGTATGATCTTGTGACAACTTTTAGTGATGATGGGAGATCCCATGACAGGATACTAGAGTTCACGATTGGTTCTCATAGTGGCTCATTTTGTTCTTCTAATACTCAATTGAATAACAAATTAATATTGGTGTGGGTAGTGATGTTGTTCACTAAGAAATCAAGAAATAAGCATCTTAGAGTTCCCATGTTGAACCATTGGTGTGGGATGTTGATAAAGGAGGTCTTGTGTTATGAGTTATTGGTTGAGTATTAATTTTCATTATGCAAGATGATTTTTTGATAAATCATTGCATCGTATTGAAGTGGATGGCTGTGATAAGTTGGATGTGCGATCAGACAATGCAAATCATTGGGAGGCACGATTATATGGACTATATTTTATTACCATAAAAATAGTATATCCCATATTGAAATCCCAAATTGACTTTCCATCGGTATTTTAATTCTATGATTTGGCTTCCACATCATCGAGTTGATAATGGGGTTGACCCCTGTACCACACACATCTCCTCCACCTTGACTTCGTTCCACCAAGCTTTTGAATCAGGCTATGTGAACCTATGCGATCACTTAACAAGAGCCCTATACACATGATTTCTTGAATACTATGGGATCTATGATCCCTATTCTAGTTCGTTAGCTGGCTTAGGCTTACTCCCACTAGTTTTGGTTGACCGCTAGTCCATCATGGGCCTATGGTCGAGTTATCTTGGCCGACTAATGGATGCCTTAATCTTTTCTGAAGTAATTAGTCACCACTAAAAAAATTCTATTTTGAGTTTCCTAAGGTGTATCTATTTTATATACACAATACCAGGACCATTCATTAGTTCCTTTTAAGCTACATTTTAATTGTCACATATTGTTTCAAGAAATTAAAATATTTAACCCAAAAGTGTATGATTCAGAATTATGGGTTCCAAGAAAATACCCCCATTAGAATGAGATTCATCAGAATAAGAAGAACTTAATAATATAGAAAAACTATATCATATTTCTTCATTTAAAAATATATAATGATCCATGACACTAAACTTTTTCATAGGATCTATCTTGTGTACCTCCCTGAGGAACTTGAGGCACTACCCACGGGAGACATCTAATAATGAGTTCTTGGCTAAATACTATAAAGGAGGTGGCTTTGTTCTATGGAATGGATTCTAGGAAATTGTAATTTATATAAATTCTATAATGGAATATGTATTGGGTTGAATGGAATTAGTGGCCAGACCCAATGTAATCTACTCGGATATACCTATGTATCCAATATGAGTTGGAATCGATCCATGAATAGTTCTGAAATATACCACTCTGCAAATCAAAATCATTCATAAAAGACATAGGATCCTAGATAATTTACTCTATGATTAATGAACTTATATAGATCTAGCTCATATATAGGAGGGGAAATATCCACAATTTTATGATAAATCCTAGTTAATGATCCATTTTTTCGTTTATACTTTTATCAGAATATTCATGATTCCATTAAATTATGTGTAATACCAAATAGATCCAATCTATTATATTTGAGTGCTTGACTTTCATGATGTTACTCTTTGTGAAATGGTAATGAATTCTCCCAGATCTAAAATTATTCATTGATGCACCTTCACCAAAAGTCATGATATCATCTGATTTACAAGTGTATTTTAGACATGGTCTCATTTCTGATGGTAAAATTCTCTAACAAAAACATAATTTGGAAGATATATAATGCATATATTTACTTTTGTTAAATCCATATAGTGGTCCCCCCAATCTTTATACTGTTTTATTTATCATTCCAAATTTTTTACAAACTGTTATATAGAGGAAGACTTAGAGTGAATACGATTTTATTTTACTCAGGCAACATTATTATAGATTTTTGAACTGACAAGTAATTATGACATGTAATTTTATAAATGTTCAATATTACATTGATCACATAGGATGCATGTCCGATGTGTAGAGACCAGAATATTTTCCAAGATTCCCTTTAATGGGTTTTTAACACAGTGATCATAATGTATAATTTAGATGGATTTTTCAGGTCATTCAAACTAGTCCATCATTTTGTTATATTTATGGGTATTCTAGATAAGACATTTCATATAATGCAGATTAAGGTATTCCAGCTAGAACCTTTATTATGATGTAGTTTATAGTATTCTATCTCATACATTGGATATGATATATAGTTTAAATTCATACTACTATGACTATATAAAATAAGGGGATGGAAGACAAGGAAAGACCCAAAACACTATGGGATGATGAGTTACCCTATAGTGTTTCGTGGGCTCAGAAGGATTGGAGTTACTTTCATGTAAAAAGGTTATACCTTTATTTTATGGGTTAAATCCTCTATGAATCTGTATCATGACCAAGAAAATTATATCTCAACTCTTTTCTATGGTCTATAAGAGATTTATTGGTGTAACATGGTGGAAGGGAAAAAATATTTGGTTAGCTAGGGCCATATGGATAGTTGAAATATGGCTGATTTAATTCACAACCAAAAAGTGTGTGTCGATGAATATAGAATGGGGTAGACAACCTAGTAATTTCCCATGACACACTGAGATTCCAGGTTCATCCATGATGTCACCATGTATCACTTGTAACACACCAAGCTTCCACGGTACACTTCCCTTTGTATAATACAGTAGCATGTGTTGTACACAACTTCGAGTTCTAACACACACCACAATCAATCAAACTAGATGTTAAGAATAGTAATACCATGTTTTTAAAATTTTATAAATTTTATCTTTCAAAATGAACTTCATTTTTGGATTTAGAATATTTAAATTATCAAAGGGTGATTTTTTTGGTATTTTTTTGAAAAATGTCAATTATTGATGAATGGTGAAAAAACACAGAGTTATAGTTTATAACCGTGTTTTTATTTAAATAATTATTTATTTTATTTAAATTTATTTTAGGTAAAAATATATACATATTACTTATTTAAGTTCAATTTAATTCATTGGAGTTAGTTTAGAAAAATTTTAGATATCTAAAAATTTTATTGAACTTTTCACCGTCTTTTACCCACCTCTTAAGAGAATTCGGAAATTCACATAAAACTTAATTTTACCACTTCTTTGAGTGGAATTTTAAAAATCTAAGAGACACAATTAATTTCATGGAGTAAAATGTGGTTTAATAAGATTAAAATAATTTTTGGTGAATAGTAATTTTTTTCTTTTATTTACCACGATTAAATGTAAATTGGGTAATTAAGGGTAAAAATGATATTAATATTACTCTAACACATGTCCTAATTCTACTTGAAAAGTGTATCTCGACCAAAAACAACCTTTGGAATAAAATATTATCATTTATGTCCACTTGGATTAGATTATGACATTTATTATTATTTAATTCAAAGAAGAGTTAAAGGAGTTAAAATCGAAGTATAATAAATAAAACATTTTTAATATAAGGATATATATAAGATAAATTAGATTATCAATATTAATTATAAAGCTAAAAATATTTCCTAAAAATTATATTTTATTTATAATTTTTATAAAATAAATAGTTTAATTTATTTATGACATAATGGTGTTGCAATAATTACCAAATTAAAGAAATATTAAAATAATTGATATTATAAATGTCAAAATAAATGTAATTTGAGACATTTTATGAATTCCACCAATTTTATTGGTTAATATGACATATTAGGATTGGTTATATAAATTGTCTTCGACGTAATAATGCTGTTATGAAATTATCAAAAACAAAATACCCAATAGTGTAAAAATTGACATAAAAGAGTTTTTAAAACAAATATTATATTATTAAATGATATTATATTCCTAAAAATCTTAGGATTGAGAAAAAAATTATATCAGGATATTTGAATCATTAATGGACCACTTGGGGGTATCATGGATGTATATTTTATGTTTATTAACCATAAAATATAAATGTACAAAGAGACATGGTAAATGTCAAACTATTTAACTAAGAGATAAATATAAATGATAAGGTTAATATAGTGACCCAAACCTGTCTAAAATATATTGGTTGAAAGGATTTAGACCCATACCCACCTTAACATTTAAATAATCCACTTTGGATCTATTAGAAACAGAATATGAATTTATTAAAAAAATAATATTTCTAGCTTTTCCAAAGGTGCCCCTCACCCCTCTTATAAAAGTGCACTACCCCTTCTATCATATTCGAACTTAAATGCCATTTGGCATGGACAACCCCTGCCCAAATATTCTCTCAACATTCCTCAATTATACCTAGAGGCCTTAGATTGATCATAAATCCAACCTATGGAGCCCTTTTGATAAATTCTAAAGGATGAACCCGAAGAAGAAGTAATGATTTCACCCCCCATCATTCAAGATCCTTTCTACTTCAACTTCTTCATTCCATGTTATTTCCATTCTAAAATAATAACTCCTATATCATCTATATATTGTGATGTTATTATAAATATGGAAAAACCAAATTCATTATTCCATCCATCCCTTGAATGACATGTCACCATACGTGCGTACGTATGGCCTACCGTCTCCACGTCGTGGTGTAATTGTTATTCAATATATTATTATTTAGATAGTTATAATAATGATTCATATTCATGTAAATAATTAATATAACATGATAATGATTCTGTATATATGATATACCATCCAATTATATATTATTTTAAAATCAAAATAATGATATTTTCGCTCGTGAGTACGTAGGGACTACCGTCTCCACATTTTGATGAGATACATTCCCCAACGTATCCATTAAAGTATAATTCTCATTTGATGATTAAAAATAATGTTTAAGGACTTGATATCATTATGTATATGAATATGATACAACTTATCCATAACAAACACGACTTATGTAACAAAACATATAAAATAAAATGAGTAAGTTAACACCCGAAATGACGATAATACTAAGATATTATTAACAAAGAAATGTTAAAAAGATCATATATGATATCATATTAATGTATATGGTTCTTGTATAATTTAATAATGATTATTTCACCATAATAGAGGAGGATAACCTACCCTCAACCAAGGAAATGTACAAGGTAATGGGTTTTCATCTCACTTCTTATCCCCATGAGATTCATGTCATATTATCACTATTACCTTTTGTGTGGTGCATGTAAAACCCATAATTGTATTTTCTGTATAATAAAATTTAATTTATATTTATTTACATATTCATTGAATGATTCCACATTCATGGGGTGTATGTTTCGTATGTTACCAAATTGGTAATGGTTTATTTCAAAATCTCTTCATTATCTGAGTTTGTTTATACGTAATTATCTACTGGGACCTATTTATCATCCACATCCATGTTACATAAAAAAGTATTTCAAATCATGCTTACTATTTTACAGAAAAAGGGTCAAAGTCAATTATACCCTTGTTGACTTTTTATAAGAAGGTTATAATGGAATCTTTCTGTCGTTTTCCAAACTAGGTCTTTTTTATCATTTTCGACAGAATTAAGGTAAGAATGTATTTTTTGACGTATACAGTGGGTACAACTATTTTCCGCTATTATAAATTCTTTGAAGCTTCCCTTACAAGCTTATAAGAATATTTTCAAATTAAAATTTTCCTTTTATAATTATGTGACTTTTAATTTATTTAAAAAAAAGAGATATTTCTCTCAAATAGTTTTGATTTCATCTATGTCAACATCCTTTGATTGATTTTAAGATTATTTGAAGTTGATTATTTATGATACAAAAATTTCATATTGTATTGAAGGTTTTGTGATATGTTTGACTATGGATGTGTTAATTTTATACCATTCATGGTTTGTGGAGAAATAATTGACATTTCGTATGCGAGTTTTAATATTAATGTTTATGTTATGTTTAAACTTGTTCATATGAGGAATGCATTGGACTTAATAAGTGACTGGTGGAGCCCGCTATAGCTCCTCTATGCATCGGTAGGTCTCATGAGACAAACTAGTGTCTTGTAATAAGGCCTTGAAAAAATCTTATTTGAAGTCTTGATACGATTCCTTGACTATGTGGTTATGATATTCGGGCATTATGCATTCCATCATTATGAAAGTGGTTATTGATATTGCATGTGATTATTCGACTATTAGAATATCCATGTGAATAATTAAATGGAACTATTTCATTTTATATTTTCCATATTATGTTTATGTTCATGTTTAAATGGCTTTTGTTTTAGTTATACATTGCCTTAAATTTTTATGTTTATTTATGAATGTTTTCGCTATATTGTTATCCTTACTAATAATTTGAGCTCATCCCTTTCAATGTTTTATTTTTTCATAGGATGTGAAGAATTATTTTATGAATGAAATTCAGGGATAGTATAAGGGGATATGAGTGTGGATACAATATGTTGTTGTAGTTTATTTTACTTTATGATGTAATGTAAGACTTATGAATATATCTAGTGTTTCCAAGTCTACTAAACTAATCAGTCTTTAGATATTTGATATTTTGTTATCATTCCAATGTTATGTAATAATGAATTGACTCTGGGTAACTAGGGTCAGGGCATTAAGGTTGGTATCAGAGAAAGTTTAGTACAAACCTTGGAAACTAGATTTAGATAAACTCTGATTAGAGCACATAGACACAAGATGGGCTTTGAGGATTTGTATATAATAACTTCCTAGAATATTGGTATTGTAGAGATTCAGTGATTTTTCCGAGAAATACATACTTGTCTGGATATGAGAAGGTAGAGGTGGCTTTGGCACAGATGTACCTAGGGGTAAAACCCAAAAACACCGCTTTCAGCTAGACTCGAATGGGAACTTGTTCATGACAACGAGCCTTGCTTCACTCTCGGTTACAACACTCCCGGGGGATATTCTTAAGATAATTATCATTTTTTTTCAAACCATTATGAAGGGATTATGAGTATATACTTCCTCAAAGAAAACATTTTTATGATTATAGATTATATCCATAAACTATTCAATTTTTCTGATGTGTTTTACAAGTTTGGATTTATGTATTGTGATTCATAAACTAATCTAGTGTTTGACATTTTTTAGAAATGGCACCTAGTGAAAGAAATGGAAATCATATACATGGATCACCCTGGAATGATAGATAAGGGAATCACCATGGATGGTGAAAAGGATCATATATACATGGATCTAGTATTGTCTTGAATAAGATGAATGTTGAAAAGGATCCAATAAACATGGATCTAGTAATGTAGGATATGGGAATCACCATGGAAGGAGAAACATCAATGATTTTTCAAATTGTTGCCAAACTATCTTTACTAGAAAGGATAATGAGTTCTATTACCAATGATGAAGATTTTCAAAAGAAGATTAAAGATGTGAATGATGGGAGATTGAATGACATTATGTATGAAGATGGAATTTTGAAATTTGGGAAGAGACTTTGTGTTCCTGATACACCTGATCTAAAAAGAGAATTGTTGGATGATGCTTACAGTTCCAATTTCTCTATACAGTCTGGTAGAAAAAAATTTTATAGATATTTGAAAGAGCATTTTTGGTGGGACATCATGAAGAGAGAGATTGCTGATTTTGTGTCAAGATGTATGGTTTTTTAACAAGTGAAAGCTGGAAGGCAACAGCCTGGTAGAGTATTGCATCCTCTTCCCATACCTGAGTGGAAAAGGTATAATATCACGGTGGACATTATCATGGGACTACCAAAGACTCTTAGAAGGAATGATGAAATATGGGTCATTGTTGATCATCTTACCAAGTCAGCATATTTTCTTTCTATAAGGGAAGATTTACCACTTGAACATATACAAAGACTATATATTAACGATGTTTTGAGTATTCATGGAGTACCCTGATCAATTGTTTCAGATCGTGATCCCCATTTTACACCAATATTTTGGAAAAATCATCAGAAATCCCTGGATACTGAACATTTTTTGAGCACTGCCTACCACCATCAAACAGATGGACAATACAAACAGACTATTCAAACCTTATAAGACATGTTGAGATCATGCTCACATGAATTTCAGGGTATGTGGGATCAATATTTACCATGAGTAGATTTTTCCTATAATAATAGCTTCCATTCGAGTATTCAGATGTCACCATATGAAGCGTTATATGGAAAGAGTTATCGCACACCGACCTGTTGGGATGACGTTGGTGAAAGAAAGTATGTAGGTCTAGAACTGGTGGAGGAAACGATGAGAAAGGTGAAGTTAATCCAAAACCACCTCAAAGCAGCTCAAAGTAGGCAGAAGAACTATGTTGACAACCGAAGGAAGGATTTGGAATCTAATGTAGGCTATCATGTTTTCGTGAAGGTATCTCTATGGAAGGGAGTTTTAGGTTTCGGTTAGAAGGGTAAATTGAGTCCCAGGTACATCGGACACTTCAAAATTCTAGAACAAATTGGGGCTGTAGCTTACAGTTTGGCAATGCCGCCAAGTCTCTCCAAAGTTCATGATGTGTTTCACATATCACTGTTGAGAAAATACATGCATAACCCAACACATTACCTCACTTATGAGGAATTAGAGCTGGAACTCGATATGTCTTATTGCGAAGAGCCCGTCAGGATTCTTGATACAAGAGAACATGTGTTGAGAGACCGGACGACTCATCTGGTGAATGTTCTATGGTGAAACCATAAGATGGAAGAGGCAACATGGGAACCTAGGGAACTTATGATGAAGAACCACCCGAGTCTTTTCATGTGGTATTATTATAGAAATTTTGAGGATGAATTTATTTGAAGGAGGGGAGAATGTAACACCTCATGCTTCCACGGTATGCATCCCATTGAATAATATAGTAGCGTGTGTTGTACGTAACTTCGAATTATAACACACACCACAATCAATCATACTAGCCGTTATGAATAGTAATACACAATTTCTGAAATATTATAAATTTTTTAATTCAATATTAACTTCATTTTTGGATTCGGAATATCGAAATTAGCCTAGGGTGAATTTTTGGTATTTTTCTAAAAACATTCAATTTTTGATGAATAGTGAAAAAACACTGAGTTATAGTTTAAAACTAAATTTTTATTTATATTTATATTAGGTGAAAATAGATACATAATAACTATATATTTTCAATGTAATTCATTGGTGTTAGTTTAGAATAATTTTAGATATATAAAAAGTTATTGAACTTTTCACCATCTTTTACCCACCTCTTAAGAGAATTTAGAAATTCACATAAAAGTTAATTTTACCGCTTTTGTGAGTGGAATTTCGAAAATCCGAGAGACCCGGTTCATATCAAGGAGTAAAATGTGTTTCTATAAAATAAAACTAATTTTTTCTGAATAGTAAATTTTTACTTTTATTTACCACAGTTAAAAGTAAAAAGGGTAATTAAGGCTAAAAATAATAAAATTATTACCCTAACACATGTCCTAATTCTATTGGACAAGTGTATATCGACCAAAAAAACCTTAGGAATAACATATTATCATTTAGGTCCAATTGGATTAGATTAGTACATTTATTATTATTTAATTCAATGAAGAGTTAAAAGAGTTAAAATCAAGGTTTAATAACTAAAACATTTTTAATATTGGATTATAGATAAGATAAATTAGATTATAAATATTAATTAGAAAAAAAAATATTTCCTACAAAAATATTTTTTATTTATAATTTTTATACAATAAATAATTTAATTTATTTATGACATAATGGTGATGCAATAATTACCTAATTAATGAAATATTAAAATTATTGATATTATAAATGTCAAAATAAATGTAATTTGAGACTTTTTATGAATTACACTAATATCTCGTTTAATATTACATATTAGGATTGGTTATATATATATATTTCCAAGTAATAATACTGTTATGAAATTATCAAAAACAAAATTCCCAATAGTGTAAAAATTGACATAAAAGAGTTTTTAAAACAAATATTATATTATTAATTGATAATATATTCCTAAAAATATATGGATTGGCCAAAGGAATTATATCATGATAGGTGTATAATTAATGGACCAATTGTGGGGTCTCTTGGAGGTATATATTATTTTTATTAACCATGTAATATAATAATCCAAAGAGACAAGGTAAATGTGAAACTATTTAACTAAGAGTTAAATATAAATGATAAGGTTAATATAGTGACCCAAAACTGTCTAAAATCTACTAGTTGAAACTATTTTTACCCATACCCACCTTAACCTTTAAATAATCCACTTTTTATCCATTATAAACCGAATATTAATTTATTATAAAATAATATTTCTATGTTTTCCAAAGGTTCCCCTCACCCCTATTATAAAAGGGAACTACCCCTTTTCTCAAATTCACACCATAAAAGAATTTTGGCTCAGCCTAACCCTACCCAATATTCTATCAACTTACCTAAATTCATCCTAGAGGCCTTAGTTTGATCATAAAACCAACATTAGGATCCCTCTTTATCAAATCAAATGGAAGAACACAAAGAAGAGATAATGATTTCACCACCCTCATTCAAGTTCCTTTCTTCTTCAACTTCTTCTTTCCTTGTTATTTCCATTATAAAATAATAACACCAGTGTATTATATATAATGTGATGTTATTATAAATATTTAAAATTCAAATTAATTATTCTATCCATCCCTTGAATGACATGTCACCATACGTGCGTACGTACGGCCTACCGTTTCCTCGTCGTGGTGTAATTGTTATTCAATATATTATTATTTAGATGAGTATAATAATGATTTATAATTCATGTAAATAATAAATATAACATGATAATGATTCTTTAACTATGATATACCATCCAATTATATATTATTTTAATATCAAAAGAATGATATTGTCGCTCGTGCGTACGTACGAACAACCATCTCCACGAACGTGATGAGATTCATTCTCCACCGTATCCATTCAAGTATAATTTTAATTTGATGATTGAAAATAATGTATAAGGACTTGATATAATTCTGGATATGAAGATGATACAACCTATCCATAACAATCACAACTTATGTAACAAAACATATAAAAGAAAACGAGTAAGTAAACACCTGAAATGACGATAATACTATGATATTATTAACAAAGAAATGTTAAAAACATCATATGTGAGATCATATTAATGTATATGATTCTAGAATGTTTTAATGAAAATTATTTCACCATTATAAATGAGTTTAACCTACCCTCAATGAATGAGAAGTACAAGGTAAGGGGTTTTCATCTCACTTCTTATCCCCCTGAGATTCATGCCATATTGCCACTATTACCTTTTGTGTGGTTTATGTACTAAACATAATTGTATTCTTTTTATAATACAATTTAATTAATGTGTATTTACATATTAATTTTATGATACCACATTCATGGATTTTTTGTTTCGTAAGTTACCAAATTGGAAAGGGTTTATTTCACAATCTCTTCATTATCTGAGGTTGTTTATAGGTAATTATCTACTGGGACCTCTTTATTATCCCCATTCATGTTTCATGAAAATGTATTTCAAATCATTCTTTCTATTTTTAGACTATTTGTTAAAGTCATTTAAACCCTTTCTGAATTTTTATAAGATGTTTGTAAAGGAATCATTCTATCATTTTCTAGACAAGGTCCTTTTAACCTTTTCGATAGAATTAAGGTAAGAATGTCTTTTTTAACTTATACGGCTGGTGCAGCTATTTTCCACCATTATAAATTCGACGAAGCTTCGCTTACAAGCTTATAATAATATTTTCAAAGTAAATTTTTCCTTTTATAATTATGTTACTTATAAATTATTTAAAAAAATATATATTTCTCTCAAATAGTTTTGATTTCATCAATGTCAACATCCTTTGATGGATTTTAAGCTTTTTTGACATTGATTTTTTATGATACAAAACATCCATATTTTATTGATGGTTCTATGATATGTTTGACTGTGGATGTGTTAAATTTTTACCATGATGTATTGACATTTCATATGCTAGTTTTAATATGAATATTTATTTTATGTTTAAACATGTTCATATGAGGAATGCATTGGACTTAATAAGTGATGGGTGGAGCCCGGTATAGCTACTCGATGCATCGGTAGGTCTCATGAGACAAACTAGTGTCTTGGCACAAGGTCTTGACAAAATATTATTTTTAGTCATGGAACGAGGCCTTGACTATGTGGTTATGATAGTATGACATTATGCATTCCATCATTATGAAAGTGGTTATTGATATTGCATGTGATTATTCGACAAGTAGAATATCAATGTGAATAAGTAAATGGTATTATTTCATTTTTTCTTTTACATATTATGCTGAAGTTCATGTTTAAAAGGATTTTTTTAGTTATACATTTCTTTAATTGTTTATGTTTATTTATGAAAGTTTCTGCTATATTTTTATCCTTACTGATCATCTGAGCTCACCCCTTTAAATGATTTGTTTTTTCACAGGATGTGAAAAGTATTTTATGAATGACTTGCAGGGATAGTATATGGGGATATGAGTGTGGAGACAATATTTTGTAGGAGTTTTTTTACTTTAAGATTTAATGTAAGACTTATGAATATATCTAGTGTTTCCAGGACTACTAAACTAATCGGTCTTTCGAGACTTGATCTTCTGTGATCATGACATTGTGATGTAATACTGCACCGACTCTGGGTAATTAGGATCGGTGCATTACATCAAAATTATTTTAAATCCCATTATACTATGCCAGCATATCTCAAGTTGGTGGGTCCTAGACCTAATACATCAATAGCATGGCTGAACCAAGAGATAATTGTTTCTTATAAAAGGGTCATTAAAGATCCATGATTTCTCAAACATTCAGATGCTAATGTCGGTTATGGGGGAAGGATATCCAGGAAGGGTTATGGTACCCTAGGAAAATTTATCTGGTGATTATGAAGCTCAATCCATATGTCATGTGGTCTCCAATCACGAGGTGTGGGACATAAAAATTTAATGAATGAACTGTTGAAATTCATACTTGGAAAATGTTACAAAACAATTTGATGTAACCTTTAGGATGTTTTATCATCAAGAATAGTTTGGTAAAAAGACTATAAATCATAATATATAATGCCCAAGTCCTGAGGAGGGTATTTTATAATCACATCGAGTATATCATAAAATATTATTAGGTTCCATGTTCCTCTGTGATGTCATCAGGCTCCCAAGATTCAATAACCCCTTTATATATGACCAATATGTCTCTGATTGGTGGGTATAAGCCCTTCTACATAAATAACATTTCCAAGAAGAGAGATATATTATTATTTTCATAGGATACAAATGGTTTTTGATGACCCAAGATGTATTAAATTATCATGTGTGATTTCTGGAAAATGAATGATTCTACAAGGGTTTGAGCATGCTAACAAATTTACCACTGCCTAGAGAACATATTGTGACAGTGAGGATATGTGACAAATAATTACCTTTAATTTTTCCTAGAATAGGGGTCCCATCAATCATAGTATGGTTTTACTAGGGCTTTGTATTTGACCCAATGATCATTATTCCTTTCATTTATGCCATAATTTTTTCATTAACAATGTAGATAATGAGTTTTACAAGATAAGACTTCACCTTTTTTAGAGATTCCATTTACAAGATTTCAACCTAACAAGATTTATGTCTTTTTCACAAGCACATTATGGTATTTCAATATGGACCTTTATAGGAAAGTGTTTTTATTCATCAAACATTTACCAATGTTTGGGATGTATATGGTCATTAAACATATGGACATGATGTGGGAGATGTTACACACGAAACTAATTAGGATGCCCAATATCAATAGTGCTCCAACTTATTTTTTAGTGTGTTATGAAATTGATGTAAATCACAGATTGAGTTTCTCATTTCATGAGTATTGATATTCAAAAATCATTCTAGGGGTAACCTAAAACAATCTCAGGTGCTATGTTATGTCATAGTGATGTCAAGATTACAAGAATTATATGGTTATATATAATAAGCTATGATGTCTCTAGATGGTGGGTCTCTAGACCTTATGCATTAGTAGATTGTCCAAAAAGATAGAACATTTTTTCTCTTTCAAGGGTAATTAATGGTTTTTGTTAAGTGAGGTTCTCAAGACATGAAGTGTAGTTTATGGATTGAGGTTATTTTAAAGATGGAGGAAGAGCTGTAAAGCTTGGGTGACCATAGAAAGGATTTTGTGGTTATTTCATAAGTAATAATAATTAGAGATGTCTTTCACATTTTATCATCAGGTAGTGGGGTATTTTTCCATGCAGTTTACTGTCAGGTGTAATGACATAATTTCTGTGCAGTTGTAAATTCATGCAACCAAAACATTTGGTTTGCAGTTTGACATCTTGCGATATGAAGTTGTGAATAGACATGAATGGATGTACATGTTGTAGTTGGGATCAAGGGTGGTAGTCTGAGAATCAATACATATCTTAAAAAAATTATAAAAAAAACAATTAGTTCGGGAAATCCATGTACTTTATTGTAATGTGGTTAGGATGTGGATCCCACGATGTAAAGTGTTGTTATTGAAATCGGTCTGATGAATTGAATTATGGGTGTCACTATGTATCCCATGGTGATGGGGATTCAAGGCACACATTCTTCTTAATGAAGTTCACTACATAGATCTGACCCATATTCAATGAGGATGAATGCTTATATTTATTATCAGTGAATGGCCCTAGTGTTAGAAAACTAGATGTTAGAAAGTATCATGTGAGGATATGAAAAGAAGTAACATGTTGTTTGTGAATTCTAAACACCCTACATTGAAATAATACATATGTAGAGGTGGGAATTGTTTCTGTTGATTTTTTTAATAGGACCAAGGATTTGAGATCCATCCATCACTATATATCCTATGATGATAGGAATCAAACCACACATATTTATTAAGGATCAATGCTATTTAATATAAAGGGGAAAGGACCGAAATGGACTGATGAGAAAAGGTGGTGATGTAATTTTTGGGACAACAGATGATGTTCTGGGCATCCCTATTTATCTGATGAAAATTATAATAAAGCCACACATTGTATTTAATGAACCACATTATTTGACATCTTGCGGTATGGAAATGGGAACACTTTTGTGAATAGGGATTGAGTAGTTGGATGCATGTTTGAATAACAACACCCAATGTAGTGGCCCTCTAAAGAGGGGTTCATAAGAGTTGATGCTTGATGTTGTGTAGGTGAAATTAATTGTTCAGTTTAATGCCACTTAGTGAGGAATTTGGTCATGCCTTTTGAGGCCTTGTATTCAGGTCCAATATGTGCTAGTCAAAGTTAACATGACTTGTTCATGTGGGGAATCCATTTCCAGAAGTCTTAATCCCATGAGAACTATGCTCAATGTGAGAAAAAAAGTAATAACCTGGGATCTTATACCGATGTTTAAAAACTTAAGAGTATGAAATGGGAATATTGTATCATCAAGTGGTGGGAACATGATATAGGATTGAGTCATCCCTATATATCTCATTAAAAATGAGAATCAGGATCTATGTAGTTCTAGGAAACTCATGCAATTTTATTTCGTGTGGAAAGGACATTTGTTGTGCAGTTTATATCGTGTGGTAAGGACACAAATAAATTGATGTGAAAGAATCTTACCATTATAGAACCATGAAGTTTAACATCCTGAAACATGGATGTGGATTTCCCATAATGAATTCAGATGGATTTTATGATCCCGTACAAATTATCATCATGATGTATTAATGAGAGAATCCATGTAGTTTAACATCATGATTCCATGACACACTAGTAAAGTTTAACGTCATGTAACCAGGATGAATTTCTATAGATTATCATCATATATCCAAGACTAAAATTTTTAGTTTACCATCATGTAACCAAGATGAAATCATATAAATTAATGTAATTTAACTTGGATTAATGGTTGGAAATTCACCGATGTGTATTCCAATATAATTTTTCAACATTTAATACGAATATTACCTCAAATTGATCAGGATTATCGAGAATTGTGGCTACATTAAATAATGAATCTGTGTGAATGTTCTATGATTGGTGGAAATGATGCAATGTGGGTTTAAAAGGGAAATCTTCCATCAGTCCCCAGATGTAGTTCGTGAGGTGTCTATAGATATTTATTATCAATGTTATATAAACCATTGATATTATTTATCACAAATTATGTTACCCTAACAATATTTTGGTAGGATATGTTTACCATTAGGGCTCGTTCCAATCTAGTTATTAGGGATTAATATTCCCCCCCATTATATTTTAAAACTTTATATAGTGATAAAGAGTTTGAAAAAACTACACTATCTAGAGAGAAAAATTAAATCCCTAGAACAACCCGATTGAGCTTTGTATTTTTAATCCTTTCACATATAGGACACTGGGAGGAACCATCAAAGTACATCTCTAATGAATTGGGAGTTTAAAGGGATAGAAGTCCTCATCATCTAGATGCTCGACATTCACTAGTGTTCATTCTATGGAAACGTGTTTTCCAAAGAAATCAGCATGGTCTTTCCCTTTCTCTATCATTTGTGATATGAACTGAATGTAATATTTCTACACAATAACCACCTATATTTCCAATATCCTTATCAATATAGAGAGGCCAAGTATGTAATTTAGTGGATCAATATGAGGGACCATTTTGAATTTGTGGTGTTACAAGTTATTATTCATCATTTTCATTATTACGATGAGTATAAGGATGTTCTTCTAGACCATAGAGTATCATTTCTCAGTAATTATCATGGTTCAACTATTGTGTTAATGTATTTTCTCTCTTAGTGAATAATTTTTCTATATTAGGAGGGAACCCATTGAGCACTTCATGGAGGCCCCAAATAAGATGAGTGCCCTCCTTTCCATCAGAGGAATCAAAACCAATTAGTGGTTTTGGTACTTCTTGGTAATTTAGAAGGATCTCTGATAGTCATCATGCTATCATAGCAAGGATGATATTGGAAATCCACCCTGGGTAGTTCAATTCATGGAAAAAAATTCATTAATTAACTTATCAACATCCACCTCTATATTGTTGGAATTATTAGGGTAAATCCTCTCGGATGCCTTCTTAAATAATTGATTCTCATTGGGTAGATCAAGATAGGGAATAGCCACATATGAATTTAGTCCAGAAATTTGGGTGTATCTCCAAGTGATAAAATATATGTTCTTCATTAGAAATTTGACGTATATATCTTTCTCATTGAGTGGATAGAGATAGTAATCAGTATTGGCTGAATATCTTCTTCTATTCCCAAATTTTTCTTCCACAACTCATTATTGTTGGTGGAGACACCATCCTCAAATAGTTTAGGTGAATTCATAAAAGCATCCTCATCTATTGTGAATATTTGGAGGCTTTTTTAGTTGATTATAGAAATCAAAGATATTATCTGGAACTATTGGATGATTGAAACCATGAGAAGATACATTACTGTTCCCTATTTCCAGAGATTCTATCGAAAGATGTTGAAGTAGAAAATATTTTAAAATTTCACTAGGTACAGGAAGATCATTTTCATTTTTGTTATAGTCTATCACCTCAACTGTTTTAATAGTGACCACATGGTCACTATTGAACATACTCTAGGGATTTATTGTGGTAGTCCCCAATCCATTGAGTGATTTGACCTATATATCATCATCCTGTATTAGTTTCTTTCCACTATTATTTTTAAAATTTGATTCAGTATATATGGATCTGGTGTCATGAAAGAGGGCATTATCACCATTTCCAAGATAACTTTTTCATCCGAGGTTGACGAATTATCCATGATGATGAGATGCATCATAATTTATTGTCATGTGATGTAGAATTGTTCGGTGCGGTTTGTCAACATTATATACAGACGTGAATATAGGTGGATGGGCCATGATATTGATTCCACCAATCCTTAAATTTCTTATATGTATGAGAATCAAACCACACATAATTTAGATAGCCGATATAGTTTAATTTTGTTTGGAAACAACACTATCCATGTATTTTAATATCTTGTTTTAATGATGTGATTATGAGTGTATGTTCTAGGATATATGATCCATGTGTCACTACATATCTCAATAGGATGAGAATCATTCCACACATAGTTATTTATAAACCATTCTTTTTATTGTCGTGTTTAAAAGACAGAAAACACGTATTTTAACTTCTTACTATATGAAACATGGATTTGCACACTACCACAAAACTGGGTTTCCACAACACCACCCTTTAATAGCACTTTTTTAGTAGCATTGATAAAGAGGGGGATTTGTTAGTGCTTTTTCCTAGCGCAGATAAATTTCAAAAAAATATGATGAAAAATAATATAGTGTTATGTAATTATATTTATATTTATATAAATATAATATATATATTTTAAATATGTTTTAGATAAGTATAAGTAGACTATTATATTTAATATATAATAATTTTTGTGAAAATGGATTTTAAATATATTAAAAAATATTATTAATTAGTAATTATCTAATTATCATTTATTAATAATAATTTAATAACAATCTTAAAACACAAAAAATCAAAAAAAAAACTAAAAGATCAAAAATAAGTTGAAAATACAACTAAAACATCAAACAACCATAAAATTTGATCTCAGTGTCTTTTTGTGCTCACAAGCAATTTAAATCAAAGATAGCGATGATCTATATGCTCTTGTGACCCAAGGAACCTTAATTCATAATTTTCGAGGCCCAAAAATGCTTATAAGGCCTCTATAACTGTGTTTTTAGTCTAGACACTCCAATTGTTTAACATTAAAACTGGTATAAATTAGGATCTGGATGTCCTTTATTCCTGTACCACACATCATATCGAAAATTGATTCATTTTCATTGATTTGAATTGTTTTGGAGTTGAAAGGGACTTATATATTAGAGGTTATAATCTTTTTTATATTTTATAGATTCTTAGATACACATATAAATGTATTTATTCATAAATATGCATATGATTCCTTTTGTGTGTCTCTGTGTGTTGTATATATGTATCTATGTATTTATTTATTTATAAACACACATAAGAAACATATTTTATAAATGTATTTAAATCTAATTTTATAAATATATATTAATATACAAATAAATATAAGGAAAAAATTAAAACTATATATATATACACTTGAATATATATATATAATAATAAATGTATAAATATATATTTATTAATATAACTAAATATATTTATATTAATATGAATATATATTAATATACAAATAATTATTACAATATATATAATAATATATATAATAATATATGAATAAATATATATATTTTATATATGAATAAATATAACCATATAAATATATATATATATATATATATATAATTAAATTGAGAAAAACATAATGGTTTAGTGGTAAAGGTGCAGACACGCAAGGGGGGAGGTCACAGGTTCGATTTTTAGTGGAAGATGGGAGGGGCGTATGGGCAAGGGGGATTGTGCGGGCAAGGGAAGCACTCCAGAGAGTGGGAGGGGGTCCACCTAGAACTGATAAAAGGGTTCTAAGAATTGATAAAAGATCCCTTGAGCATTTTATTTTCTTTTTATATTATTTTTTATTGTTTTTTACTTTTAATTTCCCTTAAAAAAATCTGATAAAAGGGGTCTTCTATCAGCGCTAAAAAAGCAATGATTAGGGACCTTTTTATCATATCTTTGTTTATCACTGATAAAAGTCATGTTTTATCAGTTCTGATCAAAGGGTTGTTTATCAGTTCTTTTTTGAGCACTGATAAAAAGGATGCACCCCCCTCCTTTATTATCGCCTCTATTTACAATGATTTTCTAGAAGTTTTAATGCCCTTGTCTAGCGCTGATAAAGGAAAACTTTGTAGTAGTGGGGTGTAATGTGCAAGATATATGTTCCCCGAATCCCTATATATTTCAGTAGGATGAGAATCAATCTATATGCTGTTATAGAAGATCGAGGAAATTTAATGTCATGTTGAAAATTTATCATCTTTGAATTTTAAAGTCTTGTGGTTATGACATGATTATGGGTGGTTGGACTAGGATATAAGATCTGAGAATACCAATATACCACCTTATGATGAGAATCATACATTACATAGTTCTATAAAACTAATGCAGTTTAATGTCATTTGGAAAATATATCATAAGTTCACATTAACATATTGTGGAAAGGACTTTAATAAGGGTGGATAAGCAATAATATTGTATATATGCATCCCTATGTATATCATTAGGATGAGAATCAAGACGTACGTAGTTCTATAATACTTATGTTCTTTAATTTTTGGCTTAAAATAAAACACCAGTGTAGGTCAACGTCTTGCGATAAATATATTGATATTGGTGTTGAGGCTAGGATATAGGATACAAGTACTCCTATGTATCTCATTAAGATGAAAATCAATCCATCCATAGATCTATAAAACCCATGCAGTTATATATCGGAATGAAAATAATCATCCATTTAGTTTATCTTATATTAGTAAGGATATCATCTGTGTAGTATAATGTAATGTGTTAGGGATGATATACATGTATATTAAATTATTATGATGAGGATAATGGACATCAATTTTGAAAATATGTGGTAAGGATGATAGTTATGTAGTTTAACATCTGGTGGTGGGATGTCATCCATGCAGTTTGATGTCTTGCTATGAGAATGATAGACATGTACTTTAAAATATTGTGATGATGAAAATAGAAATACAGACTAACATCATGTGGTTTGGATGATATCCATGTAGTTTAACATCCCGTAGTGAGGGAATTTTCCATGATGCTTAACATCTTGCAGTGTGGACAATTTCCATTATGTTTGACATCATTTGGTAAGGATGATAGCAATGAAGGTTAACACAATTGGTGAAGATATCATCCTCTCCATTTAACGTATTGTAGTGAAGATGGTGGCTATGTAGTTTAATGTCTAATAGTAAAGATGATATCCATACATTTTAACATCTTTTGATAAGGATCTTATCCATGAAGTTTAATTTCATGCGGTGAGGATGATGGGAATGATGTTTAACATCATGTGGTAAGGATGATACCCATGCAGTTTTTTTCCTTGTGGTGAGGACACCAGCCACATAGATTAACATCTTATGGTGAGGACAATGTTGAATGACATATCAAGAGGGTAGATCATATGATGGATCCTGGATAACTATTATACATTTTCGATGAGTTTCAATATCCTTCAACTCTATCAATAATGTATAAACCTATTTCCCCAATTGAAATTTGAAGAGAATGTAGCTATCTATTGTGTGCCTGAGATATTGATGGGAGGGGATGTTGTTGAAATTTCCCATCCTCCCTGAATCGTTCAACCTCATTATTATGGGAAGTTTCATAAAACCTTTTTACATTTTACATTCAATGTACATAGAGACATGATTGATTAGAAGGAATAGGTTTTGTTCAACACTACATTTCAAATGGTGGTTTTTCTCTACAATGTAACTGGTTTATGATCTGCTTCAAAATTGTCATTACCTTTCTAGAGTGATTATATGGTAGGAGTGTGGAATCTTGTGTAGGTGGTTGTAATATCCCTATGTTCATTTGTAGTTGAATCTAGTATTTAAAGGAAAATAATTCTTTTATGGTGTTTCTGATAAATCAAAGGAAGGGAAAATAGTTGTAACGACCTACAATATGGGCCTCATATTTATTTATCTACACTGTGGGATCCATGAAACCAATTTCCATAGAATAATTGAAATTCTGGGGGATATTTCATGATGGTAAGGAATGTAATTTACATTTTCTATCCTCATTGGTTGGGTGAGCAGGGTTCTTCTCTCACATGTTATCTATACCTGTGTCAGTGCAAGCACATGAAGGCATTTGGATACTATGTTAAAGACCCCAGGTTATTATTGGTATAGGGGAAGTTGATGAGGCATTGGGGGTCTTGGGTGATGCAAATGATTCACATTTATCAAAACATCCAGAGTATCCTGGAGGTTTTGTTGACACACATGAGGGTAGATGAATTCTATAATATCCCTGATGAGGAGGTGGAAAATATTTATATTCCCACATCCCTATTGTCCAAGGGTATTGGAAATATAAAAATGTACCCAAACATGTGCGCTAGAGTGATGTTCAATCAATTCTTGAAATTCCCTTGACGAGGGGTTGATAAATATGAAACTTCCCTCAACCAAGTTGGTTGGGAAACATCACTATAAGAATGGATTCCATAAGAAGATATGGTTACATAATCCCAAGGTATAAATCTTAATATTATTCCTAGAATTATATCGTAGATATCCCTATTGAATTTTTGTATTTGAGTGAACTATTGTCCTATAGAAATTTCCTTATCATCCTCATGGGGATAGAAAGAAGTATCCCTGATGACACCCTCTCGTCTTTCGATGGTCAGGAAAGTTGATGATAATGTGTTTTTTGATATATATCCTAGAGACTAAATCCACTACTACCACTAGTCATTCTATCTATTTTAATTACACTATAAAATACCTACATGGTCAATAACACCTTTTGTACACACCACAAATACACTGTTGGGTTTTTTTCCTATCAAAGTGGGAGTAGGTAGGCCAAAATACCTTGAATGAGATGAATTCAGGTACGTATAATTATATCCATAAATATTAGTCCCTTCTAGGTATATTGAGGATTCTTTATATTCAATTGATATCATATTGACTGAAACATAAACGGGTTGGTGCTCTTCTATGATAGAGAAACTTGTTTGGTGGGTTGGTGCACGTGGTACGGTTTGATGGTTCGGTTCCTATAGTGCCATTTTAGGGGCTAGTTTCTGTGGTGAATATGATTCTAGTGAGATATATGATAAATATTCTCCTAGACATGTGGGATGTGGTGCTCCCTAGGATCTATAGTCATCAAGGATAGTTATTATGATGCTAGAGGCCCATTGCATGCAATGATAAGAGATTGAATCTAGGCCACTATAAGGATACACCATTGGACCTTCAACATATTTTTGGTAGAAGGTATATATCTATGCCCCGGTTTTGCATTAATTTGGTAACCCTTGTGGGCTCTCCTAGTAGGTTCCACCACCTAGATCGATGGTGTAGGGACAACATCCTCGCCAGCTCCTTGTGAAATCACGGTCATGTGTTTATGATGATGACCAGAATTGATTGGATCCCTCTTAGGAAAATATTATGTAATTTAATTGTGAAGACGAATATCTTGATCCATTTAACGTAGGTACGGATGGTTTGTATTATTATTCTATAGAGATATGACCACTAGGAATTGAATGTTGCTATAAAGTAAACTTCCTCTCATGTGGCCCATCAATGGAAGGACATCCCCTAATAATTCATCCTTTGATAGATTTAATGATCCCATTCTAGGGTCAGGATGGAGATATTGATGTGGTAATATTAGAAAATGTGGTTCACCAATGGATATTGGAAGTTGAGTGTTGGAAACATGCATGTCAGTGCCTCTGGTCTAAGGAGTATTTTCCAGTGGTGTCAAAATTCATTGGCACATTAGATGATTTCACTTCGAATGAAATGAATATGGAAAGTCCAAAAAAAAAAGATAGTTTATCAGTGAAATAAAATATATATTATTACATTATAGTTCAGTTACATTCATAGTTATAGAATAAATTGGAGACCCCTTTAATTTCTGAATTTGTTTGTGAAGTTCAAAAAAACACGTCGGGTTCATTGTTTTTTTACAATAAGAAAAAAAAGTATACATATGGGAATTATAGAACATATAATTTTTGAACTTTGCTTGTAATGTTATAGTTAAATGAATTAATATCATGTGAACCCTTTTGTCTCGGGGGGATTCGAGACTAGAAATGGGGCTTCCATCGGTTATTTTGATTACAGGTGGTTTAAGGCCCCACTCAATCACATGAATCCGGTTTTCAATTTGTTTAGTCCTTCCTAGAAACACCAAATGGTTCCCACATCCATAATTGAGTACGGAAATATTTTTGAAAGGAAGGTGTTCCTTTAGGGTTTTTGTTTGAACGATGCTTATGAATGCACATTGATCGAGATAATGGGAGATTAGACTCATCGCACCCTTTTGGGGGTAATTATTTCCTACTTTTGGAATCGATTATATATATAAGATATGATCACGAAATCATTCCAATAACCTAAAATGGGACTGGTTACCCCTGTTACGATTAATTTATTACAAACATGTGTCGATAGGAATAATTTGACACATATCACTGGTTCCTTATCACTTTATTAATTTGTTATGATTCTTTGGGTTATGTCCATGTTCGAGAAATTTTGAGTTTATATCCAGGCATGGAGGTTGTTGGTGTATTGGATTTGGTATTGAAACTCTATAAGGAATCCAATATTTATTATGAAAACAATAATCAATACCCACATAGTGAATTTCCATATTCTATGGTTGTGTGGTTGGACCCATCCATGCAGTTTAATATCCTTTGATGAGGATGTGAATTTCACTCTCAGACCATGATGAGGCATCCTATATATCCTATTTAAAAAAGAAAAAAAGTATAGATTATTTTTATGATGCGAAAATATATAGTTATAGGTACGATAATAGAGTCCTCAGGTGGGGATTATGTATATTACATTTCCCACAATTTCATTTTTAGTAATATGGTCTAATGAGTAGTGATGATATGTAATCAGACTTAAATCCAAATGATGGGACCACACATGGGGAATTTTCAACATGATTTAAATACAATCACCACTAGTCTTTAAGCTCATGTGAGCTATCCTCAGTATGAGAAATAAGATATTGTGACATATTGGACACCTAAATTTTAATGATATCTATATGAGGATTACACATTAAATATTCTATTTGAAGGCAATGATTACTAGTTACACCAAGGATATGGTATATAGATCTATAATTACAAGACGTCTGATTTATCTCATTTAAGGACATAATCAAAGTACTCATTTGTTATCCAATCTCAAAAATCACTGATGTGTTTGAAGTTCTCAAGGGAATGGTTGGGAAATATAAATTGAATGATTCCTAATTATAAGGAATCTTCTATTCTTCTGGTTGACAAGGAAGGGTGATGGACGTATAAGAGAATTTAGTCCCCAAAGATGGTAATAAATTCGGAATGAATGGAGGTGAACTGAGCTAGATTCCCCATGGAGATTAGGCATTAAGAATGCTTCCTATTTATCTCTGATATGGTGGCAATTAGAGTTCTCATAGTTCACAGTCCCTGAACCCACTGATGGGTTAAGGTGGATGATTACAATTGGAGAATTTGTTTTTTATCCATGAGGTTTTAGGAATTCTAAGAGATTATATTAGGATAAATTCCCTTTTGACTTGTACTAACTCACTATGTATGCCCTATTTTTGGGGAAATATTATATTATTTGGGTGATCAATGCCTAAACACTGAGCATCCCCATTCACACAGTCATTCTGTATCTTCTAACCACACAAAGATCGATAGTGAGGATCGTGGACAGTATGTGTGATAGAATGAAATTTATAGGATCACATTAGTGTTTAACCAAATATCATCACAAATACTTCCCTTATAAAAGGGGTATACAAAAAATTCCGAAATGGATTCAATGTGGAATGTTTCCTAGGGGGAGTTCTAGATGATATTGAAAATTTCTAGGATATTTGTTTGAAATGTAGAGACTATATTCTAGAAATATATTTATTATCTTCTTAAGATGTTGGGGAACCAATCTTACATGGCAGACACAATGAAGGCTATTTTCCAAATAAATTAACATGCCTTGGAATCCTTCTCATGGTAAAAGCAATGTCATCCAAGATTCATCTCATTACAATAGAATACATGTATGCGGTCTTTCATTTGATCTACTGTAATCCCTAAAATGTATTAATCTAATTGAATTGAACATGTCTAAGTTCTTTTCATAATCCAAATTGACATTTTTTGTCTTGTAGAGGATTAATATATACATGACTATATGCAGTCGCATGATCAAACTGACTCGACTACGATGCATCGACTGATAATGCTATAATTACAATGAGATGTCAAGATATCATTCAGACTTTCCCAGAGTCTGTTTCATGATAATGAAAACATGTTATGGGGATATCACTTGATTAACTTGGATATTATTTAGATGGACACATAAAAATTACACCATGTCAATTGGAAATTTCATGATCATCCTAACTTGTAACAGACTCCTTAACATGATTAAAACACATTTTCAAGGAAATATTTCCATTAATAAGGTAGAAACCACCAGGGTTCATCTCATGAACAAAATTTATTGTCCCATTATTGTCACATGGTAAAAAACACGAAAAACAGAGGTATTTTAATCAACTTTTAGTTTTCCAAGTCCTCTATTGTGAGTAGGATGTCATTTACATGTTTTCCCAAGGTCACCATAAAACCACCAAAGGGTCTCGGGATCATGTGTCCATTAACTATTCATTCAGATTAGTCTCACATATGTGTTCATGGTATTTTTTTCATCCAAATATTGATGTGAATTCCCAAAAGGATCATTCTTCATGTTTATATGGGCACTAATATTCTCTTAGGAAAAGGGATGCATGGAAATGGAATATTTGTCTTATGGGTTTCCTTATGGGTCATGTCCATGTAGATATTGGGGAATGCATGCATTAAAAAGAAATATGATAATATGTTATGAATTCAATTATCATGATCATAATGAAGTCTTGTGAGGGTTAATGTTCATCATTCGACTAACATAAAAAGGGTGTCTTTGGGGACACTGCATGTCAAGGTGGACACTTCCAAGACAGCATGTAGGCAATGTGAGACAACAATGTCTTCTTTCACCAGAATGAAGGAAAGAATTGAGGAATATCTATCACAATTTCCCAATACCACTGGTGAAATCTAACAATATCATGGGTTTGAGTGAGTGGATTGAAGCCATGTTGTTCTATTGTTTAAGCACATTTCATTCATTCAAAAAAGGTTAACATTATGGTCTCTTACATCACACTAAGGACACCTAGGTGTGTTGGTAAGCTAAGTAATCTTAGTCATGAGATGACTACTAATCCCATGAGACAAATGGGGTCATTCAAATCACATGTCCTCTAAATGGTGTCTCATAACAGTGTCTAGTAACATGTCAAGGATAGATTCAATAGATCGGGGGTTAACACTTCCACTTGATAACTACTGATTAAACCAAAAAAATAATGAGAGAGAAAGTATATAGGAGTGAACCATGAGGCTATGAAAATTTATATTTCATGATTGAGGGTTTGAAAAACCATGATGAGAATTTCCAATAGTTCTTACGTGTAAAATACTCACATGTTCATATGTATTGGAAAGAGCATTGAAATTTATATTCACAAGGGGTTCACATGAGATTATACTATTAGGATGACATGTGATCTAATGAAGATGACATGATTATCCCCTTCCATGAAATCCAATTGACTATAATCACGACAGGGTCCCCTGATTTACCTAATGATGATATCAAATGGCGATGGTTGAAAAAAAAATTTCTTCCACAATAATACTTTTCTCTGCTTCTCCTTATGATCTCCCTTTATGTGCATGATTTTTTGAACAGAACATGTTATTTATAGGTTATTGGAGGCAATTTTAAATGTATAGTTTCATGGGGAGGAAATTGTGTGAACTTCATGAGGTAGTAGAAACATTTTTATGAATTTCATTCACAACATCACATGATCAAATAAATCAAAGTTAAATTAAATAAAAAATAAACCAATGGTGGATGATATTGTGGTAATACAATTCTTATGATGTCATCAATAATTCTCTAATAATTGGTCACATGATCACATGATGATCATGTGACAAATCCAATTATAAATGGGAGATATCATGGTAGGCCATGGTTTTCAATATTGGATCTTGTGGAGGCTCGTTATGGTTATATCAACCTTTAATGGATATTAGAGAAGTATTTAAGTTGGTGGTGGTGTTGATCACTGTGTAATTTTGTTATTGGTGACTTTAAAATTCTATGTTAAACTAGTGATGGGGGAGGTTTAGGATAAAGGACTTGTGCTCTCCAGGATCAATTGAGTTTAAATTCTCATAATGTGGGATGATTTATTTTTAGTGTGTGATATTAATGACTAAATAGGATGGATGGGATTAGTGGGTGGCATGGTCAGATGACACAGATTTTCAAGAGGCATGATCAGATGTTCCATAGTTGATTAGTTTGAAAATATATCATCCCATATCGAAACACCACATCCCATTCCCAATCATTATCCAACTGAGATTTTGGCTCGTGATATGCATGCCTTCTGGCATACACACCGCAGTCCCTATACACGATCCTTATAATTTTCTATGGGAGTTATGCCCCGTCTGCTAGTTCAATGGATGGTTCATGATGATTACCACTAGGCGTGGAAAATTTCTAGTACAACATGGGCATCTGGATGAGTTGAAATGGAATTCTGGTGGAGGCCTTAATTTTTTGTTATCTCATTATTCTACACGATGAGTAAAATTCTATATTGAGTTATCCAATGGGTATCTCTTTATATCCTCAATATCATGTTCATTCTTTAGTTCTATGTATGTGACATTTTTATTTTCCCATAGTTCAGCAAACATCTTAAATATTTAATTGAGAAGTGTAAGATGCACAATTATTGGTTATAACACTCAACTATATGATCCGGAGTTTGTAGGGATTCATGGTTCTCTATCAGAATTTATTTCAAATTGGGACCCCCATCATACCTCGTGTTTTTTTGAATAACATCAGAAGGAAATTAGGTTATAGTTCGCATGGATCACTATATAAAATCATTAAACAGATGATAAGATGGAGCGGGAAAACAATATATTGGATGATATTCTCCAAGAATGTGTGTTATATTTTGGAGGTTCTTGGGGTAGTAATTTTAGATTGGTTGAGTATTCATATAAAAATAGATACCAATCCACGATTAGAATGGCTCCTTTTGAAGAGATGTATTGTCTACCATGTTAGTATCATTTATGTTTAGATTACTCGGGTGAGAACTTTATGTTGGGGCCTGACATTATGCAAAACACCTATGATGGAGTCATGTTTATCAACCAACATTTGTTGAATTTTTAGAGTCACTTTATGTATTATGCAGATCTTAGGTGCATAAATTTGGTGTTCTCTATGGGTGACCAGGTGTTCCTATAAGTGTCCCCCTACATGGGTAACCACTATTTGGGTAAGAATAGAATGCTAACATCAACATATGTTGGACCTCTTGAGATTTTTGAGTGGGTTGGTATGGTGGAATATTTGTGATATTTTAGATCTATGATGACATCAAATCATGACATGTTTAATTTCTCTCAGTTAAATAAATATAAATCTGATCTATCATATGTCTTGAATTGGGAAGAGTTTTAATTGGAACTCGGTATGTCTATGTTTGAGTGACCAATATAGATTATAGATTCTAAAGAGAACATTCTACTTGGTAAATCTATTCTATTGGACAATGTTATTTGGAGAAAATTGTAGTGATGAGCATCAGGCTTGGGAGTATAAATCAATGACCATGTAAGAGTATCCATTTTTTTCCACCAATCAGTCATTGGAGGGAATTTCTTGGGACATAAAGTTTTCATGATCGTGATAATTATCACAAGAATTTTTTAATTTTATTGAATAATCAATTTTATTTTTATTTTTTGTTTTTCCCATGTTTCTCCATGTTATTTTGTAGAAAAATGTTTAATTTGTTTTTAAAGGTAGGAAGTTCATGGTTGTCTCATGGTTAGGGAACCCATGATCCCTTTCCCTAGAAACTGTACGGAAAATGGTAATTTTTTATATTAGAAATAACATTTTTGGTGTATAGTTTAAAAGAATATGTGTACTAATAATGATAAATATCCCTCTTTTGTTATGAGGGGTTCATGGTTTCTGCATGATTTGGAAAACTGTGTGGGCTAAACATGTTCCTTGTCAAAGGCATTAGAATTTGGAAATTTTCTTTTCTTTCCTCTTTTATTTTTAACCCAAAACACCTACCATGCACCCCATTCAAGATTTATAGATATGGAAGATCACGCCAATCTTAAATGAATCCTTTCAACCTTAATTATTAGGTGATTATAACCTTATTTATTTATAGAAACATCAAGGTCTTGTGATGGTGTGGATGTGTCTTTACACTTATTTCTAAAATATTCAAAGTGAAAGGTAGGTTCATCAAGTATTTTGAATTAATATAAGAGTTTATATTCATTTATTGATTATTTATATGTGTTCTACGGTGTTTTATGTTTGGAGAATAATTTTCTAGAATCTTTTTGTCATACACATGTTGTGGAAGTTGGTTTTTGAAAGTAAATTTGATATATACCTTATGTTCCTCATTTTGTTGTTTATTGATCATGTTTTATAATATGTTTGATTGGTGTGAAATGTATTTTCAAAGAGATTTAAAGGTGAAAATATGTTAAAAGTGTACTTTCCTAGAGAAATGGGGTTTTTTCATATTCGATTCCATTTTTGTACACCTTGAATGCGTATTTGAAATTTAAAAATTATGTGAAGTATGATATAAAGTGGGATTGATTTTAATATGAATATGAAAGGGGGTGTTCCAATGGAAATGTTTTTAGTTCATATTTTCCATTCATTTTAAGTTTTCAAAAGGATATCATGCAACTTTACATGTTTTTAGATATGTATTTTTAAATGGTTTTCTGGTGTATGTGAAGGGGAATGTAGTTTATTATGTAAAATATTGGTTTACATGGGGATTTTATCATTAGATGACACTGAAAATTGAGAAAATGATGATTTCCTAATGTTCCTATGATTCTCATCATTAACATTTGAAGGTGTTTATTTATGTGATTTGTGAAATAGAATTTGATCAAAATGGGAATCTTGGGTATCTAGGTAGGTGAACTAGAACTATTATTCTAGTTAAATAAGAAGTAAAATTATATAGGAATCATCTAGATTGATTTATGATAAAACACTAAATAATAATGTGATATTATCATTGAACACAATGTTCATACCAAATGTTATTGGGTACCTTTTTTACCACATCCATATAATTCCTTTACAAAACATCCACACCACTTATTGTCTGTTTACAGGTTGATTTTGTAGAATATTAGTGATTTTTTCATGTAAGTTGTCTTCATCATAACTTGTTTTTATTCTCAAACTGGAGTTTTAATCTTGTATCATTTATCTATATAATCCAATTTCCATTATATGTTCCCATCTGTTTATTCAGTGTGCTTCATTTCTCTCTCAATTTTTGAGAAAATCCACTTTAAACATCCATAGCTTATTCAGTCTTTTCACATTGGATGAGATCCCCTCTAGTGGTTCATGTATGAGAATGTTGTTGGACCACTAAATAATTGGATGATATCTTCTACAGTGTATTATACATGAGAACAATGTTGGTAGTTCATTATAATGATCTTTATCACTAAGGTAAGAGGTTTATAGAATTCCACTTGTGCAAGTAAAAAATGGAGATTTCCCATATTTCTCCCTTATGATGTGATTCTTATGTGACAAAATTCTAGTCATCCATATATGAAAAAAAATTGTGTTTATTTTTATTACAAGAAATATTATTTTTTAAAGTTTTTCTTGAGAATTTTATCATTAAATTATTTTCATTAAATTATTTCAAATATTCTTATGGAATTGTTCATGTTATTGTTTCCTCTAATGATATAGAATGAAATATTTACCATTAGGTGGAATACATTGTGGATTTGTGTCACACTATACATACACCTTTGAGAGTATGTTTACATTTTTATATAAGACCAATATTAAGGCAATATGTATCATGGTGATGGTGGATTAGGTTTTAATGTGAAACTTCTTGTAGGTGTTGGTGTTTGTGTCTTAAGAGAGATGTAACTCATGTTTCATATAGGTTTTTGAGATAGTTGTTTTGGTCCTATTGTATTATTGTACCTTTGGTTTTGGATGCTGTTGTAAAGATTTAATATAAATTTTTTTTACCTCATTTGGTTATGGTTATTGGTTAATGTGATGTCTATTCTTGTGTATTTTTATGATTATATTAATTGGTGAAATAATTCCCAAATAATTTTTTTGTTACACATTAACTTGTTTCCAGACTACGGGGATTAGGAATTCCCATCTTGCAATGTCATGGATCAGGTTACGTGTCAGGTTGGATGGAAGCTAAGAATGGTCCATAACACCAATATCCTCACTGTTAGTTAGTAACCTCTTGAACATAAGGAGGAATGCATGATGTCATGTGGCATTATAGCTCGAACCTGGTGGTATGGGTTACCATGTCAACAAAATTTATTAACGAACTGGGATTCACTAACTTTTTAGTTCTATTTTCATTGATATTGGACATGGTTGATCGGATATTGAAATATTTGTAATCAATAAATTTTTGTTGAAGAAGTGCATGACTTTTTTGATGGAGGGTCTTTGAATAGGGACATTTTCTCCTTGAGGGTGGTGCTTGTTCAAATGTTCAGGAATCCAGCACTCATTATCCATAATCAGTCAATTTTCCTATACAACATCTCCTATAATATTTTAGCCACAATCATCACAAAGAAGACTAGTGGTCTCATTCCAAGGATGGTGACTAAAGGGAAACATGGGTTCATCCTGAGCCAGAGCATAGAAGGAGTTTTTGGAATTTCAAGTGAACTTATTATCAGTCTTAACAGGTGCTTAGTGGGTTCCAATGTAATCTTTTAGGTTGATATGAATAATGCCTATGATAATGGTGAATGTAGTTTTGGAATATGTCTTATTAGGAGGTTTGGTTTCTAGTATTGGTTTTGTGACCTCTATTTCAGGTGTTACTATTCCCCATGGTTATCTTTTTCTTTTATGGGGTGGTTCATTTGTAATTTTCAAACTAATCAGGGTGTATTTTAGGGACATACTTTGTCCCTAGGACTTTAAATGTTGGGGCAGGATGAATGACCATAGAACCTGAATAAGAGCTTAGAATAGTGCATGATGAAAATTTTTTGTGGTCGGTAGGGTATAGCGGATATTCCAGAAATAATATTTGCTGACGATGTGTTGATTTTAAAAAATGGAACGTGACGGTCCCTACTCCATCTTATGGAGTTTTTTCTGAAGTACGGTCGCTTTAGTGGGAAATGTATCGATCCATCCAAAAGTCACGTGTTCATTTCTAATAAATACATTGGAAGGAGATGTATATACATTCATGATATCCTCAGTTTTCCTCAAAAGAACTTACAAATCCTCTATCTTTCTATTCTAATTTCAAGTGTCTACATGGAAAAACAAAACTTCGATTGTATTCTTGATCATCTTCTAAAAATGATCTTTAGTTGGAAAGAAAAGTTTTTCTCGTTTGGAGGGAATGTTATGTTGATAAAAAATTTATTAACTTCTATCCCTATGTATATATTCACCACTATCAATCTCTTTAATGGCGTGGTTGAGAAAATATAGAGAATTTTGAAATCTTTTCTATGGGATGATAACCAGGTAGGGATCTGTCATTGGGAAGATTGAAATAGCTTTGAAAATTCAGTGGTCAAAGGGGGTGTTTCCATCTAAGATATTAAAGAAACAATCATGGTCATGCTTGGCCGGTTAGGCTTGGAGATTATCATTTGGGAGTCTTTGTGGGAGTATATCTTCAAGACACACTACGAATCCCAATGGGTGACTCCTAGTTATCTTGGTGCATTGGGTCTGGCGTGCTGCATGTTATCCCACCTTGAGGGCTTCTACGGCTTCATGCAGTGGGTCTTCAGAAGAGGTGACATTTACATATGGGAATACATCTGGTCAGGGGAAATACTTGCATACCCAAGCTATCCCATCAAGGATATTACTTACCTGAAATCAAGTTATTAGTATAATTTCGTGCATGTGTTTTTGAATCCTATCTAGCTAATTGTCTTTGAAATTATTATTATGAATGATGAACCAGAAAGATGCTACTTCACTAGGTTGAGCACATGTCGGTTCAGAAACAGGGATTACACGACACTCCTTCAGGAATAGGTTATCTCAGATGATTGGGTGCCAGTGGTGTGGTGCAATGATAGTCCCAATAGAAATAATTTATTATTTTGGTGTATCAGAAATAAGGCAGTCCCAACTGAAGAGAACATTCAAAGTAAGGGAATCTTCATGGCTTCCTGATGCTTCTACTATGTGAATCTGAAAGAGAAGTAGACATATCACTTGTTTTTTAGAGTAACTAGGCCCCGAACCTCTAGTGTTTCTTCACCCCCTCATATATTCATTGACGTCATGTTCATGTCATTATAAGGATTCTTGTCTGTTTGATGTCATGGGTCTGAGAATAGAATTATGGAGCATAAAGCAAGGGATTTCATTCTTATATCAATATGTTGGACTATATAGGAGGCTCACAACCATGTTCATCTGGGCTCCAGCCACTCATTTCTATTCATGAATATGCAGTTATGGTTTCTTATAGTCGAGCTAGTTCTTCATTTGAAAGGGGGACTCAACTCAGTTATGTAATTCAATCTCCTCAACTGGCCTCACATACAGAGATGTGAGAGCATCATAGGGGTTAGATGGAAGCATCCTAGAAGTAGACTTAATCTGAACATGGATGTTTCTTATTTGAAGGAGTTCATGAGGGGTGGTGGGACTCATCAGGATTGATAGGGCTCAGTGCTTTTTACGGTCCTAGCAACTCCTTGAGTTCTGATGTTCAGGCCCTTATCTCTGGCCAAAGGATTTATATGAGGCTGGGCTTAAAGTTTAATGATATTGAATATGATTCAAAAATAATTTTGAACCCTATACAGGGATTTCAAGTGATACCATGTGAGTTGATTTATCTTATTCGTAGAATCATGTAGGAAACCAATCATGGGTGGATTATACATCATAGTTGGAGGGACTCAAACTTCACGGAAGATTCGCTAGCTCGTATGGGTAGGCATGAATATTATTTCTATATTTATACTAGTTTAGTGTTTCTTCCCATTGAGTGTAAGATTTTTGTATAAGGGGACTCCCATGGTCTGCACCATTTTTTCCCTCTGTGAAGGGTTTGTTTTTTGTACCTATTCAATATAAATAAAAAATAACCTTCTACTAGTAATTGAACTACAATATTTGTAGATGAAACTATACTCTGGACCATTAATTTTCCATCAATTTTATGAAAATAAATTTTTCAATTAATATTGATTAATTTCACCTCAGGTTAAGCACATGATGCTCATATATGATTTTTTTTATATTTTGTGTGTGTTTATGAATTAAAACTAGACACCTAGGTTGGATTTCCATATATATATATATATATATATATTTTAAAGTAGTTTCTAAATTAAATTAATTCATTTGAGGTACCTATTTGAGATAAATTCTCAATATATTGATATATCTGTATTTTCTATGCTATTAGGGTATATCAATATTAAAATAATTTTTTAGAACTATGAAGGTTATTTTGTATGTGTATATAAGCTGAATTAGACTAAAGTGTTGAGATAGAGAGACTAGGGTTATCACTAATATGTGAATACATTGAGTTATGGGTAGTGTCTCAATAGATCCATGTGTAATCTAGGAGAATTGATTGGTTTTTATGCTCATAATGTTAGTATTTATATAGAACATGAATCCTCAAGAGAATTTTGGGTGACCACCATTTGAGTAGGAGGGTTCTCTAGAAAATAATCAGACTCCTAATCTATTGGTTTGAGAAATATGACCACTATAGTAAGGATTTATGCCACCAAGTTCCATGTCCGACTATGCAAGAGACATCAAGCTTTGGTATCATATAGTCTTTTAGGTTACTAGTGGGATTTTGGATTTTGAAGATCATATAGGTTTCATATAATATTTTTTTGATACCATTATGTCACCATAGGTCTAAATAGTGGAACAAAAAGCATTATTTCTATTAGGAAAAACTAAGTAGTTGTGGGTTGTACTGATTCATTGGAGAAGTATTTATGGTCTGACATAGATGAACTTCAAATACATTTCCCTTAACGAGTTCCCTCCATGTACACAGACTCCATAATATTTTCAATAATTAATATATATGTGTTATATATTAATGATATTGATTTACAAAATGAACAACATCACTGTGTTACATAGAAAGTACCCGATGGATCAGAAAGTTCCATTGGAGGATTGGGTTTCAGTACTTCTTCTTGTTCTTAATAGACCAGCCAATTATAATTTTATAGGTAGGAATAGTAATGATTTGTATTCAAAAAAAATATTTTGATGTTAAATAGGGTAGAGGAAAGATTGGGTTTCATACCAATCATCTTAAAGATTACTACTGTATTAGAAGGGCTAATTAGTACCTCTTACAATATAATGTGGTCTATAGTGCATCAATATTGATGTGTTTTCCAATTATTAGATGTTTTTAAAAATTCCTCAAAGGAAGTTTCAATGGTATAGAAATAATGGGCAAGTACAAAAAAATTTATTTAGATAATTGATGTTCTATATGAGTGTAAGACTGATGCAATTTATGGCCCGTGCATGAAGTTATACATTTATTCAATACCCACTGATAATGGAACATATTCTAGTAATAGATAGGGTTATGGAGATAGGGAATTCCATTTCAATGTAGTTGAACAAACCCAAATAGATGGTAAAGAAGAACATTTTACTTTATGAGGTATATTATTTACCATTCCTTTTTGATCCCCTTCCCTATAAGATACTAGTGTGTTCATTCCATTATATCTGCATGATATTTTCCTGAACATTACATACCAACAATGTTATGTTTTCCCTAAATAAAATATATTGATATGTAATTGGTAAATGACATGAATCCCTAGTATATGAGAGAGTGGTAATATGTTTCTCCATTAGTGATAATTTTATGAGGGGCTTCCATTCCATAAGGAGTGGGGACATTATAGTGGAATTTTGTGGCTTTTAATAGGACCATAATGTGTCATGATGTTGTTTGGGTGATATTTGATTGGTTAAAGAATGTATCTAGCATATTATCGATCAGAGAGAATCACTCAATATATGATCTTGGAAAGTTATTTTCCTATGAGTCGTATGATTAAATTCTGTTACCATGAGAAATTGTTCATATAGGTATGTTTTGTACGTAATGTTATTAGAAGGGGTTGTATAATTCTCTATGGAATTTGTGGAGGCTGGGAATAGTAGTCTATCATCAAGAAAATAGATAGTCCATGTGGGTGATATAAATATTGGAGGATATTTCATGATAACATGTCCTAGAAATTAGTGCATATCAGGATGATCACCATTCAGGGATGAGTTCACATATAAAAACATTACATGGATTCTTATATGATGGAACCTTATGAGGTTCTTTATAAAGGTTATGTAATTTGTTAATTTGATGGAATTAGGTTGTGGAGGTAGATGTTGTTGGCCACAAGTTGTTTTAGGAGACTGTAGAGAGAGTTAAGATGATATAGAAGAGGTTGATAACCACTAAATGTAGTTAGAGAACATATACTTACCATAGTAGAAGTCAATTAGAGTTCTTTTTTCTTTATAAGGTTTTCTTGAGAGTGACTTCTCAGTTAGGGAACCATTTTTTAAAGATGTAGGGAAATAAATCATCACATTTTGTATGACCATTCGAAATCATTGAATGTGTATGGACATTGGTATTCCATGAGAACCATCCTCTGCATTATTGATGAATGTATGATGTGTTCCATGTGTCCTAACCTCAAAGGTATACAGTAGATCATGCACATGTTATATACTATGAGAATGTTGAGTTGGAACTACATGCATTGTATGAGAAGTGTCTAGTGCGTATTATAGACTAGAGAGAGAAACTACTCCAAGGGATGATGGTTCCCAATTTATTGATTTTTGGAAATATGGGAGGGTCTTTGGGGTGACTTGGGAGAGATATTATTATGAAAATTTTATGTGGAATCTTTATTTTGAGTAGAAAATGTGGAGATACTTCTCAATGATGGTAAGTTTTTAGAGGAAAGGACATGTAAATCCACGATATTTTTGGTTACTTAATGGAATCCTTGTTTCCCTTATTTTACTCATTTTTTATATTGAACCATGACTTGGTAATGGTTTTGGACTTTGGGAATATTATGGAATGATTGTGTTTTATTTTTTTTATTTTGGGCTGAAGCAGGGGTGGATATTCTAAATCCCATATAACTTGGCCACAGAAGAGGTGGATGTGCCATATTGGATATGGGAACCTTTCAATGTTTCTGTGGTGACAATGTTATTGCACACATAAAAGATATGAACTATATAAGTACTTTAGGGTATAGGATATGACTTATATTTGAATAAGTAGTTTCTTTGTCATTGGAACTTTCACTATAGAGGCTTAGATAATGGAACAAATGTTGTGTCCACATCATTCATAGATGCTAGGAAAATTACGGTCTACGTGTTTTTAAGCCTCTATGAATGGATGTTTATAATGGAATTTGGGATTTCATTTTTTGATTGATATAGGGGATTTAGAGGGTCTTTATAAAGGGGTTTCTATCACGGATTGAACCATGAAATGCCTATTTAATTCACATTCTTCTTTTTTATTTGATATAGTTCCATGGGTCTGAATGACTACAAAAACGAATCCACATCAAATCACTCTAAATATTCCATATAAGATAATTTAACATAATATTTCTACTCCATAGTACACTTTATACACCACAGTGGTTTTGGTGGAAGAGTATTTATAAACTAAAATGCCCTTCCGTGAACTATAGTGGTGATTATTATGATGAACATTTAATCATATACTTATCTCTCACATAATGGAGTGTTTTTCAATAAACCTCTACATCACAACAACATTCCTGTTCGATAGAGACTACTAAACATCTTGAATCACATGTCATATTCCATGATCATTGTTAGGTATGTTTTTTCACTACCTCATTGACTTGAAACTACATTCCCAACTATATAATGCATGAAATGCCATATTGGATGTGTTAGTAAGAGTACATGTTGTTTAATCGTGTTCTGGTTAGTGTACAAATGAAGCTGGGTGATGAAACCTTTTAAAAACCATAATGTCGATGTTGAAAACCTTGAGGTAGGATGTTAATGACCATTATAGGGTACCTTTTTAAGAGTTCCTCATCCAAGATGGAAAAATAATATTAATTTAACCTAAAATAGTTATAGAAGTATGAAATATGAAATATTACAACAATATCTTTTATAAGGTGTAATCAAATTGGATAGATGGTCATCCATGAAAGTGTGGTACATGATTATTACCCTATTTGGAGAGACAATACTCCACATAATCTTTCTCTTAGTAATAATATGTGATAATTACTATTAGTGAAAATATGAATTCCATACATTCCATTAATTGAGAGGTTAAATTAAATGAAGTATATAACATACCATTTCTAATAGATTGGACAATGGTACAAGAATAACTTCCAATCCATAAATTATCCCATACTTTGTATCCTAGAAATGATGCAACAATTATGACTCTTAGTTTTTCTGCTTCAAGGGATGATGTTGGTATACATGATCCATGATTGCAACTGATAATCATTCTACTATTATCATAAAAACATCTCCACATATTAGTGATTGGTGTTCTATTTAGAGAAACCATCCATGTGGATAGTGATGGTGGATACACAATAAAATCATGAGTTCCAACTAGTGACATTATGTTTACATTAATTTCAAAAAATCTATATATATTGAAATCAAGGACAATATTATCATAGTAGTAATTTTGGAGAATATTAGATTCTTTGGTCGAGACTAATTTTTTGAGGGGAATAATATGGATTTAATGACTTTTTATGATAATATACTACATATTTTCATAACATATTAAATGTAGAAGACCCGACACTACCAAATTTAATAGGTTTCTAAGAACAAGTTAATGATAATCTCTAGTTGAGAGATAGAAAAGATATTAGGTAAGTTATGAATGTTTTGATTTCTGTGCTTTTTTATGATCACATGTCGCAGTGTGTATCCCATAAGAGCCTCATGTGTTACATGATTCCATGTAAAAGATTCTATATTATTATTCTTATTCTATAATTATAAAATTTATTGTATATTTTATCCTTTACATAAGCTCATATGATGTTCTAGGTTGTATTCTCAACATCGATTGGTGTTCTTCTATTGGTATTGTTCTTGATACCGAAAGAAGGTGGTCCATTTTGGCATGTTTATCAATTTAAGGGAGACTGTGCATGATTGGTGATGATGGGATGACACACATCACAGTGATACAATTATTCCTCATGGATATCGTGGGTTACACTTGATTCTTAATGAATTACAAAGAGTATTTCACTTGATTCCTAGTAGATACCGAGTAGAAATCTCACTCGATTAATAGCGGAAAATAAGGAAAAGTATTAACTAATTCCTAGTATATGTTTAGTGGTATGTTAAAAATATTCCAAATAGCATGAAAACCAATGTATACCGAGGAGTGTGACAATTGAGGCCAAGAATATAATAATCAGTATTTCACATGATTCCTACAGGATGACAAGTAGTGTGATCACTTGATTCCTAGTGGACACAAATGGAATTAATCACATAATTCCTAGTGGATAAAAAGTAAATAACATAATTCACACTCATAGGATGTATGGTGGATTGTCTTCTATTCCTCAAGAAAGTCTTTGGTAACATTAGATATCTTGAATTTCCTTATATAATTGAGTCAAAGAAGGTACTACCAAGGATCACGGTGGATTGGTGAGAACATGGTCACTCAATTTTGGTTTTTTATTTTTCTTATGAATTTTGTGTTCTTCTAAAATACAGATTCTTACTTGAGCACACATATTGAAGATGGATTGTTGGTGTAATGATGAGTTTTTTACACAAAACTTGTTTTGAGAATTTAAGTGGTATTATTAACATTACTAGGCTATATTAGGATGGGAATGGGGCTAGTGGTGGATAGATGTGTATGGGTTCATATAGCTTGTAGTGCATAAATATGGACTCTAGAGGACCATCCATTTATTTATTTACCTATTTATCTATTTATGTATATAATATATAGTTATTCCACTTTGAGAGATAATTTTATAATATGAATTTTATTCCATTCTTAGTTTCAACAAAATTATAATGATTATTTATATATATTAATTATGATAATTATTGATATTGTGACATCATACTAAGAGTAATGTCTCCCCATGGTAATACTCGGATCCACGTATCAAGTCATATACCAATTTCATATAGGGAGAGACAAATGAGGTCATGTGATATTGTGTATTAGAACTAGTCATTTGGGTAGGGATGTTACGAGGGTCCTACTTCATATATTATGCATAAGTAGAGGACCCTCTAGTAAAAGAAGGTTATTTTAAAGAGATGATATTTAGTGTATATTTTTAGGGTATTCATAGTAGAATTTTCCTATATCTACAAGATGAGGGGGCCAATTATTTTCTGATTTTATTTTATATTATAAAGAAAAACTATGAAAATTTTAATACCTGAGTAAAATATGTTCCATCTATTTGGATTGTTTGATCATCTATAGATGAATTTCTAGGTAAAAGATTCATGGAATATCAATATATTGTCCTATAATTCTCAAACATCTTATTCTCAATCTGGTGGATATTGTACTAGAGAGTGTTATCCAAATACATGTTTTCTCAGTCGAGAAAGAAAACTATGTTAGGCATAGTTAGTAATTAGTGGTTCTTTATTATGGACAAGTATAAAAGAAAAAAGTTTGTATAAATTGAATAATAATGGTTTTTATAGTTAACTATGTCATAACTAATGTTGGGGAAGGTGATTCCTCTATAATATTTAATATTTTTGAAAATTTTACTTTAACATGTTATTTTGTGTTACAAATAAATCAAATAACACTATTTTCAACAATATTTTATCAATTTTTTATCAAGGGATGAAGTATCTATATTTTTAAGCATTGTTGTTACTTATTTAGGCCTGTTCCCAAAGAGGAAAAAATTCATCCTCATCCAGTTTGAATGATGATGTATCCTTTGGATCAATAACGACATATGTATTCCTCCCTATCAACTAGAGGATAATGACTAGTGGTGAGAGTTTATAATAAATACAATAAGCTTATATTTTTTGTTCTATCACATCCAATAACTAGTTAATACTAGAATAATAATATAACAATAGATTACATGTATGGAATTACTAGTAATGAAAAACCATCAATTGCATGAGGACATTTTTAATGCTATAATAATTTGACCCATTTTGAAACATACATTAATATAGAAAACAATACCCAATAGAGATGATCAATAAATAATTTTTAAAAAAAATTGAAGCCACAACAAAAAGAAAATAGTCTCCATCTGGGTAAGAATCCCAATTCTAACAATCAAATCCACAAACATCCATGCAAGTTTATTTTTTTGAATCACTAGATTATTCCACCCCTTTCAGCTGGAGGAGATTTTTACCCCTGAGTAAATGGGGTATAAAAAATAAATTGGGATGTTAAATGTAGAATACCAATTGGGATGTGTTGATTATATGTGAAATTGAATAAATGGAAGTCAAAAATTAGATGGATGATCTCTTGGATTATTCATAATAATGTGTGTAGTTGGTATGTTGGAATGGATAGTAATATGGAACATCTTTTATTGCTTGGAAATGAGTTAATAGTTAAAATGAATGCGATGAAATAAATTGATAAAAGGGGATATATAGTAACATGGAACATTTGCCACTTCTGTTAACTGACCATTGATGAATTCATCGGTATTGACAATTCATCAATGTATGTCACCAGCATCATGGTATGACACAAATGGTCTGCTTATTTTGGATGCCTTTGAATTTTACTTTGGATCCAATATTTCATAGACCACTAAAGAATTTCTCCTTAGGAAGCTCTGAAGTCAATAACATGTTTTTTATGGATTGTTAAATGATTCTAGTTTCTTTTCCAGGCATGTAAACATTATTTACTGTATGATATGTGTGATCTATTTGAAAAAAATGATGTCACATGTTCAATGGAATTGGATCCTATCACTCCTTGGTCCAACAGTTGATACACATAGAATATGTCATAGATAATTATTAACTATCTCACCATGATCATTATAATTTATAAAAAACTTATCACCACATGAAATTGAAGATTGGGTTGTTTTAAACAATCATGTGCATATTTATCAATGTTATATATTCAATATGATACAACTTATATTATATGAGTGAATCTATTATAGACACCATCGTTATTGTCATACTGAGTATAACTCACACCCCATTTGGATTTCAATTTGGTACCAGATAACATTTCATGGATGTAGCTAGGTATAAGTGGAAGTGGCCTATTTTGGACACTACTTTTGGGATAGGATGGATTATGGGAGTTACAATATGAGATTTTAATCACGATGCTATTAGATAAAGCTGAAGTATTGTTGTTCATTTTTATAGCATGTTGTATATTTAAATATCTCTATTCTATATGAATTTCATGTATTTTTATATCACAATGTACTAATAATTATTTATTTATATGATATTTTATGTGGGTTATGAATTTTTCAGCTCATCCTATTTATTATAGTAGGATGATTTAATTATTACACTTCTTCATTATTATATATGTTTCCACTAAATATAATTTTTTATACAATTTTTATTGACTCTAACCAAGATAGAATTGTCTCCCCACCATAACATAACAAACCCTTGTTATTGTTTAGTCTATATGATATGGGGAGGCATTTTTAAGGCCATGTGGCTAACCGGACTAGTCACATGTCTATGAACTGTGCTCCTGACATCACATTGTGGAATAATAGAAAAAAAATTCATTTTTTACTTACATTTCATGTAAGTATATAGGATACATTGATGTGTTGGGTTTTGTTCATTAGAATGTTTATAGAAGTCCCCATACCTTGTTTATGGAAAATGAAAATTACATGGGATGAGAATTTCGGTTGTACAATGTAGTTATTATAGTTGTATTGATATCACTATTGGGTGACACACATGTGTTTTGAAATCTTTTATCATTTTGGGATCTCATTTACCCTTGGACTGATGATGCATAAAGGCACTCTGTCATGCATAACTATAGGAACATAAAGATTCACATGTCATGACTATTCAATTCCATATTTATTTTACTTTGTCAATTCCCTACTATATATAATGAATCCCTTATTAATATTTTAAAAATTTTATAATGGTTCATGTATAAAAGATGATAAATAATTGCTTATTAAGGTTTATTCCTCAATCTAAATTCTTTATTCCCACATAGTCTTTGGTAGAACCATAACTAACCAATTAATTAATCTTTGAGCAATGTAAATATTGTTACATGAGAAAAACCATATTTTAGATATGATTAAATAGATTTCAATAGTACTTTATTCATAAAGAACTTATGTAATATTGGAATTGTGATCTATCTAATCATGCTATCATATTAGATCATGTTACATTCGGATAATTAATGTATAATGTTAGTTGGAGGTACAATATGTTATATTTATATATTATAAATCTTAGGAAATTATAAATTGGGAATGGTAACCCATCTATCTAGATAAATATATATATATATATATATAACTGAGGATCTTTTTGATTCGATGGAAGTTATATAATGTGCATACTGTTAAATGGTGATACCAATTGTGACTTAAAAGGAGTTATCCTCTATAAAATGTAGTTTACACTTGATAATATGGAATCCATGAAGGGAAACAAAGTACTTATCTTCAAATTAACCTTATTAGTGGGTAGTTCAGTGTGTATCATGTTATTCATTTTGAAATTTGATACCTGTTGGATTGGTCATTATGAGTCTGTATATAAGTGTTGACCATTTTGTAGGAATCCCTATACCTACCCTATTTTTTTGTTAGTAATCTATTCTATTATTGAATATTTTTTGAGATGTGTTCTATGAATTTGTAGAAACATTACACCATGATGGCCTTGAGTGGGGTTCGATTAGGGTGGAGAAGACTATGATCCAGAGGTGGTGATCCCAAAGCCACATGTATTACCTCCCTTAGTACCCCCTACAACAGAAGCTTTTTTATGTTACATGGGTACATGAATCCAATTTCAAGAGGGACTATTATGACCCATGGAAACCCATTTCAGATCCCTTAGACCAACCCCAACTATAGATGAATTGATATAGGAATACCAATAGCATCATTGACCTGTATTATAATGGATGGTGGTCCCTAGGACATTGATTCTTGGATATAGTCCATGCGATCAGACATTGATCATCTAAAGATGCCTCCTAATTAGAGGGTAAATAATGAAACATATATCCATTTAGAGGTAATTCAATATATGTTGGGATGTTTTAATGATGGATACCCAACAACACAACATGTTTTGGAGATATTTTTAGATACCCATATATGATTATTTATTTCTAAGTATGTATAGAATGGATTGAGAAATATAGTTTAATCCCACATATCTAGAAACTCTTTCATTTTTGGATTATTTATCTTATTTCATTAATATTATGCATTTCAGTTATAACCATCTGGTTGATGATATTAACAGAGATAAATAGTTAAAATATGGGTGAGTATATTACAAATGGTGTTAGGTGAATGTTTTTTGTGTGACTACCATCACTGATATTGTAAATCATGCCCTCATCACCAAGTTTAACCTAATAGAATCTTATGGTGTGGGCCTGGGTAGCTTAATGCGCCATTGTATATGTTGTTCATCAAGTGACATTATGAATAATTGTGAGATATCCTTAGAAGGAAGTAATATTTATAGTGTGTTATCAGAAACCAATGTGATCATTGATTAGTTAAGTAATTAGGGTCATAGGATGCCATAGTTCCATAGATCCATTATTCATTGTATATCCATGGATAGGGTAAATAATAATCATCGGTTTTTTAGAATATTTACTCTAGAAGGATTTAATACCGGGTCTATACCAATTATAGGTTTAGGGGAAGACTTCTAGATCAATGTATTGTAGAGAGAGGGAGTATTACAGCCTGTTCAGGGTATGGAGGTGGTCTTAGATAAGTGATATGGATATAATATTTATATCACTAAAATAAAATGACTACCTAAGGAAATATTGATATATATATATATATATAAAGGGAATAGATTAGGCTAGATGTATGTAGTACACCTGATACCTGAGGAGTATAGTGGAAGTCCCTCTTCAATATAGGTATTGCACTAGTAGCCTTTACTTTCATTTGTGTTTTATTTGATAGAGGTTACTCCCACTACTATATATTATTATAAATTTAGGGGAGTCATGGGATTGAGATCTAGTATTTAGAGGGGTGATCACCATTACACCCCATTGGGGATTTGATTAAAAACCTATATAGTATAAGGAATGAATTGTAAGGCTTGATAATAATTTTTTATAAAGAAATTATTTTTCTTTGAGATAAGAGGTTTTCTCATTATTTTTAGGATTGACTGATTTTATCTTAATCGTGTGTAAATTTTTTGTCACTGGAGGGTGTCTTTTACATCACCATATAGTGGAAACTATAATCATAAGGGTGAATGATATTTACGGGAGATTCAAGTCACAATTGTGAAACATTGGACGGGTAATGTGATAGCCCATAATTCTAGCTTCATTTTAGATGATCAGGGAATACATTTGGTAGATTTCCATCATGTGGTAGATCATTTTATATATTCTTACCTAATGATTTTTTAGAAGTTATTTTTGAGAGATATTTTTTATTTACTATTATGATAGTTTCAAGAGTATCCCTTGTATCCATTCCACATTACATGATGGATATTACTGAGTTCAAGGATTTGGAAGGGAAATCAAATTCTGGGAAGCTAAGGGTTTTATAAAACCAATAACATTTAATTAGGGTATTCCAATGATTTTATATAACAAGGCTGGTGAGAATCTAATATTTATTATTAATTTTTAGTGGTTAAATATTCTCACCCTAATAAAACATTATCCTTTACCTTATATAGATTTAATTTTAAACTAACATAATGTCTCCTCGGACTTCTCTAGGACTGATCTATGGTCAGGCTACCATATCATATGTGCTTGACCATCATATATACAATGTATTTCGTTCTTTTTTTATTATTTATGGTATTATAATTTAATTATACAATTCAGGCACACTAATATATTGATATTTTTCATGGATCTAATGAAAATGATTTTCCACCCATATGTGGATTCATTTTTGGTAGTTTTTGGCTATGACACCATGATGTTTTATCACACAAGAAATGAAAAGGAAAAAAATATTGGGATCATACTGAATATACTGAGATAACACAAGATATATTCTAAACTCATAAAATTCTTCTTTGTGATGGATAAGGTTCACATCCTAGGTCACATCATATAAGATTCTTCTATAACTATTGTCCTAGAGAAAATGAGTTTTATGGTTACCAAGGATAATCCTAGTAATTTCTTTAATATATGAGGTATCATTAGGATTCAAGTATATTTTTGATTATTTATTTAGGATTTCACTTGATATTAATCACCTCTTAAATGATTGAAAATGAAGGGTGTGAAATTTCCATGGTTCTAAGAATGTGAGAAATCCTTTTAGAAGTTTATGGGGATTTTGAATTTTTACACCGATCCTAAAATTAATTTATCTTAGAAGAGGCTACATGATTTATAGAGATGCATCACGTATGATACATGGATCCATCCAGATATAGTGAAATGAATTAATGTTCTATCATCATTTTTAGTTGATACCACATGAGTAGAATAACAAGATGAATGAACTTGAGTTGGTATCTATGGTTTGTGACATATGTAATTTGAAGAATATATTTCATAGGGAATGGGTTTTGGTGTATATGGACCACAAAATCATCAAATAAAAAATTACACAGTGTTATATTGATCCTAGGTAGTGATTATGTATTAAATTACTATCATACATTGACGTTGATCTTTTATATTCTCTATGGTTGGGTAATGAAATGGATGATTACTGAGTTAGAATACTCGAAAAATAGTAGTTTAGGAAGCTAGTAGTGAATATAAGTTGATGACCACATTTATTTTGGATCCATATTAAGGTTCATGAGGGACATGTGTAGCCTATTCATACATATTTTATTGTGAACTACTCACTTTTAGATATGGTGAAGATGAGGATGTTTTTTGATCATGAGGTATTTTTCATACGGGAGAGCATTAAATGTGAATACCCGCCTCCTAGTTCGGTCATTTGTAGCGCTGATATCTAACGCATTCATTGGAATATCTGGGGGCCACATACATCTAGAAAGAATTTTTATGGAAATTTAATTCTTTTATTTGGAAGTACATCCCATGAGTCAATGATGTACGTGGATCAACACCTCTAGTAGTAATGGGTTTGACTGAAAAGAGGGATAAATGGGTTTGATACTTGGTGTACCACTTGTTAGTAGGTGAAGGTGAAACCCCATCATCTTGTGGAAATTTACCATTACCCATTACTGAGTAGAAATGGGATGATGTCAGCATGTATCTTTCTAATGGGGTCACCTAGGATGACTTGGAATTATGAAACTGTATTGGTGATCATAAATTTTTTTGACAAAGGGAACCCACTTATTTCTTATTCAGTATAACATTACATTATATTAAATAGTGAGGATATATTTAAGGGATATGATATTCCTTCATAGAGTACCTCATATCATTAGGTGAGATAGAGATGGTCATATCATATCAATGTTATAGATGTGGTTATAGAAGCCTTTGGGTTCACTAGAAATTTTATGTACAAACTTGTCCCTCAAACCATTGATCAATTCAAGTATATAATTCATGTTTTGGAGGACATGATTTGGGATATAATCCTCACTTTTTTAGGATTTGGGGGGAAACAAATAACAATTTTCAAATTTAATTATAATAACAGCTTTTGCTAAATTCTATAAAATGGTCATTTTTATGCATTATATGGTTGTTTTTTATATTGAATCATGTAAAATTTAAAACATGGTGACCTATCACTACTAGGAAATAAACTTACTTCTGAGACATCTGAGTAGGTACAACCTATCATGAAAAATATAACTATTTTTTTGTCTAGGATGAAGTCCTATGCTGATCATTTGTTCAAAAAATTGGAGTTTGAGGATGGATATCAGGTTTTATTACATGTTTCTCATATGTTAAAGAGTAAATTGATTCAGAGAGATGGTAAACTATCACATTGCTATGTCAGGCCTTTCGAGAACCTGATGAATTTTGTTCCAGTATCCCATTTGAAATATTTTCCATAGAGGTAACATGATAGAAATGATGTATTACATGTATCTCATATACATCTCTATCATACATTCCATATTATTCTTTTTAAGCTATTAAAATTTAGTGTGATTGTAATATTTATATTTGAGGAGAATCATATATGTAATATTTAGTAGGGTATGAAGGCTCTTGGAGGCATGTCAATGCCTATTTTTATAGTGTTTTTGTAGAATGACCATTTATAGGGAGATAATTTTCAGTGAGAGGAAATAATACAAAAATAGAGGATATAACTACTCTCATATTTGGATTGGCCACCCACAAAAGGGAAACTCGGGGAAGAGATATATTAGTGATGGGTGGTTATATGATATTTGATCTTTTTATATCTTATGGAAGCACTAATGTTTGGTTTAAATCATTCATTTATTCAATATGAAACTTAATAAGTGTTTAAGGAAGGTTACAAGACTATCCATAGATTTTTCAGATCCGAATGATATTGTTATTTGGAGGAAATAGATGAGGCATACAGTTGGGGCATGGTGGTTCAATGTTTAGGAAACATATCAAGTTATTCCAAATGGTCATACAAGCATGTTATAGAAAACTGAAGAGGATTCACATGTAAATCACATGGTTTGATAAATTTTCACCTACACCTTGCGAGGTGTGACACCATCGACAATTCTAAATCATTATGGGAACATGACCTACTCAAATATGAAAAAACCATGCATTCATTAAATTGTGGAAAAATTTCCCTTTTTCACATTATTATATTTATCTTTCTCCTTCCACTTTTTTCATCCACACACCTCAAACTCCCACAACATATTGAGATGACCTTTACTTATTTCCAAATTCTATGTTCCTCCTCCCTCACATGATGTTGTAATAAACAACCATCCATCATGTTTTATATCTACTAGTAATCCCTAAGTCCTCTTCATTACTTTATTTAGTAACATTTTAATCTGAAAAGGCAAGTATGTGTGAGTTAATATGTCATATTTTCTGAATATTTACCCATTTCTCCAATTACATCAACTCTATAATGATATAGTGGATGTTTAGAGATTATGATTGTACTACCCACCTATGGTAGGTGGTATATTCTTTTCCCTTAATGTCTTGATTTTTAGAGATTGTGTCGCAGTGGAGAAAACATGTCCTTTTGAGCATCTCTTCTAAAATGGGTAATTCTATAAATTACATGTTGTAAAAAATTATTTGATGTTCTATTTAATCTTCCAAAAAGATGAAGGGAATCTACATTAAATCAAACCACCCATTGAGGTGGGATCTTTTGAATTCTTATGTTTGTTCCACCACTTTAGGTTGGAGAAGATTTACACTAATTATTGGAATCCATATATGAAATAAATTTCAATGTTGATGGTCGAATACAACCTCAAACATGTATATTATAAGTTAAATGGAATCAAAATAATGTTTAAATGAGATGGACAATCTCTCCGACCATGAATAAAAATGTAAATTATTTGTATTATTTCGTGGAACTAAATTTTAATAATAAATTATTACATTAAAATGTTTTCATTGATGAATAAATTTGACATGTTAAATTGATAATAGGGAATCGAAACACCGAAATTAAGGGGTTCATATTAAATTGAAAGAAGTAGATAAAATCAAAGAAATTATCTAGGTATTTTAGAGGCCCATAGAATCATTGATAATTCTCCATATAAGAAATAATGTAACACTCTACCAATTGAATAAGAAGCAACAGAATAATTTGGAACATTTCTTAATAATATGTGGATTTGAAATGTTTCAGGAAATAAGAAAATACTGAGTATCATATGGCCTGGAAGGTTTCCTACATGATATAGATTTCTCAATGTAAGGGGATTTCATTTCATGATTATATCTAGAACATATAACCATAATAGAGGGGATGAGAAACACTATGTATCATTGATCAATAGATATATAACCAGATGTAAAATATAATCCATTGGGGAATAATTTCAGAGAAATTATAAGTCGATAAAAACAATGTCATACCAATTATTATTCTGGTTCAGGATAGTGTTGGCTTTCTATGTGGGTTAATGGACCTCTATGATGATGATGGCCCTATCAATCTTGTCATATTCAACATTGACTGTGGAACTGTGGTAGGGGCACATCATTCTAGAATAATGTATAAAGCACTAGTGACCCATTGAGAGGCCAGTGAATTGTATTGTTACCTAGGGATTGATGAATGGAATATCAATATATCTCAATCTAACCACATCAGAATTAAGTTTCATGAAATGAGCGTAAATATTTTTTAATATAGTGATATAATTGAAAAAATTAGTGCATGTTTAAAATATTACTCAATTACATGGTATACGTGTGTTAACTAATAAATAGTTATGTATACACACTCTTATAATATAGGGGTTCTGTCATCTGGGTCCTCTTTATCATCAGATGTGGGTGGGGTTAGAAGAAGTACGAGATTGTTTTTTCTTGACAAGCTAAAGGGTTTTACTAGCATCTAATTTAGTGAATTTGGTATATTCATTTGGGTGTTCTTGTTCAATATAAATCATGGAGACAATTTTTTTGAGCCAACCCTTTATTTTTTAAGATTACAAAGGTAATTTATGATATTAATTCAGTGATATCATGTCAAATTCCACTTTGTTGAAAAAACAATTTGAACCATGTGGTGGTTCGATGGATTAGTGACAAAGGGTTCGATCCCTCTATATTCTATGGAAATAATTTACTCAACTTCTTTTTGATCATATCAGATATAGGATTATGAGGAAATATGATCGATCACTTCTTCTTGGATAAAATGAAATTTCTCCAATTCTCTATGGTCAAAGGTTCTAATTGATCGATTGGGAGGAAGAAGCTATTTTTCATGTCTTTAAAGGAATATATGCTTGTTGATATCCGATTTTTGGGTGAATTGATATCATCAAACTCAATATAATAAATATATTTAACCATGAATATATAGTACTCAAAAACTATATTTTAATTATTCCATGATTATAAGGTGTTTGAATTTCCATGGAGTACCGATACTGATTCATCTGGGGAGTATTTGATAAACTTGTGATATAAAGAGAGAATAATGTCATGAAACTAAATACAAGGGTTTCCAAAAATGTCTTTATAAGATATATCCTTCATGACTTCCATAAATTTACTATGTTCCACTTCGATATTTAATTAAGTCTATAGAAGAATATTTCCAAGCACTTTCCTCTCTCTATTGTCCAAACTATAATGATTTATGTAGGAGGGAGTAATCTCTATGTTTGTAAGCCAGAGACTATAAAGTATCTATGTAGGGGTGATATTAACACTAGAGAAAGTATCCACTAGGTCGTGATGGATCTCTATACCATTGATCTGAAATATCATATAAAGTGATTGCATTTACTCATTAATGACTCTAATATCATATCCCATTGATAAGGAAACGTCAACTTGACATTCTTCCCAATCGACATCCTTAATATGATAAGGCATAATGACAACTACATCAGTCTAAAACAGAAGGTGGGTATTTATGGATTCAATATACCCCCCACACATATACCATTATATGAGGAGAATAGCTTTTATTAAAAGCTTCACTAGTGTTCACAAGGGTTTTTCAATTCATAGAAATTCTATTAATGAGGAATATTGAAAAATATTGATTGGAAACTCATTAACATGGATGGTATTGGGTTATGTAGGATGAGGTGATGGAGACTGGATAATGATGGAGGAACTCAATAATTGATATGGTGATCTATCCAAAACACCTAATAGATGAATACCATATTTTTGATGATGGGCCCTATATGAAGATGGATAATGATGATGTGGTCACATCTGAGTCATGAGGTTGACCAATTTACTCTATTTTGGAGCATACCTAATGAAGTTTTCTAGTTGGAATTTTTATTTTTTATCATTGATTGGATTGTTACGACGTATTAGTGAAATAAACAGTATTTTTCAAACTAATATCCTAAAAATCCTCCCAACTACTACATCCCCTGACCCTTCATTAATGTAGTTGGGTAGTTATTTCTATTGTGTTTTCATAGTCATCCTCTCAGTTGTGTACAACATAAAAACCCACTAGTTTGAAATAATTCAAATTATTTTATTTAGATCTTCAAAAATGTAATATTTTATAATCAGATCAATTTTGAGTTCATCTCCCAAATCAAGAGGTATAATGTATCCAGTGGTGTGGATGGGTTTTTACATTGAATAGGGACAGTAATTCCTGTTTCATTGTTAATGACTATTCTTCTGAGATCTTGAACACTGTGACACAAATGTGGAGGCTGTGGTCGGGGGAGACACAGTAACCACATGATGTTTTTTATTTCCTAGGAATTCATATATGATATGATGTGTGTGATAGACTATCATTCATGTAATATAGTTGTTACACATTCACATTTCAAATATGGTGCAATTTTGCGACTCACCAGAGTCTTTTCTGTCACTATAGGGGATAAAGAAAACATGTGCTACTTGTGAAAATATTTTTCAAAATAGAAAAAATCCATGGTGCACTTGGTTATGTATCCAATATTCAAATATGAATAATTAATTGATGTTATGGATGAAGATATTTTGGTATTGGTAGTGACTGACATGATTGGTATGATTAGCCTCTATAGTTCTATTAAAATCTTGTAATTTTAAGATCCCATTTCCTTTGGAAAAAGTGAAATACCAAGGTATAGGTTAATCTTTGATGGATTATGTCATGTTACTACATTACACTAATCTTAATTTGGTTGTATTTCCCTAATTGGGTTCCTAAGAAACATTATATCTATGAGGGTATGGATAATAATGTTGACCACAATGAGAATATTCTTGTTGAGGTAGCACTATGAGGGGATCATCTACTAAATAGTCATATTGGTAAACTATATAGGGATCCGCAATGTGTAAAATTGAAATTATTTTTGATTTCATAGCTGTTATCAAAGTATGTGTAAGGGGTAATGGTTATGATAGTTTCATTGGACACTAAAAGGATTCTTCCTAAAATAGATATTTCTTTTGTGAACTCTAAAAATCCACATAGATAATTAATGAATATGAGGGTAGATACTATTTCATAGTTGAAATTATCTACAAACATTGTTAGACGATGATCCTAGGGATGTTATAAAAAATTATATTTTGTGATCCCCTTCCATTGATAAATGAATTATTCAAATCGTGTATCATCCCTATGTTTTCACTTGGAGAGATCCATAATACTGGTCTTTTCCGTGGTAGAGGAGAACTTTTTTAGGGAATTCCTAAACATTTGTTCTCAATCTGTCATTGGTTAGTGGGGTAACTGGATGTATAAAAATAGATGTAGGTCCTTCCAGTTTCTAGATGAACCATCAGATCTTGGGGGCTACCTTCGGTTCCCAAGTCCCCAACATTGAGCTACACTACAAGTATAAGAAAAATATATGTTACAATGGATAAATGATGCCATTAGATAGAGTAATGAATATAATGTTGAATGCTAGATATGGTAACATCTTCTCCACCAATATAGGATAAACATTTCCTTCCAGCCAAACTAACTCTTGTATTTTTTCCAAATCCTCATTTTGGGTGACGAGAGAAGCTATCATGTCATGATAGTGGGGTTTTTGACATCACCAGGGATATGAAAATCTATTTATCCAAGGATGAAGAGTTAACACGATCTCAATGTAGATAGTAACACTATATTTGCAGAGTGGGTATGCATATCATGTTAATTCTTCATATGCCTTGGACTCTATCCCGGTCGGATGAGTTGGGCCAACTGATTAAAATTATGGTGCCTCAGTAAGAAAGACCGAGTTCTCATCAGGAAGAAGGGCAATGATCCATCTGACATTTTCATGATTGAAGAAGTTTATTGATATAAGATTTGTATTATTCCCCATATAACCCTCTATATATAGGATAAAATTAGACAACAAAGCATCTTACATAGTTTCTAGAGTGATCTTTGATGGAATAACATTCTCATAATGCCCATTTCCTATTTCAAGATTTTATTGGGTATGTGGAAATATTTCATTAAGGGGGACTCCAAATGTATAACTATAGAATCTTATAATGATTAGGAGTACCTATTTGTGAATTCTCAATATTTTATATCTCCCCTTGGGTATGGTTTATATCTATAATGTCTAATGTTTTTGTATTATCCTCTCAAATCTGTTAGAGTTTCGATATTAATGAAATTTAAGGTGGCTGTGATCATGGATGAATTATCTCCAATGGTTAGTTATATAGGTTTACAATATCATTGTATTTAAGGGATTGAGATGAAATGTAGAAAAACATAATTCCCCTATCTTCGAATCCACACATGTTGGGATGCCTCTTCTATTAAAAATTGAATCACTTTGAAGTTCTTGTCACAAGTCCACTAAAATGTATGACAATATCAATATGATTAATGTCTTTTATCTATAGAGATTATAGTGATGTAAAAATTATGTAACTTTTAGTGGATGATATGAATATGTTTTCAACATCTCAGGAAGTCCAGATAATAGATTTTGTGGTAGTTGTGCATCATCTAAATATTTTTGTGGTATCATTCCACATGGATAGATAAGAGGGACTCTAAGATGAAAAAAAATTCAGTGATGGTGGTTTCAATAATGTGGTTGAAATATAGAAATAGGGTATAATCCCACGCATGCATTGTTTTTTATTACCTAGAGAATGATCATACTCCTAATCATCCTAACTCCCAACTAACACTAGTTGGGAAACTTGTATTGGTACTAATGAAGATCTACTTTGTAGTTGACTTTATATAAGTTGGTGTATCACATGATCCAACAATACACTAATGATTGTAATTTATTTCTACAGTATGTCCAAATTCATTACTATTTTTATATTAGAGGGGGTATTAAAAAATTCTACATGAGTGAGAGTAGAGGCATATTGTTTTACGTAAATGAGTGTTCACCAGCACCTGTGGATCTAAATATATACCCCAACATCTATCCCATGTCAAATGTGGAGTTTTATAGGAAGTAAGATGATTGTGGTAGAGATATTTTCACTATGAATATTTGGAAGGAATCTAAGAAAACTTCTTATTACATGTATCTATTATGGTATATTGGGATTTTGTAGATTTTATTTAGTTATAGTCATCCATTCCTAGAATGTTTTTCCAATATATTTGGAAATAGAGGTGATGTACCTTCATTATGTAATCTATCATCTCTGAGTCTATAATATCAATAGTGACACAATAATTCAAGTAGTTTTGTGTTTGGTGGAAAGGTGGCTCACCAAATGATAAGGGATGAGAATTGATTGGATTATATCCTCGCATTCTAAAACTGTGATTGTGGGCATGACATGTATTTAAATTATTTTTCCTCTTACATTTTTATATATCATTGAAGTTGGGGGAATATTTGGTGTAGGGATGATATACTTGGTAGAATTATTTATTATGGTATGGAATATGATTGTCATTGATGATGCTAATGATTGGGAGAGTAAAAAAGTTTATAATAGGTGGTTAGGGTCTTGATCATGAGTGAGGGAAAATGGGTCCATGTGAAATGGTTACAGGGGAAATGTAAAATGTGTCGGCATTGTCGGGGGCCACTAGATATGGGAAGAATCCCCTTGTAGGGAAAGGTTTATGTTCTTCCCCCAACGTTGATGCCATGTATTATAGATAAGTGTCAGTAGAGTAATTTTGTGATAAAGTTTCTTGTAGGAACCCATGTTTTGAGCCTTTGAGGCATTGAAATTTTCTTGATGTTATTCCAAAGCAGGGCGTTCAGATGACGTGTGATTCTGAGCCCCTATGTGGCTGAAATTAAATTTTTAGTTCGTTCACACGGGACACAACAAATAAATAGAACAAATCCTAAATGGTTACTCGTTATGGGAAACCAAGGGCATCATTGAGTCCGGAACATTCCGTTTACCATTAAAGGGGTGTAAATTTTGTGGGCGCAACCCTTCTGTGGAAAATGCCACTAGAGGGGTTTTCAAAATTTTGTGGCCCCAGGCGTGTACTCTGTAACATCTGAACAGAGGCTCGGATTAAAATTCCAAGACCTCCATTGCGCTCAAAACATGGATTTTCCCATAGGGGCGACTTAACCTCGACCTCGCTAAAAGTTCTGGTATGGGGCCTACGGGCAGCGGGTTTATGTGTTTTCTATTTAAACACCCCCACACTCTTCTCCCCCTTGTTCTTACCCTTGGTGCATGTTTTTCCCATCAATGGAGATCCGCTTTCAAGCCTACCCCTCGATCTCCAAGGCGGGTTTCCCCTCTGGTGAATCGTTGGTGAAGTGTCGGGCTACGCCCAGTGAGGTAGGCTCGTGCATTTTCAATTTTATTTCCCACAACCCCTTCAAATGCAATTCATTTCCTAGATATGCTGTCAGATCGTCGAGCGAAGCCCATAGTTGAGTAGGGATCGATTTTATTTTCTCAGATATCCTTTTAGATCGAATTTTCATGTCATGGGGTGTCTAGGGTGGGCCTAGTATGTTTTCAGGCTGTTTTCTCCTTATTTTTTGGGGATTCCAGGGGCCGTCCGGTGGTGAGCGCGGCGGTCCAACGGGCTTCCAGCGGCAGTGGTGGTTTTTGGGACGGTGTCTTCGCGCGGTGCGGCGGGCTTCAGGCGGCGGGTTAGGTGATCAGATAGGGTGTACCAGGGGTCTCAGCATGTGACCCCATGAGGGAATTGAGACCCTCCATCGGTGGGTCTCTATGCGGACCAGTGACCGGCCACAAGGGCCAGTCGGTGTAGTAGATCGCGGGGCCACGGTCGGGCCGCGCAGCAGAGCCGCAGGCTAGTCTAGCCCAAGGGGGTTCGTCCCCTGATTTCAGTCACCTATAAATTCCTCTATGGGTGTCCATTTTGAGTTCTTTTTACCATAGTGAAATCCTTGGCTCGAGAAGAAGCTTTATAGATGGTCTCAAGAAATTGTAATTCCCAAGACTGGGGCTCTAAGGTGCGTCAGGCTCATTAAGTACTACGCCAGGATTCTTCCTTCAGGTGGGGTAGATACATCCGGAGTCTGTTTAAGGCTCCATCAGCGGTGTTGTGACCCCGATGTCGAGACGAAGTGTCCCCAGGTGGTTTCGATCATTGATGTCAGAGTTGAGAAGTGGGACCCATAGGCCGTCATTTATGCTGTGAGCAGCGTTTTGCGACTCTGTCATCAGATGTTCGTTCGGGGCGAATGAGTAGTCATTTTTTTGTGTTTTTCTGAGAGCATCACGATGGAGTAGTTTTCCCGACCTCATTTGGGATTGAGGTTTGGGCCCCCTGTGATGCTGTATGGGCATAAAGCAGTGCTGAATAACTTTTTCATCGGGAGTCCATTTCCAGTGAGTAAGTAGTCTAGCTTGCGTTTTTTTCCGCAAGGATTGTAATGGTGTAATCATATTGTGTTCTTGGAGCCTCTTTAAGGATCTCATTAAATGTTGAAAAAAGAAAAGATGTTGGTCAGAGTTTTCTTTGATGCACTTTGACCCAATGCACTTTCGCGATGTAAGAAACACCCAGTGATGGCACAGGCAGTGCTGGGTTATCAGACTAGTTCCGAGTTTACCCTCTAGCAGGGCTGGGCAGTGGGTTACCCATTGACCTTAGGGTTTACCATCGAGCAGGGTTGGGTAGTGGGTTAACCATTGACTTTAGGGTTTACCCTCCAGTTGGGCTGGGCAGTGGGTTACCCAACAATCCTTTAGGGTTTACCCTTCTGCAGGGCTGGGCAGGGAGTCACTCGATGAACATTTGGGGTTTACCCTCCAGTTGGGATGGGCAGTGGGTTACTAGACGACTTCTTTCAGACTCCTCTCCTTTTGATGATGCTAGTCATTCTCTTTTTCTCCGTTATTACAAGAGCGGGACTTTTGGTGGTACGATTTAGCGATGAGGAAACATTGAAGTGCGGGACTATTGGACATCTGTGATGGCCACCCATAGAATTTTTGGTGAATTATCTTGGGATGATCTTAGATATAGGGATCCCCTTAAACACTAGTTTTTTTTTCTTGTTGAGCATATATATCTGTACACCCTACTTTTGTTCCCACTCCTTGGATTCTATTACACTACTTCTAGGATGGGTGAAGACACGTGGTGTATTCCACATGCATTCAGTGTCTAGTTCCTATTGGTTGGATGAGTCTACTACCTTTCTTCTGTTGGGTTGAGCTGCACTCTATTTAGTTTACTTTTTCAATGTTCCTTGTTCTATATACTACTCACATTTTTGGTACCTAGTTTGTTTAACCCTAGATCTTTCAGGGCATCCTACTGAGTATCCTTATACTCACCCCTACTTGGGCTTTTTCTACACTTGGTTTTCCCTTTCAGATGACAGACAGGTCGATCTAGACTACAAATGAAATCAGAGGACACTGAAGCTTTGGCTATGTTCAGTGGATATAGTAGGAATTTTAGGTGTGAGACTCACCAGCTGTTTACTTTTGTTTACCTGTTTATGGGTTGTGTAACCGTTCGGTTTGGGTGCATTTTTCCCCTTTTTTCATTCAGTATTTGTCAGTACTTTTCACCACTTTACCTTGTATATTTAGTGGTTGATGCATGAATGTTATTGGGTTATAGTTATTTTTCCTATGGTTTTCTTTTTACTCTACACTTCAGCATTTATTGGGTTATGTGTGTGTGTGTATAGGTTCTTAGGCAAAGGCCTCCCCAATATTGTGACACCTTTAGCACTTGTCGCAAGCCCCTGGCCTATGTAGGGGGGCTTTGGGTAGTTGCGGCTCGAGACTGGTAGGGTCGAGTTGTGACAATGTGGTATCAGAGGTGGTTCGTTCCTTGGGGTGTTCTTTGGATGTCCCACAAAAACGAATTGGTTGGGATTTAGGGAATTAGTGTCAATGTGTTTCGAGAGAGGGCCTCACGCCAGGGAATCCAGTGATGGTACGGGTGGCCGATGTATCCATTCACCAGGACCCTGATAACCTGCTTGTCGACTTGGCACGCTGAGACACTTGTTGTAGGGGATTTTGGAACATGCATCTGGTAGGATTGAGTCTTTGAATGTCCTTGTTGAGTCAGATCCCATTTAGGATTACTGTTATATATATATATATATGCTCATCTGATCAGAGTAATCCTTGATAATTTTCAGGATTCCCCCACGATAGCCGCCAGCTAGGATACCCTCTCCAGTTCGTGATGACGACCTGGAGAGTGACGAGGTGTCAGTTCAGGGACCCTCACATGATCCCCTTCCGCCCAGTGCTTCAGAAGTAGCCCCTCCACCTGAGGAGCGACAATTAGTACTGACAACAGAGGTCGAGGATGAGGGCAGGTTGAGTGTGCTCCAAGAATTTCAGCATCAAAGACCACTGAAGGTTCGTGGTGACCTAGCTCCCCAGGCAGCAGAAGACTGACTAGAGTCTGTGGGTTGACTTTTTAGGCTGGTACGGACACCAGCAGACCAGATGGTAGCTCTAATTATTAGCCTTTTCCAAAGGACGGCCGAGCGTTGGTGGGGGTTGGTTACCCATACCCACGACAAGTCTTCTCTCACGTGCGATAGCTTCCAACAACTCTTCTAGGAAAATTACTCCACTTCTTGGTTACACTCCATTCAGATTCAAGTGCTTCTATAGCTGAAGAAGGGGGGATGACCGTGGTGCAGTACTCAGCCCAGTTTATCGATCTGACAAGCTACTCGCATGATATAATCCAGAATAGTTACTTTCGGGCATATATGTTTGAGAAGGGTCTTCACAGGAAGATATGTTCATTTGTAGTGCACCTGTGCATCCATACTTATGTCGGGGTGCTAGAGAGAGCGCTCGTGATAGATAGCTTCATGGATAATGGATGCCAGCTGATAGGGCCTAGTAGTGGATACTTCAGAGGAGATTCCTCGGTGATAAGTATGCGACAGAGAGATGATCCTCGGTTGAGGAGGCCCTTTAATGAGTATATGTAGGCTTAGGGTTGTACAACACAATGGCGTCGTGGAGCACCAGGTCAGGCAAGAGAGAGCTAGTGTTATACCTGTGACAGACAAGGCCACCTAGCATGAGACTGCGCGACCAAGCATACTGAGCAGTCGTGGTAGGCAGAGGGTGCACAATATTGGAAGAGGAAGGGTCCTGAACAGGGATCCCCAAGCGAGGAAAGGGTGTTCCTCATGGAGGAAGTGTAGGCAGAGTGGCAGGTCCTGGGGGTTTGGGATGGCATTTTGAGATCCTTCCACCACCACCACCGGGCAGCCCAAGCCAGGCTCAAGGAGCTGCCAGTAGGGGTCATGGGTAGCTTCAGGGTATGGGTGTTTGTGACCCACTAGCACATGAGATGGTTCGAGGTACGCTCTGTTATTACTCTATGATTGCTTCGGTACAAGTAGACACTGGCAAAACCACTCCTTTAGATAGCTGTTATTGGTACTAGAGTTGGAGCTTCTTGTAGAGGCGTTGTCACCTGCACATAGCATCGAGGATCCTATGGCAAGTGCCTCATTAGTGACCATTATCTGCAAATAGTGTGAACTATCATTCGGAAGAGGGAGTTTTACATGGGACCTTCTCGTCATCATGATGGAACCTTACAACATCATCCTGGTCATGGATTTCCTTTCTATGGATCACGTGGAGATCGAATGTCATCACAAACGAGTTAGAGGAATGTTTTCTAATGGGACGAGGTTCACCAAACATGGTGAATGAGACCTCATGGAAGATCATATGGGTACTCTGAGAAGGAGACCCTGACCTTTTTCACACCAGTTGGCGAGCATGGATCTCAGAGCAGCAGAAGCTATAGGCTCCTGGATCCCTACCGTTGTAGAGGACTACATGGGCGTCTTTCCCCAGGAAGTGTCTGGACTACCTCCGAGGCGAGAGATGGAGTTTTTCATTGACATGAGGTTGGGGGCATCCCTGATATCCTGTGCCGGTTATCAGATGGAACCCACATAGCTTCGGGAGTTAAGACTTCAGCTGGACGACCATCGTGAGAAGGGATTTATCAGGCCCTGTGTGTCCCCCTGGGCAGCTCATGTTTTTTTTTTGAAAAAGGAATATGGGATTCTGCAACATTGTGTGGATTATCATCTCCAGAAGCAGGCCATGATAAAGAACAAGTAACCTTTTCCAAGGATCGATGACCTATTCAACTAGTTGAGAGGTGTGAAGTGGTTCTCCATGATTCATCTTCGATCCGACTACCACCAGTTGTGGGTTCATGAGGATGACATCCCGAAGTTAGATTTCCGTTGTCGATATGGGAATTAAGAGTTTCTGGTGATGCCCTTTGGCATGACTAATTATCCCACCATTTTCAAGGATTTGATGAACCAGATCTTCCAGTCATACATGGACCAGTTTGTGGTTGTATTTATTGACAGCATGCTCATCTACTCTGTGATGGAAGAGGAGCACACAGAGTATTTGAGGATGGTCCTAGAATCATTATGAGAGCATCGGCTATATGGGAAGATCTCGAACTGTCAGTTCTGGATTAGTGAGTTTCACTTTCTGGGGAATGTCATTACAGAGCAGGGATTGGTCATAGTTCCCGCAAAGGTAGAGGTAGTTATTTCTGGGTATCCACCCAAGAATGTGTCATAGGTGTGGAGCTTTGTTGGGTTGTGAGGGTACTACATGAGGTTTGTGGAACATTTCTCCAGGACATCCTCCCCTTTGACTTCATTGACGCAGAAGGGATGACCGTTCAACATGACTGATCTTTCCAGTAGGCATTCGATGAGTTGAGATAGAGGCTAACTAGTGCTCCAGTGTTGAGGCTACCAGAGGAGAGAAATGAGTTCATAGTGTTCTGTGACGCTTTAGAAGCTGGGATCAGGTGTGTGATGATGCAGCTGTGAGTATTGATTGCATATGGGTTGAGGTAGTTGAGGCCCCATGAGAAGAATTATGTGACTCACGATATGGAGATAGTAGCAGTGGTCTTCGCCTTGAGGTTATGTAGACACTGCCTTTTGGGTGAGAGTTTTGTGGTCTACTCCGAACACCATAACCTCAATTACATCATCACTCAAATGGATTTGAATATAAGGCAGAGGCGCTGGCTGGAGTTTCGGCAAGACTATGATTTCCAGATAGTATACACTCTAGGGAAGGGAAACGTAGTAGTAGATGCTCTTAGCAGGACGTCCCATGCTCGGTTAGTGCAAGAAGCTTCAGAGCAGTTAGCTTCCCTAGGATTGACCACGGTGGAGCAGGAGGGTACGACTTCTCTGTAGTCGATGATGTTGACTCCTGCGCTCCATGAGCATGTGAGAGAGCCGCTGCTGGGGGATGTCGATAGCGAGGTACATCATGATAAGATATCCACGGGTGATGCACCCGATGGGTATTCTGAAAGAGGGAATCATGATATCCTTTTCTATCGGGATTGGTAGTACCAGTGGAGATGTGTGAGGCGGTGATGTGGCAGTTCCACACCTCTCCCTTGGCTATATATCCCGGTGTGGGGAAGATGTACAAAGACCTTCAGTGGTAGTTTTGGTGGTCTAGCAAGAATCAGAGCGTAGCTGAGTTCGTTTTTTCGGGGTCTTACCTGTATATAGGTGAAGGCAGGGCATCATGTTCTATCATGGTTGTTGCAGCCCCTTAAGATCCCAAAGTGGATGTTGGATGGCATATCTAGGGACTTCATCATAGGGCTCCCATGCACAACGAAGGGCAAAAATTCCATTTGGGTGATAGTAGACTGACTCACGAAGTTTGCACACTTTCTTTCCATCAGGGAGCAGAGCTCGGTAGAGAGTATTTGGTGGAAATACATTTGGGAGATCATCTGCCTTCATGGAGTAACCTCTACGATCAACTCCAACTGTGATGTGTTGTTTACGTCGTGATTATGGCAAGGGCTGCAGAAGGCATTCAGGACCCAACTGCGGATGAGTACAACTTTTCACCCCCAGATGGATGGGCATACTAAGGGCACTATCCAGGTGTTGGAGGATATGCTCAGGGCATGCATGTTTGAATTCGGCATCAGATGGGGGGATCACATACCATTGCTGGAGTTTTCATACAAAAACAGTTACCACTCTACTATCGGCATGGCACATTTTGAGGCCCTCTATGGGAGACCCTGAAGGTCACCGTTGTGCTAAAAGGAGGATTGAGAGACCTTCCTCGTGGGCCCCGAGTTGGTGTAGGCGATGATGGAGAAGGTGCAGGTCATCCGTGAGTGGATGAGGATGGCACAAAGCAGACAGAAGTCCTACACAGATCACCGTTACATGCCTTTAGTGTTGGAGCGGGGGGACTATGTATTTTGGAGTGTCTCTTCGCGGCATGGTACACAGAGATTCGAGCAGGGTCGTAAGCTATCCCTGAGGTTCATTGGGCCCTTTGAGATCATGCGCAGGGTCGACAAGGTTGCCTGCCATCTTGTCTACCACCACAGCAGGAGAGGGTGCAGGATGCCTTCCATGTGTCACAGCTGAGGAAATACATGCATGGACCCACACAGGTTCTCGACTGGGGAGATCTGGACATTGAGGATGGAGCAACCTTTGAGGAGCACCCGATGGCGATTGAGGACCGGCAGGAGTGGACACTGTGCGGACGGACCATTCCTTTGAATCGTGTACTTTGGAAGCACGTGAGAGTATAGGATGGCACCTGGGAATGGGAGAGCCAAATACAGGTTCATTATCCCCTGTGGTTTTGTCGTTTTTTTCAAGGATGAAAAACTTGAAGGAGGGAATGATGTAAGCACCCGAGTTTTGAGCATGTGAGACTTTGAAATTTTTTTGATGTTATTCCAGAGTAAGGCATTCAGACAACGTGTGATTCTGAGCCTCGGTGCGGTAGGAATTATCTTTTATTTACGTTCTCACTAGACACACCAAATAAACAGAATAACTCCTAAATGGGTGCTCATATGGGAAAACTGAGGGCAACGTTGAGTCTAGAACGTTCTATTTACCATAGGAGAGGTGTAACTTTCACTGGCGCGACGTTTCTCTGGAAACCCCCCCACCCACCCGGGATCGTTTTTGTAATTTGGTGGCCCCAGGCATGTACTCTGTAACATATGAATGGAAGATTGGATTAAAATTCCGAGACCTCTATTGTGACCAAAACATGGATTTTACCCTAAGGGCTTCTTAACTGCGACCATGCTGAAAGTTCGGGTACGTGGCCTACAGGCGGTGGGTTTAAGTGTTTTCTATTTCAACACACCCCACCATCATCTCCCCTTGTTCTTCCCCTTGGCGCCAGTTCTTACCAATAAGAGAGAACCTCTTTCAAGCCTCCCCCTCCCTCTCCAAGGGGGGTGGTGGCTCCGACGAATCTTCGGTGAAGCGTCGGGCTATGCCCATCAAGGTAGGCCTGTGCATTTTCAATTTTAATTCCTAAAATCCCTTAAAATTCAATTCATTACATCAAAAATCTGTCTGATCGTCGATCGAAGCCTATAGTTGTGTATTGATTCATTTTATCTTCCCAAGGATCCTTTCGAATCAATGTTTTGAGTCACGGGGTGTCCGGGTTGACCCCGGGAAGTATTTCGGCCGTTTTCTTCTTTTTATGGCCGGTCGAGGGGCGATCTGGTGGTCGGTGCGGTGGTCCGGTGGGCTTTGAGCAGAATCGGCATTTTCCGGGATGGCGGCGCAGTGGTGGGCTCCTCGGTGCGGTGGCGGCATCCTCAGTGGCGGCGGCTTCATGTGGCGCAGCGGGCTCCAGGCGGTGGGCGAGGTCGTAGACGAGGGTGGACTAGGGGTCACGGCACGCGACCCTATATGGGAACCAAGAACTGCCATAGAAGACTCTTCATGCGGACTAGTGATTGGCCATGAGGGCTGGTAGGCACAACGGACCGCAGATCCACTTCCAGGACGGCAAGCGCGGGCCAGCCCAGGCCGGGTGGACTGTCCAGACCTGGCCGGTCCATCCCAAGGGGGTACGTCCCCTAATTTCAAAAACCCATAACATCAACAACGAGTGTCCATTTTGAGTTCAATCAATGGTAGTGTAATTCATGGCTTGATATAATGCTTTTTATATGGTCTGGGGAAATTTTATTTCCCGAGACGGGGGATCGGTGGCGTGTCACATCTGGTGCCTGTTTAAGGTGTCGTCAGTGGTGTTGTAACCCCGACGTCGACCCAAAGAGGTCCAAGGTGGTTTCAGGCATTGAAGTCGGAGTTGATGCGTGGGCCCCACGGTCCGTCTTTTAAGCTGTGAGCAGAGTTTTGAGACTTTTTCTTCAGACATCTGTTTTATGTGAATGAGTAGTCTCCTTGGCATGTTTTTCTGAGAGCATTGAGATGGAACAGTTTTCCCACTGTATTTTGGGAACGATGTGTGGGACCCATGAGACGTCATATGGCCATAAGGCGGTGCTGAATATCTTTTTCATTGGGAGTTTTTTTCTAGCGAATAAGTAGTCTATCTCATGTGTTTTATCTGTGAGGATTTTAACGGTGTAATTGGTTTGTGCGTGAGGAGCCCCATTAGTGATCACATAAAATGTGGAAACATGAAAGGATGTCGATCAGAGGTTTATTTGACGCACTCGGACCCAACGCACAGTCGCGATGTTAGCGACACCCAGTGATGGTACGAGCATCACAAAGTAATCGGACCAGTTCCGGGTTTACCCTCCAGCAGTGCTAGGCGGTGGGTTACCCGCTGACCTTAGGGTTTACCCTCCAGTGTGGTTGGGTAGTGGGTTACCCATTTAATTTACAGTTTACCCTCTAGTTAGGATGGGAAGTGGTTTACATGACGATCTTTTAGGGTTTACCCTCCAGCAGGGTTGGGCAGTGGGTCACCCGACGACCTTTTGGAGTTTACCCTCCAGTTGGGATGAGTAGTGGGTTACCTGATGAATTCTTTCTAACTCCACCTCTTTCAATGATGATAGTCACTGGATTTTTCACCGTGCTTATCGGAGTAGGAATTTTGCTAGTACGGTTTAGAGATGAGACATCTTTGATGTGCAGGACTATTTGGGCATCAGTGAAGGATACCCTTAGAACTGTTGGCAGCTTATCTTGGGCTGAGCATAAAAATGGAGATCCCCTTACACACTCGTTCAGGTTTCTTGTTCTGCATATGTATACATATGTACACCCTACTTTTTTCCCACTCCTTGGGTTCCATTACTCTCCTTCTAGGAGGGGCGATGACACAGGGGGTATGCCACGTGATTTCTGTGTCTAGTTCCACTTGTATGGATGAGTCTACTCCCATTCTTATGTTGGTTTGAGTTGTACTCTATTTACTGTACTTTTTCACTGTTCCGTGTTCTATCTAATGCGCATCGTTTTGGTACCTCTTTTTTTCTCCCTTGAGATTTCGGGTCATCCTAGTGAGTATCCTTATACTCACCCCTTCCTGGGCTTTACCCGCACTTTGTGTGCCTTTGTAGACGACAGACATATCAATCGATACTACGGAGGAGCATAGAGGACAAATGAGCATGGGATGTGTTCAGTGGACATAGTAGGACTTTCAGGTGTGAGACTCACCAGCTATTTACTTTTGATTACCTATTGCCGGGTTTTGGAACCATTCGGCTTGGGCGCATTTTTCCCCTTTATCTTTTCAGTATCTGTCATTACTTTTCAGCACATTACCTTTTCTAATTAGAGGTTGATGCATGACTTTGGTTCGGTTATAGTTTTTTGTCCTTTGTTTTTCTTTTTATTCTACACTTCTGTACTGAGTGGGTTGTGTGTGTGTTTACAGCTACTTTGGAAAAGGCCTCCCCAAATTTTTTATGCCATCTGTGCATCTCGCTAGCCACTGGCCTATGAAGGAAGGCATGGGGTAGTTGCGGCTCAAGACTGGTAGAGTAGGGTCTTGACACTGCTTTTAGAAAAACATATATTGTGTGATCCATTAGAATGTCCTGGTGGGAGTCCTTATTCAAGGCTCCTAAGTCATAGTTTCTATTGGGGCCACCTATGTTTCCCCTACATCATCAATTTTCGGGAGGAAGCTATTATGGACATCCAAAAAGATTCTACCAAAAAGGATTGTTGTTCTATGTGGGGGCAGGAGGTTCCACATCATGGACCTCATGGGTGGGTGTTCTACCATATTACCCAGGTTTTTCTTCCATTACTAGTAATATCTTCATTTGTGATGACCCCTTATTTCTCATACTGAAGAATAAGGGTATTGATGACACTTCTTTGGATGAGCTTGAATGTTGATATGTGGTGAGGGAACCAAATAGTTGTGGAAAATGTTACCATCATAAAAAGAGTTTAGTTGTCTATAATTACTTCACCATCACACCCTATACCCTATTCCTTTTACTGATGGGTCATTGTGAAATTTTTTTACCTTGATAGATGAGGAAATATATGGATCCATTCATTAGTAAAACCAACATGAAATAGATTCCTAACATGGAAAATGTTTTTAATCCTTATCTAAGGGGGAGGAAAGGTCTAAATTGATAGTGTATACTATTGGGGATTCAAAACAACCTTAAAATTTCTCAATTATTTGTTTATATTTCCATATTGAATCCAATATCTGTTTTCGAGGGAAGTTATTCTATATATCAAGATCCATTAATGCAAAAATCTGATGGAGACCAAAATTATTGACCCACTCACTATTGGAGGAGAATACATTCACATTTGGCTAACCATTTTAAGGATTATTTGGATGTGTTGTTTCCTCCATGCAATCCCCAATTCAGAAGGAGGATTACCCCTTCCACCATGGTTGTTGATGATGGATCCTTGTTCAAAATGGGATGATTTAATGTCAGTTACCCCATCAATGGAATCATATATAGAGATTATTTTATTGTATAAGAATCCCAAATATATTTGATTCATGTTCATGAAGATCATAATTAGTTCCATATCAAGGTGGACATTGGTAAATTTTGTTATTTCAGTCTTTATAGTGACGTAACATTGTTTAGAGTAGGTGGTAACAATGTGAATGTTAGAAATTTTTTGGACTTATATTATACTGGGAATCAATAATATCATTAAATTTTTTTGTTTGGGTAATTTAATAAGTGATTAATATTTTGTTTTTAACCTATGGAATCTTACATTTAAAATAGGGTAGTTATGTAAGGGGTGTATGTAATCCAAGTCTTTTTATCCTATTAATCCAATGATTATTGATTGGAATAGAGAGTAAGAGTTAGGTCACATGTTTACTGTCTTTTAAGGATGAGTTGGTTATAACAACCCATACGTTACATACATTATTAATACTTCAAAATTGAAGCACACTTGTTACACCATATAACAAAACCATGAAAGGACCGTATAAGTATAGTGTCTCTAGAAACTAGGAAACAAAAACAACTGGTTCATAAAGAATCTACATTGCCTCCCATTTATTTCAACATATATAGAGTCCCTTTTGGAATATCCTACATAATAACCTTCTTCCTGACCTGGGGAAAGAAAACAGACAAAAGGGTGAGCTCAAATGCTCAGTAAGGGTAAACAAAAGAAATATCAATCACATCATATTCATAAGAACATAACATTTTGGAAATCATAGCCTGCAAAAGAGATCATAATTTCATAACATGGGATAAATCATAGTAGTGAAATGTAATCCCAATAATCATAAAATAAAACATGACCCTTTTTGGCATACACACATAATCATAGGGAATAATTTCTTATTAGTCAAGACTCATTTCCAAGACTATCTTAGTGGACAAAGTCCATTTCTGAACCGATTTCATTCCTCGTTTTAGTCCTGTTTCAATGAACCGGTTTAACCTGCCGTTCCATCCATGTCTATCTCATGAGATATAAAATCTTTACCCAATGCATTGGAGGGAGATATAGGTCCCACCCATCTCATAATGATTCCATTCTTATGTGTTCCACAAAATCAAAAATTCATACATCATTGCATAACCCATGTAATAAAAATGGGAATCTTATACATCATGCAATCATAACATAATCCATATAAGATAAAAGGACATCATAAAAATAATTCCATCATAACATAATCAAATCAATGTAAAAATAGGGATAGAAACAGAACCCTATATTATCTTATATAGAAATAATTTTGATAAAACACTTGAAATCCATTCTTGAGGAAAATATCCTTTCTACTTCAACAACATTTTTCCTTTCTTAACAGGTCCTTAAATATTAAACTAAATGAATTTGATTAAAAATAAACTTGAAAACTTGTAACGGAAGCTTCTTGGAAATAATGTTTTAAAAATCCATTTATTCTGTATAAGTTAAAAAAACATTCTTCTCGTACATTTGTTGGAAAAGTCAAAAAGTACCTCTTACGAAAAATGACAAAAGATTCCTTTCATATCTTTTACTAAAAACTCACGAAAGGGTAAAATTGGATATAAAATATTTTATAAGGTTATAAAAATTACATATTGAGGAAAAATTTATGTGGATGATAAATATTCCCCAGTAAATTCTGATGTATAAACAATCTCAGATAAAAATTGAGATTGCGATATTTTCCCTTACCTTACGTCTGATTTGCTTCGTAAGTGTCTGAACCTCCTGTATAATGATTTAAATAATGTCATTGAATTATTCCAGAATCATATTCATTGTTATTATATCATATATGGTCATATTATTAGCTTCTTATTAGTAATATTTCATTGTTACTTGTTATTCGGGTGTTTATGGCTTTTTGTTCTTATGCGTGTTTTGTACAATAAATTCATCTTCTTATTTTAGGTAATAGATACCCCATTTCCAGAATGGTATTAGTGTAATATATATCATATTCATTCATTAAAATCATTTATATTATCATTATGAAATTAAGATCATGTAGAAAGAGTCGCATCACATCGTGGACACGATAGACTGCATGTACGCCCGAGCGATGATATCGTTCCCATGATCGTGGAATTGAATTGTAGTGTATTTATACTTTTTCAGAATCAATATCACTTTACAATAATCATATATAGTCATTATTTACACCATTATACCCATCCAAGTGAGGTGGTGGTGGAAAATAGATTACACCACGGCGTGGAGACGGTATTTCGTACATACGCACGCGCGATGATTTCATTTTCCATAGGATGGATAGATGGTGAAATAGGGTTGTTTCATATATATAATAACATATCATTGTATTAATGATACTTATGTTATTACTTCATAATAAAACAACTAATGAAGAATAAGTGGAAGAATAAATAAAGGTGAAAGAATCGGTAACAGACATTACCTCTTCTTTGAAGCGCCTCTTTGAGACCTTAGTTTAGGGCACACAAATTGTTCGTTGAAGAAGACCAGGACCTCTAGGATGTTTATAGGGAAGTGGAGAAGATAATTTGGCAGGTTTTGGCCGAGATTTAAGGCTAAAAGTGGTGTGAGGAAGAGAGGGGGGAGTTTCCCTTTTATAAGGGAGGAGAGGGGCACCTTTGAAAAAACAAAACATATTGATTTATTACAAAGTCATATTCGGTTTTAAATAGCTCCAAATTGATTTATTTCGATTCTAAGATGGGTATGGGTCGAAATCCTCTCATCCAATAGAATTTAGAAAAGTTTAGGTTCCTATTTTAACCTTATCATTTAGATTTAACGTTAAGATAAATAATTTTACTTTTACCGTGTCTTTTTTTGTTCATACACTATAAGGTTAATAAACTTACTATAACAAGCCAAAAAAATCTCAAGTTGTTTATATTTAATATATATAACCTTATCTAAGTCATTTGGCCAAACCATATATTATTAGGAATAAAATAACAATTAATAATATAATATTTGTTTTAAAAACTATTTTATATCAATTTTGACACTATTTAGTAATTGATATTTGTGAAAATCATAACAGAATGATTAATTAAAACAAGGTTAAATAAATCAATAATAACATGTTATATTAACCTAGAAAATTAGTGTAATTTATAAAAAGTGTCAAATTATATTTATTTCGGTATTTATAATATCAATTATGTCAATATTTCATTAATAAGATAATTACAGCATCATTATTGTGACATAAATAAATTAAATTATATAATGTCTAAAAATTACCAAAAAAATATCATTATGTAGGAAATATGTTTAGCTTTCTAATGAATATTTATAGTCGAATTTATCTTATGTATAACCCTATATTAAAAATTATTTACTTATTAAACATTGATTTTAACTATTTTAACCCTTCTTTAAATAAATTAATAATAAATGTTCTAATCTAATCCAAGAGGGCATAAATGGTCATATTTTATTCCTAAGGTTGTTTTTGGTTGAATTACACTTATCCAATAGAATTACCCTATTTACTTTTAACCGTGGTAAATAAAAGTAAAAAGTTACCATTCATCAAAAATTATTTTCATCTCATTGAACCACATTTTACTTACTGACATCATCCGTGTCTCTCGTATTTTTGAAATTACACTCACAGAAGCGGTAAAATTATGTTTTCTGTAAATTTTCAAATTCTCCTAGGAGGTGGGTAAAAGATGGTGAAAAGTTCAATAAAATTTTTATATATCTAAAATTATTATAAAATTACTCCAATGAATTCCATTGAACTTATATAGGTATTATGTATCAATTTCGACCTAAAATAAATTTAAATAAAATAATTATTTAAATAAAAATTCGGGTTTTAAATAGTAAACCAGTGTTTTTACTATTCATCAAAAATTGAATGTTTTCGGAAAAATACCAAAACTTCACCCTAGGTTAATTTCGATATTCAGAATCCAAAAATGAATTCAATTTGAAAAATAAAATTTACAAAATTTCAAAAAGTTGGTATTACTATTCATAATGGCTAGTTTTAATAATATTTTAATAGCATATCGTTGTTTAGTGAAACTCGGTATTGATTACGACACACGCTATCGTGGAAGGTCGCAATTGCGTGTAAAGCAATCCAAGATAGTGTTGTGTGTAGTTAATTATTCCTTTGATGATTTATATAACATAAAAAAAATATTTCTCATAAACTTCTAGGGTGTTACATTCTACCCCCCTTAAAATGAATTTCGCCCACGAAATTCGTCACTTTGTAACAAACAGATGAGAATACCTCTCCCTCATCATATCCTCAAGCTCCTATGTAGCTTCTTCTAATTGGTGGTTCCTCCATAAAACTTTCACCAAGCGAGTGGTCTTTTTCCGTAAGATTTTTTCACTACGCTCGAGAATCTCTATCGGTTGTTCCTGATAAGAAAGATCTTGTTCCAGCGGTACAACTTCTGAGTTGATTACATGTGAAGGATCCGGTATGTACTTTCTTAGGAGAGATACATGGAACACATCGTGAACTTGAGTGAGATTCGGTTGAAGCGCCAATCAGTAAGCTAACTTCCCAACACGATCCAGTATTTCGAAAGGACCGATATACCTAGGGCTCAACTTTCCCTTCATTCCAAATCTCATTACTCTCTTCCAAGGAGATATTCGTAAGAACACTTTAACACCCACTTCAAACTCTAAATCTTTTCTTCGGTTGTCGGCATAACTTTTTTGTCGACTCTGAGCTGCTCTTATGTTTTGTTGAATAGATCGGACCTTTTCTGCCATCTCATCAACAAGATTAGGTCCTAATAGCTTTCTTTCTCCAACTTCATCCCAGCAAGTTGGAGTCCTGCATTTCATTACATAGATAGATTCATAAGGAGCCATTTGTATACTGGAGTGAAAGCTATTATTATAAGAAAATTCCACGAATGGTAGGTGTTGATCCCAACCATCTTTTAAATCCATAGAGCAAGCTCTCAACATATCTTCTAGAGTTTGAATTGTCCTCTCAGACTGACCGTCTGTCTGAGGATGATAAGCAGTGATGAAACTCAAATATGTATCTAGAGTATGTTGAAGACATCGCCAGAACTTTGAGGCAAACCTCGGATTCCGATCAGATATAATAGAAAGTGGTACTCCATGCAATCTTACCAATTCCTTTACATATATCATGGAAAACTGATCCAGAGAGAAATCCTCTCTAGTAGCAATGAAGTGTGCAGACATTGTAAGACGATCAGCTATGACCCAGATATCATTATTGCCTTTGGATGTTTTAGGAAGTCCGGTGACAAAGTCCATAGTGATGTTTTCCCATTTCCATTCGGGTATGGGTAATGGTTGTAACATTCCCTTAGACTTCTGTCTCTCAGCTTTAACTTGCTGACAAACGAAGCATCGAGAGACATATTCAGCAACATCTATTTTCATTCCATCCCACCAGAAGTACTCTTTCAGATCCCTATACATCTTCGTGCTTCCAGGATGAATAGAGAATGAAGAACTATGAGCCTCATCCAGCAGCTCCTTCTTTAATTCAGGGATTGGAGGAACACAAACCTGATTCCTGATCTTTTTCATCCCATCACAATCAAGGTTGAATTCAGAAATATTTCTCACCTTCTTGTGTAACTCAACATCTTCATTCTGTTCCTCTTTAATCTTCACATGTATAGATGGTTGAACATTGATTTGAGAAAGATAAGATTTTCCCCTTCCATTATAATTCAAAGATCCATCCTTTGTAAATCCATAAATATTGGATCTTTTCTAATCCTCATCATGGATAAACTGGCATGGTCTTGTCGACTTAATGCATCTGCCACCTTGTTTGCATTCCCAGGGTGGTAATGGATTGAGCAGTCATAGTCCTTAATCAGCTTCAACCATCTTCTTTGGCACATATTCAGCTCCTTTTGTGTGAAAATATACTTTAAACTTTTATGATCAGTATAAATGTCACACCTTTCTCCATAAAGATAATGCCTCCAAATCATTAATGCAATGATTACTGCGGAAAACTCAAAATCATGAGTTGGGTAATTTTTCTCATCGATTTTCAACTGTTGTGAGGCATAAGCTATCACCATATCAATTTTCATAAGAAAACACCCCAATCCCTTCTTGGATGAATCACTGTAGATGAAAAACCTTTCTACACTACAAGGAAGTGTGAGTACAGGTGCACTAGATTACCTTCTTTTCAACTCCTTGAAATTCTCTTCACATTCCTCCGTCCAAACAAACTTAACTCTTTTCCGAGTCAACATGGTGAGTGGATTAGATAATCGTGAGAAATATTTCACAAAACGTCGATAATATCCAGCAAAACCAAGAAAACATCAGATCTCAGTTACTGTTGTTGGTCTCGACCATCTTTCGATAACCTCTGTTTTTGCTAGATCCACAGATATCCCTTATTTTGAGATTATGTGACCCAAATATGAAACTTTTTGAAGCCAAAATTCACACTTGGTAAATTTGGCATAATGCTTCTCCTTTCACAGGGTCTTCAATATAATTATCAAGTGATCATCATGTCCTTCATTTCTCTTTGAATATACAAGAATATCATCTATAAAGACTACCAAAAACTGATCAAGATAGTATCTAAAGACTCTATTCATCAGATGCATGATGATATCAGGGGCATTAGTAAGACAAAATGGAATCACTATAAATTCATAGTGTCCATACCTTGTACGGAAAGTCGTCTTTGGTATATTCACTATTTTGACCCTTAATTGATGATACCCTAAACGAAGATCTATCTTGGAAAAGTATTGAGCTCCGCGTAGTTGGTCAAATAAGTCAGCAATGCACGGGAGAGGATATTTTATCTTGATAGTGATCTTGTTAAGTTCTCGATAGTCAGTGCAGAGTCTCATTGATCCAACTTTATTCTTAAAAAACAGAACATGTGCTTTCCAAGGTGATGCACTAGGGCGTATGAATCCCTTATCCAGATTCTCTTGGAGTTGCTTCTTCAATTCCTGCAACTCAATTGGTGTCATTCTATAAGGTGTCTTTGAAATAGGCAAAGCTCCCGGTACGAGTTCTATTGAAAACTCAACATCACGATATGGTGGAAGACCCGACAATTTCTCCAGAAATACATAATCAAACTACCGTACAATGGGAATATTCTTAATCGTGAGTTTCTTACCAACCATTTGAGAGAAATATCCTTCATTTAGTGGAATCAATACCCATAAGATGGATGAAATTTACACTGGAATGTTTGTTCATCCTTACATAGATAGACAATCATAGATTGATCTGGAATTGAAATATGAATTCCCTTCTTTGGAAATTGATATGAGCTCTATATAGAGAAATCAAATCCATGACATGAATCACATAAAATTGCACTATAGGAAGGATCACATAATTTGCAGGAAGCACTTTCCCACAAACTTCAATCGGAGAGGAATTATAAACATTGGTGCAACTATTATGCCATTAGGGGTTTTCACAGCTAACTCAATATCTAATTGTTGAGGTAAAACGGTGATACCATTAGAAAATTCTTCAGAAATAAAAGAGTGGGTGGATCCAGAATCAAATAAAACATTTTCTACTTTAGAGTGGATGGTAAATGTACCTTTCACCACTTCGTTATCGTACTCTACATCGCTGATAGAAATTGCATGTGACTTTCCTTTGTCTTTAGCCTTAAGAGTTTGTTAACGTCGACCATCATCATCAACCCTTGGATTTAGGCATTGATTGGAATAATGCCCCATCTCCTTGCACTTGTAACATTGAAGTGTAGGAGGTGCACTCTGTGTATCCTTTTCATTTTTCGCATCACTAGACATCTTCTTCCCATCATTGCGGCATTCAAATGCCCAATGACATTCTTTTCCACATTTTAAACATTTACTTGTCCCTTGAAGACAACTCCCTCCATGTTTATTTCCACACATTGAGCATAATGGAAAACTCATCTTCTTTTTAGTGTTCTCTTTAGATTTTCATTTGAATTCCATTTTACTCTTCTTATCAAACCCATATGACGGATGGATTACTCCAATCTCCATCTCAACTTTGAGAGCACATCGAACGATTTCCTCGTAGCTATTGAAGTCCCTTATGGCTAACGCCCTTCGAAGACTTGGTTTAATCCACTAAAGAATCGATCGATTTTACTCTCAGGTTGGATAATAATAACAGAAGCATACCTTGCAAGTCCTGTAAAATTTTCTTCGTAGGTACCAACAGATTCATCATCCTTTTTCTTTATTTCAAGAAATTCCTTCTCCATATTTTTTTGAAGAATACTAGGGAAGTACTTATTGAAAAATAAGTTCTTGAACTCGTCCCATTCGATGGACTCAATTTCATCTCTTTGCCTCGTATTCTTGATACGATTCCACCATTGATCAACATCACCTTCCAAACGATACACTTCTAAGATGACATTATCATGTTCAGAAAATTGATGAACTGAAAATATCTTTTCAGTAGTACTAATCCATTTTTCAGCATCTAATGGATCAGTATACCCGATGAATGAAGGTGGATGCTGCCTCATGAAGGATTCAACAGAATGTTGCTCCTTCCTTTTCTCGTTTGGAATTCCTGCATGATTCATAGCTTGAGATTGTTTTGTGATTATGGCTACAAGATTTTTCATTCCAGCTCCCATAATGTTTGGTTGCTCAGGAGGAAAATCATTGCATTGCCCGTCACATTACGCTTTAACACGGTTCATTCGGGTTCCATCCATTGACTAAAACCAAAAACAATAGTGTGAGAAACACTAATTATAATAGGAAAACCACATAATCAAGAATTAAATTTCACACTTAAGGTCATATCCTAGGTTATTCATGGCCATTTCTAAGAAACTAAGATTGGGTTCTATGCTTAGACATATCCTTAGGTTTCTTACTAAGGCTTTCACATCCTAGTTTCCAAAGGTCGACTATACCTTCCCTCGGATACCCACTATAATGAACCCATACATTAAATACATGGTTAATACTCAAAATTGAAGCTCACTTATTACAACATATAACAAAACCATGAATGGATCGTATAGGTATAGTGTCTTTAGAAACTGGGAAACATAAACAACTGGTTCATAAATCATCTACATTGCCTCCCATTTATTTCATCATATCTAGAGTCCCTTTTGGCATATCCTACTTAATAACCGTATTTCTGACCTGGGGAAAGCAAACATACAAAAGGGTGAGCTCAAATTCTCAGTAAGGGTAAACAAAAGAAATATCAATCACCTCATATTCATAAGAACATAACATTTTAGAAATCTAGCCTGAAAAAGAGATCATAATTTCATAACATGGGATAAATCATAGTAGTGAAATGTAATCCCAATAATCATAACTTAAAACATGAAGCTTTGTGGCATACAAACATAATCAAATAGAATCATTTCTTATTAGTCAAGACTAATTACCAAGACTATCTTATGGGACAAAATCCATTTTGGAACCGAGTTCATTCCTCGTTTCAGTCCTGTTACACTGAACCGGTTTAACCTTCCGTTCCAGCCATGTATATCTCAAGAGATATAAAATCTTTACCCAATTCATTGGAGGGTGATATAGGTCCCATCCATATCAATATAATACCATTATTATGTGTTCCACAAAATTAAAAAATCTTACATCATTGTATAACCCATGTAATAAAAATGGGAATCTTAAACATAATGCCATCATAACATAATCCATATAAGATAAAATAACATCATAAAAATAATTCCATAATAACATAATCAAATAAATGTAAAAATAGTGATAGAAACAGAACCCTATATTATCTTATATGGAAAATAATTTTGATAAAACACTTGAACTCCATTCTTGAGGAAAATATCCTTTCTACTTCAAATACATTTTTTCTTTCTTAACATGTCATACAATTTTAAACTAAAAGATGATGATTAAAAATAAACTTGAAAACATGTAAAGGAAGCTTCTTGGAAATAATGTTTCAAAAATCCATTCATTCCATATAAGTTATAAAAACATTCTTCTCGTACTTTTGTCGGAAAAGTCAAAAAGTACCTCGTACGAAAAACGACAAAAGATTCCTTTAATATCATTCACTAAAAAATCACCGAAGGGTAAAATTGGATATAAAATATTGTATAAGGATATAAAAATTACATATTGTGGAAACATGGATGTGGATGATAAATATTCCCCAGTAAATTCTGAAGTATAAACAATCTCGGATAAAAATTGAGATTCAGAGATTTTCCCTTACCTTAGGTCCGATTTGCTTCATAAGTGTCCGAACATCCTGTATAATGATTTAAATAATGTCATTGACTTCTTCCAGAATCATAATCATTGTTATGATATCATATATGGTCATATTCTTAGCTTCTTATTAGTAATATTTCTTTGTTACTTGTTATTCGGGTGTTTATTGCTTTTTGTTCTTATGTGTGTTTTGTCGAATAAATTCTTATTATTATTTTAGGTTATAGATACCTCATTTCTAGAAAGGTATTAGTGTAATATATATCATATTCATTCATTCAATTCATTTATATAATCCTTATGCAATGAAGATCATGTAGATTGAGTCGCATCACATCGTGGACACGGTAGGTCGTACGTACGCACGAGCGATGATATCATTCCCATGATCGTGGAATTGTATTGGAGTGTATGTATACTATATAAGAATAAACATCACTTTACAATAATCATATATAGTCATTATTTACACCATTATACCCATCCAAGTACGGTGGTGGTGGAAAATAGATTACACCACGGTGTGGAGACGGTATTCCGTACGTACGCACGCGCGGTGATTTCGTTTTCCGTAGGATGGATAAGTGGTGAAATAGGGTTGTTTCATACTTATAATAACATATCAGTATATGAATGATACTGATGTTATTACTTCATAATGAAACAACTAAATAAGAAGAAGTGGAAGAAGAAATAATGTTGAAAGAATCAGTAACAGACATTACCTCTTCTTTGAAGTGCCTCTTTGAGACCTCATTTTAGGGCACTAAAATTGGTCTTTGAAGAAGACCAGGACCAATATGATGTTTATAGAGAAGTGGATAAGATGTTTTTTCATGGTTTTTCCGAGCTTAAAGGCTCAATGTGGTGTGAGGAAGAGAGGGAGGAGGTGCCCTTTTATAAGGGAGGAGAGGGGCACCTTTGAAAAAACTAAAAATATTATTTTATTATAAAGTCATATTCGGTTTTAAATAGCTCCAAATTGACTTATTTAGAAGCTGAGTTTGGGATGGGTCTATGTCCTATCATCCAATATAATTTAATCAAGTTTAGGTTCCTATATTAACCATATCATTTAAATTTATCTTTAAGTTAAATAATTTTACTTTTACCTTGCCTTTTTGTGTTCTTACACTATAAGGTTAATAAACTTACTATAACAAGCCACAAGAACCCCAAGATGTCTATTATTAATATATATAACTTTATATAAGTCATTTGGCATAATCTCGGATTTTTATGAATACAATAACAATTAATAATATAATATTTTTTTAAAAACTATTTTATGTCAATTTTGACACTATTTAGTAATTGATTTTTGTAAAAATCATAAAAGAATGAATAATTCTAAAAAAGTTAATTAAATACATATTAAACTGTCATATTAACCTATAAAATTAGTGGAATTCATAAAAAGTCTCAAATTATATTTATTTGGGTATTTATAACATCAATTATGTCAATATTTCATTAATATGATAATTACTACATCATCATTGTGTCATAAATAAATTAACTTATTTAATGTATAAAAATTAGAAATAAACTATCATTATGTAGTAAATATTTTTATATTTCTAATAAATATTTATAGTCAAATTTATCTTATGTGAAACTATATATTAAAAATTATTTACTTATTAAACTTTGATTTTAACTATTTTAACCCTTCTTTAAATAAATTAATAATAAATGTCCTAATCTAATCCAAGTGGGCCTAAATGGTCATATTTTATTCCTAAGGTTTTTTTGGTCTAATTAAACTTATCCAATAGAATTAGGACACGTGTTAAGGTAATAATAATATCATTTTTACTCTTCATTACCCTATTTAATTTTAACTGTGGTAAATAAAAGTAAAAAGTTACTATTCACTAAAAATTTTTTTTTATCTCATTGAACAACATTTTACTTACTGAAATGAACCTTGTCTCTCAGATTTTAGAAATTCCACTCACAGAAGTGGTAATATTAAGTTTTATGTAAATTTGCAAATTCTCCTAGGAGGTGGGTAAAAGACGGTGAAAAGTTAAATAAAATTTTTATATGTCTAACACTATTATAAAATTACTCCAATGAATTAAATTTAACTTATATAGGTATTATGTATCAATTTTAACCTAAAATAAATTTAAATAAAATAAATAATTATTTAAATAAAAATTCGGGTTTTAAATAGTAACCTAGTGTTTTCACTAATCATCAAAAATTGAATGTTTTCAGAAAAATACCAAAATTTCACCCTAGGATAATTTTGATATTCCGAATCTAAAAATGAAGTCAATTTTGAAAAATAAAATTTATAAAATTTCAAAAAGTGGGTATTAGTATTCATAACGGCTAGTTTTAATAATATTTTAGTAGCATATCATTGTTTAGTGAAACTCGGTATTGCGTACGACTCAAGCTATCGAGGAAGGTCGCGATTGCGTGTAAAGAAAGCCAAGATAGTGTTGTGTGTAGTAAAAGATTCCTTTGATAATTTATATAACATAAAAAAACAAAACAATTCTCAAAAACGTCTGGGGTGTTACATTAGTCAATTATTTAATATCATGTAGTGAATGATTCATCCAAGGCATCAAATATTTTCTGCATAGGTTGGAAAAAGGTTTAATGTATTGTGGGAAAATATCAGTCACAGGTTCACATATTTTAGGGAATGATAGGTCACATTTTTAATGACTTATTCACACAAGTTAGTAATGTGAATAAATTATTATGGGTAAGGGTTGGTCACATGTTAATCAAATTGAGGTTATAGGTTGGTCATATGTTAAATGTATTATGTGGATGGGTTTTTGTAGTCTTAGTGTCGTATTGTAAATGATTGGTCATAGGTGTAATCGCCTTTATGGATGTGTTGGTCATAGGTTTAACAACATGTGGGGGAAGGATGGCCATATGATTAATGACTTGTAGAGATATGTTGGTCACAAGTATAACATCTTGTTGGGGAACATAGGTATACATTATGGGAATGTTTGGGTTTCAGGATAATACCTTAGGGAAGGAACATGTGTTTTCAAGGATTTCAAGATTGAACCTCATGAAGGCATCCGAAAAACCCTATTAAGATATAGAGATCAGATAAATTATAGTTTGATTCCTTTTTTTAAAAAAAATTATATATGTAGTTTGATTTTATATGTTAAGTATACTAGCATCACAGAAGGATAAACAACAAGAGAAGGTGTGGGTATTATGAAAAAAGGTTTGTTAAAATTTGAGTCCCATCTGATGGTGGGTAAGGATGGTGTCTTGATTATCCTATTGAGACCCCCGAATTAGAGTCATATATTATTTTTGGGGGTTTTTTTGTTATCACATAAATTCCATGCATGGGGAATGATTTGTTTGAAACTCGTTGTAAGACTATAGTTTAACATCATGTTCTAGGAATTTTTTCATGATGGTTAGCATCATATCACTAAGACATTTGTAAATTTTTTTTTCTGATTATGTAACTCATACATGGGATGGTTCTAAACCTAGGAAGTCAATTTCCATACATGATATTAGTATCTAGCAAAATTTCATCATACTATGAATAGTTTGAAATTTCCCAAGTCGATTCCACATTCAGGGATGACACTTTTTGTATAATTTCACTATTGAGTCTTTAATGGATTAAACACTGAAATCATGAATTGGAAAATGGTTATCTCGATGTTTTTCCACATTTTATGGGTATAAATATGGGATATGAATATCTAGGAAATGCATGAGGTGAAGATTTCATAAATGACGGTTAATGATATAGGTCACCCAGGTGATGGAGTTGTAGTGGAATCCAAAATGATTGGGTGTGGAGAACGTAGGATCATAAATTTTTAACAAATAAATTATAGTGGAATGAGATGATGGTTTTGGGACCCATAATATATTGAGATAAACTCTATACATGTGTATGAAAAAAAAATTTCATAAACCATGGGATCAAGAATAAGGGAACTACATGAACCAGAGTAGAATTCATTCCTGAAACATCTTGAGTCACATGAATTATGGGGTTATGTTAATTTAGCTTCACTTGTAATAATACTCTTATAATTAGGGAAGTTGAACATGGAAATAATAGTCATAGTCCAGGATAATTGGGGGAACATGAGAATTCAAATAAATATGATTTCTATATTTGTGTTTCCATAGATGTTCATAGTTTCACAATGTCACTGAAGTGGGGGTTTCCTAAGAAATAGTTAATGATTTTACATTTTTAGACCCATCCAAAAATGGGGGGGGGGTTGATAATCTATTTATAGATGAAGGGCAGGATTATAGTGTACAATTATCCTTTTTCATGAAATATGGTTTTACAATATCCATTTATTTACCATCGGGGTAGAGTCACATAAGTATCATTAAATGAAGTCTTTATCAAGGAATGAATTTTTTTACCTATATTCAGGATTTCATACATGATCTCAATGTTACATGTTTTCACATATTCATATCCTATGAACATCTATGGATCCCACATATAGTGGCCCATTTAGAATCTACTTTAGCATAAATGTCACCTATGTGTGAAACACAAGGTATCACATAATATGAATAAGCTAAATGAATTATATCACAATGACTATAAATGAATAATTTGGATGAGGTGTATCATTATTTCCTGGAATAACTCTCCTTCAATAGATCATACATATTTTGAGTTCCAAAAGAGAGTTAAGAAGCATAACATGATAACATGAAGAGAGTGATCATAAAAATAGAGTCCTGTAATAATTAAATGATTCCATAAGATCTTAAACATGTATAAAATTTTAAAACATGACTTCTTAATCAGTAGGAAATGGTCACCCCAATAACCCTCAACATAAAGTGATTATGTTCTAAGGAGGATTAGTTTAACTCTATAATCCAATACATAACATCTCATACGATATAAATCGTTAACCAATTATTTAGAGGGGTATATAATTCCATGTCCACCCATCACATATACTTGTATCAAACATATTCATTCTACATGAGGAAAACAACCAATTCAAAAACTATAAGCAAGATCTAACCCACGAGAAAGAAGTAGGCTTCACATCTTTTATTGATGTCTTAAGAAAAGGATAAATTAAAGGATTACAATGTGGGGGAAGAAATAAAGTAATATGTATTTTTAAATATTAATTTGAAAAATAATTTTTTGATCATTTATTTCGATTATAGAGATTTTATGTGAATGATATTAGATATTTAAGAATAAAAATTAACCACTCGGGTGATAGTATATGAAATAAGTAACAAATTTTTTTACAAAAGGAAAACATTATAGTTTTCTATAAAACAAGAATTTATCCAAGATCATTTTATAAAAATATAAATAGTAATTTTATAATATTTTTTAGCTTTAAATTTATTTTATGTGGGTGAAACATGATGTTGGATAATAACTAATAATGTTCTCTTAAATAGAGTTTACTTAAAAGTAGGAAAGTGGAGGGATATAAAAACATATATAACTATAGAAATGAAAATTATATTTATGTAAGTAAATATATAAGAAAAATATATTCAAAAATATTATAGGTACATGATAATCATATCTTCAAAATGTGTAAAAAATAGAATACGTAACTGATAAACCAAGACCGAGGTATGGAGGATCCCATATTTTATGTTTAAAACAACATTTAATTAAATAAAACACTAAAAAATGTGTTTTTCAAATATAATTAAACAAATATAAATTTCACATGATATTAAACATAAATATAATTCAAATTAAAAATGAGAACACTGGTGGGAAAGGGAATTATAGCGAAGGAAGGGAATGAATCATTTAGAAGGATGAAAATTATTCATCTCATAATTCCATATTCAAGAAGTATTTTGTAACAAATTAGATATTGTAAAGATGAACAAATAAAATTTCCTAATAATATTTATCAATTATATTTTATATAGTTTTATTCATTAAAATCCTATTTGTATTGTTTTCAATTAAATGGAAATGGCATTATTTTTAAACAGATTTAGTTTTCATGATTGATATGGTATCATTTAAAATTCATAATTGATAATTTTTGTATTTTATTTTTAATAAAATAAATTATATTTATAAATTATAATTTAAAAAATAAAATAGGTTATTTTTTTGATAATTTTATAAAAAGATTTATTTTTCCATTAATAGTGAAAATATTGATTTTTATTGAATGTTGTTTTTTCTTATTAAGTATTTAAAAAGTTAATATTTATTTTGGAATAAGTATAAAGATAAATTAGTTAATTTTGAAAATATATAATACTGTACATATTATTTTAAACAATATTATTCTTGAATTTTGAAAAAAAATACGTATATACTAATAATGGAATAAAAAACTGATTCTAATCATTTTTTCATGTGAAATTTTAAAATAAATTATTGGATATATATTAATTAAATTTTAGAAAAAGGATTAAATATTTGGTATAAAAAAATTTAGTTTTGTTTAATATGTTCTACCTAATGTTTTTTCATAAGGAATAGTAAAAATAAATATAAATCTACTATAATGGTAAAGATTTAAACTGGGTTATTAAGGGGTAAACTAAAGAAAGATGTATTAATATAACATAAAAACATATGTAAATTTTATTTTATAGCCATATTTATACCCTATATGATATCATATTTTTATATAGTCTATTTTGTATTTATTTTTCTTAACTATGAAATTAATATATTATTAATATATTTAAAAATTATTAGCGTGTCCTCTCCCCCAAATATTATAGGACACTCACTATACTCTAGAATCCACACATTATAATAATTTTATATAATCTACAAAATAACATAATATTATCCTAACATCCACCCCCATGTCCTAGGATTCCTATTGTTATTGAAAAAAAACTATGAATGCTCTTATTATAAACATAAAGGTGTTGTTTAAAAAAGAGGTATTGTTCATAACCATGCGTTTTAATTTTATTTCTTATCATACCTATTATTTTTTTCATCCATGATGAAATAATAAATTATATATCTATAAAATAAATTGATTTTTTTATGATATTTCAATAACAAATATCCATCTCATCATTCCACAAATAAAAAATGAAACCATCTTTCATTTCTACGGTGTATTATCACCTCGCGAAGAAATGTAATTTGTTTTTCATTACCACCTATCACAAATCAATATATTGATGTATTTAATTTATAGATATTATATGTATAACATAAATATAAATATTTAAACATAATATTTCACATATTTTCTTACATATCAATTCATTTATAAAGTATAACATTGCCCATGTGTGTTGGTGGATTACCACCTCCATGATGGAATTCGATTCATTGTTCATAAACACATATAATGGATTCTATAAATAATTATATTGAATGATAAAATATGATAAATATGATATAATCATAATTATATAAATTTATAATATTGTTAAATTTTTTTAATAATGTTTGTTGAAAAAAATAAAGTCTACTCATGTGTACATATGACCCACCTTCTCACTAATTGTAACGTAATTAAATTTTTAAAATTATTTATCATTGATTGTTTAATTTTATAATTTAAGTATAAAAATAATAAAAATTTCATCATTATTAATTTATATTATTTAATAATTATATCTTTAACCATATTTAACTTACCAAACATATTTTAGACATATAATCAAAAAAACATTAAAACATTCAATGTAAAATTCATTAGTTGTGTAATTGTATATAACATGGTAATAAAAATGAATTAAGACGTGATTTTTTTAATTAATCAATTAATATTTTAGAATTATTTATTAAAAAAGATTATAACATATATACATGAAAATATGGACATGAGGTAAGGGACAATTTACCTTAAAATCCATATTTTAATTGCATTAATGATTTATATTCTACTTAATTTTCTTTAATGTAAAAACAATTAAAAATATTTTATATATGTATTTATACAAAAAAAATAAATTAATCACTACATTTTATTTCTCTTTTTACATTTTAATCAAAGGATTTCAAAATGAATATATTTATTTATTTTTATACGAAATGATTTGATGATGGGGAAAAGAATTACCAATTGTTTCAACTAGAATTTCAAAGGATTTCCCCTGACAGTAAATTTTATTTTATCATTGGATTACATTTCAAGGATTCGTGATTTTGTTTTCATAAAACCCCCCAAAACTTTATTTTTTTAAATTTCAAAAAATTGGTTCTATATAGAATGGATATTTCAATATATAGAAATATTTTCGATATTTGGGATAATAACATTATTATAAGAATGATGATGGAAATTTATGATTTCTTTAGATATTTTTATATTATGGTTTTACAGAATTATTTATAATGTTCGTTGATCATGATATATTTCATAATTTCACGTGATCTTATTTATGATCATAATGGTGGTGGAGAATGATAAAACTATATAATGAATTGGGTAATGTGATAGAGTTAACTGATTTGGATTACTTTAAGAGATGAATAAAATTTACCTTGTATGTTATTCCATTTTTAGGAGTGATTTTAATTGTGATATGAATATGATTTCAAATTTTATCTACAAGATTTATATATTATTTGTATTGTTTTTTTAGAAATAATTTTAGTTAATAATTAAATCCAATAAGATTTTGTTCAATGATAATTTTATGATAATTCATATTGGGGAAATGTATTTATTTTTGAAAATAAATTCATGGTCATCTCATGATTTAAAATTATACATTTGAATGAATAATTTTACTATACATTTTCATATGAAATGTTTTATAAAATTATTTTCATATTGAATTTGATTTATTTGGTAGGAAACGTTTTATTTTGATCATAATATTTATTTTAAAAAGGAAAAACCATAATGAGTATCCATCGAATAATAAAACTATTTATTTCTTGTAATATGTTCATTTATGATATTTTAGTCCACATAAAATTTTCTCAAAATGTTTTTAATTATTTTTAAATAACAAAATGGACATGGATGAGGTCAATATAAAAAAAATAAGGATATGACTTGAAAAGTGACCTATTTGTACCAAAAAAACGTTTTTATTATGTAAAAAATTGATACTATGTTTAATAGAACACTTTGTGACGTAATATTTATTTATTTATAATTTAATGCTTAAATAACTAAAACTATAATCCTAAAGGATCTCAAATAATGAAAGAAAAGAAATTATTGTAAGAAGAATCAATTTTTATAGATTATCTAAATGCAAGTACTTATAGTTTCTATTGTGGGAATGACTTATATAATTATAGAGGTTAAGATAATTAATTTCAATCCCCTAAAGAGATTCTAATTTATTGTTTTAATTATATAACTTTTAAAGATTACCATGTTTCATTATATAAACAATGTATTTTAAAAAAGGTTTTCCGTTGAGGAAATATTTTGGATAAGGTACAAAGGCCCCTTAATGACAACCTCATTCCACATTAGAAAAATGTAATGGTTGGAATTGGAATTTTGCATTTTGTTTCCATGATGGATTCGTTGATGCATTCTATAAACATTTGTGTCGTCATTTCTAATGAAAAAAAGAATATACCATAGATGTATATGATGATAGTAGATAATTTTATCTGAAAATTCCTCTAATAATAATTTGATCATATGAAGAAGTAGTGGATAAGGGACATATTAATGATTTTTAAATAATATTTTGATTCATTAGTTATTTATACCATCAAATGGAAACTAATTCAATTTACTTTTTCTTGGTTAATCCAGTCAATTTTGTTGAATTATTATTAATACACGATAATGTGAAGAAAATAACACCTTGAAATGGAATAATTTTATGAGTATTATACTTTAGAAGTATGTTCATAAGGTTTTTCAACATAGTATGTAAATGAAATTATGGTAATTGTGGTAGTGTGGGGATGATTCAAGGGGCCCTTATGATGTAATGCTGACCAGATTAGTAGGGTATATGTAATATTAAATTCTAGATTTTATTAGTAAAAATAAGTTACATTACACAAGATTGATGTGAATATATTGAAGTGATTTGGATTCTTATTAATATAAACGTAAGGAAAAAATTTAACATCGTACTATGTATGTGGAAATTTAGTTTTCTGATGATCATGTGTCCTGTAATTGAAATTAAAAAAATTGATATAGGAGGATGATAAATGGGATAAATCTGATATTGAAATTAGAATGTAATAATATCATCTTTTCAATTTTAATAGGTATATTAAATAACCCAAAGGTAATATATTATGAAATCATGTAAGTGTTTAGTATGTGGTGTTTTTTGACATAAGCATCACTTTTGCAATGAGAAATATCTTATAATTGGTAAGAACAATACTGATAAATAGAATATAATGTGTTTTAAATGTAATGATATGGAATATTATGAAGATGTGTGTTTGAAGAATACTATGAAGGATCCAATCAAACAATATTATAGGAAAAAATCCATGGTGAAATCCATTGAAACAATATAAAAAATTATGGTCCATCAAATAAAGTTATTAAATATAATTTACTTTTTATTATGATTATTAGAATTTTTATGTGATAATATATCTAAATGTTCATTCTTTTATGATAAATTTGATGATGTAATGAAAATTTCACCTTAATCAATGAAGTAAGTAATTTTGTTCAAACACATTTGGGTTGTATTAGGGATGTAAGAATTTAAAAATATATTCACGTTATATTCATTAGAAGTGTTTTCTAGGAAAATATTCTATCATTCCAATTATATAATTATATGATATTTTATGCATAGATTGGATTTTAGTTATTCATCTTAATATATATTTAAAGACTGTGAAATTTCGGTGGAAATTAGTTTTTAAATACATGGGAATTTTACGAGTCCGTGAAAAATGACAGCACATGATTATGAGGTCTGGTGTGACCGGAACCTATTTCTGATGTTTTGTTCAGGTACATTAAGTAAACATAAGAGCATGTTTTTATAAAATTTGATCCAGTGCTCGTAATTGAAATCTAAGGGCGCCGTAGAACTCACAGTGTCACTATTTTCTTAGGAATACTTTCACCTCGATGACAATTGGTCGAGAATAATATATTGTTTTTGGGTTTCTAGAGAATGTTTTAAATAAAAATAAAGCGTGTGGATTTATTTTTATTTGATGGTTAAAACCTCATCATGGGTGTTGTAGTTGGTACCATCACACCTTAACCTACAATGAGAGGTTAGGGTGGTGGGGCCCACCCTTACCTAACCTCCTGTGAGAGGTTATGACATGGGGACCACATGAGACTAAACACTCCTATTAATGGTAGGAGAGGAAAAACCACTCCACTCTCCCTTATTAATGATGGAGAGCCTTTGGACTCCTCTAACATTAATTATTCCAACACACCATCCATAATACGCCAACCTACATAATTAATTTATTCTATTTGAAATTTTTTTCGATAATTAAATTGGGGAAATCAGATCACCTTTGGCATGGAATTTTCAATTTCGTGGATTCATTGGAAAGAGCAGAGATTGGGAGAATGCTCCCAAAGATGAACGAAGAATGTGTTCTTCCAATGAAGAATGCCGACAATGATATTCATCGACTTCCTTCCTCAGATCCTACTGACATGGGACGTCTTCAACTGACGCACCCTCTGCATCTTTGTCAATGAGCTGATGCAGATCGGGATTGGAAGCATGCAATGGACGTGACGAACGAAAAACATCTTTATCTAATTTTGATGAATCCGTCAACGAATGACGAACGACGAACAAAGACATGGTGTTTTTACATGGTGATTCTTTCCTTAAACCTTCTTCAATGAAGGGAAATGAATTTATTGCGGGTGAGTTATTGTTCATCCTCTTTATTCTTTATGATCTAATTGATATCACCCTAAACACAGAAGGTGTGGGACAAACCAACATGTCATGAACCCTCCGTCGTTCTTTTTTGGGATGATATTCAGTATGGTGATGAGGCGACAGAACAACGAAGGCAGTGATGAAAAAAGTCGTGCTACCCGAGGCTTCCACAAACCACACCGCCCCCGCGGCACTCCAGTGCTCTAGGTCGAACGAAGGCTCTCTGGCTGCGCCACCCAGACTAGACCCCTACCAGGCTGCGCTGCCTAGCTCCCGACAACCTCCTAGCATAGCCGCACCCTGCCTGCCCGCCCATCGGCCAGCCGGGCACCCAGCCTGGCCACCCACCAGGTCGCCTGGGGCCCTGCCCGGCTGCCAACAGACCCACCTAGGACCCTGCCCTGCTGCCCGCCAGCCCTCCTGGCACCCTGTCGGCCACTGGCCAGCCTAACCATCCGACCACTAGCCCGCCTGCCGGTCGGCCCCATCGCCCAGTGGCCCGCTTTCCGGCCTGCCTGGCTGCCTGCCGGCCTACCCGGTCACCACCCGAATGAACCAGTTCCATCACCACACCAGCCTCCCAAACCAGCCTATGGCCCCCCCTCATGGTGGCCGGGAAGAACTCACCTGACCACGTCCTCTGGGCCGAGCCGCACTGGGATGCACCCTCACGACACTCCAGGCTGAACCACCCATGCGGCCTGCAGGGTGAAGATCAGCGGGCTAGGACGAACCTAACAAGCTGGCCTGCCCAATGGGCCAGCCCATACCCTACAGGTTAGATTGGGTCGACCCAGACCGGGTTGGTCCATACTGGGTAGAAACCGGTCGGTGCGACCGGGTCAGACTAGACCCGAGCCCACTACCACCCTTTACCTTCTTTGGCCATATCTTTGGCACCATATGTCCATTTGACAAACCTTCAACGGCACTAGTATTATTAGAGCATGAAGGTCCCGTTTCTTATAACCCACCATATTTTTTGTTATAGTTGAGATTTAGTAAGGTTGGATCGAGATCGAATCCAACCACGCCCCCGGGACTAATGGTCTAATAACTCACATACCTGGCGTCCGATTGACATGCCATATGTTGCATTGAGACCTCTATTATTTGGCTGACCATTGGGATACTTCTTTTTGGTAATTCATGATAGTTGGAGTATCATCCAGTAGCTAATGGAGTGGATCCTCCCAGAGACAAGCTTGCGTAGTATGGAGACCTAGTAGCTGGATGAGACATGACGACTGATGACCATTTAGACTCAGTGTGAATCTACAAGCCCGGTGGGGAGCACCATGGTGTCCCGTCAGACCCGTAGTGGGGAGCGCCTTGGTGTTGCGGCAGACCCACAGTACTCGACAGGAGGAGTACCTCAACAAGATAAAAGGAGTATCACCTTGATGATGCAGTATTCCCACGGTGGGGAGCACCTTGGTGATGCAGAAGATAGACGGTACTCGACAGGAGGAGTACCTCAGCAGTCCAAGGTTAGTGGGAAGCGTTGTGGTTTCGCAGCAGGCCCTCTGTACTCGATAGAGGAGGAGTGACCTAGCATCCTAGGTTTCGATAATAAAAATCATGGTTGAGCTAAGTCATTAACATTTGTGTTTACCTCATGGTTGAGATAGATTAAATGACAACTTATATATATGTATGGGTGTATTCCTATGTGGTATTATCTGTTGATTTCATACCTTGTGGTTTATCTATGTTGGATTTGTGATATCTTGAGTGTCTCAGGGTCCCAACTGTGTATCATTATACCTACCCCTGCACGGGCTATGTCCGCACCAGATTGTGTTGGATGCAGATGATAGACAGTGCTGATTGAGGCTGAGAGTACTAGGACTAAATGGTACCTGGATGTGAACTATACGACTTGTCGGTACACGGAGGAGATCTAAAGGCGTGGAGTGTTGAGGAGGCTATCTATACTTATCCTTTAGGTAGGATTCATGGTGGAAGATTCCTGACCTTCATTTCACCTTTCAGCTGTTTTTTCCTTTTTAGTTGTACTTGTACATTACATTTGGGCTTATATTTCAGGCCCCTTTAATTTTATACACTCTCTTGTTATACAGTGGATTAGTGTTTCTTATCCAGATATGTGCTCTGTTTTGTGTGATTACACTTTATAAAGGTAATGCCTTCCCAGTTTTATGGAATTACGCATTTCGTGCTATACGCAAGCCCTTGGACTATAGAAGGCGGGCTTGGGGTAGTCACAGCACGACCCCCGAGGGATGGGTAATGACAAATTTGTATGAGAGGAGTCGGTTCCACTGCAGAACGTAGGACACTGATCTTTTCTGTGAAGAAATAGTGTTAAGGGTACAAAATGTGGTTTGTAGTTCAGGGAGTCCAGTGTAGGTGCTACTGTCGACGTATCAATACACTAGGACGCTGACTACTAGTTTCCGACTAGTTGAGACACCGACTGACTTCATGGTGATTCATGCTTCCATACTCTACAAGAAGTAGTAGGAAGATGGTGGAGCTTGTTGCTCCAGGTACATGATGAGATGATGCTTCTCTGGGCACACATTGAGGGCCTATTTTAGGTAGAGTTTTTCCCAACGACTCTTCGGGCAGTGTGGATATAGGATATAATTCATCTATGGTAGGGAAGCATGACTTTATCACAGTACTCAACGAGGATCACTGACCTCTTGTGCTACAACATTGATATGGTACGAGACACATTGTTTATGGCTCAGTCCTTCGAGAAGGGGCTCAGGCAAGAGATTCGGTCTTCGATTATCTCCCTCAACATCCCGATGCAAACAAGGGTGTTGGAGTTAGCCCTATTAGTGGAGAGTTTCCATGCTGACCAGTCTCCAGCAGCGAGACCCACCACTAGTCAACACGCAACATAGTCTTCTAATGTTGGTAGTAGATATATGTCTTAGAGGTCCATGAGTACTAGACCTATAGGTGTACAATCACATGACTTAGAATCATTAGTGTGGGGCACCTGAAGCAGAAACATACATGCTATTAGCGGGAAGTGTTTCTCATGTGGCGGGCAGGGTCACCTCGCTCGTGATTGTCTGACCCACCATTCAGCTGATTAGCAGACAATCAAAGGACTTCCCAGACAGAGACAATAATTCAATTGAGGCGGTCCGCTGGGAGCAGGCAAATGTGGTAGAGGATTTGGTTGAGCAGCAGGTGGTGGGAGACGTTTCAAGGTGTTACCGCCACCACCACCAGGAGGTCCACCCCGACTGCAGGGAGCAGGTGGACAGGAGAGAGCTTAGCATCAGACAGCTGAAGCATACGACCACAGAGCTCTGGAGACTATTCGAGGTACGATCTGTGTCTACTCCACATTAGCAGCAATACTTATAGACACAGGTTCTAGTCACACATTCATTGGAACTTCCCTCATTCAGAGTTCAGAGATTCCGACGGAGTTTTTGGCTCAATCCTTACGGCTAGAGACTCATACGGGAGCATATACAATGATTACACACTGGTTCCGGTAGTGTGATATTACTATAGAAAGTGAGAGAATAGGCTGGGATCTTCTCATTGAGGCATAGAGTCCTTGTGACGTCATCTTGGGTAGGGACTGGTTATCTACAGTCCATGCTCAGATCGATTGTATCAGGCATAAAGTGTAGTGTTTCCGCACTAATGGGACCAGGTTCACCTTCCCCTATGTGAATGGAGACTTTAATGCACATGAAAGGATTACTCGAAGGAGGGTGCAGTGGTCCCCTCATCTATTGGTCTGCCTTACCCTCAGAGAAGTTGATGTAGAGATTCCAAGCTATACTATAGTGGTGGAGCAGTATGCGAATGTTTTCCCAGACGATGTTCTATGAAAATATCCTTGCATATAGGTGTACTTTTATATGGACTTGTACCCTGGGATGACACTGATATCTACACCAACTTATCAGAAGTCTCCCGTGGTTCCTTGCGAGCTAAAGGTATAGCTATAGGACTTGCAGGAGAAGAGATTCCTCCAGCCCAGTGTTTCTCCCTGGGTAGCCCCAATTCTGTTCACCAAAAAGGAAGATGGGATCTTGAGGTTTTGTGTCGACTAATGTCACATAAACCAGGTGACCGTGATGAAAAAGTACACACACCCAATGATTGGTGACCTTTTTGATCAGCTGAAGAGGGTGCGCTGGATCTCGAATATAGACCTCAGATCAGGCTATCTCCAGCTCAGAGTTCGACATGAGGATGTGCAGAAGATGACCTTCAGATGTCGGTATTGCCACTATGAGTTCTTGGTTATGCCTTTCGTCGTAACCAATGCTCCAAAAGTGTTAATGGGACTCATGAATAGGATTTTCCATTCATAACTTGATCGACTTGTTATAGTCTTCATCGACGACATTATGATATACTCGACTACTGAGGAGGAGCATGCCTACCATTTGTACGTAGTACTGGACACAATACGAGAGCACCCGCATTATGGTAAGCTCTCGATGTGCCAGTTTTGGATATGGGAGGTTCAATTTTTGGGACACGTCATCTCAGAGGCAGAAGTTGAAGTGGATCTAGCGATGATTGAGGCGGTACTTTCTTGGGAGCCACCTAGGAGTGTAACAGAGGTATAAAGATTCCTGGGTTTGGCTGGATACAACAAGAGGTTCTTTATAGACTTCTCCAGAGTTACGACACCACTATTAGCCTTGACGAAGAAGGGGAAACCCATCATGTGGTCGAAGAGATTCCAGCAGATCTTTCAGGAGCTGAGACAAAGGCTGACTAGTGCCCCCATTTTGAGGCTTCTGGAAGAAGTCATAGGGTACGTTGTCTGCTACAACACATTATGGACCAGACTCGGGTGTGTCTTGATGTAGGACCGAGTAGTGATCACGTATGTTTCTTGATAGGTGAGGTAACATGAGTATAACTAATCTACCCTTCACCTGGAGCTATATATAGTGGTCTTCACCTTGAAGATGTGGCGACACTATCTTATGGGCGATGGTTTTACCATGTACTATGATCACATGTGTCTCAGGTATATCTTCTCTAAGAAGAACCTGAACCTTATACAGCGACACTGGCTTGAGTTCCTCCAGGACTATGACTTCAAGATAGTCTATACTCCTAGAATGGAGAACGTTGTACCAGATGGACACAGTAGGGGATCTGGTATACAGCTGCTAGGTGAGGCGACAGAGCAGTTGGCTGCCTTATATATACCCTTTGTCGATAGAGATGGATCAACCTTTCTACAGTCTCTTACAGTCACTCCACCACTTCTCGAGTGATTCAGGGAGGCACGATATGGGGATGCTGACTACGAGACACGACGTGCTCATATATCTATAGCGCAGGCACGTAATGGATTTATTGAAGGTGGTGAGTATGTTATTCTCTTCAGAGGACGTACCACTGTACTAGTGTAACTTCAGGAGGAAGCGTTGAAAGAGTTCCAAAAATCATATCTAGCGGTACATCTAAGAGTAGCGAAGATGTACGAATACCTTTGACGACAACATTGGTGGACAGGTATGATGAAGGTAGTAGCAGAGTTTATCTCTCAATGCCTCACATGTCAGCAAGTGAAGGAGGAGCACTAGGTACTAGTAGGCTTGGTTCAACATTTAGAGGTCCCAGAGTGGAAGTTTTATGGGATATCCATAGAAATCGTGACATGACTTCCACATACATCCAGGGGTCATGACATGATTAGGGTGATCATTGATCGACTCACCATGTCGGCCCACTTTTTACCAATCAGAGAGTCGGGTTCAGTGGAGAGCATGTGAAACCTCTATGTGCAAGAGATTGTGTGGCTACATGGAGTATCATCATCTATTGTCACTGATCATGACACAAAGTTTACTTCCCGGCTATGGACGAGGTTGCAGGAGGCTTTTAGGATGAAGCTTCATTTCAGCACCGCCTTCCAACCTCAGACGGATGGTTAGACTGAGCGGACAATTCAGAACCTCGAGGACATGCTCAATTCTTCTTTCCTCGACTGCGGTCACAGCAGGGAGGATCACTTACCGTTGGTGGAGTTTGTATAAAAAAAGCTAGAACTCCACCACTGGTATGGAACCTTTCGAGGCGTTGTATGGGCGACCACGCAGATCACCCTCGTGCTGGAAAGACTGAGGAGAGTCAGCACTCATGGGACTAAAGATGGTATGGGCTACCATAGATATGGTGACGATGATTTAGGAGTAGATGAAGACTACACATAGCAGGTAGAATTCATATACTGATAGGAGACAGATACCTCTATAGTTCAAGGATGGGGAACACGCCTTTCTACGGGTCTCACCTCGACAAGGTTTATAGAGATTTGGCCGAGGTAGCAAGTCAGCTCTGAGATTTATCAGACGTTTTAAGGTCCTCATTAGTGTTGGAATTGTGTCTTACTGCCAACCTATTCTACCATAGTTGCACCTGGTGAATGACGTCTTCCATGTATCTCAACTGAGGATACACGTGCACGACCCTTCTCGCATAATCAACCATGGAGATATGGACGATGACGATATGGAGACATTCAAATAGGTTCCATTGGAGATTGTGGATTAATATAAGCATGTCCTTTTTTGAAAGTTGATAACTCTGGTGCACGTTCGCTGGGAGCACGAGAACCTCCAGGAGAGCACCCTAGAGTGGGAGGCTCCGATGCATGCTCAGTACCCCCACTTATTCCCTTAGATGAAGTTGTATCTTATGGGGATATAAAGCCATGAGTTGTTGAGAATCTAAAGACCCAAAAATTTCATTTGAATTTTTTGAATACATGGGAATTTTATGAGTCTGTGAAAATTGACAGAACATGATTCTGAGGCCTGGTGTGCCCAGAATCAATTTCTGATGTTTTGTTCTGGTACATTTAGTAAATGTATGAGAGAGATTTTATAAATTTTGAAACGGTGTTTAAAATGGATTTCTAAGGGCACCATTGAAATCGTATTACCAGTATTCGATTATGAAGACTTTTACCTTGATGGCAGTTGGTCGAGAATAAAAGATAGTTTTTGGGTTTTTAAGGAATGTTTTAAATAAAAATAATGTGCGTGGAGTTATTTTTATTTTATGGTTAAAACCTTCTTCATGGAAGTTGGAGGTGGGACCACCACACCTTAGCCTCCCGTGAGAGGTTATGGTGGTGGGCCCCACTTGAACCTAACCTCCCATGAGTGGTTATGACATGGGGACCACACGAGACTAAACTCTCCTATTAATGGGAGGAGAGGAAACCCTCTCAACTCTCTCTCATTAATGAGGTAGATCCTCTTGACTCGCCTAACTTTAATGTTAACAACACACCATCTTTAATACACCAACCTACATAATTAATTTCCCCAATGTGAATATAGTGCCAACAATTAAATTGGGGAAATCATATAACATTTGTCTTGGAATTTGCAATTTTTTGGATGCTTTGAGAAGAGGAGAGCATGGAAGAAAGATTCCAATGATGAACTAAGAACACGTTCTTCCAAATAAGAACGCTGGAAACGATATTCTTTTACTTCCTTCCTCAGATCATACCGACGTCATATGACTTCATCCAACCTACCCTCCGCATCTTCGTCGATGAACTGACGCAACTCGAGATTGGAAGCGTGCATCGGACGCGACGAAGGACGATCTTCTTCGTCAACTTTACATGACTCCGTCAACAAACGACGAACGACAAACAATGTTAGGGGGTTATTACATGTTGATGCTTTACTTGAATCTTCTTCAATGTTTGGGAATGAATTGTTTCCGGGGGAGTTGTTTTTCATCCTCCTTTTGTTTATGAGCAAATAGATACCACCATAAATGTAGAGGGTTGGGGCCAAACCAACATGGCCAATACCATCAGTAGTTCTAGTTTGTGACAATCTTTGGCATTGTGATGAGGTGAAAAATCTACGTAGGAGGTGATGACAAAGGTCGTGCTACCCGCAGCCTCCGTAAACCGTGTCGCCCCTAAGGCACGCCGGTGTTCCAGGCCGAACCACAGCTGTAAGACTGAGCCACCATGACTGCACCACCACTGGCACGCAACACCTGCCTCCCTCCCTGCCTAGCCCAGCCCTGCACGACCACACGCTGGCCCACTAGGCACCCTGCCTGTCGTCCCACTATCCCACCTGGCGCACTGACCGGCCGCCCGTTTTCCCGCCTACTGGCCTACATGGTTGACCCCCAACCGCAATGACACCATGGACGTGTCGGTCTCCCAAGCCAGCCCACGGCCCCCCTCATGACGCCCTGGCTAAACCGGCCCGGCCACGGCCTCCGGGCCGAGTCGCGCCAGGCAGTGCCCTCGCGATGCTCCAGGGGGAACCAGCCCTGAGCCTGACCTGAACAACCCACGTGGCTGGCTGGGCTGGGCCAACATGGGCGTGGCCGAACCTAACATTCCATCCTGCCAAATAGGCCAGGCTATTTCCAACAGGTCCGACCGGAGCCAGGCCCACTACCAAACCGTACCTTTATTTGGACATATCTTTGGCACCAGATGTCTGTTTGATGAACCATCGGTGACGTTGATATTTTTGGAGGGCGACAGTCCCTTTGTGTATGCCCCACATGAGTTTTGGTTATTATTGAGATATAGCCAGGATGGATCGAGAAGGAATCCAACTGGGCCCCCTGAGACTAAATGGAAAATAACTCACTTACTGGGCGTCCGATTGACATGCTGTCTATTGTGTTGATATATCTATGACATGGAACACCATTGGAAACGTTTTTGTAGTACTTCATGACAGTTCAAGTATTGACTAGAATTTCATGGAGTGGATCATCCCGGAGATGAGGATGTGTTGTACGGAGACCTAGTAGCTAGCTGAGACATGACAACTAGTGACCATTTAGACTCTTATTGTATCTACTAGCCTAGCGGGGAGTGCCATGGTTATGTGGCAGACCCACAGTGGGGAGCACCTTGGTGTCATGGCAGACCCACGATACTTGAAAAGGGGAGTACCTAAGTAGGCTACGAGGGGGAGCGCCTTGGTGACGCGGAAGACCCGCGGAGGGACCGCCTTGGTGACGTAGTAGACCCACAATACTCAATATGAGGAGCACCTCAGTAGTCCAAGGTTACTGGGAATCACCTTGGTGTTATGGTAGGCCCATTGTACTCGATAAGGGTGGATTTCTCTTGTATTCGAGGTTTCAATAATAAAAAACATTGTTGATCTGAGTCAGTAACTTTGGTGTTTACCTCATGATTCATATAGATTACTTGATAACATAGGAATATGTATGGGTGTATTTCTATGTGGGGTTATCTGTTTTTTAATACTTTGTGTTATTTACTTGTTGGTTTTGTAAGTCCATAAGGTTCTTGGGATCCCTAATGAGTATAGTTATACTCACCCAAGCACGGGTTATGCCCGCACCTCATTGTGTTGGTTGTAGATGACAAATAGTATTGACTGAGGCTGAGTGGACATGGACTAGATGGTACCCAGAGGTGGACCATACAATGTGCCGGTACACAGAGGAGACCGAAAGACGTGGAGTGTTGAGGGGGATATATGTACCTACCTTTTAGGTAGGATCCATGTTGGACGATCCAGGAGCATATTTTCACCTTTAAGTTGTTCTGCCGTTTTTATTTGTACTTGTACATTATAGTTGGTCTTGTATTTATGTCCCTTTAATTTACATCACTCTCTTGTTATATAGTTTTCATAGTGTATCTTATGCAGTTGTGTGCTCTGTTTTGGGTGTTTACACTTTATAAAGGCAATTCATTCCCAGTTTTAGGGAATTATAGCTATGGTTCTAGTTTCCAGCCCTTGGCCTAGGGAATACGAGCTAGGGGTAGTCACGATGCAGGCCCCAAGGGAAGGGTCATGAAAATATATTTGAGATACAAAATGTTATCTTTATAAATTAATTCTAGAGTGTATATATTAATAAACTCTTACCGTGATAATATATCATGAAATTGAAAAAATATTCAGAGATGGAATTGAATGTTACATTTATCAAATTATTGAAAGTAATGAAGTTATTCAGATTTATGATTTGTCCATATAAATATAACCTAATAATTTTTTTTCATGATGATCAATCTCGTTTTATAAATTATTGGGAAGTTGAGATTACTATTGACTTTTTTGTTTATGAAAATCCAAATTCAAAACTGCCTTATCTAATCAACTTTGTAGATCTTATTAAATTAAAAAATTAGTTTAAGGATTTTATTAGCAATGATTTCATTCATTTTAGAACATCACAAAAAGGTCACCCTATTTTATTTTTTTGAAATAATGATATCTCCATGAATATTTTCATTAATGATAGAGTATTTAATAAAAACACTATAATGTAGAAGTATATATTTCATCATATAGATTTCCTATTTGACCAGCACCTAGGAGATCAGTATATTTCATAAATTTGATCTCAGGGCTAGGTTCTATCAACTAAAGTGGATGTATGTTGACATCCATAATGAAATTTATCTTGTATTGTATTTGAATTTTAAATTTTTAACATGGAAAATTTTTTGAAAAGGAAAAATAAGTATTCTATTTTATCAAATATGAAATCAATGGTTTTTCTCAACTTCATTATAAATTTTTTATATTTTTTTCACATTAAATGATACAAATTTTTCATAGATAAAACTTTTATTACTTTATTATTTGTATTTTTTAAATGGGGATAAAAAAGAATGAAGACTATAATATCTAAATTTTTTAATTACAAGTTTAAATATTATTATAACAATTATGATTGAAATGAAATATTTCATTTTTTATATTTATATAATGGTTATTGGAAATTATTTATGATGAAATTTGATCTGAATATATCTCATGATGATGGGTGATCTCGATATAGATCATGATGATTGGTACACTCGATATATGTCTCTAATATATTATATAAATGGAAGGAGTTATCATGATATGTTTATCTTAATATATTATTGGAATTTATTTGTACATTATTCCATTTGTAAGGTTAATTATAATAGTCATTTGAAAATGATTTCCCTTGTATCCTACACTATTAATCTAGAATTCTATATTTTTTAATAAAAATATTATGATTTCACATGGTAATGTAATAATAATATGTTGAAAGGAAATTTTATGATACTTTTTTAGGATGATATTTATTTCTCATTAATAATATGTCATGATATTTCAATGACTGAAAAAAACAATTAATAATCTCAATTTACCTATAAGGTTTCTTATGAAATGTTTTATTATATTAATTGGTTTTGAAGTGGATTTCTCGGTTAATAAAATGTATATTTTTTACATCAATGTTTATTTTGAAAATTTATTTTTTATTTGTATTCATGGAATAATGAGTTATGTAATATTTATTTATGTCCATTACAAGGGATTTAGTTATTATATTATTTTTTAAATTGTTTTTTGTTGGTTTTTAACGATGATATTAAAAATATATGAGGTCAATATGAAAAATGTAATGAAAAGAAATAGAAATAGAAAAATATATATTAAAATATTGATATTGTGGGATAAATGTATAATTTGTAAATGATTTAACATTTTGGTTTAATATTAATTTATGTAACGGTGTTGACCAAATTATCTAAAACTCTAAATCTAATATATCCCAAATAATGAATGAAAATTAATTATTATATAAAGTGTTAATTTTTATGGATTATATAGTCGCAGGTGACTATATATTATTACTCATAAAAAATGGAATATTTAAGTTAATATTGATCTAACCATATAAAAATAGTGTATTCTATATTAATTGTAAGATAAAACTAACAGAGAAACATTTTAACTCAATAATGAAAATTGGGTTATAAATACCCATATATTGAATGTGGACATCAATAATAGTGAACAACAAGTAAGAGCCAGAATTTAAGTGTATTTTAAAATTTCAACAATTATTTATGATATTATTAATGAAGAGGTATGCAATGAAACTATTAAAATGATGACTGGTGTATAATACAAATGAATTCCACTATGAAGGGTGATTGAGACTAGAACTATTACCTTATGTCCAATAATAATCTTCAAATGGCCTTAAAATCCTAAATAATTGAATGATGTTTATTGTAAAAATTACCCATAACCATATCATAGTATATTAATTATTATAAGGCCCATTTAGCATCACATCTTACAAATTTTTTAAATTAATTCCCCTTATGTCAGTTATGTGTATTTCGTCAATAATTTCACATAAATGTCGATAGAATGTTGAAAAAGGTCAACAAATTATAAAATAATTTTATAATCAATATTAGTTTAGAATATTTTGTACATTAATATTATATTAATACATAATTTATACCAGTGAAATGTATTCCCAAGAATAGACTCAAATTAGAAACGGTACCATGATATGGAATTTTTAGTGGTTAAATTTACTATATAAATTTCATAATAATATCACTAATGGATTGAATAAAATTATCATTACTTAATTTTAATGGTTTATTAAAAAATATATTTATTTATTAGACACATTTTTTATTCCAACCATAATAGTTGGAATGGAAAAAAAGATGAAACAATATCATGTGACGATAGTCTGCACATACACGTTGAAAACAATATAGTTTTTTTAGAATAGAAGGATGGTAGGAAATAAAATAGATTTTTATTCAATAATAATTTTCATGTCTTTTATATAATATTATATTAGTAAATATACTTTTTTAACTATCCATTAAAGGCTTTGATGAAGAATATAACATGTCATTCATGGAGAAAGTTGTCCACACACATGCATGGTTACAAATTCATTTTTTAAAATCATTTTTAATAAACATATAAAATGGATGTTTCTATAGTATAAAAACAAAAAATAATATTATCAATATTGAGGTTATCATAATTTAATTAATAAAATTGTTTTTTTTGTGGTAGAAGTAGAAAATAATTAAGAAGGTGTGGAGGAAAATTCTACATCTTAGTTTGGATGTTCTCTATCGGTCACTATCTTAAGGCACCTCATTTTGGAAATTTTTAAAGAAGAAATATACTAGTAAATGAAGATTGTCTTTAAGCGGGAAATTATAGGATTTCATTTTGATTCTATGTGGATTAGAATGTGTGGAGATGTGGACAGGTGGTGGTTCCTTTTATAATTAAACAGAATGGAGTTTTTGGAACATATAACCCTTTATTATAAAGTGATCTCATGTTTAACTTGTCATTTCAAAGAAAATAAAATACTAATATAGTGTTTAATGGGTTTATGTTTTTAAAATATCTACAAAAAAATGTCACACATTTTTCAAATATATTTTAAGTAATTTACTCATCGTTTTTTTATTTCACTATTTATTAAAAATGTAACCCATTTTTTCACAAGTAATAAATTTTTAATAATTATAAATAAAATGGGACGTATTATATAATTTATAAATAAATATTCTAAATATTAAATAAAATTTATGATATAAAACATCTTTGTATGAGGAAAATTAATTTTAACATTAGAACATGTATCCCATAAAAAAAGTTTTAAAAAAATGTGTATTTATAATTAGATGTAAAATATTTAAGATAAAATTATAAATGTTTTTAATTGAGTTGAAATTAATTTTTATTATTAGTCAATTAATATTTAATTAACATTATTGAATATAAAACCCATATTCCACCATGAAAAAAATTTATTAAGGGAAATAGATGAAAACCAATTTTTATTATTACATTACCGAATTATTATGAATTGTTCTTCATCAGTTTTATATTTCAACATATTTTTTAAAAATATATTTTCAATTTTTAAATTATACTTTATAGGTTTTAATCTATTTCAAAAAACTTTTTTTCATTATTTTTTTATAATTTCAAAAAACATACAATATAAGAAAAAATCAATATTGTGTTACTATTTAATAAAAAATACATTATTTTATAAAAATATAAATGTTATTATAAATTTGAAATTATTAATAAAAAATTAAGTTATATATTTCTAATGCAGAATATAAAATATAAATAATAATCTTTAAAAGAAAAAAATGAAAAGAAAAAAAATATAATATTAAAAAATGTAAATTTAAAACATTAAGTGTTCATAATATCATTACATATCATTTTATTTTTTAAAATATGTTAACGTTTCTATTAATTTATAATATAAAATTACCCCACATTCTACAATACATAATCTACTATCATTAGAGTATAAATAGATTTATTTCTTTCCTAATCTTCAATGATGACTAATGTTCTAGTATATTATATCTTAACACTTAAAAAACATACCAAAATATTTCATTGGGGAAACATCCATTCCATACCAATTTTCCAAACAACATAATATGTAAAAAATAAAATATGTTTTTAATGGAAATAATTTTAAATTTCAAATTGACTTTTTCTTTTATTTAATACAACTTGAAACCCTATGAAAAACATTAATAAACAAATGGTTTGTGTAAAATGCTTAGTAAGGGGAAAAAAGAAAGAAATATGTTTGTCTAGTTTAATAGATGAAATTCCACAAAATTATATCATTTACCATAACATTCATCAAGATTATGAAGATATTCATAACCATATAAAAAAATATACAGTTTTTTCTCAATTAGATCAATTAAAACCCTAACCAAAAAATGAAAACCATTTTTGAAAACATATTGCATTTGAATTTTAATCATTATATATATAACCAATATGAAACTAATGTGGAAAATAACAAGATACCTTTAAAATACATACTAGAATCGAATTTAGTAATATCAATCATTCATTTCTTATAAGGAAAGGAACATTAACCGATGTATTGGAGATATACATTGGGATCACTTGTCGAATATGTTGTACTGAGTTCACCCATCGTAGATGCTGTATTGGGATCACCCATCGTATAAGTCATATCATTTTCAAACATCATCATTAATAATGATCATGTACCATGTCAGGAATTATAAATTTTAGGATTTCACATTTTCATCATAAAACATTATAGAATCTATTTTGAACCCATATATCAAAAATTAATCATATCAAAATACATGTTTCTCTCAAGAAAACATTTTTAAAAATTAAAATACCTAAAAAAATTGAATATGATTGTTATTTGATTAAAATATAACGTCCCAAATGAATTAAAAACAAAAAACATTAGTTTTTTTTGAGAACATATATTTACGTTGTATACAATAAAAGAGAAAATTAATTTTTCTATTATATAATGATTTTAGAGACATAACATCTAAAATATGTAATAAAATTTCTATTAAAACTAATTTGATTAAGTCCAAAAAAGAAATTAAATGAACGTTAAATATATTTAATATAAAAATAAATAAATCAGTTAAATAATTTTAATACTAATAACCTGGAAGAAAAGTATTACAAAATATAACATTAAAAATATAAAAATGATGTTTTATGTTAATGTGCCCATATGTTTTTGTATGAATTATCATGTATATTCATAATCCTAAAGAATAATATAATTTTTTTATTATTTATTAATGAAAAAAAATTCATACTTATTTTTTATATTATTTTATATATTAAAATGTTGTATTCTATTATTTAATCAATAATGTTTATGTGTGATATTTTGACTGTCTTTGGATCATATGTCAAAAATAGATTTAGTATGTTGACTATTTTCCATGATATATTGTATCCATCATCTATAGAATTATAATAATGAAATATATATCATTTTAATACATAAATAATACTTTTAAAACAATCCATGAAATATTATTATTAAAAATAAATAATGGTGTATTTCTAGAGATGCAAGGATATATGTATACAAAATTAATGATTTTGAATTTAAAATAACATGTGAGAAAGAAAGTAATTTTTATTTTAAAATTTAAAAAATACAATAATATTATAAATAACATTTTATATCTATAATACACATATATATAGACTCTATGTGATGGGGTTTTGGAAAATTAATCACATCACTTCGTGGAGGTAGTAATCCACAAATATTAACAAAAAAATTAACATTTTTATATCGATGGAATGGTTATAAATTATTTGTTATATTACTATATAGAAATTTATAAATAATTTATTAATTTCATATATATATATATATATATATAAATTATATCTGTCATTATTCCCATATATGACATATTGTTATATAAAACATATTACATCGATTTGTGTGTTAGTAGTTCATCATAAAAATGAACGACAATATCATTTCCCATTTGTTGGAAGAGGAAATTATTGGTCGGAGTGGACACTCAAGAGGGGGGGTGAATCGAGTTCCAATTAAAATTTCTATTAAAAATATTCTTATTAAAAATCCCCTATGTTTCATAATAAGCTAAACTGTAGTGATTTAATAAATCTTGACAGCTTTCAATTAGTTTCTCAATGATTGATTATTTCTTTGTTAACTTAATCTAATGATTATGTATCTTTTGAAACTAAAATACTGTATAAAAAAAGATATAAAGACTTTCTAGTTTAACTATTAATGTTACTTTAAAATAGAGTTGTATTTAAATTACCTAGTAGGGGAATATTCAATATAGTTTTAAACAAAATAAATAAGCACAACATTTTTAACCAAGAGGTTCAGTCTTAAGTCGAGACATAGTACCCTCAAATAATTTATATAAAAATTGATCCACACCCTGTAGTGAGGTAAAAAATAGTACTCAGACTGTCCAGGTTTTAAGACCTCTACCATAGTTCTATATGGGAAAAACAAAACAATATCACACATGCTATCCAGGTCACATTTGACCACTACCACAATTCACAGTGGGAACTAAAATGATTCAGAAGGTTTGAGTGAGGATTTTATATATCCTCCACTTAAGCTCAAGAGATAGTTAGTCTCTAAAAATACAGAACACCCACACAGCTAAAAAATGTAGATAAATGAAGCACAATAGAACAAAACTGATAGAGAGGTGTTTAGAATGCTTTATTTGTTTTGAGTGAAGCTCTGGACTCCTTGAATTGATGCAGATAAGGCTTTGAGTCCTTCTATGGAAGATGTAAGGAACCAAAATGTCGTGATTCTTTTCCTTCACTTCCATTGTATTTAAGTCTTGCTCGAGGTTTCAATAGGCTTTGCAACACAGTAATGTCCCTCATCTTCCATAAAAAGTTCTTCTCCTCTTTATGCTCTGGTGCATGTGTTCCTTTTGTATCAGATGAGTATCTTTTTATATCACCAATTTCATCAGCTCTTCAACTTCTTTTTCAACGCCTCTTATTCCCATCTTTTTGACTTTATATTTACATCATTTTTCTACAGCAATGGGAATGATTACCTTTTTATAGGTACGAGGTACGATTCCTGAAATACCAACCACTATCATTTATTAATAGCAGGTGCATGAAAATCCTCAAATATGACTGTCTCTTATTCATAAAAAAAAGAAATATAGTTTAGACAAAATAGTGATGGGTTTCCATCGGTAGTTGTTACTCCTTATAATAGTAGCTTGCTTGACTCAGTTGCTCCTTCTATTTGCAGATCCTTCTATCGGTTTCTCCTATTATCGGTATCACATTATATCGATAGCTCCTTCTATCAGTTGGTGGCTCATTGTACTAGTGAACTTCAACCAGTAGTTGTAACTCTATATAACATTAGCTCTATGTGTCGGTAGACTATGTATCAACAGACTGGTATTAGTAGACTTGGATTTCTACATCGGTGGACTTCCTATCAGAAATTATCTGTCTAGCAGTTTGTATCTGTAGCTTGTATCAGTAACTATGTTCCAGTGACATTAGGTCATAGGAAGTTTGGTCTATCAGTGACATTTACTTATTGGTAGAAAATGTACTGGTAGGTCTGTATCAGTCAACTTGTGAATTTTGGTGGACTTATTCTATCTGTAGTTATTCTTCTATAGGTAGTTTTCATGCATATCGGTGATCTAACCCATATCGGAAGACTTCTGTACCGGGGTACTTCGCCTAATCAGTAGCTTTGTATCTATTTTTCTGTATCAGTAGCTATGTGCATACCGATGGACTTATGCATACCAGTGGACTTAACACTTATCTGTTCTAAGAGAAACATATCCAGATTGAGATAAAATTATTTCATAGTATGTATAAAAATAGATAAAAATTGATTAACATATTCCAATGATATTTTTGTATATTTTTGTCATATTAGGATTATACACACATATTAAAATATAATGGGTATTATCAAAATAGGTGAGGTCTACAATATCCCCCTTTTTGATAATCACAAAATATGATACTATAATCCAAAATAATGAGTAAGGTATTAGTATAAAATACAATGGGTCCTAGTTCTTATTGTGAGTAAGACATTTTCAAATGTTATATTTTAAATGTATCAAAGGATATAGTATTAAATGCAATTGTATCAGAGAAAACAATGTACTATAATTATAAAACAAATGTATCAGAGATAAAATTAAAAAACAAATGTGCCAGTGGTAAATGTATTATGCTAATAAATAATGTATTATAGGTAAAATATAATGGTTTTACATATTAGTTTTTCCCCATTTTATTTTTCTCCCATGTATTTCGTCTCATCCTGTTATATTAATTCTCCCCCTTATTTCTCCCTAATTTCCTCCCCTTAGATATTATTTCCCCCCCTTAGTAATTATTTATCCCCCTTTGTGATTAGAAAAAAGTGGGAAAGAATGAATGAGATAAGGAACAGAAAGTGAAAGAGAATAAAAGCATGGATATATTACTTGAGAAAAAATTACATATAAATATAGAAGTGAAACAAAAAGAATACAAGTGATTCCTATCAAATGTCCTTTCCACAAATCCATCCACCTCGTGAATGTCCACATTGGATTTGGATTTGGGGTTAGAGGTAGACACCGACTGGGTAGCTTCAGAAGAAGGTTTGGGAATCCAAGAAATTACTACTGAAGGTTGAGCAATAGACACTGTTCTAGGCCTGTAGTGGGTAGCTCTCGGTGTGATCGAAGGAGTGAGGCTCCCGATTGCGTGGACTGGAGTCATCTGAGGAATGGAGGCACATTGAATAGAGGAAGGCAGAGCTGGAGGTGCATTGATTGGAGTACTGTCCACATGAAAAAATGGAAGAAAAAGATTTCTAAACTCCACTATAATTCCTCCTCCTTTCTCCATAATAGAAATGAATTCATCTTCTTTCTCCACGAATTCATCTAAAACAGGAGTCAGCTCTCTGAGCTTGCTTACTTATTCATTTAATGCTTGAGTGACTGGGGTTAGCTTCATGTTTTCTAAAATAATCTTGAAATTATTGTTGAGATTATTCTTGGTATAGAATCTTTGGATGTATTAATCCACTTTATCTTTGACCTATTTCTGAGAAACAGTGGATTATCTCATAAAATTCTGAACAATTTTCCCTATATCCCTAGTGGTAGCAACCACTAGATTAGGGCAGATGAGTACATAGAGCCACTTTTTGATGCTGAAACAAGATCCTCTTTCATCAAAGATCGAATTTGATCCCACTCTACTGAAGGCCTAGAAGCAAGAGAACAAAATGAAAAAGCCACAGATTCCTTGGAACTTTTAGTTATACCATTGAAAATATTTTTCACAAGAGAGTCCTTGGTGCTGACAGGCTGCTCCATGGATTTCATAAATCCCTAAAAAAAATCCACAAATTGACTTAATAAACCGTTAATGAAATTGATATTAGTACTTATTTGAGCTTGAGAACTACTCAAGGTAGTTAGAGAGGAAACCGACTGCTTCAAGGAAACCACAACTTCTGTCCAGCTCTCAATCTATGAATGACATACTCTTATCTCATTCATCATTTCTTTCACAGGTCCTGATACCATACACCCAAGAGAGTGTTATAATGATTTTTTCATTTTGCTCAGTTATTTAATAAAATTGCTCTTTAAATCTAAAACAAAAGCAATCCAAGTCTCCTTCAACTCAATCATAAAATACTGAAGATCAGCCTTAGTAACTAGATTGTCAGGCACAACTACAGGTGCTCTTTCTGACACAATACTAGCCACAGAGTCATTAAAACATATTGAATGGATGATATTAAAGAAGATTCCATTTTTCTAATATTTTCCAAAAATGAGGTCTTAAGATTAGACTTTAACTGGTCCAGATTAGCTTTTCTTACCACATCCTCAGGTAAAAATTCAAAAAAGATATTATAGTCAAATTGTGGTCTATTGATGGGTGTCTCATCTTTAGAATCAGGATAGTAAAACCCACACACTACAAAACATGGGTCTTCTGTCCATTCTTCAATTACATCAGCTACTGAAACATTGCCATGTCTTATAGAATGCTCCCCCTCAACTAGTGCAATCCCCTGTATATGTACGGAAATAACACCCTTAGCTGCTCGGTCTTTCTCAGAAGAACCATCCACAATCATCTTCATTTCACGAATAGTATGAGGCTCCTCGGGAATAGGTGTAGGTCTATCTAATTCACCAATATTATTAGTAGGCATTGAAGAGTGAACAATAAGTGTAATAAGTCTCAAGCCAGCAGAAGCAAATGCTTCAGTTTTAGATCCTTCTTCTTCATCAATCTCTGGGGCAGGCTGGTCTTCCTCATCAATAGGTGCTTCTTCATTGCTTTCTTTTAAGACTGTTTCCTTTCTAGATAACACAAATTCAACAACAGGACTTGTAGGCAAGTCTGGATCTCGTTCATTAGCTACAGAGGTATCCTTTTCACAAGTATCATCATTATAATAAGGTTCATCTTCATCAGGACCTAGTCCTGGATCCCTCACATTCTTAATCCTAGAAGGATGATCCACATGATTAAACATATCAAACAATTTATCATCACAACTCACCCATTATCTTTTCCACTGATTCCAATTGATCTTCAGGTATTTACAAATAGTTTTGGTAATACAGAAGATGTCTTTCATAACCACTTTCTTATCCTGAGACATAGCCACTCCTTTTACATTGATCATCATAGAGATAAGCTTTTCAAAGAATAGGGAATTGGTTTCTGACTTTGGCCTAGTCATATCATCAATTTGAATCATTAAAGGTCTACACTGGTTAATCATAACACATTGTCTTAACAGATGCCGAAAATAAATATCTTGGTATTTCATATTTGCCAAGTCCCCTCTCCATGGACATAGCACATGTTGGATGAACCTGAACAACAACCAGTTCTCTCCATCCATTTCTATAGCAACATTCTTTTATGGTGTGACATCTCCTGATAATTCTTCCAAATCAGCTTCATACTCAAAGATGTTACTGGTAGGTGGTACTAATTTTGAGAAATACCCAAATTCTCATTTATGCGGAACTTTTAGGCACTCTTCCAACTCAATAGAATAATAAGATAATGTCCTTAAATTCACAACAGATTTCATCATGTTCTTAGCTTTTGATTTCTAAAAACGAATAAAATCATAAAAATATTTTACATGATTCAGATAGTAGGGACCATTATTATTCGAGAAGCACTCTACCCATTTATTGTCCTCCATTAGTTCTAGAACTAAATATTTAATGGAAATCACCCATTCCGCGCATAGATCATTAACAACTACTATATCCCATTGAATGACATGAGGATTTTTAGGGTTTTCCACTTCACATCTACAACTAGACTATCCTTTGAGTCTCTTAACATTCAGTTCATAATCCTTTTCGCTGACTGATGGTCTCTTCACTCTTTCCATTCTGTGAAGGATTAGAGTTCAAAGAACTGGGAGCTAAGGATTAAAGGTAAAGGGTTTGAGGTGGGTCGAGATGAGGTCATGACATCAATTTTATCATTTATAAAATAAAAAATGATTAAATAAAATATAATAATTATAGTATAAATGATACATATTCCGGTGGCTAAAGATACAAATGTTTAGAAACAACGCTAGTTAACGGTAACACATACCGGTGAGGATTCCTAACAGTGAGGTATTTTTATCGATGAAGTCCACTAACAATTAGGAATAATGGTGAGGTTCATACTGGTGAGGTATAATAGTGGGGTTTCTAACGACGAGGTTTCAAAAAGTGAGGTTTCAAACGGTGAGGTTTCTAACAGTAAGGTTTTTAACGGTGAGGTTTCTAACGGTGAGGATTATAATAGTGAGGTTTCTAATGGTGAGGTTTCTAACGGTGAGGTTTCTAACAGTGACGTTTCTAACGGTGATGTTTCTAATAGTGAGGTTCCTAAGATACAAATTCTATCATTCCTAATTTATGTCTAATATAACTTAACCTATCTGAACAAAAAGTCTTGGTGAAAATGTAAGCTAATTGATGTTCAGTACCTATAAATTCATGAATAATATCACCTTTTTGGTAATGATCAATCAAAAAGTGGTGCTTTACATTGACGTTTTTGGTCCTAGAGTGAGACACATGATTCCTAGAGATGTTAATCGCACTAGTGTTATCACAGTTCATATATATATTTCTAAACTGATGTTCGTATTCCAATAATGTATGTTTCATCCACAAAAATTGTGCAAAGAAACAACTAGCAGCAATGTACTTTGCTTAAGCTGTAGACAATGCAACAGAATTATTCTTTTTACTACACTATGATTCCAAGGAATAATTTAGAATATGAATTGTTAAATAAGTGCTCTTTCTATCTAATTTGCAACCAGACAAGTTAGCATCTGAATAACTTATTAAATAGAACGATTTTCCTTTTGGATAAAATAATCCTTTATTTTCAGTATGTTTGATATATTTGAATATTCTTTCAACAGCAAGAAAGTGTGACTCTTTTGGATTAGCTTGAAGTTTTTCACACATACACACACTAAACATAATATCTGGTCGAATAGTAGTAAGGTAAATTAGTCTCCCAATCATACCTCCATAGTTGGTCTGATCCACTGGTTTTCTAGTTTCATCAGCATACAACTTAAATGTGGTACTCATAAGTGTGTCACATTCCTTAATACATTCTAAACCACAATGTTTTAATAGAATCTTTTTACATTTATTTTGATTTAAAATAATACCATTTTCATTTTGAAAAACAACAAATCCAAGAAAATATTTGAGTTCTCCCATTAAACTCATTTCAAATTCATTTTTCATAATCTATGAAAAATCAATACACAATATATGTTTAGAAGGTTAAAAAATAATAAAATCAAAATAGATTTTTACTATCAAAACATCATTAGAGATTATTTTAATAAAGAGAGTTTGATTATAAATCCCTTTAGAAAAGCCTTTTCAAATTAGAAAACTACTAAGTCTATCATACAAAGCTCGTGGGGCTTATTTCAAACTATACAGACTTTTATAATGTTTAAAAAATTGATTTGGAAAATGAGGATTAATCAATCCAGGTGGTTGTACAACAAATACATATTCAATTATAAAAAATTAAGAAACACACTTTTAACATCCATTTGATATAATATGAAATTCAGATGAGCATCATGGGGAAGTATAATCCTAATAGATTCTAATCTAGCTATATGTGAAATGGTTTCCTCATAGACTATTCATTCCTCTTGACTATATCCTTGTGCAACTAGCCTTGATTTGATTCTAACTATGTCTCAAGATTCATCAAATTTATTTATAAAAACCCATTTAGTGCCTATGAACAATGTGTCCATAGGTCCATCAACTAATTCCCAAACATTGTTTCTTTCAAACTAATTTAATTCATCTTGCATCGACATTACCCAAAATTCATCATAGATTGCATCATTGATATTTTTAGGTTCTAATTGTGAAACAAAGGCCTGATGTTCAACCTGGTTTCTTAGAGAAGCTCTAGTCTGTGTCCCTCTATCAAGATTACCAAAAACAACATCTAAAGGGTGATTATTTAGAATCCTAGTTGATCTAGTAAAGGTTGGACAAGAAATTTCAGGTTCTTCTCTATGTTTAGGTTCACCAGGAGTAGATTCTGGAATATGCCCAGAACTGGTTTTCATTACAACAGGTTCATTGATTTTTTATTTTGGTCTAGAACAGACTGATCTTCTTCAAGATTTTCAAGAGAATAATTGGGTTCTTGCGGATCAGTTTCATCAAATTTGATGTGAACAGATTCTTCAACACATTTGGTTCTTTTTTTAAGACTATATAAGACTTACATGATATAGAGTAACCTAGGAAGATTCCCTCATCACTATTAGAAGAATACATGTCATGATTATCCTTAGTATTAAGAATGAAGTCTTTGCAACAAAAAACACTCATGTAACTCAGTTTAGGATTTCTATACTTCCACTATTCATAAGGGGTCTTTATACAAACATACCTAATGAGGACTCTATTTATAATATAACAAGTTGTATTCACAGATTCATCCCAAAAATAAACATGTAAATCATATTCATTGAGAATAGTTCTTACAATTTTATGAAGGGTTCTATTTCTTATTTCTACTACATTATTCTGTTGAGTTGTCCTAGGGGAAGAAAAGGTGTGACTATAGGTATTGTGTGAGAAGTAAGATTTAATCTCATGATTTTCAAACTCAAAACCATGGTCACTTTTCAAGTACATAGTCTTGAATCCACTAAGGTTCTCTACAGACATGGATTAATTAATAAAATAAGAACAAGCTTCAATTTTGTGAGATAGAATGTATACCCATGTGTATCTAGAAATGTCATCTTCTAAGACATAGACATAGTGCTTCCAATTTAAACTAGAAACTATAGAAGGTTAAAATAAATTCATGAGAACGAACATGAGATGTTGAGAAGTCGAAACATCTTTCATTAATATGAATGAATATTTATGTTCTTTTCCCATTTGATAGTGAGTACAAAATTTGTCTGATGGGAATTTTAGATGAGGTAGGTCTCTAACTAAATTTTTCTTATTCAGTTTCTTAAGTGAATGAAAATTGCAGTGTCCTAATCATTTATTCCATAGCCTGGATTCTTTATGAAATATATTTAAATAGGTAACCTTTTGATTGGATAAGGAATTTAAATCTACAGCATAATATTTTTAAAATTTTAAGGCCGAAAATACTAAAACATTTTAATAATTAAAAACATTACAAGCATCGTTCTCATATTTAACATTCACACCATCATCACACAACTGAGAAATACTTAACAAGTTGTATTTTAATCCATCATCAAATAACACTTTAGAAATTAAAACTGAATTAGAGTTACCAATCTGGCCTAAGCCGATGATTTTCCCTATTGAATTATCACCAATGGAGACATTCCCTCCATCAAATTTGATTAAACTCTTGAAACATGGGTAATCTCCAGTCATATTCCTTGAACATCCACTGTCCATGTACTATATATTCTTATGGGAGCTCTTCATGAAATTATCCTAAAAAACAGGTTTAAACAGAAAATGATTTTGGTACCATAATTTTATAGGGTCTAGATCAGTTAGCAAGAAAAACTTTTATTACCCATATTTGTCTACAGGTCTCATACAATCAACAGATTCAAAATATTTTTAAAGATAAACTTTGTTTGGTTTATAACTATATGAATAACAAGTATAAGGATATGAATTTCCAGAACTAGAACTAGCAACATTCTATCCAGATTTAAGATTAAATCTATTTTTAGTAATCTATCTCTATTAAGGATGATAGCCTATTCCAGTGGTATATTTTGGTGCCACTTGTATTCCTTGAATTTTAATTACATTATTCTTTACATTTTTGAACATATCTAAATATTTTCTAATTTTCTCATTGGATAATTTAAGATGAGTATTCTCTATTAACAATTGAGCATTATTTTCCTTTTCTAGTTCTAATACAGATTGTACAGTGGTGGTTAAAGCATGATGCTTTTTAATGACTTGTAATTATCTTTCATCTCATTGCAGGTATCTTCTAGCATAATACAGTATTCAAATAATTCAGCTTTATACATATTATCATCACTACTTTCATTCCCAAAATAATAATCATTCTGTGTCAGGGAAACATGTAGCTCAGAAGTATTTGTCATGAAACACATGTAGGCACAATTATTTTTAGATTCATAAACTTCAGACTCACCTGTGATGTCTTCTGAAGCACTCCAGGTTGCCTTCATGGCTTTTTTATATTTTTTGTCCTTGTAGTCATATTTTTTGTTGAAATTAAATTTTGTACAGTCAGCCTTAATGCGACCTTTCATTTTTCATGCATCACACACTATCTCATCATCCATATCAGCTTTCTTCCAATCTTTCTTCCACTAACATTTATTTTAATACTTACCCTTATAATTTGGTTTTCTGATAAATTTCGTCTTCCTATAGAATTTCATAAATCGTCTGGATATTTGAGCCATCTCTTCATCACTATCAGAATCTGAACTTCCTCTTGTTGAGATTTCAGTAGGTATGTGGACATTCTCCTTGTCCTTGCTCTATGAGGCAGTAGAATTAAATACCACTAACTTCCTCTTTGGTTCATTATCATCCCACTTGTTTACCTTGAGTTCTTTTTCATACATCATAATCTTACTAATCAGTTCTTTAACAGGCAGAGCACCAATGTCACAAGACTCTCTAATTGAAACCAATGTGCCTCTCCATCTATCTGGCAGACATCATAGAATCCTCATGATTTTCTCTTTTGCAGGAACATATTTTCCAAGTGATCTCATTATATTTACAATTTCATTGAACCTATGATATATGTTATAAATAGGATCATCAAGATTTATTTTAAAATTATCATACTTAATAGTATTAGTGTTTAGTATCATTTCATTACCATTGGTTGTTCTCTCATGGGAAACACCCAAGGTATCCAAAATTTCATAAGCATTTTTACAAGCAGATATTCGATTAAATTCTAAATCTTCTAAAGCACAGTAAAAAGCATTCATTGCTTTAAAATTATTATTGTAAGAAGTTTTGGTAGGTTTAACCCATGTAGTTTTTCTAGTTTCTTGAATCTTAAATAGAGTCTCTATATTAGTCTAGATATCGAATCCCATACTTTCTAAATGAATTTTCATTTTCAGTTTCCACTGGGCATATTTAACACCATTAAAGAAAGGTGGAATGTTGGTAGCAACACCTTCTAATATATTATCCATAATTAGATTTTAAAGAATATATTTTGAGAGATAAAATTTATAACTAACAAAAATTTAAGATCTTTAAGATACAACTAAAATCAATGTTGAAAAACATAGTTTTTGGAAATCCTTTATTAATAACAACACTTTGATAAAAAATGTTGTTCAGAGTGGACACTCAAGAGGGGGGGGGGGGTTAATTAAGCTCCAATTAAAATTTCTGTTAAAAAGATTATTATTAAAAATCCCCCAAATTTTATAATAAGCTAAACTAATGGGAATTTATAATTTTTGACAGCTTTCAATTAGTTTATCAAAGATTGATTATTTCTCAGTTAACTTAATCTAAAGATTAAGTAACTTTTGAAACTAACACACTGGCTAAAAAAAGTGTTAAACACTTGATAGTTTATCTATCAGAGTTACTTTAAAATAGATTTGTTTTTAATGTACTTAGCAGTGGAATATTCAATATAGTTTAAAACAAAATAAATAAGAACATCAATTTTAACCCAGAGGTTTAGTCTCAAGAAGAGACTTATTCCTCTCAAACAATTTATATAAACATTAAAACACACATTAGATATGGGTAAACAACAGTACTCAGACTGTCCAGGTACTGAGTCCTCTACCACAATTCTACGTGGTAAAAGCAAAACAATAACACACATGCTATATAGGTCACACATGACCTCTACCACAATTCACAGTGGGAACAAAAGGGATTCAGAATGTTTGAGTTAGAATTTTTGATATCCATCAGTTATGCTCAGGAGACAGTGAGTGTCTAAAAATACAGAACACACACTACTCAAAAATGTAGATAAATGAAGCACAGTAGAGCTATATAGATATAGAGGAGTTTATAATGCTCTATGTGTTTGGAGTGATACTCTGGATTCCTTGAATTGATGCACATAATGCATTGAGTCCTTCTTTGGATGTTTTTTGGAAAAAAGTGTGTCGTGATTCTATTCTATCACATCTAATGTATTCAAGTCTTGCTTCAGGTTGCAATAGGCTTTGCAACACCTCAATATCCCTTAGCTTCCATAAAATGTTATTCTCCACTTTATGATCTGGTGCATGTGTTCCTTTTATATCATATGAGTATCTTTGTATATCACCACACCCACTAGCTTATTCAATTATTTTACAACACCCATTATGACTAGCTTTTTTTCATTCTTTTTATAGATTTTTTCTCCGGCAATAGGAATGATTACATTTTTATAGGTACGAGGTACGGTTCCTCAAATACCAACCACTATCATTAAATAAAAGTAGGTGCATTAAAAACATAAAATATGACTGTTCCTTAATAAACAAATAGAAATAGAGTTTATAGAAATGGTGACTGGTTTCAATCGGTAGTTGTTACTCATTGTAACAACACCTTGCTTGAATCGGTTGCTCCTTCTATATGTAGCTCCTTCTATCGGTAGCTCCTTCTATCGATAGCTCCACTTATCGGTAGATCATCTTATCAGTAGATCCTTCTATCAATCAGTGTCTCATTGTACCAGTGAACTTTTGTTGGTAGCTGTAACTCTATATAACAATAGCTCTATGTGTCAGTATACTTTGTATCAGCAAACTTGTATTGGTAGACTTTGTCTTTCAACATTGGTGGACTTCCTATCGATAGATTTCTGTTTGTCTGTTTGTATCGGTATCTTGTTTTAGTAACTATATACCATTGAAATATTGTCATAGGAAGTTTGGTCTATCAGTGACCTTTACATATTGATAGACATGGCACCGGAAGGTTTGTATCAGTTGACCTGTTCATATCGGGGGACTTATTCTATCGGTAGCACTTCTTCTATCGGTAACTGTTATGAATATCAGAGACCTTATCCATATCGGTAGACTTCTATACCGGTGTACTTAGCTTTATCAGTATCTCTGTATCACATTTTCTATATTAGTAGCTATGTGCATCCCGGTGTACTTATGCATACTAGTGGATATTACACTTATCTGTTCTAAGCAAAACATATCCAGATCGAGATAGAATTATTTCAAAGTTTGTATAAACATAGATAAACATTGATTAACATATTCCAATGATTAATTTGATATTTTTTTCAATATAGGATTATAAACACATATTAAAACATTCTTGGGATTATCAAAACAAGTGAGGTCAATAGTGATTGATATGGTTATGAAAATAACATATAAAAGCTTTGTATATAGATGATAATTGTGTTATTTTATGAAAATTTCTAATGAATATTGAGAATAGGTAGAAGAAGAAAAAATTTCTTATTTATGAACAATACATATTTTTTAGACAACCACATTATGATTATACCAACATCCTTCTTAGATTTGTTTTTTGATCAAACAAGCTCATTGAATTTTAAAAAATAGTTAAATATATTAATTACACCAAAAAATTGAAAAATGGATAACTTAAGAGTATTATATTACATAGTTTCATTATATGGATATCCAATGTGATTTATACATGTTTTAGATCATTTTATTACATTATATATTCATTTTAATCCCCTATTAAACATGTTTTTTTTCAATATGGTAATAGAATTTAACAATTTTATACTATTCATTATGAAAAATAATTAAGTTTATTTTTTTTTACTAATATTAATCATTATGACTTCTAATATATATTTAATTTTATTAAATAATATATACAAAATTATAATATTAATATTAAAAAAATAGAAAAAAATGATTAAAAATGGGTCTTTACAGAAAAATGTTTTCTAAGTATGATTTTTTATAATAAATTTATTTATAATTTTTATTCCAAATAACCTAATTGGAATTTTGAACTAGAGGAAAATAATGACATTTAAAAAATAACGCAAAATAAAATATTTTAATAATTAAATTGAATATATATTTTACAATTGAAATTTGTTTTTAAACCCTTCCTTAAGAAAGGATTTTGAAAATTCTAAAAAATTCATCCTAAGAAAATGATAATAAATTGAATTCATAAATAAATTTATTATTTTGAAATTAAAATTATTTAATTTGGAAATATATATGTTACGTAAATCCATATAATTCATGAATAAAAAATTTAGTTAGAAATACCGATTTATTTGAATTTATACTGGAAAATTACCTAATATTTGAATAATGAATATACCACTATAAAATCTAATTAATGAATATTAACATTAAATAGGGTTTTAACTTCTTCCCCCCCTGTTCAAAAATTTAATTTTCATGATTTCATTCATTACATAATCTAGTAGAGATATATTTCTTTCATATCATTTTTTGATTCCCTCATTACTTTTATATCATAATGTTTATTGATAAAAACATAACCCAGTGAATAACCTTTTTATAATCTTTTAATATATTTTTCAATACTCTAAATTGGTTTTTATTTATAATGGGGGATTCCTTCCAACTGAACTACAATATTTATCAAATATATGATATTATTCGTGGACATATTTTATTAACAATGAATCATGATATACATATTACACCTGATATAAATATATGAGAAAGTACAATCACTAAGATTCAAATCCCACTTTCTCTAGGATTTTTTATCTTCTAATGATTTCCATACATACATTTATAATATAAAAAATAATAATAGTTTTCCACGGAGAGACTTTAATCAAAAAATTACCACCTACCTAGAAAGAATGAGATTTAATTCAGTTATTTTCCTATATTTAATACCTACTCTAAGTCATCATTATATATTTTTTAATCATATGAACCTAATCAACCATTTCTTCTACTAACACTGGTAACAATAGTATCCTTTTTCCTAATCCATTCCAACAATATGTAGTCTGACACAACATTATTTATAATGGATTTGAAGGAATCATTTTTATGTTGGAATTAAAATATAACAAATAAAATATATTTATACCAAATTTTATGGGAATACATTTAATATGAAAAAGTCATGAACTCCAATTTTTTAAACCTTCTATCTGACTGTCTATCAGGATGATGAAAAAAAGATGTACTAAATTTTATTTCATTACCCATTAACTACTAAATTTAATATCATGAATTATATGTGATCCTAGGATTATATTCAAATACAACGGGGTTAGTCACTCGATGTAACTGAATTATCTTATTAAGATAAAGTTGGTAAATCTATTATAAAAAAATATTATATTGAATAAGAAGGAAATGTTCAGATTTAGTTATTCAAAGAAAAAAAATCCACATATCCTTATTACATTGATATTCAATCAGAATTCCTACAATAAAACCAATGGATATATTTTTCCATTTCCTCATCGAAATTGGAATGTGATGTGTCATTCACTTTTATAAATTTCATTCTATAGTAAACAATTGAAAATTAAAAAAAATCATTGTAAATTAAAAAATATACCTTATCATTCCATATTTTTAGTAATAATCCCAATTATCTCTATATATCATAGTTATTCAAGGATGAAAAAAATATAGTGAACAAGGATCCTCACTCTTTCTTCAACTGGGATCCACAAGAAATAGATAACAATTTTCTTAAATTAATATCACATTCTTTACCAAAATTTACAATAGAAGGAAACCATTCTTATAAAATTCTACCTTTTCCTAGAAATAAATATCATCATTCATTGACTTATTATATAATCCTGATATAGATAATTTTATTGACACCAAAAAACAATCAAATATTTTTTTCTTGAATAATTTATTTTCCATAATTGATCAAATAAATAAATAAATGGTTATGTTCTAGAAATAACATGTTAATGTAGAATTATAATTTCATATAATAGCATAGAATGTATTGTTTAATTTTACTATATGGTAATGAATTGTGTAGTATGAATCAATAATTGGTTCATTATATCTTCTTTACCTCATATTCATCTATTCTAGAGTGAATATTGACGTCAATATTTTTTTCTCATTATAAATTTTATTACATACCACATATAAATGATTCTAATAAGTTTATAAAATAATAAAAACAAAAAGGTAATTATAGGTCATGTTTAGGAAAATCTGTCTCTAGAGGTTTTATTTGTCACAAAGCATAAGAATGTACCTGATAATTATATATTAGGTCAAAAACATGTTCTTAAAATAATGATTGTGCTATATGGAAAATTAACCATTTCGTGAGGGTAGGGGAAAAACTAAATAATCTAGTAATATTATTTTAGGTTTCATAAAGAAAATCATCACACTATTTAATCTAGATGAATTTAACTCTATTTTTAGTAAACTATTTCATCCATGTAACTTTTTTAAGAAATTTTATGTAGTAACCTATTAATTTATGAAACATAAAAACAAATTTTATATTTATGAGCATCATTCATTTCATATAACAATTATTTTTAGTAGGTCTATTAGTTATTTCATCATTAGAAATAATATTCTGGAATAAATAAAATATTTTTTAATCAAAATCTATATTTATAAAATTTTAAACATTGTTTTTTCTATAAGAATTTGGAAAAAAAATTATCATATTTAAATATCCACTTGAATTTTAAATTTTTTTAATATATCATTAATAATTAAGAGTGAAAATATATCTAGATATTAATGAAAAAATCACATCTTAAGCTCCATGAGTATAGCTTGTGAAATAGACATCCCGAAGGATGTAACTAACAATTCATTATTTCTCTATTGTTAATAAATTTATATCTTCATAAAATATTCATCTGTCATCATCAATATATTTTATTATGAGTTGTGGTAAATCCCAAAAAATACAATTCTCTCTATAGGTGATTAATGAAATTATATATATAAGTAAAATGATAGTTTTTAATAACAATGATGTTATTTATAGATCAATAAAAAATAACAAGTCTCCTTGAAACATATCTGTTTTTAAAAAAATGTAATAGGGTCAACCCAATGTTGTTTTATTTGATGAGTGAATCCTTTTATTAATAAAATCTTGAATGAACTTTTTCAATTCCAAAACATCAAATTATTCCACTCCAAAAGGGGACATGATATTTTTATATAAAATAGGAAGGAAATCAAAAGTTAACTCGACCTCTTGTTCAGGAATAACAGAATGTAAAAAATTAGGAAATAAAACCACATATTCATTTATTATAGTAACATCCTTTGCATGAACAATTTAATTTAAAAAAACATGATCTAAATAACTTTTACTACCATATATAATCAATTACATAGCTTCTTGATAGGTTATCAATGGTATAAAATCATTAATTATGCCTTCATTAACCCAGAGATATATTTTAGCTTGATAAAAAGAAATCAAATCCATATCCAAAATTATATGAGAATATAATTTGAGAAGTTTAGAAAATTATTCATGAAATACTGTCCCACTAAAAATAATTAGAATATTCTTATAAATATTGTTTTTTAATATAACCACAATAATTTTACACCCAAATTTCTATCATATATTCACGAGATGATATTCCCATATTAAATGAAAATTTTAAAAAAAATGAAGGGATGTGAAGATCTTGAGTGAAATAGGGAATTATCATATATTAGATAAATAAGAAACATATTAGTCACCCATTAATTATATGACTCATCACCAACATTAGTAACAATAAATGATAATGAAAAAACAAATTATTTCAATCTTAATGATTTACACCCTATGTAACTAACATAGTAAAATTGTTAGCATGATGTACTACATCATTGTAATTAAAATGTCTCACCATTTTCGAATATCTATTACCCCATTCATGAATATTTCGAGACTCTTTTCTATAATGTCTTGATCCCTATAACAAAACACATCAAACTGATAAAACTTTCTATATCCAATCAATCATTCCATGAAACACTTTTTACCACTCTTGGAACATGTTCTATGATTACCTATATATTTCATATTTGGATTATTCCCCATCACATTTAACATCGATTATTTCTTACTCCAGTAATATTAAGGATTATAAGTGTTAGAAAAACCAATCTCTAATAGGTCATTTCAATGAAAATGTTTTGGTAATAATTTAATTCTCATGAGGTAAATTACCCTTTTAATCATATTTTCAATCATATGTATAATATATTAATTTTATAATAAGAACCTAAATATAACTTGTTACATACCTTCCCAATATTGTAAAATTTTCATTATATGTTACTACTAAATCATCTACTTCTCTTAATTTCATGAATAATTCCTCTATACAGAGTTAAAAACCAATAGTGAAATGTTTCACTAAAAAATGTTTCATAATTTTTTCCCATTACATGATATAAAGGTCAATTATGTCATCAGTAGTCCTTGTCAATGAAAAAAATTTATAAGATTTACATTCAAGAAAATAAATGAGACGAGTTACGTTTTTTGGTTTTTGGAATATAATGAAATCAAATATATCTTTCAAGGAGTTGAAACTTCCTTTGGCTTCCATTAGATCTATAGATCCACTGAAAGATGAATTTTTATGTTTCATGAAATTCTCAACTTTCATCTTGTTCCAATATTTTATATTTTATTTCTCTCTAACATTATCTTCACAACTATTTATAGTATACATATATTTATATGTAACCACAAAAAAATACCATGTTTTAATTCCAACCATTCTCAGATACTGATTTGGAAGGATTTTGTCCTCTTAGTGCCTTCTAACATCAACTTCCATGTTGTTTTTTAGATAATCATTCAAAACAGATACAATTTATATGAATAAACATGGTCATTTATAAATGATATGTCATGATAAATGTAATTTATAATCTCATAAGGGGTTTTTAACTCGATCATAAATTTTTTATAATTATATAAATCTAATATATGATACAAATTATATGAAACCACCAATAATAATTACAAAATATATTACCTTTAGATTAGAATTCATTTTCTTTCATTCATATTGATCTCTTAAGTCTATATTTTTAGTTAATTAAATCATAAATATTACATAACAAAACCTTATAATAGAAAGTGGATAGTTCAAATTATTATCAATTTTTACAACAATTTAAATCATATAAAATGATATATATTTTATTTTCATGAAAAATCTTCATGAATTTTAATATTACTTCTTCTTTATTATTACGCATTAATAAACCATGAAAAAAGTATTTAAATATTTTTGATAAAAATTTAAATTTTTTTAATGATAATACAAGTAAGAAATATATTAGTCTAATGAAAAAAAACCCATAAAAATATTCTGATTTTCAAAATGTTTTTTGATCACATAAAATAATTCATCACCACATTTAAAAACAAAAAATTTTTCTAAAAAAATCCTTAAAACACATATTAATATAATATAAACCCTTTAAGGAATCATAATACATATTAATCTTTAGAATGTCTATATTTGACATGCGTTAGAATCATGTTAGAAATAACTGGATACTGGTAAATTATAGAAGTGAAACCACCCCTGGTAATTCCCTCTTTGAAGGATTTGAATATAAACAATATTACCCAATTCACAAGAGAGCTATATTTGTGTCATATGTCATATATGAAGTATTAGGAATTTCCCATCTTATTATATTAATTGAGAAAAAATATAATATAATACCATTATAAAATACCATATATTGAATAAATAATTTTATTCATTCACATTTTAATCATAAATTTATTACGAAACACTTTGGAACAAATATGTGAATCATTTTTAGATATGAAATATCTTTTACATTTTAAACAATTTATAAAAACATTTACCTATAACAAAGGGATGATTTGTCTTAAAATGATTAATTCATCAAACATTATATTGTAATCATATAATAAAAAAACCATGTGAAGAATAATGAAATGTTATTGACAATAAATACATAAAAATAAAATAATTTTTTCCCTTTTTATAATGAAATTTAAAATTTTCTATAAAAAATTCATAAAAATGTTCGATTTGAATACAATTAAAACAATGTAAAAATAGATCTAAATATTATTTTATAATTATCTAATTACCAAATAAATACATCCATTAAATAAATTTATGAATACTAACATAGAAGAGAAAATATTTAGAAAATAAATCATTAAATCATTCAAAATAAGGTTTTAATTCAATGTTCCCCAAACATGATTCTGATTCAACATGTATATTCATTATATTATTAAATAATAAATTTATTTTAATTATTTAATTTCATAAGAACCATTTTAAATATTATTATTCTTTTTTGGTTATTTATTTCTTTTTTATATTCAATCATTTGATCAATATAGTTGAAAATGGAATGATTTTTATGACATTCGACTCATAAGTCGAAGTTGAAATTAATAAGTTGAATCGGTTAAAATAGATAATTATTAAATCATATAAATAATAATAATAAGGAAATATTTATTTTTTAATGAATTAATTATACTATAATAACAAAAAAATGAATAAGGGTATAAAAAATTAATTACTTTATAAAAATGCAGATGATAAGATGTACATATTCAAGAGTAACATTTTCATTTTTTAAAGATCATTTTAAAAATAATTTAATTTTTAAATTATTATTTTATAATCATATTTATATATTAAATATTATTTATCAAATTAAATAAACATATATATAATATCCATGTGATGTTTTTTCGAAAAAAAATTATCACATCACTTTCTGGTGGTAGTCATCCTCAAGTACACACAAAAACGTTTTAAATTATTAATTAGCGGAGTGGTAGGAAGGTATATGATAATTTATTTTTAAATGATTTAAAACATTTCATGAATATAATGTGTATACATCAAATCCATAACTATATCCGTCCTTGAAAGGTGGTGATGGAAAATGAATTAAAATGATTCATGAGGAAGAAATCTACAATACACATGAATGATGTTTTAGTTTCACAATTGATAGAAGAGGAGATGATTATGGTTATTACATTAACAAAAAACAAAATATTTATAGGTCTGATTAAGGTTTTATTATTTATGAATTGGTTACTAATAATTCAAGTATCCATAAGAAGTAATAATAGTGAAACTCACATTTAATGACTATATATATTTTTTGAACTACCCCTTTTGTTTTTTTCCTAAATCATTCATTGATTTTTTTCCTAATAAAAATGGTCCTTGGAAGGTGGGTAGGGATGTAATGAATGAATTTGCGAAGTTATTGACAAATAAAAATTCAATTTCAGGTTTTAATGGGATAGTATAGGGGGTGTTCTTTTATAAGTGGGGGAGATGATTGAGTTTGATGTTTTTAAAAGATTAAAATATATTATTCTATTATTAAAATGAAATGACTCTACAATTTTCCATATATTAAAATAATCTGATATATGGTTTAAATATATAAATAAAATTTGATTTAAGAAAGTTTTAAGTCATTCCATCCCTCATATATTTTGTTTAAACCACTAGTAAACTAGTTATAACCATAACCACGACAATGTATTTTTATTATTTTTACTATTCATTAAGACAAAAAAACAAGCTAAAATTATTAACTAATATGAATTATTCTACTTACTAATATGGAATAAATTTTATCAAATTAAATCCATTTAATTGAGTTATATTAATTTAAAATGAATCCTACAAAACTGGGCTGAAATATCATTTTATGAGAAATTCATTTTTACGTATATTTGTTTTCATTCGAAGTCCATATATATTATTATTTAGAAACACCAAAATTGTACTTTTTTTATAAAAAGGAACTACATAAATATTATTAATAATAAAATATATAATATTAAATTATAAATACATAAAATGAAAATACTTTTTCCAATAAAAATCATTACTTTTAACCAATCATGGAAAATAAACTTTTTCAGAAAATTATAAATTTTGGATCCAATGATAATTTTTAAATGATTAATAAAAAAAATATGTTTATTTTTAAAAATTAAATTTCTTTAATGTTGATATCAACGTTGTGAACAAATATATATAATTCTGGAAAATATAATTTGGATGAAATAAATATTTTTCCCTTTTAACTATAAAATTATATTATATCTTATAATGAATATAAAAATATAAATTTTCATTAATGAATATTATTATTAAACATAAATTATATATCATAATATTTATAGGTTTGTTATATAATAATATATAAAATTTGTATACTTTAATCAATTATTATAAAAAATATATTTCCTAAAAAATATTTTATTAAAAAATAAATGTAACATTTATACTAAATACTCAATAACAAAAAATATTGAAAATAAATAAATATTTTCCAAAATTTAATTTTACTACTCCAATGATATCAAAATATTTATTGAAATTTTATAAATACATCATATCATATATTAATAGTAATAAAATTTATATTTATATGTATTGCATAAATGTATATATATTTATAATATTTTAAAATGATAATTTTTACTTCATTTTGATTTATAATATTTTAAATGTACTACATAACATGACTATAATATACATATTTCATTTCTAAAAAAATATTTTCATCCACCATATGTGCAAAAATCATATATGCAATGAAAATATTAATAATGTAAATATTTACTTCCAATATATACACTTACTACAACACTAGTCTGTTCTAATCTCACTTAAGAAGGAATGATTCTGATCTATTATATAGATTTTTAAAAATATTTTCGTTTTTGAAGGTTATCTATTTCATTATAGGTTTTTATTGTAAATTGGTTGTCCTCAAGGATGGTGATTATCTAGGTGATATCATTTTTGTAAAAAAAAAATTCTTCATTAGTGATTTTCCATTTTTTATTTATTCAACTTTAATGGGTGTACTAGATCCTTAGTGATTAATAATAATCATTATAAAACACTATGGTTTAGGTAATTTTATAATATTGTTCCACTTATGAATGAATAATGTCTATTTAGGTTATTTCAAATATTATAGAGAAAATTTTATAAGCAAGTTTCAATAATATTAAAATAAATAGAAAAAATATTTATAATTATAGAAAAAATTAATAATAATTATTATAATAATTATTATTATTATAGTTATAATAATTCCTTTTAAAATCTAGTGTGTTTATTTTCCCCCTTAAATAATTTTTCCCCAGCAATTTAAATTATCACTAACAAACATAGTAAGTCAAGGGTATATATAAAGTGGCTTGAGGTTTATTTTTCTAAATAGGAAAGAATAACATTTATTCAATTATAATAAGCATAATCTATATATTGAGTTTTTACCTAACGTTCTGAGTTTAATAACTCTTAGGGTTTGGTGTATTGAACCATTTTTTCATGAGTTTATTATTGGACATTCAGTGGAAGATCATTATAAATTTATAAGGTTTATGAAATTTGATTCCTTGTTTTTAAAATAGATATCCCATCAACACCTATCTCTTATACCTCATTGATCATTCAATTGGCATTGTTGTTGAAAATATTAGGTTGAACAATGATGATGATGAAAATTTCTCCTCGTTCTTATAAGGATCATTTAGATCCATGATTATACCCCTCCCTACTCTATTCTGAGTAACCACATCCACTACACTTAACTGTTCCATCTCTATCATATCCCTTACGTGTAACAACATATTTAACTGATAATTATCCATCACCTCACCATTATTCTTCCCCAATCCTTATATTACCTTACCCATGAATCCTATATAACTAAACGATGGTAGGGTATATAAACCATTCCATTTATTCTATTGGAAGATCCTCATGTATAAAAAAGGGACTTCAAAGAACAATATTATTGTTTATATGCATTTCTTGATAAAATATCCTCTAGGGTATGAAACCAAATTCTTGAACTGATTCCATATATGATGTCACTTATAGGAATCAATTTTTTCCTAAAAACATGGTCTTATTTCACTAGTTGTTGTAGTAGGGGTTTTATTATGGAAATTGGTTCGAATGGTTATGTTACCCAATTATGAAATATCAGGGTACACAATGTGTTGGTTCTTTCATGGATGATGATCAAAATAATCTATTATGTTCATATTTTTTTGTACAACCACTGAAATATCTCAATGGTAGAAACTAGTTTTTTTATATTACCCAATGCATTTTTTTAAGAATGATGATTATTTGGTTAATTCCATTTTCTTTGAATATGGACTATATTTTATCGGTATTAATACTTTACTAGATACATGTCTAACCCATCTAAAATTACATTATTAATATTTTAATTCCCATTAATATAAAATTAAAAATGAAACCATCATACTACAATATGTTTTATTTCATAAATGATATATTTAGTTAGCACATATAGGATAAAATCTATGATACATAGATTGGATAAAACAATTGTCCCATTATCACAATTACAAAGTAGAGGATTTAGTTTCCAAAATCCACCACATTTGTAGTTATTAAATAGAATACATTATATTCCCATTGATGTGGTGGTATTCGATACCTACCATTCTTGTTATCGATGGATTTATGACACAAATTTGGGTAATTTATATGTTTTCGATATTTATGGAATTATACTATTAGTTTTCCATTTGAATAAAATCTTTCAACTATAAAAATTCAAACAGTATACTATATATTCCTATTATAGTTTGAGGCATGATGACTGTATATTAGACATGTAAATAAATTTCTATTCCCCATGATGTAATTTCATTTATTCCACTTCCATCATTTTTAACAAATATCTAGTTTAATACCATGTCATTCATAATATTCATTTTGAAGATTTTTATGGACCTTTATCCATAAATATATTGATGCAATCAGGATTCCAATGATGGTTACTCATTAAAACATGTTCCTCAGTTGTCGGATTGTAATAAACATCAGATCACACAGTCTATACCCCACTTCAATGGGTTTAATGTTGCGGTAATAGTCACATTTTCCCACATTCCCAAAGTTAACTATCATACTTCCAGTTCCATCCATCACTGAAACAAAACGTTCTTACATTAGTTTGGAGAATATAACATCATAACGGGCATATCAAAATCAATATCCTAAAATATATTTGTCTATAAGATATTTTAACCATCATTAATCATCACATTAGATTGTAATCGATCTACTTTAATATATATAAATATTAGTTTAATCTATGATACCTCATGGTAGGTATTCATATACCTCACAACCCTATCACTAAACCTAACTAGGAAGATAATAAATCATAGTAATATGTAATTACTATATAATTAACCAAATAATATCTACTAATTGTGTTTAAATAACAGTGCAGGTATGCCTCTTTTTCATGAATCAATACATTATTGTGTTAATAATTAATATGACCTCTTTGATTTTATTACCGATATGTACAACTATCCTATATCCATCAACCACTTTCTAATATCCATTCAGTGATCTAATAGAATAAAAATCCACATAATATCTATTTTACCGCACTTTTAGGTTGTTTTTCAATACACATACTTATATCAAAGTATTCTCTCCATGTTTTTCAACATGATTATTTTATAATAGTCTTGAAAAATAACTATAACATCTTACTATAATAACTATATTACCTAAAGCATTAAAGAATTATGATTTTTAATTTTTAACATTCTTTTCAAAAAGATATACATATAAATCATGAGTCCAATTTCCTGTACAAGATTATACATAAAAATAAATCTTTTAAAACATTAATAAATTATATTTATTTACACATTATAATATTTATTCAAACAATAATTTATTTAATAAAACATCATAGGATACTATGGGGAGAATTCATAAGGAAGATAATGAAAAACAATCATTGTATTGGAATATAAATCGAAATAAAGAATAACATGACAAACACTATAAATAGAAAATAATAAAATATAATAAAATATATTATGTGAATCCTATAATTTAGTTCATGTTGTGTTACATGTTAAACTGTGTTTATCTTTCAATACATGCAACATTGTGTTTTTCTTGTATTATATGCAAGGTTGAGTTTTATCGAACAATAGTTCATTATTATTGTTATTATTTAATATGATAGTTATTTCATAGCCATTGGAATGATGGTTATGAATATAATTATGTAAAAGATTAAAATATATATATTACACATAATAAATATTTATCTATTTACTATTAATAAAATAATAGTAATTTTAATGAAAAAAATAAATATTTTCTAAAAAACATTATTTTTTTTCTAAAATATGGTATAATCGTTCCTGGCCCAACTAATTTAAAATTAAATTTTTTACAATTTTATAAAATTTATATGAATATATAAAATCCAATTTTAATGGTTAATTACAAAATAATATTTTCATGAATGTTTTGGTATTTTTATGAGATGTTATATTTTTAGATGGATAGTGAAAATACTGAATTTTATTTGAAAACATCATTTTCATTTAAAAATTTATAATCATGAATTATATTTTAAATTTATTTTAAAGTAAAATTAGTGAAAGTTTATATCAATAAATTACAAAATATTTAATTAAAATAACTATCTTGTTTAATTTTTATATAAAATAATTGTAAACATTTGAAGATTTTTCCCTTAAAAAATAGATTTCTCATCGATTCAGCACAATCAATTTCAAAATAAAAATTCTCAAATATATGAGTTTAATTTATCCAAATGGATTAAATAATATTAATGATCATAATTTCTATTATCAGATATTGTTTACATAATTTTAGAATATATTTATTAGTGAATGATGTATATTTTTAAATAAAACATTCAAGGATGAAATGTATAACCGATGTTTAAACTAGTATGATCTGATAACAACCTAAAATATTATCTTAATATTATATAATGATATTATTCATATATTTACTAATAAATTACATGAAATAATGTTATTCCTTGTAATTGTCATTTTAATGTGACCAATATAATATGTTATGTGAAGAAAAATATAAAAAAGATACTTTTCCAACATATATTATCTATTAAACATTGATATAGGAGAAAAACAACATATTTTCATATATATATATATATCATTTTAAATATCATTTTTTATATCATTAATTTATTTTCATTCCTTAGTTATTAAATAATTACTTTAAATGCTTAATAAACTCCAACACAAGTGTTATTTAGTTATTTATTAATATAGTAAATAATACTAAAATTATTAAGAGTAATGTAAATTAAATGAATTTTATAGATAAATTAATTTTATTTGGAGTATTATATCATCATAAACTATAGTTAACATAAAATATTTTAATTCCATCATTGTATTGACAATTATTTAATATTAAAATTAAATGAATCATGTTTGAATTGAAAATAATGTTATTTTATAATAAATGGTATTTTAGTAAATGACATAAAATTACTAAAAAACCTATCATATTCTATGTTATTTTTATAATTAATTAAATATCATATATATTCAATAAATGGAAAAATATATTTTTTTAAATATTTTATTGACCCCGAAATAAGAAATATTTTCTAGCACTATTAAAGTTAAAATGGTGTTTTGGCACATTACAAGAATTTTTATTAAATGTAATTTTACAAAAACAATGTATTTTTTGTATTTAATATTTATAATAATTTTGGATAAATTAACTAATAAATATAATAATAATTTTAGTCTTAAATTTTAAATTACCTTGGTAAATTAAATGACAGAAGTTACCATGGTAACAAATGGTAAAATTAAGTATTCTAAGACTAATGAATAACATGATAAAATTATATTTTATTATGTTTTGGAAGTTTTTAATGAACTAATAAACTCTATACAGCATTATAATACAATTCTGGAGGAACAATAGGTGAGTTAGACATCCCAATGTGAATATTTTTTGTCATTTACATGAATGCAACTCCCACTCAGCTATAAAAGGGAACTCACTCCATTAACTTCTTTACTCCCCTAAAGAAATTTTTATCATCCAAAACCTACCAAATATCATTATACAATCCCTATAGTCATCCTACAATATTTATATTTTTAACAAATCGATCCAATAAAGGATTTAGTTCAATACTAATGAAGACACTAGGAGAATACTTAATGTTCTTCAATAAGCGTCTTTATTTACATTTTTTCTCAACCTACTTAAATTTTTATCAATCCATGATGAATAATAACCTATGAATAGTCCATATAATGAGATTTTTTTTAATAACTTAATTACCTAAAACTAGGTCCTCTATCATTAAATGGGATACTAAATCCTCGTCTGTGTGTATTGTGGACAACCACCTCACAAATTGATGTCCTTTGTTTTTGACTAACCAACACACAATATTGGGTATTATGATGGTAATAATATATATATATATATATATTATAACATTATTATACTTATATTGTTATTATATGATATAAAACATATTTTTTCCATAATGTAGGATATACGATACATCACTCATGTTTATTGTGGACTACCGCTTCATGAATATAAGTGATTTTTATTTCACTAAAACATTACATTGAAGGTGATATGGATGATTTTATTATTTATATGTGATATAAATGAAATAATTAGAATATTAGTTTCAAATAAATCATTAATAAAAGTTATTATATAATTTTATTTTGTACACATAATGATGATAATATCTTTCATGTACATGCGGATTACCGCCTTCAGGAAGTGATGTGACTCTGTATTCATCACAAAATAATGAATGATATATAAACATGATAAATAATATAAATAATTTGGTATAAATTATGTTATTATCATTATATAAATACAAAATCCAACTTAATCCATTACCATAATTATCATTGAATAATTGAAAATGTTTCTCAGGAGTATGTATGACCTACCATATTCAAGACCATAACAAAGTTGGTATATCATAACCATCATTCATGACTACTATTAAAATTATATTTGATGTAAAAATTGGATAATGATTTTGTGTTTATTATTCAAGATATTAAAATCAATATAATATAGAAAATAATATGTTCTTAAATGTTGAAACATGCAAGAGAAGACATGTTAATTGACACCAATAAATTAATAATATTGAATGATTGGCAATGGATTATTGATAATATTTGATAAAATAATAATATATTATTTCATAAAAATTAATATAATTTATTAATAAGTAAATAATCATTTATAAAACCACAATATGGGAGGTTAAATCATATTAATCCAAAATGGAGTGTATGGTATGACATTTCACCTCAATTTAATTTCATTGAGTTATATTTTTATGTTATACACCTATGTTATTTTAAATTTGATATATAAAAACCATTATAAGTTTCATATTATGAAAAATAAATTCATACTGGTATTTTATATAACAATTTTAATTATTTCATCTCGGGAGATTTCATATCAATACTACCAAGTGGTAAAAGTTATTGTGAAATGTTAATTTATTTTTCAATTGTTACATTTCTCTTACAATAATAATTTTATTATTTTAAATTATCATTAGAAATTAAATTTATTTGAGAAATTCATGTTTTTATATTAAGAATATGATTGTTTCATAATGTGTATACTAGTTTTATATACGATTTTTACATTTATTGTCATTTTATAATCTATAGAAATATTAATACATATGTACATATTAATGAATAGGTATACGTGATGATAATGAAAATTGTTTATGAATTAAATCGATTATTAAATATATGAGGATTTATTTAGATAGGTTTCATTCTTCTTCGAAAAATATTTTAGATATTCCGTTGAGGAATCTATAGTCTCATGAGACAAAATCAATTAGAAAAACCTTATGTGTTTATAACAAATATATTTTAAAATATCAATTGAATGGTCTTAATAGTAATATTGTAACCCATCTTTAAAAATGACTTGAAATTAATGGAATCATGTACAAGGGAAATATGGTGTCCAATAATTAATCATTGAATTGAGTTCCATTATTATTGTTTTTATGATATTAATATATTAATATTATATCAAGATTCAAATCATTCTCATATTTATAATTATATAGAATGAGTGTTTAGTTATTTACCTTTTTATATTGATTATATCATAAATTATTCTTATAATCAAGTAATTGAAATAGATTATTTTCTCAGTTATTTACCTTTGATTGCTAATTATTCTTATAGATTCATGATAGGTTTCATCGTACATAAACATTTTTGATCATTTGAGCTCACCCTTATATTGTTTTATCTCACTAGGATATAATGATTTATTATTGGAATGTGTTTCATGTATGATGATCTATTACTTTTTTTTAAAATTTTGTCTCAATGTATAATGGGTATCAGGTATGTATCTATTTTACCAAAACTACTAAACAATTCTGTTCATCATGATATGACTGCCTGTATATATAGTTATAATAACACATATATAATAGACTCATGGATATTGGGGTTCAGATTTTTCATAGTTGGTATCCTTGTAAGTTTAATAAAATCCTTGGATATAGATTTACGAAAACATATACAATTTAACATAACTCCATGATAAGAATTTAGGCTAATTGGATAATAACATTCTATTTTTTAGGTTTTGTACATTATGTTTCATAAATATATGGTCTATTATAATTTATGAATTTATTTTGAAATTGGACCATAGAAAAGGACATGGAGCCACATTAATACATGAAAACCATTTATTGAGAGAGGTCACTTATTTGATAGTGCTATTATAATATTTATAAGGAAACAAAGCTCCTAAACATTATCATCATATGAGGGAATAAAAATATATTCTCACAAGATAGAAAAATATATTTTTTTAAATATTTTTGATTCAAATAATAACATGAGAACAAGATGATGGTTGTAAAAAAATAAAGCAGAAGAATTAATAATAATGAATGATTTTAAAACATGTGATAATTGTGGAAAGAATCAATTTTGGAAATTATTTATGGGATTTGCGGGTTGTTATAAGTGCAGATAAAATGGTTAGAAATAACAATAATGAAATTTGAAAACAAATGTTATTTAGTGTCTCAACTTTAGTTAAACGGGTCACTATTAAAATAAATGCTCCATGAATCAAGGGAAAACAACTCATAATATGCTAAAGGGTCAATGTCAATATTATGGTGTAGATAAAAACAATGTGGAATAATTAAAGTAATTTTTAATTTTCATTCAATAAATATGTTGTAAAATATATTAATTAATGAAATTATCATCATATGAATTATGATATTAATAAGTATTTTTCTGAGTTCTTTTTCATTAAGAATTTGGGGGAATAAGTTGAATGTTACCAATGACCATGAAAATTGATTTTTTAGAAAGTTGAAAATATTAGATTGAACATGATAGAGGGAATGATCAACATTAATATGATCTTGATTTCGTGATAGTGATGTTTTGATAATGGTATGAGTATATAGATAATGTAAATAGGATCTTACATACTACCTTGAAACTAATTAATGATTTATTGAAAAATTCATTTATGCTAACATAGATGGAGTCTGTGACATTTTTTTATTTATGTAATATATATAGTAATCTATTTTTTATTTAAGGAATACATAATTTTGAATGTTGTAAATAATGTTTTATGACCTTTCATATTATTTTTATGTTTGAAGAGAATATATGATGCATGTATTCATATGTTTAGTATGTGATGATCAATAGATTCTTCATGTCGTTTGATGATTACTGATAATTTCATGATAGAAATTTAGTGACCTTCTTTAAAATTCTTTTTATCTTAATTTAATGGAAAGGTCATAAGAATAATTATTTAAGAAATGTTTTATGTTGTATTTTGGATGTTTTTTAGAGAAAAACTTATTACCTCACCAGATGGAAATTTATGTATATTGGATGACCTATGGTGACCATTTTTTCCTTATAATAAGTAGAGATTAAATAAATGACTTATAATAATATTATGGATATTTGGATTGGTTAAAAGGTGATTTTAGTTATTTGAGAATAAAAAATCATTTTAATATATTCATTTTGTTGATTACGGATTGAATTGGAAAATGATTTAAGAATAAACAATGGATGAATATTTTCACTTGTAATATAATTGGATAGTGTAATTATATTTCTTTATATACCTGGATAGTGAAAGAAATCATCAAAACTAGGTAAAAGGCCTAGAAGTAAAACTATTTTCCTATTATCATCATTTTTATGATATCAATAAACATTTACAAACCTCTGGTTTAGGGATTTGTGGCCGTTAACTATCTCATGAACCTTTTCTCTATCGATGTCGCTTAGAATGTGGGTGTTAGTTTTCTCTTTTATATCCATGTATTCATTCCCAAATATTGTTCTCATATTTGGAAACCTAGTTATGCGATAAATCTAGATGATTTTTTCTTCCATTTCTATATTATTAATAGGTTTTTTATTATCCATTTTTATTATGTGAGCTTCAACAAAATAATTTTCAATTATCAAACACTTGGTTTCCACGGTTAGGTTCAAATTATAATGACACTATTTATTAATGGTGGGGAGAATGGAAAAACAAAAAAATATATAAATAACAAAGTTTTATTCAATATCATATTTCACACACAACATTGAGTTTATCTTGAATTACCCACTACACTGTGTTTATCTTATGTTAAATGTAATACTTAGTTTATTTTTAATTTCCGGAATAGTGAAGTTTTAATGAACAATATTATATTATTAATAATTATATATAATTTTATAGTCATATCCTCACCATGGGAATGATAGGTATGATTAAAATAAACTAAATTAAGGAAAGACACTTTTTTACAAATAATATTTTGTAATCTATTCATTACTAATAATGCATGAACTATTTAATGGAAAAAAGAAAAATTCTTAAAAATAGATTTTTTTTTCTAAAAGAAGGTAGAATCATTCATGGAAGCCATATTTAAAAATTAATTTTCAACACATTTCAAAAAATTATATGGAAAAATAAAAACATTTTTTGGAAGATAAATATGAAAATTATGTTATGTTTAATGATTTGTATTTTACTAAGAAGTTTATTTTTATGATTAATAATGAATATACTTAATTCAAAATTAAATCATTCTTTTTCTTTAAATTACCAATAATATATAATTATATTTATAATTGGATTTAATGTATTATTTGTTTAATAATTTAATAATTAATATAATTTCGGTCAATTGGTTAATTATAATTTTTAATATTTATATAAAATCATTATAAACTTTTGAAAAGATTTTCTTTAAAACTCTGATTTCTTATTGTATATGCAGGATGAACTTTTAGTTAATATTTTCTAGTTATGTGAGCTGAATGATTATGATTAGATTAAATATTTGGAATCATTATAATTTGAATTATATACTAAGATAAAAATTATTTTTCCCCTAAATGATTACTGAAAGTAGTTAAAATTTATAACCATGTTATAGGAAAGATTGTTTACCAAGGGGATAAAATAGAATGATAAGAGTGAAAATGACCTAAAAGATTCTTTAAATTATATTTAATTAGATTATTTATAAAATATAAATTCCATTCAACAAAATCTATATTTTTATTGCCACATTTTGTTGATTATGTCCTATATGATATGTTTTGTAAAGAATAGACAAAAATATATTATTCTTAATATTAATTTCTATAAATCCATGGTATAAGGAAAAAACATGTATATATATATATATATATCCTATATACTACAAATGTGTTTTGTTACCATGATAATTTATATTTATTTTTAGATATTAAATAATTATACTAAATGTCTATAAAAGGAAAACAAATGAATTATTTAGTTAATAAGTAAATAGAATAAATGATACTAAACCCAATAAATGTTTTCTAAATATAATGAATTATAGAAATAAATTAATTTTTTCAGATTTTTATATCGAAGAATTATATTTTTATCATAATATATTTTAATTCTATATTTTTATTGGTAATTATAATGCTCATATAAAATGAATAAAATCAAATTTGAAATTATAGTTATTTAGTAATAAATGATATTTTATTAAATGATTTAAAATTTGAAAAATTCATAACATATTCCATGTGAATAATAAATAAAGATAAATATCATATATGATCCAATAATGGAATAATTTATCTTACATAATTAAAAAATTTACCCCTAAATAGAATTTTTTTTGTAGTTGCAGTTAAAACACTGTTTTTGTGAATTATTCGCATTTGTATGGAAATTAATTTCATAAACGCACACACTCCCACAATATTTTTAAAATTTTGTTAAATATATATATTAGATATATATATTATCAAATAATTATATTTTTTTATTATAGTCATAATGGAAAAATTACATAGGTAAACAAAAAGACACAAGTTACTGTGGTAAACACAAATAGCGTAAAATTGAGTAAACATAAAGAGTAAGAAATAAACTTATTAAACACTTATGTGTTTTGTGTGTTAGAGGAGTTTCTAGACCTTGTAAACCATTAAATCCATTTTTATTCAATTATGTAGGCACATGAGGTAAATGATACCTTCTAATAGTGAATATTTGTTGGTATTGACAAGAATTCCACTCCTTCCAATCTACAAAAGGGTAGTAAATCACTAAAAATATTCAAAATCATGAATCCACTTGGATCATATATCACCTAAGAAAATCACATACCATCCTACCTACCCTAATCCTAGAACACGAAGGTTTCGAATAATCCCATCCTTTAAATTATTTAGTGAAAACCTTAGGAGGGTACCTGATAAAGTGGTAACGTTCTTCAATGAGCATTTTTATGTAAATCCATTCTCCACCTCCTTCAAAATTTTAAACAATGGTGATATAATAATATAATTATAAAAAATATAATTTTATGCATTTATAAGAATGAAATGACATATAACTATATCAAGTTCCATCAAATGGGTTAGAAAATCATCATTCTTGTGTGCATCAGACTATCGTCTTGCGAGTTGATATCATTCATTTTTAAATTAACTCATCTCAAGGATGGGTATTATTATTTATATAATTTTTATATATACATAATATATATAATAATTATACATTTATATTCCTAATATAATATATACCTTATTGATATCCATTCAGTATGAGACAAGATAACATCACTCGTGTGTATGTTGAACTTCTATGTCCCAATGTAATGAGCTTTTTCCATGACAAACAAATTGCATGGAATGTGATATTGATAAATTTTAATTATTATACGTGATATAAATGAAATAATTTTTATATTAATGATCAATTAATCATTGTGAAAATATAATATAATATTTTAATTTTTACACTTAAAGAAGATAACATTGTTCGTTTATGTGTGGACTACTGCCATTATAGAGCGATGTACCTCCCTTTTCAACCCAAAACCACATAAAGGATATATATAAAAATATAAGTATGAATTATTAATTAATAAGGTAAATTTAATTTTATTACATTACCAGAAATATAAAATATTACTTACAAACATTCAATAATTATGTCTAAAAAATGATAATGTCACTAATGAGTAAATACAACATGCAATATCCATGATTTTAGTGTAATAAATTTTTATAACCATAATTACTGAATGTTTTTAAGAAGTATAATTGATCTAAAAAATGATAATTATTTTATTATTATTATTTAATATTATGAAACTATATAATATTTTCAAAAACCATATCTTTAATAGAGAAACACGGATGAGAAAACAAGAAAATTAACAAATATAATAGCAAAAATAAAGAATTATTATCAATTAATGGTTGATAATATGTTATATAAAGAACTTATATTATATTATTAATATTAATATTGTTCTTTTATAATTTAGTAACATTTTTAAAACAATTATATACGATGTGAAATCGTTTTCAACCAAACGATTATGTAAGGTATGCAATTTGGTCTTAATTTCATTTATAAGATAAATATTTTAATATTATGCATCGAAAATCTATTAAATGGTGTATATAATTGCGTTTTGAAATTTTATATAATGAATAAATAATTATTCCTGTTATTTTTAGTTTCATTTTTTATTATTTAATTTTAGTGGATTTTACTTGAAAAATACAAAGTGGTAAATGTTATTCTATAATATAACTTTATTTTGTGATTGTTAAATTTATCATGAAATAATCACTTTTTTAAGGTTATTTTTATTTAATGTTAAATTTTTCATTGTATACATATTCCTAATTTATGAATATTATTATTTTATAATTTGTATATCATATGTTACATATTGTGTCCATTCTGAATGATATTTTATTTACTGGTAATATTCAAATTAATATGAATCCTTTTCTTATTGTGGATACGTAAAGATAAGGGACATTATTTATGATTTAAATTGATTATTTTATAGATGAGGAATTTTTAGGCAATTATGATATATCTTGTTTAAATTTTATAGAAATATGTTTTATGCATCTGTAGTCTCGTGATAGAAAATTAGTTTCAAACGAAACCTATGTGTTTGTAACCAATATGTTTTAAATTATCATTTGAAATGTTTTAAAAGTAGTACGCTAAACTTTATTTTAAAATGTATTGATATTAATTGTATCATGTACAAGGGAAATAGGGAGTCCAATAAATAAGAATTTCCATCATTTTAATTATTATTGTCATCCATGATATTTTAACAATGATATTATCTATATATGTTTTTTATTTTTAGATTTTTCTATATAAGACATGTGTGTCCAGATATTTTGCAGGTCATATTGATTATTCCTTATATTATCCTTTTGTTAATGTTATTTTAATGGAATATGTTCTGAGTTATTAACCTCTGATAAATGATTATTCTTATTGAATCATGTTATCTTATCTAGTACAAATATCTTACTAAGAATTTGACCTCACCCTTATTTTTCCCTACCCTAGAATATGAAGATGAATTATTAGACTGAGATTCAGAAATAATGAGCCTGTAATTTTTCTATGCTTCCTTTTATTTTCCCATGGTAAAAAGGGTATTTGTATTTATATTGTTTTTAAAAAATAAACATTTTGGTCCATCATAACATGATTTCTTATGACTATGTCAATTTAATAATGCTAAGAACATAATCTAGGATACTAGGGCGAGGTTCATTTAAAAACATGGTAGTTACGAATAATAATATAATAACAAAATGATTATAAACTTAATAATAGATATATGTAACAATTAAATTATTTCAAAATATAAAAAACATGTGGAAACAACATAAAACAAGGTATCACTAACATATATGAAGGGTCACTCCCAAGACCATCATCATAATGTAGTCAATGCCACAAGGTTAATAAAAAAGTCATCTAATACTATACATAATATATAATTATATATGAATCTTTAATTAATACAATCACGGGATATATAATTCATGGACCACCATCACACTAATGAAAATCATATATATTCATGGAATATGAGAAAAATTAAAAACACATAAATAATAAGCATAATCAAACCCATTAAAAGGAATGGGTGATTTATTATTCTAATTGGAGGAATAATGTATGTCTAATCAAATGTATTGTCTTACGAATAATTAATTAAATCATTTTTATGATCATAGTTATAATTTAAACATATGTATTTATCATTTAGTTTAAATATACTCATTTTATGGTAAATATTTAGGTGAATAAATTCAAAAAAATTACCCCTTAGGTAAATATTCTTGAAATAATTAAATGATATTTTAAAATAAGTAAACACATTATTATATTCCATAACAAAAAAATGAACAATGAGGGATCTTAATAATTTAATAGGGGGGTTTAGAATATATTCATTTTTTACAAAAAATATCATCAGGTGATACTGAATATGGGGCAAGATACATGAATCTTCCATTCAACTAGGTCTACATAAAAGAGGGATTCTTAAAGGATACTTAAACATTGTATAACCATGTAATGGAAAGTTATATTTAACCAACTATTTAATTACTGTACATATAAAAAAATTAAATTTTACACGTGAATAATATTAAATAAATGCAAAAAAGAATGGGAATTTGAAATTATAAATTCATGAAAGAGGTACTAAGGATATATTTCATATTTATTGAAACACTATTATTGAAATAAATCATCATGATATATGATAATAAAATAATATTTTGAAAATTAGATGTCAAAAACAAAACATTCACAAGGGAAATTACTTTATTAGGAATCTAAATAAAAAACAAAACATTTTTGGGACGGGGAATTATTAACATAGATAGGAAACCATCATTTAAGAGGGTTTAAATTATTAATAACATTATTTGATTTTAAATAATAATTATATATCATAAAAATATTATATTTTAATAATAATTGATCTCCCTTGATATAAATAAGGTATACCATATGAAATAAAATACGAAACTGAAGGAGAAACATTATAACTGAAGAATAAAAATTGATTTTTCATAGTCCATTATATTTAATGGTGGAAAAAATCATTTTTTAATTAACGGTAGAATATAATACGATGTGAGTTTTAATATTTCATGAAAATATGATATTAAAAATAATGGGGGAGTATTAACACCATAAAAATAAATATTTGTGCATAACTCCAATGCTCAGCTCAATGATGGGGGATTGATATTGAAACAAATACATCATGTCACCAAGACATTTTTACTTTTACATAACATCAAGAATAATAACAGTATTTTTAGTCAAAAAATCATATTAAACATATATATCTATATTAATTTTTATATGATACGATTATTATCTTGTGTAACAAGTTTATTACATTTTTCCCGCTAATCTCTATTACTTGATGTTATTGGGAATTTTTTTATAAACACTCTTATTATTATAAAAAAGGTTATTATAATGTAAACTAGATTCCCAATATCCTAAATTTTATATTTTCATGTCCATTATAACTCATTTATATCATTTATTATGCATATTAATAATTTGTCAATGAATCAACTCAAATTTGAAAATGATGTTTGATATGTCCTCTTTGGAGATTAAATTTACTATATCCATTCATTTGTATTATAAATTATGGATAGTATAATAATATCTCTGTAGAATATATATGTTTTAATAAATAACATTTTTATTCATTACATAAATGTTTGGTTCCACCCATATTAAATGGTTTGGAAATAAAAAGAGAAATATCATCACATGGAGGTGGTAGTCCACAATAAGACACCAATTTTACCTGCATTTCTAGTATCTAAAAAGATATAAAAAAATATAATATAATTTTAAGATAATTAAAACATTATAAATATTAAATTATCTTTGTAAATAACATATTTGAACCAAACGTGAATGTCATTGTAGAAAAATAATACTCGTCATTCTTGGAGGCGGTAGTAAATAAAAACCAGGTAAATGTTTTCATTTTTCTAAATGATATTAGAGGAAGGTATAAAATGGATGTTAAATTTGTATAAAAATAGAAAAATGAGTATAATAATCATGTCATCATATGGGAAAATATATAATATTTTTGGGGTGTTAGAATTATAAATGAATTAACAAGGTGCATTAGAAAATATCACCTCCCCCTTTAAAAGTTCTCATAGGTGACCATATTATAAATGATTAAATTGGACTTTCAGAAATTTATACACATCTAGGATTTTGAAATTGGGTTAAAGGACATTATGTAAGATTTTTTTATATGCCCATGTGGAATTGTATTTATGGAGAGGTGAGGGTGTGAGGGTTCCTTTAAAAATAGAAGTGGATGGATTTTTTGGAACGCATAACTCTTTAATTTTAAGAGATCATGTGATTCTCATAGAATGAGAAAAAATAGTAATAATATATAGTATATGAATGGGTATGGTTTGTAAATCCTCAACCACAGTTTTCAACACATCTTTTAATAATTTTTAATTTATTCTGAGATTTATTAATTTTACCATTTTGGTTTCTAGAGAGTTAAGATATTTTTACAAATATAATTTATTTTGAAATCCTAAAAAATTGAAATTATTATATAATTTTATCCCACTAGTAATAAATATTAAATCCAATCTATGAAATTTTTTTCTATTCTCAGGAATCATAAATTTTCATATAACAACATGTACCATGGAAAATTGTTTTCATAAAATGAGTGTTTTCAGGTATAAGTTTTATGTTTGTGATAACATTATATTTTTTATTTATTATATTAAAATTAAAATAAAAATAACTACTCAAAAAATATTTAATTTAAATTAATAATGTGAAATAAGAATTTCTACCATGTAAAAATTTTAGTTTGAGAAATAAGAAAAAACAACTATGATTATAAATTTACCTATATTTTCAATAATGTAAATGTGGGATTTATATAAAATATTTTATTTTAAAATACATCATTGAAAAATATAAAATTTAATTTATTACATCAATATGGATTTCAAATACATTTATGGAATTATTATATATTGTTATTATAAAATTTATACTATTTGAAAAATTAGTATTTATCAATTTTTCCCTATACTGATTTTATTTTTAAGAAATAACATTAAAAAAATGATCATATATTTTTAAAATTATAAAAAAATTATATATATTTATATGATTCATTTTATAAAAATAATTACATTAGCTTTAAATTTAAAATAAAAAATATAATGAAAAACCTATTTTATTAAAAAATGTTGTTTTTAATCATTAAGTATTAATAAAAATATTCCATACGAATTTATGATATTAATGATTGAGATAATTTAGTTAATATATACTAATATTTTTAAAGTGTTCAATGTAATCTATTAAGAAAAAATATAGAATACACAACAAAACGATTCTTTGAAAATTGAAATATTTTCTTTATAATAAAGAAACAATAATAAATACCATTTTAGAAAAATATTTATATTCTAAAATTTTATTTTACTTATACTCTAATATTATAATAATTATTTGATTTTTATATATACATAATATAAAATTTTAGTTATAATAATATAAATATTTTTTCATAACACACTTATATTATAAATTTGTAATATAAAATATTTATTTATTTATTTGTTAGATTATTTTAAATTTACGACATATAAGTAATTTAATATTGTATAAATATTTTATATGTGGAAAAAAACTAATTTTTTGTGAACATTATTTTTAAATAAAATATTTAGAATGACTAGATCTTCCTCCTACATATCTACATACTAAAGCATTCCTTCATTCCAGTATCACTTCACATACCACAATTCTTATTTCATATTATAGATTTAGTATTATGAATTCTCCTTTCCTGGTGATCTTATAATTAATATATTTTATTTGGTTATTGTTGAACTGTAAGGTGAAAGATGATCTAAGAGAATTATTATCCAGGATGATTTTATTATTTTAAATATAATGTTCCTTATCGATTTATATAATTTTAATAGATTCCTTTCATTTATGGTGAGTCAAAATCCATGTTTTGTAGTACATATCATTATTTTCAATTCATGTAATGAACCACTTATGAATGAATAATAATTTATTTAGATTGGTTCATAACATCTATGGATGATTTTCTAATCTTGTTTTAATCCTCTTGTAATATTGGAGACACATTAATTAAAATTATAGAGATAAATAAACCCCACAACCAAAAAAATAACAATAATAATAACAGATCCTGAATCCTAGTGCATTATAAATCTACAATTAGAAGATTTTATTAAATATTACATGATAAATTTTAAATGATACTCGTATGAACATATAACACTGGTTATATTGTTATTTTAACATTGTTTCCCTTAATAAATTAAAATAGAAAAATATTACTCTCTATATGAGAATAGATTCAAAAACTCGAACATATTGGGATGAAGTTGGAGAGATATTTTTGTCCGGAAAGGATCTTGAATAATAAATAATAGTGAAAATTCAAAACCAATAAAAACATTTTAATTAAATATAACATTAATTGATGATCTATATTGATAAGTTTTGTTGAGATATAGAGTTTAATAAATTTATATTAACTTTAATTCATATAAAACCAGAAATATGGTCATCGGATTCCAGAAAAACGGAAATCAGGGCCTTATATGCACATACAGCATTATGATTTGTTATAATGAGAGGATTATGGAATATTAAAATGAATTTCCCCCAAAAATATCAAAAGTTAAAAAAATAACAAGATATATCAAAATGTTTTTTAATCTAATGTTAAATTAAAAAATCTATTTAAGAGATATATTAGAAATATATAATTTAATTAAAAATGAATTCAACATAGAAGGAGGTATATAATATTGAATTTTATAAAATAATTGAAATCAGTTAACAAGTGCCTTAGTAATGGGTATATATTCGTATACGGTTTATGTTTTAGAATATTTTGAAACATATATCCATTATCTCATGGACACATAGTGGCAGTGGAAACTTATTAGGTGCACTTCAACACCAAACTATTATTTTATACCTCCTGTAAAGTTATAATTTCAGCAAGTCGTAAATTCTTCATAAAATTATTTTATGATTTTTGGAATAAAGCCCATTTATAGATATATTCCCATGGTTATCCTTATTCATATATTTTAAAAAAATGAATACAATAGGAAAACTGTTTTGGCTCATTTCCAGGTGATTATGGGATCCGTCTTTTTTTGAATCGTAGGTGAAAACATCAGCCTCTTCACCAATTTTTCTCTTCCAATTTCATAGTAAGAAAAATATTAAATAATATATTTTTAGGATTTCGAAATGATACATGTGTTAATATATATATTTTTTATTATTTAATGTTATATAATATTTGGTTATTTTCTAGGGGAATCTTCTTTATTTAATATTATTCTACACATACTATTAGATGTAACATGTGGTAGAGGAATAAGTGAAAAAAAAAATTTATTCTCATATGAAAAGAAATTTTCAATATACAATATTTTAAAATTATAGGCCCTAGAAACTATTATATATATTTTTATTGATTATATCTTGTTTTTTCAGGATTTCTTGATCTTCAATCATATATATTATGATTATTTATTCAAAATGTATTTTCTTATACAAGATATGTTTGTTATTTGGGAATCATTCATATCATGTATTGATTATGTGGGTTTATCAAAACATATATGTGATGGATTTTTAAATACCTTTAATTATAATCCAAACTAAAATAGGATTTTTCTCCTAAATGAGGATGGATAGACACACTAACACACGTATAAAGTTATTTCCATTATATAGAGGAAGTTAAATTCATATCATCTTGGATTCTATGAATCGATTGAGGAATATATAATTGGTTTTTATGATGGATTTGTTAGCATGTGTATACTAATAAAAGGGGATAATTGTTTTCAAATATTTAATAATAAAATGAATATTTATATTATTTCTTCAGTTTTATAATTTTTAATACAATTTCGTATACTATATTTTTTAGTAAATTGGTTGTGTTTGATAGGTGACATAGTATTTAGGTCATTCATACCCTTCTCTTGTCCTGTAATATTTCCACATATCATATATTAAATAATTTATATAGAAAAAAACATTACATGATAGTTGATATGTTTATAAGATATAGTTTTGGGGGGTTTCAGAGATGATGTCGGTTGTCTCTTACAGAGATAAAAAATTTCTATTTTTATGTTTATAATATTTTATATGTGATTAAATTTGATTTTATCCTTTTCATTTATTTTTTTCATTCCATCGTATGAATATTTTAAATGTGTAATCAACCCACACATTTCTCTAATTAACACATTATTTTATTAAATTTATTATATATATATATATATATCAGATTTGATGTCACTTAATAATGGAAGAATTGATTATTTTGTGTATATCTATTCCCATATTATCATACTATATCACTAAGATCATACAACAACCCTTGGTTATTGGAAATGGCATTTGTGGGATTATGGTGATATGGGTATGATCATGTGATGTAGATCTTATTAGTAGATATTTTTATTAGAGCTATATCATACAAGTTGGTCATGAAAAACCATAAGAATGGATTACCAATACATAGATAGTAAGGTATAGAAATGTTTAGACAACATAATTATACTAAACACCTGAGTTTCCATATTTATAAATTCTTGATTTTGATTTTGATTTTTTTTTAAAATTAATAATTTGGTGTATTTAACGTCACTTTTAGCAACATATAAAAAAAATATTATGAAATTTTGTGTAAGTGACCCGTTTATTATTTTAATCAAGTTAATATTTCTATTAGAATAACTTTTTTCGAAAATAACGAAATTCATCTCGATTATTTTAATTTATTATTAGATTAATATAAACATTAAATTGTTTTATTTCGCTAATATAATATTTTATTCTCATAAATAACTTAATATGTTTTAATATTCCAAAAATAATTATATTTAAACCTTTCTAAAAATGATATAAGTTATTTAAGATCACAATAAAATTGAATAAAAGATAGTCGGGATAAGAATTTATCATGTAATTTCCAATTTTGTCCATAAAATGAAAAATATGTCCATCCATGAATAAAGAATCTAATTTTATTCAATGCTTAAATGTAGAGTATTTAACTATAAAGAAAACATATATATATGGGGGAATGGGTTTTAGAGAATGCTTCAACAATGATGGAATTAATTAATAAAAAAATCTAATATTGGAGGATTATATATTATAGGATATAGGGAATGGATTTCCTCAATTCGAATCCCCTACTAATAATGTTATGTAGTTTTTCCATTTTCAACATTCATAATTGTTTAGGGTAATTTCAGTTTGATGTAATATTTTCAATGGATTTATCACATGAATTATATATTCATGTTTATTGAAATCCAAATGAAGTATAGTTTTAAAATTGAAATGTTTTGTGCTTCATAAGTAATTCAATAAATTGGGTAACATTATGATCAATGTAAATATGGACTATGGGATTACATGAAATTTATTTTATGATATTTATTATCAGGAATTATTCCCCTTTATGCTATATAAAATTAAGACATCGTAAATATTGGAACTCATGCAAGGGATAATAAAAAATATATATAATGTTGACATGTTTTCTAATCAACTAATTTTAACTTCTTACTTTATTAGGTAAAATGAATATAATTTATTATTATTTGGTATGGGATTAAAATTTTTCCTGTAGACACAAGTGAGATTATTAAATATTTTATCCTTTATGAATTTTATGATGTTGGTTTTTCTAGATACAACTAATTACTCATAATATGAGAATGATAGTGTTGTAAATAATTAATTTTTTTATTTCATTAATGAAGAACTTGTACCCATTATTATTATTATTATTGTTTATTTTTATATCTATAAAATTGGTGGGTAAACATTTATTGGAATGGGGGATCATAAGAAATATTCGAGTTTGTTTTGGTAAGTTTCTAGTCGAACCAGGTGTTGTGAAACAATAGATTATATGAACACACCGTAGAGTTAGAGTTTGGGGCTTACCAAATATTCCTGTGATGCAGTGCGCTTATAGAGTTAAGGCCATGCCACATCATAAGTCTCATTTCTATAGTGGTACATTTTGAGAGAGGATTAATTTTAGATCTACACGGTGAGGTTTTGTTTATTAGAACCTACACAGTAGCATCTTAGACCATGCGACATTATTCTTTGTTTCATGTTAGATACATATGTTGCACTAATTGTTATCTTTAGGGTGTTAAGGCTTTTAAAAAATTATTTCACATTATATTATGGAGTATGCTTTTTAAATGAATGATGGTAATTTAAAAGTGTTTACAAGGGGTTTTCTCCCATGGATAGAACTACCGAATACATCCACAGTTATGATTATTCTTCCTCTATTTACATAATTCATGAGATTGGAATGATTTCCAACATGACTCCACCCAATAAAACACTTTTTAATAAATATATTTTCATTTTCTAGCATACTTTTATTTCACATTTCATCCCATAAACTAGATTGGTTTATTTGAAAGTGTGATACCATGGCATAGTCATCCTTGTTTCACCATATAGATTCTTCTTATGAGTCCCATAGATCTATATAATGTTTCCTCTCACCATGGTGTGTTTTCAATCAAATCTCCAATCCACATCCCCATTTTTACTACATGTTAATATTCAAATTTATAGAATCTTATTTAATTCCCAATTATACCTTATGAAATGTTTTTAGATCTGTCCCTTAGGATTTAAAATCAATTCCTTACTAACATACATTCAAATGAATGATTCGAACTAGCTCATAAGGTACATTACATTAGATTATTATCTGGTTTGTGAGTGAATGTAGTTCGAATGAAAACTCATTCAACATACCATGATTTTGAAATTCAAAACTATGAACTAGGAAGCTATTTACATTTTTTGGGAATATTTTTTACAATTTTTCCAATGTAATAATACTTGTAGTAACCATTCCAAATTACGATCACATGTGTGGGTGTATCATTTGAGATCCTTATGTGTTAATTGATTCCATTCAAATGATAATAGCATCAAATTTATGTTTTATGATGGTCATTTTTATTGAAGTTTTCTACATTTATTGATAATGATATGTTGTCTTTTATTGTAATCTCTTCCATGTTTTGTGTAATTTTGGAGGTATTTTTATTGATTCACAATGTATGTGTACTTTAGTGACATGTTTATACCTTATATTCAGAGTGAATATGATTAGAGATAGTGGAGACATTAGACCGATGCACTGGTTAGTGATACAATAATGCCTCATGGATGTTGTGTGTTACAATCACATCATATTATATTCCAATGACTATGTCACCCATTTCATGTTGGATGATGATTACATTGATCCTTCAATTCCCAATGGATATTTAGGAGATGATATTATTAATTATTAGTGGGTGCTAATTTGTATGTACACATGATGATGAGAAGCATGATAAATAGTGGCTTCCAAGTAATTTAACACATGAGGTTTATATGATGCCAATAAGTATGTAGCTCAAATTCTACTGGATGTCAAGTATCATGATCACTTGATTACTGGTTGATTATGAGGACACGAATCACATTGTGCCGAGTGGATTTTGAGGACATGACTCACTTGATACTTAGTGGATGGTATGAATATTGTATTATAGTCGTAATGATTGTTTATTAATACATATGATATCTTTAATTTCCTTCTCATAGTGATATGAAGATGGTACATGGATGGATCATGGTGTCTTGGTGAGCCCATATTTTTTTGGATGGTAAATTTTCTTGCGCATTTATGTTAGTTTTAATAAACTTATAAGTTTTATTAACCTATTTCAGGGTGATCTTTTTTGTTCTAGTGAGTCTTATACCACACCGTACATGGGAATTTTGGTGCACTTCTAGAATTATTGACTGTGGATCTAGAAAAGGGTAAGGGACCAATAGTGGATGATATAATGGTGGATCCTATGGTAGTAGTGGATAAGTGTAGACTATAAAAAACACATATTTTATTTAAAAAATTTTCAATTTCATTATATATGGTACATTATTTCAACTTTGAGATCACTTTTTAATGTATATTCATAGTTTCCAAATAATTATTCTAACTATTATTTATATTTGTCATGATTATTATCGATCATAGTCCATTAAAATTATTTTATAGTCTCACAAAGGTCAGACCTAGACTATCACTACAGGTCAGTGACCTCATGAACATAGGGGGAAGGCATGATAACTGGTGGAATTATAGCTTGGACCTCGTGGTATGGGTTAGAATATTACAAAATTGTATCAATGCACAAGGACTCACTATCATGTCTCATCTCTTTTCCTTGATTTGGGACTTGGTTGATAAGATATGGGAAACATTTGACTCAGATAAGTGAATTATGATAGTGCCTATATGAAACTGTAGGTTGGGCCTTTGAGTTTCATTAAATTGGAAGTGAATATTTTTTCTTATTACTATTGAATAGATTATCCATAGGTGATTCACGTGATGTTTACATGTGTTTTATTATATTTCAGTTGAGTTTATGCATCATAACAGGACACATAAGATAATTTTTCCTCTATATACATATTTTAGTAAATTTTAGTAGTTTTTTAATTAAATTCACTGATTTTTTTATATGTTCAAGATAAAATATCTATAGTTGGATATATTTAAATTTTCTATGCTATTGTAGTATATCATTGTAGAAATTATTTATTTGAAATGATAATGTTTATTTTTATGTGTATATAAGATGAATGTGACTATCGTGTAGGGGAGAGAAAAGGGTTAGCTAAATGAGGTGAATACTATGGGTTATGGGTATACTCCTTGGAGAATCCTGTATGATATTATAGACTTGTTAGGATTTTTTTATGTTCCTAATACTCATTTGGTGATGGAACATGAATCCTCTATGTCATTTTTTGGGACAACCATTTCAGTGGAGGGTCATATAGATCATTATCACACACCTTATTTAATTGTTTGATCAATATGACCACCCTAGTAATGAGTTCATCCATCGATGTCCATGGATTACTATGATATAGATTTCTAGCTTTTGTATCCTCTACTCAGACTGGGTACTATTTCCTGGCAGGATACGAAAAAATATCTAAGCTTCATAAAATAGTATTTTTATCTCATTATGTACAAAGATATATAGAATGTGGAAATAAAATCTTTATTTTTCTAGGGATCTGTTGAGTGGTTGTGGGGTGTACATAGAATTTTTGGAACTTATGCTGATATGGAATAGATGGCCTTAAAATAATTTTTCATTATAATTTCCCCTAAACCTATATAGACTCTATATAGTGTTTATGAATTACAAGATATTTTTTAAAACTTAATGATATTGATTTCTGACATGACCCAACTCAATGAGTTACAATAAATGTTCATGATGTACAAGAAGGGATTGAGGTGGGATAGGGTTTCTATTATTATTCCATATCATAATGGACCATACTATGATACATCCAATGTATGGAAGTTGAAGGATAAAGATTCACACAAAATTTATGGAAGATGAAGAGGGAATAGTAATGGCTCATTAGTACCTCTTGCAAAAGAAAGTGATATATAGTTTTTTAACATTTAAGTGTTTTTAAATTCATACATGTTTTTCTTTATCACTAAAAGTAAGTGAATGTGGTGCTAAAATATGGAACACCGACTACAGAGTTTCCCTAGAGAATTTATGTACATCAAGGTAGTATGACTATTGCAATTTCTGACCTAGTGATCATATTTAGTCTCTCAGAAATATACACAGATGATTGGAAAATATCAATGTAATGGATAGGGTTGTGCTATTGGGGTATGCCATTTTTATGCAGTTTATCAAACCACAATATTTGGTAATGCGGGCCCAGTTACTTTTCAAGGTAAAATATTACCATTCTTTTTTGATGACCTTCCCTATTTTATATTTTAATTTTATTTCCTTTATATCTACATGATATAATTATAAACATGACATACTAGTGATGTTATGATTTCACTATATAAAATAATATAATATTTATTTCCTAAATGAAAAGAATCATTTGTTTGTGGGTGGTTGGTAATCCACCTCCACTTCGTTGATAATTTGACATGTGGAATACCTTCCATAAGAAGTGGTGACATCTAAATAGGCTTTTATTGGTTTACCCAGGACCGCAAGCAGGTATTATGTGGTTTTGTTGACAATTGATTGGTTGAAGAACATTACACTCAACTAATTGATCTATGATACTCACTCAATAGATGACATATAAATTTTTTTCCTGTTATATCATATTATTAAATGGATTTACCATGATTATTTTTTAAATGAACGATTTTTTACATATTGGTTTAAGAAGGGGATTTAGAATTCCCTAAGGACTCTACCGAGAATATAAATAGTTCTTTATTATTAGAAATCCATATATTCCTAGTGGAAGGTATGAATATAAGATAACATGCTTCGATATTATGTTATATTCTTTAGTGGATCCTGTGATGATCACCTAACCTTGGATGAGTTCATTTAAAAAAATAATACTAGGAATCACATATAATTTCACCTTTTGATGCTCTTTATATAGGCTTCATAGTTCAAGGATTTTATTTCATGATTCATGTGGTGTAGCTATTTTAGGCTACAGTTCAGCTCCAGAGACCCTAGAAAACGTGATGGTGATTGTGAAGTGGATGATAAAAACTCAATGTAGTCAAATAAAATATAATAACCTTAAATGAATACCACAATCGGTCAGTTTCAGTGACTGGGTTTACCGAAGTTCTACTCATCTATTAGAGAACAAATACAAAACGATGAAATCCATTCTACCATCACATATTTTTAGACCCATTTAAATAATCAAATGTGTTGGGGCAATGTTGTTACATCAAGACCTTCCTTTTCATTAATGAGAAATGTATAATCTATTTCTTGTTTCTAAACTTCATAGGTATACACCTAATCATTAACATTTTATAGACTTTGAGAAAGTTGAGTTGGAACTATATTCATCATATTAGTAGATTCCTATGCAAATTATAGATTGGGGTGAGAAAATCCTTCAAGGGAAGAGGGTACCAGTTTTTCTGGTTTATTAGAAATATGGGAGAATCAAGGTTGATATTTAGGAGTTAGAGGCTTATGAATAATCCTAGTGGAATTAAATTTTTTAGTAGTAACACTAGACATACAACTAAAGTATTATCTTTTTTTTAAAAGGAAGGAATTTTAAAACGTTAAAATTATCATTTCCTTAATGGGAACCTTGTTTCCCTTATTAACATCCATTTTTTATTTTGATCCATGATTTGGTAAATTGTTGTGGGCTATGGGAATCATGAGGAAAAATTCATTATTTTGAATATTTTCAGCTAAAATGGGGGGGGTGTTCTATAGCGCATATAACAAGGCCACATAAGAGGTGATTGTTCTACAGTGATACTAGCTACCTCACAACGATGTTGTGGAGATGACATGTCTTAGGTCTCAATTTATAAGTTTTTATTCATTTGATTCCACAACAATGCACCCTAGAACATGTCATTGATGATGTTTCCACAATAGTAATAGATTCTAGGAAAACTGTGCTCTTAAGGGAATTAAGCTACTTATAATGACTATTACTCATTGAAGTGAGGAGTACATTTATTGATTGATATAGAGAAATTATAGGTCCTTTATAATGGATTTTATAAAATTTATTGAACCTTGAAACTCCACTATAAATCATATTCTTATTTCTCCTTCAACATCATTCCATAACTATGTATGACTACTAAAATGAACCCATATCAAACTACCCTAACTAGAAACATAAGATAATTTTATAACATTCTTATAATCCAAAATACACTCCCTAAACCATAGTAGTTGGGGTGAAATAGTATTTATACATCACATTGTCCCTACATTCACCCCATAAGTCATTATTTTTTTGAACCATACATTGTAAAAATACCCTTTACGATGTGTTATGTTTTCCAATTAACCTAATCATTACAACTCTGATCATGTGCCCTGAAAACAGTTAAATATCCAAGAATCATTTTCCATTCTCAAAAATAATTATCAAGTATTTTTTTGGGAATTGCCAATTTGGCTTGAGATTCCATTAACTTCTTGAAGACACATGAATTTTTAGATTGGAAGTGTTTATAAGAGTAAAGGTTGTTCAAATGTGGTCCTATTTGTATAAAAATATGGTTAGGGTGATGATGCCACAAAAAAACCATAATTATTATGTTTAAACCATGATTCAATAGGATAATTGCCTTTATGAGGTTCTTTTTTAGAGTTCCCAAACCATGATATACTAAGAATATTTTTTTAAAACAAAATAGTAACAATATTTAGTATGATGATATTTTACAAAAGTGTATTTCTTAATGTGTAATAAAATCATAAGGATGGTCATACAAGAATGTGTGTTCGTTTCTAATTACACTTTAATTGAGACAATTCTTCAAATTATTATTCTCTTCTTATGTATGTTTGAAAATTATGTTGAGACAAAAGATGAAATCAATAAATTCTATCCATGAATTAATGAGACTCAATGAGAGATGAATCATTCAATTTTTAATGTATTATACAATGGTAATGGAATAACATTAAATCCAAAAATTATACCATACATTGTATATTATAATAGAGACAACATTGATGAATCCAAGTATTTCATCTTCATGGGATGATATCAGTCTGCTTGATCCATAGTAATGACCAATAATCATTCCACTATGATAAGAAAAGGAAGTACCACATACAATGGGACTACTGTTCTGCGTGTAGGAACCATCAATTTCATATTTGATATAATTGTGAAAGGGTGGATACCCAAAAATGTCAAGAGATCCAACTGGTGGATTTATCATTCCAGTAATTCTAAAAATTCTTAGTATAGTGAAATTTGTGTCACTCATATCATAGTAGTCTCTTTAGATCATATTTGATTCCCTGTAGGAGAATAATTTTTATAAGGGGAGTCTTAGGATTTAGGGTTATTCATCAATGATATAGTGAATTTTTTATATACCATATAGAAGTAATTCGATCAAACACTGCATCATGATATAAACTATAATTCTGAGGTAGATAATGAGATTAGGTATGTTATGACACATGTGATTTCTATGCTTGGTTATGATAAGATATTGGTGTGTATATCCCCTTAGATCCATATGTGTTACATGATTCCACATGTATGATTGTGGATTATTAATTAGGTTTGGTATTGATCACATGTATTATATTTTTTTACATGTACTTAGGATAATATTATATTCTTTACTTAATTATCTACTGTGTTTGGTGTTCATTTATTGGTATTGTTCTTGATTCTGAAATCAGGTTGCCTATTGCGACATTTTAATCTGATAGAGTTGTAGTGTGCATAATTGGGGATTATAGATATTATTTCCTAACACACATAGTAGTGATACTATGATTACCTATTTATATTACGTGTTATACTTATGTCTTAATGAATTCCAAAGAGTATCTCACATTTGGCCTAGGGGATGACGAGAAGATTGATAACATGATGAATAGTGGATAAAGAGGACATGACATAATTAATTCCAAGTGGATGATGAATTCTATGTACTCCTAATTCCAAATGTCATGAATACCAATGTATACCAAGGATTATGACACATGAGGCCAAGAGGATAACAATTAGTATTGCAGTCATGGCATACATGACCATAGGTAGTGTGATCACTCGATGCCTAGTTTTCAACGATGGAATGAATAACTTAATTCCTTATGGATAATAAATACATGACTCAATGGAAAATCATAGGATGTCTTTGTAATTTCCTAATATTACTCTAGAGAGTTTGTGGTTACTTCATATATCACGAATTTCTTTATAGTATGGAGCCATAAAAGGTACTACCAGGGATCGTGGTGGATTGGTGAGCACATGGTCGCTCAGTTTTTGTTATTTATTTTTCTTGAAGATTCTGTTTTATATTTTAATACAGTTTTATATTTGAGCACAATAATTAAGGATGAATTCATTGTGTCATTATGAGACAAATACTAAGAACTTAAATGGAGATTTTTCAGTTCTTGTCGCCATCATGACTAGTTATTTGGAAAAGGGAATGGACCATGTGGTGGATGGCTGAGCATGGGAGCATAGATATGGTAGATGATGGGAATGACTCCAAAGGACCCCAATATTTATTTATTTCATAATACATTTGATAGGTCTTCCCATAGAGAGTTAATTTTATTATATGAATTGTATTCCATTATTAGTTTTCATATAGTTACTCTGATTTTTTACCCTTATTTGTTATGATTATTATTGATCTTGTGAAATTATAATAAGGGTATTTTCCCCCCCAATTACATTCTAAGACACTAATTTATAGTTAGAAACCTCTTTCAAACAATGGACATATGAGGTTGTTTGGTATTCAGACTTGGAACTAGTTATTTGGGTTAGAATGTAACAAATTTATTACATCCTAGATGAAGTATAAGTGGAGAAACCTATAGTAGAAAAAAATTATATTTATTGGATATGGGACATGTTTGTTAGTTTTATAGTAGTTGGAGTGTAATTTATATACTTATCACTAGATGATAGAATCCTACAATTTTATTATTGTAATATATATTCTCATGAAGAACTATAACCACTTGTCTACAAGAGTAAAATAAGTATCATATATATGGATTTTATGATCATCTAAAAAGGTTTTTGTAGGGAAAACATTCATTGATTTTGAATAAATGATCCCAGTAGACTCAAACATCTTACATTGAATCTCGTGGATAGTTGACTAGTGGGATTTAACCAAATATTTGTGGACCAAGTCATGAATAAACTATGTCTGACTAGGTCATTAATTAGTGGTTCCACATTTTGGTAATAGATAAAATCAACAAGGTTACCTTAATAGAATAGTAATGGGTTTTATAGTTAACTACTTCATAACTATTTTTAATGAATATGTTTCCTCTTTGATAGTTAATATTTTAGAAGTAGCTACTCTAACATGTTATTTTTTTGATATAATAGAATCTCACATCATTATTTTGTGTAATATTTAATCATTTCATTTATTGAAGTATGATGTATCTAAAAATCATATGTATAGTTTTACATTTTTAGGAATGTCTCCTCCTAGGACAAAAAATCGCCTTCACATGATATTTTCATCCGATCTATAAGCATTTCTTGGTTTTGTACCCTTGAAATTAATATCTTTGATGATATCACATGATTTTAATTGTTAACTCAGTTTATATTTTATATTGACTAAAATGTTTTATTTGGTTATATATTATGTATAATATATATAAATTATAATCTTATTAGATAATGAATACATCATATAGATCAGGGTGGGCCAAATCAGCGGAAAGATGAATATATCACTTCTGAAAGAAGTTATGAACATTTTTTTTGAACATATCACTCATGATTTCTTCTATGTAGTGTTCTTTGTATTTACTCATAACTAAGACCAATTTTTTATTGAACTTTTCCATGTAATGAAAATGAAATATATTATATCATATCAAATAGATTAAATAGATTTAAGGGAACAATTAATTTAGAATAAATGTCTTTAGTCGATGGGATTCATCGATCCTAGGAAAAACCCACAGGCATATGTACTTTTCACTAATAAATGTTATTATATTATAATGTTATGAATAAAATTTCAAAATATATACTATAAATATATATAAAATCATATACATAACATTTTATTAGTTCTTTATTTGATCAAATGAATGATGTAAAATGGTTTTCATAAATAAAATTGTGGTTTGGATACCATGAAATTTAGTTAAGAATAGAATAAATTCCTATGATGGATTTTTGATGCTCTTATGGTCTACTTAAATACATTTTCATTCAATTAATATTTAAAAAATATAACTTATTTTTTCATAGCATCACTTAATTAGATAAATCAAGAATTCATAAACTCTTTTGAGGATGTATTTATAGATTAAATCCTCATAACATCATGATCAAAGGAAATGTTTGGTATGAATCTATAGATTATAAGAAAAATTATTTTCAGTTTACTATAATTATACCAATATTTTAAAATACTCTTCCATTCATGATGTAAAATTTTTTGGGCATGTGGTATCATAGAATTGAACATTATAAGATGCTAAAAAGCTAAAGATAGTCATGTAATGTGATGTATATAGTATAGTTTTTAGAATGGTATTTTTATTTTAGTTTATGGTTATTAATATAATTTTATTTAAAACCGTTCTAGGATAAATGATCAAATGATTATATTAAAAACTGAAGCATTTTAGTTTCATTAATCCATGAAATATGGAAAATATTATTAGAATTCAATAAAAGGATTACCAATAAATCCATCCCAATGTTTATAATTTCATTTATATTGTTATATATCTATGATAAATCATAAAAAATGTTTGTTTGAAATGTGTTATATATGTAAATTAGGTGGTGTTATTTGGTTCTTAATAACATAGTCCACCTTTAAACAAATTTATAACCCATGAGATGAAATTTCTTTATGTAGGTCATGGTTTAATGTAGTAGAGTACCCATGTAATTAGAGAATAGTTAGTGGAATAAAATTTAATAATTAAATGCATTACTATTTATGTAACATAATATTTTAGTATTTTAGATATGTAATGTTGGAAAAGAATTTTTGATTTGTTTGGGATTCAATCTAGAGAGTAGTAATAGTTTGTAGTGTTTCAAGATTTTTAATGTGGATATATTGAGTGTATGAGATGGTTAGAAAAATTTTAATGTGATATTTTAGATGTTAATTAATTGAATTTATAAATAATGAATCAAAAAGGTTAAATACTGTACCTAGAGGGGTCACATGGGGTACTTGGTGACCACATTAGTGGGGGGATATACCTAATGGAGTTACATCACAATCCCATTATGATTCAAATAGATTTTTTTGTCCACTTGGTGGAAAATGTAGGACCAATTTTATACAAAGCTACGGAAGAGTGCTTTTTTATATCAAGGGGAAAGAGGTATTTTCACAACAATTTATAAAAATATATTTGGGATTCCTATGTGACTAATTGGATCATAACCATTAAATAATAAAGAGATTCCATCTATTTAATTTATTATATCCTGTCCCATTTATATTGATCCATGTGGTCCTAAATAAATTTATCACAATAATTCTAGGGAAATGAAACTCTTTATTATTCTATTCCATCTTATTTTTTCTTTTAATCATTTCCTTGATTGAGATAGGTATTTTTTGATTGATTTCATTAGGGAATGATAAAATAAATAAGTATTGATATGTATTTTTGGGTATCATTGTCAAATGTGTTATAAATTTTAAATAATATAAAAACAAGACATTTATGAGTAAACTAAAGTGTGGTTTTTGTTGGTGTAGATAAATATTTAGTTAAAGTAATAACACCATGGTTTTAAGCAATAAATATTACAGATAATATAACAATTCATACATGTTTTGATATTTTTATAAAATCAATGATGTAATACCAATTTATTTTGTAATATTGATAAAATTAGTTTAAAATGTACCGAATGATTTTTTAAATTACAAAATTATTAATATTGGAATCAAACCTCGCATTATAAAGGGTTTTAGTTGCATTACTTGTTTAATAATACTTCCTTATATTATTAAACATTTGGATTCCCAATGATTGTCAATTATGGTTATAATATTGGTCAATACTTATAAAATTAATTTCAAGTGATTCTATTAGATAATATTTTTTAAATTTATCAAATGAAAGATATAATGTTATCTGTTATATATTTATTATTTCTAATAATGGTTTTAGTAAAACAGGACATGGTTGATTTCCTTTGAATGATATAGAATATTTATACTTCTATTAAATATACTAAAAGGAAGGATTATATATGATGTATCTTAGAGATCATAATAAATCCCATTATGAAAAAATATTGAAAAAAAATTCCATTGAGAAATGTTATTTATTTTTTTATTGGTATTCAGTCCGAATCAAAATGCTGATATTGAAAAAATGGTTTTTGGTTGATAATTCACATTGTATTTGGGAAAGTGTTTTCCTATCACACCAATCCTATCATTATAATGATAAAAATAAATTATTAGGGAATTAAAAACCCATATAGAAATAATATCAACCTAATAAAATAATTTATGGAAACAAAACTCAATTTATAATAATGTTACATATTCTGTTTATTTGATAGAAGTCTATATCCTCCATTAACTTAAGGGGGTTTTTCTTGTTCCTACACTTTTGAGAATTATTTTATAGCCATATTTCTAGAATATATTATTATAATTATTAATATTATATGTTTATAATCCATTTTACCCTTCAAAATTTATTTCTCTTCTTTAAACATATCATAATGGTTTTTATTTAAATGTTTTGATTCATGATACTCATGGTCTGATGAAGGAAATTTTTTGATAATATTGTGAAGGAAACCCTTATTATATATGTAGATTGAAATACCTATTTTAGAGTAAATTCTATATATTTTCAAGATTCATACAATTATACATTACCATAGGAACTATATCCAATAAAAAATCACAGACTATGTAACTACTGAATAAGTGTAATCCAACGCATATGTGTATGTGTTAGTTACTGCAGATATATTTATTAAAATTAATCTTTTTCACTCAAAAATTATAAAAAATATGGGAATTTAATATAATAGTATAATAAACCAATCATAAATCCCCCATCATCAATATATATTTTTAATAGACACATTTATCATCCAAACCAAAAACAATAATATCCCTCCAACATTATAATATCACAACAACCTAATATATCCTTAAATATAGATAAGAGAACCTACAAATAAAAATCTACAAAAACACCTATTAAACATAATAATAATTTTAATTTTGATTTTTATGACTATAAAATGATTCCACCTAATGAATATACAATATCTTTATTCTTCCACATCCTAATTATAATCTATGAAATAATGTTTTAATTAATATAAACATATTATTCCTTCATAAATTTGACATGGATGACTAATGAAACCATATAAAACATAGTATATAGTTTCTTATACATAGTAATAACCTAATGTATCAATTATATCTTGGATTTAAGTGTAGATCTAGAATTCTATTGTCAAACACCCTTATTAGGATACATAACTTTAATAACAAAATCACCTTGTTTTTTACAACTAATTTTATGATGTTATGATTCCCAATATATTATATTTTTTTATTATTTAAATTATTGCTAATATTTAATATTATATAACATATATAATATTTAGATTTTTTTGTTAGGATTTTTAGGGTATTTTTGAATGTTATCAACTAGTATTTATCTTTGGTATACAATATAACTACATATAGAACCTGATTATTTGGGTGTAATTATTTTTCAAATTTGATTCAAATAATTTAGCGTTATTATTATTGATTATGATAATATATGAAATCTAATTATGTGTTATAATGTATTTATCCTCAATCACCCTTGTGTTTAATTGGGTGTTTCATGTGATGTGCCTTTCACATTGTTATCTTGACCTTATTAAACTAATATATTTTATTTTGAATTATAAAAATGGGTTATATTAGTTAATTACCATGATTAATTATCTTTTAAATTATAAATTTTTTCTGATAATTTTTAATTATATAATGTTATATCTTTTATTTCAATACACTTATATGGTAATTATATGAGCTATTAAATTTATTTATAATGAATTATTTAGTTACATTTAATCATGTAATGAAAAATTCTTTATATTATAGAAAAACATTGGATTTAGAGGAATGTTGTTTTGATATGATTATGGTTATATCACCATGAATATGACTATTAATATATGTTATTATTCCCATAAATTAAAAATTGTTCATATAATATATTTTTTTGTATATGTTCAGGTTTGTATTATGTATTCATGCATCAATATGATATTTTTATTTAAATGATAAAATTATTCATTCCTATATAAATCCTAAAATAATTATATTTTATTCAAAAATATATATATTTCTCTCTAGCATAATCTAGATTCAACGAAGACCTAACATTTAGCCTTATAATAACTAACTCATTACCCACTGTATACTAGAGGTTTATGACAAGTGCTGAGAGACTATAATTAGAATAAAAAGTATATAATATTGGTACCATCGCATCTAATAACAAGGAAATACAAGAATAATGATAAAAAAGTAGCATACATGTATGGAATTAATATAAATGAAAAACCATCAATGGAATGAAAAAATATAAAATTCTTTAAGAATATGTCCCTTTTTAAAATGTACATAAATATAAAAAATATAATATTTCATTAGGATGATTCATCAACAAATATTTTTAAAAAATAATGGAGAAACTACCATAATAAATGAGTCTGTCTCCGGGGAATCCTACCTATTTGAACCAGTTAACCTATATAAATCATCTATATATTCTTTAAACAAAAAGAAAGAAAGGTATTAACATTAACTATGGTTGATGTTAAGGGTGTGAAAAATAAATATTAGTTGGAAACCACATTTATCTTCATTATACATATCATAATATATAGTGTATGAATTTACATGAAAATAAATAAGAAGTATTGATCAATAAAGAATATATTTCATCAGGTCATCTAGTACAAATATTGAAGCCATGACATATGACCCCACCTTCATATGTCAATGTTGGTAAGTGAACCATTATTCTCATATAACATATGAAATGAATTTTCTAAATGTGGCACATATATATAATGGTGTACTTAAGAAAGAGGGGGTTATATCACACAATAATGATATTTCTATAAATCATAAAGACATAAACATAGGAATACCCCTATGGAAAGGTGAATAACATCCAAATAAATGTGTTTAGACTAATATTTGATTTTCATACTTCATGGTGATCTACCCATTATTCTGTATAATGAATCATTCGGGTGATGTGATCTCTGCACCATGATCATAGGGTCCCCCAACATCCCCGAAAAAAAACATTTCATCATATATACTGTATCATATAACTATTGAATCATGGTAATGGTAAAACAATATAATAACCATATAACATGGAAGTTGGGATACATTTTATTTTACTGAATAACATCTCAAAACATAATGGAAATTAACACATGAGCAATGTAACTAAACACCCTTATCCTTGAATCACTAAATCGTAGCCTCATTTGTAGTTGAAAAAATAGGGTTAGGTTATTAATAAAAATACATATCCCACATTATATCCTATAATTTTACATAGTTCTATCCCTATCCCATTATTAGTGGATGTTACTATACACAACAATATCACACCCTATATTGACACAACAAGCTATACCTAGGAATCCAAAAACAAATTGTGTAGAAAGATCACCAATGAAGTTCTAAAAACATATTATTCATAATAAAATATTTACTCCCACACACTCCCTAAAAAACCATATCAACATAGTAGAACCATATCTAGAAATCACATTCTAATAAGCCCACATCATCTATCACCAATTCTACTAAACCAGAAAACAAAAACCAAAGATGGCTTTGAATGTTTATGAGATACATTCTTTATACATCCCCTTATACTAGCAGACACCTAAAAAATATAAAACCATCACATATCTAGACACATTACAAGGAGGTGAAATATCCTCAAATTACATTTTTGGAGTTCAATTAAGAACACCCAATGTGACCATAATAAAATCACCCAAATGGAAAGTCCAAAAAACTACTAGTATTAGAGTAAAAATTTCTATCATTAGTGATGTTATAACACATAATTTATCATTATAATACAATTTACCTTTTTAGTGGTGTTTCTATATTTATATGAAACCCTATGACCCTTCCCATAAACAATACATTACATATTATGAACTTGAACATCAACCCAAGATTCCATCAAGTCATAAGTATCTATCCCAAAAAATGATGGATGATCCTTAGAAAAACGGAAACTATTACATATTGAAAACCCATTTGGGAAAATAAAACACAAGACCAAATGCCATTACACTTGGTTTTATGGTCACATAGTGTATATAAAATCTTTAATCCATACATATAGGGTTAAATCTACTCTTAAGAGTCTTAAACTTCTCCAATTGATAAATTTTTTATTTAATTGAGCCATTCATGTGATTTGGAAACCCATAATTCCACGAATATATATATATATGTGAGAAATAAAAAAATACATATAGTAACATATAAAAGGGGAAACCTACCTCAACCCTATATGAAAAAATTCATCATATAGAAAAACATAACATTGATCAATCCATATAAAATTAAGACATTATAAAATAGGGTCTAAAAATGATTACGAAAAAATAATGGTGGGACCATGGAAGAACTAAATAAAACATAAGGATACATTAAACTCAAAATGAGAGAAAATATATTTTATATAGTACAATGATCCGGTGAGGTTTGGTCCTTCATGATCTCTATGTGAAGGATATGTAGATGAAATAATGAGTATGGCATTGGTGTTTTTCTATGGACATTAAAATAAGAGGGAATGTGGTGGTGTATTAAATTAAAATATCAAACAATTAATTAGAACAATTTTTTAGAAAATCACCATACTATCATCAGGTACCCATTTAGTGGATTCTATGTACACGATGTCCCCACTAGGGAAACTCGTACTTTTGAGGAAGTCAATAGGTACTCGGTGGGACTTTAATGGGTCCATATGAAATATTATCCCAGAGATCATTGTTTACTACCCTTCTAACATTATTTAGATTCATGTGAACACCCATGAAAACCCAAACAAACATAAACCCACCTTATAGAGAAATTAAAACTCTTATAACTTTTATCTAGAACAAAACTATAAAAATTACCAGCCTTCAAATTCAAAATTGAATTTACTTACGAATCCTATGTCTATTAAGGATACTAGTTAATTTAAACAACCCACTAAAGGACTTCTCATCCCAGAGTAGCATCTAGGGTTATCGCTTGATGTTTTATTCATATATTAAAATACGTTTCACTTGGGATTATAAATTGTTAACTAGATATAGATAATATTAACCCTTTCATGATTATCCATGATGGGATTTCCCTGAATGATCTCAATCTAATTCTCATTACATTTATGATATTTATAAAAATCACATCCAATATAAAAATTCCTTTTGTCAGGCCCAAATACATATTGAAGGGTTAGTTTGATATCAAATTCTCTAACTTCATTGAATACAATAAAGAGACATCGTAAAATTAACTAATACTTTATATGATATTGTGTTATTTAAATGATTTCATGGAAAAAAGGTCACCCACTACATTTTCTAAAAATTAATTACTCATTATTTTTCAGACATAGTGATTATTCTAAGTACTAATGTTGAGTCTTAAAATATATTTTGTCCCTAGAACCAAACATAGTTTATTTGAACTATATTTTAAAAGAATCATAGAATTAATCCATAATTTTACAGTATTTTATATTTCAAAACCCTAATGTCAATCATTCTTCCCTACTGTGTAAACAATTCTACATCTGACTACTTGGAATCTCCCCACCACAAGATTATCCATACCATCATTAGTATTATATCCACACACACAATCCTTTATACTATATAATGAACAATCTATTTTATACTTGCACCATGAAAATTCAATAATCCCACTAACCGAAAAATCAACAAGTTAACATAGTACACACCATATTCAACAACAATAGTACATCAAATAGATTTTATAGGTGAAAAAAATATCTAAAAATGATAATAACAATATCTTTCATGGTCAGCCTCCATAGATGGACCAAAAAATATCTGGAAGTTCCTCAACCTTCCACATGTGTGAAAAAACCGTTCCCCATTCCCACACTTAGGGAACACAAGCCTATAATTTCCACATTATAAGCATAATAATGTTTATTTTCCCTTTATTTTTTAGGTGATGTACTTCAATTATAGCTAAATCCATGACCCTCATTGTTAGGCTCTCTATCATACTTCAATTTATACCTAGATATTTTCCTCCTCCATATATCTTTTAGATGAATTAATGTTTTCCATGATAGCTAAATCAATATTAACTACACTATGAAGGTGTCCAAATATATTTAATCTAATTTTACCCACAATGAGTACTTAAGAATGTTTTTAATTTATCAAAACATTTTATAATGATTACCTTTAATTATTCAACTAAAAATCACCTATTGAATGTAGTGGTATACTTTAAAAATGAAATCCATATTAACTATAACTAACGCATCAAAATATATTGACAATAGAGATATAAGAAAATACATTCATCAAACAATGGGTGATACTCGGTCCAAAAAATCACCTAATTTCTTCCCTATGGATAATTGTTATTATACCATCCTAGTGATTGACCTATGAATTATAATATCACTAATTCAAGTCATATCTCATTCAAATTGAAATTTTTTTCAAACACTAATCAACATTCAATAAATGTTTTCTATATCAAATTACAAGATGTTTACAATGAAAATTAGATAATATAACTCTCAGAACACAAGGATGTGTTGGAAAACCAATACATCCCCCCATTATAATGACCTAGTAATTTTCACTAAATTTAGACCACATATTCACTAAAAAGGACACAAACACCTAATACATAGATCCATGATAACTCCTCTTCATGTAATATTGATGGTTTAATGAAAAATATAATCACATTACCATAATTTTTAATGAAAAACCTCCAATAAACATCTAACATTTAAAATTTTCCTAAAATAATACTTAAGTATGAATCGGGCTCCATGAATGAATTGTCACTTATTAAGAATTAATTATCATCCATTGAGGCTCTGAAAATTAATTATATAATTACAACAATTATACTATTGGTAATCATACTATAAGATAATTCACACTATCCTATAAACAATATATTGTTAGAGGAACAAACACTCTAAAAAATAATGATCAATAACCAAATATGAATCACCACTAATTCACCCCATAAAAAATATCTAATTTTAGATAAAATTATATATTAAAATCCAATAAATATATTATGCTTTATCAACCCACTAGTGGGCCTATAAAAAACCCAAATATCCAAAGAAAAGGATAAGAAATATATATTACAATAATATCATACAACAAACTGTAATTCCTTGGACAACCAGAACTGCATTATAAAGGGATATCCTTTTCATTATGTAGAAGAATATGATTCCAAATGTTAAAAAAAAACCAAAAACAAATTTTTAAATTTAATTTAATTAATACTCTATAAATTGGTTATTCATGAAAATGTATATTTACTTATTATTGATGTTTAAACTCAAAAAACCAGTTTCCAATTCATTTTTCATAAACATTTCCTCAAATAATAATTTCAAAAAATAGTTTTACTTTTGAACTCCATTTCACACTCATAATTAATCAGATACTTAGATTAGACTCTATATTCACCTATTATGACGCAAGGATATAATATTTAATCTACCATAAGCGACGAGTAAAACAATAAATAGGAACCTAAAACAAATAATTATAATATGATAAACATATAATTAAAAATAATGAAAATTAATATAAAAATATCATATCCCGGGTAACATGGGTTTCAACCATATATGTTTTTTTAACATATAAGGCTTTTTTTACATCCCATGTTTTGAGCACTATTATTTCTATCTTTGAAGTCCCCAAATAGTAAAAAATAAAATCAAGGCTTGTCATCCATTTTTTAATGGAGAAAATATGTCTAATCATTGGATGGGATGGTGATGTTACATGGCTACAGGCATGCCTCCCCATTTTCATGAGGAATCTTACTACTATTAATAATATATAATCAACATTAAGATACAATATTTATTATACAATCATATCTAATAAAAATGATATAATTGAATTATAATAAACATCCTATTAATCAAACTGAAGAATAGTAAATGGATAAAGATAACATATATATATAATGTATCAAAATAGACTCATATAAATACATAGAGACATTGGAAAATTATCATCCAATAGTCTGATCAACTAAAATTATCAATACGACAAAAAATAACTGAAATATAATTGAAATAACAATGCGACTCATGGGACCTTCACACTAATTCCCAAAAAATTACATCATCATGATCCCTAATATTACATGTGGTTTGAAAGAGAACCACATGGTTATGTATGTGCACCAATGTGACCATTCATTATGTGATAAATATGTATATATAAGACACCAACAATGTGTATTTTTATATATTCATTAAAATGTTGTACAAGGATGCCTTGTAAATTACAAAATTAAAAAAAACATAATAAATCACCTCAGGATATCATTTGCTAAACAGAAAATTATGACCATGACCCCACCTATATTGATTTAATATTTTAAGGGAACCATCACAGTAATATTACATAGTAAATGTAATAAAAATTAATTTGATTAATTGACAGTCTTATCAAACAGTAATTATATTTCTACAATATGATATGAGTTGAATATATGACACACAACAACATTAGGAGAAACATACACATACTATGGTGTGTAGAGAAACTCTCAATCCTCTTAGTTTTGGAGTATCCCCATAGTACACATGATGAATTATTAATTATGTGATATAATATCTATGCATTGGTCTTAGAGTCTTATTCTCTCACTGTTTCAAACTATACTCATTATCTACAAAAAATCATAATGAAAACACAAAATGAAAAATATAAGATAAAACCAAACCCATATTGTAGAAAAAATGTGAAATCACACTATTCCTATAATCCCCCAAAGCAATAGATATAATTAGAACCATGTTGGTTAAACTCTACACCTTGATCCCAAAATACATTTTATGAAACCTCATCTGTAGTTATAAATTCGTGGTTAGGATAAAAAGAAAATACATGGTAATATAACCCATATATTATCCCTCAATTATAAAAAATATAAGAATATCCAATTTATGGAGAATGATAAAATTTTAATCTAAAATAGAACCTATACAAACCAATGCTAGTACACATAGGAATCACGACACAACTTGTGGCTCCCCTAATAACTAATAGTGATCCTAAAGACTATCAAACATGATCATATACCATTTATCCTACACTAAACATTCATACCAATATTAACATATCACACCCCACTAAAAAATACGCATTATATTATCTTTAATAAAACTATCATCATTACCATCAAGTGATATAAATAAATAAATAACACCTAATTTCCATTTTAATTGAATAAGGTTTAATTTACCTATATAAAAATTACTCTAGGTATATACATAAAAATTTTCATAACCCATTATTAGAGAGCTCCATGATAATTATACCCCACATACTCACATCACATCCTTGTAGTATTAATAAAAACACTTAATGTGAGCATTAATTACTTACCAACATGGACATCCTAGTTAATCCCATGACATAAAGTAGCGAATTCCAATCAAATAGGTGAGGTTTAAAACCACAAATGACCCAAGACGCAATAATATTTATTTATCTAGGTTTGTTTATAGTTCATAAGAACACTAATACCCCTCATATATAGATGTAATTTCTCATCACCATCATTAAATTCTACCAAATATTATAACAACTCAATATAAATTAGACTAGTTCTATAAGGTTTACACCAAGACAATAAAAATTTACATATAATAAAATACTATTTTATGGTTTAGTGAATGTGACTCAATGTTTCACATATTTTAAGAGATGAATTCATGTATATCAAGAATATTTCATCCATTCAGAGAGTGTTCAAAAAAATCAATGAATGATTCACCCTACCCACCTGAATAGTTTTGAAATTACCTAGATCCTTAAAAAAATTATTTATCATAGAACCCACCCAATATTGTTAATGAATGACACATAGATACATGAACATATGATTACATTTCAAAGGAACGTCAAAAATTATTCATATTGGACATAACTAATATGATATATTAGATTGATATGGATCTATTAAAAAAATCAAGATGTTATACAAATAATACAAAAAAGATTCATGGATAGGAAAAATTCAATTTAAAACAAAAGGATTACCATATCCTTACTTGGAGAGCCATATTTATGAATGTGGTGTGTTTTTTAAGAAACAATTATAATTTAACAACCTATGTCATATCATAATATAACTCAAATCTTCCCAACAACAAGATGAAATCTCATTCCTAACACCCGTGGGAAAAATTAGAACCAAAGAAATCATTTTAAGTAACATTGACGAAATTTCACCCTTAGAAGATATATGATGAGATTAGAGAAATTAGAGTATGACTACATATATCCAAAATACATCATATCCCAAAATATGCCAAATCGTAAATACAAATTCCAAAAAAAATATATTATAAGGTCTATATTAACAAATTAATATTACAATAAAATATATTTTGATGAAACCCAATAATCCATATCCACATGAAGTTGTGTCACCATAATACCAACCAACCATAAGGTAACACAATCCATGAGAACTATCCCATATATGACGCTCTTAACTCAACCAGTATCATATATAAATGTTTAAAAACTCCCAATTGTAAGTGTTAGATGTGAGCGCTAAATCATTGTAGGACACCATTATTGAATCTAATCAATTTTTATCCATTTTAATCCATTAGTTTTTATATTTATTATCTGTTTAGAAACATTTAAAATTAAATTATTTTTTTATATAATATCGTGCAATGGGTTTCTTTTAAAAAATATTCAATATTCTAAAATTAAATCAATATAACATAACATGAATTATGAAAACCTAATATTATGATTAAATAATATATTCTTTCTTGAAAATCTATGTCAATTTTGAAAATAATAATACCAAGTAAACATGAATGTACTGTATCCAAAAATAAATAATGGGAATTATATTATACACTGGTGTAAAAAATTAATACACATAATTGTTCAATAGCATGTATATGTGAATCACAATTCCAATGAACATTGTCCACATGATAATGCTACCCCTATCAATAATGGAATCAAAATAATATACCCTTGTGATAGGTCACTCTACTAATTATCACATATGTTTAGTTTTCCCCAATACTGTATGGCCTCCATGTGTGCTAAATACAATCATTATCTTTCAAGAAATACAATACAACATTTTAGAGAATGTTTTCTATATTAATTCCACACTACTTAAACACATGAAATTCCATTTCCAATTTATACCCATCATTGAGTAATTTTATCAAACACACCATTTTCATGAAATGTATCTTTTACGAGTACATGATTTGGAAAACAATATACTTTTTTCCAATGATAAACTCTATAAATCATTAATAAAATAAAATTGACAACATTAGAAAAATAGAATCATGTCATGGGATAAACAATATCATAGAGTCACGAATCTCATGACTAATGAAACCTAATTTATCCCAAGAACGGTGATTGTATTGTTTGATATTTTCTATTACAGAGCCTAGATATGATGAGAAAACTATAAATTATCAATATGCAGGCAATATACAATATTCTAGTCTCAAAATGAATAAATAACATAGAATAGAATATGATGAATAAGATTATATTTAACCTAAAAAACATATTAAAATTCATTGAGATCCAAGAATTTAATTTGAATCAATATCCACTAACAAAAAGTGTTTAGTGGACTAAATAATCACTAAAGAGACTCTCAAGAAAAAGAAATCATATTACCGTCGATTGATTTATATTAGAGGACATACATAATTTTTTTTCTAACATTACAATTTGGTTTTTAATTAATTTTACATCCAACAATGTCACTGGAAAGCCATTGGATATCCATCAGTGAGATGATGGACCAATCACATGCTAGTGATAACCCAATGGCTATCTGATGTGTATATGTTTTACATCTATACCAAGAAGACTCCACTAGTAGGATGGTGGAACTTGCAGATCAAAAATATCTATGGAAACAATCACCTACTAGGTCATGGTCCATTACCAAAAATTCAGTGCCCTCTTCTATATACAAACTAGTCCAAGGAAATCTCCCATCAAATGAAGGTCCAAAAAATCTTGAATATAATGAAAAAATTGGTTTTGTTCTAGATTTTATATATCTGGGGGTTCATAAATCTGTACTCCATATATTATTTCTATCCTCAAATGGATCTAGATTATGAACCTAAATAGAGATAAGGTCATCAAAAAATAATAAAGGACTCAAAATCCAATGTTTCATGGTTTTCAATAAAATACTACCATTAGAATAAAATAAATAGGATTTTATTTCACTTATAACCTTATCTTATTAATCTTGTATCAGAATAGGCCACATAGTCACTAAGGATTCTAGTTTAATTTCAATATCCTCCAAATCGATCATGTGGGATATATCAGATTGATACTAAATCAGTATGGAAATTACAAATAAAAATCTGCTATAAGTCAAATTGTAATGTAAGTCAAATAGGTAAATAACCTTCCCTAGTCACTCCATAATCTCAGACTAGTCAACAGAAAAAGGTTCTTACTTACAATTCCACCTCTTGAATCTATTTACCAAATTAGTTGAATCTCTACGAAAACTAGATCACAAAATCCCTTTTCAAATTGAAAAATATTTTGATCATCATATGGTCTCTAGAAAAACTACATTATCACTAGTCATCTCAAGATTAATTGAAAATCAAATGTTGTATCTTGGATGGTGTTGGGTCTATCCCTGAACCATTCACTAATATATTCCCAATAAACTAGTGATCTTCATAACCACCCATATAGTTCCACAAATTAATGCATCGCGATTGAATCTAGATTACTATTGTTGAATAAAAAACATTAAAGGAACTTTTCTCCCCCATGATATATTAATATAATGAATTCATTATTGAATCATTCCTTCAACAATTTGGATAGTTCTCGTAGTTCGGATTAAAATTTGAGGATGATTTGTATTGCTCAAATTTAACAAAGAACCCATAACTATTGTATGATCCCAACATTTATTATAATGTAAATATCAATTAATTCCATTTATAAAAACATAATACTATGTTCGTGATATTGAATATTATTTTTAAAAAGGTTTCAGGAGTTTCCAGAGCTTGTTCCAATCCTTAATATATGGTTCTTTAAAGGAAAAATTGAGGCACATAGTTAGGACATGTTTATTAGTTACATTGTGGATGAAACCTGTGTCTTCAAGGAGGGTTTTCCTAGTTTTTGAAACTATTTGTGTTATATCTCACAAGCATGGGGATATGCTACAAAATAAAAAAGAGGAACCACATGATTAGACAACTATTTTTCAAACATTCTTCAAAGCCCATGTGTGGACGTGAAACCCAAACCATGTTAATTCACAGTTTCTATACATTTTTTCAATGCATAAAACTCAACTATGAGTCCTTTAAAATATAGTGAAGTGAACAATATCCCTAACTATTTATCTTTATCCTCCTGTTTATTTTTCTCTCTATGAAAAACATCCTTTCACAGCCACTCGACCTTATATTCTCCTCTTTTTATAGGCTTCAAGACTCCTTCCTAACATGATGTTGAAATATCACACCATTCTTCAGGTTGGATTGGTGCTAGAAATACCTTAATTACACCACCTTCAATTATTTATTGATCACACCACTTAGAATACTAATTCCATGTGAGATAATATTCACTATTTATTAGATATTCATCTATTTCATATATTTCTTCTATTTTTTCTCATCTTAAGGGAGAATAATTTACAAGGAGTCTAGTAACTATCTAATGTAGGTGGTTTATAGCTTTTACATTACTTTAATGGTATTTAAACATCAAATCTTAGTGCTATATAGAAAACATTCCATGAATTTCTTCTAAAATGTTTAATAGCTAAAAAGAAATGATTTAAAACATAGTTTGATGTATTATTTCCCCTTTGACATTGTTGGCAGCTGACTACCTTACCATGAATACCCATTCGAGTTTAATTAATTTTAATACCCATGATTTTGATGCCCCTTTTGGTGGGAAGTGATACCTATCCATTAGTGGATGATGTATAAAAAATAATTTGGGATGTTAATGTTTGGATAACTATTGACCTGTTTTGATTATATGTGAAAAATAATAAATGGAAATCATAAATGATATTGATGATCTATTCGATTATGAACACTAATTTAAGTGGATGGTATGGTGGAATAGACTCTAATATAGAATATATTTTATTTCATGGATACTTTTTAATAGATGAAATTAATTTGATGAAATAAATTGATAATAGAGGATAGATAATAACATTTATCCTTGACCACTTATAATAACCATCCATTGATGGTAACACCAATATGGTGTTGAAATCATTATATGTCACTGACATCTTTTTTTGGCACTGATGATTTACTTATTTTTTATTGTTTTAAATATTACGTTGGATACAACCTCACATAGACAACCATGTACATTATACTTAAGCTCTTCTAACATCTTTATCTAATATTCCATGTATTAGATAAATGGGATATAATAGGGAACCATGGAATGGACATAGATCATATCCCATATAGTTCATCACTATAAAAAAAAATCATACGGATGTTCACTTTGTATATGAAGAGGATCCATAGTATGAGAAAAAGGCTCTTTCCCCTCATCGGTCTGATAATTCATAGACCATGAACATGTCATAGATGATGATTTACTCTATAAAAATTTCTTCATCATTTATAAATATATTATCACAACTTGTACTTATAGATTAGGTTTTCTCACACATTAATTTTAATATTTATAACTATTATACTTGAAAACTAGTACACATTATATGTAATTATTGGATTTGTTATAGACATTGTCGATAGTGACCTACTAAGTGTATCTCACACACTATTCTGGTTTCCATTTGATACTCATGAAAACATCTGAGGCATAGGTATGGACAAGTATTTGTAGCCTATTTTAGACAATTGGCATTTGTTGTAGGATGGGGCATTGGAGTAGTTGATCGAGTTTATGATGACGACGCTATTAGATATAGCTTGCAAATTTTTGTTTATTTTTATAGAATGATCTATTTTTTAGTTCCTCCATACTTGATAAATTTCACCTTTCTGTATATCACCATGAAATGATCATCATTTATTGTGTAGGATATTGGATGTGGTTCTGCCATTGTTTCTTCCATCTGATAAATTATTGTTGGATGATTTACATATTACACTGCCTTATTATTATATATGTTTCCACTACGTATTATTTTATAATACTATTTATCTACACTATAATAATGATAGTACAGTATCCCCACCAAATTATAATAAACACTCACTGTTATTCTATAGGATTTGGAATATGGGGAGGCGTGTTTAAGGATATGTGGTGGATCAAACTGGTAATGTGTCTGTGAACTAGGTATCTGACGTCCAAAAGTTATAATTATGAAAAATTATTTTATTTTCATAATAGAGTGGATAGTAAATAAGATGATTGTATGTTTTGGGATTTCTTCATGACACTTTGAAAGGGAGTACCTAACCCTCATATATGTAAAAGAAAAATTACATGGGACGAGGATTTTTGTTATGAATTTTTCTTTTTATAGCTATGTTGATATCACCATTGAGTGACACACATTAACTGTAAGATATTTATCAATTTGGGGTTTCTTTTACCCTTGTCCAAATTAATCTAGGAGGTATTGTGTCATGAATCAGTATAAGAAAAGTATGATTCACATGTCATCCATATTCCATGACATATTTATTTTAAAATGCTAATTTCATGATTTTTTTTATTTTGTGATTAATATATTAATATTTTGACACCATTTCATGTTGGAAATTGTATTAATAATTGGTTTTAATAGTTTATACCTCAACCAAATTGGTGTTTTCTTTCATAAAATTGGGGTTGAACCATAACTAACCTATTATTACATGTTTCATATATGAAATTATGGTTATAATAGAAAAAACAGAAGTTATATATGATTAAAATGATTCCAATTGTAATTTATAAAGCTATAACATATATAATTTGCGAATAGATTTCCATATAACCAAGATATCCAAAACATACTTGTAACATTCTGATACAAATATAAAAGGCTTGTTGGAGTTACATTAGGTAGCAATTGTAATGTATAATGACTAAGAAAATATAAATTATGAATGACAACACATCTAACTATACAAATATATATATATATATATATAAACATATATATATATATATGGATCATCTAAAATCAATAATTCCATTGAAATTATGTGATGTGGATAAAATTAAATGGGTATTCCAATTGTGAATTAATGGATATTTTTATCTATATCATATAGTTTACAAAACATTAACCAGAACCCATGACTTGAAGCAAAGGACACACCTTCGAATCAACCTTATTATTGGGTTGTTTGGAGTGTCTCAGTTGTTTCTTTATTAATTTATATATCATTTAGATTGGAAAATAGGTGTTGTATTATTATTTCTGATCATTTAATAAGTATCCTTTCAACTATCATATTCTTATGTTAGTAACTATTCTATTATTAAATATTATATGAGGCATGTTCATAGAATTTGTAAAAAATTTCCACCATGATGGCCTTGGGTTGTTCCCCATGAGGGTGGAAAAGGATACGATTCTAATGTGGTGGTCCTTGATACACCATTGTTACCTCATGTAGAATTCCCTATGAAACCTAGTTTTATACATGGATTGGGAACTAGAAACCTATTTCAATTGGGTCTTCTCTGACCCCTGATGACCATATAGTGTTCCCCCAGACTCACCCCATCTATTGATGGGTTGACAAATGAATATCAATAGTAGAATGCACCTACATTTTTATGGGATAATGGTCCTCAAGATTTTGAGTCATGGCTAGAATTCATGTTATGTAACATATATCATCTAGAGATTCCTCATGTGAGGAGGGACAATAGTGAATCATATATTCTTAGAGGGACATAAAATGGATTGTGGGATGTATTAATCATGGATAAACAAAATTAGTTCATAGTCTAGAGGTATTTACAAATATCCTTCTAGGCTTATATCATTCTAATGTCATGGATAACTGATCAAGATAGAGTGTTCATGCATATAGCGTTGGGAACTCTATAATTTTTGTATTATTTATCTTCTTTCATGATGATTTAGTATTTCATTTCTACCCTCAATGATGATGATATATCATGAGATATATATTTTGATGAAGAATTTTTATATTCCATCTGGTTTAGGTGAATTGTTTTCATGTGATTGACATCATTGAGATAGAAAATTAGGTCCTCACCACTTTTTATAGCCATAATAATGTTAATGTGGTGGTAATGGATGTCCTAGTACTTAATTTTAGTATTAGTTTATCTAGATCTATAAAGAATCATTTTGATAATTTCTAAGGAGGTAGTTGATGTCAGATTGTGTGAACGGACACCCATGTGAACTTTAATTAGTGTAGTAATTAGGGTCATATGTGGCCCCTGTGGGATAGAGCCCATTATCAGTGCATATCATAAGACATAATGGATAATATTTATCATTTCGTTAAAAACGTTCCTCTAGTGGCTAGTGATAGGGGGTCTGGACTCACTCTAGCATTTTTGGTTGGCTTGTAGATCACATGCATTTTGGGAGAGATAATATTATTGTCTGTCAGGATAAGGAGGTGGTCGTGGATGATGAAGATGGGATAAATATTATATCTCTAACGTAATATGTCTACCTAAGTTATTCAAGCTATATATAAGGCGAATATATTATGATTGATGTATTTAGTGCACCTAATACCCGAGGAGAAGAGTGTGAGTCCCACTACAATTCGATGTATGGTTATAGTAGACTCTATATTCATTTGTCATTTATTTGAAGTAGGATATTCCCACTCCATTATATCATATTAAATTATCGATATTCCTTATATTGAGATCCAATATTTCTAGGGGTGATCAAACATAATACTCTAATAGGGATCTGATTATTAGTTGTATAATAGTATAAAAATTCACAATGAGTTTGGAAGATAATTTTTTACATGTAAATTAGTTTTCCTTGAGATGAAATATTTTGAAATCATTCATAAGATGGAATATTTAGTTCCTTATCACACGTACATTTTTTGTTTCACTAGCGGGAGTATTTTAACATCATTATATTATAGCAGTTATATTCTAAATAGTGAATGAGATGTTCAGGTGAGTTGAGTTGGAACAGAGAATCATGGGTTGGGAAAAGTGATAGACCATATTTCTAGTAAATTCTTTGATTATCTAGTAATACATCAGGAATATTTCCCTTATGTTGTTGATCATTTTAGGTATTTTTACTAATTATTTTTTTTAATACCTCTTAGGTGGGAGGTCGACATTAGTATTGAGATTATGTTAGCAGTAGTACTTGTATCCATTCATACTTTTATGATGAATACTATTGAGTTGATGGATCTTGAATGACCACTGTAATTCATGGAAGATGAAGACTTTATAATACCCAATATAGCTTATTGGGGTTTTACTATGATTTTATCTAATATGGTGGATTTGAATATATTATTTTGTAATGATTCCAAGAGGTTGATAATTCTTACATTGATAAACCATTATCATTTCCCTTATATAGATGAAATATTCAACTATATATTAGTAGAATGTGACTTCTCCAAGAATGATATAAGGTCATGCAATCATCTTATACGTGTTTGACAGTAAGAAATACCATTTATGTCATTACATCAAAGATATTTCTTCTGTGTGTGTTTTTTTATATAGTTTAATCACATGAATACCCCATCTATTTTCATGGATCTAATAAATTAGGTTATCCAAAAATATCATGATTATGTTTTGGAAGTCTATGGGTATGAAATCATGGAAAATTATCAAAATCGATATGAAAATGACAATAATATTTTGATCACAATGAATACACTAATATAGAACTAGATGTGAGATAAATTTACAAAATGATGCATTTGGATCGATAAGATTCACTTTTAGGCCATAACATATCTGAACCATAATTACCTATTTTCTCAAATATGGTGAGGTTTGTGGTCACCTAAGAGAATCTGTTTAATTTCAGTGATATATGTTCTATCTCAGATGGGAGATGTATTATAAATTCATTATACAATATTTCACATGCCCTGAAGCACCACATATAGGCTTGAAAATTAATGGAGTCAAATTCATATGGTCAAAATCATGTTAGAAATACGTTCAGAAGATAAAAGGAATTTTGAATTTCAAACCAATCCATAAATTACATGATATTAGAATTAGATATAAGGTGTATTTTGAGGAATCATTTATTGGATTGATATTTTTTCTTGTGAATTGAAATCAATTTTTTGTGTATTGGTCATGCTAATTGATATCTCATGAGTAGAATTACTCAATGAATTACCTTATGTTAGTATTTTTGGTCCATGCATTATGTTATTGGATTAATTACTTTTGGGAGAGTACTTTTTAGTGTATACATACAAAAAAATCCTAAAATACATTTTCACAATGAGTAATTTAGATCATAGGCACTGGTGATGGGTTAAATAAGTATAGTCCTTCATAATTAAGATTGTGTATACTATTAGTATAGGTAATTATGTGGAAAATTATTTAGTTATAATAATTTTAAAAAATAGATTCAGGAGGAAAATAGTGAATATAAGTTGATGAAATTATTTTATAAGATTCATATTATGTCTCATGGGATCTTTTGGAAGCCTATTCATTCATATTTGATAGTAAACAACACACTTCTATATTGTTTGATGAAGATGAAGCATTATGATCCTGAGGTATTGGTATTATGAGGAGTGTATAAGGTGAATACCCACATCCTAGTTTGTTCTTTTATAGTATTGAAATCTAACAGATTCATGGAGATATTTGGGAGCAAACATATATCTGAGGTGAATTGATTTGAGAATATCGTTCTTTTTCTTATGATGTACATCCCTATATTTAATGACGTACTGGGATCAACACTCCCAGTTCTCTTGGCCTATTATGAAAATTAATATAAATGTTTTTTACATGAATTCCCATCAAATAGTAGGTGTTGGTGGAATTCCATCATTGAGGGATAATTTTACAGATTTTACCTATTCTTCATTTTAAATGGGATGATTCAACTACGAATTTTTTGATAGGTTCATCTAGATCACCTTGATACTATGACATTTTATGGGTAACTTATCAGTAATATAATAATGGCCACTCACATATTTCTTATTCAAGAAAAAAATACATTGTATGATCTTGGGAGGCTATATAGTAGTGATATCATATGCCTTTGTCGAGTACCACATATCATCATATAGGATATAGAAGCACATATCACATCACAATTTAATATGGAGTTGTATAAGCATTTGGGTTCACTAGAATTTTCATGAAAAAAACTACCACAATTAGAATAATAGTCAGGTAAAGTATATAATTCAAATTTTGGATGAAATTCTTCGAGAATACATCCAATATTTTGGAGGATATTGGGACAAAAAATGTCACTTGTCAAAATTTAATATAATAATAAATTTTAGGAAATTATATTGATTTATCATTTTTATGAATTATTATATTTTTCATTTTATTAACCCCTATTCATTATAAGGGAGTCGAGATTGCACTACTAGTATATCAACATATTAATGAGACATTTGAATAGGTAAAACTTTTCTTGAAGAATTTGTCTCTTTATTAGTCTTGGTAGATGTCTTATGATGATCATTTCTACCAGCAATTAGAGGTTGAGGAGGGAGATCAGGTTTTATTAAATTTTTCTCATAGGTTATTCCATAGAATGATTCAAAGAATGGTTAATCTATTAAATCATTATTCCCATCCTTTAGAGATCTTGGATAGAGTCAAAATTGTATCTAATTATATAGTTCTTTTTTGGAGGTGCGAACCTAGAAATGATTCCCTTTTGGTTTATCATAGAGATCTCTATCATTTCAGTCCATCTCATTTTTTTATTCTGAAGATGATTATTTGGATTCTAATTATTCTTTTGAGGAACATAATATAATTATTATTTATTAGATAATGAAGGCTCTCAACAGAATATTAGTGCTTATGGTATGTGTTTTATTAGAAAATCATTTATATTATGAGAATTGGTAGTTAGAGGCCAATTTACATTCTTAGTGGACAAACAAATTCACATATATTGATTAACCGCCCTTATAAGTGAAACTAAAGGAAAAACATTATAAAAAATGGGATTTTGTATGATTCTGGATGTTATTATGAGGTTTGGATCCACAACCTATTTCTTTGAACAGTTTGTTTTTTATATAATGTTTACTAAGAGTTCAAGGGAGGGTTCAGGAGAATACATGGATTTTTAGAGCTTGAAACATAAGTTTTTTGAGGTAACAGATGCGGTATACAATTGGAACATGGTTATTAGTAACTATATGACTCAACATTATAGCACCAATTAGGTGGTGAAAGGTATTAGAAACACAAAAAGTCAGGCCACAAGATAGACAAATAATGATATTGGAAACATTAGAGGATCGACATGGGAAAAATATGTTTTGTCAATCGGTACCCCTAGACGATGCGAAGGGGAGACAACACATATAGTGCTTATTCATGGTTGGAAACAAATTTCATCAATAATGCAACAAAACATTGTGACCATTTAAATTAGGTGAAATTTAACTTTTTCAAATAGATATATTTATATTTTTCCTTATATTTTTTATCCACACACAAAATCATCCCATATCTGTTTGATATCCTCTTCTAATCCTTCAATATGCTTTGAACCTCCTCCCTCATACCATGTTGGAATCTCTCTCCATTTATCATGTTTTATAGCTACTTGTATTTCCATAATTCAACTTACTTATATTCCTCAATTAAATTTCCCTAGAAAATATTTATATAGTGTGAGATAATATGACTTATTTTAAGGGTGTTCACGTATTTCTAAAATTTCATCCATTTTATCCCAATTTACAAAACAATAACACATGATGAGTATACTACCCACCTATGGTAGGATGTCTTTACATTTTCCCATAATGTCTTGATGTTTATTGATTGTGTCGTAGAGGTGCGCAAAAGACCATCTGAGTGTTTCTTCCAAAATGAGTACATCATTATTTAAATGTTGTAAAAAATATGTGATATCCTATTTCCACATTAAAATGGATCAAGGTCATCACCCTCAAACTAAACCACCATGTGGGGCAGGGTTGTATGGATTACATTGTTTGTTACACCCCTTTGGTATAACAGATATATCCACTGATGATTAGAAATATTATATGGATTAATTTTGGTGGTTAATGATTCAATAACACTTGGCTCATTTTTATTATATGTGAAATGAAATAAATTGAAATTGTAAATGAGGTGTAAGATCTCTTATCTTATGAATATTGATGCAAATGATTAGTGAGGTTTTATGGATAGTAGCGACATCCATCATGTATTGTATGAAAATGAGTTTATTAATGAAATTAATTTTTTTAATTAAGATTTATATTTGTGAACATACAATAACATGGACCCTAGATAATTTATGTTAATTATTTATTATTAGATACTTTTTTATGACACAAAAAAAGTGGTATGTTATTGAATTCAGAGTATTAAATCATCGATTAAATTATAATATTTTACTTAGATTATTACATCAGATCCAATAGTCTTTGGTGAAAAAATAGTAGATCCATAAGAACCTCCCATAACATTAATGAGTTTAATTTAGATGATCTATGTGAGATAAAATGTGATACCTTATTCTATGACCCCCATTATTGGAAAATTTAGGTCTAAAATATACCATGTTATACTTGTATATGCATTGTGGAATTGATGTGTTTTTTTATAAATATACATCGGTCCTAGAACTCGTAGGTATAATACATGATACATCTAGTGTATGTCATAACTGATGCCATACAATTTAAAATTACTCCTCATAATTTATAGAACACTTTCCATAACAATTAAATCCATATTGGGTTGTTTCAAATTATCATTTATATGTTTTTTATATTTACACCAAATATTGCTACACCTTATATACACTAACAATATTTTTTATGGACACCGTTGGTGGGGGATATTTATAAAATATCACACCATATTTCAGAGCCTTTTTGTTACCCTGGTAGAATTCATGGTTGTAGGTAGTGACAAGGGGAAGATACCAACATTGGATACTTAAATTTTGTTTAATGATGGAGTACGAGAGTAGATAAACCAAATAATTCTCACAATGCTTTTAGAGATAGAATGGGTGTTTGTGTTCATTTTTTCTAATAGATTGTATATTCTTGTTCATTACATTCCAATGAATTTTGTCTGTTTATGTATATCTATTACCTAATTATCAATTTTATGTGAGTTCACATGTGGTTATACTACCGTTTATGCCAACATATTTATTATAGTTGTATGATTTACTTTTTCTACATCTTTATTATTACATTTTTTCCACCTCTAATTAATTAATTATGTCTCGGTGATACACCCTGACCATGTGGGTATAGTGTCCCCACTATACCATAATAGACTGTTACTTCAAGAAACCATCCTATTTCATGTATGTCAGAAATCATTATACCATGTAGCCAACATGATAGGTTTCGTGTTTTTGAACTGCGCCCAGGATGGAAAAACATTTAAATGTACACTCAAATTCAAAGATCTGAGGTGATGGTCTATATATTAAAATATATCTAACAGAACACCATAGAGTATGAAATTCTCATGAATGTACAATTTCCAAATATAATCAACCTTCATTGACACCTTGATATGTTATAAAGTTAGTTAATTCATTAGTAGATAAAAAATCACCCATAACACATATAAAGAACTATCATTATCAGATTACATAAACATTTTTTGAAATCATGATTTCACGTTCATACATTTTGAGACTCTTTAAAATTAAAATTTTTAGAGAATTACATCATAACTCTAACATAACTAATCCATATATTAAAAAGTTGAAACTGCCACTCATTTTCCATTTATTCTAAATTACAATAATTATCATATGAAACTAATTTTATTTTCAGGAAAAATATTCATAAGTTTCAACATGACTTCATCATTGTTCCAAGCCACCCTTAAAACCATGTGGAAAAAATTTGAACAGATGGGATGAAAAATCAACCAAAATAATGGAGATAATAGGAGAATAAAATGAAAATTTTAGACCATTTCAAATAACATAGATCATGTAGGTGAATTTTCCATTATCCTAATAAACATTGAACTCAAATAATAGTATATTAACACAGGAATCATTATTACTATACAAAATTTTACTAAATCACATTGTAGGAATGTTAAGTGGAAATATCATAATATTTATGGTTTCAGTGAAAATATTCGATCCCAAGAAAATCATTTTTTAAGCACATGAATTTTTACCCATAAATGGAATAACTATTCTATTAACCTATATATTGTTTTCTTACATTACATTATAAAAATAATTCCACAAAATATAATTATCAAACACTAAAAATTTACGAATTTACATTGTGAATTGTTCATCAATGAACCATTAAATGATCCCTTATAATTAGAATATAATACTATATTAATTCCTGTATAATTATCTAGTTAAAATAATTGTTATTATTTTAATTAGAGAGCTATATTGTGTTCATACATCAAAATAAAAAATTAACAAAGATAATAAAAAATTGATTTTTTCATTTTCATCATAAAATCTCATCAGATACTCCATCAGACACATATTAAATATAACATATTCAGTTTATGTAAAAAAATGTAAAAATTATTTTTTGATAAAACACCCTTTAGAAAAAATTTCTAAAAGAATATAAAATTTATTATTTAATTTAAAAACATGAGATATTGAAGATATATCCTATTAAATAATTACATTTGTTAAAGTATAAAATTATTTTCATGTTGCATATATTAAAAAATATTCACTTTTTAACGTTATTAAAAAGAAAAAAATAAATATATTTATTTTTTAAAAGTATATAAATTTAAAAATTAATAAATAAAGGTAATTATATATTAAAAAACATTTAAAATATATTTCTATATATTACTAACTTAATTTAAACCATATTAATAATATGAATTTGGAGAAATTTTATTTAGAAATTAAATTGTTAATATATTTAAAATAAGGTTTTCTTGAAAAGTATCTTTTATATCATGTTTGAATCATCTTGTACATTATTTAATTCTCTAATAATAATCATATGTTATTATTTACAATCTTAATAACCAGTTAAATCTTTATTATTCAATTTATATTACTTAAATACATTTTATACATAATTAGTTAATAAATTATGTTCATTCCAAACATATTAAAATAGTTCATTGCTCCATCATATAAAAAGCATAATAACAAGATAATAATAATTTTATATAATATTATTTCAATCCATGATAACATGTAATAAAAATGAATTACATTTTTTCATGGAGGTCGTAGTCTATATGTATTTTCAAACAACATTATCATCATCCAATAGTTTAAAATTTATGAATATCTATGAAATGATATCCTTAATAAATTATAATTATGTCAAGAATGTCAAATAATGTAATTAAATCCATTTTAAATTCTATCCCTGTGAGGTGGTGATCGTAAAACATAAGACATTTCTTCTGTATGGTGGTATGCCACATGTATGCACGATCAATGTTTTGAATTCCAATGTGATGAAATGAAGATGAGAAAGGGTTATACCAAAATCATAATAATATTTAACAAAATTGACGATAATGGTGTTATTATATCATTATGAATAATGAATTTTTAGAGAATATATAATAATAAATTATTATGAAACATTTTTATTAGGACTTATACGTTCTCCTGAGATTACCTCTTTGAATTGCCCATTAAAACTTAGTGTATTTTTCTTTTGGTGTGGCCAATATATCTAATAAATCAAGGGAAATGGTGTAGAGGGATTTAGTTAGATAATTTATATTATAGAACACTTGAAATGTGTGTGGATGGGAGGAGATGAGGATTCCTTATATAATTGAAGGGAGGAACATATTTGGAAATAAGTAATTTGTTAATTTAATATAAATTAGGTTTCAAGTTCATTAAAAAATTTCTGAAATTTTAATATTTATTGATTTTGAGTCTATATAATCTAAAAAAATTAAACCTATAAAATTTTATGGGATGTTTTCAACATATCTATCTGTTTTAAAACAACGTTAACCCTATAAACATTTTCAATGATATCAAATTTACTTACACTATAGGAGTCAGAATGTTACAATAAAGGGATAAGTGTTCCATAAATCAAAAATGGTTGAAATTATACACTATATAACAATCACCAGGATGATGTTAATACTTTTATGAAATTTAAATCATTATATAGAATTAAAATTTATTTAATATACCATGAAAACATTATTGGGACTGTCCTAATTTTTTTACATTACAGACATCAAGAAAATAATGGAATTCAAAATAAAAATATAAAAAATACCTAATATATTATTCATCACTATAAAATTATTGTATTATAACAATTGATCAAAAATTTATAACATTTAATGTTGTTAATAACCATTTACATGATTCATTCAATTAATTTAACATACAATATGTCAGAGTTTGTGTATGTAGATGAGGTAATTAATGAAACAATGAAAACAAAAAATAATTTATTTTGAAAAAAATAATTAATATTTCAAATAATCATTTAAAATGAAATCGAACATGTTTATATCAATATCATAAATTGTTACTGATATTAAAACTCTAGTGAGACATTTTTAATATATCATTTGCTTAAAAATATGATTCTTATAATAAACAGAAAGTCAAATAAAATTTTGAAATTTTTAATGATGAATTATTATTATGAAAAAACACTTGTCTACTAATTGAAATACACTTCTTATGGAGATTAATGAGGATTATCATATACTGCAACCCTACATTAAATTTTTTACCCTTATAGAGGACATGATTATTTATTTTGGTTATTATTCATATTGAAAAAGGTCATAATAATTATGCATTTTCCTCCTAAATAAAAATATGTAATATATTATTATATATTTAATTTGTTTTTATTTTAAATATAAATTTTAAATTAATTGACTAAAAATCAGTGAAAACTTGTTTTTCGAAAAAATGGGTTTAGAAACTAAAAAAAAATTCAAACAAAATATATAATACAGCTCTCTATATAATTATTTATATTATATATAACTAAATAATTATGATATTAATTTATTATACTATTTAAAAAAATTATTCCACTTTTAAATTTTTCAATTTAATTAAAATAAATTGATATTCTAGAAAAATCATTATTTTTCACTATTCAAAGAATAATAATTATCTATATAATAATATTTAAATCCACCCAAATTTAATATTTTCACTGTAAATAACTCAGTCATATTGAACTATATTAGGTGGTTACTTTATTAAAAATTTTCAAATATATTAAATTTGATCTCAATATATATGAAATTTTTGTAACATCCCATGTAAATAAAAAATATGAAATATTTCATATTTATTAATATTTGTGAATAAAAATTTAATATTACTTCAAAGGAAATTCTATGTTCGATGGAATACCCAATACACACAAACTAGTTTCTTTGAAATTTTATGTTACACACTAATAATATAACAATATTATTTTAAATGGTAGTTAACACCTAGCCATTGTATTGGCGAGAATGAACTGAACTAACTAAAAAATGATTATATATATTTTTTAAATATTTTAACAATTACCTAATAAATGATAGCGGCTTAAAATGCGAATGAATCCAATTTTAAGCATAAATATTCTAATATTCTTTAAAATGTTGATTAACCACCTTTTGATGGAGAACCCTTCTTAAAACAAATTTTTGGAAATTTTATATTTTATATTAGACAAAATAAAATCCATCTTTAGAATCTGGACCTCAAAATTTACTTTGTGTAAATTTTTGTTATTTTTCCGGTAAAGATCATTTTTTAATGAATATTGATAATGAGGTATATTAATTCAAAACATTTATTTAATATAATTTATTTATAAAAATATATTATAATTTTAATTGGTTTTAAATTGTAATTGGAATAAAATTTTATGATTTAATCCAATGGTTTTCATTAGAATTAATTTCCCTTTGAAAATGGACATAAACAAATTTCAATCTTTTGATAGATATTGTTTCTTAAAAACACACTAATTGTTTTGATAACAGGAATTAACTATATAATTAATTAATTAATGTTATATGTTTTTAATTTGGTAATATTTACATCATTATTGAGTTTGGAATATCAAATATAGTATAGGGTGAATTTTTGGTATTTTTCTGATAATGTTCATTTTTTAATGAATAGTGAAAATTACATCATTTTAATTCAAAATTGCATTTTCATCCAATTGATTTATATAGTTATATTGTCATTTTACTTTTATTTAAGTTGTATTTAATTTTTTTATCATTTAATACAATTTTGGTCATTGGATGTAATTTCATTTTTAATTTCTATGTAAAAACATATCAATCTTTTGATAGGTTTTACTTCTTAAAAACATGTCCTTCGTTTTGACAACATGAAATTTTTTTAAATTAATTACTGAAATTTAGGTTTTTTGAATTTGATAAATTGGATTCCATATTTGGAATGATAATGTCCTAATTATTTAAATAAGACTCTTGTTTTTTGGACATTATGAATAGTAACAAATGTAATTATCGTTAATTATCGTGATGAATTAGTAATCGGGTTGTTAAGGGTAATTAAAAAATATCATAATAATATAAAATGATCCCAAAATATGTCCAAATCCTCTTCTTTGGGTCATGTCAAACCATAGGTTGCATGTTACCAAACTTGAGGGCCAATGGAATCACATGGGTGTGATAGTGACATTTATGACTTTATTTTTAAAAAAGAAGAGAAATATAACAATGGTTTGTATATCATAAGTAAAATGATTTTAATATTGTTTAAATAAATTATCACATATACTATAAATATTAATTATAAATCTGAAAATATTTCATACTTCAAGGTATTTTTTATAATTTTTAGATATTAAATAAATATATTATTTTATGACACCATGATGATGTAGTGATTACCTCATTAATGAACGCTTTAAATAAAATGAAAAGATAAGGTAAAATCTAAGACTTAAAATTATTGAAAATATATTTAATTGGTGGATTTATATCCCTTACCACCTTATCCTAAAATTATATCATTGCGGGACCTTTAAATTCTGAAAATCATTTTATAATAAAGTAACATTTCATGACTTTCCAAAAGTGACCATGCTCCCTCATATAAAAGGCCCCCACCTCTACCCCCTTAACCACACCTCTCAAGCCCTTGGATAGTTCAACATCTGATAATATTATCTCTCCTCATCCCTATATTACTCCTAAAAGCCTCACTTTGGGGAGAATTTCTTTCCAAGCATGCCTTTGCATCAAACCAAACAGAGTTTCCGTATTTGGAGGTAATGTCTTCTCTCGATTTTCTTTCTTTTATTCTCCTTCTTCACTCACCACTATATTATTATTATTTGATACCATAATAACACAAGTATATTTAATATACTTGTATGTATTTATGCTATTTATTCTACCTAGACTTACACACACCTCCGTCTAATGATTAAAGTACATACTATTTCTGTGGATGGCGAATTACTGCCTCACGAAATGGTGATTGATCAATCTTCTCATACAACCTCTCATGATGTCCATTACGATGTCACTGTATTTATATATTATATATATGGTATTTATTATTAATATATTCTTCTGAATTTTATGTTTAAATCACATTGTTTTTCTTTTGATGTTGTGGAACTGCGATAATTTCATCTGAGGACTGCCCCCTCAAAGTGATATGACACGTTCATTCAATACGTGGAACGTTTAAAGGATATAATTTTTGAACATATGTAACATACATTACCTATATATTAAAATTTAATTATAATATACATATTTATGATTATGGTTTCATTACATTAATGTATGAAATATAAATGAAAGTAGCGTTCATGCGTACGTATGGCTTACCGTCTCCATGAACAGTGCATTTCATTTCTCATCTCCAAATGTTATGTACTATTATAAGGACATATTTATAATGGATATATATGATATATATTAGATATAAATTATGAATATCATTCTGGATTTAATGAACATTGGACCATATGAACATCATGTAATTATAAGAAGTCCATTGTTTACTCATGTACCGAACATCGACAAAACGTATGATATGAACTCACGTAATTAACTAATTATTATAACATGATAATATGTGATATTAATTGAATAATAAACATTATAGGATGAACTTAATAAATTATAAATTGACAAAAGTTTATTATTCAATAATATAATGAAACGAACCAGACAAGTCGAACTTAAGGTAAGGGGATTTCTTGTCTCACTTTTTATTCTGTGAGATTGCCATTGTTAGCCACATATTTATGGAAAGTTGTGTATTATGTACTTAAAATTGATATATATAATCATTATTCTATATATATTCATGGTGTTATGTGATTCACTTTTTGGTTATTATCTTTTGGTCATACAAATCGATTGATTACAATGAAGTATCAGGGTTTTATCTCTCTTTTTATTCCTGTGAGATTCATGAAATATTTGTCACTATCTCCATTGAGTGGTGTATGTACTGACCATGATTATAATCTTTGTTTAATATACACTCATTTATGTGTATTTTCATAATAATTTTATGGTCCTTCTTTTATGTGGTGTATGTTTCTAATGTTACCCAAATCGGTAAGGGATTATTTTACCCTAATCTTTTTAAAAGACATCTTTTTGTTATGTATTTTAAAATACATCTTCTTATGTAGGGATATGTTCTTATATATCCCTATTTCTGTAAATTTTATTTCCATGTGATGAGATACCATTTTTATATCTCATCAACTAATTTTCTAGATTTTAAAGTGATGCTGTTAGGCTGTCAAATTTCTTGTAAGGGAACTTCTTTACCGAATTTCAATTCTTTGGGTTAAACCCCTTCTTCTTGATTATTTCATGATTTGAATATATGTTAATGTCCTATATTTGTTTTAAACTTAATATCCATGTATATTGGGTGTATTTATATTTTTCACACATAACTATGTCATTGAATTATCCTTAATCAAAGGATACCGTCTTCATGAGGGACTTCGTCTCAATCTCCTTTTATTGAGGAATCCTTTGAGTAATACACGAAATTATTTTATATGGTGTATAAAACCATTTTTAATTTTCATTTAATTCAAATGGAATATTTTCTTTATGAAGAATTTTACTAAATGACAAAGATGAATGTTTCTTTTTTACGTAATTGGTGACAATGACCTTTTCCACCGCTGCGAGTATTATTTGATCTTTGGCTTCCTTAACAAGCCGTCATGTTTTGAAAAATAAAATAGATACCATATACTCTTTTTACATACTTTGGTATTGAAAATGATTTTTATAATGGATTATTTATTTCAATATCTTAAAATTTTATATTATTATTCCAATGTGGGAATGTTATCTTTCCATTATGCTTAAGTTGTGTGTTCTTATTATGTTATGGTTTTTTGCGATTGTTGCGTATATGGGTGGTTCAGTGGTAAACCAATGGCAGGTGAGCTAGATATATATCTATAATGCATTGGTTAACATGATGGAGGTAAATGTTAATGTTTCTCCCAAGAGATTTAGGGTATATACTGTTATGGGTATTCAAAATGTGACTCCCTATGTAGCTGTGATAGATACAATGTAAATATGTTATGTATGCCTTAAGTTACCTTTATGATTTATGATTTCTATGTGTATATGAAAAATATTATGATTTTAGTAGGTATGTTAAAAAGACTATGTTATGTATATATTGATGAACTAATGTTTTCTATCATTTTTTTATAAACCATACTAATCTTTTTATGCCCATCCCATGTTTTTGAAATGTTTTCCACAGGAAATAAAGATGAATAGGGTCAAGGATGGGATCATGGAAACACATTCTATCAAAAACATGGAACTAGAAATGTTTTTTTAAAGAGTTTTTATTTTATGAAAAAATGGAAACTGAGTAGAAGTGTCTACATTGTAATCTTTGGAGATGTAATAGTTATGTCCTAATTCTCTAAAACTCTATACCTGAAAAGACCCTCAATGTGAATTATTCATTTAATTAATTATTATATAATGTTTAAAGTTCAGGTCCTTATAATTGGTATAAGAGGTCGGTTTAGATAACTTTAGATGTTAGGGTATTCTATAAGAAAAAGTGACATTACCATAATGGTTAGGATTTTAGAAAGAGTCATAGTTATTTGTATAAAGTGAATGAGTTTAAGATAACATGAATAAATATATCTTAGTATTTACCATCCTCATAAGATATTATATGAGGATTTTGCATATATAATCACACAAACCATTTTGGTTTTAGTAAATTTCAAGATCAAGAAGCCACTAAAGTAATTTTGGATGTGATGAAAACTGTGACAATTTTCTGAAAGAGAAACTGAATGATATGGGAGATGCAATGAGAAATCTTGTGGTTATTCTCAACCAACTATCTGGAGTCATGATTGACCACCTAAACCTTAGTGATTTTTATAAGTAATAATATATGTGAGAAATAAATCCCTATAGTAGTTCAGGTAATAATCATAAAGTTTAGAATGTTCAAAAACTGATGTGTCAAACATGTGGAAATAAACACATAAGAAAATGTTTCAAAGGTACTAAAAGATGATATAGATGTGGAAATGAAGGTCATAAAGCAAGAACCTGCCCTGAAAAAAGGAAGCATCAAGTTGACTCTAGGAAAGGGAAAGGAGTTTTTTCTGAAGGATCAATTTACTATTTTAAGTGTGGTGTTCATGTTCATTATGAAAACACATGCCCTACAAAGATGTTTCGGGAATTTTATCACCAGGATTGTACAAATATTCATTTACCAATACCTAATTCCATTCTGATTAAGGATGAAGAACCTGACAATGACCAATGAAATGTATGTATTATTTCTTAACATATGTATTCCTATTATTGATTCTTATGATATTATTCATGATTTTTTTTGTAGGAAAGAAGTATTTCAGAATAATATGGAAAGGAATGGTTAATGGATCATGAATAATGTTGAATGAGTAAGAAGTCAACATATAAGGTATTCAAGAGTTATGGTAGATTTTAGGATGGTGAAATGCATAAAAGTATTAAGGCTCTATTGATGATGGGATTATATTAGAAGACTTTTTATAGTATCTGTAACCCTGATGTTTGATATATAAAAATTTTATTCAAGGAATAATTATATTTTCTTTTGTGGATATAGTTATAAAGAACCATTTTGGTTTATATGATCCATGAATTTGAGGTAACTACAGGTTAATACATTTGGGGATGCAAAACGAATGTTATTAGATAACCTTTGTGGTTAAAAGATGTTATGGTTATTTTTGATGAATTTATCTCCTTTTGGGAATGTTATACAAGTATGCAGTTTATTAAAATGGAAAACACGCAACCCGTGTGACAACCCATCATGTTGGACGAAGCTACGAGAATCAAACCCACATCCAAAGTGTGACATGTATTTATCACCTACCACTGGACTACGTGAAGTCCATGGTTAGTATGACTAATTATTTGTAGTTAAATTTTATTATGAATGAGGAATAAGTTGATTTTAGGAAATGACTAACCTATCATAGAAGATATGTGATTAGGTTAAATACTTATTAGTATGAGACATTAAGAGTAACTGATGTTATTTGGAGATAAATGTTAAGATTTACCTAGGAAGACTATGTGATTAAATCCTTCAGAGATTTGGGAATCAATTTTTTTTGGAATTCATTCAATAATATTATGGATAGTTGATTATTTAATGGTCTTTCCTGAACCATGGGTTCATTTTGTTGAATTTTGCAGATAAAGAGTATTATTTCTTTTTACAAATGATTATCCTATTGAGGATTATCTGATATTGTACTAATAATTTTGGTTTTGGTTAAGGTCTAAAGGCATGGTAAATATATAGTTCAAATTTTTTAGATTTGGTGATTTTCAAGAAGATTATTATAGAGCTCTTAATGTAAACAAGCCATCCTAAATACTCGTCTTTTGGAGAAAATATGAGTTTCTGTAAGAAATCTAGTAAGTAATGAAAGTCTACATGACAAGTAAGTATGTTTCCTTATGATTTAGTTAAGCTCATAATAAAATTTATCAATGAAATATAACATAAAACAATAACGTTGTCTTTTAACTTTTCATGTTGGGGAATAAAATACCCTTTAACCCATTACATGTTTTTTATTATCTGATGGTTAACCTTCTCATATACATATTTTCTATCACTCTCCATCATAAAATGATGGTTTTTATTATCCTCTATATCCATGTTTTCATGGAATCCTAATATTTGTTGTCTCGAGTGACCTTTGTACTTCTCTTTCTTCCTTTTAAATTGATAGTTCTTTTTCCTGCTTTTCTAATGTGGGGAATTCAATGAAGTTATCGAGCCCCATTTTAAAATTGCGAGGACGCAATTCCCAAAAGGGGGAAGGATGTAAAATCCCAGGTAAATAATGAATATGACATTTTCATATTTATTAATATTTGTGAATAAAATGTTAATATTACTATAATGGGAATGCTATGTTCGATGGCATACCCAATACGCAACAACGAGTTTCTTTGAAATCTTTTGTTGCATACTAATAATATAATAATATTATTTAAAATGGTAGTTAACGCCAAACCATTGTAATGGTGGGAATGAATAGAACTAAATAAAAATGATTATACATGTTTGTTAAATATTTTATAAATTACCAAATAACTGATACATGCTTAAAATGTGAATGAATCCAATTTTAAGCATAAATATTCTAATATTCTTTAAAAGATATATTAAACGCCATTTGATGGAGAACCCATTTTTTAACTACTTTTTGACAATTTTATATGTTATCTTTGAAAAAATAAAACCCTTCTTTTGAATCGGGACATCAAAATTTACTTTTTGTAAATCTTTGTTATTTTTCGAATAATGTTCATTTTTTAATGAATAGTGAAAATGCAGTAATTTAATTTAAAACATCCTTTTAATCTAATTTATTTATATGGTTATAATAACTTTTTTTGGGTTTAAAGTGTAATTAGAATATATTTTTACCATTTAATCCAATGGTATTAATTATAATTAATTCGCTTTAAAAAAATACATAAACAAGTGTCAATCTTTTGATTAATATTGTTTCTTAAAAATAGTCTATTTGTTTTGACATTTGGAATTAACTATATAATTTATTAATGAAAAATATATGTTTTGAATTTGATAAAATTTAAATCATTTTTTAATTTATAATATAAAATACTTCTTTGGGTGAAATTTTGGTATTTTTTTTATAATGTTTATTTTTTCATGAATAGTGGAAAATAAAACATTTTAATTCAAAACTACTTTTTTAACCAATTTATATATATAGTTATATTTTTCTTTTAATTTCTTTTAAGGTGTAATTTAATTATTTTTTTATAATTTAATACAATTTTGTTCATTGGATGTAATTTCAATTTTAAATTGGATGTAAAAACAAATCAATCTTTTGATAGATTTTACTTCTTGATAACTTGTCATTGGTTTTGACAACGGGAATTATTTTAAATTAATTACTGGAAATTATGTGATTGGAATTTTATAAAATGAATTCCATATTTAGAATCATAAGTTCCAAATTATGTAGTTAATACTCTTTTTTTTGGACATTATGAATAGTAATGACGTTAATTATCATTAATTATCGCGATTAATTAGTAATCTGGTAGTAAAGGTTAATAAAATAACAAAATAATAAAATTAAATGACCCAATATGTGTCCAAATACGATTTTTTGAGTCATGGAATACCATGGAAATATTTTTACCAAACATTAGAGCCCATGGAGTCACATGGGTTTGATAGTGACATTTATGACTTTATTTTTAAAAAAGAAGCGAAATATAACAAAGGTTTGTATATCCTACGTAAAATAATTTTATTTTTTAAAAAAAATGATCTATTATAATATAAAGATTCATTGGATATATAAAAATATTTCCTACATAATTTTATTTTTCTTTCAATTTTTGGACATTAAATAAATATATTTAATTATGACACAATGATGATGTAGTGATTACCTCATTAATGAACGGTTTAAATAAAATGAAAAGATAAGATAAAATATAAGACATACACTTGTCTAAAAATTATTTTATGGGTTTACTTCGAACCATTATCACCTTATCATCAGAATATATCATTTTGGGACCTTTAAAATCTGAAAATCATTTTTTAATAAAGTAACATTTCAAGACTTTCCAAAAGTGACCCACCTCCCTCTTATAAAAGTCCCCAACCTCTCAAGCACTAGGATCATACAAACTCGGCTCATATTATCTCCCCAAATCCCTATCTTACTCTTAGAAGTCTCACTTTGGTCAGAATTCTTTCCAAGGAAGCCTTTGGATCAAACCAAAAAGAGTTACCCGATTTAGCGGTAATGTCTTCTCTCGAGTTTCATTCTTTTAATTTCCTTCCTCACTCACCACTATCTTCATATTATTGGATTCCATAATAAAACCAGTATCATAAATAAACAAGGATGTTTTAATGATATTGATTCCACCTACACTTACACACCCCTCCATCTAATGGTTAATGAACATATTGTTTCCATGGATATCAAATTACTACCTCTTGGAACGATGATTGTTCAATCTTCTCCTACCACCTCTCATGGTGGACATTAAAATTTCACTATATTTATATATGATATATATGAAATTTAATTTTTCTATATGCTTCTTAGTTTTATGTTTAAATCATATCGTTATGCTTTTCATATTGTGGAACTGCGATAATTTCATCTGAGGAAGTGTGGACTACAGCCCCCTTAAAGTGATATGACTCGTTCATGCCATACGTGGAACGTATAAAGGATATAATTTACGATCTTATGTAACATATATAACATATATATTATAAATTAATTATAATATAACTATGTATCACTATGTTTTCCTTCCATTAATGTATCAAATAGAAATGAAATTATCTTCCATGCGTACGTACGTCTTACCGTCTCTATGAACGGTGAATTTCATTTCTTATCTCAAAATTTTATGTACTATTATATTTAAAAATATATAATGGATATATATTTAATAAATTACATATAAATGATGAATATCATTCTGGATTTAATGAAAATTGGACCACATTAACATCATGTAATTATTAGAAGTTTATTACTGACTCATGTACCGAACATCGAAAAAACATATGATATGAACTCACATAATTAACTAATTATTATAACATGTTAATTTGTGATATTAATTTAATAATAAACATTAAAGGAATTACTTAATCCATTATAAATTGGCCATAGTTTATTACTCAAGAATATAAATAAATTAAAAAGACAAAGCGGACTTGAGGTGAGGGGATTTCTTTTCTCACTTTTAATTCTGTGAGATTTCCACTGTTCGCCACTTATTTATGGAATGTGGTGTATTGTGTACTGACAATTAATATATATAATCATGATTATATTTATATTCATGGTATTATCTGATTCATTTGGTGTTTTTTATCTTTTGGTCACATGACTCGATTGATTACAATGAGGTATGGGGTTTTTATCTCATTTTTATTCCAGTGAGATTGATGTTATATTTGTCACTATCTCTGTTTAGTGGTGTATTTACTGACCGTGATTCTAATTTTTATGTAATATACTCTCATTTGTGGGTATTTACATCAGAATTTTATGGTATTTCTTTCATGGGGTGTACGTTTCAAAATTTACCCAAACCGGTAAGGGATTCTTTCATCGTCCTCTTTTTAAAAGATATCCTTTTGTTATGTCTTTTAATTTACACATTATTATGTTGGGATATGTTCTTCAATATCCTTATTTCTGTAAATTTTATTTCCAAGTGATGAGATACCCTCATTATCTCTCATCAACTCATTTTATGAATTTTTAAAGTGACATCTTTAGGCTGTCATATTTCTATAAGGGAACATCTTTACCCTATTTCAATTCTTTTGGATAAACCTATACTTCTTGATTATGTCATGCTACTAATATGTGTGAATGACCTATGTCTGTTTTACAATTAATATCCAATTATATTGGGTGTATTTAAATTTTTCACACATAAAAATTTCATTGATTTATCCTTAATCAAAGGATAGCGTCTTTATAATCGACTTCTTCTCAATCTCTTTTTATTGGGGAATCCTTTGATTTATACATTACATTATTTTATACAGTTTATAAAACCATTTTGACATTTCATTTCATTCAAAGGTAATTTTTTATCTATAATGATTTTTACTGAATGAGAAAGAGGAATGTTTTTTTACGTAAGTGGTGAAACCAACCTTTTCTTCCGTCGCGAGTATTATTTAATCTTTGGCTCCCTTAACAAACCATAATGTTTTTAAAAGGAAAATAAATACCATATAAACTTTTTACATACTTTGGTATTGAAATTTATTTTATAATGAATTCATTATTTCAATATCTTAAAATTTTATATTGTTATTGCAATGTGGGAATGTTATCTTTCTTTTATGCTAAAGTTATGTGTCATGATTATGTTATGGTTTTTGGCCATTATTATGTATATGGGTGGTTCCATGATAAACCATTGGCGGGTGAGCCCAAGATAGCTCTCCAATGCATTGGGTAACATGACAGAGGTAAACGTTAATGTTTATCCTAATAGGTTTATTAAATATACTGTGATGGGTATTCCAAATGTGACTCTCTGTGTAGTTGTGATAACTAAAATGTATGTATGTTATGTATGCTTTAAGTTACCTTTACAATTTATTATTTCTATGTGTACTTCACTAATATTATGATTTATTGAGGTATGTTAAAATTATTATGTTATGTATATATTGATGAACTAATGTTTTCTTTCCATGGTTTATAACCCTTACTGAGCTTTTTATGATCATACCTTGTTTTTGAAATGTATTACATATGACTTAATGATGAATAAGTTCAAGGATGGGATCATGGAAAGACATTATATCTAAAACATGGAACTAGTCATGTTTCATTTTAATGGATTTTATTTTATGAAAAAAATGGAAACTGTGTAGAAGTGTATACCTTGTAATCTTTTGATATGTTATAGTTATGTCCTAATTCCCTAAAACTTTAAACTTGAAAAGACCCTCAATGTGAATTATTAATTTAATTCAAGATTATGTAATGTTTTGAGGTCGGGTTCATAAAGGTTTAGTCATATTAGAGAACTGTATGTATACTTAAATTTTACATTACATTTGAAAATAATAAAAAAATATTATTTTATTTTAGAAACCCATTATTCGTTATACATCACTTAATATTAAAAAAAATCATATAATTGTTGTTGAAAGATATATAACAATTGAGATAGCCAATATTTTCATTAATGGAATATATATAGAAAAATCATTGTAATGCACGAATAACATGGAAAGAATAAATGAAAATCATATAATTCTACATGAATAGTATCATGAGTGAAAAACATACCCATTGATAAGAAACTATTTAATTAATTATATGGAAATCAATAATAGATTTCATAATGATGAAATTGATGATATCAGACATCTAAAACATTCTTAAAACTGTTAATGCCATGATATCATAAATATATCATCAATCCCTCATGCGATGTCATCCTATATAGATGGGTATGGCCCCATCAAAAATAAATTATATTTTGTACTGTGTGACATAACGATGCATCATGGGTCAATGTAATTTTGGTATCCACCAATGAAAAAATAACTCTAATGAATTCCTCTTATTAAATTATTGAAACCTAGACAATGTAAATATTTATTTAGAATAACTATCCTATGAAATATTAATACATTACCTAATGAAAAAACAGAATCGTAAACTAGCTAGAGTAATATAGGGAATGGTATCAAATTAGTAAATCCCTATTAAAAATGATCATAAACCACATGGATAAATAAGGTTAATGATATCATTATGGTATATCCTTGGAATAACATTCAAAAAAATATTTGGACATTGATGAAAAACAATATAAATTCTAATAGAATATTTCTTGATGAAAAATACAATTTTTACACTGAAATCCTCCATATATAACAATTATTATGGAAGCCCTAATATTTAAATATAAACATCTAAAATTTTCTGGGATATTTCAATTCACTGAGAGGTTATAACGATGGAAAATTAAGTTCATATATAATGTGTAAAAAATATCCAATTCGAACATTTCTAAAAAAATAATATACCAGACTCATTAAAAGAGAATAAGATTAAATTTTATCATTTTTGTAATATATTAATATTCATTATAAAATTAATTTTATTAGTCATTTAATAAAAATATTATTTATAAAAACATTTTTAAAAAACATAGACCTGAGAGAAAAATTACTTTATTATTGATGATAGATTTGAGGTCCTTTAAAAAACATTTTCTAAATAATTTTATGAAAAAAAGTGTGTAAAATGGTACTATTACCTGAATTTTTCAATAATATCTATAGTACAAGAATATATAATTGGTTTTAGATAGAAATATAATCAAATAACATAAGGGAGTTTTATGAATAGAAAAATAGAATATTTATGGGATTTTCAAATATGCTCTTACCCCATGATTGCATTCCCTAGAATGTATAGTAAACTATTATATAATGAATATATATTTATTATAAATATATTTATAAACCATAATCACATATATTTCGTACCATATATGACATATAATAAGTTATCACATTTTTATAAACAGTTGTTTGATAAAATAACTATTTTGGGTAATAATTCCTTAATTATTCATGTACGCTTTGATTGGATATTTTTATTCATTATACTTTTATAAATGTTCCATAATCTCTATGAATTTAATATTGAAATAAATATCATATATAGTTAATATATATTTATTTATAGTCTTATATAAATGGGTTTTTTTGAAAAATGAATTACACTGTTCATGGTGATGGTATTTGGTATGTACAAATGAACATTGATTTCACTTTTCGATAGATGGGATAAAATAAATATAAAAAATAATATATTTTTATAGAATCATTACAATAAATTATAAATAAAATATAATCATTAAATAAATCTTTATTAAAATACATATAATATAGAAATATAAGATAAACGACATTTCTTTGTGAATTTTGTATTCCATACGTACAAACGAACAATGTTATCATTTTCCAAAAAAATTCGAAGGAAATAAAAAATATATGATATTATAATTATTTAGTATTAAATATTTCATAAATTTAATATATAATCATCATTTGAATATTTATAACCATTGAATTGAAATGTTCATCGAAAATGAATTACACCGCTACATGGACACAGTAAGTTGTATATATGTAAGAGGGATATTTTCAACTAGTATATGATGGAATAGAGATAAAAATTATTTATCCCTTATTATAATAAAATATAAAAATATTAAAAATATAGGATTTAGTATTTTAGAATTGGTAAAATTCATTAAGATGATGTATCAAATTTAATTAACATGAATAGCTCGATAAAGATTATTACCCATTAAATGGTAGACATACTTTTGATATATTCTTAAGGGAAATTGATTGGATATGTCAGAATAAATAGAACCTATTAAATAAGCTTGATTATGTTAGGAAATATAATGGTTTATTGTTATCCAGATAGCAGGATCAATGTCGTGTAATGATGAGAAAAGAGGGGAGGCATTTCATTAGTGGGGTAGAGGACACACATAAAATTCCATACAGTAATAAAATATAGAAAATTAAATATCAAAAAAATGATTAAAATTGGATAGGTTTTTAACCTCCTTAACATTATGAGGTTTTAATCACATCATACAATTGAACTCTGATAAGTTAATGTTGTTTTTAAAACTTATCTTTTTCTAACCCTAAAGTTCACCCATTTTTTCTTTATCCACATTAATGAAATTTTGACACTTAAAAAGATTATAATTTTTCAAATATTGTAACTATCAGTTGATAAATTTAAAAGGTATGGAATTTTAAACTATATTATTTCCTCCTATCATCTATAATTATTTTATGTTTTTAATTAATTTAATAATATTGTTATTTTACAAAATATCATTAATGTAAATGATTACACTTTTCATTTAATATGAATTAAAATACATAAAGACAATGTTACTATTAGAATATAATCTATTAACATAATATTATTTTCTAATATTCATCTGTAAAAATTATGGAACACAATAAATCATTGAAATCATGTAGTGGTATATTTTTTTAAATCATTTATTTTTTTTCCATTAATTGAATAAATATAGTGTCTGTGTTGTGTATGTATTTAAGGTAAATATGGAAATGATAAAAATTAAAAACTAATTTTGAATAGGGAAATAATTCCATTAGCCTAAAAATATAATTTTAAATTTGTTCATAACTTTATCTTATCATATATAAACCCGTAATATATATTACAAACAAGGAGAGTAACATTTGAAATAATTATTTAATTTAGAAATTAAATAGGTCATTTTCATAGAGATGTGTCCAATAAAAAATTCAATTTATATAGAAATTTGATAAAATTATAAATTTCAACATTAATTAGTTATTAATATAGAAAATTATGGGTTTTTAGTTAGTATAAACCATGATTAACATGAATTTTCTTTCAAATTGGTTATTATTTTTACCACAATTATTATTCATAATTCCTAAACACTAAAGGGATCTATTTTCCAAATTTATAAATATTTATTTGAAATACTCAATCCATTTAAAATTAATTCAATATTTACATGTGGTGTAAATTAATTTGAAAATAATTATGAAAAAAGAAATGAAAACCGATTTTAGAAAATAATATATTTTATGCATAAAAAAGGATTTATTCTGATCCCATGTATAGTAAAGATATTGGAAGAATGTTAATGACTATTTATTGAATATATAATATTTAAATTTCAATAAAATTAGTAATTATTATTGATTAATTTAATTATTAAGGAAATAACATGTTGAGATCATAAAAACTATTTATAGTAAAACAACTCTTTTATTGGTAATTGAAATTTATTTTCAATTCTAATTAATTTATTACAACTAAATTTATTTTATATTTTAAAAAATAAAACTAATTTATAATTGAGTTATACTTATTCGTACCAAATCAACCAATGATTAAGAGATAATTATTAAATAATAGAATATTTTAGTTTGGTAATACACAATGTTGTGTGTAGAACGGACTATTGATCAACAATAATAATTGAAAAGGATATATATAATTTAAAATATCAGTGTGATAAATTCTTTCCCATGAAAATGTTTTTTATTTAAAATAATGTTAATATAATAAAATATAATGATGATAGATCTACGTCATTACATCATCAGGTTTGCATGTAGCTTCCTTAAATGTATGGATCCGTTAATCAAATTCATCTAGGTTAGTGGCCTTTTTCCAAGAACTTTCCCACTATGATCTTGAATCTCTACCATTTTTTCCTTTTATGTAAGATCATTCTCTATTGTTATAGATACAATGATAAGTACACATTGTAACATCACAACCCAAACCATTAGGTTTGAGTCAGAAATCCACATAACCTCATGTGTCCCACCCCATATGTAAGAGGTTTTTGACTTGTAGTAAGAGCATCGAGTGAAAAAATGGAGAAACATTACCATCCATATCATTTGATACGATCAATAATAAATAATAACAATGTAAAAAAGTAAACATAGTATATGAGGAATAAGAATGATGGCATACTTGATAAAAAATACAACAAGGATCTAACTATAAGATAATGCATGAAATGAACACAATATGAAACATCCTACTTGGATGTCATCTTGTAGCGGCCACATCCTCCTACTTCTCATACACAATCATCCACCATAGGTCCCTTTACCATCACCAGATCCCTATGTATTCTATTTACATGGGGATTGTAATTCTTGAGAAGGTTCTGATTAATAAACTCAGTAGGATACCATCAATGACCCCAAAAATTAGTGAATTAAAAATATAAAAGTTTATTACATAATAATAATCAATGTATAACAAGCATACAAACACACATTCCACAAACGAGTGGTCATGCGCTAACCAAGGTTCCAAAAATCCCCAGTCATAACATCATCAACTCCATGCCGGAAAAAATTGGAAAAAAATAGAATCATCTCAAAATAAAATTCATCTTAATGATTCTCGATAGATGTACAATATGTAGGCCTCAAGGTCAGAACACATAATGACATCATTACCCCTTACAATATTCATGTTGGATTACATAGACCATCATCCCCAATTGTTTCCATGTGTGTCTAATCACTCATGATCTTCACACCCCATAGTCATCACACATGGGTTTGATAACTCTTGTTTGTCATGTCGGCAGGTCATGACACACTAGGCCATCATTCTCAGTCTTCCATCTCTGTCTCATCATCAAGTCACATGGAGGGTCAGAACAATCCCACCCCACTCAAGGGATACTGATCCCTGATGGGTGCACCTGTCACTTTGGTACCATGCATTACAGAACAACATAGAATATAATAAAATATAAAAAGGAAAATATGGAATCATATAGAACTAATCACGGGTGTGGTAAAAGTTATACATTTACATATGTGAGAGAAAACATTGTTTACTTAATGTAAACTTGAAAAATCATAATATGTCAATCTAGAAAGTCAAATATGTACAATTATCACAATAGGTGTGATGGTCTGCACACACATCCACAAGCAATCACAAGTCTATCAGGAATATTAATTAAGAAACACAGAAATCATAACATGAAAAATACCTATATAAATAGATCCCAATTGGTAAAAAGATTTCTACTACTACATAACCAGACAATAAATTTGGAAAACAAATATTATAAAACATGAACTAAAGTTAAGGTTCTCCTACCTTATGTGCAACAATGACTAATGATGAGAGCTAGCATCCATGTTTAACTACACCAATGAAACCTTATTTGATTCATAATTAATAATATTTTTAAAAAATATGATAATTATTTTGAACACAACAACAATAATGGTACATCAATCCGATAAATATTGTATGAGATATCGATGATTAATTTTTGGGAAATTAATAACAACAAAATAAATTTACTAAAATGAGGGAGGGTGGGAGAGAGAGGGGACAATTGTGGTTTGTGGGGTCCCCCAATTCCTCTTATACACATAAATTTAGCACCTATACCATGGTTTCCACATACATTTTATTTTATTAACATCAATTAATTCAATTTTTTATATTTTATTTCTAATTAATACAATTTATAAAATGAAAAAACAACTCATGCATAGGGGAATAATTATTTTTCGTTTCATCATGTATACTATCCTCATTAGACTCTATTAATTCATATATTTATATAAATATTTAGTCCTCTTCATTCTTTGCATTCCTTATTAAATATATATACATATATAACCAAAAAATATACATACTCATTATATGTAAATAACACATTTATATATACACACATCATATATATACACCTTCACATATACACACACACACATATATATTTACCAAATACATTATTTCCCATAATTGATGATAAAATCTACAATTTTTATTATTATTATTAGTTATCTCACATAAAATCCACCATTATCATTTAAAAACAACAACAATTAAATCATTAATAAATTAATATTTACCATCCATTTTGTATTTAATTCGGACAATTAATACTTAAATTAATTACATTGGTGACCACTAAAATATTTACACAATTAATCATAAAAATATTAATTGGGTGTATATTATTTTATTTTTTCATTCCAAAATTATTATTAAAAATAAAAAATAATTATTATAATTCATATCTATACAGAACTATTATGTATAACCCAAACAATTTATATGTGTCTGCAATTTGACCAAACGCCATATGCTCACAAATACTGGACCCCTCCTAGGGTAAACCCCACGTCCTGGACCTAATGATTGTCACATATTGTTTTAATGATGTACCATCTAAGTGATATTAGGTATTTATTTTTAAAATATAGAGCAATAAATTATTTAAATATAAAAAGGGTGTTACCCTAAAAAATGTTGCAAAACACCCAACACACAAAAAATTTATAACCCCAAAATGGGTAAAACAAACATTAAACACCAATTAGTTGTCACATATTTCACATGTGACATACGTATTAGAATATATAAATACTTATTTGATAAAATATAGCATAGTTGTAAATAAAATATATTTTTCATTTTGATTTTATAGGTGATGGGATAGTTAAGGCCTTTGAATCTTATGCATAGTTTGAACCTATCTTCAAATATATTATATTGAATATTTCATTTCGTTAAAAAATATTTTGATGAATAAATAATGAAATTAAAATAAAAAGGGTTAAAAATTAATTTTTACAATCAAAATATGTATTATTTATTAAAAATAGTTTAAATTATTATTTTAAAAATAAGGATGTCACAATTCTCTCCACCACATTTCTTCTGATTTCTCGGAAGCATTTAAGATCAGGAAACCACTAGTTCCAACAATAAGAGTTTCCATATTAAGACAAAATCATTATTTTATACAAAAAATTTGAATTAAAACATATTTAATTGCATTTGAGCTCATTGATGGGAACACAAAAAGCACATACTACATATTCAAAAGTTTATCTTCAAATTAATATCTACTTCATATTAACCACAACAACATATATACAATCAATCATCAAATAATAAATTCTCAAGTAATCTAATATGAGAAGTAATGATCGAATGAAATATCATAATTTCAAAATATATTTAATTATTTGATCTATATATATTATATGCAACATCGATATATGACATGTGAAACTACATGCATGACATGTGTCATGAAAGCATGCCAACATCCATAAATCACATATCAGCATCAATTACATCAACCAAGATGAATTTAATCAGTTGTAAAAATATAAAATAAATACCCCATTTAATGGTAACACAGAGGTCCACTCTTTAGTGATGATCAGACACTGACATAGTTCACCTACCCATGTACCAACCATCCTAAATCTTTTCTATCATGTACGAAATCAAGGAAAAGAGAAAAACATTAGTTAATACTAATGATATGATACCATTTTTTTACATCTTGACCAGATCACAAATTACGAGCCATAATTCCACATGACCTCATGCTCGTCTCCCTATAAGAATGTGGTTTTTGACATTCTACAAGGGTCGTGAGTGGAACCCTGGGGACACTATAGAATTACATTCATTTCATATAATCAATAACAAATAACAACAATATAATAAAATAATCATAGTATATGGGGAATCTTGATGAAGACAAATAAGAGAAAAAAAGAGAAACCCAACAATGATCAAACAACTAGATAAAGCTAGAAATGAAATCAAGATTATAAGTACCACCCGAATGTCGTCATGTAATGTCTATTTCTTATAGTTTGACCTACTAAACTATAAACCCCATATCACTTTCCTTTTTCCGAATCACTAAGAATGGTATATATAGGACCATCAAAATCCCACAGTAGAGTGTGATTACTACACTGAGTAGGACACTAACAATATCCCCTAATAACAATGCATAAAAAATATACATGTTTATGATATAATACTACTCAATGCATTACAATCATGCAAACCCACACTCCAAATTTGAGAGGCCATGCACTAACCAAGGGGCCACAAACCCCCGACCATACATACTTTAACTCCATACTAGAAAACATTAGATTCCTAATAGAAAAATATCAACATCACAATAATCCATGGGCATATGGGTGGAAATTCATTCCCTAGGCATCCAGGTTAGACCACATTAGGCCACATTGACCCCTACATTCATCTGGAAATATCAAAAAGGAAATCTTTCCCCACTTTTTCTATATAGGTCTGATAAATCATGATCATCATGACACATAGTCATCACATATGGTATTGATCAATAATAATCATAATTCCTCGATGTCACACACACTTAGCCAAAATTCCTCATAATCCATCTCATTCACTTCATCATATCACACATAGCATCTGAACATTCCCCTAGGGATAATGAGCAATGTGGTTCCACCTGTTAGTTTTGTATCACACAGAACACAAAAACATTACATACGCAATTATATATCATTTCAATAAAAATAATTATACATATAAGATCATGATTGTAAGGAATGATATACATACACACAAATGAGAATAATAATATGCCTTAATGAATTTCTACATGAATAATCATAATATGTCAATCAAGAAAATCAAATATCTACAATTATGACAATAGGTATCATGAGATACAAACACACACATGTGGTCACATAGCACGAAGGAATATTAATCAAGCCACACATAAATCATAACATGAAAATATTTGTATAAAGATAGCCCAAGGTAAAGAACTTACTACTGACACACACACACTAAAATCATGAAAATAACCCATATAAAACATCAGTATAGTTAAATAATTCATAAAAGGAGTGTAAAAAATAATGATGAAGAGATTTGGATCCTAAGTTTAACTACACCATTGAAACCTAATTTCCTTATTTATAAAATATAATTAAAAATAATCTCTTCAAGACAAAACAAGCCACGAATATTGCATGATAATACAATAAATATTATATGATATAATAATAATTGAAATTTTAGAATAAATAAAAATAAAATAATATGAATAAAATGATAGAAGGTAGAAGAGAGAGGGGGTGAGGGAGGCATTAAAGGGTCATCCCGTTCCTCTTTTACACGTAAATTTAGTTCCCATCCTACCACAATTTACACATATCTAATTATTTTTAAAATAATTAATAAACTATTCTTATTTAATTTAATTATTATCAATACCATTTATAAAATTGGAAAAATAAAACTCATTTAAAGGGCATAAATTCCTTTTCTATTCATCCTGTACACCACACTCATGCAAATATATTAATTAAAATATTTATTCTTCTTAAATACTTGGATTAATCATTATATATATATTTAATCCATAATTAAACACAGACATAAAAAAAATATATATTATTTATTTATAAAAAAATTATATTTATACACTAGTACTTGTATATACATGCATATATATTTATCACATCAATTATTTTCAAAAATTAACAATAATTATAACAGAAAAATTTATTTATTATTATAATAAGTAATTATCTATTATTAAATACATCATTTACATTTAGAAACTTTTGGATGGACCAAATTTAAGATCGTTTTGAGTACACTTAGAGAGAATCAGTTATATGCTAAGCTCTCAAGATGAATATTTTGGATGGACCAAATTTAATTATTTAGTCATGTCATCTTAGAGACAATAGTGTAGGTAGAACTAGAGAATGTGACTATAGTTGTTTCTGAGGAGTAGATGAAGATCATCTTTGAGGTATGGAGATTTCTAAGGTTGACTAGATACTACAGAAGTTTTACACAGAACTTTTCACTCTTAGTAGTTCCACTGATGGGCTTGACTATGATGGGTGCGATGTACTTGTGGAAAAATTGATGTGAGTCATACTTTTAGGAGCTAAAAGGGAGGTTGAATTCAGAATTGATATTTGTTTTGATAGATCCAGGAAATAAGTATACAATTTACAAAGATACATTAGGTATTGGGGTGGGAGGAGTGCTCATGCAAGGGGATGGAGTTGTTGCGTACGGGTCTCGACAATTGAAGCCACATGGGAGGAATTACCCAATGAACAATCTTGAGTTGAATGAAATTGATCATTCCTTACATAGTAGGAGTAAATATATTTTGGGAGAGAATTATTGGATTTCACCGACCAAAAAATTATAATTTATATCTTCACACAGCGCGGTCTAAATTTGAGACATCGAAGTTGGGATGAATACCTTCAGTTCGTTGATTTTGATATTCCTTACAAATCTAATAAAGGCAATGTTGTGGATAATGAGTTGAGATGGAGGACTCAGATACAAGAAGATCATGAGGATAGAAGTGTTTGTGAGCTTATGGATATGTTCTCTTAGATGGATTTGGAGGTGCATGACAGACATGGGAAGATGTTTTTTTCATCTACAATTGTTACATAACATTTTCTTGAGCGAGTGCAAATGTGGAAGCTATCTAATGATAAAGGCCTACTATTGTGTGAGGGTGTTTCTGGAGAAGACACTATTCTTAGATAGACTATGGGAGAGGATGATATTTTGTGCTTTCTAGGATGTGTATGGTTGTCAATAGACATATGCGAGGAGTTGATGTGGGATTTTCACTCTTTAGTTTGGGCAGTTTGTACTAGTGTTACGAAGATATATCCAAGTTTGAACCATCATTATTGGTGGACTTGATAGAAGGGAGATGTTTCAGGGTACTATCAGGAGGTGTTTTACCTGTCAGCAGGTGAATGCGGAGCATCAGCGACCGGTATGGATTTTGTAGCAGTTACAAATTCTCGAGTAGATGTGGAATGATGTTGAGGTGGAATTCGTGAAGGGATTACTAATGTCACCTAGAGGGAATGACGCAACTTGGGTTGTAATTGAAAAACTCCCGATAGACTCGCACTTCTTACATATCAAGGAAACCATTAGTGTTGATGATTTGGGAATGTTGTACATCTGAGATATTATACATTTGTACAGAGTTCATCACTCAAATGTTTCTGATAGGAAAGCCCATTTTACATCTTGGGTCAGGCAAGGACTAGAATGGGATTTGGGTACAAATGTACTCTTATATACATATTACCATCCCCAGACAGATGGTCAGTCCAAGCACATGATTCTGGTGGTGTTGGACATGCATCGAACATGCGTCCTAAATTTTGGAGTTTATTGGGAGAAACACATACCTATGGTGGAGTTATCCTACAATATTAGTTTTGAAGCTACTATTCAAATGGAACCTTATGAGGCTTTGTACTGTAGTCCTTACTAATCACCCCTATGTAGGATGGAGGCATGAAAGTCATATATGATAGGACCTTGTCGTGTCCATGAGACTACAAAGAAAATGGAGTTGATTCAGAAAATGATGGCTACAACATTGTCATGATAAATGAATTTTTCCGATAAAATGAGAAAAATTCTATAGTTATAGGTAGTGGGTTCAGAATTTCTATGTGTCAAAACTAGACTAGGACATAGGATGACTAAGAGACAGGTTAATCTTTCACCGAGAAACATCTTTTCTGTTTGTGGTTTTGGAGAGAGTTGGGTTGGTTGCATATCGGTTACAGTTACCTCATAGGTACCATGAATTGCACAATGTATTCCATGTTTCATATTTACAACATTACTTTTCAGACCCATCTAATGTTTTTCAAGTCAATGAGGTTGAGTTAAAGGCTGATGCCATGTTCAAATAGCATCTTTTATATATTTCTGATTGTAGTGTGAAGATTCTCTATGGCTTGTCTGTTCCTATGGTACAGGTGTTATGGTAGCACAGGTGAGTGCAAGACAAGAATTGGAGGAGGAAGGATGTTGTACGATCATAGTGGTTAGAGTTGTTTGAGGACTCCAATTTGACACTGCCTTGTTAGGGAAATTTGGGGGAGAATTTCTTTAAGTGGGTGTTTTTAAAAAACATGATCCTTTTTAGGATTGTTATCTAATTTGGGTTTTTTAGGAAAAAAGGAAGAACAGAAATTTTAGGATTACACACTATGAAATTCCTTGTAAATGTCGTCTACCTTGATATTGTGTCTAGGCTGTGTTTGGTCATGTCACAGCCGGATACATAGTCGTGTGATGATGGGGCACGATCACTTAATCCAAGTACTAGAAAAGACATATAAACACTGTGTATCCTTAGGGAACACACCATGTATTTTTGTTTTAAATTATTATGTCAGATATGGTACATGTATTGTTAACAAAAAACTCTTATTTTGGATTTTTCTCATCCAGGCTCAATGGAGGACTAACGATTCCTCTTTGATCCCCTGACCCACAATCCATTCTCTGAATCATACCCTATCAGTTGCATTGAAATCACATATGTGAATTCTCCCTTATTCTAGATCCTATTATCTTGATTTATCTTATTTCATTAGATATCCTTGGTAGATGATTTTATACATTTTTGTAGATATATGGTTTTCTATGTCGATTCGATGGCTACATAACATCTATATCAATCATATAACATTGATGTAGGTGGTTTTATCCTTTTTAATGTGTCATTGAGTAATATGTTCCAAAAGTGACCAATATTCTAGTTTTGGGTATTTCCTGTTTAATAAATTTCATACTTTAATGACTTCGATGCATTAATTTCTTGTGTTTGGAATCATGATTAAAAAAGGGGTTTAATTATCTTTATATGGATGTGTATTCCAATGTTTGAATTGATATTGGGTTTTGGGTCTATTATTTCTTGTTAGGATGCTCTATTTTCTATGCCTAGAGATGTTAGGATGAAGTGATTTTATATATATTTCTTGTACCATGCCTAATATCAATTTATTCAAGTATTATATTGTGATTAAAATTGGATTCAAGATATCATGTGTACACAATTATCCTACAAAGGGATATGAGAACCATGTGTAGTTTGACAACAGGGGAAATGGATGTTGAGGACTTTCCCAGAGTGTCTATTATAAATTATGTTGGGAGACCCTAAGGGGGATGCATGTGTGTGCTCCCTTAGAGTGTCTATGTTTCCACGTGTTGAGACCATAAGGGGGAATTAGACATTAGGTGCTTCTATAGAGTGTCTATAGATTAACGTTCCGAGACCACATGGGGAATTGATGGCGAGTTCTTCCTCAGAGCTTATTAGTTTAAGTTAAACCGGAGGGGTTAAAATGTGTGTACTTCTCAGAGGGTTCCATGCGATTTCATAGTTAATTATGATTAAAATTTTAAATTAATTTAGATGATACCAAGGGATTGTTAAAATTGGAGTACTTCCTTTTTTATTACTTAATTTTTCATATTTCCTAGTATATATATATTAACAGACCTTTAGTCACAGATCATTAGGTGGTTACTTATTGGAAATCGTCTCACACCCTATTTGAGTCATTATTTTGGTCCCAAATAGAATATATGTTTGTAGGTATAGAAACGTTCAATCACCCTTCTACTTTAGATACTTGATTACTGTGGATCAGGAGAGCACGGGACCAAGATGAGGATTTCAATGCTATTGGAGATGATTACCTGTTTTTCCATTGTACATTGGATTACTAATATATTCTATCATTGTGACATGTTTGGATTATTAGCTTGATATATTGAAATGCATAATTATTTATATATATGCTGAAATTGTTTATTTACTATTTGTCTTCCATTTTACAGTGTTTTATGGTATTATTACTACCTCTCCTACTATTATCTATTTATTTCAGATGCATCCCACTACTAATGAGGTCATAGTATCCCCACTATCTCACCTAAGGGCCTCACTTCTAGTCAGCATCCTCTGGTTTTTAGGGAAATGCGCTTGAGGCTTTGTGACTAACTTTGTAAGGGGATCATTTGGACGGCACCAGAAATTGGGACGTTACAACAACATCCATTCACTGTGTATCTCCACACCATTTAAGAAATACAAAGACGAATCACATAACTCATCAACATACATATCATTGAAAATCATATCCATGAGTTATGGTTTCAACTAAATAGTAGACAAAATGTATCATGCACTATGCTCTTTGGAATTTATGTTCATCTGAGAAAAAATCCCCATCAATTCCCCCACATTACAGGAATCTTTCAATGCATTTATTGGGACTTTTTTACTCAATCCATATTCCACAACATATCATTTTCCTTGCATATAGACTATATCAAAATCAAACCCCTTAAGGTACTCAACCCAATGATGCTCCCTCAAATTCAAATATTTCTGTGATAAAATTTTTTCTAGACACTTGTGATATGAAAAAAATAATAATGTATCCCAAATAAGGAAATGGAGCCATATTTTCGATTAATGAATCACCGCTAATAACTCTAGCTCATTGTTTGAGTAATTATTTTCATGTTGTTAGAGTTGGAGAGAACAAAAATCCAATACATGTTCATTTTGAATAAAAAAACTGATGAACCATACATCAATAATTACAATAGACAACAAATCGAATGAAGCACCTCTAATACCCTTCCATTTCTAAAAATATCAAGACCTCAAAATAATTTTTAGGCTCTCCCAATGACATCAATGAACTATTCATCTCACCATCTATCAAAATCCCTCACTCGAAGATCACATGGAATAGGAACGTCACCTCCCTTATCTAGAATGTGCATAATAAAAACATGTCATAGAAATTATGACCCAATAGAATCCAAACAAGATTTTCATTCCCCTCCTTAGCATTATAGTATACCGTTTTATCATCCAAAAACACCTAAATAATCAGATAAAGGTACAATTGGAAGACACTCATCATAAGCTCCCTAAATACAACTGATGAATTTATTAACTTAAAGAAATGACCAAGTACTCAAAATTTTTGTACCTTGATCAGAAGACAGTTTTAGAATCATCCACATCTCTAACTCTCACTTAATGATACCCAAAAAACATGTAAATCATGGAGAACCTCCATTCCCTGTTTTGCTGATCGAAAAGGTCTTCAATACGTGGATAGAGGTACTTATAATAAATGGTGAAATTATATAACTTCCAGTAATAAATTCACAATTAGAGAGATCCATTTTCATTTTTCACAAATATAATTGGGGTGGCCTATGGTGATATTCTCAAGGAAATGACTCCTTTTGTTTTCAAATAATCAATATATAGATATAATTTCATAATCATGGTGGGAAGAATATGAGATGTGGGAGGTTATACCAAATATAATCCAATCACCAAATTAAAAAATAAGTCCACATCCCACTCTAGAAGAAAACATGAGAAATACTTTAGAAAACACTATGAGAAATCATCCACCATAAGAGGTAATACCCCTTTATGATCACCATAATCTTCCTCCAATGTGAATGATACGATCTAATAAACACGATTTCCCAATTCTAGAAGTTAAGGTCCAACTCGACGTGACTATTGATCCCATTCACCATAAAAACATGCATACTTCAATCGGGTGCCACAAAAATCACATAACACCTATAATAATCAATGTGTCCTTACAATAACACTTTTCTATCAAAACCAGGGATCACAAAAAATTGGTATATATCCAAAACAATCTCATTCTTACTCGACCCTTGATAGGTAGAGTGTACAAGACGGACACAAAAAACCTTACCCACGCTACTTACTAAGTTGTGGAACACAATCAATTGCCTGTTGAAAACATCAACACAAACAAAAGGTGGGAATAAATAATAGAAATTGAATAACCAATATCAAATAATACATCCTCTAAATATGATTCAATTATAATTGTACATCAATAAATCCTTAGTCCTGTATCTGATTCTACTAGTGCTCAACACACCGTATTATGTTCCATCATCTCATACATACCCAAAAATGACCACTAGCCTATGGATACACCTTCAACAAGATATACCTAGATAATGGTATATTCCTTCCTCATAACACCTAAAACGAGATCCTATTTTCATGGATTTTTTTGACTGTGCTATTTTCCCTTTATAAAAAATATACCATACACCACTCTCATATGGGCACACAATTATGAAAAAAAACTACTTTTGCCCTATAATTTTAAACTGGTGATAAGGTTTGGGGAAAGATAAACATTATAGATGCATGGGACATGCATTTCAAGACTAATATAATAAAATTGACATAGAATCAGAGCCCACATACAATGAAAACTGGGATGGATGGCATGAACTACCACCTCTCTTCTTCCCCTTCTCATCTCGCTTCCTCTTCATCTCAAATAAACTTCCGCTACCCACTACTGATACTACACCTATGAAACTAGACAATTTTCCATGATTAGTTTCTGCCATAATGGAATGATTAACCCCCTCATAATTGGATTTCATCATAAATAGTAAACCATGGGATCACATTTATTTCTATAACCCTTTATCGATATTTTGAGCTTTCATATTCTCATTAGAAATATCCTTTTGTGTGTACCAAAAAAGATCATCAATGCAGTTAGTATACTCCCTCACGGGCCAGTATCCATGGATATTCTCTATAAAATCTTATGATCTATCGAAGGACAATATATCCAGACAATAATCCACATTTAAAATGATTTTTATGTCTTTCCAACCCATCTACTTATTATTTATAGATTTCACCACTCAGTACCACTAATTCCTAGTGGGACCTTACTACATAAATTAATCACATTACACTATGACCACCCCAAGAGAATATGAATCTCAAATATCTATTATATCCTCTCAATCCATCACTATGCTTCCTATGTTTTTGTGATACCTTGAAATGAAGGAGGAATTTCCTTGAGGGACACTTGAGTTTTGTCCTTCTGCAGACATGGTTAGGCTTCTCTGACCTGAGAAGGACATGCTCACACTAGTTTTTTCAAATATTTGGAATCCTAAACCACTACATAAACCAACCTATAATAAATTGGGGAAGGGGAATATTGTATATCCTCTTCCCATGGATACACATTAATTATTCATGGATAAATTTTTCTATAATAATAAAAATCTTCAAGGGAAATCCATGAATAAAACCATTCTAAAAATGTTCAGAAACAATAAAAAATTAAACAAAATTCCATGAATCAAAAAATAACAAAATTCATAAAAATTGAAACAATACCACGTTACCCAGACCTGGTGTCCATATACTCTCTGAATCCTAAACGTATCACTTGGAGGAGATGTAAAATCAAATCCAAAAATCCCATGGAAACATGAGTCATATCATGAGGTGTGTTGGCTAGGTCCCCATTACAACCAAAACCTCAGACACATAAAATCCTAGCTCTAGTATATTGATAATATTTCACAAATAATTCACCCAAAAAGAAAATTACTCTCTATGATACCATTTTTCATGAACCATGTAGGGGTTCCATCCAACCCAACACTTATTCCGATCAAAGACATGGTCGGAAGAGCATTCCATATTCTCATGTGATGGAAACAACTGACTGTGTAGAAAAAATATAGATTGGTAATGATTTAAACCAAATATATAGTCACATAAAAACCACAACAATATAAATTATTAAACTGAATAACTATTTCCAAATAAGGTACACTAACATTAAAATTCAAATTTTATAACATTAACCAGATCCAAATATGAATCAAAATAATCCATAAAAAAATATCATAAAAATGTCGATGAAACATGAGGTACATCGCCATCAAGCCTCCACCAATATCACTTTCATGAAGTGTAACACTATAAATAAGATCCACAATCACCACGATACATCCTTACTTTACAGGGTTCATACATAACAATGTCTACATACACTGAATAGTGTATGTAATGTTTGATCTAAAACCTAGTTGGATTCCACCCAATACAAATGATTTCCATATATAACAATATATGACAAATTAACCTTTATATTACTATAAGATAATTTGAAAAATTTATGAAAAAAAAATTTATGGAAGAAATTCTCAAGAAACTATTTTCGAATGATGAAATGTTTTCAAAAATAATAACTCTTATAATAGAAATATACATAAGATATTAAATATACCAATATCTAGAACAATATCACAAAATCATCATTTCACAAATTTTATCTATGGTAAAATCCATGTGGGTAACAATAACGGGTTGCACTCTTGAAACCTCATACCTCCATGATAAAAATCAACCAATTTAACTACCAACAATGTTAGCATGAAAGAGACACTAGAGAGGATGTAATAAAAAATCTAGCAACTTCCAATAAAATCCCATGTTTAGATATTGTTGTAGATTAAATCATACTAGATGAATTTAGGCCAATGCCACTTCTGAGTCAACTAGGGTACTATTTCTAGTTCACCAACCCAAATACAAGAGATTCCCTTTGTCTCAAATTCTATTTCACATGTATCATAAATCAAGATATTATCATATAAATTCCAAGGTTCATAAATAGACATGTTAATCACCAATTTTTCATACTCACACTGATCCAATGATTAAATACACATGATAGCCATAATATTCTATGGAGAAAATAGTGTTCCATGTCACACACACCAAAAATATTTTGAAATACATTTCGAACCAATTGAAAATTTTTATGATAACCATTTCAAATCATATAAAAAAGGGATGTTAAGAAATATAAAAATTTCCATGGGAAAATCCCTTTTGAATTCATATTCACTTCAATCCTGCATTATAAAATACATCAAACTATATTAAAAATTCAATGATGCATTCAAGGTGCACAAAAAAGGAATCCAATGCACAAAAAATATTTCCCTTGGAAAATAACATTATGAACATTTTCACATTTAATTCCCTTCGAAAACAACTTTTTTCACCTTTTAGACATGTTATAAAACAATTTCAATAAACACCACAATCAACACCGAAGGAGTATAGTGAATTTCTTTAGAATAACCAAGTTACACCCCATGTGCATGCTGAATCATTTCTAATACACGTTTTACACCATATAAACAATATATATAAAATAGATAAATTGTCATGAAAGAAATCGAAAATCATCCACTAACATAAAATCATTTAACCTCCAACGTCACAAATGAAAATTTATGGAAATAGGATGAAAACCATAACAACACCACCACATGACACTGTGGAATAAATATCTAATAATAAAATTCATTATTTCAAAAAAAACTTGGTTTACACCCTTAATTTGGTGAAATAGCCCACTATAAGAGAATTACCTGATGAGGGTGGAATAGAATCATGAAAAGAAGGAAGAAATTCTAATATAAGGTAACTTACATAAATATTATTAATGAAACAACACTAAATATAGACAAAAATAATGATCCAAGGGATACAGGTAGAGAGTGGGAGGCTCCTAGTGAGAGGATTCCTAAATGGGGGATAAAGAAGGGGGAAATCTCTAAAATCGACCTGAGAAAGAGGTAAAATTCTATATTTTTAGAATCCTAGAAAAGATGAATGAGTATACAATATGATCTTCAAAACCATGTGGTAACTGTGACCCCCTTAATGTCTAAAAGGGATATGTTACTGGGTTAGCCCATAGAGCCTCAAAATCGATGTTCCAAACATGTGGTCACTACTATAAAAAATGAATAATATATACATGTTTTCCTAGGAGAGATCATATGGTTTCCCCTAACCATGAGCCAACCATGTATGACTGGTTTCCAAGCCTAAATTCACCATTTTTCACTATAAATACATGGGTTACCTAACGGATAAAATAAATATAAAATTTAAATAGAAGAATGCATCAAAATGAAAACATTAACGTGATATCAATATTTTGTGGTTTTTGTGTAGATTAAATCCCTCTATATATACTTAAATTGGAGTTTATTCTGCCATAGATGTACTTAATGTTAATAAATATGAAACCTATGATTTAGTATTTAAATGATCACCCCTAGGTGCATGAAAACATGGCCTGAATACATATCTAGTCTGGCACACACGAGGGATATGTTTAAAAAAAATCAATTTTTCATTATAAATTTTTTTATGGATTTAAATTGATGATGAAAATGAATGACATATTTTTAATCTATGTTGTTTTATATGGAAAAAAATGTATCATGATTAAGATGTTCTATAAACCATTATATCGGTATTCCACTATGATAATTGTTTCTAAAACTATGGTTTTTGTGTTTATTCAATGAATGGATGTTAAATGAAATATTTTAACATTGAATATGAATGAAAAGGCAGGGAAAGAAACATAATGATATAATGACTAGAGTGAATGATTTTATAATTAGGCGTAATCCATTTTCAAAAAGTATGTCCAAAAAAATATTCTTTAACCGACTCATATACTCATCAATATTAGAGAATTTTGTAGTTCTCTAAGAGCTCGAGTGATGGATACCCAATGTGAATGAATTATCGATGTCCATTATGTAATAAATGTGGAATGATACACCAATTAATTTTTATGAATGGATCAAAAAAATGCATTATGTGAGGAATATAAGGGTAAAATGAAAAAACTTATCGAGGAAAAAAGGAGAATTAAAATGAAAGGAAATAAATCTATTCATAGGGATCCATATTTTATTTTTCTGTCTTAAATTTGGAAAACATAAGTATTATCTGAGTCAAGTCAATATTTTAAAGGGTAATCCCTAGACCAAAGAAGGACATAATTCATAATAATATGGATGAAATTATTATCTACTGAGTATCATGAATTAAAATTTATAAGTATTTTTTACCAATGTTATTTTTGTGATGATAATTATGAGATATCTATGTAATGTGTTAAATTTTAGGATAAAATGTCACTTCATTAACATAAGATCTATGGATACCACATTGCTTTTATAAGGTTATGATTTATAATAAGATAATAGACTTGTACATGACCTTTTTAGGTTTTAAATTATTAGATTCATCCATGATTAAGGATATATTGGGAGAAATCTATGGTAATATAACCAATTTAATTAATATATGTTTTATTAAAAAAATTATAGAATAATTTATTTTCTTTTTATTATCAATAATATTAAAGGAATTGATAACTTTTTGGTTTCATATCATCATTAAATACGTATTAATAATATTCAAATAATATTATTATACATTTCTAAAAATAATTTGTTGAAGAAATTTTGAAATTTCATTTAATGATTATTTGTTTTCAAGGAAGTCATACATATATTTTTGGAATTTCAAAGTAATTATATTAATATATTTTAGAAAAATAACACCCCACATGTTGAGTGACAACCTATGGAATCCCGTAAGGTCGTGGGTCAAGATACAATGACATATGGATGATAATTTTTTAGCACTTACCATATTCTTACACGATGTTGTAGTTAATAGTTAATTGATTTTAGTTAGAATTTTTTGAAAAACAATATTAATGATGAACTTGTGTTGTTACAATGATTTTTATATATTAATATATTATATTGGAACACTATTGCAAACAATATTGGATTTTGAAAATAGTTAGAGATAGATAGAAAGACTTATCCCTCTTTTATTGATCTTACAATTATTAAAATGTTGATTTCAGTGCATCAAGGCCAAAAATTATTTTTTTTGTTTCTCATTTATTTGTGTACGTTAAGAATTTGACATTAATAGATACCCAACCAAATGATGATGTTTTTATAATAAAAGAAAATCTTTTGACGTAATTTTATTTCTATTCAATAATTGATAATGTAACAATTACTAAACATTTGGAAAAATATTTTGAAACATTAATTTTATCATATTACATTAATTTAGAATAAAAAAATTCCTTTTAAATCATAACATATTTGTGATTTCTAGGCCCTTTTCATACCATTGATCATTCTCTTACTTGTGACCAATGATCTCAATGACTCTCTATAATTATTTATTCTTTTATTCCATTTCCATATATTCACATTACCCCATTGTTATCCTACTATGAAACCTAATTATGTGTTATTCTATATGACTGAGGTACATAAAATTCTCTCTTATTAATAGATTGTTCTATTAACTCCTTTTATGATGTGTGGTTTCAAAAAATGAATTTTCAAGTATCAAATAATTGATTACGAAGAGAAAATTTGAATTGAGAGAGAAAAAATTATTTAAGGTGGATAGACTGTAACACCAATATTTTTAAAACCAGAACAGTATAATAGATAGTGTATGAGATACGTAACACTGATCTTATATAAACCAAAAATTGTATTTCTTTATATTTAATATCTTCTATAGCTTGAAGAACATGAAACCTCATGAGTAAATGAGTTGTAAAATATTATAACATTATAATATTGATGTTAAGTTGGTGGATATATATATATTAATAATAAAATTATGTTTATCTTTGTATAATAAAAAAATAACAAATGTTTAAAACAAAAAAGAAATGTTTGATGAAAAATAATATTTTTTCTAAAATGATGTTTAGTTAGGATTTGAGAAAATAATTTAAAATTAATTTTTATAGAATTTTTAAAATTAAATATAAAAAATCTTAAATATTTAAAACATAATATAATAATTATAATTTGTGTATTTTTGTATATTTCTCTAAAATGTTACATTTTTGATGATTAGTATAAAATATTGAATTTTAACTGAATAATGTGTTCTCCTTTAAATAATTTATAAAGTATAATTACATTTTAAATTTGGTATAAAGATAAACATTTTTAATTTAATATTTATTAATCCAATTTATGTAATTTTAATAATTTTCATTTCAATCCTTATTAAAAAACAATGTTAATTTTTGAACATTTTCTCGTTAAAATCATGATTTCTTGTCGCTTTTATAGAATTAATTATAAATAATATTTGTACACATTTTAAATTGAATTTATAAAACGGATTCTATATATTGTGTCATAATTATTTTTTTTATAATTATTTGAAATTAATTGTTTTGAATAAAATGAATAGAGAGAATAGTCGAAATTTATTATCACATTTATGATATAAATATATTTACCATGTGTTAAACATCAATGATATGAGTAAAACTATTCTAAAAATAGTCTAAATTATATTATTTTTGTATATGTGAACCCTATAATGTATAATTATTTGTAATACTATATTTTTGTCTTATTTGGCACTTGAAAAATGTCAGTACACATTTTTTTGTCTCTCAAAACTTACAACTGTGCCACAGAAGTCACTTATAAATAGAAACCCACAATCAACTCTTGTTCACACATTCTCACACATTCTTATTGGACAAGACATACATAAATAACTTCAGAACGTCCATTATCTCATTCTAGAAGCCTTATTTTGGGGTATATATCCAACAATGGAAGGCTTCTAGTGCTATGATATGAAGGATACATGAAGAATATATAACCTTTTTCACATTCATTTTTGTTTAATTTTATCCTCAAATACTTATAATTATAATTAAACCATAATGATATAATAACCATAGTATATTAAATATAATTAAATTTTCTACTTTATTATAATTATAAAAAATATTCCCCACTTTCGTAAATTTTTTTATGAAATCATCATTCTTGTTTTTGGAGGGCTACTACCCCACAAACTGATGCCATTTATTTATCCATGAACAACACTCTCAATTGGGTATGATAATTGAAATAAATTATATATATTGTATTCATAATAACATTATACCAACATAATCATTAAATCATATATAAATATTTTTTCTTTCCACTCTGTAAGAGATATGATAGAACACTCTTGTGTCCGACAGACTACCTCCTTATGAAGCAATATGATTCATCATTCACTAACACTTATCATGGGAGGATATAAAGATGAATTTAATTATTAAATGTGATTAATATTATATAATCATGATATTAATGAAATATTTAACATTATTAAAAATTAATAAAAATAATTTTATTTCTTTCCTTTTCACTCATTGAATTATGATAACGTCATTTATGTATTTATGGACTACCACATTCTTGAAAGTAAGTGACTCTATTTTCATCTCCACCCAACATGGATGATTTATAAATGTAATTTAAAGAACAAAATAGTGTAAATATTATTTTTTTATCATTTGGGAATGATAATATATTACTCACCTTAACTTCATAATGATCATTATAAAATTTGAACATTAATCATGCGTACATATGGCCAACAATCTCCATGAACATTACATGATTTATTTCACAGGAAAATATTCCATTATAAGTACTAAAATTATAATTTATATATGATTATTAAAATTATTTCATGATTATGATTCTAGGGTTGGATGAGGCTATATAATATGTTCATGAACTAGATATTTTATAACAAAACATGTAATGACCCAAGATTGACATAAATAATTGTTACATAACTTTTTCAGAATACATAAACATTATACAAAATGATTTCAGAAGACCATATTAGTTTAGTGCGTTTGGAAACTAGGAAACATAAACAATCGGTTCATAAAATATCCATATCAATTACTACATTATCCTTCTTAACTAGAACCTATTTGTAACATATCTTAATTAATACCCTAATTCAAATCATAGGAAAAATAAACATTAAATGGTGTGACCTCATATTATTAGTGAGGGTAAACAACAGTATTGTGTAATCATAAACATGAGCATAATGGTTTTGAGAATGGGATCATTTCATTATAATATCATTCACTTCATATAAAAGGAAAAAATTAATCATATGAAAATCAATGATCCTAATACATAAGATCATATTTGTTAAATAATACATGAAATTGTGAAATACACATAAAAAAAATAACTTTTTGAACATGTATAAATAGTAAGAGGCTCACTCATTAAATTAAGGACATGAAACTAGGACCTTGCATAAATATAAGGATATGGAAACTATGTCCACTCATAAAATTGTGATACTGAAATCAAGCTCATACATAACATCCAAACCTCAAGAGTCATCCATCATTGAACAATGTACTCAATGAATATATTGGTCCCAACCATCCTATAACGAAATCATTTTTATGTGTTCCAGTAAAAAAATTATTCATCATTGAATAACCCAAGAAATTAAAATGGGTTTCTTAATCATCATTCCATCATATCAAAATCAAGGAAAAATAAATGTATTTTTAAAATAGAATAAACATAATAAAATCCTAATAATAAAATGTATAGTACATATCATTATTTAAAGGAATGTCATCATAGAATGAAACTAATTTTGACAGGACACATGAAATTATTTCTTGATGAAAATATCCTTTCTTTATAAAAAGTTTATTCTTTTCTCAAAATGTTGCACATTTATAAATGAAAATAATTTAATTGAAAACAAACATGAAATTTTGTAAAGTATGATTTTGGAAAATAAGGAACTATAACTGTATAAAAATTAATTCATTCTGTAGAAGATAAAAACATATTCTCCACATACGTTTGCAGGATTATTCAAAAAAGAACTTCATACCAAAAATTAAAAAACAATCCTTTTATTCTTTTTAGTAATATTCGTTATAGATAATATAAAATTTAAACAATTGAAAATGAAATAAAAATTATATTGGAATAAATAATTATGAAACATGGGTGTGGCTGATAAATATACCCCATTAAATACTTACTAATATAAAATATCAGATGAATAAAAGACATCAAAATTATCCTATACCTTAGGTTGGATATGATTCATAAGTATCCAAACTCCCATTGAATGATATAAATAATGATATTGACTTATTTAAAAATTACAACCATTTATATGATATCATATATGGTAATATTCTCATCTGTTTGTTAGTAACATCTCATTGTAACGCCCCGACCCTAGTTACCCAGAGTCAGTGCATTATTACATAACATTGGCATGATCACAAGAAAGATCAAATCTTGAAAGACCGATTGGTTTAGTAGCCTTGGAAACACTAGATATATTCATAAGTTTTACATTACATCATAAAATGAAAAACTACTACAACAACATAATGTCTCCATAATCCACACTCATATCCCCACATAATATCCCTGCAGGTCATTCATAAATTACTTCTTCACTTCCTGGGAAAAATAAGACGTAGAAAAGGGGTGAGCTCAAATGCCCAGTAAGGATAACAATATAGCGGAAACTTTCATAAATAAGAATAAACATTTAAGGCAATGTATAACTAAAACAAAATCCTTTCAAACATGAACTTTCAACATTGTATGGCATAAATAAAATTAAATAATTCCATTTACTAATTTACATGGATATTCTACTAATCGAATAATCACATGCAAAAATCAATAACCACTTTCATAATGTTGGAATGCATAATGCCAGACTATCATAACCACATAGTCAAGGCCTCGTGCCAAGACTACAAATAATATTTTTTCAAGGCCTTTTTCCAGGACACTAGTTTGTCTCATGAGACCTACCGATGCATCGAGGAGCTATAGTGGGCTCCACCCGTCACATATTAATTCTAATGCATTCCCATATGAAAAGGTTTAAACATAACATAAACATTCGTATTAAAACTAGAATACGAAATGTCAATACTTTCACCATAAACTATGAATGGTATAAAAATAGCACATCCACAGTCAAACATATCATAAAACCTTCAATACAATATAGAAGTTTTGTATCATAATAAATCAACTTCAAATAATCTTAAAATCCATCAAAGGATGTTGACATAGATGAAATCAAAATTCTTTTTAAGGAAATATCTCCTTTTATTTTGAAATCATTTAAGATCCATATAAAATAAAACATTTTCTTTGAAAATATTCTTATAAGCATCTAAGGAAAGCTTTGAATATTTTATAATGGCGGAAAATAACCGCACCCGCCGTATAAGTTTAAAAAAAACATTCTTATCTTAATTCTTTCGAAAAGGTTAAAAAGCACCTTGTTTGGAAAACGACGGAAATATTCGCTTATAAACCTCTTATAAAAAGTCAAACAAGTGTATAAATGACTTTAACCCATATTCTTTTAAATATTAAAAATGTTTTGAAATACATTTTGAAGAAACATGGATGTGGATGATAACGAGATCCCAGTAGATTATTACGTATAAACAACCTCGGATAATGAAGAGATTGTGAAATAACCCTTAACTTGTACTTTTCCTTGGTTGGGGTAGGTTAACCTCCTGTATAATGGTGAAATAATTGTTATTAGATTATAAAATAATCATATACATTATTATGATATCATATATGATCTTTTAATATTGATTTGATAATAATATCTTAGTATTATCGTTGTTTCGGGTGTGAACTTACTCATTTTCTTTTATATGTTTTATTACATAAGCCATGTTTGTTGTATCTTATTCATATCCAGAATGATATCAAGTCCATAAACATAATTTTTAAATCATCAAATTATAATTATACTTGAATGGATACGATGGAGAATGAATCTCATCGCGTTCGTGGAGACGGTAGTCCGTACGTACGCACGAGCGACAATATCATTATTTTGATATTAAAATAATATATAAATGGATGTTATATCATATATACAGAATAATTAACATGTTATATTTATTATTTACATGAGTTTCACATCATTATTATACCCATCCAAATAATAATATATTGAATAACAATTACACCACGACGTGGAGACGGTAAGCCGTACGTACGCACGTATGGTGACATGTTATTCAAAGGGTGGATAGAATACTGAATATGGTTGTACCATATTTATAATAACATCACAGTATATGTGAGATAATGGAGTTATTATTTTAGAATGGTAAAAACAAAGGAAGAAGAAGTGGAAGAAGAAATGAACTTGGAAAAGGGTGGTGAAATCATTACCTCTTCTTCGGGCTCTTCCTTTTGATTTGATCAAAAGGGCTCCATAGGTTGGATTTCTGATCAAACTAAGGCCTCTAGGTTGTAGTTAGGGAAGTTGGGAGAGTATTTGGGCCGATTTTGGCCGAACCAAAAGGCTTTGAAGGTGTGAAGAAATGAGAAGGAGTGGTCTCCTTTTATAACGGAGAGGAGGGGCTCTTTAGGAAAGAGTGAAAGTATTACTTTATAATATATTTATATTCGGTTTATAATGGTCCAAATATCATTGAGGTCGAAGATAAGATGACTCATATTCTAAATAACATCAACAAATAAGAATTGGACAGGTTTTAGATAATATTTTAATCATTATAATCTTATTTATTTAAATGATTTATTAATGAGGTAAACATTGCATCATTATTGTGTCATTAATAATTTAAATTATTTGATGTCTAAAAATTATAAATAAAATATCATTATGTAGGAAATCTTTTTATCTTTCTAATGAATATTTATAATCGAAAATCCAACATTTATAACCCTATGTAAAAATTTTTCTTCTAAAAGATATATGCTTATGCCATTTTTATTTTTATTTTAACTTTAATAATATAATGTGTCCCTACCACATACAAGTGGATCTAAGGGGTCCCCAAATCGACCCAAGGATGCCCATGGTCGGGTATGTGTCCCCCAATAAGGTTAGAACACGTTTTAGGGTAATTTTGTATTATTATAATATTATTTTTTAACCTTTATTTACCGGATTTACCCTTTAACCATGGTAAATAAAATATTTACCGCAGTAATTATTCAAAATGTGTAAAAATAAAAGTTAACTATTTACATAATTTGGACATCCTGATTCCAAATATGTAATCCATTTTTCCAAATTCAAAACACAGAAGTGGCAGAAATTAATTTAAAATTAATTCCCGTTGTTAAAATAAAAAGCGTGTTTTTAAGAGATAATAACTATCAAAAGATTGACACTTGTTTATGTCTGGTTTAATTGTGAAATTATGTCCAATGACAAACATTAAATTAAATGGTAAAAATAAATTCTAAATATACTTTAAAACCACTCAAATTTATAATTTATCAATATTAATTATTTTGATTAAAAAAGTTAATTTTAATTAAAATTTAGTAATTTTGACTATTCATCAAAATATAAAAGTTATCCGAAAAGTACCAAAATTTCACCCTAGGCTAATTTCAATATTCCGAATCCAAAAATGAAGTCCATTTTGAAATATAAAATATATATGATTTCAAAAAGTAGGAATTACTATTCACAACGACTAGTTTAATTAGTTGTGGTGTGTGTTAGAACTCGAGGTTGCGTACAACACACGCTATCGCATTATTCGAAGGGAAACGTACCGTGGAAGCTTGGGGTGTTACATTCTCCCCTCCTTCAAATAATTGCATCCTCGCAATTTCTAGGGTATTACTGCATAAAAAGACTCGGGTGGTTCTTCATCATAAGTTCCTCGGGTTCCGACGTTGCCTCTTCCATCTTATGATTTCTCCACAAAACTTTTACCAGACGCGTCGTCCGGTTTCTCAGTACTTGTTCTCTTGTATCAAGATTCCTGACAGGCTCTACCCAATAAGACAGATCAGGTTCCATTTCTAATTCCTCATAGGTGAGTACATGCGTTGGGTCAGGCATGTAATTTCTCAACAAAGATACGTGGAACACATCGTGAACTTTGGAGAGACTTGGCGGCATTGCCAATCGGTAAGCTACAACCCCAATTCGTTCTAGAATTTCGAAGGGTCCGATGTACCTGGGACTCAATTTACCTTTCTTACCAAAACGTATGACTCCTTTCCGTGGAGATACCTTCAAGAAAACATGATCACCGACTTGAAATTCCAAATCCTTCCTTCGATTATCGGCATAGCTCTTCTGCCTACTTTGGACTGCTTTGATGTGATTTTGGATTACCTTCACCTTTTCCACCGTTTCCTCCACCAGTTCTGGGTCTACATGTTTTCTTTCACCGACGTCATCCCAACAGGTTTGTGTACGACATCTCTTTACGTATAATGCTTCATATGGTGCCATCTGAATACTCGAATGGAAGCTATTGTTATAGGAAAATTCTACCAGTGGTAAATATTGATCCCACATACCCTGAAAGTCAAGTGATAAAGATCTCAACATGTCTTCTAGGGTTTGAATAGTCCGTTCTGATTGTCCATCTGTCTGAGGGTGGTAATCAGTGCTCAAATGAAGTTCAGTATCTAGGGATTTCTGAAGACTTTTCCAAAATCTTGAAGTAAAACGGGGATCACGATCAGAAACAATCAATAGGGGTACTCCATGAAGTCTCACAACTTCATTAATGTATAGTCTTGCTAGACGTTCCAGGGGTAGATCTTCTCTTATAGCAAGAAAATGTGCTGACTTGGTAAGACGATCAACAATAACCCATATTGCATCGTTCCTTCTAAGAGTCTTTGGTATCCCCATGACAAAGTCCATCATAATATTGTCCAATTTCCACTCCGGTATGGGAAGAGGTTGCATGACTCCTCCAGGATGTTGCCTTCCAGCTTTCACTTGTTGACAAACCATACATCTTGACACAAAATCAGCAATCTCCCTCTTCATGTTGTCCCACCAAAAATGTTCCTTCAAATCTCTATACATTTTGGTGCTCCCAGGGTGTATAGAGAAATTGGAACTATGAGCATCATCCAGCAATTCCCTTTTCAGATCAGGTAAATCGGGAACACAAAGTCTCTTCCCGAATTTCAAAATTCCATCTTCATACACAAAGTCTCTCAATCTCCCATCATTCACAGCTTTAATCTTCTTCTGAAATTCTTCATCATCGGTCTGAGAACTCATAATAATTTCTAGTAAAGATGGTTTGGAAACCATTTGAAAAAGCATTGATGTTTCACCTTCCCTGGTTATTCCAATGTCCATCTTCACTAGATCCATGATAATTGGATCCATTTAAATTCTCATCATGTTCAAAACTCCATGGTCTTTTCTTCTCAAAGCATCTTCCACCTTGTTTGCTTTCCCCGGGTGGTAGTGTATCGTACAATCATAATCCTTGAGTAATTCAAGCCATCTCCTTTGCCTCATGTTGAGTTCTTTTTGTGAGAAAATATAATTCAAACTCTTGTGATCAGTATAAATCTCTCATTTTTCACCATAGAGGTAGTGTCTCCATATCTTCAAAGAAAAGATCACAGCTTCTAACTCGAGATCATGAGTAGGATAGTTTTTTTCATGAATTTTCAACGGTCGTGATGCATAGGCAATAACTCTATCATTCTGCATAAGGACACAACCAAGTCCTTTCTTTGATGCATCACTATAAATAACGAACCCATCATTCCCCGATGGTAGAGCCAATATAGGAGCATTGACTAATCTTCTGTTCAGTTTTTCGAAACATTCTTCACACTCTTTTGTCCAAACAAATTTAACCCCTTTTCGTGTGAGCTTCGTTAATGGGTTAGCAAATCGGGCAAAATTCTGGACGAAATGTCGATAATAACCTGCCAAACCAATAAAACTACGTACCTCAGTTATACTCGTAGGTGTTGGCCATTCTTGGATTGCCTTGGTCTTAGAAGGATCAACAGAGATTCCATCTTTAGAGACGATATGGACAAGAAATGAAATATCCTGAAGCCAGAATTCACACTTGCTAAACTTCCCATATAATTCATGCCTCCTCAGAGTCTTCAAGATAATGCGCAAGTGATTTTCATGATCTTCGTAGGTTTTGGAGTATACCAAGATATCATCAATAAATACCACCTCAAATTCTTCGAGATACTCCTTGAAAACTCTATTCATCAGATCCATGAATACAGATGGTGCATTAGTCAATCCAAACGGCATTACAGTAAACTCGTAATGCCCGTACCTGGTTCGAAATGCTGTCTTCGGAATGTCTTCCTTCTTCACACACAACTGATGGTATCCAGATCGAAGGTCAATCTTTGAAAAGTATTGAGCTCCATGTAGTTGTTCAAATAAATCATCAATGCGAAGTAGGGGATACTTGTTCTTTATCGTTATAGCATTGATCTCCCTGTAGTCGATACATAACCTCATAGATCCATCTTTCTTTTTAACAAAAAGAACAGGGGCTCCCCATGGAGAAAAACTAGGGCGAATAAATCCCTTATTACTAAATTCCTCTAGTTTTTTCTTTAGTTCGACTAACTCTACAGTGGCCATTCTATAAGGGGTCTTCGATATAGGCCTTGATACAGGAATCAAATCAATGGAAAACTCAACTTCTCGTTCTGGAGGATGTCCAGGTAAATCATCCGGAAATACATCTACAAATTCTTTCACAATAGGTACATCCTCTATTTGAACATTCCTTTCCTCACCCACAGTTATTTCATTCTCTCCCTCCCCAATAATTAAATTTAGTTGATCTATTGAGGGTGGATCTAAATAAGAATTAGGTGGTGACGATTCTGCTCTAAAAATAAGGTGTTCCTTATCATTATCATCAAGAATCATAACCTCATTCTTCTTACAATAAATCTTCGCATCATAGTCCAAAATCCAGTCCATACCGAGGATTATATCAAACTCAATCATAGGTATGACGATGAGATCAGCAGATAATGAAAATTTATGTGCTCTTATGGGGACTGATTCACAAAACTTTGTTGCAATGATACTTCCCTTAGGAGTTTTAACTGACAACTCCCTTATTAAATCAAATTGGAAATATCTAATTTTCTTAGAAAACTGGGAAGATATGAAACAATGCGACGATCCAGAGTCAAATAATGCATTTTCTAAACTTGAGGAAACCATTAAATTACCTGCCACCACGTCTTTCGGAGCTTCTACCTCAGCAGTAGTGATAGCATAAGCCTGGCCTTGATCCCTTGGCCTTTTCTGAGGTAAGTTCTCCTGAAGATTAGGACATTCATTTGCATAATGCCCCATCTCCCTGCAAATGTAGCACTGAACGTTGGTTGCTTCCTTCTTCCCCTTGCAATCACGAGCTTGGTGGCCTTTTTCACCACACTTGTAACAGACTCCCATTCCCTTCAAGCAAGTACCAGGGTGTTTCTTCCCGCATTTACCACAGGATGGATATTTAACCTTTCCCTTCTTCCCCTTATTTCCATTCCCAGATTGATCAGCAGGTCTCTTCTTCTCTTGCTTTGCTTTAAAGTCATAAGACTTAGAGAATTCCTTTTCGGTCTTGATAGCACATGAGACAATGTCTTCGTACGATGAAAAGGATTGTGAGACTAATGCTCGACGGAGAAATGGTTTTAACCCATCAAAGAAACGATCAATCTTACTTCTTTGGTTACGTATATAATCACCAGCATACCTTGCTAACCTTGTAAAGTTATCCTCATACTTTGTGACATTCTCATCCTCCTTTTGTCTCAGACTTAGAAATTGCCTTTCCATATCTACTCGATGGTCGCGAGGAAAGTATTTTTCTAAAAACAGATCTTTGAACTCCCTCCATTCCATATATGATACTTCATCATCTTCCTTCGTATTTTGAATCAATGACCACCATTGATCAGCATCTCCAGTTAGGCGTTAAACTGCCATGATAACTTTTTCCCTTTCACTACTCCCCAAAGCCTGAAATATTTTCTCTAGGGAAAATATCCATTTCTCAGCTACTAAGGGATTTGTATTCCCATTGAACGTTGGTGGTTGTTGCCTCATGAATCGATCTAACATTGATCCTCCACACTGCGGATCAGGGTGCTCCATACGGGTAAGGTTTTTATTCATAACCTGAGTAAGTTGCCCCAGTATGGTGATTAGCTGATCGGCACCAGTTGCATCACCAGCCCCACTATAATTATCTTGAGCAGGAGGGAAATCCCTACATGGAGTGCGTGCATTGATACGGTTTCCATTTCGTCCACTAGGCGCCATTTCTAAACAATGGCATAAACTAGATCAGTTTATGAATCAAAATACATAATCCCATACTTATAAAACACTCAACAAAAATTGAACTATTTATGGATATAATCCATAATCATAAAAATGTTATCATTGAGGAATTATATACTCATAAACTCTTCATAATGATTTGTAAAGAAAATGAGAGTTATCCTAAGCATATCCCCCGGGAGTGTCGTAACCAAGAGTGCAGCAAGGCCCGTTGTCCTGCACCAGTTCCCGTTCGAGTCTAGCTCAAAGCGGTGTTTTCGGGTTTTACCCCTAGGTACATCTATTCCAGATCCGCCTCTACCTACTCGTATCCACAAAGGGATGTATTTCTCGGAAAACTCACAAAATCTCTACAATACCAATATTCTAGGAAGTTATTCTATACTAATCCTCAAAGTTCATCTTAGGTCTACGTGCTCTAATCAGAGTTTATCTAAATCTAGCTTCCAAGGATTGTACTAAACTTCCTCTGATACCAACTATAATGCCCCGACCCTAGTTACCTAGAGTCGGTGCATTATTACATAACATTGGCATGATCACAAGAATGATCAAATCTCGAAAGACCGATTGGTTTAGTAGCCTTGGAAACACTAGATATATTCATAAGTTTTACATTACATCATAAAATGAAAAACTACAACAACAACATAATGTATCCATAATCCACACTCATATCCCCACATAATATCCCTGCAGGTCATTCATAAATTACTTCTTCACTTCCTGGGAAAAATAAAAATAGAAAAGGGGTGAGCTCAAATTCCCAGTAAGGATAACAATATAGCAGAAACTTTCATAAATAATAATAAACATTTAAGGCAATGTATAACTAAAACAAAATCCATTCAAACATAAACTTTCAACATGGTATGGCATAAAGAAAATGAAATAATTTCATTTAATTATTCACATGGATATTCTACTAATCGAATAATCACATGAAAAAATCAATGACCACTTTCATAATGTTGGAATGCATAATGACAGACTATCATAACCACATAGTCAAGGCCTCGTGCCAAGACTACAAATAAGATTTTGTCAAGGCCTTGTGCCAAGACACTAGTTTGTCTCATGAGACCTACCGATGCATCGAGGAGCTATAGAGGGCTCCACCCGTCACATATTAAGTCCAATGCATTCCCATATGAAAAGGTTTAAACATAACATAAACATTCGTATTAAAACTAGCATACAAAATGTCAATACTTTTACCATAAACTATGAATGGTATAAAAATAGCACATCCACAGTCAAACATATCACAAAACCTTCAATACAATATAGAAGTTTTGTATCATAATAAATCAACTTCAAATAATCTTGAAATCCATCAAAGGATGTTGACATAGATGAAATCAAAATTCTTTTTAAAGAAATATCTCCTTTTATTTTGAAATCATTTAAGATCCATATAAAATAAAACATTTTCTTTGAAAATATTATTATAATCATGTAAGGAAAGCTTTGAATATTTTATAACGGTGGAAAATAACCGCACCCGCCGTATATGTTTAAAAAAACATTCTTATCTTAATTCTATCGAAAAGGTTAAAAAGCACCTTGTTTGGAAAATGACGGAAAGATTCCCATATAAACCTCTTATAAAAAGTCAAACAAGGGTATAAATGACTTTAACCCATATTCTTCTAAATATTAAAAATGTTTTGAAATACATTTTGAAAAACATGGATGTGGATGATAACGAGATCCCAGCAGATTATTACGTACAAACAACCTCGGATAATGAAGAGATTGTGAAATAACCCTTACCTTGTACTTTTCCTTGGTTGGGGTAGGTTAACCTCCTGTATAATGGTGAAATAATTGTTATTAAATTATAAAATAATCATATACATTATTATGATATCATATATGATCTTTTAATATTGATTTGATAATAATATCTTAGTATTATCGTTGTTTCGGGTGTGAACTTACTCATTTTCTTTTATATGTTTTGTTACATAAGCCATGTTTGTTGTATCTTTTTCATATCCAGAATGATATCAAGTCCTTAAACAACATTTTTAAATCATCAAATGATAATTATACTTGAATGGATACGATGGAGAATGAATCTCATCGCGTTCGTGGAGACGGTAGTCCGTACGTACGCACGAGCGACAATATCATTTTTTGATATTAAAATAATATATATATGGATGTTATATCATATATACAGAATAATTAACATGTTATATTTATTATTTACATGTGTTTCACATCATTATTATACCCATCCAAATAATAATATATTGAATAACAATTACACCATGACGTGGAGACGGTAAGCCGTACGTACGCACGTATGATGACATGTTATTCAAAGGGTGGTTAGAATACTGAATATGGTTGTACCGTATTTATAATAACATCACAGTATATGTGAGATACTGGAGTTATTATTTTAGAATGGTAACAACAAAGGAAGAAGAAGTGGAAGAAGAAATGAACTTGGAAAAGGGTGGTGAAATCATTACCTCTTCTTCGGGCTCTTCCTTTTGATTTGATCAAAAAAGATCATTAGGTTGGATTTATGATCAAACTAAGGCCTCTAGGTTGTAGTGAGGGAAGTTGGGAGAGTATTTGGGTAGAGTTTGGCCGAACCAAAAGGCTTTGAAGGTGTGAAGAAATGAGAAGGAGTGGTCTCCTTTTATAAGGGAGAGGAGGGGCTCTTTTGGAAAGAGTGAAAGTATTACATTATAATATAATTATATTCGGTTTATAATGGTCCAAAAATCATTGAGGTAGAATATAAGATGACTCATATTCTAAATAACATCAACAAATAAGAATTGGACAGGTTTTAGATAATATTTTAATCATTATAATCTTATTTATTTAAATGATTTATTAATGTGGTAAACATTGAATCATTATTGTGTCATTAATAATTTAAATTATTTGATGTCTAAAAATTATAAATAAAATATAATTATGTAGGAAATTGTTTTATCTTTCTAATGAATATTTATAATAGAAAATCCAACATGTATAACCCTATGTTAAAATTGTTCTTCTAAAAGATGTAAGCTTATGCCATTTTTATTTTTATTTTAACTTTATTAATATAATGTGTCCCTACCACATACAAGTGGCTCTAAGGGGTCCCCAAATCCACCCAAGGATGCCCATGGTCGGGTATGTGTCCACCAATAAGGTTAGGACACGTTTTAGGGTAATTTTGTATTATTATAATATTATTTTTTAACCCTTATTTACCGGATTTACCCTTTAACCATGGTAAATAAAATATTTACCGCAGTAATTATTCAAAATGTGTAAAAATAAAAGTTACCTATTTACATAATTTGGACATCCTGATTCCAAATATGTAATCCATTTTTCCAAATTCAAAACACAGAAGTGGCAGAAATTAATTTAAAATTAATTCCCGTTGTTAAAATAAAAAGCTTGTTTTTAAGAGATAATATCTATCAAAAGATTGACACTTGTTTATGTCTGGTTTAATTGTGAAATTATGTCCAATGACAAACATTAAATTAAATGGTAAAAATATATTCTAAATATACTTTAAAACTACTCAAATTCATAATTTATCAATATTAATTATTTTGATTAAAAAAGTTGATTTTAATTAAAATTTAGTAATTTTCACTATTCATCAAAATAGAAAAGATATCCGAAAAGTACCAAAATTTCACCCTAGGCTAATTTCAATATTCCAAATCCAAAAATAAAGTCCATTTTGAAATATAAATTATATATTATTTCAAAAAGTAGGTATTACTATTCACAATGGCTAGTTTAATTAGTTGTGGTGTGTGTTAGAACTCGAGGTTGCGTACAACACACACTATCGCATTATTCGAAGGGAAACGTACCTTGGAAGATTGGGGTGTTACATATATAATGATATTAGTATAACATATATTTTATTTAATACTACAATTAATATGTAATATCATGCTATAATGATTATCATGTAGAACGAATCACATCACATCATGGAGATAGAAAGCCGTATGTACACATGAACTATGATTTTGTTCCCATAATTGTTGAATGATATTGAAGTTCAGAGTGAATTATATTTCATAATTAATGAAATTTTATTATAATAATAAATATTTATTACTTCCATAATTATACCAATACATGTATGGTGGTGGTGAAAATGGATTACATAATGTTGTGGAGATGGTAAGTTGTATGTACGCACACGTAGTGATTTCATTTTTTATAGGATGGATAAAAGGTGTAATATGGTTGTTTCATAATTATAATAACATATTATTATATAAGTACTATAAGTGTTATTAATTTATAATTAAAAAACTAATGATGTTGATTAAGAATAATAATGAGGTATGAAAGAATATGTAAATGAGATTACCTCTTCTTTGAGGTGCTTCAATTAAATATCCTCCTAGATCACTAGAGTTGGGTTTTCGAAGAAATAACAAACCTATAAAATATAAATAGATAATTTTAGAAGGTAAATGCGAAAGTGATGGATGATATTGAAGTATTAAAGTGAGGAGATGTGGTGATGGGGAAGGTACCCTTTTATAATTGAGTTGAGAGACACTTTAGGAATGTTATGAAATATTAATTTATTATACATTGATTTTTGGCATTTAATGTTCCCTATAAAATTTATATAATAGATTAGATGATTTTAAATTGTATCCTAATCATCATATTAATATTTTAAATTTTTTAAACATTTTTTAATCCTTTTTTTTGTTTAACACTTATTTTACAATTTTGAAGCTTACGATTTTATTTTACTATTTACACATTGTGGGTTAATTTTCATATCATTACATGTAAAACGAACCACAAAAGTTCCATTTCTGACATATTTTGACTTATCGAAACAATTTGGTTGTATCTTAGATTTTTTATAATTTTATAACATTTAATAAAATATTTTATATTTTAAAAAAACAAATAGTGTCAACTTTGATACTATTTATTTGTGTACATTCATAAAATATCATAACGAGAAGATAAATTTGAACCAAATTTGATTAATAATAAATAACATGTAAAATTAATCTATTAAAATCTTGTATTACATAAATTAAGTCAATTGAAATTTATATTAGTATTTAAAATACAATTTGATTGATACATCCCATAATAAAATAATTACTGTATCACTATTGTGTAAATATATATGGTACTTATTTGACCTCTAAAAATTATAAATAAATTCATTTTTGTATATAATTTCAATATAATTCTGGAGAGTATTTATGTTCATATTTAATTCATGTTTATCACTACATAAAAATTATTATAATTATAAGAGATAATAGAGCGACATGTCGTCAATTTCTATTGTTTTAATAATAATTTTATAACTTTCATTGAAAAAAGTCTATAAAATGTGTCAATTACTTCCCTTAGGTGATATGGGTCATCGTTTGTTCATATAAAAGTATTTTTTATGTGTGAGTATATTTTTTTAGGTGTGAGTGTATTTTTTTTATGTGTGAGTGTATTTTTTTAGTTATGGGTGTATTGTTTTCTTTATTATATACTCTATTACCCTACTTACCCGATTTACCTTTAACCACGGTAAATACAAAATATCATAGTTACTATTCATAATGAAATAAAAGTAAACTATTAACATAATTTTTACCCACTGATTCGAAATATAAAATATGTTTTTCAAAATCCAAATAAAATAATTTATAGATATTAATTTATAATTAATTCTCTTTATCAAAATATGAAAGTGGTGTTTTTAAAAAGTAAAACCCATAAAAAGATTGGCTTATTTTTATATCAATGCTCAATGTAAAAATAAATCAAATGACCAAAATTGGATTAAATGATAAAATATTTATCTAATTATTCATTAAAACCAATGATACTTATAATATAAATATATAAATTAATTCTATGAAAACGCAGTTTTGAATTAAAATGTAGTATTTATCACTATTCATTAAAAAAATAATTTTATCAGAAAAATACAACAATTTCGACCGAATTATAAAATGATTTCCAAAATTCAAAGAAGGTGTTAATTTCTTTATATGGAGAATATAAATTTATTAAAATTATATTTTATATAAGATCACCAAAAAAATGATGCAAAACTGCCATTTTTGATAAATACATCATTTATCTGAAAATATTTGTTTGTTCTTATATCATGTATATAAATCATAAAAAATGAATTTTAAACATAGATTGAATATATTAAATATATATTCCAACAAAAAAATCCATCAATATTAATCCTACTATTTTATAAACACACCTATATTTAGTCTTGTGTGATATGAATTCAATCAAATTAACATGAAATTTTGTGTAATAGAAGCCAAGCATAGGGTTACATATACGACAAGGTGATTCAGTGTTGTGTATGATGCTATATTATATTGTTTTATTTTAAAAAACATGTTATTAAATTAATGGGAAAACATTTATTTTATAAAAATCATGGGGTGTCCCTCGAAATTCATCAGGATTATAAAAGGATAGAAATCCACATCGTAAATTATAAAACATCCTTAAAAATGACATGTCCGAAAATAAAGGATAACCAAAGAAAATCAAAACTAGATCTCTACATTGAGGAACAAAAGTGAATATTTGGCATGGGGGTGAAGTATAAATACTCATAGAGATTGATAAAATCTCTAATAATAAGAAAGTTAGTGATATTGGGAATGTCAACCATCACAAAAACAAATAATAAAGAAATGAGAAAGAGGCTATTAATATAAAAAATAATGAAAATTATAAACCCTTTTACATAATGATCCCCTTTACTAATGTTGATATATTTGCATGAGAATATATATTTACTTGATTTCAGTAAAATATCACCATTTCTCGTGCATTGAACAATTTACACATAATATTTTATTCAATATAATAATGTTGAATTTGTAATTAAAACATGTATAGAAGATCGTGAAGTCCATAAATTAAATTATAATACATTCCATCTATTTTTATCACAATAAAATGGTTTTTAAATGTTATAAAATATGAATAAACAACCTCTTGGGAGATAATTATTTAATCACAAATGATTATCTGAAGTGTACCTTAATCATCCAATAAAAGGAAATTCTCAAAATCCATCAAATGTATAAAAATAAAAAATATTAGAAATAATTCTTCTAAATTGGCTGACATTTATCTCACTTATATCATAAGGTAATACACAGTTCTAACATTCCAAACATTTGAATACATTAATCACATATTCTTTTTAAAACACTTCCTTACTAAAAACATGCATGTTTCCCTACACTTAAGTCCCAAAAATTGTAAACATCACCATTGATAGCATAAATCGCATTTCAATAATCCTTAATCAGTTCTAAGGAAATCATTACAGTCCAATTTACTTATTCATATCCAACATATCCTTTCCAAATATCATTATCTCATCATCACGATCATATTAAGGTTTATCCTTCTATTAATCATTTCTTTTCCAAAAATATCAACGTATTGCCTTTTTATATTTTCATGTTTTCAATGACCTTTCAGTATATAGTCATAAATCCTTATATAAAAATTATAATAGACTAATAAATAGATTTTTTAATATTCTATAATACAATAATAGTGATTCTATAACATTATTTGAGAATCCCATTACATAGACACATAATAATTTCTCTAATCTGCGGTCGTACTCTACATATCCAATAGTGATTGCATGTGATTTTATTTTTTCATTATCTATAATTGATTACTAATTTCAATTATCACTAATAACCATTTGATTAGGTCATTGGTTAGCATAATTCTCCATTTCCTTACACTTATATCATTGAATTGTGGTTGGTAAAATTTATTGAGATCTCTCTACATTGAATAGACATTTTACATCACATAAACAATCTTTGGATCTATAGCTAGGATTCCTACACTTGAAGCATCATCTTTATCCATTCATACATTCCCATACGATCCATTTTCACTTTTTTGGAATGTATAAGGTTGATAATTTTTTTTCTCTCTTAATGGAAAACCGCTTGAGTTCCATTAAGCTTGATCATACTTTAATTATCTCCAAAACCATTGGAGTTACCTAATTCCATGTACACTTTTTTTTCCCAGGGAATGAATTCTTCATAGTGTCCAATGTACCATAAGAATAACTCCTTTTGGATTGTTGGTTTTGGGCCACTAATGAATCGATCACTTTTACTCGGAGGTTGGATAATAATACCCGAAGAGTACCTTGAATATCCTATAAAATTTTCTTTGTAGTTACCAAATGACTCAAAATCAGTTTTCATAATCTTATGTAACTCCTTATCAATATTTTATGGATGAATATAAAGAAAGAACATATAAAAAAATAAGATCTTTAAGTCATCATATTCCATGGAATCAATTTTATCCCTTCTCCTTGTATTCTTGATAAGATTCCACCATTGAGCAGGATCACAACCCAAAGGATAGATTTCCAAGATAAATTTATCATTTTTTAAACATTTAAGGACTGAAAATATCTTTTTAGTGGTACTGATACGTCGTTCAACCACAAATGGATCAGAATACCCACGTGGAGAAGGTGGATGTTGCCTCATAACAGACTCAATAGAATAATGTTCCCTCTTATTCTTATTTCGATGTCCAACATGATTTATAGCCTGTGTGGGTATAGAGATAATATTATTCTCTGAAACGCTCATATCATTTGTTGGATTAGAAGTAAAATCAGTGCATTGACCATTTCAAGCATTATTAACAGGGATACATCATGTAATAACCATTGTCTAAAAAAAGTAATTGTCTGAGAGGAAAAATCATACTAGGAAAACAATATAATCAAGGGGGATTACATTCAATCAGAAACAAATTTATTTTAATAAAGGATATTCGTGATCTTTACCATAATTCTAGGATTGTAACCTATAATTAGACTTATCCTTAGGACATACCTAGATATATCCTTAGAAATTTATCTAGGGATCTCAGTAATGTTTTCACATCCTAGCTTAAAAAGGATGAATAATCTTTCACACTAATTCCAATTATAAAAAACCAAGATTGATGTAAATGGAAATTACATAAATGTTGTTGAATACTTGAAAATTATATAAAAATATTCCCAAACACCATATTAGTATAGTCAATTTGGAAACATGGAAATATAAATAATTTCTTCATAAAACATATACATCATCTCATGATTATCCTTCCAAATTATAACCCCTTCTTGACACATCGTACCTAATACCCTTCTTCAAATCCTAGGGAAAATAAAAATTAAAATTGGCGAGCTCAGATGAATTGGATGAAAAATCAAGTGTGGTATGTAAACATAAAAATGAGCATGAAGGTCATGAGAACGTGATAATAACATATTAAGATCATTCCCTTCATATCAAAGGAAAACATAAATCATATTGAAAATAAAATATCATAATACATAAGTTCATAACTATAACATAAGACACAAAATTTTGGCATACAAACAAATATGTATCTTTGAGAACAAGAATTAAAAATAACTCGTTCACTCATTAAATTAATGACATAAAATTAGGCCCTTGCATAAACATATGAAAATTAAACCGAGTCCATGTATAAAATTGTGAACATGAAATAAGGTTAATGCCTAACAAACATACCAAAAGAGGTATCCATCTTTATCCAATGCACTGGATGGATAAATAAGTCTCATACATCTAGTAATGAAACCATTTTTATGCGTTCCACAAAAACATAATGGTTTTCCCTATAGAATAACCCAAGGAATTAAATCATATTTCATAAAATTATTCCATTATAACATAGTCTATGAATAAAGAATTGATTTCATTAATAGAATAAACATTTATCAAAACATATGAATAATAGGGATGAAACATTTCCTCATTTTAAAAATTTTTATCTTATATGAAAAATAAATTTGATAAAAGTCTTGAAATTAATTCTTGAAGAAAATATCATTTCTTCTTTAAAAATATTTTCTTTTATTAGAATGAACCTCAGTTTAAACAGACAACAATTGAATTAAAATTAAACATGGAATCTATTAAAGGAATATTTATGTAAACAATGAATTATTAATGTTTTTAAATCTATTCATTCCATATAAGTAAAAAATTATTCTCCTCATAATTTTGTCATAAATGTTAAAAAAAGTACATCGTACCGAAATGGTCAAAATATTCATCGCATACCGTTTTGTAAAAATTCACCAATGGGTAAAATAAAATTTAAACAATTTAGAAATGATTGAAATAATATTTGGGAATAAATATTTATGAAACATGGATGTGGATGAAAAATATACCCCAGTAAATACTTACGAATAAACAATGATAGATAAAAATGAGATTGATAAATTATATATTACCATAGGTCCAATATGATACATATGTATATTAAACTATTGAATAATGATTTAAATAATTTTATTCAATTATTCATAAATCACAGTAATTTTGATGATATCCTATATGACGATATTCTTATCCTTCTGTTAGTATCATCTAATTATTACATGTTATTTGGGTAGTATCTACTTTATGTTATTTTGTGTGATTTGTCAAATAAAATCATGATATATATATTATGATAAAAAAATATCATTTATATAATTATATTAGTATAATATATATCATATTTGTTTGTCTAGATCATGTATATAATCATTCGTTAATGAAGATCATGTTGAAGAAATCATATTGCATGGTAGAGAAAGTATGTCATACGTACGCACACATGGTGATATTGTTCCCATAATTGATGAACGATATTTAGGTGCATGGTTTATGATATTTATTAATGAATATAATTTTAGAAGAATTATATATAGTTATTACATGCACAATTATACCCATCCAAAGATGTTGGTGGGGAAAATTGGACTACACAACGATGTGGAGACCGTAATCCATATATACGCACCCGTGGTGAATTCATTTTTGTTAGGATTGATAAAAGATAGAATATGGATTTTCCAAAATAATTATAACATATCACTATATAAATAATACTAAATTTATTAATTTATAAGGATACAACTCAGGATTTGGAATTAGAAGAAGGAAGATGTATGAAATAATCCATAGAAGAGATTACATCTTCTTTGATGTTTTTCCTATAAATATCCTCATGTAGCAGTAGATATGGTATTAAAAGAAGACCATAATATTTTGACGTTACTGGGGAACTTAAAAAGGGAAATTGGAGGGTTATGGCTGAGCTCAAAGGATCAATGTGAAGTGAGAAGGTGAGGGAGGATGTTCCAATTTATAATGAAGGTCAGGGGCATTTAAAGAATGTTTTCAAATATTAGTTTATTATAAATTTAACTTAGATATATAAGGGTCTATAACTCATTTATATAAAATATAATATGATTTTGGGTTGTATCTCTATAATCTAATTAAAATTAGTCATATTTTCAATATTTTCTAACCCTGATGTTTTTGGTTTTACACTTATTTTACCTTATTTAATCATACCAATATATTTTATTATTTTCAATTTTTCTTAAAATTAAATTATCATAGCATGTCAAATGTCCCAATAATTTTCCATTTATGACACATTTGGAATTTTTATAACTGTTTGTATAAATAAGATTTTTTTATGAATTGTATAACATTAAAAAATCTATTTTAAATTAAACCAATACCAATTGTGTAAATATTGACATTATTTATTTGTTTACTTTATAAAAATATCATTACATTAATATATGTTATAAATACATTCTTTAAATCCTAACCAACAAGTCACCATAATCAATAAAAATCATGGATTCCATCCATTATTTCATATTATATTTATTTTAGTATTTAAAATATCATTTATTTGATATTTCTTTTAATAAAATAAATACTCGAGCACTATTATGTCAATTTTTATTTTTATTTTTTAACCACTAAAGAATATAAATAAATTAACATGTTTTAGATCAAATAATTAAATTTTTGTATTCTATTTATGTTCATAGTGTCATCTATTTTATCACTACATTTAAATTATTATACTTATATGAGATAAGAGGGTGACATGTTGTCACGTTCTTTTGATTAAATAATAAATATATCTCATTCATGGAAAAAGGTCTATTAGATGAGTCAATTATGACCCTTAGATAATATGGGTCTATATTTATTCATCTTATATGATTTTGGAAGATGTTAGGGTAATTTTTTTGTCCTTGCAACATTGTTTGTTACCATAATTACTAGATTTACCTTTAAAAGTGGTTAATTAAAATTACAGTAGTTACTCTTCATAAAAGTAACCAATTTACATATTTTGAACCAAATGATTCAAAATCAGTAATATGTTTTCCAAAAATAAATAGTAATAATATGCATAAACTAATTTAAAATTAATTCTTATTGTTAAAATGAAAAGGCATATTTTTTAATAAAAAAACCATCAACAGATTAGCATGTTTTTATATAAAAGCTCAATGTAAAAATACTCAAAATGAATATAATTGGATTAAATTATACTATAATAATTTTTTTATACATTGAAACCAATTATAGAGATAATATAACTATATAAATAAATCATACGAAAAATTAATTTTGAATTAAAATGTTGTATTTCTCGCTATTCGTTAAAAATGAATTTTAACAATATAATACCAAAATATCAACAAAAGTAAATTTTGATTTCCCAATTCCAAATAAGAAGTTCATTTTTTAAAATTTATCTTATAAATATTTTCATAAAAAATATTTAACATAGTTTCATCTCAAAATATGAGCAAATTTCATTTTTTGAAAAAAAAATCTTTTAGTTGAAAAATTGAATTTGTTATTATATTATTTTTAAAAAAACATTAAAAATTTATTTCAAGCATTAGATTGAATATATTAAATATATATTAAATTAATAAAATATATCAGGAGTGATCTTATTATTTTTTAAATTCAATTTCTGTTATTCTTTTGTGAAATGAATTCCATCAAAAGAACATGAAGTTGTGTGTAACACAAGCCAAGTATTGGGTTCCATATATAGTAAGCTATGTCAATGTTCTATATAGTGAAAGAATATCATGGTTTATCATACAACAGAATGAATAGAAAAATTTTTAAAAAAATTAATTTTATATAAATCTTAGGGTTTTACCAAACAAGAATGAAAAAACAAGGCAATTATTACCCGGCATAATAAAAATAATGAAATATTCTGAATGGATTGGTAATAATATGTTGTAGAAATATCATTTTTGATATTATTACTATTTTTAATTTTCATTAATAATTCATTAAATTGTTTACAACCACTATAAATATGGTTAAATAATTTTAAGTTGAAAGGATGTGTGAGGTGAGGTATTTTATCACAATTTCAATTCAATGAGACATGCTTTAATGTTATGAACCAAAATACATTAATATGGGGTCTCTAATTGCCATGTTATGTAATATTAATAGATAAATTATTCTTCATTATTTATTCTTTATTTTAATTACTTCATCCATGTGGATTTGACAAAATAGTTTCCATGTGGTAAATATTTTCATAACTCAATTTATATTCATTATGTTATTTTACTTCTATGATGTTAATGATAATATATGATTTTGTGTTAAATAAATTATGATTATAGTATATTTCATTTACCCATATATAAAATTGGTTTTTAATTAAGAAACATAATCAATTCATTGATTAATTCTCACAAAAATTTTATTATCCTTCCAAGGGTTTATTCTATAATCTCACTTTAATTATGGTTTTTTGTATATGAATTTACACTGAAAGAAATTAATTGATAATATTGAAACAAAACCCTGTCATTTTTATTTACTTTTTTTAATAATGATGTTTTCATGTAATAGTAAAATTTTATATCTCTTTGTTTCTTAAAATAATTTAGAATGTTTTTTAGAATTTCCAATTTCATTACTATCTTCAGTATGAAATCCGTTTACTCTCAAAAGAGATATCCAAAATTTTTATTGAATATTTGTTGAACCATTTTCCAATTATTTTTAATGAAAATTTTAATGACTTTTCTTCATAATTTTTTCGATTTAATCTTCATTTATTTTTCCAAATAATAAACTTTTAAATTTTACAAAAAATTCCAAAGAAAACATAATTTTAACATGTATTAAAAGAATTGAATTTCCAGCTATTGGGAAAAGTAAATTGTTTTGAATCATCACTTATAAGTTTAAAGGATTATTTTACATGAAATGTTTTGCCAAATTTCAATAGTAAATTTACATTTCAAATGTGAATTTCAAAATTAAAATGATATTTATCTCAAGAATGGGTTTAAAAGTCATTTTAGGAATATAAATTATTCACTGAAAATCACCAATTATTCTTACTCAAATGGGTATTTGTTGGATTGATAATGTACTTATTGATTATATGGATTTTTTTATGATCCTTCGAACTAAGTGTAATATTTAAATTCACTTTCTTGATTCATTTTTTTAATCATTAACTCTCCCATCAAGTAATCACTTTTATGCGATCATTATAAATTATATTTCTAATGAGTATATTATAGTTACAAAGGATCAATATATAATAATTTTTATTAATTCAAATAATATTTCCAAAGACAAAATATGAGTTAATGTGGGATTATGGGTCCCCAATGACCTTCAACACAGTGAATATTTTAAAATAGTAAATATATTTTTTTATACGCATAAATTGTCTCTTAACAAAAGGAATAACTTTATTGGGGAGTATTAGATATGAATTATGAGTCCATTGTTTATGTTTAAATGTTGTGCTTACCGAAATTGGGACATATAGTATTTTGTGTCAGATTTTTTTGTCATAGATGAGTAGGTGGGCATTATGTGGTAGAGTTATTAATTAAATGTAAATTGAATTAAATAAATCAACCTAGTCCTCACACCCACTTATGGTGAACAAAATAAATGGAGAACCTCTCCACTCCTCTCCCCATTTGAGGATAGATAGAAAAAATTCCACGTTGATGTGATGAAGTGACTTCGATCACATTTCTTGGTGCTAATCATCATCAGATTGACGAGTAACATATCTATGCCTATTTTTACACCCAATGATTAGGATTTACAACCCCAAGGTTTTTGTTTTAAAGTTTTGGTCTCGATCCACTTTTTATTTCATTTTTTGATGTTTAATATCCTAATTACAATTTCTAGAGATCCCTCATAGGTTGAACTATATGTTTTAAGGTAAAATAGTGATAATCGTTCATTTTCAATGGTAATTTCAAACTAGAGTTATCATCTACATGGAATGTAGTCTAGTGAATAATGTTGTGAATCCCTTTCCATTTTTGGGAAGTTGATTTTTTTGGTCTACATGACATTTACCAGGGTTACACATCATGTACTGTCATTATGGCATGTGGCCAAAGGACATGGTTGTGTGGATGTTCAAGACTAGAGTACAAGGACATTGGGTTATGGACATAGAATAGGGAAACCACATAGCCATATGGGCATTTATCCCAAACACACCATGAAGTATGATATGAATGGAATGTAATGGACACAGGTTATTGGGCCATGTGAATGAGGATATATACAAATGGGTTGAGTGATGCTTAAGAAACTATATACGATATGTACACACATAATAAGCCTAAATATAATTGAAATTCATGATAACGTGGGTCACGAATATAATGACCCATACTTTACATACATTTTTAATACATCAAAATGGAAGCATACTTATTACAACATATAACAAAACCACGAAAGGACCATATAGGTATAGTGTCTTTAGAAACTTGGAAACATAAACAACTGGTTCATAAAACGTCTATATTGTCTCTCATTTATTTCATCATATATATAGTCTCTTTTGGCATATCTTACATAATAACCTTCTTCCTGAACTGGGGAAGAAAACATACAAAAGGGTGAGCTCAAATGCTCAGTAAGGGTAAACAAAAGAAATATCAATCACATCATATTCATAAGAACATAACTTTTGGAAATCTTAACCTACAAAAGAGATCATAATTTCATAACATGGGATAGATCATGGTAGTGAAATGTAATCCCAATAATCATAACATAAAACATGAAACATTGTGGCATGCACACATAATCATTGAGAATCATTTATTATTAGTCAAGACTCATTTCCAAGACTATCTTAGTGGAAAAAGTCCATTTCTGAACCGAGTTCACTTCTCGTTTCAGTCCTGTTTCACTGAACTGGTATAACCTACCGTTCTAGCCATGTCTATCTCATGAGATATAAAATCTTTTCCGAATGCATTGGAGGGAGATATAGGTCCCACCCATATCATAATGACACCATTATTATGTGTTCCACAAAATCATAAATCATACATCATTTCATAACCTATGTAATAAAAATGGGATTCTTAAACAACATGACGTCATAAAACAATTCATATACTTTCTACTTCAAAAACATTTTCCATTCTTAACATGTCTTAAAATTTTAAACTAAAAGAAGTTGATTAAAAATAAACTTGAAAACATGTAAAGGAAGATTCTTGGAAATAATGTTTAAAAAATCCATTCATGCCGTATAAGTTAAAAAAAACATTCTTCTCGTACTTTTGTCGGAAAAGTCAAAAAGTACCTCGTACGAAAAACAATAGAAGATTCCTTTCATATCCTTTACTAAAAACTCACCGAAGGGGAAAATTGGATTTAAACTATTGTAAGTGTATGGAAAAAATATTACATATTTAGGGAACATGGATTTGGATGATAAAATATTCCCCAGTAAATTCTGAATTATAAATAATCTCGGATAAAAATTGAGATTGCGAGATTTTCCCTTACCTTAGGTCCGATTTGTTTCGTAAGTGTCCGAACCTCCTGTATAATGATTTAATTAATGTTATTGACTTATTCCAGAATCATAATTATTTTTATGATATCTTATATGGTCATATTCATAGCTTCTTAGTAGTAATATTTCATTGCTACTTGTTATTCGGGTGTTTATAACTTTTTGTTCTTATCCGTGTTTTGTCGAATAGATTCTTATTCGTCTCTTTTGGTTATAGATACATCATTTCCAGAATGGTATTAATGTACTATATATTATATTTATTCATTCAATTCATTTATATAATCATTATGCAATGAAGATCATGTAGAACGAATCACATCACATCGTGGAGACGGTATTCGGTACGTACACACGAGGGATGATATCGTTCCCATGATCGTGGAATTGTATTGGAGGGTATGTATAATATTTCAGAGTCAATATAACTTTACAATAATCATATATAGTAATTATTTACACCATTATACCCATCCAAGTAAGGTGGTGGGGGGAAATAGATTACACCACGGCGTGGAGACGGTATTCCGTACGTACGCACGCGCGATGATTTCGTTTTCCGTAGGATGGATAGATGGTGAAATAGGGTTGTTTAATACTTATAATAACATATCAGTATATGAGTGATACTGATTTTATTACTTCATAATAAACAACTAAATAATAAGTATTTGAAAAAGAAAGAATTTGGAAAGGATCGGTAATGGATATTACCTCTTTTTTTGACGCGCCTCTTCTTAACCTCCTCTTAGGGCACTAGGGTTGGTCTTTGAAGAAGACCAAGACCTCTAGGATGATTATGGGGAAGTTGAGAGGAGAATTTTTCAGGGGTTGTCCGAGCTTGAAGGCTCAAATTGGTGTGAGGAGGAGAGGGAGGAGGTGCCCTTTTATAAGGGAGGAGAGGGGCACCTTTGGAATTACTAAAAATATTATTTTATTATAAAGTAAAATTCGGTTTTTAATAGCTCCATATTGATATATGTCGAATCTAAGGTGGGTATGGGTCCAAATCCTCTCATAAAAAATAATTTAGACAAGTTTAGGTATCAATTTTAACCTTGTCATTTAGATTTAACTTTAAGTTAGATAATTTAACTTTTACCCTGTCTTCTTGTTTTCATACACTATAAGGTTAATAAACTTACTATATCACTCCGAACGAACCCCAAGCTGTTTATTATTAATATATATAACCTTATCTAACTCCTTTGGCCGAACCATAGATTTTTAGGAATAAAATAACCATTAATAATATAGTATTTGTTCTAAAAACTATTTTATGTCAATTTTGACACTATTTGGTAATTGATTTTTTTGAAAATCATAACAAAATGATTAATTCGAAAAAATTTAATTAGATAAATACTAACATGTCACATTATGCTAGAAAATTATTGGATTTCATAAAAAGTCTCAAATTACATTTATTTGGGTATTTATAACATCAATTATGTCAATATTTCATTAATAAGATAATTAATGCATCATCGTTGTGTCATAAATAAATTAAATTATATAATGTATAAAAATTACAAATAAAATACTATTATGTAGGAAATCTATTTAGATTTATAATGAATATTTATAGTCGAATTTATCTTATGTATAACCCTATATTAAAAAAGATTTACTTATTAAACATTGATTTTAAATATTTTAACCCTTCTTTAAATAAATTAATAATAAATGTCCTAATCAAATCCATGTGGGCCTAAATGGTCATATTTTATTCCTAAGGTTGTTTTTGGTCGAATTAAAATTATCCAATAGAATTAGGTCATGTTTTAGGGTAATAATAATAACACTTTTACCCTTAATTAGTATATTTACTTTTAACCGTGGTAAAAAAAAGTAAAAAGTTACTATTCACCAAAAATTATTTTATTCTCATTGAACCAAATTTTAGTCCTTGATATTAACAATGTATCTCGGATTTTTGAAATTCTACTCACAAAAGCGGTAAAATTAGTTTTTATGAAAAATTCAGTTTTTTTAACTACCACTTAGTGGTTTCACTATTCATCAAAATTTGAAAGTTTTCAGAAAAATTCCAAAATTTCACCCTAGGCTAAATTCGATATTCCAAATCCAAAAATGAAGTCCATTTTGAAAAATAAAATTTATTAAATTTCAAAATGTGGTTATTACTATTCATAACGGCTAGTTTTAATAATATTTCAATAGCATATCGTTGATTAGTGAAACTCGGTATTGCGTACGACGCAAGCTATCGAGGAAGGTCGCGTTTGCGTGTAAAGCAAGACAAGCTAGTGTTGTGTGCAGTGAAAGATTACTTTGATAAAAACAAAATATATCTTATAAAAGTCTCGGGTGTTACAACGACTTGGTTCACGAGTGAGTCCACATGCCATGTGGTGTCCAGTGCACACTGTAAACTGTCTTTGGGATCATCCTGAGATCTTCCACCTTCTGTATCTCCTTCATTATATTACAAATTTAGTATTTGGAGTATCATGTCAAAATTAGTTTTTTATATAGAATGTGATAGTTCCCTTTATTTTGGTCTATGAGATACGATGTGGTGCATTTAGAGTGTAATACTTATGCGGTGATGTTTTCTTAATGTTATAGCTCAGTGAGGCTTCTATAGAGAAAAATTTCGAAAGGTACTCCCCTAATAAATAATGGTGACAGTATCTATGTTATATCTACATTTGTAGATATATTACTCCCCATGTTTTGTGTGTGAGTCATATAGTATGGTGTAGTTCTTCCAGAGATGGTACTCACATGATGGATTAGGATGTGGGTTCCCCATTTTTTCATCTTGTTAGACTGAAATCCCATACTATTCCAGGGTGTGGTCGCTCCATATTCATTGTCTAAATAATATAGGTATTCTATTTTTGGACTAGTTTGTAGGTACTCTACCAATGTAGATGGTAAAAGTATACAATGTAAGGGTAAAGGTACTCCATATGTGATATAAAGATAGATTGGTTACTCCCCTACCATGTTAGGGTGAGAGTATTATATCCTTATAATTGGTAATCCTCTATAATTCCTAGGTGTGGTGCGTCAATTCATGTTTTTATGGTAGATTTTGTTCTCCATTTTTCATACCAGAGAGTATATCCTCTCACCCATGGTATGAAAAACCATGTCTTGTTAGGGTTTGTGTCCCCTGCAGTAAATGAGATGGTAGAGTGCAACTCTACTTTTGAATGATGGTGTAGGTTCTCTAGTCACAAGGAGGTAATCCTATACTGTACTAGGGTGTAGGTGTTGGGTCGGAGAAAAACGGGAAGGATGGAAAGAGGGGGGGTGAATTGCCTTTTAAAAAAGATTAACAAATTAAAAATCAAAGTTGAAATGCAGCGGAAATAAATAAGGCAAGACACAAGAAATTGATAACGGAGTTCGGCCAAAAACCCGGCCTACGTCTCCGCTCCCAACTCAACCGTTGAGAGATTCCTACCGCTTGCTTTTCAATGGTTTTAGCAAGAAACCCACTAGGCTTTGATGTAGCACTAGGACCTATTACAGCTTGCTTTTATTGGTTGAGCAAGAACCCACTTACTTTTAATGGTTGAGTAAGAATCCACTAGCCTTTTTAACGGGTGAAGGCTAGCTCACCTATGACACAAGCCTTTTAAAAGGAAAGGCTTGAAGAAACCTCTTCACACCTTAATGGTGATGTGAAACCCAAAAGAAATAGGGGATGAGAAAAGTTTGGGGTTTGTAGGCACAAACCCAATTTTAAGCTCAAAATAAATAAATAATGAAAAACCGTAATTGAGGAAGACTTGGGCGCCAAAGTATGATGGAGTTGATGTAGTGTGCTCTCCCAAGCTTATTTGAGGTGCTCCTGGGATTGGAAATTGGTTGGAGCACTTGAGGATCCTTGAAAGTGGAGCGCCGGAGGTTCGCCAAATGTGCAACAATATGTCCGGGCGCTTGGTATATGATCTGATTTGTGTCCGGAGCTTCCTCAGCCTTTATTTATAGGCATGGAACCCATTGGGGGCCTTCGGAGCCGTTGGAGAAGTCCTCGGAGCCGTTGGAGGCCAAAAGAGGGTTGACTGGTCAAAGCCAACGGCTAGTTTGACTGGGCTACCGGCTGGCCGGTACAGCTCCACCGGCTGGCCGGTGTTTGAGAATTTGGAGATGCTTTGAGTGCAGGCTGCACCGGCTGGCCGGTGGAGGAGCCACCGTTTGGCCGGTGGCTTGGCAGTAGCTGATCTTCTTTTCCAGGCACCACCGGCTGACCGGTGCCAGAGCCACCGGCCGGCCGGTGGGCAGACAGTAGCTACCACTGTTGTCTGGGTGCCACCGGCTGGCCAGTGGTCTGGCCACCGGCTGACCGGTGGAGCCTGGCAGTGGGCAATGCCTTTGCCAGGTCCACCGGCTGGCCGGTGCTATAACACCGGTTGGCCGGTGGACTGAGTTTCAGTCCACTTGATGTTCTTTCTTGGGCCAATCCTTTGGCAATATTTTGCCTATCATCCACAACACTTAAAAACAAGGTTAGACAAATAATAAGGTGATTGTGATCATGAAAATCAAACAACGAGGGGAACGAGAGGTACAACAATCTCCCCCTATTTTGATGATCACAATCACCAAAACAATTAATGTAAAATACTGAAAATGAAAGGAAATGCTAAGCATGATGAAAAGGATTCTCCCCCAATCAATCAAGAAATTTCTCCCCCTTTGTGATTATCAAAATAGAATGGGGCATAAAACTTGATTGAGGGAAAAATGAGAATTAAGATCAATTGGAATTTTTGAAAATTGAATTGAAAGTTTTGAATCAAGAATTCAATAGAAAATTTTGAAATGAAAATTTGATATCAAGAGTTGAAATTGAAAGATTGAATCAAAAATTGAATAACAGTTTGAATTGAATGTTTTGAATCAAAAACCAATTGAATTTTGAAATTTGAAACCAAATGAAATTTTTGAAATTGAGATTTTTGAATCAAAAATGAATAACAGTTTGAATTTAAAGTTTTGAATCAAAAATGAATAACAGTTTGAATTGAAAGTTTTGAATGAAAATTGAATAGAAAATTTTGAATGAAAATTGAATAGAAAATTTGAATTGAAAAATTTGACACCAAGTGTTGAAAAAGAAAGTTTGAAAAGAAAGTTTTGAAATAAAACAAAAATTCTTAAACAAACCTAACTCCCCCTAAATAAAAACAATAAATCACCGGGGAGAGGGATTTTGAAAAGAGACAATTTTAGGCCCGGAGAGACTCGCTAGAAGGGATTTTTCAATCCATACTTGTCTCATGGCGGGTCTTCTCCTATAAAACTCATCGGAATAGAAAATAGACTTGGGTTGGCCGTACCGGGCATTTTTGCAATTGCACTCATAGATTAAGTGCCCGGGTTTCTTACAATAGTTGCAAAATTTAAAACAAGAGCTCCCCCTTACAAAAATAGTGGGTGCATGGGAGGAGGAGGCTTGGTTGGTATAGCCAAGCCCTTGGGTGGTTCTTGAAATTCGTTGGGAACCAAGCAATTTTGAAAGATTTTGTTCCCCTTGGGTGAACTTGGCTAAGGATTCTCTTAGGTCTTTAATGGTTGATTCTAAAGAATCAACATCGGGAAAATTTTGGATTTTGAGGGACATCTCCTCTTTCTCTTTGAGAAGTTGTTCTTTTTCAGAGGAGAGTTTTTTGAAATACTTTTTTAAAGCAACAAATTTTGACGATAAAGCATGAAAACCATTTTCAAGTTGGTCTCTAGCATGTTGGATTTCTTCATAAGACATATGATTGAAAGAATTTGAATTTGAAGAACAAGAGGAGGAGGAGTCGGAAGATGTTACCTCATGTTTTGCCATTAGGCATTTTGTACCTTGGTCGCTTGAGGAGGAGGAGGAGGAGGATTCTTCTTGTTGAACTTTGAAGGCGATGTTCTTTGGAGTTTTGATCGGTTTGCCTTCCTTTTCAGCTTGCCTCCTCATGGTGATCTCATAAGTCATGAGGGATCCGATGAGCTCTTCGACCGACATGTTCTTGATGTCCTTTGCTTCTTGGATTGCCGTGACTTTCGGTGCCCATGAGCTTGGTAGGATCCATAGGATCTTCTTGACCATAGTTTCTGCAGAAATATTATCTCCTAGAAATTTTATTCCATTTCAAACGTCAGTAAATCGAGTAAACATATCAGAAATATTTTCATGTGGGTGCATAGAAAATGACTCAAAATCTTGACGAAACATATCTAACCGAGTATCCTTAACTTTGTTAGTGCCCTCATGGGTCACTTCCAATAGTTTCCAAATTTCATGAGATGAGGTGCAAGTGGAAACTCGGTTGAACTCATTTCGGTCAAGGCCGCAATGTAGAGCGTTCATGGCTTTGCCATCAAGCTCGAAATTTCTAATATCGGCTTGGGTCCATTTGGATTCGTCGGGGGAAGACAAAATATAACCTTTCATGACAATTTTGTAAATGGGATATCCTATGCTTCTTAAAAAAGTGGTCATGCGGGTTTTCCAATAATTATAGTCGGACCCATCAAAAAATGGAGCCCGACCCAAAGAAAAGCCTTCGGGGGCGAAAGAAGTGGATTCCATCACAAAGGATCTTTAATTTAAAACCGGTTAAGGAATTATTCAAATACGCCCTCTGATACCAATTGTTGGGTCGGAGAAAAACGGGAAGGATGGCAAGAGGGGGGGTGAATTGCCTTTTAAAAAAGATTAACAAATTAAAAATCAAAGTTGAAATGCAGCGGAAATAAATAAGGCAAGACACAAGAAATTGATAACGGAGTTCGGCCAAAAACCCGTCCTACGTCTCCGCTCCCAACTCAACCATTGAGAGATTCCTACCGCTTGCTTTTCAATGGTTTTAGCAAGAAACCCACTAGGCTTTGAGGTAGCACTAGGACCTATTACAGCTTGCTTTTATTGGTTGAGCAAGAACCCACTTACTTTTAATGGTTGAGTAAGAACCCACTAGCCTTTTTAACGGGTGAAGGCTAGCTCACCTATGACACAAGCCTTTTAAAAGGAAAGGCTTGAAGAAACCTCTTCACACCTTAATGGTGATGTGAAACCCAAAAGAAAGAGGGGATGAGAAAAGTTTGGGGTTTGTAGGCACAAACCCAATTTTAAGCTCAAAATAAATAAATAATGAAAAACCGTAATTGAGGAAGACTTGGGCGCCAAAGTATGATGGAGTTGATGTAGCATGCTCTCCCAAGCTTCTTTGAGGTTCTCCTTGGATTGGAAATTGGTTGGAGCACTTGAGGATCCTTGAAGGTGGAGCGCCGGAGGTTCGCCAAATGTGCAACAATATGTCCGGGCGCTTGGTATATGATCCGATTTGTGTCCGGAGCTTCCTCAGCCTTTATTTATAGGCATGGAACCCATTGGGGGCCTTCGGAGCCGTTGGAGAAGTCCTCGGAGCCGTTGGAGGCCAAAAGAGGGTTGACTGGTCAAAGCCAACAGCTAGTTTGACTGGGCTACCGGCTGGCCGGTACAGCTCCACCGGCTGGCCGGTGTTTGAGAATTTGGAGATGCTTTGAGTGCAGGCTGCACCGGCTGGCCGGTGGAGGAGCCACCGGTTGGTCGGTGGCTTGGCAGTAGCTGATCTTCTTTTCCAGGCACCACCGGCTGACCGGTACCAGAGCCACCGGCTGGCCGGTGGGCAGACAGTAGCTACCACTGTTGTCTGGGTGCCACCGGCTGGCCGGTGGTCAGGCCACCGGCTGACTGGTGGAGCCTGGCAGTGGGCAATGCCTCTGCCAGGTCCACCGGCTGGCTGGTGGTATAACACCGGTTGGCCGGTGGACTGAGTTTCAGTCCACTTGATGTTCTTTCTTGGGCCAATCCTTTGGCAATATTTTGCCTATCATCCACAACACTTAAAAACAAGGTTAGACAAATAATAAGGTGATTGTGATCATGAAAATCAAACAACGAGGGGAACGAGAGGTACAACAGTAGGTCCTCTATCATTTGAGATGTAATTCTCTATCTCCTTGTAGTAGTGGGTATCATGTACTACATTATATTTGTTCTCCATTTTCTTTGGAGTGCAGTATGAGTATCGGTCCACTACAATTGTTACATAAGATCCCTAATCTTGGAGTTTGTGATAATGTAATGAATTTAGGTGATATCCACTCCATATAAGAGTGACAATTCTTTTATGAGTTAGTTATGATATAGTACACCCCAACCAATAAATAAATTGGGAGGTGTGGGTCCCTCTATTCTCTTTTGATAGAGAGGATTCTCACAGTGCATAGTCTGGAGAAGTTCTTCCTCAACTGTGTGTAGTGGTGTGGGGAGGGATTCTCCCTTTTAGTTCATACAACCTTGAAAATGGAGCAGGATTGAATTGTAAGGATCATTTCTATATGAAACTTGGGAAAGGTCTAGTGAGTTATTCCCTATGGATCAAATATCTCATATTGATTCCATCTAGGATGGTTGGGCTCATAGAGTGTTTTCTTTTGGTATTGTGTTGCTGGTAGAGCCTTGAGTAGAATCATGTTACCGTATATGAGGTCCAGACCTCACGATCATTGGTGTCTAAGAGGATTATATCTTTGTACTTTTTGGATTTCATTGACGTGTCTATGATGACCCCCTAGTGGACTGATCTAACTATTCTTGTATAGTCAAGGATGGTTCAAGATATAATTTCTATCTCGATTGGGTTCCCTATGGCTATGTTGAGTATACTATTTCCTTTCAATTTCTTTATTTTATTTTTTGGTTTTGGGGAACCCAATGATTATTTTTATATTCACCCATGAATGGGACAATCTTACATGTCTTGTGTCTTGTACAGACTAGAAGGATTTCAATTGTGTCCCTGAATGACCTAAGGTAGGTAGAGGTTATTGAGCTAAACTAAATGAGGTGTTTACCGGAGCTGGGAAAATGTACTTTTTATATGTTCCATTATGATAGTTATTCCCTCATTATAATTTTGGATGATTTTACCATTTTTATTTGGTTACAATTTTTTTTAAGTACTTCTACTGTAGTCTGGTAGAGGAAAGTTGTATGCATGCATTTTAGTTTCCGTCTTTTTTATATAATTTTATTGTTTTATCAAGTTGATTATTGGTGCATTAATATAGATAAATGTGGAAAATACTTCCCTTATATGTGATAATATTACTCAGTGCTAGTTTCCAGCCCAAGGAAAATTTGAGCAAGGCGTGGGGAGTTAGAACAACAACCCCATCATATTAGTTTGTGCTAGAGTGGTATCTGTGCATGTTCTACATTGGGAAGAAAATTTTGTGATATTGGTTAGGGTTACAAAGAGACAATGTTGTGATGTTTTGAGTTTTACCATTTGACTATAGGTTCCAATGTTTGTTTATTGTATGACATATATATTCAATATGATAGTGACAAAATTCATTAAACATGTTATGTTTGTAAATTGGTTACAGGTAAATAATGGTAAATTCTTCATATAGGGTGGGTTTTGGTTTTCACATTTCCTTCATGAGTCTTATCCCAATATATACTCTTTTACAATGTAACGAAATGATATTTTTCAAGATTCCATCATGAAAAAACCATATATAGTTCCACAATATGATTTTTGTGATGATATTTCCCTTGACAAGGCATCAATATTGAGAACAAGTTCTAATGTTTTACCTCCACGTGCTCTAATAGTTGAGGCACCAATCACTGAAAAGATGGTTTTCATGGAAGATCATGTATAGGATAAAAATAGGATTTGAAAACTATCCATGTTCTAGAGTCAATAATCTATATGGTTCCTGGGTGATCACATCCCTAGGACGATTATAACTATTTTGAGAAAGGCACTTATGTTTTCCAGCATGTGAGCACACTTCCCGGACATGTGGAGGTCCTAGTGGTGGGCCTTCTATAGTGTCAATATGGGATATTGTGTATTTTAGTTAGTTATTACTATGATGAGGTGGTTATCACTTTGGTGGAGTCTGAGAGACTCCTCCCGGATAACTTCTATAGAGAAACATTGTGGTCTATGGTTATTTAAGAGATTCTTCATCTTTGTCTAAGTATCATGAATATGGAGGAGATCTTGGTGAGGTTTAATGATCTATTGTGCTACTCTATTGAAATGTTTTTATACCCATTCTATATTCCCTAGACATTTGAGAAGCTCCTCTATAGAGACATCCAATCATGTATGTTGTCATTGTTTACATACCTTTTATGTGGGGGTATTGGAGTGAGCACTATTGTTAGTGAGATCCCTGGTGGAGTGGAAAATATATGTGTCACATTGTGTTGGAAAAGTGGATAAGGAATTTTCTTGATTTGGTAGATGATAGAGGACAAGATCACAATGCAAGACGCGAAGCCACTCCTAGTCTTAGTATCATGGGCATGTAGAATTTGAGCCACACCATGGATAATGTTATCCGTAGGAGATGTGGTGATATGCTTGTGACTATAGGGAAATATATCATGAGATTGTTAAATCCATATCTCTTGTGAGAGGGAACCATTTAGTGGGATTCTTTGTTAGAGGTATCATTTGGAGAAGGGAGTTCTGCTGGATGGAAGAATTGGTGATGGAGCTGGGAGAGAAACAATTTGAAGAAGGTAGTTTGAGGTATAGACACCACCACCCCAAGTTGTTCCACACCCGGTTAATGGAGTTTGAGGATGTTGGTGAGGATAGTCACATGCTGTAGAGGTATTTGACCAAGAAGATATGAGGATGAATAGAGGTATTCTCCATTCCCATTCCACATTCTACAATAGTATGGTTAGACATCAAAGTGAGGTACTCTATTTATTTTCTCTTATTTCATTATGTTTAAACTTGTGTGATGTGATTTTTAGTAGAACCCTATATTGTTTTTGTTTGGTATATCTTTGAGTAAATGAGAAATTTGGGTATTTATCCCACTGAGAATAATTTTTGTGACCCTATAAAAATTGTGTGGATGAATCAGTGATGCACAAATAGGTTAGTATCAATGTTCGGTGAATGAGAGAATCAAACATGTGTGTCATGGGTTTTTTGATGTGTGAGATTTTTTTTGAAGAAAGTCATAGTATGTCATAGTTTTTTTGTTTACTTAACATTTTTTTATTTTAATCTTGTGTGCTTGATGTTATCTTTGATCGAGATATGCTCAAACAGGATGTGGAATGGTTTGATGTAGATTTGGAGTCATGAGAAACATGTATTTTTTTCCTACTAAGATGTGTTCTTGTGATGTGATAAAAAAAAGTACGAGTGAGAACAACTTTATAAAAGAGGATAATATAAATGTGTTGAAAAAGGTTTCCTTTGACTTATGTATTTAGGGAAGGTGCCTGCAATGAAGTGTCATAGTAGGTCCATTCCTTTACAGTGGAGCTTCCCTGCTTGACCATTATTCATGGATATCTAGTTAAAGGGAGAGTATTTAATTGGTCCATTATTTATTTGGGGTGTTGAAACTTAAAATACTTTTCCAATGTGGATGAGATTCTTACCATCCATACTCATCTTGGATTCCACTAGTGGTTGTTGTTGTGTATCTATTTTTTCGAGATGTGTTACAACTATAGGTTCACATCTGAAGGGTTTAGTAAAAAAAATTCTTACACTCGGGCTTCCCTATTTTGTTCATATTGATGTGCTTCTTGAAACCATTGAATGTTATAGGCTTCACCAGGTTATAGTGAAATTGATCAACAGGACGATGTGAACTATTGGGCCTTGTGAATATCTTTTAGAGTTTAGTGAGGAGGTGTACTGCTAGACATATGACTGTAGATAGACTATAGTTCTTCATTATCATTAACTTATAGTAGATAAGGATTCATGTGACTGTTTTTTGCATGATGTTGACCTAGTTTAATCTTGATGTCAATGTGTTTTATCCTAAGTAATCCCCTTTGAGTCTTCCTACAAGCTGCAAGAGAACACATGGTGAGCTCACTAGCATGGGAGTTCCAGTGAAGAGTATATTTTCTTCCTTAATTAAAAGGATGTATATTTTTAAGGGAGAAAATCCTTAGAGTTGGGAATAATTTAGTGAATTGTATTTGAATTTTATTCGGTTTTATTGTTTCTAAAATGATTTCTGAGGCCAAATGCTGAGTTTATGTGTGATTCTGAGGCCTAGATATCCTCAATGTAGTGATTATTGAGAAAATATTAAAATATTTTGTCACGCATGTCTAGATTCTCAAAACATATTGGAAAAAATATCACGAAGTGTCTCAGATCAGAATTTAGAGATCATAGTTCTGTTAAGAATGTTATATTTAAACTAGGGATGATTTAATGTCATTCATGAAGGATGTTTTGGTCAGATGTGATTTGGGGGGAAAATCATGTAAAATTATTAATTAAATAAAAATATAATCAAATCATTTAAATTAATCATCCCTCTAACATTTTTTCACAAAACCTCTCATTTTCTCAATTGTTGAAAGATTGAACAAGAACCAAATAGAAGTGACAATGCACTACGGATTACAATTATTGGCACTGATCATTATCAGATTAAGGAGAAACATGATACAAGCATCATTATACAACCAATTATTCAATGTTTCTCCCTTGAGGTAGGTGGTTATGTTTTTTTCTTCATCATATTTGTTATAAATGTTTTATTGTTTTTGAGCCCATTTAATATTCAATGAGACCATTCCCATGTTAATAAATAATTTTCAAAGTAAAATAGGGTGAATCATGCATTTTTGAAGGTAATTCATGATTGGAATTATCTTAAACATGACATGTGGTCTAGTGAGAAAATTAATGTTTCCCATAATATTTCGGGAAGAGAAAATTTGTGATTTACACACCATAAACTAGGGCTACATGTTGTCTAGTGACCCCATATCTTGAGGCTGGAGGAAATGACCTGGGGAAGCATTTTGAAAGTTCATGGTCTTGAAAAAGTACAAGACAAAATTACATAGTCATTGGGCATTAGAAACGACATAGAAAAACTACAAGGACATGTGTCTATTTATCAAAAACATGCCATGTAGTATGGGATACATGAAGTGTATGGGAAAATTCATGATGAGACGTGTGGAAGAGGATACATTTCCTGGGGATAGATGAATTTGAACATTCCGTTTATAGAGTATAAATGTCTTATACCACTACCTAGATTAGAATTAATTATGAATAACAGAAAATTCTAGGTTAATAGGTGAGTCGATATGTCATGTGTCCCCCATTTCACACTGTTTACTATCATTGAGAACTTCTTGAGTTCTTCCTCCATTGATATATCCTTCTCTAGAAATCAGATATAGGTTTTTTAGTAGCATATCCAAAACATTTTTTCTTTAAGAATGTGATGGTGGCCTCCATTTTAGCCTATGAGATATGAGGATTTATATTTTTTGCATGATGCTTCTGTAGTGACACATGACCAATTTTTTATCTATACATGATTCATAAAGAGAGATGTTGGGATGGGTAATCAACTACGGAATCATGGTGAGGGATTACCTTACCTCTATTCTTTGGTAGATATGGGACTCAAAATATTGTTGGATGAAGTTATATAATTTTGAGAAGATCTTCTAGGGTTTGAACTCCTATAACAAGATCGTGATTAGGTCCAACATTTTATTCATATAGTTGGACTATTCCATCCTAATGTTTTTGGTTGTGGTACCTTTATACCATTTATAAAAATAAATTATATAATCTCACGTTGTACCAGGGTGTGGATCCTCTCTTAATGGATTTAGTACTCCCCAACTGTGTTAGTTTATGGGTCTTCCAGTCATGTTTTATAAATAAATTGGGTACTACCTTATCTTGTTCTACTTTAGTTTCTCCATCCATGGAGTCAGTAATCCCTTATCAAACTAGGTTGGTCATCATTCATAAGTGTAGTTTTGAAAGAGTTGGAACTCCATTTCTATACCCAGCAAGGGGTCCTCTAGCTAGGGTTTGGTACTCCCCTCTTTTGTTAGGCTACCAATCCCTGATAGTAATCAACCTAGTAGAGTGTTACATCCATGTTTGTACATGGTTAAGGTCCTTTAGCCACATATAGATACTCCCATGTCTTAAGATGGACCAAGACCTCTTTCCATTGAGTTTTAATCCCTCATATATGAAATGAAAAATATTGTGTATACTAAAATAGTGTATTTATATCTGGTATGTTCTTTAAAAAAAGTGATTCATGCCCCTCCAAAAGTTATGTAAGATACCCAATTAGGATTTAGTTCTCCATTGAAAGGTTAAGGAGTGGGACACTCCATATAGGAGTGATAGAGGGTTTATGGTTTTGTTTGGATCTATTACTATATTTACTGTTGGGTAGTGGGGAGGTGAATGTAACATTATTATTTATAGTTAGATAATTGACACATTATGCATATTTTTGAGTAGTGCACAATCAAATGTTTATAGTGGGGTGGGGTAGGTCACTCCAATTTTTTTCTTATATCCTTGGGCATGGCAAAGGTTAGAAATGGTCAGACATCTAGTATAGGGAAACAGAGTTGGAACTAGTTAGTTGTTTCATGATTTATTGTATCACATAGATGGGATCTATATTGTATATATTTTCATATGGAGCGTGTTCTCCATGTTTGGTATTACAATTAGATCCTTGAGGAGGTTTTTTTTTGTTTCTTATGATGTCAAAACCGGATGAGAATTAGTGTCTGATACTGAGTATAACTGGGTATATTTATTTGGGAGTCCTCCACACATTTGGGTTCAAAACCTTATGGACTAAGATGACTTGTGATGAATATATAAATATGGTTTGATATGGAGTTTCTCTACTGATTGGGATCCCTATAGATAATTCATGTGGAATTTTTCCATTCATTTTCTCCAATTTAATTTGGATTTTTAGGGCCCATAATAACTATTTTTATACTGAACCATGTATCATATTTTCAAACATGTTTTATGAATTTTGTAGACCTCATTCCTTTTAGCAGATTCCCTGGTGGACCTGTGGTCGGTAGATCTTAGTGATCCAGAATGACTGATGTTTTTACCTATGCTAACTCATGAATCATTTTTCTAGTTTCACATTAGAATGATCCGCTAATTTTAATTAGTTTGTATCATTGTTTAGTATTCCGTTGTTGGGAATGTTATTTTACCTTTAAGCTTTTAGTACTTACGTTGTAATCTGGTTTGGGATAGTAATATGAATTCATTATAGTTTCCATATTTTCTTATATCTCAACACTATTTTATTGAGGTGTTTTTGTGTGCGTGAAAACATGAACCTAGGGAAAAGGACACCCATATTTGTTATATTCATACTTGTCTCTAGCCTCTAGCCCCTATAATATTCGAAGATGGATTATTGGAGTTGTGTCCTAGACCTAGTTAGTTTATGTCGTGACATATCTATATAATTTATCATGTATATGGCTATTTCGTAAACCATATATCATTATTCAAATATGTAATCATACATTGAATGATATTTTATTATATTGTAATATATATATATATATATATACGTATTCATTAATCAATATGAATTTTTGAGGATATAGAAAACTTTTCATGAATTCTATTGATCATAAAAATATATATTAAATTATTTATATATATATATATATATATATATATAAATGTGTGGGTTCAAGTTATAGATAACCCCTTGATGCATTGATAGGTCTAATGGGTGGAAATAGTTGGATAAACATTTTAAAATGGGCTTACACCCATTAGGTTTAAAATGTGTTGAGCATAGTTCTTAATGGTATTGGTATCATGTTCCTATGACATGAAATATAATAGATTATAATTTCCATTATTAGGAAAATAGTTATTATAAAACATGATATTTTCACAAGGAAATTATCTCTTGATTCATTTCATTCTAAATTTATTTATTAAATTTCCTCAGTTTTTAGTTCTTTTCATTTCTATATTGATAATGTATTATCAATTAATATAAATATATATTTTGTATAGTTTTTCAACATTACATGTTGATTTTTTTATTGATTCATGATAGTTTATGATGTACTTATCCATTAATGATCATTTTTTACCAACCTTATTTTATTTCCATTCTCAGGAATCCATGAATTTTATTATGTTTTTTATGAATGGATATACTAGATTGAATAATTTTTTTTCATAAAATATATTGTATCTTTTTTTATTTCAATATAATATAGGAATCAAGAATGTATCTACTTTACCCAGATGTATAAAATATTTGGTCAATCAGGATGATATTACTTGTTTCATTGGACAATGTAATACAATAGTCCTTATATCTTTTCTACTAGTTCTTTTTTATCTAGAAAAACTCACTCACAATAGGCATATCATTGATACTTTGTTTTTACCCAACCATCTAAGATAAAAATAAACATTGAAATGGAATAAATACACATATAATGAATGTGATTTCCAACAGAATTATATATTTATCATCACAATGATATATGATCTTAGGATGGATTTGAATATAATGTGTGACTTCCCATTCTCAAAAATTGAAGTGGAATTTATTTAGGTAAATAAATACAATGCCTATGACAATATGAAATTTTACAGGAGGTAGAAAAAATGGATTTGTAGGAATAAAATCCTCACAAATATATATTCGAGTGGAGTTTTACACGTGAGATGATACCAGCATACTATTAAAAGTTTGTGTTTCCATCATAATGTCAAATAATTGAGGTTTTTATGTGTTACGCCTATAGAAACCTTTAAATATAAACGAGTGGGTAGAATGGGGAAAAATAACAATTTTTATATATATGATGATTGTACATTTGACCAATCACTAGGAACACCCATGTTGGCATTAGTAATTTCATAAGATTGGACTTCTCCCTTCATCATTATTTGTGGTATGCTCCTTTGAGATTTAGGGAATTGGATGGAATAGTTACCCATCCCCTTACAGCTAATTAATCAATATTGATGACTTATACCACACCATTTCATTCATGATTATGACTTCATTTATATCCATTTTTAATGAAAACCCATTTTCATTTTATTCATGTACTAATTTTTTTCTTTCCATAAGTATCATGTGTTGGAAAATTCCTATTTCTCTTCTATGCCTTATCATGTTTGTTGAATGAAATAATATTCTTATCATTCATTCCATAAAATCCATCTCGAATGGAAATTTAAATCACTCACTTGAATGGACAAGATATTATGTCTTCTTTTAATGATTCTGTTTGGGAGGCCAATTCCATTACAATGATTTCCATACACCATAAAAATAGTAAAACATTCTATCTAGATTACATACATAGTCTAAAAATCTAATTTCTAATTTGGTAAAGTTAACATGATATATAGGAAAAATTTCATATTTCATTTGTCTTAGACTCAATATATTTTATGTATATCTATTTTTTTCTAAATTTTATGATATTAAACCATATAAAGTTCCATAAATTCATTACAATCTACGATTTCTATTTACTCATAATTGATATTTTATGAATCAATAATTTCCATTTATGATCATCCTATAAGAGATGATAAACATCCATTAAAAACATATCTAATTCATTATATCCAAAGAAGAGAAATATATTCTTTAGTGAATTAGTCAATTTTTAAATATAAAAGGATTTTCAGTACCATTGATAGATAGTGGTTTCTAATGAAAAATGTGATACATCATTGTAACACGAAATTTTTTATTTGAAAATTACTCCATATGATAAAGGTTATTACTCAGGACCAGATTCCACTGACTAAATGTATTTCTATTTTTTCAACTCTCCCTACAAATTCAACATCATATTTCATATATTTCACAATAGTAAAATCTCTAAATGTATTAAATGAACCGATACAATTCACAATCCATTTTTTAGGTATAATTTCTAAATAATATTAGATAATATATTAAATTATATCATCATGAATCATATTGTATAATTTCAAACTAGTGAAATGCTTAATGGAAATTGAAAATCAATATATAATTAATCTCAAAATCATAGGTTTAGTTTCACTGTAAATATTCTTATGATTTAACATAGGGTAATGTTACATAATATAGTTCAGATGGATCACACTAAATTTTCAATGATACCAACTATAAGGACCCCAGAGTAGTAGCATAACGCCAGTGGTTATGTTATTATATTTATGTGAAATAAAATAAATCATATAAAAATTATAAAATACAAATATATAAAAAATGAAATAATATTTGATAGTAAAATGTAATGAAGCACTGAGTTAAGGAAAGAATGTAACTCCCTAAGTATTTAAGATAAAATTATTTTTAAATAAATATATTCAATCTAATATATTGCGGTACATATAACCTAATTTTTTTGATAGAATATATAAAGTGTAAACATGAACATAAAAAATCCATATTTTATAATAGAATTATATTTTTTTTATTAAATAATAGGGCATAAATATTATTTACTACATTATGAAATAAATATAAAAATGTATAACAATTTCATACAAAATATAAATTGTGTATAAAATTATAGTAAAAAATAAATATTAAAAATATTTACAAAATATATTTGATACAATAAACATCATTTTTGGAATCATAATATAAAAAATTTATATGGATGAATATTTTTTGATTTCAAAAAATGTTGATTTTCAATGATTAAAGAAAACTAATATTTTTTTTCAAACTATATTATATTTTCAATAAATTATCATATTTAAATGTACTAATATTTTTGGAATAAAATTTAATATAAATTAAGTATTATTTAGTTATATTTTATATACTATATTTAATTGGAATAATATTTATTTTGTATTTTAGAGTTAGTTTGTATTCTGGTCTACAAATTGTATTTTTCTACATGTCTACCATACTCAATGGTGTTTATGAATTTTATTAATTAATAGATAATTAAATATTCATGGACTAATGGGGAACCCTTATTACAAGACCCGTTTTCCAAGATTCACAAGGCCCAAGAAAAAATTCATAATACATGATCTGAACGCCCGAGATTAGACAATATAATAACTACCCCTTCAATAACATATACATCATTAAAGTCATATATCTTCCCACCTCGAATGATTAATCAACTTGAACTGACCCATGAATATCCAAATGATGAGTTTTAAAAATGTATATTTATATACCCTATCAACCTTCCAATCAGGATAGCTCTACTTTATTGGATGCCACTTGCTCTGAATCCTCATATTGGGCATTCCTTAGTGTGATCTGTGGAGATTGCTTCTTGGTCCTTTATGGATCGGAGGTCTAGTGGCCTCTGGTTGATGGTGGCCCGAATAAGGAATGATTTAAATGATATGTTTATATTATGTATCAATAAATTTAAATTTATATTCTTTAAATTATTATTATTTTGTAACACCCCAAGATTTCATAGTGTGTTATTTCTTCAAAATAATTCAATAACTTTCACTACAAGCAACACCAAGTTCAATCACACCATGACTTAAAAAAAATCCATTCAAAAGAGGTTATGAATAGTATTAGATAAATTTTAATGTTTATATAATCCTTATAATTTTAGAATCCATATTATGAGTTTCTTAGATATAATGCAAGAACAAATTCATTTTCAGTATTGCACTTTTATCAACTTTAATATTGAACCCTTTTTAAATACTAAATTTTAAAATTTTTGACTAAATGGGGACATAAAAAATCTAAAATGAAACATCCCAAGCTTCTACGGTACGCTTCTCTTTGAATAATGTGATAGCGTGTGTTGTACGCAACACCGAGTTCTAACAACCAATTAAACTAGCAGTTATGAATAGTAATAACTACTTTTTGAAATTATATATATTTTATATTTCAAAATGGAATTCATTTTTGGATTCAGAATATCAAAATTAGCCTAGGGTGAAATTTTGGTACTTTTCGGATAACTTTTATATTTTGATGAATAGTGAAAATTACTAAATTTTAATTAAAAACAACTTTTTTAATCAAAATAATTAATATTGATAAATTATGAATTTGAGTGGTTTTAAAGTATATTTAGAATATATTTTTACCATTTAATATAATGTTGGTCATTGGACATAATTTTACAATTAAACCGAACATAAACAAGTGTCAATCTTTTGATAGTTATTATCTCTTAAAAACACGCTTTTTGTTTTGACAGCGGGAATTAATTTTAAATTAATTTCTGCCACTTATGTGTTTTGAATTTAGTAAAATGGATTCCATATTTGTAATCAGGATGTTCAAATTGTGTAAATAGGTAACTTTTATTTTTAGACATTTTGAATAATTACTGCGGTAAATATTTTATTTACCATGGTTAAGGGTAAATCCGGTAAATAAGGGTTAAAAAAATAATATTATAATAATACTAAATTACCCTAAAACGTGTCTTAACCCTATTGGTTGATACATGGTCGACCATGGGCATATTTGGGTTAATTTTGGTACCCCATTGATCCACTTGTAAGTGATAATGACACATTATTTTAATTAAGTTAAAATGAATACAAAAATGGCATAAGCTTACATCTTTTAAAAGATCAATTTTTACATAGGGTTATACATGTTGGATTTTCGATTATAAATATTCATTAGAAATATAAAACGATTTACTACATAATAATATTTTATTTAAAATTTTTAGACATCAAATAATTTAAATTATTAATGACACAATAATGATGCAATGTTTACCTCATTAATAAATCATTTAAATAAATAAGATTATAATGATTAAAATATTATCTAAAACCTGTCCAATTCTTATTGGTTGATGTTATTTAGAATATGAGTCATCGTATCTTCGACCTCAATGATTTTTGGACCATTATAAACCGAATATAATTATATTATAAAGTAATACTTTCACTCTTTCCTAAAGAGCCCCTCCTCTCCCTTATAAAAGGAGACCACTTCTACTCATTCCTCACACCTCTCAAGCCACTTGGATCGTCCAAACTCTGCCCAACTAAGCTCCCCACATCCCTCTCCTCCTCCTTGAAGCATCCCCTTAGGCAGAAAGCATTTCAAGAAGTCCTTTGGTTCCAACCAAAGTGAGTTACCTAAATTAAAGGTAACATTTTCTCTTAAATTATTTTCAATTATTTTGCTTCTCCAACCCCCAAACTCTTTTTATTTCCTTTCTTTTGTAACAACACCAGTATCCACAATATACTATGATGTTTTTATAAGAAGGATTCAAACTACACATTCACACAACTCCATCTAATGGATGATGAACATAATGTTTCTGTGGATGGAAAACTAACGCCTCACGAAACGATGATTGTTCAAATACATCTTACCGCCTCTCATGGTGGCCATTAGGATGGCACTGTAATTAAATATGATATTAATGATATATATTTTATATATAAGCTTCTGTAATTCCATTTTATTTCATACAATTATTCGTTTCATGTTGTATATATATACGATAATTTCATTTGAGGAAGTGCGGACAACCGCCCCCTTAAAATGATATGACTCGTTCATACCACACATGGAACGTATAAAGGATGGTGTTAATGAACATAAGTAACATATATAGAATATTATATTTTACTGGAATAGTAATATACCTATGTATCATTTGGATTCGATTCTTTTAAAATAAAAATTAAATGGAAGTAGCATTCGTGCGTACGTACGGACTACCGTCTCCACGAACGCGATGAGATTCATTCTCCATCGTATCCATTCAAGTATAATTATCATTTTATGATTTAAAAATGATGTTTAATGACTTGATACCATTCTGGATATGAATAATATACATCCCATTAATAACGAATATGGCTCACATAACAAAGAATATAAAGTAAAATGAACCCGTTAACACCTGAAATGACGATAATTCTAAGATATTATTAACAAATCAATGTTAAAAGATCATATATGATATCATATTAAAGTAACTGATTCTTGTATTATTCAATAACAAGTATTTCACCATTATACAGGAGGTAAACCTACCATTGACCAAGGAAAAAGTACAAAGTAAGGGATTTTCTTATCTCACTTTCAATTCCGTGAGATTTCCATTGTTCGCCACTAAATTATTGAAAGTGGTGTATTGTGTACTGCCATTTGATATATATTCATGTTATCATTTGGAGGTTATTAACTTTTTGCCATACGACTCAGTTGATTAACGTGGTAAGGGGTTTTCATCTCACTCTTTATTTCCATGAGATTCATGCCATATTTCCACTATTATCTTTTGTGTGGTGTATGTACTGCCCATAATTGTATTCTTTGTGTAATACACTTTACCTTATGTGTATTTAAATTTTCATTGTATGATACATCTTTCATGGGTTGTATGTTTCATAAGTTACCAAATTGGTAAGTGTTATTTCACAATCTCTTCATTATCCGAGGTTGTTTATACGTAATAATCTACTGGGATTTCTTGATCATCCACATCCATGTTTCTTCGAAATGTATTTCAAAACATATTTATTATTTACATGAATATGGGTTAAAGTCATTTATACCCTTGTTTGAATTTTTATAAGAGGTTTATAAAGGAATCTCTCTGTCGTTTTCAAAGCAAGGTCCTTTTTAACCTTTTCAACAGAATTAAGGTAAGAATGTTTTTTTTAACTTATACGGCGGGTGCGGCTATTTTCTGTTGTTATAAAATCTTCAAATCTTCCCTTACAAGCTTATAAGATTATTTTCAAAGAAAATTTTTGATTTTATATGGATCTTAAATGATTTTCAAAATAAAAGTACATATTTCTTTAAAAAGAATTTTGATTTCATCTATATCAACATCCTTTGATGGATTTTAAGATTATTTGAAGTTGATTTATTATGGTACAAAACTTCTATATTGATTTGAAGGTTTTGTGATATGTTTGACTGTGGATGTGCATTTTTATACCATTCATAGTTTATGGTGAAATTATTGACATTTCGTATGCTAGTTCCAATAAGAATGTTTATGTTATATTTCAATCTTTACTTCATATGAATGTGTTGGACAAGTATGTTCCAGGTTAGGGACTGGTAAAAGTAAGCCCTCCGGGTTGGTGTCCGGTTATTAGAGGCACTCCGGGTTGGTTTCCGGTTATTAGAGGCACTCCGGGTTGGTGTCCGGTTATTAGAGGCACTCCGGGTTGGTGTCCGGTTATTAGAGGCACTCCGGGTTGGGTTCCGGTTACAGTTAGCCCCAAGGTCTTGGGATGAGGCCTTGACAAAGAAATTAAAGTTCATCATTATGCATTCCAACATTATGAAAGTGGTTATTGATTTTTGCATGTGATTATTCGATTAGTAGAATATCCATGTGAATAAGTAAATGGAATTATTTCATTTTATTTGTGCCATACCATGTTGAAAGTTCATATTTAAAAGGCTTTTGTTTTAGTTATACATTGCCTTAAATGTTTATTCTTATTTATGAAAGTTTCCGCTATATTGCTATCCTTACTGGGCATTTGAGCTCACCCCTTTTCTATGTTTTATTTTTCCCAGGAAGTGAAGATGTAAGTTATGAATGACCTGCAGGGATATTATGAGGGGATTATAGTGTGGACTGTGGAAACATTATGTTGTTGTAGTAGTTTTTCATTTTATGATGTAATGTAAAACTTATGAATATATCTAGTGTTTCCAAGGCTACTAAACCAATCGGTCTTTCGAGATTTGATCTTTCTTGTGATCATGCCAATGTTACGAAGTAATGCACCGACTCTAGGCAACTAGGGTCGGGGCGTTACAGTTGGTATCAGAGAAAGTTTAGTACAAACCTTGGAAGCTAGATTTATATAAACTCTGATTAGAGCACGTAGACCTAAGATGAACTTTGAGGATTAGTATAGAAGAACATCCAAGAATTTTGGTATTGTAGAGTTTTGTGAGTTTTCCGAGCAATACATCCCTGTCTGGATACGAGCAGGTAGAGGCGGCTCTGGCACAGATGTACCTAGGGGTAAAACCCGAAAACACCGCTTTGAGCTAGACTCGAACGGGAACTGGTGCACGACAACGGGCCTTGCTGCACTCTTGGTTACGACACTCCCAGGGGATATGCTTAGGATAACTCTCATTTTCTTTACAAATCATTATGAAGGGTTTATGAGTATATACTTCCTCAAAGAAAACATTTTTATGATTATGGATTATATCCATAAATAGTTCAATTTATGTTAAGTGTTTTATAAGTATGGGATTATGTATTTTGATTCATAAACTGATCTAGTTTATGCCATTGTTTAGAAATGGCGCCCAGTAGAAGGAATGAGAACTCCAGAAATACACATGATTCAAAGAGAAGGAAGGATCATATCATTCATGGTCTTAAGCTAGAATTTATAAGAGAAATAGTCTCCCATGTATTATCATCATATGAAGAAATAATATCATGTGTTGATAAGATAAGTAAAGAGTTTACTGAGTCCTATGGCTTTGAAGGGAATCAAGAGGAGAAAAGGATGGAAGAGAGAAAGATGGATAAAGGGAAAAGGGAAAAGAAGAATTTTCCCATATGTGGTAACTATGGAAAGAAACACCCTGGAACTTGCCTGAAAGGAATGGGAGTTTGTTATAAGTGTGGAGGAAAAGGGCACAAAGTACGTGACTGCAAGGGTAAGAAAATGGGTTTAAATGTACAATGCTTCATTTGCAAGGAGTTTGGACACTACGCGAACCTATGCCCCAGTCATCAGACTATGCCGCAAATGATGCTATTGGATAATAATCAAGTTATGATACTACCACAGATGAAGAGGAATGATTAGAGTTCTTATGTTGATTATGTCAATTGAGTGTTGTATCAACAATGTACTTGTTATAATAATTATGGAGTATATAAGGATTGTACTGCAGTACTATTTCATTAAGGACTTGAGATTGTGTGGAACAAAGAAAAGTGACTCAATAGCAAGATAACTTTTTGGAAAATATATGGTTGAGAGAATGATAAATCATAATATAGTTCTGATACTGAGGTAGTGATTTTGGAATAATATGTGATTGTTTTTGATAAATTATATTGGATATTCTTGACTACCTTGGAACTGATTAATGATTTGTATATTCCATCGTTGTTGGGGTTTAAACCTTTTTTGGATTAATGAAGTATATCCAGCATTCTATATGGAATAAGGGAGCATGAATGTAATCAATAACGAATATGGTAATTCATGATGAAGGTATTCATATGCTATTACGGGGTAAAAAGGATCTATATTATGTTTACCGTCCTTATAAATGTTAGACTGTGAGTTTGGACAGAAGTATTTTGGATAGTTCTAGTTTGGATTATTTTGGATTTCCATAAAAGGACAACCCGGAGGTCGGGCGGCAACCCGTCGCGTCCGGCAAGGCTGCGAGACTTGAACTCGCAACCGAAGGGCGACAATGGTGTATCACCTACCACTGGCCCATGAGATGTCCTGGATTAAATAATGTAGTTTTTATTAAAAGATCATGTAGATGAATTATAAATTCGTTTATTTTGGAACCCTATACGAATAGTGTAAATAGAATTTTTTTACATTATATTATCTTTTAGAGTGAAAGATGAGTTTGTGGTAGAAATTTATTAATGGATAAAACTCTAATTATAAAGTAAGTATATCTCCTTATGATCGTAGCCAATCTCATAATTAAATTCCTCAATATTAAGAAAAGAAACTAAGAACAAAAATGTTTTCCTAGATGGTACCTTAAATCATCACTAATTTATGGCTTTGGGACTGTTGGCCTTTTCATATCCATGTTCTCTACCACTCTCCATCAGATAATTGATGGTTAGATTTTTCTTCCATATCCATATTTTCCTACATGGAACCCTAGTATGTGTTATTTTCGGTAATCTTCATACTTTCGACTCTTTATTTTAAATATAGGCCTCGTTAATTCATTTTTCGATGAGGGATTTCAACTAAGATATTTTGAAATGTCAAAAATGTGTGATCCCAATACCCTATATTTTGTTGAACCGATGGTACTTCAAATCATCATAGATTGATGAGTTTAAGGACCTCAATTTTATACTTGTTTGTGATTGATGACCTCAACCACTACCTATAAATATTTACGTTTTTCCTCCAATTATATGTCTCTAATTGCCACCAATGTTCTCCTAATCGAGATCATAATTTGCTGGTGACCCTTTCATTTCTCTTTTCCTTATATTAAGACTAAATTTTAGTAAACCAATTTCCGATGTGGGTTTTCACACAAATATATTTTCTATTTTCAACCTTTTATTTTCTAAGAACAATTTCAAATTGCGAGGACGCAATTTATTGAAGGATGGGAGAATGTAACACCCTAAGATTTCATAGTGTGTTATTTCTTCAAAATAATTCAATAACTTTCACTACATGCAACACCAAGTTCAATCACACCATGACTTAAAAAAGAAATCCATTCAAAAGAGGTTATGAATAGTATTAGATAAATTTTAATGTTTATATAATCCTTATAATTTTAGAATCCATATTATGAGTTTCTTAGATATAATGCAAGAACAAATTCATTTTCAGTATTGCACTTTTATCAACTTTAATATTGAACCCTTTTTAAATACTATATTTTAAACTTTTTGACTAAATGGGGACATCAAAAATTTAAAATGAAACATCCCAAGCTTATACGGTACGCTTCTCTTTGAATAATGTGATAGCGCGTGTTGTACGCAACACCGAGTTCTAACAACCAATTAAACTAGCCGTTATGAATAGTAATAACTACTTTTTGAAATTATATATATTTTATATTTAAAAATGGACTTCATTTTTGGATTCATAATATCAAAATTAGCCTAGGGTGAAATTTTGGTACTTTTCGGATAACTTTTATATTTTGATGAATAGTGAAAATTACTAAATTTTAATTAAAAACAACTTTTTTAATCAAAATAATTAATATTGATAAATTATGAATTTGAGTGGTTTTAAAGTATATTTAGAATATATTTTTACCATTTAATATAATGTTGGTTATTGGACATAATTTTACAATTAAACCGAACATAAACAAGTGTCAAACTTTTGATAGTTATTATCTCTTAAAAACACGCTTTTTGTTTTGACAGCGGGAATTAATTTTAAATTAATTTCTGCCACTTCTGTGTTTTGAATTTAGTAAAATGGATTCCATATTTGGAATCAGGATGTTCAAATTGTGTAAATAGGTAACTTTTATTTTTAGACATTTTGAATAATTACTGCGGTAAATATTTTATTTACCATGGTTAAGGGTAAATCCGGTAAATAAGGGTTAAAAAATAATATTATAATAATAATAAATTACCCTAAAATGTGTCTTAACCCTATTGGTTGATACATGGTCGACCATGGGCATCTTTGGGTCAATTTTGGGACCCCATTGATCCACTTGTAAGTGATAATGGCACTTTATTTTAATTAAGTTAAAATGAATACAAAAATGGCATAAGCTTACATCTTTTAAAAGAACAATTTTTACATAGGGTTATACATGTTGGATTTTCGATTATAAATATTCATTAGAAAGCTAAAAAGATTTCCTACATAATGATATTTTATTTATAATTTTTAGACATCAAATAATTTAAATTATTAATGACACAATAATGATGCAATGTTTACCTCATTAATAAATCATTTAAATAAATAAGATTATAATGATTAAAATATTATCTAAAACCTTTCCAATTCTTATTGGTTGATGTTATTTAGAATATGAGTCATCTGATCGTCGACCTCAATGATTTTTGGACCATTATAAACCGAATATAATTATATTATAAAGTAATACTTTCACTCTTTCCTAAAGAGCCCCTCCTCTCCCTTATAAAAAGAGACCACTTCTACTCATTCCTCACACCTCTCAAGCCACATGGCTCGTCCAAACTCTGACCAACTAAGCTCCCCACATCCCTCTCCTCCTCCTTGAAGCTTTTTCTTAGGCAGAAAGAATTTCAAGAAGTACTTTGGTTCCAACCAAAGTGAGTTACCTAAATTAAAGGTAACATTTTCTCTTAAATTATTTTCAATTAGTTTGCTTCTCCAACCCCCAAACTCTTTTTATTTCCTTTCTTTTGTAACAAAAACAGTATCCACAATATACTAGGATGTTGTTATAAGAAGGATTCAAACTACACATTCACACAACTCCATCTAATGGATGATGAACATGATGTTTCTGTGGATGGCAAACTAACGCCTCACGAAACGATGATTGTTCAAATACATCTTACCGCCTCTCATGGTGGCCATTAGGATGGCACTGTAATTAAATATGATATTAATGATATATATTTTATATATAAGCTTCTGTAATTCCATTTTATTTCATACAATTATTTGTTTCATGTTGTATATACATACGATAATTTCATTTGAGGAAGTGCGGACTACCGCCCCCTTAAAATGATATGACTCGTTCATACCACACATGGAACGTATAAAGGATGGTGTTAATGAACTTAAGTAACATATATAGAATATTATATTTTACTGGAATAGTAATATACCTACGTATCATTTGGATTCGATTCTTTTAAAATAAAAATTAAATGGAAGTAGCATTCGTGCGTACGTACGGACTACCGTCTCCACGAACGCGATGAGATTCATTCTCCATCGTATCCATTCAAGTATAATTATCATTTGAGGATTTAAAAATGATGTTTAAGGACTTCATACCATTCTGGATATGAATAATATACATCCCATTAATAACGAATATGGCTCACATAACAAAGAATATAAAGTAAAATGAACCCGTTAACACCTGAAATGACGATAATTCTAAGATATTATTAACAAATCAATGTTAAAAGATCATATATGATATCATATTAAAGTAACTGATTATTGTATTATTCAATAACAAGTATTTCACCATTATACAGGAGGTAAACCTACCATCGACCAAGGAAAAAGTACAAAGTAAGGGATTTTCTTATCTCACTTTCAATTCCGTGAGATTTCCATTGTTCGCCACTAAATTATTGAAAGTGGTGTATTGTGTACTGCCATTTGATATATATTCATGTTATCATTTGGTGGTTATTAACTTTTGTCCATACGACTCAGTTGATTAACGTGGTAAGGGTTTTTCATCTCACTCTTTATTTCCGTGAGATTCATGCCATATTTCCACTATTATCTTTTGTGTGGTGTATGTACTGCCCATAATTGTATTCTTTGTGTAATACACTTTACCTTATGTGTATTTACATTTTCATTGTATGATACATCTTTCATGGGTTGTATGTTTCATAAGTTACCAAATTGGTAAGGGTTATTTCACAATCTCTTCATTATCCGAGGTTGTTTATACGTAATAATCTACTGGGATTTCTTGATCATCCACATCCATGTTTCTTCGAAATGTATTTCAAAACATATTTATTATTTACATGAATATGGGTTAAAGTCATTTATACCCTTGTTTGAATTTTTATAAGAGGTTTATAAAGGAATCTTTCTGTCGTTTTCAAAACAAGGTCCTTTTTAACCTTTTCAACAGAATTAAGGTAAGAATGTTTTTTTTAACTTATACGGCGGGTGCGGCTATTTTCCGCTGTTATAAAATCTTCAAATCTTCCCTTACAAGCTTATAAGATTATTTTCAAAGAAAATTTTTGATTTTATATGGATCTTAAATGATTTCAAAATAAAAGGACATATTTCTTTAAAAAGAATTTTGATTTCATCTATGTCAACATCCTTTGATGGATTTTAAGATTATTTGAAGTTGATTTATTATGATACAAAACATCTATATTGATTTGAAGGTTTTGTGATATGTTTGACTATGGATGTGCATTTTTATACCATTCATAGTTTATGGTGAAATTGTTGACATTTCGTATGCTAGTTCCAATAAGAATGTTTATGTTATATTTCAATCTTTACTTCATATGAATGTGTTGGACAAGTATGTTCCAGGTTAGGGACTGGTAAAAGTAAGCCCTCCGGGTTGGTGTCCGGTTATTAGAGGAACTCCGGGTTGGTGTCGGGTTATTAGAGGCACTCCGGGTTGGTGTCCGGTTATTAGAGGCACTCCGGGTTGGTGTCCGGTTATTATAGGCACTCCGGGTTGGGTTCCAGTTACAGTTAGCCCCAAGGTCTTGGGATGAGGCCTTGACAAAGAAATTAAAGTTCAGCATTATGCATTCCAACATTATGAAAGTGGTTATTGATTTTTGCTTGTGATTATTCGATTAGTAGAATATCCATGTGAATAAGTAAATGGCATTATTTCATTTTATTTATGCCATACCATGTTGAAAGTTCATATTTAAAAGGCTTTTGTTTTAGTTATACATTGCCTTAAATGTTTATTCTTATTTATGAAAGTTTCCGCTATATTGTTATCCTTACTGGGCATTTGAGCTCACCCCTTTTCTATGTTTTATTTTTCCCAGGAAGTGAAGATGTAAGTTATGAATGACCTGCAGGGATATTATGAGGGGATTATAGTGTAGACTGTGGAAACATTATGTTGTTGTAGTAGTTTTTCATTTTATGATGTAATGTAAAACTTATGAATATATCTAGTGTTTCCAAGGCTACTAAACCAATCGGTCTTTAGAGATTTGATCTTTCTTGTGATCATGCCAATGTTACGAAGTAATGCACCGACACTAGGCAACTAGGGTCGGGGCGTTACATATTTTACATATAGTTAATATGAAATCATATTCAGGAAAAATAATAAACATCTATAAAACCTTCTTTTTCGATGTATATGTGATTTTTTATTTAAATTTAATTAATAAAAAATCTAAAATCATATTTTAAAATTTAAAATTTATTTTTTAATTCCTCATTTAAAAGTTAAATTGGATTTAATTTTTTTTGAATTTTCTATGAAGGTTCATTCTATTATTAAAAGTTATAAATAACACATTTTAATAAAAAGCTGCGTTTCTGTATAAATTATTTATAATGATAAATTATATTTTAAATATATTTTATTGTAAAATTTGTGGAATTATATATAAATAAACCAGCTTTAGGCCATTAAAAGCAAATTAAAAATTTATCTTTGATATAATACCATTGAATGTTTTTGATCATTTTCTCTTCAAAAAAATATTAATCATCACATATATGGGATTAATTTGAATTTGAATTTTCCACTTCAAAGAATGAAATTGAAAAAAAGGGTTCCATATATAGAGATAGAGTAACTCATAATTTAAATAAGGAATGATTATATTTTTACAAAAATAATATTAAATATAGTGTATATTATTTACTGTGATTAAAGTAAAAATGGGTTTACAATGTGAAGGATAAATAAAAAGATAAGGGTAAAAATGACAAATAAATTTGTCTAAAAATTATTTTGTGGACATATATATAAAAAACAGATAATATATTAAATTTGTCTTTTTTTGACCCTTTATAAAAAAAAAAATTAGATGATCACTGATTTGATTTCATAACTATCAAGTGCATCCTCTCCCCCAATTATGAAACTACCCCTATCCACTCTTATTTAGATCATAAAACCTATTTGGTGAGAAAAATAACGGCCCCAATAACATCTAACATTCAATAATATAATCATATAATAAGTTTTTTAAAAAAATTTCATTGTATTGATTTTTTTTCGAATCCTACAAAGGATACTTGAAGAAAAAGCAGCATTCTTCAATAAGCATTTTTAACGTTTTTATTTTTCTAACAACATAAATTATTATTAATCAATGATTATATGATAAAAAATAAATTAAATATAATTATATATTATTATTTTAACGTAATATCACTAATATTTTCCTTATTCCATCAGATTAGATACAAAATCTTCATTCATGTGTATGTCGTACTACCGCCTCATAAAATGATGTCATTTGTTTTTCCATTACCACCCCTCATAATTGGTTTTGGTGAGAGATATAAATATCATATATGATATTTATAAAATAATTATACCTATAGTGTAATTATATCATATATACATTCTTACATAATACTCCATAGAGGATATTATAATTTCTCTCTTTTGTACGGTGAACTGCCACCTCGTGATAGGACTTGATTCATTTTTTTGCTGACACATTTAATAAATGTATATAAGGGTAAAAGTAATTAATATATGTGATATAAATGAAGTAATTTTCATTTTAATAACATATTTATATTTTATAAAATATAATATAACATATTTTTCAATCATTTCCACTAATAAAAAAAGTGATAATGTTTTTCGTCATAGTGTGGAATACCTCCTCCTCAATACGATGTGATTCCCAATTTCATCACCACATAACAAGAATGATATATATATATATATATAATGAAATATATATTTTGAAATTTTTATATAATTATAATTATTTAGTTACAACAAATTTCTTAAATTCTCTACGAAATGATCATTGAAAAATAGAAATGTTACTAATGGGTATGTAAGAACTGCAATATACAAGGTCGTAATGTTAGTTGATTATTTATAAGAATGATTAATATTTGATTTTAAAATAATAATATAGGTATCAATATTATAGTTATTTAATTATTATTATTCTCGATATTTTTTTATAATTAACTCTTGGACAATAGTTATCCTATAGAAGTTATTTTTGACACATTATCCAGATATGGTGAAAAACTCAGTCATAAAAAATATTGATTATGTAATAATATATAATATATTAATAAGAAAAATAAAAGGAATATTAAAATTTAAAAAAATTACTATACAAATAAATAATTAAAATATGTTTATTATTTATGAAAATAAATAAAAATACTGATGAATCAAACATGAGGTAAGGATTTTATCATATCAGTTTTGTTTATCTATGATATTCACAATATTCACCACATATTTTTGTTCTATGATATATATACTTACCCTAAATGTTTTTTATAATTCCTATAATTTTATTTTTGGTAATTTAAATATCAATTTTAGGATAAAACGTTTATGGGGATTACACATTCATCCTTACCAAAACGATTAGTTTTTTTGTCTCAATATCCCTTATTTGAGACATATGTTCTATTATACAAATACCACCTTTTATGAGGTGTATATAATTCACCATTGAAATGTAATATCATTATTTTCTTTATATTCATCATATTTTATGATTATTCTAAATATGATACTTTATAGGGATTATATTTTGGACTTACCAAACTGGTAAGGATTTTATATTAAAATATCAACATTTATTAGGATTGTCTATAATTAAGAAATAAAATGAAAAGATCATATAATCTATCTCAAAATAAACTCATTAATTTTCCTCTAATAAAAATATTTAATGAGATTTCATGTTTTTAGTTAATTTTTTTCTTTATATACTCGTGAATTTAAAATAATTTCTATATGAAAAATCTCATTTATTTTACTCTATGTCTAATAACCATTTTTGTTACAAAAATAATATTTTGTTAAAATATATATTTTATAAAAAATTTCCTTGACAAAATATTTTATAAAATACTTGTTTACCACATTTATCTTTTTAAAAAATATGGTTAATGGAATATTCATAACATTATCCAAAAAATCATGTTTGTATTTTACCTTAAATGTGGAAGGAATATTTTTTTAATTTTTTTGTGATGAATGTAATTTTATGCCATTATGCATGTTAATTCATTTGATACATATTGTATAGGTATTTAATGATACTTTAAAATGAGATTATTTTGTAAATATATTAAGACAATTCATCAAAACGAACTGGATATTTTTATCATGAAATGTATTAAACTTTTAATTTCTTAATCTTCTTTTAAATGTTTACAATTATATTTTTTTAAAAATAATTTTCACATTATAATGGGATTTTTCTTTAATTTTATAAACTTATTTTAAAATTGAAAATGTTATTTTAATCAATTTTTTAATGATCTTATAATGGTATTTATACTCTTCAATGTCAACATCTTTTAATGTTGTTTATGGTTGAGTGGGGATGTTTTTAATGATATCATATATAATCATTCTCTAGATCGATAAAGACTATTTTCATTTGATTATGGCGGATCATACTTCTATTTCCATCGGTAAATCATTTTTCAATGTGATTATTATTAAAACTACTTATCTTATATGGGTTAGCTATGTTTGAAAAATATTTTTATGGAACCCATTTAATTTTTATGGGTTAATCAAGTTCTGGAAATAACAAAGATCAATTTGATGAGTTTATATTGAATATATACTTTATTCATGTTTAGGTGGTTAAAAATCATAAAATATGGGGTGTCTAATATATTTTCGAGTGACCCTATTACATCATATAGTATTTGTATGACTGGATAGTTTTGGGTGAGCATATTAAAACAGATATGATGGGACGACCAAGGTAGAATTAGGTGATTATGTTTTATCTAAAATTATGGGTGTCAACTGCGAGTTCTCTAATGAATTGTGTAATGATTTTGTTCACTATAGATTTTTATTATGAAATAGCCATATAGAAATTTCAATTGAAATATTTTTTAAATTTATTCTTTTGTAATTATGTTACAAGGTACCAATATGTTTTATCTATTATTTCTATGGGTTATGATGTTTCATTTAATCAACGTTAGTATCACATGGATATTGATTAATGATTCATATAATATTTACTTTATTAAAGTATTATTCCAACATTTTTTATGTTTTATGATTCATGTATTTTTGATTATGTATAATCTTATGTTATACTTGTGCACTTTTACTATTTCATTATACCTTTATGCTCTTCTTATTCACAATGATGAAATTCCTTTGTGAACGATTATGTTATACCTTACTGCGAATTTTTGCTCACCATGCATTTGTTTTATTTTTATCAATCCACAGAGAATGAGTTTGAATGAATTATTTATATAAGGGACTTTATATGGATTATGATGTCGAAAAAATTTGGAATGGGATGTTATGGGTCAGGGGTAGAAATGTAAATTTCTGGATGTGATTGTTTTTTTGTTAGAGTTTTTAATAATTTTTTATACCTCTAAACCGAAATGGATCTCAAGAATATAGGTGATAATTTTTATCTTTTTATGTTGTATGATATGGATGGAATATAAATGGGTAAATTTTTTTTGGAATCATATATATAAATGTAAAATGTACAATTTCAGCATTATATATGGGAGAGCGTTTTCTAGGAAGTTATATTTTTTTGTCAAATATAAGTTATATTTAAATTTAGAGTAAGGATGTTTTCATGTGATGTTATATTTTGAGTTACAGATAACATCATTTGTCAATAATCATTAGGATTATCATTATTTCAAGGTATTAAACACCACATGTTGGTCATAGGTTATGATAATTAAAATTTATTGATAACATTTTATGATTTTTTTATTGGATGATATATTTTAAAATCTATAGTATAATATTATGTATGAAATTACATTTTATGGAAATTATATTTAAGTTATTCTTAACATTTTTTAAAATTATCTAATATATTGAGAAATAATATTTTATCATATAGATAACTGCATGATTTAAATGTGATTAAGTTACTAAGTGGTTAATAATAATTAAAAAAATAAGACTATATTTATTTTTTTAAATATTAATTGTATGAGATAACCATTGAGGTTATAAATATCAAAAAATTTGGGGTTATTGAGTTTATTTGTGATATAGGGTTGTGTAATTATTTATTTTCATCTATGGGTATTATAGTTTAATTTTGAAGATTATCAATATTGTAACGCCCCGACCCTAGTTGCCTAGAGTCGGTGCGTTATTACATAACATTGGCATGATCACAAGAAAGATCAAATCTCGAAAGACCGATTGGTTTAGTAGCCTTGGAAACACTAGATATATTCGTAAGTTTTACATTACATCATAAAATGAAAAACTACTACAACAACATAATGTTTCCACAGTCCACACTATAATCCCCTCATAATATCCCTGCAGGTCATTCATAATTTACTTCTTCACTTCCTGGGAAAAATAAAACATAGAAAAGGGGTGAGCTCAAATGCCCAGTAAGGATAACAATATAGAGGAAACTTTCATAAATAAGAATAAACATATAAGGAAATGTATAACTAAAACAAAAGCCTTCTAAACTTGAACTTTTAACATAGTATGGCATAAATAAAATTAGATAATGCCATTTACTTATTCACATGGATATTCTACTAATCGAATAATCACATGAAAAATCAATAACCACTTTCATAATGTTGGAATGCATAATGCTAAACTTTAATTACTTTTCAAGGCCTCGTCCCAAGACCTTGGGGCTAACTGTAACCGGAACCCAACCCGGAGTGCCTCTAATAACCGGACACCAACCCGGAGTGCCTCTAATAACCGGACACCAACCCGGAGTGCCTCTAATAACCGGACACCAACCCGGAGTGCCTCTAATAACCGGACACCAACCAGGAGTGCCTCTAATAACCGGACACCAACCCGGAGGGCTTACTTTTACCAGTCCCTAACCTGGAGGGCTTACTTTTACCAGTCCCCAACCTGGAGGGCTTACTTTAACCAGTCCCCAACCTGGAACATACTTGTCCAACACATTCATATGAAGTAAAGATTGAAATATAACATAAACATTCTTATTGGAACTAGCATATGAAATGTCAATACTTTCACCATAAACTATGAATGGTATAAAAATAGCACATCCACAGTCAAACATATCACAAAACCTTCAAAACAATATAGAAGTTTTGTATCATAATAAATCAACTTCAAATAATCTAAAAACCCATCAAAGGATGTTGACATAGATGAAATCAAAATTCTTTTTAAAAAAATATATCCTTTTATTTTGAAATCATTTAAGATCCATATAAAATCAAACATTTTCTTTGAAAATAATCTTATAAGCTTTTAAGGGAAGCTTTGACGATTTTATAACGGCGGAAAATAACCGCACCCGCCGTATAAGTTAAAAAAACATTCTTATCTTAATTCTGTCGAAAAGGTTAAAAAGCACCTTGTTTGGAAAACGATGGAAAGATTCCCTTATAAACCTCTTATAAAAAGTCAAACAAGGGTATAAATGACTTTAACCCATATTCTTTTAAATATTAAAAATGTTTTGAAATACATTTTGAAGAAACATGGATGTGGATGATAACGAGATCCCAGTAGATTATTACGTATAAACAACCTCGGATAATGAAGAGATTGTGAAATAACCCTTACCAGTTTGGTAACTTATGAAACATACAACCCATGAAAGAGGTATCATACAATGAATATGTAAGTACACATAAATTTGAGTGTATTACACAAAGAATATAATTATGGGCAGTACATACACCACACAAAAGGTAATGGTGGCAATATGGCATGAATCTCACGGGAAAAAGGAGTGAGATGAAAACCCCTTACCACGTTAATCAACTGAGTCGTATGGCCAAAAGTTAATAACCACCAAATTATTTACAGAATAACATGAATATGATAATATATATCAAATTCCAGTATACAATACACCACTTTCAATAATTTAGTGGCGAATAATGGAAATCTCACGTAATTGAATGTGAGATAAGAAAAATCCCTTACCTTGTACTTTTCCTTGGTTGGGGTAGGTTAACCTCCTTTAATTTAGGTAACTCACTTTGGTTGGAACCAAAGGACTTCTTGAAATGCTTTCTGCCTAAGGGGAAGCTTCAAGGAGGAGTAGAGGGATGTGGGGAGCTTAGTTGGGCAGAGTTTGGACGAGCCAAGTGGCTTGAGAGGTGTGAGGAATGAGTAGAAGTGGTCTCCTTTTATAAGGGAGAAGAGGGGCTCTTTAGGAAAGAGTGAAAGTATTAATTTATAATATAATTATATTCGGTTTATAATGGTCCAAAAATCATTGAGGTCGAAGATAAGATTACTCATATTCTAAATAACATCAACCAATAAGAATTGGACAGGTTTTAGATAATATTTTAATCATTATAATCTTATTTATTTAAATTATTTATTAATGAGGTAAACATTGCATCATTATTGTGTCATTAATAATTTAAAATATTGGTGTCTAAAAAATTATAAATAAAATATCATTATGTAGTAAATCTTTTTAGCTTTCTAATGAATATTTATAATCGAAAATCCAACATGTATAACCCTATGTAAAAATTGTTCTTCTAAAAGATGTAAGCTTATGCCATTTTTATTTTTATTTTAACTTTATTAATATAAAGTGTCCCTACCACATACAAGTGGATCCAAGGGGTCCCCAAATTGACCCAAGGATGCTCATGGTCGGGTATGTGTCCACCAATAAGGTTAGTACACGTTTTAGGTTAATTTTGTGTTATTATAATATTATTTTTTAACCCTTATTTACCGGATTTACCCTTAACCATGGTAAATAAAATATTTACCACAGTAATTATTCAAAATGTCTAAAAATAAAAGTTACCTATTTACACAATTTGGACATCCTGATTCCAAATATGGAATCCATTTTTCTAAATTCAAAACACATAAGTGGCAGAAATTAATTTAAAATTAATTTCTGCTGTCAAAATAAAAAGCGTGTTTTTAAGAGGTAATAACTATCAAAAGATTGACACTTGTTTATGTTTGGTTTAATTGTAAAATTATGTACAATGAACAAAATTATATTAAATGGTAAAAATATATTCTAAATATACTTTAAAACTACTAAAATTCATAATTTATCACTATTAATTATTTTGATTAAAAAAGTTGTTTTTAATTAAAATTTAGTAATTTTCACTATTCATCAAAATATGAAAGTTATCCGAAAAGTACCAAAATTTCACCTTAGGCTGAATTCGATATTCCGAATCCAAAAATGAAGTCCATTTTAAAATATAAAATATATATAATTTCAAAATTTAGGTATTACTATTCATAACGGCTAGTTTGATTGGTTGTGGCGTGTGTTAAAACTCAAGGTTGCGTACAACACACGCTACTATTTTATTCAAAGGAAAGAGTACCGTAGAAGCTTGGGATGTTTCATTTTAAATTTTTTTTTGATGTCCCAATTTATTCAGATAGTTTAAAATATTTTATTTAAAAAGGTTTCACTATTAAAGTTGATAAAAGTGCAATACTGAAAATGAATCTGTTCTTGCATTATGACTAAGAAACTCATAATAGGGATTCTAAAATTATAAGGATTATATAAAGTTCAAAATGTTGTTAATACTATTCATGACCTCTTTTAATGGTTTTTTTGTACATCATGGTGTGATTGAACTCGGTGTTGCGTGTAGTGCAAGTTATTGAATTATTTTTAAGAAATAACACACTATGAAATCCTGGGGTGTTACATTCTCCCCTCCTTCAATAAATTGCGTCCTCGCAATTTGAAATTGTTCTTCGAAAATAAAAGGTTGAAAATAGAAAATATCTTTGTGGGAAAACCCACATCGGAAATTAGGTTACTAAAATTTAGTTTTAATATGGGGAAAAGAGAAATGAAAGAGTCACCACCAAATTATGATCTCGATTAGGAGAACATTGGTGGCAATTAGAGACATATAATTGGAGGAAAAACGTAAATATTTATATGTAGTGATTGAGATCATCAATCACAAACAAGTGTATAATTGAGGTCCTTAAATTCATCAATCTATGATGATTTGAAATACCATCGGTTCAACAAAACATAGGGTATTAGGATAACACATTTTTGACGTTTCAAAATATCTTAGTTGAAATCCCACATCGAAAAATGAATTAATGAGGCCTCTATTTAAAATAAAGAGTCGAACGTATGAAGATTACCGAAAATAACACATACTAGGGTTCCATGTTGGAAAATATGGATATGGAAGAAAAATCTAACCATCAATTATCTGATGGAGAGTGGTAGAGAACATGGCTATGAAAAGGCCAACAATCCCAAAGCCATTATTTAGTGATGATTTAAGGTATCATCTAGGAAAACATTTTTTTATAAGTTTCTTTTCTTAATGTTGAGGAATTTATTTATGAGATTGGCTAAGATCATAAGGAGATATACTTATTTTATAATTAGTGTTTTATCCATTAATAAATTTCTACCACAAACTCATCTTTTACTCTAAAAGATAATAGAATGTAAAAAAAATTCTATTTACACTATTCGTATAGGGTTCCAAAATAAACGAATTTATAATTCATCTACATGATCTTTTAATAAAAACTACATTATTTAATCTAGGACATCTCATGGGACAGTGGTAGGTGATACACCCTTGTCGCCCTTCGGTTGCGGGTTAAAGTCTCGCAGCCTTGCCGGATGCGACGGGTTGCCGCCCGACCTCCGGGTTGTCCTTTTATGGCAATCCAAAATAATCCAAACTAGAACTATCCAAAATACTTCTGTCCAAACTCACAGTCTAACATTTATAAGGAAGGTAAACATAATATAGATCCTTTTTACCCCGTAATACCATATGAATACCTTCATCATGTATTACCATATTCCTTATTGATTACATTCATGCTCCCTTATTCCATATAGAATGCTGGATATACTTCATTAATCCAAAAATGTTTTAAACCCCAACAATGATGGAATATACAAATCATTAATCAGTTCCAGGGTAGTCAAGAATATCAAATATAATTTATTCAAAACAATCACATATTATTCCAAAATCACTACCTCAGTATCAGAACTATATTATGATTTATCATTCTCTCAACCATATATTTTCCAAAAATTTATCCTGCTATTGAGTCACTTTTCTTTGTTCCACACAATCTCAAGTCCTTAATGAAATAGTACTGCAGTACAATCCTTATATACTCCATGATTATTGTAACAAGTACATTGTTGATACAACACTCAATTGACATAATCAACATAAGAACTCTAATCATTCCTCTTCATCTGTGGTAGTATCATAACTTGATTATTATCCAATAACATCATTTGCGGCATAGTCTGATGACTGGGACATAGGTTCGCGTAGTGTCCAAACTCCTTGCAAATGAAGCATTGTACATTTAAAACCATTTTCTTACCCTTACAGTCACGTACTTTGTGCCCTTTTCCTCCACACTTATAACAAACTCCCATTCCTTTCAGGCAAGTTCCAGGGTGTTTCTTTCCATAGTTACCACATATGGGAAAATTCTTCTTTTCCCTTTTCCCTTTATCCATCTTTCTCTCTTCCATCCTTTTCATCTCTTGATTCCCTTCAAAGCCATAGGACTCAGTAAACTCTTTACTTATCTTATCAACACCAGATATTATTTCTTCATATGATGATAATACATGGGAGACTATTTCTCTTATAAATTCTAGCTTAAGACCATGAAAGATATGATCCTTCCTTCTCTTTGAATCATGTGTATTTCTGGAGTTCTCATTCCTTCTACTAGGCGCCATTTCTAAACAACGGCATAAACTAGATCAGTTTATGAATCAAAATACATAATCCCATACTTATAAAACACTTAACATAAATTGAACTATTTATGGATATAATCCATAATCATAAAAATGTTTTCTTTGAGGAAGTATATACTCATAAACCCTTCATAATGATTTGTAAAGAAAATGAGAGTTATCCTAAGCATATCCCCCGGGAGTGTCGTAACCAAGAGTGCAGTAAGGCCTGTTGTCGTGCACCAGTTCCCGTTCGAGTCTAGCTCAAAGCGGTGTTTTCGGGTTTTACCCCTAGGTACATCTGTGCCAGAGCTGCCTCTACCTGCTCGTATCCAGACAGGGATGTATTGCTCAGAAAACTTAGAAAATCTCTACAATACCAAAATTCTAGGTAGTTCTTCTATACTAATCCTCAAAGTTCATCTTAGGTCTACGTGCTCTTATCAGAGTTTATCTAAATCTAGCTTCCAAGGTTTGTACTAAACTTCCTCTGATACCAACTGTAACGCCCCGACCCTAGTTGCCTAGAGTCGGTGCATTATTACATAACATTGGCATGATCACAAGAAAGATCAAATCTCGAAAGACCGATTGGTTTAGTAGCCTTGGAAACACTAGATATATTCATAAGTTTTACATTACATCATAAAATGGAAAACTACTACAACAACATAATGTTTCCACAGTCCACACTATAATCCCCGCATAATATCCCTGCAGGTCATTCATAATTTACTTCTTCACTTCCTGGGAAAAATAAAACATAGAAAAGGGGTGAGCTCAAATGCCCAGTAAGGATAACAATATAGCGGAAACTTTCATAAATAAGAATAAACATTTAAGGAAATGTATAACTAAAACAAAAGCCTTTTAAACTTGAACTTTAAACATAGTATGGCATAAATAAAATTAGATAATGCCATTTACTTATTCACATGGATATTCTACTAATCGAATAATCACATGCAAAATCAATAACCACTTTCATAATGTTGGAATGCATAATGCTAAACTTTAATTACTTTTCAAGGCCTCGTACCAAGACCTTGGGGCTAACTGTAACCGGAACCCAACCCGGAGTGCCTCTAATAACCGGACACCAACCCGGAGTGCCTCTAATAACCGGACACCAACCCGGAGTGCCTCTAATAACCGGACACCAACCTGGAGTGCCTCTAATAACCGGACACCAACCCGGAGTGCCTCTAATAACCGGACACCAACCCGGAGGGCTTACTTTTACCAGTCCCTAACCTGGAGGGCTTACTTTTACCAGTCCCCAACCTGGAGGGCTTACTTTAACCAGTCCCCAACCTGGAACATACTTGTCCAACACATTCATATGAAGTAAAGATTGAAATATAGCATAAACATTCTTATTGGAACTAGCATACGAAATGTCAATACTTTCACCATAAACTATGAATGGTATAAAAATAGCACATCCACAGTCAAACATATCACAAAACCATCAAAACAATATAGAAGTTTTGTATCATAATAAATCAACTTCAAATAATCTTAAAACCCATCAAAGGATGTTGACATAGATGAAATCAAAATTCTTTTTAAAGAAATATCTCCTTTTATTTTGAAATCATTTAAGATCCATATAAAATCAAACATTTTCTTTGAAAATAATCTTATAAGCTTTTAAAGGAAGCTTTGACGATTTTATAACGGCGGAAAATAACCGCACCCGCCGTATAAGTTAAAAAAACATTCTTATCTTAATTATGTCGAAAAGGTTAAAAAGAACCTTGTTTGGAAAACGACGGAAAGATTCCCTTATAAACCTCTTATAAAAAGTCAAACAAGGGTATAAATGACTTTAACCAATATTCATTTAAATATTAAAAATGTTTTGAAATACATTTTGAAGAAACATGGATGTGGTTGATAACGAGATCCCAGTAGATTATTACGTATAAACAACCTCGGATAATGAAGAGATTGTGAAATAACCCTTACCAGTTTGGTAACTCATGAAACATACAACCCATGAAAGAGGTATCATACAATGAATATGTAAGTACACATAAATTAGATTGTATTACACAAAGAATATAATTATGGGCATTACATACACCACACAAAAGGTAATGGTGGCAATATGGCATTAATCTCACGGGAATAAGGAGTGAGATGAAAACCCCTTACCACGTTAATCAACTGAGTTGTATGGCCAAAAGTTAATAACCACCAAATTATTTACAGAATAACATGAATATGATAATATATATCAAATGCCAGTACACAATACACCACTTTCAATAATTTAGTGGCGAATAATGGAAATCTCACGGAATTGAATGTGAGATAAGAAAAATCCCTTACCTTGTACTTTTCCTTGGTTGGGGTAGGTTAACCTCCTTTAATTTAGGTAACTCACTTTGGTTGGAACCAAAGGACTTCTTGAAATGCTTTCTGCCTAAGGGGAAGCTTCAAGGAGGAGGAGAGGGATGTGGGGAGCTTAGTTGGGAAGAGTTTGGAGGAGCCAAGTGGCTTGAGAGGTGTGAGGAATGAGTAGAAGTGGTCTCCTTTTATAAGGGAGAAGAGGGGCTCTTTAGGAAAGAGTGAAAGTATTACTTTATAATATAATTATATTCGGTTTATAATGGTCCAAAAATCATTGAGGTCGAAGATATGATGACTCATATTCTAAATAACATCAACCAATAAGAATTGGACAGGTTTTAGATAATATTTTAATAATTATAATCTTATTTATTTAAATGATTTATTAATGAGGTAAAATTGCATCATTATTGTGTCATTAATAATTTAAATTTTTTGATGTCTAAAAATTATAAATAAAATATAATTATGTAGGAAAGCTTTTTAGCTTTCTAATTAATATTTATAATCGAAAATCCAACATGTATAACCCTATGTAAAAATTGTTCTTCTAAAAGATGTAAGCTTATGCCATTTTTATTTTTATTTTAACTTTATTAATATAAAGTGTCCCTACCACATACAAGTGGATCCAAGGGGTCCCCAAATTGACCCAAGGATGCTCATGGTCGGGTATGTTTCCACAAATAAGGTTAGGACACGTTTTAGGTTAATTTTGTATTATTATAATATTATTTTTTAACCCTTATTTACCGGATTTACCCTTAACCATGGTAAATAAAATATTTACCACAGTAATTATTCAAAATGCCTAAAAATAAAAGTTACCTATTTACACAATTTGGAAATCCTGATTCCAAATATGGAATCCATTTTTCTAAATTCAAAACACAGAAGTGGCAGAAATTAATTTAAAATTAATTCCCGCTGTCAAAACAAAAAGCGTGTTTTTAAGAGGTAATAACTATCAAAAGATTGACACTTGTTTATGTTTGGTTTAATTGTAAAATTATGTACAATGACCAACATTATATTAAATGGTAAAAATATATTCTAAATATACTTTAAGACTACTAAAATTCATAATTTATCACTATTAATTATTTTGATTAAAAAAGTTGTTTTTAATTAAAATTTAGTAATTTTCACTATTCATCAAAATATGAATGTTATCCGAAAAGTACCAAAATTTCACCTTAGGCTGAATTTGATATTCCGAATCCAAAAATGAAGTCCATTTTAAAATATAAAATATATATAATTTCAAAATTTAGGTATTACTATTCATAACGGCTAGTTTGATTGGTTGTGGCGTGTGTTAAAACTCAAGGTTGCGTACAACACACGCTACTATTTTATTCAAAGGAAAGCGTACCGTAGAAGCTTGGGATGTTTCATTTTAATTTTTTTTTGATGTCCCAATTTATTCAGATAGTTTAAAATATTTTATTTAAAAAGGTTTCACTATTAAAGTTGATAAAAGTGCAATACTGAAAATGAATCTGTTCTTGCATTATGACTAAGAAACTCATAATAGGGATTCTAAAATTATAAGGATTATATAAAGTTAAAAATGTTGTTAATACTATTCATGACCTCTTTTAATGGTTTTTTTTTGTACGTCATGGTGTGATTGAACTCGGTGTTGCGTGTAGTGCAAGTTATTGAATTATTTTTAAGAAATAACACACTATGAAATCCTGTGGTGTTACAAATATGAAGGTTAATTATTTTTTAATTATCTTATCATTTGATAACCATTTTTGTTTTGGTTAATGTTTAAAGACATTTGGAATATATTTTTATCAAATTTATGGTTATGCGTTCTTTTAAATTTCATTTTACTTCTCCTGGAATGAAATATTCAGGCTGAATACACATCATTAGTCTAAAATAATGATGTTACGGTGGAAACTGATTTGAGGATGATATTCCACTCATAAATTATTTTAATTTCCATATTCTCTTAGTATAAATGGTAATATAATTTCACAACTATAAAAAAGGATCATTAATTTTTTTTATCATTGTTCTTTAATTTCCGACGACATTTTTTTATTTTAGATCATTATATGTTTATGGTTATGTGGCCCTTATCATTCTATTGATAATTCACATACTTGTGATCAATGTACTTAATCCCTTTCAGTAATTATTTAGTGTTTTCATCCATTTCCACATATGTTAGCATATTATGAAACCCATTCATGTGTTATTCCATACAAACCTTTTAATTCAATACTAATCTTATTAAGATGATGTTTTTTTGAACATTTTTATGATGAGGGTTTATAATAAAATTATCATCAAATGTAAATCCTTGGATTAATTAGAAAATTTTCAATTATGTGGATGAAATTTATTATTGAGGGAATGAAACACCTTGAGATAGTAAAAGCATAAAACTATGTTATATAGAATAAATTAATTGAAACACTAAGTTTATTTAATAATGTAACTTCTGGACACATTATTATATATTTTTTGTGAAATAAATATAACCCATTAAATATCATAGATTACACAAAATACCATGATTTTTTGTTCAGTGGAATATTTAACATGAAAAAAAATATTTAAATGAACGAAGAAAAATATTAATATTGTAAACCAATTATTAAATCAGAGGGTTTGAATAATATCAAATATTTTACAACATATATATAAATGCATTACTCAATATAAATTATGGATAAATTTTTAGTAAATAATTATTCATTTAAAATTTTATAATTATTTTTTCGAAAAAAGTAAATTAAATTTTGGAATTATAAAATCCAAATATACATTTCATAAATTTTGGGTCTCTTTAGAAAATTTTTTTTCCCTTAGAATGGTAAAAAATAATTATTTTTCTAAAACAATATTTTGTTTTCAACAATAAAATGGATATAAAAGTCCATATTCTTATGTTTCATTAATATAAATGTATCATTTAGTAACAATTTTATCCTTAATTAATTTTGAATCAAATTTGTATTTTAATTTATTATTAGATTGCTTTCATGAAAAAAATGGATTTCTTTTAAAACTGTTTAAATGTACATACTGATTATCCAATTTAATTTATTAACATAACCCATATTTAGTATTAATTTAAATTTAATTTATAGATTATAGATTATAATATATTAATTAAATTTTATAAAATGACTATAACTATACATAGAATTAATATAAATGTATCTCATACTTGGAAAAATACACTTCTCGATAGCATCTTTTTAATAGAGTTTGTGAGTTTTGATTTAATTTTTTTTATTTTTTCAAAAAATATTTCCAAAAATAATCTTTATTATTTTATTTTACATGAATTATTTATTTTTGACTGAATTCATGAGAATTTTCTATATTTTTTTATTCTATTATTAGTATAAAAAATGAACAACATTAATTAAAAATAAAATTCTCGACAAAATTGTTTAAATGGTTAAATTATTTTTTTATTTTTTTATTTAAATATAGAAAATTTTATAACCAATAATACTATTTATTTGATTTTATGAATTTTATGTTGATATTATATATAAAAACAATCTCAGCTTTTGAACCTTTTCAACTCAAAAACCTTTTTCTCATCACTTCTATGAGATTAACATTAAATTAAAATTTTATATTTCTATGAAATAAATTTGGATAAATTAATCAATATTTTTAAATCATAATAATTTATAATTTATAACATGGTCAAATTATTTTTTTTCAAAATAAAATGTACATGTAGTAAAAATTATTTGTTGCGGTTAGGGTAAAAAAGTGTTTACCATGGTTAACCTAAAAAGATTAGGAAAAATATTACCTATAAATATTTAAAAAAAATATTTTATAGATATATTTATACCATTTCATATATAAGGATTTTAAATGGTCCCTTTTGTAATGATTTTAGAAATTATAAAAATGATAACACTCATTTCCTTTCAAAAATACCATGTGTGTTCTATCCACCTGTTATAAATGGCCACCTCTTCTCCTATCTTATTCATACCATACAACCACTTTTTTGTGTTCATACATATCATAATAACTTCAAAAAATCCCTCTGATCTTCCATTAAGATAAATTTTTAAATTAAATTCTCCATGTTTATTCATTTTGTGTAATCCTAAATAGGATACCTAATGAAGATGGAATGTTCATCAGTGCACAATTTTATTTAATTTCATTCAACACCACTTTAAATTATTAATAAATTTTTACTATATAAAAAACATAGTATGGAATATACAATAATATTTTATTTAGGTAATTTCATAACCTAGATCATTTACCCATTTAATCATTTACCTTAGAAAATCATTATTCATGTTTATGGGAGACTACAACCTCTTAAAACGATGTTATTCTATTTTTCATTAAGACCAATTGAGATTAGTTATGGAATTAAATATAAAATTTATATATATTATTTATTAAAATGTTATACATCGATATTAATTAGACGATATATAACATTTTATATTACATAACATTGTAAATATGATAATGTCACTCCTATTGATGGCAGACTGCCGCCTCACAAAGTGATACGACTCGTTTTCCATTTACATGTTACATGAAAGGTAATAAGGGAAAATATAATGAAAAAATGTGAAATTAATAAATTATAAATATATTAATTTAATATTTATCATTTATAAATATAATATACAAATTTAATTCTTACATCTTCAATCACATAAAAAGAGATAACGTCCTTTATGGACTTGTGTAGAACAACCTCCTGAAACTGATGTTATTATTTTTGTCTACAAAGAATCGTTAAAATGATATATTTAAGTATATATAATTAAATTTCTTCATATTTATGATATAATTATCATTAGGTGACGAAAACAATTATTTACCTACTTTCCAAAGAGATTATTTAAAAACTGAAATGTTATTCATGCTTACATACATCCTACCATCATCATAGTCATTACATTAGATCATTTTACATAAATATAATTCATGATTATTTTTAAATTAATAATTGTCGTATAAATAAAATATTTATTTTATTATTAATATTTTTTTATGTTTATATAATTACCCATTTGATAATATCCAACCTACAAAAGTAATGTTTGACACATAAGCCAAATATTGTAAAAATGTCCGACATAAACCTAATTGATAATGTAATAATATATAACATTAATATAATTTAAATAAAATGAATTTTATAATTGGTAATTTTTCAAAATGAAAGAAATAATTAACAAATTTTTATTATTTAGGAATATAAACTACATGCCTGATTAATCAAACTCCTCGTATGGGTTTTCGGATATCAATTTTATTTTTGTAAGATATATTCCATTTTTACCACTTATTATCGATGTTTGGTTTTTATAGATACCCTTTATGTCTTTTATGATTATTTTACATATATTTATGGTGATTTATTTAACCATTTTTTGATGTCTATTTCTTCGATTTTATGCATTTAAAGTTACCAAAGAGGTATGTCATTTTTGCCTCACGTTTCATTATTTGTAATACATGTTTTATTATACTCATATTTTATTATATTAGGTATATATAAAACCAATTAGAAATGATTTATCAACAATTTATTATCATTATTATATATTTTTAATGATATTACATCATGGAGCATATTTTTTAGTTTTACCATGGTGGTAAATATTTTATGTTATAATCTCAACATTTAACAAGATTGTATTATATTATGTTTTAAAATGATGAAATATTATAATATATCAATAAAAAATTCATGTATTTTCTTATCGTATTATTATGTCATGAGAATACATATTTCCCTTTATTTTTTTATCATTATGTAATTATGTTATTAAAAGAATCTTTTTATGAAAAATAATTTATATATCCATCTCTAGTCAAAACACCATTATATCAAAGATACAAGATTTCAAAAAATGTATTCAATTTTTGTTAACATAATTTAAATGAATTTAAAATGAAAATTTTACACTTATTTTACAACTTAAAAAATATTATTAGAGAAATAATCTTGTTTTTTTCCAAAAAATTAACATTTTTATTTTACTAAAATTGTGTATGGAATCTATTTTTGAATAATATTACATGAACAAAATTGTCTAATTCCATGAAAATTCTTTTCATTGAAACATCCATTATTATTTTTAATGTTTTTTGATAAATAAATGGATTATAATAAATAATATAAAAAATATATTTCAAAATGGAAATGATATTTTCCTCAAGTAATTATTTAAATGATTTTTTTCAAAGATGTTTCTATATGATTACATGGATGTTTTCAAAGAGACTGATTTTTGAAATATTTTTTGAATTGGTTATAGTTTATAAAAATTTATTTTCAAAAAGATAATTAAAAGATAATAAGAAGATTTTAAATAATATTTTAGTGGTATTTCAATTCCTCAACGTCAAAAACTATTGTTGTCATTTATGATCTAGTGGGTGTATTTTGTAATGATTCAATCCCCATTATTACGTTCGATGGATTAAGATTTCTTCAATGATATTTATATTGATCCTGGTTATTTTTTCATTAGTTAATCATGTTTCAAATATAATTTTCTTGAACCAATTTATCTTATATGGGTTAATCATGTAAAAAATAAATTATGATGGAACACATTTATTTTCAATAGTTTAATCAAGTTCAAGAAATAATAAAGTTTGTTAAAATTTTTTTATGATAATATATGTACTTTATTCATATTGTTTTCTAAGGAACTTGTATATTAGGGGGAAACAGAGATAGATTTGTGTGAGCCCGTTATAGATTATATGATGGGATGGCCCATATAGTAAAAGGTGACCCTGTTATAGCTTTAACAATGGGTGTAATTAGATTGTGCTCTAATGGAATAGGTGGTGACTATGTCTACATATAATTTTATTGGAAATAATATTTATGTTTATACCAATGGTAAGGGTTAGTTATTTTTTATATGAATAAGATGATCTAATTTGTCTATATTTTTTATCTATTAATTATTTGGGTTTATGATTATCCATTTGATAAATATTTTTATCACATGGATCATGATTATTTATTACTATAATTCTTTCTATTGTTATAACATTATGACATGTTTTCATTTTAGACAATCCAGATATTGATGGATATTAATATTTTTCTATTATAATAATGAAATTTTATTATTTTCATATACCCTTATATTCATATTATAATAACTGATGAGAATAATTTGATAATGATTTTATATTCCCATACTGAGCAGTTGATCTCACCCTTCCAATTTTTCCCTTTTCCCTAGATTATAAATTAAGTGGCTGAATGAATTATGTCTATATTTTATTTTATATAGATGAATATTTTGACTAAATTTTAAATAAGAATAGCTGGTTAAGTAAGTGAAATTATCATTAGATGTCATATTTAATTTTTTTTGTAGAAGATTATCATAATTCCATAAAACAATAGATATAAATGTTATTTATGAATGTAAGTGATCCAATTTTTTTCTTTATATGTTTTATGGTTTTAAGGGAGAAAAATAATAACAAAAAATAGTATCAAAGATGGACATGTATTGTTTATGATTTGATCTTCAGATCATGGATTTTTTGTTCTAGATTATTATTAAAATGGACCAGATAGTTTACAAATACATGATAACTAAATATATACATAAATCATTCAACACTTTTGGAAAAAATAACATGGAACATTTTACTTTATATGAGAGAACCATTATTCCCTTTCTAATATCTATATATATATATAATAAGATATTTCATTATATCGTGGGGAAGAGAACATAAACAAATGGATGATATTAGTTGATCAGATAGGGAATGTGTATAGTGGGATCTAAATAAGGAATGTATAATAAGGAAAATAATAAATTATAGTCAAATAAAGATATATAAATAATTATATAAGCTAAAAACATATCCATTGGTTTGAAAACAATTTAAATAACCACACATTCATCAATAAATGATTTTATAAGGATGAAAGGCCTAATTAGAGGCATCCAAAACATAACATAAAGGCCTGATCCCAATACAAAAATAATGAAAACATCATGGAATCATTCGAAGACATCTTATATAAATGGTAAATGCCTTAGAAAAACCCCCATCCAATTTTTCTCATTAGACATACTGATCCATCAAGGGGGTATTCAATTTTGGACCCCTCCCTTCACCAAATAAGTCAAATCCACGACTCATATGAAAGGTTTATAATGTAATAAACATAACAATTTATATTGAAAAATCATAAAAAGTTGAATACATTCCCAAACCAATAAACATAATTATACACAACCAATGTAATATGGGGAATTATTTAAAAATACAACATACCAAATCATATAGATCATAAACATTATATAGACATATGGTTGATAATATCATTAGGGTATGTACTTGTAATAAGACTCATTAATGGAATATTATATAATTTTCTGGCTAATAATGAAAGAAATTATATTTATGTAATATATGTAACAAAATATCCCCTTGAAGCTTTGGATAAAAGGTCAAAATGTGAATTGTTCAGAAAATTAATACATGATTATATTTTAACTATATTATAAATATACAAATAGGATTCATAATTTTATCCATATATTTGTTGATATTTTCAAAAACATTTCAGAAATTTTTTTATGAATCATTGATGTAGAAGAAAAATTAATTTTGACGAGAGATGTAAATGAATTATTTTCATTAAATCATAATCTCAATATATTTAACTATAAACAAATAAAAATTATTACTATTACATGGTAATATCTTAAATAAATATATTAGTAAAAAATAAAATAATTTCCTTATAAAAATGTAATTTTTTTTACAAGGGATACTTAAACTTAAATAATCTCGATTAATGATGATATTTTAGAAAAACCCATACCGATGGTTCGACATGCATCATATATGTCCAAAACTCTTGTATAATAAATATGGATTTATTATATATATATTATAGGACCATAATATATATATATATATCCGAACTTATATTACTAACATCAATTCATTTTTCACCAGTTTAGTAGTAATTCATTGTAAAATTCATTATTTCGGGTAATAAAAGCATCATTTTCATTTATATTTTTTTAATAGATTCAGTCATTTTAAATTGATAATTTTTCAATAATATGCATTATTATAATAATGATATATATATCATATATATTCATTATTTATTTATTTATTTTAATCTAGAAAATAGAGAGATTGAAAAATGAATGACACCATTCCGGTTGATGATATTACATACATATGTGTGAATGTTGTTTTCAAAATTCAAATAGATTTAATGAAATAATGTTAAATAATAATTTATGTTCATATAATCATTATTATTAAATATAAGTAAAATAAAATAATTATATCTATTTTATTACCATCCATTTAAAACACAAATGAATAACAAATCACATCACTTTGTGGAGGTGGAAGTCTTCATGTACACATGAGAGATATTATCATTTATAATGAATTTGAAGGTAAATAAGCATAGAAGAAATTATAATTCCATAATATTACTTATTATATATGTATCATATATTTTCATCATTTCTATATTTATGACTACCCAATTTGAATGGCGACGATGACAAATTACGTTGTTATGTGGAGACGGTAAGGCACGCGTACACCCACATGACGTTTTTTATTTTCATAAGATATAAAATAGATGAAAAATTATTTTAGCATAATTATAATAACATATTATATTATTTATGATACTAGATTCATTATTTTAGTATTGTTAATACACATAAACATGACTTATAAGAATAAATACTCATGAATGACTCAATAAATATGATTACCTGTTGTTCAGTAGACTTCATTTAGATGCATTTTTATGGGACATAGGGTTATAATTTTTGAATGCAAAATACTATATAACTATTATTAGAACATTAATAATAGGACTGTTCATGGGGCGGTGGAATAATAATCTATAATGTGGCATAATGATGAGAATAGATGGGTGTACTTTTATAAGTTGGGGAGACATCACAATTGGAATTTCTTAAAAGAATAATTTATAAAAAATTCAATCTAGAGAAAAACTCTCCCATATAGAAAATATTATAAATTTGGATAGTATGAGGTTCTAATACCATCAAAAAATAGAATTTTTATAGGTTTAATTGTTATTTTAAACACTATCAATTTGTTTTAAATCATAGTTAACTTATTTTAACTTTAACCATGATAATTAAAATTTCACTCATATAAGGATATAATTTATAAATAAAATGTAACTATTGACTCAGATGTATGGAATTTATTATATTAAATACCAAATATTATCACCAATTCCCTCATTAATTATTTTAATTGTTTTAAATAATTTAATAAAAATATAGATTTATAAAATATAATTGATGTAAATTTTGTATCTTTTCATTTACTATTACATAAAAGTGAAAAAGAAATTTTAAATTAAATTATAAACATTTAAGACTATATTAATATGTCATATTAATAATTAAAAATTATTTAAACCCATTACTCACTCAAAACTATACCACTTTTAATTTTTTTTAAATATCATTATTTTATTTTTCATCAATTGAATAAATATGGTGTAAGAATTGTATAAGAATTTAAAGTAATTATATAACAACTAAAATGAAAATAAATATTTTCATCATGAAAACAATTTCATCAATCCCAAAATGGGAATTTATATTCAATCATCATGTGATTTTTTCTATGTATTAACACATAAGATATATGTAGAGCTAATATAGTGAAAGTTTATATCTTTTATTGATTTAAATATTATAATGGGCATTTCAATGGGAAATAGTCCCTTAATGAACAAAATATATGCCATAATTTGAAGAGTGTATAATTTAATTCATAAATTATGAATTATTATTTGTAATTATTGACTTATAATTTAGAGTAAACCATGATTATCTTGATTTACCTTTTACTGAGGTGATAGATTTTACCACCAATACTATTCATAATGTCTTATAATAAATGGTGCCTATTTACCAAATATTGAAATCCATATTACAAATATCGAATAAATTCAATCAAATTAATACTTCATATTTTAAAAAAAATTATTAAAAAAATTATGTAAAAATATTGAAACCAATTTTAGATAAATATAGTTTTTAAGCATAAAAGTAAATTTATTCATTTCTCATTTATGTAAAAAAATATGAATGGATATTAATTTTTTTTATTAATTATAAAGTATATAACTTTTAATAAAATCTTTGAAAATATTAATTAATTGATTAATTAATTTTGAAACGTTTTATGTATATAAAAATATTTATTCAAAAATACATTTCCATTATTTTCAATTGATATATATTTTAATTTTGAATTTATTGGTAACCAATGAATTAATTTTATATATGTATAAACCATAAATTTTAATACATTAGTTTTTACTGTTCAAATATTCCAAAAATACATACAATAATTATATATTAAATTATAGATGTTCACGATTATTTTAAACTCAGTGTTTCATATAATCCTAGATATCAATGAAATAATATATATTAAAAATAAATATAATATAAAATATCAGATTATTACATACATTAGGATTTTACAAATTATATTATTTTTATAAAATAAAATTTCTAAATGTGGTAAAAATTTATTGTAATATTCACTAAAAAAATCAATAAAACCCATTTTTGAATAAAAAATTCTTTGAGTCATTAAATGACTTTAATAAAAATTGTGTACATATTTATAAACAAATAAAATTTAATTATTGAAAACCAATATATATATATTTTTAATTTATTTATTCATATTATTAATTAAAATTTAATGTATATTTTATAATGGCCACATTTAAATAATAATATATTTATTGGATATAGAAATTTTATAAATGATGTGTGTTTCATGTTAAAAAATATATAAATCATAATATTCTTCCAAATAAAATATCTTGGGTATGAAATCAGATCTTTACTAAAACAATTCTAAGATATCTCATTAATGAATTCTGTGGATACCACATCACATTTTTATACAAGGATAGTAATGGTATTATAAAAACATCATAACTATGTTGTTTTCCCTTAATTCTATGACATGTAGGGCACTGATGTACAAAATCCATAATCAATAATTTCACACTCGACTATTAGTTGTTTCCATTCTGGTCATGATACAATGTGGATGCTCTAGGTTTCAATGAATAGTTATATTGATACCCATCAACCATCAATTAATATTTACAGTATATTGGATTAATCATCCAATCATAAATCATAACTAACCCCATGGGGAGGTCGAGAACAATTACCTGAGGCCTCCCCAAAATATTGAATCATTCTAAAGGGATGATACTATATATATATATATATATCCATTTTAATTTGAATATAATTATTTACATATGATAAAAACTGCGAAATAATTTGCAATACCTATCAGTCATCTCTCTCTTCATCCAAGATAGTCTCTGCAAATAAATCCATATAACAACCTCTTCCATCATTTCCATCATTGTATGAGTATGTAATTTTCTATCAAGAAATTTATTACCAATATTCCTTTTCATGGAGTTCATGATATATCAGTATAAATGGTATAAAGGTACTCTGACCCAAATATGTTTCATAGGTTAAGATCAATATGATTGGGGATATGATTCATACTCTTATATTGTGAATACACTATATACTACTCTCTAATGTGGTAGCATAACAAAGTATTATGAACACAAATCACTGCCTCCAACATAATATCATGAATGTGGTAGTTCTTTTCATAATGAAATTATTGATAAAATCCATAATCTACACATATATTCTCTATATAATAACACAAACTAAAACTATAAATGAGATATCACTAAAGACATCAAATACCATACCAATATTAAGAAGGATCAAGGCTAGTGTTGATGTAAATATCACTTTCATATCCTAAAATTATCTCTAGAACGAAATGTTCAAAACAAATCACATTGATATGGGTTAAATTTTTCATTACATATGCATGATAGGAGTTTTAAAAAAGAAATTTATTTTAATAACCATATAATCCCATGAAATATTGGATAAGAAACACATTTCTAGTTTTTTTCAAAGACATCGCTTATTGAATATTTTCCAAATCAATTGAGACTGTGTTTATTGAAATCATATGTCCCATAAATTTGACATCATGAATTAAACACTGAAATTTGGATAGATAACAATAAAATTAATCCTTATAAAAAATCTGAAAAATAATATTCAAATGCTTAGCATGATAATATATTATTCTAGAATAATTAATGATGTCACTATAAAAACAACCAAGAAAGAATCCAAAAAACTATGGAATATTTGATTCACTAAATACAAAAACAACATCAGAAAAATTTTAATACCGAATTACATGATTAAATACTCATAATTATGAAACCAACTATGAAACACAATATTTGAAATATAATTCTCTCGCAACCTCAGCTGATAATACCTAGATCATAGAATTATTAGTGAAAATTAATAGGCTTGATTAAGCCAGTAAAATAATTTCATCAATACCTCGAAATGATATATTCTTAAACTACCGAATTGATGAGTTTATAGTAATCAATATAGAGCCTATGACTCCCACAGTCATTATTTTAAATGTGTAATAGTAATTCGAAAAGTATGACCCTAGGCCGAAAAAAATTCCTTAGCCTAAAAAATGAAGATGAATATTTAATTATTTTAATATTGTTGGTTCCATATAGAATTAATATATGAATATTAACCTCATACATAGAATAAAATATATATTAAATTCATAATCACCATAAAATGATAAGCTACAAAAATCAACCATAAAACCATAGGATTATTACACACAAGCATAAGAAGAGGAACCCTTGGAAAAGTGTTAATAAAATCAAGAAACATATTTTCGATAACTTTCATGATATAATATAAGTGATAGGGGAAATGTGAAGTGATATCTAAAATCATGGACCCCATTCACCTTGAAAACCATTAATAATAGAATACAGATATATTATCTTGGATCAATGATGATAGTAGTCGATCATTGATTTTTATAAACACTTCTAGTATATGCCAAATCCATGGTCAAATAAGTCTACAAAAATGACTTTTAAATCCCATATTTTTTCATGGTTATAATTCACCACCACACACTCAGGTCATCTAAAAAAAATTCTAACTTCTTTTCGATTTTTACTAACGATTAAACCTAAAAAACATACGTTCTTATTTCAATCCAAAGATAATAAATAGTAATTATGAGAAAAATTAATAAGATTATATATTATAAAATAACCATATAATTATAAAAGATGATGAAAAAATATACATATCATAGTTTAATATCCTATGATTTAATCCTCTAGTGCGCAATCCAATAAATAGATATGCTCGACATCATTCTGCAAAAATTGAGAATCATCCTTCAAAAGATGTTAAAATCATATATATTTTTATAGTAGATTTAAATCTATATCCCTTCATGAATGCAGATATATATCTCATACCAAAGGATTCTCATTTATAAAAATGATAAAGAAGACTTGATTTTCCATATACATGACATACCATGGATACTAAAATACAGGAATATATTTCGTGTATTTTTACCATTAAATGATATTATAACACTTATTATTGTTCTTATATTAGTTTGACACTTCTAGAACAACCATAGCACTGGTCACCCCATATCCTATTTGAATTATAAAAGGAACTCCATCATCCTCCATCTATATGTGATACTATTATGTTTTATATATTCTTATATATCTATGTATCAACCATATATACCTTATCTAAAACCATTGTGAAGTACATTAATGGAATAAGAAACCCCATAAATTGATTATCTCTCCCCATAACCATTTCAAATATACATCAATAAAGGTTTTCATTAGTAACAAGCTCTGTATATTGGAATACTAATAGGGGATCGTAAGCACTCAATGAAATATGATTTCTTTTATATTTTGTAATGAAATATTATTCCTTCGCGAGTCTCTGTGAATCATGATATTTAAATATATTTACATTGTTCGTTAAACTGTTCACATTATGTTATTTAATAAACATGGATTCTCAAAAAATTATCACAAATACCATCATAGCCCCTAAATTATATATGTGTTGAAAAAAACATGGAGTCTTTTAGATATTTTGTGAGGTGGAAAATAATCTTGAATCTACTAATCCATTTTTCTGTTTCCTATAGTCCCTTATCACCAAAAATGATTAGAATATTCTACATAGTGAAGTAAAAAAGAATGGTTCACATTTTTTTCAGTTCAAAACAAGCAACATGGCCTAATGAAAATATTTTTTATTCTAATGTTTCAAACAATACCATGTAAATTGGAGGATTTTCTTAGGGAGATCATTACATAGGTTCCACTCTTGTATTCAAGAATAGTCTTCTAGATGGAAGAATACTCTAACAAAATATAATGAAAACCATACATAAAAAAATTAGATAAAAATATCCTAAACAAAATTTTAGAGGGACGAATCAAAATGTGTCAAATTATAAGAAGATATTATTTAAAATCATAAAAATACCACTGTAAGTTGATTTTTTTCCTGAATTTGGTAAAACTAAGTATCCTCTAATACTTATATTAAAATTACTAATGTCCTATTTCTAGTAAATCGATAACCACCAGAAAAAATATTGTGATATTCTTGAATATACCTAGGGTTTTTGGAAAAAATGAGCCTTTAATAAAAATTCATAAAAGGCCAACCACAAACAATAAATAATTCCACACTATTTTTTAGATGATGAGGGTTAAATAATCTTTCCAATTGCAATAGGAGAGTAAAAAATCTAAAGTATCATATAATGATACATTGTAATCATTACACCCTTAAAAATCATATGATATGATATAATAAATTATATTATCCTGAAAACCATATAAAATATATTATTTGAAATAAGATACCAAAACATAGAGTTAACATTCAAAAAGGGGGAAAATGTTCTAGATTAACAATAAAAAATACGATCAAAATGAGACCCATAAAAACCCAAGGGTCCATGACTACATGATAATTTTTCACTACCATCCCTACCCGCCTACAGTCATCAAAATTGTGGAGATTCAGGTTATTCATAACACTATTCCCATTACATGAATACTACAAAACCATCATTACAGACTCCCAAAGGGGAAAATATGATATAAACATTAAATAATAATAGTATTCCACTAATGAATCTATAAAATTATAATCCCAATTATTTCATTTTTTATTGAATAAATCATATTTTAGAAACATTTCATTAGAAATCAATTTTTCATATGAAAACATTTATTGGTTTTATATTATAAAAAATTATATATTATATTATGTAAATCAATATGAAATAAAAAATATCCATCATTCTTATGAATATGAGTAAACCAGGTTTTCAAGCACTAATATCCATATCCTCAAATAAAATAATCATACCAAATAAACATGTATAAAATGTATCCAAAAATAAAAAATGATAAATTTGTTATGAGAGGGTGTCAAAACATAACACACAAAATGTAATAGTAGTCTACGTAAGTAAATATTAATTTTGAGGAACCTAAATCTCACTTTACAAATACACATTTGAAACCATAGATTAATGATCATGTACACTAGTTATATTATACTACACTAAGGTTCTTAAAAGTATATTTTTTCCAAAAAACCCAAAATCTCCCAATATTATTATACTATCATTAAATGTTTTGAAGACCAAGAACATATTTAAAAACCAAATTTCTAGAGGGATGGAAAACTTCAACTATTACTGAAACCCATTTCCAATTTGAATCCAATAATGATGAATTTTATCAAACACATCATATGAATAAAAATATAGTTTTCAAATAAATCGTTTTATAATAAAATTTAATATCACCAAATAATATGGTCTTATAATGTAAATATATACAAAAGGAGAGAATCTCAAGGAACAAAAACGATAAGGTATTCTCCATATGTCAGACATACCTACCTAAAGGACAATTAAATCCTCATTCAATTTGAGACCAGTGATTGGAGAAGATGAGACAAACCCATATAGAATCTAGATATTAGGGATACAATATAAATTATAAATATCCATTCTATATATAATGATACGTTCTCACAAATAATCAAACACTTCACAAAAAACATGATGAACCTGATTAGAATGGATACAACAAAATTGATTATAATTTATAGGGATCCATTCATTAAATTGAGAGGAAGATCCACCAACGGGAATCCAGAGATATACCAAATCGTCACCATGGGGAATCTAGATCATAAAAATCACATTAGGGATGATAGAGTCATAATATAGGTGTTAAATAGAAATTTCAAGTGGAAACAACATTTAGGTCTTTAATCACATGCCTAAGAATATCACTACCAATGTACTGGATATCCATCAAAAAATAAATGATCAAACAATATGAATATGGATTCTATAAGTGATCTTATATGTATATGCATCCATTCAATATCATATGGAAGTTAAAAACATATAGGTTCTCTTTTAACCTTCATTAGCTTATAAATGTTCTTTCCCCAGCTAGCCAGTGGTCTCCTGTAGCCAACATGACAACCAAAAATATCCCTCCACATATGATGTAATCTAAAACTGAAAAGGAATAGAAAAAATAGGCATTATACATCATTATTTAAAATTATATGGGACAAATCTGTCCAAGATATCAAAAAAGGAGAGATGGAATTGAGTGAACAATTATTAGAGGGGTTTTCTGTGTTATGAAATGAAACAAAGAGTAAGGAATTGGATTGTTTTATTTTATAAACTAATTAATTAATTAAAAATAATTATAAAACCTAATATATAATTATAATGTAACGAGTTATTTTATTTGATGTTTTTTGTGTCCCTTAGAGGATTCACTTATTTTAGGGGCATTAGTGGTCACTTAATGGACCTATACTGAGTACTTGGTGGAGTCTACTTTTTGATATATGGAACCTCCACCCATATGACCTTCACTGGATGCCCATGGGAACCTCTAAAACACTTAATTTTCTACAAAACCCTCTTGGAGCTATTCAATCTATCAAAATATTTATCTTAATCATAATCATTAAAACACTTCTTATTACCAAATTGAATGACCAAATTTTATTCGAATTAATCAATCTATAACTATACATGTAATTAATACACAACACTTACCTATAAATTTATTTATTGATAGTGTTATTAATGTGTTTTTTGGATGATTTAGGATTGGTTTAGTCTCATTATATTGAAATAATTCTTCATATTAGTAATTTTTTAAATAACTATCTCGAATATAAAACAACTTCTCCCTATATGTGGATTACTAATGTAGTGAATAATAAATATATATAATATAATTCTAAAAAGTTATTATATATGTTGAATTAGAATTAAAATTTTAGATATTATTTCCATCATGGAGTGGTTATCTATATAAGCTCATACAATTTCTACCCATATGTATCATTTCTTTTCTACATTTAGTTTAAATTCATTTCAATCATTAATTTTCAAAAAGACATTTATTTGGATTAAGGCCAGTAACATTTGGTATTTATCCTTATTTTTTCCACACTTTATTTCTCATTTGGGATAATTATATAAATAATTAGTTCTATTATATTTTTTACAATATTATTTATATTTTTGATAATATTTATAGTTTGTTTTATTGGTTAATAACATAGGTCAGTAAAGAAACTCGACAAATATCTGATGGTAGAATGAATAGGGGTAGTATATTGGTATCTTAATAGGTTTGTATGTAATATGTCAATTTTTTTGGATATTTACGTTTTATTTTGGCAATTATGTATGGGTATTTCTTTATGTCACCTAAAGATCCAATAAAAATTCTCATGTGCATTGAGATTAGGTTAATGTTGTTAATAGTGGTTTTATTTTGGGTAAGTGGTATTAATGAGTATTAAATAATTTTAGTTTGTTATTTAGATGAGTATATATGTCATTTGGGAAGGCATTATGTGTATTTTCATGTATTAGTATGTAGTTAAAAATCATTTTTCCTCTTAAATGATTCTATAAATTTGTTATAGTGTATACTTGATCAAAATATTTACCTACTCAACTATATATTATATGGATATTTTTGAATATTTTCCAATGAGTTATCACAAATATGTAATTATATTTGTTCAATATGGGTTTCAGCTACTGTTGTGTGATTATACATGCTTGTTTTTGGAATATCACCATGTTTAAATTCCATTATTTATTTATAGCATGATTCATGATTTTATCACATTTTAAATTATGTCATTGTATATTTTTTCCTATATAAATATAAATATATAGATGTGTTATTTTATATTCTAATAAAGGTATAATATGAATCCTTTAGCATAAATTTTATTTTATTTTTTGAATGTATAATATATGAGTTGTTTATGAGATATTTTAAATTAAATCATACATATACACATTATTAAAAAAAGGGTATGTAATTCCACATTATTTTTAATAACATTTTATCTAGTTTAAATTTGAGGGTGTAAGTTGAATGTGTATGTAATATTTTGTGGTTAGGATTAAATCAATGAAAGATTCAAGTGATGTAATTATATTCAATGATTATATGATGAAATAAAAGTATCCTTTCACATTATATATAAATTTAATAAAATTACAGTGGATCAAATACGAAATAATGTTTTTTCTAAAATCCTTTACAAATGTGGTAAAGATCATATGGTTTTAGAAACACTTGATATAAAACATTAACTGTTTTACATTCCATAGAATATAGAATGGATACTCACAACCATAGTAAAAATCTTCACTTGGGTCTCACTAAAGATCATAACATGAAATTTTTTGTAAAAAATTGATCTATCATTATTAATTGTCAATAGATTAAACGATTCTCAAATAATTGGTCATGATTTTATGTTAATTCTATAATATATTGATAGAATATATATTCTCATAGTAATGTGTAATGAAAAGGAGTACTTCGTATTTTACTTGAGAAGGATCATATGTCAATCTTGAATTATAGAATAAATCAAGAGATTAATATACATTCATATAACATTATCACATTATTGTATCTAAATTGTATCAATGGTACACTAGTGGTATGAAATGAAATATGTGATAACTATATTTATTTCTATAAAAATTACATGAAATATGTTAAACATGAATATTTGTGTTCAATAAGTACATTTCAACAACAACATATAGTACTGTAAAAATAAAAAGAAAATTGCATAAATTTTTTGGACTTGTTTACCAATGTCCTACAGATTTTGGTATATAATATTGGTATTAATAGATCATTTGACCATGATAAATCACTTATATCTTGTTAAATAATATTATCATAATTTCGAACTGTGGAAATTATATCTGTATGAGATAAATACACATCATGGGTGCCATAATGTAAAAAAAATTAGATTATTTTTTTAGGTTCATGAAGAAAATTCGATTAAGGAATTTAATTATTTATCAATACTAAACTATATCTCAAAAAAATTACGACCCTCACAGTAATTACCAATGAGAAAAGACCATTCATATTCCATAATATATTCTTCAATACTATTTTATTTATTTTAATGGAACTTGTGGAGAATATCTGTCAATTGTTGAGTTTCAGAAAAAAAAATATCTATGAACTATCTAATGATATAGATTATTTTCTGTATATCAATGTTGCAACATGTAGTTCTCCCATGTGTTGGAAAAAATAAGTGAATCCTTTATGATTGGACTCAATATAGTGGAGGAATTTTCTTTTGATGTTTAATAGATTCAGAGATGATTTATCACTACACAATGCTTCTATATGTTCATTTCTAAGATCATGTGATGACCCCTGTAATTCGAGTTTTGTGGTCTTATGTTTCAATGACTTTACCAATGGTCAAGAAATTAAGGAATATCGAATTCTAGTATAAAAACTCCTCATGTAGACTAATAAAAATATTATAATTTTTTGGAGAAACAACCCATAGATTAGATTATCACATTTTAGAATAATATATAATTTAGTACTCATATATATTTTGGTGATATTATTACCCAATTATCCACTTGTAATTTAATTTAATTATATATAGAATGAGGCTACTAGGTATAATATACGATATCATTTATTTATTTTTTATTAATGTGATGTGGAATATTTTGGAAAATTCAGTCAAATTGTATGGGTATTGTGGAATCTTGACCAACAACGAGTTGTATTATGGGAGAGAGATATTTAGATTAAATATTATTGCATTAAATTTTTTATTATTGTATCTTAATGATGCTTATATTTTATTAGAACCCCTATGATGGGGTATTCTTAATGAACCATTTGATTTTTCTTTAATATTTTTTAATTTTCAAAATTTATCTAATAAAATAATAATTTTTCAGTTTAATGGTGTTTGTTGAAGGAATATAATATATAATGGGGAAAAGTGATTTTTTTTCTAATGTGGAACTGAGTACCTAGTGGATTAGTAAAAAGATAATTGTGCTAGTAGTATATATTTTATATCATTTTATACAATATAATGGTAACCTAGAAGCACTATACAATATTTTTTCTTTCTACGAGGTTGTTAGTGTGTCGTCACAATGTACCGAATTGGAGATAGATTAGTTTTTTAACACTATAAAATTTATACATTACCAGATCCAAAATTATCTTTAAATACATTCCATTAGGACTTTGAGAATTAAACATCTATATATTTCTTATTATGTTTCTCATCCCCCACTACCTTCCCATGTGGATTTTATCCGTAAATATTCTATGATAATTCACTAGAAGTCTACCATAGTTCATTTGTGTGATGGAAAATTAATGGCCATAATTTTCTTCACTGATTCTATGATAACTCAATCGTTCAATAAAAAATAATGGAATCTTATATTATATATGTTTTATAATTCAATGCTATGGTTAAATATATCTTATTCAACCTTTTATTAGTGATAAGTAGGATTTTTTTTGTAGATGAAACCTTCGTTATTTTATACTATTATAGTATATCTATTTTAAGTAACTTGTTATTGAATAACACATCATTAAAAAATTTATTTCAATAAAACCATTATTTAAACCACCATTATTTCAAAAAATGTTTTCTTAAATTTCATACTATCCTATGACTGATTACATCTTCAACTATCATGATTTTAAGGGTAATACCATTCCTATTACCATTATTTATGACATATTTAATTCTTTTATAGGTTATATTATGTATTATTTCATTATTTTTATATAAATATCATATATAAGACATTGAGTCCATATTAAATGTTGATAAATACATATATAGGTTTACTACATTCTCCCAATATAGAGAATGAGACTTATAAGAAAGGTTATATTTAAATATATGGGTATTCATATACATATATATATATATATATTGTTATTTACTTCATGTAGTGGATGTGTAGTTCCGACCTGATTGAGTTAAAATGATGAATCTCGAATGGTATAATTTGTTTTCTTTAGTGACTTAGTTAACATGTAGAAACCAATGTTCATGTAGATATTTATTTTATTTTAATAATTATAGCATAAAATTAACATATTTATACATGTCTTACAAGAATAATATTCACTAAAACTATATACACAATATTTTATGATAGATAAAAAGGGGGTCAGATGTTGATGAACTATTAGTTTCCATGAAATCACAACCATTGCATATCTATTAAAACATATTTTGATCTAATATTCCATGAATTAGTTATGGGAAAAACACAAACTCATGTGGGTTTATGGGTTTATAAGATAACCTCTTTAGTTTTTTTTTGAATATGGTTAATTTTTTCTCATGTGAATATTGAGTTCTGTTAATTTTTATTTTGTGATATTATAAATATTGTTCCGTCTATCAATGAATTTTTTTATTGAACACATTGTTTCTCCTATATAATTTATATGATCACCCTAGGTATATTTTATCTCTATAGATTCATGATTATTTTTTAGTTTTTTATTTATGTATATAATTTTTCATAATTTATAAATGTTTTTCACTAATAATTGAAAGCAAATCACTTCCCCCTCATCATAGTTTATCACTCAAAATTTCGACCAGTCTCTAGTGATAGAGAAGCATTCTTGAGGTCTCACAATCATTTTGATATGACAATGTGATCTAGACAAGGTTATTTCAAATAATGTGAGTCTAGTAACACATTGGATGATGTACATGCCAGATCAATCAAATATAATAAACTAAAAGTTTACAAAACTGGATAATTATATTTCAATAAAAAACGTTGGAGAAATTAGATATTATAGATAAATATCTACGAAACAACACAACTCATTCATTCAATGATCTATAGATAAATTAAAAAAATAATCTACATGTGAATACACAACCATAATGATACAAATGTACACTAATATATAATCATCTGAGAAAAAATATTTGGATAGATTATTTATTGTCAGTAGGTGGAGAATATTAATACCAAGTGTTTTTCATGAATTTTTCATTAGTAATTTATATATGCTAAATATTTTATTATACAAACAACAGTATGAACAAATTAACATTACTTAGTTTCATTAAAGTATAAGTGTAAACCATAAAAGGAAATTTATATTGTTTTCAAAAGAAATATATATTACATAATTATCAATACTATATTTTTAAAATACATAAAAAAATAAAAAGATAATACGATGGATGTATTCTTCCGTATTTTCTCTAATGAAAATCATATCCCCATGTATAAATATAGAAAGAATGTATAATTAAAAATATGATATTTATTCTGATATATTTTTATGAATTTTATTTATATATGTATTCACCATTATATACCGGAATTAAAAATTGTAAATGATTGTGTTATAGTAGTTGTTAAATATATTGTTGTCAGTTGTACATATATTATATGGATTTATTAAAATTTGAAATTTTTTAATATAACCCATATTAATGTGTTTATTATATATATTAAATAATATTTTGAAAATTTATTAATAATCACATCATTGTAATGATTATGTAATGATAATAAATTCAAATATACATATTTATAATAATATGAAAAAATTATTTATTTTAAGGATTAGTTATCAACATATTATGTGTTAGTATTTTAAATATAAATTTATAATATGTAAATTTTGAACAAAACAAATTGGATTCTATATTTTAAATTATGATTCTGAAATTAGGTACAAGGGTAATTTTTTGGTGATAAAAAAAATGCCTTGGGGAATAGTTTTAGACATCAATAAATGATAAATTTATTAAAATAATATATACTATTAAAATATTGTATAACCATTTAAAAAATTAATATACATGTAAACAATTAAAATAATGATAGACATAATATAGTTTTTATATGTAGTCCACTCTCCACTCAAAATTATATTAGTTAACTATTTATGAATATGTATTGACAAATATGCCACCCAAAATCCTAGATTATATATGATTCAATTAAGAGGAGAAGTGATTTCATCAAAGTATGAAATGAATTTTTTTCAATATATCATTTATTTTAAAATCCGTATTCTTTTAAAAAACTATTTACCACCCTAATGATATATAATTAATAACATTATACATTGATGAAAACATAATATAGTTATATAATGACATATTACTATTCATTCATTCAATATTTCATGTTCATGTTTGGTCGGTTTATCCATGAAAATTGAAGGTGTGTACTATATTCATTATTTTTATAGTGAATGAAATATAAATATTAGTAAAAAAGGATTTATTGATGAAATTATTATATTATGATAGATCTATAATGGTAATTTAAAATATAAATTAATTACTAAAATAAGACATTATGATTTAGTTAAATTTCATTAATGATAGTATCATAATGATTTTAGTACGTTTCCAATTTAATAATATTATAGGATTATCAAGAAGGAGGTATAATAAGTACTATTATAATAAAATTAGAATGAAACAATAGAATAGAGTAAAATATGATGACCAATAAAAATTATTACTAAATAATAATTATGAAATTAATTGATGTAATTTCTATATATGGAAGGTAATAAATTCAAATAAGGTTATATGAAAGATTATTAGTATTTATTAATTGATTATATAGAGATTTATAGAACTCTATTACACTATATTTACCATTTAATATTTTCTTCATATCTACATTCCTTATGTATTTTTCTAATATCCTTCCCTATTTTAATATGATTATTTGATTTATTTCATCTATCGTTTTTTAATTATGAAATTTTATGCATAATATTTATTATATCATCATTTATGATTGGCTCTTTATATTACTACCTTTTTTATTATAGTTTCTATATATGTTTTCCTATAAAAGATTATTATTTAATAGTATTTAAATATCTGTTATTTTATTTTATTTTATTTTTATATTTTACGATACTTTAATTTTTAATAAAATGTTTATAAATTGAATGGATTAATTTCAAAATTTTATACAATTTATTCTCTTCATTTGATGTAATTTTTATCTATTTCAATACCCATTTATACCAATCCCTTTGAACATTTCATATGTTATAATTAATTTTTTATGTAGAATTTTATTTATGATATCATGAACTTTCTCACAATGGTTTACTTTTTTAACTCATGAATATTTTTTGTGTAACCCATTTCATTTTCATGGGGTAATAATGATATATTTATTTCTATAACATTTTTTAAATTCATATGAGAGACATATATAAGGAAATAATTTTATGTGATGGGTGGTCCTATACTTACATATGACTCTAATAACTTTTATTAACATTTATATGTCATGAGACTATTATGTGTGGGTTATATATGGATTTATTATTCCATCATTTTATGACCTTAGGATAATTTATGTACCTCAAACAAACATTCATCATGTATTCCCACTTATCAGGATACTAACAATACAATTTCTATGTAAATCAATCACCTTAGTATTTCTTATTAAATTTTTTGTTTTATAGTATAATAACTTATGTAAATAATTATTAATTAAAAATATGGTTTATTTTTCAGTAAAATATATACATAGATAATCTAAAAACATACTGAACATTTTTCATAAGATGTATATCTTTTATTTTTAGTTTTAATATAAAATCATGTAAAATGATATAAAATACATGTATTAGATAGTCAGATCATCCAAATATCAAATTATTTAGATTAAAGTGATTGAGTAGAAAAATGTAACACATAGACATATTTTGTTTAAACATTTTTGGAAAAACCATGTTACTTTTTTAATTATATGAATCAAATGATTCTACAAGAAAATTATCATAATCTAAGAATAATAAAATAATTAATTTTATATAATTGTAAAATATTTAAATCGGATTTGTGTTATAATAGTATATCTATAATTAGAAAAGTAAAGAACTATTTTGTAACATGTATAAAAAATTACAATTACAAATAATATTATATTATCAAAGCCTCTATCATTTGGAGAGATCCTCTTATTGTTCGCTCAATTAGAGATCAATATATCTCAAAGTATCTAAAAAATATTCCCTCTTTATTATACATAGGGGATCCAAAATCTATTTTCTTGATGACATAAAATATTTATAATCAGGAATATAATATCCAGTCACCTTTTGAGGAACATATAATCACTGAAATATGGTGAACTTGATATGTGAAGAGAGAATAAGATATTTTATCTCATATAATTAACATTCATTATATAGATCTATAGATATTCAATGATATGTAGTATAAATAATTGTACCTAGAACTGATTATCATTTTTAAGATAATCAATTTCCACATAAGTTAGTATTAGGTTTTTAAAAATTCTATCTAGTCATAGAATGATTTTATAAAATATTAACAAAAAAGTACCACATTTATCCTATTTAATATTTCTTAAGTATAATGTATATTCCATAACTCCATTTTAGTAGTAATATTTTTCATGTTATGAATTAATGATTATTGATTCAACTCATTTCTCCTTGAATATGATTAGTATAATCAAAACATTTAATTTTTCCTTACAAAATAATTTATTATTTTCAAGTATTTAATCATACGCAACATATAATCAACATTAGAAAAAAATTCACTTCACATTATTATATAAATTATTGTGTTATAATTGAATTTATTTATTTATTAATGATATTTCACAACAACAGATTAGCCACAGCATTATCAAATTGACTAATTTGTACCAAATTCCGATTCATATGAATTAGTGAAAATTTTGGGTACAAATTTGATATATCACATTATTCCATTATCAAATTATTGGTGTGTATGTCTTATATAATAATATGGTTACCTCGTAACAAAACATGACTTGATAAGAGATAAAAATAAAGCATAACCATTGAATTTTCCAATGAATACTAGTTGTTTAAAATAATTTTTACAAATTATATGTTTTAAATAAGGATGAATGCTTTGTGTCTCTATTATTTTATGATTTATTTATATTTTATTTATTATATTATATAAAATTACCCTTATATTCAATGGAAATTGATTTATTCCTAGAACTACCACTTATAAAAATGGTCTAGACATATATTATTATTATAATAAAAATTGAAAAAATAAAATCATTTTTTGATTATCTAGCAAATTTTTCACAACTAAAAACAAAAAAAATATTTCCCAAACAAAATGATAAAAAAACTATGATTTTTTTTCTTGAATAAATGTGTGGTTTTAATGATATACCTCACTAAAAAACTCAATTATAGATTCCAATAGAAATTTCATTGAATGAAACATATAGTGAAATTGAAATCATGTGTTATACCTAATGATGGTTTACTCCACAAAATCTCATGTTATCATGACCATCATGTGTGAAATTCATAAGAATAAATCTCTAAATACATAAGCTCCCAATAAAAGTAAACCGAAAAAAAATTATTTACCAATTTATTTATTTATGTAGACTATTTGGAAAATATTTAAAATTATTTTCATAGTATCGTGATTTTCTAATTATCGACTAGGATTTATATAATCATCTGATATTCCATATAACATATATAAATAACTATATATTGTATAAAATTATATCATTATCATTGAATGTGTAAATAAGGTATATATCTGGTTGTACACTTAATATGGTAATCTAAAAGATCAAGGTTATGTTGGGTCTAGGGAACCCACTCTCATAGAATTCCCACATTCATGAAACATCTTAACTTTTCAAAACTGGTTTCATAGTGTATTAAATGTTTTCCTCTATGGATACTTGGTTAAATGGGACTTTAACTCAGTGAGTAACCATATCTTAAGAATCTTTATTTCATAATTATATGATTTTTATTGTTTATTATAATCTAAAATTCATGAAAATTTGATTTGTTGACATATTACTAAATCATATATTGTAACAATAAAGTAGTTTCATAGTATCATTCCATAATTTAGGATAGAAATATTTCTTTAGACAACATAATTATCTTTTAATGAAGACGAATGATACTCATAATATATATAATGTTATAATGTTAGACATCAAGATTTTATATATTTAATTTACATAGTTTAATAGTGATTCTAGATTATTTTATGAAATATTTCTTTAGAGAATATAATTATCTTTTAATGAAGACGAATGATACTCATAATATATATAATGTTATAATGTTAGAAATCAGGATTTTAACTATTTAATTTACATAGTTTAATAGTGATTCTAGATTATTTTATTCTATTTAGTGGATAGTTATTCCCTTTAATAACATCATATTTATTATATATATATGAAGAATATATCGCTTTTACTAACACAATAATTTTGGAATGTTTTGGTAGCTCCCTAATACAACTGCCATATTTTTTCTTGATAATATTCAACAATGAAAAATCCATATTCATCATCAAAACTAGTAAATAACATAGAATATATGATATGTTACATATCTAAACCATAAAATTATAGCGATTCCATCGACATATTTATATTTATCTTGATATTTTTTCCTCGAATTATTAATACGCAGTTCCAAATAAATCAATCCTATAATGGATCATTCTCTCATTTAGTTTTAAATACCTTTTAAAAACATATACTTTTACTTTGTACAAGTATCCTAATAAATCATCACTATCATATATTTTTCCATATAACTTTGGTAAAAAATTATTTCCATTATAGAAAAACATTAACTTAATAAAATATTTACCATATCTAGGGATAAAAAATGTTTTCCATATGATTTTAAAATATATCACGAGGGAAACTATCGAACTCCCACTGAACAAATATAAACATTTGTGATTTTTAAAAAAAATCACCCAATTATTTAGGGTCTACTTTGATATATAAATAGATCGATGAAAAATTACATAAAATTAGCTGGTTTAAATGATTTGAAATATTCTATTTAATTATAATATATATTTATTTGTTTTTAAATTGGGATATAATTCAAAATAAAATAAATATATAAAAACATGGTAATAAATTATAGATGTTTTGAATCAAATAGTTTTTAAAATCACACTTAATGAAAATAATTCGTCACATTAAATAAATATACTTATCTAAAAACCATTATTATCTAATGTTTACTAATAGTTATTATACATTCCATCAATTTGATGCTGTTTTTGGAATAAATATTTTCACTTTATTTCATTTAAAGGAAATAGATGTTTTACCAAGAATAAAAAAAATTAGAATGCGGAATCTATTTTCTATATTAATATAAACATCCAAATTTATATATTATTTTCTATTAACATATTCCAAGTAGAAAAATGATTAATTATTCTCTATGAATAGTTCATCAAATAACTTGGTGTTGATAAAAGGATTTCTATCTAGTTTTGTAACATTCATATGAAATATCGGTGTCTCTATGACATTAATTTCTCATGATATTAGAAATATATTCATATACAAAATTCAAATTACATCATTATCCATTAAATTATTAAATTATATCAAAATATCATTTTCCCTTTCAGATGGTGTGGTGAGCCACACAAAACAAACCATTGTTCTATATAATTTTAATAATTAAAAACAATTATTACATAAAAAACATTGCATCCCATGATTAGAATGGTTTAGTGTTTTTGTAGAGTACATATATAATGTATTTTTTTAATTTATTTATACCATTATCCCATTATTTAATCATACTTGTTCTTCTTGAAAATATTTTATAAGATAAATTCATCCTTAATCCTAGTAAAATTGAAACACAAGAGAGCGTGAACTTAAAGACTCAGTAAGGAAAAAATAAGCACATGATCATGTTACCCAATGTGATATCATAATCATATTAGAAAGAAATTGGAGTAGAGAAAAACCATATATATTTAATATAGATACCTAAAAATGGTTCAAACGGAATGATATGAGAAAAAAATAATCCAATATTATAAAAAATATAACATTATATAGACACATGGAAAACATTGATCTTAAATCATGTGTTATGGAGCATAGCATAGTCATATATAAATGGAGTCTATAATTAATATAAGTACATAAAAAAGTATGGATAAAAAAGAACAACTATTTTTTGTAAAAGGTGACACATCATAAGCAGTTTCACAAAGTGTAGAATGCATCACAACATATTTTACTTAATATATAAGGTATAAAAAAATATTTCCCATTATTTATTAATTTTCAATACCCATTTCACAATAATCTCAATAGATTTAAATATTTATAAAATTTAATTTAGGTATAAATATATCCCATATTTCACTAACAATATAACCATAAAAAAGAATTCCATAATTAAACATCTAAGAATAAAATCATTAAAACCAATGAATAAGAAATAAATTCAAATTTAATTTTAGATTGAATCTTATAAAACCCACACAATCCAAATAAATTGATACAATAGTCAATAAACAAAAATTAAAACATTATAAGATCCCTTTGAAGGTAACTTATAATACATAATATCATGGAAAATAGATCCCTTTGGAGATTATTAGTAAAACCAAATCGAAATAAAAAATGATTAAAAATTATTATATATTATTATAATTTATTAAAAACATAAAAATTGATAAATAATTGGGTTTATAAATAATTGAGGTTAAAAATAGAGGTAGGATAAAACATTATCTAGAATGAAAAATCAATTTATTAGAGATTTACACTTAAGAGGAGGGGTATTATTCAACACATTATGTAATTCATTGGGGAAAAAATAATTCATCAAAAGAGGTTAGGATTATAACTCATTTTACATATAGAGATAAAATTGGGAATAATATTAAAAAGGGGATATTTAAATAAATTGAAATATAGAATGTATAAATACACAAATCAATAAAATAGATTTCAAATAACAATTTAAAATATAGTTCAGGGAACTATTGAATCAGAAAAATATTATGGGGAAATATGGAAGTGGTGATAAAAATATCATTAAATTTAATATGCTTATATAAAATAAAATGAATTAAGAAATGAACTAGATATATTGAAATTAAACATTATGTATAATAAGTGGCACATATTAAGGAATTGAAAATTTTCAAAATTAACCATTATGCTTACACTGGACATCAACGTAAGTGCTTCAACATCATTTATAAAAAATAACTATCTTAATATCATATTACTGAACAGTAATAATAATCATACCCTTTTACAAAACAGATTTTAATGTTTTACTACATTAATATTAGTTAGTTCTTATATATTATTAATTTGGAGTGTGATTAATCTTATTATTTTTAACTAGTTTCATAATATTTGTGTTGTTATTTATTTTTATACCAAATTTTACATTAAAATATTATACATGGTACTGTATATTATTTTAAATGTTACTTTCTATAATAATATTTTCATTTAAATCATTTTTAATTAATAGTATTCTGGTAGAAAAAATGGGGATGATCATGTATCAAGGAGTTTTATCAAATGGAAAATGTTAATATAATTTTGCAGTTAAAATTTTATTTAACCAATGTAGAAAAAACATCATATACTTATTAATGTAAAATAGTATATTTTAATTTAACTATATGATTTCATTTTTCGTGTAAGTGGATAATGTGATGATATATGATTATACTTTAATAAATGTGTAAGTATTAATATAAGAGGGGTATTTTTGTAATAATATTATAATCTAAATATTAAAAAAATTATTTATATTTTATTATTATGTTGAATTATATTTTATTATTATTTATAGGAGGTTGTTAAATTAAAAATATGTTTTCACTTATGAATTCATCGATTTTCCTCTTGGTTTTTTCGTTTTAAAAAATTAGTATAATCATGATTACTTATTGAAAATATTACATATAGAACACCTAATTTGTATTTTTATAATAGAAAACAAGATATTAATAAAATATATATTCAATAATTGTTTTTCTAAAACTGCACTTTAATGGTAGTGATGAATAACAAAACATCTTTTTGATCCAGTTTTTAGTCCACACATACAAGAGAAATGTTTTTTAAATTAATAAGTGGAGAATAGATAATTTTTATATGAACAATAATATAAAATTTCATTATATTATTAAACATAATTTTTTATATATATGCTAAAAATGGGTATGGATGTGGATTGATGAGAATGATATGTAAAGGCAGTTTATGGCTAATTAATTCATTTGTTGAGAATTTTGATCTTCTTTAGATGTGTCTTTTGAAAATGATGGTATTTATATACGTTTTTAGGAGACTTTCTACCCAATGTGTATATAGGATCTAACTTTTATTTTTATAGATTTTCATTATAATTTGGAACTTGGGGTGTGTCTCTGGAATGGGTTGAAGTGATCTCCTTTTAAAGGTGTAAAATAGGGTAAAATATTTGGAAACAAATCTTAGGTAGGGTGTATGAATGAAATTACATGATAGTTTGGTGGGATAGGTGAGGAAATGTTTGTTAGAAAAGTATTAATGCATTAATAATATATTATTGAAATAGATAATGTCTATGTGTAAAATTGATTATGCAAACCTCGACAATCAATAGATTACAAATTTTAACAATAATTAATCATGATTAAATATTTACTATGGTTATAAATTTATCACTAAAAATATAAGATGAACCATCATACCAAATATCTATCTAATGAATGAAATTTTTAAATCCATTTAATCTAATTAAAATTTTTAACATTTGGAAAATATTTTCTAAATAAATAATCGTATTTTATAAAAACAAATTTTGTCAAAAAATGTTTTAAATCATTAAGTGTCCTCAAATTTATTTAATATTTACTACTAATTAAATGAGTGTCAATTAATGTTTTTAAATTATATGATATCATATTATTATATTATCATATAAGATTTTAATTTAATATAATAAAAATAAATAAAAAATATTCAATCATTAAAAATATTATAGTTTTATCTTTGTAAGTAACATTTATGATTGTATCTTAATTTTATGACATAAAATGTGATGAAGTAAATTTCATAATTTGAAAAATATAATTAATAAAAATAAAATTATTTTATATTATTAAATTTATACAGAAATAAAAACTATTTTTAATATAAGAGAACATAATGCATATTTTTTTATGAATTAAGTGTCATCTAACAATAATATGGATTCTCATTCATTATAGATTTTTTTGTTTTTATTTTAAAGTTATTAATAATATCTATAATAATATATTTATGAATATTATATTAGAATGGAAATATGGACATCATTTTACCTTATATTAAGTAAATATTTCGATATAATAAATTCCTACGTAATTTTATTTTTAAATAATTAGATAAATGTGGAAAACTGTTAAAAAACTATTGATTTTTTTTCAACTAATGGAAACATCTCGCCACAATATTATAAAATTTATAATGAATAATAAGTGTTCAAAATCTCCTACTAATTCTACACATTTGGTAGTCTTCCAAAAATTTATTAGTTTTATAATCATCATAACCTAGGGTAATAGGTTCATTTTGAAGTTGTGAGATGAGATGGTTCATATGGGTAAACATAAGTTATAACAATAAAGGAACATAAGTGTGATTATTATAAAAATATAGTTAAAATCAAGATACATACGAATGTTACACGTAATAACAATCTGGATTATAAATCATGGAATAACATAATAATAGATAATGAAAATTCCACATATGACATAGATATGGAACACATGAGAATGATTAAACATCCATACACATCGAAATCATAAAATTGGACACCATATGTCACAAATTGTTTCCCCTAGTGGATCATGATTTACTCACTTATTTCCCTTAGCGGGTCTAGTTTCTCTCACCTATTTCACATAGTAGATATGACATCAAAACTTATTTCCTATTTTAAATCATGTGACAGTATTAATTACTCAATTATCTAATAAGATGTAAATCTATACATAATTCATTGGAAAATTATATAGGTCTATGGAATCACTTAAATAATAATTATATGACTATGTTATACAATTAAAAGACTAAAAATAACATCATGAAAACATATAAATAATAATAGATTTTATAAAACAATCAAATGAAAATCATTTACTTCTTTTTTATGTATGGAATCCATTGATAGAAACTGCTTTATTTAAAAATATTAGCAGGAAAATATGTTATAAAATTTGAAATCATTTCATTTTTAAATGTATTATCCTTATGAAATCATTGCTTCTTCTATCAAAAACATTTACATGTTAAAACCATTAAAAATAAATGTGTATCAAATGAAATCATGAATCTTTTTTTCTAACACAATTCAACCAATATAAAAAACATATTGTATTTAAACCTTATAGATAATGGGTATATATTTATGATTATAATTTTATATAATCACTCAGTTTATGTTAACTTGGTGAACAACCAGGAAATATGAAATTGGTTATTTACAATGTAAAGTCTTTGTAATACCAATTACATATATACACTAAAAATATTATTGTAATACAATGGAGGGGATGAATCATTTCACCAAAAGTGAATGAAATTACATATTCCATTGATAGATATAAGGAGTATTGTTACTTTAGAGAAGAATACCAAATCATTTATATGATATGTCAACATACAATGACAGATAAAAAATAAAATTAATGATTTTTAAAATATAAAATTTAATGATTCTAAAATTCCTGATATAATAAAATAATTTGAAATGAGTTAATTTATAAATATATTTGGAAAATTTTCTATTTTAAAATTAATTAAATGTATAGACAATGTTATGAATAAATTTTCATTTTTGGATGAAATTTTGGTTCTAAGAATAAATTTTAAAATAGATCATTTCCAAAATATTTGTAGAATGATAAATTCATAGGTCATAATAAAATATTATTTTCATCAACGTTATGTGAAGAAATATAAAAAAAATTACCAATTAAATGGAAACAGTAATAAAATATTACCTGAAAAGTTATAATGATTATAAAAAGAAATTTTGGATGGAAGATAAAAAATATTATTTTGAAATGGTGGATGACATTTTGAAACACAATTTTCTAATAACCAACATTGCATAGAATATTTTTCTGATTTTCATTTTGAAAATTGGTCAATATAAATTATATATAATAATATAATAATTCAAATTAAATTTTAAAAAAAATGGTAATGAAAAACTTTTGATGAAAAATATGGACTTGAAATAATCATCCATTAAAAAGATGGTGGTTAATTTTTGATATCATTAACCATATAGGAAAGATAATATAGGATATAAAATATAAATAGATAAATTATCCTATTATTGATTAATGAGAGTATCATGAAATATTTCAAATCCATTATTGATTAAAATTATGATGGAAAGAGTTCAAAAGAAAGTATACAACTCAAAGAATAATATTTGAGTTGCTCAATTCCAGTACTGAAAATATAATTCACGATACATGAATTTTTGGAAAAGAGGTTTATGTAAAACATATGTAAATTCCAATAAGTGAAAGTGGAAATACCAAATAATGTGAAAATTTTAATGAATTTACCCATATGATATGAAATATGCTTGTTTTCATTATAGTTGGAGTAAAATAATTGCTTGATGGGAACTAAGAAATCAATCATTTCTAACATTTTAAGGGGTTGAAATATAGAGGATATCATATCAGGTAATTTTTTTATATTCTCATCGATTCCATCATATTATCTTTTATATAATATTCTATTATTATGATTGATTGGGTTATTGATTATGGTCACTCAATCATTCACATCATGCTCTCCATTTTCATCTCACATGGAAACTACCAATAGATCCCAAATCTACCTCAAATCACATGACTTATTTACAATGATAGGTGGTATCTTGTTGTTTCAAATAAAATGAATCTTGGTAACTCAAATATGTTAATATGATCAGATTTTAGTATCATCACACCCTTTTTGGGGGAGTTAATACTTACTCGAGAACTATTATAGATTTATTATGTGTTTGTGAATCTATTTGTAATCATGATTCATCATTGGTTATGCTAATAAAATAATATATATAGATTTCTTGGACATGTAAAGGGGGTTTAATAAATGATACCACCTATATAAATTCTAGGTTCCTCATATTTTCCCTGTATTTCTTATCAATGTGTAGTTTCTTCAGTTCTGAAGCCATAAAACCAGAAACAATACAATTTTATACCATCCATGAAGGGAATTCATATTTCAAGGATGTGACTGAACAAAAAATAGGATTCTTATCTATCTACTGAGAATAATAATCAAAATACACATAGTTATATTCGGCATATGCTGCACATTTTATCATTGTTATAAAAAAATTTATATGAGTGAACTTGGACATATTGTATGGAGGTTAAGACATATGAAGGGATCCCATATATTATTAATATAAAACGAATAAAAGTATTTATGGTTTTCTATACCCCTAATAGGTTGATGATATGAGACATATAATTTGTATCCATGATGGTTATTCCCCCAGAATATAATAATATAATAATTCCATAGAGAATTATACCAAGGTGGGAAGGCATGAATAGATGCATTTTCACCATGTCATTGAACCAGTCAAAAAAATTAATGTTTCTTTTATTGGGGTAGTTTTATTTAACTAGTGATATAATTGATGAAAATCCATAATCCCATGTGTTTCATACTCAATGCTATATATAAAAGATAAAATTTAATCAGGCTCAAAAAATGGATACGATACATATCAAAAAAGGAATCCCACATTTAGTGTTTGATATAGATACTGAACCATTAGAATGCATCTGAAATACCCGTTTTTCTAACCATAATTAGAGTCCTCATAGTTCAATTATATTCTCAATACACTGATGTATAAGGAAGAATGATAGATCCAAAGGGGGAAAGTCGTATGAACTAGAGTAAATGAAATATCATGGAAATTCATCAAAGTAGATTCCCATGTTTGAGCCCATTATTTTTCTACAGAGAGACCTGGAAGGATGATATACTTAAATGAGAGTTTGGTTTCCATGACCAAGAGTGTTTAGGATATAGAGGGGATAACACAAAGGTGGATTTACATGAGAAGATATCCGACCCTTTCCTTGTAAAAGATAATTGTTGTGGACCATGAGAGATATGAGGAACTCATAATGAATGCATAAATATAGGAAATTATAGAAACATATTGTGTTATGTCTTAATCCTCAACAAAAGAATTACTGTTTTTTGTTCACATGATTCAAGGGATCATGCCAGAGTATTCCTACTATACATTGATTACATTATTGTGTAGGTCAACATAACATGTCTAAGGAATCTAATTGATAGGTCCATATATATCAACATTACATGTATATGTGTATTCCCATGATTGAAGGATAAATTTATATAGAGTATCATGTGGTTTGGATGACATATCCAAATAGAATCACATGACGTTTTTGACATGTTCAAAGGACATCATTTAATCTTTCTGACATGTCCATAAGGAATCAAATGAGTTGGATAACATTTTTGGATGGTGCCACATGACATTGATGGCATGTATAGTGTATAGTGCATGAATTGGATGACAATTATGTTAGAAGTAACATGAAATTAATGAAATTCACTATGGTCACCACATGATTATTGAACATGTCACATGAAGAACACGACTCACTCCCTAAAAAAATTGAATATCCATCATCACAATAATCTTTAGACATTATTTTCCTTAATTGAATAAATTTCTCAATGTTCATTAGATAATTGCTCCTTGAGACCTTGTATGGGTAGGTAGTCACCTAGAAGATCATTTCCATGATCTAGATGACATGTCCGGAGTCGTCATTGTGATCAGTGGAGTGATGACATGAAGCGTATAACCCTATTGTGCATTACCTTATGTAATTCCACAGATGTACATAGTGGAAGACTATTTTGATTTCATGGTTCTTCACTATGATAAGTCTACTATCAACTCAATGCTCTGATATGTGTGTTTATTAGTGTTATTGGTATATGGAATTTATAATAATTTCTTCCATGGTTTTTAACCACACCATATGAAACTTAAATCCCATATATGGGGTTTATTTGTTGGATGGATCATCACATAGTATATTTCACATGATCACACCATGGGTTATACATGACACCATAATTATGTTGCATAACAATCAATGACTATTAGATCACCCAATCATTGAGTTATTTATTTAATACCTGGATTTTTAAATGTATTCTACACAATGAAATCTACATGTAAAATGGACTTCGTATGATTAGGCTGGCATGTTAGAGGGACTTATCATGATCGTGGAAGACTGAAAAAACAAAGCCTATAGCCATATATATTGAAGAATCATATATATCCTCAAAAAATGTTACTTTATTTTTAAAATTCTATTTTATAAATCCTACGAAGTTAATATAATGATTTTCCATTAGGGATTCATATGATCATTGTTGGATCTAGTGACTATGTGTGGGAATTTCCATGGATAGATTCCTTTCTTCCCTATGTTCCATCATATGAAAAATTATCAATATCCTAATGTAAAGAAATAATATTCATGTAAATTATATGTACTGTTATATAGTGTGTAATGTGATTAATGATTAATCTTGTGATGTCATTCTAGGCCTATCATAGTTATTTTATGGGTTTCAATGTTATTTATCATGTGACCAGTAATGGATCTCATCACGGTGTATGGGAATTTTTATGGATAAATTATTATCATTATAGGTAAATACCTCTTTATTGTCATTTATTTTAATCACATTACATAATATGGTGTTGTGTAATGAACAATGATGGTATGATTCTCCCCTCATAGACAGATTTGTTCAAAACAAAGACATCGGTGAGGACGCTTGAACATGCTTGACGAATTCCAAACTAAAAATGGTTTTTATGAGAGAATACCATGACATTCAATTGGAAATGAATCACATATATTATTATTTTTGGATGAGGATGGGGGTTTGATGGTCTATTATACCTTCAGAACAAATGGGTTACATGGTACCTCATCCCTTCACCCGATTGGTTATGCAATGCCACATCCCTTTACATGAATGATTTCGAATTTCCATAGATCATAGCATGAATGATTATATGAATATTGATAGAATCATGGTGTCTTATAAATTCATGAGATATGTTTTAAAATTCCTTATCACATGACATAAAATTATTCACATAACTGTTATGTTGGATCATGATACAATATTTTACATGAAAAAAGAGCTATTTATAATTAAAGTAGTCCCCCTCAACTCATGATCTACTTTCTATAAGTATAAAAGAAGAAATTGACTGTACATTAACTATTTAGAAAGGAGGAATTATCAAATAACTCAATAGACAATTCATCATAAAAACATTCCATAGATTCAATGATATCTTTGATTCAAATCATCCTTACATGATGCTGAGGTTCACAATTATTCATGTTTATAAGAGTTATGTTGTTCTCATATATTTTTCCCCGAAAACTAGTTGATAATCATGTGTCTGAGCCACAATATAGGTCTCATTATTTATATGAGAGGGACATTGGATGATATCAAACAATAAGGAAGTATAATGGGCACTGAGAAGTAGTACCCAATGATGGTGATTCCCAAGTTGTTTTTCTAGTGAAATAAGGTGATGTTGATAATGATCTATGTCATGAAGGAACCATGAATTTCCCCCCTTTAATATTTCTCTTTAATCCATATACATGTGGTAGATGACATCTTCATACAAATGATATTCATGACTGTGATTTTTTCACAGTGGATTTTTGATGCACTTTTTATACGAATAGAAGAAAACTCGGAAATCATTTTTAGAATGTAATCTATTTTCATGGATGAATTCACATATTATTCATTTTTAAATCAAATGATATTATTCTCATGGAATATATCCATAATATTGGACAAAAAACATGCTCATGTTGGTGTTATGTTTCTCTTCTTTGTTTGCTACAGATTCACACACTATATGTCCTTTCAAATTGGTAACCATGAATTACATGGATCAAACTCTGATCCCACCTCTGAAATGCCATTACGGCATCATGTGACCACATACATTGTAAATTTTCTACACATAATCTCATAAGATAGATATAATCATGTCTGTGTACTAAACCACATGGAATCTATGCATTATAATTCACTATATCCAACCATACTGTTAGTTCCATGCATGAACCAATGAATAGTGATGTGGATAAGCTCATGTTATTGAGGTTCTACATGAGAACATTATACATTCAATGATATATAGTAATGATTAATCTCTAATATCAGGATATTGATGAAGATGAGTTGTGAAATCATTTTTAATTCTCTAATATATATCTTTTTGGAATAAATTAAAAGTACCATTTTATTTATGTAATTTAAAAACTAATCAATTTTATTTGAATAAAATATCATAATTATAATTATAATAATAGTATAAACAAATCACCTTCAATTTTTTGAAAACATGATGAACCAACAATGAATCATTTATCACATGTCATTATACAATAAAATTATTCAAACACTCATAATAAGTTCCTATCACAGACAATGTGCATGGAACACCTTTATTTGTACTAAAAAATGCCCCAATTATAAATGGATTAATATGGAATTATATTAATCTGATTATAAAGGAAATATATAAAAAAATTACAAATATATAAATAATGATTAATTCCACTTAGGTGTGGCTCACATAGGGAGGGCGCTTTAATATTTTCTTAATATATTTGAATAATAAAAAAATTCATTATTTTTTAATGGATTGATAATGACCCAAACATGGGTTGTATATAATTTATTATATTTACCAATATTTTTAGTAATATTAATTTTGGGAGATGATATTGTTAATGTATATAGATTTTTATCAGGAATCCATATAGATATTTTTTTATTGAGATTGTTTTTTTCATTTTCCTTTTCATGAAGACTCAATACTACCTTGAACACACAGAGTTCATGTCCATCAATGTAAGATATAAATCTTTCTAGAGATTATTTAGACTTGTATATAGGTTCCCTATTTTCCTTGGGTTGAGAAATTTTCTTTTGTGGTTTACCATGGGGTGTGTTTAGGTGATTTGTTTTGAATTTTTGATGAAAGAGGGTAGCGCATAGTTGTTCACAATTATCCATCACTCTACACCTTGCCCTATAAATCCATCCTACCCTATACATAGAGGTTATTCATGGTTAGTTGATAGTTTTTCATTTTGAGTACCCTATTAAGAGAAATTTCAATCCCATAGAAATAGAATACTATTAAGGAACAGGTTTTGATGAAATTGTGTCCTTCTGCCTAGAACACCATGACTGAGAATTAATTTAATCCCAAAATTATATTTTTAATTACCCGAACGCCTATATTTATCAAAAAGAAACCCTTATTCTACCATATCATATATTTCCCTATTTTTGACCTCTCTAAACAAATTCCAATCCATTCCAACCTTTTATTTTGTGATTCAAATCTCAGATTAAAGATCTTCACTCAACCTAGTAAGAGGATCTAATCCCATGTAAGTCCCTATTTACTTATAGATATGCCTTATATTTTAGAAGGTTGATGTAGCCTTTATTTATGGATATAGATCTATGAATTGTGGATCAAGATCTAGAATAAAAGGATCATAATTTTTTCAATCTTTCATTTAGGTTTTAGATTCAGATCTCATTCTATGTCGATATTACCTTCAATTTTTTGTATTTATATTGGTTAATCACTCACAACAAATTGAGTGAGGTGGTATATAATTAAAATCAACACTTCATGTTTAAAAATATGTTTTATTAATTATATAGTTTATATTATAAAATTGAAAATTCAGTTGTTGATTAAATGTGTTAATATATTAAATTAGTTAAATTTAGAATATGATAAATTGGGGATATTGGAATTATAGAATTTGGATAAATAATAGTTTATTTAATTATGATAAATTGAGGTTATTTATATGGATATTTAATTATTGAATTATTTATGAAAAATAAGAATTATTTATTTGGATATTTAAATATTTAATTTCTTTTGAGAAGTTGATTTTATTGATTTGGATAATAATTTTTTTATTTAATTATTATATATTTTGATTTTGAATTGGATAATTAATTGTTAAAATATTTATAAGATTTTGATAATATGAATTGTATAATTAATTAATTATATAAATATTGTGATATTGGAATGATTTAATAACTATTGACTTAATTATAGAAAGTGTTGTGATTAATTATTGTTGAATTAAATAATGAGATTGATTGATTAATTAATTGTTGAATTAATTGATGATAGTGATATTATTAATTAAATATAAAATTAATTTTTGGGACTAATGTGATTAATTAATTCGTGAATTAACTAATTAGTAAATTAATTACTGTGGCTGATGTGATAAACTAATTGTTTAATTAGTATGGTGCTTATATGGATAATTAATTTTTGAATTAATTTCTCTGATGATTCATATTTACTATTGCTGAGTAGGTTTAATTAACTAAGGAATTAAATAATATGAGAGTATGCCCCTTGTGATAATTTTATATTTTGATCTACGTAACATTATATAGAGAATGGTAACATGTTCATTCATTCATTTATTTTTAATGGTAACATTTTCATTCATTTTTGGAATGATGAATGGAATCATAGTGATTCACTTATGAAATTATGAATGATAACATTTTCTTTCAATGATGATATGGTTAATGGAAACACAAATATTTTAATATAAATTGTGATAATGAATGGCATCATGGAAATTGAGGAATGTGATATCCCTTAGGGATATTTTAGACCCATGTATGGAGTGAAGTAGTTATTAATGTCTAGCTGTCCTCAAGAATCTGAGGGTTTATATTGGTAAATAAATAATAATTGAAATTGTGATTATTGTTTGGTTATATATTGAACTTATTTCATTTTATTGTGGTATATACTGTTGTTGATTATATATTGTTTTAATCATCATTGGTAGTGGACTACTATTTTGTACCCACATTGTACATGGGATTCCGGATAGGTACCCGAATAGATTACATGATTTAAATACATGAATATGGAAACATCCATATGTTAGATGATTTTTGAGTATAGATCATAGAGATACTAGATGTGGTTTGAGTCCTATATAATAGTTATCAGTGTCTTTACTTTTGAGGTGGATTTTGAAACATGGGAATTAATCTTGAAGATTATATCTACTATTGGGTTTTGATATTGTTCTTTTAGTTTTAGTGATATTATAAAACTAGATTATGCTGTTTATGTTATATCATTATTTAGAAATTGACTAATTATTTTCCACCGGTGTTTGACTCTGCCAAAGATTGTAAAATCTCTCTATGACTGATATTAGATCGTCACTACTAGTCACACGCCTCTATGTATGGGGTGTTTCTATTGAGGTCAGGAAGCGTTAAGGCTTAGGGCACCAGTGTGTGAAAACTACATTGTGACGTTACAAAGTGGTATAATATCCATTTTTTCTTTTATTTTAATCTTGTTGTAATATTTTGGAATGGTAGACAAGAAAATGATACATGTCATACCATGGTTATGATATTGGGAATGATAATTTATATCCAATGTATGGTGTATAACACAAGTACCCATTGTGGGATAACTGTTATTGTTGACTTCTAATATAGTTCAATATTATTTATCCTTGGGTGATAGAGTTGTTATGTGATTTGATTATTATTTAATATATTTTTTGATATTTAATCATTTCTTTTAATGGAATTAAATTTGAGTATGCATGAATCATTATTGGCACTCAGGAATAATTTTTGATACGCATCATTTTAGTCATACATGTGAAAATATTTTATGGTTATTTTTTGTATATAAACAATTTTTCATTGTATATCAAATTGAAATTAGAATTGCTCCAAGAATTATATTGAGATAGATTATAATATTATCCAAGAGGAGAATAAGTTATATTCTAATGAGAACCTTGAATTGAGGATTAGTTTACCCCTTGTTTACCATGATGTAGGTGTAGGATGGTTAAGGGTACTTATAGTGCCACTATTTTGATAGTGTGGCAGTGTTTGGGGAAAAGTTTTATAGTGACATATTGTGTTTTCCTATTAAATAAATTTATAATGTGGTGTTATGATTCATGATACATGTATTTGAAATTATAGAGATATTATTTCATAAAAAATTTTGTTGAGAGAATGATGAGAAGATATGGATGTTGGTGATCTACCGGTAGTGAATCCTGAGTAACTGACAATGTCAGCATAGGATTAAGGGGAATATTTATGAGTAAAAATATCATGATTCATGACATTCATGGATGGATACCCATGGAGTATTTAAAATATCATGCCTGACCTAACAAGGAATTTTTAGTTGTAAAACACTCAGAAATTTAATGGAGAGAGTGTACCTAAGGGAGATGAATGATGGATTGATTCTATCAAGACTATCAATAGACAAATAAAGACTCCTACTGAGATGATGGTAATGTTTCCTAATTACATACTATGAGGATCATTTAATTACTGGTGGGAAAATCAAAATATAAATGGAAAAATGATTGTATTAGATGGAAAGAAATCATGGATAAGTTCTTGTAGTACATTGACCATAAGACACTCATGTAGGGGAAAGATTATGAGTTCATGAGACTCGCATAGTGGTTCATGAATGTGATGAACTACTTTTGATGAAATACATAATTTTATAACATTGCCCCATTTTTAGGTGATGTGACAACTTCAACAATGGGTTTCTATGATAGTCTTAAATGTGATGTTACCTCCCACATTATCATTTGTTTGTAAAAGAATTTTTCTATGATAGTCTATGATGCTCTCATAGTTGATGGGATCCTAAAGGTGGATACCAGTGCATGACATATAGTAACTTCTAAATGGTCATGACATATCAATTATGAGAATACGAATCAACACTATGAGAATGTTATTCAGACCGATAGAGAGAGGAGTAGCAAGGGGGAAGGGTTAGTTAGACAAGACATTGCCTATGTGATATATCCCTAGTCTGTTATGTTAGTATATTTTTGGAGATATTTCCAAAAACACTATTAGTGTGCTAGTATTTTGAAAAGTTGATACATATATAGAAGTTATGCAGGACCCAATGACATATGTGTAGTGATAGGAGATTATGATATAAATAGAGTGCGATAAGGGGATATTTTGTACTATATTAGTCTAGTAGTTGTAGTTCTATAGGCCCTGGTGTTAGAGGTAGTGTACATTGAGCATTCATGTAGGACATAGCATATCGGTGATGTAGTGGAACATTGGGAGTTCATAATAGATCACATGGAAGAGGGGACGAATAGTTAAATTCCATTCGGCCTATAGTCATGGATAGAGTGGATAGACCATCAATAGTGAGAGGTACTATTATTTTTTCTTATGCATTAGCTGGTGACATATTTGATACTAGATCCCCTAATTACATTTTATCTACAAAACTTGTGAATATTTTGGGCCTAATAGTGGTGATTTTGGGTTGATTTATGATGATAGATACACCTCTAGGAGTTGTATCTTGATATATCATAATGGAAAAAGGTGTATTCTCTCAAGGTTGGGATGTATCCATTTCATTAGGATCTCTGAATTCTAAATATTTTGGGATTCTACATGCTGTTCAATATAGATTGTACCTTAGAAAACTAAAACCACATTTAATTTAAGGATGGATATTGACTTTTAGGTCTATTAATGTTTAAAACTATATTCACCGTAGAGAATTGGGTATCTAAGCAGGAAGAGAAAACTAATTACATATGAACTAAGTTATCTCAAATCCTATTTTGAAACTCTATTACTAGATTAAATAGGTGTAAAATAAGTTATATTTCCACCAATATTATATTGGTTTTAGGATTTTTATTCTTGGAGACTTCTCAGGGTTTCATCCTGAGCGATATGTGGAATTTTTAATTATACTGATGATGGGAATGTGTCAATTTCTATTACACAATATTGAATAGAAATTATAGATCATTAAGATATGAAGTGTTGGATGTAAGAGTTAGATAAAATGGGAAAAATATGTCTGGGAATGTTGCCTTGGTGTTCACCAGTCATGTTTTTTAAGAAGGGTTATGAGACTCTATACATGTTTTAAGTCTAATAGAAGTCGAACTAGACTACTGTGAGGAACTGGTATTTTAATCCACATATTGATTATATTTTTGACCATTTGAGGTGATCATGTGTTTTCATAATGATTTAATTGAGATTAGGGATTCATAATTTGAGAGTTGTATCTTTTGATATATCGAGGAATGTATTCAAAAGAAGGTATTTCACATATAAGTTAATTCAATTTTTTTTTGGGTTAACAAATTTACTAATTGTTTTTATGAAATTGAAGAACATGATCTTCCATCTATTCTTGTATCAATCTGCGCATGTATGTCGATGAAAATATGGTGTACAATAAGAATCATGATGATTAATAACAACATCTTGACATTATCTTGAGTACACTGAAAGAGATTACACTATATTCTATGTTTTTTACGTTTCAATTTTGGAATGATCAGGTCTACTTCATGGGTCACATCATATCAGAGGAAGGTGTGTCAATGGACATAAAAAACGTTTAGGTAGTTGTTTATTTGAATAATCCCATTAACGTGTTCGATATAAAATTCATTTTGGGCTTAGATGGATATTATCTGAGGGTCAACCATGAGTATTAGAAATTGAAATAACCACTTTAGGGCTTGACCAAAAAGATGATAATGTTTGAGTAGTAAGAAGAATGCGATAATGCTTTACAAGAGACAAATATGTTTAACAAATTAGAACCAGTATATAATCTATATGATCTATGTGAGGAGTATATGGTGTATTGTGCTAAATCTAGGGTTAGACTTTGAGTAGTATTGATACAGTGAGACAACATTTTGGAATACATATCTTGGAAGATGATGGAACATTAACAAAACTACCCTATTTTTTCCATTATTTGTTTGTAGTGGTTTATAAAATGAAGTGTTGGTGACATTACCTATTAGGAGAAAATATTACAATGTTTATAGACTATAATAGTATGATGTATATCATCTTGCAGTACATTTTGAAACGACAATAGCATAGGTGGTTTGACTATATGAATTCTGTGTTTTTTGAAATTGAATATATTCATGGAAATGGGGAAACTGTTACTAATTATTTAAGTATGAAAACATAGACTCAAATAGTTCATTTTTCTATTACGTATTGAAAGATGATGAATTTTCGAGATGATATTCTTGATGTAGTTTAGGAGTGTCAAGAGAAGATGACTCTTATGTCAGTTTTAGTGGAGTATAAACTTTTGAGATATATTAGAGATAGAAAATATAAGGATACATGATGATTGAATTAGTAGAAACACATTAAGGTGTGGAGCCCCCATAATATTGGATGATAAATGTTTATGAGATCATATATGTTCTAAATGAAGTGGATGTGCCTACAACCATGCTAGAATAGTTTATGTTGGAATTTATGGGTCTATGTGGGTTGTACATCTGGGTCTAAAAAAATGTACCATGACATGAAATGGATGTTTTGGTGTCTATGCATGAAAAAGGAGATAATAGTGTTCATGAAACAATGTTACACCTACCAGCATGTTAACGATGAGAATCAAGGAAATAGAGGTTTACTATAAGGATTTACCATTCTAAAATGGATGTGAGATGACGTTACCATGTCTTTGTTGATGGGTCTCTCAATGACGCGTTTGATGAATGACACTATTTAGGTTATTGTGGACCATTTGATAGAGGAAGGGAAATTATTTCATATATAAGAGACATTATTAGTGTCGAAGTTGGGAGAACTATATGTTTTATATATTTTCTATCTCCACATCATTCCACGAACTGTAGTTTTAGACAATGAACCATAGTTTACTTCAACATTTTTTCAATTATTTTCTGAAGGTTATTAGTATGAAATTTTTTCATGAGTTAAACATTCCACACATAGATAGATATGTTGTCAGAGTGTACGATACATGTGATTGAGGACATTCTATGAGAATGTGTCCTAGACATTGTTGGATATTGGGAGAAGATCTTAGCTTTCCTAGAGTTTTCCTATTAAAACAGTTATCAAGATTTGATATATATGGAATCATATAATTCAATTTATAAAATCCCATGAAGATCACCACTATAATTAATGGAGGATAGTTAGTTGGATTTTGTGGGACTGAGAATCATGTCGTAGAAATCAAAAAATGTTTGGTTGATTTAGATGAATATGACCACAACTCAGAGTAGAAAGAAGTTATATAATGATAGACACTGATGACGCCAAGAATTTATAGAGGGTGATCATGTATTCCATTAAGTGAATCCTTTATTTTTTTACCAAATTATATGGAAATCAGAAATGTGCTTCCCAGGTTCTTTATACTATTTGAGGTTGTGGAGACAATCGAGCTGGTGGCATTCTTAGTAGCTCTTCCATAGAGATATTGTTCCTTTCATGATTTTTTATATGTGTCCCAACTATGGAAGTATAACACTAAACCATATCATGTGATTAATGTATATGATGTTGAAATTTGAATAGAATATTCCTTTAAGGATCATCTGATACATGTGTTTGATCATTGTTAGTAGGTGTTGCCTCGAAATACTGTGATGATAGTTTGTATATTGTGGAAAAATGGATGCATTCATGTGGAAATGATTGAAATGTAATTATATATGATTTATTAATGAAATGATATTTTTAAATGGAATATCAAAGAATCGTGGGAGTATATCTTGAGGATGATGTATTAAAAGACGGAGAGAGTATAAGATTGTGAACTATTTTATATATGATAGAGGCTCATTTTTAGGAAAAATATTATCTTTTTTGAATTTCTTTCATTTGAGATTTACCTTGGGGAACGTTTGGCTGAATGATTTGGAATTTTTAAAGATATTGGGATGTGAGTATGGGGACCATGGTTCTCCATATCCATGATCTTTGGCCTAGAAAACTATTCATCCCAAGACAATGAGGTTTTTCATAGTTTGAATCTACCTTTTCATTCAGTTCTTCCTAAAAAGTGAAACCACGATCCCCCTGAAACTAGTACATTATAAGTGACATGATTAGGTAAATTCATGCACCTCTTCTCAAAAACCTTGAATGAGAATTAATTTAACACAAAAGTAGATTTTTAGTTACCTAAATCCATGTATTAAGCCAAAATTGACCCCCATTAGGCCATAGGCTCTATTCAAATGTTTTGGTGCTCAAATGGTATATTCAAATCCCATTTGACCTCCATTATTCATGATTCAAAACACGTGTGGATGATTTACACTCCAGCTTGTAAGAGGATTTCATCCTATTCGGTTTCCTTCATCCTTCCCGACACTCCAACATCCCTTAAAAGATAGATATCCTCTTTTGTATTAGATATTAAATTATAAATTATGTATATAGAAATATATTGAAGGCTTAATTATTTTTTAAATCATGTATTTTGGTATTATATCTGGATCTTTTGATATAATGATAATCCATTCAAATTCAGGGATTTTTTTGGGCTCCCAGTTATCTTCAAACTCAGATAGGTGGCCTACAATTCAAATCTCAAAGCCTGTGTTTCAATTCTATGTTTGTAATTGTATAATTTATATTATATTTTTAGAAACTAATTTCAAAATTAAGTTGACATATTTAGGAATTATTTAATTATGGAAAATATGAAACTGGGGACATTTGAAATTTATACAATGGATAATTAATTGTGGAAGTAATTATGTGAAATTGAGATTACTTATTTGGATAATTATTTTTTGGAATTAATTATAATAAATTATGATTATTTACGTGGTTAATTTGATGTTGAATTAACAATGATATAAATTAATTTTGAATTAAATAAATAAATATTGTATTTTTTATGAGATATATATAGTAGGAATTTTATAATTAATTGTTGAATTAATTTGGGATTTTATTTGATAGTGGAATGATTTATTAATTTTGGAATTAATTAATGGAAATGTTTTGATTAATTAAATGGGTAATTAATTGATGGGATGGATTGAATAATTTTTTGATAAATTAAATAAATGAATTGATATGACTAATTTATACGTATTTTAATTTATCGGATATATGTGATTAACTAATTAGTTAATTAATTAATGGTATTGATGTGATAATGTAATTATTGAATTAGTGTGATGAATTTTTACCCAATTGATAGAATAAATAATTTTTCGATTGATTCGTATATACATTTGTTGTTTTAGATTAATTAATAAATGGATTAATTAATGTAAGAATCTAATTCAATTGAAATTTTTATATTGTGAATGTTGGGACATTAAATGGTTAATGGTAACATGGTCGTTCAGTTAGGTATTTTAATAGTAAACAAGGACATTCAGTTATGATATTATTAATAATAGAATTAGATGTAAATTATGAAATTATGAATGGTAACATGGTCATTCAATTATGATATGGTGAATTCTATCATGGACATTCAAATATGAATTATGATAATAAATAGAAACATGGTCATTTAGTATTGTAATATTCTATAGAGGTATTTTAAACTTTTTCATGGGCAGAAGCAGGTAATGTGTTTCGGGTGTCATCAGGAACCCAACGGTTTATGTGGTTAAATAAGGAATATTGATTATAATGTAATTGTATACATATGTATTGAACATATTTATGTATGAAACTGCATACAAAACTACTGATAGGATCTTTTTTGATATTCCATTGGTGGAGTCTTACTGAGTTGTACCCACACCCTAATCTATAATCCAGATTACTACATAAATAGATTATATTATTACATTACATGCTAAGGGAAAAGACTATGTGTTAGATGGATAGTCGAGACGGTGGATGGAGGATGGAATCCTACGTGGTCCAAGACCCATTTAGTAGTTATTTGTGTCGTTAATTTCGAGTTTCATTTTGATTCATGGAACCTACTCTTCCACATCATATATACTATTGGGTTTTGATGTTGTATTTCTAGTACAAGTAATCTTGTGATACTGGATTATTATGGTTATTTTATATCATTATTTTTTATTGTTTATTTGTTTTCTAGTAGTGTTATACTCTGAGAAAGAGGGTATAGTCTTCCCATGAATGATATTAGACCCTCACTACATGTTGGTAGCCTTTAATGTATGGGTAGGTGCGTATTGGGTAATATAGTGGTCTGGGTCGGGGAATCGGTGTGTGGAACCTACGTTAGGATGTTACAAGCAAGAATACATTTGTTTTTTTTCCAATGTTTACCTTTATGAGTTTCCAAATTAGACATTATTGAGTCTCTTTCAATTGGTTATTTATGATCATTCAAACTAGACTGTTGACATAGATTAGGGTCATCTAGCATAGACCATCTAAAACTGTATTTTAGTTCCCACTAGTTCAGACCGTATACTGTTTAATATAGGGTCCTCTATCTCAAGAAATATATATTTTTTGTGATTATAGATTAAATCATGTTTCATTTATTTATTGTATTCTAAAATAGACCATATATTTTTGTTAGTTATGGTATTTTTATCTTGGACTATTTGTTTTTATTATTTAGATTCATCTATCTCATATAGTATATTGTTGTAGTTTAGAGACTTCAATATCATCCATTTTGTTATTATTTTTGATGTATGGGTATTTACGAAGGTTTCAAGATCCATTCAAACATACATGTATTCTAATGAATGTATATTTGTGAATCTTTTTGAATGTCCACATTATTAATTGATATTATGAAAAATGAATGTTCATGATGGTTCTAGACATCATACCTTATAAAAATAATGATGGATGGATAATAATGATTTTTTATGGAACCATGCTACCTCATATTAATGAATTTTAGTATATGGTAACATTTTAGGGATATTTAGTCCACAAGGATAGTGTTACCATAGAATATATAATTCATAACCTAGTAGTTTTAATTGAAGTTATTCAGATGGGGTGGAAATGATGAGGATGACTGTAAAACCTTATGACTTTTCGAGTTATCTATGATGATTATTGGGATCACATGTATTTGAGATCCATTCCTTAAAGGAGGATACACCACTTGTTAATGGGTCAATATCAATTACACATAAGTCCATATGACTTACATTGATGGTCATGCAAAGGGATCCACAATGTTTTCTATGGGTCATGATATATTTGTGTATATTCAAAGATTTTGAAGATGATGTGTGATATAAAGTGAAGATATATCCATCTAGGATTCTATATCCTAATTAATTATAGTTTATATTTGGGAATAATGTTCCATCCTCTATGTTGTATGGGCTAATTTGGTTTGGTAAATAAAAATGGTTGAGAATATAATGTGTAATTCCATTATTGAGAATGCGGACAATAAAAAAAGATGTAATGTCGATGTTGTTGAATAATTTTGAATAGTATTTTTATAGGGATTAGAAATAATGTTCGAGGAATATCCGAGTCAATTAATCAAAATTAGATAGTGGATACGAGTCCAAAATTACTAATATAAGAATCTAGAGTCAAATTCGACTAAGAAAATAAATCATGTATTTAGGGTGGGCTATCTTCAATGACCAAAATAAACTACAAGGTGTAATATTCTATCTGTTGATTTATTCAGTAAGATATCCTATTGGGGCCCCTTTATAGAATTTAGAACGTATTACCAATATTTTATAGGAAATTACATTGAGAAATAACCTTAAGCTATGGGATTATAGGGGAACTATATGTACTCAAGGATTTGGAGAGTTTTAGACCAAACTTCGATGAAATGATGGTTATTTAATTGAAATATAATATTTAAGAAATTATTAGGTGCCTTAAATTTTGTTCCACTACCCAAGGAATATATTATCATTGTGAAAATATGTGATGAATCGTTAAAAGAACTTTTTCATAGACCAGGGGTACACTGAGTCGGGCTTGACTATTACAGGGACAACAATATAAGGACAATGATCTATACCCATTTTTTATTTACAGTAAAACTTTTAACTAAAAACTATGAAACCTAGAGTTTAGTTAGAATATAATAGAATTTTTTTTTGAACACAGATTGTGTGATTCCATCCTAGATGGTTTTATATCTCTTTCACTGTAATTTTACTGTCTTTGAATTTGGATGAAAAAATGATAAAATTTAAGGTCCAAAAAACATTGATTAATGTCCATGTATTTTATGTACATGATGCACATGGACTTGATATGAGGGGGAGGGGGGGTTTCAAAACATCAAAATTAGGATTCCCAATTTTATAAGAACTCTAACTCCTACCCTTGTGGAGGATGAAAATGTTCTAAAATGTTGCACAAGGTTACTCAGTGAAATATTATTTAATGGGAAAATCATACTGAGGAAGACCCTAACTTTTATATAGTAATGAGATACACTACAATTCTTTCATTTATCTCAATGCCCTGAAGGTTTTTATATGTTATAGGAACATTTATTTGACATATAGGAGATCAAATATAGGATCCATTGGAATAAATTCATATTCCCATAATGATTCCCTTTATATACGGTGTCATTTACCAAAGTTTTTATAAGGATTTTGGTAATTGAAGACAAAAAATAACCAAATTGAGGATTACGAAATGATTTTATAGAGAAATGATATAAGAGAAATGTTTTTCTAGACATGGATATTAAATTTTCATGATTTGATAATGAGTGATGATGGATGGTGGTCTTCATAGTTTAGTTTTATCGAGTGGTGACACATATACAATGAATTATAACATTTTGTGATAAGGAAATATTCTATAAAGTTTATATTCATACCGAAAGCATGTATGAACTTATGTGAAGTTGTAAAACTTAAGTTTAGAAATACAACACACTTTTTGGGGGGCTTATAGATGCGAGGGGAAAATTTTATCCCATCACCTGTGTACTGGTGGGTATCAATTTGCTACAACAATTCATTTATATATATGTATCTTGAGAAACCAAGGTATCGGTATGTCAGAATCATACATAGGAAGCCCGAGTCTATATGAAACCAAAAATCATTAGAAGTGGAGTGAAACAATTTATGTTAGGGATTCCATGGTTTTACATTTTCATATTTTATGGGAATGAGTTATTCCATATTCATTAACCATAAAAAGACCCCCCTCATTAGATCCATCTAGTACTCAATGTAGGGATGTATATTTTTTATTCACCCAATGATTATTGATGTTGTAATTTGATAATGGGTCCCCTACATATATTAGGATCATAAATAAAGATTGGGAATTTATATATTTAATTCTTGTATGGAGGTAAAACATGCATCCTTAATAGTGATTTATTGATATAATGACATGATCTATAAAATTTTATATATTATAAGATGTACCCTTTGTGTTATAGGTTAATTTCATGTTTCTAGGACTTCATTATACCATTTAACATCTTGTAACTAGGACGTATCATAAAGAGGAGTGACTGAAATTGGGAAATTGGGTCTTCATATAAGATACATACCTTGACATAAAGTTGTATTGGAATACCATTTTGTAATCATGATTTACAGTATGTACAATGCACAGATGTGTAACATTAATGTTATCTGAATATAAATGTATGGATTGGTTATGGGAAGTAAAAATCAAAATCCATGAATATTTGATTCAAATGGAGGAGGAAACAGTTTGGTATAGGTCAACCATTTATAGTGGAAGGTGTCTATATTCCATGCAATCGTGACAATAAAACCTAGATTTAAGGGGGGCCTCTCCCCTAGGGCCAACACACACACTATGTGAATGCTCCAAGGTGCTTCATAATTTTCTACTGAGTCCTAGTTTTGATCCAATTGATTAACTAGTACATATTAAAAAATTTCTATAGAATCAGAGCCCATGGTTCATGTGGATACAAAATAAGAATATAAACATGGACAATTGGTTTGTATCAGCACAGAGATCAATGATATGAATATTTTCATAGATAAAATAATAATTAAAGAATGGTTTGAGTACTATAAAGGGGAAAATAGCATGTACTGAACATATTTCAAGGTGAAGGGATATAAAGTGTTATTCTTGAGTAGACAATCATATGAAGAGGATTCTGACCCAACCATCATGGATTGGCCTTTTCATGGAAAGGATAGTTTCTAATAAGACCAAGGTTATTAAGAATGGATGATCTAAAATATCATTAGTCCAGGTATCATTTTTTGGAAAATTTGGCTGAATAAAATTACATAGAAGACAATTTGGCCAGTAAAGGAATCCAAGTGAAAAAATTGTTTTGAATTATTTCAACACGTCCTTACAAAGTTATAGTAACTTCATTAGAAGGGATGAAATAATAGGGATTAATCATTTCAATCCCATATTTGTTGAGGATATTTTTCTTTATCTACATAAATATATTAAAAATGAATTTCGACTGATTAAACAATGCGAGAGTTTGTGAACATGAGTATATGTGGTTCTAACATTCTAGTAAGAATGAGAATCCCCACAAAAACATGATTATCAGTGATGAAATTATTTGGTTGGTAAGATAAATCTCATCTAAACCTAAAATGGAGGATCCATACACTAGTTCATAGACTTTGGTATGTGAATCATGAAACTCATAGTTCGTAGGATGAAATATCCTTACATAGATTTATCTCATGCATAAGGAAGGGGAGTTTTATCATCACATTGTAGATGGATAATGGATTATAAACCCAAGGATCACTAAATATCATCTATTAATATGAAACAAAAAACACATATTTATTAAAAATAAATACCTCACTCATATGGATTTCCTATGGGGGAGAGGGAATTTTATCATATTTTAACTAGGACTATGATTTGGGATCTGGGATTTAGTATATATCCTATAATAACGTGGATATATCCGCACATAGTTCTCAAAAAGACCTATACATTAGCATAAAAAATATATATTGGATCATTTTTATATAGGTTTTTGCTAAGACCCAATTTAAATATGGGAATCACTACTGATCCTATTATAAGACATAATCTAGCCACACATTTTTCATGAATGTAAAAATCCCAACATAGGTTTGAGCAATACCTAGGTTGGGGGACATTAGATTCAATTTTAATGAAAATAAAATAAGCATTTGTGATCTGGGAATCCCGATGTATTATGTGGGAACATGAATCCATATATACATAATTCATGAATAAGAAATTCACTTAACATATCTATCCAATACATAGAGAATTGGTATTATCAAATTTTATTTTGTTTGGACCTAGGAATTGGGATTTGGGAGTTAATACAGATTTTATAGAAACTAGAATGAAGACATTTTTTGTAATTGAGTTGGAAATTCCTGATGCATGTCTAATCTATATGTCTGGGGAAATAATTTATCTCTATTTACATTATTTATAAAACAATGATATGATATTTGGGTGTTACTATGTATGTTGTTGTAATCAAATCTATAAAAAATTAGTTCTTCTTGGAAAATTTCTTTCATATGTCATACCCATACACATGGATGAAGTAAATTTTTATAGTGTGTATTGACCAAGGGTTGGAGATCTAAGAATTATGGAATACCCTACAGTATTAAAAATCAATCCACATATAGTTCTTGAAAAAAAATTCACTTCCTTGGTCAGACCTTCAGACATAGTGCAAAAATGTTTCCAACATATACAGTTGATTGACCCAATATTAGAGATCTAGGATTCACTAGGTATCTTCTAAGGATACGAACCATGCTACACATATTTTTGGAGTAGACAATTCTTTATTTGGATGTAATACACACATTATGATTTATTTTCATTCCCACTTAAGTCCAATCATATAATGATTACTTCTCAATATCCATAGGTCGTAGAGAAACAATTCCAATTACCATTGAGGGAAAATGTTTTATTTAAGAGCTATGAAAACATATTCGGATGAAAATTGATGTTGTATAGTTTATGAAACATTTCCTTATCATGTTGTTCAAAATCATCAATCATTTTTTTTTATTTTACATCATTTGAGAATTTTATGCTAATAACTATTCATAATGAGTGAAATTAAACATGAATTTTAAACACTGCTTTGGTCCCATAAACCAATTAATGTGGGATATCATGGGTGGTAATTAATGTATTGGTATAGTGTGTTTGATAGAGCATTATGGAACCTACATTTCCATGATTTAATGTCCATATAAACGATGATCTATTTTATAATTTGGAATTTCTTATTTAAGTACCCGACTTATATATTATCCATTGTAATATAGTTTGAATAATGGTGGGACTCAATGTTTTACTTATTGTATAGTTTCTTCAAATAATAACAATATAAGTTCGTGTTATTATTTTTTTGTATCATTTTAGGGACCACAAAATCCTATGATCATATTGATTTTAATTAAGTTGATGATATTCTTCATCTCAACATACTTTGGGGGTATTTCCTTTTCCCATATAGAAAACACGTCAAAGAAAATAATAATATTATTAAACTGGTAAGTTGTAGCTATAGGATATAGTACCAAAACATCAATTCCCATAATTAAAATGACATGAAATACATAGTTTTGTGTAAAAAATGTAGCGATTGATGGGTGATTTTTCATTAATCAGGAAAGAATGAATTTTACTAGTGAATTCCACACAGTTCCCCATCATTGTTTTGAATTATAATACAATACTCTTAATTTGGTGGGAGAGTCTTGTTCCAGATTGGTGAGTTCATCACGAGCCTACTTGGAATACTTTTATATTGGAAGGAATAATTACTTTTATTATACATATATGGAGGATTTAGTTGAATACTTTCTTATTGTAGGTTTTCTACACATTTAGATCACCTTGATGGGAAATGATCATTAATCGATGTAGATTTGCATACCATATAGATCGATTTGATAGGAGAGTCCTATGTTAGAGGTATAATATAAAGGGATCTATCGATCTAGGGGTATATCTATGATCATTAAAAAATGGGATACTGATGTCCAGATTAATTTATTCGATATCAGAGATGATTAATATTGAGACCATCATTTAGTGAGTGATGTGGAGAACATATTCATCCTTATTAGGACCATCCTTGTATGTGGTCGTAATAGCAAATGCACCAGTGTGATAATTTTTTTATCTAGTTACATATGGAATGTTGGTTAAAAAGGGAATTATAACATCAATAGTATAACACAACAAATGAGAGGGGACGATACATTTTTATTGGTTTCATACTTTTGGATGATTTGAATGATCACTACATCAGAACCAAATTTTAAATTCATGTAGGTTTTATGCTGCTGTAGGTATAGCCTTAATCCAAATATGAGGGATTAGAATTTTGACTCATTATATATGCATTTTTCAGATAGTTAGAAATAGTAGTGAATATTTTATTTTCCCAGGGAAATAAATTCATCGCCTAGACCAACCTGGATGATCTTAGGATTTTCCACCATATTTCTAATATGACTATATGAGGCACTATATAAATATTTATCTCACAATCTAGAGAGTTTATTTGGAATAGAAAACAACTTTTTCTATAATATTGGTGTCTACATGAATGCATTTAGAGGAGCGATGTTCGAGATTGAAATAAGTTTAGGCCTTACCTTTAACTTCCGTCTATGACACTATCTTGATTTCATACATTTGTAGGATAACATACCATTAGTCCAAACACCCAGTCAATATTGATAGGCCAAGGATATACTTGAGTGGGTATTTATGAGAGACCAATTTGTATTCATGATACATCACATAATTTGAAATATTATTCACTATATGTATGAGTGTGATTTAGTTACTCTTGATATCAGAATATTGGGTATCAATAACTAATATTAGGCAATTGACATATTAGAGGCTATTTTTATTACACAATTCATACTTTTTGTTCGATGAGATAACTTAGTGTTTGTTCCATTATAGTCCCAAATAAGAAACATTATATTCCTTATACATATGATTTAAAGACCATTGGGTGTAGTAGGTTCTCAAAAATAGTTTTGAGTGCTTCTTGATAATCCTTATTTTAATGGAAAGTGACTCCCTTCTGCATTAACATAGTGAATTGGTGGGATTTTATAGTGTAACACCATGATATTTTTTGAAATATTTTCATAAAATTAATTCAATATTATTTATTAATTCTTCATACAAAAATCTAATATTATATTTCATATACACAAAACTATGGTTATTATTCATTTCATGTAACACTGATGTTAGATAGTGATAAACGCTACTGTAACCTTAATCCATCCTCGACGTACTTTTAGGATATTAATGTTTAATATGATATTTACCAAATATAAGTTTGAATGTAGATTTTTAATATGAACAAATAAATTATGAAAATACAAGTTATACACATGTTTATAAATTTAATTCGTTTGTGACCAATTAATAATAAATTCATATAAAAACTATATTAACACAATGTAAATATTTTTCAAAAAAATTATTATAAATACTGTTTTAACTCAATAGATTTTTAAAAAAAAAATAATTGGTGAATGGTTTTAATTAAATGTATATTGAATATATTCAATCAATTGTTTACCATTAACCTTATTTGTTTTCATGAAAATATATATATTAATAAATCAATTTTTTTCACATAGTAAATGTTTTTTTGTAAAAAAATGTATTTCTCGTTTTTAACATTAATTTTATGATCCATTTAATATATTTTATGAAATTTTTGATGAATAAATTAATTATATTTTTAATATATCCAAATAAATATTATATTATAGTGTATTTTTTAGATGTTTATGAAAATTTAATTTTTATGAATAGTGAAAAAAACAGAATTTTGATTGAAAACATCATTTTCATTTAATCTATTTATAAATATAAATTATATAAATAAATATTTTATTAAATAATTAGATCAATTATATATATGAATATAAAAAATTGGTTATTAAAATATTATTTCATATAAATTATGATATAGAATCCTCATAACCTTTTGAATTTATTCTCTTCAAAAACAGCCTTCTCATCAAATATATGGGATTTAATTGATATTAAATATTTAAATACAATGAATTGAAAACGGAAAATTGGATTTAATATTTTTAAATTTCCAAATATATATTATATTATATGTTCATCCTATATGATTACCAGGAGACTAGTGAAAACAATAAAAATTAATTTCTGCAGTTCTGGTTAAAATCTGTATATCTTAGGGATAAACCAAACATAATTGTTCTAAAATAAGGTAATAAGTTGTATAAAATATATTAGTATTCATTATATAGATTCTATAATGTCTAATACTCGATAATACTCTATTTAGAGTGCATTTTCATTGTAAAAACAAGGGTACACCTTTTTCTTTCTAAAAAATGAAAGTGTGTTACTCATATCCCTTATAAAATGCCTCCCTCTATTTTGTCTTAAGTATAAATTGACTATATTTGTACTTCAAAAATACCTTAAAAAATCACTTACCATGTTCATTTCACTCAATAAAGTAGTATTATTTTAGGATGATATACATCATAGTAAAATTTTTGGTGTAATCTTAAAGAGGATACACATTAAATATGCATCATTTTTCAAAGATAATTGTTATTTTATTTCTTAAACCACCCCCTTAAATTATTATCAAACCAAAAATATATAACACACTAATTATGTTAAATTAAATTAAATGTTTTTTTTATTTTCATGACCTAAAATCATCTTCACATCAGTTAAATTTGTTACCAAATCATCGTTCGTGTGTTTGGTGGACTTCCATCATGCAAACTTATGTCATTAAATTTTCCCATAACAACCTATCATGTTTGGGTATAGAAATAGAACTAAACAATATAATTTATATTTATTATTTAATTATAATTATTTCTTATTTCATCATATAATAATTTTTTGTCTTTTCATTATGTATTGTATATGTCAAGTAGCATGTCTGTATGAATTATTACAGTCTCATAAAAGGATATGATTTGTTTTTTCCATTGTTCATTAAATGGATTATAATAAATAGAAATATTAATTGTAGAAATGAAAATTTTTTTATCTGTATGATACTTTTACCATTATTAAATTATCATATATCATTATATTTCATAAAGTTTCACTCACACAAAAAATAAAATGTCGTTTGAGTACGTCTAGACCCCCTTCTTCAAAAACTAATGGAACTATAGTCTCATCACCATAACATAGGGATGAAAATTATAAGGATAATTAAAAAAATAAAATTTTATTTATTATACTATTATAATTATTTATATATAAAATTTTACATACATAATTTCTATAATGATCGTTGAGAAAGGGTACAATTACCCATGTATATGTACTACCTACCATTTACATGACAATAATGTTCAACATTTCTCAAAACACTCATTAATGATTGATATTAAAAGTAATATATATATATATATATTATAATTATATAATTATTATTATTTTGAAGATATTGTAACAATGATAAAATTAAGAGGACCTAAAATAAGAGATCAAAACATATATGAAAAAAACATGATTAATGGTCGAAACATGATTTTAATATGGAATTATTAATTAATGGGTAATGAAATGTTACATCGAAATCATATATGGAATGAAATATGTAACATTTATTCTTTAACAGAGTTATGATAAATTTTTATTCATTATACATGTGTTCTTACTGTGTATGAAGGATTTCCGGACTTATAGTAAAGGATTTTTGTCTAACATTTATTTTTTTTAGATAAGTGATATATTTACCACATGTCTCTTTCATATGGTAAATAAAATTACGTGGATTTTAATTTTTTATTATTATAGTTAAAAAAATTTGTTTCTGGATCCTATTTATTATATCTCATTAATGGGGCTTAGTGTTTAATTGTTAGAATATTGTTAAAGGAGTTTTCTCTCATTTTACTATATTTGGTACTTTTGATTATGTTTTTCACCTTTATTCTATTATGAGGTGTACAAACATCCACATTAACATGTAATATTAGGAAATTATTTATCCTTATACATTTATGTATCATTTATTTAAATTCATTATTGTTCTTAAATTTCAATGTTACCGAAGTGGTAATAAAATTATATTACAAACTCATTCTATATAATGGGTGTATATGATTATGTTCTAGATGAATGAATATTATTATTCATCTCCCAAAAAACTCATGAATTTTTTATACTATATTTATTTTATGATAATACATGTTTCCCCATTATTTTAATCTCATTATGTATACCTTATATATAAATGATCTTTTTAAGAAAATTAAACGTTAGTTATCTCCTTGATAAATAACCATTTTTCTTGTAAAATAATTATTTCTAAAAATCTTTTGAAGAATATTTCAACATTATTGAAATTATTTATAAAATAAATTTTAACCAATGTCTTATTTTTAACATAATGTTTTGAAGTTAATATTCATTTCAATTTCTAAACAATGCTTATTTGAGTTTTATCAAATATGAGAATGAAATAATTGGTTTAACGTATATGGAATGAACATGATATTACACAATAATGGATATTATTTTATTTGAATATTAATTCATAATTGGTCACGGTTATATTAAGTTGTAAATATTTCCCAATTTTTTTTAAATTAAAGGATATCTTTCTAAATAAATGTTTTATTATTTTTTAAAGCATACATTAATTTTATAATGTTATTTATAAGGAAACAGATTTAAAAAAATAATTATTTCTTTTAACAAGGAAATCATATTTACATCAATAATTTTTTTTAAATAAATATTAAAGCTTCATTTTTATGTTTTCATGTATATTTTCAAAGAAAATTACTTAAAAAATATATAATGAATGTTTTTTAAATAGTTGTTTTCATATAAATTTAATTTTTCATTTGAAACATTCCATGTTGTTTTTTTTTCATAATCATTTTCCTTCTAATATAAAATCATTTAATGTAACCTATGTTTTATAAGGGATATGATACAAGATTACAATTATTATTATTTATTTTAAATGTTTTTCTTTTTGAAGAAAATATATATTTGAAATATCTCTCTACTCCATGGGTTATTCAATGAAAAAATTCTTATGAAATCCTTTTTCTTTTAAGGGATATTCTATGATGAAATGGTTAAAATATTATCAAAATTATCTCTCTTCCACATGTTTTAAAATGATGAAACATTTTGAAATACCATTAAATTAATGGGTTAAGATATAATTAATATTTTATGATATAGTTTCACACATATTTATGATTTTATTTATGTTTTAGGTGTGACCTATATATTCATAAAATTAATTGGGAAAATATTTATTTCTCATTTGATACACATCACTGGAATGGTGAGTGTATCCATTTATGTAATGGAAATTTTTTATATGACGTTCTTGGGAGTGAAACATGAATTCAATGATTGTTTGGGGAGTGAACCCATTCTAATATGATATATCCAAAAATTATCCGAAACTAATTTGTAAATGATTTTCTATTTTTATGTGTATTCTAATATATAGTGTGTTATTTCAATGTTATGCTCTCAAGGATCATGTTATTAGATTCCCTAATGATTCATTTATTTTAAAAATCCATGATTTATTCCAGTACTCAATTTTATGATATTTTTTTAAGGGTGAAGATTTTACATTTTATTTTCATGTTCTCATTTCCTAATTCATATGATATTCATTCATATATCCCTTGTTAACAATTACTAAGAATAATATCTCATCCTTTAATATGTTTCCTTCTAATTTTTTAAGCGAAATGATTTTATGTCGGAGTATAAAATAGTGAAGATATATATTAGAGTCATTGAAGATATATCACATATAGAGAATATTGTGTTCCATATTTCCAATTTCACAATATTATTATGGTCGTAGGGAATGTGTTTGTGAAATGAATAGAATATTCAACTAAAATTATGTAAAATCCTTCTAAGAGAAGAGTGGGTCACTATAACTATAATGATTTCCTATTAAATAAAAAAATATAATAAAGGTTCCTCTACAACTCATTACACATATTTAGATTATATATAGTGAAATTCATAGGATCACACAAGTTTTTTTTGTCAACCTGGATGATGAGGTGGAATACTATAAATCCATGTAATTTCAATTACATTAGTCCAAAAGAACACTTTAGGGGATTTATCTTAAAACTATGCAACTAAAACATTATAAATATTGTTTGATGATCCTTTATGTGATCTTATAACTATTGATATTTTACCACCAGGTCATTGACATACTTTTAAATTATTCATCTCAATAATGGATTAATGATATGGCTCATGGAGAATTGATATGAAGACCTTAAATTATTAAATCTGTACGGCATGAAAATGTAGAAATATTTTCCTACGGTTTTCTGAAGGTAGTTACTTCTACAAATTCTTGGTACATCATTATCTAAATGTACTTTAAATACCCATCCATGATTTAAATTTCATAGTAGAAATAAGATGCACCTATAAAATATTATTTGAGGGATAATGACTAATATTATTTTGAGCATTTTCGATTAAGTTCTCTAAAATTACGTTGGAGCATAATTTTCATGGTCATTTTCTTAATAGGGATGATTTTAGAGGGAAATTTTTGAAAAAATAATCTCAGAAAAACATAGATTTGATAATTTTATCAACTTTTAATTCTATATTACTAGCATAAAAGGGGTGTAATATACTGACTTTCTTTTTGAAAAATCAATGTTAAATAGAAAATGATAGGTGATTAGTAGATATATTGGAGTTTATAATTGGAAATTGTATGTAATTCCAAGTGATCTCATATTTATGTACCTAATCATTTGAAATATATATTCTACTCCTCAAGAGGTAAGGAGAGACTAATCAACATAGTTATTGGATCTTCTTATGTTCCCAAATTCAAGTTCATATGATCAACATTTGTTGTGGTTGTTCCTTCCTTAAGGGTGGGAGTGTATTTCCTATGGCCATATTCTTATTATCCAATAACTCTATGTGTGAGGTCATTCATAGAAATTTTGTGTAATTAGAGTTAATTTGGTTCACTTTTGAGATAATATATTCCTTGTGAAGAGAAAATGAAATCTAGAACTGATAGAGTTTTCCAAGAGATATTTTATAGATGCTTGTATTAATTTTAATTGATACTCAGTGTATTTATTAGGTTTGTTTTTAGTGAGGTGGTTGTCGTTCACTTTATGTTAAATGAAATAAATCTGAAAGAGTCATAGTTTATGTGGGAGTGAGATAGATATCATATTATTTTATATTTTACTATGCCTACAAGTTATATATTTCGACATAAGGAATATTCAATAATTCCTCCCATTGTTTTATGATATTTTTTGGTTACTAAAGATGGTAACTAAGGATGGAATGGTCCAAGAAATGTCTCATTCGATTCATCTAGTTATCAAGATTCTATCCATGATTGGGAAGAACATCTTTCCAATCACCATACACTTCTAGTTGGGTTATAGTTACATTGGTCACCTAAACCATTACATAATCAAGTATCACCTATCCATATTAAACCATTCTCTAGAGGACATATTTGTAGACAAATAGATCATGGATGTTGTGTTAAGATATCCCAGGGAAATGTAAGTAGTTATAAGGGTTACTAAGGTTGAACATATTGGTTTTCATGATTTTATGTAGCTTGAGGAGGTTATTTCTCATGCATTAATTTAAATAACTGATAACCATCTTATTTTGGATGGAATATATTTTCTTCTCACATTCCTCAAGTCATGAGAAACCCTAGTCTCATTTTTCATCTATCCAGGTGTTCTTTTGTCACTGCCACCACATTATGGGAGGTACTAGATGACTAGGGAGCTGCCTAGGTCCTTGAATAATCACTACTACAAGTTTAGGGTAATTTTATAGGTATTATCCTTTCAAAGAAATTTTCCCACTTCCATTGAAGTTTTCCATGATTTATCTTCTATCTAACAAATAAAATATTCTATGCATTCTTCCAAGTTCAAAAACTCATAGAATCCTATTGGATACATCATTTGGATCAAATATATTTTTATATCATCACAAATATTCCTAGAATAATGTTCCAAATTATTCTCTTGTGAGAGTTGATTAATGAGTGGGTATGATAACCCTTTATAGATTGTGATGATGTCAGAGTCTATATAAAATTTTCATTATTACAAATTTGGGAGATCAAAAATCATAATTTTTTATAAATAAGAGATGAAGTGAAAAATAAATTTCTGACATATGTCTTTCCTTCCCACGATGGACTATACTAAAAGGATGTCATACAAAATGATATTTGTACTTAATAGGTTTTGTAAAAAATAACACTATTTGGTCACCTATAACTAATATTGAGGTTTCATCGTTAGTCTGCATCAAGACACATAGTCTTGGAGATGGTGTTATGGATCTCCCATGATGTCAATGATGGAGAGGATGTGATTTAAAAAATATGATGGGCACAATGTGCCTTCCCACAATTCAATATACATTTATTTTTTCAAGCGACATAGGGGTGTGGATCCCTTCATTGGATTCTAATCAAATGACAAGAGATTTAACGGAATTAATGGTTTCTATTGGTACAACTATCTAGATCACCTACCACATATAGGGAGTGGTAACGGTTGGATATGTTTGCACCCTTTTCAAATCATGTCGATCCTCGACATGTTCTACTACAAAATAAATACTCTGAAGTGGGAAAGGATTCTCTATAATGGATACAAAATATGGTCATCCTCATAATCCTCCTTTATGTACACCAGTTTTCTTGACTCGTAGTTTTTTTGATCCTCCATGGAAGCTCTTCTATGTGGATTATTATTCTACAGATGTGTATTATAAAAGATACCATTTTTTGGTGATGATTAGAAATAGTAATTTATCCGTAATGTAATCCCACATTGAGATTTCAGAGAATCTACATATCATTATCATATTATTAATGTTTTTTATCTATAGAGGGAATTTCAACTCTTCAGGGATGTGATTTTGATTTTCCCATAACATTCAACTTATCCTTTATATATTTTTATGTGTAGGTGGAAATTAATCATTAAGAGGTTCCAGTTGAGCTCCTTTTATGATTCCACATACGCGCAACATTAGATTGTGCATCCATAACACCCAATGCTTGAGACCTATTTACCAAATAAAATCCCTCTATGTATACATCATGGTTCACATAATTGTCTATATTCATAGTAGTGAAATTCACTAATGGCTTATCAGTTAACGATTGTTACACCACAAATATTCATAGAATATAGTGGTTTCATACAGCAAAATCCTTCATTAAGAGTTGTATCATGTTAATTTATCTAACACCTAGTCATATTGACCATTTATTCATATAAACCTAATGGGGTCTAGATACATTATCATACGTTTCCACTTTCTTTGTCTGTGAATAACAAACATGAAGGATTTTATTGTTTTACATACTAAAATGGATCCCATTTTTTTGTAGGGTTGACTTGTGGTTGGAGGAATATCTAGGAACCTAGAGAATAAAAAATTATAGCTTGAGATAATTAATCATCAATGTGTATCTTGAGGATGCTGGGATATCATGGTGCAATCAGGTTAGCAGGAAAGACTAAATTTAGTGATCTTTAGTGATCTATTGGACGATTATTTAATCCAAGACACATTGATTCCTTAATATTATAACATATTATAATGCTCCATTACTATTTGACGGCAGTTTCTGTCAAATTATCACTATTTATGGAGATCATTAACTTTGTCCCTTTTCTATTGGGGAATTAGAAACAAAAATATATAAAGTTCATGATCATGCATTGTTTATAACTAATGTGTGATGTCATTAACATGTATATAATGGGCTATATATTAATTATTCCTAATGTAGTAACAATTGATAAGTGAATTATATAAGAATGATTTGTAGGTTTCCATTAAAAATCCTATGGTATAAAATGTTCATTCTATTGAGAAGAACAAGCTATTTATTCAATAAATAAGAAGGATTATTTATTGGATAAATACCATGGTAGTGGTTAACTATTAAAGTAGAGTAGAAGTTCCTCAACCCCCTCTATTGGACATGAATATTCCAAGTGACATAAATATGGAAGGAAGGGACAATTCACTAAGGACTATACCTTTTCCCACATTATTTACGTTACTGTGGCATGATAAGGAAATTGGATCGATTTTGGGATAGGAATTTTTGGATGCACACAAAAAGGGTTGGTATGGGAAATTATCTATATGTACAGAACTTTTAGAGGTTAATAAATTACGTGAATCATGAGGCTATTGATAATTATGGATTGTTGGAAAGGATAAATATCTAGTTGATTAGGATTCACCTAATATTGGAGAGGGACTTTCCATAGTTCAAGGTACTGTCCAATTTTTTTTTGCACTATCTACTACTTTGTTTGATATATGAGAATCAAATTCATTCATATATACTCATATGGTAATTGAGATGGATTTACTAGTTTAAATATCCTTCCATATTTTATCGATTTATCTACACTATGTATAGAAAGTATTTTCTCTTCATAAAAATTCAGACAATTCTATTGTTGTTGCTAGCTTTAATAATTTTTGGATATTTACAATTCCTGAGATGATATGTTTCATCATGATAATTAGCATGGACTAGATGACAAGATACAATGAACACATTAATTTTTTATATACAAGAGTTTCTTTTACATCTCAGTGGGGATAAGTTATTATTGAACAATAAATAGATTGTCAATGAAGGAATTTTGGGCCATTATCGTCATAAGAGAGACAAAATTTTAGCATTTATGGCATGTATTATCATTTAAATAGATTCGGTCATTAGTACCAATTTTTTCCATTTTGTGGTTGACCTATATTGATATTTTTCCAAGAATATATCTTAGGGATTTCTCTACACATGTGAGTTGAGTTTGAGATCAATCATGTGCCTAATTCATTATCCTTATTGATTCCCCAACACCACATCGAACCATATGAATTGAAATATATCAATTTAAAAATAGGTTTTGTTGAGGGTAAAGTCTTCATTTGACCAAGAACATCCTTTTTGGGAGATATGGTGTTGTTCAGTGAAAATGTGATGCTAGTTGTAAACTTTTTGTAGATTACTATATGTTGAATTAGATCACTTTGTTTAAAATATACACACTTTCGCAAATTGAAATCCTATTTGATCAATTGTAGGTAATATAGTGGATTTAAAATAATGAACTATTATTTTTCATTCAACCATATTCTGTTTAAATATTAATACATTTGAATGAAATTTTTTTGGAGTAGGTTATTTTTTTTGAGTAACTCATTATGCCCATTAGAATAAAGAATGCCACTAATGGGTTCATGGCCCTTATGATCATATCCATTCAACCAGAAATAGATTCCTTTATCCTAGTGATCATTAAATTAAATCCCTATATATACCATCACAATTGAATAACATAATTTATCCCTTCATATCACATTGAGAATTCATTGAGTACATCATATTTAATAGAAGTACTCAATGTTTCACTTTGTGATACAAGAGGTGTGGTTTATTTGGAAACATGGTTTCTCATGTAGAAATATCAATAAAAATAGTGAAGGTTTAGGTTTACATGTATTGTTTGTGTCCAAGTAACATATTATATATTTCTATTTTTATTTTCATTGATGGATAGTAAAATTTATTTATTCAGTATTTTTTCAAATTTGAATCTCCCATGACCACGCTGACCTGGGAGGGAGTCATTTATGAATCGATATAAGAGTGTCAACAAGTATTCATAGAGCTGGAGAACTGCTCGAAGTAATATATGATTATGATTAATCATAATCATAGTGTGCAGTATTAAATATACTAGGTCAATTCATGAATTTTCGTGGGATATGTTATAATATTGGGATATAAGGTAGTTATTAATAAACCTATTCATTTATGACCCCATAAAAACAACTACCCTACTACTGTTTTAGAGTTTTTGGATTTTATTCATGCATTGAATTATTGATGGATGTACCAATTTTGTTTTAGAATTTTTATGCATAATAGTTATAAGAGTTTGTGGTATATCATATCCCAGATAGTCCTAAATCATTATCAGAGGTGTTGGTTAGAGTACTTGAATACATTCAACATTGATATATAGAAATATACTAGGAAAGGAAATATATTTATAGATTCGCTGATAAGTATGACATAGGAGTTTTGGGAGACAATGTTATATGTTGAATAGATGCTGATGGATTTAATATAATTTTTCAAGATAGAAATATAATAGGACCGAGCTTTAGTAGTTTATACACAATTAGTAGTCACATCTTAATTAATGGAAAGAATGATGAAAGTTTTGTAGCATGATCTAGAGAGAAGTCTGATGTGGAAGAGGTTGGTATAAAATTTATCTATTTTAGAATTTTATTTGGATAAATATGGTATTATTTCAATTTATGGAATGCTGATGGTTTCATATTTTATAATATAGGATCTAGTTAGAACCAATCATTCATTATAATGAGATATTCATATATGTTCGACCAATATGTATCATATTTTAATGAAGATGTTCAGTTGGCCTAAAATAATCAGAGTTATTTTATTCCTTATCTAATGTTTCCTAACCTATCAAAGAATCATGACTGAGATTCGGAATAATAGAGGCTTGGTCAATCAACATCCATTGAATACGTGGGTGTGGTATGAGGTAATGATAGTTTTTTTGATTGGGGTTCCTATGACCTTGATAGGTAGAGAATAAATTTCGGTGGTAAGGAATCTTTTGACCATGTTGGATCACTTATTAACAATTTGATAAAGTAATATAGTGGATGAGTTAGGAATGCTATATGTTTGAGAGATCATGCAACATCATAGATTACAGTCAAGTATTTCATATGTTTGAGATTCTCGATACACCCCACGATTTTGGAATGGCTTAGGTAATGAAATTGGAACTCAATTGAAGATCATTGCAATATCCCATCCATAAACATATGGGAAATAAATGAAAATAATCCCAGCATTAGAGAATATTTTTCAAGAGAATATTCTGTATTTTGGAGTTTCATGGGATGATCATATAACTATAGTGGAGTTCCACTATATTAATATATTCTAGACTACGATTTTGATTGATCCATTTTAGGATATGTATATGGGAATCCATGTCATTAAACACTCTGAATTCATGGTGTAAGGAAATCATTAATTAAGTTGTAGAGTATTGTGCTAAAGACCTTCTAATGGGTGTAGTTGATTCAAAAATGTATTTTTCTTCCTCAGAATAGATATATTTTGTTTTCTTATGGAATGAGATCAATATTTTATTTATTTATGAGTGATAAAGACTTCTTGTAGGTGTCCCCTTGGTTTAGTCATAGGCATTTTAGGAGGAGATAAATTTTGGAGTTATGGTACATTGGGCCATTTTTTAACATTGAAAGCATTAAGATGGTTCTTTATAATTTATATATTCCACCTTTAGTGTCAATGTATGTAAAATTCCTTCCAAGTGTTTTAACATAGAAAATACGACCTCGATACTACATAGTTTCTTGACTTTGAGGATGTTACTATGGAGTAGGATGCATCATTAATTCAAAAACCAAATTTGACAGCAGAATGATATGATAATTTTCTATAAATAAGGATCAATCATCCAGTCAGTTTATATGTAAGCCCTAGTAAATTTAGAAGGTGATGTGGGTGTAGGAAGCAAACTGTTGATCATATTGGATTAAATTATTCGATCTCACCTATAGGGTACCAAATGAAAATGAGTATTCATAATTGATAGAGATATAATTGTGACACATGCTTTTTTGGTGTTCCTATTTTATATTTTACATAATTTTTTTCTATTTTTTATGTATTTAAAGTGTTTTTAGAGGGGTTATGGATGTTAAAACTGGGAAATTATAATGATGAGATACTTGAAAATGATTTTAAAAAACAATACTCTTAATGGGCAGTAGACGGGATGGTATTAGATCCCCAATGAGGTTTTTTAAGAAGGACTCTAACTAGAAGCCACTGACATGCTGGTGATGCTCTTGAGATGAATCAAATTTTCATCGTTTCCACAATGTAGCTGATGGAATCTTATGGAGCCTCGTGATGATTCAATTTATATAATGTTAGGTCGGAATATACAAAGTATCACTAGGGGTGTTCATTGAGTATTTTAAAAAATATTCCACAATTCAAGATTTGATACCTACTATCATTTATGCAGATGAAAAGTGATTTCTTCTATACAAAAATAATATGTAGTGGATACATAAAAATTGTTAACTTATATTGTTATATTGTTTTGTAGTATAAAAATCCCCTAGTGAACTCTAAAAATCACTCCCTTTGTGAGACTGATAAATTTCACTTGAATGGCCCCGTTATCACAAACCAAGATTTCACAACATAGTGTTGGATGTTGAAACATGTACAAAATTATTTACAAAAAAATAACACAATTTAAATAATTGATAACTTTTTATCCAAAACATAGATTAAGAATATGACATTGTACCACAACTGAGTACAATTATTGTAATATACATTAAATCAGACGAATTTTATGTGTTGATTCATATAGTTCTTCATAAGTTCTGGAGAAAAATCCAATAGATAAATGATATTTATCGTTTGAAATGAATATCATAAATAATGAAACAATAATAAGTTATCATTTTTTAATAATAATCTTCAATAAGGTATCAACCAACAAAGTAGTGGTAATCATACAACAATAAATGATTGAACATGTATATCTCCAAAGTTTAGCTTCTTTTAGAATCAATAATTCATTGTTTCAAAAATGTAAAAGATACATTAAATAATAACGTCACAGATGAGAATTTATTATCACACATATATTATTAAAAAACACTAAATATATATATAACAAATAGTTTTCTTCAGTATTCTAGAACCCAAAGAATATCCTGATTGATCGCAAAAATTCAAATTCAGATTTACTAAGGGAGATGTATCTTCCTTTAAAAAAGAGTTATTATCCATAATTAAAAATTTTCTTTGAAAATATCATGAAATTCATAGAATCGAACATCAATTTTTTACTTTATATTTACAGGAATCATATATTATAAATGAGGATCAAGAAAAATTCACCATTGTAAAGACAACATAGAGTTGAACTATGCAGTGTAGGGTTCCTTTAGGTTGCATAGGGATCCTTCATGTAGCATATGGTTCCAACCAATTAATGGTTTCTTAAAAGTATTATCATATTCATCTAACATAGGAAAAAAATCAGCATAATGATTATAAAACACATGTTCATGTTTTTAGAAAATTGTCCTAATTGTAACATTGATTAACCATACATTCAAATTCCCTAACATAGGGTAGATAAATAGAACTCCCAAAAATCCAAATTAGGGTTGTTGATCCAATAAAAAATTGTTTATCATAACATATTATTGATATCAAATTAATGAATTTCAATTTTCTAGTTTAACATAGGGTTCCAACCATATATTCATTTACCAATCCTAGGGATTGAATCATTGTTTTTTTATTCATTACTAGAACAATAATTACATTAACCAAGATATGAATTCATGATAACACACTCAATAAAACATAATTAGAAAAAAATGGTGTTTATATGAATGAAAATAATCATAAACTATTGACTGTTATTTGAGAAAATACATGCTCAACAATATCCCCCTTTTTTTATGATTAAAGAAACCATAACATATTCTAGAAGAAAAGTTAATGTAGATGTTTGATTTGTAAACATAAATCAATAGATACATAAAATATATTGGATATTTCAATTTCACAATATTATTTTGATAAAGAAAATAGATACTTGGAAATTAAATATTTTATATTTTTAAATGTTATGGTTTAGAAATACTCCCCCACATATATATTCTAAAATATTCACCAATTTACTATAAATATTATCCCCCTTTAGTGATAACAAAACGGTGGTTTAAAATAATAAATGATATTAACCACAATTAATGTAGCAATAAATTATTAATGAATAATGATGAAAATAGAAAAGAAAAATAAATTTAGGATTTTCTGTTAAGTGCTGAACCTAAAAGAAAATAAACCTAAATAAGAAAATACAATATTGGATTTAAAATGAATTAAAATGTTTTGAAACTATAATAGTGAACACTACACTAGTAACATAGGTTCTTTAAAATGAAGGAATTTGATCAGAATCAATATGTGGAAAAGTTTTAGAAGGATGAGGAGTGGGTTGGATGGAATCAATTATCTCAATCAGCATGAGTATCATGCTCTAGGAATTATTTTTGAATAGTAATGAACAATGTTCATGATTTTTCATCAAATATTTCCAATCAATGGATTTTTAAGTAGATTAACCTTCATAAATTTATTCAGAGCATCTTATTACCGAATGAATGAATTCAACTTATCCATACCATGATTAAGCACTAATATCAACAAGGATTTATTTTATGAATGCTTACTCACCTAGTGCCTTTTATTATCTAATGAAACACCTAATTGAATACTCTCACAGTGAAGAGTTTTCAATCAATCATTGAAATTGTTTAGTACTACTGTAATATCTTCAAACCTTATGATTAGGTATGGTGGTGTCTATTGAGAGTAGGTTGATGCTCGATTTCATTACCTAAGTGATTAAGATTCCCTCCATATAATAATCTTAAACTAATCAATATCTGAATTATTGAATGATATATATCTCAATAAATAGAATTCTATATATATATTACTAATTAATTCTTGAAGATCTCCCAATGAAATACTATTTCCCTTGAATTATCATAGATTGAGATTTGATCCTCAAATTATGATATCTGCACTATAGTAATTTTGATCTCTTCAAACATCTTTTTCATATGTTTCAATTCTTTATTGAGAATCACATTCCGAGCATCCAAAAATTTTAACTTTATAACTCTGGATTCAACATTATAATCAAACGATTTAAGAGATTGAGCTCTATATTATTTATCTTGATCCAACAAAACACATGACTCATCATTTCCCCCTGATCAAAATCTAAGGAATATCCTCACATAAAATAAGAATCATGGTTAATAAGATATTTAGATGCTGGATTGGGAACATCATCACTATGATGTTATTTTCTGTGAGCCTCTTACTCAACATTATTAATCCCTGGATACTCAATGGAAGCTGCTTTTGGTGCTTCAACTATAATATTGGGATTTTTGACTACAATCCTTCTTCACTGAATAAGACTTCTCTTTTTTCCTAGATCAATCCTCTTCATCGGGACTCAGTCTGACAGAGCCAACTGAAGGAATCATCATTTTTTCCCACGAACATCTATAATAAGCCATTGTTATTTTCTTTCATCCAAATTAAGAATACTATTTCAATAATTTCTCCACAAAATCCAAACTTTTTTACAATACCAGTATATAAAATTTTGTTGTGAATACATGTTTTAAAAAATAGTTTAATTATTTTTCCTTTTCTTTGCATCAAAAAAGAAATAATCCCAAAATAGGTATAAAATCCAATCATGGCATCCTTGTCGCAGTAATGGATCAGATATCATATCATAAACTGACAGAAATTGAACTTAATGTGCTTCATGAATGAAAACATGACATACATTTTAGGATAAATGAATTTCTCTATCTCATTAGTGCTTTTAAAAATATCCCATTTTCAAGGAATTTCATCATAACTCAATGGTTAGATATAAGTTATTTCATCATTACCATCCTGATAGTTCTTATTCCAAATAATGTAAACATTATATACTCTGATAAATTTATTCCAATACATATATTCTATAAATCAAACTGAAACACCCTCTCATTGAGACTACTCAATAACTCAGCCATTTCCATATATAAAATTGGAAATTCAGATACATTAATAAGAGGGACAATATATTCTTCATCGAATCAAAGTCTGAACGAAGAATATCTATAATATTACTTTACATAAATGTCATCAACAAGAGGTGTGTAATCTTCTTCAAAAGAATAATAAAAATATTGAAATCTATTTTCTTCGTTGAGAGGTTTCCATTTATAAAGGTTTTGAGATTTAAGGGATTTAAGGAATAGATTTGTTACAAATGAGAATTAAAAGAGTGATATATATACTTTATAAACTAAATGGACATACAAGAGTTGAGAAAGATTATTTGGGAAGTCGAACTTCATTCTCCTGCCGATTGAGAATGTACTCATTTTGTTTTTAATATAAAATGATAAATATAATAAAAATATTTTTAATTTTTAAATGACACCTAACTAAATAAAATATATAATTATAAAAGATTATATACAACATATACAATACAAAAAATATATAAATAGTGATTAAAATACAAGGAATTGAAGAACTCATTAATTTAAAATCTAATAAACCTAACTTCCCTTGATAAAATCCAAACATTAAATTGGAAGTGGTTCCATGAAAATATCATGTAATTATTATTCCTTATTAACTAATTCTAATTATATATCATTTTTTAGAACATGATATCTTTAGAAAATTATTTCTTATATAAATTATATTAGTATTAGAATGATTTATATAATTTTTTGATATATTTATAGAACTAGTATTACCTCACAAATAGGTATACTATAAAATTTTATTCCGATGTCTAGTAGGTTTTTTTCATCAACAATACATGTGCACCAAAACATCCATTAGACACATATTCATCCTCAGTTGTTGATAGACAAACTAAGTTTTATTTCTCCCTCAACAATGAAACTGGCTATTATCCAAAAATGTGATTGTTTCTTAATGTTATTTTTTATATAATCTATAACCTCAAAAAAAGAATCTCAATAAGAAATTAAATTGCAATCAAATGTTTTGGGATAAATATGAGATGGGAAAAATGTTTCTTTTTAAATATCAAATTTTTTTAACATCATTAAGATTTGATTCTATTGTATTTGATCTAAATCTATCAAAAAGAATTGTAATAAACATAATTTATTGTATGTTAGTAGTAAGATATAAAAAACCTCTAATAGTACGTCTAAATAAATTTTCTTTCTACTAATTTTCTAGGTTAGTTCAAGTCATGATTCATATTGGAACACATGAGAGTTTTATATGTCTTTCTATTTTCATGGGAAAACATTTTCGATGAGTCAATAGTTTATATACTTTGATTTAAATCATTTCCATAATTTTTTTGTAAATATGAAATCATAAGAAAATTTTGTTCTACCTTCATGCTCATTTGAAATTCTATTTGAAGTAATTTGAAAATATCATTAAAAATAGTTTTATTAGTTGAAACAAAAATAACATCATCAAAATAAATTTGAAGTTATAATATATTAGTAAAAAAATTTGGTAAAAAGAGTTGGATATGGAAATCCAATAGTAAATCCATTTTTTAATGGAAAAGAAAAAAATCTTTCATACCAATCTCTAAGTTCTTGTTTAAGGCCATATAGAGATTTTGTTAGTTTAAAAATAGGGTTTGGTTTTTGAGGGTTTTCAAAACCAGGTGGATGATCGACATAAACATCCCGCATTAAATAAACATTTTAAAAGGAATACTTGACATCCATCAAATATTGTTTATAAAATATATCATATTTATTAGGTAAAAGGATTCAAAGGGATTCAATTATAGATACGTGGGAAATGGTTTCATCATAATCTATATCTTCATCCTTATTATATCCATTAGCTACTAATATATCTTTTTTGTTATGATTCCTTGGTCACCAATTTTGTTTATAAATCCAACTTATTTCCTATAACTGAATAATTGTTTGGTCTATCTACTAGTTTAAAAACATCATTCCTTTTGAATTGGTTTATCTCTTTATTAATTTCTTGAATTCAAATCTTATCATTCATATATTATTCAATAGTGTTAGGTTCTAATTAATATTTAAATAAAGAAACTTCATCATGTATTAATATATTTCTTCTACTTCTAATTCATGTGTCTAGGTCTCTTATTATAGATTCTAGTGGATGGTTCTTTAATGGCCTAGCCTGTCTAGGATAGAAACATTCTGGATCATCTATATCATGATATTCTAAACTGGACGGAATTTTTTTAACATCATTTAAAAGTCATTTTTATTGGTTTCATGTCTCATGTTGTCAAAATATATAGTTAATTAATCATGTTTATATTTTTCTTTAATAAAAATTCCAATTTTATCAAACATCAAATAAGATGATTCTACAAAAATACAGGTATTTTTATTAAACACTCTATATGCATTAGAGGATGAAGAATATAGAAAAAATATTCCTTCACCATATTTTTAATGGAACATAAAATGATTAAACTTGGTGTTCAATATATGTACCATCCATCCAAAAACATTAAATTAATTTACATGAGGTTTTCTGTTATTCCAAATTTTGTAGTGTATCTTTTTGTAAATATGCATTATTAAAACATTATTTAGAATATATTAGGATATACATACAAAATCTTTATAAGGATAGTCTAGAATAATATATTCATTTAGTAGACTAAATTACATTTATTGAATATTTCTATTTATCCATTAAAAAATTCCATTTTTGTGAGGTGTTGTTGGTTTAGATAAGTTCTATTTAATACCCATATTTGAGAAAAATGAATTTAATTATTGATTTTAAAATTCTTACACATGATAGAAAAATAAACACAAAATACATCATAATAATATTGAGATATACATATCTGGTTATTATTTATCCCTTCCAGATATAATACTTTGTTTATTGAGATAGTCTATGGATCTCCAACAGTTCCAACTCAAATTAAATTTACATTAGCAATGTCAACTAATGGGACTAAGATCTATCCATTCGACTGTGTGTATGAATATTTGTTGATTCCCCACTCGTATTCCTAGAACAACCTTGGGCCATATACCATATAGATTTTTTTGTGAAATGTTTCCAGAAAAAGTAAATAAAAAAATGTTTTTTGTACACATAAGATCTTGGGTCTAGCAGTGTTGTGAATCAATGATCTGGGAATCCATATCTACATTATTTTTCCATAATTTATACCACATTATTTAGATAATTTTTATTAATAAATTAATGTTATTTTTATTCAATTAATTTGATGTTTTTAAAAAATAAAAATTATTTGTAAAGTATCCCTTTTTTCGTAATAATAATTGGTAGCATTTTTTGAATTTTCTAGATAATAATTTTAATTAAATTTTTATTTTTATACCTTATATGATATGAAAAATATTTCCCTTCTAATGATATTATTTATAAGAATTTTATATCAAATATTTTCTTATTTAGTAAAAAAAGAGAAGTAAATTAATAGGATTCATCATCATACTACTGTTCCTCGATTTTCATTTTATCCTTGATACAATTTGATTCAAAGGAATTGAGTTTTTAAAGTAGATCATTTTATTTATTTAGCATGTTTTATATTTAACATAAAACCTAATTATGAATGTTTTTTAAATGATTTTTCCATTGAAAAATAATAATAATTTTCTTCCAAAATAGAATAGCAGGATACCAAATTTTCATTTATGAAACTACTAGAATCTAAATCATAAGAGTATTATGTTTTTACCATTTACTCTTCATCCATAAATTACATATATGTTTTTTATATGATTGATGATTCTATACATCAGACATTTTGTGGATGTTGTAGTCTTCAAATAGACTCCATGTTGAAATCATTTCACTTTATTTTTTCTTTAAAATCAACATTTTTATGATTTGTCTATTTTCTGTAATTTTATTTCATTTTTCAATTAAGGACCATAAGATATAATATTCTCCAGTTTTTGGCATTCATATCATCAAACTTCTCTTGGTCCTTTATCATCCTTCTTGATTTATTTTCTAAATCCTCTTTTATTCTTATATAATTATCAAAACATTATGTATAATTTATCCAGTTCCATTTCACAATATGAATAATATAAATTTATATATTTTTTTGACTTATTTCTTTGTTATTATATTATTATTATTATATTTCACCATCAAAATATTATTTTCCATTTTACAATAATATTTGGATCTTTAGCTTTACCTTTATTCTCTTCTTTAAACATCATCAGTGTCCCAATTAGTTATTTCATTGTCAAATCCGTAATAGTGGATGATTGAAGAATTGTAGTAGATATTACATTTTATTATTAAGTTATTACTCTCAATAATTTTAATGCTTGATCATATTGTTTGTTGGGTTCACTGAAGGCTACAATATTGTGTACACTTTTAGTAAGAATTTCGTCCATTTATTTGATGATTTCACCATCTTGCATTCCATGCAAGTTAATTTTTTTTTTATTTCATACATTATCATTCTCACATTATATGTTCCTCCATATGAAATTTCAATTGATTTATATATTTCATAGGTAGCTGGACTTTTTTTACATGATTAAATTAATTGGGTCCAAACCACAAATGATATCATTCGTTGATTTGGAATTGATATCATAATATGCATCTATTTTAATATTCCATGTTTTTGGTTTTCATGGAACCTTTTAAGGAGCAATTTTTTTTTGTATAATTTGGATCCAATATTTATATGATAAAAAATAATTCAATATTTCCAAAATTCATAATTTTTACTTTTATAATATGGGACACATACCATTAACATTACTTCCCTAGGATTAGCCATTTCTATCTTTGTATATACCATAAAATTGTATCTTTCTATATATTTATCCAACATATCTCCCATAATAAAAATTATTAGGATGGAATATACTATGTAACATAAGGGTGGATGACTTGGGTCTTTTCAAAAATCATCCACCATTCTGGATTTTGTCACATAATCTGATTTATGACTATAAGTAGTGTTTTCTTCTGTATAAAATTAATATTCAGTTTAGAAATGGAAATAATGAACAAAACTTTTGTTATTGTTTCGAGCCACAAATATCCCCTAGTTCACTCAAACAATCACTCTCTATGTGATCTTGGTAAATTTCCCTAGAATGTCCCTCTTATCCCAGGGAAAAGAATTCACAAATGAGTGTAGGAAGTTGAAATTGTTACATCACGTCTAATAACAAATCCATATGATTCTATAATAGATAACTTGATATCCATATCTTATATCGAGATAATGATACTGAACCACAAATGAGTATAGATGTTGAAAGCCTAATAAATGAAAATATTTTTATTTGTTGATTTAGGTTGTTCTTCAAAGTAGTAGTAGAAGAAAATGATAGATGATATATCTTCTTCTTGAGAAAATAATATCTTTACAAATGATATTGTTTGAAGATATCCTTGTTGAAATATGATTTATAATAATATAGAAACATAAATAGAAGAAGTCTTCTTACAATACTAAAATATTGAACACATATATCTCTAAAGTAAAGCATCATTCATAATCACTAATTTATTATATCACCAATGTAAAAGATATTTTCAACAATATTGTAGCGTATGTGAATTTATTGGAACACATATATTGGTTAGAAACTATGAATAAACATAAATAATAGATATATTTCTTCAGTATTCTATATCCAAATGACTGACCAAATTTTTCCAGAAAATTGAAATTCCAATTTACCAAGGGATGTGTAACATCCATTAGGAACATGAGTGTTTTCTACAATGAATATGATTAATTAAAATAATCATAAAAATTCATTAATCAGTTTTCAATTCTAACATGATCATTATAACTATGTCGTATTAAATGACTGGCTCAAAAAAAATTGTCATTGTAAACACAATGTAATGTTGAACTACATTGCCTAGGGTTCTTTCGAGTAGCAAAGGGTTTCAAACCACACATGTCTTCTTAACCATACATTCATCTTCATGTAACTTATGGATGAAAAGTTGTTTATGGATGATAATATATATGATCACCTTTTTAGAAAAATATCTTTACTGTAGCATTGATTAAATGTACATTCAAATTAATGAATGTAAGGATGATGAATATTAATCCCAACATACAATGTAGTGTTTTTAATCGATATGAAAACTAATTCTCTTATTGTTTGGATGATACCACATGAACAAATTTAACTTTTCCATTGTAACATAGGGTTGGTACCATATATTCATTTACCAAACCTAGGGTTTGAGACAATATTTCCAATGTGATTCATGTAAGGTTAAATTCATTTAACTGAGATAAAAATTCCTAAAAAGGTACCCAAGACAAATTTATTAGAAAAATAACAAGTGTAATTTTTATCATCAAAATCATCATAAATTATTGAGTATTTTTGGTACAATACATGAAAAATATATTTGAATGTTTCTTATAACTCATGTTCTCTATATCCATTCTTCATTCCAAATATCTCTTACGACACCCAAAAACAAGTGGTCCTTCTCCTGAAAATTATAGGATATCCTATCACCTTTCCACTCCCCTATTTGATGGATAAAAAACCAAACAATATGGAATCCTTAATTTGGTGAGTTCCATATTAATTACGATATAGTACCTTTTTCCCTTTGGACATAACCAATTAGGTTCTCGATGTATTGATCAAATATGAGGGTTTTAAAAATTTCTATAACTGTATTAATTGATCATTGATATAATCGGTACCCAGCTTCCTAGAATTGGAATATACCAATCAATATGACCAATATCATTTTATAAAATTGATCATCTTGGGTTTTTATTACATTATCATACAATTAGGGTTAGGTTTCATTTAGTATTTCACTTTATTTTTAATAATCATGATGATTCAGGTTTGATTATAGGATCTGAGTGTTCTTTGGGGCTCAGTTAATAAGCCTTTCTATTGATTATTAGTATTCTTCATGTAGAAATCTCTTTAATTTTTCAAATATCTGACATGGGTTTTCGACATGATTTTTGGAATGATTTTTTATTCTTGTGCGACTTATTTTTTGAGGATTGATCACTTTAGATGTTCGTTTCTGTATCACTATTGTGACCTAAAATTGATTTTTAACACATTATAATTAATATGGAGTATGATTATTGTATTATTATAATTATATTTGATATGTAATAGTTATTTGGTATCAAATTTATAGATTAATATCATCTATACATGACCTTGTTGGTTGAGCCTACTGAAATATCCCCAGGAATGATTTGTTAAAAATTTATCAATCTGTACTTATGTGATCTCAACTGATTAGATGTGTCTGATATGATTTCGGTTTACGAAATAAAGGGAAAATAAAGAACGTAGTAGATGTTCATTTAAAAATGGATCCAATTCTAGTAGTGTTTGTCTATGAGTTCTTGGTATATGTTGTGTACTTTTGTCATATATTTATTATTATCTCTTTTACTTTAATTCATATACTTCCCCTCTATAACTAAGAAAAGTATATAATTGGAAGTTGGTGGTTTCATAATGTGTCTTATACTCACACACTACATAGGGATTTCAGTGAACATGTATATTAAATGATTTGGGGTCTAAAAATGTAAAATGGCCCTATAATGGAGAGTTGACATGATTAGAAAGAGGATTCCGGAAGTTACTAAATTGAATTGGCCTGGATGTCTGTTATGACATTTTATTTCATGCTTTACTCCATACATATGTTCATTTTCATAGTTCAGGTTATTTATCAGACATTCCAAAATAATACTACATGGTGTGATATTTAATTTTTATAATGAAACTTATATGATTATTTTTTAGTTATTATTTTTTTAATATTGATTTTACTTACTTATATGTAAAATGATATTTATCTGGTAATGATGGTATAGTCTCCTAATGTTGTTCGAAAGGTCATTATTTCTAATTCATGACATTATACATATGATTAAGCAAGTATGAGGTCATAGAGCTACCATAATCAGACCCAGGGGTTTGGGTCAATGTGATACATGGGTAATATAAAAATATCCACAATTCAGGATATTACCTATAATAAGAAATCCATATGACACACATAGGCTATAACAATTTATTTGTCATTCAATAAACGTCACTAATCATTAATAATATCATTTAATCATGTAGAAATTAAACCCATTCATACAATCTCCAATAGAACTTCTTGAAATCCATCTGAATCACAATAAAAAAACATCTAAAATCATATATTCCTTAAAATAAATTACAACCAGCCCGAAGTTCATAAATTATAAAAAATGTCTATATATATCATGATCTATGAAATGAGATAAAATTTAAAAAACATATAATTGATCACTTTTTCATTAAATCAATATTCAAATAAATGTCTATCAATACTGTCTAGCTAACATTTCTCAAAATCATTAAACTGTTTATCACTTCATCATATTTAAAATATTAATCCCAACAGTTATCCATAACTCAATAATATGTTCTCTAATAGTTATCTCAAAATATTACCTTTTTAGAAAATCAGTTTTCAAGGATGTCGATAAAATTTAATATATAATTCTAATCTTCAAATGAAAAATATTATTATAGAAAAAATCCTTATATATTTCACATAATTATCATAACATTCATAATACAACATAATATAATTTATAATTATCACTCGCTAATGAAAAATACTACAAGAATAAATAAATAATTTCTATTATGATATTATCACCACTAACATATGTAATATTTTATATTTTGTCCTCTTCTATCACAACAATATAATATTTCAATTCTCAAAAATTTATCTGTTATACGATAATATGTAATAATATGTAGGGGTTTATAGATACAATCCACTATCATCTTCATATTCAGGACCCTGTTTCAACTAAAAGATAAAATAACAATGAATTTGGTGGTATTAGATATAAAAAAATTATTTTATCATTTTAATATGAAATATAAGTAATAATAAATATTCTATAATGAAAAAACATTTCACCTTATGTTACATTCTTTTCCACTATGTCACACGTGGTTAATCATATAAAACTCTATGTTCGTCCAATGTTACATTATGTTGTTTTATATCATACGTATTATACTAAATATATAATCATAATAAGAAAATAATATTTTAAAATCTATTTTATGGAGAATTTATTTAACCAAAAAAAATCCCCTATGAGTATATGTATGTGTGTGCATTCTTAGTGCCACTCATTGTGAAATAGTGTAAAGATTTATTCAATATTCAACCACCAATTTTCATTATAATTACCCCTATTCACATTTTTTAAATAAACACATCCACTTTCAAGTTTCAAGAGAAGAATATAATTTCAATGAGAACCACACAGTATATACATTACCAAATAATTAAGATATTCTCCAATACATAGAATTATCACTTAAACTTATCCCTATTGTTTTCACTAATGTTATGTAATCGTAAAACCTATGTATTGATTATTACCTCAACTAACCAAATGGATTAACTATTACAATGTAGTTATGAAAATATATAATTTAACAAAATGTAATGAAATTTATTGCACCCAAATAATCCTCAAATGATAATGCCTTAATCTCCAAATAATTCAAGAACCTACTATGTTAATTCTATATGGTTTTTTATGACATTTCCATTCCTTTATTTTCTGAAAATTACGAACAACCTATATTAAGGAAAATTTTATTTCCCCTTAGATTATCTTAATATGAAAAAGTTTATTTCCCAAATTAAATTTTCACCATACCTTTGTTTTCATTTAACCTGATATAGTTTCTAAAAATATAAATCATTTTATTTCTATGAGAAAAATTTGGATTTATATCTAAAACAATAGAATCATATAAATACTTAAATATAGAGTATTCTATTTTCAAATTCTTAATTCTCTGAAATTCAGATTCCGAATTCTCTGAAATTAAGACTCTGAATTTTCTAAAATTCAGACTCTAAATTCTTCGATATTCAGATCATGAATTCTGTGAATATTGTACTCTAAAATCCTCAGAATATAGACTTCAAATTCCTCATAATTAAGGGTCCAAATTCATTATAATTCAATTTCCTAATGGATCATAATTCAGATTTAGAATCACATATAATTTATGTTCTAAATTCTTTAAAATTCGGACTCATAATTCCTTAGAATTCATGTTCCGGATTCATTAGTATTCATATTGTGAATTATTTATAAATCAAACTCCAAATTAATTAGAATTCAGATTCCAAAATTTATAGAATTCATGTTCGGAATTCCTTGAAAAATAGAATCCAGTTTTTTTGAATTTTAGTCTCCATGTGTTTATTTACATAGAATTAGAACATTATTTTTCCTTATACTCTGAAAAATTGATTTGGTTGAACAACCATATTTTTCTTACCTTATTATAGATATGAAATGATGTCATATAATCTATTTCTAATTAACAGTTGTTTGAGTGACACTTATACAGGTACATTTGAGATTCATGAATAAATATGACCAGTGGAGGAAGGATCCGACCATTGAAGAAATTCTTATAAATAATAGCACATTTGAACGAGCTCTTGGCTGCTAACAACTAAGAAACGTATCCATCAATCCAGAGATTACATGCGTCTGAAGTGATTTCTAGAGATAAAGACTCTCATGATATGTTCATACTGAAAATCTTGTTCATCTTGCTTCGTGTGACTCTAATTGTCAATGGGTTCAATCGAAGGTTTCTAGGTATTAAAAGATAGAGGTGATGACTAACGTAATATTTGAGGACTTTTGGGGATTAAATGAAAGAGGTGTTGACTACCATAAAGTTTGAGGACTTACTTGATTAGGAAGACAGAGGTTCCATCTACCGTATAGTTCAAGGACTTGTGAGGATAACAAGAAAGATTCTGATATTCCTATCAATGGATTACCCTGGAGTGGGTAAGACAAAATTTCTTGAAAGTATAAATCAAGGGACCTTTATCCATGGTTGTTAGATAACATACTCTTTGGGTTAAAACATTCCATACTTGTTGGTTGTTTTGGTTTAAATTTATTTTTCATTTCATTTTGATTAATAAATAAATTATAACAATCTTATACTTTCTTGTACCTGTATACTCTGATTAATAAGAGGCCTTGTGAATTTTCCTTTTTTGACCTTGTTAAACATTTTTTCCTTATGGATAAGAATGAATGTTTAATACTAACATAAAAGGTTCAAGATGAATTTCTAATGTATACAATTCACCCCCCTCTTGTAAATTGAGCATCTAAATCATATTTCAATCCTAAAATTGGTATCGTAGGGGGTATAAGAAATTCATATATTCATATATAAGTTTTCTTGCTCACTTTTTCATTGTTCTAAATATATTTACCTTTCTTATGATTGTTATACTAGTTTACAAACCTTTAATATTAACATATTTTTGTGGAATGATATTTTCTTTTAGATGGAATGAATAAATGTTTGTTTGATTGAAAATATAAATCCTACTTGACCACCTATATTTTAAGGGAATGATTATGAATATTGAAGAGATCGTATGAAGACTTTTATTATTAATACAGTAGTGGAAAACTTCATTCTTCATACTGGATATTAGAAGATTATTTATAAGGAATTCAGAACTTTTGCTAATCATGAAAAGTAAGAATATATACTGAACTATAAGGTAAACAAATCATTGATTTATTCCATGAATAGGAATATATTCAACCATATTTGTTCTTGTGAAGCTGCCAATTGTTTTGTGATGAAGTTGGAGGTTACTCATTTCTATATATCCAACGTTATAAAAACTAGAAGAGATCTACTTAGAGTAAAATTTCATGGATTTATATTTCATTATGGAGAACTAGTGTGAATGATACAACAAAGTTTTATAACTATTTTTAATAGTTTACAATCCATGGGTAATAAAGGTTTAGATGATAAGGTAATTGTGGAAAATATTATAGATATCATGCCTAATGAAAAAGAATATAAGAGAACATCTATTAATGATAATTGAAAAGTATCTCATATTACTCCTTATGATCTTTTTGAAACTCTTCATCAACATTAGAAAAGAATGAAAAGAGATTCTGATTTGAATAAAAAGAAGAATGTCAATTGATGTGTATCCTTTACTACTACTAAATTCTTGAATCATGAATGTGTTACAAGATCCAAGGCAAAGAAAGTCACAATTTTATCTAAGTCAAGTGAAAGTGAACGTTCTGATAATGTGCTACCATGTCTTGATCGAATTATGAACAATATATTTTAGAATAAACACATTCATTTTATGTTTAAGAAGTGTGAAATAAAGGATAAGAAATTATCTGATGTAACATGTTATTAATGCGAAAGAGGAGGGAATATAATGCCAGATTGTCTTATACATATGAAAATAGATAAAAATGAAACGCATTCTGAGACAAGTGGAAGTAATTACTATAATGCTAATGCTAAGATTTTTTTAAAGTTAATGACACCTTGTGTGCCAGTGGTGGAGACTCTTTTGAAAAAACCTCAGAGTATGAATATTTTAGGGAGAAGAATCATAGTCTAATTTTTTTTTACCCATTAAAAATCACTAACTAATGGCCAAGGTACATAATGATGAATCTATAGCCAATGTATCCTTGAACACTAATTATAGCGATGATAAGTATTATGAATCATTGAATAAAGATACATATTATGATGACAATAATACATTACCTATATATGAAAATGTCTCTATGAGATCTATACTTCTTGACGATGAAAATTCTAAACTCAAGAAATAACTTGGTAAGGAAAATTATAGAATTTATATTCTTACTAATGAAGTATCAGATCATTCTAAAGATCTTGATAAGAAAGTTTATGATTTTGAAAGTATTTCAAAAAACCTTGAGGAAGTCAATTATGAGAAGGATAAATTTTATAAGGATTAAGAAAATTTATTTTCTAAGAAAAATATTTTAGAGACTAACTCTAGTGATAAATCGAATGGTTTTGAGGATTAATACTTAGTTATTAGACTGATGTCTGAAAAATTTTCCTTAAGAGTGTGTTTGTCAAACTTTACCATAGGTACGGAAAACATTGTTAAGATGTATTCCCAAATTCAACCTCTAAGGCATATTTTTGGATTTGGTTATAATCATTCAAAATCAGTTTTTAGTAATATTTATTTTTTTCCACAATGTACTCCATTCTACACTAAATGTCAGTGTGGTGGCATTGGAGAAATTTTTTTTCCTTTAACACAACTCAGTCATTAGGTTTTCATGAATTGTATTTAAAAATGTAAATGTAAATTCATAATATTTTTCTTTTTTAAGATTCCAAATCCAAGAATGTTTGGGTTTTGAAAGTCAAACACTCTTATTTTCATGAATATAATGATAATTCAAATAGAAATAAATGGTACATGGATAGTGGATGTTCCAAGAACATAACTTGTAACATAAACATCTTTGAAAAGATTATAATGATGAAAAAATAAAAGTAACATTCAGAGATATTGCTAAGGGAAAAATTATTGATCTATGTATCATTTTTCATCTTGGAAAAACATTGATTTCAAATGTTTTATTTTTTATGGTCCATAAGAAAAACCATATTATCAAAATTCAATTATTTGATGACTGTTACCTAGTGAATTTGGGGAATGACATGTGCTTAGTACACAATTCTAAAGAAGATTTTATTCTTTCTGCCAATAGGAAAGAAAATGTATACACACTAAACATATAAAACCATTGGATCCGAGATATAACTTGTCTTTATGCAATGGAATATCATTCTTGGTTATGTCATAGAAGGTTAGAACATTGTAAAATTATGGACGTATGAAAACTCTCTAAGAAAATACTATTTAAGGATATTGCGGTGCTTATATTTGACTTTTCAAAAGTTTTTTTATCCTTGTCAACATAGGAAGCAACATAAATCATGTTTTAATTAAATCAGTGACGTCTAAACTACTAATTCATTACAGTTGGTGCATATGGATCTTTTTGGACCAACACAAACTGGAATCATTAGGGGAAAATATTATGTATTTTTCCTAATTGATGATTATACTCAGTTTACATGGGTTTATTTTTTAGTAAAAAAATATGAAGCTTTTTATGATTTCAAAAATTTTAGAGACCAAGGTAAAAATGATATAAGGCATCCATTGATAACTATTCATAGTGATCATCGAGGAGAATTACAAAACTCTGATTTTAAAATCATTTTAGTAGAAAAGGAATTACTCATAACTTCTCGGAAACATGAACTCATTAAAAAAATGGTGTTGCTGAATTAATAAATAGTGATATTCAAGAGATAAATTTTACCATGTTGAGTGAATATTTGTTTGCTAAATTTTTTTGGTCAGATTCTCTAAGTACTTCTTGTTATACTATAAATCACGTTTTTTTAGGTCATTTCTTAAAAAAACCCCATATGAGTTATAGAATGGTTGAAAACCTAGACATTCATTTTTAAAGGTATTTGGTTGCAAATTATTCATTCTTAATACTAATGATAATATACATAAATTCACACCCAAATCTGATTAAGGAATTTTCATAGGCTACTCCATAACATCTAGTGATTATTGTGTTTTTAATAAAAATGCTTGTACTATTGACGAAAGAGTACATGTCAAATTTAGTGAAACTATTCCTTTGGTTTTTAAATAACCTCAACCCAAATCTCTTGATGTGTTTTCAAAATCTTATTATCAATACCTGATAGAAGATCTTTCTGATTAGGAAAATGTTCAAGAAATTTTTACATAGACAATTACCTCAAGAATATTTCCTATCAAATGTTGATGAACATGTTATACAAAACATAAATCAGTTGTTTATAAAGAGACACCATAGTTATAGCATCTTTGGTGATGTAAATAAACCTATAAGAACTATTTGTTCCTTATGAAATGAAGTAGAACATCGAGCATTCCTTTCTCAAATAGAACCTAAAAGCACTGATAATGGTTTAGGTGATGATGATTGTATTAAATCTATGCAAGATTAGCTAAATAAATTTGAAAGGAATAATGTCCAGACCTTGGTTGAAAGGCCTAAGGAAACATTTGTTAATGGAGTAAAACGGGTCTTCAGAAATAAGTACGATGAAAATGGGTTAATTGTAAGAAATAGCTCTATATTGGATTCTAAAGGTTGTAATCAACAAGAAGGAATAGATTATGATGAAACCTAATATCTAAAATCTAGAGTTGAATCTATTTGTATTCTACATGCCTTTTCATCATTCTATAATCTCAAAATTTCTCAAATGGATGTTAAATGTGCTTTCCTTAAAGGTTTTGTTCATGAGGAATTTTTTTGAACATCCTCCGGTTTTTGAATATACAAAACATCATGACCATGTTTTCACACATACCAAATCTTTACATGGGCATAAATAATCCCCTAGAGCCAAGTATGATATACTTATAAGATTGTTGTTATAAAATAATTACATTAGTGGAAATGCTGATCCAACCCTTTTGATAATGAAAGATATGAAAAATGTTTTGATCAATCAAATTTATGTTGATGATATTATATTTGGTTTAACTCAGTAATCTTTAACTGATTCATTTGTGAATATAATGAAATAAGAGTTTTAAATTAGTATGATGGGAGAGTTATCTTTTTTCCTTGTTTTAAAATTTCTTAAAAACCAAAATGAATTTGTATATATCATCATATGTATATTAATTATATTTTTAAAAATAATGGATATGAAAACACTAACAGTATAAGTACTCTGATTGGTACCTCCAATTCACATCATCAGGATGAAGCTAGGAAACGAGTAGATCAAACCTCATTTAGTGGTATGATAGAAATTTTACTATACTTCACATCTAGTCATCCAAACATAATGTTTTCAGTATGATTATGTGTTCTATATATCAATCCAATTCTAAGGAATTACATTTAATGGTAGTGAAAGGGTTCTTTCGCTAATTAAGGGGAAACATGGATTTATGACTCTTTTATACTTCTGTAAATGATTTTATTTTAATATGTTTTTTAGATCCTGACATTAGGGGATATAGAATGGATATGAAATGTACATCTAGAACTTTTCATTTCATAGAATTTTCATTAGTTTAATGGTCAGGAAAAAAGAAAAACATAGTAGCATTGTCCACTGCTAATTATGAATATGTAACAACTGGAAGTTGTTGTGCTCATGTGTAGTGGATGCAATACACAGATAAAAACTATGGTAGGAGTTTAACCAAAACAAAAATAATGTGTGATAATACTAGTTCCATTTCCCTAAGTAAAAACATTACACATCAACCTCATTCAAAACAAATAGATATTAGGAATCACATTCTTAGGGATCACACTAAAAAAGGAGATATAATTCATAAATTTATCAAAATAGAAGATCAACTTGCTGATATTTTCACAAAAAAGATTACCCTCCGATAGATTTGAATATATTAAACAGAAATTGGCAATGATAACCATAAGATAATCTTCCATATTAACTTCTTGTTGAACCCTATCTCATTATAGTATGAATATCTTTTTCATAGGGGGGTAGATTTTTTTAGTCAAATTTTTTCGTTGTCAAAATTTCTCATAGTCAAAATTTTTCGTAGTCAATTTATTTTTCTTGGTCAAAATTTTTTGTAGACAGAACATTTCGTAGATAAGAAAAAATTCCCTCACTGCAAATAATATTCATAGAAATCGGAAAGTTTTGCTTTATTTCTCCATATTTCCTAATTATCTTCTAGGATGTGTGTATTTGTATCTTGATAAAGAATCTTTTCAGATTCATATTTTATTAAATCTGAATGTTTACCTTAAAACCCTCAAAAAATTGGAATCTATAAAAATTTGTCATCGATTATCATCTCAACTGTCAGATCTGATAAATATTATTTCAATCGTTGGATTAAGTGTGGAAGGTGAAATGTCACCTCAATTGCCTATATAAAGCCTCCCCGATTTTTGTTCCACATCGGGTTTTGAATCTTTATCATACTGATGCTCTTCCCCTGTACTTAATTTCATTATGAATCCTCAATATTTCCTTAGTTCCAAATGTTTGTGGAATCCTCTCCTCGGAATAAAATTTCAACTATTAAGGAAATTTCCAAGTCGCCTATATAAATAGAAAGGTTGCCCGATCCAATTTTTTATGCTACGCATGACTCTATATATTTAAAAATATCAATCTGAATGTTTGGGAGAGTGTATGTGTATCAAAACCAATAGCACAAGATCCAGTCTATCTGGATATGCTGACTGTGTTCTATGAGAAAACAAGTTCTTTCAAGGAATAAGGTAGATACATGTTCTTTTTATGTGTTATTTAATAACCTACTCTCTTTCATACAGTAAGGTATCATAATTAATTGGAATTACTTATGAAAGTGAAGTAGGGTTCTACTCGCACAAGCTACCAGATATAGTAGGATCTTTTGAAAGGGAAAGTGATATAGAATGTATTAGTTTGATGATATTGAAGACTCTAAAAATTATTCATCTCCCTACAAATCTTTGGATTTTTCATCTATGGGTTCATCAATTTTTTAATTTCGAGAAAAACGGACAAGGATTCCCTAAACAAAAGTGATATCTATGCATTAGATTTTTTGGTGAATCTCAAGATGATCAATTCAGTGATGTTTATTTTGTTGACATTCGATAATATAAAAAACAGAACTTTGAAATACCAAATCATCATGTATCAAACTATTCTGTCAAAAATTATAGTTCTTTGTCTTCTGACTTTCAAAATTTTGTGTAGTTCTATGCCAAAGAATTTCAATGTAATATTGTTAAGTAATGATAATTTAAGATCAATAATGATCAGTTTCTCTTGTAATTCATGGGTGTTTTATGATTTTTCTGAAGTAAAGGTTGAATCCTTATCAAATAAATAATAAATGTCAGAGACATCCATAAAGGGGCGAAGGAAGTGGAAGGTAAAGGAATCAGAATAAAAAAGAAAAACTAACGTGCTTATGGAAACTCAGTCAGCACCTCCAAATCCAAAGAAACAAAAGACATATCCTGATGAAGTAGTGGATAAGTGGAGAGAAGATAATAAAAACAAGAATGAAGGAGAGCATATTTTTTTCTTGGATCCTATTAAGGAAAATGATTTGAAGAAAAAGGCTACTGAGAATCTACACAAGAAAGAGAAAGAAAAGAAGCATAGGAAGAAATTATCCGATGTTGAAATTGTCTAATATCTTTTTAAGAATACTGATAAAGCCTCTGAGAAAATTCCAGTACCACAATAATTTCTAAAATAATAACTAATAGAGACTCCTAGAAAGAAGTTGGTGATTCTAAAATAAGATCAAGATGAAGAAATAGTTCAAGAAGAAGAAGTGAAAGAAGAAGAAGACGAAAAAGAATAAAGTGGTGATACTGAGGACATGATAAGTCATGTAAATGATTATCAAGAGAGGATAGTCCTTATAGGAAGCTCTCAGTCCGAACATATGAAGCCGAATCTTCAAAACAAGCTACACCAGGGAATGAAGAGATGGTTTGGGATGAATTGAATAATCCAACAGATGATGAAATTAAAAATCATGATTTTATTCATCCAGGAGATCCTGGGGTAGGTGCTGAGAAAGAAATTATTTATAATAAAAAAATAATTTAGTTCTCTGATATTGGTCATGAATCACCCAACAAATAAGAGATCACTCATAAATTTGACAAGGGAAAGTAGGTGCTGGTTGATACACCAAAGAAACCTCTGGAGGTAAAGTTAGTTGTTGGATGTTCATCGAAGAGTAAAACAGTTCAATAAGAAAAATAATCTTCAGCAAACTTACTCTTAGATTCAGAATAATCTTCCATTGTGAATGATTTTGTGGTACATAATTTAAAAAATACGGTTTATACTATTCCTTTATTCCCATGTATTGACTCAAGATGGTAGATGCTTCGGCATGCGTTAAATCAAAAATCATATTAAGTCTCCATGATTATGGATAAATTTCTCAGACTAGAAGCATATTTCAAATCATTTATCATTGGTTATGATGCTCACAAAATTTAATGCAAGAAGATTAAAAGTTATCCAAGAAAGATTTTCAAATACCTGAGATCATTTGATGAACTTAAATATAATTTTAATGATGCTTTTGAAATTGAAGATGGAAAGATTAATGATCTTTATAACAGCTTCGAGGAAAAGCGGACTCGCTAATATAGTACTCGGAAGCAAGAAGTTAAGGATTTGAATAGAAAGCTTATTTTTGAAGCCATGAATTTGAAGAGGTAAAGGGATCACTAAATATAATTAGAAGACAATATGGTAACGTAAAAGACGTATTGAAATACCAAGGAGAATGTCTTAAATCTCGGGAAAAAAAATATAACCTTAGTGAAGAAAATTGATGATCAGGATCAGTTGCATAAGCGCGTAGAAGAAGATCACAAGGAGCTGAAGAAGCTAAAAACCATTGTCTAGAAGCTCATGCAGAAGGAGAAAGATGATACTTCTACTCAATTACAATCTTTTTTTGTATTTTCCTCATTATACTATTTCATTCAATATTAATTAAATTTTTGTTGATCTCTGTATTTTTTTTCATAGTACTAATATTTCAGGTACCTTGTTTTCTTTCCATTCCTTCTATTCCTTTTTGAAAATCTAAATGGGGGACAAAGGAATGATAATAAAATAATAAGTAAGAAGAGATTTTCCTATGTAAGGGGGAGTTCATATAAGATTATGTTTTTATCAAAAAATATTTTTACATGCATGATAATGTAAAATATCATTCATGATATCATGAATATGATATGTTGTGATTCGAAAGCCTAAGGGGGAGTTATTCATATTCAATTTGGTCTATATGTAATGAGACAAAATATTGTATTTTTGTGTCCATAATATTTTAGGCCATTATTAATTTAGTAAGGATGTTTTGGATTTCAAAAAAGGTGGAGATAGTTGAGTCAATAAGGATTCCTTATGACTTTTCCATTCCTTTATGTTTTGAAAATAAAAAAACATATCTTTATGCCAATGTTATTTCACCTATGATTTATATTAATAAAGAAAATTTTCTTTCCCCAAGGAAATTTTCTCCATACAATTTTTTTCATTATTAATGATATAGATTTAATATAACGACCCATACATTACATACATTGTTATTACATCAGAATTGAAGCACACTTATTACAACATATAACAAAACCATGAAAGGACCGTATATGTATAATGTCTTTAGAAACTGGGAAACATAAACAACTGGTTCATAAAGCATCTACATTTCCTCCCATTTATTTCATCATATCTAGAGTCCCTTTTTGGCATATTCTACTTAATAACCTTCTTCCTGACCTGGGGAAATAAAACATACAAAATGGTGAGCTCAAATTCTAAGTAAGGGTAAATAAAAGAAATATCAAACACATCATATACATAAGCACATAACTTTTGGAAATCTTAACCTGCAAAAGAGATCATAATTTCATAACATGGGGTAAATCATAGTAGTGAAATGTAATCCAAATAATCATACCTTAAAACATGAATATTAGTGGCATACACACATAATCATAGAGAATCATTTCTTATTAGTCAAGACTCATTGCCAAGACCATCTTAGTAGACAAAGTCCCTTTTTGAACCGAGTTCACTCCTCGTTTCAGTCCTGTTTCGCTGAACCTATATAACCTACCGTTCCAGTCATGTCTATCTCATGAGATATAAAATATTTACCCAATGCATTAGAGGGAGATATAGGTCCCACCCATCTCATAATTATACCATTCTTATGTGTGCCACAAAATCATAAATCATACATCATTGCATGACCCATGTAATAAAAATGGTATTCATAAACAACATGACATCATAAAACAATTCATATAAGAAAAAGGAATTCATAAAAATAATTCCATCACAACATAATAAAATCAATGTAATGATAGGGATATAAACAGAACCTTGTATTTTCTTAGATGGAAAATAATTTTGATAAAACACTTGAACTCCATTCTTGATGAAAATATCCTTTCTACTTCAAAAACACTTTTCCTTTCTTAACATGTAATACTATTCTATATTAAAACAAGTTGATTAAAAATAAATATGAAAACTTGTAATGGAAGCTTCTTGGAAATAATGTTTTAAAAATCCATTCATGCCGTATAAGTTAAAAAAACATTCTTCTCGTACTTTTGTCGGAAAAGTCAAAAAGTACCTCGTACGAAAAACGAAAAAAGATTCCTTTCATATATTTTACTAAAAACTCACCAAAGGGAAAAATTGGATTTAAACTATTGTATAAGTTTATAAATATTACATATTGAGGAAACATGTATGTGGATGATAAAATACACCCTAGTAAATACCAAAGTATAAACAATCTCAAATAAAAATGAGAATGTGATATTTTCCATTACCTTAGGTCTGATATGCTTTGTACATGTCCAAACCTACTGTATAATGATTTAAAAAATGTTATTGAATTATTCGAGAATCATACTTATTTTTATGATATCATATATGGTCATATTTTTAGCTTCTTAGTAGTAATATTTCATTGCTACTTGTTATTCAGGTGTTTATAACTTTTTGTTCTTATGCGTGTTTTGTCGAATAAATTCTTATTCTTCGCTTTAGGTAATAGATACCTAATTTCTAGAAAGGTATTAGTGTAATATATATCATATTCATTCATTCAATTAATTTATATAATCATTATGCAATGAAGATCAGGTAGAACGAGTCGCATCACATTGTGGAGATGGTATTCCGTACATACGCACGAGTGATGATATCGTTCCTATGATCGTGGAATTATATTGGAGTGTATGTATACTATTTCAGAATCAATATCACTTTATAATAGTCATATATAGTCATTATTTACTCCATTATAACCATCCAAGTAAGGTGGTGGTGGAAAATAGATTACACCACGGCGTGGAGACGGTATTCCGTACGTACGCACGGGCGGTGATTTATTTTTCCGTATAATGGATAGATGGTGAAATAGGGTTGTTTCATACATATAATAACATATCAGTATATGAGTGGTACTGATTTTATTACTTCATAATGAAACAACTAAAGAAGAAGAAGTGGAAGAAGAAATAAAGATGAAAGAATCAGTAATAGACATCACATCTTCTTTGAAGTGCTTCTTTGATACCTCCTTTTAGGGCACTAAATTAGGTATTTTAAGAAGACCAGAACCTCTAGGATGTTTCTAGGTAAGTGGAGAGGAGAACTTGGTAGGGGTTGGCCGAGATTGAAGGCTCAAAGTGGTGTGAGAAAGAGGGGGAGGTGGTGCCCTTTTATAAGGGAGGAGAAGGGCACCTAAAAATAGTATTTTATTATAAAGTCAAATTCTATTTTTAATATCTCCAAATTAATATATTTCGAAGATAAGGTGGGTAGGGTTCGAAATCATCTCATACAATAGAATTTAGACAAGTTTAGGTATCAATTTAAACCTTATCATTTAGATTTAACTTTAAGTTAGATAATTTAACTTTTACCGTGTCTTCTTGTTTTCTTACACTATAAGGTTAATAAACTTACTATATCAAGACAAACGAACCACAAGTTGTTTATTATTAAAATATATAACCTTATCTAAGTCATTTTTCTGATCCTTAGATTTTTAGGAATAAAATAACAATTGATAATATAATATTTGTTTTAAAAACTATTTTATTCCAATTTTGACACTATTTATTAATTGATTTTTTTGAAAATCCTAAAAGAATTATTAGTTCCAAATAAGTTACTTAAATCAATAATATCATGTCATATTAACCTAGAAAATTATTTTAATTCAAAAAAAGTCTCAAATTACATTTATTTGGGTATTTATAACATCAATTATGTCAATATTTCATTAATAAGAAAATTACTGCATCATCTTTGTGTCATAAATAAATTAACTTATTTAAGGTCTAAAAATTAAAAATAAAATATAATTATGTAGGAAATCGTCTTAGATTTCTAATGAATATTTATAGGTGAATTTATCTTCTGTATTACCCCATATTAAAAATGATTTACTTATTAATCTTTGATTTTAACTATTTTAACCCTTTTTTAAATAAATTATTAATAAATGTCATAATCTAATCCAAGTGGTCATAAATGGTCATATGTTATTCCTAAGGTTGTTTTTGGTCGAATTACACTTGTCCAATAGAATTAGGACATGTGTTAGGGTAATAATAATATCATTTTTACCCTTAATTACCATATTTACTTTTAACCGTGGTAAATAAAAGTAAAAAGTTACTATTCACAAAATATTATTTTAATCTCATTGAACCACATTTTAGTCCTTGATATTAATAGTGTCTATCGTATTTTCGAAATTCCACTCACTGAAACGGTAAAATTATGTTTTATGAAAAATTCAGTTTTTTTAACTTCCACTTAGTGGTTTCACTATTCATCAAAAATTGAATGTTTTCAGAAAAATACCAAAATTTCACCCTAGACTAATTTCGATATTCCGAATCTAGAAATGAAGTCCATTTTGAAAAATAAAATTTATAAAATTTCAAAAAATGGTTATTACTATTCATAATGGCTAGTTTTAATAATATTTTATTAGCATATCATTGTTTAGTGAAACTCAGTATTGCGTACGACGCAAGCTATCGAGGAAGGTTGTGATTTCGTGTAAAGCAAGACAAGCAAGTGTTGTGTTTAGAAAAATATTCCTTTGATGATTTATATAACATAAAAGTCTAGTGTGTTACATTCTACCCCCCTTAAAATGAATTTCTCCCTCGAAATTCGTCACTTTGTAACAAAAGGATGAGGATACCTCTCCCTCATCATATCCTCAAGCTCCCATGTAGCTTCTTCTAATTGGTGGTTCCTCCATAAAACTTTCACCAAGAGAGTGGTCTTGTTTCGTATGACTTTTTTGCTACGATCCAGAATCTCTATTGGTTGTTCTTCATAAGAAAGATCTTGCTCCAGCGGTACAACTTCTGAGCTGAGTACATGTGAAGGATCCGGTATGTACTTTCTCAGGAGAGATACATGGAACACGTCGTGAACATGATAGAGATTCGGTGGAAGCGCCAATCGGTAAGCTAACTTCCCAACATGATCCAGTATTTTGAAAGGACCAATATATCTATGTCTCAACTTCCCCTTCTTTCCAAATCTCATGACCCTCTTCTAGGGAGATATTCGTAAGAACACATTATCACCTACTTCAAACTCTAGGTCTTTTATTTGATTGTCGGCATAACTTTTCAGTCGACTCTGATCTGCTATTATGTGTTGTTGAATAGATCTGACCTTTTCTGCCATTTCATCAACGAGATCGGGTCCTAATAGCTTTTTTTCCCCAACTTCATCCTAGCAAGTTGGAGTCCTGCATTTCTTTCCATAGAGAGCTTCATAAGGAGCCATCTGAATACTGGATTGAGAGCTATTATTATATGAAAATTCCACCAAAGGTAGGTGTTGATCCCAACCACCTTTGAAATCCATAAAGCAATCTCTCAACATATCTTCTAGAGTTTGAATTGTTCTCTCAGACTGACCGTCTTTCTGAGGATGATAACAGTGATGAAACTCAACTCTATATCCATAGAATGCTGAAGACTTCGCCAGAACTTTGAGGTAAATCTTGGATCCCGATCAGATATAATAGAAAGTGGTACTCCATGCAATCTTACCACTTCCTTTACATATATCCTGGAAAGCTGATCCAGAGAGAAATCCTCTCTAATAGAAATGAAGTGTGCAGACTTTGTAAGACGATCAACTATGACCCAGATAGCATTATTGCCTTTGTATGTTTTAGGAATTCTTGTGAAAAAGTCCATAGTGATGTTTTCCCATTTCTATTTGGGTATGGGTAATGGTTGTAACATCCCCATAGACTTCTGTCTCTCAGCTTTAACTTTCTGACAAACCAAGCATCGAGAGACATATTCAGCAACATCTCTTTTCATGCCATCCCACCAGAAGTACTCTTTCAGGTCCCTATACATCTTCATGCATCCAGGATGAATATAGAATGAAGAATTATGAGCCTCATCCAGTAGCTCCTTCTTTAATTCGGGGATGGGAGGAACAGAAACCCGATTCCTGAACTTTATTATCCCATCACAATCAAGGTTGAAATCAGGAAAATTTCTCACCTTCTTTTGTAGCTCGACATCTTCTTTCTGTGCCTGTTTAATCTTCACATGTATATATTGAGGAATATTCATTTGATAAAGATACGATTTTTCCCCTTTCATTATAATCCCATGATCTATACTTTGTAAATCCATAAATATTGGATCTTTTGTGATCCTCTTCATGGATAAACTAGCATGGTCTTGTCGACTTAATGCATCTTCCACCTTCTTTTCTTTCCCGGGGTGGTAATGGATTTAGAAGTCGTAATCCTTAATCAGCTCTAACCATCTTCTTTGGTGTATATTCAGCTCCTTATGTGTGAAAATATACTTTAAACTTTTATGATCAGTATAAATATCACACCTTTCACCATAAAGGTAATGCCTCCAAATAATTAATGCAAAGATTACCGCAGCTAACTCCAAATCATGAGTTGGGTAATTTTTCTCATGTATATTCAACTGTCGTGATGCATAAGCTATTACCATATCATATTTCATAAGAACACACCCCAATCCCTTCTTGGATGTGTCACTATAGATCACAAGCCTTTCTCCACTACAAGGAAGTGTGAGCACAGGTGCACTGGATAACCTTCTTTTAAACTCCTTGAAATTCTCTTCACATTCTCCCGTCCAAACAAACTTAACTCCTTTCCGAGTCAACTTGGTGAGTGGATTAGATAACCGTGAAAAATAATTCACAAAACGTCGATAATATCCAACCAAACCAAGAAAACATCGGATCTCGGTTACTGTTGTTGGTCTCGACCATCTTTCGATAACATCTGTTTTTGCTGGATCCATAGATATCCCCCCTTTTGAGATTATGTGACCCAAAAATGCAACTTCTTGAATCCAAAATTCACACTTGGTAAATTTGGCATAAAGCTTCTCCTTTCTCAGGGTCTTCAATATAATTCTCAAGTGATCTTCATGTTCTTCCTTGTTCTTTGAATAGACATGAATATCATCTATAAAGACTACCACAAATTGATCAAGATAGTCTCTAAAGACTCTATTCATCAGATCCATGAAGATAGTAGGGGCATTAGTAAGACCAAATGGCATCACTATAAATTCATAGTGTCCATACCCTGTACGGAAAGCCGTCTTTGGTATATCCTCCCTTTTGACCCTTAATTTATGATACCATGAACGAAGATCAATCTTGGAGAAGTATTGATCTACTCGTAGTTGGTCAAATAAGTCATCAATGCGTGTGAGAGGATATTTGTTCTTGATAGTGATCTTGTTATGTTCTCGATAATCAATGAAGAGTATAATTGATCCATCTTTCTTCTTAACAAACAGAACAGGTTCTCCCCAAGGTGACGCACTAGGGAGTATGAACCCCTTATCAATATTCTATTGGAGTTGCTTCTTCAATTCCTGTAAATCAATTGGGTCCATTCTATAAGGTGTCTTTGAAATATGAAAAGCACCCGGAATGAGTTCTATTGAAAACTCAACTTCACGATTTGGTGGAAGACCCGGTAATTCCTCCGGAAAGACATCATCAAACTCCCGTACAATGGAAATATTCTTAATTGTGAGTTTCTCACCAACCATTTGAGATAAATAACCTTCATTTAGTGGAATCAATACCCATAAAATGGAATAAATTTACAATGGAAGATTATGTTCATCCTTACATCGATAGACGATCATAGATTGATCTTGAATATGAAATGTGACATCCCTTCTTTGGAAATTGATGTGCGATCCATGTAGAGAAAGCCAATCCATGCCAAGAATCAAATAAAATTCCACTATATGAAGGATCACAAGATTTTCAGGAAGCACATTCCAACAAACTTCAATCGGAGAAGAATTATAAACTTTTGATGTGACTGTTGTGCCATTAGGTTGTGTCACAGATAACTCAACATCTAATTGTTGTGGTAATATGGCGATACCCTTAGAAAATTCTTCACAAATAAAGGAGTGGGTGGATCCAGAATCAAATAAAACATTTGATACTTTAGAGTGGATGGTAAGTGTACCTTTCACCACATCGTTATCGTACTCCACATTGCTGATAGAAATTGCATGTGACATTCCTTTGTCTTTAGCCTTAAGAGTTTGTTGACGTTGACCATCATCATCAACCCTTGGATTAGGGAATTTATTGGAATAATGTCCCATCTCCTTTCACTTGAAACATTGAAGTGTAGTAGGTTTATTCTGTGTATCCCTTCTTTTGTTTGCATCATTACACATCTTCTTCCCATCATCGCGGCATTCAAATTCCCGATGACCTTCCTTTCCACACTTGAAACATTTACTTGTCCCTTTAAGTCAACTCCATCCATGTTTATTTCCACAATTTGAGCATAAGGGAAAGCTCATCTTCTTTTCAGTGTTCTCTTTAGATTTTCCTTTGAATTCCATTTTCCTCTTCTTATCAAACCCATATGACTGATGGGTTACTCCAATCTCCATCTCAACTTTGAGAGCACATCGAAAGATTTCCTCATAGCCATTGAAGTCCCTTATAGCTAAATCCCATTGAAGACTTGGTTTTAATCCACTAAATAATCGATCGATCATACTCTCAGGTTGGATAATAATACCAGAATCGTACCTTGCAAGTATTGTAAAATTTGCTTCATAGGTACCAACATATTCATAATCCTTTTGCATCAGTTCAAGAAACTCTTTCTCCATCTTTGTTCGGAGAATACGAGGGAAGTACATATTGAAAAATAAGTTCTTGAACTCGTCCCATTCCATAGTCACAATTTCATCCCTTTTCCTCGTATTCTTAATAACATTCCACCATTGATCAACATCACCTTCCAAACGATACATTGCTAAGATGAATTTATCATGCACAGAGCATTGAAGAACTGAAAATATTTTTTCGGTAGTACTAATCCATTGTTCAGCAACTAATGGATCAGTAGACCCGCTGAATGAAGGTGGACGCTGTCTCATGAAGGATTCAACAGAATGTTTCTCCTTCCTTTGCTCGTTTGGAAGTCCTACATGATTCATAGCTTGAGAAAGTAGTGTGATCATGGCTACAAGATTTTGCATTTCAACTCCCATAACGTTTGGTTGCTCAGGGGGACAATCATTTCATTTCCCGTCGCATTCCGCATTAACATGGTTCCTTTGGGTTCTAGCCATTGAATAAAACCAAGAAGAATAGTGTGAGAAACACTAATTATAATAGGAAAACCACATAATCAAGAATAAAATTTCACACTTAATGTCTTATCCAAGGTTATTCATGGCCATTTCTAAATCACTAAGATTGTGTTCTATACTTAGACTTATCCTTAGGGTTCTTACTAAGGCTTTCACATCCTAGTTTCCAAAGGTTGACTATAACTTTCCTCTAATACCAACTATAACGACCCATACTTTACATACACTGTTATTAATTTAGAATTGAAGCACACTTATTACAACATATAACAAAACCAAGAAAGGACCGTATAGGTATAGTGTCTTAAAAAACTTGGAAACATAAACAACTGGTTCATAAAGCATCTACTTTGCCTCCAATTTATTTCATCATATCTAGAGTCCCTTTTTGAATATTCTAATTAATAACCTCCTTCCTGACCTGGGGAAATAAAACATACAAAAGGGTGAGCTCAAATGCTCAGTAAGGGTAAACAAAAGAAATATCAATCACATCATACACATAAGCACATAACTTTTGGAAATCATAACCTGCAAAAGAGATCATAATTTCAAAACATGGGGTAAATCATAGTAGTGAAATGTAATCCCAATAATCATAATTTAAACATAAAACTTTGTGGCATACACACATAATCATAGAGAATCATTTCTTATTAGTCAAGACTCATTTCCAAGACTATCTTAGTGGACAATGTCCCTTTCTGGACCGAGTTCACTCCTCGTTTCAGTCTTGTTTCACTGAACCGGTATAACCTACCGTTCCATCCATGTCTATCACATGAGATATAAAATCATTACCCAATGCATTGGAGGGAGATATAGGTCCCACCCATCTCATAATGATACCATTCTTATGTGTGCCACAAAATCATAAATCATACATCATTGCATAACCCATGTAATAAAAATGGGATTCCTAAACAACATGACATCATAAAACAATTCATATAAGACCTAGGAATTCATAGAAATAATTCCATCACAACATAATCAAATCAATGTAATGACAGGGATAGAAACATAACCCTATATTATCTTATATGGAAAATAATTTTGATAAAACACTTGAACTCTAATCTTGAGGAAAATATCCTTTATACTTCAAAAAGATTTTTCCTTTCTTAACATGTCATACAATTATAAATTAAAAGAAGTTGATTAAAAATAAACTTGAATACTTGTAAAGGAAGCTTCTTGGAAATAATGTTTTAAAAATCCATTCATGTCGTATAAGTTAAAAAAACATTCTTCTCGTACTTTTGTCAGAAAAGTCAAAAAGTACCTGGTACGAAAAACGACAAAAGATTACTTTCATATCTTTTACTAAAAACTCACCAAAGGGTAAAATTGAATATAAACTATTGTATAAGGTTATAAATATTACATATTTAGGAAACATGGATGTGGATGATAAAATAAACCCTAGTAAATACCAAAGTATATACAATCTCGGATAAAAATGAGATTGTGATATTTTCCCTTACCTTAGGTCCGATATGTTTTTTACATGTCTGAAACTCCTATATAATGATTTAAATAATTTTATTGACTTATTCCATAATCATACTTATTTTTATGATATCATATATGGTCATATTCTTAGCTTCTTAGTAGTAATATCTCATTCCTACTTGTTATCCGGGTGTTTATAACTTTTTGTTCTAATGCGTGTTTTGTCGAATAAATTCTTATTCATATCTTTAGGTTATAGATACCTAATTTACAGAATGGTATTATTGTAATATATATCATATTCATTCATTCAAATCATTTATATAATCATTATGCAATGAATATCATGTAGAACGAGTCGCATCACATTGTGTAGATGGTATTCCGTATGTACGCACGAGTGATGATATCGTTCCTATGATCGTGGAATTGTATTGGAGTGTATTTATACTATTTCAGAATCAATATCACATTATAATAGTCATATATAGTCATTATTTACACCATTATACCCATTCAAGTAAGGTGGTGGTGGAAAATAGATCACACCACATCGTGGAGACGGTATTCCGTACGTATGCACGCGCGGTGATTTCTTTTTCCGTAGAATGGATAGATGGTGAAATAGGGTTCTTTCATACTTATAATAACATATCAGTATATTAGTGATACTGATGTTATTACTTTATAATGAAACAACTAATGAAGAAGAATTGGAAGAAGAAATAAAGATGAAAGAATCGGTAACGGACATTATCTCTTCTTTGAAGTGCTTGGTTGAGAACTCCTTTTAGGGCACTAAAATAGGTATTTGAAGAATAAAAGAACCTCTATGATGTTTCTAGGGAAGTGTAGAGGAGAAATTGGCAGGGGTTGGACGATCTTGAATGCTCAATGTGGTGTGAGAAAGAGGGGGAGGAGGTTCCCTTTTATAAGGGAGGAGAGGGGCACCTAAAAATGTTATTTTATTATAAAGTCAAATTCGGTTTTTAATAGCTCCAAATTGATATATTTAGAAGATAAAGTGGTTAGGGGTCTAAATAATCTCATCCAATAGAATTTATACAAGTTTAGGTATCAATTTTAACCTTAACATTTAGATTTAACTTTAACTTAGATAATTTAACTTTTACTCTGTCTTCTTGTTTTCTTTCACTATAAAGTTAATAAACATACTATATGAAGCCAAACAAACCCCAAGTTGTATATTATTATACTCTATAACCTTATCTAAGTAATTTGGCCGAACCTTAGATTTTTAGGAATAAAATAACAATTGATAATATAATATTTTTTTATATAAACTATTTTATGTCAATTTTGACACTATTTAGTAATTGATTTTTGTGAAAATCATAACAGAATTATTAGTTAAAAAAAAGTTACTTATATCAATAGTAACATGTAATATTAACCTATAAAATTATTGTAATTCATAAAAAGTCTAAAATTACATTTATTTGGGTTTTTATAACATCAATTATGTCACTATTTCATTAATAAGATAATTACTACATCATCTTTGTGTCATAAATAAATTAACTTATTGAAAGTCTAAAAATTAAAAATAAAATATCATTATGTAGGAAATATTTTTATCTTTATAATGAATATATATAGTCGAATTTATCCTATGTATAACCCCATATTAAAAATGATTTACTTATTAAGATTTGATTTTAACTATTTTAACCCTTCTTTAAATAAATTTATAATAAATGTCCTAATCTAATCCAAGTGGGCCTTAATGGTCATATTTTTTTTCTAAGGTTGTTTTTGGTCGAATTACACTTGTCCAATAGAATTAGGACTTGTTTTAGGGTAATAATAATATCATTTTTACCCTTAATTACCCTATTTACTTTTAACCGTGGCAAATAAATGTAAAAAGTTACTATTCACGAAAAATTATTTTAATCTCATTGAACCACATTTTAGTCCTTGATATTAACCGTGTGTCTCGGATTTTCGAAATTCCACTCACAGAAGCGGTAAAATTATGTTTTATGAAAAATTCAGTTTTTTTAACTACACTTAGTGGTTTTACTATTCATCAAAAATTGAATGTTTTCATAAAAATACCAAAATTTCACCCTAGGCTAATTTCGATATTCCGAATCAAAAAATGAAGTCCATTTTGAAAAATAAAATTTCTAAAATTTCAAAAAGTGGCTATTACTATTCATAACGGCTACTTTTAATAATATTATATTAGCATATTATTGTTTAGTGAAACTCGGTATTGCGTACGACGCAAGCTATCGAGGAAGGTTGTGATTTCGTGTAAAGTAAGCCATGCAAGTGTGGTGTGTATAAAAATAATCCTTTAATGATTTATATAACATAAAAGTCTCAGGTGTTACATTAAACCCCCCTTAAAATGAATTTTGCCCTCGAAATTCGTCATTTTGTAACAAACAGATGACGATACCTCTCCCTCATCATATCCTCAAGATCCCATGTAGCTTCTTCTAATTGGTGGTTCCTCCATAAAACATTCACCAAGCGAGTGGTCCTGTTTCGTAGGACTTTGTCGCTATGATCCAGAATCCTTATCGGTTGTTCTTCATAAGAAGGATCTTTCTCCAGCGGTACAACTTCTGAGCTGAGTACATGTGAAAGATCAGGTATGTACTTTCTCAGGATAGATATATAGAACACGTCATGAACTTGAGAGAGATTCAGTGGAAGCGTCGGTCAGTAAGCTACCTTCCCAACACGATCCTGTATTTCGAAAGGATCGATATATCTAGGGCTCAACTTCTCCTTCATTCCTAATCTCATGACCCTCTTCCAGGGAGATATTCTTAAGAACACTTTATCACCCACTTAAAACTCAAGGCCTTTTCTTCGGTTATTGGCATAAAATTTCTGTCGACTCTGAGCTGCACTTATGTGTTGTTGAATAGATCTAACCTTTTCCACCATTTCATCAACGAGATCGGGTCCTAATAGATTTATTTCCCCAACATCATCTCAATAAGTTGGAGTCATGCATTTCTTTCCATATAGAGCTTCATAAGGAGCCATTTGAATACCGGAGGGAAAGCTATTATTATAAGAAAATTCCACCAAAGGTAGGGGTAACACCCCAGGTAAATAAATAATATTACATCTTTATATTTATCCATATTTGTGAATAAAATATTAATATTACTTTTATGGGGATGCTATGCTCGATGGCGTACCCAATACGCAACAACGAGTTTCTTATGAATCTTACGTTGCACTCTAATAGTAAAATAATATTATTTTAAATGGTAGTTAACGTGTAGACATTTTATTGGCGAGAATGGATAGAAATAACTAAAATATGATTATATATGTTTTTAAATGTTTTTACATTTATGCAATAAAAGATAAAGGATTAAAATACGGAAAGAATTCAATGTTAGGCGTATATGCCCTAGTTTTCACTAAAGGTTCACTTATCACCTTTTGATGGAGAACTGTCATTAAATATAGTTGTTTTCACTCTTATACATTATATTGGAACAAATAAAACTCTTCTTAAGAATTGGGACATCAAAATTTACTTTGTGTAAATTTTTGGTATCATTCCGATAAAGTTCATTTTTAATGAATAGTGTAAAATGTTGTATTTTAATTCAAAACCACTTTTTAATCTAATTTATTTGTATGATTATATTATATTTTTAATTTTTTATAAAGTAAAATTAGAATATATTTTTACCATTAAATCCAATAGTGGTCATTGGAAGTAATTTCACTTTGAAATTAGACTTAAACTAGTGTCAATCTTTTGATACTTATTGTTTCATAAAAACACGCTATTTGCTCTGACAGCGGGAATTAATTATTAAATTAATTAATGTGACTTATATGTTTTGAATTTTGTAAAATAGAATTCATTTTTTAATTCGTAATATCAAATATATCTTTGGGTGAATTTTTGGGATTTTTCTGAAAAACTTCAATTTTTGATGAATAGTGAAACCACTAAGTGGTACTTATAAAAACTGATTTTTCCTTTTAAATTAAATTTTGCCATCTTTGTGTTTTTAATTTCAAAAATACGACATACATGGTTTTCATTAAGAAGTAAAATGTGGTTTAATGAGATAAAAATAATTTTTTGGTGAATAGTAACTTATTAAGTTTTTAATCGCGATTAGAGGTAATTAGTATAGTTTATGATAAGAATAATGTTTTAATAAGATGAAATCACCTAGACACATGTCCTAACCTCATTGGATATGTCAGGGCCGACCAATAAAATCCATGGGTCATATTGGGGACCCCATGGAGCCACTTTGGTTGGGAAATGACATAAATATCTTTTTATTTAATGTTAAATTAAAAATGACACAAACATGGGAGGTTTTACTAAAACAATTTTTACATGGGGTTATAAAAGTTATATTTTTTACTATAAATAGTCATTGTAAATTTAAAAAGATTTCCTACATCATAGTAGTTTTTTTATAATTTTTAGATATTAAATAAATTAAATTATTAATGACATCATGATGATGCAGCGATGACCAAATTATTTAACGATTTAAATAAAATGGAAAGATAATGTAATATCTAAGATCTAAACATGTCCAAAACCTATTGGTTGAGTGGATTTTGAACCCTTATCACCATATACTCTAAATACATCAATTTGGGACATTTAAAATCCGAAACTCTTTTGAAAATAAATTAACATTTTGTAACTTTACAAGAGTGCCCCTCCTCTCCTCTTATAAAAGGCCCCCATCTCTACCTCCTTACCCACACTCCCAAAGCCTTTGGCTCGGCCAAACTCTTCCCATTTTGTCTCTACACTTACCTCTATTACTCATTGAAGCCTCACTTTGGGCATAAGTCTTCCCAAGGAATCCTTTGAGCTCAAACCAAAGAGAGTTACCCGATTTTAAGGTAATGTCTTCACTTGTGTCCTTTTGTTTATTTTGCTTCTCCAACCCCCTAAAAACTTTTTATTCATTTATTTTGTAACAAATCCAGAATATTCAATATACTAGGATGTTGTTATATGATGGATTCGATCTACAATTATAGATACCTACATCTAATGGTTAAAGAACATACTATTTTCGTGGATGTCGAATTTCTGCCTCCCGAAACGATGATTGTTCAACATTCTTCAACACCTTCAAAGGTGGCCATTAAGATGGTAATATATTTATATATGATATCTAATATTTTTATGTTTTACTTAAGCTTCTTTATTTATCATTTATGGAGTACCTTTATGGTTTCCATTATGGGTAAACGCGATATCATCATTTCAGGAAAGGCGGACTACCGCCCCCTCAATGTGATTTGATTCGTTAATACCATATGTGGTACTTATAAAAGATATATTTAATGATATTATATATGATACCATACTGGAAATAAAATAATATTATGTATCATTTTGTTTTAATTCCATTAAATATGAAATAGAAATGGAAGTAGCGTTCATGCGTACGTACAACTTACCGTCTCCATGAATGGTACATTTCATTTCTTATCTCAAAATGTTATGTAATATTATAAGTACATATATATAATGAATATATATTTAATATATTACATATATATTATGGATATCATTCTTTAATTATAACATATATATATCTCTCTTATTTTGTTTTAATTCCATTAATATGACAAAAAATGAAAGTAGCGTTCATGCGTACGTATGGCCTACCGTCTCCATGAACGGTGCTTTTCGTTTTCTATCTCCAAATGATATGGAATAGTATAAAATGAATATTTACTGGATATATATGATATATATGATATATAAATCATGAATTCAACTCTATATATAATGAACCTTTGACCACACAAACAACGTGTAATTGTAAGAAGTCCACTTTCGACTTAAGATCCAAATATCGACAAAACAAACATTATTAACTTAAATTATTAAATAATGTTTATAATATTGAAATAATTGATATAAAAGGAATATTTAACTAGAAAAAGGATCTTAATAAAGTGGAAATTAACTGAAGTTTATTATTCAGGACGTTAAAGAACGATCCAGTCATGTCGGACCCGAGGTAAGGGATCCTACTCCACTCTTTCTTTTTAAGTACACTATTTTATGTCAATCCTTTTAAAGCTCATATTTCTTGTTATTGGGATGTTATTTTATATTAATCATACTGTAATTTTTATGTTCATGTGATGAGAGACCCTATTCTCTCTCATCAATCCATTTCAGAAGTTTTAAGTGGCGTCGTTAGGCTGCCAAATTTTCGTAATAGATCTAACCTCTCTCTTTCTTTTTAAGTACTATCCTTTATGTCACTTCTTTTAAGCTCATCTTTGTTAGGATGGGGGATGTTATTTTATATTACTCTTGCTTTACATTTTATTTCAATGTTATTAGATACCCTATTTGATCTCATCAATCCATTTTTGGATGTTTTAAGTGGCGCCGTTAGGCTGCCGAGTTTTCGTAAGGGATTTTTCATCTCACTTTTATACCCGTGAGATTTATGCTACATTTGCCAAAATTTCCTTTGATTGGTGTATTTACTGCCGATTATTTTACTCATTGTGTAATATACTTGCTTTTATTAGTATTTACATCAATGTTGTATTGTCCTTCTTTCATGAGGTGTATGTTTCGAAAGATACCCATGTCGGTAAGGGAACCTTTCACCCTCCTCTTTTTAAAAAACTTATTTTGTTATGTCTTTTAATTCACATAATATTATTTTGGGATATGTTCTTCTATATCCTTATTGATGTGAATTTTATGTCCAAGTGATGAGATACTCTTTTTATCTCTCATCAACTCTTTTTCTGAATTTTGATGTGACGCCATTAGGCTGCCTAATTATTGAAAGGGAACTTCTTAACCCAATTTCGATTCATTGGGATAAACTTGTACACCTTGAATATGTCGTTCAATGATTATGTGTGAATGTCCTCTGATTGTTTTACACTTAATACCCACTAATATTTTTTGTATTCGTTTGTCACACATAGTTATGTAACTGATTTATCCTTAATCCATGGATACCGTCTTTGTATGGGACTTCATCTCAATCTCCATTCATTGAGGCATATTTTATTTTATACACAACCTTATTTTATACGGTGTGTAAACCCCTTTGACATTTACATTTATCCAAAAGGAATATTTTTTTAAGAAGCGTTTTACTAAACGACAAAAGGTAATGTTTTTTTCGTACGTATGCGGCGACGACAACTTCTCCGCCGTCGTGACCATTATTTGAGTTTCGGCTTCCTCTACAAGCCATATCTTCATTTTAAAAGAAATATAAATACCATGTTTTACTTTTCTTTTATTTTGGTATTGAAAATGGTTTTCATAATGTGTTGTATTGATATCTTGTTATTGAAAGGTGGAAATGTTATGTTTCCTTTATGCATGTTTTATGTGATAAGATTATGTTATGGTTCTTGGGAATTGTTATGAAGACGGATGGTTTCGTGATAAACTAAGGGCGGGTGAGCCCGATATAGCTCTCCAATGCATTGGATAATGGGAAGGAGTGAAACGTTACGGTTTCTCTGAAGAGATTTAGGGAATATACTGTGATGGGTTTTCCAAACGTAACCAAGAGTGTCACTCCCTACGTAAGAATTTTATGAATTCCTCAAGTTACCTTTATGTCTTATGATTTCTATGATTTATTCATGGTTTGATGAGGTATGTTAAAGTGCCTATGTTTTATGGGTAAAGTATGATTTCATTATTATGTTTATATGAACTCATGTTTACTTTCCATATTTTTCTAACCCTTACTGAGCTTTTTATGCTCATCCCAAGTTTTTGAAATGTTTTTCACGGGTCAAGGGAAAGGTACATGATGTGATGATAGTTTCAATGATGTGTCAAGAAAGAATCCATGTTTTATTTTAAATATGTTTTCGTTGATGGGATGAATGAATACTGTCTTTTATGTAACCACTTTGTTTAAATGTGGAATGTAATGCAAGTTTTATGATCTAATTCTATAAAAATCTAAACATGAAAACATCCTCAATGTGTAATCATTAATTAACTCATGATTAAGTATGGTTTAAGGGTGGGGCCTTATAGTTGTTATCAACGGTCGGATTAGATAACTTTAGAGGTTAGGGTATTCTTTATGCATAAGTGACATTACCATATTGGATAGGATTTTAGAAAGTGTCATAGTTTTTAGATAAAGTGAATGAGTATGTATATCTTCATGTTTATCTCACTCATTTGTACATGATGGTTATTTTGATATACTCACACTGACCTTTCTGTTTTTAGTAAATGGATGGATCTAGAAGGCACCAAAGAGACAATAGGTTTGAAGGAAACTATGTTGGTTCTCTGTTTAAGATACTAGATAAAATGGGGGATTCAATGAGGAAACTCATGGTTTTTCTAAACCAACTATCAAGGATTCATGATCAACCACTAGAACCTTGGTATGTTCTGTAATGCATCATGTATGAGATGACCAATCGATGTGGAATTTCAGGTAATAATTATAAAGGTAACCATTAGAGTTTATATGATCCTTACTTTTGAGGTAATTATGGGTTACTATATGTTATGATGGAAGTGAAAGGAATGAGATAAAATTGAGGTTAAATTATGTTATGGTTATTTTTAATGATTTAATCTCTTTTTTTGGAATGATTTAAGAATTATATAGTTTTGGGAAAAGGACAACACGCAGACCGTGTGACTACCCATCGTGTCGGACAAAGCTGCGGCAATCGAACACACAACCACAGTGCGACTGGTATTTATCGCCTACCACTAGACTATGTGAAGTCCCTGGTTAGTTTGACTGATTCTTTTTAGTTAGATGATTTTATGAATTAAGAGTAAGTTGATTTTGGTTTATCTATGGATATTTATTAACCTATCATGGAGGATACGTGATTAGGTTAATTACTTTTCAATACGAGACTTTAGGAGAAACTGATGTTGTTTGGAGATAAATGTTACCATTTAACTTGGAAGACTATGTGACTAAATCCTTGAAATATTTGGGTTTCAATCTTAGATTGGTTTACTTTGAAGAATTTTATGGACAAATTGTTTATCAGATGGTCCTCGTTGAACTTTGGGTTTTGTTCGACAAATTTTGGAGATTAAGAATAGATTTTCTTTTTAATGGGTTATCCTTTTCTTGATTATGTTACCTTGTACTAACCTTTTTGGTTTTGGTTTTGGTTAAAGCCTAAAGACATGGGATGTATATAGTTCTATTTAGTGGATTAGGTGATTCTCTAGAAGTTGATTATAGTACTCTTAATGCAAACAAGTCTCCCTAAATACTCGTCTTTTGGAAAAAATATGAGTTTGATTAAGGAATATAGTAAAAGTTGAAAGTCAACATGATAAGTGATTATGTTTCATTATGAATAAATTCCTCAATAAAATGTAACATAAAACAAAAATGTTGTCTATTAACTTTTCCTACTAGGGAATCGAATACTGTTTAACCCATCACAAGTTTGTGATTTTCTTGTTGTTAACTTTCTCCTAAACATGTTTTTTATCACCCTCCCTCAAGAACAAGACCCTTTTCTTTTTCTTCCATGTCCATTTTTTTATACATATGGGTTAACTCGGGTGACCTCTGTACTTATCTTCAATTATTTTAAAGTGATTGTTTTACCGACTCTTGTTCCGATTTGGGACTTTCAAGGATGTTTCCAAGCTCAATTTTAAAAATTGTGAGGACGCAATTCCCAAAAGGGGGGAAGGATGTAACACCCCAGGTAAATAAAGACTATTACGTCTTTATATTTATCCATATTTGTGAATAAAATATTAATATTACTTTTATGGGGATGCTATGATCGATGGCGCACCCAATACACAACAACGAGTTTCTTAGGCATCTTACATTGCACTCTAATAGTAAAAAAATATTATTTTAAATTGTAGTTAACATGTAGCCATTTTATTGGCGAGAATGGATAGAAATAACTACAATATGATTATATATGTTTTTAAATGTTTTTACATTTATCCAATAAAAGATAAAGGCTTAAAATACGGAATGAATTCAATTTTAGGCGTATATGCCCTAGTTTTCCCTAAAGGTTCACTTATCGCCTTTTGATGGTGAACCGTCATTAAATATAGTTTTTTTCACTCTTATAAATTCTATTGGACCAAATAAAACACTTCTTAAGAATTGGGACATCAAAATTTACTTTGTGTAAATTTTTGGTATCATTCCGATAAAGTTCATTTTTTAAATGAATAGTGTAAAATGTTGTATTTTAATTCAAAACCTTTTTTTAATATAATTAATTTATATGATTAGATTATCTTTTGAATTGGTTTTAAATTGAAATTAGAATATATTTTTACCATTAAATCCAATAGTGGTCATTGGAAGTAATTTCACATTGAAATCAGACTTAAACTAGTGTCAATCTTTTGATACTTATTGTTCCATAAAAACACGCTATTTGCTCTGACAGCGGGAATTAATTTTTAAATTAATTAATGTGACTTATATGTTTCAAATTTTTTAAAATAGACTCCATTTTTGAATTAGGAATATCAAATATAGCTTAGGGTGAATTTTTGGGATTTTTCTGAAAAACTTCAATTTTTGATGAATAGTGAAACCACTAAGTAGTACTTATAAAAACTGATTTTTCCTTTTAAATGAAATATTTCCATCTTTGTGTTTTGAATTTCTAAAATACGACATAAATGGTTTTCATTAAGAAATAAAATGTGGTTCAATGGGATAAAAATAATTTTTTGGGGAATAGTAACTTATTAAGTTTTTAATCGTGATTAGAGGTAATTAGTGTAGTTTATGATAAAAATAATGTTTTAATAAAATTAAATTACCTAGACACATGTCCTAACATCATTTTATGTGTCATGGCCGACCAAAAAAATCCATGGGTCAACTTGGGGACCCCATAGAGCCACTTTGGTTGGGAAATGACATAAATATCTTTTTATTTAATGTTAAAGTAAAAATGACACAAACATGATATGTTTTACTAAAACAATTTTTACATGAGGTTATACAAGTCATATTTTTGAATATAAATAGTAATTTAAAATTTAAAAATATTTCCTACATTATAGTATTTTTTTATAATTTTTAGACATTAAATAAATTAAATTATTTATGACATCATGATGATGTAGTGATGACCTCATTATTTAACGATTTAAATAAAATGGAAAGATAATGTAATATCTAAGATCTAAACATGGAAAAAACCTATTGGATGAGTGGCTTTCGAACCCTTATCACCTTATCCTAGAAATACATTAATGTGGGACCTTTAAAATCCAAAAAGCTTTTGAAAATAAAGTAACATTTTGTAACTTTACAATAGTGCCCCTCCTCTCCTCTTATAAAAGGCCCCCACCTCTACCTCCTTACCCACACTCCCAAAGCCTTTGGCTCGGACAAACTCTGCCAATTTTGTCTCTCCACTTCCCTCTATTACTCCTTGAAGCCTCACTTTGGGCAGAAGTCTTCCCAAGGAAGCCTTTGAGCTCAAACCAAAGAGAGTTACCCGATTTTAAGGTAATGTCTTCACTTGTGTCCTTTTGTTTTATTTTTCTTCTCCAACCCCCTAAACTCTTTTTATTCTTTTATTTTGTAACAAATACAGTATATTAAATATACTAGTATGTTTTTATAATATTTATTATAGCTACACTTACACACACCTACATATAAAGGTTAAAGAACATACTTTTTCCGTGGATGTCGAATTTCTGCCTCCCGAAACGATGATTGTTCAACATTCTTCAACACCTTCAAAGGTGGCCATTAAGATGACACTATATTTATATATAAGATCTAATATGTTTATTTTTTACTTATTATTCTGTATTTTTCATTTATGGCATACCTTTATGGTTTCCATTATGGGTAAACGCGATATCTTCATTTAAGGAAGTGCGGACTACCGCCCCCTCAAAGTGATTTGATTCGTTAATACCATATGTGGTACGTATAAAGAATATATTTAATGATATTATATATGATTCCATACTGGAATTAAAATACTATTATGTATCATTATGTTTTAATTCCATTAAATATGAAATAGAAATGGAAGTAGCGTTCCTGCGTACGTACGGCTTACCGTCTCCATGAATGGTACATTTCATTTCTTATCTAAAAATGTTATGTAATATTATAAGTACATATATATAACGGATATATATTTAATAAATTACATATAAATTATGGATATCATTCTGGAATTATAACATATATATATATATCTCATTTTGTTTTAATTCCATTAATATGACAAAAATGAAAGTAGCGTTCATGCGTACGTACGGCCTACCGTCACCATGAACGGTGCTTTTCGTTTTTTATCTCCAAATGATATGGAATAGTATAAAATGAATATTTACTGGATATATATTATATATATGATATATAAAACATGAATTCAACTCTGGATATAATGAACCTTTGACCACACGAACAACATGTAATTGTAAGAAGTCCACTTTCGTCTTAAGAACCAAATATCGACAAAACAAACATTATTAACTTAAATGATTAAATGATGTTTATAACATTGAAATAAGTGATCTAAAAGGAATAATAAACTAGAAAAATGTTCTTAATATTGTGGAAACTAACTCAAGTTTATTATTCAGGACGTTAAAGAATGATCAAGTCAAGTCGGACCCGAGGTAAGGGATCCTACTCCACTCTTTCTTTTTAAGTACACTCTTTTATGTCATTCCTTTTAAAGCTAATCTTTCTTGTTATTGGGATGTTATTTAATATTAATCTTACTGTAATTATTAAGTTCATGTAATTAGAGACCCTATTCTCTCTCATCAATCCATTTTGGAAGTTTCAAGTGGCGCCGTTAGGCTGCCGAATTTTCGTAAGAGATCTAACCTCTCTCTTTCTTTTTAAGTACTCTCCTTTATGTCACTTAATTTAAGCTCCTCTTTGTTATGATGGGGGATGATATTTTATATTCCACTTTATTTACATTTTATTTTAATGTGATGAGATACCCTATTTGATCTCATCAATCCATTTTTGGAAGTTCTAAGTGGCGCCGTTAGGCTGCCGAGTTTTCGTAAGGGATTTTTCATCTCACTTTTATACCCGTGAGATTTATGCTACATTTGCAATAATTTCCTTTGAGTGGTGTATGTACTGCCCATTATTTTACTCATAGTGTAATATACATTCTTTTATGAGTATTTACATCAATTTTGTATTGTCCTTCTTTCCCGAGGTGTATGTTTCGAAAGATACCCATGTCGGTAAGGGAACCTTTCACCCTCCTCTTTTTAAAAACTTATTTTGTTATGTCTTTTAATTCACATAATATTATTTTGGGATATGTTCTTATATATCCTTATTGATGATAATTTTATGTCCAAGTGATGAGATACCCCTTTTATCTCTCATCAACTCTTTTTCTGAATTTTTAAGTGACGCCATTAGGCTATCTAATTATTGCAAGGGAACTTCGTAACCCAATTTTAATTCTTTAGGATAAACTTGTACACCTTAAATATGTCGTTCTATGATTATGTGTGAATGTCCTCTGATTTTTTTACACTTAATACCCACTTATATTTTGTGTATTTGTTTGTCACACATAGTTATGTAACTGATTTATCCTTAATCCAAGGATACCGTCTTTGTATGGGACTTCGTCTCAATTTCCTTTCATTGAGGCATATTTTATTTTATACACAACCTTCTTTTATATGGTGTGTGAAACCCTTTGACTTTTACATTTATCCAAAAGGAATATTTTTTTAAGAAGCGTTTTACTAAACGACAAAAGGTAATGTTTTTTTCGTACGTATGAGGCGACAACAACTTCTCCGGCATCATGACCATTATTTGAGTTTCGACTTCCTCTACAAGCCATATCTTCATTTTAAAAGAAATATAAATACCATGTTTTACTTTTCTTTTATTTTGGTATTGAAAATGGTTTTCATAATGTGTTGTATTGATATCTTGTTATTGAAAGGTGGAAATGTTATGTTTCCTTTATGCATGTTTTATGTGATAAGATTATGTTATGGTTCTTGGGAATTGTTATGAAGACGGGTGGTTTCGTGATAAACTAAGGGCGGGTGAGCCCGATATAGCTCTCCAATGCATTGGGTAACGCGAAGGAGTGAAACGTTATGGTTTCTCTGACGAGATTTAGGGAATATACTGTGATGGGTTTTCCAAACGTAACCAAGAGTGTCACTCCCTACGTAAGAATTTTATGAATGCCTCATGTTACCTTTATGTCTTATGATTTCTATGATTTATTCATGGTTTGATGAGGTATGTTAAAGTGCCTATGTTTTATGGGTAAAGTATGATTTCATTCTTATGTATATATGAACTCATGTTTCCTTTCCATATTTTTATAACCCTTACTGATCTTTTTATGCTCATCCCAAGTTTTTGAAATGTTTTTCACAGGTCAAGGGAAAGGTAAATGATGTGATGATAGTGTGAAGGATGTGTCAAGAATGAATCCATTTTTTTAAATATGTTTCCATTGATGGGAAGAATGAATACTATCTTTTATGTAACCAATTTTTTTAAATGTGGAATGTAATGCATGTTTTATGATCTAATTATCTAAAACTCTAAACCTAAAAAGATCCTCAATGTGTAATCTTTAATTAACTCAAGATTAAGTAAGGATTAAGGCTGGGGCCTTATAGTAGGTGTTTATCCCAACCACCTTTGAAATCCATAGAGCAAGCTCTCAACATATCTTCTAGAGTTTGAATTGTTCTCTCAGACTGACCGTTTGTCTAAGGATGATAAGCAATGCTGAAACTCAACTCTGTATCCAGAGTGTGCTAAAGACTTCAACAGAACATCGAGGTAAATCTCGAATCCCGATCAGATATTATAGAAAGTGGTACACCATGAAATCTTACCACTTCCTTTACATATATCCTGGAAAGCTGATCCAGAGACAATTCCTCTCTAATAGAAATGAAGTGTGCAGACTTGGTAAGACGATCAACAATGACCCAGATAGCATTATTGCCTTTGGATGTTTTAGGAAGTCCTGTGACAAAGTCCATAGTGATGTTTTCCCATTTCCATTAGGGTATGGGTAATGGTTGAAACATCCCCTTAGACTTCTGTCTCTCAGCTTTAACTTGCTGACAAACCAAGCATCGAGAGACATATTCAGCAACATCTCTTCTCATGCCATCCCACCAGAAGTAATCTTTCAGGTCCATATACATCTTCATGATTCCAGGATGAATAGAGAATGAATAATTATGAGCCTCATCCAGCAGCTCCTTCTTTAATTCGGGGATGGGAGGAACACAAACCTGATTCCTGAACTTTATTATCCCATCGTAATCAAGGTTGAATTCAGGAACATTTCTCAGCTTCTTTTGTAGCTCGACATATTCTTTCTGTTCCTCTTTAATCTTCACATGTATAGATGGTTGAACATTCATTTGAGAAAGATACGATTTTACCCTTTCATTATAATACCAAGATCCATCCTTTGTAAATACATAAATATTGGATCTTTTGTGATCATCATCATGGATAAACTAGCATGGTCTTGTCGACTTAATGCATCTGCCACCTTGTTTGCTTTCTCATAGTGGTAATGGATTGAGCAGTCGTAATCCATAATCAGCTCCAACCATCTTCTTTGGCGCATATTCATCTCCATTTGTGTGAAAATATACTTTAAACTTTTATGATCAGTATAAATATCACACCTTTCACCATAAAGGTAATTCCTCCATATCTTTAATGCAAAGATTACCGCAACTGACTCCAAATAATGAGTTGGGTAATTTTTCTCATGTATTTTCAACTGTCGTGAGGCATAATCTATCACCATATCATTTTTCATAAGAACACACCCTGATCCGTTCTTGGATGCGTCACTATAGATCACAAACCTTTCTCCACTACAAGGCAGTGTGAGCACAGGTGCACTGGATAACCTTGTTTTCAACTCCTTGAAATTCTATTCACATTCTTCCGTCCAAATAAACTTAACTCCTTTCTGAGTCAACTTGGTGAGTGGATTAGATAATCGTGAAAAATATTTCACAAAACTTCGATAATATCCAGCCAAACCAAGAAAACTTCAGATCTCGGTTACTGTTGTTGGTCTCGACCATCTTTTGATAACCTCTATTTTTTCTGGATCCACAGATATCCCATATTTTTAGATTATGTGACCCAAAAATGCATCTTTTTTAAGAAAAAAATCACACATGGTAAATTTGTCATAATGCTTCTCCTTTCTCAGGGTCTTTAATATAATTCTCAAGTGATCTTCATGTTCTTCCTTGCTCTTTGAATAGAGAAGAATATAGTCTCTAAAGACTACCACAAATTGATCAAGATAGTCTCTAAAGACTCTATTCATCAGATCCATGAAGATATCAGGGGCATTTGTAAGACCAAATGGCATCACTATAAATTCATAGTGTCCATACCTTGTACAGAAAGACTTCTTTGGTATATCCTCCATTTTGACCCTTAATTGATGATACCCTGAACGAAGATCAATCTTGGAAAAGTATTGAGCTCCTTGTAGTTGGTCAAATAAGTCATCAATGCACGAGAGATGATATTTGTTCTTGATAGTGATCTTGTTAAGTTCTCGATAATCAATGAAGAGTCTCATTGATCCATTTTTCTTCATAAAAAATAGAACAGGTGCTCCCCAAGGTGACGCACTAGGGCATATGAACCCCTTATCAAGATTCTCTTGGAGTTGCTTCTTCAATTCCTGCAACTCAATTGGGGTCATTCTATAAGGTGTCTTTGAAATAGGCAAAGCACCCAGTACGAGTTCTATTGAAAACTCAACTTCACGATTTGGTGGAAGACCCAGTAATTCCTCCGGAAAGACATCATCAAACTCCCATACAATGGTCATATTCTTAATCGTGAGTTTCTCACCAACCATTTGAGATAAATAACCTTCATTTAGTGGAATCAATGCCCATAAAATGGAAGAAATTTCCACTAGAAGGTAATGTTCATCCTTGCATCGATAGACGATCATAGATTGATCTGGAATATGAAATGTGACTTCCCTTCTTTGGAAATTGATATGAGCTCCTTGTAGAGAAAGCCAATATATTCCATGAATCACATTAAATTCCACTGTAGGAAAGATCACAATATTTTCAGGAAGCACTTTCCCCCAAACTTCAATCGGAGAAGAATTATAAACCTTTGATGCGACTGTTGTGCCATTAGGTGTTGTCACAGCTTACTCAACATCTAATTGTTGAGGTAATACGGTGATACCCTTAGAAAATTCTTCAGAAATAAAGAAGTGGGTGGATCCAGAATCAAATAAAACATTTTCTACTTTAGAGTGGATGATATGTGTACCTTTCACCACATCGTTATCGTACTCCACATCGCTGATAGAAATTTCATGTGAATTTCCTTTGTCTTTAGCCATAAGAGTTTGTTGACGTCGATCATCATCATCATCCCTTATATTAGGGAAATTATTGGCATAATGTCCCATCTCCTTGCACTTGAAACATTGATGTGTAGTAGGTTCATTCTGTGTATCCCTTCCTTTGATTGCATCATTAGATATCTTCTTCCCATCATCGCAGCATTCAAATGCCCGATGACCTTCCTTTCCACACATGAAACATTTACTTGTCCCTTTAAGACAACTCCCTCCATGTTTCTTTCCACACTTTGAGCATAAGGGAAAGCTCATCTTCTTTTCAGTGTGCTCTTAAGATATTCCTTTGAATTCCATTTTCCTCTTCTTTTCAAACCCGTATGACTGATGGGTTACTCCAATCTCCATCTCAAATTTGAGAGCACATCGAACAATTTCCTCGTAGCTATTGAAGTCCCTTATGGCTAAGGCCCTTCGAAGGTTGGTTTTAAACCACTATAGAATCGATCGATCTTACTCTCAGGTTGGATAATAACACCAGAAGCGTACCTTGCAAGACTTGTAGAATTTTGTTCATAGGTACCAACAGATTCATAATCCTTTTTCTTCAGTTCAAGAAACTCTTTCTCCATCTTTGTTCGGAGAATATGAGGGAAGTACTTATTAAAAAATATGTTCTTGAACTCGTCCCATTCCATGGACTCAATTTCATCCCTTTGCCTCGTATTCTTAATAAGATTCCACCATTGATCAGCATCACCTTCTAAACGATACACTGCTAAGATGACTTTATCATGCTCAGAACATTGAAGAACTGAAAATATCTTTTCAGTAGTACTAATCCATTGTTTAGCAACTAATGGATCAGTAGACCTGCTGAATGAAGGTGGACGTTGTCTCATGAAGGATTCAACAGAATGTTTCTCCTTTCATTGCTCATTTGGAAGTCCTGCATGATTCATAGCTTCAGAAAGTTGTGTGAGCATGGCTACAAGATTTTTCATTCCATCTCCCATAACGTTTGGTTGGTCAGGGGGACAATCATTGCATTGCCCGTCGCATTCTGCATTAACACGGTTCCTTCGGGTTCCATCCATTGACTAAAACCAAGAAGAATAGTGTGAGAAACACTAATTATAATAGGAAAATCCCATAATCAAGAATAAAATTTCACACTTAAGGTCTTATCCTAGGTTATTCATGGCCATTTCTAAATCACTAAGATTGTGTTCTATACTTAGACTTATCCTTAGGGTTCTTACTAAGGCTTTCACATCCTAGTTTCCAAAGGATGACTATACCTTTCCTCTAATACAACTATAACGAGCCATACTATACATACATTGTTATTACTTCATAATTGAAGCAAACTTATTACAACATATAACAAAACCAAGAAACGACCGTATAGGTATAGTGTCTTTAGAAACTAGGAAACATAAACAACTAGTTCATAAAGCATCTACTTTGCCTCCCATTTATTTCATCATATCTAGAGTCCCTTTTTGGAATATTCTACATAATAACCTTCTTCCTGGCTTGGGGGAATAAAACATTCAAAAGGATGATCTCAAATGTCAGTAAGGGTAAACAAAAGAAATATCAATCACATCATATACACAAGCACATAACTTTTGGAAATCTTAACCTGCAAAAGAGATCATAATTTCATAACATGAGATAAATCATAGTAGTGAAATGTAATCCCAATAATCATAACATAAAACATGAAACATTGTGGCATACACACATAATCATAGGGAATAATTTCTTATTAGTCAGGACTCATTGCCAAGACTATCTTAGTGGACAAAGTCCCTTTCTGAACCGAGTTCACTCCTCGTTTCAGTCATGTTTCACTGAACCGGTATAACCTACCGTCCCGCCATGTCTATCTCATGAGATATAAAATCTTTACCCAATGCATTGGAGGTAGATATAGGTCCCACCCGTCTCATAATTATACCATTATTATGTGTGCCACAAAATCATAAATCATACATCATTGCATAACCAATGTAATAAAAATGGGATTCTTAAACAACATGACATCATAAAAAAATTCATATAAGACAAAGGTATTCATAAAAATAATTCCATCACAACATAATAAAATCAATGTAATGATAGGGATAGAAACAAAACCCTATATTATCTTAGATGGAAAATAATTTTGATAAAACACTTAAACTCCATTCTTGAGGAAAATATCCTTTCTACTTCAAAACACTTTTCCTTTCTTAACATGTCATACAATTCTAAATTAAAATAAGTTGATTAAAAATAATCTTGAAAACTTGTAAAGGAAGCTTCTTGGAAATAATGTTTTAAAAATCCATTCATGCCATATAAGTTAAAAAACCATTCGTCTCGTACATTTTTCGGAAAAGTCAAAAAGTACCTCGTACGAAAAAAGACAAAAGAATCCTTTAATATCTCTTACTAAAAAATCACCGAATGGTAAAATTGGATATAAACTATTGTATTAGGTTATAAATATTACATATTGAGGAAACATGGATGTGGATGATAAAATAAACCCCAGTATGTACCAAAATATAAACAATATCGGATAAAAATGAGATTGTGATATTATCCCTTACCTTAGGTCCGATATGCTTTGTACGTGTCCGAACCTCCCGTATAATGATTTAAATAATGTTATTGAGTTATTCCAGAATCATAATTATTTTTATGATATCATATATGGTCATATTCTTAGCTTCTTAGTAGTAATATTTCATTTCTACTTGTTATTCGGGTGTTTATAACTTTTTGTTCTTATGCGTGTTTTGTCAAATAAATTCTTATTATTATCTTTAGGTTATAGATACCTAATTTACAGAATGGTATTAGTGTAATATATATAATATTCATTCATTCAATTCATTTATATAATCATTATGCAATGAAGATCATGTAAAACGAGTCGCATCACATCGTGGAGACGGTATTCTGTACGTACGCACGAGTGATGATATCATTCCTATGATCGTGGAATTGTATTGGAGTGTATGTATACTATTTCAGAATCAATATCACTTTATAATAGTCATATATAGTCATTATTTACACCATTATACCCATCCAAGTAAGGTGGTGGTGGAAAATATATTACACCACGACATGGAGACAGTATTCCGTACGTACGCACGCGTGGTGATTTCTTTTTCCATAGAATGGATAGATGGTGAAATAGGGTTGTTTCATACATATAATAACATATCCGTATATGAGTGATACTGATGTTATTACTTCATAATGAAACAACTAAAGCAGAAGAAGTGGAAGAAGAAATAAATATGAAAGAATCGGTAACGGACATTACCTCTTCTTTGAAGTGCTTCTTTGAGACCACCATTTAGGGCACTATAATAGGTCTTTGAAGAATACTAGAACCTCTAGGATGTTTATAGAAAAGTGTAGAAGAAAAATTGGCAGGGGTTGGCCGAGCTTGAAGGCTCAAAGTGGTGTCAGAAAGAGGAGGAGGAGGTGCCCTTTTATAAGGGAGGAGAGGGGCACCTAAAAATATTATTTTATTATAAAGTCAAATTCGGTTTTTAATAGCTCTAAAGTGATATCTTTCGAAGCTGAGGTGGGTAGGGGTCGAAATACTCTCATCCAATAGAATTTAGACAAGTTTAGGTATCAATTTTAACCTTGTCATTTAGATATAACATTAAGTTAGATAATTTAACTTTTACTGTGTCTTCTTGTTTTCTTACTCTATATGGTTAATAAACATACTATATCAAGCCAAACGAACCCCAAGTTGTTTATTATTAAAATATATAACCTTATCTAAGTCATTTGGCCGAACCTTATATTTTTAGGAATAAAATAACAATTGATAATATAATATTTGTTTTAAATACTATTTTATGTCAATTTTGACACTATTTAGTAATTGATTTTTGTGAAACTCATAATAGAATGATTAGTTCACAAAAAGTTACTTAAATCAATAATAAAATGTCATATTAACCTATAAAATTAGTGGAATTCATAAAAAGTCTCAAATTCCATTTATTTCGGTATTTATAACATCAATTATGTCAATATTTCATTAATAAGATAATTACTGCATCATCTTTGTGTCATAAATAAATTAATTTATTTAAAGTCTAAAAAATAAAAATAATTTATCATTATGTAGGAAATCTTTTTATATTTATAATGAATATTTATAGTAGAATTTATCTTATGTATAACCCCATATTAGATATGATTTACTTATTAAACTTTGATTTTAACTATTTTAACCCTTCTTTAAATAAATTATTAATAAATGTTCTAATCTAATCCAAGTGGGCCTAAATGGTCATATGTTTTTCCTAATGTTGTTTTTGGTCGAATTAAACTTGTCCAATAGAATTAGGACATGTGTTAGGGCAATAATAATAGCATTTTTACCCTTAATTATCCTATTTACTTTTAACTGTGGTAAATAAAAGTAAAAACTTACTATTCACCGAAAATTATTTTAATCTCATTGAACCACATTTTAGTCCTTGATATTAACCGTGTCTCTCGGATTTTTGAAATTCCACTCACAGAAGCGGTAAAATTATTTTTTCTGAAAAATTCAGTTTTTTTAACTACCACTTAGTGGTTTCACTATTCATCAAAAATTGAATGTTTTCAGAAAAATACCAAAATTTCACCCTAGGATAATTTAGATATTCCAAATCCAAAAATGAAGTCCATTTTGAAAAATAAAATTTATAAAATTTCAAAAAGTGGTTATTACTATTCATAACGGCTAGTTTTAATAATATTTTAGTAGGATATCATTGTTTAGTGAAACTCGGTATTACATACGACGCAAGCTATCGAGGAAGGTTGAGATTTCGTGTAAAGAAAGAAAAGAAAGTGTTGTGTGTAGGAAACGATTCCTTGGATGATTTATATAACATAAAAGTCTCAGGTGTTACATTTTCTAAATCTTAATCATTTTATTCCTAAGTGAAAATTCAGTTTCATATCTAAAACCATAGAATCCTAAAAATCCATAGATATAGAGTATTATTTTTTTAGATTCAAAATTATCAGAAATTCAGACACCAAATTTAAGAATATTCAGATCCTGAGTTCTCAGAAATTCGGACACTGAATTCCTAATATTTCAGATTCTGAATTCCATAGAATTTGGGTTCTAAATTCTTCAAAATTTGTACTCGGAATTCCTCAAAATTCAGGTTCAGAATTCCTCAAAATTCGGATTATGGATTCTTTAGAATTCAGGTTATAAATTCCTTAGTATTCAGACTCTAAATTTCATAGAATTCAGGTTCTGAATTCTTTAGAAATCAGAATCAAAATTCTTCAGAATTCAGAATCAAAATTCATTAGATTTCAGATTCAAATATCAATAGAATTCAGGTTTTGAATTCCAAAAAATACAGTATCTAGAAAATTATGATATGTAGTCTCCTTGGGTATATTTACTTAAAATCTGAACATTATTTTTCCTTAGACTTTGAAAACTGGATTTGGATAAACAAACATATTTTTCTTACCTTGTTATAGTTATTAAATGATGTCATAAAATCTGTTTCTAAATAACCATTGTTTGAGTGAAAAATGTACATGTCCCTCCGAGATTCATGAAAAAATATGACCGTTAGAGGAGGGATCCAACCATTGATGAAATGTCAATAAATAGGGTCTCATTCAAATGATCTCATGGCTGATAAAAACTAAGAAACCAATCCAACAATCTAAAGATTACTTGCTGCTGAAGTTATTTATAGATAGGGAGAGACTCCCATGCTTTGTGCGTACAAAACAACATGTTCATATTCCTCTGTGCCACCTCGATTGTTTCTAAGAACAGTAGAGGGATTTCAAGGATAGGAAGACATAGGTTCCAACTACCTGAATGTTTGTGGACATCCTGGTATAGTATGAAAGAGGTTTCGACTAACATAAAGATCGATGACATTCTTGATTAAGAAGATATATGTGATAACTAACATATAGATAGAGGTATTTCACGGATGTCATGAGAGATTCATATATTCTTATCCAGGGGTTACCTTGGTGTGGGTATGAAATATTTTTTGGAAATTATAAATCAAGGGACCTTTATCCACGGTTTTCGGATACCCTACTCTTTGTATTAAAAGATTCTATACTTGTTACTTTTCTTTTGTCTCATGTTTTTCCCATTGAATTTTTATTAATAAGGAATTTATAAATATCTTATACTCTCTTTTACTTGTATAATCTGATTAAAAAGATCTATATGCTTTAAGGTAGAATCATTTCATTGTAAAATTTTCATAAGATTCATTTTCAGAACCATATATCCAGAACCTAACAATGTTTGTAGAACTAAGAGGCCTTGTGAATTTACATTGTTTTACATTGTAAAATATTGTTTTCCTTAAGGATAAAAACTAATGTTTTACACAAAATTTAAATGATCTAAACAAATTTTTAATGTATACAATTTTCCAACTCTTGTAAATTGAGCATATACATCATATTTCGACTATACATACTCTGATATGAACTATCGTATCCTAAAAAGGTTATTTTCAATAGACATGATATAATTTGAAATATCATTATAATACATTACCATGATGTTTTATGTTTTTAATACTATATATTAAGATACACATTAACTAAAAAAAGTTATTTTAAATCTAATTAATATTTTTACCCACTATATAAACATTTACATTATATATAATAAGTGTTTAACATCTAATACTATTTATAGACAAAATATATTCTTCTATAAATTTACTAATATTATTATCTTCATAATATATAGACATTGGGAGATAAGAAAGAGGTGATCTATGATTATTAGATTTTGAAAACATAAGAGATAATAGTAAATGATCATCACTGAGAAAATGATGAGAATATGGGTATAACCAAGAAATATTATATTGGTAAAATGATTAAATAATAGAATATAATAAATTTCATAAAATAAGAATACATTAGTAAATGTGTGCATATCACTGAAAAATGAATACTTAATAATCATTATATATCTATAAGATTATAAATAAAAACATTGTCGATCATGTATGTAATCCTATTTCCCTTAAAAAAATTGTCTCTATTCTTTTATTTCCCATGGAAGTTCTAGTTTTTATAACCTATTTTTCATATGGTATCAGGAATAAATTATTGTTTACCACTGTGGATTGATAATCACTACTCAATTAACCATAATCAATGTAGATTTGAAGACATAAATAATTCAATTAAGGTATATATAGGTTCAAGTATTCACTTAAACATTAATTGTACAGATGTGTTCTGTAAAAAACATCTAACCAGAACCACATTTGAATATAGAAATAAAAATGAGTTTTAAATTACACGAAAATAAAATAAATTTTCTTTTGATATATAATAAAGAACCCATGGAGAAAAATTATGTTTCATTAAACACATAATAAAGTAAGTGTGGATAGAAAATTGGAATCATGTCATTTTGAAATTGATTCACATAAATAAATCATTCATAATCCCATAAAATTTCATTATACGACAAATACATGAAATATAAATTTTCATTCAAGTACATAATGTAAATTTAGATTTAAAAACCATACAAATAATATTATAAATCATATGAAATTTAAACCATATTAATAATAGGTATGTGGATCTAGAAATATTTTTCTTATGTCAATTGATGTATGAGAAATTAGTGAACACACATCAATAAATGTAATAAAAAAGTTTATTCAATGAGGCATGGCATTAAAATAATCATTAAGATTATACTCTGAAAATGAGTATGTAAGATAATGGTGTTGAATGATAAATTCTCCAAAATATAAGGACAATGAAAATTCCATTACAATATTGAAGGAGGATGGATACAATGAAAAATAAACTCAATCAGTCATATGATAATTTAAATAAAATTAAATTATATGTCAAATAAATTTATAGTGTTTTTGACAAATGAATTTACAAATAATAAATGTATATGATGTTTTTAAATTGATTTAAATGATATATTTTATAAATCAAGAAGAAACCTTATATAATTTAGACACCATTAAAATTTATAGATAAAACTTTAAAAAACATTTAGAATGAAATAGAATTATAATTTTCCATGGAAAATGTTTAAATAGATTATTATTCGCACAATCATTGAATGTTGATGTTTCTAGTAACACTAAAAAGTAATTTTCAAAAATGATAAGTGAAATTTTTTGATAAAAATATCCATTTAAAAGGAAAGATAAATCCATGATCCCATAAATATTCAAAATGATTATCAATATACATTTCAAGAGGATTATAGAACATTTACATTTGAGTGGTTAGAATACATTTTTGGAATACCCTTATTTAGAGTTCGACATTATGTAAATCGTTTTAATTTTTTTGAAACAGTGTAAATAGAATTATTAGAATCATATTAAATAATCAAAATTATATTTATAAAAATAATTGGATAACATAGGTGGGATGTAAAATATGTCCTTGATACAAGTACATAATTATGATTTTGAGGATAATTTTTTATAACATTATAGTTGTCGGTGAGAGAACAACCAATTAGAATGATTTGAATCAGAAGATACAATATCCCTAGAACGATATAATAGAACATAATTGAAAATGGTAAATCAATTATTAAATCTAAGATTGAAGTTAAATGATCAAAATAAACAATATTACTCAACGTAATAGATTTTATTTTCCAATATCCATTTAAAACAACATAATTCACGAATAAAGAATCATTTAACACGATATATATGTTGGGAAAATGTAAATTCAAATAACCTAGAGATAATATACCACATAATAAAATAAAATTCCTTAATGAACCAAAAATACCTGAAATATGTTTAATAAGAACAATTATAACGCAATGAATGATATTTATATTAATAAAAACCCAAACAAATTGAAAATAATTTAAATCAAAAGCACATAAAATAAGGACTATTAAATTAAACATAAATTTAAAAGAATAAAATAATTTTCATTATGAATTATATATAATATGTATAACATACAGTACATAAATTGGATAGTGTTCATAATACAAAAAATTCCTTAAAGAGTGAAATATGAGATGACAACAAATAACACAGTTATGATTAATTTTTCATTTTCAAAAAATACCCTGATTAATTAAAATATGATTATTAATTATATATAATATAATTTATTAAAAAAAATAATCATTTATACTTTATGTATTTATTAATTCCTTTAATATATATATATATTAGTTAGTTTTTAGTTGTTTCCCCACATTAGATATTTTGTAATTTTAATTGTTTTTTAAGGTTGATTTGCATAGGGTTGACATTTATTCATCTTCCAGATTTAATAATTACCTAATCATAATCATTATAGTAAGATAAGATTTAAAATTATTTATCATCTTTAATATTCCTTTCACAAGAACATTTTATTTATTCAAGAAGATTAATTCGATAATGGTCATTTTTTCAGGGATTTTTATCGAACAAATTGTGTTATATTAATTTATATGTATAAATTTTATTTATTCTATGAAAAAATATTAATATTTATAATAAATTAAACACAAAATTACATTTTTATAATCATACATAATATAATATCAATGTATTGTTCGATTAGTTGGTTAAATCGACACAAACTTGATCATATGATGACTAACCGACGATTATGAGGTGATTACATTACAATGTAATTTTAATAGTGTCCTAAATATATAATTCTGTTTCATATATTTTATATGTTATAATTATAAATAATTTTCGATAGAAATTTTATATATTGGTAAATTTAATATAAAAAATAATTAGATTTTCACTTAGTTTGAATGTTTAAGGTAGGCATTTTATGATAAATTTTTCCATCCATATCAACAATATGATATTTTCATAACAAAACAATATTAATATAACAAATATCATAATTATCCATTTAACCGAACCATAGAAACATTGTATAATTTTTTTAATGAAAAATGAATTTCTTTATTGACAGAGCCTGTAATTCGCACACATAGAAGATTGTAATTTTTCATTTTTCAAAATGGAAATGGGAAAAGGTATTCAGTGATTGTACCATCATTATTATAATATATCAAAATAATAAGTATATTTTTGTTATCATTTTATTTTAGGTTAATTAAATTTTAAAGATCTCTTTTGATTGAATATATATTTTAAATTGAAAGGGGTATATGGAAATCATACATCACTTCATGGATTATCTAATTTGTGAATGGGATTTTGTCTTTTATAGATGGAATTCTTAGAATACCAAAACCATTTAAGGTGTTTAGGAATATTAATGTATGGTTTTGGAATATTTTTATCTAAAATTATGTGGTTGTGGTGTGAGGGGAATTAAGGATATGAGATAACATTTTATAAGTGAAAATAGATGATATTTTGGAAAATACTAAAAATATTTCAATAATGGGAAGTCACTGTCTAGTAAAGGTGATAAAATTGAGATATGATTGATATTGAAAAAATATAAGGTCAATATGTGCCTCAAATACCATAACCCAAAGAAATATAATAATTTCTATATATTAACATTAGAATTTTTACATTTAATATTAAATATTTTTCCTCGAAAACTTATTTTTAACTCACTTAAAATATATTTTACTCTGAAAAATAAAATTTCAATCATTACATAATTTTTATCAATATATTCCAAATAGTAAATAATTTTTTTTTTAAAAATGACAATCCATTATGGAAATTAATTCTATAGGACTGAAGGTATAATTTAATTGAAAACTTTTCTTTAAAAAAATATCACTAATGTTCTGAAATTTATATTATAGGTTTTCAAACCAAAAAAATATTTATCAGATCATAATTTGAATTCAGAAAAATATTTATAATTTTAATTATTATTATATATTTTAAAATTAATCTTACCGAATATTAATCCATAAACAGTGTGGTTTTTGTAAAAATTGTATATTACAATAGTATCTTTAAAATCAATCTATTTTTTAAAATTCCAAAAATTTATCCCATGATAATATTGACTAGTTTAATTCTAAAATGAATATACCTTCTTCCATTACAAATTCAATAAATTTTGAATTAGATTTTATATTAAAAAAAAATTAATGGAAAAATATATCTTTTAGAAATGAATATTTTAAACAAAAAGTTATTTTGATATTATTTTTTAAAAATTTATAAATAATTAAATATTTATTTATTAATTTATAAATTTAAATATTACTTATTGTAAAAAATTTAACTTTTTTCAATTTAAATTTTAAAGGTAAAATACAATACCACATTTTGCAACATTTTTTTGAAGCCCAACCATTTTATTATATTAATCCATGAGAATAATAATATATTATTATGTATTTTTAATTTTTCCCTTTTATACATTAATAACTACATTATTCTTCTAATGTAAATATTTAATTGTTCGTTTGAGTCACGTGTTATGCTTTTTTAGTGCTGCGTGTGACAGATGTTGTTGAAGAGAGGATTAATTTAAATGTTCCAAACTATTCTTTAATTACTATTATGATATAATGGTAATGTTTAATAAATTTTTTATAAGAATTCGATTTTTGTTTTAATTCAGTGTTTCATTATAGAAAAACTACTCACCCGATATTTAATTAATGTAATACATTTACTAAAATTACATTCCCATTTCATTCCTCCCCTCATAAAAATAATTTTAGACATAAAATATTATTACTCAAATTAAAGTAAGTGATGGAAATTTTGTCTCATTACATCCTCATGTTACAAGGTATCTTCCTTAAACATATGATTCATCCATGTAACATTTAATATATGGGTGGTGTTCATTCACAAAACCATATATCATTGTTATAGAATTTCTATTTGAATTACATAATAAAAAGTGATCTTGTTCAATTTTCACAACTTATGAGAATAGTACGTGTGATACATATATTATGTACTTTTTCAAAGTGATATGTGTAATGCACCATACACTCGATAGATGTGCAGTAGGAGTGATAAGTTATAGGATATGACCATGGCATGATCATTGAATTCATATTGAGAATTGTATATAGTAATGAACTTCTTTTTTCCTCAAATCTAGTAACCCAATTTTGAGTAGATTTACAAATAAATACCATATAATAAAAAATATCTTCTTGTTTTCATCTATGATTATATACGTAATTATTTAATCAACATTGTTATAAATTCATATGTCAATAAATGGTTAATCATTTTCTATCATTTCAAGTACTATTTTAGAAACAATTACATTACACTCTCAAAATTTATCACCAAAAATTAGAGTCATACTTCTCCTTCTATACATAGAGTCATATGGTGCCATTTTAATTATATAGTGTAAAATATTTATATAGAGTAAATATTGAAATGATAGGTGTGGATCCCAATATCCTTGTAAGTCAATCGACTATGTTCTCATCAGATACTATAAAGTTTTAAATTTCTATTATAACTATAAATCCATTATATGATTATATGAAGTGCTAAATATCATCTATGTAACTTATTATTTCTAAATACTTTTAAATATTCTATTTGAAAAATTTATACTCCTAGAAGAAAATATAGATAGTTGTACTCTATATAATCTCCCCACATTCCATATGTATATCATATAGCGTTGGAAAAGGGATAAATAATCATTTACAGTAATAAATATGATGAATTAGTAACTTCATCCACTACAACCCTTATTGAATTATGACCTTTATTAATTTTGTGGAGTTATATGACGAAATCCATAATTATTTTTTCCAATTTTTAAAAATGTATCAGTACATATTGAAACATGAACATAAATTATTTTTAGCCTTAACCTTATATTATATAATTAATTAACATACTTATTTTATAAATTATCTCTTAATGCTAACCCATTGAAAATATTTTGTTTTAGGATTCTATACAACATCATACTTCTTGGACTAATAAATAAAGACTATATTTGCACATCCTCTAAAGTATAATTTAATTATTATTATGATTGGACATATATGTGTGTTCCAAACATTACAATTTTATAATTTTAATGGTTTTGTTTTTTAATATTCCTTAAATTTTAATTATATACATAATATTTATGAAATCCATTGATTTTTTCATGAATGTGTTTATTAGAATTTGTTAGGGATACTTGATTTATCACATTACCTTAGGAAATTAAATATCTATACTTTATAATTATATTTGTATAGATTATTTTTCAATACTAATAATGGAGAGGGTAAGATGATATTTTCTTCTCAGAACATCAACTATCAATTTTTACATCCAATGGTAATGTATTGAGAATTCCTAATCATTTAAAAATTACAAAAATATACATTGGTGAATATTTAACTCCTTCTATGTGAAGATATATTTTAACCACTTACGATATATATATATATATCCCTTTTCCCCATAAAAATAATATCTATAATTTTTTAATGTAAATATCACTACTATAAGCTCTAAATGATGTATTGGGAAATTTTTCTCATGAGTTCTTAATTACTGTGATGAATATAAAATTTCCTTATCATTCTGTATAGGGATGAATCCCATGATACATTATTGAAGCATCACTATATATTACAATACCTTCCCCAGAGTAGGATAATGTATGTGTATACACAATGACTGAAATCATTTTTAGGTCACAAAAATAAAATTCAGATTCCTCTATCAAAGGAAATGTTCCTCCGTGTTAGTTTTTATTGGTTAGGGAATAATATATCGATGATATATTTATCAAATTGCATCAACAATACCTTAACAACCAAAAAAAATATATACTAGTTATAGTGACCGGTATAGTATATTTCTTGAAAACAACAATCTTATATGGATCTAATTGTATTCAATTTCTTGTGATTAAAAACCCCAGAATGGTTCTTTATTTATCCAACATGCACACATTTGAAACTATTCATACAGTTTCATCTTTTTCAAGGACTTTGACAGTATCTTTAAATGATCTTCACACTCATCCTATATCTTTTATTGTATACACAAATATTCTATTAACACAACAAAAATTTAGTCAAGGTTGTCTATAGGGACTTTATTTATTAGATATATAAATATGATTGGATAATTATGTAGTCCTATTTGCATCCTTATAAATTCAATTAATCCTTATCATTTTCAAGTACCATTACTAAAATAACCACCTTTTGAACAATAACATATGATAGGGTAATATATATTTATCATTAACCATGATCATGTTGAGATAAAAATAGTTCTTGAAAAGTCAAATTGATATATCATTATTAATAAAAAATAGAACATGTGATCCCCCAATCAATGCACTATGGTGGATAAACCCCTTTTCCAAATTATCCTTTACATACATAATTAGAACCACCAACATAATACTAGACACTATTTCAAGAATCATTTAGATAAATATATATCAAACTATATGTTTTTTTGGGAAAAAAATACTCATTCTCTATCGTAAGAATGAGATGTTCATTTGAAAATAAATTATTATATTTGTATAAAAATGTATTTTCATAATGCTGAATTCATCAACGATAATTTTATGTAGTGATCTATCATCTCTATACATCAAAACCCATATTTTATAATTTAATTCATATTAAATATCACCCTTATAGTTACATATGAGAATAGGATAATATAATATATGAGCTTAAAGCTATTTGTTTCAATAATTTATAGGTTCAGTATGTATAGATATATCATGTATACCAAATATTATGTCAAATTCATCGAAGGGGGGATTAATAATATCTTTACGAATAATATTAATGAAAATTTTGATTAGGGAGTATTTATATATATTTGATGTGATCCCCATGGAACATGGGGGTTTCCCAGATAGTTATATATCCCAATATATAATTATTTATTCGGTATTATTAGAATACTATTGTGATATAAAATAATGTGAAGTTCTAAATTTTTATAACAAATGCATATATCTTTAAGAGAGATTAATTGTACATCACATCAATTCAATATCCTGATCCACCATGGTAATAAAGATGGAATTTACATTCCCTTTATCCATTATATTGGGATGTTGTTGGGTCTTATTCCCATAAATATATCTTCTGTAAAAATTTATTATTTAATTCCATTTATATAAAAATCAATCTATTCAATAGCTTGTGATGCATACAACAATGAGATTAAACGAAACTATATGTTATTCTTTAAACATGAAAATAAAAATATTCATTCATTTGGAGGGAGGGAATATAAAAAAATAAAAAATGAGTCATATATTCTATACATTTTCATTTGTCATCAATAGATTAAAAAAAGATTCATTTGAATGTAAAAGTTTTTTTTATTGATATTTTTTTATAGAAAAGAGTTTTTTCACTCCATTCAAATTTATGATAAATTTATTTATTACACATTTTTAAATGGTTTTCAATAAAATAATGTTTATATTATAAATAATTATATAATTTTTATCTCAGATCATTTTTTGGTATTTTTTTAGAAATGATTCAATTATTAATGAATACTTCAAAATACGAATTTTTATTCAAAACTATCTGTTTGTTTAAATTCTTTATAGGGAAAAATTACATTTTAATTTTTTTATTATATGAATAGTTAAATGTGATTATAATAAATAATAATTAGGTAATATGAATTAGCTTCAAATTAAATTTTTAATTTAAAAGGATCAATACTTTTGATAATTTTCCCTTCATAAACCATCTTTTTCATCGTCTCACTGGATATAACTTTAAATTGGATTATTCACCTTATATGAATTTAATTTATAAAAATTAATTGAATAATTATAATAAAAGTAATTTTTTTATCAATTAATTCAAACATAATTTTATTTATTTTGAATAGTAAAAGATGTAATGATTAATTACCATGGTTAAGGTAAAAACTAATTTATAGGGGAAAAAATGAAAATATATGATTTTAAATGAAGTAAAAAATACCTAAAACACATTATTTGGATATATTTTGACCTAATAACCTTTAAGGGTCTATAATTAACACATATTGTGTATTTTTTTCTTCGTAAAAACAAGAGTTTTTTGGTTCTCTAAATATTTCCATGAGTTTCCTCCCCGCCACTTATAAGAGGCCTTCCATTTTCGTCCCCTATAAAACATCCAAAACCATTTATATCATAAAATACATTACCCAATAATATTATTAGTCCCATAAAAACATATTTGTTACATTATTATATTCATGAACATATATGATAGCATTTGGTGAAAACCTAGGGGTGACGTCTGAAGAAGAGGTAATGTTCTTAGACAATCATTTTTAATTATTTTTATTCTTCCACCTGCTTTATTTTTGTTCATTAATTATTATATACTACATAAAATATATCAAATATATTTTTATTATATTTTATTAATATATTACCTTATATCCATCTCCTATTATATCAAACGGAATAAATCACTAAGCTTGTGTACAACAGACAACCACCTCACGAACTGATGGTACTAGTTTTTCATTAACACCTATCAATATCAATTATAACAATTGGTTATATATATATATATATTAATTAATATTTATTTATACTCATGAAAATATAATATCTAATATACCTTCTAGCTTTTAATTATGATTAAAATATGACAACATCATGTCTGTGTGTGTGGTGGACTACACGACATGAAGTGATGTGCATTTTATTTCACATATAATTTACATAGAAGGTAATAAAGATGAATTTAGAGCATTTTTATGTAAATTTTAGATGATATAAATTCTCTAAATAAAATATATCTTCCAATTACCTTCCTTACAAACTATTAAGTTAATTATACCACCTCTCGTGTGTACATAGGGCCTATTGTCTCCACGAAGTTGTGCGATTAATTTTCCTTGTCAAAAATATAGGTCTGGTAATGATAATATATCAAATTATTTAATATGATATTTATAAATTAATTTTAATTATAGATATATGGAATATTATCCTATGATTATGAACTAAATCATTTATTACAAAACATGAATGAGAGAAAAATACCATTAACATATATAATAATGAAAAAATGAAATATTATTAATAAATGAGTTGTAAATTGTTATTATAGGATTATATATGTCATTATATATATTATTAAAATAATTTATAAATTTATTAAATGATTAAAACATCTATAAATTCGGACAATTAATGTTAATCTAATTGAAAGTGTGAGATAAGGGATTCTTCTTAAATATCCATTCCATTGAGACATACATGTTAATATAAACCTATTATCATTTATATTGTGTATATATTTTATCCTATATCTATTTAAAAAAACACATATTCGATATTAATTATTAATTTTTTGTTCAAATTTATTATTCAATGTTACATTATTTAAATGTTAACAAAGAGTTTAATTTTTTGTACAATATCACTTGCATGTGTGATTGATTAATTTCTCATGAAATAGTCAATATAATTTGATCATTATTCATTAGAAACTAAATTTTTCATTAATATAAAAATTCAAGATCAATGGATATTATTATTACCTAAACCATATACCATATATATAAATGATATTTACATTTTATGTTATTTGATTAACTTGGGAAATATTGATAATTTCGTATCCTTGACTCAATATATACATATGATGATAAGGAATAATGATTCATGAAGTAAAAAATGTTATTCAATATATGTGGAATTCATTGGTATTATAGTTATGGGTTGGGATAGTTTATTGATAGCCCAATGATAGATCTGTATATATCACGAGATAAATCAATTGGCCCTAATATATGGGTTTTAAAAAATAAGTTTAAATTATCTTGGGAAAGGTATAAAAAGTAGATGTATTTTGATTCATGAGATAATGAAATACAATTAATAATCATTTAATTTATTTATAATTAATTATTATAACTATCTATGATATTTACCTCATTTATATTCTCTCAAGATGCATTTAATTCTGAATTTATTGATCAAATGGCATGTAATTTCTGTTAGTTAACTTAAAATATTAAAATGAGTATCTCAGAAAACAATTAATTATTCAATGTATTTTTTTACATACATAACATGTAATATTATATTATCTTTCATTTATCATGGATGATTCCATTTTATGTTACCCTTACTGATAATTTTATCTCAACCATAATTTGTTTTTTTTCCAATGTATATGAAGAATAAATCAATGAATGGTTTTAAGGATACTTAGAATATAATTTTGAAATATTTTATTTTCCTTTCCCAATGTAAATATTGTATCATGTGTTTATTTTATTATATTAAACTAATTAACTAATGGGTGCATTTTTTAATTTACCCTAATTATCTATGAAAATTCAATACAGGGGGTTCTAGATCTCATTCACTATATTCAATGTCAATATAGTTGGTATTAGAGGATGTTTACTATAAACCATGAGAACTAGATTTAGGATAATATAAATTTGAGTAAATTACTATTATAGAATTGTAGTATAAGTATATAGTAACATTATAATGTTTCTTAGGGAAGATATTATATGGTTTTCCAACAATTACCTCCTATTGTGGATACTATAAGTGGAAGCGGTGGTAGAATATATATACATAGATGTAATAATTCCACAAATAGCACATTATTCTTGATTTAGTCAAAATGTAGTGAACGATAATGGACCGTAATGTGCACATATTTTGACAATCATAGCATATATTATAACTATCATTAAAACTATTCTACCAACCAGTATAAAGTATTTGAAAAAAATATCCCCAATGAAACAAAGTTTATTATTATATGATTACTAATTAAGAAATTTTATCATTGACTTTATGTTTCACTCCATATTCATAAATATAAAATATGATTTAAAATTCATATGTTAATGAGATAGTCACAAATAATCCTTTATTTAAATGAATCATAGAGAATTATTTCCAATATAGAGATGTCCCTTCGAAGATAGATAATGTTGATTTTATTAATACCAATAATTTAATATATATATTCAAGAATGTTATTTGTGTTATGAAAATAAAATATTCCTGGATGGAGAAACCTATTTAACATCATCATTTCCTTCTGTCAGATCAAATCATGTGAAATAATATTTTGTTATTTTTTTTCACTACTAATACACTGGTAGATGAGAAATAGATTATGTATCTTGAGAGATATTGATAAGCATTGCATGAGATGAAAAGTATGAGGATACATATATATTTTATTTTTCCAATGGTGATTCTAATCAATTATGGCCATCAATCAAGAATTTTAGAGACGAGGATGAAATATAACTAACGTAATGTAATGATTTTACGGATATGTTAATTGAAATATATTTCCCTTATGAAGAAAAATTTGAATGAAGATAATGTTAATTGGTTCAAATAAAAAGGATGAATACATTTTTTTAGGTATCAGACATTATTTTAATGGAGAGCTATGTGTTTTATGAATTACATTGACAAAAAAAATAAAATATTTACCAATTTTTTATGGGATTATACAATGTTTATAACGAGTGTTAGTCCCTAAATCATTTTCATCATTTGATTATATAAATTTACTTTCCATCACAAGGGATATATAATTTTCTAGATCCAACATTTTAAATGTAACTCATGAAAATTATATTTGGAATGAGCATCATGAAAATGGTATTACATGAAATAAGATGATTAAAATAAAAAAATATCCTTCTTGTGAGAACTATGGAATGAAATATTATAGTAAATTCATGAAGGTCTTGACTGCATATTATAAATTATATGATAAGTTTCATTATGATTATGATGAAAAATGGAGGAAATAAAACTATTATTATTTACGTTATAATCTGTAGGGAGATAGAGAACAACATTAATTAATTCCATAAGAATCAAGGGAATTTACTGTATAAGAGGCCTAGGGTAGAAGGGTTACATTATATGATCACTAGAGATGAGGTGGATATACCCAAAGATGAGGTTGAAAGTACTTTAATCGTAACATCACAATTATCTAATTTATTATTTTATTCTAGATCATCACACTTTTTATATCATTAATGATTTTTTGGAAAATTATATATATCCCTGTAACATTAAGATGATGGTTTTCTATCAATACTCAAACTAGATGACTCACTATAACAATGGTTTGTCAGGTAGTCACCATTTTTACACATAAACATGTTTTGGTTTTTAACATCAATATCATTCTTATGGTTATCTTTGATATATTCGATAGTATGAAATATATTACCAAATATTATGAAAACATTAATTGAAGGAAGTATGACATTATGAATAATAATGATGATATATAATTACTTATCGTCATTATAGAGATCATCATCTAGGAAATTTTATGATCCACCCAAAATAGCTCTACTGAATCTCAATATATAAGAGGAATTTAACAAACATAATATGTATATAGAGTGTTTTCTATAAATTTAGTCCGAATTTATTTTATATTAATACATTAAATTATTTCCCAATAAATTATCTAGATATCCAAAGAGCATGAATTTGAGTGTTCAATTTATTTAATCATATAAACACTACCAATAATAAATACTCCCAATAGAATTTCCACTATAGAATTAGTGGAGTTGATGAAACTACAAGTGGGGTTGTGTGATAAGGTATTTAATCACTTTTATGATTCAACATTGGGATCCGCTGTTCACTTTTTGATGATGAAATATAGAACCGTGAGAATGTGTTCTGATTATAGGGAAATTAATTTTATTGTGATAAAAAAACAGGTGTCCAATGCCTCACATTGAAGTGTTATTCAATAAGCATAAAAATTTCAGTATTATTCAATGATTTAACTTTGATAAGGGTATCATAAATTATGAATAAATAACGATGAAATTTTAAAGAAAAATATTCTACAGAGGTAAGGGTATTACATGTTTATAGTAACTCCATTTTGATTGACTAACCAAACATCAATTTATATAGACCTAATGAAATGTGTATTCATGGAATATTTTATAATTTTTTATAGAATTAATTGATAATAACTATGTTTATTCTAAAATATTTGATTCCATGAGAATTTGATGAAATTTATTGTTGATATTCATAGGAGGAAGGAGTTATATGTGTAATTTAGTAAGTGTGATTTATATCATTGATATTATTATTTTCATGTCCATGTTGTCTCCATGTATGGAATTTGAATTGATTATATTAAGTCAATTAGAGTAATAGGATGAACTCCTCCAATAAACATTATTGGGGTAGGTACTTTCATTGTTTTGGAATGTAACAATTGAATATTAATTCAAACTTTTCAGAATTGGATAACCCACTAAAAAGACTACTTTTAAAGGGGTTTTCTTCAATTTATAAATGTAATGTTAAGATTTGTTGTTAAAGTAGTCTGGATATGGGTAAATAATAAGATTTTTACTATATTATTTGGTTGATTGTGTGGTGACATATAGTGACTCATCAAATAAGGGAATTTGTTGTGTCAAAATAAAAAATGATAATGTTATTGAATTCTAGACAAGGAATTTGATGAGTAATGAATTTAAATATCCAAACCATGATCACAAGTTGAAAACTACAATTCATCACTTGAAGATATATATATTCTATCACTATTTTGAATTATGTGAGGCATGCTTAGAAAAAAGTTACTAAAAACCATCCTTTCATAAAAATAGAATAATAAGAGATAGATGGGATGAATAAAGCTTCCCAATCAATTTGAGTTATTGATTAATTATATCCTATGTAATGAAAATATGGTATATTATGTAATAACCCTAGTTATTATGGGTATTTTTTCATTGAATAATATAAATCTTCATTTATGTATTTCAATGCACTATATCAAACATTACTTCAACACAGAATTGAATAAGCATACATTACACAGAATATCAACCTGAAGTATTTTACACACAAAATCCACATGGAATATATTACATAAAACCCTAGCATGGAATAAGTTACATGAAACACTATTGTTTCTATGAATAATAATTTTAAAAAAATAATATTTTAAATGAGATAATTATATCAGAGTCATTAAACATAGTAATATGAAGAGTAATAACTAATTTTACAGAAATTATAATATTTTTAAAAAATTCACATTGATAATGAAATATATAATTTTTGGTAATGTCCTTCATTTGTTTTAAAATATTTTCTCAATTTAACTAAATTTGATTTCATTCTGTGAAGAATAAAAAAATGTATTTTTGAAACATTTTGAAAATGAATTTTATAAAATAAACATCATTTTTTAATTTATAATTTAAACACAATAGAATTATAAAATATGAACTTTGTATTCAATAGCCTGAATGAAACACAATGAAAAATTCCCTAAGGAATATATTTTCTAGATATTTTATATATTTTTTACTATATATTATATATTCTATATATTTCAATGCATGAAACGCTGAGTTAGAGTTTGTTACATTCCAAATAGACCTTCCTCGATGTCTTGTGTTACAAGCATGATTAATTTTTATAAAATGATTAAATATTATTAAAATATTGTTATTTAATATTATATTATATAACCTGTCCAGTATGTTAAAAGATATGAATAGTATTTACTAAATTATAAAAAATTATGTTTTATATAAATATATAAATAATTCACTGGATACGAGTTAATGAAAAATGAAAAAAAGAGTGAATTGATGTAAAACAGAAATATTATTATATTTCTTATTACAATGGATTTTCCCTAAAAAAGTGTATATTTTTAATAAGTTAATGTTTTTGAATAAATATATTTGTTATATATTCAATAAAACATTTTTTATATTCATCCCTAATGTTTGATTGGTATAATATAAAAACAAAACCTATTTTACACATAAAAACGTTTAGTTTTATAAAGGTAATTTTAAAACCTTTTAATGGAGAATCCATTTTTAATATGATGTTTAAGAATTAACTGATTTAATATTTCAAAATAATATTCATATTTTAAGGATAAACATAATTATTTGGTTAGGGTAAATATTATATATTTTTCTGAATCATTTCATTTTATAATGAATAGTTAAAAATACAGAATTGTAGTTCAAAACATTTTTTCCATATAATTTATATATAAGAATAGATTATAATTATAATTGATTTTAAATTATATTTAGATAATCTTTCTCTTAAAGAATAATGTTTATTCAATTGATGTGAATTTCACTTTAAACTATATTTGAAAAACATAGCCATCTTTAAGATGTTTTTACTTGAAAAATGGCATTGTTGTCCCACATAGTAGATGAATTGTAAATTATTTTCTTACACTTACATTATTGGAAATATGAAAAATCGATTATATATTATTAATAATAATAATTTATTATAGATAATAAGATAATTTTTTTTACCAAATAAATAGTGAAATTGAATAAAATTAATCACAATTATTAAGTTAATATTATGTTTTATAAAGGACTGAAATTTTAACATATGAAACCAAATGACATAAACATTATCCCTAAAACCATTTTTTTTCCATAAATAGGCCTTGAAACTTCAATTATTGACATTGGTTTTTTTGTGAACTTTTTTAGGTAAGACCACTTGTCCAACTAACTTGTTTCAAAGAATTCTGAGTCATTTTCCTTCTCTATAAAGGCCACTACAGATCCCTATTCCTTACACCTCTCAAACCACATAGGATCATCCATGATCAGACTATATAGCATCCCAAAATCGCCTCACTCGACCATGAATCCTCCCTTTGAATATAAATATTTCAAAGGAATCCATTCGGTTCAAACCCAAAGTAGATACTCGAATAAGAGGTTACATCTTCACTCTTGTTTTTTTAATTTTATTTTCATTATAAACCCCATAAAAAAATTAATTATTATGTAACCAAAAAATACCCAATATAATATTCTATTTTTAATGGTGTATACCAAAAAATAATCAATGTTTATCTAAGGGGTTACAAACATACGTTTTCTGTGTATAGAGAACTAATACGTTACAAAACGATGAATGCACATTTTTCCCTTTCTATATATCGTGGTGGCCATTATGATGTAAAATATATCTATAAATGTTATATTTGATATTTAATATGTATATATTCTTATTTATTCAATTTATTATACAAAAAATTTAAGCTTTCTATTTTATGTTAAAATGATAACATTGATTGAGAAAGTGTGGACTACTACCCCCTCGAAGCATTATGATTCATTCACATGAATAATGGAACATATAAAGGTTTGTATTAATTAATAATATGTTACACAAAAAATTACTATATTATATTTATTACATAATAAACTATATATATATATATATAGTATATATATATATATCATTTTCTTTATTACCCCTTCACACGCATAAAAAGTGATAATATCATCCATGGATGTGTGGAAAACCACCTCCTCAACATGATGTGATTAATTTTTCATCAGAATAGTTATTTATATAGGAATACATGATTAAATAAAATATATTTTTTTTATAATGATCATTCTGGAATTATATGGTGTTACATACCTTCTATCCATAATGATCATTGAAAAATGACATTGTTACTCATGTGTACAAACTATTACCGTCTTCATGATCATAACATTGAACCATTTTTAATAATCATATTTTATGATTGAATTTATACATAAGACTAATATAAAATATGATTATTATTTAATGGTTATTATTATGGAGATGTTATATATTGAACCATTTGACCATATTTGACCTACCAATGTTATTTTTAACACATAGGCTGAATTTGGTTAAAATACCTAGCGTAAACAAAATTGTTTATATATTTCTATACAAAATATAAAAAAGTGAAATAAAATTAGCGACAAACATAAAATAAACTCTAATGAAAGTAGAAAATTAACATATTTTTTATATATAGGAATGTCAATAATATTCACCTATAAAGTAGATCAACGTATGGGATTCTCATCGGACTTTTTAACATACGTAAGCGAAATGTCGTGTTCATCACTTACATAATATTTGTTGTGTACCAACATCAGATTTTTATATATTTTATCATTATATCTATTATCGTTATAGTGTTATAGTATTTCATTGAATATTACCCTTTCATGGGTTTTATGATTTAAAATGTTTAATAGTGGTCTGTGACAGTTTGGAATATTTGACGATTATCTTCCTCAAAAATAATTTAAAGGATATTTCAAAGATATATTCATTAGATGAAATTGTATTACAATTGTTCAATAAAACCATTTATTTTCTTCTCCTCTGAATATTAATGACAATTTTTAAGTATTAGTACCATTTTTCCACTATTTATTACTCCAAGTTGTTTTAAATTTTTTTTATAAAAACTCCACTTCTTTTCACTATTTATTATATGGGAACTTTTTTCCTCAGAAACCCATGTTTTAATAATATATATTCAAAATTAATATTAAAATTATTTTTTAATGAAATTTTTATCCTATTGGACTTTAACCAATGCTTTTAAAGGAATTTAATTGATTATTTCCAAATAATTCAATTTTCCCACCTTTAACCAAGAAGAATAAATATTATTTTTACCTTGTATGGATTGATTGTTTTTACTTAACATCATTTCTTTGAATCTTCCATTTCATATTTACATTTTTTTAAATAAAATATTTTTAATCGTATATTTTATGAAATTTTATTTCTTTTTTTCATAATAAAAGAATATTTTCCTCAAAAATGTTTTCTAGGGAACATTTCATAGTATTTATATTCAGTAATGGCAACAAACCTAATTTTTTATCCCATATGGGATATATTGTATTTGACCATTCAATTTCATACTCTGGGTGTTTTTTGGATTTATTTTCAAAAGGCTAGTATACACATTCACTTCATTGATTCATTTTTTATTCCCCTTGAAATATTTAATCTCCCATGATCATTGAAAATAAATTTCATGTTAATTATCCTATTCATTTATCTAGGATATTACTAATTCCTAAAACATTTTCCTCTTTACATACAGTTTCCACTTTGACTATTGTTTGACTAATTTAAAAAATATTTATCATCTTATAGTATTTATTCAATTCATATATATCATGAGGGATTTTTTTATTAATTAGATTGATTACTCACTATAAAAATTGATTTTTCCATGAAATGACGTGTAAACCCTAATCATTATATAGATCCTCGATACATCAATAGTTTCTCATGAGATTTTTTTGTGAAAATAAAAATAGATTATTTAATTTTGTGAACGGTATAGAGGGTATAGGATTTCATGTACCTTAGAGATGACATCCATTGAGAAATATTATCCCTCATTTAATTTCAGTTATTATTCATTAATTATATTTATCATCGATATATATATGGACACATTTAATTTCAGTTAAATGATTAAATGGAATGTGTTTCAGTTTCAGTTCATTCTAAATTAATGTTTAATTATCTCGTTATTTTAAAAGGATTTGTTTCGAGTTATTTATTATCTTTATTATTTATGCGCATACCATTATTTTATTATGTACATGGAAGATCTGTACAATTATTTACCATGAAATATTGATTATTCTTATTTATTGATTATTACATCCACTATATTTTTTCCATACTGAGAATTTTAACAAACCATTATTACATCTAATTCATAGGAAACCATTTACTGTACTATGAAAAATATGTAATAATTTACTATATGGATTAATATTATCTTTAATATAATTTATTTAGAAATAAAAAAAATTATGTTATTATTAGTGTATTATTTATTAACAAAAGATTAATTTATGTATCTAGTATACTAACACTCTTAAATGGATCAGACCATAGAGGATTTATTCCTTATAATCATGTCAATATAATTCGTAGAATACACAAGCTACGAGCTTATAGGGTGCAGTATCTATGGTTGGAATAATAAAAGTTTTGTAAAAACCATGGGAACTTGATTTAGGAAAAAGAAGTTGGAGAACTTATCCCTAAGGTAGGATTTTAGGATAACAATAGAATAACACCCATAACGTTTTGTAAGGTATATATTATGTGGGTCTTCCTCACAATACATCCATCATTGGATACTACAAGTGGATGTGTTTTTCCATATATAAACATAAAAGTAATAACTCTGACTAGGGGTTCCAAACCTAGATCTAGGTAGCCTGGAAAATTATAAAGGACCTTACTAAAAACTTAGTGTGATAATCCTTGTGTATTTTCTTAGGATAATTCATTTTTCATTACAATCCATTATGATGAATTTGAATAGATAATGAAAATTAATGATTAAGGATAAAACTATGGTGTTTTAAATTAATAATAAGGTTTTATGATCTATAAAACCTATAAATGACATTATGGGTAAACACTAGACCAATGATTGACCTATGTGAAAAATAAATGGTAAAATTATTTATCTATTGAGGTTTTTTAAATCCCTTAGATAATGGGTATTTAATGATTATATTTTTTACAAGATATATATAATAGTTATGTTGGAAATTATTTTATTATGGTATTAGAAAAGTATGACTTGTAAGATGGGTGACGACTAATAGAATCCAGAAAGGCTGCGATTGTTGAACCAATTACCTATGGACTACATGGGTTTCAAACAAATCCTTAACCATCATAATATCTTTCTTAATTGTGAATTATTTTTTGATGAACAATTTAGTGAATTAATATTAATGGTGAACTATTAATATCACTTTCAGGATTATAATTTAATTATTAACCATAGTGGTTTTGGAAGATAGTTAAAGACAAACAGTCAGGATTTGTAATCTTTTTTTGTCCTGAAGATCCATTAGAAATTTATTTTCGTGCTTCATATATAAATTTTATTTTTTGAATGGAATAAAATTTTATTTAAGAAAAACCAAATGTTATTATTGATCATATGAAATAAAAAAATATATTTATTGATTTTTAAATTCGAATGAAATAAATTAATTTTTTAACATTAGGAAAAGCATCTTCATGACAAAAATGTTGTCTTAATATCTTAATTTTTATTGATTCGATGGTCCCATAAATAATAATATAATTGTCAATTTGAGACCCTATAATTTCCCTTTACCTTTCACATAGTTTTTATTGATGACCTCATTATCTCCCTTTAAATATTTATTCTTTCCTCCAAGTACATATATCTACCTTCCACTAATATTCTAATACTTAGAGGATTAGTGATATAGTTTTCCATGGGACCTTTGTGAATTAAATTCACTCTTTTATAGAGGATTACTTTTCAAACCATATCACAATGCATGATTTCAAAAATAGTAATTATCAAACAATCCATCACTAATATTATGTTCAAATTGAGAGGAAAAATTTTAACTAAGGTGGGGAGAATGTAACACCTCGAAATTATAAAGTATGACCCTTGTATTCAATATCATGCATGAATAATTATGAGAATAATCTCAAGGAATATAATAATTAGATAAATTCTAATATTTTTACTATTTAAAATATATTATATATATTTCAATGAATTCCGAAAAAAGTTACTTACGTTACTCATAAGAGAAAACTTCCTCTAAGGACTTCGTTACACACAAGACCGAGTTTTACCAAAGACATATATTATTCAAATATAATTATTAAATATTATATGATGTCAACAAGATGATATGTTAGTTTTTATTAGTAGTATTTTTAGTCTTATGAATATTTATGGTTTATATAAATTTAGAATTAATTCATTGGTAACTAGTTAAAGAGAAATGAAAATTAAAACCAGTCGATACAAAAATAATATATTATTATATTTTTTCTTTTAAATAAGATAAATTTTAAACAATATTAAATTAAAAATAGTTCATGTTTTTAATGAAATATATATTTTAAATATTCAAGAAAATATTTTTTCTATTGAGACATTATATTTTATATGCATAAGATAAGAACAAACCCTAATTTTCAAATTAAAACCTACATTTTTATAATGTCAATTTTACTTCATTTTAATGTGGAACCCATTTTAAATTTTAATTTGGTTATTTTAATAGATTTAATAGGTTAATATAAACATCATTTTTTATATAGAAACATTATAATTAGGTAAGTGTAAATTTTTTATATTTTTCTGAAACATTTCGTTTTTTAATAAATGGTTAAAATTACTGAAATTTAGTTCAAAAATAATTTTTAGTCTAATTTATTTATATGGTAATATTAAAAATAAAATTGGTTTAAATGTTTAATTCTAAAATTTTATTATAAATTTAAACAATTAAGGTCATTTTAATCAATTTCACATTGATAAACATTATAAAAAAAAATAAAAAACGTTCAAATGTTTTTACTTTAAAAACTAGTATTGTCGCCCCTCTTATGGGATAAATTTTAAATTAAAATCTATCACTTATATGATTGGAATTTGGAAAAAAAATTAAATTTTTTGAATCAGAACAATTTTAAATGGAAAGTAAGATGAACATTTTTCTGGACATAAATGATTAGTGAATGAGATTGAAATTAATCAAAATTATTAAGGTAAAATTAATATTAATAAAGTCCTAAAGCTTTAACATTGGGGCCCAAATGACCTATCCTATTGATCCACACCCATTTGAGGGAAATAATATTTCTATTTACATTTCATTATGGTGTTTGGTTATATTTTTTCAACCATTTTATGGTGATAACATACCTATAACTAACATGTTTCCAATAGTTCCATGGGAGTTTGTTTACATCTCAAAAAATGGATTCCTCCTCTCCCTATTACACACACTAATAAAAAAAATTATGTTGATCCCATATCTACCCACATAAATACCCAAAATCCATCCACTTTATCTTTATTCCACAATATTGGAAAAATACTTCCAATGAAGCCTTTTTGTTCAAACCAAAGGTTTTAACCTGATTTAGTGGTTACAACATCTCTCAAGTTTTTCTATTTTTATTTACACTATACACCCCCTAAAATCATATTATTCCATTATTTTGTAGTAAAAATTTTCCTAAATATATTAGGATTTTTTTACATAAAGGGGTTGACCTACACTTACACACATCCATCTAAAAGGTAACGACCATATTGTAATTCTGTATGAAGAACTACTGCCATAATAAATAATGATTGTTCATTATTAAATTACCACCTATTGAGGAAGAAATTGTGATTGAAACATTGTATATTTATGATATGTCTGAAATTTATTATGGTTTTATACTTCACAAATCCTTTTATTTCACAGACATCTAATAATTTTCAATTTTACATTAATACAATAACATCATTTGAGAAAGTTGGAACCACTACCCCCTTAAAGAATTGTGATTCATTAACATTAATCATGGAAGATAAAAATAATGGTTTTACATAAATATATGTGACAAAAAATCTATATTAAGTTAATTAAATAATTAAATTCCTTGAAATATAATATATTAATATCAATTTTTACCCTTTAACACACTTAAAATGAAATAATGTCATTCGTGGATGTGTCAAATATGACCTCCTTGATATAAATTGACTCTTTTTTCATCACAAAATTTATATATATATGTATATATGATTGAATAATATGGTATATATTATTTAATGATCATATGGATTGATATGGTGTTACTTACCGTCATTCCATAAAAATCCTTGAAAAATGACAATGTTACTCATGCGTGTGTATGACCTACCATCTCCATCATCAAAAGGTTGATTAATTTTTCATAATAATATTTTATGATTGATTTCAAAAGTATAATTAATGTATAAATTTTTTTATTATGTCGTGTTAATTATTCTATAGAATATATATAATATACCCTTTGATAATAGTAAACCTACCAATGATATTTGTTTCAAACAACCTGAATTTTTTCAAAACAGCCAACATAAAAATAATTTTTAAGTTGTTTAGTAAAGTACAGTAAAATTTTAAATAAAGGTTATGAAAAACATGATAAATGTTTTCAATATATTAGAATACTAAAATATTATTATTATAAATGATGTTAAATGAAGTTCACCAGAAACAAAACTCATGGTAAGAGAATCTCATATCACTTTTTACATATGTGTGATAAATTTCATGGTCACCACTTATATATTTTTTTTGATGAACCTATTACCCATGTTTATCTAACATATCATGAATTAATTTATAATTATTGTGTTTTTGTTTTTCATTTAATATTATTCCTTCACGTGGAATACGATTTAAAAAGTTTCAATGTGGTATGGATCACGATGGTGTGTATAAATAATATTTCCCTAAATAAAAAAATCAATTATCTTTCAATGGTATTTACATTTGAGAATATTATATGATATTTTTTCAATAAAACCATTTAATTACATATCCTCTGGTTATTCATGAGCTTATCATGTGTTAGTACCAATTTTTTACTCATTGGTACTCAAAGTTTCCTAAAAATGTTTTTTAAAAAAACCACACTTCATTTCACTCTTTAGATAAAGATCCTATTTTATATAGAAAAAACATTATTTATTAAACTATTTGAAAAAATTATTTCAAAATGATTTGGTAATGTCATTTTTACACATTTTTCTTTTGACAAATGTTTTCAAAGGAATCATCGGATTGCTTTCCAAACAATTAATTTTTCTAACCTTTAACAATGTTAACAGAATATTATTTTTACATTGTTATACTTCTATGGATTTAACCCCATCATTTATTTTAGTCATCCTTTCCAAGTTAAAAACAATTTTTAATGATTTTTTTGATATTTTCAACAAAAGGGTTTTTGATAATAATTTCATAATAAAGGTATATTTTATCTAAGAATGGATTTAAAAGATAATTTGATATTATTTATGTTCATCAATGAAAATAAACCATATTTTTTAATCCACTTGGGATATGTTTTTTTGATACAATCTGATTTCTTCCTCTTAATGATTTTTTTATTTTCCATTGATAGTATTAAAATTTACTACTTCAATTATTTTTTATTCCCCTTGAATTATAATATATTCTATGATCATAAAACATTGAATTTACCCTAAACTATATATTTCATTTATCAGAAATATATCTATTTCCTAAAATATATAACTCTTTATATACAGTGTCCACTTTAAAAGTAGTTTGATTATTTAAGAAATACACGGAAAAAAATTATTCATTATTAAACATGGATATTTGATTATGAATATTATTAATTGATTAAATTAATTATTAAATATGAATAATTCTTTTTATAATAAATTTAGGGTGGGGCCTGAACATTATATAAATCATCATGCATTGACATGTTCCCAAGAGAAAATTTGTAGCATAAATCAAAATAGATTATCCTGTCTTGTGAAAGGTCTTGACAATATAGTTCTTCATAATCATTAGACATTATTTACATTAAGAATTATTTTACCTAAATAGTTTCAATTATTATCAATCCATGATATTTTTCATTGACATAAATATAGATGCAATTCATTTTAGTTCATTGATTAAAAGGATTGTTTTATAGTTTCGTTCCATGCCATATTGATTTTGAAATATGTTGTTATTTGAATGGTGTGTACATATAGTTATTTCATTGGATGATTTAATATGCACATAAAATCAATTTATTGATTAAATTTAACGTGTTTTTAGTTATTTACAATTCCATATTGACTATTCTCAATGATTCAATTTTGTTTGCATTATATTTTTTCCTTATTGAGCATTTGAGATTAACCTTATTATGTTTCTTTCCCCAAGAAACCAAGAGTCATAAAATGAAATATATTAAGGGATTTACTAGTTCAATTAGAATTATATTTTAATTTATTTATTTATACAGAATAGAAAAATTATGTTTTAATTAGTTTAGTCTTTCATAATACAAGACTCATTTAGATATCTCATTTATAAATACAAATAAACAGATTGGTCCTTCGATGGTTGATTACTTCTAATCATGCCACTGTAATTACTAGTATAAACTATCTTTTATTTTTTGGGGTCATTCCATTACATGAATTTAATCAATAACCTATGGATAATTTATGGTATTTTTCTGAGAAACTTCATTTTTGGATGAACAATGAAAAATACAAGATTATAATTTAAACCTAATTTTTCATCTAATTCACTTATAAAAATAAATACTATTTTAAATTTGTTTCAACGTTTAATTAAATTTTATTTTTATATATTAATATTGTTTATGTCAATGAGATAAATTTTACATTGATATTGTTTATAAGAACATAGCAAACATTTGAATGTCTTGAATTTCAAACCCAACATTCTCGAACAGATTGTGTGATGAGTTTTAAATTAATTTCTACCACTTATGAGATTAGTGTTTGGAAAAATGGATTCCATATTTTAAATCATAATATTTGTATTACTTCTGATTTGGCCAACTTATTTTTTTACCCAAATTAATATTAAATGTGATTAAAATCAATTACAGTGATTAAATATAAATTCATCTAAATAAGGGACTATCCCATAAACATAATGACTGAAATGAACTAGAAACATGTCAAAAATATTTCTGATATAAATATTTATATCTTATAATCTATTTTATATAAATTGTATCATTATTGGATACACTTGAAATAAAAAAATGTGTGTAGGGTTTCCCATTTTCGAAATATTTCAAGAGTTCCACTCATATATTATAAAAGTCCACCACATCTCCCGATTAATTACACACTTCAAAATAAATATGATTTTTGATGATCATTAGAATACACATACCAAAAGACAAACCTTTATCTTTTATTCAACTATTTGTGCATAATGAAATCTAAGAAATTCTTTTGGCATAAACCCAATGGAGTTTCTCGATTAAGAGGTGATGGCTTCTCTCATGCTTGTTTATCTTATTTTATTTTCGTAACCCCTTCAATTTTTTTATCACGTGATTTTATAAAATTATAATATATTCAATATAATAATATGTGATTATGATATGGTTATTAACTATTATTAAACACACATCCATTTAGTGGGTAATGAACAAAATATTTATTTGTAAGGAGAAATACCACCATACTAAATGATGTCTGATTGTTTTTTCCTTTCTTGCATATCATGGTAGAAATTATGACCAAAAAATTGTTTATATATTCCATATATTATATTGATTATGAATTTAATCTTCTGTAATTATTTTAAAAAATATATATTTATACATTAAATTCGGTGAATATATGATAATTTCAATTTTTTGATGTGTGGACTACCGCCTCCATAAAGCGATGTGATTCGTTCACACACTGTATGAAATGTAATATAGAAAAAGTTAGTAAAAGAAGAAGATATATATTATTTAATAATGATAATATTATAATTATATATACAAATATATAAAAAATTATTTCATATACCTAATTTCTTTCAATATAATAATAAAAATGGAAAAAAATTTCTTGTGTACGTACTGCTTACCAGCTCCATGAATAACATATTTCATTTAAGACATATATATTATATTGATAATTATAAACAAAATAATAACTATATCTGATATTTATATCATTGTGTACATTATTGGAATCATGATATAAGTATAAGGACAAAATATATAACAAATTAAAGCACATGTGAAGAACAAAAAAGATATTAAACAAGGATAAACCATAACATATGATTTTGTACAAAATGGAAATATATGGTCATAATAAAACCATAAATGGTATTATATTTAAGATTATGGTTTTTGAAATATTTTGAATTAGTTTATATTTATTATAATTATGATTTTCATGAGTACGATGAGTGTCACGATACATGGTAAGGGAATTCCATCTCACTTTTATTTCCATGAGAAACATGACTTAGTCTCCACTAACATATTTTTTATGGTGTATGTAATTAAAATTAAAATGTTATATGTCTCTTATACATAAATTTATTTTTATTTATTTATCAATTTTATGATATGTCATTCATGTGGTATTTATTTCTAATGTTACCAAACATTTAAAATAGTTTTGTCATAATTTTCCCTCCTTGAGAATCAGGGTTTTTATGCACCTAAATTCTTTCATGAGGTCTATATAATTCCTTTCTGAATTTTACATAATTAATATAATCCATTTAAAGATATTTTGTTATTAATTTAATTTACTTTTTCTTATATGTAGAGTATGATTCTATGTTAAAATTTTATATGGTTATATTCAAAAAATATCATCACTTTTCATGATTATTTATGATTATTCCTCTGTAAATGAAATATCATGAACCATCTCTCAAGAACAATCATAACTTTTATTATCATATGGTTATTGAATATATCCTCATATATTAGTACCATTTTCACAATCGTTGGTATCTATTATAATTTTATTACATAAAATATCATGGACTATATCTATAGAAATATTTTAGTTGTATTAAAAAACAATGTTATCAAAAATGTTATCAAAAGATATTTTTAATGGGAAAATGAGTTTTTTTATATTTTTAGTTTTCAATGATTACTTTATAAATTTTCAATTATATTTTCAAATAGAATTTTTTCTAATAATGTTTTTTTTAAAAATCATTATTTAATTTAGAAATGATATTTTCCTCATGAAATGTTTTAAAAATTATTTAAAAATTATTTTCTATCTAAGATAATAACATATGGTGGTACTCATGTCATTCTGGATAAATTATTCAAAATTTCCATTCATATTAATTTTTATAATGTATAATTTATTAATGGAATGAGGTTTATGAATCTCATTTCTCTTCCATGGGATATAGGATTTTAAAAACCGCTTATTTTGATGGGATAAAATAATGATTTAATGAGTATGAAACATGTCTGTTTTTTCAGAGATTATAACAGGATTACATTTTTATAATAATCATTTCATTTCATCGGTTATTATATGATAGTTTATGACGTTGTTTAATATTTATATATGATTTCAAAATGATATGGTCAGGACCTATATCTCCCTTTAATGCATTGGGTAATGATTTATATCCCATGAGAGAGAATAATATGGTCTTGTGAGTAATCCTTTACTACTACGATGGCAATGGGAGTGAACCATGACAACAAAGATGGTATGAGGAGTGAACCCATTCTATTTTTATGGTCATGATTGTAATATATTACTAAAAAATGGTATGGGTAGTGAAACGATGCTACTCATATTTTCTTGAAATCGATGAATTAAATGATATGGAAATAATATTATATGCTTATGTGTTTCCCCCAATTCCATGTTTTATTCCTATGTTATGTTCTCATGGATCATATTATTTATTTTAAAAGGATTCATTTATTACTAACTATAATGATTTATTCCACAATTAATGTTTATGATCATTAATATGAAGGTTATCATAATCTATTTTTTTGATCATGTTCTCATACCCTTATGATCATGATCATTCTTTCATATATTCCTTCATTTCCCTTAGTGATCATCTGAGCTCACCAATTTTCCTATTTCTTTCTCCTAAGTTATGATTATATGCATTATTATTGATGTGTAAAATAAGGATTCTACTCAGTAAAACCCTAGGGGGAGATGTTGTATCTCATCTATGTAATAATTGTCATGTTTCGTGTTACCAAATTAACTAAACTAGTACAATCTTGGGGAATCTATTTTTATAATGTTTAATGTATTCCATTTGTTTTATGTAACATTAATGTATAAAAAGTGATGGTATTTATTGTTTTATTCATAGGAATAGTTTAATCAACCACTGTAATATATTATGATAAATCCATAGTGATAATTTTAAGGTAATATATTGGGATAACTCTAAAGATTATGAAATATATAGAAAAATGTATTAAAATTTTAGTAATGGAAGGAGTGAGTGGATTACACAAAATATATCCATGGATTGTTACTATAAAGGATGTGGGTCTCACATTGATGAAACTAGGATAATATCTCTAATAAAATGTTCTGGGCCTGACCTCGGTTAATCATAAACATGAAAATGTGCCTTGCTACCAATTTGGTATGACATAATCATGAGATATATTTTGGAATCAAAAAACTATTTATTAACAACCATGAAGTATTTAAATATATGTTTTCTATGAATAACCTTGTTTAAACTAAATGTTTCTTATTCCAAGGAATTTTTTATGAATTATACATCATAAATGTGACTATTCATGATTTTATGGTTCCTGTATGTTATAACTAATTCTCACACATTGATTTTGGTTTTAGTAAATGGTTCGAACTCAATGGAACTACATTAATAGTGATTGTGATGTAAAATGAAATGATTTTACTCCTAACAAACCAATTGTATGTAGGAGATGGAATGAAAAACCTCTTTCCTATAATCACACAGAATTATCATGATTTGAATTATAGTAGACTTCCAAATGTGAAAAGAAGTGAATAACATCATGTTCATTCTTTCATTAGGTTATATCAAGAATCTATTTTAGCATCTTCTAATCAACTTGTTTATAGAAAATGGATTTGTACTACTCAAATTATATTAACAGTTCTATAGTGTTTGGAGCATTAGAAAGGAATTCTAGCTGCATATCACTTAAAAGGAGAAACATACCATTTTGGACTCTAAAAAAATAATTTGAGGTAGAAATATGATATTTAATCCATCTATTCAGATGAGTTTGGGAACATATTTTTTAATAATTACATTCCCTGGATACTTTATACCAATAGTGAGAAAGAGTTCTGTGAGTTAATGAAAGAGGATGATGAATCAATAGGTACCAAAAGGCTTATTTCATAAGATATGTGAGGTACTGTTTAGGAATTATAATGTGAACGAAATGTAATGTAAACATGTTATTTAGTTTCATAAAACCACATCTCAGAAGGCTGATGGCCATAAGAAACCATAATAACTACTAATATATTTTGGGTATAGAAATCAAGTACTATATGGATCTTAGATTCGCATATTAATCCCTTGGGTTTGACAAGAAAAAGAATATGTTGTTTAAAGGTAAATATAAAAACCATGAAGAGATAAGGATGATCATTCTTTTATGATATAATTTTTGGACGTATTGTGGAAAAAAATCTTCAAGGTGTCTAATAAATGTTTTTATATGTTAATGGAAAGACCATAATTTATTTAATTCCTGAATACATGGGAAGAATATAGCTAACATTGAAAATGGTGAAAAAGTGATATATAATTCACCTCCCATGATTCAGTTCTACATGTGTGAGGATAAGGGGAATTATTGTAACCAATTATATAGTCTTGGGTCTGGTGATGATGATTGACTATAGAATCCAATTATGTGGAAGGAAAAGAGAAAATAAAGTGCAATTTCTATTTCTCCTGAGGGGTAAAATAATGATGTTATTGAAGTTACAGTCACCATCGACTCTTGAAATTCGAATTCCATATTTGATTCTAGATCTGCCCAATCTTTCATATATAAACAATTTTATAAGGTAATTAATATTCTCCCATAAAAATTATATGTGTTATTATACGTGTAAACCTTTAATGTTACAATTATTTAATCAAAATTCTATGAATACTCTCTGATTGATGTTTGTGGTATTGTGATTCTAGAAAATCATAGAATATTTCATTTGGAAGAATTACATGACATCATATGCATGTATTTAATTTCTTTATATAAATTCCACATCAATTGACAATGAAGGGAATAAATGTATCATATTCGAAACCCTCCTATTGTCTTCCTTGAATGTGATGATAAAAAAGAACTTCCAGTGCATATTAAATCCATAGTATGGGTACTAATTCCCATTTAAATGAGTTATTTATCTCAAATGTTTGGGGAGAAAACCGATATCAAATATATTACAATTGATCAATAATTTGGGGATGTATTTTCAAAAGAGGAGTCTATTCATCCAAAAAATATGAAATTATTTTCTCAAGAGATGTCATACAAATATCCACACTAATTACAATAAATCGTTATTAAATAGTTATGATTTAGTTGTAGGAATTTGAAAACAAAATATCCATGAAATCCTTGATTAGGGATTATTTCTGCCAAGTGAGTCACCTAGTGGTGCATCATTTTGTTTTTGAAAAATAAATATGGATCAATGAGTCAATATTGATTATCAGGATTTAAGAAATATCAAAATGAATAACATTTATCATATTCCCCGTATTGGTGAATTGTTTGACCAACTAAATTTATCTCATCACTTTTCCAAGATTAACCATCATTCTGTATATCTTCATTTGTGGGAAAATATAGAGGATATACTAAACAAGAATTTCCATACAAGTTACGGACAAAATAAATCTATATGGATGCCTTCTATTCTTACTAATTCTCCTTATATATTCATGGATATATTGAATAGAACATTTAGATATTGCCATTGTCAGTTTGTGGTAGTATTTATAAGTGATATTATTATATATTCAAAGAGTATGTATGATCATTATGATCATTATAAAATTGTACTAATGAATTAGGGAAAAGAGAATCTATATGAACAATTTATAATGTGTTAATGTTGGCTAAAAAATGTTTCATTTTTTGGGTCACATAATATCTAGATATGATATAGGTGTAGATCCGCCAAATACAGAGTCAATTGAATGTTTTCCTAGAATAACCATGGCGACAATGATTCATATCATTCTTGGATTAGTTGTATATTTTTGATGGTTTGGGGAGAATTTAATATGACTATCTAATACTCTGACCATGTTAACTGAGGAATGGGTCATGTTCTTATAGACATATGAATGTAAGGAATATTTCAAGGAACTAAATAAATGGTTAGCATGTAAAAATTTTCTTACATTATCATTTACTGGATAAGGTTTATTAATCATAATTTATTCATATATTATTTGATTTAGAGGTGTGCCTATGCAAAATAACATGGTTATCATTTATGCCTCATGACGGTTTATGATTCATGAGTAAAATTACCTAACTAATTATTTGGAGTTAGTAGTAATAATATTTTTATAAAATGTGTTGATGAATTATCTTTATATTCAAAATTGTGATATATATACCAATCATATATTTATGAAATATATATTCACGTAGACGGCTTTGAACATTTTCAAAATAAGATGTTTAGAGTTGATAATGTATTATGACTGCTCCGTACAATACCACCTTAGGAAATCAATCAAGGTGGCCGATTCTTTGAGTCTGAAGGATCATCCTAGATTATCTATGATGATGATCAAAACTGATCCAATATTTATGGATTTTCAAAGGATTGTTCTAGAAATAATAATGGAAGGGGAAAATTTTATCTTTCTCAAATTAATGTTCAACCCTCCATACAAATGAATATTAAAGAGGAATATATAGAAGATGTAGAGTTGAAAAATAAAATTTATAACTGTTTCTATGGGAAATCATTATTACTATATAATTATAAGGTTCTATAATCATGTATGGGTTTATTCTACACTATATCTGGTGAAGGAGATATTAGTGAAATCTCATAGTTCTTGATTATTTATTAATCTTTGATGTATGAAGATATATAAGGATTTGAATGAATGATTCTGGTGGGATGGAATGAAGAGATATATCATAGAGTATTTATATTGGTGCTTGGTATGATGGTAAGTTAATTTTGAAGGATAAATGTCAACATGGATGTTGCATTAATTTCCCATACTATAATAGAACTGGGAGATCATGTCACGATACATCCTCGGGGCTCGTGCCGTGACTAACCCAAGCCCTCCTTCCATAGGCTAGGGGTTGGAGACTAGTACCAAAGGCATAAATCTTAATAACTGGGAAGGAATTTCCTTTATAAAAGCAAACAAACACCAAAGAGTACAAGCGGAAGTAAAAAACAATATACAAAAGAAAGTGCTGAAAAGAAAATCGGACAGAATACAAACCCAACTGGAAATAGAGCTACAACTGAACAAAAGTACAACAGAAAAAGGCAACAGCTGGAAGAACGGAAGCGGCTCCTGGGTCGTCCTCTTCGGATCCTACCTGAAGGGTAGGTACAGATAGCGCAGCTGCTGGATCCTCCACCACGGATCCTACCTGAAGGGTAGGTACAGATAGCGCAGCTCCTGAATGCTCTCGCCCGTCAACCTCCTCCGTGTGTCGTCTCGTCGTGAATTCCACCTCCGGATACTGACTCGTCGTGTGGTCCACCTCCGGGTACCGTCCAGTCCTCGAACACTTGGCCTCCGTCAGCACTGCCCGTCGCCTGGAACCAACACAACGAGGTGCAGGCATAGCCCATGCAGGGGTGAGTATAACGATACTCAGTAGGGACCCCGAGACCCTCAAGGTCTCACTAAAACCAACATGGATAACCCCAAATAATATCTAAACAGATAACCTCTACATAGGTGTAAGCCCGTACATATACCTATGTTATCAAGTAACCCATCTCAATCATGAGGAAACACAATGATCATGAAATCAACGGATAACCACTACCCAGGTATATGCCCATACATATAGCTAAGTTATCAAGTGACCCATCTCAACCATGAGGAAAACACCAAGATCATGAAATCAATGGATAACCACTACCCATGTATATGCCCATACATATACCTAAGTTATCATGTGACCCATCTCAATCATGAGGTAAACACAAGGGTCAAAAGTCTCAGCTAAAACCAGGATTTTCATTTTCGAAACCATAACTGCTGAAGAGCCCCATATCTTGAGTGTACAGTGGTCCTGTCACAACTCCGAGGTACATATCACTAACCTAAGATTGCTGAGGTACTCCTCCTGTCGAGTACCGCGGGCCAGCCACCCAAACATAGTAGTGCTTCCCGCCGGGGTATGCTACCCAAACACAGTAGTGCACACCCCTAGTAGCCTGTAGAGGTACACTCCGGAAATGTACCGCGGGTTTGTACTGTCACACAGGTAGTGATCCATCCTCTATGGGTATGCACCCAAACAAAGTATTGCTCCGTCCACTGGGATAATCGACTTACTCCAAGTCAAGTCAGTCAAGCAGTCGTCAGGTCTCAGTCAGCTACACAGTCTCTGTACTCCCCACGCTCGTCTCTATGAGGGTCCGCTCCATGAGCTACAGGTCGATAATCCAAGTATCTCAAAGTCCAATGAAGAAATATCTCAAAGGACCGACTCCTCACAGGGGTCTCAACGCAACAGACGGCGCGTCAATCGGATGCCAGGTCTGTGAGTTACTAGTCTTTTCGTCCCCAGGGCCTGGTTGGTTTCATGTGCGAACCAACCCTACAGTATCTCAACTTTACCTAGAACTCTCATAGGGTATACTCATAGGGACCGTTTCTCCACGTGTTCACCAATGCCGCTGACGGTTCGTCAAACGGACGTCCAGTTTGAAAGTTATCAGCTTTTCCGTTCTAGGGGCTCGGTTGGATTTCGGGTGCAATCCAACCTGGCCACTATCCATCTGCATCCAAAACTCAAGCGTAGTATTCCAAATGTACCATCTCATCAAGAGTAAATCAAAGAGATAGACGGCACGTCAATCGGACGCCCGGTCTGTGAGTTATTGGCTTTTTCGTTCTAGGGGCCCGGTTGGTTTCGTGAGCGAAACAACCCGAACACACTCCGATGGCATCCAACCCTTGAGAGGAGTAAGCCAAAAGTTCCGTCTCATCAAGAGGAATCCAACCAAGTTGATGACACGTCAATCGGACGTCCAGATCTCATGATATAAGTGTTTCCGCTCTGAGGGCCCGGTTGGTTTCGTGTCCGAACCAACCCGGCTGAACCCAATGTTCTCCGAAACGTTGAGTTTAATATATCGAAAGGACCGTCTCGATCCAAGGGTCGCATCACCACTGATGGTGCGTCGATCGGAGGTCTACAGCTCATGATATGGGTGAATGACCGTGAGGGGTCCGAAAACGGGGGGTCTGGGCCCAGACCGACCCGGCCCAACCCCCCCCCCCCCCCTGGGTTGGCACGAACCCGGTCGAACAGACCGGGGTCCGGGTCCGACACGGATGGGCGCGGCGCGGCGCGGCCCGGCCCGGCCGCCACGGCGCATCGCGGCCTGGGTGGCTCGGCGCTGGCCGGGCGGACGTGCCCAAGGAGCCGCGGTCCCCTCGCGCTGGGGGCTGCTTCGTGTCACCGGACGCGGCACGCTACCACGTCCCGTGTTCCCCGGTCCCGCGCGGCCGCGAGACCCTCATTCTCCGCCGCAGCTTCAGCCCCGGCAGTGCTATGGGCGTCGCTGCCCCCGACCGCCGGCACGGCCCTGCGGGCGTGGCGTGCCGGCGTGGGCTTTCGCAGACCACCGGACGCGCTCCGGTTGTCCGATTCGCCTGTGGTCTTCGCCAATGATCATCCCGGGACTCGACCTTCGCTGCAAAGCCTTAAAAAGGCCTCTGCATCCCACCTCACCATCGTCTGTCGATCCGTACTTTGACAACAAGAAGCAGGGTCTTGAAATCGCCTTCGCAGCCCCGACTCCACCCGCATTTTCATTCGGCCCCAACGACGCGGCGCGACGACACCACGCTTCTTCACTGCATTCTTTCTCGTGTCCGCCCGGTTCCGTTGCACTGTGCTTCCTTTGTTCATGCCACAACAAATCAACACGACAAAGGGGGAGGAGAGTCGGTCGTGTTCGTGCCGTCCGACCTCCTCCCGTTAAGTTGGTAACAACGGCCAAAAAAAAAAGAAAATACGAGGAACGAAAAAGGATGTATTCACGAACAAGAAGCAATAAACCCCTACCACTTCCCACAACAATATAGTCCCAACATGCAAGTAAGACATTCGCGGATCAGCAAGATAATAAGTTGATCTGTGTTCTTTGTTTTTCCATAAAATAAACGAAACTAGGGAATAAAATCATTCTCAAAATAATTCCCTACCTCAAACGTTGTCGTCGAACGAGATTTGTCGCAGAAAGGGATGCCGTGAAAGAAGACGTCGTGGAAGGGGGATCGTCGCGTCGCGGAATGAGCGTCGCAGAAGAAGCTTCATTGATTTCTGAGGATATGGCGTTCTTCGTCGAAGATCGGTGTGTTTTTCGCGTTCCTCACGTTCTTCGCGTTCTTCAAGGAAGAAGAACGGTTTCCTCCAAATCCTCCCCACGCAACAAGTTCCAACAGAATAAAATAAGAACAGTCTTATTTTATTAACGCACAAGTCAACCTTTGAAATTCAAAAAGAAAAGAAACTATCAATTAATTGAGGGGTTTAAAATCACCGAATTAATAGGGGCGTTTATTAAAAGTTAAAATGCAAGAGTTGAATTTGTTTAATAGGGGGTGCGGGTGTGTTACATAAGAAGAAGAGAAATTGTGGGGCTCGTGTGGGCCCCACCCCACCTTAATCCTTTGGAAGGTAGAAAACAGCAAGTGGGTCCCACCCCTAACTCCCCTACATAGGATATAACCGCAAGAGAGAGGTAAAAGTGTTGTGACACAACACTTAATCCACATAACAAGAAAAGAAAAATATAATTATAAAACAATTATATTATTATCCCACACATTATTTAAACAAATCATTTCGAGAAAATGAAACTCCAGAAAAGGGGTATTCTTAAGCAATTACCAGTGCTGTGATTCCATCGGTGCCCTCAGAATTTGATTCCGAGCACCGGTTCAAAAGTTAGGAAAACCCGCTCGTTCGTTCACTGAACGTACTCGAGCTAAACTTCGGAAAATGATTCCGGGCACACCGGGCATCAGAATCAGGCGCCGTTAGAAACTGCGTTCTTGTAAAACTTGAATGAAAATTAGGAGAAAAAAAATTCCCTTGAATTTTATGGGTCTTTACATTACTCCCACCTCAGGGATTTATGTTCTCTTAAAGCTTTAACACAAACTAGGGATACAAAAGCGGTACTGAGCACGCATCTGGGCCTTCTTCTCCCATGTGCTCACCTAGAGGTTCCCGTACTTCTAGGGAAAGCGCACTCGAGGAATCGACCATCCTCATAGGATCTGCACATGTCGATCCTTGATTCCCACTGGAACCTCCGTGAAAGTAACCCCATCACCATCGTCCAGCTCCTCATGGTCAATGATATGTGAAGGGTCGAGCAGGTATCCCCTCAGTTGAGATACGTGGAAGTCGTCATGCACCTGGTGCAACTGAGGGGGATAGGTCAAGCGGTAAACCATCCCACCTACCCAGCTGAGGACCTAAGATGGTCCGCTGAACCTCGGAGATAACTTGCCTCCTTGGCAACATCTCTGTAAACCTCATCGAGGTGAGACTCATATAAGGACGTGATCGTCATCCTCTAACTCCAGAGGTCTCCAATTCCAGTTTAGAACTGGAACTCAAAACGGCTGCTGTTATGAGGGTATGTTTGACCGACTCAAGGGTGATCGGTCGCACCCTCTTGTGCATGTGTTACCATGTGCTGTCTGGGGTTTCCTTTTTCGCCGACCAAGGAAAACCCATTCTGACGTCGTTGTTAAACCGCAACCTTTTTGCCTAATACCATCAATCTATGTAAGAACTGTGATTCCCCCATCCATACTCAAACCAATGTCGTAAGGCCTCGACGCTGCCACCAAGAGATTCCAACCGAAACTCTCACCTCTAGGGTCTGACCACACTGTCGGCATAAGTGTGATTATCGAGTCTTCTCCCATGGTATCTCTAGATGTGAGGGTCAAGTCTACGGCTTACCGGAAACTCTAGGTCTGGGACAAGATTCGTGGAAGGAAGGAATGATTCATATCAACGTCTGTTACTGTGGCAGCTAGTAGTGGATACAGACTATCCCTTAAATCATTTTTAGAGCCATTGGGTCACACTCCTTGACTGCATGCAGCCTCACTCTTCCTCTTCCCTCCAACTCCCTCATCCTGGCGGGGAAAACTAAGGCTGGTGGTTGTAGCATGTTAAAAAGTACACCACCTCATGCTTCCCTCCTAGCTCTACCTCCACATCTATAGCTTCGCAGACTCATCTCTCCTTAAAGATTCCTTTTCTTGAAACATTTAACATCCACGAGTCTCTAATAGCGTCAGTTTCCTGTTTCTTACTGCACTGTGCAGTCTTCATCCGCTCCTGGATGATCTGCACCTTCTTTTCCTACGATCTGAAAGAGCTGCTAAAATTTATCCTTAGTAGAAAAGAGAAACTCGGTCTCATCCCCAAGTTGAACCATGCCCATTGCCTAATACAGTCAATCCTAACATGAATGACTCATTCATGCCATGGATGATGTCGTAAGGCCTCGACGTAACTACCAAGAGATCCAACAGTCACTCTCGCCTCCAAGGGTCGAGTCACACTATCGGCATCAGTGTGAGATCACTGGCTCTCCTCCAGTATAAATCTCAAATGTGAGGCTCAAGTCAAAAGTTTTAACCGAGACCACTCAGTATCAACTAAACAAAAGGACAAGAAAAAAGCATCACAAAGATAAGTGTCTTTTTATTATTTAATCTCATAGTAAAAAGACACGAATACAACAACAACATGGAACTAGAAGTACAAGGGACATATCCACTAGTTTCTATCCTGTCCACCTGATCCCGGAGCTCTATTGCCTTGTACACTACTCGGATGTTGCTCAACCACCACCTGCTACTTCTGTCTCGGTGGCTCCTCCAATGCATGCGGATCAACTGTGCGAGGAGTCGGACAGTCACGTGCTAGGTGACCCTTCCTTCCGCATTCATAACACTTCCTGCTCCTCATACGGCTGGCTCTGCCCCTCTTGGACATCTACATCATCTGTCTATTTCCCACAGATGACTCGGCTACTGATCGAAAACCCTGCGGCAAAGGCAAGAGCTCATGTACACACTTGGGGTGTAGATCTACTGGCACAAACTCCACCCTGACGAAGCTCTCGAAGTCTTCCCAAGTGAAGGTCATCCTATCACTAAACTGGAACAAGTGGCTCCACCACCTGCCTGATGCTGCCTGAATATGGCTGGGAGAAATGATCACCATGAAGTCTTCTGGCATCCCCACTAGCCTGAAGACTCTCACCACAGCCTCCAGCCAATCCTCAGCCGCCTGCGGGTCTGTCTCTCCCCGGATCCTTTGTGGGCTCGGGCGCTGGAACTCGTGCAGTGCACACAAGTGTCATTCATCGCCTACTGATGGGGCTGGTGGCATCAATGGCCCAACGTATGGTAGTACCGCTGGTGCCTCCAATGGTTCCTTAACTGAAAGAGGGCCCTATACCGAAGCCTCGTCGCTCGACATGATATCAGTACGCACATCCCTCTGGGCTCTAGCTGGTCGTCCATGAAAAGGCATCCTGAAAGAAACAACGTGACACGGTCAAATGATTATACCTGGTGAGCTGACCTGGTTTGAGCTGTTTTAAGGGAAGACCTTTGAAAGCACAAACGCAATCAGTGTTTTCGTGCACAAAGTCGGAAATCAGTTGTCAGGGTCCTGGTGTATGGATACATCGGCCGCTCGCACCAACACTGGACTCCCTAAACTGAAAACCACACTCGGTACTCTTAATATTATTGCTTCACAGAAAGAAAATATCAGAGTTATATGTTGTGCGGTAGAACCAACTCCTTTGATACCAATTTGTCATGACCCATCCTCGGGGCCCATGCCGTGACAACCCCAAGCCCACCTTCCATATGCCAGGGGCTGGCAGCTTGCACCAAAGGCGTAAATCCCGATAACTAGGAAGGAATTTCCTTTATAAAAATAAACAAACACCACATAGTACAAACGGAAGTAAAAAACTAAGTACAAAAGAATTTTCTCAAAAGTAAATGGGCCAAAATACAAACCCAACTGAAAATACAGCTACAACTGAACAAAAGTACAACAGAAAAAGACAACAGCTGGAAGAACGGAAGCGGCTCCTGGGTCATCCACCTCGGATCCTACCTGAAGGGTAGGTACAGATAGCGCTGCTCCTGGATCGGCCACCACGGATCCTACATGAAGGCTAGGTACAGATAGCACAACTCTTCAATGCTCTCGCCCTTCAACCTCCTCTCTGTGTCGTCTAGTCGTGAAGTCCACCTCTGAATACTGACTCGTCGTGTGGTCCACCTCCGCGTACTGTCCATTCCTCAAACACTCGGCCTTTGTCAGCGTTGTCCGTTGTCTGCAACCAACACAACGAGGTGCGGGCATAGCTCGTGTAGGGGTGAGTATAACGATTCTCAGTAGAGACCCCAAGACCCTCAAGGTCTCACTAAAACCAACATGGATAACCACAAAGAAGATCCCAATAGATAACCTCTACTTAGGTGTATGCCCATACATATACCTAAGTTATCAAGTAACCCATCTCAATCATGAGGAAACACAATGATCATGAAATCAATGGATAACCACTACCCAGGTATAAGCCCATACATATACCTAAGTTATCAGGTGACCCATCTCAACCATGAGGAAAACACCAAGATCATGAAATCAATGGATAACCACTACCCAGGTATATGCCCATACATATATCTAAGTTATCAAGTGACCAATATCAATCATGAGGTATACACAAGGGTCAAAAGTCTCAGCTCAAACTAGGATTTTTATTATCGAAACCGTAACTGCTGAAGGGCCCTATCTCTGGAGTGTACAGTGGTCCTGTCACGACTCCGAGGTACTTCTCACTAACCTAAGACTGCTGAGGTACTCCTCATGTCGATTACCGCATGCCAGCCACCCAAACACAGTAGTGCTTCCCTCCGGGGTATGCGACCCAAACATAGTAGTGCACACCCCCTAGTAGCATGAAAAGGTACTCTCCAGACGAGTACCGTGGGTCTTCACTGTCACACAGGTAGTGCTCCGTCCGCCATGGGTCTGCACGCAAACAAAGTAGTGCTCCATCCACTGGGCTAGTCGACTCACTCCAAGTCGAGTCGGTCAAGCAGTCGTCAGGTGTCATTCGGCTACACGGTCTATGTACTCCACACGCTCGTCTCTGGGAGGGTCTACTCCATGAGATACAGTTCGATACTCCAAGTATCTCAAAGTCCCACGAAGAAGTATCTCAATGGACCGCCTCGTCACAGGGGTCTCAATGCAACAGACAGCGCGTTAATCGGACGCCTGGTCTATGAGTTACTAGCCTTTTCATCCCTTGGGCCCGGTTGGTTTCGTGTGCGAACCATCCCGGCCGTATCTCAACAGTACCCCGAACACTCATAGGGTATAATCATAGCGACCGTTTCTCCATGTGTTCACCAACTCCGCTGACGGTTCTTCAAATGGACGTCCAGTCTGAAAGTTACCAGCTTTTCCGTTCTAGGGGCTCGGTTGGATTTCGGGTGCAATCCAACCCACCCTCTATCCAACTGCATCCAAAACTCAAGCGAAGTATGCCAAAAGTTTCGTCTCATCAAGAGGAAATCAAAGAGACAGATGGCGTGTCAATCAGATGCCTGGTCTGTGAGTTATTGGCTTTTTTGTTCCAGGGGCCCGGTTGGTTTCATGAGTGAACTAACCCGACCGCACTCTGATGGAATCCAAAACTTGAGCGGATTAAGCCAAAAGATCTATCTCATTAAGAGGAATCCAACCAAGTTGACGGCACGTCAATCAGACGTCCGGAGCTCAAGATATAAGTGTTTCCGCTCTGAGGGCCCGGTTGGTTTCATGTCTGAACCAACCCGGCCGAGCCCAAAGTTCTCCTAAAACATTAGTATAATATATAGAAACGACCATCTCGATCCAAGGGTCACATCGCCACATACGGTGTGTCGATCGGAGGTATACAACTCAGGATATGGGCAAAAGACCGTGAGGGGTCCGAAAACGGGGGGTCTGGGCCCGGACCGACACGGCCCAACCCCCCTGGGTCGGCCCGAACCGGGTCGCCCGACCCCGGTCCGAGTTCGACCCAGATGGGCACGGCCCGGCCTGGCCCGGCCCGGCCGGAGTGGCCCAGCCCCACCTGGGTGGCTCGTCGCTGGCCAAGCAGTCACGCCCTAGGAGCTGCGGTCCCCTCGCGCTGGGGGCCGCTTCGTGTCCCCGGACGCGGTGTGCTGCCGCGTCCCACGTTCCCTGGTCCCGCACGGCCGCCAGACCCTCACTCGCCCCCGCGGCTTCAGCGACGGCGAATTCTTCCGGCAGCGCTCCGGGCGCCGCCGCCCCCGACCGCCGGCGCCGCTGCGCCGGCGTGGCCCCCCTGTGGGGGCTTCCTCGGACCACCGGATGCGCTCCGGTGGTCCGATTCACCTGCAGTCTTCGCCATTGATCATCCCGGGACCCGTCCATTGCTGAAAAGCCTTCAAAACTCATTCGCGGCCCGCCTCACCATCGTACGTCGATCCGAACTTTGACAACAAGAAGCGGGGTCTTCAAATCGTCTTCGCGGCCCCGACTTCGCCCGCGGTTTCGTTCGGCCCAACGGCGTGGCGCGACGGCGCCACATTCTTTATCATGTCTGCACGGTGCCGTTGCATTGTGTCGCCTTTGTTCGTGCCACAAAGAATCAAAAAAACAAAGGGGGAGGAGAGTCGGCCGTGTTCGTGTGGTCCGACCTCCTCCCGTTAAGTTGGTAACAACGACCCAAAAAAAAAAGACGAGGAATGACAAAGGATGTTTTTACGAACAAGAAGCAATAACCCCTACCACATCCCACAACAATATAGTCTCATCCAGCAAGGAAGACATTCACGGATCAACTAGATAATAAGTTGATCCATGTTCTTTGTTTTTCCTTAGAATAATCGAAACGAGGGAATAAAATCATTCTCAAAATAATTCCCTACCTCAAGCATTGTCGTTGAACGAGATTTTTCATGGAATGGGACTTCACAGAAGAAGACATCATGAAAGGGAGATCATCGCATCGCGGAAGGAGCATCACGGAAGAAGCGTCGTTGATTTATGAGGATTTTGTGTTCTTCGTCGGAGATCAGTGTGTTCTTCGCGTTCTTCGCGTTCTTCGCATTCCTCGTCAAAGAAGAACAGTTTCCTCCAAATCCTCCCCACACAAAAAGTTCCTAAATAATAAAATAAGAATAGTCTTATTTTATAAATGCACAAGTCAACCTTTTAAATTCAAAAAGGAAATAAAAGATCAATTAATTGAGGGGTTTAACACCACCGAATTAATAGAGGCGTTTATTAATAGTTTAAACGCAAGAGTTGACTTCATTTAATAGGGGGGTGCAGGTGCGTTACTTAAGAAAAAAAGAAATGGTGGGGATCGTGTGGGCCCCACCCCAACTTAATCCTCTCAATGGTAGATAACAACAAGTGGGTCCCACCCCTAACTCCCTTACATATGTTATAATCGCAAGAGAGAGGAAAAAGTGTTTTGACACAACATATAATCCACTTAACAAGAAAAGAAAAATATAATTGTAAAACAATTATATTAATATCCCACACGTTCTTTAAACAACTCATTCCAAGAAAACGCAACTCCAGAAAAGGGGTATTCATAAGCAATTACCGGTGATGCGATTCAATTGGTGCCCTCAGAATTCGATTCTGAGCACCGGTTCAAAAGATAGGAAAAACCGCTCGTTTGTTCACTGAACCTACCCGAGCTAAACATCGAAAAATGATTCCGGGCACACCGAGAATCAGAACCAGGCACCGTCAGAAACCGCGTTCTTGTAAAATCTGAAAGAAATTTAGAAAAAAAAAATCCCATTAATTTTACGAGTCTTTACAGATCATCACTTTGTATTATTTTTCTGGACTACCCAAAACCATTAAAGGGTTTTATAAATTTTGGTTGGTAGTCAGTCGCAATAAAAATTCAGCACACTTCATCGCTATCCAAGAGGAATTATACGTGGATTTGTTTTTAGGAAATAAATTATAGTATAGATCATGTTTTTAGAGTACTACATTCAATTGAATCGAATAAAATTCAAGGATCTCCTCAAATTTCTAGATTATGCTTTAGCAAGCACTTGATACCGAATTGACTATCAGAGATTCATATCATCCATAGATAGATGGAAATTCAAAAATAAAGATTAAAACACTGCAAAATATGAAAATATCTTTTTATATGGATTCCATAGGTGGTTGGGCTCATCTGCTTCCTCTATATGAGTTTCATTCAAAAATAAACGTCAATCAATAATTATGACGGCACCATATGAATCCACTTAATTGAAAAAATTTATATATACAATTGGGTGGGATGATGTCAGAGAAAGAGGGGTATTTTGACCTGAGATTACTAATTAAATGATCATGGAGAATAAAACCATTCAATAACATATCGAGGCAGCTCAAATTTGGTAGAAAATTTATGCTGATAACCATCGTCGGGATCTTAAATTTGATGTTGGTGATGATGTACTTCCACAAATATCCTCCTAGATGAAGGTTATGATATTTGGGAAGAAATGGAATCTAATACCTAGGTATATTTGTCTAATTTAAATTTTTAATCTCATCAAAATTATATCCTATCACTTAGAACATGCAATAAATATCTCTCAAGTTGATTCTGTGTCCCATGTGTCTCTCCTTATTTAGTACATACCAGAACATATACATGAAATGAATATAGATTTTATATCACTGGATAAAGATCCTTCATATATAGAATAAATAGTTGAAATTATGGATCATGTATATAATGTTATATGAAACCATACCACTATGTTGGTTAACGTTTTGTAGTGAAATCCCCAATTATAGGAAGTTACATGGGAACATAAGTATATGATGGAAAATAATTATAATAATTTTTATAAATTTTTAATGAATTTTTAAAGAGAAATTTATTTTAAGGGGGGTATAATGTAACACCAGAAGTTTTTGTGGTCTTTTTTTCTCTAATAACTTAAATTTCTATTTATTCCTTGTACTGAACTAAGAAAAATATTCCTTTCACATGAAACTGAATTGGTATAAATTACATAGAACATTGAGATAGTGTATTTTACACTATACAACAACATGGTCTATGTTACATTAAACACCGACTTGGTTTATATTTAGTACAACACTGATGTTTCTTTGAAACATCATTTTATTGATATAATTATTCAGATTGTGTAATTATAACCTATCTGTTATACATTTTAATATGAATATTAATAACTACATTTAAATTATTTTTTATAAAATTTTTATATAAATAAGAAATATTGATATTGAATGAACTAATTTTTTCTAAGGACATTATCTGTTTAAAAAATAATAATTTAGGATAACTTTTGGTATTGGTTTGAGTACTTCAATTTTTGGATAAACAGTGAACATACCGTATCTTAATTCAATAACAACTTTTCATCTAATTTATTTTTATGGTTAAATTATATTTTTAATTGGATTTGATTTTTAAAAAGTTAATTATTTTACTAATTAATAATATTTATGTCGTTGAGATAAATATGACTTTTAACATTGGTATAAAAACATAGAATTTTTTTGAATGTTTTTACTTCAAGGATATTCATTGTCGACCCCACAAAAATATTATTTGTAAATTTATTTCTACCAATTATGTAATAATAATTTTTAAAATGGATATAATATTTAGAATCATCCTAATTTATAGTTTACTATAAGGTTAACATATTTTTTGGCTAAAAATAATATTGAATGTGATTAAAATTATTTATAATGATTAAGGTTAATTTAATATTAATAAGGGACTAAACTATAAACTTAAGCATAAATAACCTATAAAAAATTAAAAATTCATTTTTCTGGAAATATTCCTAAACTACCTTTCATTTCCCTAGGTTTTAATTATTGTTGATTCTACTTGAAATAAATAAAACAGAGGTGGGGTTTCCCTTTTCCAATATTTTACCAAAGAGCCACTACTCATACATTATAAAATTCCACCCCCATATCTCTTATTTTTAATTATCATACCACTTAGGATTGAAAATTATATCCACCATAAACATCCCCGAATTCATACCTTCTTCCCTGAAGCATCCATTTTTTGTACAAGTAACTCATATGATGCTGTTATGCATAAACCAAAAGGAGTCACTCGATTTAGAGGCAACATATTCTATGAAGATGATTTCTTTTATATTATTTATCTACACCTACACTATCACTATTACATTATTATTAAAAAAACTATATTTTCAATATACTATTTTTTTATTATAAGGTTTCAACCTATACCGAAAATCCATAACCATATAATGTGTAACAAACATTCTATTTACATGTAAAGAGAACTCTACCTCAAGAAATGATGATTTTTTATTATTCCTTTACCCCCAATCATATAAAAAATTAATTTTAAAAAATATTTATATATTTAAAATATTATATTTATTAATTATTTAACATTATTTTAATATATTATAAAAAATATATTAATAAATACCATTGTGTGTAGTTGCGGAAATTTCAGTTGAGGGAGTGTGGACTACCTCCCCTGTTAGGCATTGTTATTCGTTCACACACTACCTTGAATTTATTAAGTATGTGTTTAATTAACATATATAATATATATGATATTATAATTTTATTTTAATAAATATATATATTCATAAAAATAAAAAAATTTCTTTTACCTTTTTTATTCAGTACGATAATAAAAACACAATCAATGTTCCATATCACCAATGGAAAACTATCTGTATGAATGGTTTATTCCATTTGAACCTTATATATTGTATATATTAAAATTATAATATATTTCTTTATCTATATTTATATATAATGAATATAAATGAAATTTATATCCTAATTTACATTCTATAAATCATGATATAAATATAAGGACCGATGTTAAAAAAATTATGACACATGCAATGGATAAAGATGATATTACCTGATGTGAAACCTAAACATAAGATGGATAAAAAAATTGTAATATATGTTCATAAAAAACCCATATATTGTATTAAATATAAGAAAATTTTCCTTTAAAATATTTATAATTAATTTATATTAATTATACATGTTATTTGAATGAGTACGATAATAGTCAATACATAAGGTGTGTTAATCTAATATCGCTTTTACTTATATAAGATACTTTCATTAATCACCACTCACTTATTTTATGTGCCGAATATAATTACTAAGAGTGTATTATATTATACATATAATTAAATTTATTTTTATTCACATATCAATTTTACTGTCTTCATTTCATAGTATTTTACTTTCAAAATTTCCCAAATAGGTAAAATATGTTAGTCTTAATTTTCCTTCTTTGAGACTCATGTTTTGTTATAAACCTAAATAATTTTTATATTTTTAAATACATAAATTTTAAATGTTATATAATTAATACACTTATTTTATTTTTATTTTCCACTTCATGTAATTTAATTTTCTTACATAGAGTCTATGATCCCAAGTTACAATGTGATAAGTGTTTATTGAACCAATATTAATACTTTTTGAGATTGATTATGATTATTACTCAATTAATTAAATATCATGTTACATAACTAAATTATATTAATTATATTTAATATCATAGTTCTATTAAATTTATCCTCATTTATTAATACCATCATTCACTCTTTGGTACTTAAAATAACGTTTTTAAGTAAATTCTAATTGTCTCTCTCATAAGTCGTAAAACTATTTTATTCCAGAAATTTTTTAAAAATTGTTTTCAAAATATATTTGAATCTCATTTTTACTAAAAATATATTTTAATGCATTTTTATGGTTTTTGATTCTTCCCTTATAAGTATTTAACCCATTTTAAAAGAAAAATTATTTAAATGTTTTTTTTAATTTACAAACTATTATTCAATTAAAAAAGGATATTTACATCAAGATGTTTTTTTAAATGACATTAAAAATTATTTTCCATATATTATATCATTTTTTGTTGTTACTCAAGCCTTTTTGTGGAAATTATTTATTTTTCCCATATATATTTTTTCTCTGAATGGATTGTTTTTTTAGAATTATTTTTTAGAACGCTAATTTTCAATCAAAGGATATATTCTCTTAAAACCTGCTTCATTTCAAGGGTAATATTTATAATTATGTGATAATGAAATATTAATTTTTTAAAAGGGTTGTGATATGATTACATGTTTATAATATCCATTTCATTTCATGGGATACGATATGATTATTTTTTATCTTGTGGAATATGTATATATGATTCCTTTATGAGATGGGTTGGACCAATATCTCCCTCCAATGAAATGGGTAATGATTTTTTTGTCATTAGATTGAATAAGATGGTATTGGGAGTTAACTTTGAATTCTACAATGGTAATGGAGTGGACCATGACTTCCATGATGGTATGAGGATTGATATAATGCTACTAAGACGACCATTGGACATAACCATGACTTCCATGATGTTATGAAGTATGAACCCATACTACTATGAGGGTCTAGGAAGCAATGTACGGGATAATAAAAAAAGCATTCTATATACTTATTTGATTTCCACAATTAGATGTTTTATTACAACAATAAGATTTCATGGACCATGTTATTTATTTCATTGGGATTCATGTCTAATGAACCAGAGATATTTATGAAATGATTCATGTTTATGTTATTTGATATGATAGGTATGATTTAATATTTTCATGATCAAGTTCTCATACTATTACACTCGTGATTATTCTTTCATATCTCCCTTGTTTATCGTTACTAAGAATCATAACTCAACCCATTTTATGTTTCATTCCCCATTTCATGAAGCTATTTACTATGTTTGATTTGAATAAAAATTATCTTAATCTAGATAAACCGATTGGAAGATTTTGTAGCTCATTTATGTATCAATTTTTATGTTTCCATGTTTTCAAAGGAATAATAATAGTACTATTATTGGATGTATTTTTTAAAAATGTTTCATGTATTCCAAAAATGTAATTTCACATTAATGAAATAAAAGATTGGATTGATATAGAAGTCTTATTGAGTAGGAAGTATCATGGTGTTCTGAACCAAATGTGTTTTGAGAGGTTTCCAATTTCTGTGGATCTAGTAAAGAAGACATTGGGAATAATTTTGGAAGGTGATACATCACAACTTATTTTATTCATCATGAAAAATATTTATTATAAAATGAAAAAATTAATCAATATGATGATGAGAAACATGATATGTTAATTAATTCCATGAAAAATTGGAAATTAGAATATTTTTTAATGATTATGTACTAAAAATTGGAAAACGATTTTGTGTTCTATATATAATTCAGGGAAAATGAAAATTTTGGTTGATTCTCATAACCTGAATTTTTCAATACACCCCAGAATAATCAATATGTATAGGTATGTGATGGATTTTTTTTGTGGGAAAACATGATGTAGGAAATCGTGGACTACAAATCAACATGATTTAGTGTTCAACTAGTCATGGATGATAGAAAATAACAAATATGAGTCATGAAACATATTCTTATTTCTATATGGAAATTGTATTACATTACTATATAATTTACCACAGTTCTACCAATGACTCCTAGAAATAGTGATGTAATATAGGTTATTATTGATCACCTAATTTCTTTTTAACATTTCCTCTATATAAGATAATATTTACCACTATATAGTATCACAAGGATTAATTTTATTGTTGTTATAAGATTATATAAAACACCTATTTCCTGTGTGTCCGATTGTGATCCCCATTTTACATTGAAATTTATGATGCTTCTTAAAAAATATCTTCATACTGATCACTATTTGAGAACATCCTACAATCCTAAATCTAATGGAAAGCCAAAATTTATTATTTATATAATGGTAGACAAGATGACGTCATGATAAAATGACTTCCATGATATAAAGAATATTTATTTATCTTTTTTACAGTTTTCATTTAATAATAGTTTCCATTGAATTATTGAAATAGAACTGTATGGTCCGTTATACAGTAAGAGTTAACATAAAACTACATAATGGTATAATTTTTGTGGAAGTAAACATGTAATCTAATAACACAATGAAGAGAAAAAAAAATTATAAATGACTATTCTAGATCTTATTATAGAAAATCAAGGTTGGAAAAATAGTTTTGTAGATAATTCGATAAAGATTTTTAATTAAAAGCAAGAGATTATGTTTTCTTTAGAGTATCCTGATGAAATGGTGTTATAAGGATTAGTTTGAAAAGGGAAATTCATCCCTAAGTACATCAAAAATATTGAATCCCTTTAATAAATTAGAGTTATTTCGTAAGACATTATAATGACACTAGTTCTCTTAAAAGTACATAGTGTGTTCCATATATCATTGTCATGGATGTACATTCATGACCACATTCATGTGACCACCTATAATGAATTAGAATTTGAATATGTTCTATATGAAAATTAATAACCCTTCTAGATTCTTGATATTAGAGGGAAACTATTTATAGAATGAATAAATCTAATAGAAAAGGTACATAGGATAAATGTATAAATGTAGGAAGAAACATGGTAAACATAGGATTTTATGATGAAGAACTACTATAATCTCATTAAAAGTTTTTATCCATAAAATTTTGAGAATGAAATTTTTGTAGGTGGTAATAATTTTACATGAAAATACATTATGAATTTTATCCATATAAATAAATTCAATTTTTTTGATAGTATATGATGTATAAAACATCGATTATAAAGAATCATGATAGTATATTTTTTAAACATGACCATTATAACCTAACTGTTATGTTGGTGTGTATAAATATGACTTAATATACTATAATAATTATATATTTTCACTTTTTTTCATTATAAAATTATTAGATATAAAAATATGAATAATTTTAATGTAAATGATATGTTTTTTGGAAAAAAATATTTTTTGAAATAAAAGGGTTTTGAAAGTTATTGAAAAATTAGGATAAATAAAATTATTGAAACATTTAATAAATTCATATGATAAAATTAATTTAGTTTTTATAAATTATAATATTAAAAATATCATATGATTATTTTGTGCATTTTTCTGAAATGATTAATATTTTGATGAATAGTGAAAAATAATTATATTTATTGAAAACAACATTTTAATATAAATTATTTACAAATTTTCATTATATTTGATTTTTTTTCAGGAAAATTTATTTTAAATATATTATAATTACTACAATATGGGTTATTATAATTTATTTGATATTAAATTTTGATATTAAAACACTATATACTTATAAAATGTTTCTCTTTAGAAACCCACAGTTTCATTTCATCTACGACTATAATTTTAAAATTTATTATGAAACATTTATGAATTGAATATTTAAAAATGGGTTCCATATTTTTTATAATAATAATTTATATTATCTGAATACATCAACTGAACTCTTTACCATTATGAATATAAAATCAATATAAACTAATCTATGGTGTTAAGGATAAATGAAATTCATTGGGGTTTAAAGTATACATATAAGGTTAAAAATGACCAACCAACTATTAAAAAAGAAATTTAAGGAAAAATATAGACCTTATAACTTCTAATTCTCTATAATAACCCATTTGGGAGGTTTTTTTCTTGATAAAATATTAGGTTTAATTGATTCTTTTTAAAATTTCCATGTTTTTCATATCCAGCACTAATAAAAGGACACTCCTCTCCTCCCTTATACACTCATCTATCTAAATCATAATTCATAAATTACGCACCAAAATAACATAATTAATCATTTATAAATGTCATAAATAAATTTATTTGATAAGAAATATAACATATGAAGGATTGTTGGGAAAACAAAAATAGGTCATCTAAGGAATACGTAACGTTCTTAAACGATCATTTTTATTTTATTTATTTTTTAACAACCTTCAAATTTTATTAAATCATGATATTATAATAAAAAAATATCCAATATTATGGGGTTTTATTATTTTAATGTATTAACAAATATCTGTATCAACTGTTATAAAATGAAAAAATCATCAATCATGTGTAAGGTAGAGTATTGCCTTGCAAATTTATGAAACTCATTTTCCATAGAAACCTCCAAGGTCCAATATAATTATTTGTTTAATATATATATATATATATTATTTATTATGAAGTTATATTTTATAATTAAAATATCACATAAACCTTCTTAATTTCTATTTTGTTTAAAATTGGATAACAAATCTCTTGTGTATAGTGGACTACCCCCTTGTGAATGGATGTGAATAATTTTATCATTTGGTTTCAAATGGAAGGTAATAATGAAAAATTTAAAAAAATTATACAATAAATTAGAAATTATAGAAGTTATTTATATTTAAAAAATTATATAATTCCATACCCTTTCACCTATTAAGGAAATGATATCATCACTCATGGGTATATACAATCAACCATGTCCATGAAGAGGTGGGATAAATTTTCAATTCCCAATATACAATAATGGTTATAATAATTTATATAATGAGTAATAATAATATTAATAACATTATAATAAATATTAAAATTAATTTTTAATATAATTTTTGGTTGAAATATAACATTCTTTTCAAAACAATAATGTGAAAATAAGACAACTAACTCTCGAAATGATGATAATAATTAAATATTATTTCCAAAAAGTGGTAATGTTTTATAAGGGATAATACATGATGTGATAAATATGATAATAGTTTTTTTATAAATTAATATAACATTTAAAACCATTTTATTCGAGGTAAAATAATGGTTAAATAATGTAAGGTGTCAGGTAATAGATTTTGCATCTATTTCCATTTCAATGAGATATATTAGTTAAATAGAACCTATTCTCATTTATGAGGTGTATATAATTCACAATTTATGTACTTAAGATGAATTAATATTATATAATAAACATTATATTTTCATTTAATTTTTATTATTTGATGGTAATCAATTTAAATGTTTCCGAAGATGTTGAAAAATTATGGTAATGTCTAACAAACATTTGTGATTGTTTACATTCACTTGAATCAATCACTTTCTTATGATCATTTATCATTGTTAAATAAATTTATCATAAATATAAATATTACTATATTATTCATATTATTATTTCTAATACTATATACAATTTTTATATATGATTTTTACATTGAATGTTAATTTATTTGGTGGAAAAATATCCATAAATATATATTCATTACATAATACAAATATTTGATGATAATTCATATAGATTCATGAATTTAATTGATATTTACAAAAAAAATTCATTATTTGGAAATTTATTTACAATTGGGTAACTATTATGTATATCTCCTCAATTCATCTACATGTAACGTGAGAAAAATCATCTGACCTAATAACATTGGTTTTACCTATAGTTGTAAACAGTCATGTGGATGTTTTTATTACTAGAGGTACCATGATACTATAGACCCTAAAATATAATAATTAAGGGTTTACATCATAGATAATAAATTATTAATTATTATACATTTGATTTTATCCTTTATTTTATCTATAGATTAATTTCATCATAAGTTTATTAATTAAATGGAATGTGTTTTCTATTGGATTCCTTGAAATATTGTTTACTCTTTATTCCATGATAATGTTATTTTTTATATTGAATGTGTTTCTTGTTATTTTCCATCCCATATTAAATAAATTGGGTTTATAATTATATATTTCTATGTATGTTACCATTATTAATCATTTTAGTTTACACCTATTTTATTACTTATCGCAATTTTATGAAGAAAAATATATTTGAATGCATTTCAAGGATATAAAGAATATTATTTTGATATATTTGAATTTATTTTCCCAATGTAAAATCGGTTTCCTGATTTTATATAGTATCCCAAAACTACTAAATATGATGGACCTTTCGGACATTACACTTTGTATCATGTCCAATATAATATGGTAGGAACCAGCTCTGGGTTACGAGAGTCGAAGTTGTTGAATCTGGGGTTAGGGAGTTGATTTGCATAGTGCCAAATCACTTTTGTTTAGAACTTAAATAGAGTGTGTATAGAAATAGAAGTGTTATTCATTTACATTATTAGACATTTTTCATCCATCCATCATTTTAAATATTTATATATTGCTGTACAAAATTTTCATCATATTCTTAAATCTCTTAAGAAATTTATTAGCATTTTTTCCAAAATATGATCATTAAAAAATTACAAATATTCGTTCCATATTAATATTTTAATCATGGATTCCATAAAACTAAATCATTTATATCCTTTATCTAGAAGAATAATTCCATAATTATCATTTCCACATTATGTGAATAACCAACATTCACATCACAGATAAACAAAGTCTCTTATATCTTTTTCATTTTAGATACTTTCTTTAAAGACACAAAAAATAATTCATTATCACTCTCTAGATCATTAAAAATGATATATTCATTCCCGACCCTATCTTGTTAATTTATCATTATATGTGTTAGTGTATACATCATAATCATGTTTCCACTCTAAAAATTATATCATCATCTCATGAAAATAATCAAAAATTAATAATTTGTTAATAGAACAATAATAAAACCTCTCCATAAATGATATTTGATTTCCTTCATTTATGTATTCCTAATCAGAGTGTATCATAGTTCATCTGATCATTCCTACTGATATATAAATTGAGAAAGCATTTAATGTTTTGAGAAATGTATAATGGAAAAAATATTTCAATCACATTGACATTTTTCTTGAAAATAATTAGATTATAAATTTCCAATTAAGGAGGGTGCCTATTATTTCCTAATATAACCAATATAATGTTATCCATCCTTGGCGTGTTTAGAAAATCAATGAAATTTGTGTTATTATTCTTTATTTAAGAGAATTGGGGGATAATGTTTTGGATATTTTTTTAACTAAACCCATTAAATTAGGTTCTAATAATGGTCATTCATCATATTATCCATCGCCTTGATTGTTAATTTATTTCCCAATAGTTCAGTCCATCTAAATAACTAAATGGGTTAATAAGCGTGATAAAAAATTAACATAATAGGTGTATTATCAAAATCAATAACATAAAAAGAATTATTCCTTAAAACAATTTAACCTTTTATATCATCATGTTAGCCTAAAATTACTTTATTTCATCATATATCAATCAAATGGTACATAATGTATAGTTATATTATATTTATCGACATTATCCGCTAATTTAACTATAAAATCAATCAATCATAGTGCTTTTTGAGGAGAATATCATCAAACAAGAGTATCTCATGGCAGTTTCAAAACATGTCTATATTTAAGACTCTTTATCATGAACTATGTGTTCATTGAGATAATAACCAACATCATATTATTAGGTTTATTATGCTAATGTAAAACTATTCCAAATCCATCATCCATGTGTAGTATTAAAAATGTTATTTATTTATATAAATCTCACACACTCAATAATTTATGAAAATTTCAGGATATCATTCTATATGTACAAATATCTCTAGTGTTTTCTCTATGATTCTCTTACCCTGATACTTATTGTTACAAAATAAACTCAATAGATATAATAAAACTAACTCTGATACAACCAATGGTGACCAAGAATAATTTTTTTATCTACATAATTTCCATGATTACAAACATAAAATTACATAATAAAATCAAAATGCTAAGAATATTGATGTTAATTGTAATAAGATTCTCGAAAAATAATAAATTTATATAAAAATGCATATAATAATTTCCATATTAATTCACTATACTAAGAATTCTCTAAATCGTCTCCCACTCTAAAATCATCCATATTCCCTAAAATCAGTAAGCCTATAAAATGTATATGCTCAAACACTTTATAAGGGAAAAATAATTGAATAAATATGTTACATAGGGTTAGATCATAATTATATGAGAGAAATAAGAAGTTTATAGATACTAGATTACAAAAACATGTAATAAGAAAAATGGTTTATATGGTATGATATGATAGTAAGTAATACAATATGATAAAAAAAATATAGAGTAAAAACATAGAAAACCTGATAGTTAAATTCTGACACACCAGGAATAACATAGTCATATATCCATGTGGAATGAAACCAAAATAATCATAGGAAAACAACATTGTGGACCATAACCCCAACCTGTTTCCTATAGAGGATTAGGAATAGAAACCTATTTACCTAAGAAGATTATTCAACAGGACCTATTTCACATGGAGGATCTTAAATCACCACTTATTTCTTCTTTTAAATCCTAAATCACTACACATTTCAACATTATATTTTAATACATGATTCTTTACCCAATGAATTGGGGTATATATAGGTCATACCCATCAATTATAGATCAACCACTCTCAAGAGATCCACCAGAAGACATAAACTAATTAGATCATTAAAAAATAGAGATAAAGAATTTATTCAAATTAAATATTAAATTGTATGACATAAATATTTACATAAACAAGGTAAGCTGATACCTAATTAAATCACCTAACATAAGAAAAACATAATATCCATTAGTGAGTTATTTTCAAAACATAACATCATAGATAATTAAGCCCTATTTTGTCATTATAGAAGAAAGAATCCAAATAGTAATAAATCATATCATTAAATATATATTAAGATGATAAAATGAATTAATATATAATATTATTTAGATATATTAATGTAGGAAAATTTTCGTAATAGAAAACATGTACATGATAGAAATATCCCTTCTAGTGAAATCAATAATTGTATGATAATTACTAAAAACATATTTTAAATTTTTAAAAACAATAGTAATTCATGGAAGGGGATTTCTATTATGAAATAAATTTCTAAATTATCATAGAATTGTACATTATATGTATGGAGAGGTTATCGAATGTATGAACACATTGAATGTAGAACTGCAGAACTCAATGAATGATATATGAGTTACTAAGGTCCCTTATGGATTAGAGAAGGTTTGAATCCAAAAAATATAAGAGGTTCTTCAAGAAGTTATCATTAATTTCCCATGAAAAATAATATCATTATAATAGATGAATTAATGTGGTAAATTAATACATATATCCAATGAATAAAAGGTATATAGTAGTATATATGTCTTATGTTATTTCAAATTCATACAAGTAAACCTTAACCATACTCATGATTTCTATGAATGTATTTTAACATAATATATGAAAAATATGTATCTCTAAAGTACTACTCTTGAATATTATTATCCTCTATAAACTTTTATAAAAATTACATAAAATTTTTCATTACATGATTATTTTTATTTTAAATAATTCTTCAATCTAGTTTGTGAGAAATCATTATTATTTGAAACCATTTTCATAATGGTGGTGTAGATCATTTATATTCTCTATAATTTCATCATTCCAAAATCACATAATGTATTACAAGTGATGTTATTTTGGGTTGTTTATAAACATATCATTCTATTACATGGTTCTTTTAGTTATAGTTAATCAAGATGAACCTAGAAATGATAATGTTTCAATTATTATCACATAATAATGTTGGTAAATTAAAAACATGGTAATTTCATATATTAACAACTAAAAATTAATAATTAATCATTTATTAATATCATAAAATATGTTTCCAATAGCAATCTTGATCGACATTTTATATAGGTGGTTATATTTTCAGAACAAGAGAATGTTGGAGTCTACGTGTGTGTATAGTTATAAAAGAGATCCTTTTGGTGTAGTATAATTATCACAAAATTTGAATGAAATTATATTTATTTTATGAAGGTGATAAATAATAATTGGGAATAACTATCTGATTAAGAAAAATAATGACATTTTGACTTGAGTAAAAAGCATAAAACATATTATTATGGTCATATTAGATGGTCATTTTTATAATGGCCACTGATTGATTATATCAGACTTAAATTAAAAATATATATTTATAAAATATAAATTTAGAACAATATAAAATTTTTATTAAATAATTAATTCTACAAAAAACATTTAATTTTTGTTTTTAAAGATGAAATTTACAGTTCAAAGATGTGTTAGTACACACACACATGTGAGAAATATTTTAATATTTAGGATTTAATGGGATTTGAATAAATATTTCTATCAATATCAATATAATTAAATGTGATTATTTTATTAATGTTTATGTTATTATATATATATATATATATTGAATTGGTGTGGAGGAGGGTCTTTGTGAAGGATATGGAAAGGAATATAATGGATTTATAACACATATGTTGAGAATTTTGATATTATATAAAAATATCATTTAGAAAAGAAGGAAATGAAGAATTTTGTTATGGATAGAGAATTATGGACATGTTGATGGGATAAAAAATGTTTATCAGTAAAAAAATAATGATATGATTGAAATATGGGTGTGGATTTGAAATGGGTAGACGTGAGAACCTTTTATAAGTAAAGAGGAGATACAAATATCCCAAAAATAATGTCATGTAATGGATAAGAGTAAAATTTATTTGTGATTAGGTTTTAAAATGTTGGTGATACATGTAGTGAAGATTTTTTAAAAAATAATGAATTGTATAATGTATATAAATTTAACAGATATAGTAATATTTTATCCACACTATAGTTATGATTTATACACTTAATAATAATTGAAAATATAAATAATGGGTATTAGTATATAAACAAATGATCCTTATAACTCAATTATTTTTTTTATTAATTTTTTTTATAATCCATTAAAAATTTACAATTTTAAAATATGAGATATTTATCTTTTATGTTGAAAAAATTAATGTGTAGGAAAAATTGGGTTTGTAAAAAACATCATTTTAATCATTAATAACCTTAAAACATATTTAAAATCTATTACTAATTATATTAGTTTTAATTAATTATTTTGAATGATAAAAATTAAAATTAGTTTCATAATTTTAAATAGTGAAATTTATGTTAAAAGTACAATATTTAGGAAGGGAATTTTTTTTGAAAAAATAACTCTTTAATAATGGTTACTATCAGTTACCCTAAAAATTAGTTATATGAATCAGAATAAAATAAAACCCATTAATGAATTTTGGAAATTTGTTACAATTATTTTATTCATTCTATATGTTTCAATTTATTAAATTTCATAAATCATTTTTAATATAAGCTTATATAACAAACCAATTACAAACTATTACCATATAAGAATAAAATGGTATTTTTATTATGAATTTGTATATAGTTTCTATAAAATGGAGACACATATGTAATCCAAATAATATAATGGTATTAATTTAATGGTGATGTTCCACAAATTTATTATAGTTACATTGATTTCAATTTATTTAAAATATTATATCATGAAATGTTCCTCACACTTAATTAATTAAATGTATTTACTAAACATCAAGGGGCATAAAAGATATTTTCCAGCTCAAATATATATTTATTCCTCCAAATTATTTTTAATTATATTTATATCTTATTTATTTAATATAATTTCTTATATTTCGGATAATTTATTGATATATAATTTTTCTCTTCATATATAAAAGTTTTCGGAGAAAAATATATAAATAGTTGACATATTATTTTTCAAAAAAAAAAGATATTATATATTTATTCCCATATTACATGTCAAATGAAATATAGTTTCCTATATTATTTGGAATATATTATTATTTAAATGATTATATTTACGAAGCATGTCAAAAAAGTACAATGAAATACACACATGCATCAAAATCAATTTAACCTTATTAGGAATGTTATAATTCACGATTCAAATAATAATATTACTTTACTATGTATTAGATGTTGTGAGTTTAGAAAAAAATCCCCATAATATTACTGATTGAGGAATTATTAGTTATGATATTCCATGAATTAGTCTATGTGAATCATCTTTTATCTTCATACCCTTATATAATTCACCATTTTGTTCATGAAATATATCAAAGGAATATCATTAAAAATTCATCAACTAGACATATATATATATATATATCATTATCATATGATATCATTAGAATTCATAATTTTGTACGAATTTCTTATATATATATATCATGAAATGGTTCACATGAATAGTTTAGAAATTGTAGAGATTTATTCTGGTTTAACCTTTAGTATCAAATGGAGTCCTAATAATTATAAATTTTAATAATGTATAACAAATAGTTAAGGGTTTTATGGTTAACAGTTTCTAAATATTCTTCTCGGAAAACAATTGATATTTTGATCTATTTATTTAACTAATTTTTATATTTAAAAAACCTGATGTAATTAATCATTTTTTCAGTATAATTTTTATTAATTTGAATTAATTAATATTAATTATTCATTTATATACATATGGGGGCTCTGAGGATGAGCCCGTAAGGGGCTCTGAGTGGCGATTCTCCTCCCGTTATCGCCTTCCTCTCCCCGTAGAGAGACGACTTTGCTTTCCCTTGTTTCGCTCCTATGCGGCTAGGTCAGGCTCGTTCCTCCTCTAGGCCCTGTGTTTTCGCAACACGTTTGGATCTGGACCCATGAACCTAAGACCAGGATGCGATGAGGTTTCTAGATGTTCCGGCATATGCCACGAGCGGGTTTGAGGGTTCATGGTCCTCGCGCTGCGGAGCCGGCCCTATTTTTGGGGTTGCAGCTTAGATCTGAGGTGGATGCGTGTGATTTGGGGGTTTTCAAGGTCTTCTCTAGCAGGGCTGAAGGTGGCGACGGGTTCTGATGTTGTTTCTTTTTAATTTTTCTGTTTTGCGTTTTGTGGTTGGGTCTGCTGTTCTGTGTCGAGGGTTTCTTCGTTGATAATAGTGACGAGAGTTTCTGCCTCGTGGAAATCGGTGAAGGGATCCACCAGCGATGATGGGTTGTTTATCGTCGCCGGCGCGGGTGAGTGCATGAGGTTGGGCGTCGGTGAATCTCACCGGCATTCTAGTTTTGGGACGACTTTTGAATAGTGTTGGTCTGTTGACGGTTGCCGATGATGATTTTTCTGCCTGAATGGTGTTGATCCATCGTTTTCGACGGCGTCGATGGAGGAAGTTGGCTCGCCGATGACGTGGAGGAAGGACTGTTTAGTGATTGACCAGGGGCGACTTCGAGGTCGCCGGTGACGACGTCGATGGGAGTCGGTGCATCTCACCGGCGTTCCGGTGAATGGTGGCTCGATTTGCGTGCAGCCTGATGGATTGACGTACGGTGCACGACGCGAGGTGTCAGTGCTGTCGCGGGAGTGGTTGACAGGCGTGTTAAGACTGTGGGCGCATGTCGATTCGGGTTCGGTGTTCGAGGAGGCTGGCGGTGACCTGTTTTGAATTTTGAATTGGGGTTTGTTATTCGGATGTGATGATGTAGTTGAAAGACTGTATGGGTTCAGACAACCCCTTAAAACGGCTTCAGAAAATGGAAAAAAATTATTTCTGGTGTATATACATAAACTATTATTCATGTATGATACTCCATAAATTAATTATTTTATTAAATAAAATTAATTACAGTTCCAAACAGTAAATAAAATTACATTATGGGTTATCCTAATACTATTATTAAACAATTATTAACATGATTACGCTAATAACAGTTTTAAAATATAAGAATAATTCTATAAGATAATGTGATATTTTTTCTTTTATAAAATAATAATGAGTCCTAATCCATCATTAATGTTATGATGCACATAAAATCATGACATTTTAATAATATTAAATGGTTTATATATTTTTTAAACAATGTATATTAGAGAAGATAAATCAAATTACAACAAATTGCATATAAAAATATTATAAGAAATAAAGAATTCACGTAATGTGGAAGAAGAAAAATGATTCTTCATTACATAATTATAATATTTTATCTAGTTATATTTTTTCCCATTACAAAGTTCATATACCCTCAAAATAATTAATCTCCCTCTCTTACTCTATCATCAGTGTTTTAAAAATACACTAAGAAGGTACCTTTAGATTTTATCATTATATTTTCCTCCAGAATATAATATTTTTACCATAATAATGAATAGTTTAAATATCATTATATTAATAATGATGATTTAAACATTACCCGAAAAATATTAAATATATTTCATCATAATATTCTCCTATGAATCAAACCTCAAATATAACCATCATTGAGGCATATACATTTATCACAAGACCACACATCCTCAATAGCATTGCTATAAAAATACAATGTGAAGCCACTATCACCATCAGGAACCACAACCGACTAAAAAACTATTGAATTTAAAAAACAAAAATACCATAAAAACAATAAAAAGTCAATCAATTAGATATGAAAACATTTCCAGATAGAACAATAAAATGAACAAAGAAGATATAAAACAAATACTAGGCAATGAATATTAAAACTATATCTAGAAACAAAAAAAGATAGAGACCACAACTTAGCCCCCTTCGAAACCATCCTAATATTTCCCTAAACCGTCACCTAGGGTGGTAAATTTGGGTAAGATCCAAATTTGTTTGATAAAAATGTTATAGGTGGGAGAATAACATTAAATTACACCACTAGTGTAGACCCAACCTATATAATGTACCTCACCATTGGCCCGAAATACTGTTCTGGTGCATGGGTTGAGGTAGAAAGATGTACGATGATTGAAACATTAAATCCCACAAGTGATTGGTTTCTGACATTAAAATTTATGGACAATATGATAATCAAATGGTATAATAAGGTAGTGGGATGTAAGGAGAACCATTGTTTTCAAATGGAAGTAAAACTATATAAGAGGATGGATATGTATAAGAATTAGGGGGTTCTGGGATAGAGTAGATAATGAGGAGAAAAATGGGATGTGAGGAGAGGAATATGAAGGGATATGTGAAGGGGGATACAAACACAGAAGTTCCACATAGGTCTCCCCAAACTAGAGAATCACCGATATAATTCCTAGCCATGGTTAGAATTGTTAGAGAGAATAATTTAACATCTTTTAATAGTAGTTTTAAAATTAAATATCACCACATTTGTGTAAGCATAGTAAGCAATATATCTAACAATGAAATGTTCCTAACATTCATCAGTAATATCGTGATAATATAAGACTACTATATATCTTAGTATCATTTTTAGGTATTGGTATTTAATTAAACACTTTTTTATTAGAGGGATCAATTATTATTTCATCCTTATATACAATTTTCATTGGGAAAGAGTTGTATTAAAACCAGTATTCATAATTTCTAAATTACCTATATACATTATTTTCTTTTATATTTTGACCAAAAACCCTTTGATATGATTCATGATCCAAAACATATAATGAAAATACTATAATATCATCAACATAAACAAAACGGAACATATCCATGTATTAATATAATATTAAACTAAAAATATCAACAAATGCAGAAGTGGAATTTGTGAAACTAAATAGAATAAAAAATCATAATTCCCTTTTATATTATAAAAATCTTTTTTTGGAATACATCCTCCAACACCTTCAGCTGATGGTCATCGGATCTCCAGTCAATCTTGTTAAAATACTAATCTATGAGGAGCTAATCAAACAAATAATAAATATGAGGCAATTGATACATCTTCATAAAAGTAATATTATTCAAAGATATATATTCAATGAAAATCCTAATAGAATCATATTTATTTTAACAAACAAAATTACACCACCATATCGTTATGGGATTTGACGAATAAAACCACTATCAAGAAACTACAACAACAAGTTTTCAATTCTAGAATTTCAATTAGATCCATTAGAGAAGGGGGTTTGAAATTATCATAGCATCAAAAACTAATTCAACAGAAAAATCAACTTCCCAATTAGGTATAACAGTAGTAAAATCCTTAGGAAAAAATATCGGTATACATTTACCACAAAACATCATTAATATATTATTTTACCTTATTTTATACAATTTTGAAATGGTAAATTTCACTCCCATCATCTAAATGTATCTCAACATTCTGATATGTTATCAACGATATGCATTCATTATTTTATAAAATGTAAAACTATTTCTCAAAATCAAATTATTTATCTCTATAATAAATTTTAGCATGATAAAAATAAATCCATTCAAAATCATGTATATCATCAATCACTACTAAGGGATGAATTAAAAAAATTTCCAGAAATTTATTTCAATATATAACAATATAAATACTCTTATAAATCCATTTCACCTTAATATTTCTTCCATATATTTTATAAATATTCTCTTGTTTCATTTAATGATGTGAAATTTCAAATTTTCTGGAAAATTATTCTGATATATAGGAATTCATAGACCTAGTATCAAAAATTACATTTGAAAAATATTATTAAAGAAAAAATTTACATCATTCGACTACATTGGATTGCATGACATCTTCTAAATTAGTCACACAAGAATTCACTATAAAGTTTTGTTATAGTACACCTATTTAACGAAATTCAGATCTTTATCTGGGAAGGTATTTTCATAATGACACATCTCACCAAAACTAAAACACTTTATAGTTTTCTAATTAGAAGTCTACATAAAATTAATAATATATATTTCATGGAAATCAGACGTCATATGTCAAATATTACCGTATTAGAAACACATCATGGATTTGTTAAGGCATTACCTAGTATTATTTTTTCACACATACCATAAACATGATATTGAATTTCATACTTGTAGATTTTATTGATTGGTTGTTACTGATTGATTTCCATTTGGAACTCCTCTTATGAAATTTTTAATAAAAACACAATCCTCGAAAAAATCAATTTCCATCCTCTCATCAAATTGAAAATGTTTCTCATAAATTTTGATTTCACGAGAATCAAATGTCCTTCAATATATCGGATTCATTTCTAGGTAAAAGTGATTGATGTTACTATCAATAATGAAAATATTATTTAGAGAATATATTTCCAACACAATGATGTTTTATTCATACAGGGACACTGAATCTTCCTCATTGTGTTTCAATTAATATATTTTTTTCCATCTTGATTTGAAAAACTTAGGAAAATATCATTCAAGGAAAATATTATTTAATTAAACCAATTTCATGCAACCTGTCCCCTATCAGTAACTAATATTATTGACCATTGACCATCACTAGTCGACTTCAACTTCAAAATAGTAAATAGCAAGACTAGAATTTTGATTATCTAAACACTTTATGAAATAAAATAACATTTCAAGGGATTTAATCAACACTTCTAATTCAACTTGGTTAGTAGATACAAATAAATAAGGTTCTTGTTTCCTCAAAACATGATCCACTATCAACATGTTTTATTTTTGAAGATCATGTTTTCCAATCATATAAATGATGTCACTGTTTATAGTCTATTCCAACTGTGATATCACTATTAGAAACTACTCTGTTCCAATTCCAACCATTTAGATTCATTGATTCAGAAATATATCACCTTATTAGTGCCTTCACACATAATCTTCTTTGTTTCTTCTGTAGAAAACAATTCTAAATCGACATATCATAGATTAAGATATATGTTAATCATTAAATTCTATAACATTTTAAGATAAAAATATGATATATATCATTTATGGTACACTATTAACATCATCCAAACCATTATTTTTATCTAGTCCATTCTCTGATACCAACTTCTTGGTCCATAACTTAAAAGTTACATAATATTTTTAGTTTAACTAAAATACACTTATTATAATTCCAAATATATTTTCAGATTAGGGTTATATAGAATAGTTCAATATAATACATGTAAACAAACAATCATAAAATGTTAATAATACTAAAATAGTATCCATTTCTTCTATAATAAATATGTTTGTAATAAAAAATTGAATTATTTTCCAAAAAAAATATTCAGAATATCAATCATAGATTCCTCTTTTCTGTTACCTCTCCAATGATAATGTGAATAAAATTATAAAAAATAGGATGAGAACAAAAATATTTTTGTTGGGAATATATAAAAAAGGAAAGCACTGCAACATGAATACAAATAAACATATCAAATAATTTTCACAAATACATACTTCTCACCAATAAATGATCTTATACATACATTGTTATAACAAGATATTTGTATTAAACAATAAATCATAAATAAATAACTTAGGTAACATGGAAAATTATTTAATTAAGATTATAACCATAGTAGCTAGCATATTATTTGTAACCATAATGGATTCCTTATAGTGTAACGCTAATGGATACCTTACGATGTTATGATTGTAGTTACACTTGGTCTAACCATTACAGATGACCTAAAATATATGCATAACCAAAACAATTTAGGGGGATATTGGCTCCAACAATAATCATAATAAATTTACATAAACCAAAACAAAATAATAAAATACGAACACTTCCATCATAAAAAAACATTTGTTTCGGGTTTAGTAAAAATATCAAAATATGATTTTTAAAGAATAGTCCATGACCTTGGGATCATATTATTTAGAATGGGTTCAAACCTATGGTATAATGGTTTAAAATGTTTTGTTAATTTATTTAAATGATTTAATCATGTTTATACTACCTTATATTACCATTTAATAACAACATTTCACCAATTAATGAATAATATTTTGTTATTTCCATTCTTGTGGGTTTGTTATTTTTATGGTTTCATGATTGTTTCATTATGGATTTTCATGTAGAATTTAATAAAAACAAAAAATTATGAATGATATTTCTTTAATATTTCTAAATAAATTTAAAGGATTCCATAAATTTTTTTATTCAAATATGAATATAAATTATTATGATTTCATTAGTGAAAATTATTTTGTTTAATTTGGTAGGTTTTTGCGTCTATCATATACTTATATCATTTTACATAATATCTTATATATATATGGTCTCCATAAAATTATATAACTCATAATATGTATAATCTAAAATTATTGAACAACAATAATTGTATTTCGATTAACATTTAATTTGAAAATGGAAGATGAAAATGCATCGTCCACGATGGCGGTAAATCGGTAAATCTGAGATGTTGTTCTAATTTTGAAAAAAACACAAAGTGGATAAGGATTTTGATGATGAATTATTCAAAAAAATCTTTTAATTAACACATATATATATATATATATATAATATTTTAGAGTTTTTTTCCCTCTAGGATAAGGGGAGGTGGTGATAAATTAGGAAAAGAAAAGAAACAAAATGTAAAATAAAAGGAAATGAATGAGGATTTTACATCGTGAATTATTCATCTTGAAAAACTCTATAAGGAAAATGGTTTTCCACATTTTGTGATATGTTATGATCCTAGTAAGGGTTAAGAGCCTTCATAATTTATGTTTGTATAAATGAAACATGATACATAGATTTGAGGTTTGAGGAGAAGAGGTGGTGAGGGATGGTATTTGAAGCTAGGAGATGGGTGTTTTTTGATTATTTACACATTAGTATATTATTTTTGAAAAATAAAATGAATAGTTTTGATTACCAGAATAATAATAGTAAAATTGAGAATTATAGTTTAATGTTATTGGCATACTTCATCTATAATTCACCCAAGACTAAATAACTCATGTGTTTTGCTAATATAGTAAATAATTGTATTTCACTATTCAAAAAAATCCACTATTTTAGAGAAATCTAATATATTCATACTAAATTTTTTCTGATGTGTATAATTATAAAACTAAAATCTATTTTATGAAAATAGTTTTATAAATATGAGAAATTTAATTTCTATATAAAAGAATCATTTATTTTAAAAATACAAATTTTAAAATTATAACATAAATTTAAACACAATACAAATTTAATTAATGTATAATAAAATTATTTTATATTCAAAAGATAACAAATTGTTAATTTATGAATATATTTTATGATGAAATGTTTTCCTATAAATCCTTAAATATTTATTTTTCACAAAAATACAAAACATAATTTTACATTTTCAAAATATTTTTTAACTCATTCCATGATATAAATATATCATATATTCACATATAAGAAATATAAATTTTATTTATAAATTCATAGGTGAGGTAACTATTTTTTGGATATATTATTATTTCTAATGGTGATATTAATATTTTATAGGTCTACTTATGATTCCATCAGTATAAATTCATTAATTTAAATAACTTCCACTTATTTTATTATAGATGTATAATGAATAGAACTGTTTAATTCATGAATGAAATATATCAATTTTATTAGTAACTAGGTTGCTTCACCATAGGGTTTGGTGGGTTCACATTAACTAAACTGCCCATAAATAACTATGAGTGTTTTGGTGATATATCATTTGGATGTATGAGATCATGTATATATATTCAAAAATAATTCCTATGTATAGATCATCAAAGGGTCATCTTGTTAGGGACTATTTGAGTCATATTGTCATGACCGCCTATAGACCAGGACCTAAGGATCATACATTGGAAAAGATTAAAATGGATTTATTAATATTGAGTTAATCCCATTTAACAATAATACGATGTTCAATTATTATCTAGAACTCTTCATTATTTTGATTGGAGGTGAGTACGGGTGATTCCAGAGTCAGGAAATATTCCCCCCTTTGGTGATAGAACTTTCTTTGAGAAATTCCTAGTACTGGTCGAAGCATGTATTGTCTATCAGGTTTATAGTCCTACAGAAGGAATCATTATACACATATTGACTGGTATGACATCCAACTGAATTTCCTTTTTCGAAGATATGTAGACAATTTGGATGAAACCCCCAACAATCCACTATTAATAATTTTTTTTTCTTTTCACCCTAACCATATATATATATTTCTGTGTGTGTGTGTGTGTGTGTGAAAATATAAATATATATGTACAATATTATATATTGTTCAGTTGATCTGGATCATAGACCTTGGTATCGACTGTGGATTCACTTTATTTATTTTATATACGAGTCCATGTTATTTCTCATCAAAGAAGAGCATGTTTCATGACAATACACATGTGATATAATTTTTTTATTTTCATCATTAGGGGGTAATAATGATATATTTAATCACCAGTATACATGTAACATGGTTTCCATGTAGTCCTTATTTATTATTTTTTGGTTAAGAACAAATTTTCCTGATTGATATGGATGAGGAATTGGGTTTCATGTTTGAGTAGACATGGTCATGTTGGTAGGTTTGATTAAGCAGGAGCATCTTATCATGGTTGAGGTGATCGAGTATGGGTTTTCGGTCAAAGATAGTACAACGACCCTATTATTTAATTTCAGTTTTCTTTAGGTACTATATTATATTTGATCAGTCTAGTATTGAATATAAGTTTTATGATTGATATGGTTGTTCTGTATTTTATATATTATCATTATTTGTTATAGTATTCTTCTATTTCACTTCATTTACCTCTTCCTCACTACATTGGTTGACTTATTTTGATGGTATATTAATTTTCATTATTTTTACTATGATATTAGTGTATTTTCTATCCATAGACACATTACAGGCCCTAACCACTTGTTGAAAGACACTGACTTATGGAAATTCTCAATTGAGGTGATGTGGAAAACCATCTCGAAGCACCTATTTAGTGGAATCTAGGTTAGGATGTTACAAATTGGAATCAAAAATGTTATTTTTTTTGTATTAATATTTTTGATATATTAGATAATTTAATTAAAAACATGTCAAAACAGTTGGTGGATAACATATTGGTTTGTCATGAACACCTATTATAGTAAGATTTCACTAGTTCCTAGGGATATTGGATCAGTTTTCTGATCTATTATGTTATATATGTATATTATTATATCTTTTAAAGACACATATATTTTGTTATGATTATTATTTTTTATATATTCTTGGATCATGACAATTTTCTAGATTCCAATGATTGTATTTGACTCACATCCGGAAATATCATTAGTTGATTTAAACAACATTTTTTTTATATGGATTAACATGTCACTGGCCCAATGGGGTGTAATTTGTTAACGAATAAGGAAAAAATTTAATTTTCCAAATGAAACCTAAATGGAATTTTCTTAAATAAGATATTGGTGGAATTATAAATGACAAAGATATCAGGTATATCTATATATATATTTAATGGATGGTCATGTGTATCTTTGTTGAGGAATTTTTTATTGGGGCTAATAACTCTTTCCTTGTCCACATTAGGTGTAATGACCCTAGTATGTCAATCGAGATTATTATTTTCATTTTTTCAACCCCTAAAGGAGTTTTTTACATATGTTTTGTTATTTAATGTGTCATTTTCTATCTATATAGTGGTTTCTTTCATATCATTGAATCTAATTAAACATAACTAAGCTGTATAGTTATCAAATGAAATTTATATTTGATCTAATGTCATGTGAATAATGTTTACCAATATAGGCCATCGTTGGATGATGATAAATTTTTTTAGGTTATATAGTTGGGTCACTATAAATGATTCTAATAAATATTGAACCATTTATATTGTACTAGGCCATTAGTGGGTATTATCATATATGTATTTCTTTTGAGTGTCAATTTATTTTTAATCCATCGTTTACATCATTACCTCAAGATAAAATTATTTATGTGGATTACTAGTGAGGATCAGGGTATATGTGTGCTGATGAAAGATATTTTTCAGCAATTTTGGTTGATGTTTTATTGAACTATTTTATAGAGAGTCAACATGAATGTTAGATACATTGTGATGAGACGTGTGTGTCCATAATGACACGTACAAAGGGATTTGGATAGGTTTGATTTGTGGTATAAGTGGTAAAACCTATTGACCCTAATACGAGCCTTGATAAAAATGGATTGGTGGGATATCGAGAGTCCCATATTTGTGACTCAAGACTCTATAATACTACATTTCATTTGATCAAGGTAAAGTTGTGATTGATACTGGGTCGAATTTATGGGTGACTTTTTAGGATGGGAGTTAGGATATACACTCATTTCAGAATGATTAACTCTTAGATGCCGAGTTTTTTTAATACATGAATGATGATACCATTAGGGTTTTAGGGAGAACCTACGATACTCATTTTTTAAATTGGATTCATTGTGAAGGACAATTTGGGTCCCAGACCATATTGAATAGTGGATACATTTTAACACTTATATCTCATATAATGATGTCTTGTGATGAGGAATCATGGATATAATAATGGGACATTATAAATTCTCTATTTTGAATAGGAGTTCTATAGGTGGTTTTGTATTAAAGAGACTGATATACCAAGTAGCACATATAGCATATCCTTATTGGTGTTGAACTCATTGGTGTTTTTGTTGGTTTATTTTTATAACTATTAGTTACACATTGTAGTATTTAAATAATATATTAATGAGGATATGTGAGAATGTCCTGGACATATGGTTTAATATAAATCATGTAGTTATAGTCTCATATTTTTTTGGATAAAATGATAGGTATCCCACCATGGGAAAGGAGACATGGAAAATAAATCATGTGTTGTGAGTCTGTTAACCAATGACTAGACTTAGCCCTAAATTGTTTGTGGAAATATATCTTCTGTTTATTAAAGTTATGAACTACCATTTTTTGTTATCATGTCTCAAAGGGATTTATACATGCCAATCGATGAAATATTAGTGTAATCTTAGATATAGATGATCATGTCATATATCTTTACATCATCGTGGGTATACTGAGAGGGAATATGTTAAATAGAGATATTCATTAATATATATTCCGTTTTTAATGATGAACACCTCATTAATTGTTCTCATGGAGCCATATTAGTTATTCTATATAGTGGGGAGTGCACTATAGGCCTTTTGAGTGTGGTAATCTATAATTTAGTGGATATCTGATAGTTTCAAGATAAATTTTTATTATAAAGTAGGAACAATACATATTTTAATAATTCCATAATGGAACTATTTCTTCATTTGTTTGGAAAACCCAATATTTTCGTCTAGTGATGGATGGAACATACACCTTCTACCTTGGGTTTGGTTGTGTGGATATGATAAGGGTATTCCAATGGTGTGGTGTACTGAACTGGTCGGAGTTAAATTTCTTCTACAATTGTATATTTTTTAACACTATTATATCAATTTTTGGATGGAAAGATAGAATATTAATAAATATAATTAGGTTGATATCATGACTATTTTTGGACAACCATGTCTTTTCAAGTATAATAGTTTTTATGTTGGGGAGGCTGTAATGAACAACATTTTTAATTACATGAAATATGAGTAGGAATTTATATATTTGATATTATAAGATTATAATGGGAAAATGGTAGTTTTATATTTATATATGATCTAAAATTTCTTTTCTATCAAATCTATTTGTTTCAGAATAGGGTTTTTCCCATGAAAAACTGAATATTGGAATTCTAATCCATTATAATTCTAGTGGAATAAATAATTATTAATTAATAAATAATTGAAAAATAAATTATCCACACACTATAGAGACCCATAATTTCCATGTAATTTCTTTAAATAAATTAAAATTTTACGAGTCCTCCAAAATTTACGACGCATATTTCTGAGGCCCGGAGTGCCGGGAATTAATTTCGGAACATTATTTCAGGTACGTTCTGTAAACGTGCGACTGGGTTTTTCTAACATTTTCACCGGTTCTCGGAATTGAAATTCGAGGGCACTGTTAAACTCACCGTGCCAATATTCACTCAAGGAGACCTTCAACTCAACCATAGTAGATCGAGGGTGGAAGTTACCTTTTTCAAATATTCATAAAAGAATAAAATAAAAATAAAATTGTGTAGCTTTTATTTTTACTTTTATTCCATGTGCTTATTGAGAAATGGAGACCACTAGACCTAAACCTTCCATGAGAGGTTATTATGGTGGGGACAAGCCGAACTAACCTCCCATTAGAGGTTATGGTTGTGGGAACTAGCCACATTATAAACACCCTAGAACTCCCCTTTAATGGGAAACCCTCAAACATCTTATTAAATGTGGGAGAGCCTCTACAACTCCTCCAACATTTATTATGCCCACTCAATATAATTAAATTAGACTATTTCGACTTTTTTCCAACAAACAAAATAATTGATATCATAATCTATTATCTTGGGCTACCGTTTCATTTTGGTGGAATTGGAGAAAATATTTGGCAAATGAGAGAGCATTGGATAACTTTAGAGAAAGCTCTCAGATAAAGAACTCCAACGAAGAATTCCAACATCGACATTGAATTTCTTCCTTGGGACATCCTCCAACATGGGATATCTTTAATTGGCGATCATCATCCACTCCCCAACGACATCGTCTTCTCTCTCGCGATCTCCGTCGATGAATCAAACAAGGTCGGGATATTGTTCTCGTGTTCTTCCCTTCTATGATTATTTTCCAAGAATGGGATTACTGATTAACTAATGTTGTGGGGATTGAAGTTCTTAAATATCTTCCATTCATGTTCTTGAACTTTTTGAGCCGCTTTCTACCATTCTAATGTAGAGGGTTCATGCCAAACAAACATGGCTCAACCCCACCGTCATTCTTCTTTAATGGTGTATCCTTCATGATAAGAAGAAAGCAACTTTGGTGATGACGACTGGAGAAAGAGGTCGGCACCAGTGTTACTCAAGAACGACCGATGAAGGAACGGTGCCCCACCCCCCACAACCACCGCACCCTACGAAACTCTCTCATCTGCGACCACCGCCACCTCGCGGCCTCTCCCGCCCCATGTCGTTTGCAGCCATGCCGACCCAAGCCGCTACCATAGTCCGAGCCAACACCGTCATGATGAGCCGCATCCACCATCTTTTCCTAGTAACCGCCACCATCCAAGCCACCACCACCATCCGGTCTGAGTCACCGCCACCGTCTATCCCGAGCCGCTGTCGCCCTTCGGGCTGAGCCACCCCGACCGAGCCACCCTGCAGCCTCACGCCCTCACAACACCCTCCATGGACTCACGACCACCCATGCCCTTCCACATTCCCTTGAATAATATAACTAGCTGGGCCAGACTTAGCGGGTCATGCCGGGTCGACCCGAGTCGGTTCGACCGGGTCGGACAGGACACATGCCCACTATAACCCATTTAAATTCATTTGACGATATTGTTGGCACCAGATTTTTGTTTGGAGAACTGTGAGTGTAAATAGTAATCTTGGAGGGAGAATATTTCTTTCAGTATAACACACTAGATATTTGGTTTAATGCGAGGAACAGTCGGGTTGGATCAAGCACGAATCCAACTGGCCCGCTAAACTAAAACACTAACAACTCACAAATCGGTCGTCTGATTAATGTTACGTCTATTGAATTGAGACCCTTATAACATGTCTTCCCTTTGAGAAACTTTATCACGGGACATCATTGAATTTGGAGAATCGACCAGTGGCTTGGGGAGCAGAATCTCTTACATACGAGCATGCCTAGGGTGAAACCCCAATAGATGTATGTGATGAGAAGAGTGCTCTCCATGAAATCTTGTGCGGCTCAGATCCAAGTGATCCTATGTGGGTCAGCTCGTAGAGATCCTATGTGGGCCAGCTCCTAGTAATCCTGTGTGGGTCAGTTTTTAGTGATCCAATGTGGGTTAGTTCCAGTGATCTACTGTTGTTCATCTCCTAGCAACCTTTTGTGGGAAAGCTCCTAGTAATCATGTGTGGGTCAGCTCCTACCAATCCTGTGTTGGTCAGCTCGAGTGATCATATGTGGGTCAGCTCCACGAGATCCCGTGTGGGTCCTCTCTAGTGATCCATTGTGGGTTAGCTCCTAGCGATTCTGTGTGGGTCACCTACTAGAGATCCAGTGTGGGTCATCTCCTAGTGATATTGTGTGGGTTAGCTCGAGAGATCCTATATGGGTCATCTTCTAGAGATCCTGTGTGGGTCATCTCCTAGCAATTCTTTTGTGGGTCATCACCTAGCGATCCTGTGTGGGTCAGCTCTAGCGATCCTGTGTGGGTCAGCTCCTAGAGATCATGTGTGGGTCCGCTCCTAGAGATTCTATGTCGGTCAGTTGTAGACCACTTAATGGAGTAAGATCATTAAGTAGATTTAACTAATCAGCTCTACAACCATAAGTAAGTTATACCTAGTGTGGTATGAGTCAGATCATCTTTGTTTTTTCATGTTTGAGATGGATTACATGATAACTTAGGGTCTTGGGCTCCGTACTGAGTATCGATATACTAAAACCTGCATGGGCTATGACCGTACCTTGTTCTATTGGATACAAATGATGAATAGAGATTATTGAGGCTGAGAGTTCCAGGACTGGAGGGTACCCTGATGTGGACCATACGGCGTGTCGGTACGTAAATGAGACGGGTGAACATGGAGAGCTGAGGAGGTGATTTGTACTTACCTTTCAGGTAAGATCCTTCAAGGGAAATCTAGTAGCTGTATTTTCCCTTTATTCAGTTGTATTGTATTTCAGTTTTACTTGTATCTTTACAATTGGGATTGTATTCTGACCCTTTTCACTTTGAACACGCTTTTTGATATACATTTTTCGTGTGTTTGTATATTGAGGTGTGCATGGTTAAATGAATTTACAGTTTATAAGGGTAATGCCTTCCCAGTTTAATGGAATATGCCTTTCAGTGGTAGTCTCCTACCACTGGCCTATGGAAGGTGGGCTTGGGGAAGTCACAACACGGGCCCTGGTGGATGAGGCGTTCCAAATTAGTATCAGATGAGTCGGTTCTACCGCAGAACATAGGACTCTGATCATTATTTTTAATGAAAATAGTGTTAAGTGTAGTTATTGTGGTTATTAGTTTAGGGAATCATGTGTTGGTGCGGTGGCCGTTGTATCCATACTCCAGGACTCTGACATCTGATTTCCGAATCAGTGCATGAAAACACTTATTGCGAGTGTGTTTTCAAGTGTTTTTTTGTGATCTCTTAATTTAGCTCACTTGGTATAACTTATTGATCGTGGAAAACCTGTATCATTTCAGGATTCCTCTACTCAGACAGCCATCTAGGGATCCAAGAGTAGCACACACTGATAGCACACTGAGTGACGAGGCCTCTTTACAGGGCCCTTTTCCAGTAGAGGCACTAGTAGAGGCAACATCGGTACCATTCCCTATTGGGCCACTGATGCCACCCACCCCAAAAGTGGATGGTGCACACTATTTTAGAGTGTTTCATGAGTTCCAATGCTAGAGGCCTCCTAGGTTCAGGGTAAAAATGGACCCACATGTAGCTAAGTATTGGATGGAGGATGTAGTGAGAGTCTTCTGACTGGTTGGGAAGCTAGTCGATCTCATGGAGATCCTTGAAATACACCACTTACAGGTAGTAGTGGAAAGATGTTAGAGATTGATGCTCCTAGTTCATGATGAGGTGACGCTTCTCAGGGCTGAATTCGAGAGCATGATTCGGGTAATGTTATTCCCTATGACTCTTTGCACAGTTCACATACAATACATACCTGATATACATCATGACATCATGAATATAACTCAGTACTCAGTGAGGTTCATTGACCACTCACGTTAAACCTTTGATATGGTGCATGACCCTTTCTTCAGGGCCTGAACCTTCGAGCAATTACTCAGGCTGGAGATCAGGGCATCAATGATCTCACTCAACATCCCAATGCATGTGGGGCTATTAGAGATATCCTTCTTAGTGGAGAGTTTCATTGCTGTGTAGTCACTAGTAGTGAGATCCACCACCAGTAATCATGTAGATGAGTCTTATGCACCTTGCAACAAATATATTATTTAGTGGTACAAGAGGACCTGGCCTATATGGGGATGGCCATATGACTCGAGATCGATTGTTCATGGCACCAAAGGCAGATCCAGTCATACTAGGAGTGTGCATTGTTACACATGTGTCAGGCTGGGTCCCATGGCCTGTGACTATCTGACCTGCCATACAGATGATCAGTAGGTGGTCGAAGGACCGCCTAGTAAAAGGCAACAGATCGAATGAGTAGGTCTGCATGGAGCAAGCAGATGTGGTAGAAGAGCTTGTCATGCAGCTGGAAGTGGGTGGCAATTCGAGATGCTACTACCACCACCACCAGGAGGTCCACCACGACCGTAGGGAGCAGGTGGACATGGGCGATCTCAGCTCCAGGAAGTTGAGGCACATGATCATGGTGCTCCGGAGATGATACAAGGTAAGATCTGTGTATACAACACCTTTTTTAAGTACATATAGACACATGTGCCAGTCATTATTTTGTTTCCACTATCCTCATTCAGAGCATGGAGATTCCGAAGGAGTCGTTGGATCAATCCTTATGGATACTGACTCCTACAGGATCAGATTCAACGACTATGCATAGGGGACGATAGTGTGAGCTTACTGTAGGAGGAAAGAGCTTCGACTAGGATCTCCTAGTAGCACAGTCGAGGCCTTATGACGTCATCTTGGGTATGGTCTAGTTATCTACAGTCCATGCTCAAATAGACTTTATTAGATGCAATGTGCAGTGTGTCCACATGTATGAGACAAGGTTTACCTTTACCGGTGAGCAGGGAGCATTTGCAGCATTGGATGGACTTATCCAGAGGGGGTTGTATCCGATTACAGATCAGTTTCCTAGCCTTATCCACTGATCAGTTGATGTGGAGAGTCTGAATTATTCTGTAGTGGTGGATAAATACTCGAATGTCTTCCCTGATGTTGTTCTGGGTCTACATCCTCATAGATAGGTGGAATTTTACATTGAATTGTACCATGGGACGACACCTATATCTAACTAGCATATTGGATGGCCCCCACGAAGCTTCGTGAGCTGCAGGTACAACTAGAGGACTTGCAAGGGAAGGGATTCATTCTTCCTAGTGATTATCCTTGGGCAGCCCTAATTCTGTTCTCCAAGAAGGTGAATGAAAGCATGAGGATTTATGTTTACTATCGTCCCCTAACCCATGTGACAGTGAAGAACAAGTTCCCACTTCCAAGGATTGATGACTGCTTTGATCAGCTGAAGGTAGCACAGTGGTTCTCAAAGATAAACCTCAAGTCTGGAAATCTCCACCTGAGAGTACGAGACGAGAAGGTGGAGAAGAAGACCTTCAGATGTCGTGACGACCATTATGAGTTCTTGGATATTCCATTCGACGTAGCCAATACTATAGTAGTGTTCATGGGTACTATGAACAATATATTTTAGGCATATCTTGATCTCTTTTTAGTATTCTTCATCAGTGACATTCTGATCTACTCAGCTACTGATGAGGATCATGCCTGTCATTTTTAAGTAGTACTGGGCACACTCGGAGAGCACCAGATTTATGGTAAGCTCTCGAAGATCCAATTCTGGATATGAGTGGTTCACTTTTTGGGATATGTCATATCCGAGGTTGGAGTTATTGTGGATCTTGTTAAGATTGAGGTGGTACTTGCATGGGAGCCACCCAGGAGTGCGACAAGGATTTAGAGTTTCCTGGGATTGGTTAGATACTATAAGAGGTTTGTGTCATACTTCTATAGAGTTTCAGTACCACTATCAGTATTGACGATGAAGTGGAAACCCTTTGTTTGGTTGGAGAAAAGCCATCATAATTTTCAGGAGCAGAGGCAGAGGCAGGCTACTGCCACCATCATGAGGATTCCAGAGGAGGGCTTTGGGTGTGTAGTCTACAGTGACGTATCACGGACCGAAATCGGATGTTTCCTGATGTAGGAGTGATCAGTGATCGCATATGGTTCTCAACAGCTGAGAGAGCATGAGAAGTACAATGCTACCCTAACCAATATTTAGCAGCGGTGGTCTTCACCTTGATGATGTGGTGGCATTATCTGATGGGAAAACATTTTTTAGTCCACACTGATTAAAATATTCTTTTGTATATATTCTCTCGGAAGGACATGAACCTAAGACAACAACATTGTCTTGATTTTCTCAAGGAATATGACCTCAATATAGTTTATTATCCTAATAAGGATAACATTGTAGTAGATGCACTCAGTTGTAGGTCTTGTACACATCTGATAGGTGAAGCGATAGAGCAGCTGGCCAGTTTTCAAATATTCATCGTGGAATGTGATTGAGTAGTTTCCCTTCAGTCTCCTACAGTCACTCTCCCACTTCTTCAGCTAGTCAGGGAAGCACAGCGTGGGGTTGCTGACTATGAGACATGACGTGCTCAGATATCCACAGAACATGCACTTTATGTATTTTTTTATGGTGGGGAGCACATCATCATCTTCAGACGAAGTACCATGGTACCAGTGTCACTACAAGAGGAAGTGTTGGGGGTGTTCGACACACCCATTCTAGTGGTACATCAAGGAGTGGAGAAGATGTACTAGGATCTCCGACGATAGCACTGGTGGACAAGAATGAAAAATCAGTAGCATAGTTTGTTTCTCGATACCTCACTTGTCAGAAAGTGAAGGCAGAGCATCAGGTACCAGCAGACATGGTTCAAATTATATAGGTCTCATTATTGAAGTGGAATGGGATATCCATGGACATAGTGACAAGACATCCATGTACGTCTAGAGGTCATGACTCAATTTGTGTGATCGTTGACCGACACAACAAGTCGGCCCACTTTGTAACTATCATAGAGCAGAAATCAATAGAGAACATGGGATGTGCAGAATATTGTGCGACCACATGGAATATCATTGACAATTTCCTATTATAGTGGTTCACATTTTACTTCCCGTATATGGAAGGTGTTATAGGAGTCTATTGGGATGCATCTTCGTTTGAGCACTGTCTTCCATCCTCAGATGGATGGTCAGACTGAGCAGACCATTCCGACCCTCAAATACATGTTTCATGCTTGTTTCCTCGACTTTGGTCACAACTGGGAGGATCAATTTCATTTGGTATATTTTTCATAAAAAACAATTATCACTCCGCCATTTGGATGAATCCTTTTGAGGATTTGTACTTGAGAACCTGTAGATCACCTTTGTGCTGGACTGACCTAGGGGAGTTAGAACCTCAAATACATGTTGTGTGATTGTGTCCTCTACTTCTGTCACAACTGGGAGGATCAATTTCATTTGGTCAACTTTTCATAAAAAAATAGTTATCACTCCACTATTTAGATGAAACCTATTGTGGAATTGTACTTGTGGCCCTGCAGATCACCTTTCTGATGGACTGACCCCGGGGAGTTAGCACTAGTTGAACTAGAGATGGTATGAGCTACCACCAAAAAGATGCATATCATCCAGGAGTGGATGAAGACTACAATTAGAAGGATTAAGTCATATTATGATAGGAGAGAGATACCTCTGGAGTTTGAGGATGACAGCCACATCTTTCTATGGGTTTCACCCCAATGAGGATTATTTTTTTTTGGCGGATGAGGAAAGTTATCTCTAAGATTCATTGGACCCTTCCTGGTCCTCTATAATGTTAGAGAGGTGGCTTACCGCATAGAAATTCCACCTCAGTTGCACTGGGTGCACGACATATTCCACGTATCCCAGCTGAGGAGAAGCATGCACGACCCTTCCCACATCATCGACCATGGGGAGCTGAACGTCAACAATGGTGAAACTTTTATGGAGGTTCCAGTAGAGATTGAGGTTTGACAAGAGATGTTCCTTCGTTTATGGTCGATACCTCTGGGGAACGTTCACTAGAAGCACGAGAACCATCGGGAGAGACCATGGCAGTGGGAGGCTCGGATGCATGATCAGTACCCATACATGTTTACCTAGTCATGAGTTGTGTCTTACAGAGATGTAAAGCCCTGTGGTGGGTACAATCTAATGACTTGAAATTTCCATTTCATTTTTTAAAATAAATGGAAATTTTACCAGTCTGTGAAAATTGACGACACTTATTTTCAGGCCAGGAGTGCCCTGAATGAATTTATAATCATTATTTCAAGTAAGTTTAGTAAACGTGTCAGCGGAGTTTTCTATCTTTTGAACCAGTGCTCAGAATTGAAATCTGAGGGCCCCATTGCACTCGTTGCACCAGTAATCACTTTTGGAGACCTTTTCCTTGAACATAGTATGTCAATGGTGGATGTTATCTTTTCACATATATTTGAATGAATAAAATAAAAATAAGTTTGTGTCAATTTTTTTATTCCATGTGGAAGTTGAGAATTGGGGACCACCTGACCTAAACCTCCAATGTAAGGTTATGATGGTGGGGACAACCCAAACTAACCTCTAATGAGAGGTTATGGTAGTGGGGATTACCTGAGGTATAAACCCCCTTTAACTCCCCTTTAACGGGAATCCCTTAGACGTCTTATTAAATGTGGGGGAGCCTCTACATCTCCTCCAACATTTATTATGCCAACTCAATTTAATTAAATTAGGAAATTTTGAATTTGTGCCAAAAAAATGAAAAATAGTTATAATAATCTATTATCTTAGGATACCATTTCATGTTGGTGTAATTGGAGAAAAGGCTTGGAAGAAGTGAGAGTGTTGGAGAACATTGGAGAATGCTCTCCAATGAAGAACACCGACCTCGACATCGACATTCTTCCTTAGGAAATCATTTAATGTGGGATTTCTTAAATCGAAGATTGTCTTCCCCTCCCCAATGATGTCATTTTCTCCCTCACAGTCTCTGTCAATGAATAAAATGAGGTAGGGGTTTTGTTCCCATTTTCTGCCCTTCTATGTTTCTTTTGCGGGATTGGGATTAGTGATTGAAGAAGGTTGTGGGGATTCATGTTCTTAAATATAATCCATATACGATCTTGTTCTAGTTGAGACAGTTGCTACCACTCTAATGAGGAGGGTGCAGGCCATGAAAACATGGCTTGACCCCTACACCATTCATCTTGATTGGTGTATCCTTCATGATTGAATAATGCGACTTTGGTGATGGTGACTGGAGCCGGAAGTCATCAATAGTGGAACTTGAGAACCACTGATGAAGGTACGACTCCCATACACTTCATAGCCTCTGCGCCCTGTGGCGCTCTACCATCTACGGCCACCATATCCGACTGAGCCACTACAGCCGACCGGGCCGAGTCGCTGTCGCGTTTCGAGCCAACATTGCCTTCCAGGCAGAGCCGCCGTACATGTCCTGGCTGAGTCTCTGCCAAGCCGTTGCCGCTAGATCGAGACACTGTCTACATTGCTACCACCAAGTAGGCTGAGGTGCCACCCGAGCCACCACTACCCTTCCAGCCGAAATTCCATGTCTGAGCCGCCCCATGGCCTCCTGCCCTCGCGCAACCTCTGTGGCCTCGAGGCCACCTGCGGCCCTCCGATGTCCCTCGAGGCCTGTCGGGAAGGAGCTAGCAGGTCGGGCCGCCTAGCAGGCCATGCTGGACCTGGGGGGTTGGTTCGGGTCGACTCAAACTAGGTCATCCTAGGCCAGGTCGGTTCGACTGGTTCAGACCAGACTCGGGCACATTACGAACTATTTACTTTTTTTGACCCTAACTTTTGCACCAAACGCCTGTTTGAAGAACCGTCAGTGGCTTTGGAAATCATGGAGAAAGAAGGTCCCTTTGATTATACCCCACTAAAGATTTGGGTTAAATGGGGTATGTTTAGGTTGGATCAATCACCAATCCAACAGGGCCCAAGGGACTAAAAGGCTAATAACTCATAGACCGAACATCTGATTGATATGTCGTCTGTTGTGTTGAGACCCCTATGATATAACGGTCCATTGAGATAATTCATCAGGGGAAATAGTGTCATTTTGAGAATCAACCTGTGGCTTGGAGTGCAGAATCTCTAGGAGACAAGCAAACATGGTGCATCAACCCAGTTGCTGGCTATGATGAGAAGAGTGCTCTTCTAGCGATCCTGTGTGGGTAAGCTCCTAGTGATAACATGTGGGTCATCTCCTAATGATCACGTTTGGGTCAGCTCCTATAGATCATTTGTGGTTCATCTCCAGTGTTCTTGTGTAGGTCTGCTCCTAGAGATCCTATGTGGGTCATCTCCTAGAAATCCTCTGTGGGTCAGCTCTTAGCGATCATGTGTGTGTCAGCTTGAGTAATCCAGTGTGGGTCCTCTCCTAGAGATACTATATAGGACCGCTACTAGTGATCCTGTGTGGGTGAGCTCCAAGAGATCCTGTTTGGGTCAGCTCTAGCGATCCATTGTGGTTCAGCTCCATCTATCATATGTGGGTATGCTCCTAGAGATCCTATGTGGGTTAGCTCCAAGAGATCCTCTGTGGGTCAGCTCTAAGAGATCCTATGTGGGTCAGATTTAGCAATCCTGTGTGGTTCAAGTAGTAGAGATTCTATGTGGGTCAGATCCTAGCGATCCTGTGTGGGTCAGCTCCAAGTGAACCTATCTACGTCAGCTCTAGGGATCATGTGAGGGTCACCTCCTAACAATCCAATGTGGTTCATCTCCTAGATATTTTGTGCATGTTTGTAGAAGAACCTCTTAATGGAGTAATATGATTCAGTATATATAACTAATCATCACTACTACCATACCTAAGTTATACATGGTGTGATCCGAGCCAGAACCTCTGTGTTTCTTTCTGTTTGAGATGGATTACTTGATAACATAGGTATATGTATGGGCATATACCTAAGTTTGGTTACTTGTAATTTTCATACTTTTTATTTTATCATTAGTGGATTTTCTAAGACCTTGGGGGTCTTAGGGTCCCTACTGAGTATAATTATACTCACCCCTACATAGGCTATATCCGCACGTTGTTGTGTTGGATGTAGACGACAGACATCACTGAATGAGGCTCAGAATACAAGGACTGGATAGTTCCTTGAGGTGGACCATATGGTTTGTCGGTATGTAGAGGAGACTAGTGGACGTGGAGTGTTGAGGAGGCGATCTGTACCTACCCTTCAGGTAGGATCCTGAGAGGACAATCTAGTAGCTGTAATTTCTCTTTCTTCAGCTATATTATATTTCAGTTGTACTTGAATCTCTACAGTTGAGCTTGTATTCCGACCCCTTTTACATACAGAACTGTTTTTATATATATTTTTCTTGAGTTCGTATCTTTTTGTGTGCTTGGTTATGTGAGTTACAGGTTATAGAGGAAATGTATTCCCTGTTCCAAGGAATACACTGTTCGGTGCTAGTCACTAGCCCCTGGCCTATAGAAGGAGAGAATGGGGTAGTCACGACACGGGCCCCAGGGGACAGTTCGTGACACACATGTTCAGTTAATGATATATTTATAACGAAGCTTCAGATTGAGGTTACCTCAGTTCCACTAAGTCTGGAATGGGGTATTTTTCCTATGAGAGGTTTATCATTTAGTTTGGAACTATGCCTAAAACACTTTTCCTTTTCCATTTTTCATTTCATTCAATTTTCATGATTTACTTTTAATATTAGTACCATTTCTATCCTAGATTATATCACATTCCCCTCCATGGGATTAATTAACAATAACTGAAAGTGAAGATGGAGAAGGATAAAACGTTATTGGGAGATAGCAAGGAAGGGGCTTATGTAGATCTCTGGAAAAGATGGGTTATCATATGACCACTACTGATTGCTCAAATGAGTGAAGATTCAGTAGATTCTTCACAAACAATATCAATTTATATATTTATATAATAGATCATATTTTTATAAATAATTCTATTTTAAGGCCCTATTATTTCTACTTCAGACCCGTTAAGGGTAAAGCTAAATCATTTTTGGTGAAAAATAGGTTTTCAAGTTGATCTGATGCCTTTCCCATTCAGAAATCCTGATCATATGGTTTGTTCTTTAGGAACAAACATTGTCTGTTCTACTTATTTTCGTTAGGTGATATTTTTAGAAATACACACCATGAATAACATATACACACCATATATGGGTACTCAACCATGTAGGTTAGTTCATGTCCAGAATTACCACATAAGCCAACATGGACATGTAATGTACATGGACTTAGCTCATGTTGGTCACAAGTAATGTAGAAGTGAATTGAATGGAAAAATTAAGGTCCAAAAATTGTGAGGTACATGATAATGTAACCCTAGTAGTGTAAATTCTGTGTACATGGGTTTTTAATTCCATTTCTAGAAGTTTTATAGGCCAAGGAGGGGCTTCATGGATACTCACCATGTACAAATGTTTATATGTCGTGTACTCATCACTTTCTTTCCTTTTACGTGTCTTTGTATCATTTCTCTCTAGAGTGGAAAATAAACACATGAGTAGTTAGTTATGAGTATCATTCCATAGAGATTACAATTTTGATACCCTTAAGGGGATTTTAGTAATCCTAGGAGGCATTTTGGGATTTTTAAAAAATATAGAGGATCTTTATCTAGTGATCATATTCAGAAATATTTTGAGATTGATTTCTGAAATCTAAGGTGTTCTATGATATATATATATATATTCTATAATTAAAATAAAATTCATTTTATGGAAGGCTTCCACCTTCCCATTGTCCTATAAGATCTTATATAAGATTCCTCTACCTTACCAGTATGTTCAAGTGTCCCATGTGAAATTACATCGATTTCATGAAAATATAGGGAACCAAGGTAGGATCTATATACATATTTACACTTTTTGAGGATCCTTCCTATTATTACTCAACCTATATATAATATTCAGAGGATAAGGTGTAGGATTTATCCATTATGTTTTATATAGAGGATCCTATGTACGAGGCCTATGTTTACCTAATTATTCTGAGTACACTTTGTAGGGTTCCTCTTGCAGATTACTATTTCTGAGGTTCCCTTTAAGGATTCCATTACACAAGAATAGTCCTTGGCGGACCCATGTAGTATTCTTCTCTAGTGTTAATACATGAGGGGTCTTATGGGAGTAGTGTTGTTTGACAACCCAAAGCCAATACATTGAGATTTTTTAGATATGGAAGAGGGTGTGACCATATAACCCGTATTAAACATGTGATCATGAGATTTAGTGGTTGTAGTTGTGGGTTTCATATTTTTTCCACCCTCAGACTACTGTTTTTGTATTCAATTGTTTACTAGTTATGTAGATATGATTACCAGAGGTTATTTCTAGTTTGCAGCTAATATGCCTGGATCGATGTGACATATGTTTGGAATGCCCAAAAGGACATCCAGGAATCTGGAATATGTTCCTTTGGTTTTATTAATTTAATTTATAAAGGATTTATATATGTATATCATGGGAACATTATTATGAGATATATTTGGGTATGAATAAGTTATCTCTGATTAATTAAATGTTTATTGTATTATACATGAAACTCCATATCATTAATTAAATATACACTAATGGATGATAATACACTATTTAACAATGCCTAGGATGCTCCCAAGGGACTGGTGGACCCATAATTACTAATATAACCATAATTTTATGTGAGTGTGAGTTTTAGTAATTATTTATATTGATATCGATCATGTAATTGGATGAAGAGAAATTCATTTTAGAGAATAGTTAACTGTTAGCCCTTTATAAATTTTTCGAGTCTTAATGTTATGACAACCTGTGAACATGAACATAGGTTCAGAAAATTGAAAAAATTTAAATTCATTTAGGGGTATGACATCCACAAATATAACATTTATTTGATATCATGTAAATAACTAAAATTTTTCCATATAGTGATAAATGGGATGTGTGGGTGATCCTAGGGAAATGACATGTATCCCCCTTTAGTGACATAGTTTTTCTAGAGACCATATCAAAAATGGATGTATAAGGATTTTTTTTGTGATTACATACCCTATGATTGAGTAATTATGCATATATTGAGTACTATGAAATCATGATCAATTCCATTTTCAACGAATTTGTAGATTATTTTTATTACAGATCCAAGGATTAACTATTATTGATTTCTATTATTTTTTACCACACGCATACATATATTTATATTTTTATTCGTATATATAATTATGGGGATATATATATAAATGTAATAATTTAAATATATAAATACCTTATGGAACATTGTAAAATTTATTTGGATCCTAGAACTATGGATCGACTATGGTATGACATTAGATATTTTATTTATTATTTTTAGTTGTGTCTCTGGTAGGAGGAGAAAATTGCATGATCACGAACTGATTACTGTAGATTTATACGTTCATATTTGGTTTGTTCTAATGAGATTATTTGTCATCCTATAAGTTGATCTTTTTCTGTGTGATGAACTTATATTGAAATTATAGTTTGAGAACATATTTTTATTAATGATTTTGTTTAGTCCTAGTGTAGCATAATTAGGAGAATTTATTCAGGTGGATTATTTTTTATCTCACTGAATTAGCTTCATTGTTTATTGGATATCGTTTATGTGGTATAGAATGAAATTAGTAGTTGATAACACTTCATTTATTTTAGTTTACTTTATTTTCTCCAGTATATTAGATCATCCCAATGGGATATTTTCATTTTTTGTATGAAATGTCTTTTCATGATTTTATGGAATATAATTTAATGTTACAACATGCTTCTATTTCAATTTATTTATTGAATCCTTATTTTTATTATTTTCTAATTTGGGTTATATATAGTTATTTACACTATTTTTACAGTAATACGAAGGTATATACTATCTACAAACTCACTATAGTCTCGAATATCTACAAAGTTTCCTCTAGTCTATAGAGATGCATTCTTGAGGGATTTTGTTGAACCCTCATAGTGGCATCTAGTTGAAGACATAAAAACCACCTCATTTTAAGGACAAAATATATAATATTAAACTCACATATACACGAATTGAATTTTGGTAAATGTAATTTCAGGATATAACATAAAATATGAATGAACAAGACATTATACAATATAAATATGATGGGATGATGCGTAAATTGGGAAAATATTATTTAATAATTTATTATTACATAAAATAACATGTTGAAAAAATTATTGTTTAGAAGATAATATCCCAAAAAATAAATCGGAAAATAAAATCTTCTAATTTCACAGTATCCATCAACCAATCATAAACAAACTAATGATAATATTAAATTTAATTTGATATTCAATAAACTGAATGGTGTGAGATTATAAGGGTGTACACACCTCGAATGAGATCTCTTTTCTCAGTTAGTAAGTGATAGGCACCAGAAAAACAACCCAATAAAATCAAGGGGAAGAACCAAAGTATGTTCATTCCCATAGTAATATTTCTATCAATGTTTATTGAAAACAAGTCATTAAGATAATTTGAAATCCTTAATGATAAATAGTATCATCCATGTGACTTTTAATTGAAATTAATATTATATAGAATGTTTTTTAGATTTTTTTCTTTTAGAGTTAATTTGAATGGTTTTTAGAAAAAATTACACACCCATAATGGGTTGGCTGATTAAGAAAATATTGGGGGATCTAAGATAGTTTTGTTGGGTTAGAGATGAATGAGATCTGTCTTGGTTTTGGATGACCCTATTCACAAAAAGGTAATAATCACAATGTTATGTATATAAAGTTTATAAAATTTTATTATTTTTAGATTTAAAATGTGAAATTTATGAAGGGGGATTCTATGGGTTGACTCCCATGGGGTGTCATGATTTATCAACATTAATTTATATTTTTAAATTACATTACGTGATGCATGATGACCTTCTCCTTTCTTATTCATTCCCAACACATACCAACACTCTAAGGACCCATAGTATGTGGGTTAGGGATTATCCACTAATAACCATATCTCACGTGTTCCTAAAAGATGAATGATATTTCTCTTTAGAAAGGATGATGAATTATAGTCTAATGTCGAATATGAATTTTTATCTCACTTAATTATTTATTTTAACTATAAAATATAGTTCTCAATTAATAATTTGTGTATAAAGTGAAGTAGAATTGGAAAACAATTATATGATAAGTAAAAATACTATTCAATAAAAAATTGACAATGAAACTTAAAATGAAAAGAAAAAAATTGTAAAAAGAATTTCCTTGGGTTCTAGATAAGAAAACTGAAGCTGATAAAGGATATATTCTACAAATGTAATTCTAGTTTATATGAATCATTCCATCTTGTAATACTTGAATATGGATCTATAGATCTGATTCTTGGAGTAACAACTCAAAACATAAATTTCATTGATAGTATACATATTTGATGGTATTGATTTCTAAATTTGAATGTTCATCAATAATAATATCAGATATAGTAAAAAAAAATCAATCGTTAATATCATACTAGTTTGTATCATATAATTTTTCTTACATTATGAGAATGTCCTTCTTTATAAAGGATTACACAATGAACAATTATAAATTAAAATGATAAAATCATTGCATTTAAAACCTCACCAGATCAAAACTCATTGAATACCTCAATGCATAAAAAAATTTATAAATTAAAGACAACCAGTTGTTTTCACCACTTCACAAAAAATATGTTGTATAAAAAATGAAATCACTATCAATCTTCTATTACATTATTTTTGAGATTTTTTTATTTAAATCCGTAATAAAACATTATGTTGAATGGATTCAATGTTATTTGGGATTAATTACGACAACATTAGAAGAATAATATAATATCTTTAAGGATATAGATTTATATTATATCTTCTAATGAGTACATATCTACACTATATTATAATTCACTTTATATGTTTTGTAATATTTAAAAACAAGTTTTATTCAATAGAAGATGATATCAAAATAGTGCGACTAAAAATAAAACATAATCTTTACAAACAAAGTAAAACCAAATGATTAATGAATTCTATAATAATTTTTTAAAATCATTGTTATCAAGGGTCATTGACACAATAGACTGCCCCATTTAATAACCGAGAAAACCAAAAACGAAATAAAATGTATGTTTCAAAATGTTTTTGAATTGTATTACACTAAGTATTGCAGTGCTGAGTATCCTTATCTACATAGAATGGTCATGAAAATTAAAATTTCACTTTACAAAAATCACATAGTGTTAGTAGATATATATTTAAATAAAATTAAAAATAATATTAAATATTATTTAATCATTTTAATTTTTTTAAAAGTTAATCCTTATAAAATTATCTACGAATATAGTCATATCAGTTAGCTGATATAAAATAATAATATACCAATGTCTCTGACAAAATAATAAAAATCCATTATATATCACATAAACTCTCATAAAAATAAATAGTATAAAAAAGTCATTCACTTAAATTAAAATAATGGAAAATGTTACAATTACAGGAGACCTCTCTTAATATCTATTAGTCATATACAAATTTAATAGTTTATAAAAATATTTTTTAAACACTTTATATCATTTTCAATTGTATGTTCATTTAATTCATAAGATTAGATTATATTTTCATTGAAATTTAATTTCTTTATATGTTGTTACACTAATTATTATTGAAAAATATAGTGAAAAACCCATTCTAATTATTTTGGGATTGACCTGCATAAAGTGGGCCATATGATAAGTTTTAAATGAGTAAACATTTTGGTTGTTACCTTCCAATACCTTATATGATTGTCCTCTTAAAATGATGGTTCTAAGGATTTACAAAAAATCATTCTATCATCATCATAATAATGAAATGATATAACAAAAAAAATATACTAATATCAAGAGTTGATAATATTATTAATGTTTTAGACATATGTAAGTGATGTAAAAGAACTTATAAATGTTAGTATCTGATAAAAACTATACACCTTAGTGCATCAGATCGAGAAGAATATGTATTATTTAAATACAATAGAGAATAAAAATTACATGTCATAATAATAACTAGAAGTAAGTTATGTGTTAGGAAATATAATTTACATTAATCTAAATTAAATGAGTTATTTTAAAAAATATTTCATCTAATAAAAGATCATAGTGAATTTTATAAATTGTAATTATTGATCATTCAGATCATGTTCATTTAATATTTGACTACGTTTTTATAGTAGTATAAAAATTAATTTCTTATTACTTTCTTGCGGAGTTTCCCAATACGAAGAGAGATTTTAAATAAGAATTGGAAATTTTGATAAAATTATATTATCATAACTAAATTCACATTAATATATTCAAATTCATAAAAATTTATGACATTATTGAAATTATCAAAAAGATGATTTTTAGTTCCAATGAAACCAAGAATAATATCAACTTTTTTAAGTGCCCATAATGACAATGCTCTCTTATGTAAATGTGCATCACATGTGATTGATGTGATAAGTTTCTACATAATGTGATAAAAATTATTCTACAGCAATGAATAAAATAATGGGTAAAAATAAAAATAAAAATGATTATTTTTTTCTAGATCTATAGAAACTGCGAAAAACAACTTCCAGCTTCCAAATATTTAGCTTCATCAGTGGAATAAGAAACTGTGTGTGGTTTGTTTATGGAACATCAAAATAATGTCTCAAATATGAATTTAATGTTCAATAAGCCAATTTTAATCCATATTAAATTCACTAGAGTTATTTTTATAATAATTAATGAAATTAAAATAATTTATGGAAGAACAGAATAAACCATGTTCCATTATTCTATTTACATATTAAAATATTTTCATTATTTAGATATAATATAATAACATCATTTAATATTATCTCATAATGTATGATAGAAATAAATTATTACATTCCTTTCCTAGTTTATTTTTATTTATTATAACGTATTAGATGAATCGTACATCATTTATCAAGGATATGGTGTTTGTCTATATAATACTATCAATGTATAATGGATATAGAAACCATCATCCAATGCTAATATGTGAGAAATATTTTCTTGATAATCTTACTAATTTAATATCATTAAGGATATAATATATATAAGTTTCAATTAAAAATATAAAGTTTATTGATTCAATGAGGTGTTTGAGTATATTATTAATGATATGAAATAATAATAATAATAATGTCATTTTGATACACCTACATACATTCTTATATACAAGATAACTATATGATAACCCAATAATGATGTATTCCAATTTGTACTAATATCTCATGCTATTTTATACATGGGTTCATTAAGTAATATATTCATAAGAATAATTAAAAATAATTATGATCCCCGTCAGTTGATAGTCAAATATCATATATGGAATTTTCTATTTATGTGCCCAGTTTATAAGTCATATATTTTATGATAAATATAATAATCTCAAAAGATTATTATTATAGTTGGGAATTGGAATATACATTTTATATGATATTTAATCTAAAAAAATTTGAAGACATATTATATGGGTACATAATTATTTTATCATGAAATGTTTTGATCATTAATATATCATACATTATGAATGATATAATGAGAAAAAATATTGAGTAGGTTCTAATATATAAAATCTCCAAAACAATATCCCACTAATAAAAATTTTGTATATCTTAAAAGATATAAATATGAATTAAAATAACTAATACTGTCAAATAAGTAAGAAATGTATAAAATAATCTATAAGTAACTAAAATATTATAAAATTTTATATTTATTTTATCCAAATTCACATGAGTCTTTTTTAGGTTTTCCTAAAATATTTTTCACATATAAACACTAAACGCGATCTTTAGAGTACTAGCTCATAGATATAAAATGCTTTGAGTCGTTATTTTATTTGTTTTGGGATCCAAAAACTTTTCAACAATGTCCTTATCTTGTTTATTTAATATCTACATTGGTTAATTTTTAATTTCACTAGAGGACAAAATAACCCTTTAATAAAATTCATGGTACACTAGATTTTATTTAGTATTATTTTATATTTTAGTAGAATTATCTGAAATATATGAAATAATTTTTTTTCAAAATCATAAAATATTTAACATTTAGTGTCCATAAAATTAGAAAAAAATATTAAAGGATTTATCTATCAATCCCGTTTCAATATCGTTGACTTATATCTATATAATTATGATATAATTAGATAATATCCTTTTAGTAATATATGTTCTATATTCTATTTACTTTAATATTTTGTTGAAAAATGGATGAGTGATTTTAATATAAATTAGCATGGGATCATTTAAATACATACTTGGATTTAGTTTACTTTTATAGTTAATGTTGTAACCTATAATTTTCAAAACTAGAATTATACTTTCTAAAAACATCATATGAAATAAATATATTAAAATATTCATGTTTCAATTACATTTGGTATAGATACATATCAATATGTGTAGGGTAATTTTTATAATTTCCTCTAGTCATGAAACACAAAAAAAATTCTCAATAACGTACCCATTCATATTTATTTTGTCAATGATTTACCACACATTCCATTATTTTATACACATATATATATTCAATTAGATAATTCCTGAAAATTCATTACCCCTGCCTCACTTATTGATCACAAAGAGGTTTCTTAAATTTTGAAATCATATGTTGGTTAAATTAGATTAAATAATTTTATATAGTATTTTCCTATTTAGATTATTCAATAATTTATTTTTTTCTTTTATAACATAAGGATATATAAATGGATTATTATCACAAATATTTATCAATTAATTTATTTTATAAATATAAGAGCCTATATTTATAATTATTCTTCCAATGGGGTATCTTTTAGAGTTTGATATATTTTGTGTTTTCAAACCACATCACCACCTCAGTTTGAGAAACATAATTCTAAGCCTTATTGTAGTAGTATTATAATAATGTAATTCGAAATCCATGAATTCACCTTTAATATTATCCAATATTACATATAACTTATGAGGTGTTTTTTAGTAATCTTTAAAAATATATGATTCATTAATAAGAGATTTTATTTTTTATAAACCATGTAATGCAAAAATTTAAATGAAAAACCCAAAAACACCATCATCATTTTTTCCTCAAATTAATCAATTTTTTTGAGATAAATTTATTTTAGGAATGTAATTATAAATATGAAACATTAGTTTTTATACATTATATATTAATCTCATAATATAAAATATTAATAGATTCTTACCAAAGAAAATTTAGTATATTAGAGTAGGAACATATTTAATATATGTAAAGCTAATAATTGTAATAGATAAACCCATCCACATAGCGATTCCATCCAATTACATGGCCTCAACATCATGGGGATGTTCAAATATTTTTTATGGGTCCTCCCACTCAGAGGAAACCCCTCTTTGACACAATTTAATGAGTATTGGCTCTATTACCATCTGTATTAGTCTAAAAATCCTATTCTATAATAGTATCCCATTTCCCAGACTATATGTGATTGTTTTTGTTATTCATTGTTTATAAATAAATTATCCAGTAGAAAATATCTTATTTTGTGAGTAGTATCAACACCCCCTCAAGAGAGAGATTCATTTTAAACATCATTATCTTTTAGATAAAAATAAATTTTTATATGTATAAATGTTTGGGTCGTTTGGGGGAATTTTGGGTGTCTTGGATGATAATATACGTACGTATGTGTTGTATCAAGTTTTATGAACCCTTTACTATAAAAAGATGAATAGATATATTTCTTTGGAGAAGGATGTTTTAAATGCATGAATGAATAGAAAATTTTACAGGACCATTCAAATCAATCATGAATATTGGGAAACCTTCTATTCATGGGTTCATTTTTATTAGTTTGTGAGAATTAGTGAAAAACATTAAAATTAGAATATACTGAATATTATCAATGGTGGTAAAATCACATGGAAAAGTAAAACTATTATTTAGTGGAGAATAATTAATTCCATTTTTTCAAGGAAATATTCATAACACCTAATTGTCAAACTGATATCATTTCCACTATATCAAAAAAAATATACATTATCTAGGAGACATGACATAGATGTTAGATTTTAGTATTATTAGAATTGTAGTCTTTATAAATAATAAATAGCATCAATGGTTCTAGAAAAGTAACGGGAGGGCACCACATGGGAGGAAATAGCTGTAATAACATGATATGGGTGTAGGAAATGAGTTTTAAAGAACCCAATCATAATAAAAAATTTACCTCTATATTGATGGTTTGATGGGTGGAAATCCCCATATTTTAGAGTGCATAAAAATACATTAAAAAATTTCATATATCATTCGATGGGGATACTAACTGTTGGATCTACACATTAAATGATCCAAAACATTGAAGAACTACACATTGTGAATATGAAATCAATACTATTTTTTTATCATCATTGTCTATAATAATATAATGATATCACCAATAAGTTCCAAATTAAATATTAAATTTCTAGAAACTATACTAAATTTTTTTGGATATTATAATTATCCTAGGTTAAATCGAAGAATACATTGAATAATAAAGGTAGAGACCTGAAATTGTAAATTCTCAAACTCAATTTAGTTCTATAACCACGTGATAGGTAGGAAAAAAGGATAAACCTCAAAGAAAATATAAAAGACTTATCTACGAATAAGATAATAAGATTAATATAACCAATTAATCATGTTTCATTTAGATGTGTTCATCTTAATGTTTATTCAAATCTTAAAAGTAATATTTTTGAAAAAAAAGATAATTATTTTAGGAAATCATGGGTTAAAAAACAAGATAAAGAGTGTAGAATATTATGTGTTAATATAATCATACTGAAGGCATCGAAGCAGAAAGAATAATCTTTAACCAAAGGTGATTATAAATGATGGAACCACTCTGCTGATCATTGGATATCCCCAAGACATAGTTCAAATTCTCGAATTTATATTATATTAAGGGGTTGGAAACATAAACTAGGTAAAACCTATTCATTATTAAATTTTGAACTAAATATAACAAATTATTAATCACTTATATATTTGTATCATTCAATTAGTTATGGGAACCGATTCCATATGCATCCAAACAAATATAGGAATGAAAACCCCCATTATAAAATTCATTTTTAGCAATTCATCCATTCATTACTCACTTTTAATAGGTCAATAACAATATTATTAGGATGATAGGAAGATAATTTTCTACTAGAGGGATTATATCATTTTATTTTTCATATATTATAGGATTATTCTCATCAATACATTTAATTATGGTGGATTGAGGGTGATATAATTAATATTTGTGTGTATATTTACTTGAAACATATTTAATTATACATTATTATTAATTTTTTATTTTTGAGTCGTTTTTAATCTACTAATTGATATCAGGGTGAGGGTGATGGTGTGAGAGTGAAACAAAACTATGTAATACATGTATCATCATTATATCCTAAAAATTATATATTATACAATTCATTATTAAATTAACCATGTTTAATTAAAGGAGATAAAAATTATAAAAGATAATTGAACATCACATGAAACCATATTTTTGTATTATGATATTAGATTTTAGGAGGATGATGTTTAATGAATATGAGATGTTTATAATAACACATTAATTATTAAATCACATAACATAAATTAATTGGTCAATTACATCCATGAATACCCCACTAAGAATTATTTTAAATGTTTTTCAGTAGTTATTTATCATTTGTTTCTAATTTTTATGTAATTACACTCATTGATTGGATCTCAACAAAATACGATAGATAGTTTAATTCATGTCATTAAAATTTAATAAAACCTATTCAACTAGTAATCCATTATACATGCATAAGTGGATGTGTTGATTATCAAATATCATATCCCCATGGAGATGACCTAGTTATTCTCCATTAATATGAAGCACTGATACTACACATATATAGGTGTTTGGAAGTTTAAAACAATAAAAATTTCATAAAAAATTTTTTGGAACTATTTAGGGTCATTTGAATTTTTTATTCATATAAATAAATTCTTTAAATATAAAAAATATAAAAAATAATAAAAATATTATAATTTTTAAATTTAAAATGAAATTATGTTATTCAAAAATGGTATTATAACTAAATTATTTTTTCCTAAGGTATAATTTTTTTATTTAGAGGACTTATTTTGTCCTATTATCCCCATAATACTTTTAATTTATTATATATATCAATAAAAACAAGGGAAATACACTTGGTGACATGAAAAAACAATAAAAAAACTTTTTATAAGGGTAAATGATAACAGGAAAGCAAATTATAATGTTCTCATATAAAATTATGTTCTTATTTCACCTAATGTTGGTGTACATGAAAATTAATTTTGATAGAATAAATTTTATATGGAAAATATTTTTTCAAATGATATGATATATTGGAATAAGGTATAATCATGATGAATTTTTAAAAACCATTATTGGTGTACAAAATATCTACTCACCCATTATCATCAATGATTTCATAATAATAGTGTAATATTTTCTTCTAAATGGCGTGATAGATGATGTGTAATATTCTAAATTCATTAACAAATTTTTGCATGGGGTTTTAAGAAGTGACTACTTGAATAAGTAGAGGAACTATTTGATTATTAGAAACTATTCATCATACATTCTATGGTTATTCTATAAAATTAAAACAAAATCTGAATTAAAAATGGAAATTAAAAAATATTTTAACGGATATGATTAGAAATACCCTATTTCATAGGATCTATACAATGAATATTAAAAATATTTTACAAATAACCAATTCATACCCACATTACTTATGTGTTTTTTAGTTATTTTATAAAACAATTGATGTGAATTATCAGATTTATAAACATAAAAAACAATTTAAATTTTTGTTTTTATGGATATAAAGACGAATGAATTGTTTTTTTCTCAAACGAGTAGGTAGGGAAAGATTAAAACTATTATATGGGTTTTTATGAAAGAAATCCATTCATAATAGCAGATGTACAAGGATACTATCATGACATGTTTTGAAATGTAATCCTTTAGGTGGGATATATTGTCTCGAACAACTATATTATGGTTGAAGGGACCATCTTGACTTGTATTTTCTGCATCAAATTAATTCTATAAAATGTGGAAATTTGTAAATAAGTGGATAATTACAACAAATATAGAGGAAATATTTTAATGATTCATGGATGAACAATTAAATCATTGTTAATATTTATAATTACAAATTTATCGGGAATATAAATATTATTTAGAAAGGGGGAATTCAACTAGGGTCTGGTTCAACAACACCATATCTGATAATTAAAAAATTATTAATTTATTATAGTGTATTATTAGAAAATTTAAAACAAGTTATAATGAAAATAAATTGAATTGGAATAAAATCATTAATACAACATAATAAATAATAAAAAATAAAAAATCATATAATTATAACATAGATAAATGGGTAAATCCATTTTCTCTGAATACTGAATCATTTTTCTTCAATAATGATCTCTATGTTGTGTTGTTATATAAAATTAGTGGGGGAATCCACATCGTAATCCAAGTCAATATGAATTTTCCTCAGTGGAGTGCTTCAAATAAATATAAAAAAATAATGGAAACATATCATGTAAATTAAGTAACATTGTATTTATAATGAATCATTAAATGATTAATAATCCATTATAATTTCATAATTGGATAAATAATATACTGAAAAAAAAACTACGGACAACCCATTAAAATTCATTATTAATGAAACATAATGAATATTAATTTCAAGAAGAAAATAACCCATGTAACTGGGTGAAAAATGAAATAAAAATTTGTTATTAATAATTGAATGAATCTTCATCCATGTTAATTTATTATCTACATGATTAAAAACAAGTGAGGTTGTGATAAATAATGTGTATTGTGTTTTTTTTAATGAATAATCTTGAGAAATTTAATTTTAATGAAAAAATAGGGAAAAAGAATCACTAATAATGCATTTAAACACATTGTTATTGTATGTGAGAATTTATTATTTTTTATATTGGAATTTGGTGGATTGAAATATTTTTAGTATTCACAGGGGAATTCAAATCAAACATAATAAATATTATAATTGGAAAATACTAAAACAAATATGGTTTCTTTAGAAAACCATACTAGTTATTTAAATTATTGTAGTTTTGTAATAAATTTCTAAAAAAAATTATTTTTGTATCATGGAAAATTTTTCTTTCTTGGAAAATAACAAACTCTGAATAAGAGAAATAAAAATCATTAGAGATAATTATACAACATATCATATATATCCATATAATCACAATTAACCTCAATGTATGACTTCTAATTATAATTATTTAGTTGTAGAATTTTTTACTCAATCATGAAAAGTTTTATGGAAAATGTTAAGTCTATAAAATATATAAGACATGTGAAATGTTATTTTTTATTTATAGATGCATATGAAAAGATTAAATATGAACATATATAATAAAATTCAAATAAGGGAGTCTAGTTATTATATATAATTAATTAATTATTATGATGCCTTGGGTCATTTAAGTGTTATACTAAGTTGAAAAAATTTAAAATTGTGACTTGATTTTATCATTTCATCAAATAATTCCTTTGAAATTTAATTCCATTGATAGATGCATAATATTGATAAGAAATTAATTCATTATGATAACTATTACTGATAATAATTACATTAGAAATTTTATTGGAAATTTTTCTGGGTTTTCAAAATAAATTATTTCCATGAATAATATAGAGAAATTTTAATATAATATATTGTGTTTTATGTTATATTATATATATTATTTAATTATTTTAGTTTTATCAAATCAAATAATAAGAATTTATTTTAAACAGATTATGCAATATTTTGGACCATTTACATGAAACTAATATATATATATATATATATATTATTCCCATTAGATAATTTTATTATTTAGGGGAGTGATAATTGAAGATATGTATGGAAAAATAGATTATACAGTAGATTTACTTTTGGATTTGGATTATAATATATGATGAAAATAATGTTTTGGTAATTAATAAAAACAAATATTCATCAAATCAATATTTTAAGAACTGAATAGTAAACCTAGTATTATAGAAAGATTATAAAGGGAATGTGTAGATAAGTTAAAGAACCTGTAATTTGTGAATGAGTGTAGAACAATAGAAAATGTTATGTATTATAAGATTGTGTAGTATGGGGACATGCTATATAAAACATGTGATTGGAGAAATAAATTGTTCATGTTCTAGGTTCTCAATATTCCAATTGGTGGACTTAGACTAATAGAGATAGTATCCAGCTAATCAAACTTCTCATTTAGGGCTAAAACCACTTTGAATAATATATAAAAATGAACTAGAACACTGGATGATCTTCTCTTGGATGCCTCCATCCTTTGAATTGATATTTCAATGATTAATTCCAATAATTAATTACACTATGGTATAAGTAAATGAATTGGTTTAGATAAATCAGAATCTACTAGAAATAGATCATGATGGCTCTATTAAATTAAGGATTCATAATGTAAACACTAATGAATGGTACTGATATTAAATTTCAGGATAATTAATAATGTGTCTATGATTATTATTAAAAAAATTAAAAAAAATATTGAACAAACATATTATTTTGGTTTTGAGTACCCAATTTTGATTCATCATCGTCCATGAAATAGAACAAGAGAATAACCCTCAATACAAGTGATGATGACTTCTCTAGAAAATACATAATTTGAAAAAGATGATCCATTGATATCATCACAATCACACATGGGATGCATGAAGATAAATAAAATCCTGATATGAATTTTTTCTTATATAAATTGGGTTATTATTGGAGAACACACATGGATGAAGCTAGTGAAAACGAAATATGATTCTCACTCATATTTTTCTCACCCAAGTTTTTGATACTCTAGGAATACTGTAAAGAAAAATGAAATTATTCCACGATGGTAAATCCATGTGTCTGTTGGATATTCTATCTATTCAACCAGGTGGAATTGACTTTATACGCATTCAAAACTATTCAATCCCAAACCACATACATTAACGAAATTCAATTTTAAATATTCATCAATGTGTTACCCACTAGTTTGGTGCATAGTAACAAAACATGGTAGAGATGAGGCCATGTATCACCGAAGATAGTTATCTCATTTACATTGTCTCCTATATTATGAATATTTATGGCTATTAATTACATAATTGGTGAATTATGGGGGGTTATAATTATTTTTTATGTATGATTTTACAGAAAAATTATTTTTATTATTTAAGAAAATGTGATAAATGATTTAGTTATTTTATAATTACTTAACTAAGACAGGGGTAATGGTGATAGAGTGGGTGTAAAATCCAAAAACATTAAACAATGATTTTACCATTGAATCCTCAATAATGATTGTTAATGGGATCTATAAGATATTAAATAATGAGAAATAAAATTAGGTCACAACTACTATGAGATATAAAAACCTATTAGGGAGTCCTGATTTTTCCATTATATCCTTGTATTCTATGAGCATAGAGTTTATCATATTAGTGATGTTTTGAATAACATTTTCAGATATTTATATGTAATTAATTATGATGTTGATTATGAATATGAATACTCCACTCATATTTTCATGTATAAATTGTTTTAGTTTAGTGGATTCTTTTACCCACATTCACTAAATTATAAAAACTCATACATGTAGTGTTCAATATGAATAAAAACCATAAATCATATCATGAAAAAACCCACAATAACTAATTTAATTGTATTTATATTCAATATATATTTTGTTAAATAGTGGATTAAAAAAATATTACACCCTTGGATATGGGCTAGTTACTCATTGGTATTTTGTTTCATTTACCCTATACACATATAAGGATTCAGTATCATATAACATCACAAGTTCATGAAGAATTATTACGACTATTAATTACCATTAAATTACAGATGATTCATTAACTTCATATTCTTTTCTCAGTTATTTCCCTCAAAAAATAATACTCTTGAACACAGAAAGATATTATGATATTTCTAGATAATATATCTTATGGATCACTTCTACCTTTTATAGTACAACTAACAGGAGTCTGATTAAAAGAATATCAACCTAGATATCACTCTTTTAGAATATTTAAAATTAACACCACATAAAATCCTAATAGATAGTTTTTTCCAATAATATTTATTTGAGGATAAGATATTGTTTTGTATTTATTTAATGCTATTGATATATTTTGATGAAATTTGGTGGTTTTTATTTTTTTGAATGGTTTTACTTCATCGTCGGGCTAAGATACATGTGTTAACTTACAAACATTAGCGTGCCAAATATAGTAGGATTGAATTTTCTTTTTTTATTAAAATGTTCTAAATTATCAAAATAATATTATTTCACAAGTGATATTTCATTTTAAATTTATATATTTTATTGTACATTATGATCCAAATGTCAAACATTGGATTTTTTATATGTATGATTTCTATTAAACTGAGTGAGATTTTAATTTGGTGATTAGATAATTTTGAGATTATATTTTTTTTACTTATGAATTGATATTTTAATTTATACAGTTATATTTTATTGAATGATGCATTAGTCTATAGATTAAAAATTATCACTTATGTATGTGTAACTAATTGGATTTCAAAAGAATGGTGTAATCACCTAAATCAATTTATGGACCTTGAGGGTCAGAATAATGTGAATTAGAAAGGGTATAGGGTAAAATTTTGATTTTACTCAAGAGATCGTGTAATCAATTATTTATCACTAATGAGATAAAGGGTATATTTAGTTTATTAATGATTTTTTGGGGTTAAATTTTAAAAGTATGATGACATTATGATGTTATTTGTTATTAGTAAATGAAATCAAAGTAATATTAACAATTTTAAATTCATAAAATTATAATTTTAAAATGCAATGTGATTATGGATTTATATAAAAAACACATTTAAATAATGCTTTATTTTTATATTCATATGTGTAGGGGAGGTTTTTTGGATATACTACTAAATAATACTTTCACCCCACACATACCAACCTTAGGTGATATATTGATGTTTTATAATTTAAAATAAGTAATTTAAAAAAAACATAATTCTTTTGTGATAACAAATAGCAATGATGGTAGGATTATAATGAATGATTATAAATTAATTGATTGGATTTCTGTTGAAGTTTTTAAAGAGGCCATGATTAGTTGTTAGGAGTCTCAATTGTGGTTTTCAATTTTTTTTTCAAATTATAATCATTATTTTTTATTAAAAACAATTATTCATGATATTATTTTTTATGTAATTACATGTTTTGAATTATTGATATCTAGAGTCAAATTACCTACCTTCCACTATGACGTTATTTATTATTTAATACAGAATTAGTAAATATGATATACAAATAGAACATTCAAAATTGTTTGCATGAAAAAAACATGATGAGTGAGGTATATTTTTTAGAAAAAATATTATAAAAATATTTAATTTTTCAGGTAGATATTTTTCCAATATTAAACCAATATAAATGAAACATTCTATTATATAATGGGTGAGGTTGAATTGTAATATGTTAGGCTATGGTATTACCAATTTTTATTAATTTGGTTTCATAAGAGATAATCATGAATATAGCTTGTGATGGGTTCAATGTGTAGCTATCAAATTATAGAGATGACTTATTTATAATGAAGCATGAGTAAATTTGATTTTTGAGTGGATCATTAGGGTTTTGATACACTAATAGATTTTCTAGGTAACTATTGTCATTATTTATCTTATATTTAACACAAAGGTGGTTGTCATGTATCATGTAGACATTCATGTACATATAACTTATCATAGTTTGATGTTTTTATAACAATAATAGGTATTTCCAATGGAGTTGATTTCAAAAGGTATTATTTGAAAATTAGGATTGTTTTGTGTACATTAAGTTAGTTTTACAATAAAATTATTTAATTTGATGAATATGATTTGTTCATGGTGGTGGTATCTTATTAGGGGTAATGGACCATTCATGGGGTATAGTATGGTAATTATTTATAACTAGTAGAAATGATATCTTTCTTTCATAGGATGGTTAAATATTTTGATGTAATTTTATTGATATATATTTTTATTTTATTAATAGGGTTAATGATTTTACTTTGTAAATATATAATTAGTTTTTAATGATCCCCATACAAATTTTGAATAAAAATTCCTTGATAACATCCCACTTAATGAAACTAAATTTTATAAAAAATTCTGATAATTTTAAATGTTATCGTACATCTAATATTTTGGTGACATATATGAAACCAATAGATGATTGTTCATTGGAATTTAATAATAATAATATTATTATTTTTTTAGGGGGAATTAGGAGTGAAAAATATTACACGTTATTTGAATATTCCTAATCAGATCATTTAGATATTTGATATTCTAGAAGGATTTAAATTGAATCTCTATAAATATAGTTTTATAAATATGAAATAAGGGATAATATTTTGATGTGAAGGATAATTTATATACATGGGTGTCTTGGTATGGGTTTGAGAATATTTTTAATCAATACATATACCTCTATAAATTAAAAATATCAAGGACTGTTGGATTTGTAAAATTTCGACAATGGAAAGGGATAGTTACTGTGTACGTTTCCCAGTACATGGGGTTTAGTATTGGATAGTTATAGTGTATCATTGAATTATTAGAGATATGTGTAGGATTGTGATGTAACATATGATCATTGGTGATGATGTTATGAAATAATTCATATTTTGATATGGTAGTAAATGTGATGGTCAATAAAAAATATTTCGGGAAAAATATTATGTTGAAAAAACATCACTCAACTATGTTGTGGAACATGTATTATAAGTGGAATGAAATGATCCAAGATTATTTTTCTCATGGAACTATTCCATCAAATGGAGAATATACAATATTCTTCACTTTATTATTCTTAATTTAGGTACATTCTATAATTTCTCTATAATTGTTTTTTCTATAAATTATTATATTGTGGTTTTCTCAGCAAATATAAATCAATATAAAAATAATACACATAAGAGTTTATCTAGTTTTATGGCATCAAAAGAGATATCCAAAACAACTATTTAAACACCCCATAATCAGTACTATAAAATGAAATGATTATGGGCGTCCTTAATAGTATTTTTTTAATTCTGTTAAATGGGTTCATTAGTAGTACAAAAAAATAGCTTTTAAATTGGTCCCCTAAACAGTGCTTGTAAAAATGTACTGATAGGGGGTTATAAGATGTTTTAGAAGCGTTGATAAAGACCCCCCTTAGTAGTGTTTTTTCAAGCATTGATAAATGGTATATTTCTACAAAAATATATTTAATTAGAAATAATATATTAATTTTTATATAACTTTTTTATTTATTTAGAAATAATTTATATTATTTTAAATATGTATTAGAAAAGACTAAATAATATTTTACAAAAAAATTATAAAATATATAAATAAAATGTATTATAAAATAATTAAAAGAATATTATTTAATAATATTGTGATTATCATCAATTAATAGTCATTTAACAACAATTTTTGGTAAAAATCCAAAATTTAACAAAATATATAAAATAAGTTAAAAACATAGCATTAACCTCAAACAACCATAACTTTTGATATGAATGTCCGTTTTGGATATACCATATATCATATAGAATCATGTGACAAGATCCACTTCACGTTGATAAAAGGTAGAATGTTGGTTGTTTTTTTGGTAAAAAGGCCACTATGGCCTCAAAATTTTTGTTTCTCATCGAGCTATCCCAATTTTTGAAAATTATTAAAAAAAATTCCATATTTAAGATGGGTCTTAGTTTTTTGGTAGGTGGGGATATAATTTATTTCTAGGGATTAAATTAATATTGATATATGATTTTAATGTTTTTTTCATTTTTCATAGAATACAATAAATTGTAATCAAATATATAATTAATATAAATAATTGTTTATATATTCACACATAAAAAGGTCAACTTATTAATTAATATTTAAATATATTTACATGTTAAATATATTTCTTTTTATATATACCTTTAGTAAATAAAAACTATTACCCAGTTTATCTAAAATAAAATTGTAAAAATATGTATATATCTATACAAATAATGAATATATAACATTTATATATATATATATATATGTCTGTGTATTGAAAAATATATATATATATATATATATATATATTTGAATATATTTATATTAATATTAATATATAATATATGTAAAAATAAATAAACAAGTATAATTATTTTTACTTATGCCCATATATATATACCTATAAATATATGTATGTCTATATGTATTTTTAAACACACAAAAACAATAATATTTTATATTTTTATTTATATATATATAAGGATAAAAAATGTAAATATATATATATATATTTATATTTAGATATATCATAAAATTTACAATAGAAATATATAGGTGAGTGGAATAGTTGATGATTAAAAAGTCGGCGGTCTTAGGATTGAAACTCACTAGAGGTGAGGGTTTATGTGGGAGGGTAGTATTATCTAATTAATATATTAGTGGTGGGGGGATGTCTTGATAAAGGGGGTGGATTGTAAAGTTATGATAAAAGAGGTTGAGAACAAAAAAAAATTACCCTATATCATTGGGGTCTTTAAGAGTCATAAAAACTGTTGTTAAAGGACCCTTTATGAGTTCTAAAAAAGAGATGAAAAAGGTCCCCTTTAGTAGTAATTTTTTATAGAACTATTATAGGAAACCGTAAATAATTGTTTTTCAGAGTGCTATTAAATAAAATTATTTAAACACGCTAAAATTATCAGGGCTTCTATAATGATATTAATGAAATTTTACTAGCTTTGTTAAAGGCCCAATTTTCAGTACTGAGAAGCTGCTGCAATTATATTGTGGTTTCATTTAAAGTGTTTTTTCATTATGTGTTCACTAATATATTTATTAAATTTGGTAAATAAATCATAGATGATTTTTTATAAGGTTCAATTTTTTTTTTGATTTTTTGATTTCTGATAGGATTGGGGATATCCCCCATGTAGTCCTCGAACTATTGGATGAACCATATACCCGGTTGAAAGTACCGGGAACTCGGTAAATAAAAAACATGGGTAATTATGGGGATTTAACCATGTACATGGGGGACCTTTAATGTTAACCCAATAAGACCGTCTAAAATTTTCATTTTCAAATGCCATTTTATTCAATTTACTCTAAATTTATCAAACCCCAATTGGGTAATTTTGATCCCATTTCCACACAATTTATTGATATATCATCCAAAGCCTTATTTGGGCCACTATATTATTTTTTTCCTTATTATTTTATGAGGATTAAAAGGATTTTTTTTAAATATTTATGTTAAACCACTTATACATTTATATTATGATTTAATATAACATCCTTATCTAATTTTTTATTTTGTGGGTTAGTGATTGAGAATAAATTCCACTGTATAATTGTTGAGTTCATCAAGTATAAAAAATATTCAACTCTTCTTTGATATTGATGTTTGTGGATGAAGAATTTCTAAACCTTTTTCACTGTTGGGAATACTCAGTGATTTTTAGTTGATTTAATATTGGAGTTTGTTGTCATTATATGGTATTTATGGAAGTTAGTGATAATTATGTTAGGGGAAATTATTTAAAATGTTTTAAGATGATTTTTTAAGACATTTTCTTATGTTATGTTTTTTAGTGTCTTTTAATTTACATTTTTTATGTAGTTGAAAATTTTTATAGTGTTTTTTATGGATTATAAGGTGATGATATAATGTTTTTTAAATTATTGTAAATATACTCATCAGTATTGATTGGTGGTCATATCCATCCAATTGATTCAAAAGAAATGATAATAACATGTCTACCACATGTTATAAAAATAATTAAAAATGACTAACTTATATTATCCTGAATATGATTTTGTAGTTTTCAATTTTTTTATAATAGAATGTTATGTATTCCAAATTGTAAAGACCCATAAATTTTAAGGTTAATGTTTTTTTATTAAATTTCTTTTGGGAATTTACAAGTACGCAGTTTCTGACGGCACTTGATTCTGAGGCCCGGTGTGCCCGGAATCATTTTTCCGATGTTTTTCTTGGGTACGTTCAGTGAATGAACGAGCGGGTTTTTCTAACTTTTGAACCGGTGCTCAGAATCAAAATCCTAGGGCACCGATGAAATCATAGCACTGGTAAATTCTTAGGAATACCTTTTTTTGGAGTTGCGTTTGCTCGGGTGAGGTTATTAAATAAATGGGCTAACAAAAGAATGGAATAAAAATTTGTACTACAATTTTTATTTCTATTCGAAGTAGTGATAACCTAGGCATGGTGATTGGAGTGGGACACACTACATCCCAACTCCACTAGGTAGGATATTAGTGAAGTGGGGCCCACATGATCCCCACCCCGTTAAATCCCTTAAAACCTCCCACGTGCATTTAATTTTGTAACTCACCCACACCCCAATTTATTGGCAAGTCAACCCTCAAAATTAATTTGAATATTAAACGCTCTTCAATTAAGTAAATTAATTGGATTATATCTTTTTGAATTTCAAATTAATGGATTGTGTGGGTTAAAAAAATAAGACAATGACTTATTTTTTGGGGGGTTGATCCGTTGTGTGAAAAGAAAGGGAGGACTCTTGCGCTCGGTAGAACATCTCATTCCTCGTCGAAGAAAGCGAAGAACGCCGAGTCCATGAAGAAGAAATCCTTCACCACAAGGGAATCGTCATGTTGTATCCTCTCCTCTCCATAGCCGGAGAAAGACTCCTTCTTAGGAGAATGACGACGCGCCACATCCTTCTTCGGGTGAACACCGACGAAGTATACGGCGTCGTCTTCCGCAACACCGTCTTCCGCGACGTCCTTTACCCGCGACGATCCTCATTCGACGACTTCATCGAGGATGGGGTTTAAGTTCAAATTTATTGGATTAAATTTGTGCTTGCTTTGACGATGATATTTACTTTTTAGCCGCCTGTTATCGTTTTAACGGGAGGAGTTCGGACCGCCCGAACACGGACAAACCCCCTCCCCCTTTGGGGTTGTGTTTGTTGCGGCACAAATGAAGGCGGTGTGGTGCAACGGCACCACACGGGAACAAGGAGGAATGCGACAAAGAAGCGTGACGCCGTCGCAGGGTGCCGTTGTGTCCAAAAAGGGACGCGGCTAGAGCGGGGCCATGGAGGAGGGGCGCAACACCGTCGTGCCGCACCGGAGAACCACAAAGAGGCCTTGGCTAGAACTGGACCGCAACGACATTTGAAGGTGGTCGTAGTGAACAGCAGGTCCTGGGAGGACCGCTGGGGAAGACGGAAGGAAAAACAGACCACTGGTGCACGTCCGATGGTCCACAGAATGCAGCAGCGGCTCGCCAGCCTGGCGCGGCGGCCCCGACGACCAGCGGCGGCGGCACGCTGCCGGAAAAAGCCGCCACGACCGAGCCGCGCCAGAACGGAATGGCTTTGCCGTTCCGGGTTTTGGGGAGGCAGCACGACATTAAAGCTGCACCGTTCGGTCAACCGAGGGGAACAACACCCCCCCTCGCGTCAGCTCAACCAGCTGGCGCCTGGGCAGGACCGGCCAGTCCGGGCCAGTCCGCCCGTCAGGCCCAGAACCCCCTAAAAACGGGCAGGATCATTTAAACAACTGTAACATGGGCTATGGACCTCCGATCGATGCACCGTAAGTTGCGATGTGATACTTGGATCGAGAAGGTCGATATGGTATATTACACTCAAGGTTTCGGAGAACATGGGGTATGGCTGGGTTGGTTCAAACACGAAACTAACCGTCCCCTCGGAGCGAAAATGCGTATAACTTGAGCTCTGGATGTCCGATGGACGTACCATTGACATTGTTGGATTTCACATAGTGAGAAGGACGTTTTGGATTACTCCGATCGAGGTTTGGATGCAGTTGGAGTACGGTCGGGTTAGTTTTGACTTAAAAACCAACTAGGCCCTTAGAACAAAAAACCCATTAACTGTCACACTGGGCGTCCGATTGACGCACTGTCTGTCACGTTGAGTTCCTTTTGTCGAGACAGAACTTTGGGATACATCAACTTTGGACTAAGTGTAATTTGATGTATCGACCCCCTTGGCTCGTGGAGAGGACCCTCCCAGAATCGAGCATACTGTGTGCGGGAACCATAAAGCTGGCTGTGACTGCGACGACGGTGAAGACTTTTGTACTGGAATCCTCTGTGGGTTCGACGATGACGACATCCATACTGGAATACTCTATGGGTTCGACGGTGAAGACTTTAGTTCTGGAATCCTCTGTGGTTTCGACGACGATGACAACCGTACTGGAATCCTTTGTGGATATGATGGTGAAGAATTTCGTACTAGAATCCTCCGTGGGTTCGACAACGACGACTACACTGAAATCCTACGTGGGTACGGCCGTGACGAAAACCGTACAGGAATCCTATGTGGGTTCGACGGTGAAGAAATTCTTCCTAGAATCCTCCGTGGGTTCAGCGGTGAGGACTACAGTACTTGTATCCTACGTGGGTCCGACAACTTAGCTAGTCTAGTATCCTACGTGGGTCCTAGATAGATTAATCAATAACTACATTTTATCATCTCCTATTGCTTTAAAAATTATGTATACCTATGTGAGCTGAGTCTTGACTTTCGATCATTATCTTCAATTTGATTGACTTGCTTTACTATGTGGATTGGGTTGTGAATTTCTGTGTGGATTGGGTTGTACTATCCGGTATGGATGTGATCGAACTTGGGCTAAGATATTGGTTCCGAACTGGAATTGTTGACTTACGTATATGTATGGGCATATACCTAAGTAGATTTGGATGTTACTTCATGATTGTATTTTTCCTTTGTGGATTATCCTTTGTGGATTCTGGGAGACATTTGGGGGTCTCGGGCTCCCTACTGAGTAGCGTATACTCACCCCTATACGAGATATGCCTGCACTACGTTGTGTTGGATGCATACAATGGAAAACGCTGATCACGAATGAGGCTTGTGGAGAAATTTGGTACCTGGAGGTGGACCACTGGGCGAGACGTACACGGAGCGGACGACTGGACCTAAGGAGATTAGGAGACTATCTGTACCCACCCTTCTGGAGGGACTTCCAGAGGATGGCTCGACATTGCAGCTTTACTTTTTTTCAGTTGTTGTACTTTCATTCCAGTCTTACTTTATTTTCAGTTTGGGTTTGTATTCAGGCCCACTTACTTTTATGCACTTATTTTTGTACTCATTTTACTTAGTGTTTACTTTTGTTGGCTTACTCTATGGTGTTTGTTTACTTTATAAAGGCAATGACTTCCCCTTTTGTCAAGATTTAATCCTTTGGTGGTAGTCACTAGCCCCTTTCCTTTGGGAGGCGGGCTTGGGGTAATCATGACACGGGCCCCGAAGACGGGTGGTGACAAATTGGTATCAGAGGAGTTCAGTTCTACCGCAGAACATAGGACTATGATCCGTATTCTATGTGGATCAATAGTGTTAAGGGTATTGAGTGTGGTTATCAGTCCAGGGAGTCCAGTGTTGGTGGGGCGGCCGACATATTCGTACACCAGGACCCTGACATTTGATTTCCTACTCAGTGCACGAAAACACTGATTGCATTTGTGTTTCAAATGTTTTCTTTGTGATTACATTATGTCAGCTCGCCTGGTAAACTGTAATGACTATGGCACACCTGTTCCTTTTCAGGATGGCCCCATGATGGCAGCCAGCTAGGGTTCTGAGCTTCATGCGAGACGACAGCCCACCGAGTGATGAGGCCTTGGTGCAGGGCCCTTTTTTAGCAGAGGCACCGGCGGTACCTTTACCCGCCGAGCCACCGATGCCACCAGCCCCAGCCGCTGAGAGTGCATGTCTCCTTAGTGCACTGCACAAGTTCCAGTGTCAGATACCGCCTAGGTTCCAAGGGGACATAGACCCTTAGGCATCCGAGGATTGGATGGAGGCTGTTTTTAGAGTTTTCAGGTTAGTGGGGACACTAGCTGACCTCACGGTGATCCTTCCAGCGAGTCTCCTGCATGCGGAAGCAGGAATATGGTGGAGCCTGATGCTCCAGGTGCACGACGATGCATCACTACTTTAGACGAACTTTGAGAGCCTTTTCTGCTCGGAGTTCATCCCAGCCACCCTCCGTGTGGTGCGCATTCAGGAGTTACTACCGCTATGGCAGGGCAGCATGACCGTGGCCCAGTACTCGGTGAGATTTACTGATCTCTCGCGCTACTCCACAGATATGGTAAGGGACCCGTTCTTCCAGGTCCGGACCTTCAAGTAGGGACTAAGGCATGAGATCAGCACTTCGATGATCTCCTTCATCATTTCGAAACAGGCAGGAGTGTTGGAGAGAGCCCTTCTAGTAGTTTGTTTTCTTTCCGAGCAGTGACCAGTGGTGGGACCCTCCGCAAGACGGCCCGTAGTGAAATCTTCTACAGTTGACAGTAGACAGATGACACAGAGGTCCAAGAGGTCCATACCATCAGACAATCAATCTTAGAATGCAGATTCGGTTGAGCGGGGCACTTGAAGGAGATCCAGCTACACGAGGAGCAGGTAGTTCTATGCATGTGGCGGGCAGGGTCACATGGCTCGAGACTGCCTGACTCGTCCTGCAGATGAGCAGCAAGCAGTAGAGGGACATCCCATGTAAAGGTTCGATCATGGTTGTCCACAGGGAGCAGGTGAACGAGGCAGAGGAGCTGGCCGTGAAGCTGGAGGTGGATGACGCCTCGAGGTGTTGCCACCACCACCACCAGGAAGACCACCCCGACCGCAGGGAACAGGTGGATAGGGGAGAGCTCTGCTACAGGCAGCTGAGGCTTACGACCATGATGCTCTGGGAGAATATGGAAAAGAGCGGAACTAGCTTAAGACATGGGTAATTTTTTCATGTTGCTTCTAGCTTTGTTAATGTTATGTGTCTTTGTACCTTGAGCTGCATAAATAAGAGACACTTGTTCTTCTGATGTTTTGTTCCCTGTCCTTTTTATGTAGTTGATACTTAGAGGTTCTGGTTTAAAACTGTTGACTTTACCCTCACTTTGAGATACCTACTGGAGGAGACCCAGTGATCACACACTGATGCCGACAGTGTGACTCAACCCTTGGTGGCGAGAGTAAAGGTTGGATCTCTTGGTAGTAGCATCAAGGCCTTACGACATCATCCTTGGTATGGATTAGTATCATCCATGTCGATATTGAATGCATTAGGAAAATAACATGGTTCATCCAGGGGATGAGACCAGATTTCTCTTATCGGCAATGAAGAAATCTTAGCAGCTCTTGTAGGAGAAATGAAGGTACAGGTCATCCAGGAGTGGATGAGGACAGCTGAGAGCCGGCAGAAGTCTTATACTGACAAGAGATGGAGACCACTAGAGTTTGAGGACCACGTCTTCTTGCGGGTCTCACCTCGACATCGATTACGGAGATTTGGATGGGGCAACAAGTTATCTTCTCGCTTCATCGAACCATTCCAGGTTCTCAGCAGGATAGGCGAGGTGGCTTACCGCCGGGCTCTACCACCTCAGTTGCACTGGGTGAACGACATCTGCCACATATCTCAGCTGAGGAGATACATACATGACCTGATGCATATCACTGATGATGGAGCGACTTTTTCGGAGGTCCCGGTGGAGATCGACTATCGAACGGTGAGGGTCCTACGTGGGTAGTCGATTCCTCTAGTTCGCATCAGATGGAAGCACGGGAACCTCCAGGAGAGCACTTAGGAGCGGGAGGCTCAGATGCGTTCTCAGTACCCTCATTTGTTTCCATAGTTTGTGATGTGTCTTTATGGGGACGTAAACCCCTGAGGTTGGAGTAACGTAAATACCTGTAAATTTGAAGGGGAAATTTTTTTTAAAAAATTTTATTTGGGATTTTATGAGTACGCAGTTTCTTACGGCACCTGATTCCGAGGCCCGGTGTGCCCAGAATCATTTTTTGAAGTTTTGCTCGGGTACATTCAGTGAACGAACGAGCAGGTTTTTCCTAACATTTGAACTGGTGCACGGAATCGAAATCCGAGGGAACCAATGAAATCGTAGTGCCGGTAAATGCTTAGGAACACCTTTTCTGGAGTTGTGTTTGCTCAGGTGAGGTTATTAAATAAATGGGTTAACCAAAGAATGAAATAAAAATGTGTGCTACAATTTTTATTTCTATTCTAAGTAGTGATAACCTAGGCATGGTGGTGGAGTGGGACCCACTACATCCTAACTCCACTAGGTAGAATATTAGTGAAGTGGGGCCCACATGAGCCCCACCCCTTCAAATACCTTAAAAACTCCCACATGCATTTAATTTTGTAACTCACCCACACCTCAATTTATTGGTAAGTCAACCCTCAAAATTAATTTGAATATTAAAGCTCTTCAATTAAGTAAGTAAATTGAATGAGATCTTTTTGAATTTCAAATTAATGGATTGAATGTGTTAATAAAATAAGACAATGTCTTATTTTATTTAGTGGTTGATCCGTTGTTTGAAAAGAAGGGGAGGACTCTTGTGCTCTGAAGAACAACTCCTTCCTTGTCGAAGAACGCGAAGAATGCTGAGTCCACGACGAAGAACTCCATCACCGCAAGGGAATCGTCGTGGAATCTTCTCTCCTCTCTACTGCCAGTGAGAGACGCCTTCTTCGGAGAACAATGACGTGCCGCATCCTTCTATGGGCGAACACCGATGACGTATACGGTGTCGTCTTCCGCGATTCCATCTTCCACGATGTCCTTTACCAGCGATGATCCTCATTCGACGACTTCATCAAGGTAGGGGTTTGAGTTAAAATTTATTAGATTACATTTTTGCGTGCTTTGATGATGATATTTAATTTTGGGCCGCCTGTTATCGTTTTAACGGGAGGAGTTCGGACCGCCCGAACACTGCCAAACCCCCTCCCCCATTGTGGTTGTGTTCGTTGCGGCTCGAACGAAGGTGGAGCGCTGCAACGACACCGCACCAGAACAAGGAGGAATGCAGAGAAGAAGCGTGGCGCCTTCGCGCCCTGCCGTTGGGGCCAAAAGAGGCCGCGGCCAGAGCGGGGCCGCGACGGAGGGGCACGTCACCGTCACACCGCGCCAAAGAACCACAACGATGATTGAAAGCCGTCGCAGTGAAGAGCAGGTCCTGGGAGGACCGCTGGAGAATACGGCAGGCAAAACAGACCACCGGAGAACGTCTGGTGGTCCGCGGAGAGGGGTAGCGGCACGCCACCCCGGTGCGGCGGTGCGCCGCCAGAAAAAGCCGCTGCGGCGGACCGGAACAACATTTTCGTTCCGGGATTAGGGGAGGCGGCGCGGAATTAAAGCCATGCAATTTGGTCAAACTTGGTGGAACATCACCCCCCCCCCCCCACGTCTGCTCAGCCAGCGGGCGTCCAGACCGGATTGGCTGCTCCGGGTAGGTCCGCCCATGCTGGGCCGGGCTGGGTCGGTTCGGGCCCAAAACCCCCCAAAAACGGGCATGTTCTTTTAAACTCCCGTAAATTGGGCTACAGACCTCTAATAGACGCACCATTAGTTGTGATGTGATACATGGAACAAGATGGTCGTTTCGGTATATTACACTCAAGGTTTCAGAGAACTTGGGGTATGGCCGGGTTGGTTCGAACATGAAACCAACCGGGCCCTCGGAGCGGAAAAGCTTATAACTTAAGCTCTGGACGTCCGATTGACGTGCCTTCGACTTTGTTGGATTCCTATTATTGAGACGGACCTTTTGGATTACTCCACTCGAGGTTTGGACGCAGTTGGAGTCTGTTCTGGTTTGCTTTGACTTAAAATCCAACCGGGCCCCTCAAACGAAAAAGCCAATAACTCTCAGACCGGACGTCGGATTGATGCGTCGTCTGTCACGTTGAGTTACTTTTGTCGATACGGAACTTTGGGATACATCAACTCCGGACTATGTGTCATTTGATGTATCAACCCCTTCGATCATGGAGTGGACCCTCCCGGAATCGAGAATGTTGTGTGTGGGAACCCTAGAGCTGGCTGTGACTATGACGATGGTGAAGACTTTCGTAATGGAATCCTCCGTGGGTTCGATGATGACGACAACCGTACTTGAATCCTCTTTGTGTTCGATGGTGAAGAATTTCATACTGGAATCCTCTGTGGGTTCAACGATGACGACAACCGTACTGGAATCCTCTATGGGTTTGACAGTGAAGACTTTCGTACTAGAATCCTCCGTGGGTTTGACGATGACGACTCCACTGAAATCCTGTGTGGGTTCGACATTGATGACAACCGTACTAGAATCCTCTGTGGGTTCGACGGTGAAGACTTTTGTACTGGAATTTTACATGGGTTCGACGACGACGACAACCATACTAAAATTTTCAGTGGGTTTGGTGGTGACGACTACAGTACTTGTATCAAACGTGGATCCGACAGCTTATCTGGTCTAGTATCCTACGTGGGTCCCTACTAGATGAATCAATAACTACATCTGATCATCTCCTTTTTCATTACAAATGATGTATAAATGTGTGAGCTGAGTCTTTACTTTCAATCATTATATTCAAAATGATTGACTTGCTTTCCTATGTGGATTGGGTTGTGCTTTCCTGTGTGGATTGGGTTGTAGTATCCTGTAAGGACGTGATCGAACTTGGCCACGGATATTAGAGCTGAACTGGAATTGATGACTTAGGTATATGTATGGGCATATACCTATGTAGAGTTGGATGGAACTTCCTGATTGTATCATTGCTTTGTGGATTATACTTTGTGGATTCTATGAGAACATCGGGGGTCTCGGGGTCCCTACTGAGTAGCGTATACTCACCCCTACACGGGCTATGCCAGCACTACGTTGTGTTGGATGCAGACGACGGACAGCGCAGATCATGATTGAGTCTTGTGGAGAAAGTCGGTACCTAGTGGTAGACCACTGGGCGGGACGCACACGGAGCGGACGGCTGGACCCGAGGAGATGAGGAGACTATCTGTACCCACCCTTCATGAGGGACTTCCAGAGGATGGCTCGACGTTGTAGCTTTACTTTTTTTTTCAGTTGTTGTACATTCTATCCAGTTGTACTTTTCATTCAGTTTGGGTTTGTATTCTGGCCCACTTACTTTTCCACACTTACTTTTTTAATCAATTTACTTATTTTATTACTTCTGCTGGCTTACTCAATGGTGTTTGTTTACATTATAAAGGAAATGCCTTCCCATTTTGTTGGGATTTACACCTTTGGTGCTAGTCGCCAGCCCCTGGCCTTTGGGAGGCAGGCTTGGGGTCGCCACGGCACGTGTCCCGAGGACGGGTCATGACACAAATGACATTTAATTGATAATTCATGTGGAATTGTTTTATCATATAGGAATTATAATATCATGATATATTGAGTTTTTTAAGGTGATCCATTTATATTCCATGTCACTTATATTAATATACAGTTAAAATTAGTATGATTGATTAATAAATTTCCTTATCATGAATGATTTTTTATTGTTCCCTAAAAAATAAATGATTATTTTCTATATTTTAAGTCTTGCATGAGATGATCCATTAGAGTGTTGTTGAGCATTGGTATAAGGCATAATCTCTTAGCTTCTAACCAACTAATAATTAATGTTATCTCTTATTCCTAATTAACTAGATTAAATTATATGTCATGTATATGTGAATAACATCTTAATAAGTTATTAAATTATTGAAAAGATAGTTACTAAAAAATTATATAGTGTAAATTTATTTTGAAGTAGAAAAAATTTTGTTTTCAAACACAATTAACTTGTGTATTTAATCTACATATAGTTATTTTAATACTATAATTTCACCCCAATTCCTTTGGAGTAAGATCTCACTTGTTTAGTGGTTCTTATATAAAAACGTCACATTTTGGAGTAGTTTACTTCGTTAAAAAACCATCACTTTGAATAGTTTTTAATTTTATTATAAAATTAGATAACATTATACACTTACCGTAAATGTATGTTTTTTATAAGGTTGGTACCCATCATATATTCACCAGATATGATATAAAATTTATTTCATTTTTTAAAGAAAAATGTAAATTTGGATATCGTACATGTAAATTAATTTAATAACTTAAGGTGTTGATTTTATACATTAAGTAATATGATTTTCTTTTAACAAGACTTGGAGACAATCATTTACATAAAATAAAATGTTTTGACCTGAAATGTTTTTTCTATAATTATTTAATAAATTGAAATCATGGGATATATTTAACAACATATTAAGTACAAATAATTTTTAAATTTTTTTAATATTTTTTGAATGTGTTTAAATAAACCATGTTTTAGGTAAATGTCATGTTATTCATATTATATAAAATATTTGGGAATTAGGTTTACTAGTACAGAACTATAAATGGAAAATTTAATAATATTAATGTTTTACCATCAATGATTTACTAGTTATAAAATGCTTTTCTTCAGTTTTACTAATTGTCCATTGTATTTAACTACTTTTTTTCTTCATCAAGACTATGTCAAACTACTACACATGCTTTTTTTATTTTCATGTCTTCAATACCCATATTACATTTAGATATTGTATATTCATTTTCTCATGAATATTTTGAATGAAAAGTATCATTATTATTTCTTATTGAATGGAAATTATATTGATTGATTTGATATTTTTTACTATTATTAAGATTATATTTATTTTCTGTTATGAATAGATTAATGAAATTATTATTTTTTGATTTTTAAATAATCCAAATTATATATAGGTTGAGGGGTAACCCTTAGATGACCCATAGTATTATAGGCTTGAGGCCAAAAACATTACTTTAACACCAAAACACCAGACATCATATGAACTACCCCTCACCAAAAACCCATCCATTGATTGTTTCGAGGTCCCCCCATCACATGGGTGAATGGGTAGAATAACCCCATGAAGTGTTGCATATTTTCTAGTAAACATGAATATATACATACCCAATTTTCAGGTGATGTCCATTTATCAATTATTTATTGGTTTTTAATTTTATAATTCTACTTTTAGGGCCTTATCCTATGACTTCTAGTATGAATATTGACCTTGAGGTCTTCTGGACCAAAACCCTTGAGTTGTCCTAGGGGCCCTATGAATGAAATTACTGTGGTGGGTTGATGGTCATATGGAATTTATATGCCACAATATAGATAAAAAGTTTAAATATGATGAAATGATCTTCTATTATAGCACTTATTTATTTTTCAATATTTGTATTATAGTACTAAAATACTTCTCTAGTAAGATTTGATCCAAAATTTTATGTTTGATTATAGGGTGTGTTAACCACTATAATACGTCACATATTGCATTGTATGATTATTATTATGAAATAATGTGTTTCTATTATTATGATGATGATGGTTCATTAGTAGACATGGGAATCATCTGATACGTTGTTCTCACATGACTATTGACCTAACAACATGGGTTACATTTTCATTTTGTTATAGTTCATAAATATTTCTTTCATTTTTATATGTAATTCATATTATGTTTGTGGGTATTCCCTTATAGGATATAGAAAGAGTATTTTATAATGAAAAAAGTGAATTTTCAATACGTATATATATATTTTCTTTATTATGAGAGATGTGTCTTATAGGGGAAGGAGTATGCATATCAAAATGATTATATATATAGAAATTTATACACACATTCACATACCATCAAATAGAAATATGTGAGTTACTTTGTGAAGATATAATTTTTATCACTATCATAATAATTAGTAGATGAGTGGCCAACTAGGGGAATATTATACACATATTATTACTCCTAATAAATAGATGAGTGGAATCTCTTAGTAAAAAATCATACATAAAAACATTCATATATTCCTATATAAATACACATACAAGTAAAAAATTTATTTACATATATACATACAAATATAAGATATATATATATATATATGCAACCTATTTTATAGGATTGGGAATGGAAGATATCCACTGTAGAAATGTTCACCACTGTGGATAGGCATACTATGTGGATTTTGAGTATTGACCTAAATTAGTTTTAAATATGTAACTAAAATTGATTTGTATTCTACTATGATATAATACCAATTTTATTAAAATATTTAAATAAAAGTATGTCTTCTCTATCATTATTTAAATTTAAAATTGTCATTATTTTTTAATTATTTCTATTATTCTTATAGACTATCTATAGAGTAATTTTATTACATATAAATAAATGTGTATAATTGTTCCTGAATACAAATTTCCATTAAGAATATGTGTTAATAAACAGTTAGTGGTTGTATTTTATATATTAATATTCACACCTTTAATTGAAACAATAAGCACATCAAACATATTCCATACTACATTCCAGGTACTAATTGAATCATTGGTTTCCATTTTATGTTTATGTATTGTTTGTGTATGATAGATGAGCATGTTTAGACATTATAGTGGTTATAGAGTGGATAGATGGTTGTTCAGAGGATGTTTTTATAATATCTCCCATTTTTTATTGATTTTATATTCTATTACCAATATATGGATATAGATTATATGAATAGCAATTTGTTTAATTTTTTTTATTAAATATATGAAAATATTTAAAAACATATATAGAATTATATTTCATGTCTGTATGAATTACACCATTAGATAAATACTTATGTTTTTTGTTATTGGAAACTTATTCCATAAAATTAACAAATACAATAATCCAATTATTTTATAGTTTTTTTTATTCGTAAAAATAAAATGTTTAATTTATTCTCTAATAGAATATATGGCCTTCAAGACTATATGACTACCTAAGGGGATTCAGCATCATACTTGGGGTTAGTGGAACATTAATTTGGGTATCCGGGTCAGGGTATCAATAAGTGGAACCAATAATTTTCATTGGTTTATTTTTGAATTTTATACCATTTTATATAAGTTCATGGAGTATTAAGACTGATAAAGTATATTATAAAATGATTGATCTTCCACTTGTTCATGGATGCTCATGTTTCAATGGGTTTTTTGGATGAGTATTTTTGGAAAAAAATCAAATGTGAATTTTTCTAAAGGATATAAGAAGTATAATATAATGAATAATTAGGTGTATATAAGTCTTAGTAAATGAAAAAATTATTTATTGATTCGTGCATCGGGATTAAGAATCTATTGGTGTGTATTGGTAGGAAAACAGGAAATGTTGTGTCTTACCCACAATTAATAATATTTATTTTATAATTAGTTATAGATTTATATTTTCTGATATACAAAACTAAATAAATAGTGCTTTTTTATAAGTGGTAAATATTCATATGTGAATAAATAATTTATTAACTTGATTAAAATTTCTATAATTACTTCTCTTCAAATATATACTTTCTAAATACTATTATAAAACCAAACAGAAACAGAATGTTTTCATAAATTGTATAATTGACCACGTCTCTTAATGTATTCCCAAATGATTGTTTACTGATCATGTATTCTAATTCATGTTTAATGTAAACATCCAACCATAGTTCTAGTATTTTAGTAATTTCTATGAAAAATGTTATTTTATATCATTTTTAGTGATCTTCAATTGAGAATGATACTTTCTTCTTATTTAATTATTTGTTCAATACATGTTATATAATACCTCATTTATATTAAATAATGACTATTTTGTCATCATATTAGATAATTTCAGTTTAATATTTATTATATATAATTAGTTTTGGAGAATCTATTACTATTGTCACAAATTGATAGAATGAAATAAGGAAATTTCTTATCATAATATTATTGAGCGAAGAAAATTAACGTAAAATAAATTTATTTACAGTTGAACCCATTATTGTTCTAAAATTTAGGGAGTGTTAATTTTTTTTATTTTTTATCCATATGTTTTATAGTTAAGTTATTTGTAAATAAACTTTTCAAAAAAATCAGTTCTATGGAAAAAAGTGTTTTATAATATGATTCAATTTTTTGGATGTTTGAAATTAGATATAGAATAATGTAACGATCATCAATAAACAATATTACATAAAATGGAATCAATTTTTTTACATTGGGACTAATTTTAGTCATTTATTTTTAAATTTAAAATTGATATTTATTGTGAAATGTTTTGGGTAATAAGAAATGTTGCCTTATATGAATGTGAAATAAAATATTATTTCACAGTATAATTGAGAAATACCATGATTCAATAATGATTGATTTTTGTAATCAATGTTGACTATTTATTATATACATGATGATAAGTTGAAAAAATATAGAGGCATGTAAATGAATTAATGATTTATAAATAAATGAGTTAGGGTAATCATACAAAACCTTTAGGGGAAAAATATGGTATAACACCATGATCCAAGAAGCCTATAATTGATTACTTAAATTATTATAATGGAATATATATAATTTATGAAATCCAAAATGACCATAAATCATTGTAGTTTTGTAAAAACAAGATTACATACATGATATGGATCATACAATGGGGATAGAAGATAAAATATAATATATAAAATAATAATAAATGGAACTATAAAGACCCAACATTAATACATTACATAATCATGAGTTAATTAAATAATTTTACATTAATTCACATCGATTAATTTTTTAGGTTTATTTTTTAATGAATTATTCCATTATTAGTACATATCATCCCATAATTATACAAGAAGATATGATCAAAATAGTTTCCATTTTTTCCACCAAAGAAAAACCATTAAAACATTATTTCTTTCCTTGATAAAAATCTTATTGACTTATTCCATTATCATACTCAACCTTATATCCTGTGAAATGTTTTTATAAAATTGGGTTGAGTATAAATAATCAAAATGAGATAAAATAAAAAAAGAAACAGTTAGTCCATGAATCTTTATAAACCCATAAATTCATATAAATTATGAAAACATTCAATGTAATCAAAAATAATAAAGGAAACATGTAGCATCCTGAACATCCTTGGTTGCATTCACAACCACACAAGAAGTAACCATTAGGGTTACATTGGGAATACCCATCACAAAATATTCCCTAAATCTATTAGGATATACCATATCATTTACCACTTTCACATTAACCAATGAATTGGAGAGATTCATAGGAACATCCATCCTCAGTTTATCAAAAACCCACCTGTATACATATGCAAAGCCCAAGAACCATAACATTCTAATAACACATGATCATGCATAAAGGAAAAATAAAATTTCCACATTGAAATAAAAAAATCATCTCAAGATATTTATATAATCACTAAATTCTAAATAACCATTTTCTATTAAAATGTGAATATAAACGAATATTGTATTTAATTTTATTTTTTAAGAACATTATATCGTATAGAGGAATCTAAATATCAAATAATACTTATAGTGGTGGTATGCTCGTTGTCAATGCGTATGTTGAAAAATATTCCTTTTTTTAATTCTTCATAAAAATTATTCCTTTTAAAAACCATTGAATTATATTAAAATAAATATTGTTTGATTTTATTCCATGTAATATAAGGTCGTATGTAAATCAAAATATACCTCAATGAAAAGAGATTGAGACAAAGTCCCTTACCTTGAGTCTAATTTGTCTCGTTCATTCTTTAATTTACTGAATAATAACCATAGGTTAATTTATACATGATTTATAAATTTTTAATATTTTATATAACATATTACCATGTTATAACAACTAGATAATTATTTGAGTTCATTTGGGATGTTTTGTTGATGTTCGGTACTTGATTAAAAAATGTACTTATTTTGATGCAAATTATCTATGGGGTGATAATTCCATTGACAATAAAATATTATTCCTGATTTAAATTTAATATATATGTATTATATATAAATTTAGTATAGTCGATAAAATATTTGGAAGAGATATGAAATGCACCGTTCATGGAGATAGTGGGTCATATGTATGTATAAATGCTACATTCATTAAATTGTCATATTAAAGGAATGAAAAATAAATAATAATATTATAATATTATAATTAAAATATAATATATATGTTATATTTGATACATTAGTACATTAACACTATCTATTATACAGTCAAAGTATATCATAAACAAGTCGTGTCACGTTGAGTGAGTGGTAGTCCAGACTTCTTCAAATGTAATTATCATATTTACACATTATGTAAGCATAAACACATGATTTAAATAAAAATTATAGAATCACAGTTACTATAAAAAATAATATACATCAAAAATATATAACTTTTGATCATAATATCCACAACGAGGGGTGGTAGGAGAAAATTTAATAATCATCATTTTGTGAGGCAGTGGTTCTCCATACACATAAACAATAAGTTCTATATCCATTATATAGAAGTGAGTGTAAGTTTAGGTCAAAATCATCTCACAAAAACATCATAGTATATTTATTATATAGTTTTTTTAAAAAAGTTTTGAATAAAGTGATTTTAGGTGGTTAGAAAAAGAAAATAAATGTAATGAGTTTGATAGAAGACATTATCTCTAAATAGGGTAACATGTTTTGATTTGAGATAAAAAAAACTTATTTAATTTATTTAGACAACAGATAAGGCTATAAAAAGGAATTAATTGATGTTGGGAGCTTATTTTAGTAGAAGTTTTATGTGCCATGGTTCTTGGGAGGGGTGGGTAAGTAGGTAGAGTTGGTGACATTTTGTAAGAGGGAGGAGGGGTACTTTAGGAATGACTTGAAATATTATTTTATTAAAAAATGATATTAGAAATATAATTTATCAAATGTTATATATTTATAGGATAATATTTTTAGGGTTTTAAATCCTCCAAAAAAATATATTTGATAAATGTTTTTCTTAAAAATTTAATCTTATCATTTAGTATGAACCCGAAGTTAAAAACGTTAACTTTTACGATGTCTTCTTGTATTTTCAAAATATATGGCTACTATAGTTACTATAGAATGATAGGAAAACAAAAATTGGATAATTACTGAAGTTTTTAACATTATATATGTTAGTATTCTAAATAATTGATTTTTAGAAATATTATATATTTTAATAAAATAGTATTTGTTTTAAAAACACATTTATGTCTTTTTTGACAATATTAAGTAATTAATTTATAAATTAATAGAAACATTATGCCTTTGAACCAAATTCATTAACACAAATATAACAAGTTATAATAATCTACAATATTAATCTACAGAAAAAAAATTCCACATAAATTAATTTCACTATTTCTAATATCATTTATTTTAATATTTCATTAATAAGGTAATCACTACATCATCATTGTGTTATAAAAAAATTATTTATTTAATGTTTAAAAATTATAAATAAAATACCATGATGTAGGAAATATTTTTATCTTTCTTATAGATATTTATATTCATATTGATTAGTTATATATACCAATAATAAATTTGTTTTAGTAAAACGATACATGTCTATGTTATATTTCACTTTACATTAAATTATATATTATAAAATGTCATTATCACACCCATGTCTCTCCACGGGGTCCTAAAATCAACCCATGGATAACCATGTTTGTCCTTATATCATTCAATTGTATTAGGAGACATTTCATGGTATTTTATATTATTGTAATATTATTTTTTACCCTTAATTACCTGATTTAGCCTTAATCATTGTAAAAAATAATAATTACTAAAGATACTATTCATACTCAACAAATATAAATGGTAAATATTTATAAAATATTTACATTCTAATTCCAAATATGGAATCCAATTTTTCTAATTCAAAACACATATTTTTTAATAATTAATTTCAAATTAATTCTTATTGTCAAAATAAAAAAATGGTTTTAAGAAGTAAAATATATCAATAAATTAACATGTATTTATGTACAATTTTAAAGAGAAATTACATACAATTACAAACATTGGATAAAATGATAAAAATAGAATCCAATTACACTTTAAACTAAATTAAAAGTAAAAATTATCTATATGAATAAATTATATAACAATAAAGTTTTGAATTAAAATGAAGTACTATTCACTAATAATTATAATATGAATTTCATATGAAAATTGAAAAATATTAAAGAAAAGTAATTTTTTATATCTTATTTGTAAATAAAGAGTAAATTTTGTATAATGAAACATAAAAAAGTGACAACTAATACATTTAAAAAGGTTTTTCAATCAAAAGGCTGTAAAATACATTTTATAAATATTAGAGTATTTAATGTTTAAATTTTGTGTCATTCTAATTTTAAGCCTCCAAAATATATTAGATAAATATAAAAATATTTAACTAACATGTATAATCATATTCTAGTAAGTTATTTTATTCATATCTAATACAACATCTGGGTGTTAACAACCATTTAAAATAACAATCTTATTGTTGTATACTATTTTTGAATAACTCATTGTTGTGTAAAATATAAGATTTCAGAGAAACCAGTTGTTGTTTGTTGGGTATGCTCTCATACATTTTTCCCCTTTAAATTAAAATTAATATTAAATTAAAAAATATTAAAAGATATGAAAATGTATTATTCTATTAATACATGGGATGTTACATCATTCCCCCTTGTAAAAAGTGTGTCATATAAATTTTATACACTTCTAAAATAAATGTGGTATTGATCGCTCATAGGATTTTCAGATTGTAATATTGGCTCTTCAACTATATTGTTTTTTCTAAAAAAACCTTTACATGATGAATCACCTAATTCAGTAACAATTTCTCTCCAAGGTCAAGAATCTGTACTGGTTGTTTCTCATAAGAAAGATTATTTTCCAACTGAAATCCCTATAGACTCAAAACATGAGATGTATCCAAAATATACTTAAATTACATTGAAAAATAAAAAACATTGTATACCTGGGATAAACAAAAAGGTAAAGAATCTATGTAAACAAGTAATCCACCTTTCACCCAGATTTCATAGGGTCCAATGGACCACGAACTCAACCTTCCATTCTAACCAAAACATATAACACTATTCCATGGATAAACACTGATAAAGACATGGTCACCAATCTCAAATGAAAAAGTCTTCATCTGGATTTCTGCATTTCTTTTCTGCATTCTCTGAGGTTTTCTCATGTGCTTCGAAATGAAAATAACTTTTTTTATCATCTCTTCTACAAATTCTTGTACTATCAACATCCTTTCACCCACATAATCCCAAAAAGTTAGTGTCCAACACCGTTATCCTTATAATACCTCCAATGGTTCCATCTCGACACTAGAATGAAAAATAAAATTAAATGAAAAATCAACAAAAGAATGATATTGATCCCAAAATCCCTAGTAATCCATTGAACAAAAACATAAAATATTCTCTATGATCTGAATTATTATTTCTAACTACATATCTGATTGCTCTTGAAAGGCGTTCAAAAAAATTAATTTAATACCCAATGACTTCTAAAGGCCTTTCCAAAATTTATAAGTAATCATATGATCATGATCAGATACAATGCACAAGATGTATCCATGTAACATGACAATATATTTAATATATAATCGATAAATTTGATCTAGAATAAGAGTATATAAAAAGGAATAAAATGAGTAGATTTTTTCAATCAATCAGTAATAACCAAGAATTCATTGTTACCTTGAAAAGTAATTGGTAATCTGACTATGAAATCCATGGACACATTTTCCTATTTCCAATGAGGCACTGGAAAATGTGAAATTATCCCTTTCTGTTACTAACACTCCATATTACCCTATTTAAATTTAATACAATTCACAGTAACGTTAACAATATCTATTTTTATTCCATCCCTCTAGTCATACTGCATATGATATCTATAAATCTTAGTACTGCTAGGATAAACTAAAAATGGTGAAAAACGAGCTTCCCATAACGACTCATTATTTTAATGGGAATCAAAAGGCACACATGATCTATTCACAAACCTCAAAACATAGTCCTTATCAATGCTAAATTCATTATACTTTACCATATGAAACAATACTTAATTTTTCTACAACTCAAAGTCTCGCTATTGTTCATTATTTATTTTATACGATAGAGACGATTACACTGAATCCTAAAACAAAAAAGTGTAATTTCTTCCAACAACAACTTCCATGCCAATGATAATGAAATCATTTATCAAATGGTCATATTCCAAATGTAACATGGTCAATGTAGAATTTTTATTCTGACTCAAATCATATACCACTCTATTCTATTTTCCCTGATGGAAATGAATCATGGAATCGGAATCCTTAATTAATTACAACTATCTCTTCTTTCTCATGTTTAGTTATTTTGGAGTAAATATATATTTTAAACCTTTATGGTCATTATATATTTTACATTTTACTCTGTACAGATAATTCCTCCAAAAATTTGAAATAAAAAACAAGATAACATATTTCCAAGTAATATATAATGTAATTTAAATATTGAGTTTTCAACAAACATGAATAATAATAAATTACCTAGTCATTCTGTATTTTGACATATCCATGACCATTCATTGAAGCATCACTTTAGAATTCAAATGAAAAAATTATGTATGGAAAGTCCAAAAACAAGATCATTCAAAAATATTTATTTAAATTTCTAAAACCATTAATCACATTCATGGGACTAAATGAACTTAACACCATTTAGAATTAACTAATTTAGTGTGATAGATAGCCGTGAAAATGTTTCAACCAAACTACGATACTGAACTAATAAATCTAGAAATCTAAAAATCTATGTTATATGATTGTGTCTTCGAAACGTGTTAACAACTTTTATTTATGCAGGATAAACAATAATGCCATCTTATGATATAATGTCACCAAGGAATGAATTTTTTTTGGAACCAAAACACACACGTTCTTAATTTCCCATACATTTTCATTTTATTTATCATTTTAATGAAATCCCATAAATTTAATTCATACGCCCATGTAATTTTAGAATATAATAAAATATCAACGATAAGTATAAACGAAATCATATACATGAAGTCAAATAAAATTATATTCATATGATACATGAATATAGCAAGCACCTTGGAAGACCAAAAAATCCCAACTATAAATTCATAATATCCATATCTATTACAAAACATAGTCTTAAGAATGATTTCTCCCCTTTAATTCCACTAATGGAACCCCGACCTCAATTCAATGATCAAAAATAATGAGCACCCTAGATATGTTCAAAAAAACAATTATTATGTGTAAAATAATACTTATTATAAATAGTTATGTTATTCAAGGCTATATAATCAATGAAAAGTATTATTTTATCATTATACATTTTAACAAAAAAGGTAGTATCATCCCCTGGTGGTGTTCTAGATTGAATGAAACCATTATAAAATAACTATAGAATTTGAATAATTAAATCAAAATGATCAATCTGAGCCATTTGATAAGGGGGTTTTTAAATCATCTAAGCATTAGTAACCAATAAATTGTAAATTCAACATTCCAATTAGGTATTATATAAAGAAACTCGTTAAGAGAAATATCATGATACCCATTTTCCACTATCACATCATTAATCTGAATCCTTCATTTGTTTTCAACAAAATGTTCAAGGTAACATTCATTTATACACATTAATAGTTTCTCAACATCCTAATATGTTATCAATATTAAGGGTTCATTCTTTTACTCAAACTGATGTTCATTCTGGAATGAAACCTCTTAAGAATAGTATTCAATATTAGTATGAAATATAGAATACTTATCAATTCCCAAAAAAAATCAAACTCTACTATAGAAAAAAAACTTGGTTTATAGGTATATTATATCCAAAAACAAATAAATTAAGGTTCATATAATTTCATTTTGTCTTAAAATTTTTCCCAGGTATTTTTACCACATGTTTAGGATTAATTTCTTGAGACGGAATTCCCAGTTTAATAAAAATTTCTCACATAAATGAAAGAATGTGTATACCCAGAGCTAAATAACACAGTTTTATAATCTAAATAAAAAAATGCACCTGATACTGATTCATTTGATGTCCCAACATCTACTAAAGTATTTGAAAAGGATTTCACCACCACATTTTTCAAAGTGTCTATATTCCTTCCATCATTTGAGTTTTTCTTCAGACACCGATTTTCAAAATTACCCATCTCATTGAAAATAAAACATAAATATAATCATATTTTATCTTACCACTAAACTGATATTTTTTTTCTAATTATGATTATTATCTCCCATTTTACGACATTGAAAACAGTTAACTAAATTCAATATTCATTCTCCAGTGTGCTTTTTACCACAATTTTCACAAACTGTAAACATATTTTTCATAACATCATACTTTTCTGAAGTTTTATCCCCTTTCGTCGGCCTCCTAGTCCTCTTATACTATTATTTACAATGAACATATGATCATCATAAAAAGTAAAATTCCACCATTACCTCACATCAAACATGTTTTTATTAAATTTGGTACTCACGATAATCTAGTTCCCTTGATACATTGGATTTAATCCTAAGTAAAAATGATTGATTTCACTATCAAATTCTTGTATGAAATTTAGAGGATACCTTTCCAGGTGAGTGTATTATTCTACATAAGAAGCCACCGAGTCATCATATTGACTAAATTAAAAGAATTTTTTTCCAACCTATGTCGAACTACCTCAGAAACATATTTCTCAACAAACATACCTTTGAATTAAACCTAACAAAGAGAATAAATCTCCTCACTATCCCAGATATTTTTATCTATTGACCACCCCTGATTAGATTCACCTTCAAAACATTAAACAACAAGTATAATATTTTTATGTTATGAACACCTCATTACAATGAAAATAATTTCTAGGGAAATAATTCAAAAAATGTCTATAACAGGGTTACATGATCCTCTAAATGATGGAGGATATTGACTCGTGAAATGCACCACTAATGATATGTTCTTATGTGGTTGATTTGGATGATCTTATACATGAATACCAACTCTATTTATAGGCTGCTTCAATTATTCCATCATTGCAACAAAATAATCCATTCTAATTCCGACTATAATATGTTTTTTATTTGGAAGGATTATTTCCACTAGAGGATGTCCCAACATAGCTACCCTATTTCGTCTATGGTAAACCATTTAGAAAAGATATATCATACACAAAGCAACATGGTGATCCTCAACATATATTTCAATTTTACCATAAGGTTAAAAATATGGATATTCTATTAAAAATATCTTAACCAATATGGTTATCTAAACTGACCACTAATACCAAATAAAATGGCCCATCCATAAAACATTACCTAATCATGAGTTATGTTAATAATTTGACCTTAATTCACATCTAGGATATCTTCATGATTATAGAATTAATGAAATAGTTCATCATTAATTCATATAATCCCATAATAATATATTATGATACAATGAAAATAGTATATATTTCTTCCTCCAAAGAAGCCCCTTTTAAAAATATGATTTCATTTCCTGATAAAAATTTTCATGACTACTTCCTTTATCTTACTCATCTGTATACCATGTGAAAACTTTTAATAAACATGGTATGAAAATAAAAACTCACCAAGGGATAAAATAAAAAAATTACAAATTAGTCCAAATATATTTATAAACACATAAATTCATATGAATATTGAAAATATTCATAGAATTCATAAACCAGAAATGTAATATGTGGCATCAATAGCATTATTTGTAGCATTCACAAACAAATAGGGAGTAACCTTCATGGTTACATATGAAATACCCATAATAGTATATTCCATAAATATCTCATGAGAAACCTTAATAATTATCTCAGTCATGTTACCCAATGCATTGGAGTTCTATCATGGGCTGACCCTCCATCATTTTATCAAAAAACCACCATTATACATAATAAATTCCTAGGAACCATAACATAATCATAGCACCCGAATATGATGAAAGGAAAAATAAAATTTTCATATTGAAATTAGAAGGCATAATTTGAATATACTAATTTAATCAATACCTTCTAAAAACCATTTTCAATACCAAAATACCTAATAAAGGATTATGGTATTTGCATTTCTTTTTTAAAAATATTACGGTTTGTAGAGAAATCCAAATATCAAATAATTCTCATGGGTTTAGAAATGCCATTGTTGCCATGTACGATAAAAAGAAGCAATCCTTCATTCATTTAGTAAAACTATTCAAAAAAAATATTCCTTTGAAAACCAATTTAATATAATTAAAATATAAAAGGTATGATTATACACCATATAAAAAAGGTCATATATAAATCAAAATATTCCTCAATGAAAGGATATTGAGAAGAAGTACCGTACCATGAGTCCGGAATGTCTTGTAAATTAATCATTTCCTTGAATAATAAATTTATAATAATTTATAATTGATTTAGAACCTTTTAATGTATTATTTCACTTATTACCATGTTATAATAATTAGTTAATCATCTTTTTTCATATCAAATGTTTTTTTGATGTTCTAAACTTGAGTAAAAAATAAACTTCTTTTGATTAAAATTATCCATGTGGTCAATGGATTATTACATATATAATATTATTCATGATTTAAATATAATATATATCCATTATATGAGTATTTATAATAGTACATAACATTGGGATAAATGAAATGAAATACACCGTTCATGGAGATGGTGGGTCATATATATGTATGAACACTACATTTGTTACATTTTCATAATAAAAGAATGAAAATTAACTAATAAATTGGTATATTATAATTAAATTATAATATCTATATTATATCTATTATATATGTTTATTAACTCAATCCCGTATATGATCCATTTATGTAATAAATTAGTTATACCACTTGGAGTGGGCAGTAATCCGCACTTCCACAAAATAAATTATTGTATTTACATATTATACGAAGAATAAAAGTATATTTTTAATAAATATAAAATAAGAATAGATAAAATATAAAATATAATATATATCATATATAAATTTAGTTCCATCATAATGGCCACCATGAGAGGTGGTGGGAGAAATTGATCAATCATCGTTTTATGAGGTAGTAGTTCACAGTACATATAAATTGTATGTTCTATATCTATTACAAAGGTGTGTGTGTAAGTTTAGGTCTAAAAAATTGCATGAAAAATCATATTATATTAATAATAATATTTATTTTATAAAATAATGTATTAAAAAATCTCTTATGGGGTGGGATAAAAAAATAAATGAAAGGATCTTTAGAAAATATGTTACCTCAATATCGGGTAAATCCTTTTAATATGAGACAAAATTCTTTATTTAATTTTCTTCTACCTATGGTAAGGATTTATGTAGTAATGGGGTGATGTTGGGATCCTATTTGAGTATAATTATGATGATCCAAGGGGCATGATAGGTGTGAGTTTGTGGGTATATTTTGTGGCCTTTTTTAAGTGGGAGGAGGGGCACTTCAGGAATGTCTTGAAGTATTATTTTATTAAAAATTGATTTTTGTATTATAATAGAACCAATGTGATATAATTCAAGGATAAGATGATTATTTGTTGAAATACTCTCAACAAATACGTTTTTGAATATTTTATTTTACATATCTAATATTATCATTTAGCTTTATCCATTTGTAAAAACATTAACTCTTACCTTGTCTTCTTGTATTTTCACAATATATGGTTGCTATAGTTACTATAAAATGCCAAGGGAACCAAAAGAGGATAATTAATAACTTTATGAACATTTTAAAATTCATTTGGCCAAATATTACAGTTTTTTACTATTATATCATTTCATAATATAGTATTTGTTTTAAGAACTTATTTATATGAATTTTGAAACTATTTAGAAATATATTGTTTATAAATTCAAAATAACATTATTCCTTAAAAAATTCATTAAATCAAATATAATATGTCATAATCTTCCAAACAATTCATGGATTTTATCCATATATTCATATTACATTTATTTTAATATTTATTATTTAATTTAATTTAATATTTGAGAATTAAGGTAATTATTGCATCATCATTGTGTCATAAACAAATATTTTAATTTAATGTCTAAAAATTATAAATAAAATATTATGGAGTTGGAAAACTTTGTAACTTTATAATTAATAATTATAGTAATATAAATATTTTATATTACCATATATATAAAAAATTAGTAAAAACATTCATGTTTATGCTAAATTTATCTTTACATTAAAGTAAATATTATAAAAGGTCATTATCACACCAATGTGGTCCACGTGGTCCTATAATTAACCCAAGGATATCCATGGCTCAAAATATCTCATTTAATAGGATTAGAACACATGTTAGAGTAGTTTTATAATATTATAATATTATTTTTTACCCTTATTTACATGATTTACCCTTCTACCACGGTGACTAAAAATTATTACTGAATTTACTATTCGTAATAAAAAACTAAAAGGTAACTATTTATAAATTTTGTACTATATGATTAAAAATATGAAATCCAATTTCAAAAGTTAAAAACATACATCTTTCATTGATTAATTTAAAATTAATTCACATTGTCAAAACCAAAAAAAATGGGTTTTTTAAAAAGTAAAAAAATTCAAAAGATTTTCATGTTCAAAGTTCTAATTTAAAAGTGAAATTACATGCAATTACCAAAATTGGATCAAATGATAAAAACATAATAAAATTACACTTTTATATCCTATTAAAATGAAACTATAACTATATAATTAAATTATATGAAAAAGAGGGTATGAATTAAAATGCTGAATTTTTCACTATTAATTAAAATATGAATTTCATAAGAAAAATACTAAATTTTCAACCAAAGTAAATTTAGATGTCCCACATCAAAATAATAATTTAATTTTGTCAAATATAACATATATAATTGAAATAAAATACTCATTTTAAATAGGTTTATCCATCAAAATGTGGTAAATTATCCTTTTAAAAATATTAAAATACTTTATGCTTAAAAATTTAATTCATTATTATTTTAATCCTTTAATTTTTTTTAGATAATCATAAATATATATATAAAACATATATAATCTCATTTTGGTTATTTCGGTTCATTCCCACCAATATAAAGGTTAGGTGTTAGCTACCATTGAAAATAATAATAATAATAATTTATTATTTTTTTAGAATAACTAAATGTTGTGTGCAACATAAGATTTAAGATAAAAATGTTTTTTCATATCAGGTACATTGTCATACATAGTGTCCCCAAAAAAATAAAATTAATATTAAATTAAAAAATATTAATAGATATGATAATAACTGGATAGAGATTAATCACTATGAAATCAATAAAATATGATCGAATAATCTCATATAATTAATCACACGAAATTGAAAATTGAACAAGTATATTCTAGATAATCAAATAATCACATGGAATAATTGTAATGATTGAATTAATAATTTTGGAAATATAAACTATAAATATATCATCATAATAGTTACTATCAAGATATATCATCAAGACTACTTACGTCAGTGAGGTGAAATACTTCTAATTTGTATTAAGTTCATTCATAATATAGTGCATTCATTATCTATTCTCAATATATTTTAAACATCCCTAGAAACAAAATAAATTGGATTATATCCAATTTAGTTTATCCCATTAGACTACTGATTCATTGAGGGATTTAATTAACCAATTCACTACACATTTGTTGCTTTTCCGATGAATTACTCATATATCAAATGATCAATTTAATTAATAAACAAATTTCCTTATCAATAAAATCTATATTTAATAAAGGATACATGTATATCAATATTTCTTAATATAATAAAATCACTTCATATGTAAACACCATATATAAAAATGGTCTAAAATATAATAAATAATCAGATACAGAATACAAAAGTGAATATATATAGTTGATATTTAATATTAAATGATAATTAGAAAGTGAATAACTAAACGGGAAGTAAATGACATAAAAATTAGTCAAGAAAGTGAATGACTATACTATATTTGTTCAAATAATCATAATAAATAAAAAAGAATATGTATTGTATAAATATCTTATACACCCCTAAGAGTTTACAAGGTTTGTTCTATTTCAATGAATATTTATAACATTAAATTCTCATTAAAAATATTCTTGGGAAAAAATAATTTTTAAACAATCGAAAGTATCCCAACCAACTTTGAAACATTTGAAAATCAAAATACACATGAAAGAAATAAAATTTTAATAAAATTTTAATATCATTATAATAATCATATCGATGATATAAAATGTTAATAGATTAGTATATACACCTCATAAATGCAATTAGGTCTACAATAACAAATAATTCTCAATGGAATTCAAATTGAGACGAAACCACTTACTACATGTGTAGCTATTGATTATTGCGATATATGAAATAATTTAATCAATTGTAATTTTTCATATCATTAAATAAATGAAATTAATTATAAAAAATTTAATAGGGATTAATATAACCCAAAAAAATTAAATGAGTGGGGAATATGACCTAAGAATCACCTAAAACAAGTGAAACAAAAATCTCCCAAGAAACCTGGTAACACATTAATGTGAAATTCCAAAAGTAAGATTAAAAAATTAGATAATAAAAATAACCAGAATATAAAATTTAATATATTTTATATCAAAATTTTGAGTATAAAAATCAAATAAATGAATATACTGGTGAATAAGAAATTTATCCCACATAAGTAAAAATTGAGTTGAAAATCCAAAACCTTATGTTCTATTTTAGATTAATGTTATTAAAACTAAAGTATAATGGTTTGAAGTATGTTATTATATTATAAAATAACCGTATTAATTTTTATTATTTAATATATAGTCATTATATAATATATTATAATTCATCAATTAATAATTTTTCATCATTTTCATTGTTCTTGGAGTTAATTGCTTAATTTTGTGAGTGTGTTTGGACTTTTAATTATTTGTTCCTACTACGTAGAACATGATTTAATCATATAAATAATGTAAAAAATTATTGAAATATCATTTATATTAGTTAAATATTTTTTTATTATTACCCATGATATTTAGAAATAGGAAATGAAATAAACCTTTTAAGGTGTTGGTAGAGTGCATGTACGCATGGATGATGTTTCTATTTTATTATTGTGTTAAAATAATGAAATGTAAATTATTGAATTATATATTATATTTTTAGTATATAGTTTATTTCATATAAATAAAATATGTTTATTAATATATATTTAATACATTCAATTTAATTTATTAATGATTATGATTTCTTTGAGGAGACGGTTGTCCACACGTTAACAATCGACGATATCGTATTCCACCAAAATGGGACACATGAAGGTATGTTTTATACAATAATCATAGAATAATTAATAAATTATTAAAATCATATATATCATATAAAACTATATATCCATCATTATTTCCAACCATTAAATTTCGAAATGAAATAACTAATGACCTATGTTATGAAGCTAGTAGTCCGTCATACGCATGAACGCTGATTTTTTATATCATTATATAAATGTTTTTGAATGTTTAGGTACATCTACAGGGAAAACAATATTTTTTATTAGGTTTAATATATACACTACATATAATAATAATTTAATTATTGGAGAGATAAATAAAACTATTGTTCCAATTGAAGAACGTCACCTCTTTTTCTGGTAAATCCTTTTAGTTTTTAACAAAAGAATTCCTATGATTTATTTATTCCCAATGTGAGGATTCTTAGATGTGGGTATGGATGTTGGGAGATTATTCAGGAAGTTAATGGATGATAAAAATGAATTGATATGTGTGATAAAGTGTGTAGGGGTGGGTGATGTCTCTTTTTTAGCGGTGGTGGAGTGACATTCTTATAGATTGAAAAATGTTAACAAAATATGGGGTTATCCCATATTTTGTGCAAAAAATGTGATTAATTGTTAATACATGTGATTTTTTTATCTAAATATGTGTATAAAATTTAACTTTACAAGGTTCTATGTCATTTGGACATTATTATTAGTGTTTAATAAATAAGTAAACTTATATTCACCTTATGGCTCTATCAATTTTTAATATCATTCACCAATATTTTATGAAAATAATAAATAATACCTTACAATATATTGTTAACTATTCCTATTAATTTATGGTTTTTTTATTATAAATTTAAATTATATTAGTGTTATAAATTAATTTAAAATAAATCAAATGATGTGAAGAGAATATAGGTAATTTTAATGTAAAAATGATCCAATGATCAGTATGTATATAAATATATATTCAATATAAAAATCATTCAAATATCGTTAATTTTATTAATAGATTTTATGTTCATATAAAAAAATTTTAATCCCAATTTAAGATTAAATTAAACATTATGAAATATGTATACAAAAAGTCTGTTTCCAAATAAAATTAGGCCTTTTTACCAATTATTTAAAAAAAGAAACATCACAAAAATGTTCCAAAAATAAAAATAATATAATTTTGACATTATTCCTTAAAAAATTATGTTAATGTATTCAAAAGAAAATTATATAAGCTTCAAAATAAAATTCCCTGACCTTAGATACCAGGAGCAGTTTCATTATTTTCTTATTTTAACATGATTATAAGGAATCAAATCCCAAAGGATAGATAAGATCAGTAGTTTTTTAAAACCATATTAAATACATGATAACTATATTTCATTGATAATTATAACATAAAAAATCATACATAATAAAATGAAACAAACTAAATCATTGAATGCTTATTCCACGATTTATTTATCAAAACTTGGGGATATAAATATAAAAAGACTGAGAAAAAATGCATAAAAAGGGTAGGTAATGTTGATTAAATAATTAATATATGTGAATGATCAAAATAGAAAGTTAAATAATGGATAACACATTCTATTAAAATATCTATATTTGGAATATTTAGTATAGTATCGTAAAAAACTGAAACACATGTCATTTAATCAATAAAATTAGAATAAAATGTATCCATAGATATGTCAATGAAATGTATCATGGATATAAAATATATACATAATTTTAAATAATATAAATTCATAATAAATAAATTCCATGATTCCTAGGAACATTGAACCATTACAGTTATGACAATTCATAAGACGGGTTAAAACATATTTGTTACAAAATAATTTGTTTTGTCAATCCTTAAGTCTACTATGAAGACCTTTCAAAAGAGAGTTTAAGAAAAAAATATTAAATACATAATGGTTTTTCCAATTTAATTATTCCCATTATAGTATCAATATGTTGAGTTTCATCCATCATTGGGTCACCAACCACATTATTTTATGTCAAATTCATTCCTCATATATAGATTTCATGATTTAATAAACAAATGATACGACTTATCAAAAAATATACACAAGGATTAAATAATATATATTTATCAAAAAATTTCCAATAGAGGATATGTAACAACAATGGTTGTCTATTTTGATGAATGTAAAAACAAAAAAATGATCATTAAAAATAATTATTCATAAAAATATTCATTAAACATTCCAAAGTGTCCCATACCACATTGAAAAACTAGAATCATTAACCTAAAGTAGGGGTAAAAATAAATTATTGTATTAATTTCAATGATGATAAAATATTTCATTGTATAATATATCAAAATAGGTTGTATATACAAAACATAAAATTTGTATTTTTTGAAAATGGTGAATGACTCCACAAATGAAATTTTAAACATGAATCCCTTTCCATGAGTTTGACTTGTCATGTTTGTATTTATATTCTATAATACTAAACATATGTTAATTATATTATTTATTACTAAAATTTTTAATGTTTTTCATTACTCTTACATCACTTATTACTATTTTTTAAATAACTACCTAAACAATAATGTTCACTTTGGGTGTTTTGAACAAATTTGGGTCATATGTTAAAAATGGCTTTTAGAGGTTATATTTGGTCCAAGGTGTCATTATATAATCATTTAAAAAAACTTCCCGTAATCATTATCTTATTACATCAATAATAATTTAAAAATTAACCATTAAAACTTGTTATGAGCGATAAACCAACATTATAATCATGAAGACAGTAAGACATACATATGAATTAGTAACATTTACATTTTCATAGTGATCATTATTGAAAGAAGGTATGTAACATGAAATTATTATATAATGATACTTATATCCTAAATAAAATTTTATTTATCCATATATACTTATATATATAATTATTGTGATGTAAAAGGAATCACATCACGTTGAGGAGGTGGTAAACCGCACACCCCTATATGATGTTCTCAACTTTTTAGTGTGTTATATAGGTAATAAATAAAATATATATAACAATAATATAAATTTAATTTTTTCATGTATATGATATATATATGTTATTTATTTCCCATATTTATAATTCATTCCATCCCCCAATACATTTCTAATAATGTGTGATCATATAAGATCTCATTGAGGTTGTAGAAGTCCACACTTCCACAAATTATGTTATCATATTTAAATAGTGTATAAAATATGAAGGTATGTGTTATATAATAATTAAATAAGTAAAAAATATTTATAATCATTATATATTAAACAATAAAACAATATTTCAAGCATAACTCCCACAATGATAAGTGGTAAATGTAGAACAAACAACCTCCATTCTAGTAGGCAGTAGTTCACTGTACACAAATGGCATGTTTGTTACACATTAGATAGAAGTGAGTGTGAATTTTGGTAAAACCATATAATAAAAACATATGATTACAATTAGTATATTGAAATTATTATATAATAATGGAATATTATGATTTTTATGGGTGATGTAAGAAAGTAAAAAAGATCATGTGGAAGGATGTTAACCCTTTTACATGTAACTCCTGTTGGTTTTCCTCACTTGGATTCCTTGGTTTTATTTCATCCCAATACGAGTCTTATAGGATGTGAGGCGGTATTTTTTCAGCTTATATGAGTATATATTTGGTGATACAAAGTCCATGATAGGTTTTAATTTAGGGGATGGGTAATGAATCATCATTTTAGATGAATGGCATTCTTGATAATTTTCTAAAAAAACTTTTAAACAACTTTTCACCGAGTAAATTTGTTCCAATATTGGACCCAATAAAATAAAATACCAGATTGAATTGATATATGGCCATAAGAAAATATTGTTAAATTTTCTATGTCACTTTTTCAAATAAATGTTATGTTCTGTCCCTTGTAAGGCTAAATTTTTTCTTATGCAGTGTAAATAATTTTAATTACATTCACAAATATTAGTGGTCAAAAAATATTTTTAACATGTTAAATATTATAAATTAATATAAATCCAAATATGGAATAATTTTTCTCAAATTCTAATAATATAAGATGTATAATTTAATTTAAATTGAATCTCGCATACTGGATGACAATGAGGGTTTCTAATGTAAAAATAATAATAATCAGGAGATGTTTTCCTATCCAAATACAATTTTAACAATATTCCAATTTACAAAATTATATTTATTGATTTCATACTTAAATAATTAACAATTAAAACCAATAATTAACTATTTTTATCCTTATATATAAATTAGTTTAAAATGATGTTTTGAGTAAACAAACAATCATTTTCACTATTTATCAAAAAATGACACTTCTCAAAAAAATTAAAAAATTCTTAACCTAATTTTGATTTTACAATTTCAAAATTGAAGTTTATTTTTCCGTATTATATTTATATAACTGTTAAATATTATTTTTATGTTTTGTGCACCATAAAAAGGTGATAAAACTGATTTTATAAAAATGTAGGGTTCTAAGTGTAGTATTTTGTTTTTTATTTCTATAAAATATATCTGATAATTGTAATACATATTTTCATTAATATATTATATAAAAAATTATCAAATTCATCAAGTAAAATTAATTTATTTTAATTATTATGTTAAATATAATTATTTACCCAAAAAATTAGCCTTTTAAAAAATTAATTCCCTTTATGTTCATTTTGTTTTTAAATTCATTTTCGATTAATATGTATCTTAACGAAATCAAATATTTATGTTCAAAATTTAGTTATTAATATTTATAACTAGAACTTCAATACAAAAGTTTAATATTATTTTTTTTAATAATAATAATTTAAAAAAATTATTATTATGTGGTATGACTCGACATTCTGTGCTATGCAAGCCACCGAGGAAAGTCATTATAGCATATGTTGCGAGATAACCTTGGTGTTCAATGTATTAGATGCTATAAAATTTATTTATATAAAATATAAGATATATCCTTATGTATTGATTCATTATATTAAATTATTTATTTGATGTTCCAGGTTTTACATGTATTCTAATACAATGTTCCTACTTTTGTATTTGATGGCGATACATGATATTGATCATAATTAAATTTCATCTAATGAATTTCAATGTGATCATAGAAATAGTTAGTTTATTATTTTAAAATTTTATTAATGGAACTGTCTACATCATAAATTTTATTAATAAAACATATTTAAACAAGAGTGGTAGAGAGGTATAAAGGTAACATAATTATTGTCCTAGGAAGGAGAACATAGGCAGGAAATAAAAAAATGGACATGTAAGAAAATAATAAATTACTATATTTATTAGTCAAATTAAATTATGTGATAAATGAGATGTTAAGTGTTTAAACCCCTTAAATATGAGATAATATAATGGACTATTTTATTCAACTATTTTGAAAGTAATATGATGACTTTTTTATTTCAAGAACCCTTTATTCTTGAGTAGTTGAATTATTTCTCCCTCTATGAATATAAGTATATTTAGGATTCGATAAGGATAATCTTTTTCTTTTTATTATGGCTCATACTATTTCAATACCATATCCTAGCACATTATTCGTTATATAGTGAGATAATATAATAATCTCTAAAACATCATCCAAATATCACCTTTAAACATTTCGTAAATGGTTAACCTTCTTAATCATAAATTAATTATGATCGGCAACATTTGAATTACTTCCATGTCAGTTAGTATTATCAAATTCAATTTATCCATATCAATAATTTCTTCATCCCAGAATCATTGACTCAATATAAAAAACATAGGAGGTGTTATCATTTATTTAACCATGTGTATTTTTTCAAAAATGATTTACATGATACTATACCTCTTTTGTTGGTACCATTCAACATATGGTCTCTATTCCATATTGGAAGAGTATTATAGTAAAATAAATACATATTTTATAATTCATATAACTAGTATATTACTGATAAATTACTTTTAAACATTACCCACAGATCCAAATACATAGGTATATTAATGAACACACATTAATAATATCATTATCATAATCTTGAACATGATCCCATAGCTTATTCTATGGTATATTCACTAAGAATTTAAAGAATTCATTTTCATAGTTCCTAATATCCATAAAGTATCATGATTTCACTTTTGAATTTTATCACATTCCCTTGAGATCATGAACATGGTGGCCATTTTCTCAACACTTATAAAAAACAAACATTCCCTTCATTGAAGAATCATATCATTTCATTCCACAATTTTAACACATAGTAAAATCATATATTCCCATCTTTCCCTTATCCATTTTTTGATATTACTTTATCATATTCTCTATGTTCTCTTATAATTCATAATATAAAGGTAATTCCTTATATATATTGATAGAATATAAAACAATTTCATTATATGAAAAAATTAGGATTCCAGTTATATTATGGGAAATAGATTAATACCATAAAAAACGTGATAAAAAATTGCACATTGTGTTGAATATGTAGTCTATAACATACCTCTATAAAAATGTAAATGTAGCTTCAAACTCCAAAACACATTCTTTATCATTTTTCATTAATTTATGTAAATTCTTATTCATCTCAATTTGTTATTGATTGGGGAAATATTTCTCAATGAATATAACCTAGAATTCATTCCCTTCCATGAGTCCTATAACATCCACCTCCCTATTATTCTGGATAATATAGAAATATTGACTGATAAAAAATTTGATACAATACCCTGTAAGAGTAAATTTATTATATTTTATTCATCTAAAATCCCTAAATATCATCTCGAAAGACTTAATACATTTCACAACATCCATTGGATCAGTAGTCCCAAAAAATTATGGGGCCCTCAGTCACATTAAGATATCACGCATTAATGATTTTCTTTGTTTAACAAGTTTCTAAATATTGAAAATGGTATGTTTGATAACCTAATTAAGCTACCAAAATATATCCATAATTTAATATAATTCAATAATAGCTATATTGGATTCTTCAGAAGGGAAATATAAACTTTTCTGTGAGAATTTATAGCATTTATGCTTCTAGGAACCATTTCTAGACAATGGAATATACTGAATTATCTCATAAAATTAGGAGATTTATATAAATCTAAATATGTCATATCACATAGTAGAAAATTGAATGATTTTTGCACAACTAATCTCATAATCTTAAAATTTTCTTCATTAGGGATATCATAACATTATAATCCTTCACAATTATTTGTAATGAAAACATAGATTATCTTATGTATATCCCCTGTGTGTGTCAAACCAGGTGTGTAGTTAGGCCAGTTGTCATGTACAAGGTTTGTCAAGTCAGTCCTGATACACCTTTTTTATGTTGTTACCCCTATATACGTTTTTCCTAGAACCACATCTACTGGTATTATATAGAAAAACATTTATTTATTAAGATTCTCTCATAAGATATACCTTAAAAAAATTATAAGGTGTTATTCTATAGTTATACTAACAGTATATATTAGGGTTTTTTATTAATCTAGGTTTTCAAAATATATTTTCCCATGTTACCTAAGAACTTCCTTTGATGCCAACTACAACCACCAGACCCCAAAAGCTAGAAGCTGTTGTATTATATTTTTATGTTGGAATTATTACAAGGAATAAAATCCCAAATGATTTGTTAGATTAGAAGTTTTGTAAATCTATATTACATAAAAGATACCCATATTCCATTAGGAAATAGAAAATAAAATAGTATGCATAATAAATTGAAATATATTACATCCTTGAAATCTTATTCAAATATTTATTCTTCATAACATGGTGAAAGGAAAAATAATGTGGCTGATTCATAATTATTAAAAAGTGATTATAAAGAGGAAGAGATAATGAATTGATGAGAATAATCAACATGGGAATGTAAATAAATTATAACACATTCCATTCAAATAACTACATGAGGTATAATCATTATGGAATGGTAAAAAGCTAATACACAAAAAATTTACTAAATAAACTTACAATATATTACATATTTATATATTTCAAATAAAAATATCATTTAAAATAATAAAAACTCAATAATAAATAATAGAAATTTTTTAATTATTGTACACCATGATTCGTAGGAACATGGAAACATTTCCGTCATGACCTTTCAAAATACGATTTAAAACATGATATTTTTAAACAAATTGGGTTTGTGAAACCTTAACCATACTGTTACGACTTTATCAAGATAGTTTAAAATAATCTAGTTACAAATGTGAAAACATTTTCCAACTGAATGTATTTGATGACAATATCAATGCATCGAGGGGACTGCATTCAATGGTCCCCAACCTTTGTCTTGTATATTCAAATAATTCTTTATATATCAAATAATCTATTTAATTAAAAAAATTAACTTTTCATAAAACATATTTATTGAATAAAAAATATGGATTTCTAATATTTCCACATAATAGGGTAAGAGACAATAGAGTTTTTTAAGGTTGATCAATGTAAACACCATTAAAAGATCAATAAAAATTATTCTTGAAAAAAATAATCATTAAACATTTAAAAGGTTCCCATAAAACATTCAATCATTTGAATCATAAGCCTCCTTATATAATAAAATTAAATTATTGATTTAAATTCCATGTTGATAACATAATTAATTATATAATATATCAAAAGGGGTATTAGATACACCACACAAAAGAAGAAGCTGGTGAACATGGTGTATCCCTCATAGAAAGAGAAGTGAGATTAGAATCTCTTACCTTCATTCCTACTTTTCACATATGCCATTATATTCATGAAAAAAATCATATGATAATTATTTAAATAATTCAAAACATTTTTCATATTTACATTTTTTTACCTCACTTATTATAATTTTTTATGCAACTACATAGAAAATTAATTTTTCATTGGTTGTTTTGACCTAATTTGGTTCATGTTTTAATAATGAATATGTTCAGTAATCTTTTTTCATATGGGTAATTATATAAAAATAAATCTTAAAATAATAATGATATAAATATTATATATATAAAGAAACAATTATTCCAAAAATAATCATGAAACAAGGTTATGGAACATTAAACAACATTATAAACATAGAGACAAAAGGTTGTATGTACGCATGACTAACACTCCAATTTTTTAATGATAGTTATGGAATTAAGGTAATAGAAATTAAGAAATTATAGAATGATTATTATTTAATAAATAAAAATTTATTTAATCATATATATATATACACAATTCTGGTTATGTAAAAGCAATCATATTTCTTTAAGGAGATGGTAATTTACACTTCCACGAACGATTTTATATCCGTTTTATTGTGTGCAATGGGTAATAATGAAAAGTATATATTATCCTTCCAAAAAATCTAATTATTTCATGAATATCATATAAAATTCATTTATGTCGCATAATTATAATTCAACAAACACTTAATACATTTCATGTAATGTGTGAATGTATCATATCACTTTAGCAAGGTTGTAGTCCAAACATCCACAAATGATGTTTCCATATTTCCAAAAAATGGAAAACATAAAGGTATATGTTGTATAATAAATCTAGATATTAAAAACAAAAACAAAAACATCATATATATCATATATAAATAACGTATCTATTATAATTCCCACAATGAGAGGTGGTATCGTAAGAAGGAGAAATCATTGTTTCCCAAGGTGATATTTAACCGTACATGAATGGTACTTTTGATACCCATTAGATGGTAGTGTGTTTTGTTTTTATAAAAACACATAGAATAAAAATATTATAATATATTTATGATTCTAAGGTTATTATATAATATGTAATAAGATGAATGTAGCAGGTGTAGAATGAAAATAAAACAAATATAATGATGTAATATGTTACCTCCTTTTCAAGTTAATTGGATTCGAATACACCAAAGGGATTCCATGGTTTTATTCATGCCCATAGAGAGGATTCATGGATGAGGGGAGGTATGTTGGAAGATTATTTGAGATTAAATTTTTTAATACAAAGGGCAGGAGAGGTACAAATAAGGGGTAATTGGTGTTTTATTTTATAGTGGATGGGGAGTGGTATTCTAGTATATTTTATAACATGGAATTCCATCTATTTTTTTCACAAGTCATTTGGATCCAATAATAGACCCAATTATGAAAATCATTCATATCATCAAAATATTCCACATTAATGTATTTTGGATAAGAGTGTTGGCCTTTTTTTATGTTATATTAATGTTTTAGTCCCTTATTGAGCTTATTTTTCTCTTAATCGATGTAATTAATTTTCATTATAGTTAATACATTTTTTTGGAAAACATATCGGTTTATGTTATTAGACATTATAAAATATTCTAATAAAAACAATATAATACCTTTTCTAAAATTCTTGTTAAATAAAGGGTATATATTTATTGAAATTTAATCATGTAGAAGGGGGAACAATGTGAGTTTTTAAAGAAAAAATGTTCAAAAGTGTGAGATGTCTTTATATCCAAATTAAAATTGAAATTGATAAAAATAACCTAAATTAGATTAATTTATATAATATTGAAATAATTAAATTTTAAAAAGAATTAAAACTATAATTTATGCTTATAAATAAATGAGAAGAAATGGATTTTTTGAAATAAAATTCAGTATTCGCACTATTCATGAAAAAATAATACTTCTCAAAAATTACTAAAAAAGCATCCTAACCTAATTTTGATTTTTCTATTACAAAAATGATGTTTTAAGTCGTATTACATCAATTAAAGTTTCATAATTAATATTTTAAATAGATTCTCTATTAAAATGTTATAAAACACTTTTTTAAAAAAAAATTAGGGTTTTATGTGTAATATTTGGTGGGTTCTTATCTTATGTCTATTGAACATGTTGGATAAATGTAAAAAATATTTGATAAAATATATAATATATAGATTCCCTTAAAATCAAACACTAATATTATTTAATTTAACTTATTTATAGAAATCACATGTTTTCCCATTAAAATGGCATTTTATAAAATCATTCCCAATGTGTTCATCTATTTTATGTATTAATTTATAATTAATAAGAATAAAAAATAATTATACAATATATTTTTTATTATTTAGTTATTCCAACACATAAAAATCAATTTAATAGCTACGTTATATGTTATTATATTAAATAATAAAATCATTATTAATATATTATTGTTTGGTAAAACATAAACATTCGTGTTACACAATCTATTGAGGAAATTAATTATTATATGTAATGAAAAATAATGATTGTGTTCAATTTATTATAAGCTTAATAATATATTTATTTAAACTATTAAATATATCTTAATTTATTGTAAATTTACATTCATTTTTATTTTTTATGTATCATTTTATACATGCAATAAAATAAAATGTTCTTATTTAAAATTTTTTGGATGTTTCGTAAAATTGAGTTTTAAAATAGGTGCTCCAATCGATGGCGATCGAATTGACTTTAGAAAATTAAAACCATTTATGGGTCATATTTGATTTGTTACTATATTATATATATATATATATTATTTATTTAATAAATGTCTTTTTATATAATATATTTATTCATCAATATAATTCACATGTAGTAATTAATTTATTTTTTTATGACAAAACACTTTTTGGGGCATTAAAATATTTCTTTTTAAATATTTTTCAATTATACTAAATGGATTTTTATATTCACTTATAATTAATTTTTAACCCATGAATTCAACCATCTATTTTCATTGGATAGTTAATATTATTCAACCTTGAGAATTTAAAAGATAATTTATAACATATTATATAAATACAGATTTTTTAATAATATATTGTATTTCAGTAAAACAGGGACTAGTGTGTATCCCACGAAATTAAATGAAATCAGTTTTGTGTGTAACACAATAAAATATATTTTTCCCCTTCCACGTATTAATACTAGTGTTCTTATAGGTTAATATTATCTTTCTATTTCATATCAATGTTAATAGAAACAAAATTAAAAGTATTTTAAATAGATAATACTATAATGACTTTCTATGTTACATTCTCTCCAACTTATGTATATTTCATCCTCATAATTAACAATTTATATTTATAATAGATGGATTGATATTTTAAAATTCTATTATTAAAATCCCACATTTTAAATAAGGTTAATAAAACATCTTCATAATAATACTATGATGGTAATGTGAAGGATGTCACATAACTGTTTTTTAATAGGATAACATTTATGAAAAAATAGATATGTAATTGAAAATTAACAAGAATGTACTCTTGAAGAGTAATTCGGAACATGTTCATGAGAATGCTATTAACCATCATGAAATAAAAAAATAAGTTTGATAATGATTGCTAATATGATAATAATTAATAATATTATTATTTTTTCGAATCAAGTCCCTTATCCAAGAGATGAGGAGTTCTCCTCCACTTTATGAATGTGTGTTAAAATAATTACATCATACATTCCATTTACATAGAAACAATCAATTCCTTTGGTTTTTCTGTGAATTATTTTTTATTTATCTCTTATAACATGTTTTATCATATGGTTATGTACTATATAAACCCTAAAATACATGTCCAAATTTAAATATATAAAATTTATAAATGGTTAACTTTATGACCGTACCAAATTATTATGATTCAAAAATTTCAAAATAAGGTCATTAAAATTGCAAAATGATAATAAAATCAATTCCCCAAAAAATGTTAAGAATTTATTAATCATCATATATCATTATAATAATACATTATTTTTTTATAATATTGAAAAATTTCCATAACACTAATTAATAGAAAAAACCATTTAAAAATGATCTCAATAAATTATTCTTTATATAAAACATATGATATTAGATATCTGTCTTTAATAAAAAAAGTACCTTGCCCCAATAATAGTATAACCACTTTTTTAATAAATAATTAATCATCTACATCATAGTCTACAATATCCAATTTAAAGTATCAAAATCCATAACCTCTTTATCTATACATCACTATATTAATATAAGAAACATATTAATGGTCGTAATTCTACTAATAATGTGATTTCCATGAAGTTCAACTTTTAACTGAATCGTTTTTCCTAGACATCATTATTTTTCAACATTTTCTTTTAAATCCTTTATGAAAAATTACTATAATTAAATACTTATATATTTCATAATTAAAATAACAATAAAATCATGAATAAAATAGTATTAAAACATTACTCAAGTATACAAACACATAAGAACATTAATAAATCCAATTCAGATATATCTATAAAATATTACTATCCATGATAACTTTAAATCGTCTTAGGTATATACCATTGAAATTTTAGTAATTAATTTGTGTAGTTCCCGATCTATATAGAGTTGAGGAATTGAAAATTTAATATTTCTTTATACTTATTGGAATCATGAAAATGGTTTCCATTTTCACAATACCCATAGAATGCTCCAATTCCCATCAATAGGGTACTGGGGTGTTTCTTTTTGAAAATTATCACAAGGAAGAAAATTCACAACTTTATTTTTTCCCTTATCCATTTTTTAATCTTCCATCCTATTCTAATTTTTTCACCTTCAATCCGTAATACCTAGATTATTATATCCCTATATTGATAGGACATAAAACAAATTAATCGTATGATGAATGGTATTGAGAAAGTAGTACCCCACAAAAACATGGTTTGATACCTTCTATAAAAAGATACATCATTCACATTATGTTGCATATATGGTCTGTAGCATACCAATATAACTCTTTAAAGGAATGTTCATACTCCCCAACAATTCTATGATCATGTTTCTTTATTATAAGGAAATTACTCTCCATCATATTATGTTCAACAGAAGGAAAATATTTCCTAATGAATATATACTTAAGATATTTCATTTCCATGAGTTCTATTTCCACTTCATCTATAGTATTGTTGATCAATGAATACTGTTTATCAGCATCACTATTGAGATAATTCACTGAAATTGTAACCTTATCATTTTTACAACATCTCAATTTCATAAATATCTTATCTAGGGACGTAATAAGTTTCTAAAATTCTATTGTATTTGTAGTACAACTAAAATATGGGGGCACCTATCACTTAAAATAATCATACATAGAAAAATATTACATTGGAATAGGTTGCTCCATCACAGTGAGGTTATTTTTCATAACCTGGATAAGATTCTCTAATATGTCTGATAATTTTTTAGTTCCAATACCCACTATTTAAACATTATTAGTAGGGAAATCACTAAATTATTGATTAGTATTTATACCCTAATTTCTCCATTGTGTCATTTATAAACTTCAGAAAACATGTTATTAGATCATATCAATACGTAAAATTTTTTTTAAATTAAAAACTTGTTAAATACATATCTTAAATTGAAAAATTTCTAGACCATTAATCACGATATCAAAAACATAATTTCATTGGGTTGTTCTTATATGAATTCCCTCAAAATATATAAAAGGGTTATATTTCTTAATATATATTTTCCTAAATATACTTTCCAATGATTCTTCCTAGGTTCTTCTAAAACCAACTATGAAAACCCATATATAGATGAATCGACGACAGACCATAATTTTTTATATCATCACGATTATAGGGAATCACATCCTATAAGATCGATCAGTTTAGTAGTTTTGGGAGACTATATTACCTATATGGTATACCATCCATTCTCATTAAGTTATATTTATTCATGATATAATACAAAAAAGTATACATAATTTTTTTTGTATGATTAATAATTATAGCATTTTTGAGAATTTGGTATAATAAATATCAACTTAAGAATCGAATTATATCATCTTTATTAAAAATATTCCATAACAACATCTTATTATTCTTTCATACTAAACATTACATCGGATAAAATTGGGACATACACAAGAAATGAAAGATCTATAAAACCAATTGAGGGAAGAAAATTTTATTGACATGAAGAAATTAATACATTTTAGTAAATAGTCATGAAGGGGTGAGAATAATGAAAATGAAAAATGAGGAAGGATATAATTGGATAATCATAAAGGAAACATGGGAAATAGGAAAACAAGGTAAAAAACTCCATCGTAAACATAGGTCAAATATAAGTTTCTAGACATTAGAATGTAAAAAAGTCCCATAAAAAAATTATGTTCAATCTCTTTCCCAACCTGTCTTTTTATGAGACTAAAAATTACCCAATACATTGGAGCACTATATAATTCAGTGTTCTCCCATTAATTTGATTTCATTCATATTCTTATGTGTGGCACAATGATTATACAACATGGAATCATTAATCATTATATTTTATTCCACAACCAGTGAATGTGGAATAATTACATGTTGATCTAATGTCAAATATGTGTTAGATTGTAATGGGGAATAACCATGATTATAAATGGTCACGGTATTCACCAAAAAATTATTTTTGAATAAAAAATCCAAATAAAATTTTCCTAACATAACCATGTCACATAAAATTTTATATATTTGGTAGGTGATTGTGAAAGGGATATCCAATAATATCTTCATAAAATGGGAATTAATGAGGATATGAAAATATATGTCCCAAAAATAATAATTGGAAAGAGATGGAATAAGATTATAAATAAACACAACTAAATAATAGAAGGTGAGGATCCATTTCTTGAGCGTGTGAATCCAAATACATCGTATAAGCTTCTTGAGTGCATGAGGGAACCATGAAAGGTCAATAGAGAGTTTAGGTTAGAGAAATAACTATTTTTAAGGGTTTTTAGTGAATACAAATGGGTTCATATGTGAGTTTATCTATGAAACGAGTTAGGAATAATTTAATATTACAGAAATAATGGTTTTGGAATCAATATAAATAATGAACGAAAACCACAAACCATCCAACAATTTTTAATCTAGCTTCAAAATTTTAGTGGTTTTAATTATTTTATAAGGCCAATGTCTATGAAAAATAAAATCATTCCCCTACGTGTATACATGAAAGGAATAATATTATTTAAATGAATAAAAAATAAAATATATTAATGTTTTTTGATGATTGACAATTTATTTATAAAACAAATAAAATAAACATATGATCACCTAATTTTAATAGATTTTTTAGTAGTCGTGGCTAAATTTTATGTAATGACCCAAAGTTTCATTAATGTAAATCCATTTTGATCTAATTAAATGTCTCTTTACGTTTATATAAAATTTTATCCTCATTGGTTTTATGTTTTGAATATTTACCATTGCTAATATTGCTAGTGAACAGCGATCACATGATTAGTATAAATATAGGGCTTTAACAAATCCAAAATTACTCAGACAAAGGACGCGATGGCCTCATCCAGTATAATTGACCCATACAAAGCCCATTTTTCGAAGCTCGAAAAAGAGGTGGCATCCTTGAACTTCGCTCTTGACCAATCCCATGATGAGATTCATCATGTCAAGATAGAACGGGACCATCTATGGGAGAAGTGTAAGTTGATATAAATTACCACTCGAGCGATGTTATGTGAGCCACTCCAAGAGTCTGTCACCATCACACACCTTACCCTTAGGTCTTATGCGGTTGTTTTAAGGGGTTATGTAACAAATCTCTAGTAATATGTTCATGTATATTATTTTTGTATATGATAAAAAATATACCCTTTTGTCATTATCGATACATTGTAAATAGTTTTTAAAGTACAAAGAGTGTTTTTATTTGTTATTTAATTAAGAATTATATTTTTTTTAAATTAAGGGATTTTTGAATTATATAATATTTTAATAAAATATTATTATTATTATTATATTAGTTATTATTAAATATAAATGATCTTATAATTTTATGAATGCAATTATAATTTTTATCCGGGTTTGAAAGACATTTCTGTCAAAACCCATGAATTTTTTATAAATGTCATTTTTTATTTTAAAAGTGAAAATTAACATATTTAGAAAATTATTTATAAAAAATAAATGTTATTTCTAGAATCAAGATATTTATATTATCCAACAGTGAATTGTTCATAATTTTTTGAGATGGTCAATTTCTTGGGTAAAAATTAAATACCGTTTAAATATATAATGTGTTTAATGAAAACATAATGAACTAATAGTGATGTAATAAAATCCTATAATCTTTCTGTTCGGCCAATATATGTATTACAATTAAAATAATGTGATTTTGGGTTTTTTTGACTTAATTTTCCAAGCATTAATGGACCCCTCAAGACTTATTAAACACCTTGTATTTTTAAATTGTTTTCTATGGGAGTGTGACTCATCTCCACATAATCAACCCTATTATTTTAAGATGTTAGGACTATGGCATTATAAAATATATATTTTCTCTTCCCTTTTCCAAAAACCATGGGCAAAAACCATTGGATGGTTTGTGGTTTGGATTAATTTAATATAAGGGGACCAAACCTAAATAATAAAGAATTCCCTCATCTTTCCTATATAAACCCACCCATGCTCCCACATCCTCCTAACTCAAAACTTTGGAGTTCGTCCATCATCTTCCCTACTCTCACTATAATCCTCCCAAGGTGACCTAATCTCCCAAGAAGCCTCTCTCAATCCTCTCTCAAGCCTTTGGAAGCACACATCCATCTAAGGGTTTTTTTCCTTTCACTTATTTGTCCAATTATCTTAATATTGTTATGCCCTTTTATTTTCAATTATAATTGCTAGGGTATAGTTTCAAACCTCCCCCATAATGACCTATTTTTTTTAATGATGGAAGACCCCTTTCACTCTAATTAAAAGCCTCCCATGTACAACTGTTACTATGCCGAAATTCCGAAAGTAACTTATCTCTCCTCATTTACATTCAAGCAATACTTTTGTATCATGAATTTAAATTCCATTAAAATTGTTTAGAAATGTATCTATATGACCAAATTATTTTCCATTTCATGTAAATATGATTAGTAACCCCTTTCTCTCTCATAAACCATTTTTATGAATTCTTATGTCACGTCGGTACGCTACCGGAATCGCACCGATTTTCAAAGCCAATGCCATTGTGTTGTGAATACCATGTCCATTTCTCCATAAAGGGTATTCACCTTTCTGAACATTTAATTATTGATTATAAAGTTTCTTGTATGAATTCTGCATTCTTTTATCATGGAATAAATGATTATGTTTTATGAATCCGTGTTTATGATCCATGTGGCACACTTATGCATGAAATGAAATGTTTAAGAAGGGTGAGCCCTTATAGCGCTCTAATGCATTGGGTAAAGTATAGTATCAGGATATGTCATGTACAATGAGTGTGGACTCGTGATAATTTAAGTGCAATGAGGGTTTACTTGTGCTTCATGTGCAATGAAAATTTAATCATGCTCAATGTGAAATGATTCTTGTCTCATGTTAATTCAATGTTATGTATTGTTTCCACATTTCCATGTTATGATTATCATGATTTATCATGCCTTTATGATCATGTTTCTATTGTTCTCTATTGATGTGCCTAATGTCTAACATGTATTGTACTCCTCATTTTATTCCATGTGTATTCTCTTACTGGGCTTTATAGCTCCCTCTTTTCTTATGCATGTCCTCAGGTTATCCCATGAAATGTTATGTACGAGGGAATGCAGTGGTCATGTAAAGTAAGTTTTCAATAAAGATGTTGTGTTTTATGTTTCAAGTTTTTATGTAATGATCCTAATCCCCAAATACACTAAAACACTCGATCTTCTATTTTGTATCAAGTGAAGTTTTATGTAATAAATCATGTTTATGTTGTAAAAAAAAGCAGGGTTGTCATAGTTTGTATCAGAGGATAGGTTTAGTTATTTTTGGGATTAGGATTAGAAAACCCTAGTAAAGCCTTAGAGACAAAAATAAGTATATAAAAATATCCCAAAGTTTTGGTAAGTACGGAGTAAGTGGTTTATCAAACAAATACATACCTGTCTAGATACGAGCAGGTAGAGGCGGCTCTGGCACAGATGTATCCTAGGGGTAGAACCCGAAAAAACCTCATTGAGCTAGACTCGAATGAGAACTAGTGCACGACAACGGGCCTTGCTGCACTCTTGGTTACGACACTCCCGGGGGATATGATTTGGTAAATTCACAAGCTTAGTATGAACCCTTATTAATGGAATTAAAAAAAATTCCCCCAAGAATATATGTTAGAAAGTAGATCATGAAAAGTCTATATTAAATCCTATAGACTCATGAGTTAAGGAAATAAAATTTTATTTATAACTCATCATATTTTGTCTTTGGATTACCCATTGTGTGTTACCCCTAACTTTCCTTTTATTCCAAGAAATGGACAGTAATAGGAGGACTCGGGCTAAAAACCGTTGTGACGATCACTGTGATGACTGTACTAATGAGATTCCCAGTCCAATGGGAGCGGGAATCGCAAACTTTGTCACACTTCTCTCTCAGAAAACTCAAGTTTTGAATAGAAACACGGGTCAAGAGGAACATTCAACCCCCCCTACGAATGTACAAGTCTCTATTGAGATCTTCATGAGACAAATACCTCATATGTTTAGTATATCATCCGATCCCACGATCACTGAACAATGGATAAAATCCATTGAAAATAACTTCTCCATCCTTCAATGCTCGGAACAAGAGAAGGTTCTCCTAGAGGATTATCGTATGAAAGGTGAAGCTGATCAATGGTGGACATTGATAAAATATACGAATCTTGAGGAGGGGATCGAGGTGTTAGAATGGAAGGATTTCTAGAAGATGATTTTCAATAAATATTATTGGCGCACCCTCTGTCTTAAGATGGAAAGGGACTTACTTTCCCTCAATTAAAAAGACGAAGAATATGCTGGAGCGTACGAGGAAAACATTACAAGGCTTGCATGATACGCTTCCGGCATTGTCGATTACCCAAGAATGCGATGTTGACCGCTACTTTGGTGGGTTAAAGCCTAGACTACGGAAATCATTATATATCCGTGACTTCGACAGCTATGAGGAAATTTTTTGATGTGCCCTTAAGGTCGAAATGGAGATCGGGGAATCATAGGGTTATCATGGGGATAAGAAGCGTAAGGTGTACTTCAATGTTGGTGGTCTGATGGATATATACAACGGTGCTAAGATGTTCCAGCACCACACATTCCAAAAGTAAGGAAAGAAACACCCATGGAAATTTCCTTAAGGGGATGCAGAAATGCTTCAGGTGTGGAAGAGAAGGGAACCTAGCTATTAGTTGTCAGCAAGGAAGACCCGCAGCTGCGACAGAGGATAGGAATGATTCGTTCGAACCTCAATGTGTTGTTCATTGCTACAAATGAAAAGAACTAGGTCATCTTGAATTTTTTTTCCCTAATCCAAGGGTTTTCAGAGGCAACCAACAACCTCTAAGGCAGCAAGGAAGAGCTTTTTCCATCACTTCTGCCGAAGTGAACCCCGACAATGAAGTGGTGACATGTACGCTAGTTATTCATTCAAGAATAGGGAACATAATTTTTGATTCAGGTTCTACGCATTATTTTATATCTCGAATGTTTAGTAGAACAATTCCATCACCCCCACAAATAATGGAAGTGAAGATGTCAGTGAGTACAACAAATGGGGAAATCATTGCATCCCATGAATATAAGCCCTCCCCTATTATAATCTGTTGATTGAATTTCCCAGAGAAACTCATCATACTCTCTCTGGTGGAATTTGATGCAATTCTTGGCATGGATTGTCTTTCCTTAAATAGAGCCTACATAAATTTTCGGGAGAGGGAAACCACACTCCATATGGAGAATTGACCCCTGATTCTTTACAATTTTAAGGAGGAAGATTAATCTCCTATAGCTCCATCATCTCAAGCATTGATATAATTGCCCTATGAGCCTGCATATCTTGCATAGATGATTAATTCCAAGGAAGAAACCATTCATGAAGAAATGCATATTATGAGGGAATTCACTAAACTGTTTCCCAAGGAACTGTCTGGTCTTCCTCCTAGAAGCGATGTTGAATTCTCAATTGAACATATACCAGGGGCGCTACCAATATCAAAGACTACATATAGAATGGCTGTCATGGAACTTCAAGAGCTAAAGAAATAACTAGAGGAGAATCTGGATAAAGGGTTTATATGCCTAAGTGCTTCACCATGGGGTGCACCAGTCCTCGTCATTAAGAAGAAGGATGGGTCAATGCGGCTCTGCATTGATTATAGTGAAATTAACAAAATCACGATAAAGAAAAAGTATCCTATCCCAGGAATTGATGACTTGTTTGATCAGTTGAGTGGAGCACAATACTTTTCCAAGGTGGACTTGCTATTGGGATATTATCAAGTAAGGTTGAAGAAGGAAGATATCCCCAAGACTGCTTTTCGCAAAAGATACGGGCACTATGAATTCATAGTAATGCCTTTTGACTCCCTAATGCTCCAGAAATATTCATGGACTTAATAAATAGAGTCTTTAGAAATTACCTATACAAATTCTTTGTAGTCATTATAGATGATATTCAAATATAATCTAAAAACAAAGAGGATCATGAGGAGAATTTAAGAACTGTACTGGAGGTTTTGTGCAAGGAGAAGCTCTATGAAAAGTACATAAATTGTGAGTTATGGTTGAAGGAAGTATCATTCTTGTTCCATATCATCACAAGAAATGTGATATCTGTGGATCCCTCTAAAACAGATGCAATTGAGGGATGGCCGAGGCCAACATCGGTAACGGATATCCGTAACTTCTTGGGGTTAGCGGGATATTATCGACGATTTGTGAGAAATTTCTCAAGATTATCCAACCCTATTACCAAGATAACTCGAAAGGGATTAATTTTTTATTGGAGTGATGAATGTGAAGAAAGATTCATAGAGTTGAAAAAGAGGCTTACCATTGTGCTCGTGCTCACTTTACCCACAAGTGGGGAATTGTTTTGGTATTCAGTGATGCTTCAAAGAAGGTATTAGGCTGTGTGCTGATGCAGAATGATAAAGTGATTTTTTATGCCTCATGGTAGTTGAAAATACATGAGCAAAACTATCCAACGCATGATCTGGAGTTGGTGGCGGTAATCATTGCCTTTAAAATCTGGCAGCATTATCTCTATGGGGAGAAATGTGATATATATACTGACCACAGGAGTCTTAAATATATATTCACACAAAATGTTCTTAATATGTGCCAGAAAAGATGGATAGAGATCATCAAGGATTATGAATGTTCAATACATTACCACCCTGGGAATGATAACAAGGTGGCAGATTCCCTCTGTAGAAAGGACCCATCGATTCTATCAATGATGAGAATTGAGAAGGATCCAATCTTCTTATAATTGATGAAGGTGGCCATGGGAATCATAAAGTAGTGAAAATCATCAATCCTTTCACAAATGATTGGTCAATCGTCTATTTTGGAAAGGTTAAAGGATGATCAAAAGGATGAAGTGGGAATTCAGGAAAAAGTGGAAGCTATCAAAAAAGGGAAACCCTCGGAGTTTAATGTTAATGAATAATGAATTGTGCGATTTGGGAAAAGACAATGTGTTCTATCAATTCTGGAGCTGAAGAAGGTGCTTTTGGATGATGCACATAATTTATATTTCTCTATTCACTTAAGAGGCACAAAGATGTATCGAGATCTCCGAGAAAACTTTTGGTGGAATAATATGAAGAAGGAGATCGCTGAATTTACATCAAAGTGCCTAGTGTGCCAGCAAGTGATGGAAGAGAGGCAGAAGTATAAGTCGATGATTCAACCATTGCCCATTCCAGAATGGAAATGGGAGAACATCACCATGGACTTTGTCACCAGACTTCCAAGGACATCCAAAGGAAACAATGCAATCTGGGTTGTTGTGGATCGTCTTATGAAAAAATCACACATCATTTCTTTTCGAGAGGATTTCTCTTTGGATCAACTGGAATGGATATATTTCAGGGAAGTGGTAAGGTTTCATGGAGTACCACTATCTATTATATCTGACCGAGATCCAAGATTGACCTATAAGTATTGCAAGAGTCTTCAACATGCTCTGAATACGGAACTGAACTTCAGTACGACCTATCATCCTCAAATTGATGGCCAATCTGATCGGACTATCCAAACACTTGAGGACATTGTGAGAGCATTCTCAATGGACTTTAAAGGATTATGGGATCAACATCTTCCTCTAGTTGAGTTCTCTTATAATAACAGTTTCCACTCATGCATCCAAATGGCACCATATGAAGCCATGTATGGGAAAAGGTGCAGAACACCAGCATGTTGGGATGAGGTCGGTGAACGTAAGATGTTTGGACCAGAAATGGCCGAAAAAATGGTGGAGAAGGTGAAAAAAATTCAGCAACATATCAAGGCAGTCTAGAGTTGAAAAATGAATTATGTAGATAACTGTACACGAGACCATGAGATTAAAGTTTGAGACATGGTGTTTCTATGCGTATCTCCATGGAAGAAGGTCATGATGTTTGGAAAGAAAGTAAAGTTAAGTCCAAGGTACATCGACCCCTTCGAGATTCTTGATCGTGTTGGGGTTGTGGCCTATCCACTAGCACTTCCACCTACCAAGGAAAAAGTACATGATGTATTTCATGTATCCCTCTAAAAGAATTACATACCGGACCCTTCACATGTAATCTCTTTAGAGGTGGTAAAGTTGGAGGATGATATTTATTATGAGGAGAATCCAGTGAAGATTTTAGATCATAGGGAAAATGTCCTGCGAAATAAGAAAATTCCCCTCATTAGGGTGTTGTGGAAAAACCACAAGTTCGATGAAACGACGTTGGAATCGGGGGAAATGATGAAGTTGAGTTTTCCACATCTGTTTTAGTGTGGGAAAAAGAAAATTTTGAGGTTGAAATTTCATAAGGGGGGAATATTGTAACGACCCAAGGTTTCATTAATGGAAATACCTCTTGATCTAATTGAATGTCCCTTTTTGTATATATAAAATTTCAACTTCATTGGTTTTATGTTAAAAAATTTTACCGTTGCTAATATAGTCATTGAATAGTGATCACCTGATTAGTAGAAATATAGCGCATTAACAAATCCAAATTTACTAAGACCAAGGAAGCGATGGTCTCATCCAGTAGAATTTCCCCGTACGAAGCCTATTTGTCAGAGCTCGGAAAAGAGGCAGCATCCTTGGGCTTTGCTCTTGACCAAGCCCAAGATGAGCTTCATCATGTCAAGATCTAACGAGACTATCTATGTTAGATGTGGAAGTTGATAGAAATTACCACTAGAGCGATGTTATCTGAGCCACCCCAAGAGTCTATCAACATTGCACACCATACCCTTATGTCTTATATGGCTGTTTTAAGGGGTTATGTTACAAATCTCTTGTACAATGTTCATGTATATTATTTTTTATATAATAATAAATATACCTTCTGGTCATTATCGATACATTGTAAATAGTTTTTAATATACAAATAGTGTTTTTAGTTATTACTTAATTAAGAATTCTATTTTTTTAATTAAGGGATTTTTGAATTAAATAATATTTTAATAAAATTTTATTATTATTATTAAATTAATTTTTTTAAAATATAAATGATCTTATAATTTTATGAATGCAAATAAATTTTTTATTTAGGTTTAAAAGCTATTTCTGTTAAAATCCGTGAATTTTCGACAAAAGTCGGTTTTTATATTAAAAGTAAAAATTAACAAATTCATAAAATTATTTCGAAAAAATAAATGTTATTTCTGGAATCAAGATGTAAAAATTATCCAACAGTGATTTTTTCATAATTTTCTGAGACAGTCAATTTTTTTCGTAAAAATTAATTATCGTTTAAATATATAATGTGTTTTATGACAAAATTATACCCAATAGTGATGTAATAAAATACTATAATCTTGATGTTCGGACAATATATGTTCTAAAATTAAAATAATGTGATTTTTGGTTTGTTTGACTTACTTTTCAAAGCATTAATGGACCCCTCAATACTTATTAAACACCTTGTCTTTTTAAATTGTTTTCCATGGGAGTGTGACTCACCTCCACATAAGAAACCCTACTATTTTAAGAATTTAGAACTCTGGACATAAAAAATATGGTTTTCCTCTTCCCTTTTCCAAAAACCATGTGCAAAAACCATGGGATGGTTTGAGGTATGGATTAATTTAATATAAGGGGTCCCAAACCTAAATAATAAAGAATTCACTCACCTTTCCTTTATAAACCCACACAAGATCCCACTTCCTCCTCACTCAAAGACTTTGGAGTTCATCCAACCTCTGCCCTACTCTCTCTAAAGTCCTCCCAAGGTGCCCCAATCTCCCATGAAGCCTCTCTCAAGACTCTCTCAAGCCTTTGGAAGCACACTTCCATGTATGGGTTTTTTCTTCCTTTCAATTTTTTGTCCAATTTTCATAATATTGTTATGCCCTTATATTATCAATTATTAATACTGGGGTATGGTTTCGCACATCCCCCATACTTCCCTCTTATTTTTTAATGATGGGAGACCCATTTCTCTCTCATTAAATGCCTCACATGTACACACGTTACTATACCGAAATTTTGAACGTAACTTCTCTCTCCTCATTTACATTCAAGCAATAATTTTGTATCATGAATTTAAATTCCATTAAAATTTATAAGACATGTATCTATATGATATCATTACTTTCCATTTCATGTAAATATTATTAGGAACCCCTTTCTCTCTCATCAACCATTTTTATGAATTCTAATGTCACGCCATTACGCTGCAGGAATCACACAGATTTTCTAAGCCAATGCCATTGTGTAGTGAATACCATGCCCTTTTCTCCATCAAGGGTATTAACCTTTATGCACATTTACTTATTGATTATAAAGTTTCATGTATTAATTCCACATTCCTTTATCGTGGAATAAATGATAATGTTTTATGAATCCATGTTTTATGATCCATGTGGCACACTTATGCATGAAATGAAATGTTTAAGAAGGGTGTTCCCTTATAATGCTCCAATGCATTGGGTAAGGTATAGTATCATGATACGTCATGTGCAATGAGTGTTGACTCATGCTAATTCAAGTGAAATGAGGGTTTACTCGTGCTTCCTGTGCAATGAGTATTTACACATGCTCTATGTGTAATGAGTCATGGCTCATGCTAATTCCTTGTTAAGTGTTGTTTCCACATTTCCATGTTATGATTATCATGCTTTATCATGCCTTTATGTTCATGTTTCTATTGTGATCTATTTATATGCCTAATTTCTAACATTTATTGTACTCCTCATGTAATTACATGTGTATTCCCTTACTGGGCTTTATAGATCACCCTCTTCTTATGTATGTCCTCAGGTTATCCCATGCAATTCAAAGTACAAGGGAATGTAGTGGTCATGTAAATGAGGTTTTTAATAAAGATATTGTATTTCATGTTTCATGTTTTTATGTAATGATCCTAAGCCCAAAACACACTAAACCTCTCGATATTCTTTGTTGAATAAAGTGAAGTTTTATGTAATAAATCATGTTTAAGTTGTAATAAAAAGTAGTGTTGTCATATTTTATAGTAATTATTACATCACTTACGGGTCATTCTATTTTCATAATACACCCTGTATATTTATATAGAATATAATTTTAAAAAAATTGACTGTTGCAGAAAATTATAAAAAATTTAATGTTGGATAAAATCGATTTTTTGATTTAAAAACAAGTATTGTATTTATCTAAATAATTTTATAAAACATTATATATTCATATTTAAAATAATAGTCGTAATTTATTGAGAAATGATGATATTTTTTTACGATAACTATTTTCAAACCCCTAAAATTAAATATCAAATAATAAATATTATACATTCATTTAAATTTAATAAATATAATTTAATAATAATATTGTTGACGCCAAAATATGGCCCGAAAGAAAGGAACGAAAAAGAAGGACGGCGCGCTGCATCGCGAAGCACCGCCGCGAAGCACCGCCGTGAAGCACCGCCGCGAAGCACCGCCGCGAAGCACACACGCGAAGCCTCGCCACGAAGCGCCCCCAACCATTGCGGCCCCGCAAAGCTCCAGAGGCGGTAATCCTCCGCGAACGCATTTGACGTTCGCGAGCCACCGCGAAGCTCCTGAGGCGGTAATCCTCCGCGAACGCATTTGACGTTCGCAAGCCGCCGCGAAGCTCCAGAGGCGGTAATGCTCCGCGAACACATTTGACGTTCGCGAGCCGCCGCGAAGCTCCAGAGGCGTTAATGTTACGCAGATGACGTTGATGTTCGCGAGCGCGCCGCGAAGAACCGGAGGCGGCGCGCGAGTTCTGCTTCGCGGCGCCCCTTCCCTATAAATACTGGACTCCCCCTGAGTCCCAAAGATAGACAATACGACCTTTCGGCTTCTCCTCTCCCGAATCGCGAAGCACACTTTGCCCTGGGAATAATGAGCCCCGTGAGGTACTTCTACTTCGTGAGATGCCTTTGCTTTGTCTCGTTTTGAGCCCCTCTTCTGAGAGGGATTCCCTTCGCGAATCTCAAGGGAGTTTGCGAAGGAAGGGGATTCCCAAGGGAACCCGGGTAGCCGCGGAGCATTTATGCTTCGAGAAACACCCAACCCATGTTAGTGATCCCTATGCTAAGGCAGGATCGCTACACATCGCGAAGCACACTGCTTCGTAGGACCCTGCTTCGCGAGGCACCCCTTCTTCGCGAGGCAGTGCTCCACGAACATTGTTCCACTTCGCGAAGCACCCTCCACTCACACCTATGCCCCATGCTAAGGCCAAGGCACTCCACTTCTCGAAGTAAACTCCTTTGCTTAGCAATTCCTCTTCCCATACGACCCTCCTGTTTTGCACGATGTGATTTCAAAGTCCCATGGACAATACCACCCATAGAATTGCTTTGCCTAATGCTTCTTCGCATAGGCACGCTAACAGTTATTGCATCTTCACATAGCCACGCTAAGGTGGACCCCTTGATGGTTAGTTCCATGACTCCCCTTAACCATGGCCTTAGTAGTACCTTCCCTTCCCCAAGGACCAGAGGGTACCGGTTATGTAAGTCCTTGGGGTGTGGAGTAAACCCACCTCGTCCGAGCTGCAGGACGTTAAACAGCCAAGCACCACGTCCTCAAGACATGATGTTAAACTGTGATCCGACCTCATCCCCCTCACGAAGGGTCCCCCCAGCTCGAACATTCTTTACACCCCTTGTCTCCATGGGAGTCAACTCTTCCTCACATGGAATGAGATCCTCCTTGTCGGAGTGGCGTATGTTCGTAGGAGAAGGGCGACCCTAGTCCTAGTACGGATGATTGTACTTGTGCATCTCCATACTTCCCCACTACCAAGGTCAGTGGAGGGCGTGATAGGGAATGAGGCACCTCCCACCATTGGACCAAGGTCCCTCTTTCCCGCGCTTCATCGCACTTTGGGCCTCCATCCTGGAGTAAGTCCCAGCACCATGGGCCGCCTAACTCGTAAGCCCCTCATCGCTTCTCATGGACACATCCTTCAGGACGTGATCGTCAGGTCCTTGCAACCTCTTGTTTCTCACACCGAGCATGACTCACGTGGGCTTAGAGTGAGCACCAAACCTGACCCCCCACCTAGAGAACTACGAGGACTTTGATCCATGTCAAGGCATGGTACGTAGGAATCCTCCATGAGGTTCAATCCCACCCGTCATTTATCCACGTCGGGTCTCATCCCCATCCAGCGTGACGTTAAACTGCACACCCACCCGAACTATGAGGATTTTGATCCATGTCAAGGCATGGTACGTAGGAAGCCTTCAAGAGGTTCAAGGCCACCAATAGTGGACCCCTGGGTCTACTTTCACGTCGGGTTCACCATTTCTATTTCCGACGCTTTCCACCGGGGCGCGCGCGCACATTCCGCTCCATCCGCGGAGGAGGACGCGCGGCGCTTCTATTGCCCCACATTCCCGCTTTCCAAAGGTGGGCGGCATTCGCGACTTATTCAGGGACGTCTGCTCCATGATCGAAATGTGATGATGGGATGTCGGTTCTTCCTCCTGCGGATTCCTCCTCAGAACTCATCACCTAGTCCGGGTCTCCCTCATAGATTTAATACATAGTTCGTGAAACTCTTCCCAGTGCCATGTTTCCATGGACGCCGGTTAATTACACTGCTTCTGTCGGGACATTCCAAAGGGTCCAGTCAGGGTAGCAACATTCAGTCAGGGGAGTAGTCACGTTGAGGCATCAGTAGTGTGTCTGGATGCTGGGGTACCTGGAATGTCTGTCTATTATCCTTGGTCACAAGGCTTCTCGAGGGCGTGGAAGCCCGAGTCATCCCACATCAAACGCGGGGAATTATATGCAATGGACGCATATCTGAGGTTTTCCTCAGCTTCCCGTGTTTAACACAGGGTATGTCGCAAGTTTTACGTCCAGCGGAGACGGATCAACCCAACCAGAGCATTAGCTAGGATAGATCGGATTGAGGGATCCTCCTTGAAGGGATGTCGATACCGGGGCCATCCCATGTATGGCTGTGAAGAAGAGCGTACCGACATGGTCTCACCAGGATAAGACGGTCCAGGCGAGAATCGAGATGGGTGATAGATTGATGAATGAAGTGGAGGGGGAATGAAATGGGACCATCGCAGGGGCGGTGGTGAAGTTGGGCTTGAACATTGAGGAGGCTTCCTACGTATCCTTGTGGCAGGGAATCAAAGTCTGCGTAGTTCGGGATGGTGCCGATAAACCGACGTGAAGGTGGACCTTGGCCTGATGAGCATCGTCAGCGTACCGACGTGAAAGTAGACCCGTGGGTCCACTAGTGGTGGGCTTGAACCTTGGGAAGGTTTCCTACGTACCATGCCTTGACATGGATCAAAGTCCTCGTAGTTCAAGGGATTGATGGAACACAGTTTTACGTCATGCGGGACGATGGTGAACCCGACGTGAATTTCCTCTCCTCAATATGGAGATTAGTAGCGTTCGAGACACCAGTAGATTGACGTGTCACCAGATCCAGATATCTGGTGCCTGGTCCCGCCATGAAAATAGTGGGCCTGTCATGAAACTCACCGGAAGTCGGGGCAGTAGAACGTGGGGCACTCCGCTCTGCATCGTGTTGGTGTGGATCCTTCTTACAGACGTGGAGAATGGAAGGACGCTGGGGCACTGGATGTCAATCCTTTTCCTCTCAGTACTGACGAGTTGATCCCTTCGTTTTCCAGGAACCATGTTGTTGTTACAGAGATGCGATCACCGTCTGCTCCTCGCCCACGCAGGGGTAGGGGCAACACTGCCGCGACCACCCCACGTATCGCCGCTACCACCACGACATCCACCACATCACGGAATATGGGGAGCCCACGTCCCCTTTCCCCATCGGATGTCATCCAGCGAAGGGTGATCAACAACCTCGTGCGCAAGTACGAGGAAGAAGGGGTCATCCCAACCCGGGATATGGCCTGCCTGGACCTCGAAGCCTCCAGGTCCCGCCATCAACGCCGTCCTAACAGGCCGCGCAGGGAGCCCCTGCTCCCCACCCCAACATTCAACCGTTTTGGGAGCTTGTCTCCGGAACGCCTTAACGACTCCTTGCCTTATGCTAAAGATGTGGGCATCGTCCGGCTCAGCCCGCTTAGGGTCCCGACCCGAGGGCTCCAGGCGAGAGCTCCGGCCCGGCCGCATCAGTGCCGCCGTCCGGCCCCGCAGGAAGAGCAGGCAGGCTACGTCCCTGCACCACCTGCACCAGTTCGCCTGACCCGACGTCAGCGATGGGCTCGGGCTGAGGACGCTCTCCCAGGCGCGTCAACGTCCACAGCTATAGTGGCCCGAGCCACCGCCGACGTGCATCGTGAAGCCCCTGTATACACTGAGCAGGGGCACTCTTTCACCCGACCAGGATCGAGACCCCAACCGCCCCACGGGCAGGCTGGGTTGACTCTCCAGGTTGCGGGCCCAAGTGGTGATTGTCGCGAGCTAACCCACGGTAATGTCACCATGTACGGAGGTCCTCCCCGTACCACTAGTCAACAGAGCGTGGGCCTTCCCCGCTCCGAAGATCGTCATGGAGGCATGCCTTGTGCTACCCCCATCCCGAAGGAAGACCTGCCCCGCAGCAGTGACGCTCAGCGCGGAAAAATATCCCGCACCCATTGTACAGGGTCTGGAGTCCATCCTCATGCCCCCGACCGCCATCCTAAAGGCACCGCCCATCCAGTCCTTCTACAACGTGGGGGTCCTCCCTACGTCCTCTCTGCAACCGGCGAAGGTCATCGCCCCGGCAACTCGAGGAGTGAAGGTCAGCCTTGCTCCACTCGCATCGACCATAGAGGTCCTCCCCATGCTCCTGCCTGTTCCAACAGAGGCTCCACCCACATGGGTACTGTTCATGGAGGTCCCCCCCATGTACCCTTCGACATTTACCCCGGTGCCCCTCACACCCCGTCTATCTCGATTGGGGGACCTCTCTGCCACGGCGCCAGCACCGCCCCAAGGCTACCTGATAGCGATCAACCCTGTCCCGAAGAGCCACCCCGGGGCAGGAGAGCGGGTCGTCGCCGCCACAAGAAGAACCCTGGGAAGGCCCAGGTGGAGATCCAACCTACCCGCTTCTCCGACTCGGAAGAGGAATGCGATTTAGCGATGGAACCTTCTCCCCGCTCCTTCGTATCAAAGACTGGGGCAGAAACCAGACGCGTTAGCCTCATTCTCCCAGAATTTGAGGTCCACCAGATTCTCGTCCCTCTCCGCAGGTACATCCAGGAGGAAGAAATCCTAAGAATTCCGCAGGTCTCGACCGCACAATCACCGCCTCTGTCACCAGAAGATCCCTGTACCTCTACAAGAGATCACGGAGAGTTATTTTGGGGGCCAACGACGATAGAGAGATAACATGACCTGTCGCCGGTAGCCGCGGCTCCTGTTCCGGAAGCTGTGGTTATCAGCCCGTCGTATCGTGACATCGTGGCCAAGTCACCTCACTCTTCGGAGGATGGCCCGGAATTCGGCAGCCAGTCAGCTCGTTTGCTATATTCTCCACCGCCGAGCTTACTATCCCAGAGGTCTGCCTCGGTACCGCTACCGGTCCCTCATCCGCCCCCGGTTGACGAGTGGGGCAACATAGGGTCAGACCCTGAGTCCGAGCCCAGGAGCTTCTAGAGTATTCTTGCAGCGGATTACTTCCCGGATAAGTTCTGGCTGACGGCGGTGCTGAATTTCCGAATACCAGAGTCTCTTACCCCTAGAGAAGTGGGGTGATATTGTCGAACCCCATGGGCAACACACTTCCGCCTCCATTATGAACGGGTGGTGTACCCTAGAAGTCGAGAGCACTTCGAAGAAATCGGTAAGCAGTGTCGCCTAATCGATGCGGCTGCACTTCTTGTGGCCCAGCACCCTGAGTCGCCAGGCCACCAGAGCACCCTCCAATGGAAATGCGTTCAGAGCTTTAAAGCACTCCGCAGAATCGTCCGGGAAGCCACCCCCCATGTGCAAGTCCGTGGTTGGGTACACTATGCCGCTCTCCTCTTCGACCCTATCTGACGGCAGCCCGATTCGCTATGCGACATCGAGGACATTCCCTCAAGAGGGGTCGCAGTCCACATGGCCGACTTTGTGGATAAGGAAGATGAGATTGAATTACTTGAGGGAGACTTACCACCCGAGGGCGTACCGCCGCTGTTCGACCCATCAGGGAGAGTTACCCACCAGCAGTGGAACCTGCTAGGGCTCCCCGTTCCCACCGAGTCGCTGGTACTCGGTCGAAACACCGGCAAGGGTAAGGAGTACGTCGGAACAGTCAAGCACTCCGACCCGTCCGCCTCTGTGTAGAAAACAGATGAGGATACTGAGAAGGCCACGTTACGCCAGCAGCATGCTGAGCAGAAGTGGCTGGTTGATGAACTCTTGGCTGAACGTGCTGCAAAGCGGCAACCTGACTATGGTAATCCCAGGCCGGGGCAGCAGGGGCAGGAACAATTTCCCCCCGGTGAGATGCCTCCGGGCCACCCTGATCATGCTACTGCCGCAGACAGGGCGGAAGCCGAAACGTACGGCAAGAGGGCGCGATACGTCTCGCCAAACCCCCCTGAGCGATGGGGCAATCTGAAGAATCCAACCCGGGTTCCCCCAGTCACCCCGCAGGCCGTCCAGCTAGTTTACCCATGAGCGACCGAATCCGTCTACCGTGTTGAAGAACCTGGCAATGCACTTATGGTTAGGGATCCCCGTCAATACAGGGACCCCCACCCGGAGGATCTTATCACGGCGCTCACAGCCTGCCTTGAGGCGTTGGAAACGCGGCAGGTGGCAGTCCCACCGGATGGAAAGCCTTATCCCATGTGGTTGGATGATATGCCCGCACCTCCAGGTTTTGGGAACCCCACTTTCTTGCCCTTCAACGGGACAAGGGACCCACCGCAACACTTGGCTCATTTCTCTTCCAGGTGTGGCCCCATGCTGGGGACCCCGGCTCCGCAAGAAGCCGCCAAGCTCCGATGTTTCGTACATACATTGGAAGGTCCGTCATTCGTCTAGTACAACCATCTCTCTATCGGATCGGTGACCGGTTGGGAGGATCTTCGCCGGTAGTTCTTATACCAGTTTAGCTCCACCACGCGAAAGACCGGCATTGCAGACCTCTTCATGTGCAAGCAAAGGCCTGATGAGCGGGTTGCAGATTTCATCGCCCGGTGGAAGGGACTTACGTATTCCCTCGATATGCCACTGAATCAGGAGCGATTACTGATGATGTGTGTGGAGAACATCAAGACAGAGCTAGTACCCTCCATAATTACCCAGAACTACCCTGGAGGGTTCAGAGACTTCTCGGATAAGGCTCAGTGCCTTGAGGAAGCCCTGCAACAGGCTAGTCAGGCACGTTTGTTTCCCCCTATGATCCCAACCAGGAGGACCGCCAGGGATGAACCCGCCGCGGTGGCTCAAATAGAAGCCCCGATGTAGCTGGAGTTACTACCGGCGGCACCGCCCCCACAACCCCGCAGAGGTCCTCCTCCTCAAACACATGCTCCTGCCCAGCAGCGACCGCCTGAGAACCGACAGGTTCCCCCGCGCAATGCGCCACCGCCACCTAGGCGAGACAATCAGGCGCCGCCTCCTCGGCAGGCCCCTCCGGCCCCTCGTCAGGGCCAGGCCCCCAGGGCACCCTATCCGGAAAGAAGGTACCAGACTTATTCGTTCAACGAAAATCAGGTCCCTAGCTACTTCCGGAGTGCTCTAGAGCAAGGGATTGTGCGTTTTCCTGAGTGCAGAAGGCCGACAGAGGCGAATCTCACCAGTCACCCCAACTACTGCCCTTATCATCGGATCCTGGGGCACACCCTCAAGCAATGATATGTGTTTAAAGACTGGCTTCAAGACCAGGTCAACAACAACATAGTTATGTTGGGCCCAGCACCAGTGCAAGTGGCATGTGTCTTTACATGATCAGAGATCGGCAGCGACAGCGAAGGCGAGTGGAAGCAGGTCCCTAGCCGCGGATCCCAGAGATACGATGATTGGATGGCTCGAAAAACTGTCATCCGTGCCCATGGTATCATCCGGGCACGCCTGAAGCAGTCGAATCCTTTAGAAGAAGTAGCCGGTGCCTCCGCATCGTCCTCACAGTCGACCTCTGCCCAAAAGGGAAAGCAGCGGCGACGTAAGAAGAAGCAACGCGCACCGCCGGTGCCGTCGTCATCCCACACTCTTGGCGACTTTATTCCCCCTGAAATGGGGATTCCTCCTAGAATCCGCCCAGCGGTGGATGACTCCTCGAGCGATAGCCAGGGGTATGCTTCGGTTAACACCGTGGAGATGGTAAAGCCTTATATGACCCCCGATAAGGGGGAACGCCAGGAAGACCTCCCCAACGTTTCCAGCTGACGTCAACATCAGCGGAATCGCAACCGCGCCGGTCATCGAGGTACATCAGCATGCACTTTTGGTCAAGCTGTGCACGCTACCGAGATGAGACAGCAGGTTCAGCGCATATCTCAGCACGCGCAAACCCATCTAACACCCTCGTCTCTACCTCCACCGCCTTTTGTACTACTGGATCGGGGAGAGTTGCCTCATTCGTATCACAGTCAGTCTTGCCCAGCTATAGGCCAGCCTCCGCTATCTGATCCTAGTTCAGCGACTACTCTCCAGGCTTCTACTAGTAGGCAACAAGATATACCCAGTACTAGTCGATCGCCGGTTCAACCAGCAGGACCCGCGATGCCTCCAAATGCTGAACGACCTCCTGTAAGAAGAGGCTCACGTTTGACATAGAAGTATGATGTCCTGAAGCACCTGGTCGACATTCCGGCGAGGCTCTCTATCCTTGAGGCCCTTCGCCTGTCATCTGAAATGCGCGAGGCACTTGCCGAGGCCCTAAGGATCCCCCTCCAGTTTGAGACGGAGGTAGAAGCTACAGAAGCCTTCCATACCGAGACGATTGAAAACGACGAATGACAGGCGGTTATCTCATTCTACGGTGAAGATGAGGACCCTCCTTTACAGGGGCACATTCGCCCGCTGTACATCACTGGCCACTTCAATGGTGTGGAAGTCTGTCGCTGCCTCGTTGACACAGGTTCTGGAATCAATCTAATTCCGACCCAGACATTGCGAAAGCTGGGTCTGTCTGAAGGTGATTTAACTCCCTCTGACCTCAGAATCCAGGGATATGACATGACAGAGCAAACCCCAGTTCACAAGATCCGCCTGAAGACTCAGTTCTGTGGCTTAAATACCAGCACAGAATTCATGGTTGTCTCTCAGGACACCGCCTACAACGCATTGATGGGTAGGCCATGGCTCCATCTGCATGCAGCGGTCCCTTCGTCGTATCACCAGTGCCTCAAGTACTCACTCAACGGTCGAGTGGGCGTGCTCCAAGGAGACGCGTCCCCTTTCGCTTCTTGTGAGGCCCGCTACCTGGATACGGGTTATTACAAAAGTAAGGATAAGAAAATCCTAGTAAGCGAGGACGAACCTGCCCTGGTCACAAGTGATCCCTGGGAAAGCATGGATGATGCTTACATCATCCCGATCCACCGGTTGGAGGCCACGACCCCCGACATGGGGCAATGTTTTGTTGTTTCGGGTACGCAAGGAAGGCATGTTCCCGTGTCCAAGTGACGGAGGAAAATCACCTCGTACTCCTACATCAACTAGGCTCAGACGATCCCGGAACCTCCCACCCATGTATGGTACCGGGACATCAAGCGTATGACAACGGTGGTGCGCCATACGTGTCTCTTCCGCCGGGCTGGAAGTAACCGACTCAGGCCGACACGTCACCACTGCTTTGATATCATCAAACATGGCCCTTTAGGCCGAAGTCCATATAGTATAAGGTCGACTGCCTTCATTGCCATGGTCTCAATGGAAAGCGAGTCTCCCGATGTGATGACCGCTTCCGCCCAAGCCGGCACCAGCTGCCCCTCAGATTTTGATAGCCCAGAAGTATCTTCCGTCGCGGGAAGTCCCCCCATGGGTGGAGAGGAAGACCTGGAGGATGATCCCCCCTCCTTTGAAGAAGGCGTCTCTACCACGGTTGATGAACTGGTATAGGTGAACCTCGGTAGCGAGGTAGATCCGAAACCCACATTGATCAGTGCAGCCATGTCCCCCGAGGAGCAGCAGCCTTATGTAGACTTCCTCAAACAGCACTGTGATGTGTTTGCTTGGAGTTACAACAAGATGCCAGGGCTAGATCCCCAGGTAGTCGTTCATAGTCTGGGCCTCCCGACAAAACATCGTGGGTTTATGTAGCCTCCCAGGAATATGCACCCTTCTCATGGTGCTATGGTTGAGGCCGAAGTTGACAATCTAATCAAAGACAACTTAGTCAAGGAGGTCCAGTACCCCAAGTGGCTTGCCAACATTGTGCCAGTCAGGAAGAAGAATGGGCAGATCAGATTCTGCATCGACTTCCGCGATCTTAATCGCCACTGCCCAAAGGATGACTTCCCACTCCCGGTGACGGAGTTGTTGATTGATGCCACGGCCGGGTTCCAAGCCCTCTCTTTCATGGATGGGTATTCCGGGTATAACCAGATCCGGATGGCCCCCGAAGACGAGGAGTCCACTGCCTTCAGGGCTCCCCAAGGTACCTTTTCCTACCATGTAATGCCATTCGGTTTGAAAAATGCAGGTGCCACTTATCAGAGGGCCATGCATCGCATATTCAAACCGATTCTTGGGACATTGGTGGAATGCTACGTGGATGACCTCGTGGTCAAATCATGCCAGCACCAGGACCATCTCAAAGACCTTGAGAAAGTGTTTGGTTTCCTCTGTTCCCGTCACCTGAAGATGAACCCGCTGAAGTGTGCCTTCGGGGTCACCTCCGGGAAGGTTCTGGGCTTTGTTGTCAGATACCGAGGTATTGAGATCGACCCGGAGAAGATCAAGTCCATCAGCCAAATGCCTCCCCCGAGTAACATTCGGGAGCTTTGAGGCCTTCAAGGCCACTTAGCCTATATATTCCGATTCATCGCGAATCTGGACGGCAAGTGTAAGACCTTTTCCCGGCTCATGAAGAAGGGCGCCGCCTACGAATGGGACAAGGAATGTCGGACCGCCTTCGATGAAATCAAGCAGTATCTTCTCCAACCTCCGGTCTTGATGCCACCCGTCTCCGGAAAGCCACTGGTCCTTTACGTGACCGCCCTGGAGAGATCCCTCGGTGCGCTGCTTGCCCAGAAGAATAACGAGGGTACTGAGAATAGTCTCTACTATCTCAGCCGCATGCTTCTCGATATGAAGATCAGATACTCCCCTATCGAAAAGAGCTTCCTTGCGCTCGTCTTCGCCGTGCAGAAGTTGCGACATTACCTGCAACACCACGAGGTGCAATTGGTCTCCCGGGTAGACCCACTGAAGTACATCCTGAACCGTCCCATGCTGACTGGCCGACTAGCATAGTGGGCTGTGATTCTCCAGCAGTTTGATATTAGGATTGTACCTCAGAAGGCCATTAAGGGACAGGCTTTGGAAGACTTTTTAGCTGCCCATCCAACCTCCGCGGATCAATCCCTGGACCTAGATTTCCCTGATGAGACGATCCTCTCAGTCGATCATGTTGTCCCGTGTTGGCAAATGCATTTCGACGGAGCCTCCCGGAGCCCCACCAGTAGGAGGCTCAACGATCCCAAGCTCAATAGAGTGGGCCTGGGTATTGTCTTCATCACCCCGGCGCAAGCCGTCCTTCCATACTCGTTCCTATTGTCAGAAGGTTGTACGAACAACGAGGCAGAGTACCAATCTCTCATCACCGGCCTCGAGTTGGCCGTTGAGATCCATGTTCCCCATCTACATGTGAAGGGAGATTCCGAGCTGGTAATCAGACAGGTGAATGGAGACTACGTTTTCAGGAAGCTGGAGCTCGTACCGTTGCTGGAGTACACCCTCCGCCTAATGGCCCAGTTCTCTTCTCGACCAGAGGTTACCCATGTCCCACGGTCGCAGAACGGCCAAGCAGACGCCCTGGATGGTTTAGCCGCGTCGCTCGCGGAACCCGAGCAAGATGATTTGGTCATACATGTGGCCCACCGGAGAGTCATTACCCCCGTCACCCAAGAGGACCATGATATCCTGTGGGTAAGTCATCTCACTGTCGGACCCTCAACGTCAGGGGTCCCGGGTTTGTCAGGCATAGTGGTTGAAACCACCCCCGACTGGAGAGCACCTTTTGTCGAGTATCTCCAAAATGGTCACCTCCCGGACGATCGGGCCGAGTGCGAGCGAATTCGACGCCGCGCACTGCAATTTACCCTCCACAGCAGCCCCAGTCTTGAACAGATCTTTTATAAGCGAAGTTTTGATGGTTTCCTCCTCCGTTGAATCCAAGGAGGGTAGATACCTCAAGTTATGAAAGAAATTCACGCCGGTTCCTGTGGAGTCCATCAAGCTGGGCCGAAGTTGTCCCATCAAATCCGGAGGTTAGGGTACTTTTGGCCCTATATGATCCACGATTGTATTGGATATGCCAAGAGATGCCACGCGTGCCAAGTACACGCCAACTTCTTGCATCGACCGCCGGAGCCCCTCCACCCCACCAAATACTCTTGGCCATTTGCGGTATGGGGGATTGATGTAGTGGGACCGTATCCACCGGCAACAGCCCGCCAGTGTAGGTTCATCCTGACTGCTACAGATTTCTTCTCCAAGTGGGCAGAAGCAGTTCCGCTCAAAGAGGTCAAGGCTCGTTCCATCGTTGACTTTGTGACCTCCAATATCATCCACCAGTTTGGAGTCCCTCACGCCGTCCTCACCGACAACGACACCAACATCCGAGCAGCTGAATTGAAGAAATTGTACGCCAAGTACGACATCCGGTCGAACCATACCTCCCGCTATCACGCGCAGGCGAATGGACAGATCGAGGTGTTCAACAATACCCTCTCTAACATTCTGCAGAAGATGGTTGGTCAGAACAAGAAAAGTTGGCCGGACAAGCTCCCCAACGCCCTCTGGGCTTACCAGACGACGACTCGCAACTCTACCCAGGTGACCCCATATTCCCTGGTGTATGGAGCTGAGGCCGTCCTACCCATTGAGATCCAGCTGCCGTCATTACGCACTGCAGTTTATGACCACCAGACATCAGATGAGGTAGCCGAGATCCGTCTAGCTGAACTAGAATCACTGTACGAGAACCGGCTTCTTACCCTGCACAATCTGGAAAGGCATCAGGACAAGATAGCGAGAGCCTTTGACAAGAAGGTTTGTCTCCGCTCTTTTCTACAGGGCGACCTGGTACTCGCCCTTCGAGCGCCAATGATTCCCGGTAGGAAACCCCCCAAATTAGAACCCAAATGGGAAGGGCCTTATATCATCCATAAGGTTTACCCCAATGGAGCATACTCCTTGGTGACCACATATGGAGAGTGTATAACCCCTCCCACCAATGCCAAGTTCCTCAAGCGATACTTTGCCTAGGGCAAAAAGGTCCAGCACAACCCTAAACTACGAGATGGTCTCGCACGACCCTAAACTGCATCCCCGTCCTTACTGTAAGATGTTAAACTGAAAGCCAGTCAGGCCTTCCTGACCGAGGCTCAGCCTCAGGCCCTTTGGCCTCCTCAGGCCCCCGGCCCCATCTTCACCACGAGACGTTAAACAACAAGCTGGTCAGGTCTCCCTGACTGCGGCCCGGCCTCAGGCCCCCTCGTTTTCCCTGATCTATTCTCTTGCGGGATTGTACGGTATGGTGTGGGACTATGTCCTCATTCACGTCGGATTACTCGTCATACCATACATATCCCCAAATGAGATGCTTCTTATCGTCCCGCATGACGTTAAACTGCATTTCTAGAACTACGTGTGGCTTGATTCCCATCTTCATGGGATACGTAGGAACGCTCGGAAGCCTTGTCTTGAGCCCATCCCCAAGATTTTCCCTTCCACTATTCCCCCTGAGAATAGTTTCCTTGGAGGATCTTTGTGTAGCAGGGAGTAGGATTTCTTGGCCCTGCTCGCACAAGGATTGTAAGGGTCGCACCATGTGCCCACTCCCGTTCTTCCATCCTCCCACGTCCTCACCGCATGACGCTAAACTCCATGGACTTAATGAATTACGTATGGCTTGATTCTCATCCTCATGAGATATGTAGGAATGCCTGGACATTTCGTCCGTTGGCCCATCCCAGAAGCCAAAATCTTCCCCTCAGGTCAAGACATGGAAGGGTGCACACTTTTTCCCCAACTCACATCGAGCAAGCCTCGACCTGGCTGCACATCCCCCCTGGAGGTGTTTTCCCCTTTCGTGGATGGATACAGCTATGCTTCACCCACTCCATGACTGGGATTCCATCATTTTTCACACCCGGAGGGACCCCCAAGAACGGACTGGATACAATTCCCAAGGGATCTCCTACCGATACGGGCCAACGCCCCCAAGGGTTTTCAAGAAACAAGCCGATACAAGTCCCGCGTTGCGAATTTGGTCAGCGGTCGACGCTCATTTTTTGCTCCCATAACGGATCACCATAGGAACGCTGTGTTTCGAACATGGTCAACAGTGTCATGGATCTTCGGGTCCACCCCGAGATGTCCTAGACATCGAGTGTAGTGATTCATTCTGCCCCATCCTGAGGTGACAAAATTCCCCCAGGTGGTGCTAGCGATCGGGCCCACGGCCCCGATTCCTCATAGGGGTGTACGGTGTGATGTGTGACTATTTCCTCATTCACGTCGGGATCATGTACCATGTCGTACGCCCTCCGTTTACGAGGCCTAGCCTCAGGCCCCTTTGCCTCCTCGGGTCCCCGACCCTCGTCCTCATTGCAAGACGTTAAACTGCAAACCAGTCAGGCCTTCCTGACTGATGCCTGACCTTAGGCCCCTTGGCCTTTCCGGGCCACGACCCATGATTCCTCATAGGGGTGTACGGTGTGATGTGGTACTATGTCCTCATTCACGTCGGGATCATGTACCATGCCACACTCCCTCCCTTTACGAGGCCCAGCCGCAGGCCCCTTGGCCTCCTCGTTTCCCCGAACCTCTTCCTCATTGCAAGATGTTAAACTACAAGTAGGTCCAGCCTTCCTGACCAATGCCTAACCATCATGCCCCTTGGCCTTTTCGGGCCACGACCCAGGTCCTCTCTTATAGGAGTGTACGGTGTGGTGTGGGACTATGTCCTCATTCATGTCGGCTTCTTCTCCATACCGCACACCTCCCTTGTTTAGGGGTATATTGCTCCCCTTCTCGTCCAGTATGACGTTAAACTACATCTAGAGAACTATGTGTGGCTTGATTCCCATCCTAATGGGATACATAGGACCACCTGAATGTCCATGATTCGGGTCCAGCCCCATCTCTCAGGAATCCTCATCCCATCTTGGCCCCTTGGCCTATCCTTCCTCCATGAGAGGATTATATGGTGTGGTGTGGGATTATGTCCTCATTCACGATGGTCTCGTAATGACCACGCCATGTACCTTCCCCTACTGAGCTGTTTCGTCAATCTCTTTTCGGCGGTTCACCAATGTGCTTAAGAGTACTCTGGTTTATTACCTGGAATGCCAAGCTTTACTCGGACACGTCCGCACCCGCTTTCCAGGCTTTGCGTATCCCTGCATCAGGGCTCCCATCACCTTTCACACCCAGAGGGACCCCCAAGAACGACCTGGATACAATGCCCAAGGTCTCTCCTACCGTTACGAGCCAACGCCCCCGAGGGTTTTGGACAACAAATCAATAAAATACAGCATTGCGAATATGGTCAGCGGTTGATGCTCGTTTGTTGTTCCCACCTCAGGCTAACGCGATATGGACGCAATGTTTCCCCCATGGTTAACAGTTTTCCTATATCGCCATGCCAACTCATTAAGCCCAAAATTTGGGGTACATGATTCTCACCCTTCATCATTTCATCATGTCCAAGTAGAGTCTCGGAACTCTTGGTACTTTTCCTCCGTGCACGTATGCACGTTGGGGGAACAAGCTGCATCAAATGTGTCCTTAGGAACTCTCTGCTGACTCCCCTTTGATGGATGCCCCAAGTATTGAGATGAGGATACTCCCCTTATTTCCCACACCGAGTTTATCTCACGTGGGCTTAGGGATCGAGTTGACATCTGTGCTTACTCGGAAGTTGTCACAATCCACGGTCCGAGCTCTAGGACCATAAACTAAGATTATCATCTGGAACTACGTTCAGCTTGATTACTATCTTGATAGGATACATAGGAATGCCCAGACCCCTTGACTTTGGGTCCAGCTTGAGTTCAGCTAATTCGCCTCTCGGGTCCTGCCATCGGGATCCCGACCACGAGACCGCGTAGCGTAGTGTAGGACTACGTCCTCATTCACGTCGGGTTTGCAATAGTTGCACCACACGCACCCCATTCTGAGAGTTATCCCTCCTACTCCTTGTCCCGCATGACATTAAAAGGCACCCTTCAGAACTACATGTGGCTTGATTCCCATCCTCATGGGATACGTAGGACCACCTGAATGTCTAGGATTCGGGTCCAGCCCCACCTCTTAGAGATCTCCTCATCTCCCGGTCACCTAGGTCACTTGGCCCATCCCTCTACAGGAGGGGGATATGTTGGTATGATACAAGGTTTTGGGCACCGTGCCCCCTTCCCCCGGGAATCTTCCATCTCTCGATCACCCTCAATGTTGAGTCCCTTGACTCCTTGCAGTGGTTCACCCATGTGTTAAGAGTACTCTGGTCTAGGACCAAGAGTGTCAGATTCAACTTGATCAAGTTCCTTCCACTTGTCATGCTTCGTGTTCCCCTCCATTCAGGCTTCCATCACCTTTCGCACCCGGAGGGACCCCCAAGAACGGCCTGGATTCTACGCCCAAGGGCTCTCCTACCGATACGGGCCAACGCCCCTAAGGTTTTTGGACAACAAATCGATAAAATCCCGCGTTGCGAATTTGGTCAGCGGTCGATGCTCTTTTTTTTGTCCCCATTTTAGGCTAACGCGACAGGATGTTGTGTTGCGAACATGGTCAGCAGTAATCCTATGTCGTCACGCCAGCCCCTTCAGTCCCCGAATTTTGGTTGCATGATTCACATAATTTTCCACCCCATCATGTCCAGGTGGAATTTCGACACTTTTGGCGCTATCCCCCAGTGCACCTTTGCATGTCAGGGGGGCAAAGCTACAATATGGCGTCCTTCGGGGCTCCCATGGTCCGAGCTCTAAGACCATAAACTAAGATCCATTCGAGACTACGTTCAACTTGATTCCCATCCTCGTGGGACACGTAGGGCCGCCCAGACACCCTGTCTCCAAGTACAACCCATTCAGGATGCCGGTCTCTCCCCCTGTTTCACCTCTGTATTGGCCCCTTGGCCTAAGGTTTCCCTCTCTGAATGGCATACAATTTGATGTGGGATCATGTCTCTGTCAATTGTGTTTTATAACACTGTGCACATTTCCCGCCTAGCATCGTCTCTGCTACGTCTGCGCTGCATGACGATAAAATACATGCCTGGTCCTATCATACGACCCTAAACTGTGACATTATCGTCCTGGCCGCACGACAAAAAACAGCACTGCATTGTGGTGACCTCGTTGTAGAGGAAATCACGTTGGGTATTGGTCACGTGCCATGCCATTTTTCAATGCCCATCACGTCTTGATCCTTATGGTGACATCACGACCTACTACTCTAGGCCTGTCGCTTCACAAAAAAAAACCATTCACCTTAATGAACGAACAAGATTCATCAAATTCCGCTTCTTTTAGTGCAAGGGCCACACCCGCACTCCCCTTTTCCCCTGGCACTGGTATCTTACCATGTCAACTTCCAGAACTACGTATGGCTTGATTCTCATCGTTATGAGATACGTAGGAGCACTCAGGCACTTCCCCGCGGGCCCATCCTTACCATTGTGTTCGGTCCCTCGACTCAAGCATTTCCCTAGAGAATGCATGGTAAGTAGGGCATAGGTCCTCCTTCACGTCGGGTCTTGGCGCCATGCGTCCCCTGCTCCCTTTACCCATTTATGGTCTAAGGTCCATTCAGAACTACGTATGGCTTGATTCTCATCCGCATGAGATACGTAGGAGTGCCCGGGCACTTCCCCGCGGGCCCAGCCTAACTTTCGCTTTCGGTCCCTTGACCAAAAACCTCTCCCAAGGAGGTTGCGCGGTGTGATATGGGGTTGTTCCCTCATTCATGTCGGGTTGTTCACCACGCCGCACACACCTCCTATTCCCATTCACGCCAGGTGTTTGAGTCACTCCACCATGTGCCTCTTATGTTTCCTCTCACCCATGGTCCGAATTCTACGACCCTAAACTAAGATTTCCCTATGGGAAAGGACTCTTCTCCCTCTATCTAATACGTCTCGTTGTCATATTCAGATGTGTTTTGACAAAGAACCCGAAGTGTGGGACTTTCACATGGACATTCCCCTTATCCCACGACCATGCTTCGTGATCTTACTATTTGGATCCTCATCCTCTTCTACATCCAAAAGGACCCCCGGACGACATGGATACTAGTCTTAAGGGATCTCCATGAATGCTGGACCTAAGGTCCCTTCAATCTTTTTGGGCCAACATCCCTACAGATATTTGACAACATTTGTGACATGGTCCCGTGTTTCGAACATGGTCAACGGTCGACCCTCATTTTTCTGTCTCCATCCAAGGCTAACGCGACAGGAAACTGCGTTGCGAATACGGTCAGCAGTTACCCTACGTCGTCATGCCACCATCATCATGATCTGAATCTCAAGCACCATGATTCACACATTTCCACTTCCCCATGTTCAAGTGGAATTCCATCATACTTGGCTCTTTCTCTTCGCGCATCTAGCTGCGCCACATGATCATGTTAGTGTTACTGAGACGGTATTCACCGAGCGTCCCTTTGCCTTAACCTGCCCCTCTTTGTGTCGGGAAATTCCCACCACTACTGCTTGTTTCCCACACCGAGCACGACTCACGTGGGCTTAGTAGTTTTGGAGGGATGTGTACCAACACGGTCGGGATGCTCATCATCCTGCATGACGTTAAAATGCGCTTTCAGAACTACGTGTGGCTTGATTCCCATCCTCATGGGGTACGTAGGAATGCCCGGCCACTTTGCTTCGGGCCCAGCCCAATTCTCACTCTTGGTCCCTCGACCTGAAGAGTTTCCTCCGGGGGTATGTGGTGTGATTTGGACTCGAAGTCCACATTAACATCGGTTTTATATCTACCGCGCCACATGCTTCCCTTTTATTCCACGTCCTATCATATGACGTTAAACTACAGGATTATATGTGTCCTCAACGCATGATAATAAACTGCTGTTCTACCCTGAAGAAGTTCAGGATGCCCCAAGATCCCACTGGGAAGTGACAGATCCCCTTGCCAGAGAGGCCCTGTCCCAAAGAAGGAATGATCCATGATCAAACCAATGCGCCCATATGGCGTACTCCCACCACGGTGGTGTAACTACCTAAGCATTGGATTCTGTTCGGACAAACCATCACTCTGTATTCCATGCTTTGCATACCCCTTATTCGGACCTTCGTCCCCTTTCATGTCTCACGGGACCCCCTAACGGCCTGGTCTTATGCCGCATCGGCTCACCTACCGTCTTGGGCCAGCGTTTCGGAAGGTAGGTCATGTTTGGAAGGACCCCCTAACAGTATGGATGTCTGACCTATGGTCCGCCAATAGTCCTGGGCCAACGTCCCGAAGGATTGATCAACAGTATTTGTGACATGGTCCCGTGTTTCGAACATGGTCAACGGTCGGCCCTCATTTGTTGTCCCTATCACAAGCTAATGTAGTAAGGGTACCGCTTCTCATTTAAGCTCCCATGGTGTTTCCCCGTTCGTGCATAAGAGCACGCTGAAGAAATGGTGGGATCAGAGGGAAACTCTCTCCTGCTTCTCGCATCGGGCTCGACTCACGTGGGCATGGAGAATTGCCACCGAACGTCCCGCAAACATTGTAGGGATGTAACAAGGCAATTCAAACAGTGGAAATCGTGCGTGCTACGTCATTCAAAACAAAGATAAAATTTGGAAGCACAAAAGTACCAATAAAGTGTTTTGGGTTTGTTACAATACTCGGGGGTCGACTTCCCCCATGGACGGGTTGACCCCGTCAAAAGAGCGTTGCAGCTCCTCCACCCATTGACTTGTGGCATCCAAGGCTTGCTGCCGCTGAACCAGCTCCCACTCCTCCTCAGCAGCGGCAGGGCGTAGTTCGTCAGTCTTGGCATTGGCCCTCTCTATGTCAGCTTGAACGGAAGCCATCTTTCCAGAGGTCTGCCTCATATGCTCTTCTGCCTCTGCCAGCTGGGCCTTCAACCGTGAGACAAGCTCATATTGTGCATCAAGAGAGGCTGAAAGCTCGTCTGCCCGGGTCTACATCTGTTTAACCTCGCCTTCAGCCTCCTGGAGCTTCTTAATACTGGTCACTTTCCTCCGCTACCATCCCACACTGAGCCCACGATCATGCTCCCAGATTTTTTCAGCCATAAGATCTCGGATGAGTGCGTAAGGATGTTGGGCATCCACTTACCCAGCGCACAGTTCGTGCAACCGTGAGGGAAGACTATCCATTTCGGCCAGCCATTGTGCTTGGGGAGTGTCCTTGATAAAGCGCATGATTAGCTTCCACGACCGGCAGCAGACTATGCTGCTGTCTTCCTCATCGGAGGCCGTTTCGTCCCAATCTGCGTGATTGGCAGGCTCGTACGCAGGATATGCCCGCAAGAAATCCTCGGCAAGATCAACATCCGGTGTTGAATCCAGTGCGACACCTGGCGCCGAAGCAGGCGCGAAAGAACTGGGACCGACCGGTTGATCCTCTTCCTCGGAGTCCACCTCGATGATTTCGGGTACGGCCCTGCTAGTGGTCCCGCCAGTGATGATGTGTGTCGCAACCTGAGAAGATGGTGGGACTATCGCCACCATTACCGGCATGCCCCTAAGAGGGACGCCACCAGACATCCCGACCAGTCTTGCCGTAGTAGCCCACGCCAGTCGAAGAACTGTACGACAATGAGGGACATAAACGTTAGTTTGCATGGTCTACATGTGACAATGAGGAGACCGGTGGAGGAGACTTACGGAGATCGACCTGCGAGCGCTGCTCTTGAGCCGGTACTGATGGGACCCCGAGACGAGGCCCCCCGTATACTGTTGGAAGGTCTGGAGATTCCGGAGGACCCACCTCGGGCGCCCTGGTCTCACCAGTCGCGGAACTGGACGCAACCATAGGCGTGGGTTCTGAAGGTCCTGCATCATCACCCGCCAAGGAGAGAGAACGAGGCCTGCGAACAAGTTCCTCCTGCATGGCTCAAACATTGGTGAGAAGTCCATAGGGACCCAAGAACAGATCTTAAGGAGAGAAGTTCGGAATGCTACCTCGATAGCCTCTGTGAAATCATCAGAATCTGAGCCTCGGTCTCCGACCTCGCCCTCCTCCAGTGGGCTCCCTCCTCCAGCCTCATCCTCCCAAGAGGAGTCCTCTGATTCCTCCGGAAAGGGGAAGCGCTCCCTCAGATCGGCAGCCGATAACTGTGGGGGGACCATCTGATTCAACAGTACCCTCAACCGGTCTGTCATTGGGCGAGGGACACCACTGGAGTGGATGTAATCCTCCAGCTCTTCCAGGTACTGTTCTACCTCCACCGGAGACACCATGAATCTAGCCCAAACTGGGCCTATGCCCGGTAATTCCATCCCGAGGCGATTCAGGTGGGCCCATATCTCGGATTGTCTGAGGAATTGCCGGTTGACATCCCAAATTTCCCAAGATTCCGGGAAGACGACATCCTCTTCCATGTCAATGTGATGTAGGCGCTTCCTTGGAGCCTGAGTGGATATCCTACGAAATCCCCTCGGTGGCCGCCCCTCCGGATGACCCCGCACTTCCGGAATCACCGGATCCACCGCTGCATCCATACCCTCAGCCGGTGCAGGTCTCGCCACCATGGCAGCCCCGCTACCACGAGCGGCCCTAGCTGCCCTCCGACTCTGACCTCGAGATAGAGGAGGCCCACCGTCACCAACTCGGATCGTTGGTTGCTTCAGCATCTCCCCTGGGTAAGCGGCCTCCCAACTGATGGCGCACTCCTTCACCAATCCGAAAGCGGCGGTGTATGGAGGCAATGCATTCCGCATCTTTCCATCTTCCCATGTGAACATGAGCCACAACTGCCTCATCACACACGGGTTCTCCTCATGACGCACCTCCCAGTAGACCTGCGGGGTCAGCCGCTCAAGGCACCGGAACTGCCTCGAAAACTGATGCGGGGTGTACGGTTCACAGAGCGGCTCACGATCTATTCGTGCCACCAAAACTCCACCTCGAAATGCCAGGAGGTAAGCCCAATGTTCTTCCATTCCCCGTCCTTCATTAGTAATCATCCCTATCGGCAATGGGAAGGGATGGAAGTTGAACTCACCCTCCCTCCACACCATATTCAGCACCATCGGAACGGCCAGTTTGAACGGGAAGCTCCCAACCGCGTTCAGGATGGAGGGGCGGAAGTTCGATCCTGACGGAGAAATGGGGTTTGGATACTCGTAAATCCCCCTGATGTGCGCTGCGATCCACCCATACAGGAGGTGGAAGGGCCCGCATATCCTTGGTGGCTTCTTGCCCTCGCTAATATGCCGCAGCATTTTGTACAGTTTGGTGAGCATCGGAATCCCCAGATTGATCCTCTGCCCCATGGCCATCATCAACGCCATGATAAACAAGCTGGGTCGTACCCCCATGCTTGTATCTCTCACAGGTAGGATCCAACCACAGATGAGAGCCGCGATGAACGCCGCCAGCCTGACTATCGGCTGTTGTTCAGTGCTGACACTGAAACCCCAAGTCTTCCATTGGATGTCCTCCACGACCCGCCAATACGAGTGCCCCTTGCCCCGTTGGGCCGCCCTTGGACATGTTCGAGGCCTTAGAGGGAACTCTCGATTCTCTGGGAAGTTCAGGAAGCATTTGAACCATCTCCTGAAATGGACATCCCTCACTGCCTCCTTGTCCTCTCCGGGGACAAGTGCCATCAGCGCCGATGCCAGTCGTGGCATTTTCTCGGCATCCCCCACGCGCTGAAGACACGGAGGAATTCGTCATACATGGACCCCAATATTGGGACCCCAGAAATCTGGTGGACATCCCACAGGCTGATGCCCACCTCCCCGTGATGCAGGTGAAAAGTGTTGGTCCTAGATGACCATCTACTCAGCAACTCCGGCATTAGCTGCTTCGGTTGGTAAATGTGGAATTGGGAGGCCCATGCCACCTCATGCAATCCCACTCTCCTTTGCTCGGCCCCAAACTCCTCGCATGAGTCTCCTACCCAGTAGGCCCATGCCCAGTCATCAGTAAAGTTTCCGCCCTGGCGCAGGTCCCAATCATCGGACCATCCCTTCTTCGAATCTTGCAAAGCCGCCTTCAACATGGTACGGTAGAGGTGAGGGGAAGTCTCCGGCTGCAGTGGCTTCCCGTCAATGTCGTTCACATGGTTGTGGAGATAATCAGCAGTGACTGTTGTGAATTCCTCTTGTGTGTGACCATCGGCCGCCCTGAACCATTGATGCTGGCATGGTGTGCTCCTGAACCAGCAAGCCGGTTCATCCCAACTCGCCTCCGGGATGAAGAGGTCATCCCTCAGCCCGAAGCCGTATAATGGAAGTTTCTTGCATTGCGGGTAATCCTTCTGACCCTCTGATAGAAAATACGTTAAAGAAGTGTGGTCTGAGTGGCTTCGGATCATCTCCCCCAGGCCTGGACAGTTGGACATCTCATCCCGACGAGCTGCATCTGCAAGCACCCCCAATACAGCTTCTTGATGGGCCATTTTAACTCTGGCCCTTAGAAAAGAATTTTTCCAGCTGGGCCATGAAGCTCGACCGCGAAGCTGAATCGCGGAGCTGGATCGCGAAGCTCAGTCGCAAGACCAAGCCGTAAAGTCTGGCCAAGGCAGACAAGCAGAGGTTTGCTTGGCGCGGACGCGGAGTCGGAGACCCGCGGATCGCCGCGAAGCTCGATTCACGGAGGGCTGTCGCGGAGTACGCGGAGCTTCGTGAAGTCGAGAGCGCAAAAAGACAAGGAAATCACGTGAAGAAAAAAGAGGTCGGCCCCCCTATTTATAGGTGGCAACCCCGGAGCATCGCGGCGCGCCTCACCCGCGCGGAGCATCGCGGCGCGTCCGGATCTGTGACCCCGGTCAGCACCGCGGGCCCCCCTTCGCGAAGCCGCTTCGCGAACCGCCGATAATTTTAGCGATTTTCCCTCAGACATCGACCCTTCGCCCTCTGCGGCTCCAAGTCTGAGGGGGGGCATTTTTTGACGCCAAAATATGGACCGAAAGAAAGGAACAAAAAAGAAGGCTGGCGCGCTGCATCGCGAAGCACCGCCGCGAAGCACCGCCGCGAAGCACCGCCGTGAAGCACTGTCGCAAAGCACCCACGCGAAGCCCCGGCGCGAAGCGCCCCCGACCATTGCGGCCCCGCGAAGCTCCAGAGGCGGTAATCCTCCGCGAACGCATTTGACATTCGCGAACCTCCGCGAAGCTCCTAAGGCGGTAATCCTCCGCGAACGCATTTGACGTTCGCGAGCCACTGCGAAGCTCCTGAGGCGGTAATGCTCCGCGAACGCATTTGACGTTCGCGAGCCACCGTGAATCTCCAGAGGCGGTAATACTCCGCGAATGCATTTGACGTTTGCGAGCCGCCACGAAGCTCCAGAGGCGTTAATGCTCTACGGACGATGTTGACATTCGCGAGTGCGCCGCGAAGCACCAGAGGCGGTGCACGAGTTCTGCTTCGCGGCGCCCCTTCCCTATAAATACTGGACTCCCCCTAAGTCCCAAAGACGGACAATCCGACCTTTCGGCTTCTCCTCTCCCGAATCGCGAAGCACGCTTTGCCCCGGGAATCATGAGCTTCGCGAGGTACTTCTAATTCGCGAGACGCCTCTGCTTTGTCTCGTTTTGAGCCCCTCTTCCGAGAGGGATGACTTTCGCGAAGCTCAAGGGCGTTCGCGAAGGAAGGGGATTCCCAAGGGAACCCGGGCAGCCGTGGAGCGTTTATGCTTCGCAAAACACCCAACCCATGTTAGTGATCCCTATGCTAAGGTAGGATCTCTACACATCGCGAAGCACACTGCTTCGCAGGACCCTGCTTCGTGAGGCACCCCTTCTTCGCGAGGCAGTGCTCCGCGAACACTGTTCCACATCGCGAAGCACCCTCCACTCACACCTGTGCCCCATGCTAAGGCCATGGCACTCCACTTCGCGAAGCACACTCCTTTGCTTAGCAATTCCTCTTCCCGTGCGACCCTCCCGGTTTGCACGATGTGATTTCAATGTCCCATGGACAATACCACCCGTAGCGTTGCTTCGCCTAATTCTTCTTCGCATAGGCACGCTAACGGCTATTGCTTATTCGCATAGCCACGCTAACGTGGACCCCTCGATGGTTCATTCCACGACTCCCCTTAACCATGGCCTTACTGGTACCTTCCCTTCCCCAAGGACCAGAGGGTACCGGTTATGTAAGTCCTAGGGGTGTGGAGTGAACCCACCTCGTCCGAGATGCAGGATGTTAAACTGCCAAGCACCACGTCCTAAACACATGAAGTTAAACTGTGATCCGACCTCATCCCCCTCAGGAATGGTCCCCCCAGCTCGAACATTCTTTACACCACTCGTCTCCACGGGAGTGAACTCTTCCTCACATGGAATGTGATCCTCCTTATCGGAGTGGCGTATGTTCGTAGGATAAGGGAGACCCTAGTCCTAGTACGGATGATTGCACTCGTGCATCTCCGTACTTCCCCACTACCAAGGTCAGTGGAGGGCGTGATAGGGAACGAGTCACCTCCCACCATTGGACTAAGGTCCCTCTTTCTCGCGCTTCGTCGCACTTTGGGCCTCCATCCTGGAGTAAGTCCCAGCACCATGGGCCGCCTAACGCGTAAGCCCCTCTTCGCTTCTCACGGACGCATCCTTCACGACGTGATCGTCAGGTCCTTGTAACCTCTTGTTTCTCACACCGAGCATGACTCACGTGGGCTTAGAGTGAGCACTGACCCTGACCCCCCTCCTAGAGAACTAAGAGGACTTTTATCCATGTCAAGGCATGGTACGTAGGAAGCCTCCATGAGGTTCAAGCCCACCCGTCATTTATCCACGTCGGGTCTCATCCCCGTCTAGCATGACGTTAAACTGCACACCCACCCAAACTACGAGGAATTTGATTCATGTCAAGGCATGGTATGTAGGAAGCCTTCACGAGGTTCAAGCCCACCAATAGTGGAACCCCGGGTCTACTTTCACGTCGGTTCCCCGACGAACCCATTTGAACTACGGGGACATTGATCCATGTCAAGGCACCGTACGTAGGAAGCCTCCATGAGGTTCAAGCCACATTGCTCGGTCGTTCATTCACGTCGAGTTTCGCCCCCGTCTAGCATGACGTTAAACTGCGCGCCTCGTACCGCATGACGTTAAACTGCATGCCCCTTTTGTCCCGCATGACGTTAAACTGCACACCCACCTGAACTACGAGGTCTTTGATCCATGTCAAGGCATGGTACGTAGGAAGCCTTCCAGAGGTTCAAGCCCGCCACTCATTGGACCAAGGTCCACTTTCACGTCGGTCCACCGACAAAGCCCCATATGAACTATGAGGTCTTTGATCCATGTCAGGGCGTGATACGTAGGAAGCCTCCATGAGGTTCAAGCCCACCCATCATCCAATTCACGTCGAGTTCTACTCATGTCTAGCATGACGTTAAACTGAAATTCCAGTCCGACGGCAAGCCGTTGTGACTAACCCGAACTTCGAGGTCTTTGATCCATGTCAAGGCATGGTACGTAGAAAGCCTCCACGAGGTTCAAACCCACCATCCGGTCGTTTCGACCTCATTCACGTTGGTTCACCCCCGTCCCTCATGATGGTAAACTGCATTACCCAATCCGAACTACGAGGAATTTGATTCATGTCAAGGCATGGTACATATGAAGCCTCACAGAGGTTCAAGCCCAACTCCCATCGGACCAAGGTCCCTCGCTCACGTCGATTTGCCGACACCCACCACTCGTCCTTTATTCACGTCAGGGTTCACTATCGTCTTGCATGACGTAAAACTGTGTTCCATCAATCCCCTGAACTATGAGGACATTGATCCATGTCAAGGCATGGTACTTAGAAAACCTTCCCAAGGTTCAAGCCCACCACTAGTGGACCCACGGGTCTACTTTCACGTCGGTACGCTGAAGATGCTCATCGGGCCAAGGTCCACCTTCACGTCGGTTTATTGAGCACCGTCAGTGGAGTTTGAACCCTAGCATCGAGGCGGGGAATTCCAATGTGGTTTCAGGCATTGAGGCCAAATATGAGGTGTGGGCCCCATGACCTGTCTTTTGAGCTGTGTACAGCGTTTCACGACTCTTTCATCAGTCGTCCGTTCGGGTCATGCGAGCAGTCGTTTATGGATGTATTTCTGAGGGGATTGCAATGTGCAATCCGCCCACTCTAATTCAACATGATGGTGCGGGGCCCACGAGGGTCGTTTGGGCGTCGACGATGCTTTTCGATCTTTATCACCGGATGACCATTTTGGACATGTGAATAGTCTAGATTGTGAAATTTTTCGAGAGGATCGCAACGGTGAGATCTGTTTGTTGATTTTTGAGACCGGGTTGCGGGTCCCATGAAGCACTGCTCGTGTGCGGTGTGCCGGAATGCACCTTTTTCATCAGATATTCATTGAACTCATATGGGTAGTGCTTTTGACGTGTTTTCCCGAGGGGATCGCATTGGTGTGATACAGATGACTATTTTCGGGGCTAAGGCTCGGGATCATGGGACGTTGTGTGGGGGTGAGGTGGTGTTGATGAATTTTTCTATCAGATATCTATTTGAGGCGAGTGAGTAGTCTATCTCGCATGTTTATCCGTGTGTATTACAACGTTGCGATCCGTTTTGATGTGCGGAGCCTTATACGTGATCATATGAAATATGTAAATGTGAAGGTTCCACGGGGGTGGTTCTTTCTATTGTGTTTGTAGGGGACCCTTTGCATGTGATCGTGTGCACTCCCATGTGAGTGAAGTAATGCTTGAATAGATGTGGTGGGTCGTGCACCAGTCGTTGAGTTGGAAAGTTGGAGATGTTATTTCACGCCTTCTTGTTGATGTTGGGTGTCGGGTGCATGATATCCCTTGGTCTGAATGTGAGGTATACTCTGGGAGTATACGGGAGTGCTTGGAGGTACGTTTTGTTTGTTCCTGAGATGTTCGTGCGCTGGGTTGGGGTTTACATGGGGCCACACGTCATGTGGGCCCTAGGTGTGTGTCGAGCTCTACTTTGTGTACTAGGACATCTTGCAACGTAGAGGGTCCCTCTGTGATCGTTTGTCTAACCAGTAGGGTTGAGTGGTCTTCCCCTGAGTCCGTTCTCGATGGATCGGCTGGTAGCAGTGCTCGTGAAACCCATTGATGGAGTAGGTGCTGAACCTCTTTTGGGTGAGTTGTTCTAGAGTTGGGTGGCTACGCGATACCCCCTTCTTGTTCGGTTGGACAGTTTTGTACCCTCTAGTGGATATGGCCAGAGCTGTTCTGAGTATTACCCTCCAGCGAGACTAGACAGTGGGTCACCCGACACTCTTAGGGTCCACCCTCGAGCAGAGACTGGGTTGTGGGTCACCCAATGCACGTAGGGTCTACCCTCCAGCAGAGAATGGGCAGTGGGTCACCTGACGACCTCTTAGGGTCTACCCTCCAGCAGTGCAGGGTAGTGGGTCGCCCGTCCTCAATTCCAGGTATACCGTCCAGCGGGGCTGGGTAGTGGGTCTCCTGATGATGTATTAGGGTTTACCTTCCAGCGGGGCTAGATAGTGGGTCTCCTGATGATGTATTAGGGTTTGCCCTCGATCAGGGCTGGGAAGTGGGTCGCCTGATGATGTATTAGGGTTTACCCTCCAACGGGGCTGGGCAGTTGGTCGCCTGATGATGTATTATGGTTTACCCTCCAGAAGGGCAGGGCAGTGGGTCATCCGTTGGCATTCCAGGCTTAATCCTTTCTACAAGGATTTCATGTGGCTTTCCTCCATGATTTCCGAAGTGGGACCCTTGGTTATACGGGTCTGTGTTGTGACGGCTTTGACTTTGAGGAGACCTCTTGACTGCAGGGCAGTGACGAGGTGTGGTTTGACGTAACATGGAACTCTCAAGTACGAGGGGTGATTTCCCCCACTGAGACGCGTCCTTGTGACGCGACCTAATATCGTGTGGGTGAGTCAGTTCCGCCCAAAGTGGATAGTGTTGAAGTGTGGGGATTGAGTCCCTTGGCATGTAGTTTGGGGCATGCATGCGGGATGTTGGGCATCGATAGTGTTTTCTTCTTGGACTATTGGCTACTCATTTTCTTGGGTTGCTCTACAGGACGGAGATCCCCTTACGATGCTATTCGGGCTTCTTGCTGAGCATAAGGATATGTATATACATTTTTATAGTACCAACTTCATTGGTTTGGTTACTCTCCTTCCAGGAGAGGCGAAGACGCGCGGGGTATGCCATGTGATTTCCGTGTCTTGCTTCTCATGGTTGGAAGTGTCTACTCTCCTGCTATAGGTATCAAAGACTCGATGAGAAGTTCATCTTCTCAATGTTTCCAACTCCTTTTTTCTGGACGAGTCTACCTCCTTTCCTCTTGTTTGGTTGAGCTGGACTCTCTATTGTTACTCTTACTACACATTCAGTTGTGCTCTTATAAATTTTTGTTAGCTCTATTTCTCACCCATAGGTACCTCCTTTGTTTCTCCCTCAGGCCTTGGGATATCCTACTGAGTATTTTTATACTCACCCATGCTTGGTCTTTGCCCGCACTTGGTGTGACCTTGCAGAAGATGGACAGGTTGGTCGTGACGTCAGAGGAGCTTAGGATCCGGGAGCTTGGACCGTGTGCGGTGGTCGTTGTCAGGTTCCAGGTGTGGGACCCTCCCAGCTATTTTCTATTGTTTTACCTATTGCCGAGTTGTTCCATTTTTGGTTTGGCGCATGTTTTTCCCCTTTTCTTTTCAGTTTACTTTCAACTTGTAGTTGTACTGTTTAGAGGTCGATGCACATTTTTGGTTTTTATATAGTAGTTTCTCTTTTACTCTGCTTGTCTTTACTTTTACTATGCACTTTGGCATTGAGTGTGTTGCGTGTGTGTGTGTACATGTTCTTAGGCAAAGGCCTACCTGAGTTGGTGTGCCTTCGACGCTGGTCGCCAGCCCCTAGCCTATGGAGGTGGGATTGGGGTAGTTGCGGCTCGAGCCTGGGTAGGGTCAGGTCATGATAATTTTCAAAAATTATAATCTACTTATCACATCATGATTGTTATTCTCCATCAAATATAATGTGATAGTGTCCAAATATTTGATGTCACGCTAAAAGGTAATAACATTTCCCCACATGGATGATTACTCTAAAGCACTATGAAACTATTCTTGAATATATATTCTATAGCCAAATGATATCATTTTAGTGACACATATAATGCTGGATATCAGTCATGCAGGCACTTAGGGCTTTAAGGCACCTTCCCATGGTGTATTCCCTTGTTAATATCTAGTGTCCTATTATTATAATGAGACCCACCAGTAGGAAATACAGATTTATACATTCCATTGGTAGTTCCTATATTCGGATGATTTTATTATTCCTTATAACATAAGATTTTTATTAAGTAATAATACGATTCATGTAATATAATGTCTTGAAAAAACCTATGATGATAGATGTTTGCTGAAAGGTAGGATACATTGGTTGCATCATGAGTTATATTGCATTAATGAATAATTCAAGAAAGGATTTATCCCTTATCTTCTTTAATATATGTTAATATCTAATACCCTTTGATGTAAATGATATAGCCTAAATAAATCATCTTCAACGGTGTTCTATAAGAAGATTGGATTTTCAGAATGTCAATGAAAGAGATAATTTAGCATATAGGTTAACAGAAATAGCATGAAACCCTCTAGATTTGAGATGTTTTTATAAAGGGATTATATTACACCGTAAGCATCCTTTTGAGGTGTAATGTCATTTTCGATTTAATATTATTCTCTTTGGATTCTTGATGTGTTTCTAGATGTTTACCTTGGAATATAGGCTACTCCGCTTAATGCTACTAAGAAAGATTCATAAAGGGTCACATAATATGGGTATCTAAAATCTCAGATTAATAAAATATTATTATCTAACAGGTTTAATTAATATTATCCTTTCACGTGGGTTAATTAATTTTCAGTTATGCATGGTATCATTTATTCTACCACTAGTTATTCATGATAATATATTGTGAGCAGAATATTTAATAACAATTTTATTTCTATTTATTGAATATAATATTTATTTGTTTATTGTTGAATAATGTAGTGATATTTATTTAATAAATAAATAGACAATAATCAAGGTCTGATAAATATTGTGGATGAATAGTAGACCAAAATTAATGGTCATGTGAGAAATAATAAATAATGAATTTATTTAATTAAATAATAATTTATTCTAATTCCCATATTAATTACATGTCAAGAAATAATAATAATATTATTATTATTATCTTAAATGGGGGGTTTCAAGGATTAAATTAATAATTAAGTGCAATCGTGAAATTATTTTATTTTGACCCTTTAAATATAAAAAACAGAAAAATTTATTTTCTAAAGAGAGCCAATTAATTTTTCATGGTTGTTCAAAAGAGATTTAGAAAAAATAGTAAATACAAGAGGGACCCCTTATCCAAGAATGCTCCCAATAATAGAGAGAAATCCTCCACCACTAGATCAAGGATAATACATTAGTAGTGGTTCTCGAAGCAATCAATGGAGGAGGACACAAGCAGAAGGATCAGTCAAGCTAGCTCTCAAAGAATCTTTCATCAATGTCTGGGGATTCGTCGAAAACATGTGAATAAATACATGAGAAACTGTACACTAGGTTTCAATGACGCAACAATAGTGGACCACAGATCTATCACCAGATTCATCATTGATGAAATCATTCCAATAAAGGTAAATATCAATTTTATTTAATTCTTTATAAATAATATGTTATTATCCTCTCTCTCAGTTCAATAGATAGTCTTGATTACATATTTACTTCACCGAATTATGTGGATATGGAATTAATTGTCAAGTAGATCTCATATTGATAATAAATTATGAAAAAAAATTAATGATGGTAATTTCCAATCTCAAGCTTCCACTATACCTAGAACACTCATTTTTACCTAACATAAATCTTCTCCTTACGTAAGGTATTTATCATAGTTCTCAGATCCTCCTCATGCTACTCTATTCTAGTGGAGTATATTAGAATATCATCTATAAAGACTATAATATATTTGACAAGGTAAGTACTAATGAATCTATTCATCATGTCCACAATGACTTATATAGGATTAATGAGTCCCAATAGAATTACTATAAATTCATAGTATCCATTACTTGTATGAAAAATATTATTGGGGATATCCACCTTCTTCACCCTAAAATGTTAATACCCCAGCAAGAGATCCACATTATAGAATTTTTAATATATTATTATTGAACAAGTCATCAATGAATCAAATTGGATACTTTTTATTTATCATGATTTTAATGAGATCAAGTATATCATTGAAATGTATCATTTACTTATCTATATTTTTGTTAAAGGGGACTGGTGCACCCTATGGTAATGAATATGGACCAAGGAACACTTTATCGAGATTCTCCTGTAATTGTTTCTACTACTACACATGTTCCATAAAATAAATTTTATTCAATGTTTTGGATAATAGCAATGCCATTATAATATTCTCAATTGTAAATTAAACCTCTAATTTAGGTAGAAGGTGAGGCCATTTCTCTAGAAGCAAATAAACGTATTCCCTAATAATGGGCATGCATTCATGGTTAATTATTCCCTTAGATTCAATAATTTGATCTAGATGTAATTTTTCATAGGGAAATAATATCCATGACTGTGATTATGGTTCTAAAAATGATTCATCCACCTCCTTTCACTTTTATAGAATTTGAGGAATATTCACTATATGGGGATTAATTTCTGTCTCATGAACAATTATCTTAAATTAAAATATGGAATGAAAATGCATGACTAAAATTACATACAATTAATCCAATTTTATTGTTAAATGTTTATATAGGTTTTCAGCCCAAAATATTTTGTATGGGAGGTGTTATATACTTGGGATGGAAAAAATTCCCAATTTTTTATTTTCACTAATATCTCAACTTCCATGATTTGTGGTGGTGTTTGAATAGGTCTAGTAAAAAATTTGTGTTTGAATTAATGAGTAGAACTAGAACAAGATATTAAGTTCACTATTCGTTAATGAATAAATAGAATACATGTCACTACTTCCTTATTGGGATCCTAATCGGTGGTTTCATTGAAAAATCACACCCTTATTATCGTAGAGGCTATTGGTTGTCTATGAGAACCAATGTCTTAGTGAATTTGATTAAAAATCTATTAGGTTCATTATAGATGATGAAATGAAAAATGCTATAAGAGTTTAATGGATCACTCTTATCCTATATCTATTTAGTGGGATTCGAATGTCGATAATCGCTAGCTAGGTGTCCATGATTCCCATAACTATAGTATCTCATCACCCCATTATGCAAATTTCTAGGTAGATTCTTTCCCCACAAATGATAGGTGGGATTTTTTATTTTCATAGCACTATATGTTTTCTCAATAGGACCACCAAAAATATAATCCAACATCCACTTCTAGTAAACATGATACCCTTATATTTTTTCAATCTCCATTTATAATTTTTGGGAACATCAGAAAATATCCTCATAACTATCAAATTCATATATCTCTAGGAATTTTGGTAGATTAATTTTCACCCCACCAATGAAGTGTTTAACATTTCATTTGGGGGTAATGGAAAATTTGGAGGTGTATTATGCATGTATTGGGATTATTCTTCATATTCCTAGATTGATTATTCTTATTTTTTCATGAGGGTATGTAAATCTTATTCCCTTTTAAGACAGAGTGTGTATAAGGACCAGAATTTAAAACAATACATAATGTTGAATTAAATGAATAATTCACATTGAGGATAGTTCCAGGTTTAGTGTTTTAGAGAGTTAGGCCATAACTATTAAATTTCAAAATATTACAAAGTAAACACTTCTACCTAGTATCCATTTTTTTACAAAACAGGAACTCTTGGAAAAAAATTCAGGTCTAGTTCCATGTTTAAGACAGCGTGACTTTTCCTTGATCTCATCCTTGACCTTATTCCACATTATGTCCTATGAAAAACATTTCCAAAAAAAATTTGTATGATCATTAAAATATCAGTAAGGGATACACAAAGAATAAAAACGATTAGTTTTTCAAAACAACAGGTAAACCATGAATACATTATCATAAGTAAAACATTTCACCTTTTTGAAGTAGTAAATACTCTTCACTGAATAAATGATCATTACTTACGCTTTTGTAACCATAAGATTACCATAATACCCATATAAAGAACACATAACATATACGGGTAACTTGGGACATAAATATACTTAAATGGAATAACCATATGGTTGACTTCCACACATATCACTAAATGGAATAGCCATACAGCTGACTTCCACACCCAATGCATTTGAGGTTAAAACGTAACCACCCGTCCTGGTATTCACGGCACCACCCGTCATATTGTTTATCATGTAACCACCCATAAAATGTCCAAGTACCATTATAACACATAAAATATTTCAAGTATAAACATTTCACTATTAACATTTCATTTTCAATCACAAGAAGTAATTTCAAGATATTGAAATAATCAACCCATTTTCAAAAACCATTTAAAAAAAGATTTTTGAATCAAAGTGTCCCATACCACTTTGTATATTTTAAGGTAATTAAAATTTTAAGAAAATAATGTCCATATAAATAAATACATAATACCATTTTTAAATCATGGACATTAATTATAAGGATTTATATGAATAAACTTTTAAAAAATTTAAAAGGATATTTTAGTTAAAGAGTTTTTAACAAAATGAGAGACACTTGAATACAAATAACTGAGAAATAACATTAAATATGTAATTTATAATATCATGAGAATAAATTGATTCATGATATAATATGTCAAAGAACAGTATATACATCATATAAGAGGGAATTGGTGCATAACAAAAATGAAGTCTCAATGGAAATGTAAATTGAGATTAAATCCCTTATAAAGATGGTATCCTTAAATTAAGGATAAAGAAATCTCCTAATTATGTGTGAAAAATATAAATACACCCAATTAAGTGGATATTAAGTGTAAAACAATCAGACTTCTTTCACACATATTCATAGGATGACATATTCAATAAGTACAAGTTGAACTCAATGAATCGAAATTGGGTTAAGAAGTTCCCCTGTAAAAATTCGACAGCCTAATGGCCACTCTTTAAACTTCAGAAAATTAGTTGATGAGATAAAAAGGGTATCTAATTACTTGGAAATAAATTTAAAATCAATATGGATATATAAGAAAATGTCCCAAAATAATAATATGTAAATTAAAAGACATAACAAAAAGAAGTCTTTTAAAAAAATGAGGGTGAATGGTTCCCTTAACGATTTGGTTACTTACAAAACATATTCCACATGAATGAAGGATCATAAAATGAAGATTTATATAATCATAAATGAAATTATATTACATAAAGAGTACAATAATGGGCAGTACATACACCACACAAAATAAAGTAGTGGAAAATATAGCATGTATCTCACGGGGATAAAAAGTGAGATGAAAACACCTTACCACGTTGTAACCAATCAATTCGTATGACCCAAAGTTAATAAACACCAAATGAATCATATAATACCATGAATATAATGAGAATAATGATAAAATACATCAAAAGTAAGTACACACTACACCACATTCAATAAATAAGTGGAGAACAATGGAAATCTCACCGAATTAATAGTGAGATATGAAATCTATTACAAAAATTTGGCAGCCTAACAACGCCACATAAAAATTATTAAAATCAATTGATGATAGAAATAAGGGGTCTATCATAATATTAAAATACAAAATAAAGTATTATGAATATAAAAAAACATCCTCCAAAATATGAACATGGAGAATAAAAGAAATGACATAAAAGAGAGTACTTGAAAAGAAAGAGAGAGGTCAGATCCCTTATCGTGCGTCTGACATGACTTGATCGTTATATAATATCTTGAATAATAAAATAAAGATAATTTATATTTACTTCGAACCTTTTTCAAGTTTATTATTCATTTTATATAACTTATTACCACGTTATAAACATTATGTAATCATTTAAGTTAATAACGTTAATTTTTTCGATATTTGGTACTTGAGTCAAAAATGAACACGTTATATTTACAAGTTGTCCATATGGTCAATATTCCATTATATACCGAATGATATTCATTATTTAAATATAATATATTTCATATATTTTCAGTATATACATTTATTTTTAATTGTACATAACATTTGGAGGTAAGTGTAACACCCCAATATTTCATAGTGTGTTATTTCTTCAAAATAATTCAATAACTTGCACTACACGCAACACCGAGTTCAAGCGCACCATGACTTACCAAACAAGCCGTTCAAAAGAGGTTATGAATAGTATTAACTAAATTTTAAACTTTATATAATCCTTATAATTTTAGAATCCATATTATGAGTTTCTTAGACATAATGTAAGAACAAATTCATTTTCAGTATTGCACTTTTACCAACTTTTAATAGTGAACTCTTTTTAGATACTATATTTTATACTTTTTGACTAAATGGGGACATCAAAAATTTAAAATGAAACATCCCAAGCTTCCACGGTACGCTAGCGTGTGTTGTACGCAACACCGAGTTCTAACACAACGTAACCAATCAAACTAGCCGTTATGAATAGTAATACCTACTTTTTGAAATTATATATATTTTATATTTCAAAATGGTCTTCATTTTTGGATTTAGAATATCGAATTTAGCCTAAGGTGAAATTTTGGTACTTTTCGGATAACTTTCATATTTTGATGAATAGTGAAAATTACTAAATTTTAATTAAAAACAACTTTTTTAATCAAAATAATTAATAGTGATAAATTTTGAATTTGAGTGGTGTTAAAGTATATTTAGAATATATTTTTACCATTTAATATAATGTTGTTTATTGGACATAATTTTACAATAAAACCGAACATAAACAAGTGTCAATCTTTTGATAGTTATTATCTCTTAAAAACACGCTTTTTGTTTTGACAGCGGGAATTAATTTTAAATTAATTTCTGCCACTTCTGTGTTTTGAATTTAGAAAAATGGATTCCATATTTGGAATCAGTATTTTCAAATTGTGTAAATAGGTAACTTTTATTTTTAGACATTTTGAATAATTACTGCGGTAAATATTTTATTTACCAAGGTTAAGGGTAAATCCGGTAAATAAGGGTTAAAAAATAATATTATAATAATACTAAATTACCCTAAAACGTGTCTTAACCATATTGGTTGAAACATGGTCGACCATGGGCATCTTTGGGACGATTTTGGGACCCCATGGATCCACATGTAAGTGATAATGACACTATTTTAATTAAGTTAAAATGAATACAAAAATGACACAAGCATATATCTTTTAGAAAAACAATTGTTACATAGGGTTATATATGTTGGATTTTAGATTATAAATATTAATTAGAAATATAAAAAGATTTACTACATAATTATATTTTATTTATAATTTTTAGACATTAAATAAGTTATTTTATTTATTACACAATGATGATGCAGTAATTACTATAATAGTGAAAAATTAAAATAATTGATATTATAAATACCCAAATAAATATAATATGAAACTTTTAATGAATTAAACTAATTTTCTAGGATAATATGATATATTAGGATTTATTTAATTGACTTTTTTCGAAGTAATCAATCTGTTATGAGTTTCAAAAAAATCAACTATTGAATAGTGTCAAAATTGACATAAAAGAGTTCTTAAAACAAATATTATATTATTAATTGATATTAAATTCCTAAAAATATAAGTTTCGGCCAAGAGACTTAAATCATGATAGGTTCACCATTAATGGACCACTTGGGGGTCGCTGGGATGTATATAGTATGTTTATTAACCATATTATATAAAAATACAAAGAGACATTGTAAAAGTGAAACTAATTAACTTAGAGTTAATACTTAAAGATAAGGTTAATATAAGTATCCAAACCTGTCTAAATTCTATTGTTTGAGTTTTTTTCGACCCATCCCCACATTAACATTTAAATAATCAACTTTGTAGCCATTAGAAACCGAATAAGAATTTATTATAAATTAATATTTCTAGCTTTTCCAAAGGTGCCCCTCACCCCTCTTATAAAAGGGCACTCCTCCTTATCATTTCTTCACACCTTCAAAGCCTTTTGGTTCGGCCAAACTCTGCCCAAATACTCTCCCAACTTCCCTCACTACAACCTAGAGGCATTAGTTTGATCAGAAATCCAACCTAAGGAGCCCTTTTGATCAAATCAAAAGGAAGAACCCGAAGAAGAGGTAATGTTTTCACCACCCCTTTTCAAGTTCCTTTCTTCTTCCACTTCTTCTTTCTTTGTTCTTACCATTCTAAAATAATAACTCCAGTATCTCACATATACTGTGATATTATTATAAATATGGTACAACCATATTCAGTATTCTATCCACCCTTTGAATAACATGTCACCATACGTGCGTACGTACGGCTTACCGTCTCCACGTCGTGGTGTAATTGTTATTCAATATATTATTATTTGGATGGGTATAATAATGATGTGAAACACATATAAATAATAAATATAACATGTTAATTATTCTTTATATATGATATAACATCCATTTATATATTATTTTAATATCAAAAGAATGATATTGTCGCTCGTGCGTACGTACGGACTACCGTCTCCACAAACGCGATAAGATTCATTCTCCATCGTATCCATTCAAGTATAATTATCATTTAATGATTTAAAAATGATGTTTAAGGACTTGATATCATTCTGGATATGAATAATATACAACCTATCCTTTACAAACATGTCTTACGTAACAAAACATATAAAAGAAAACAAGTAAGTTAACACCTGAAACAATGATAATACTAAGATATTATTATCAAATCAATATTAAAAGATCATATATGATATCATATTAATATATATGATTATTGAATAATTTAATGACATGTATTTCACCATTATACAGGAGGTTAAACTACCCCAACCAAGGAAAAGTACAAGGTAAGGGGTTTTCAACTCACTCCATATTTCCGTGAGATTCATGCCATATTGCCACCATCACCTTTTGTGTGGTGTATGTACTCCCCATAATTATATTCTTTGTGTAATACACTCTAATTTATGTGTATTTACATATTCATTGTATGATACCTCTTTCATGGGTTGTATGTTTCATAAGTTACCAAATTGATAAGGGTTTACTTCACAATATCTTTAATATCTGAGGTTGTCTTTACGTAAGTATCTACAGGGACATATTTACTATCCATGTCCATATTTCATAAAAGAGTTTTCAAAGGGATTATTTCTAAGGGAACTTTTACTAAAACATCATTTTAAATGTTTTAAATATTTATTCTTCTAAATCATCCTCATTTATGTCCACGTTTTCAAAATGGTTTGTAAGGATTTATTTATATGAAAATGAATGTTTTAAAAGTGTTAATTCCATTCAAAAGTTTCAAAGTGGTATGGGACACTTTGATTCAAAAATGTATTTAAATGCCTTACTTTCTAAATTCTGTAACATTAAAATGTTTTCATGAAAAAGGGATATTTCTCTCAATAATTTTTAAAAAAAACATTTTCATCTATGTCAACATCCTTTGATGGATTTTAAGATTATTTGAAGTTGATTTATTATGATTTAAAACTTCCATATTGTAATTAAGTTTTGTGATATGTTTGACTGTAGATGTGTCATTTATATAGCATTCATGGTTTATGAGTAAAGTATTGAAATTTCATATTCTAGTTCCAATAAAAATGTTTATGTTATATTTCAATCTTTACTTCATATGAATGTGTTGGACAAGTATGTTCTAGGTTGGGGACTGGTTAAAGTAAGCCCTCCAGGTTGGGGACTGGTAAAAATAAGCCCTCCAGGTTAGGGACTGGTAAAAGTAAGCCCTCCGGTTTGGTCTCCGGTTATTAGAGGCACTCCGGGTTGTTGTCCTGTTATTAGAGGCACTCCGGGTTGGTGTCCGGTTATTAGAGGCACTCCAGGTTGGGTTCCGGTTACAGTTAGCCCTAAGGTCTTGGGACGAGGCCTTGAAATGAAATTAAAGTTTATCATTATGTATTCCATCATTATGAAAGTGGTTATTGATTTTGCATGTGATTATTCGATTAGTATAATATCCATGTGAATAAGTAAATGGAATTATTTCATTTTACTTTGGCCATACTATGTTGAAGTTCAAGTTTAAAAGGCTTTTTTTTTAGTAATGCATTGCCTTAAATGTTTATGCTTATTTTGAATGTTCCGCTATATTGTTATTCTTACTGGGCATTTGAGCTCACCCCTTTTATATGTTTTATTTTCCCCAGGATGTGAAGAAGTAAGTTATGAATGACCTGCAGGGATATTATGAGGGGATAATAGTGTGGACTGTGGAGACTTTATGTTGTTGTAGTAGTTTTTCATTTTATTATGTAATGTAAAACTTATGAATATATCTAGTGTTTCCAAGGCTACTAAACCAATCGGTCTTTCGAGATTTGATCTTTCTTGTGATCATGCCAATGTTATGTAATAATGCACCGACTCTAGGTAACTGGGGTCGGGGCGTTACAGTTGGTATCAGAGGAAGTTTAGTACAAACCTTGGAAGCTAGATTTAGATAAACCTTGATTAGAGCACGTAGACCTAAGATAAACATTGAGGATTAGTATAGAAGAACTTCCTAGAATTTTGGTATTGTAGAGATTTTGTGAGTTTTCCGAGCAATATATCCCTGTCTGGATACGAGCAGGTAGAGGCGGCTCTGGCACAGATGTACCTAGGGGTAAAACCTGAAAACACCGCTTTGAGCTAGACTCGAACGGGAACTTGTGCACGACAACGGGCCTTGCTGCACTCTTGGTTACGACACTCCCGGGGGATATGCTTAGGATAACTCTCATTTTCCTTACAAATCATTATGAAGGGTTTATGAGTATATACTTACTCAAAGGAGACATTTTTATGATTATGGATTATATCCATAAACTATTTAATTTATGTTATGTGTTTTACAAGTTTGGGATTAGGTATTGTTATTAATAAACTAATCTAATGTATGACATTGTTTAGAAATGGCGCCCAGTAGAAGGAATGAGAACTCTAGAAATGCACATGTTCTAAAGAGAAAGAAGGATCATATATTTTATGTTCTTAAGCTAGAATTTACAAGAGAAATAGTCTCGCATGTATTATCATCATATGAAGAAATAATATCATGTGTTGATAAGATAAGTAAAGAGTTTACTGAGTAGTATGGCTTTGAAGGGAAGAAAGAGAAGAAAAGGATGGAAGAGAGAAAGATAGATAAAGGTAAGAGGGAAAAGAAGAATTTTCTCATATGTGGTAACTGTGGAAAGAAACACCCTGAAACTTGCCTGAAAGGAATGGGAGTTTGTTATAAGTGTGGAGGAAAAGGGCACAAAGTACGTGACTGCAAGGGTAAGAAAATGGTTTCAAATGTACAATGCTTCATTTTCAAGGAGTTTGGACACTACGCGAACCTATGTCCTAGTCATCAGACTATGCCGCAAATGATGATATTGGATAATAATCATGTTATGATACTACCACAGATGAAGAGGAATGATTAGAGTTCTTATGTTGATTATGTCAATTGAGTGTTGTATCAACAATGTACTTGTTATAATAATTATGGAGTATATATGGATTGTACTGCAGTACTATTTCATTAAGGACTTGAGATTGTGTGGAACAAAGAAAAGTGACTCAATAGCAGGATAAATTTTTGGAAAATATATGGTTGAGAGAATGATAAACCATAATATTGTTCTGATACTAAGGTAGTGATTTTGGAATAATATGTGATTGTTTTTGATAAATTATATTGGATATTCTTGACTACCTTGGAACTGATTAATGATTTGTATATTCCATCATTGTTGGGGTTTAAAACATTTTTGGATTAATGAAGTATATCCAGCATTCTATATGGAATAAGGGAGAATGAATGTAATCAATAAGGAATATGGTAATGCATGATGAAGGTATTCATATGCTATTACGGGGTAAAAAGGATCTATATTATGTTTACCTTCCTTATAAATGTTGGACTGTGAGTTTGGACAGAAGTATTTTGGATATTTCTAGTTTGGATTATTTTGGATTTCCATAAAAGGACAACCCGGAGGTCGGGCGGCAACCCGTCGCGTCCGGCAAGGCTGCGAGACTTGAACCCGCAACCGAAGGGCCACAAGGGTGTATCACCTACCACTGGCCCACGAGATGTCCTGGATTAAATAATGTAGTTTTTTTTAAAAGATCTCGTAGATGAATTATAAATTCATTTATTTTGGAACCCTGTACGAATAGTATAAATAGAATTTTTTTATGTTCTATTATCTTTTAGAGTGAAAGATGAGTTTGTGGTAGAAATTTATTAATGGATAAAACTCTAATTATAATGTAAGTATATCTCCTTATGATCTTAGCCAATCTCATAAATAAATTCCTCAACATTAATAAAAGGTACTTAGAACAAAAATGTTGTCCTAGATGGTACCTTAAATCATCACTAATTTATGGCTTTGGGATTCTTGGCCTTTTCATAGCCATGTTCTCTACCACTCTCCATCAGATAATTGATGGTTAGATTTCTCTTCCATATCCATATTTTCCTACATGGAACCCTAGTATGTGTTATTTTCGGTAATCTTCATACTTTCCACTCTTTATTTTAAATAGAGGCCTCATTAATTCATTTTTCGATGTGGGATTTCAACTAAGATATTTTGAAACGTAAAAAATGTGTTATCCTAATACCCTATGTTTTGTTGAACCGATGGTATTTCAAATCATCATAGATTGATGAATTTAAGGACCACAATTTTATACTTGTTTGTGATTGATGACCTCAATCACTACCTACAAATATTTACGTTTTTCCTCCAATTATATGTCTCTAATTGCCACCAATGTTCTCCTAATCGAGATCATAATTTGGTGGTGACCCTTTCATTTCTCTTTTCCTCATATTAAGACTAAATTTTAGTAACCCAATTTCCGATGTGGGTTTTCCCACAAATATATTTTCTATTTTAATCCTTTTATTTTCAAAGAACAATTTCAAATTGCGAGGACGCAATTTATTGAAGGAGGGGAGAATGTAACATCCCAAGATTTCATAGTGTGTTATTTCTTCAAAATAATTCAATAACTTGCACTACATGCAACACTGAGTTCAAGCGCACCATGACTTACCAAACAAGCCGTTCAAAAGAGGTTATGAATAGTATTAACTAAATTTTAAACTTTATATAATCCTTATAATTTTAGAATCCATATTATGAGTTTCTTAGACATAATGTAAGAACAAATTCATTTTCAGTATTGCACTTTTACCAAATTTTAATAGTGAACCCTTTTTAGATACTATATTTTAAACTTTTTGACTAAATGGGGACATAAAAAATTTAAAATGAAACATCCCAAGCTTCCACGGTACGCTAGCGTGTGTTGTACGCAACACCGAGTTCTAACACAACGTAACCAATCAAACTAGCCATTATGAATAGTAATACCTACTTTTTGAAATTATATATATTTTATATTTCAAAATGGTCTTCATTATTGGATTTGGAATATCTAATTTAGCCTAAGGTGAAATTTTGGTACTTTTCGGATAACTTTCATATTTTGATGAATAGTGAAAATTACTAAATTTTAATTAAAAACAACTTTTTTAATAAAAATAATTAATAGTGATAAATTGTGAATTTGAGTGGTTTTAAAGTATATTTAGAATATATTTTTACCATTTAATATAATGTTGGTCATTGGACATAATTTTACAATTAAATTGAACATAAACAAGTGTCAATCTTTTGATAGTTATTATCTCTTAAAAACACGCTTCTTGTTTTGACAGCGGGAATTAATTTTAAATTAATTTCTGCCACTTCTGTGTTTTGAATTTAGAAAAATGGATTTCATATTTGGAATCAGGATGTTCAAATTGTGTAAATAGGTAACTTTTATTTTTAGACATTTTGAATAATTACTGCGGTAAATATTTTATTTACCATGGTTAATGGTAAATCCGGTAAATAAGGATTAAAAATAATATTATAATAATACTAAATTACCCTAAAACGTGTCTTAACCCTATTGGTTGATACATGGTCGACCATGGGCATCTTTGTGTCGATTTTGGGACCCCATGTATCCACTTGTAAGTGATAATGACACTTTCATTTAATTAAGTTAAAATGAATACAAAAATGACACAAGCATATATCTTTTAGAAAAACTATTGTTACATAGGGTTATATATGTTGGATTTTAGATTATAAATATTCATTAGAACCATAAAAATATTTCCTACATAATTATATTATATTTATAATTTTTAGACATTAAATAAGTTATTTTATTTATGACACAATGATGATGCAGTAATTAATATAATAGTGAAAAATTAAAATAATTGATATTATAAATACCCAAATAAATATAATATGAAACTTTTAATGAATTAAACTAATTTATTAGGATAATATGATATATTAGTATTGATGTAATATACGTTTTTCTAAGTAATCAATCAGTTATGAGTTTCACAAAAATCAACTATTGAATAGTGTCAAAATTCACATAAAAGAGTTCTTAAAACAAATATTATATTATTAATTGATATTAAATTCCTAAAAATATAAGGTTCGGCCAAGAGACTTATATCATGATAGTTTCACTATTAATGGACCACTTGGGTGTCTCTTGGATGTATATAGTAAGTTTATTAACCATATTATATAAAAATAAATAGAGACATTGTAAAAGTGAAACTAATTAACTTAGAGTTAATACTTAAATATAAGGTTAATATAAGTACCCAAACCTGTCTAAATTCTATTGGTTGAGTTTTTTTTGACCCATCCCCACCTTAACATTAAAATAATCAACTTTTGAGCCATTAAAACCGAATAAGAATTTATTATAAATTAATATTTCTAGCTTTTCCAAAGGTGCCCCTCACCCCTCTTATAAAAGGGCACTCCTCCTTCTCATTTCTTCACACCTTCAAAGCCTTTTGGTTCGGCCAAAATCCACCCAAATACTCTCCCAACATCCCTCACTACAACCGAGAGGCCTTAGTTTGATAAGAAAGCAAACCTAAGGAGCCCTTTTGATCAAATCAAAAGGAAGAACCCGAAGAAGAGGTAATGTTTTCACCACCCCTTTTCAAGTTCCTTTCTTCTTCCACTTCTTCGTTCTTTGTTCTTACCATTCTAAAATAATAAATCCAGTATCTCACATATAAATTGATGTTATTATAATTATGGTACAACCATATTCAGTATTCTATCCACCCTTTGAATAACATGTCACCATACGTGCGTACGTACAACTTACTGTCTCCACGTTGTGGTGTAATTGTTATTCAATATATTATTATTTGGATGGGTATAATAATGATGTGCAACTCATGTATATAATAAATATAACATGTTAATTATTCTTTATATAGGATATAACATCCATTTATATATTATTTTAATATCAAAAGAATGATATTGTAACTCGTGCGTACGTACGGACTACCGTCTCCACAAACGCGATAAGATTCATTCTCCATCATATACATTCAAGTATAATTATCATTTAATGATTTAAAAATGATGTTTAAGGACTTTATATCATTATGGATATGAATAATATACTCCCTATCCTTTACAAACATGTCTTACGTAACAAAACATATAAAAGAAAACAAGTAAGTTAACACCCGAAATAATGATAATACTAAGATATTATTATCAAATCAATATTAAAAGATCATATATGATATCATATTAATATATATGATTCTTGAATAATTTAATAATATGTATTTCACCATTATACATGAGGTTAAACTACCCCAACCAAGGAAAAGTACAAGGTAAGGGGTTTTCATCTCACTCCATATTTCTGTGAGATTCATGCCATATTGCCACCATCACCTTTTGTGTGGTGTATGTACTGCCCATAATTATATTATTTGCGTAATACACTCTAATTTATGTGTATTTACATATTCATTGTATGATACCTCTTTCATCGGTTGTAAGTTTCATAAGTTACCAAATTGATAAGGGTTTACTTCACAATATCATTAATATATGAGGTTGACTTTACGTAAGTATCTACAGGGACATATTTACTATCCATGTCCATATTTAATAAAATTGTTTTCAAAGGGATTATTTCTAAGGGAACTTTTACTAAAACATAATTTTAAATGTTTTAAATATTTATTCTTCTAAATCATCCTCATTTATGTCCACGTTTTCAAAATGGTTTGTAAGGATTTATTTATATGAAAATGAATGTTTTAAAATTGTTAATTCCATTTAAAAGTTTCAAAGTGGTATGGGACACATTGATTCAAAAATGTATTTAAATGCCTTACTTTCTAAATTGTGTAACATTAAAAATTTTTCATGAAAAAGGGATACTTCTCTCAATAATTTTTAAAAAAAACATTTTCATCTATGTCAACATCCTTTGATGGATTTTAAGATTATTTGAAGTTGATTTATTATGATTTAAAACTTCCATATTGTAATGAAGTTTTGTGATATGTTTGACTGTAGATGTGTCATTTATATAGCATTAATGGTTTATGAGTAAAGTATTGACATTTCGTATGCTAGTTCCAATAAGAATGTTTATGTTATATTTCAATCTTTACTTCATATGAATGTGTTTAACAAGTATGTTCCAGGTTGGAGACTGGTTAAAGTAAGCCCTCCAGGTTGGGGACTGGTAAAAGTAAGCCCTCCAGGTTAGGGACTGGTAAAAGTAAGCCCTCCGGTTTGGTCTCCGGTTATTAGAGGCACTCCGGGTTGGTGTCCGGTTATTAGAGGCACTCTGGGTTGGTGTCCGGTTATTAGAGGCACTCCGGGTTGGGTTCCGGTTACAGATAGCCCCAAGGTCTTGGGACGAGGCCTTGAAATGAAATTAAAGTTTAGCATTATGCATTCCATCATTATGAAAGTGGTTATTGATTTTTCATGTGATTATTCGATTAGTATAATCTCCATGTGAATAAGTAAATGGCATTATTTCATTTTACTTTTGCCATACTACGTTGAAGTTCATGTTTAAAAGGCTTTTGTTTTAGTAATGCATTGCCTTAAATGTTTATGCTTATTTTGAATGTTCCGCTATATTGTTATCCTTACTGGGCATTTGAGCTCACCCCTTTTCTATGTTTTGTTTTCCCCAGGATGTGAAGAAGTAAGTTATGAATGACCTGCAGGGATATTATGAGGGGATAATAGTGTGGATTGTGGAGACATTATGTTGTTGTAGTAGTTTTTCATTTTATGATGTAAGGTAAAACTTATGAATATATCTAGTGTTTCCAAGGCTACTAAACCAATCGGTCTTTCGAGATTTGATCTTTCTTGTGATCATTCCAATGTTATGTAATAATGCACCGACTCTAGGTAACTGGGGTCAGGGCGTTACAGTAAGAAATGAAATGCTCTGTTTATGGAGACGGTACATCATACGTATGCATGAACGCTACTTTCATTTATATTTCTTATTTTAATGGAATTAAAACATAATTATAAATAGTTATATTATAATTCCAGAATAATATCACATATAATATCATTAACTATATCCTTTATACATCACACATAAGGAATTAACGAGTCACATCACTTTAAGGGAGCGGTAGTCCGCAATTCCTCAAATGAGATTATGGTATTTACCCACTATAAAAACCATAAAGGCTTGATATAAATTGGAAAGTAGATAAGAATAAAGAAATAATAAACATAAAATATATCATATATATACACATTTTCATCATAATGGCCACCATGAGAGGCGGTATGATGTAATTAACAATCATTGTTTCGTGTGGCGTTGATTTTCCACCCACAGAAACATTATGTTCTTCCTCCATTAGATGGAGTTGTGTGTATGTGTAGTGATAATAATTCACATAAAACATCCTATTATATTGGGGATACTGGTGTTGTTTCAAAATAAAGTAAATAGAAATGGTTTTGTGGTTGGAGAAGTAAAATAAAAGAAAACAATTTAAGAGAAACTGTTACCTTTAATTTGGATAACTCTCATGGGTTTGAACCAAAGGACTTCATGAGGTGCATTCTTCCAAAGTTAAGGCTTCTAGGAAGAGGATAGAGATTTAGGGAGATTAATTTTTCAGAGGTTGGATGGTCCAAATGGATTGAGAGGTGTGTGTAATTGGTTAGAAGTGGTCCCCTTTTATAACGAGGAGGAGGGGCTCTTTAGGAAATTGTGAAACTATTATTTTATTATATAATTATATTCGGTTTCTAATGGTCCAAAAATAATTTAAGATGAAGATAAGATGACTCGTGGTCAAAATAAAATCATCCAATCAGAATTTGACATGTTTTGGATATTATTTTAATCATTATAATCTTAATTATTTAAATGATTTATTAATGAGGTAAATACTGCATCATTATTATGTCATAAATAATTTAGATAATTTGTTGTCTAAAAATTATAAAAAAAATTCCACGATGTTGGAAATATTTTCATATTTCCAATGAATATTTATAGTATAAAATATGACATATATAACACCATATAAAAATTAATTACTAAATGTTTTTGTTAATGTCAATTTTGTCTTTACATTAAATTAATTAATTTAAATTATCATTATCACACCCAAGTGGTTCAATGGTGTCACAAAATCGACCCAATGATTCCCATGGTCGTTAATGACTCAAAAAAATAAGGTTTGGACAAGTTTTAAGGTAATTTTGAATTATTATAATATTCTTTTTACCGCGAATTACCCTATTTACCATTAAACGCGGTAAATAAAATTCAAAAGTTTCTATTCACCGAAAATTATTTTCATCTTAATGAACCACATTTTACTTCATAATAACTAACATTTTTTCAGATTTTTTAAATTCAATTAAAATAATTGATAAGATTTAATTTAAATTAAAAGGTCAGTTTTTTTAACTACCACTATGTGGTTTCACTATTCATAAAAAATTGAAGTCTTTCTAAAAATACCAAAAATTCAGCCGAAGCTATATTTGATATTCTTAATTAAAAAATGATGTCTATTTTTTCATATTCAAAACATTGAAGTGGCCTTAATTAATTTTGTCATTAATTCCCATTATCAAAACAAATAGCGAGTTTTTAAGAAACAATAACTATCAACAGATTGATACGCGTTTATGTACAATTTCAAAGTGAAATTTATTCCAATTACTAACATTGTATTAAATGGTAAAAATGTATTTTAATTTAACTTTAAAACAAATTAAAAAAGATAGTCTAACCATATAAATATATTAGATTAAAAGACACATTTGAATTAAAATAAAATATTTTTCACTATTCATTAAAAATGAACTTTATCCGAAAAATTCCAAAAATTTACACAAATTAAATTTTGATGCCCCCATTCTAAAGAAGGATTTTATTTTGTCATATATAATTTATTTATGTGACCAAAACGATATTAAGAAGGTTTCTCCATTAAAAGGCGGTAAATTGACCTTTTAATGTAAATTATGCATAAAATTAGATTCATTCACATTTTAAGCCTCTAACATTTATTGGATAAAAGTAATTACATTTAACAAACAAGTATAATGAGATTTTATTTAGTTTTTTTCATTCCCACCAATACAACGTCTAGGAGTTAACGACCATTTAAAATAATAATATTATATTATTAGTGTGGAACATAAGATTTCCAAGAAACATGTTGTTGTGTATCGGGTATGCTATGGAACATATCATCCCATTTAATATAAAATTAATATTTATTCAAAAATATTAATAAATATGAAAATTTTCTTATTCATTATTTATCTGGGATGTTACATCCTTCCCCCCTTTTGGGAATTTCTTTCTCGCAATTTAAAAATTGGGCACGGAAACATCATTGAAAGCCCCATATCGAAAAAAAGAGTCAGTAAAACTATCACTTTAAAATAAAGGAAGATAATTACAAAGGTTACCCTAGACAACAGATACTATGATTCCATGAAATCATGGATATGGAGGACAAAACAAACCTTCACGTTCTGATAGAGAGTTATAGAAAATAGGTTAAGGTGATGTGTTATACAGTCCTTGATTCCCCAGAAGGACAATTTAATAGACAAGGTTTTTGTTTTAAGTTAAATTTAATTGAGGAATTTATTTATGAGGTAAAATAATAACATAAGGAAATATACTTACTTTTCATGTTGACATTCATCTTTTACAAACTCATATTTTTCCAAACGATGTGTATTCATGATAACTTTTTTTTAAATTAAAAGTTCCATAACAATGATCGAGGGAATAAAATAATCCGAAAAAGATAAACTATATATTTCCCTTATCTTTAGATATTAACTAAAACCAAAACTTTTAGCACAAAATCAGATAATCCAAAAAAGGATAAACTTTTAAATAACGAATAACTATTATTAATCTCCAAAATATGTCTAACAAAACCCAAAGACCATTAAACAAAAAATTTTCCTGAAAATTATTCAAAAGTAATACAAAAAATTATTGTAACCCAAATCTCATAAATATTTAACTACATAGACTTCCAAGATACATCTTAACATTTATCTCTATGTAACACCAGTTACCCATAAAATCTCTTATTGAAAAGTAATTAACTTAATCAAATATTCTCCATGATAGGTTAATCATTATCATAAATAAATCATATCATCATGTGTCCATAATAAATACATAGATTCTTCCTAACTAAAATTTGAACCATTAATCTACAATTGAAATCCCACAGTATTCTATCTTCATTAGGTATATAGTGTTTCCTCAAAAGAGATAACATCTTCCACAACAACCTTTTATCACTTAATCACTAAATCATTTTTCAATACTATGTATATTCATTTGATAAAACATAAGTTCCAAAAATAAATTATTCTTCTCCCATAAAAACATTTTACTAAAAATATATGTCATACTAACCAGGGACTTCAAGTAGGCTAGTTTCAGGTGATGTTCCCTTGTCGCCTTTCGGTTGTGGGTCTGATTCCTATAGCCTTGCCTGATGCGACGGGTTGTCACCCATCATATGGGTTTTATTTTTTTTAAACTCAAAAACAACCCTAACATGTTTTGACCTAAAGGGTTCCCTTATACCTATCATCTTCATTCAAATTCTGTATGATCGCATCATCTTAATTCTTGAAGTCTTATTTCACTACCATATGATAAAATAAAACAATCCCCAAAATGAAGAACATCATACCTTGATCGTGTTGTTCATTTGGTTTCATCGTCATCTTGTTCACGTAGGTAGAAGGTCCATGAATTTCAATAATGATTTAGAGATCCTTCAAAATCATTTGCTTCCTCTATCCAAATACACCTTGTAAAACATGGGTCATTTGGGTGTTCATAGAAAAACAATTTTGGAAAATAATCATGTGTGACATATAATTTCCAAACATCTGATAAAACATGATTTCTATAAAATTGACGAACCGAATTTGAGTTGAAACTTTCAATTAACATACCTTTTAAAATACCATAAGTATGTGCTGAGAGACTATATTTGAAAATCAAATATAAATAGGTTTCACAAAGGTCTCCTTCTTGAGCACCATTTTTAAAATCATAATATGCCTCAAAATCTTGTGATAAGGTAAAATATTTGAAAATTCCTTGAAAATATTTACCTGTCTTGAAAATATGAGAATATTGTGAAAATAGTATTTTTATAAATAAAAACCATGACCCACAATGGTAACGAGGTATAATAGAGGTGTTTGATATCTCAAACTACTTCTTTCAAGTGAGTTGTATGCTTGAAATTTTTTTACAATCATCCGAACATGAATTTGAAATAATTATAGCAAGAATGTAATCAGGAAGAGATTGGAATGTCGATTGAGATCCTCCTCCTTCCATTTATAACAGAATTTACTTGATCTGAAAAAGTTATAAAAGAAGGATTTAACTGAAATAATAGATAGGGACTAACCATATGTCGAACAAAAATTCCTAATCCCTAAATCTGTCTAAACTGACCTTTGATTCCAACTATAAGTACTCGGCCTTAAAACATTACATAATCATTAATTAAATGAATAATTCCCATTGAGGATCTTTTCAGGTCTACAGTTTTAGAGAGTTATGACATAACTATTACATTTCAATATATTAAAAAGTAGACACTTCTACCCAGTTTCCACTTTTTTACAAAACATTAACTCTTGAATAAAAATTCATGTCTGGTTCCATGATTAAGACAGCATAACTTTTCCTTGATCCCATCCTTGACCCTATTCCACATTATGTCCTATGAAAAAAAATTCAAAAAAAAAATTGGAATGAACATAAAATTCTCGGTAAGGGATACACAATGAAGGAAAATTGTTAGTTTTTCAAAACAATATGTAAAACATGAATACATTATCATTAGTAAAACATTTCACGTTTTTGATGTAGTAAATACTCTTCACTGAATAAAAGATCATCACATACCCTTTTGTAACCAAAATATTCCTTAAAAACCACATAAAGAACACATAACATATAAAGGTAACTTGAGACATAAACATACTTAAATGGAATAACCATACGGTCAACATCCACACATATCACTAAATGTAATAGCCATTATGTCGACTTCCATACCCAATGCATTGGATGTTATAACGTAACCACCGATCCTGGTATTCACGGCACCCCTCGTCATATGGTTTATCACGTAACCACCCGTCAAATGTCCAAGTTACATCATAACACATAAAATATTTCAAATATAAACATTTCACTAATAACATATCATTTTCAATCAAAAGAAGTAATTTCAAGATATTGAAATAGTCAATCCATTTTCAAAAACCATTTAAAAAAAAGATTTTAGAATCAAAATGTCCCATACCACTTTGAATATTTTAAGGGAATTAACATTTTAAAACAATAATGTCCATATAAATAAATCCTTAAACCCATTTTTAAAACATGGACATTAATTATAATTATTTAGAATAATAAAATTTTAAAACATTTAAAACGATATTTTAGTTAGAGAGTTTTTAACAAAATGAGAGACGCTTGAATGAAAATAATTGAGAAATAACATTTAATCAGAACTTTATAATATCATGAGAGAAAAAGGATTCATGATATAATATGTCAAATCACAGTATATACACCATATAAGAGGGAATTGATGAATAACAAAAATGATGTCTCAATGGAAATGTAAGTTGAGATAAAATCCATTATAAAAATGATATCCTTAAATTAAAGATAAATCAATCTCATAATTATGTGTGAAAACTATAAATACACCAAATACAAGTGGATATTAAGTGTAAAACAATAATACTTCATTCACACAAATTAATAGGATGACATATTAAATAAGTACAAGTTGAACACAAAGAATCGTAATTGGGCTAAGAAGTTCCCCTATAAAAATTCGACAGCCTACCAACATCTCTTTAAAATGAAGAAAATGAGTTGATGAGATAAAAAGGGTATCTCATTACTCAGATATAAAGGATACATCAATAAGGATATATAAGAATATATCCCAACAAAATAAGATGTAAATTAAAAGACATAACAAAAAGATTCTTTTAAAAAGAGGAGGGTTGAAGGTTCCATTACCGATTTGGTAACATACAAAACATATGCCACATGAAAGAAGGATCATACAATGAATATGTATATAATAATAAATGGGAGTATATTAAACAAAGAGTACAATCATGTGAAGTAAATACACCACACAAAAGAATGTAGTGGAAAATATAGCATGTATCTCATGGGGATAAAAAGTGAGATGAAAACCCCTTACCACATCGTAATCAATCGAGTCGTATGACCCAATGTTAATAACCACCAAATGAATCACAGAATACCATGAATATAATGAGAATAATGATAATATACATCAAAAGGTAGTTCAAAATACACCACATGTAATAAATAAGTGGCGAACAATGGAAATCTCATAGAATTAAAAGTGAGATATGAAATCCCTTACAAAAATTCAGCAGCCTAACGACGCCACTTAAAAATTCATAAAATGAATTGATGAGAGTAAGAGGGGGTATATAATCATATGAAAATAAAAATTAAATTATGGTGAATATAAAAGAACATCCTCCAACATAAGATGATGGAGCATAAAATAAATGACATAAAAGAGAGTATTTGAAAAGAAAGAGAGAGGTCAGATCCATTACCTCACGTCCGACTTGACTCGATTGTTCATTAATTTCTTGAATAATAAACTAAAGTTAATTTATACATTCTTAAGAACCTTTTTGAAGTTTATTATTAATTTTATAAAACTTATTACCTTGTTATAAACATTATGTAATCATTTAAGTTAAAAACGTTAATTTTGTCGATATTTGGTATTTGAGTCAAAAATGAACACGTTATATTTACAAGTTGTCCATGTGGTCAATAGTCCATTATATACAGAATTATATTAATGATTTAAATATCATATATATCATATATATTAAGTATATATTTGTATTTATAATAGTACATAACATTTGGAGTTATGAAATGAAATGCACCGTTTATGGAGACGGTAAACCGTACGTACGCATGAACGCTACATTCATTTCTATTTCTTATATTAATGGAATTAAAACATAATGATAAATAGGAATATTATAATTATAGTATAATTTCATATATAATATAATTAACTCTATCCTTTATACATCCAACATAAGGCATTAACGAGTCATATAACATTAAGGGGGCGGTAGTCCGCACTTCCTCAAATGAGATTATTGTATGTACCCACTATTGAAACCATAAAGGCTTGATATAATTGGGAAGTACAAGAAGCATAATAAAATAATAAACATAATATATATCATATATAAATACAGTTCCATCATAATTTCCACCCTGAGATACGGTATGATGTAATTGAACAATCATCATTTCGTGAGGCATCAGTTTTCCACCCACAGAATCATTAAGTTTTTCATCCATTACATGGATTTGTGTGTAAGTGTAGTTAGAATAATTCTAATAACAACATCATAGTATATTTAGGATACTGGTTTTGTTACAAAAAAAAAAGAAATAAAAAGGATTTTGTGGTTGGAGAAGTAAAATAAAAGTAAACAATTTAAGAGAAACAATTACCTTTAATTTGGGTAACTCTCTTGGGTTTGAACCAAATCACTTCTTCAAGTGCCTTCTTCCTAAGGTAAGGCTTCTAGGAGGAGGAGTGGGATGTAGGGAGATTAATTGGGCAGAGGTTTTACGATCCAAAAGGCTTGAGAGGTGTGTGTATTTGGTTATAAGTGGCCTCCTTTTATAAGGCTGAGTAGGGGCTCTTTAAGAAAGTGTGAAACTATTATTTTATTATATAATTATTTCCTGTTTCTAATGGTACAAAAATCATTAAAGATGATGATATGATGAGTAATGGTCTAAATAAAATCATCCAATCAGAATTTCACATGTTTTGGATATTATTTTAATCATTATAATCTTATTTATTTAAATGATTTATTAATGAGGTAAATATTCCATCATTATTATGTCATAAATAATTTAATAATTTTGTTGTCTAAAAATTATAAAAAAATTCCACGATGTAGGAAATATATTTATCTTTCCAATTAATATTTATAGGCGAAAATATTACTTATATAACACCATATAAAAATTAATTACTAAAATATTTTTATTAATGTCAATTTTGCCTTTATGTTAAATTAATTATTCTAAATTGACATTATCACACCCAAGTGGCCCAATGAGGTCCCAAAATCGACCCAAAAATTCCCATGGTCGTTAATGACTCAACCAATAAGGTTTGGACAAGTTTAATGGTAATTGTGAATTATTATAATATTCCATTTACCTTGAATTACCCTATTTACCTTTAACCGTGGTAAATAAAATTCGAAAGTTACTATTCACCAAAAATTATTTTCATCTTAATGAACCACATTTTACATCTTGATAACAACCATTTCTGTCGTATTTTTGAAATTCAATTCACAGAAGTTGTAATATTTCATTTAAATGAAAAAGTCAGTTTTTTAACTACCACTAAGTGGTTTCACTATTCATCAAAAATTGATGTTTTCAGAAAAATACAAAAAATTCAGACTAAGATATATTTGATATTATGAATTCAAAAATTATGTCTACTTTTAAAAATTCAAAACATAGAAATCGAATTAATTAATTTTAAATTGAATTCCCGTTATCAAAACAAATAGCATGTTTTTATGAAATAATAACTATCAAAAGATTGATACTTGTTTATGTCCAATTTCAATGTGAAATTTATTCCAATGACTAACATTGGATTAAACGGTAAAAATATATTTTAATTTAAATTTAAACCCAATTAATAAGATAATCTAACCATATAAATAAATTAGATTAAAATGAACTTTTGAATTAAAATACAATATTTTTTAGTAATAATTAAAAAAAGAACTTTATCCGAAAAATTCCAAAAAATTACACAAAGTAAATTTTGATGTCCCCATTATAAAGAAGGATTTTATTTGGTCATATAGAATGTATTGAAGTCACCAAAACAATATTTAAAAAGTGTTCTCCATTAAAAGGCGCTAAATCGACCTTTTAATGTAAATTATGCTTAAATTATATTCATTCACATTTTAAGCCTCTAACATTTATTGGATAAAAGTAATTACATTTAGAAAAAATTTATAATCATACTGTATTGTGTTTTTTTCATTCCCGACAATACAATGACTAGGAGTTAATGACCATTTAATATAATAATATTATAATATTAGTTTACAACATAAGATTTTCAAGAAACATGTTGTTGTGTATCAGGTATGCTATCAAACATAGAATCCCCTTTAATATAAAGTTAATATTTAATTCAAAAATATTAATAAATATTAAAAGTGTTTTATTCCTTATTTATCTTGGATGTTACAGTGTGTAAGGAAAATATTATTCAAGAAACATATTTTGTAATTCCTTCAACCCCATTACATCCTTATCTTTCTCATGATTCATATTATTTGGGAATTCATAAAATTTATCAACTTCTCCCTCCAAAAAATAAATAAACAGTAGAAATATCTCACATTTGGGTCATTGAAGGATGGAGTCGTTTTTCTCAATAGTATTGATCCAATGTTTTCCAATTAAGGGATCAGATGAGACTTTTGAAGTCTAATTACTTTTGCACAAGAAGTTATCAATCATATCATATTCTATTTTAGTATGTTTTCTATGATCTTCCTAATATAGTACTCTATTCAGATCCCAATTAAGCTGAGAGAGTATCATAATAAAGGTCAAGGATCATATTCCCATTGTTTTGGGAATATCATTGGGATAGTCGTCACATTGACCTATATATTTGTTCTTTACAAGATTCCTCATATTTTCAACCATTAGCTATAATAATAGGGAAATTATTGATGATTATTTTTATAATATTTAATATATAAGGGAGGAATCTAATTACATTAAAGGGATAACTTAAAATTTTCATTTATTATATAACATTTGAATTTTTAGTCTTTAATCTATGTTACCCCGGATATATTTTCCAACATATACACATATGATCAAATTTTGTTCCCTTTATAGTGGTATATAATGAGATTGTTATGTTACCAAAGAATATTTCTGGGGTTGTCAAACTAGATATGCATCAAGGGCCAATTTCGTACACCAGTTCATGGTCAACTCCTGCTCAATGTGGTGTTTTGGGGTTTTACCGCTATATATGTATGTTCTAGAGACACATCCACATGTAGTGTCATGAAATGAAAGTATTGTTGTGATAAAACACTTATTATATACATACCAAAATATAGTGTTGTTTTTATATACATAGTCATATCCATTTGGATTTCTCACTAGTTTTCTAAACTTAATTATAAAAATAACTAAACTATTCCAATGATACCAACCATAACAACCTTTAAATTTATTAAAAATTATGTCATGGTTTAATAAATAAATGTACACATAATATAAATTAGAATATTATGATTTTTATTGATGTTAGGAATTAGTAAAATTATATAAAAAAACTAATATAATAAGTACATCATCTTTACTGAAAACATTGTTAATACGATCATTTTATTCTTTCCTACATAATACAAAATCGGAAAAGCTATTAAAATACATATGAAAGGGGTAATATATAAATCCTAGTATGTGAATAAACATTTAATAACATTAATATATTAATACATGGTCGATAATAGGGTTATATGAGTGAGAATAATAAATGTGAACAATGAGGCATAATATATGATGATAGACATAAATGTATCATGGGAAATGTGGAAACAACATAAAAAATGAATCACAAACACATGTCTAAGATAACACCCAAAAATCATGATGGAAAAATGATAATAAAGTAATCATGTTAAATACCTATCCCAACATTATGTATCATGAGACTAAAAAATATCCAATTCGTTATAGTTCTATTTAATTTATGCTTCACCTGTCAGATTCAATTCATTATAATGCATAAGTGAGCCTCAAATTTCATAAATCATGGATTCAATCATAATGATATTTTATTACATAATAAATTATTACGGAATAAATAATTAAATTTACCAATTTATAGATAAATAAGTGTCTAATTTTAAACAACTATGATAGTAAATGGGTATGATATTCACTACAATATTTTTTTGAATAGAGAATCATGGTGAATGTTTAATAGCATAATGTCATCACCTAAAAATTAATTAAATGGTTGGTTGATATATAATGGTGTGTATCATAATTTCGAAACAAAATGGTGGGTAATAGAGATAGGTAATGACATATTATAACATTAGGAATTAGAAATATAGGGAATAAGACAATAAATAATCATTAATAAAGAAGGGAACGTGGGGATGCCTTAAATCAGTGTGAGACCCCAAATGATTGGTAAGAGCTGATTGAGAGCTAGGGGGAGCCTTGAGAGGAATATAGAGAATAAAGGGAAGACTAAGTATGAGATAAACATACATTTAGTGAAGATATATCTATGTTTGTGTGGGATTATGTAGGAAAAAAGTGGGGATTTCTTTAATATTTCCCAAACATAGTTTTTGGGATATATTTAATAAAATTACCCAATTAAAAACCACACCATGGAGTTTTTCAATACTTTCTATAAAATGGGTATGGTTTTTATAATTTTACAAATCAACTAGATGAAATAAATAAAATAATTCTCTTGCATATGTGATAGATTGGCATACTCTCTATGAAATGATTTTAAAACATTAAAATATATTAATGGTTTTGGAAGATATACTATGGATTGAAATGATTAAAAAAGAAAAAATAACATCAAATTATTTAAATGGAAAACATATTCTTTGTCTTGTATAAATTTTATAGTATTTATTACATTAATTTCCGTTAATTATGATGTCATAATATAAACCAAATATTCATATGATACTTAATTTGTACCAAAAAAAATTTCCACCGATAATTTATTTTAAAAAATTAACAATTGGATAATTTAATAATTTATTATTCATAGAAACAATACTCATATTATAATTTTTTTAATTATGTGTATATTTACTTTGAAATTAATTTTTGACAATTTTTAAAAAATACGTGGTTTTTTTAAAATAATAGTTTTCAATGCCATAAAAATAAAAATTAACATCATAAAAACTATGTGATAAATTGTATTTAATAAAAAAAATTTATAATAATGTATTATTAAAATATTATTCATTTAATAAATTCATTAATTTATCAAAATAAAATCCTAATTTTAAACAAACATAAAAATACACAATGTGATATATTTTTAAAAAATAAATAATAATTATAAAGTATCAATAATATGATTAAAACGTATTTTTTATTTTATAGAAAATAATCTACATACTCATATTAATAGTTTATTGAAACATATACCTCTAATACACATGAAATGTACCTACGGGTATTGTGTGTGACTATGAGACATTCAAGGGGTGGTTTGATGAACTTGTTTTGGGACATGATCTTGATGAGCTTGAACTTCTCCCAGAAGTAGTTTTATTGAAGATTATATTGGTGTATCTCAGCTAGGGATTTATCATGGGAAAGTAATTGAGATTATATGCACATGGGAATAACTAATCAATGGGATTCATAGGGTATTATTATAGAGGTTGAGGTTGTCACGTCCTTTTTCTATGTAAACTGGATTTGATGAAACTAATGTTTATACTAATCATGTGATCACTATTTAAAGGATATATTATAAATATAAATGGGTTTTAATGTTATTTATGTCCAATAATATATCACAAAATAATTGATTTTGTATTATATAAACTGAATACAGAATTATAAATTTAGTTATATTGTAAGGGGGTTTATTTATAACAGTTCAGGCTATTATACATGATACCAATTTTACGTTGTGGATAAAAAATGATATATAATAAAAAAATATAATAAACTACAAAATTGAAACTCATTATAATAATTAATCTTTATATCCAATGGAAGGGAAACAAAATAAGGGTGAGTTAAAATACTTATCATGTCATATGTATAATTTAAAAAAAATTGAATAAACAAACAGAATAAATATAAAAAGGAAAATTACTAAGAACACATGGAAATAAATAACAGGATAGGTTATAATCAATATGGAATGAATAATATATTATAATATAATTCTATATGAATAATCAATTATGCATGGAACTTTTAAATGTATTTCAATTTAATCAAATAATCACATAGAATAAAAATATTGGTTGAGTTAATGTTCAGCATCTAAATTATAAAGATGAATCCTCAAGATTGTTAAAATAAAAATCAATCCCCATGTTATATTATATCTATGGGTATAATAACCTTCGATTTGTGTCATCAACTTTAACATGACACTACTATCACGATTTATCCTCAAGAGTGTTCAAAACATATTGGAAATAAATGAGTATGGGGGTTTTTCAAATTAATTTACCCCATGATGCTCCTGATGAATTGAATTTCCATCATTAATTTTCCCTAATCCTTTTTTGATTTCTCCATAAAAATACTCATATTTTGAAAAGTATATTTGCTAAATAATTAGTGTTCCATGTCACCATTAACTATATTGAATAAAGGAAATTGATATATAAATATTTCCCCATATAATTAATTAAATGTAAATATAACATTGTATATAAAAATGAAATATGCTATAGGAAATAAAAATATCAATGGTATTATTTTTCAATATATTTAAATGAGAAATTTAATGTTCAATGATCATTGGAATGTGAATAACTGAAGTGGAACTAAATGAATATATGAATGATTCCATGAAGTGAACTCCAATACTAACCTTGGTCAAAATAATCATTCTCCATACTAGAAATTAATATCTATGGAATAAATAGAACATAAATTAATTGGAATAAAAATTTGGTCTTTTATATTTAATGAATATAAATACCATTATAAACATTCTTTAAGGAAATAATCCTTCAGAATTCTATAGTGTCTCCTTCAACATTGGATCATTTTAATCATAAGCCTCTTGATGGAATAATATTAAATGAACTATATAATATTATTATAAAAATGTTATTATTGATATGTATTTGAAATAGATTAGTATAATAACCTCATATAACTAAATAGGTGAATAATATCAGTTATGTCTCGATGGAATGTAAATCAAGACGAAACCCCATACTATATGAGTATATTTCGAATCATGTGATCTATGGTAAAATGGTATTAGTTGAAACATTTAATATGATCAAATAAATGAAATTCATTGTATAAAATTTCAAATGTCATTATATACACCACAAAAAAGACACATGTGGTGAATATGACATATGTCTTAGAGAAATAAAAGTGAGACTAGAAATCCCCTTAAAAATATGGTAACATCTCAATTGAAACCCACAAAACTAATTATAATAAAATGAGAAATATATAATTACATGAATCTAAAATTATTAATGATATAATATTTCAAAATGGGTAGTATATAAACCACATTAATGAATTAAGTTCTGAATATGAGAGTTATCTCAAAGATATAAAAAATTAGATGAGAATCCAATACCATATGTTCCCTTCTGAATAAAGACAATTTAAACTTCTATATAATTGTTTTATGAATTCTATTAACTTATTAAATAACTATATTAATATTTATGATATCATATATAGTCTTTCTATAACATATCAAAACTTCTTCATTTATAATATTTCATTATTTTTATTATTTCAGTTGTGAGTTTCCCTGTTTATCATGAATAATTTGACTTGTAATAATATTCCTTCTATATATACAATGATTTCATAATATAAATTATTTAAACAACTATTTAAATGTAATATATATATATTATATATGTATTTATAATGACACTTAATATTCGGTGATAGGAAATGAAATACATAATTCATTTAGATGACATGTCGTACGTATACATGAACGTAGTATAAATTTTATTATCATATTAAATGATAAATATATTACTATTGTAATTAAAATATTATATTAATTTCACATAAATCACTTAGGTTTTTAAAATAATAATTAATACAGTTAATCTATTGAGTGAACAAATCGTATCAGTTTGATGAGATGGTAGCCCACATGTCCACAAAAGATGTTATCATATCCCCCCAAAATGGAAAACAAGATGGTATGTGTCATGTAAAAATTAAATAATAAATAAGAAATATAATTATAATATATATATTATAAAAATAATAAATATATAATTATTTATAATCATTAATTTTTGAAATTGAAGAATTGATGTCGTTTGTTCACGAGGTGGTAGTCCTCCATACTCTTGAACGATGATTGTATATCCCATTTCATGGATGTGTGTGAAAGTGTATGTAGAAATCATAGAATTAAGAAATAAAAGTATTTTTATGATATATATGTTATTATATAAACAATACATATGTGTAATTGAATTGGAGTATAATTATGTAAAACTAATGTTCTTTTTGATGAAATTACCGGTTCTTTGAGTAACACCATTTGGGTTATACTAAAAGACTTCTTCGGTTATATTTAATTCCAAATTGAGCCTTCTAGAATGATGTGAAGTGTGTTGGGGGATTATTTGTGCATATATTTGTTGGGAAAATTGATTTATAACGGTGAGTATATGAGGGGGTGTGAGTACACTTTTATTAAAAATATGCAATCTATTTTTTAAATTTAAAATCAATGTTTTTTAGTTTTGAATTTAAAATTTATTAGTAGATTGGATGAGAAAGTATGTCTATTTAATGTAAAAATTGTTAAAAAATCAATATGTTTATATATATATATTAAATTTAAAAATGGTTCTAAAAACATAAATTTTATTAATATATGTTTAACTTATATAATAATACTTTAAAACAAATTAATAATATATTTATTAACTATAATTTATTCAGAAAATAAGTCAGTTTACAATTACAATTCATTATTTTTCTCAATTCCTAAAAAATGAAACTTTAGAGGAATGCACAAAAAATAAAATTAAGATAATTTTTACATTAATTATTCATAAATAAATTGTTTTTTTTCATATAAAATTATATATTTTCCAAAAATTAGTTATAAAATAGGTTCACCACTACAAAGGAAAAACATTCTATTTGAAAAATACATCTTATATGGGTACAATTGAATTTGTTCTTATCTTATGTCTATCAAGTATATTTGATTAATTTCAAAAAACATTAGTATAAATATTTAATTATTATAATTCATCAATTTTAATTAAATTATTTTATTAATACTACAATCCTTTGTGAGAATTAAAATTGTTCTTTATAAACCCATTTCCTTTATATTCAATTTTTATTATTTATAATTATTTGATACTAATGATTTCAAAGATATATTTTTATTATTTAGTCAATAAATTTCATGAAATATAATTAAAATGCTAGGTTATATATTATTATTTTGAATAAAATTATGTTAATAATATATATTTTTTTGGTATAGCATGGTCATGCGTATATCAGATGCTATTGATGGAAGTTGATATTTTGTATAACACAAGCCAAATAGGTTTTCTGTGTTGCACAAGAAAATCATAAAGTTATATAGAGTGTATGAATAAGATGTTGTTGCATATAAATAAATCAAGAAAATAATTTAATTTTATTGTAAAAGGAAAATAATAGAAAGTATTTCGGTGATAAATATGGTTGGTAGGTAAAAATATCATTGTTAGTAAGTTGGTTTATGGTATTTATGAAATAATAGGGATGTTCTAGTTTCTATAGGTTTTAGTATCTATTTTAAAATTCTTATTTCATATACCATATGTGTATCAAAGTGTTAATATTTTTTTATATTTATTAGGAATGTGACTTGGTGTACCTTCTGGATATTATGACAATGGTTTTTTTATTTGAATTGGATTTGAGAGTTTTGTATCTTTTTTGAGATTGATGAATTGTCTAGGGTATTGGAGAATTCTATATTAGCTCCATTATTTCATGAATAGATGGTACACATAGTCATGTATGAAATTTTAAAACAACTTATTTATCAATATTGATCTCATGAAACATCCTATCCTCTACATGTGAAAAATTCTTTTGTAATAAAGGATCTTCATTCTATGATTATTTGATCATCTCTACTTTTGATAGCTGAGAAATAATTTGAATTAGGCTTGATTATTTCCCTTAGCTTATAATTCATATGTCTAACCATAATAGGTCATTAATCAAAGGATAACATTGAATTCTCATCATGGAAAGAACAACTATGTATTTACAACTTAATCTATCAATGACTTTGTTTTCTCTTTCAGGATAATAATGAATTGAACAATAATAGTATTTAAGAATTTGCAACCATCTCATATATCTCTTGTTCAATTAATTTTGTTTGAAAATAGTCTTCAAACATTGATGGTCCGTTTATATATCACATTTCGCCCCTTAAATTTAGTTCCTCCATATCTTCAGAACAAAAATAATTGAATCTAGCTCAAGATCATGTGTAGGATAGTTAATCTCCTTTGTCTTAAACTGTCGATATGCATATGCAATGAATTTATTATTTCTCATGAGTACCCACACAATCCCTTTCAAATATAAATCTATAAAAATAAAAAATCATTCTCTACTTGAGGGTACTGTTAACATAGGTGCGGTATCAATTCTCTTCTTAAGCTCCTAGAAACAATAATAACACTCCATTGAATTGATGAACTTCACCTCATTTAATTTTAACTTGTTTAATGGATTAGAAATTCATGTTTTTTAGAAACCTCCTATAATACCCTTCAAATCCATGGAAATTACGAATCATGGTCATTTTTGTATGTTGAGGCTACACCGCTATAACCTTTTTCTTTGTAGGGTCAATAGTGATTGATTAATTGGTTACATATTTTTCAAAGAAATAAACTTGTTGTAACCCAAATTCACATTTTCAGAACATTAAAAAAATACTCTCCATCCATAGTGTATCTAAATACTCTTTAGATGATCCTCATTCTCATATAAACAGTTAGAATATATCAAAATATTGCCAATAAAAACAACCACAATGTTATCACGTTTTTCATTACATACTCTTTTCATCAAACCCATAATAATAGATTTTTTCTTCTTTAGTATGAAGGGAATAACAACAAACTCATAATTCCCTTATCTTTATTGGAAGGTAGTTTTGGAATATATTTTTTCATCAACCTCAATTGATGATAACTGTGTCGAAGATCAATCATGGAGAAGAATTAATCCCCACGAAGTTTGTAAAATAAATCATAAATTCTTGGAAGATGGTATTTCTTATTCAATGTGATCCCATTCAGTTCTCTATAATCAATTCATAGCCACATTGATTCATTCTTCTTCTTCATATAGAGAAAATGTGCTCTATATGGAGACACACTAGATCGATTAAACCCATTTTCCAAAAGATCATGGAGTTTTTTCTTTTATTCCTCTACCTCAACATTTTCCATCCTATACGGGGTCTTTGATATCGGATGGGATCCAGGTATGAGTTCAATGGAGAACTCTACCTCTCTTTATTGGGGGGGAGGTTTGGGTAACTCCTCCAGAAATACGTAAATGTATTCCAAGATGATGGGGACATTTTTTACCCTTATACTCTCATTTTCTTCTTTATCATCACTGATTATCTACATAAAGAAGAACAAAGGAGGTTCTTCTAGACAAATATCGTGTTGAGATATCTCTTTTATGAAGATAAATATAGGATTTACATTCACGTCTACTAATAATTCCTTTCATTAAAATTTGATCTCAGCATTATACATTGAGAGCCAGTCCATACATATAATAATTTATAATTCTAACATGATAATGACTACTAGATTTGCGATAATATTGATCACACTAATGTAAATAGTAGAGTTTCTAAACACTGAAGGGGCATGGATAATACCACTAGGAGTGTTTAATGATAACTATACTTTTTGAAAATTATGCGATGTTTCTAAATTATTTGATAACATGGAGGGAAAAAAGGGATGCGTAGAACTAGAATCATTCAATGTAATTGCTATATTTGAGAGGACAACAAGAGTACCTGCCGCTAGAACATTTAGAGATTCAACATCAGCTGTCAGGATTGAAAATTCATGACCATTATCCCTTGGCCTTTTCTAAGGCTAATGTTGGTTCCCCACCACTTCCCTTATACATGGACATTGATTGGAAAATGGAAAATGTTTTCCCCAATTATAGCATTGTAAATCATGTATGTCATGCACTATATTCCACTTTTAATTAGTATTAGTAAGATGAGGATTCACCTCACTATGACAATTCCATGAAAAATGTCCATCTCTTCCACACTTCTATTACTTCCCACTCCTGAGTATGCAGTTTCCAGAATTCTTCTTCCATCCTTTACTACTCATGGGATGTTGCACTTCTATTCCACCTCTTCCCTGATCAATTGTCCTCCCTATGCTTGACTCAATTGATTCTTCTTGTCATTATATTTATGAGACCACTGCATATCACCAAACACTAGATCGAAATTCATCACATCTGCATGGTCTCCTCAAAGCTGTCATAGTATTGATTGGCTATATTCTTCCCTTGTTGGGGTCTTATTCAATAAATGAATATATCAACCTTCCCATTAGGGTCTTAGAAAAATATTTAGGTGTAACAAGAATGAATTTTGAAGTCCATCTCGTAGCTTTAAAAAGATTCATTCTCTTTCTGATTCATCCTGAGAAACTCTTTATCTATTTTTGTTCTCATAGAACGAGGGAAATACTTATTAAAGATGATCCTTATGAACTCTTCTAACTCTATAGAATCAACCTCCAATAATTGCCTCATGCTTTGAATTATTTCCCACCACTAATCAGCTTCTCTCTCTAAGTGGAAAATATTCAGAGTGACCTTCTCTTAATCCATATAGTGGAGCACAGAAAAGAACTACTCGATAGAGATAATACACTATTGAACAATCAATGGGTCAGTATATCCATTGAAGTCTTGTGGTCTTTGACGCATAAAGAACCTGATAAGAATGTCATTCCATTTACGGTGAGATTTGTCTCTCAGTTCGATTCGTGTTATTTCCCATAACTCGAGTTAGTTGGTTCATTATTATAATTAAATTTTTCATTCCAACATCCATCGGAGGGCCGTCAGCGAATTTTCTATTCCAATCACCATTTTCAGAGTTCCTCCTATTTCATTCCATTTTCTAAAAGAATAAAACCATGGTTATAATCTTATTTTATTTATGAATATGTAACTATAATTTATTTTATTTCATAAAACATCATGATTAAATAATTACATTTCTTTATAAATCATACATAATTATTCATAAAAATATTGGGATTAAAAAAAAATCCCCCATGTGTGTCAATCGTGGAGTACTGCATGGCCCATTGTCATGTTCCTAGATACCCTAGGTAAAGCCAGAAACTCATTATCAAATTTTTTACTCGTATGCACATCTATGGTAGAGCCACATCAAGTTGTTGGTATACAGACATGGATTTATATGTTCAGAACCCACTAACATAATATTTCACCAAAATACCACGAATTTTATTACATTAAACCTTTTATATAGGATCTTTCTTAATTATTTCATTGCTAAATTTCATAATAATCTAAACTATACTTTGTTAACAAATATGGAATCTCACCATTATTTTACATGACTTCTCATTTCATTTTACAATCATTGGATATTTAATATGTAGTGTCTAGGAAATCAAGAACATAATACATGAAAATATGAAATATTCTTCTTATAAAATTGTAAGTATTAATCATTTAATCATCTTAAGTACAATTACTTCATCTCTTAACCTGGAGACAAACATCAAAGGAATGGGTTGGCAGAAGGCCCATTAGGGAACGAAAGTGAAAGATTTTATATGTGAAGATGGGTGAAATAAATAATAACATATAGATAGTGAGACATATCATTATAATAACATGAATAATAACATGAAAATTTTCATATAATATATAATTTAGTGATTCACGAACATATCACCAAGGTCAATCCCCAAGGTGTCATAAAAATTACCAAGGTAATTCCCCAAGGTATCGTGAAACTTATCATCTCTAGAGATTAAATTATTTACAAAATTCATTGGAGCTCTATCATGTATCACCCTTAATATGTCATTATATTCATGCGAGATAAATATTTCATAATCATAAAAATAATAAATAACCCAAATAGAATAAAATAAACGGGTTTCATGTCAAAATTGTGATGTTTTTTAAAAGTTCTTAAAAACAATATCATTATACCATTTATAAACCAAGGAAAGAGAATGAGGGTTTTATGTGTGTCAATTATAGAATAAAATATTTAATTTTTATTTATTGATGAATAACATTGGAAAATAAAATATGTTTAGGAATTCACACAAATAAAATAAGATAATTTCTTGAGAATAGGAGCGAGATATTTTAAGATGAAAACTCTGCAGCATAACAGCCATACAACATGGTTATAGAAATCATTAAAAATAAAAGGTAAAAGAGCCACCCACTCATAAATATCTCATAAAATAATATAGAGAAAGGATAAAATAGAAAAAATATCATGCTATGGATATTTTAATGACATACAACATGAAAAGTAAACATGAAAAAGAATAAGTGATTTATTTTAAAAAAATTTGGCAACCTAATGTCCTCACATAAAAATTAAGAACATTAGTTGATGAGATCAAAAAGTGTCTCTAATAATTTGGAAATTTTTTTCAAAAATAAGGATATTGAATATCATACCCAAACATAGTACAATTGAAACTAGAACATATAACATAAGGGATGCCATGCCTAAAAAAGGAGGGTGAGATGTTATCTTACCTTGATGATTAACATAAAAAAATGATGGATGGGACTGTGGAGGGATTCAGGGAACCTTGGGAGGAGTATTTTTGTGTAAAAAGGATCAGATATACATTTACGAGGGCCTTGGAATGGATCTAATAAAAGAATGGGTTGGTATATATAGAAAATGTGAGGAAATATTTTATTAATTTCCAAGGGACAACTCATTAGTGGTATTTGCAAAACCATGGGCTTTCCCATGGTATTTTCCCATGGTATTGGCCACTTTGGACACCTCGTAACATATTTTATTGTACACTAGTTGAGTATAATTATTAAAACGGGATTAAATCATTAATGATGACATTAAACACACCAATACTCAAAACTATATTTTTACTATTCACCAAAAAATAGAACACTTTATATAATTCTCATAAATTATCCCTACCCTTATATAGATGCACTGAATTAAAAAATGAAATCCATTTTATGAAAATAATTTTCCAATTTTGAGATATTTAATTTAAATTTAAAAACACAATTTATTCGAAAAAATACTAATACTTAACTAATAATTTCTAATTGCTTTATTTACTTATACTATTATATCAAATTACCAACCAAGTTCCCTAAATTATATTTATATGTTCTTATGTAAAATTACTATTCCATTGGTCACATTACTTTTGAAAAAGGTAATTCTACAGTTTATAATTTATTATTCACCAAATAAACATTGATCATATTAGAATATAAATTTCTTAATGATCACTATTGTAGAAGAAAATTTTTGGAAAATCGTTTCACATTAATATTTATTTAAAGTATAAAAAATATATTAAATTAATTTTTTTCATATTTCTATCAATAATACGGAACTTCTATAAATTCATCCTATATTTATCTGAAAATTTTAAATTCAAAACATTTACCACAATAATAAATTAATATTTTATTTATACGAAAGTATTATACAAAGTAACTAAGGCTTCACAGCATTTCCCCTTATAACACATGTATTGGACCCATGAGTAAGGTGTGATATGGTGATCAAATCGAGGGGTGAATCGAACCACATTGCCTTAGTGGGGATTTCTATTAGCTCAAACATCTCCAGTAGTTGATTTCGTTCAATGTTGACATATTGAAGTTCATCTTGGTCTTGGTCACGATTAAATCCCAATAATGCAACCTCCTTCCTAGATCTGATATATAGGCTTCGTATAGCTCGAGTCTACTGGATGAGTTCATCTAGTCTCCTTTTTGTATCATTTAACCATGATCATTATTATTTATGGATAATAATGATAACATTAAGAGAATAGTTTCCAATGGCCATATTGACCAACGATTATATTGTCTAACAATCATATAATAGTCGAAACCCAACAGTTTTGTTTTATGTATACTCACTTCATTTATTAAAATGATAATGTCTTGCTGAGTACAAAATAAAATAACACAACAATTCATGAAAAAAATGTTCTTCAAATGTTTAGGTCATTATAAAAAATTATCTATAATGATAAATATGTAAATAATAAATTAAATATCATATGTGACATTAACATGATATAATGTCATTGAGAATGTAATCATAGTGCATGGTAATAAATTAATACATTCATACCGAAAAACAATGATAAAAAATATATTTCATAGAATAAATCACTGGTATCACATAAAACACCAATAATTAAACATTCATCCACCAACCTTGATCCATTAAATAATAACATATGTATAAGATTATTTCAAAAATTTATTGCATAATTATATTCTTAAATGATAGATTTTAAGGCTACACACAAGAAATTCATCACAAATTAGTCTAATGAGAACAACCCATGTACCTTTTGGGGATTTTCTATCCCCCATCATATTCTTGGGCATATGATGATAACTCATGTACGATTGTTATTGGTATAACAACCTTTATACCCTAGGGCATGAGCTAAACCTTTATTTTTCCTTAGTCTTGGGATTACTACATATGTAACCTCATCTGATTGAACGAAAAACCCGTGTACCCAATATACCCACGATGTATATTACATTATATATATATTTGGAGGGATATTAGAGAAACAAAATTCACATTAAGATAGATCAGACATATTTATTAGAAAATATTATAAAATGTTCATCAATTCATCATTTCATTAACAAATTATCGAATATAAATGTGTTTAATGAAAACATCCCTAAAGAACATCATAACAATAAGTATTGGTAAATAATATGTATGTGGACTTAGATCATACATCAAGTAGATCATTAGAAACATTGTATGATATTGAAAAAAATTATAATATCACCACAAATATTCTATTAAAAATGAAGGAAAAAATATATTTTTGAATTTTAAAATGTAAACAGTTCCCAAAATAATAGGAATGATATTTTAATTGAAAAACCCTTGATATTTATAATTAAATCATTAAAAAATTTAATGTGGACGATGATGGGAAAATATTATTATGAATTAAATATTTAAAAAATATTAAATTTACACTTTTATAAATATTATACATAATTGAATTTTAAATAAATGACAAAATATTCCATTAAAATTTATGTAATTAATGTAAATTTTTGTAGAAAAATTACTATATAAATCATTAAAATTTCTATAAGAACTTCAATAATTTTTTTGATGAACATGGATATTGAGTAAAAATATCCCATAACAAAAAAAGAGAAGTACGGTCATATTTTATTCATGAAATGTATTGTTGGATATTTGAGTAAGAGAGAAATGGAAAATGGGATTAATAATTGAAGAACATATAAATAAAAAATATCAAATAAAATAAATGGGTTTTAGGTTAAAAAGACATAATTTCGTCGAAAAATGAATTGAAACTAAAAAAATTATGATAAAAACATAGATTTTTAAATTTCTCATTATGTGTTTAGTAACATTGATGTAATAGTTGATGGGATGCTAAAACATGATATGGTTCTATAAATAAAATAAATTTCATCTAATAATATATTAAATTTTACTCATGGGGTAGTATGATTGCTATAACAACTTGATATTTTAGATCCATTAGTATACATACTATGCTCTATATGATTTTTCCCATTATACACCTAATTTAAAGAAGATAAATTTTTAATAAAATAATTATTAATAAATTTATAATTAAATCATAAATGATAAACAATTAAAATTTATCACTATTTGAAAATAAATAATTAATAATAATTAATATTGAAAATGATTTTTTTTAAAAAAATTATACTTTATATAGTATATTTTAATTTATAAAATAAATATAAAAAATTAAGATTAAAAATGTTCTATATTATTGTTAAATTTTTAAATCCTATTGACATAATTAGAAGAGGTTGTGTTACAGAATTTTTTTAACAATAATCATTTATTAGTTGAACATTAATGAAATATTGATTTAGCTAATAACGTAACATTTACTTAACATAGAGTTTTTTGATAAATATTTCATTTTAAGAATATATATTCCTACATTAGTATAAATATTTTCAAATAGTGTGTAAATTTATACGTCTAGTGGGTATCATTTTAGAAAACCATATTGTATTTTATGATATTTATATTTCATATGTTACATTAATTATGTATTTTTATTATGTAAATTTTTTTTATATTTACTATAATTACAACTAACTCTAGTATAAATAATAACTGTCTTTTTAATATTATTATAGTAAAAAAAATTGATAATATTTTCATAAACATAGACATTATGCTAAAATGTACACTCTTCTTAAAAACGTGTATTTTCACATTACATGCACTACTTTTAAGATTACATTCCCAAATATATAAATCTTAGTAAATAAAAGAATAATTTTTTATATAATAATATTGATATTATTCAATATCTATATTTTTAGTTTGGGGATTAAAATTTAGATTGTTAGGATTAATACTAATTACCAAGATATTTGAGAATCTATAACATTGAAATTATTGTTTTATTAGTGAATTTATGTTGAATAAATTTAATTTAAATATAGTAGATATTAATATAGTATGATGTAAAAATATAAAAATTTATATATTTGACATATTTAAGATATAATAAATTAAAAATAAATTTATTTAGAAATTAAATATTCAAAATAGATTAATGTTAAAATGGTTATTTCCAACAAAACCATTATTTTTATATGTTCCATTTTCCATTAGAAGTTAATTTTAAAATTATAATATTGTAATTAGTGAAAATAAAAATAATTTAAGAAAACAAAATATTATGATGTACTTAATTTGAATTTGTAAAGATTTTCTAAACACATTGATTCTTTATGTAATTAGGAGATTTGTGGAAATTACAATTATCATTCCTTTATCACTATGTATCAATAAACTAGAGGATTTAATATACAATAATGAAATATCTTATTAAACTAATGAATAAAATATTATAGTCTAAAAAATTATTTTTACAAATAAAATCTAGTTCAAAAACATTTTTAATAAAATAAATTTTTACTTCAATATTAAAAACTACTTTTTTTCAATTCCTAAATCAATATTTTTTTAAAAAAATACATTATGATTCCTTGGATGTATGACAAATAACTATATGTTTTATATTTTATTAAAATTGAATATTTTATCTCACACGCATATTTTTTGATTAAAATAATTCACTAAGAACTTATTTTATGATTTATATATGTTTTCTTAGAAAAAAATTTATTAAATAAATATATCTAATATGATAAAAATATTTTCGTATTTTGTATTACATTGATAAAATTAGTTGATAACCTAAAATATAATTGTTGTCATTTTTATTAACTATCATTGTTAAAAATAAAATTTACTTATGTAATATTACACATAGAAAAAAAGTTAAATTGGTATCTTTAAATCACTCAATGGTACATCTAAAATAATTGTACAAGAGGAATTTATCACCTAGCCATGTACAATGATCCTTATTTTATAAATATCGGAGTAAATAAAATTTATTTTTGTAATGAAATATTCAAAAAATAATTCAGTATTTCTAAAACTACTCATCACTTCATTTATAATAGAGGAAACTTCAACCCCTTTATGCAACAACATTTCATTCAAATTCCCCATTTTAAATAATCTCATTTCGTCATTATCTAAATATATACAATGAAAATATTCCCTTTTACTCTCATATTTATCCTATTTATAATAGAAATGAACTAACACTCTATGACTCAGCAATGAAATCATAATCATTTCATTTTTTCACATTGACACTGGTGAAGGTGACCCAATTATCTCCTTCCATGAAATAAAACATAAAATCGAATTATTTCATCACATACAAACCCATAAACCTTTTAGATAGTTTTTTAAAAAATTATGAATAAATATTACATAAATTATAAATAGGTTTTCACGGTATTATTTTTTCCACTATATCTATAATTATGATTTTCATTATTATGTCTTCAACATATCCCATAAACATCATGATATTAGAAACCATTCTAGATATAAATAATTTAATAATATTTCATCATAACCTAGGGTGTATGAATCATAATATCTGGGAGTTAAAATACTCAATAAGGTTTACATGATCATTAAGAAATGATTTTTAATATTTACTCTAAGAAGAGAATAAATATAATACAATATAATCAGAATAAATGATAAAAATAGAAAAGTACTCATACTCATAAATACCTTAATTATCATTCATAAAATATGTGATAATTATTTAAAAAGTAAAATAGTTATAAGTATAAATAATAATGGTCCATGTAATTAATATATTGAAAAAAGAATTCAGTAAAACCCAAAAGATTTTTTTTAAGTATCGTGGGTCATAATATTCATGAAACCATTAAAAATAAAAACTAACTAATAAATATTAAATAACCATATGTTCAACCACTATACCTGATGTATTAGAAAACTATATGGGAACATCCATTTTATAAGCTATATTATTCTCACCAGATGCTATCCTGGAAGTCCAATTGTATATGTGATGTATAAGAATAACAACAATAACAAAGTATATAAATCATGCATTAAATCATTAAACTCAATTAAACAACCCTTATTCATTTTTCAACATCATTAAATAAGGAAAATAATTGGGTTCTATGAAAAACACATTATGAAATTAAAATCCCAAGGAAATGAAATCAGTTCTAAGAAAATATTTTGAAATCATGATTAACTATTGGTACTGAAATGATTTCTGTGATAATCTATTGGAAAAATGACAAATCCATAAAAAATAAATGGTTTCCATTACAATCTCTAAATCTATAAAAATAAATAATATGGATAGTATAAATAAAACATATCCCCATTGAAGTGTAAGTAAAACCGAGGTGTATTGATGTTTATGAATGGCTGTATTATTTGGACTGAAAAAATAATTCTTTATAGAAATTAAATTTGCACATTTAGAAACATCAAAGGATGTCATTAAATATTGAAAATTATTTTTAATGGTCACTTGTAATAATTTATGAGTAAAATAACAATTTTATTTTATAAAATTGTTTAAATTATGAAATATTAAAATATATTAAAAAATATATTTTATTGAAAAATAAATTTATAAATTAAAATGGATTCCTAAAAAATTTTAATGTCCATGTTGGAAAAAGGTTTCGATTAGGATAAATATATTAAAAAATAATCCTTTAATATTTTTATAAGAAAAATTAAAAAGTATTATTCTTGGAAAATAAATTAATGGTTCCTTTTAAATTTTATGAAAATTATAAGTATATGTAAACATTAATTTATGAAATATTTTAAAAATAAATTTTAAAAAATTGTCAAATTTAATGTATTGGGATGAAAAAAAATTTTTTACCAATGATTTAATTATAGTATAGTTATCTTAAAAATATGTTCCCAATTATCTTGTGTGTGAGGGGGATGAAATGGTACTATTATATAAAAAATCTATTAATATAAAGAGGAGAAGAAAATATATTCGATTCTAGAAATTCTGATAATATTACTTCCCCCAAAAAAACCATCAATATAAATAATATTAAAATGATTGGAGACTCTATAACAAATCCTTTTCTGGTTCGGTTTCTCTACAATCAGAAGCACCATTACATCAAATGATACGGTAAAAGTCATGTAAATTAAGAGATAAATGATATAAATTGTAAAAAACATAGTTTATAATCCTTATAAATTAAAATTCAGGCATATCATAAATTTATGTCCCCAATAAAATAATTTTGGATTATTAACAAATACAGTGATCATTTCACTTAACAGATAGTATATTAATGTGGATATTATGTCTAAAAATTACAATTAATAAAAGACAATATATAATATAAAATATATATCACAATTTTCACATAATCATAACATAAAATAGACAATGAATAAGAGTTACATGTCAATTAATAGAAATTGAGTTAAAACCTTTTACCACATAGTTACATTCACATTAAATTCCCTTGGATGAAATTATTGAAACTGAAAAATAAAATGACCTTATTTTTGAATTATTAATAAAATTAATTAATAAATGTGTAATTATATTCAATATACAATTTAAACTAGATAAATAAAATTTAAATATTTTTTAATGAATGAAAATTGAGATTCAATCTGTTACTACTTTGTTAAAATATAGATCAAACCCCCAATAAATGGATAATCAAAAATGGAATAATAAACCAAATAAATATACATGAAAATAATTATAAAATACAATCGTGGGTCATATATACACCAAACAATATAAAAATTGGAGAATATGGAATAATTCTTGAAAAAATAATATATTAGATTAGGAACCCTTACACCGAGTCTAGCCATTCCTTGTATGTCATTTAACATTGATAAAATAAGTTCATAAAAATTATTTTAGTTAATTAATACCCCATATCTATTTGATACCTTATAATAATAATATATATATTATTTATTATAATTTCATATTCAAATACATAATCAGTGGGGTCCATTTTGAGTCTTTTGATGATGATTGGTTCAATTTTTTCAAATAGTTTAGATATGTTGATTGGGAAAATGAAATTATTTCAAAATATGTAGAATAATAATAATGAAATATATATCAAATTTATTCATAAATTACTCTATTCAAACTGGTCATTAATTATTTTCATGAAAGTTTAACTATATTCCAATCATTGAATGATAAGTCATATGTACGCATGAGTAACATTTCAATTTTTTAATGATCATTATCAAATGAATGTATGCAATATTTTATCAATTTAGAATGACCATAATTTCATGATTAAAATATTATTTACTTATATATAACTAATATATATATATATATATATATCTATATATATCAATATATCATCCTTCTATCTGGTGATAAAAAAAATCAAATTTCATCATGGATGTAGTAGCCCACACAAACAGTGTGATTATGTTATCACTTACTTGTGCATGAAATGGTAAAAAATAAAATTATATTTTATCTCATAAAAATGATAAATCATTCATTAATATCATAATTATGTCATAGATATCACATATATTAATTTTCATTTTCATTAAAACATTTCATGTAAAGCGGTTGTGAAAATAAATCACACTACTTCTTGAGGTGGTAGTCCACCGTACATACAATCAATGTAATCGTATAAACCATAGAATATATAGTATAAATGCATATTTAATATAAAAATATTAAAATTATAATAATTTTATTAATATCAAATCCATACATTAAATACATTTTTATAACCAACTATAAGTGTCGGTTTTGGGAAATTAATTAAATCAGTTCATGAGCTTGTAGTCTACCATACACATGAGTGATGGTTTTGTTTCCAATTGGATGGAGGCGTATATATATTTAATATAATAAATATTGTAAAAAAAATTAGTAAATGGGATATATTGGTGTAATTATATAATTATAAATATGGAATTTTTGAAAGATGTAGTAAAAAAAGAATAAAATTGTTCTGTTAAGCACGACACATCTTTTTCGGACAACCTCTATAGGTTACCAGCAAAAGAATTAATAATATTGATTTATGATAAAAAAGGTATATAGTTATTTGGGATGGAATTTAATAATTAATATGGTTTGTAATATTCTATGAAAAATTTATTTTAAGGTTTGATGAGGAGAAGAGAGGGGGTGTCCTTTTATAAGTGATGTTAGCGGAACACATGTAATACTTAAAAAAGTGGTTTTCATGTTCTTACAAATCAACGAGGATCAAGAATGGATCCATCATGAGGATTTCAAAATAAAAAGTTAATTTATTTCAATTAAATTAATTTTACACTTTTATTTATGTAATTTTTAAACTTATCATTTTATTTTAACCTCCGGTAGAAACATTTTGACTACAATCACGGTAAAAGATGTTTACTGATTTTACAATTCATTATAACCAAAAATTAAACTTTCCTTATTAAATAATATTAATTATATTGATTAATAATGTGGAATACATTTTACAAATTAAAAATGGAATAATTTTAATAATATAATTTTAAAAATTAAACCCATAGACGTGATAAAAAATCTATTTATCAAGAACTGTAATTATCTTCCATAAAAGGATTTTATTTTAACACTATTAATAGTAATAATCATTATATTAATAATTACTAATATTTAATGATATATTATATGTAAATATAATTTATATAACTCCTCAATGAGGGTTTTTTCATTAATTTAAATTGTCAAACATTATGAACATTAAGTTAGTTTTTACAAAAATTAATCATAAAATAAACATATATATATATATATAATGAATATAGATTACTAAAATGTGATAAATTTTTTTAATTATTAATAAATAATAAATTTTTTACTTAATAAAAAATTCTAATAAAAATTGTAATTCTAAATTTTATAATTTTTTTGAAATGAATGAATGTTTTACAAGAATCAATATTGTTCACTATTTATTAAAAATCATTATTTACCAAAAAAAATGCTTACTAAATTTATTTTTATATGATTATTTAAAAATTCATTTGATTTTACAATATATATTATCTAAACATTTTTAAAAAAAATTATATATTTTTCTCACAAAAAGCAATAATAATCAAATTTGATTAAAAATATATCTATCGAATAGATTGAATTAAAAAAAAGTGAAGTATTGTTTAAAAGATAATTACATATAATATTTTTATTATGAATAAATTAATAAATGTTTTTTATACAATATTTAGTAATATTCGTACCAACCAATTTAATATTGTAGTTATAATTATCATTTTTAAAATAATATTATTTAATGTTTGGATTAATCTCAGTGTTTCGTGTATTGTATATTATCAAGCATATACATTGGATTATAAATTAATTATTTTTAAAATCCTCCACCATTTAAAAAACATTATCATTTAAATTTTAATTGTATCTATATAATCAGTGGTGTGATTTTTTTTTGAAAACCATATTTCTTAAGGGGTTAGTAATATATCCACTTGGGAATAGAGAGGTGGACATAGAAAGGTTATCAAGAAGAAAACATAATAAGGTATCCATGTAGTAAAAATATAGTATGAATTGAAGATATATACATGGAATATATACTTAATTCCAAATACTAATTCTGAGTGACACATATCATTGATCACAACAATGTGATTAATAAATAGAAAGGCCTGAAACACAAAACCATTAACCCATGTGTTGTGTAAAAGACCACCCTCTCATTATAAAGAGCACATAATATGATAAAAATATAATTTTCATGTTTATTTTCATATATTTGACTAAATCATTACCATATACACCACAAAAATATGGAAATATAATTTCTTGATATGTTAAACATACGCCTTTAAATAAATACCACAACATTTTATTCTTTTTATAAAAATAATTCGTATTTAGGATGATTTTTAAATCCCAATTAAATGAAACCATATTCGAATGAATTGGATAACCCTAACTATGATTAAAATATACCCCCTTTTCATTTGATATTAACTTGATGCAAAAAATTTAGCACAAGGTATGGTAATTACCAATCGGAATAAACATTCATATAAAGAAATAATACAGAAATATCCATAATTTATTATCAATTCTCAATGATAAAATAAACTATTTTTATATATAAAAGTACATATATCCTAAATAACCAAAATAATATCAACATTAAAGAATTTTTTAACCATAATGGATGTCTTATACCTCCAATATTATATTCGAAAAAAGTTAATTATATTCTCTTAAAATAATGATAGTTACTTTACTACCAAATCAATTTTCAATCCCATGTTTATCTATACAATAACCACAAATGTTCCCATTATTAAATCCACACATATGACCATATAATCAAAAAAAAATATAAAAAATTATATGTTGTTTTATAAAAGGTAAAATCATAAATCAATTTTAACCAAATATTTACATATACATTATCATAAAAAAATTCAACTTAATTTTCCTTAAAATAATTATGATCTAACAACATAAGACACTACTATTATTGTCTAAGGATTTAATCAAATGATAAACTTAATCATCAAAACTCATGATAGCATCATTATCTTTTAATAAACCCTATCATGAAAACTTCCACGTATCTAATGTTAAATAAACCATCTTAAGATACAATCAATAATAGACCCAACCCCCACTTCAAGATTCTGTTTAGAAATTATAAACATTACATTTCAATAAATTTACATTGATGAAGGGGATCCAATTTTCTCCAACCATGTCTCAAAAAATTAAAAGGATACATCCAATCACATTCAAAATGATTTATTTTAGGTTTAGAGTATTTCATTATTATAAAAAACACTTACACAAACAATACCCAAGCCTTTTATGGGTTATTTTCCAGTATACCTAACTATTGATATTATTTATTTATTCATCAAAATATCCCAAAAATAATGACATTATAATCCTTTCTAGATATAAATAATTTAATCAACATTATTAATAACATGTTAAATATGAATCATAAGAAGGGATATATCAAATTCTCCGGAAGGTTAATATAACTAGTGAAAACTTAAAAACATTAGAGGCCATTAGAGGATAATATGATTTTGAAAAAACAATCAGAGTTAAGGATCATATAAAAAATTATATTTTACACATCAATAAACAAATAATAAATAATGAAACAAGGAATAGGTATCTAATATGAAATGTGAAACGAATCAAAAAATTTGATCTATGTGATTACAACCAAGATCAAGGAAATAATTACAATCTAATATTAAGTGTAATGTAAACATTTTTTACCCTTCAAAGATTTTCTCAAGTAACGCTTACATGACCCTTACATATGGAATAACCATATAGTCAAATTCTATACCCAATGCATCGAAACACTATCTTTGTTCAGCAATTGAATAAGGTATATCAGTTTGACCAGGTTATATATGGGAACAAAAATAATATATGAGATTTCCCTAAACCAAAATTTGAATAAGCTACATAAATCATTCATTTCATCATAGTACAAATAGAATAATCCATTTTTCATTTTGTAACTTGTTTATCCAATAGTAATGAATTTGGATATAAAAAATCACTTAAAAACATGATTAACCCAATGGGATGAAATGGGTTCTTCAAAATTATTTTTGAAACATGAATAACTCATAAAAAATCAAACAGTTCCATGTCAATCTATTTGAAACATGAATAACCATTGTAAATGAAATAGGTTACATTAAAATATTTTTATAGATACTTATATATACTATGGAAGTTATAAATAAAACATATCCATATAATAGTTTATGTAATATATATATTTTTTTGAAATTAATTAATGTATATATAATTAAATATCATAAATATATTTCTTAAGGAAAATAAATTTTCCTCAATGAGTAACATTAAAAGATTTCATATTATTGAGGAAAATATTATAAAAGATCACACGGATCATTTATTGAGTTAAATATCCTTTCCATTTTGAAAACATTTACATATAATCTAAAATTTTATCATATATTAATGAAAAACTCTAATTGAAAAATAAATTTTAAAGAGAAAAATATTTCATTAAGTAATTTAGAGATCACAATGGTGGAACGAATTATTTATTCTGAGGTTGTTAAAAAACATTCCTTTAACATTAGTTAAAAAACTGAAAAAATTTAAACAATTCAAAAAAAAATGACAGGAAGATTTATTTATATTGTAAGAATCCAATTACAGGTAAAATAGAAAATAAAAAATTATATTAAAAAATTATTAGTTTTTAGAAAACATGGACTTGGAATTAAATTATTTTCGATGAATGAGAGACATGAATTTGTGTATTCATAAAAATGTTATCTCTATCATTATAAGTATGAAATATTGGAAAATGATCATAATAATAGAAATATAATGAATAAAAGAATAATAATAAATGATATTCTTTTTAATAAAACGAGATCATATTATTTCCTCCCAAATATAATTCGACATAAAACATCCACAGAAGAAAGGATATTTCATTGTAAATCCTTTTCCTCTGTAGTAACTCCTCATTCGTAATCCCCATGAAATAATAACATCAATGTTTAAATTAAATATCATTAAAATTAGGATATCAATTATATAACATGTTGAAATGGTAGTATATAAACCTAATAAAATAAGTCATGAGTTTCTAAAAACATAGGACCCATTGAAATGAATTGTGGATAATAAACCTTTACAAAGATCAAATGAATAAATTGAGAATTAATAAATTGATTGATTATGTGCAATAATTGTAAATCCAAAAAAAGTTTACAAAAATTAGAAAACAATTATTGATAAATTTTCAAATAATCAAATCATTATCAAGTTAACGAAGTGTTATAAACCAAAAAAAAATTTATTTAAGAAAAACATTACCACATAAAAAGATTCATGTCGAATCCACAAGGTTGAAATAATTCATATTGAAACAAAAAATAAAATGTTTCAGGTATAATTAAATATATTAAATGAAAAATGGGGAAGTATATACATTATATAAAATAAATTATTTTCATAACAATAAAATATTCCACAATAAAACAATAGAGACAATGTCACTTATAAAATTGATAATATAGTCATCCAAACCCCGTGAAATAGGAATCCTCAATTATATTTATAAAACTCATTAACATTAATAAAAATTATGGTTAATTAAATACGTGGCTATAATATATACCACACAATAAGAAAAGTGGTGAATAAATAATATGACTCACAGAAATTAAATTGTGACACAGGAAACCCTCATAATTAGTTGAGACATTCCATGTGTGTCATTTATTTCGTATATAAATAGAATATATCAATTAATTTTTTATATATTTTTCTAGGTTTAATACAACATACATAAATTATTTATTTTGATTACTTTAATGAACTATTTAACATTTTAATCTATTATGTTCAATTAGTGACTTTTGAGAATTTTCTATTCATTGTTTCAATACGGCTTTAGTGTCTTGAATGAGGTAAATGGGATAAATAATAAACATATACAGTGGAACAAATCATGAAATATTTATCATATTTATTCTTATTTTTTAATTTTAAATGTAATAATGAATGATTTTTATGATAAATTAATAATATTACATTCATGGATTCATTGTGTTGTATATATGTATGAGTAATGATTCCCTTTTACAATGATCATTATGGAAATATGGTATGTACTATATTTTCAATAAAAAAAATTTATAATAACATTAATAAAATAATATTTTACTAAATATACTAACATATAACTTCCATAATTTGTGGTTATGGGAAAATAATCACATCACACTACGGAGGAGGTAGTCCACACATGCGCACCAATAATGTTTTCATTTTTCAGTGAGTGGTATGTTAGTAAATAAAATAATATATTATATTTTAATGATGAAAATTATGTTAATAATATAATAATTACATCATATATATCACATATATTAGTTATCACTAACCTTATTACCTACACACTATATCCTTTGTGAAAAATGAATCACATCGCTTTGTGAGGTCGTAGTCCACCGTACACACGAGTTATGTTATCTTATCCCCCATGTAATGGAATATAAGAATTATTTGTGAATAAAAATTCTATTATTAAAATTATTTCTTTATATATCAAATTAATATACTTTTAATCCATCATTATGTTAATCATTAATAGGGTATCATAGAAAATGAACTGAATCAGTTCGTGATGTAGTAGTCTGTCCACACACAAATAGCGGTTAGGTTATCCATTCTATGTAAGATGATAAATATTTTCTTTATAATAATAAAATGTAATTATATGGGATATTATTTTGTTCCTATATAAGTATAAAATAAGTTGATATTAATGAGGAGTAATATGGGATAAAATAAAAATTCATAGTTAATAATAGTATATATTTGTGGATAAACTCCTTAGTTTAGCAACAAAAAATATACTTAGATGGTTTTCTTAAAATATTTTTAGGATATATGTCATGGGTAGGTAATTAAGGAAGGTATTATGATAGGTAAATTTGTATCCAGTTTGATTTTAATCTTTGAGGAGGCGGAGAGTGATATTGACCTTTTATAAGTGAGGTGAGTGACACACATATAATTTTAGAACAGAACGTGATACTCATGTTTTTCATATATAATAAGATCTAAAATGGATCATTACCCATCATTATATAATATAAGGTTGAATAATATCCACTAATTATATTTTAGATAAATTATATTTCATTTTTACCCTAATGCTTTTATTTTAACCCCCGATAATCCCATTTTATCCTTATTAGTGGTAATAGATTTTAACTATATTCAGAATTTACAGTGAAAAAAATTATGTAACTATTATTATATAATGTAAATAAAATATATTACATCTATTTAATCCATTTTATGAAATTCATATCAATGATGTTTTAGAAATTATGTTATGAATTTCTCAAATGCAATTGACAAGTAGTTTATTAAGAAATGTTATTTTTATGAATGAGATGACTATATATTAAATCTATGTCAAGTAATAATCACTTCATAAAAAACAAATATATAGTGATATATTATATATATAATTAATTAAAATAAATATACATTATGTGTATTTTTATTTACTAAAATTTACATTCATTATCCACATTAATAAAAATTTAGAAATGCCCCATTTAAAAAGAATAAAGTCAATATATACTAAAATCTATGAAAAAGATAATTAAAATTTAATTATTTTCATCAAATTTTAAAAATTATTTATTATATTATCTGAATTAAAAATCAATTAATTATTGCTCTTTTAAATTAATTAATTTATTAGAATGAAATGAATGTTTTAAAAAAAATTGGTAGTTTCACTTATCATTGAAAAATCTATATTTTCCAAACAAATAACAAAATTTCAACCTACATTAATTTTAATATTATTATTTAAAAAAATATTTTAATTATTTCAAATAAATTTCCCAATATTATAAAAAATATTTATAATTTTTTCTCATTGATAATAGTAATATATTTATTTTTAAGAAACATTTTTTTAACAAATAAAATGATCTTTTTTAATAAAACTCGATGATTATTAAATAATAATTTATCAATAAAAATATATTTCATAGGAAATTTATATATATTTATTTCGAAATGTTTTTAATATTACACATTCCCTATAATTTAATTTATAGTTTATAACTATATTAATTAAAAAATCTTATTTCATGTTTCACATAAGAACAGTGTTGTTAAACATGAATGCTATCGAGCCTAGATTTATTTATTAAAGTCGTTTATTCCTTCCATATTAAATAGTAATTCGATGAAGAAAACTCTGTTACATATTAATTATGTCCTTTTTATGTTTTTCTTCATAATCTTACCCATCTAAATATCGTATCACTATAATAATATATTGTAATTAGTATCATTGTTATAATAATATGATGTAATATTAATGGAAAAAGTTAGTTTTTCGTTTACATAAACCTATAGAAACAAAATAATTCTATTCTTTTGGGTGTGTGGACTACCACTTCAATGAAGAATTAAAATTTTCATTTTTCTTCATGTAATTCATTCATTATTCAAATACATTAAAATATGGTTCTAAAATAAAAACATTAAGAAATATCATTATACTTCTATTATGATGATATTATGTCAAAAAAACCCATCCTCACGGATACTCACCAATATAGTAAGAGAGCATGCATGATTGGTTCGGTTTATCCACCTATAATAATGATGATTAAAAATACGATCAATGTTTAAAATGATTAATTAAATTTTTGTATTATTATATTTTAATGAGAAAATAATTATTATATTATGGTTTTATAATATTTTTATGAGGAATATAATGTGTTATTATTATATAATATTGAATAACATAAATAACCAACATAATCTATCATCAATTCGTTTTTCACAAAACATAGCAAAAACTCATAAGGAATGAAATAAGAAAATTTAATATAATTATAAGTTATATATTACATAAAATCAAATTACAAATATATATATATATATATATTGAAATTTTTTTCAATTTCTATTTTATAATATCAATCATATTAAATATAGATAAAATAGTTAATGTTATTAACGCATTATTATCATATAAAGTTATAACCAAATTAATATAACCTTGATAAATAATTATAAAATGTATTATTACTCAGTAATATTTATGAGTATTATTATGAAATAGGATTTTATATTTTTTATATTTTTTATACAGATGTGAATAGTGCATTTTTATAAGTAGGGGACCAAGGTAATGATTTATTGGTCTCAAATTTGAATCCCCTGAGAAATGCATAAGCTATATCTGATGTTTCCTTTTCAATAATGAAAAAATTAAAAAACTATAATTTTTTATTATGATCCTTTTATATTCAATGATATATATAATTTTATAATTTTCAATGTGTTTTGATTCAAATGAAACATAGGTTATAAGAGTTTTTATTACACCATCACAAAATTGGTAATTATTAATATTTTATACACTTATTTATTATTTCAATGGTGAATGTACTTCAAAGTAACGTATTTTGTCATTATAAAATATTTAATTTATGGTAATTAAATAAAGACATGATTTTCATTATTCCAATTACTTTGGATTCAAAAAATAAAAATAGAGTAAATGGTTTTCGTGATAGAATTATCACAACCTGTCCCACGGGGCCAGTGTCAGGACATCCCCCAATCCCACCACTTGAAGGACAGGGGTTTGAGACCGGTGCCAAAGGCATCAACCTACACTTGGGAGGAATTTTCCTGATTACATTTATGCACACACACACAACCACATCCCAAATATGGGAAGACAAATATTAATTACACTAATTAATCACTAAGTAAAAGTTAAAAACCATAGGTCATATGGGCCAAAATACAAACCCATCAAAAGATGAATTAAAACATGAACGTTCAAGGAAACTCTGAATGTTTTCCACTGAAATCCCTACATGATGTGTATGTTTAGTGCAGGTGATGGAAGCCGTAGAAGTACGCCATGAATTCTTGGTCTCACTGGGGATCATTGTGTTATAGGGAACCAAGTACTCCATCAAGGAGGTAGTCATATACACTAGACACAACACATGTGGGTTAAGTACGAACAGGGGTGAGTAAATAAATACTCAGTATGGATCCCAGACCTGCAAAGGAAGACAACAAAGAAATCCATAAGAAAACTCCAAAGTATTATCATGAAGAGAGATCATGAAGGAAGATTTCTCACACCAGGTATAATGTTCATTTTGAAAAGTAAGACAATCAGTAATTTCATTGGACAACATGGGATGTTGGATAACACCTCCTCAATTTGTATAGTAGGCCTACAAGGTCAAACAGATCCTCTACCCACTAATATGAAACTATTGTGCCACTAATAAATGATGATTACTCTGGGTATGTTGGGTGATAGAGAGACGCTCCTCAATGTAAGAAACCAGTTTTTGGAAAGGTATGTTTTTATTATGTTCTGGGTTAATCCCTTGCTTCTTGGTACTTTAAAAGATTTCATGAATGTGTGAGGGGCATTGGGGATGTTCTGGGGGCTCTGGGCACAAAAGAAGGGATGTCTGGGCAAAGCAGACCAAGGAACATGGCCTGTACACGGTCAGCCAAACCGTGAGGCCTACCCAGGAGAAATTGTGCGACCCTCCCTCCTCTGGACAGAAGCGAGCGCATGGTTTTTTCACGGTTTTCCAATCTGTGCGGATAAACTGTGTGACTCCTTCTCCCCCGGGCAGTGTCATGCACACGGTTTGTGCATGATTTTCCATACCATGCAGACATACCATGCAACCACTTAATACTGTGAAAATTTACATAATTACCATTCCAAGCTTTCTAAACCCCACTCTGGATTTTCACCTCTTCCTCAACTATTCACTATAATCACAAACAAAAACTCCCAAGGACTTCAAGAGATCAAACTCCTCTGATTCTAAGGAGTTTTGGTGCCATTGGTTGCAGATTGAATATCCGGGTGAGGTTAAACTCATCCTTGCTTCTCTTTCTGGTTTAGGGTTAGCACCTTATCTCTCTATCATTCCGAAGCTCTAAACCCTATCTTTTGTGTGATTATTAGGTTTAGGCATCAATGGTTGGTTGGATCGATGTCTAAGGACTCGATAGGGAGTGCGTTCAACCGTGGTTTCGAGGTAGGTGGTCTACAAGTTATATCCCATGGTTATTTAGGGTTTTTTTTGCATGTTTACTTATTTTCTTGTTTTCCTTTGTTAGGTTTTGAATAATCATGGAATTCTTTGTTTTAATGATGTTTAAAATGTCAAATGGGAACCCTCACGATCCCCATGGAATGTGTTGGGATTGACTTGACCTAATTGGTCCATCAATGGGATGTGCTGACTTATCCCCAGTTTAGGGATTGATAATAAACTAGTGACTAGTTATAGTGAATTTCACAGCCTTTGATAAACATGTTGGGATGATTGGTTTAACATGGAATAGAAGATAGGTGTTGCACCTAGAATTGGTAATAACCCAAGGGTTAATTGAAATGGATGAATAGTTGATTCATGGAAATGATGAACAGGTTAAATGTGTTAATGAGTATATTGATTAAAGACCATAATGGGATAGGTTATGGGTCTTGGACTGAATGATTAGTGAGATAAGAATAACACATGGGAATTGGGTGAATGGTTAAATGATGTGATGTGCTAATGTGTTAATGGGTTAAGGAATAATGTGAATTCCCATGTGGATTGTGGTGAATAGGGTTTGTCGATGGGAAATGGTTGGATTGTTGACGGTTACATATAAATATATATATATTCATGTGCACATGGCTGGGTAGAGTGGGGTATGACTCGAAGATCTATGCCCACGGGTTGAGGGAAGACCGATGCTCTGAACTCCTCCCTAAATGCACGGGTAAGGAAAGTGGACTAAGGGTCTATTCTCTTAACGGTTGCATCCACCCAGACTGAGGCTTCGAGTTGAGGTTATGTTTGCTATGAGGGGTTATTCCTAGTGAGATAGGATAACATTGTGTTTACCCTTTTTCATGTGATTGTTGGCCTTAGACTCAGGTAACATGATGAATGTGATTAACCCATGGAAATGTGATGAAATGGTAAGTAATGGTAATTGTTGTGAAATGAATGGTAGTAGAAGTGGTAATGTCTTTGCATTGCATTTGTTAATGGAACCATAATTAATTACTTGGAATTTATCATTCATTCCCCTTTTGCATGAACTACCTGTTTATACTTGATATTTTTTAGATACGATTGTAGGTGGCCTATTGAGTTGTACTCACACCCTGCTCGGTCCGTCATTGGGTACCGGAGGAGACTTAATGGTTGCATGTTAGGAGAAGGGAAAGGGTCCTTGCTATATATTTAGTGGAATGTGTAGCACTTGGTAAAGGATCCGGACTTTGATTCGGAACTATTTTGGGGATTTTATCAGTTGTCTTTATTTTGGGCTCTTGTTCACTTTTTCACTTATAACATGACATGACATATTTACTGTTGGAAATGTTGTTATACAAGTTCCTTGTTTATTTTTTATGGTTTTCTGCTATTTGGTTATTCTGTTGTGGCTTACTCTAATAAATAGGGGGTATAGTCTCCCCACTTGACTACATAGACCCCCGCTGCTAGTCGGCAGCCTTTGGCGTACGGGGAGGCGCGCTTAAGGTCATGTAACCACCCGAAATAGAACTCCGGTTCAGTGGATTCTGGGTTGGGGACGTTACAAAGTCATATTAGAGGCAGTATTTTTTTTCCTTCACCGAGGTCTTGTTATTTGGGATTGTTATCAAAGGTTTAAGAGGTGTCGAGACTTGGTAATGAGCTTGTTCTTGGGAGTAGCTAACCCAGGTAGGGGGGAAACCCATGTCACATTGTGTGGGATATGTTGTTCTTGGTTATTTGTTGTTACAGTTGATGATATTTCACCGTTGGGTGATGCACATGTGGTTTGATATGACTGTTCTATGATACTTTCATCATGGCCTTAATGGCATGAGGGTTCGTATTCATGCATCATTGGAGGAACCTAGAGAGATATATGACATAAATTGTATTAAGCACACACACGGGATGGGTGTGTGAGGTAGGAAAGTAGGGTGCATTATGCATTTCATGAAACCAATAAATAAAGTGAAGACTGAAATGAAAAAAGTGGGTAAATGTTGTTAATGAAGTATAAGGGTTTGAAATAAAATTGGAAACTATTATTGGGTTGTTGTGGCTAGTAAGGAGTCTTTTGTGATGGACTCATGAATGTAATGTGGTATGTTTAGTGAATCTCATGCTTGGAAATGTAGAGAAAATCCACCACAACGTTGGGTACTAGTTGGGAAATGGGAGGATGTTGCTGAGAACACTCCTCTAGTAGAGGGGCAAGAAAATGTGGTGATCAGTGAAGTTGGAGAAGACCAATTTCGAGGTACCTTGACTTGCCTAATACATATGCTGGATCATGACCCAGGACGGGGTGCACCGAGTATGTGTGAGCTGACCAGGGAATTACAGCTGCAGCACCCTCCGACCATCACCGAAGAGGGTGGTCTAGAGGTAGTATAGTTTTGGTTAGAGTCTGTCCAGACGATACTGGATCATCTAGAGACCCCTATCGAGAAGCGGCTAAAGCTGGCTGCTTATATGTTGCGAGGCCAGGCTAGGTAATGGTAGGACATTCAGGCTCAAATCGAGCAGGTTGAGGGAATTTCATGGAAGGTTTTTTAGGAATAATTTCTGGAGAATTTCTACCAAGAGACATTGAGGTAGGAGCAGGCTTCAGATTTTATGAGCCTGACTCAGGGATCACTATCAGTGATGGACTATGCTAGTCGCTTCACTAATTTGAGGTGTTGCATCCCAGTGTTGGCAGGGGATGAGGCAGTAGTAGCAAGACGTTTCTAGGGTGGGATGAGATATGAGATCATGTCCCAAGTAAATATCTCCCGCTTGAAGAGGTTTGTAGAGGTAATAGATCAAGCACTAATTGCGGAAGGAAACCTGATGGGATATTCGGGTAGTGGGCTTGTGGTGCCGGTGGGAAGACGAGAGGTGTAGCTACCGAGGGTTGGAAGCGATGCCATGAGATCTCACAACATTGAGGTAGGGTGAAAAATGTCATGAAGAGAGGGTCAGCCTCTCAGAGTGGGAATCAGGTGTTGTACTATCAGTGCGGTAGGTCGAGGCATGTGCGTGGTGAGTGTCCTCGACCTCCAATTGAGTGCCATTCATGCGGAAGGATGGGACATGTGCAGAGGTTCTGTGTGAACCCACGGCAGTTGGGCTTGTATGACGGTGGGTAGCAGGTACCAGATACGAGAAGGGGATCAGTTTCCCCGTATCAGGTAGGCAGTAGGAGCTCCACGGGCCGTACTGACAGGGGCGGTGGATGTGGAACTCTAGGCCAAGATCGCTCATGCCAGTAGGGAATTGTTGTAGAGACCCGAAGCCTGACGTACATAGACTTTACATTACTTTTGTGGAATACTTAGTACATAACAAAAACACACACACACAAGGATCGTAATAGTTTAGTGTCTTTGGAAACTCGGATCGTAATCTTCTAATCGTGGTGAAAGATCTTCAAAATCTCCCATAAAGATCTTCCTTTTTTTTCCTAAAACCATTCTTTATATCCTGGGGAAAAGAAAACATAAAAAGGTGAGCTCAAATGCTCAGTAAGGGTAAACAAAAGAAATATCAATCACATCATATGCATAAGCACATAACTTTTGGAAATATTAAACTGCAAAAGAGATCATAATTTCATTACATGGGGTAAATCATGGTAGTGAAATGTAATCACAATAATCATAACATAAAACAAGAAACTTTGTGGCATTCACACATAATCATAGAGAATCGTTTCTTGTTAGTCAAGACTCATTGCCAAGACTATCTTAGTGGACAAAGTCCCTTTTTGAATCGAGTAACCCTCGTTTCAGTCCTGTTTCACTGAACCGGTATAACCTACCATTTCAGCCATGTCTATCTCATGAGATTTAAAATCTTTACCCAATGCATTGGAGGGAGATATAGGTCCCACCCATCTTATAATGAATCCTTTCTTATGTGTGCCACATAATCATAAACCATACATCATTGCATAACCCATGTAATAAAAATGGGATTCTTAAACAACATGACATCATAAAACAATTCATATAAGATAAAGGAATTCATAAAAATAATTCCATCACAACATAATCAAATCAATGTAATAATAGGGATAAAACAGAACCCTTTATTATCTTAGATGGAAAATAATTTTGATAAAACACTTGAACTCCATTCTTGAGGAAAATATCCTTTCTTCTTCAAAAACATTTTCCTTTCTTAACATGTCTTACAATTTTAAACTAAAAGAAGTTTTTTTAAAAATAAACTTGAAAACTTATAAAGGAAGCTTCTTGGGAATAATGTTTTAAAAATCTATTAATGCCGTATAAGTTAAAAAAACATTCTTCGTACTTTTTTCGGAAAAGTCAAAAAGTACCTCGTACGAAAAATGACAAAAGATTCCTTTCATATCCTTTACTAAAAACTCACTGAAGGGTAAAAATGGATTTAAACAATTGTAGGTGGATGGAAATAATATTACATATTGATGAAACATGGCTGTGGATGATAAAATACAACCCAGTAAATACTTACGAATAAACAATCTCGGATAAAAATGAGATTGTGATATTTCCCTTACCTTAGGTCCGATTTGCTTCGTAAGTGTCCAAACCTCCTGTATAATGATTTAAATAATGTCATTTACATATTACAGAATCATATTCATTGTTATGATATCATATATGGTTCACTTATGACTTTATATTGCCCGTTCTTTTGTAAATTCCTTGTTAAAGAGCGTTTTGGGTAAAATTGTTTCATTTGTCGTCCGTGTTTTGACTTGTAATTATTCATATGATTACTTAGATCATGATTACTTAATTCCAGAACATAAAACATGATTTATATATATATATATATATATATATTCAGGATATACATATATATAATAAATCATTAAATGTAAAGAAATACACCGTTCATGGAGACGGTAGTCCGTACGTACGCATGAACGCTGTTTTCGTTTCCTTATTGAATTGAATGGAATTAAGTAGATGACAAAAATATAAATATAAATTATTCTAGTATCATTATTAGGTCATATATTTCATTAGTACTTATTATATATACTTTATAATCATTCATGAATGGTTACTCATTGAGAATGAATCTCATCGCGTCGTGGAGACGGTAGTCCGTGCGTACGCACGAGCGATGATATCGTTCCCATGGTCGTGGAATTGTGTTGAAGTTTATGTATACTATTTCAGTATCAATATAAATTTATAATAATCATATATAGTTACTCATTACACCTTTATACCCATCCAATTAAGGGGGTGGCGGAAAATAGATTACACCACGGCGTGGAGACGGTATTCCGTACGTACGCACGCGCGGTGATTTCCTTTTTCCGTAGGATGGATAGAAGGTTAATTAGAGTTGTTTCATATTTATAATAACATATCAGTATGTAATTAATACTGATGTTATTACTTTATCATGAAACAACTAAAGAAGAAGAAGTTGAAGAAGAAAGAAATTGAAAAGATCAGTAATGGATATTACCTCTTCTTTGGAACGCCTCTTTGAATCCTCCACTTAGGGAACTAAGATTGGTCTTTGAAGAAGACCAGGACCTATAGAATTATTCTAGGGAAGTGGAGAGGAGAAAATGTCAGGGTTTGGACGAGCTTGAGTGCTCAAATTGGTGTGAGGAGGAGGGGGAGGAGGTGTCCTTTTATAAGGGAGGAGAGGGGCACCTTAGGAATATCTCAAAATATTATTTTATATTAAAGTCAAAATCGGTTTATAATGGTTCAAAAGGGTCTTATTTAGAAACTAAAGTGGGGATGGGTAGAAATCCTATCATCCAATAGGATTTAGAGAAGTTTAGGGTATTATTTTAACCTTATCAATTAGATTTAACTCTAAGTTATATAATTTAACGTTTACCGTGTCTTTTTGTTTTCCTTCACTATATGGTTAATACACTTACTATAACATGCCAAAAGAACCCCAAATTGTTTATTATTAATATAGTTATCCTTATCTAAGTCATTTGGCCGAACCATAGATTTTTAGGAATACAATAACAATTAATAATATAATATTTGATTTAAAAACTATTTTGTGTCAATTTTGACACTATTTGATATATGATTTTTTTGAAAGTCATAACAGAATTATATGTTCTATCCAAGTTGATTCAATCAACACTAATATATCATAGTAACCTAGAAAATTAGTGGAATTCATAAAAAGTCTCAAATTACATTCATTTGAGCATTTATAACATCAATTATGTTAATATTTCCTTAAAAGGGTAATTACTGCATCATCGTTGTGTCATAAATAAATTAAATTATTTAAAGTCTAAAAATTATAAATAAAATATCATTATGTAGGAAATCTTTTTATCTTTCTAATGAATATTTATAGTCGAATTTATCTTATGTATAACCCCTTATTAAAAATTATTTACTTATTAAACTTTGATTTTAACTATTTTAACCCTTCTTTAAATAAATTAATAATAAATGTCCTAATCTAATCCAAGTGGGCCTAAATGGTCATATTTTATTCATAAGGTTGTTTTTGGTCGAATTACACTTATCCAATAGAAATAGGACATGTTTTAGGGTAATAGTAATATCATATTTACCCTTAGTTACCCTATTTACTATTAACCGCGGTAAAAAAGGTAAAAAGTTACTATTCACCAAAAAATTATTTTTATCTCATTGAACCACATTTTACTTACTGATATCAACCGTTTTTATCGGATTTTCGAAATTCCATTCACAGAAGCGGTAAAATTAAGTTTTATGCAAAATTCAGTTTTTAACCTACCACTTAGTGGTTTCACTATTCATCAAAAATTGAAAGTTTTCAGAAAAATACCAAAATTTCACCCTAGGCTAATTTTGATATTCTGAGTCCAAAAATGAAGTCCATTTTGAAAAATAAAATTTATAAAATTTCAAAAAGTGGTTATTACTATTCATAACGGCTAGTTTTAATAATATTTTAATAGAATATCGTTGTTTAGTGAAACTCAGTATTGCGTACTACACACGCTATCGAGGAAGGTTGCGATTGCGTGTAATGCAAGGCAAGTCAAGGATGCGTGTTGTGCAAGCTCCTTTTGGTGTAGCGTACAACACAAGACATTAGTGAAATTAAAAAGAATATTTTTCATAAAATCTAGGGTTGTTACATTCTACCCCCCTTAAAATGAATTTCGCCCTCGAAATTCATCGGGGTTATATATGGTTTACTATTAGAAAGTTTCTTTAATAGAAACCCACATCGTAAAAAGGAATACCAAAACATGACTTTAAAAACTAAAGTATGAAATGTAACGATTACCCAAATAAACTAATCATTGGGTTTCCACATAGGTGAAAATATGGATATGGAAGAAAAATCTAACCATCATGTTCTAATGGAGAGTGGTAGAGAACATGGCTATGGAAAAGCCAACAATCACAAATCCATAAATTTCTGACGATCTAAGGTACCATCTGATTCATTAGGTATAAGATCACTAGGACAACATTTTTGGTTTTCAAGATCATTTCCCTAAAGTTGAAAATTTGAATTATAATAAATACTTACTTTATTTTGGTACAATCTCACTGTTGTTCATGCCTTGAACAATTTCCACTTCATCTCTTAAATAAATGAAGTTGAATTTGTTATTCGTGAAGTGTTAGCAGATCATGTGATAGAATGACTGGTCATTCCATCTGTCTCAGAAAAAAGGTTAGCAAAAATTATATACATAAGTCCATCTATAGTGAGATTAATCATATATGGTTCCTAAAATGGACTTATACTTCATATATCATACTGCTTAATATAATAAAACTAGTTTCTACTAAACATGGACTTCCTGTATGCCAGTGGTAGGCGATAAAGGCCAGTCGTATTTTGGTTGTGGGTTCGATTCCCACAGCCTTGTCCGAAGCGATGGGCTATCGCTCGTCCTGCAGGTTGTCCTTTTTCTAAAACTATATTACTATAACATCCCATCAATAATATCGAAAAAAAACTTCTATCCTTAAACAATACTAACTTATGTCCAACATAATCCATTCCAATCTTTAGGCTTATCCATAGTGAAAATGATTACCAGAGATTTAACACCATCGTTGATCCCCATATATCATAAGATATGTTTTGTTGGTCACATTCCAAACATTCAAAGTCCTTAATCATGTATTCTCTTGAATACCTTAGTGAAAACATGAATGCAGTTAAATGTTAACACCTTCCACATACCAAAATCCTCAAAATTCTATATACTCAAACCATGATATCACTTAGTCCTTATATCAATCATGAGCTCATGAATACTGTCCAATATTTAATTTTCTCATTTTCCCTTCATTATGCGCATATCATTCTTTTTCCAAAAATATCTCAATCACTTTCCATGGTTACTGGTACCATAAAATTATTGAAAACCACAATAGACCAATACATAAATATTCCAATACTTTATGATACAACATTATTTTGGAATCCCATTACATAAACACTTAATCATTCCACCACATCATTATCATATTCAACATCACCAATGGTGATCGCATGTGACTTCCCTTTGTCCATTGCCTTAAGCGGTTTCTCATGTCGATCATCACTAACCCTTGGATTAGGGCATTTATTAGCATAATGCCCAATTTACTTACACTTAAAGCATTGAAGTGTTGGTGGTGCGTTCTCTGCAGTGTTTGCTTTATTCACATCATTAGAAACCCTTTTTCCATTACTTCGAAACTCAGCTGCTCGATGACCTTCTTTTCCAAACTTAAAACATTTTCTAGTCCCTTTAAGACAATCTCCACCATGCTTCTTTCCACACTTTGTGCATAAAGAAACATTCATCTTCTTTTCACCATTATTCTGAGATTTCTCCTTGAACTACATCTTTCGTTTCTTGTCAAAACCATGAGATGGATATGTAACACCAACTTCCATTTTTACCTTGATAGAACAACGCACAATTTCTTCATAGCTACTGGAGTCTCTTATAGCTAATTCCCTTTGAAGACTTGGTTTTAAGCCACTGAAAAATCGATCAAATTTACTTTCAGGTTGGATGATAATGCCAGATGCATACCTTGCAAGTCTTGTAAAATTCGCTTCGTATATACCAACAGATTCATCATCCTTTTGCTTTAGTTCAAGAAACTCCTTCTCTATCTTTGTTTGAAGAATACGAGGGAAGTACTTATTGAAAAATAAGTTCTTGAACTCGTCCCATTCCATGGACTCAATTTCATCTATTTGCCTTGTATTCTTGATATGATTCCACAACTGATCAGCTTCACCTTCCAAACGATATACTGCTAAGATGACTTTATCATGTTCAGAACATTGAAGAACTGAAAATATCTTTTCAGTGGTACTGATCCATTGTTCAGCAACAAGTGGATCAGAAGACCCACTGAAAGAAGGTGGACGCTGCCTCATGTAGAATTCAACAGAATATTGTTCCCTTCTCTTCTCATTTGGAAGTCCAGAATGATGCATAGATTGTGTAAGTATAGCAATAAGATTTCTCACTCCATCTCCCGTAACATTTGTTTGTTCAGGAGGGCAATCATTGCATTGTCCATTTCATTGATCAACACGGTTCCTTCGGGTTCCAGCCATCTTCTAAAACCCAAAAAGAATAGTGTGAGAGGCAAAAATCATGCTAGGTAAAACAAAATAATAAAGGGGAAGTACCTTCAATATCTAACATCTTAGTTTTAATTCTATGATCGTTAGCATAGTTCTAGTACTATAACCTATACGTATATTTAACCTTAGGGACATCCCTAGACATACCTTAGAAATATCTCTAGGGATCTCACTAACGTTTTCGCATCCTAGTTTCCAAAGGTTGACTAAACCTTTCCTCTGATACCAACTGTAGAGACCCGAAGCCTGACGTACATAGACTTTACATTACTTTTGCGGAATACTTAGTACATAACAAATACACCCACACACAAGGATCGTAATAGTTTAGTGTCTTTGGAAACTCGGATCATAATCTTCTAATTGTGGTGAAAGATCTTCAAAATCTCCCATAAAGATCTTACTTTTTTTTCTAAAACCTTTCTTTATATCCTGGGGAAAAGAAAACATAAAAGGGTGAGATCAAATGCTCAGTAAGGGTAAACAAAAGAAATATCAATCACATCATATGCATAAGCACATAACTTTTGGAAATCTTAACCTTCAAAAGAGATCATAATTTCATAACATGGGGTAAATCATGGTAGTGAAATGTAATCACAATAATCATAACTTAAAACATGAAACTTTGTGGCATTCACACATAATCATATAGAATCATTTCTTGTTAGTCAAGACTCATTGCCAAGACTATTTTAGTGGACAAAGTCCCTTTCTGAATCGAGTAACCCTCGTTTCAGTCCTGTTTCACTGAACCGGTATAACCTACCATTTCAGCCATGTCTATCTCATGAGATATGAAATCTTTACCCAATGCATTGGAGGGAGATATAGGTCCCACCCATCTTATAATGAATCCTTTCTTATGTGTGCCACATAATCATAAACCATACATCATTGCATAACCCATGTAATAAAAATGGGATTCTTAAACAACATGACATCATAAAACAATTCATATAAGATAAAGGAATTCATAAAAATAATTTCATCACAACATAATAAAATCAATGTAATAATAGGGATAAAACATAAACCATTGTTATCTTAGATGGAAAATAATTTTGATAAAACACTTGAACTCCATTCTTGAGGAAAATATCCTTTCTTCTTCAAAAACATTTTCCTTTCTTAACATGTCTTACAATTTTAAACTAAAAGAAGTTTTTTTAAAAATAAACTTGAAAAATTATAAAGGAATATTCTTGAGAATAATGTTTTAAAAATATATTCATGCCGTATAAGTTAAAAAAAACATTCTTCGTACTTTTGTCGGAAAAGTCAAAAAGTACCTCGTACGAAAAATGACAAAAGATTCATTTCATATCCTTTACTAAAAACTCACCGAAGGGTAAAAATGGATTTAAACAATTTTAGGTGGATGAAAATAATATTACATATTGATGAAACATGGATGTGGATGATAAAATACACCCCAGTAAATACTTACGAATAAACAATCTCGGATAAAAATGAGATTGTGATATTTCCCTTACCTTAGGTCCGATTTGCTTCGTAAGTGTCCGAACCTCCTGTATAATGATTTAAATAATGTCATTTACTTATTACAGAATCATATTCATTGTTATGATATCATATATGGTTCACTTATGACTTTATATTACCCGTTCTTTTGTAAATTCCATGTTAAAAAGCGTTTTGGGTAAAATTGTTTCATTTGTCGTCCGTGTTTTGACTTGTAATTATTCATATGATTACTTAGATCATGATTAATTAATTCCAGAACATAAAACAAGATTTATATATATATATATTCATGATATACATATATATAATAAATCATTAAATGGAAAGAAATACACTGTTCATGGAGACGGTAGTCCGTACGTACGCATGAACGCTGTTTTCGTTTCCTTATTGAATTGAATGGAATTAAGTAGATGACATACATATAAATATAAATAATTCCAGTATCATTATTAGGTCATATATTTCATTAGTACTTATTATATATACTTTATAATCATTCATGAATGGTTAATCATTGAGAATGAATCTCATCGTGTCGTGGCGACGGTAGTCCGTACGTAAGCACGAGCGATGATATCGTTCCCATGGTCGTGGAATTGTGTTGAAGTTTATGTATACTATTTCAGTATCAATATCAATTTATAATAATCATATATAGTAACTCATTACACCTTTATACCCATCCAATTAAGGTGGTTGTGGAAAATAGATTACACCACGGCGTGGAGACGGTATTCCGTACGTACGCACGCGCGGTGATTTCCTTTTTCCGTAGGATGGATAGAAGGTTAATTAGAGTTGTTTCATATTTATAATAACATATCAGTATGTAAGTAATACTGATGTTATTACTTTATCATGAAACAACTAAAGAAGAAGAAGTTGAAGAAGAAAGAAATTGAGAAGATCGGTAATGGATATTACCTCTTCTTTGGAACGCCTCTTTGAATCCTCCACTTAGGGAACTAAGATTGGTCTTTTAAGAAGACCAGGACCTCTAGGATTATTCTAGGGAAGTGTAGAGGAGAAAATGGAAGTGGTTGGCCGAGCATGAGTGCTCAAATTGGTGTGAGGAGGAGGGGGAGGAGGTGTCCTTTTATAAGGGAGGAGAGGGGCACCTTAGGAATATCTCAAAATATTATTTTATATTAAAGTCAAAATCGGTTTATAATGGTTCCAAAGGGTCTTATTTCGAAGCTAAAGTGGGGATGGGTATAAATCCTATCATCCAATAGGATTTAGACACGTTTAGGGTATTATTTTAACCTTATCAATTAGATTTAACTCTAAGTTAAATAATTTAACTTTTACCGTGTCTTTTTGTTTTCCTTCACTATATGGTTAATACACATACTATAACATGCCAAACGAACCCCAAATTGTTTATTATTAATATATATATCATTATCTAAGTCAAATGGCCGTACCTTAGATTTTTAGGAATAAAATAACAATTAATAATATAATATTTGATTTAAAAACTATTTTGTGTCAATTTTGACACTATTTGATATATGATATTTTTGAAAGTCATAACAGAATTATATGTTCGAACCAAGTTGATTAAATCAACACTAATATATCATAGTAACCTAGAAAATTAGTTTAATTCATAAAAAGTCTCAAATTACATTCATTTGAGCATTTATAACATCAATTATGTTAATATTTTCTTAAAAGTGTAATTACTGCATCATCGTTGTGTCATAAATAAATTAATTTATTTAAAGTCTAAAAATTATAAATAAAAAATCATTATGTAGTAAATCATTTTATCTTTCTAATGAATATTTATAGTCGAATTTATCTTATGTATAACCCCATATTAAAAATGATTTACTTATTAAACTTTGATTTTAACTATTTTAACCCTTCTTTAAATAAATTAATAATAAATGTCCTAATCTAATCCAAGTGGGCCTAAATGGTGATATTTTATTCATAAGGTTGTTTTTGATCAAATTACACTTATCCAATAGAATTAGGACATGTGTTAGGGTAATAGTAATATCATATTTACCCTTAGTTACCCTATTTACTATTAACCGCGGTAAAAAAGGTCAAAAGTTACTATTCACCAAAAAATTATTTTTATCTCATTGAACCACATTTTACTTACTTATATCAACCGTGTCTGTCGGATTTTCGAATTTCCATTCACAGAAGCAGTAAAATTAAGTTTTATGCAAAATTCAGTTTTTAACCTACCACTTAGTGGTTTCACTATTCATCAAAAATTAAAAGTTTTCAGAAAAATACCAAAATTTTACCCTAGGCTAATTTCGATATTCTGAGTCCAAAAATGAAGTCCATTTTGAAAAATACAATTTATAAAATTTCAAAAAGTGGTTATTACTATTCATAACGACTAGTTTTAAAAATATTTTAATAGAATATCGTTGTTTAGTGAAACTCAGTATTGCGTACTACACACGCTATCAAGGAAGGCTGCGATTGCGTGTAATGCAAGGAAAGTCAAGTATGCGTGTTGTGCAAGCTCCTTTTGGTGTAGCGTACAACACAAGACATTAGTGAAATTAAAAAGAATATTTTTCATAAAATCTCGGGCTGTTACAATTGTGGCACAGAGTATTCATGCTACAGCCCAGGGCAGAGGGGAAGGTCAGCTTCATGCAGTTCAGTTTTCGCCTCGTGATGGTGAGGCTAGACCGTCAACTATTCGAGGTACGATCCTTGTAGCTTCTACTTTTGCTAGCGCATTGTTTAACACAAGTGCCACACACACTTTTGTTTCTGCTCAACTTGTGGTAGCACTGGGATTACCTGTGGAGAGGGCGTGTGGAGTTATGTCAATTGACACTCAGTTGGGGGTGCGGGTTGAGGATATCAAGTAGTGGAAATGGTGTGCCTTGGAAGATGGTGGGTATCGTTTTCTGTGGGAATTGATCAATCTCGAGATGTCAGGTTTTGACAAAATATTTTGAATGGACTGGTTGGTGTTGTATCGGGCGCACATAAACTGTTACCATCGCAAAGTGTCAATCATGTCGCATGAGGTTGATGCTTATGTCCACCGTGGAGAATGGGATGTTTGATTAGGTCATGCAGGAACGTTTGGTCAGCGGTTGAGTGGATTTGCATCTCGAGTGGAATGTCTCATGTTTGATGATGATGAGGGATGGGAGCAATCTAATTTTTCTCCTATGGTGGATCAGTTTCAGGATGTGTTTCCTGAGGATTTCTCAGTGTTACCACCTGAGAGGCATGTAGAGTTCACGATCGAGTTGCTGCCAGTAACGGAGCCTGTTTCTATTCCACCATAGAGAATGGCACCGGAAGAAATCCAAGAACTATAGGTTCGGCTTGAGGAGTTGGAGCATAAGGGTTATATCCGTCCTAGTACTTCTCATTGGGGATCTCCCATTCATTTTACAAAGAAGGATGATGGGTCGTCGAGGCTATTTGTTGACTATCGGAAGTTGAATCATATGACAGTGAAGAATCGGTACCCTCTTCTTCGAATTGACGACCCATTTTATCAGTTGAGGGGTGCATCAGTGTTTTTTAAGATTGATATGGGGTCAAATTATCACCAGTTGAGGGTGGGGTCTTCTGACATACTGCGGACAGCTTTCCGGAGTCGGTACCAGTTGTTTGAGTTTCGGGTAATTCCTTTCGGCTTGACCAATGAACCGGCGGTGTTTATGGATTTGATGAACCGGATCATTCACCCCATTTTAGATCGATTCATGGTTGTCTTTGTTGACGATATCTTAGTGTACTCAAAAACTCATGGAGATCATGTCCAACATCTTGAAATCGTCATTGGTACGCTAAGAGAGCATTGGTTATACGCCAATCTATCGAAGTGTCAATTATGGATAGGTGAGGTGCGTTTTTTGGGTCAAAACAACTCAGAGGCAATTGTGTCAGTGGATCCAGAGAATGTGCAGGCAGTTGTATCTTGGGAGCAGCCTATGATTGTTTTTTATGTTCAGAGTTTTCTGGGTTTGTCCCGGTATTACAGAAGGTTCATTCAGGATTTCTCTCGCTTGACAGCACCACTCTCGGGCATGACCATGAAAGGAATCAGGTTAGAGTGGTATGAGGCTTGTCAGAATTCTTTCCAAGACTTAAAGACAGGGTTGACGACCGCACCTATCTTGATCTTACCTGAGCCGGGTAAGAAGTACGTCATGTTTTGTGATGCATCCAGGATAATAATTAGAGCTGTGTTGATGCAGGATGAGTGGGTTGTGGCTTATGGGTCAATGAATTTGAGACCCCATGAGCAGAAATATCCCACTCATGACATTGAGTTGGCTACAGTAGTGTACTCTTCGAAGTGCTGGAGGCACTATCTGTTGGGAGAACTGTTTACCATGTTTAACGACCATAAGATTTTAAAGTAAATCTTCTCACATCGGGACCTGAATCTTTGGCATCGAAGATGGGTTGAATATCTCCTGTCTTTTGACTTTGATTTTGTTTACACTCCAGGAAAGGGAAACAGTGTTGCTGATGCTCTGATCAGGAAGGCTCAGAATCAGGTGGTTTAGGAGTCCAACACTGAGTGGAAGGTGATGGCTTTGTTTGCAGAGATGCACCTAGATGTGCAGGAAGAATGTGGCCAAGTCACTCTTGCTTATTTAATGATAGAGTTGACGCTCTTGAGTTGAGTTAAGGAAAGTCAACTTGATGATCGTGAGTGTATTAGCATGGAGGAGAAGCTTAAGGGTGGGGACCTACCTTCTTGTTGGGCCATCAGTGGGGACGGTGTTGTTCGTGTTCGTGATCGTGTGGCTGTGCCAAAGTGTTTGTGGGGAGACTTGATGCCTGAGATTCATACATCGAAGTGGGATGTGGATCCCAGTTTGACCAATATGTACCGCGATCTCCGAAGGATGTTTTGGTGGACTGGAATGAAGAAGAAAGTTGTCGGCTTTGTGGCGCGGTGTCTTACCAGCCAGCATGTGAAGGCCGAGCATCAATTCCCATGTGGTTTGTTGTATCCATTTCCCATTCCAGAATGGAAGTGGGATGACGTGACAATGGATTTTGTCGTGGGCCTTCCGAGGATTCTATGGAACAATGATGCAATATGGTTGGTTGTGGATCGGTTAATGAAAGTGGCTAATTTCTTACCGATTCAGGAGACCATTACAATCGACTAGTTGGGTGAACTGTATGTTCTATAAATAGTGTGGTTTCATGGGGTGTCGTGGACCATAGTATCTGATCGAGATCCGCGTTTCACATCGCATTTCAGGCAAGGTCTATTGAAGGTGCTTGGTACGCATGTGTTTTTTAGTACGGATTTCCACCCACAGACGGACGGGTAGTCGGAACGTACGATCTAAGTGTTAGAAGAAATGTTGAGAGCATCTGTCTCGGACTTTGGCGGTTCTTGGGAGATGCAACTATCATTAGTTGAGTTCGCCTAAAAAACAATTTTCAAGCTACGATTTAGATGGCCCCATTTGAGGAACATTATGAGAGGCCTTGTAGATCTCGGTTGTGTTGGTTAGAGGCCGGTGAATCTGAGTTATTGGGGCCAAGTCTTGTGCAGGAGACTTCAGTGAAAGTTAAGTTGATAAGGAAGTGTAGGGCTATGGATCAGAGTAGGAAGAAGTCGTATGTAGATCGGAGGGGTAGTCCTCTTGAGTTTGGGGTGGGTGATAAAGTGTTCCTTCGGTTTCCTCCAAGGATGGGTCACCGACGGATTCAGAAGCATGGTATGTTAGCGCTCAGGTATGTGGAACCTTTTGAGATTGTGGAGAGGGTTGGACCTGTGGCTTACCGATTGGCTCTTCCACAGTGATATGGTGGGATGTGAGATGTGTTTCATGTGTCGCAGCTTTGACGGTATCACCCTAACCCATCTCACGTGGTTGATATTGATGATGTTAAGCTTGAGGTTGATGCATCCTTTGAGGATCATCGGGTTCGTGTGGCAGATTGTACTAAAAAGGTCTTGCGAGGCAAGGTTATGCCATTAGTGCGAGTACTATGGAAGAACGGGAAGTTTTAGGAAGAAACATGGGAGCACAAATCAGATATGCGGGCTCAATGGCCCGAACTCTTCTCTTTGATGGCTCAATGAGGTCTGGAACCTCAGCTTGAGGATGAGCCTTTATAAGGTGGGGAGGATGTAAGATCCCGGTTTTTGGAAAGGTATGTTTTTTTGTGTTCTCGGTTAATCCCTTGATTTTTGCGATTTTAAAAGGTTTCTTGAAAGTGTGAGAGGCCTTGGGGGTGTTCCGGGGGCTCGGGGCACGGATGAAGGGACGTCTGGGAAAAGCAAACCAAGGGGCATGACATGCGCACTGTCACCCACACCTTGTGGCCTGCCCACGCGAAACCGAGCGACCCTCCCTCCTCGGGACAGAAGCGAGCACACGGTTTGTGCAGGGTTTATGAAATCTTGCTGATAAACTTTGTGACTCCTCCTACCCTGGGCAGTGGCATGGTCACTGTTTTGCACACGGTTTTCCAAACTGTGCGGAAAAACCATGTGGCCACTTAAAGTTGGGAAAATTTTAAAAATTTCCACTCTGGGATTTTTAAACCCCACTCGGGATTTTCCTCTCTTCCTCCTATGTTCACCTTAGGCACGAACTGAACCTCCCAAGGACATCAAGAGATTCAACTCCTTCGATTTTAAGGCATTTTTGGTGTCGTTGGTTGAGGATCGAAGCTCTGGGTAAGGCTAACCTTATCCTTGCTTCTCTTTTTGGTTTAGGTTTAGCACCTTCCATCCCTCTCATTCTGAAGCTCTAAAACCCTATGTTTTGGGTGAGTTTTAGGTTGAAGCTTCAATGGTTAGTTGGATCGAGTTCTAAGGACTCACTAGGGAGTGTGTTCAACCGTGGTTTTGAGGTTGGTGGTCTACAAGTTATATCCCATGGTTATTTAGGGGTTTTGTGCATGTTTACTTGTGTTCTTGTTTCCCTTGGTTAGGTTTTTTATAACCTTGGAATTCTTGGTTTTAATGATGTTTAAAATGGAAAATGGGAACCCTCACGATCCCCGTGGGAGGTGTTGGGATTGACTTGACCTAATTGGGCTGTCCATGGGATGTGATGGCTTTTCCCGGGTATAGGGATTGACATTAAACAAGTGACTTGTTGTAGTGAATTTTAGATCCTTTTATAAACATGTTGGCATGATTGGTTGAACTTGGAATAGAAGTTAGGTGATGCACCTAGACTTGGTAATAACCAAAGGGTTAATTGAAATGGATGAATGGTTGATTCATGGAAATGATGAACGAGTTAAATGGGTTAATGTGTTAATTGATTAAAGACCATAATGGGATAGGTTATGGATCTAGGATTGAATGATTAGTGAGATAGGAATAACACATGGGAATTGGGTGAATGGTTAAATGATGTGAAGTGGTAATTGTTAATGGGTTAAGGCATAATGTAAATTCCCATGTGGGTTGTTGTGAATAGTGTTTGTTTATGGGCAATAGTTAGATGGTTGATGATGAAATAAATATATATATATAAGCATGTGCACATGGCATGGTAGAGTGGGGTATGACATGAGGATCTACGCCCACGGGTCGAGAGAAGACCGATGCTCTGAACTCCACCCTAAATTCAGGGGTTAGGAAAGGAGACCAAGGGACTATTCTCCTAACGGTTGCATCCAACAGGACTGAGGCTTCGAGGTGAGGTTATGGTTGCTATGAGGGGTTAGTCTTAGTGATATATGATAACATTGTGTATCTTGAATGTTATTGATGGCCTTAGACCTATGTAACATGATAAATGTGATTTACCCATGGAAATGCGATGAAATGGTAAGTAATGATAATTGTTGTGAAATGAATGGTAGTATAATTGGTAATGGATTTGATCTAAATTATTTAATAGAACAATAATTAATTACTTGGAATTTATCATTCATACAATTTTTGTATGCACTACCTGTTTATACTGGATATTTTGTAGACACTGTTGGTGGTGGACTACTGAATTGTACTTACACCCTACTCGGGCCGCCGATGGGTACCTGAGAAGACATCATGGTTTCAGGTCAGGAGAAGGGAAAGGGTCCGTACTAGATAGTGAGTGGCATTGGTAGCACTTGGTAGAGGATCCGGACTTGGATTAGGGACTATTTTGGGGATTTTTCCCGTTGTCTTTATTTTGGGCTCTTGTTCACTTGTTCACTTGTAACATGACATGGAATATTTACTGTTGGAAATGTTGTTATACATTTTCCTTGTTTATTAGTTATGGATTTACACTATTTGGTTATTCTATTGTGGCTTACTCTGATATATAAGGTGTATAGTCTCCCCACATGACTACATAGACACCTGTTGCTAGTCGGCAGCCTTTGGCATACGGGGAGGCGCGCTTAAGGTCATGTAACCACCCGGCTTGGAGCTCCGGTTTAGTGGCTTCTAGGTTGGGGATGTTACACTCACCATGGGTATATTGGGTCACACAAAGATGCTTCCCACCTTGGCCAAACTGAGGCACTCCACTAGTTGAGTACCATGGGTCTTCTGGGTCCCATAGAGTTGCACCTCACAATGGTTCAACTGAGTCACATAGATCCACTTACCACTATCCTTGGACTGATGTGGTACTCATTCCTAATTAGTACCAATGGTATTTTGGGTTATATCGAGATTCTCCCCACCATGGGCATTATGGGCCGCATAGAGCCGCTTCTCACCTTGTCCGTACTAAGGTACTCCCCCTGTCGAGTCGCATGGGTCACCCAGGTCACACATACACACTCCCCACCATTTCCCTATCAAGTCACATAGAGCCTCTTTCCACTGGGCCATCATAATAGATCCAGAAAGGGTCACTTATCATCAGTCTTTGGGTCTCAACCAACCATAGGGTTTTCACATGTAGTGTTATTTATTTTAGGAGAAATGATACTCAAGAAATTTGACATAATTTAACATCGATAAAGTCCTACAAATAATATTCCAATCGTTCTGCATCATCGTGAGGGACCCAATTTTTCAAATGGATCATCAATTAGGTGCCTGATTTGTATGTTATTAGAATTTTGGTGAATAGGGGTCGGTTGTGCCTTGGATCGGTCCAAACCTATTAAACCGACATGACCAACCTGGCTAGGAGAACTGACAGGACCGGTTCATTTTAATAGACTTGACCCGAGAAAATTCAGGTATATCTCAGATCAGTTAGGCAGGAAAGGCGCGATTCCGGCTCGAAAGGTGCGGGTTTGGCCTCCTGTGGGTGGGTCTATCCCATAGTGTGTGCGTCCAACCCTCTTGGTGTGGGATACACCCTAATTGATCTACCACAAGAGGACTGTCTCTCTTGAGGATGGACGTGTAGCGCGTATGGGGTGATGTCATGCAATTGGTCGAACCCGACTGCCAGGATTCTATACATGGTTAGGGGACCACGTGCCTCACAATGCCACAACCGGTGGATGGTGGTCATTCCAACAGTACAGTCAAGGGGATAAATCCATCCTCTAACTATCGTCCCGAGCTGGCCGTGGCTGCTTCCTCGAGCACACCGCTCTGGCACACCGATGGGTTATTCCGCCATCCATCAGGTCCTCTTCAATGGTCAGTTCTTCACGCTGCTTGTGCATATGGCCTTTGGGTGATGCCATCTTCCATTGGATGTCCATGAATCCTCAATTTCTCCACATTGAGGATGTGTTCATGAAGAACATACAAAATACATAAGGTAAAGGGGCTTGTGCATAGTTCGTGTTAGAATTTGCCTTTTGCGTTAGAGGTTTGGAAACATGTGATATATATTTCATGTTCTATCATAATTTAATAAATCCCGATACATGAATCCCACAAAAAAAGCAAACTCTCACAATATTGAGTGATCTATAGATCAACCTGTTCATGGTTTGATCATCAATAATCATTTCAGAATGAATAATAGGGAAACATAAAACAGAAAAAGCCCCTACCTCAATTGTGTTTGTCGTTGAAGTGGTCCATCCTCGAGGATTCGGGTTCTGTTGTCATTCGACGCTCTTTGGTCACATTCTACGAGGTGAGTTGAAATCTCTAGAAATACTCCACCAATATTCATTCTTCATTTGAGAGGGACTTTATCCATAGGTTTACCGAAGAATTTTCCACCACTTAAACCTAATTTCTCCAACGCGATAACCCCTTCAAAGAAAAAACACCACAATTTTTCTATTACATTGTTTCATGACATCTTTACACTATTTCATTCAAGAAACAATGAATCTATTAAACTTCATTTAATTAATCATTATTCTTCATGTTCAAGATCCATTAATGAGCTTCATTTAATAAAATTCATCTCTGATTTTTGTTCGCGTCGCACCTTCGTCGTGCTACTACCCAACGGTTAGGAAAACAAAACAAAATAACATTTCGTGTTATTTTATTTTAGTTTGAAAATTATGAAAACAATATTTTTCAAAAAACCCTCTCCAGTCAAAGATATGTCTATTCTTGAAAATCCCACCTCTCTATGTTCAGTAGTTCCCTTATTTTTATTATTCAAAAACCAATTTAAATATTAGAAAAACTAGCTTGTTCGTTTACTAAAAGGAACGTAAAAAATAGTTCTAAATAGAATTTTGGGCTCAACTGGCCTCAGAATCAGGTGCTTTCCAAGTGTTTAGTCTTAGAATAATTTAATATAATTTACAATATTTACCCATAATTTGTAGTAAATTAAATTAATCCCCCTTTTGGGGTTTCAAATCATCTTAAACAAACACAAGTCTAAACAATAAAATGTGGATATTGAGCACGAATCTGATCCAACCACTTCAATGTTCTCTCCTAGAGATTCTCATTCTTCCATTGAATGCAGAGTAGGGGAATCGACCATCCATGAAGGACATTCTCATGTCGATCATCTATCTCCAATAGTAACTCCACAATCAATTTTTCATTTCCAATGTAAAGCTCACCATAGTCTATGCCGTGTGAGGGATCAGGCACATACCTCCTACGATGTGACACGTATAAATCACAATGCACCATGTGCATCTGTGGAGGAGATCTTTGCATTACCAAAACTCTCTAACTCTTCTACAAATCTTGATAGGTCTGATGAACCTCAAAGATAACTGGCCGCCCTAGCCAAATCTCCTCAAACCCAATCGTGGTTGGACCCAATGTAACACAAAGCCTCCCTCCTCGATCTCAAATGGTCTCCATCTCTAAGAAACAAACAATTTTGGGATTTTATGTGTAGTCCTCATATGCTCCTGGATGATCTACACCATCTCAGTGGTAGGTCGTAATAACTCTAGACCCATTAGAGCTGACATCCCTAGTTCTGTGTAACAAAGAAGTGATCTGCATGGTTTTTGGTAGAAGGTCTCAAATAGTAACATGCCAATGGTGGAGTGATAGGTTTTGTTGTAGGGAAACTCCACTAGTGGAATTGAGTCCTCCCAACTGGCATAAAAATCAAGGATCCAAGCATGAATCATGTCCTCCATGGTCTATATGGTCTTCTCTATCTGACCATCTATTTGAGGGTGAAAGGATGTGCTCAAGTGCAGCTGAGTCCTGAATGCCTCATATAATATCTTCCACAACTGAGTAGTATAGAAGGCATCAAAACCAGAGATGATTTTTGGACGAACCCCAGAGAGTTTCACTATCTCTTTGATGTAGAGGCATCCCAATCCCTCAAAAGATCCCTACTACTGGATGGGTAGAATTTGAGATGCCCGTGAGTCTGTCAATGATCACCCAGATAGAATCGTAGCCCTTGAATGAGGGTGGTAATCCCTTCCTAAATTCTATTGAGATACCATCCCACTTCCACTCTGGTACCTCAGGTTTTTGGGATTTGCCTATTGGAACTTGATTCTTTTCTTTCACTTGGTGACAAGTGAGGCATCATGAAACAATCTTTTCCACCTCTTTCGTCATTCAGGGCAACCAGTACTGACGTTGGTGGATGTGTTACATTTTCTCCACACCAGTATTTATTGCCAATGGGGGGGAGGGGTTTGGAAATTCCTCAATACCTCCTAATGCAACTTAATCGGTACTATGGTACTTCCTCTAAAAAAGTTTATGTGCTCCCCACCTGTCAAAAATCAATCAGGAGCACATCCAAATGATAATTGAGCACATCGTGCCTTGTAGAAAACATCCACAAGCTATGCCTTACTGACTTGTTGTAAGAGTTGAGGAGTGATAGTCCTCAACAGACGGTAAGTAGCTCCTTCATCATCCACAATGGAAATTTTCATCCTAGATAACGTCTATATCGCCTCACTCAACAGCTAAAAACATGACCTCCTAATGAGTGCATCTACCACAATGATTCCTTCCCAAGTGAATAAACAATCACAATGAAATTTTCCTATATAAAATCCAACCATCACCGTTTTATCATGTTAAGGTCCTTCTATGAGTAGATATACTTGAGAATATTGTGGTCAGGGTAAATGGTAAAGTGTTCATCCATCAAGTAGTGTCACCACATCATCAAAGAAAATAAAAATATTGTTATCTCGAGAACATTGGTCACACAATTCTATTCATGCTTCCTTAACTACTGGGATCCATGGGTGATCATGGCTCGCCACTACATCATGAATCTAACACTTCATATCTCTGATGAGTCGTTAATGGCTATATTCCCAGCAAACTTATTTGGTAATATCATGATAGGGGCACTCTTCAGTATCTGTATCTTCTCCTAGAAAATATGATGGCACTTCACCATCCACCAAAAGAGTATCCACTAATATGTCAAGGATGATAAAGGTGTGGATTCACTAGAAATGTCAGTAATGATCCTCTAGTTATATCAATCAAACACCGGGATTCTGTACAACTCTGTCATGCATATGGGTGGCTCCCCAGAATGCACTACCTCTATCATCATCGGATCCATTGGAAAAAATTCCACTGAGATGACATGTCCCAAAAAGTGGACCTCCTAAATCCAGTACTAGAACATCGATATCTTCCATAAATATGTTTCTGTTAGAGTGTTTCCATAACTACCTATAATTGTGTAGCATTCCCCCTTTCTAACACTGTGTACACAAAGATGTCATCAATGTAGACTATGAAATACCAATCAAGGTAAGGATAAAAGTTCTTATTCATGAGTCCCATGATCAATTCTGGGACATCTTTCACACTAAAATGCATCACTAAAAATTTATTGTGGCTATACCGACGTCTAATGGTTGCCTTAGAACTATCCTCATCTTGTACTGAAAGCTGATGATAGCTTAATATGAGGTCTATCTTTGAGAACCACCTCACTCCCTTCAGCTGATCGAAGAGGTCACCAGTCTATGGAAGTGGATACTTTTTCTTCATGTTCACTTGGATTAGGCACCAAATGACCATGAACAACGTCAATCTCTCGTCTAACTTCATGGAAAACAACACTGGTGCTACCCAGGGTGAAATTTCGGGTCCTACGAATCTTTTCTCTTTCAAATCCTCAAATAGTACCCTCAATTCCCAAAGCTCTGTGGGAGCCATCCAATATACTCATGTGGATTTTATTGTTGTCCTCATTTATAGATTGATGTATATGTCTACCTCTATTCAAGGAGGTAGTCTTGGAATATTATTAGGAATTATTTCTTCATACTTTACCATCACTATAATAAATTTCAAACATTTCTCATCCACTACACTAAGAGTGAGGCTATCCAAATGGTGATTGACTGACTGCACCATCCTTTATGAAAGTCCATATTGTGTTACAAATGTTCCCTTATCACTAGTGAATGAACACCCGGTCCCTTTCTCATGGTCACACCACACTCTGTACCTAATACAGCCAATCTAAGCATGGGGTGAAGATAACTATTCCATGCCAAAGACGATGTCGTAAGGCCTCGATGCCACTACTAGAAGATATTAGCTGATGATATCACCTCCAATAGTAAGCTCACACTTCCAGACCCAGTGTGTTATAATAGAATAACCTAGTATAGGATTCTTTAATATTTTGGATCGAACCAAAGGCTCCATCAGAATCATTGAGGATCGAACATGTTTCATGGAATGGATAGTGTGACTTGCACCTGTGTCTATAAAAACTACATATATGGTATAGAAAACACATATAATTGCTTTATTGTCTTAGGAGTTCAGAGTTCATAGCCCTCTATCACTTAATGCTAGCCTCGAACTTTTCCTCCATCTCCCTGAGCCCATGGTGGGGCACAATGGGGGTGGGGGTGGTACCACCTCAAACCGATGTCAACCACTGACCACTCCGGCTGCTCCCCTACAATGTATACCGCCATGCAGACCCCCTCACTTGAACCTATGAATCTAACTTAGAGGTACCTTGACCTTCTACAGATCATCTATGTGGTGGTTTGAGTAGTAATGATCCATGTTTCCTTGCACGCCGCATGATTATCACACCATGTTTCTACACTGACCCATGCTTCCCTCATGGCCTCACACACCGACATTTTGTCATGGCTCCGACCATCGGATTATTTGGCCTGTATGGACTTATTTTCCATCTATTGGATTCCTGTCATAGAAGAATCTCCCACCTGTCGCATGGTTTTATCTCCCACTATTGGTGCATGTTTTGCGAGGAAGATCTCTACCAGTAGAGATGTCTCTAGTACTCCAGCCTGAGTGGGGACGCTGAGAGAAATCATCGATGCCCTAATCTACCATCGGACTCCCTGCTCAATGGTCTTTTACCCTAATAAAATGATTATAGAACTTGCTTGTGGAGTTATAGGAGATGTATGTGAACCTCAAAGAGTACTCAACCACTATCATTTTCCCCTGTGGTAGGTGAATTATCTCATTTATGGGCACTCAGTGCAATGTCATGGGGAATAATTCCTCCAAGAAAAGCCACTCCATTTCAGCCAAAGAGAGGGTTGCCACATCATGAGTCTGAATCATCAAACTACACCATATCCCAATTAATCCATTAAGAAGGATCGAAGCTAAGACCACCATCCGATCAAGTGGCATCCTCACTAAGTGGAAGACCCACGTCACCACCTCCAGCCAGTATTCAGTGGCCTGGGGATCTATCTCTCCTCCAAACCTGGAATTTATCTATCTCTAGAACTCATACTAGGTGCTAATCATGCATGTGTCCTCTACTAGTAACAACATTAGTATCTTCGGATCAATAGGTGGTGGTGACATTGGTGAACCACCCGGCGAGGCCATCTCTAGCACTAGTTCGTGAACCGATGCCTCATAACTAGGAAGGTTGTCCTCACAATCACACATTAAGATCCAATATGGCTATATGCATGGAGGAATCCTTATATAGATCAATATGTACCGCGTTTAATAGATTATACATGGTGATATGACTATAATTTATGAATAATACGTGGAAGCACTCAATTTCAACATGATTTATGAAACCATTGATTTTATGTATAGTTTTGAAAAGAAGAATTCAAGGTCCTGGTGTATGAATACATCATCCATTGCTCTTAAATTGGACTCCCCAAATCTAAAATTCTATGTCAAAACATTTAACAATGCATCCCAAACACAAAACAACATACTCATGGTCATTGAGGTAGAACCTATAACCTATTAAATAACATTTCCATGACCCGTCCCACAGGGCCCATGTCTTAACCTACCCCAAGCTCACCTCCCAAATGCCATGGGATGGTGTCTAGCAGTGAAGGAATCCACATAAATGTGGGAGGCATTTTCCTACGTATCTCTACGAACACACACACAACCATGTCTTAGTGATGGAAAGATAAACATGCATTCCACTATACATCCATTGAGTAAATGAAGAAAATATAGGTCAAATGGGATAGATTAAAACCTCCAAAAAAATATAAACATGAAATAAAAAAGTACAATGAATCATTTAAATTTGTCCGATAAAAACCCACATGATGTGTAAGTATAGAGTAGTCGATGAAAGACATAGAAGTACATCACGTCTGCCTGGTCTCACTATCATCACCGGGTCCTGGGCCACCATGTTTTTCATCAAGGCGACAATCATCTACACAAGATTCAATAGGTGCGGGAAATGCCCGTGCAAGGATGAGTATCAACACACTTAGTAGAATTCCAAAACTAACATAGGAAGACCCCAAATCCATCAAAAAGCAAACAACAAAGTAATCATGAATAATGATCATGAAGAAAGACATATCACTACTGGTATAATCTAGTGTATATAAAGTAAAAATTTGATTAATATCATGAGACCCCTTGGGTTACTAGAGAATTCCTCCTCAAAACGTATAGCGGGCCTACTAGTTCACCTAGATCCACTTCCTTCTAACTTTGGAATATTGTGGTACTCATCCCTAATGAGTTCCATGGGTATGATGGGTCATACAGAGCCACACCCCACTGGTGGCATGTTGGGTCCCACATAGTCACTTCCCACCTTGGTCATACTAAGGTACTCCTCCTGTCGAGTATTGTGGGTCTTTCAGGTCACACAGATCCACTCCCTAAAATGGGCAAGCCGGGTTACACAGAGAAGCATCCCACTAACCATGGACTATTGTGGTTCTCATCCCTGATGTGTGATGTGGGTATGTTGGGTAACACGGTTTTTCTACCCACTATGGGCATGATAGGACACACAGAGCTGCTTTCAACCATGGCCATACATAGGAACATCTCCGGTCAAGTGTTGTCGGTCTAACAGGTCACACAGATCTTCTCACCAACATGGGCATGTCGGGTCACACATAGATTTTTTCCAATGATCCATTGTGGTTGATCCATAAGGGGTCTCCTGTAAGCTGTCATTGGGTCTCATCCAATCATAGGGTTTCCACACATAGTTAGATTGTTTTCTGGAGAACCACTCTCCATGCCATTATTTGTATGTAAACATCCATTAAACCCTCCATAGTGTATTCAAAAATATATGCTTCATAAAGAGCATCACAACACCATAAACAGCTCCTCAATCAGACGCATAGTTTGTATGTTATTACTGTTTTGGTAAATAGGGACTGGTTGTGTCTAGGCCCGATCTAAATCAGTTTTAAAAACTCAACAAACTCCACCCAGGGGAACCACATACTCCATTTTAGTTCAAATGACTCCTCCACAACCATTTCGGGTCTGTGAAAGGGGGTCTAGTCTAGACAATGGGTCATGCCCATTGGGCCTCAGTAGACCTGAACTGGTTTGATGGGGGATCCATCTCGTTGGATCACACAGTGAACTTGTCTCATCCATCCATGACAGATTGGGTGGTTCTGGACAATAGGGTGTAGGTCTAACTCATAGTTGTGCGGGTCTGGACCACTGGCCATAGGTTGTGTCCATCCTAGTCTGCCTTTGGCAGACCCTCTCTCTTCAGCCTGGGAGCGTATCACATCCGGGGGGGGGGGGGGGGGCTGTCACATGACCGGTAGAACCCAAACACCCAGGTTCCTCACACGGTTTGGGGACTAAGTGCCATTAAAATCCCTAACTCATGGTTTTGGAATTCTCTACCAACGTGGTCGAGGGGTCGCATCCCTCCGCCGACCACTGTTGTGGCTACTGCATCTAACACTCCATTGTGGCGCACCCGCAGGTTATTACTCTAAAAATTATGCCCACTTTAGTGATCCGTTCATCATGATTCTTGCACATATGGACTTCGTGGGATGCCATCATCCCTATGGTTGCCCCAAATATTCATTACCTCTACTTCGAGGATGCGGTCATGTTGAACGGACAAAACACAAAAGGAGGAGAGTCTCGGTCCTTGTTCGTGTCATACTACACCCTCTCTATTAAGGTATTAGAGACATAAGATATATAATTGAATTTCAATAATAATTTAATCAATACAAATACGTAAATTACATGAAAAGGAAACCTCCCACAAGAAAAAGTGTTTCACGGATATACATGTTCATGGGTTGATTTTCATTCGTCGTTTTAGGACGTATGACAGGTAAACATAAAATTAAACAAACCCATACCTAAAATGTGTTCATCATTTAAGTGATCCATCTAGGGGGATTTATATTCTATTCACGTTCAATTATATCCAGTCTCTTTCCTTGAAGTGTGTTGATGTCGCTAGCGATCAACCATCATTCATCATTCGTCTTTTGAGAGGGTCTCCTACTGTATGTTCATCGGAAAAATTCCACCAGATGAAACTGATTTCTCAAAACCATTAACACATTAAAAGAAAACATATCTTATTGTTTTTTATACTTCATCATCATGTCGTTATGCTATTTCATTTATGAAATATCCTCTCTATTCTGATTCATTTAATGCATCGTTACACAGTGCATTTATGAGACATTAACGAGCTTCATTTAATGAAACTCATCACTGCCTTTTCACCGCACCACTGTGTCTTCATTATACCATCCAATGATTGGGAAAACTCAATAATATAACTTTTAAGGTTATTATATTTTTTTCTGGAAATTCCGAAAACTTTTTTTTGGTCGACCCTCATCGGTCAATGTTATGTCCATTCTAGTAATACTCCTCCATTCTGAATTCAATTGTGCCCTCAAATTTTTTATTTGAGAAAAGGTTTAAATTTTTTAAAAACCTTCTCGCACATTTACATAAATGAACTTAATAAAGTTCAAAATTCTATTCTAGGCTCATCGGGCCTCATAATCAGGTGATGTCAATGTGTCTGGTCTCAAAATAATTCCATATAATTTTAAATAAAATCACATGGAATTTATGGGACATTACAAAATTATCTTCGTTGTATCATAATCACAATTATTTTCCATTATTATTAATGATTTATATAATTTTAAGGATGGTTATAATTTATTTATTTATATATTTTTATGCTAATATTATTATTTTTAAAAAAATCATTTTAATGATGATTTGAATATTTTTTTAATTATTTTTCTAATAATAATTAGATTTAATTTTGATGTATATTTCATCAATATCAATGTTTTTTCTACATTCCATTGATATCCACTATCTTCTGGAACTAAAAGTTATTTTATTTCTAACGATGATTTCCCCTCATTATTTATTTTTTAAATAATCATTATCCTTTTATTAATGTCAGGATTCAATAAGGTTATTTAAATATGATATAATATTTTTCAAAAATTCAAAATAAAAAAATTATCATCCATGTCACATATTTTTTGGTTTACATTTTATTATTTTCATGTTTTTTAATAATATAAATTCATATAAAAAGTATATATTTTCAAAATATATCATCTTCCATTCTATTAAAACATTATGTGTTTCTTATGTATCTATTATTAAATATTATTTTAAAAGTAATTATTATCACAATTGTTTCAATTAAAATTTCTGATAATATTAATATATTTAATTGGTTTTTTATTTGGATTTTCATTTATTATGTTATTTATAATTCTTATATTTACCATAAAACAATGTTTTTATGTAATCTAATACATTAATTCATTAAAATAATTTTTTAAAACTATTAAATTTGGAAAACTATTTACCCTAAAAGGTTTATATTTTTTGAAGTGGTGTTTTAATCACCCTATATATGTTGTTATGGTATTATTAAATTATTGGGGAATAATGTTTGTATTATAAGTTGTGATTTATTATGTTCATGTAATGTGATGTCTCTAAATGATTTATAAAACATGTAATTTTTAATGGGTTATTTTTGGTATGATGAAAGCATGAATTTCACGTGCTATAATTTTGTATGAATTATGAGTGTGGGGGTACCAATATCATCAAAAACATCATTTAGAAAAGGTTTATATATCATGGTATATAAATGTTACATGAAATGGTTATCGAGTAACTCGTTTAACATTGGGTGAGTGTAATGGAGTTTATTACATCACACAATTTTACATGTCAAATGGATGGTGGTTAACTATGTTATCAAGGATAAAAAAATCCCATGTCAATGATTATTATACATATTCATGTTTATTATCATTTAACGACATATCATTATTGTTACAAAATATTTTTTATTTATTATAATCTTTTATGTCATGCTTACATGTTTCTTTATTAATATGTCATTTGATTCATTTCATTTCTGTTTTGATTCCCTATTGATATTTTTATGTTATTTGTTTCATTGTAATGTTTTGTGATTATCATATAAGGTATTATGATCACTTATTAATATATGAATTTCAATCTCATGTTCTCATACATATTCACGATCTGTCACATTGTGATATTGTTTCTCATACTGAGCATCAAATATAACTTATTTTAGTTGTTTCCTTTATTGAGGTTATGGTAATGATTACATCATGAGATACATATATATATATGAATGTTTCTAAAAGAGCATGATTTTGAAAAGATGTTTCCATGTCTTGTAAAATATGTTATTTTTTTAGTTATGAACAATGACTCTAATCATTTCAATCACTAAGTGTGAATATGTTTTTGGTATTTTTGGTTTAAATAATCTAATAAATGTATTATTTAGGTAATTATCAGAATGAAATTATAAATTTGGGATTAATAAATTTTTACATATTTTAGAAAATATCTTCGTTACTTTTTGGAGATTAGTTTACACAATAGTAGAAAAAACATAGGGAATAGTCTAAGTAATGAGTTTACATGTATGAAAAATACCCAGTGTTTTGTACTTGTAGATATTTCATTAGATTACCATAAATAAAATCCTTCAATAAATTCTAAATGTTGATACATGATTTAGAAAAATTGAAACCTTCCGAAATACCCAAAATAGTAGGTATTTCATATTAGCTGGATCATCACCTAATTCACTAAAAAGAGGTTTAAATTCCAACGTATTTTGACAGTCATAGGGGATGTAATTTAGTTGATCATATAACTATTATAAACCAAAATTAATGGTTTACTTTATATATAATTTTAGGAGATTATGGAAAGACAACATAAGGAAACCATAGAAAAAATAACATTGATTTTGCATGAATGTAGTGAATAATTGAGAAACAAGATACTATAAAGTAAAATGAGATTTTAAAGATGAATAAAAATTTATGGTTATAATAATAACTCATTTCATAAATGCTTCATCATTAATGTTAAAAAACTGTTTTACTAATTAATGAAATAAAAATGTCCAATTGGTGTGAGGGGAAATGTGAATATTTACTAAAAAATTTCATTATAATGGGTTCAAGAAAGAGAAACCTTGAAATTATGAAAACTAGTTATCGTGAAATATGATTAATAATATATCCATTTTAGAACACCTGAGTGTTCCAATGTGTAAAATGATAGGTTATTATGGTGCATAAAGTTAAAATTATGATTAATGATAACCTTATAAATTTATTGCATGTTAAAAATGTGGAATAGATAACCACGAGATTGAGTAAATGGTACTCAAGGGTAAATTACATGGGGTAATAGAGTCTAATGAGCATAAAAATATCATGAGAAAATAAAGTGTCTAGTTAACATAAGGAAAGAATATTGATATCATCCATATAAACCACTAACAATCATTTTAAAATGTATGGAGAAAATAGGTATTATATATATAATTTCTATAAATAAAATAAGGGTGAGGATGGATGAAACAAAAAACCATAAGAAAATATATATTATGGAAGAACATAAGAAATTATTTTCAAAAATATGATAGTGTAATGTAGTTTTCACTCACACTCCTCCATAATTTAGAGGATATATTTGAGTTATTTCGTCTATATTATATCTTGGATGTTTTGTATTATTATAATGTCACTATACTCGTTTATTATCATTTTATAGAAAACATTTAGTGTTATGATTGATATGTATCTAAAATAAACAAGTGTAAAATCCTAATATTATCCTCCAAAAAAATATTCACTATTTAAAATTGAATGGATATCCATAGACTCCAATTTAGATTCTAGCATAATTAAAACACATTCCAAAGAAATCATGAATATCTTATAGTTCACAGAAAACTATGAATTATCAATGATGAAAATTATATCCTGGATAAGGGTCTTAAAACTAATCTATGAGATACATTTCCTTGAAATTGATAGGGACAATTATTTTGATAGACTTTTCTTTGATACTAGGGATGATATCTCATTATATATATATTATCAATACATTTCAATATTTCCAACATTTTATGATATTACTATAACTAAATAACAATTAAACTATTAAATTTTTTGTAATTTTGTGGCGGTATAATGTAATGATCGAAGTCATTTGATCCTCTAAAATACATAATATGTTATAAATTCTATTTAACATCATACACCCAATATAGTCAAACAAAAACATAGTTAAACAAAATTATTAACAAAAATATACTAAACACTATACTAGTAAACATTCAATAGTTATTACATATATAATGAAAATAATCAATATGAGTTAATTTTAAAAATATTATTCTTAATAAAGTTAATTATATTTATATTACATTTTTTCTAATAGAAATATAAAATTGATGATATTTTAATTATAATTTTATAAATAACATTATATAAATCATTAGATCATGCTGATTTTATGATGTATTTAATGAATTTTTTAAAAAGAATCAATTTTTACGTGTATAGTAAGAAACCCAATTTTAAAAAAACCATATCTTTTATATGCATAGATTTTTTAAAACACTTTTAGATCAAATATATATAAATATATAAGATAAAATAAATCATTTTAAACTACTCGTCATTTTATGAAATGAAATGATATCATTTAAAAAAAATGTAATATACTATGAAAACAATATTTATTCTTTTTTTAAATTAAAAATTATGCATGATGAAATTCATTTATTGATTTATTTTTTCCACACATAAATATAAATTATTAAATAATAATATTCTTAATTTAATTAGAATCATTAAAATTGTTAATTATTTTATATTCATAAATTTTTAATTTAATACGACAATATCCATAAAAATAGTGGTTTTCATGTTTCATGAACCAACTTTCTGATTAATATCCATATTCATTGAATATTAATTTGATAAAATGATTAATTTATTTTAAATAATTTAATTAATATTATAAAATATTTGTAATTTTATTTTTTAATTTTATATTTATGTTGATAGGATTATGATAATTAAGATGATAATGTTGAAAAAATTGATTAATAATTATTGTTTTATTATGGATTTTATATTGAAAAAATTAAATTTAAATTCAATAAATATAAATACGACATGATACATAGTAATACAAATATATTTATTACCACTTACTTTATTGTTAATGTACTAAATATCATTAACATTATAAGATAAATTGTTAATATAAATTACTATTCAGAGTAGGCATTTCCAATAAAATTATTCTTTTAATATTTTTTATTTTTAACTAATTGACAATTTTTAAAAATTCAAATCATTTGTTAGGTAAAAGATAATGTATATATTTTAATTTATCAAATAATGATCTAATTATTTTGAATTTTTCTATATTTTCAAAATGATATATTGTTATTTTTAAATTAGTTGATTGAGATAAATTTAATTTCCATGGTTTTACCACAATGTAAGAATAATGAAGTTGATTTCAAAAACAATAAATAAATAAAATATGGAGTTATTTGATTAAAATATTAATTATTTATTTTTTAACATGTTTAAAATCATATAGTTATCTTTGGAATTAATTTAAAATGATACATTAATGAAAATCTCTTCTTTGCATTTTATTTTAATGAAGTATTATTTTTTTAAGAAAATTAGTTAATAATTTATATAAAAATTTAATTAACTAATATTTTTTTATGATAAATCAATATATATCAAAATTAATTACTTCAAATTTTTTTCCCAACCATAAATTTTAATAGTTAGAAAACAATTTTCCAAAATGAGGATTTTATTTGATTTGTGGATTTTTTTTAAAACTATCATTTAATAAACATTGAAATTTTGATAAAATTCTTTTAATATTTAGGATTAAAATTATCAATTAAGGTGATATGATAAAGTTTAATTGTGTTCATTTTAATTAACTATCATAGTACAAAAAATATACTGAAGTAAAAGTATCCTTGTGAAAAAAAGCTATAGTAAATGAGAAATTACATAAATCACTCAACGATACCTACAAAATGTGTGTAAGGGAGGAATATTAGACCTAAAAATGCTCCAAAATCATTATATTAGGAATATATGATAATATTTCCATGAATATATTAAATATTTAAGTTAATATGTATTGGCTGTTTTCAATGCTACTCTTCAAATAACTTATAAGCAGGGAAACATCCACCCATTCATTGAACACAATTTCCAACAAATTATTCTTAAAAATATTAAATTTTACACTATATGAAATACTATCCCAAGAAAATAATAAACATTTAATTAATTTTTATCCTAATCACTTCTATTTCAACGAAACATCCATGTATAAATATAGTCTCATACATAAGTATTGGATCTTTCTTATGTTTGTTATATTAATTTTTAGATTCTTATCTATTCATTTCCTTTCACATGGATATATAAATTAATATCAACTATTTGGGTGTGTAGACATCAGCCTCTATAAGGAATTTTTTTTCCTTTTTCTCATATTTTTTTTAAATTATTCATAAAATATTTTGAATGATATTTATCAAATAAAAACAATCTCATTATGATTCTGTTATATAGATAATATTTTGGTAGAAGAACACCCTTACCAACCTTCCATAATCACATTAAAGTGTGATCGTGTTTGCTTCAGTTTAATGACATACAAGAATGATGCATTAAAATCAGATCAAGGTTAACAATGAGAAAAACTAATGATATTATTATAGTATAATAATAATATGTTTATTATTTCATTTTTTTAGAAAATTTATATAAAAAATATAATTTTTTAATAATAAATCATATTTGATGACAAAAATTGCTCAATTAACCCATTATAAATACAATTTTTACATTAAAAACAAGAAAACATATGGAATGAAACAAGAATAGTTTAAATATAATAAATTATAAATTATATTATAATAAATTATATATTATATTATAATAAATTATATAAATAAAAATATATAGTATATGAAAGGTTAATGATATGATCATATCAAACATTTGATATTTTTTAAAATTTATTAACACATAAATCCCAAATTAAGATATAAATATTTATTATAATTTAGGTAGAAATTTATAATAAGGATTAAAAAGATTAATATTTATTATTATAATTATAAAATATGATATTATTTGATTTATGTATGTTATACAGGACCCTAGAGTGTATATAACTACGTGGTGAAAAGAGGTCAGGTTTTTTGTCTCAAATTTGAATATGATGAGTCATATTAAATATATACATCATGATTACATTTTAATAGTTTAAATACATAATTATTGTAATCTTAGTTGTTACTATATGACGTTAAATGATATATTTTATATTATATATCTCATGGTGTTTTGATTGAAAAGATGTAATTTATAAATGGGGTTTTCATCCAACCTTCTCCTCATTAATATATGTTCTAATGATATTAACTAATTTCTTATTTCTATAGTGAATTTACTACCAATGATTTAAATTTTGAATAATCTATTAATAATTTATATCACAAAACAAGATTGTTTCGAACCATCCAAGGAATTTTTATTCAGAAATTAGTATTGTTGTATGGATTTTTGGTGATTCAATCATATTTATTCATCGATAATCACTCTTATATTTCTATAATATTTCATGAATAATGTATTATAACCTAAATATATTTTATTATTTAATTCAAACTTTTTTCAGGTGAATTCTTTCACACTAAATTAATATTCCTTAATAATCTATTATTTTAATAAAATGTTTTTCAGGGAGAAAAATATCTACTAATTTTTTTTGATTTTCATCTATATATGTCATTTTCCATCTCATGAATGATCTCCTTTCTATAAAAAAAATTAATTTTTTATATGAAATGGTTTGTGTCCCGTTTATTATTCTTAAAATAATTTCTCTTTATTATTTTAATGATTTTAGATATTTGGAATATTATTTCAAAATGATCAAATCGTTTTACCATCCATTTAAAATAAATGTGTTAGTATCCACTCCACATGTTATTTTGTAAAAATTTATTTATATTCAAATTTTTAATTATTATAAATTCATTTTAAATGTAATTTCATTTTAAATTTTTTTTCATACCTTATTTGAAAACATTATTCTATATAATATAATCCATTAATATAGAATCATTTAAATTAAAATGTTTTAATAGTGTTATAATATATATTTTAATATAATAATTTTATATTTTAAATGATATTTTTTGGGGAATATTTATAATGTGCTTTAGAAATTTCTTCTTTTCTTTCTATATATTTTTTCGGTATTAACTTATACCTTTTTTTCTGAATAATTTTTAGAAACATTTGTGTTTTCACGTCTATTTACCCTAATAGTATTATACATAATCAAGTGAAGTATTGATCACCAAATATTTTTTTCATATATTATTCCTTTTTTTTAAATGGTGTTTTTATAATTTTGACTTCTTAATATCATGTTATGTTTTCATTTAGAAAGGGTTATGAAACAAATTCATTTTTATGGTTTTATTAGGGGATAATGATAGATAGATTTTCATTGGGAATATTATTTCATAGATGATTCGTTAGGTGGGATTTATATCTTCTTATACTTAATTGTGTAATGGATTATATTTCAGGAGACATAAATATTATGTGAACTAATCAGTGAGTAGATAAGATAAAAAAGGGTGAGTATGATAGGGTTATTCTATACCTGTAATTTTACATGAAAATAGGGTTTCAGGTATATACATTCTAAAGTATACGAATTACTATTTTTATGTTTGTCCAAAATATTTATGTTTCAAATCATTTTATGGAATTATTTTATGATTATTCTATATATTTAGTGTTTATCTTTTGTTTTATGTCATGATCAATTGTTTTTGTTTATTGACATTTACTTTGAGGCTGATAATATCATTTATGATTCACTAACTATACATTTATGTTTATATGAAGCTTTTTCAGGTTTTATTATTATCATATATTGTCTAATGTTAAATTAATAAGGTATTTAATTCTTTATTATGTCTTCCCACATGTTCATGATCAGAAAAGTAGTGATATATTTTCCCTATATTAGTGAATGAGATAAGACATCTATTATGATTTGATTCAGAAGGTTATGAATACAATTTCATCATCTGATATATGTGGTACAGTTTATGCTTGATTAATATTATAGAGAAAATTTTACTAGTGGGGTAAAATAATATATTTTTATACCTAATCTTCAAGACACTGCAAAATGTAGTCATCGTTTTATGAAACAAATTTTGAAATATGATAATTAAATAATGAGATTAGAATATTATTTAAACAATGATTATCATGGTTATATATAATATATATATAAAATAATTAATATCACTGAACATGAACCATGCCTCGTTAAATTAACATTTTGGAAAGGTACCCTTATGAATCATATAACCCTTGAATAATGAATAAATCAATAAAATGATTGTGTGAAATGAATTTAAATCAATATAAAAAGTTGTAAATAGAATATTCTGATGTTTTTTAACACACATAATCATGGGAAACATAGTATTTCTATAATTAACTTATCCCAATTAAAAAAATTGAGTTAGTAAATCTTCTTATATATTTGGTAATCTTTGAATAAAAATATCATGAAATTGAAATCCTCTGCAGAATTAGTAAATCAAAATAATTTTCATGAAATGTATCAGAAAATATATTCAATCATAGTATATACAACAAAAAATATATAAATTATTATGGATATAGAACGTACCCTAATAAATGGGAAATAATACGTGGAGTCCATTACCTCATGTATTGAATTTCATTATAGGTTATATAAATAATTGAAATATATATATAAATATAAATTATTAAATATTTTATAATAATATTAATTCTTATGATAAAATATATCATTCCATAATAATTTTAAATTAAACATTTATTAGATGTTATTAATTATAATCTATATTCAATCATTATAGATTTATTTTTTATGCATGTTTCATTTTTTCTATTCCAATCTGAGAATATTTTAAATGGTTTTATAACATAACTATTATTTTTCAGATAAATTGTAATATTTTTACAAAAAATATAATTTTTAGAGAATTAATATAATTTTTTTAAGAAAAATAAAATATATCATTTTTCAATGTGGGTGTACACCTGTCAACAAGGGTATCTTTTTTATTTTACAAAGGGTGGAAATAAAAAAAATATAGTTAATGATTTCTCTTTAAATAATATATATAATATAAAAATATAATATATATTAATTTAATTTATATATGCAACCATACATGTTATGTGGTTATGATAAATTAAAGACACCACTTCAAGAAGGTTGCACTATGCACATACGTAATGACATGTTCAATTAACATGAAATTCGAAGGTGATAAAAAATATATTTGGAGCTATAATAGTTATTGGTATTTTATATATAATAAATTAAATATATTCTTATGGTTGTAGATATTTGGAAGATATTTATAAATGTATAATCTTGAAATATATAAGAAATAACATTTATCATTTCCTAAGATAATGTCCATTGATGAAATCATTAATTGTTAATGTATGGATCTTTTGGGAATAAAAAAATTTAGTTCTAGATATTGTCATTGGGATGGTTTTGAGGTGTGGTTATGATTGAATATATTGGGTTACATTTTAGAAGAAATACGGGGGGAAAATTTTAAATAATCAAATTAATAAAACAATTTAATGTAAATTTTATGAGAATGTTGTAACAAATGGAGAAAGATTAAAATTAATGATAATTTAAGGTCTAAATTAATATAAAAAATAAAACATAATAATTTTTTAGTTACATTGGAAGCCTAATATCTTTGTTTATCCCATTTTGAATCATTTTAACTAAGACAATTGCGATGAATTTCTTTCCATTGTTTGTATTAATTATGAAATAAAATGAATAATAAGTTAATAAAAATTTCAAAATATCCTAATTTCATATATGAAACAGATTTTTATGTTCCTAATTTATATTTTTTTTTAAATTTAAATTTAATCGATTTACAAAAAATTAAATGAGAACCTGCTTTTAAATAAATTCTTCTAAAGAAATAAATAAATTCATAGAAGAATTATTTATTGAATTTATTCATATATAATTCATTGGTTTATGGATTAAAAAAATTGTTTAAGGACACAATAATAAACCCAATTATTATATGATCATTTAGAATTCCTAATTAAAGGAAAAATACTAAAAAATATTTTATTTGAACATTATATTATTTTGGTTCAAGATAGTCAAACTATTGTTTCCAAATTCATCATGATAGATATAAATACAATACTTTACACTATATATTTTTAAGGAAGTAGTTTCATATAAATTCATATACTTTATATATAATGATTATTTATTAAATTTTATTCATTTTTTAATAATTTTATTTTCACAATTGTCCTAAAAATAGTCCATTTAAATGAAACAATTAACACTATGTTAATTTAGACATATGGAATTCAAAAATGACGACCATTTATTCATATTAAAATTGAAAAATATTAAAATTTATCTTTTATATAAAAAATATATAAAATAACATAAATATAATCATTTTTAATTAAATATTTTTTAACCATTTATAATTAAATTATAATCATAATTAGTTGAATGATTTATTAATTAAATGAATTTACATTATTTAAAAAATAAAAAATTTAATTTGAAAAATATATTATGTTGATATAATTTTATAAAATCTATTAATTTTATTAAAAAACATATTTTATAAAAATTAAAAATGTACCCATCTATAAATAAGTTGGTTTTTTTTAATATTTACAAGTTTATATATTTTTAATTTCAATGTAGAATACCCATAATGACCTCCTTATAATATAATATGTTATTATATTTTTTGGATCCATTATAGGTTGTGGATTAACTGGCATGTACTTTATAGTTATTTATGTGAGAATTAATTCCTCCCGCATGTGATTTCCCCCATGACATAATTGATTAAGTTCATCTATTGTATAATCATGGGAAAACCTTAATGACTCAACCTCTTTAGATTCATGAAAATCTATTACTTATATGAAATACTAAAACTACAAGATTCTATTTCTACATATTGTAATATGTCGATACATTTATTAATACACACTAATTCAATGAGAATATTTTAAAATCATAATTAATTCTTATAATTGTCACCAATATTTTATTATAGTATTTTATTTCTTCTAAAGAGAGATATTCAAAAATATATATTTAATTGAAAATATAAACTAAAATAATAGTATGTTAAACTCTTATGGCCAAAATATGTTTCATGGGAGAACCATTTTAACATCTTATAATTTTCATGTAATTTTTTTATTTATATAAAGTAATATTGAGACCAAAAAATTTAACTGTATGTGATTCCAATGTCTGGATAGACTGGAATGGAATTGTGATCAGTTTTAAGGTATGTTCAGTAATTTTGTGAGTGGGTTTCGATATCTTTGGATCTGTTTCTTGGATCAAAAATTTGAGGGCACCATTTAATTTAGAATTTCGTAATTCTCCTAGAAATGATTTAACATCGGTCGGAATGGGCTGAGCAGAAAAGTTATTTTTTGGAATATTCGAGGAAAATGATAAAATAATTTAAATTATATAATTTATTTTCATTCTCCCTTTGGAGTGGCGGAAATTGACGCTACAGGGAAGCAATAGGGCAGTGAAAATTCATATCAATAAGGCTTATCAATGAATCATTAAACTCATAGTGTAACAACACATTAATAACAAGTAACAACAACATTTTTTCAATGTAATGACGCAACACAAAAAATTTATAGGAATACTATGATGTGCTTCTATTTATAATTTGATGCGCTTAGAAAATATGGATTAATGAAATTGGTGTATTCTATATGAAACCTCTAACAGACTCCCATCCTAGAGAAGAATGATGAATGTTGGCATAACATCACCTTCATCGACGCCTTTTGTATTTCGGAACTGAGAAGAGACACTAATGTCTTCACACATAATGGAAGAACATGTGGCAACCAACTTCAAGAGGTATGGGTTTTATATATGTTTTTCTTCCCAAACATTTCTAAACTATGAATGGAGAATAACTCAAAAATAGGTTCATTTACAGATTGTGTGTTAAAAAAGGAGGGTGATGTTTCTTTTGAGTTGATTAATCAGGAGTTCAAATCATGGCATAGGACAATTGAACATACAATACGAAAACATCCCCCTTCTTTAATCCTTCTAACATGGAGGGTGATGGCTGACATGAAGAAAGGTTTATACCCTTCCATTTGGGTGCTCATGGTGAATGTTTTGGCTGAAGCATTGAAAAAGATGATTTGAAGGCTTCGTTGTAAAGAAATGCTCACCTAGAGACCGTTGGAACAAGAAGCATAAGGGACGGACCACCGGAGTGCGTCCGGTGGCCCGTCAAATATTCTACTAGTGCACCCGTACACACAGAGACACAACATAGTGGTGGCAGTGACACGTGCCAATACTTTTCCATATATAGGAGAAGGCCACTGGCCGTGCCAACAGCAGGGTGGAGCGGCACACTGGTACTGTGGAAGTCATGACCGACCGAGCCACAACGCTGGAGACCCACGACGCCCGCTTGGAACTGTGTTTAGTGGGGTGAACCCACAGGCTTGGTCAGTTGGTGACGTGGAGAGGGGCTGGTCATCAACGGCCATGGGCGCATGAATAATCATCCAGCTCCTTATGTTCCATGCTTCAAAACGGAGGGACGTTGTGGTCCACCATGCCATAAGCGAACCCCACTGACCACTAACATGGTTGGTCATTGGACCAGCAGGCCACGCCCCCTAGCGGGATGTGCCTCATCGGGTCCGGTCAGTCCTTAACCGGGGGGCCGACCCAGTCCGACAATGGTGGGCGGGGCCTGCACCAGTGGGTCGGACCAATGACCTCTTCAGGCCGGGCTGGACTAGACTAAGTTTACTACTGTAAATAAGGCCTTTAGTGACCGCGCAGCGACCGCCATTGGCGGTCGCTGTTGCCTCGTCGCTAGAGGCCTTGAGCGACCGCCAAGCGGTGGCTGAAGGCCCTCTGCCGGGAACCCTATAGCGACCGCCTATGGCGGTCGCTATTCAAAAGAAATTTTTTTTTTAAATTTTTTTTATTGAATTCAATATAAATATAAATATATATATATATATATATATATATATTCATATATATACTATTAAATACAATATTTAAAAAATATATATATATATATATATATAATATATTTTAAATGTTTTAATAAATATTTAATATATATATAATATCAAATCATTGTGGTATAATAATTTAAAAACTTCGATTCAAGAAATAATCTCATTTCAGGTCTTTCGGAGCACGTTTGCTCCGAATGGGACCGTCGCACGCCGTTTTGGTGTTTTATGGTGCCGGAAACGCTTTTCCGGCCGCCGCAGTCACACGGCACCTCCGAATGAGGTGCTTTCTAGCCGACCATTTCACAATTCACGCCCCAGATGTTGTCGTACGGTTTTGTGGCATTCGGAGGTCGTTCAGGTGGTTTTGACCCCCCAACGCGTCATTTCAGCGCGCGTCGCGCTGCTAAAAACGACACAATCGGACGTGACGCACGCACCGCACGTCTGATGGACGTGCGGCCTCCTCCTGCATCTCAGGAATAATATTTCTATCGTTCCCGTGTGGTTTCAGGTCGTTCGGAGCACATTTGCTCCGAATTGGACCGCCGCACGCCGTTTTGGTGTTTTAGGGCACCGGAAACGCGTTTCTGGCCGCCGCGGTCAAACGTCACCTCCGAATGAGGTTCCGTCTAGCCGACCATTTCAAAATTCATTCCCCCAATGTTGTCGTACGGTTTCGTGGCATTCGGAGGTCGTTCGGGTGGTTTTGACCCCCCAACGCGTCATTTCAGCGCGCGTCGCGTTACTGAAAACGACACAATCGGACGTGCCGCACGCACCGCACGTCTGATGGACGTGCGGCCTCCTCCTGCATCTCAGGAATAATATTTCTATCGTTTCCGTGCGGTTTCAGGTCGTTCGGAACACGTTTGCTCCGAATGAGACCGCCGCACGCCGTTTTGGTGTTTTATGGTTCCGGAAACGTGTTTCCAGCCGCCGCGGTCACACGGCACCTCCGAATGAGGTGCCGTTTGGCCGACCATTTCAAAATTCACGCCCCGGATGTTGTCGTACGGTTTCGTGGCATTCGGAGGTCGTTCGGGTGGTTTTGACCCCCCAACGCGCTATTTCAGCGCGCGCCGCGCTGCTGAAAACGACACAATCGGACGTGCCGCGCGCACCGCACGTCCGATGGACGTGCGGCCTCCTTCTGCATCTCAGGAATAATATTTCTATCGTTCCCGTGCGGTTTCAGGTCGTTCGGAGCACGTTTGCTCCGAATTGGACCGCCGCACGCCGTTTTGGTGTTTTAGGGCGCCGGAAACGCGTTTCCGGCCGCCGCGGTCAAACGGAACCTCCGAATGAGGTGCCGTCTGGCCGACCATTTCACAATTCACGCCCCGGATGTTGTCGTACGGTTTCGTGGCATTCGGAGCTCGTTCGGGTGGTTTTGACCCCCCAACGCGCCATTTCAGCGCGCGCCGCGCTGCTGAAAACGACACAATCGGACGTGCCGCACGCACCGCACGTCCGATGGATGTGCGGCATCCTCCTGCATCTCAGGAATAATATTTCTATCGTTACCGTGCGATTTCAGGTCTTTCGGAGCACGTTTGCTCCGAATGGGACCGCTGCACGCCGTTTTGGTGTTTTGTGGCGCCGGAAACGCGTTTCTGGCCGCCGCGGTCACACGGCACCTCCGAATGAGGTTCCGTCTGGCCGAACATTTCACAATTCACGTCCCGGATGTTGTCGTACGGTTTCGTGGCATTCGGAGGTCGTTCAGGTGGTTTTGACCCCCCAACATGCCATTTTAGCGCGCGCCGCGCTGCTGAAAACGACACAATCGGACGTGTCGCGCGCACCGCACGTTCGATGGACGTGCGGCCTCCTCCTGCATCTCAGGAATAATATTTCTATCATTCCCGTGCGGTTTCAAGTCGTTCGGAGCACGTTTGCTCCGAATTGGACCGCCGCACGCTGTTTTTGTGTTTTAGGGCGCCAGAAACGCGTTTCCGGCCGCCGCGGTCAAACGGCACCTCCGAATGAGGTGCCGTCTGGCCGACCATTTCACAATTCACTCCCCGGATGTTTTTGTACGATTTCGTGGAATTCGGAGGTCGTTCGCGTGGTTTTGACCCCCCCAACGCGCCATTTCAGCGCGCGCCGCGCTGCTGAAAACGACACAATCGGACGTGCCGCACGCACCACACGTCTGATGGACGTGCGGCCTCCTCCTGCATCTCAGTAATAATATTTCTATCGTTCCCGTGCGGTTTCAGGTCTTTCGGAGCACGTTTGCTCCGAATGGGACCGCCGCACGCCGTTTTGGTGTTTTATGGCGCCGGAAACGCGTTTCCGGCCGCCACGGTCGCACGGCACCTCTGAACGAGGTGCCGTCTGGCCGACCATTTCACAATTCATGCCCCGGATGTTGTCGTACGGTTTCTTGGCATTCAGAGGTCTTTCGGGTTGTTTTGACCCCCCAACGCGCCATTTCAGCGCGCGCCGCGCTATTGAAAACAACACAATCGGACGTGCCGCGCGCACCGCACGTCCGATGGATGTGCAGCCTCCTTCTGCATCTCAGGAATAATATTTATATCGTTCCTGTGCGGTTTCAGGTCATTCGGAGCACGTTTGCTCCGAATTGGACTGCCGCACGCCGTTTTGGTGTTTTAGGGCGCCAGAAACGCGTTTCCGGCCGCCGCGGTCAAACGGCACCTCCGAATGAGGTGCTGTCTGACCGACCATTTCACAATTTACGTCCCGGATGTTTTCGTACGGTTTCGTGGCATTCGGAGGTCGTTCGGGTGGTTTTGACCCCCCAAAGCGCCATTTCAGCGCGCGCCGCGCTGCTGAAAACGACACAATCGGACGTGCCGCGCGCACCGCACGTCTGATGGACGTGCGACCTCCTCCTGCATCTCAGGAATAATATTTCTATCGTTCCCGTGCGGTTTTAGGTCTTTCGGAGCACGTTTGCTCCGAATGGTACCGCCGCACGCCGTTTTGTTGTTTTATGGCGCCGGAAACGCGTTTCCGGCCGCCGCGGTCACACGGCACCTCCGAATGAGGTGCCGTCTGGCCGACCATTTCACAATTCACGCCCCGGATGTTGTCGTACGATTTCGTGGCATTCGGAGGTCGTTCGTGTGGTTTCGACCCCCCAACGCGCCATTTCAGCGCGCGCCGCGCTGCTGAAAATGACACAATCGGACGTGTCGCGTGCACCGCACGTTCGATGGACGTGCGGCCTTCTCCTGCATCTCAATAATAATATTTCTATCGTTCCCGTGCGATTTCAGGTCATTCGGAGCACGTTTTCTCCGAATTGGACCGCCGCACGCCGTTTTGGTGTTTTAGGGCGCCGAAAACGCGTTTCCGGCCGCCGCGGTCAAACGGCACCTCCTAATGAGGTGACGTCTGGCCGAACATTTCCAAATTCACGCCTCGGATGTTGCCTTATGGTTTCGTGGCATTCGGAGGTCGTTCGGGTGGTTTTGACCCCCCAACGCGCCATTTCAGTACACGCCGCGCTGCTGAAAACGACACAATCAGACGTGCCGCGCGCACCACACGTCCGATGGACATGCGGCCTCCTCTTAAATCTCAGGAATAATATTTCTATCATTCCCGTGCGGTTTCAGGTCGTTCGGAGCACGTTTTCTCCGAATTGGACCGCCGCACGCCGTTTTGGTGTTTTAGGGCGCCGGAAACGCGTTTCCGGCCGCCGCGGTCAAACGACACCTCCGAATGAGGTGCCGTCTAGCCGACCATTTCACAATTCACGCCCTAGATGTTTTCGTACGGTTTCGTGGCATTCGGAGGTCGTTCGGGTGGTTTTGACCCCCCAACGCGCCATTTCAGCGCGCGCCGCGCTGCTGAAAACGACACAATCGGACGTGCCGCGCGCACCGCACGTCTGATGGACATGCGGCCTCCTCCTGCATCTCAGGAATAATATTTCTATCTTTCTTGTGAGGTTTCAAGTCTTTCGGAGCACGTTTGCTCCGAATGGGATCGCCGCACGCCGTTTTGGTGTTTTATGGCGCCGGAAACGTGTTTCCGGCCGCCGCGGTCACACGGTACCTCCGAATGAGGTGCCGTCTAGCCGACCATTTCAAAATTCATGCCCCGGATGTTGTCGTACGGTTTCGTAGCATTCGGAGGTCGTTCGGGTGGTTTTGACTCCCCAACGCGCCATTTCAGCGCGCGTCGCGCTGCTGAAAACGACACAATCGGACGTGCCGCGCGCACCGCACGTCCGATGGACGTGCGACCTCCTCTTGCATCTCAGGAATAATATTTCTATCGTTCCCGTGCGGTTTCAGGTCGTTCGGAGCACGTTTGCTTCGAATTGGACCGCCGCACTCCGTTTTGGTGTTTTAGGGCGCCGGAAACGCGTTTCCGGCCACCGCGGTCAAACGGCACCTCCGAATGAGGTGCCGTCTGGCCGACCACTTCACAATTCACGCCCCGGATGTTGTCGTACGGTTTCGTGGCATTCGGAGGTCGTTCGAGTGGTTTTGACCCCCCAACGCGCCATTTCAGCGCGCGCCGCGCTGCTGAAAACGACACAATCGGGGGGCTGTACGGGGGTGCGGGGGGCTGTACGGGGGTGGCGGGGGGCTATACGGGGGTGCGGGGGGTTGTACGGGGGTGTCGGGGTCTGTACGGGGTTGTCGGGGGGCTGTATGGGGGTGGCCGAGGGCTGTACGGGGGTGCGGGGGGGGGGGGGGGGGGGGGGCTGTACGGGGGTGCGGGGGGCTGTACGGGGTTGGCGGGGGCCTGTATGGGGGTGGCAGGGGGCAGTACGGGGGTGCAGGGGGTTGTACGGGGGTGCGGGGGGGGGGGGGGGGGGGGTGTACGGGGTTGCAGGGGGCTGTATGGGGGAGCGGGGGGGGGGGGGGGGGTGTACGGGGGTGCGGGGGGCTGTACGGGGGTGGCGGGGGGCTGTACGGGGGTGGCGGGGGCCTGTACGGGGGTGGCGGGGGGCAGTACGGGGGTGCAGGGGGTTGTACGGGGGTGCGGGGGGGGGGGGGGGGGCTGTACGGTGGTGCAGGGGGGCTGTACGTGGGTGCGGGGGGATGTACGGGGGTGCGAGGGGGGGGGGGGGGGGCTGTACGGTGGTGCAGGGGGCTGTACGGGGGTGCGGGGGGCTCTCCGGGGGTGCAAAGGCCATCCCATTGATTACAAAAGTGAAAAATAAAAGTGATAACATCTAATTAATACATATTTCTTTTATCGATACCATACAGAAATTTATAAAAAATATATTGGATAATACATAATCTATAATATCAGATTTATTGATCTGTTGGAATTAGTTCGACTTTTTCAAATGTAGAATCATTCAAGATTATCTGATCAAAAACTCAATATGTGTATAAAATATTTAAAAGACCACCATGGATGGTAATAATGCATTACTTAAATGAATAAATACAGTACATCAATGTCAACCCTACCTGTAAAAACAAAAAACATATCTCGTGAATATATGGTGCGTCACGCGTTGCCATCACTGCTACCTCCTTCTGGTGGGCCAGGTGCCTACAACAAATAAACATTATAAATATATTAATAACAAAAATAATTTAAGTTAAATAAATAAATACAGTATATACTTGCGTCGTATGATCCCTTGTACCATCAGCTCGACGCACATATTCCCGTAGTGCTCTAACCTCAGCTGTCAATTGCGCATTTGTCTCCTCGGAAGCGCGCAGCCGTGCCTCAAAATCTGACATCTGCTGTGTCATATGAGCAACATCAGGACCAACAATGGCAGCGCGTGACACTACAGAACGAGGAATCCCTGCTCCATAGGTCAAACTATAGCCATGCCCGTCCCGACCAATAATGCGATGAAAGATCTCATCTCGTCGCATGGGAAGCTGTCGCTGGTCCTCTGGCAGATGTTCTAACTCAGATTCAAATTGATCCTGTGAAATATTTAAATATATATAAATATATATATGTTAATATATTGATTTATGTAATTATTGGTAAGTACATATACTTACTATCAATGCTGCAACCTCTGGATCATTGCGATCATGAGTCCTTATCCACACCGACATTTTATAAGTTGCTGCACCTTGGCCTCGCAACTGTATATTAAAAGAATATAAACACAAAACCATATTAATTAATAAATTAAAAAATGAATAATATATACCTCATGTCGGATATGAGACACGTGACAAGTCCCGAGCCTGTGAGCTGGTCCCTGCAACGCTTGATTCTCCGAATGGCGTGTTGACACCTCCTACATTCAATTCATTCAAATTTCAAACAAATCACATTTTCTTGAAAATATATATATAGAAAAATAATTAATATACAAACCGCAACACCCTCAGTAGACCAATATGCAACCAAGTCACGCCACTGAGCCGGGAGGACACCTCTCGGGACTTCTTCCAAAATGTCAAGGGCACCCACATTTGGTACCCAGTAGTCCCTCTTCACTTTGCCTTTATAATATTTCCACAGCTTACGGCATTTGCTCATACACACGGGACGAAACTCTTCAGGGCATACTTTCAAATTTTTCTATAATGAAAATAATCAAACATATTAGTATTATTTATAAATAGAAAATAAAGTAAAATTATTTTCTTACCTGAACCTCCCTCCATAGACGATCTAATGTGTCTTGAGGGATAGAAGCCCAATCACGCGTGGTCAATGGAAATCGATGTGGGTCACGTATGATATGACCCAGCTGACGAATAAATGTCAGGGCATTCGGTCCCACGGGATGAAATACCTCATCAAATGAATCATCTATCGTCGTGTCGGAATTCCATGATAATATGCCACGACCAGGGCCTCTCCTGCGAGAGGAAGAAGCAGCCGAGTCTGATCCTGTTGAAAACAATTTTATATAAAAATTGACAAATGTTATATATATATATATATATGTCAATTACATAAAAAATATTGACAATGACATTCAAACATACCTCGACCCTGAGACGTAGATGCCTCAGATGGATGATGTGGATCTTCTGCCTCTTCCCCTGACATGTCTACAGTCATACAAAATATCAGTAATGAGTCCAAAGTGTTTAAAAGATAAATTGGATTATTCTTAATAAATCAAACTTGTACAACTGTTAATCAAACAAAAAATGGATTGAATAATTAGTTGTGAATGAATTTTAAAAAATCAGAAAGTTAATCAACCTAAATATTTATGACTGAATTAACTTACAAAAGTGAGGATTAAAACTTATAAGGATTTATAAAATGATTAGATAATTTATGATATCCTAGGACATTCTACTGAATAGCGGGAAAACAATTATACCTTTCATTAAGCATGAAAATCGACCGTTTCTCCTTCAACAGCCGCTCTGACCCAATAAATATCTTCTTCACGTTGAACTACGGTATGTTGATCAAGTTGTTGGTAAACAAACGGAACAGTCTTGGGTTCATATTCTTCAAATAAAAACACTCCTCGCCGAGACATTTTGACAACAACTTTCCAACTTGAATCCGAAGGCAATGTAACGAAGAATACTTGTTCCCCTTGTGATGTCAAAATGAAAGGTTCATTCTCAACTTGTTCATTATTTCTGTATAACATATAGTTAAAATTCACCAATGAAAACTGATATTGATCGACTTTACATCCACGCACTGGATCAATCCAATTACACTTTAACAATATGTACTTCAAACCGTGTGTGTATACAACTTCAATGATGTCTATCAATTGACCATAGTAATAACCAGAATCGACAAAGGGACAACCGATGCCACTGTTTTGTGTTTCTCGTTTGTCGTCAACATCTTTAATGCGAAATCGAAAACCATTAGCATCAATAGCTTTATAACGACGAGCCGTTATAGATGGACCCTCAGCCAGTTGGATAAATACTTCAGGTAGCGTGGGGTCCCCTAACTCCCTCAGCTTACGAACCTACATAATTTATAAAAATCAATACTGATATATGCAGAAAGAATTAGTTTAATACTTCACTCATAATGAAAATCAATTTATACATACATAATCCTTGAACCAATCATGAAATGCCGCATAATGAGATTGTTGAATTTGCAACTCAGTCGCACGATGCATCTCTTCTTTTATCTCATTAATGTGGTTCCTGCAAATGATTACGTGATGTTTAAAAGATCAACTTATACAAAGAAAACATGTAAAAGTTATACAAGCACATTGATAAGATTCTTACTGCATTAATGGTGCAACTGATAGAGTATTGAACAAGATATATCGATGTGCTTGTATCCACTCGATGTTGTCCATATCAAATGTGGTTCCTTCTCCAACTGGACCATCATGAATCCGAGAGGGCTTATTTAATTTTGTTTCAACATCCGTAAGATATTCTGCACAAAAGCTAGTACACTCATCCATCAAATAACCATTGGCTATTGATGCCTCTGGACGATCTCTGTTGCGTGCAAATCTTTTCAATGTACTCAAATACCGTTCAATAGGATACATCCAACTGAATTGCACTGGAACAGTAGCCATTATTTCATCAGTTAGGTGCACTGTCAAGTGGACCATAACATCGAAAAATGAGGGGGGGGGGGGAAAGTTTCTCAAAGTGACAAAGCGTAAGTACAATTCGGTCCTGCAAAACTTTTTAAATCACTCATTCGTTGATTTCTTAAACAAAGCTGTCTAAAAAAATTACTCATCTCAATCAAGGGCTGAACAACATTGGGGGATAAACAATCACAAATTGCGATTGGAATCAACTGCTGAAGAAATATGTGATTGTCATGACTTTTCAACCCTTGCAATGTCTTGCTCGTCAGATACACACACTTTGAAATATTAGAAGAGTAACCATCAGGCACCTTGACCATCTTCAAAATGGAAAGAAATGTCTCTTTCTCCTCTGTAGTCATCGAATACTGTGCAGCAGGCATATATGCCTTGTTTCCCTCAGCTAACTGTAAATGCAACTGTTTCCATAAACTCATTTCTTCCAAATCACGGCGTGCATTAACATGGTCCTTTGAGTTTCCACTGACACCTAAAATGGTCCATAATATGTTATCACAAACATTTTTTTCAATGTGCATGACATCCAAATTATGCCTCAACATGTTAGTTTTCCAATACGGAAGACTATAAAAAATACTTTTCTTTTTCCAATTGTGACTGCGCTGCCTACCCGCAGCACGAATATTACGTACTGGAGGAGCCACCAAATCCTGAATTTCATATACCGTGCGGATGTTTTCTTCCTCATTCTGCGATAACATTTCGACTCCTGTCATGATCGTTGGTGCTGGGCTGAACTCTCTAGAACCATCAAATTCCACTCTGTCCTTTCTGAACCTGTGCTGGGGAGGGAGAAAACGCCTCTGACCCACGAATGCCCATTTTTTGGAATGTTTAAGCCATATAGATTTTTTACTTTTATTGCAACAAGGGAAAGAAAATTCCCCTTTCGTACTCCATCCTGATAAATTTGAATAAGCTGGGAAGTCATTGATTGTCCACAATAAAGCAGCATGCAGTTTGAACATTTCATTCGTTTCGCAGTCATAAGTCATCACACCATCGCCCCAAAATTCATTCAACTCATCAATCAATGGCTGAAGTTAAACATCAATCATATCCCCCGGACATTTAGGTCCATCAATAAGAGTGGAATGTAATATAAATTGTTGCTTCATACAAAGCCACGGAGGAAGATTATATGGAACCAACACCACGGGCCATGTGCTATGAGTTGCACCAACCATAGACTTGAATGGATTGAAACCATCTGCTGCCAATCCCAATCGGACATTACGAACATCTTTAGCAAAGTCGGGATATCTCTTATCAACATCCTTCCATGCATGACAGTCTGCCGGGTGGGTTAACATGACACATTCATGAACTCTTTCTGCATGCCATCTCATTAAATTAGAAACTTTAGATGACATAAAAAATCTTTTCAACCTCGGTTTAAGGGGAAAGTAACACATTTGCTTTACGGCAATCGGTTTCTCCTATATCGCAATCTGACTTTGATGAGTCTTATTTCCCCTGTTCTCTTTCCACCTGGAAGCGCCACAAACCGTACAAATATCCAAATGAGCAGTTTCATTTCTAAACAACATACAGTTGTTTGCACATGCATCTATAGTCTCATATGTAAAACCTAAGTTCTCTGTCAACTTACGAGCATAGTAATACGACTCAGGAATCTTAGCGTCGACAGGAAGAACTTTTTTCAATAAAACCAAAAGCATGTCGAATGATGTGTCTGACCAATTATTCAAAGTCTTCAAATGCAACAAATCCACGATAAACGACAGTTTATTGTAAGAAGTACATCCAGGATATAATTCTGTTTTTGCATCATCAAGTACTTCATAAAACCTCCTCGAATCACGATCTGCACCAGAGCGAAGATTTATCTCACCGGTCTCAAGATTCTGGATGTCAATGCCTTCAGGATCAAACCCACGTACCATTTCAGTAAGCATTTCATGCATTGGATCAATCATCCTTGCATCAACATCCATCTGAGCTGCATCTGTATTTTGACAACGAACATATTCTTCTCCATGACGAGTCCAACTCTTATAATTTTTCAGAAATCCATTAATGAAAAGGTGCTCCATCACAGTATCTCGTGTGAATATATATCTGTTAGCACATTTTCTACATGGAAAACTAATATATTCACTTTCAAATCCTCTCGTGAAGTCAATAAACGGCATAATGCCATTGAAATATTCTCTAGACGTTCGATTTGGAAGATCAATCCAACTCTTATCCGTAATAATATCTGTATAACAAACATTTGCACAATACTTATTACATTTACATTTTTCAAATCAACTATATTCAAAATAAATATTAACCATTTTTTTATGAACCATTGATAAAATAATAATGTAACTGAAAGCTCATGTTACCTGATTGAGCTACAAACCTGAAAGGGAGGGGAGCCGAAGGCGGTGCTGCGAGGGAGAGGAGGCAGTGAAGGGGAACCAGAGCCAAAGGTGGTGCGGTAAGGGAGGGGACGGGCGGCGGCGGCGGCGGGGAGCTGGAGGAGAGGAGGCAGTGAGGGGACGGGGGACGGGCAGCGAGGGGGGGGGGGGGTGTCCGGGGTCAGGGGGGGCTGTCCGAGGTGAGGGGAGGGGTGTCCGGGGTGTCGGGGGCCTGTCAGGGGTGCGGGCAGGGGTGTTCGGGGTGCGGGGGTGTCCGGGGTGCGGGGGAGGGGGGGGCTGTCTGGGGTGCAGGGGGGCTGTCGGGGGTGCGGGGTGGGGTGTCCGGGGTGCGGGGGGCCTGTCCGGGGTGCGGGGGGGGCTGTCCGAGTTCGGAGGGGGGTGTCCGAGTGCGGGGGGGGGGGGGGGGGGGCTGTCCCGGTGTGTGGGGGGGCCTGTCCGGGTTCGGAGGGGGGTGTCCGAGTGAGGGGGGGGGGGGGCTGTCCGGGGTGCGTGGAGGCTTCCGGGGTGCGGGGGGGGCGGTCCGGAGTGCGAAGGGGGGGGGGGGGGCTGTCCGGGGTGCGGGGAGGCGTCCGGGGTGCGGGGGGGGCGGTCCGGAGTGCGCACCGGGGGCTGTCCAGGGTGCGGGGTGCCGTCCGGGGTGGGGGGGGGGGAGGTCTGAGAGGCCGGAGGGCGGGCGGGCCGGAGGCCCGAGGGCGGCGGCCGGAGGCCCGAGGGCGGCGGCCGGAGGCCCGAGGGGCGGGCGGCGGGGGGAGGCCGGGCGGCGGGGGAGGCCGGGAGGCGGGGGAGGCCGGATGGCAGGCGGCGGGAGAGGACGGGCGGCGGGGGAGGGGGAGGGCGGCGAGGGAGGGAGGGGGTTAGGGCGGAGGGAGATCGAGGGCGCGAGGGGGGGGGGGGGGGGCGCAGAAGCCCCCCGTTTGTTTTTATGTAGGTTAGCGACCGCCATTGGCGGTCGCTAATGGTTAGCTATAGCGACCGCCAATGGCGGTCGCCCGAGTCTGGGGGGCTCCAATGCCCCCCTTTTCTAGTAGTGGTTGTAGGGTGGACATGGTGGGATGGACCCCTCTGCCAACCGGGCCGGGTCCAACATAGCCTATTGGCCCTGGACCACTTCCCAAGCTGGACAAGGACCATTCTAACCCACAGCAGGTTGGGTCAGGTCCATCATAATGAGATGGGGTATGTGGAACCCCTGAGCCGGGTTGGTTGGGCTGGATTGACTAGGTCAGACTGGGCCCCATCACAACCGGTCCCCTGGTAACAAAAACCATTGTATCTTGTAAACCGTATGTTTGATTGACAAACCGTTTGTGGCATTGAGACCCTCTTGAATAGGAGGATCTTTTGGAATGATATATGGAAACTTTCATGAATGTTATTATGTGGTGAAGTTATTGAGGAGGGATTATCCCAAGCACAGTATGTATAGAAACCAATAACTACATGAGACCTGATGACTATTGACTATTGTCCTAGTGGGATGCACCTCTGTGTGACATTGTAGGCCCACGGTGGGAATCACCTCTATGTGACATTGAAATCCCATGGTACGCAGTGATTAAGAGTACCTCAGAGTGAAATTATTAGTCTAAAGCACCTCTATATAACATTGCATACCCACAGTACATGGTGGGGATGAGTACAAAAGGAGTAAAAGTTTATTTGGATGCACCTCTATGTGACATGGAAAGACCACTGTACTATATAAAAGATGATTTATCTACCATCTGAGGTGTTCGACGATGTGTCTGATGATGAAATTGTTACTACCCTAGAATATACCTATTGTGAGTTATCTGGTGTTTAATGATTTACATTGAAATTTTTTTTGTGAGATATTTCCTTTTTGTTATGGAATCCCCACTAATTACTATGTTACTCACACCTGCACAGTATTTTCCCACACATGTTGTGTCTACTGTAGAGAATCAATGATTCGACATGGGAGCACTTAGAGACAGAACAAACAGATGCTACGACGGTGGACATAGTGGCTTATGACCTGGTGGGCGCAAGTAGGACCAATAGGACAAGAAATATTATTTTTTAATCTAGTAGAATCCCTACTCACACAATCATGTGGGTTTTATAGATGCAAACCATCAGAGAACTTTTTGTACAATTCAGTTTTCACTACTTTTTTGGGTTATATTATTGCTCGATTTCATTCAGCTGTTCTTTAACTAAGTTTATTCACTGGTATTCTATTTCACTTTTCTGAGTTGGTACATGGTTGGGATTTTGTGTGCATACAGGTATCTTGGATAATGGCTCCCACATATAGTTTGATGCTTTCATCAATATTCTCTATCCCCTGGCCTTTCGGAAGAGGAAATTCATAGGGTCAATACCTTATATGTGTTTTAGAAACACAGTCCTCCTAGTATTAGTTGAGAGATGGACCCTTAGGAGACTGATTACTAGCTAGAGGCTATGAAACAAGTCTTCCGCTTAGCATGGAAACCCCAAGACTAGATGAAAATCTTGGCAGCGAGCCTTCTGTAGGGCCTAGAAGGGATATGGTGGAGTTTGACAATCCAGACTCATGATGAGGGGACTCTCACATGGGTTAACATTGAGAAAAAAAATTTGTAGTATTTTCTCCGTGACACTGTGCTTTGTGCGTATTCATGAGATGAATCAAATATAGCGAGGAAACATAATAGGGACTATGTACACTGCAAGGATCATAGTGCTTTCTTGCTACTCCCCAGACATTGTGTTAGAACATTTTTTAGGGCTCGAGTCATCGAGCATAGACTCATGTAAGAGATCAAATATTTGGTGGTGTCTCTCAGAATCCCTACCTAGGTTGAGGTGTTGGAGCGAGCCCTTCTGATGGACAGAATCTTGGAGGAGTAGGAACCTTCCGTAAGAGATGCTAGAAAATATTAGGCAGCAAAGTCCTCAGTCTGGAGAAGACAACATACACATGGGCCCAAGCGGGCTAGGTCTTATAGTGGCCGACCCTAGGACTCAGGGTTGCAGTGTGAGAATCTTTTTTCAAAGGGAGTCAGACGGGGGGCTTGTCTTATCTTTTCATGAGGCAAGAAAGGAAACATTAAATGTGACTACCTGACACACCATACATTTGACCAGCAGGAGGTTGATGGTCCAACAAGAAGGCGGTAATAGTTGAAGGGAGGAGGTCTACGTAGCAGCCGAACAGGAAGGGGAGCTGGCCAAGTGCCAGGTAGTGGGCGATTGTTCGAGGTGTCACCACCACCACTACTAGGTGGTCCACCCCAACCTCTGGGAGTAGGAGGACCAGGCTGAACTCAGATCTATGATCAAGCGGCTTATGACCACAGTGTTCTAGAGATGATACGAGGTATGATCTATATCTTCTCCAACATAGATTTATTAATTATAGAAACATGTTCTTGTCACTCCATTCTTTCCATGAATCTCATCCAGAGCTCAGATATTATAGTGGTTTTTTGGCGAAATCTGTATGTCTAGAGACTCTTATGGGAGGGGATTCATTGATTATACACTCATTCCTGTAGTGTGACCTTAAACTATGAGGTGAGATATTTGGCTGGGATCTCTTATTAGCAGTGTCATGGCCTTATGATATTGGCTTGGGTATGGAATAGTTATCCAAATTCACACTCAGATCGACTATTTTACGCATATGGTGCAATGTGTCTGCACAAATGAGACCACATTTTTCTTTACTGGTGAAAAGGAAACCCTTGAAGTACAGGACAAACTCTCTCGAAAGAGGGTACAACTGATCACTCAACTGTTGGCTAACATCACCCTCATTGCAGTAGAGGAGATTATTCCATGTTTTCCTATTGGGGTGGATGAGTACGAGTATTCTTTTACTAACGAGGTTCTAGGGATACCTCCTCACAGAGAGGTATACTTCTGTATTAACTTGTACCTCATGACGACACCGATATCCAATTTGGAATATCGAAACTCTCTCGTATAGATTTGTGAGCTATGGGTAAAACTAGAGAACTTGAAGGATATGTGGTTTGTAAGACATAGTGTTTCACCCTGGGCAGCCCTGATGCTTTTGACGAAGAAAGATTATTGGAGATTGAGGTTGTGCGTATCCTTTCGGTGTCAGAACTATGAGATTGTGAATAAGAAGTACCCGCTACAGTTAATTTATTACCTCTTCCACCATTATATGGGAGAAAGTGGTTTTCAATGATAGACATCATATTTGGTAATCACCATCTTTGGGTGTGGGACCATGATGTACTGAAAATGTCCTTAAAGTATCATTATAAACACTATGAGTTCTTGGGGATTCCATTTAGTGCGAAAAGGCACCATCAGTGTTCATTTGCCTCATGAATAAGATCATCCATCCCTACCATGATTGTTTTTTATACATCATCGTCGAAATCTTGGTGTATTCAGAGTCTGAAAGAAGTACATTATAAACCTAATGATAGACCTAGATGAACTCCAAGAACACCAGCATTATGGTAAGCTCTCGAAGTGCCTATTTTGGGAAGGGGAGATCCACTTTCGTAGACACATCATCTCTGAGGTTGGATTTACAGTAGATCCATTAAATATAGAGGTAATTCATTCATTGGAGCTGTGAAGGAGTGTGACGGAGGTACAAAGCTTCTTGGAGATGGCTAGTTAATATCAGAGGTTCTTTTCTGACTACTCCAATGTAGCATCACCCTTTTCAGATATTACATGGAAGTGACATCCCTTAATGTTATTAGGGAAACAGAAACCTAGTTTCCATGAGATGAGGTGGAGACAGACTAGTACACCCCATCTTGAGACAACCAGAGGATATTGATGGGTTGGTAGTTTACTATGACACATCATGGATTGGGCTCAATTGTTTACTAATGTATGATCAAGAAGTGATCACCTATGACTCATGGTAGTTGAGGAAACATGAGAATATTTACATGACCCATATCCTATTGTTAGATTTAGTGGTCATTACTATGATGATGTGGCAATATTACATGATAGGTCAGAGGATCATAGTTTATTCTGAACACAAGAGTCTAGGTTATATATTTTCCCAGAAGGACCTGAACCAGCTATAATGACAATGGATAGATTTCCTCTAGGATAAATATTTTGACATAGTTTATACTCTTGGAAAGGGGATCATTGTGGTAGACATTCTTAGTAGGATGATTGGGTTGCAGCTATTTAGTGAGGTGACAGAGCCGTTATCTGCAATGCAGGCATCCATTGTGGATGATAGTGAAGTTGTTTACCTACTTTTGATGGTTGTTACTCTTCCACTTGTATAGTGAGTCAGGGAGGCACACTTGGGGGACGTTGACTAGGATGCCCAAAATACTCAAATATCCTCAGGATGGGATCGTGAATGATTTTCTAAATGTGGAGAGCACATCATTATTTTATTGGGAAGCAACTTAGTACCAGTTGTGTTGTGGGAGGATTTGTTGAGGGAGTTCCATAATTCCCATTTGTTTATATAATCTGTAGTATAAATTTTGTACCTAGACCTCTTGCGTCAGTACTGGTGGCCAAGGATTCAGATAGTAGTGGTAGAGTTTCATCTCATGATTCCTCACTAGTAAGTGTGTGAAGGCCGAGCACCATGTTCCGTCAGGCTTGACTCAGCCACTCGAGGTCCCATAGTGGAAATGAGAATGTATATCTATGGGCTTCATGACAGGGTTTCCACATTTTGTCTAGTGTTCATGACTCTATTTGGGCGATCGTTGAACAAATAACCATGTTTGATCACTTCATACCAATCCAGGAGCAGGGGAAGATAGAGGTCTTGGGATGCCTCTAAATCCATGATATAATTAGGTTTCATGGAGCACCTTCGGCGATCGTCTAAGATATCGACGCCTACATTACATCACAATGGTGGAAGGGATTATAGGAGTTGATCAGGATATATCAATGCTTGATCACAACATTTCATCCCTAGGCGGATGGTCAGACGGAGTAGTCCACATAAACCATGGAGGACATTCTTGGTGATTGCGTCTTTGAATTTGGTCGTGGATGGGAGGACCATCTACTAATGGTGGAGTTTTCAAACAACAATAGATATCAATCCACCATTGTCATGGAACCAATAACGCCTTGTATGGGCAGCCTTAAAGATCACCCATTTTCTAGTAGACCCAGTAGAGACGACACTCACGGGTCCAAAGTTGGTATGGGCTACCACCAAGAATGTTCATATAATCCTGGAGGAGATGAGGAGTACACATAACTGGATTAAGTCTTATTCTATCAAAAGAAGAAGACCCTTGATGATTAAGGAGGGATATCATGTGTTTCTTCGGGTCTCACTCCGATGAGAATTGTAGTTATTTGGCTCGGGAGGCAAGGTATATCCATGGTTCATTGGACATTATCAGATTTTGAAGATAGTTTGTGAGGTTGCATACCACCTAGCTCTTCACCCACTAATGCACCAGCTGCTGGATGTTTTCTATTTGTCATATCTAAGGACGTACATGCCAAATCCATCACACGTCATCGACTTTGGAGAGATGGAAATCAATGATTGGGTGACATTTGTAGAATTTACGGTGGAGATAGAGAATCAAAAGAAGAGGATCCTATATGGGCATTCGATTAATCTAGTGCACATCTGATGGTAGCATGGGAATCTCCAAGAGATCCCATGGGAGCGGGAGGCTTAGATTCGTTCTCTGTACCCCCATATTTTTGATTAATTGTTATTTTTGATTTTAGGGTCGCAAATACCTAAGGTGTGTTAGAATTTAATGTATCATAATGTCTGTGTAATTTCATATATGTAATTATTTGAACACTTCTGAATTTGACAGCATCTGATTTGGAGGTTTGAAGAGCCCAAAAAAAATTTGGACTTTTATTAAGGTATGTTCAGTAAACATGCGAGAAGATTCTTCTATATCTTGAACCATTGCTCAAATTCAAAACTGAGGGTACCGTTGAATTCAGAATGTTTTTATTCTCCTAGAAATTACTTAATATCGGCCATCAAGGGAAATGCATGAATGTTTTTTTCTGAATTTTTGAGAAAAAAATAAGAAAATATTTTTTATAAATTAGGTTCTTTTCTATTTTCCGTTGGAGTGGTGAATGGTGACTTTGTGGGAAAGTGATATAGTAGTGAAAATGTGCATCATTGAGTCTCCTTAATGGCTCATGAAACTCACAGTGTTATGATTCTTTAAGGACGAGTAATAATAACATAGTTTCAATGTAATGAAGAGATGCCACATCTTTATGGAAACATTGTGACATGATCCTATTTATATTTTGACGCACTGTGAAAATATGGATTAATGAAATTAGAGAATACCATAGTGACCATCTAAGAAACCTACACCACAACGAAGATCAATGAATGCAGGTGGAACATATACTTCTTCGACTCCTTTCGAATATCGGAACTGAGAAGCGACACCAATGCCTTAACCCATCAAGGACGAACGTGCATAAAAAAACATCAAGATGTAGAGGTTTTTCATCCTTTTCACTTTTCTTCCATTTCTAAAGGAAAAATACGTATTAACCCAAAAACATGTTAATCCATAGATCATGTGTTATAATAGGAGGGTGACTGTAGAGACCCGAAGCCTGACGTACACAGACTTTACATTACTTTTGCGGAATACTTAGTACATAACAAAAACACACACACACAAGGATCGTAATAGTTTAGTGTCTTTGGAAACTCGGATCATAATCTTCTAATCGTGGTGAAAGATCTTCAAAATATCCCATAAAGATCTTCCTTTTTTTCCTAAAACCATTCCTTATATCCTGGGGAAAAGAAAACATAAAAGGGTGAGCTCAAATGCTCAGTAAGGGTAAACAAAAGAAATATCAATCACATCATATGCATAAGCACATAACTTTTGGATATCTTAACCTGCAAAAGAGATCATAATTTCATAACATGGGGTAAATCATGGTAGTGAAATGTAATCACAATAATCATAACTTAAAACATGAAACTTTGTGGCATTCACACATAATCATAGAGAATCATTTCTTGTTAGTCAAGACTCATTGCCAAGACTATCTTAGTGGACAAAGTCCCTTTCTGAATCGAGTAACCCTCGTTTCAGTCCTGTTTCACTCAACTGGTATAACATACCATTTCAGCCATGTCTATCTCATGAGATATAAAATCTTTACCCAATGCATTGGAGGGAGATATAGGTCCCACCCATCTTATAATGAATCCTTTCTTATGTGTGCCACATAATCATAAACCATACATCATTGCATAACCCATGTAATAAAAATGGGATTCTTAAACAACATGACATCATAAAACAATTCATATAAGATAAAGGAATTCATAAAAATAATTCCACCACAACATAATCAAATCAATGTAATAATAGGGATAAAACAGAACCCTTTATTATCTTAGATGGAAAATAATTTTGATAAAACACTTGAACTCCATTCTTGAGGAAAATATCCTTTCTTCTTCAAAAACATTTTCCTTTCTTAACATGTCTTACAATTTTAAACTAAAAGAAGTTTTTTTAAAAATAAACTTGAAAACTTATAAAGGAAGCTTCTTGGGAATAATGTTTTAAAAATCTATTCATGCCGTATAAGTTAAAAAAAACATTCTTCGTACTTTTTTCGGAAAAGTCAAAAAGTACCTCGTACGAAAAATGACAAAAGATTCCTTTCATATCCTTTACTAAAAACTCACCGAAGGGTAAAAATGGATTTAAACAATTTTAGGTGGATGTAAATAATATTACATATTGATGAAACATGGATGTGGATGATAAAATACACCCCAATAAATACTTACGAATAAACAATCTCGTATAAAAATGAGATTGTGATATTTCCCTTACCTTAGGTCTGATTTGCTTTGTAAATGTCCGAACCTCCTGTATAATGATTTAAATAATGTCATTTAATTATTAAAGAATCAAATTCATTGTTATGATATCATATATGGTTCACTTATGACTTTATATTACCCGTTCTTTTGTAAATTCCATGTTAAAGAGCGTTTTGGGTAAAATTGTTTCATTTGTCGTCCGTGTTTTGACTTGTAATTATTCATATGATTACTTAGATCATGATTACTTAATTCCAGAACATAAAACATGATTTATATATATATATATATTCAGGATATACATATATATAATAAATCATTAAATGGAAAGAAATACATCGTTCATGGAGACGGTAGTCCGTACGTACGCATGAACGTTGTTTTCGTTTCTTATTGAATTGAATGGAATTAAGTAGATGAAATACATATAAATATAAATAATTCCAGTATCATTATTAGGTCATATATTTCATTAGTACTTATTATATATACTTTATAATCATTCATGAATGGTTAATCATTGATAATGAATCTCATCGCGTCGTGGAGACAGTAGTCCGTACCTACGCACGAGCGATGATATCGTTCCCATGGTCGTGGAATTGTGTTGAAGTTTATGTATACTATTTCAGTATCAATATCAATTTATAATAATCATATATAGTTACTCATTACACCTTTATACCCATCCAATTAAGGTGGTGGCGGAAAATAGATTACACCACGGCGTGGAGACGGTATTCCGTACGTACGCACGCGCGGTGATTTCCTTTTTGCGTAGGATGGATAGAAGGTTAATTAGAGTTGTTTCATATTTATAATAACATATCAGTATGTAAGTAATAATGATGTTATTACTTTATCATGAAACAACTAAAGAAGAAGAAGTTGAAGAAGAAAGAAATTGAAAAGATCGGTAATGGATATTATCTCTTCTTTGGAACGCCTCTTTGAATCCTCCACTTAGGGAACTAAGATTGGTCTTTGAAGAAGACCAGGACCTCTAGGATTATTCTAGGGAAGTGTAGAGGAGAATATGGGAGGGGTTGCCCGAGCTTGAGTGCTCAAATTGGTGTGAGGAGGAGGGGGAGGAGGTGTCCTTTTATAAGGGAGGAGAGGGGCACCTTAGGAATATCTCAAAATATTATTTTATATTAAAGTCAAAATCGGTTTATAATGGTTCCAAAGGGTCTTATTTCGAAGCTAAAGTGGGGATGGATCGAAATCCTATCATCCAATAGGATTTAGACAAGTTTAGGGTATTATTTTAACCTTATCAATTAGATTTAACTCTAAGTTAAATAATTTAACTTTTACCGTGTCTTTTTGTTTTCCTTCACTATATGGTTAATACACTTATATAACATGCCAAACGAACACAAAAGTGTTTATTATTAATATATATATCCTTATCTAAGTCATTTGGCCGAACCATAGATTTTTAGGAATAAAATAACAATTAATAATATAATATTTGATTTAAAAACTATTTTGTGTAAATTTTGACACTATTTGATATATGATTTTTTTGAAAGTCATAACAGAATTATATGTTCTAACCAAGTTTATTAAATCAACAATAATATATCATAGTAACCTAGAAAATTAGTGGAATTCATAAAAAGTCTCAAAATACATTCATTTGAGCATTTATAACATCAATTATGTTAATATTTCCTTAAAAGGGTAATTACTACATCATCGTTGTGTCATAAATAAATTAATTTATTTAATGTCTAAAAATTATAAATAAAATATCATTATGTAGGAAATCTTTTTAGCTTTCTAATTAATATTTATAGTTGAATTTATCTTATGTATAACCCCATATTAAAAATGATTTACTTATTAAACTTTGATTTTAACTATTTTAACCCTTCTTTAAATAAATTAATAATAAATGTCCTAATCTAATCCAAGTGGGCCTAAATGGTCATATGTTATTCATAAGGTTGTTTTTGGTCGAATTACACTTATCCAATAGAATTAGGACATGTGTTAGGGTAATAGTAATATCATATTTACCCTTAGTTACCCTATTTACTATTAACCGCGGTAAAAAAGGTAAAAAGTTACTATTCACCAAAAAAATATTTTTATCTCATTGAACCACATTTTACTTACTGATATCAACCGTGTCTGTCGGATTTTCGAAATTCCATTCACAGAAGCGGTAAAATTATGTTTTATGCAAAATTCAGTTTTTAACCTACCACTTAGTGGTTTCACTATTCATCAAAAATTGAATGTTTTCAGAAAAATACCAAAATTTCACCCTAGGCTAATTTCGATATTCTGAGTCCAAAAATGAAGTCCATTTTGAAAAATAAAATTTATAAAATTTCAAAAAGTGGTTATTACTATTCATAACGGCTAGTTTTAATAATATTTTAATAGAATATCGTTGTTTAGCTAAACTCAGTATTGCGTACTACACACGCTATCGAGGAAGGTTGCGATTGCGTGTAATGCAAGGCAAGTCAAGGATGCGTGTTGTGCCAGCTCCTTTTGGTGTAGCATACAACACACGATATTAGTGAAATTAAAAAGAATATTTTTCATAAAATCTCAGGCTGTTACATTCTACCCCCTTTAAAATGAATTTCGCCCTCGAAATTCATCGGGGTTATATATGGTTTACTATTCGAAAGTTTCTTTAATAGAAACCCACATCGTAAAAAGGAATACCAAAACTTGACTTTAAAAACTAATGTATGAAATGTAACGATTACCCAAATAAACTAATCACTGGGTTTCCACATAGGTGAAAATATGGATATAGAAGAAAAATCTAACCATCATGTTCTAATGGAGAGTGGTAGAGAACATGGCTATGGAAAATCCAACAATCACAAATCCATAAATTTGTGACGATCTAAGGTACCATCTGAATCATCAGGTATAAGATCACTAGGAAAACATTTTTGGTTTTCAAGATCATTTCCCTAAAGTTGAAAATTTGAATTATAATAAATAATTACTTTATTTTGGTACAATATCACTGTTGTTCATGCCTTGAACAATTTCCACTTCATCACTTAAATAAATGAAGTTGAATTTGTTATTCGTGAAGTGTTAGCAGATCATGTGATAGAATGACGGTTCATTCCATCTGTCTCAAACAAAAGGTTAGCAAAAATTATATACATAAGTCGATCTATAGTGAGATTAATCATATATGGTTCCTAAAATGGACTTATACTTCATATATCATACTGCTTAATATAATAAAACTAGTTTCTACTAAACATGGACTTCCTGTAGGCCAGTGGTAGGCGATAAAGGCCAGTCGCATTTTGGTTGTGGGTTCGATTCCCACAGCCTTGTCCGAAGCGATGGGCTGTCGCTCATCCTGCAGGTTGTCCTTTTTCTAAAACTATATTACTATAACATCACATTAATAATATCAAAAAAAACTTCTATCCTTAAACAATACTAACTTATGTCCAACATAATCCATTCCAATCTTTAGGCTTATCCATAGTGAAAATGATTAGCAGAGATTTAACACCATCGTTGATCCCCATATATCATAAGATATGTTTTGTTGGTCACATTCCAAACATTCAATGTCCTTAATCATGTATTCTATTGAATACCTTAGTTAAAACATGAATGCAGTTAAAAGTTAACACCTTCCACATACCAAAATCCTCAAAATTCTATATACTCAAACCATGATATCACATAGTCCTTATATCAATCATGAGCTCATGAATACTGTCCAATATTTAATTTTCTCATTTTCCCTTCATTATGCGCATATCATTCTTTTTCCAAAAATATCTCAATCACTTTCCATGGTTACTGGTACCATAAAATTATTGAAAACCACAATAGACCAATACATAAATATTCCAATACTTTATGATACAACATTATTTTGGAATCCCATTACATAAACACTTAATCATTCCACCACATCATTATCATATTCAACATCACCAATGGTGATCGCATGTGACTTCCCTTTGTCCTTTGCCTTAAGCGTTTGCTCATGTCGATCATCACTAACCCTTGGATTAGGGTATTTATTAGCATAATTCCCCATTTCCTTGCACTTAAAGCATTGAAGTGTTGGTGGTGCGTTCTCTGCAGTGTTTGCTTTATTCACATCATTAGAAACCCTTTTTCCATTCCTTCGACACTCAGCTGCTTGATGACCTTCTTTTCCACACTTAAAACATTTTCTAGTCCCTTTAAGACAATCTCCGCCGTGCTTCTTTCCACACTTTGTGCATAAGGAAACATTCATCTTCTTTTCACCATTATTCTGAGATTTCTCCTTCAACTCCATCTTTCGTTTCTTGTCAAAACCATGAGATGGATATGTAACACCAACTTCCATTTCTACCTTGATAGCACAACGCACAATTTCTTCATAGCTAATGAAGTCTCTTATAGCTAATGCCCTTCGAAGACTTGGTTTTAAGGCACTGAAAAATCGATCAACTTTACTTTCAGGTTGGATGATAATGCCAGATGCATACCTTGGAAGTCTTGTAAAATTAGCTTCGTATATACCAACAGATTCATCATCCTTTTGCTTTAGTTCAAGAAACTCCTTCTCCATCTTTGTTTGAAGAATACGAGGGAAGTACTTATTGAAAAATAAGTTCTTTAACTCGTCCCATTCCATGGACTCAATTTCATCTCTTTGCCTTGTATTCTTGATAAGATTCCACCACTGATCAGCTTCACCATCCAAACGATATACTGCTAAGATGACTTTATCATGTTCAGAACATTGATGAACTGAAAATATCTTTTCAGTGGTACTGATCCATTGTTCAGCAACAAGTTGATCAGAAGACCCACTGAAAGAAGGTGGACGCTGCCTCATGAAGGATTCAACAGAATATTGTTCCCTTCTCTGCTCATATGGAAGTCCAGAATGATTCATAGCTTGTGTAAGTATAGCAATAAGATTTTGCACTCCATCTCCCATAACATTTGTTTGTTCAGGAGGGCAATCATTGCATTGTCCATTGCATTGATCAACACGGTTCCTTCGGGTTCCAGCCATCGTCTAAAACCCAAAAAGAATAGTGTGAGAGGAAAAAATCATGCTAGGGAAAACAACATAATAAAGGGGAAGTACCTTCAATATCTAACATATTAGGTTTAATTCTATGATCGTTAGCGTAGTTCTAGTACTATAACCTATACGTATACTTAACCTTAGGGACATCCCTAGACATACCGTAGAAATATCTCTAGGGATCTCACTAACGTTTTCGCATCCTAGTTTCCAAAGGTTGACTAAACCATTCCTCTAATACCAACTGTAGAGACCCGAATCCTGACGTACATAGACTATACATTACTTTTGTGGAATACATAGTACATAACAAAAACACACACACACAAGGATCGTAATAGTTTAGTGTGTTTGGAAACTCGGATCGTAATCTTCTAATCGTGGTGAAAGATCTTCAAAATATCCCATAAAGATCTTCCTTTTTTTTCCTAAAACCTTTCTTTATATCCTGGGGAAAAGAAAACATAAAAGGGTGAGCTCAAATTCTCAGTAAGGGTAAACAAAAGAAATTTCAATCACATCATATGCATAAGCACATAACTTTTGGAAATCTTAACCTGCAAAAGAGATCATAATTTCATAACATGGGGTAAATCATGGTAGTGAAATGTAATCACAATAATCATAACTTAAAACATGAAACTTTGTGGCATTCACACATAATCATAGAGAATCATTTCTTGTTAGTCAAGACTCATTGCCAAGACTATCATAGTGGACAAAGTCCCTTTCTGAATCGAGAAACCCTCGTTTCAGTCCTGTTTCACTGAACCGGTATAACCTAACATTTCAGCCATGTGTATGTCATGAGATATAAAACCTTTACCCAATGCATTGGAGGAAGATATAGGTCCCACCCATCTTATAATGAATCCTTTCTTATGTGTGCCACATAATCATAAACCATACATCATTTCATAACCCATGTAATAAAAATGGGATTCTTAAACAACATGACATCATAAAACAATTCATATAAGATAAAGGAACTCATAAAAATAATTCCATCACAACATAATCAAATAAATGTAATAATAGGGATAAAACAGAACCCTTTATTATCTTAGATGGAAAATAATTTTGATAAAACACTTGAACTTCATTCTTGAGGAAAATATCCTTTCTTCTTCAAAAACATTTTCCTTTCTTAACATGTCTTACAATTTTAAACTAAAAGAAGTTTTTTTAAAAATAAACTTGAAAACTTATAAAGGACGCTTCTTGGGAATAATTTTTTAAAAATCTATTCATGCCGTATAAGTTAAAAAAACATTCTTCGTACTTTTGTCGAAAAAGTCAAAAAGTACCTCGTACGAAAAATGACAAAAGATTCCTTTCATATCCTTTACTAAAAACTCACCGAAGGGTAAAAATGGATTTAAACAATTTTAGGTGGATGGAAATAATATTACATATTGATGAAACATGTATGTGGATGATAAAATACACCCCAGTAAATACTTACGAATAAACAATCTCGGATAAAAATGAGATTGTGATATTTCCCTTACCTTAGGTCCGATTTGCTTCGTAAGTGTCCGAACCACCTGTATAATGATTTAAATAATGTCATTTAATTATTACAGAATCATATTCATTGTTATGATATCATATATGGTTCACTTATGACTTTATATTACCCGTTCTTTTATAAATTCCATGTTAAAGAGCGTTTTGGGTAAAATTGTTTCATTTGTCGTCCGTGTTTTGACTTGTAATTATTAATATGATTACTTAGATCATGATTACTTAATTCCAGAACATAAAAAATGATTTATATATATATATATATATTCATGATATACATATATATAATAAATCATTAAATGGAATGAAATACACCGTTCATGGAGACGGTAGTCCGTACGTACGCATGAACGCTGTTTTTGATTCCTTATTGAATTGAATGGAATTAAGTAGATGACATACATATAAATATAAATAATTCCAGTATCATTATTAGGTCATATATTTAATTAGTACTTATTATATATACTTTATAATCATTCATGAATGGTTAATCATTGAGAATGAATCTCATCGCGTCGTGGAGACGGTAGTCCGTACGTACGCACGAGCGATGATATCGTTCCCATGGTCGTGGAATTGTGTTGAAGTTTAGGTATACTATTTAAGTATCAATATCAATTTATAATAATCATATATAGTTACTCATTACACCTTTATACCCATCCAATTAAGGTGGTGGCGGAAAATAGATTACACCACGGCGTGGAGACGGTATTCCGTACGTACGCAAGCGCAGTGATTTCCTTTTTCCGTAGGATGGATAGAAGGTTAATTAGAGTTGTTTCATATTTATAATAACATATCAGTATGTAAGTAATACTTATGTTATTACTTTATAATGAAACAACTAACGAAGAAGAAGTTGAAGAAGAAAGAAATTGAAAAGATCGGTAATGGATATTACCTCTTCTTTGCAACGCCTCTTTGAATCCTCCACTTAGGGAACTAAGATTGGTATTTGAAGAAGACCAGGACCTCCTGGATTATTCTAGGGAAGTGGAGAGGAGAAAATGGCAGGGGTTGGCCGAGCTTGAGTTCTCAAATTGGTGTGAGGAGGAGGGGGAGGAGGTGTCCTTTTATAAGGGAGGAGAGGGGCACCGTAGGAATATCTCAAAATATTATTTTATATTAATGTCAAAATCGGTTTATAATGGTTCCAAAGGGTCTTATTTCGAAGATAAAGTGGGTATGGGTCGAAATCCTATCATCAAATAGGATTTAGACAAGTTTAGGGTATTGTTTTAACCTTATCAATTAGATTTAACTCTAAGTTAAATAATTTAACTTTTACCGTGTCTTTTTTTTCCTTCACTATATGGTTAATACACTTACTATAACATGCCAAACGAACCCCAAATTGTTTATTATTAATATATATATCCTTATCTAAGTCATTTGGCCGATCCTTAGATTTTTAGGAATAAAATAACAATTAATGATATAATATTTGATTTAAAAACTATTTTGTGTCAATTTTGACACTATTTGATATATGATTTTTTTGAAAGTCATAACAGAATTATATGTTCGAACCAAGTTGATTAAATCAACACTAATATATCATAGTAACCTAGAAAATTAGTGGAATTCATAAAAAGTCTCAAATTACATTCATTTGAGCATTTATAACATCAATTATGTTAATATTTCCTTAAAAGGGTAATTACTGGATCATCGTTGTGTCATAAATAAATTAATTTATTTAAAGTCTAAAAATTATAAATAAAATATCATTATGTAGGAAATCTTTTTAGATTTCTAATGAATATTTATAGTCGAATTTATCTTATGTATAACCCCATATTAAAAATGATTTACTTATTAAACTTTGGTTTTAACTATTTTAACCCTTCTTTAAATAAATTAATAATAAATGTCCTAATCTAATCCATGTGGGCCTAAATGGTCATATTTTATTCATAAGGTTGTTTTTGGTCGAATTACACTTATCCAATAGAATTAGGACATGTGTTAGGGTAATAGTAATATCATATTTACCCTTAGTTACCCTATTTACTATTAACCGCGGTAAAAAAGGTAAAAAGTTACTATTCACCAAAAAATTATTTTTATCTCATTGAACCACATTTTACTTACTGATATTAACTGTGTCTGTAGGATTTTCGAAATTCCATTCACAGAAGTGGTAAAATTATGTTTTATGCAAAATTCAGTTTTTAACCTACCACTTAGTGGTTTCACTATTCATCAAAAATTGAAAGTTTTCAGAAAAATACCAAAATTTCACCCTAGGCTAATTTCGATATTCTGAGTCCAAAAATGAAGTCCATTTTGAAAAATAAAATTTATAAAATTTCAAAAAGTGGTTATTACTATTCATAATGACTAGTTTTAATAATATTTTAATAGAATATCGTTGTTTAGTGAAACTCAGTATTGCGTACTACACACGCTATCGAGGAAGGTTGCGATTGCGTGTAATGCAAGGCAAGACATGGATGCGTGTTGTGCAAGCTCCTTTTGGTGTAGCGTACAGTACAAGACATTATTGAAATTAAAAAGAATATTTTTCATAAAATCTCGGGCTGTTACAGTGACCTTTCTTTTGGGATGATTATTCAGGGGATCAAATCTTGGCATGTAACTATTGAATGTAGACTCCACATAGCTCTCCCATCATTATCCATTCTAACATGGTGGGTGTGGGTCGACATGAAAATAGGCCCAAACCCCTCTATTTGGGTGCTCATGGTGAATGTTTTGTTTGAAGTGACGATGAGGCCGATTTGAAGGATTTTTTGTAAATTCATCGTCTCCTGGAGACTATTGGAGAAAGCGGTGCAAGGCCCGGACCACCAGAGAATGCCCAATGGCCCACCAACAATTCTACAGAAACACTGATGTCAATAGCATCAAAACATAGTAGCTACAGTGTCCCGTTTTAACTAGGTTTCAGAAGGAGGAGCATGCAGTCGTCCGTGACAGCGGTATGGTGGAGCAGTGTGCTGGTGCGGCCAACGTCGCAGCTGACCGGGCTGAATTTTGGGAGACCCATAGAACTAGCAGGGCACCTTATTGTCCATCATCAAATATTGGAATGGGTCCTCATGGGATGTGAAGGGATGCCAGTCATCTTCGGCCACAAGATCATGAAGGAGAGGCCCGCTCCTTGTAGTCTGTGTTACGATAGGGATGGATGAGATGGTCCGCCGCGCCCAAGGAGAACACCACCTACCGCAAACAGGGCCGATCTTCAAACCAACAAGCCATGCCACATTGGGCTGGGTAGAACCCATGCTGGTGAGATGGATCGTTGCCAGAGTGTTTGAATCGTGCAATCATCATTCCAGACTTGTATACTCTTCTTGTCAGGCCAAAAAAAACGGGGTCACTAGGCGAACCAGTGTGTTAGACCCTCTACCAACTGTGCTGGGTCAAGTGAGGATCATTGGGCCTGACTCACTAGCCAGGCTAGAATAGATAGACCCAGACCCACACCAGGTCAAATCAGTTCCATGATAATGAACTGGGGTATGTGGAACCCGCCGAGCTGGGTTGGTCGGGTCGGGCTGACTAGGTCAGACCGGGTCCCATCGCAGCCAGTCACCAGCATACTAAAACCCATGTACCATGAAAACCGTATGTTTAATTGAATATAAAATTTCATCAAATGGACCCTCTCGACAAGGAGAATATTTTGGAATTATCTATGGAAACTTTAGTGAATCATGAGATGTTATGAAGGGCTTGAGGATGGGTTCCCCCATGCACCATACACACAGAAACATGTGACGGGATGGGACCTGACGACTGCTATCTTTTGGCCTAGTGGGAACCACATCTATGTTAATTTTCTTTCCCATGGTGGGATAAACAAATCTGTTACATTGTTGGGTAATAGTACTCAGCGAATAGGAATACCACACTATTCCATGATTACTGGGAAGCATCTCTGTGTGACATTGCAGGCCCATGATACGTGACAGGAAGGAGTACCTAAGATGTCTAAGGTCAGTGGGAAGCCCCTCTGTGTGACTTTGCAGGCCAACTGCACCCAAAATTGAAGTGGTTCTCTAGCAGAATAGGTGCTTGATGACGTGAATGATGATTCTATTGTTACTACCATAGAATATACCTGGTGTGAGATGTCTTGGGTTTCATGTTTTACTTTGAGGAATTGATTTTCAATCATTTATTTTTGTTTTGGATTCCCCACTGAGTGTTGTGTTACTCACCCCTACATGGGCTTTTCCCACATGTGTTGTGTCGGGTGCAGACGATCGACGTCTGGGCATGGGTACTCAAGGAGACGGGACTGACGGATGGAATAATGGTGGAATTAGTGGTCAAGGACAAGGTGGGGCCTAGTAGGATCCGGAAAACATGGCGTATGACATTGGAATCTAGTAACATTACTACTCTCACAATCTGGTTGGGTTTACAGTAGTGATATATGAGAGTAGTTTTCATACTTTCCAGTTTTCATTATTTTTTCATGGGTTTGTATTCTTTCCCTCTTTCTTTCAGTTGTACTTGCACTCAGTTTATTCAATAGAATCTTATTTCCCTTTTGGTAATTGTGACTTAGTTGGTCATTTGTGTGCATAATAGTATAGAGTATAATGCCTCCCACTTGTCGGGTGATGCCTTTAGTGCTAGTCGCCAGCCCCTGGCCTTCGGGAGGCGGGTTTGGGGTAGTCACGGCACTGGCCCCAGGGGACTGGTCATCACAACCATTAAACATTATTTTTATCATTTAATATACCTTGATGTATCATGTGATGTAGTCAATCTCATTGCATCAAAGTCTTTATATATCTCCAATATAGAAAAAAACCAAAATACTGTTGAAAAAATATTACAGAAGGATCATTAGTATTAATGGTGTACCCCATATCGTCACATTACAAGTCAATTATTCCCAATCTAAGAGTTTATCCACTTTCAAACAACCTGAATGATGACAAAACACTTCACAGTTTACACATCACTTCTCTGGAAAAAGTGTGAACTCGAAAAACCATGGCTTGATCATTGATGAATTATATCGATATCCTAAATAGAATGATCTAAAATTTAATTATATTTTATAATTAAATATTGGTTTTAACACTTATCCCATGGAATGATTAACTCTAACACAAGATAATTTTATATTTTTTCGGTCACATGTAATGTAGGTTAACACTATTATGACATGATTAAATTTTTAATAAATAAGTATCATCTTATTAGTACCAATATAATTATTTTACCTACCAATATTCCCAACTAAATTCACCTCAACTAAATCACCATAAATCCATTGATATTTAATATGAATCATATAATACCAAATTATATTACAAAAATATCCAAAAATATACATTAAGTCAAATACACTTCAAACTAACATAAATTTATCAAAAATCCACTCCAAAAAACACCATATCTTAGTTTACACTTCATAAGCTCAATAAATTCTAATCTAAATATTCTCAAAACAAATTCTAGTCAAAAAATAACCCGCATAAGATTTTATTATCAACCATATCATTGTTCCATCATATAATGTGTAACCATATACACATATATACCATTCACCATATAAATGAATCATAAATAAATTTTTATATGCTTATGTGAACGTACTCCATATAAGAAATGATAAATACGGTTAACGATACTACATATAACCATTATTTTAATTCATATACACTATACAAGAAATCCCAATATTTGTTTAATTTATTTATTCAAATATATATGAAAAAATTCTTTCATGTTCCAAAAAATATATTCCAACGTACAGGATCAATAAATGTTTCAGAATAGTTCTCAAATTTCATCAATACACCAATTTAACAAATTACCATTATGAATTCATATATGTTACCTTTTAAAAATTCACATAAATTTACTCTGTTGATGAATAATATTTTTCACTCTCATAAGGTTTAACATATATCTCTTGATTTCACCCATAGGTATTATTTTCCCCCTCAAATAATAGTTCCTCATGAAATTAATAAAATAAATAATAGAAATTAATTTATGTTGAAATTTTAATACTTCATCCATTTTGATTACAATATATTAAGAAAAATGGAGGGAGACGGATCAGGAAAAATTCAATGGCCTATAATAAGTTGAGTTTGATCTCTAAACAATAACAATTTTAAAATTTGAAAAATTTAGTAGTTGATTCAGATAACCATGAAATATTTTCGATTTTTTTGGAATAAAATAAAACTCGAAAAAACCTTAATCCGCCAAATCCATGAAAATGTTGTAATAGATATTAATGTGGACTAATCTAGAACAGTTGACTATATTTTTCAATATATTGATGACAAATTTTGTATTATATCCCTCTAGCAGTGTAAAATTCACAACCTTCATGAGATTTTCCAATTGATATTTCCTCAAAATATATTAGGATGTTTCTTGAGAGATGAATATGAGTAACCCACCTTAGCAGTAATCAATCTCAATGAATTTGACTTCATTATTTTTTTTTCACAAAACATTATTCATTATATAAAAATACATCAGATGTTGATATTTTACCATCAATAATTTATTCCGTACCCAAAAATACATATCCAAAGATATCTATCATTTAAATTATATAATTTTTAAAACCATTGTTGAACAAGAATTTAATGTATCTAAATATCTACATTCTAATATAAATATGTTATTATTTTTTATCACATTGAAATCTAGTAAAAAATGAATAACCAGACACCAACTCTCGTTATAATTAGTTATGTAATGTATACATGCAATTATATTTTTAAACACTAATAAATTAGAGTCATTCCCATATGTATCCTTTAATTTATTTATTCTAGTAAAAATTATTTTACAAACCTACTTTGATTCATTTATATGAATCATTATCAAATTACATGATGAATAATTCTATAAAGAGATGAAAATATGATCCATATTATAATATATTTAAATACTGACAATGTATTTTACCTCTCTGAAAATATATATCATAGTAATATTCTTAATTTATAAATAAAACTCCATACCAATATATTTTTATTTTGATAAATGATTATATCTTATTTAATAATAACTTTAATAAATGAGAAAAATTTATCTTTATTATTATATTGAATTCTTTTAACTCATTCTCTAGTGAATTTCAATGAAATAAATGATGTATTAAAAATGTAATAAAATGATCATGTGGTATTTCTAAACCCATATAAAGATTTTATAATCTTAAATATATATTCTATATCTTCTCCTTGAAAAAATCATTCAAGATTTAAAATATAAATATTATATTCCAACAACCCATCATGGAATGATTACTTAACATCCAACTACATGATCATGTTTTTTTATGCATATAGATTACATGGAGAATAAAAATTGTTTTATTCCTATATATTGATGAAATTATATAATAAAAATAAGTTACATTAATCTATGAGTTGTGATAGCATCCAATTCATGACTTTACACTCATTTTATTTCCATATTCATTGATTATTTTATATAATACCCAATTTGATCCAATAAAATTACAGTTAGTTTTTAGGTAAAAATTACTGTATATCCAAATTATTGATATGATTTATCTTAAGATTCATAGAATAAATCTATAGTTTTTGTTCAAATTATTTAATTATATTTGATGGGTGATGACGAGAAACCACTAATATAGGTGTTGAAATCCTCAAAATTATCATATTTTGAATATGATATATTTAATATAAAATAATATTATAGACCAACACATGTTTTATAATCCACAGATAAGTTAAATTATATAATCCTATATCTTTTTATTTTGTTAATACCTCTTCTTCAACATGTTCTTCATCAATATTTCACTTATTCATAGAAACTTCATTATGTTTCTAAAAACACTAAGCATTTATATTCAGTTTTGGAATACTATTCTCGATATTTAACGTAAACATTAATATATTTTTGACCATTCATTTTAAATTTATACTTAAACTCCATTATTTCATTGTTCTAGTATTGATATCCTGTTGTATTTAGAGTATTACATTAGAAGATTCCATCAACTCATCATTTTTAAAATGTTCAAAAAATTTATCCTTCCATTTTGAAAATAGAAGGGATCAGAAATACATATAGTTATTTCCAGATAATTTTATTCTTGTAATATATAACGTATATAGACTTATATTAAATCGGTTAAGTAGAAAATTTCCTTTAATATTGACTATTATAAAAATAGATATCCACTAGAAAACTCTAATACAATTATACTCCATGAACATGTTAGAATCTATTACCACAAATATCATATTATTTTTTAAAATTAACTAATTTTTTTGTTGTTATATTTTTCAATAAATTCATGAAAAAATCCATGATTTTCTATATATTAGTTGTATTTTATACCTTTTCACTTAAAAACATTATCTCTATGCAACATCTTCTAAGAGAAGTCACACTACCCTTTTATTATTCTTTTAATTATTTAATAAATAATCAGTATTAAAATTTATCATTAATGGAAATAATATATTTAATAATCATTGTCTTAATAGTAAAATAAGAAATACAATTTCCCATATATTTTTTATCAGTTCCTCATAGGCCCATAGACATCAAAAAAATTATTTCCTAATGCATGAATTTTTTAATTTACACATTCTTTTGTGAAGGGTACATAAGTTAGACAATTATGCATGTTAATAAAATCCTATTTCAATTTTATCATTTATTTAGTTTAATTTCTATCATTATTTCCTCAAACAATCGTACTCATGTACTTTATTGAAGATGACTAAGTCATCTTATATAACTCTATAAAATGCCCATCTTGATTTTATTCTCTTCTTATAGAATTTTTCGATTTGACATACCACTTATATAGAATATTAAAAAAAAATCCAGATTGTGTTTTTTTTAAATCATTAAAAAATAATGTGTTCTAGAATGTCAACTTTTCCTTTCCAATTACTCCTTAACTTAATATATTTTTCATAGAGTGTCCCACTAGTTTTGACTTTCACTAACACAAGATTGATAATTAAATTATTTTTTGTAAATTTTAAATATAATTTCATATTTCAAGTGAATCACATATAAAAATACATTTACAATATTTTTTGAGATTCCATGTATGAAGCATATATAGTAATTCCTTACCATTTACTTTTTATTTATTCTATAGAAGATTTTTTATTATGATTCATAAATTGATGTGTTGTTAGTTTATTGAAAACAAATTAGGTAGAGAATTGATCGAATACACATTAATTAAACATCATCAAATGATTGAAACCCATTTCCAAATTTATAGTGGAAATTTTTTAATAATTTCTAATCTTCCATACTTTGACTAAGTGGAATCTCCCAAAATATTATCTCCCATTTATTTTTTATTAGTAATTATATGAGAAATATAATAATTATATGTAATCCATGTACCTATTTCCTCTAGAAACTTTCTTCTACCCATAAAATAAATTTTTTCTCACTGTAATGTTCATGATGACTAACCCATGTCTCAATGTCTTCTTTTAAATATTAAAAATTGACATTGGATTTTGATTTCCAATGCATTAAATCTAAAATCACAACAATCTATTAACCATTTAATGTTTTTCAAAAAAATTCCAAAATGAAATTTTAAATAATTTTAATTTTAAAATGTTCATTCCAATATTTTTATTTAATTCTGAAAATTATGTGGACATTAATATTTTTGATATTATTTACCCAATAATCATCAATAAAAGGAACATTAATATTTTATAAAATATTATTCATTGATATTTATCTAACCTATTTAAAAATATAATAAATAATTAAATTTAAATTATTTAATTACTTATCTAATTAAATTACATTTTGGTAAAATATAAAATCAAACAAAATCTTATTTTCTTTATCCTTTTCATAAATACCAACATTCCTTTACATATCTTCTTTGAGAAACGAAATTGTGAAAACATACTAATTTTACAAGTTAAAAAAATATATCTTATAAGGTTTTGATGTTAGTTGATTATTAATTTTTATTATTAAGATTATTTTTCTCATTCTCCATCTTATAAATAGTTGAAATGTATTCTTTGAATTTCCATATTAGCATTAAATCTATTTTTCAATTTCCATAACTTCCATAATATTTTTATTTCATCGATTGTAATTTCTTCCTCATTTACATTTTTATTAGAAAAATACCATGAATTTAATTTAAAGTCTCAACATTTCCCATTATCCTCACAACTAGCATCCAATTCCACCTTTGATAAGAAATTTATTTTCTAATGTATTGAAAAAATGTCTACCTTTACAATTAAATTAATATTTTGTTTTTGAATTGTGAAAATTTCATCATTGAAGAATTACATTAATTCTCTAAATATTATTTTGAATCATTATAATCATTTATCTAATGAATTCTTATTCTGCGATTCACAAAAAATAATAAAATTAAGCACTTCAATGACTGCTTCCCTTGATAAATTCAATTTTCACTATATAGAATTCATAAACAGAATGAAATATAATTTTTAATGTTTTTTTTCAAACATTTATTCTTCACATGAATCCCCTTATACTATATTAACTTATTTTAGACACATAACATTTTTAAATATTCTAGTAGAAATTTCTTTACAGAAATAACTATTATTAATAAAATAACATCATATCAACATTTTTTAATAATTTAATATTTAGCAATGATCCCTAAATGTGACTGTTTTTGAATACTTATCATTAAGTGTTGATATAGTTGATTTCATTTTCTTGGTAATCTAAAAAATATCATTTGATTAAAGAAAAAGAATAAAAGTATTTTCATAAAAACATCTAATGGAACATACCAATTCATTAGATCATATGACGAAATCATGAAAAAATATATCCTCATGTATCAAAATTTTATCACACTTCATGAATGAAATATATCATTAATATTCATTTATTATTATAATAAAATCATAAATTTCAATGTACCATATGCGGTGTAATCACATTTTTTTAATGATAAGTGAAAATATATATCCTCAGAATGTGAGTTTTTGGATTTCATAATGGAATAAGATGATACATCTTTTGAAGGGACTGACATGTTGTAGTAGAAAATAATGGAAATATATGATTGTTTGTTATAATTTTCAATATAAAAATTACAATTATACATGATATTGATCATGTAATATGTAAAAATACTTGTAAATGACAAAGATTATTTCAATTCTTGGAGAGATTAGAAAATTTAAATTGATTAAATAGAATATTGTTGTATGTGTTGTGGAATTCATAAATGTTTAAATTGTAAATTGATTTGTTCTTCTACAATTGAATGTCAAAATCAGAGTATAAAAAAATTAGATGAAGGCGTTATGGGATTATAATGGTTGTAATTTAAAATTTGTAGTGAATTTTTGTAGATATATTAAATGTTGACTATATATTCAATATTTATTATTTTTTGTAATTGGGCTGATTTGTTTTTTATATTTTTTAATTATTTAATATAGCATTATGAATCATTTTACATGTTTTTATAATATATATAGTTTATTTTAATAACTTGAGAAATTAATTGGAATGGTTTAAATATTTTGAGTTTAAATTAGTAAAATGAAAACTCTTGTAAAACCTATTAGTACATTTTTTTATAAAACATTAATAAATATCATATAACATTGTATAATTTCATAATTCATATAATTTAATGTTTTATGACTCTAGGAATCAAATAATAATTTACTATGAATCACAAATGACATCAGGAATCGTAAAAGGCATCTATAATGAAAGAAAATAACACTACAACTAATTTTATAGTATATCAATTTTTGTATATGAATTAGATAATGAAATTGTAAAACTACTAATTCATATAAATTAATTATCCAAAAACTACATGTTAATTTTATACCTAAAGAATATTTTTAAATTTGGAAAAATGAAATTGTTCTTCTATAATTAATATATAAATATAGAAATTAATGTAGATTATACCAATACTATTAATCACTGATTCAATAATCCAAACACTTGATAGAGTTTTTGATTTAAGATTAAAACTTATTAATATGTAATTATCAATATTTGTGAAAAATAATCAATGTTTAGATAATGTAATGGATATTAAATGCAGTAATACGTTTAGAAATTATATAAAATATTAAAGAAATTTTTGTTCATTAATGTGATATTATTATATTGTTTTATACAAAAAAATGATGATAATATATGATCGAATTCTAGTTTGATTATATTGAATGGAAATATATATGAAATAAATATTCTATCTAGATTTATATTTTCAAAAAATATTTTTATAAATCAACAGTTGGTGGCCTAAATTTAAAACTAATATAAAAATTCATGGTTTATGATTTAATGTTCCTAAATCACAAACGACATTGGTAAATAACGAATGGAATGAGAGTGATGATTAAGGGTATTCCATGAAGATAAAAATACAAGAAAGATCTAATATTGTAATATTAGCGATTCTCATTCAATAAAAACATGATTAGTACTGAAATACTGAAGAATCAATACAATTATAATATTTCCATGATAACTATTAAAATATAGAACTGATTTTAGTGGGGATATTTCAAAAACATGATGATTTCTTGAGCCACACTGGGTGATGATAAAAAATTGTGGTGAACCATTTTACCGAACCAAATGGTAAAAAAACGAAAAAATAAAGGACATTTGTAAAAACTCATAGGAAAAATACATTTAATGAATAAAAAATAACATGTACTATCATTGATCATAGGAGAAAGTCACTTATAGAAAAAGTTACAATAAAATTAAATATATATTATGGTAAATGAATTAAATTTCTTTTCCTATATTGTATATTTGGTAAATATTATTTATTTGTGACATACATACATAAATAAAAATAATAAAAGGGAATAAGTTCTCATAAATTAAGATAATTATTGATTAATAAGAACAAATACCTCTTGATAGTGGGAGAAGATGTATCTGATACTAAAATTAAGGAAATATCTACTTGGTTTAAAATACGATGGAAGAATATTTTATTTGAAAAACCAAATGTGAATTTTATGGTGAAATGATACAAAAATATTAATAAAAATAAGATAAAAGATATATAAAAAATTTATTCATGATATTGACCATGGGTGTTGAGACCATCAATGTATAAAGTAAAACTTGATATTATGATTATCATTTGATATCAACTGTTAGTTGGGAAATCTAGGTGTGAATTTTCATATGACATGTGGATATACATGAAAAGTTGTTCTTGAAATTTATTTATTGTAATTTAAGAACAAACTTCATTCAATGAATCTAAAACCAAATAAATAAATGGTTTATTAAATTTATTGATGTATATTCATGTTACAATTATTGATCCATAATTGAAATGAGATAATCAAAACTTTACATTGTAAATTTTAATTAATAACACAATGGTTATTCATAGAGATCATATTATTGATCCATGAAAATAGTGATATGATATGGATGTTGTATAATCCATCAAAAAATTATGAATGTGTGTTCATAGTGGGACACTGTAAAGGCCTTTGAATAAAAAAATATTGAAATTAGAAATTTATTACACTATGAAATCCCATATTTTGTGAGTAAAAAAGTTATAGAATTATTTGTGTCTTTAGGAAAATCCTTGTAAAAATACTTCATTAGATCATTATCATACATAAAAACCTAAAATCATTGGACTATTTTCATTAAAATTATTTATTAACTGTTTATGCTACTGGTAATGAATAATAATTAAGGATATTGATGTTTCCATTGGTTTTGGGTTATATTTTTTGTCGAAACATAATGTTAATTATTATGATTTCATAGATCTTAGTGAATAGGTTTATGGAGTGATATTCTAACCATATGATAATGTGAGTTGTTCTTGTACTATTTGGGTGACAGAAATAAGTGATTATATATTTTGAACCTCAAAGCTGAAATGTTTTGCACAACTAGTTTAAGGTATGTTACAATTTTCTTATGTTTTTTATGTAATGTGTTTGGGTGATCTGTGAGAGGAGATAGAATCTATTTTGAATGTTTCTGATGATTTTAAATATGTGAATTGTTGGAACATGTTTTGTGGAAGCCATGAAACTCTTATGGAAAAACATGCACAGTAATACATAGGTTAATGGGAAGGCACACATGGAGGAGCTTGGTTTATCCAAACATTGAGGCCACCAAGGAGAAGCCATGAAAATTGGGATAGTTAGATGTTGTATAGTTTGTGCACATTTTATATAACTATATATCCCATCCATGATTGGTTATCCATGGTGAAGTGTTTTTCTCATTATTATGAATAAATTTTTCCTTACCATGGGACTAAGTATGAATGTTCTAAAAATAAGGTCCTAAATAATTTGATCTAGGTTATGATTTAGATTAAAACATGTTATTGTGATCCAAATAGACCATATGTAATGAATTATTCATCCCAAATACTTCTAAACCCTTTACCATAAAATTTCAATTTATACAATTTCACATAATAGTGTGTTGAAGCATGAACCAATAGTAAGTCATCATTTGGGGTAGTATTTCATGGGTTTTATAAGATATACAATCTTTTTTCTCTATGATTTGTAGATCTAGTCCTATGTGGATGGGTCTGGTATTTTTTGTTCCAATAATGTTTATATTTATCCTTACCGATGATATGGGGATTCAGGGATTCAACAAGATTTTGAGTGTGTTTTCATATTGTTATTTAATTTCACCATAAGTCTGGTAGTAAGTAGTTTCACTCTCGAATCCTCATATATTAAATTGAAGACTAGGATAATAATTTTTTAAATTTCATTAAGCTGGTTGTTAATTTTATGTGTATGTAATGATAGATAACTTCATTACTGTTGTATTATCGATTTTCGGGATATTATAGATTTTGTGGATATTGTTGATGACATGAAAAATTGTTTTCCAAAGTTAATTTATTTCATGATTATAAACTATTGATTTTAAAATATGGATTTTTTGGATTTATGAAAAATGTTTTTTTATAAAGGTTATTCAATTATATGTTTATTGACTGAAATGGATTAAATGGTTGTTTAGAAATTATTTTTTCATACATGGCTAATGAGAGTTGTTTTTTCATGACCCTGAATAAGGGGAACATATCGTTTGAGTAAAAAGTGATGTGACCTTGAATAAGGGATATATGTCATTAGGTAACAACTATATAGGATACCTAGTGACTACATAGTGAATATATGACAATCATATCATGTGAATGAATCTTTTAATAATCAAGTATATATGGGTGTGTGGATAATCATATAATACATATCCTAAAAAGGAATGTGAAATTGTTTAAATTTTTTAGTTACTTTTCTATTGACACAATATTTGTGTTAATATTCCTGGATTGATATAATTTTTCAATAGTTTTATATAATATAATTATATAAATGTTCTAGCATGTTCAATTATAATGTTGTAAGAAGGGATTTCATTTGGTGAAGGCCTATAGTGTTTTATTTCTCACCCATGTTTTGGATCTATGGTGGGTTTAAGATATCATTTGTTGGGACATAGGAAACAGTAAATTATCACACATCCTTAGTGGTGCAACGTGATACTAGGTCTATTTTGGGAAGTTGGATCATGAGTCATGGTTGGGATATGGTGTTCTGTCTTCGGAGTCATTATATTTTGATGGTTTTGTCTTTCCCTTGTTACCATGATTTTTGTTATCTTCCATTGTCGTAACTGGATATAGATTTATTTTTATATCAATGTTAACAATAATATTTTTTTAAATCTGTGTCATATATCATATACTAATTATATTTTTTTGAATTTTTTGTTGGTTTGTTTTATTTTCAAAGTTAAAATCATCCCCCACCTATTAATTCAGCGCTTGGAAATTATTACAGCATTTGGCATCTTTGGGATGTTTCATAAATCCAAGTAATGTACATTCTACTTCACAAGACAATAAGTAGGGGGTGAGATGTTACAAAAGTATCTAGTATAGTTGATATAATACAAAACAATCATTTATTATAATAATAATTTCAAAATATGATTAAAATCTTATTCATCATATGCATCTCTATTAAGGGTTCCTTATTGTTATCCATGAACTGTATCATGACATACTAAAACATTCCAAATAAATAAATATTACATTATCTATAGAAATAAAATTTATTTCTACATTAGAAATCATAAACACCCCTTTTTTGGTCCTTATTTTCTAGATATATATCCATTAATTGAAAAAATGGAGAATTATTTCAATTTTGAGATTACTCGTTATGTATATTGTTTTCCAACTAAACATATGAAATGAACAAATGAAATTTAGGAAATAGTTACACTATTACTTCTTCTGTGTCTTTATCCATTGAATAATGAGTCTTGTTAGTTGGGGGAATTTTTTTCCTATTTTTTTATATATATTTTTAACCATGCATCCATATACAATTTATTTTGTTGTCAAAATCCCATAATCATTGAAGAATTTATTTTATTAAAGTAGATAATATAATTATATTATAATATTATAAATATTTCTCAATATTCAATGGACACACCATTATTATCCCTGGAGTTTGAAACAGATGGATATACCTATTTATTTACACATCGTGTACATCGATTCTAATTTATATTTTGAATATTAACAACTTATCATTCTATATCTTATAGTTCTTACAATAAAAAATCTGAATTACATTACTTTTCCCTAGAATAATGTGAATGAAGAGAAAAGAACAAAAATTTAGATTCAACATGACATTACAAAAATATAGGACCACATTTAACAAAACATGAGTTAGAAAAACTTATTTAAAAGACACTTGAAATACTCTGGTACTATTTGAAAGGGGCCCACATGTATTTTTATAAACATATTTTTGGGGGAATAAAATAATAAAATCATTTACTTTTATGGTTCTCTATTTGAAAACCATCAGAACCTAATAATCATATTAATGAGATTAGTATTTATGATGCAAAAAATCACCAATGTACATAAATAATGGCCACGATGAAATTTTACGTGGTTCATAACTCAAGATGAATATATGAATCCTTGGAAGGATCTAGATAATCATGTGATCAAATGGTCCACTTGTTTCAAAATTCTAGAATGAATAAGTAATGTTTATCAAGGAAAACAAATTACATTACATGTTTCATAACTTGTATAATACACTATAGCATAAAATCCTGAATTGTTTTATAAAATAACATGATAGTATTTAAAAAAAGTCGACATAATTCAGTTCTTATTATTTTTCCTCCTCTTCACCTTTTACATATACTCTTTCTCTTTGTCTCATACTAATAATAAATCTTTTTTTTCTTTCCATATAAACATAATTTTAATATCATTTTCTTCCCTATAATTCATTCAAAATTTTATATTGAAATGGAAATTAAATTAGAAAATAAACAATTCAACTACCCAATAATACTTATTTCCATTATATAAATCAATAACTATTCAAATAATTTGATGTTTTTTAGAAATGTGGAAAACCATGAATAAAAAAATGATCAACTTTAAAAAAATTGTCAAATTTTTATGTTGACTAAATTCATAATGTGGATATGATTTTTATTTAATGTTTATTACATTGATGACACAAAATTATTTTTCATGTAATGGTCATGTATTTTTACTTAGTCTAATTAATCAAAATATATAATGTATATAGAATGGCGAGTCTCATTATGGATTTGATGTAAAAAATATATATTACAGAAGATAATTGAAACTAAAAACCATAATTAATAAATTTTTAACATTATTTTTTATATTATACCTCAATTATTCATGGTGAAAACCTCACATTTCAATATTACCAAGATATATGATCCTTGGTATAATATTTCCTAATATCTCAAATTATCATGAAAATTACATCTTGATAATTTGGTTGTGTTAACCAGGATGTGAAGTATAATATCAATATAGTCATAAATTTATATAGTCTAATCATGATTTATTTAAGATTGTAAAATGTTATTAACATTGTATCGCCAAACATTAACATTAAATTTGGTACCTTGTAGGTTTTACTCTTACTATTTCAGTATGATTCTTTATGCAGCACTAAAATACATTCATTACATTTTATACAACCTTATATACTCCCAAAATTTTCCATAAAATGTTGACCTCAAATACAACCCCATTAAATAATTAAAATTGTATATTTTTTAGATAATGATAAATTGTTAGATAAATAAAATTTAAAACCAATTAAATTATATCGTATCTATTAAGAATTCATATCACTCTAATAAAAACCCACATTGAAATCATCATTTTCTAAGGTTAACGTCATGAAAAAGAAAAATATAATTTCAAAAATATCTCCCATCATTATAGTCTCAATAATGATATTACAATTTTCATGAATATTGTTGTTAAAAAATATATTGTTGGAACCATATAATGTAGATTTTATTGTGTTATGGGGGGGGGGGATTAACAAATTTATTTATATAATGGAGTCATGATTTATTAAAATTATATTATGAATACATTATTAAAAATTTATTCTTCTTAATTTTTTTGATGAAGAATTCGATCAAAACTATGTTCTATTATTGTGTTGACTAAAATGATTGAAATACATTGAGATATTTTTTTATGTGGCTGAAATCAACACACATTATCATATTTCCATAAACTCTTGATGGGTAATTATTTCCTTATTATTTTTTTAACTATATATGTAGGTGTCCTGATATAAGGTGATAATTTTTTTATGTATTGAATAAGTCGATTCCAGATGATTGAATGGATTAATCGAAAAGATGGGCTTGATATATTAGTAATCTTGAATTTATTGAATATATGGAATTATTATTTTTTAGAGACAATTTTATAGTGTATACGCTTTAAAAAACCTTAATGTATATTTTTATAATGTATAAAAATCATAAATAGAATCAATGGACGAATTATCTATATAAATTCGATCTTAAGATAGTATATATAATGGTATAGTAAATATATTATCCTAGGATTTGAGCTTAAAATCACATGGTTAATTACTATTGGAAGATAAGGATGAGTGGAAACTCATGACTATATTCAATAATAGAGATTAAGATATTAATTAATATAGATAGAATATTATTTTATGATGCATTATTATTGCTATTAATTTAGTGGATAATGGAAAAGAGGATTAGATTTAATAGTAAAATTATATTTTGTTTACTTATTCTTGGAATGGGGTGGTGAAGAATTGATTTATTATAATATTACACGATGACAAGACAATAACATAAGAAATATACCTTAAAAATTATATAATCTATCTAATTAAACAATAATACTCTTATTACATTCCAAAATATTTTTTCAGATTATAGTTTTAGATAATTGTGTCACCAAACATACAAGAATACCCACAAGCATAAAAAGTGTATACTTCTAAAATTGTTTCCTTCTCTTTCATCATACATTTTTTAATAAAAAAAAATTAATTTGATAAAAAAAATTTCATAATATTCAGGACGACTTCTTCTGTTCGCCTACCCTTCCACACACCATATGAAAAAAATAATACAAGGGTTAAGTAAAAAAATATCATTATGGGATATAAAAAAGTGAAATACTTAGTCCACTAATACATATAAACATATGTACTCATTTATACAAAGACACAATTCTCACCCACTATGTATCATATACTATTTGAAAACAATAAATTTACAAAAAACATAGAGAACATAAATAAATAATTTATGTAATTGAGGAACTTAGTCACATAATATTTAAACCCTTGTATCTAACACATGATTTCTAACTGTTATAGCTACCATAAAAATGAAACTCCCATATTTAACTTATATTTTAACCATTGAGGCTAACTTATAGTGTAATTATCGTAGTTAAACTTATAGAAACCATTGTGGTTGACAAACAACACAAATCTTTTCGTTGAATTAAAGAGAGATATAGCTTCCAAAAATTATCATAAACAATCACCAACAAATATAACATAATCATAATATGATAATTAACTCATCATAAATATTATTCCTTTCGAATTTTATAAAAATTGTAAATAATGATTTTGAATGAAAATTTATTGAGGTTGGGTTTTTGTAACTTCCAATGCATTCAAAAATCTTATATAAATGTTTAAAGTGTGTTATTAATTTATTAAGGAATAGTAAACATGTTTATAATAACATATATTAATTTATTACGATAACATTCCCCCATTTAAATAATAATATTTTTATTTCCATCATTTCAGGTGTGTTTTTACATGTATCACATTGTCGGATCATTAAGGATTTTCCATTAGAACTGAATAAAAACTCATAAGGTTGATGGAAAGGGTATTAATAAGTTTTTTAATTTGTAAATAATTACATATATAATTATGATTTTTTATATGATTATGAATAAGTATATAAAATATTAATGAAAATTTTTTATTTTATTTGAGAGGGTTTTTAGGACCATGAATATATGTTATCATTTGATTTAATATCATATACATATATTAGTTCCAAATGATGTTCTCAATTATGAAATAAAATGGAGAGTAGAATGAAATTGATGATGATTAATTCCATCCACATGATAAAATTATATTATTTATAATATATAATATATTTCATTCTATTTGGAAAATAAGTGGTGAATATATATTAATAAATGAAATGAAATTAAAAGGAAAATAAAATAATAATTAAAGGGAATCTTGAATCTTGAATTTTAGTTTTGAAAACCTCTCTAAAGAATTAGGTTTTTTATTTTTAGTGAGACCAGTTGTTCAAGTATTTTGGAAATATGATTAAAAATGAAATTGGGTGGAAAATAAATAATCTAAAAGGATTTGATATTTGAGTAGAAGATATAAGGCCCCAGCCTTATCCCTTACTTAATATTGAATTAAATGAATAATTCACACTGAGGATCTTTTTAGGTTTAGAGTTTTAGAAAATTAGGTCATTACTATTACATATCAAAAGATTATAAAGCAGACACTTCTACTAAGTTTCCATAAAATAAAAACTCTTTAAAAGAAACATGTCTAGTTCCATGTTTTATATAGCATGGCGTTCCATTGATCCCATCCTTGACCCAATTCCACATTAAGTCCTGTGAAAAACATTTCAAAAAAAACTTGGGGTGAGCATAAAAAGCTCAGCAAGGGATACACAAAGAATGAAAACTGTTAGTTTTTCAAAGCAACAAGTAAACCATGTATACTTTATCAAAGTAATACCTTTCACCTTTAGGAAGTAGTAAAAACTCTTCACTGAATAAAATATAATTACTTACCCTTTTGTAACCAAAATATTACCATAAAACCCATATAAAGAACACATAACATATAAAGGTATCCTGGGAAATAGACATACTTAAATGGAATAACCGTACGGTCGACTTCCACACATACTTAATGGAATATCCATACGGCCGACTTCCAAACCCAATGAATTGGAGGTTATAACGTAACAACCCGTCCTGGTATTCACGACACCACCTGTCCTATGGTTTATCACGTAACCACCCGTAAAATGTCCAAGTACCATCATTACACATAAAATATTGAAAATATAAACATTTCAATAACAAAATTTCATTTTCAATCAAAATAAGTAATTCCAATATATTGATCTAATCAATCCATTTTCAAAAAATCATTTAAAAATGATTTTTGAATCAAAGTGTCTGATACCACTTTGAAGCATTTATTGGAATTATAATTTTAAAAAATTAATTTCCATATAAATAAATACTGAAAACCATTTTGAAAACATGGACATTAATGATAATGATTTAGAATAATATATCTTTAAAACATTTAAAACGATATTTTTGTTAAAGAGTTTTTAACAAAATGAGAGACTCTTGAATACAAAAAATTGCGAAATAACATTTAATCTGAAAATTATAATATAATGAGAATAAATGGATTCATGATATAATATGTCAAAGGACATTATACACACCATATAAGAGTTAATTGGTGCATAACAACAATGAAGTCTCAAAATAAATGTAAAATGAGATTAAATCCATTATAAAGAAGGTATCCTTAAATTAAGGATAAATCAATCTCATAATTATGTGTGAAAAATATAAATACACCCAATATAAGTGGATATTAAGTGTAAAAAAATAAAAGGTCATTCACACATATTCAAAGGATGACATATTCAATAACTACATGTTGAACCCAAAGAAATTGAAATTGGGTTAAGAAGTTCCCTTGGTAAAATTCGACAGTCTAACACCGTCACATAAAATTTTACAAAAAGGGTTGATGAGATAGATAAAGGGGATCTAATCAATTGGACATAAAATTTACATATATAAGTATATAGAAGAACATATCCCAACATAATATTATGTTAATTAAAAGACATAACAATAGATGTCTTTTAAAAAAAGATGGTGAAAGGTCCCCTTACCGAGTTGGGTAACTTTCGAAAAGTACACCCCGTGGAAGAAGGGTCATAAAATGAATATGTAAATACCCATAAATGAAATTATACTACACAAAGTGTATAATAATGGGCAGTACATACACCAATCAAAGTATATTGTTAATAACATAGCATAAATGTCACATGAATAAAAGTGAGATGAAAAATCCCTTATGAAAACTCGGCAGCCTAACGACGCCACTTAAAACATCTAAAAATGGATTTATGAGATCAAATAGGGTCTCTCATAATATGAACATAAAAATTACAGTATGAGGAATATAAAATAACATCCCCAAACATAATAAATATTATCTTAAAAGGAATGACATAAAAGAGTGTACTTAAAAAGAAAGAGAGGGTAGGATCCCTTACCTCGGGTCCGACTTGACTCGATCGTTCTTTAACATCCGGAGTAGTAAATTTGAGTTAATTTATACTCTCTGAAGAACCTTTTTTCAAGTTCATTATTCCTTTTATATCACCTATTTCCATGTTATAAAAATTATGTAATCATTTACGTTAATAATGTTTGTTTTGTCGATATTTGGTTCTTAAGTCGAAAGTGGACTTCTTACAATTACATGTTGTTCGTGTGATCAAAGGTTCATTATATCTAGAATGATATTCATGATTTGGAAATCATATATATCATATATATCCATAATATAAAAGTATTTATAATATTAAATAATCATTTAGATGTAAGAAATGAAATGCACCGTTCATGGAGACGGTAAGCCGTACGTACGCATGAACGCTACTTTCATTTCTATGTCGTATTAATGGAATTAAAACCAAATGAGAGGTATGTATATTTTAATTATATAATTATATTCAACATTTATATGTAACATAAATCATATATAATAACTTTAAATCCATCCTTTATACATCCCATATATGGCATTAACGAATCAAATCACTTTGAGGGGAAAGTAGTCTGCACTTCCTAAAATGAAATTATCATTTTTACCCACAATGGAAACCTTAAAGGTATGACACAGCAGAAAAATAAAGAAGCTTAAGTAAAACATAAAAATATTATATATCATATATAAATATAGTTACATCTTAATGGCCACCTTTGAAGGTGTTATATGACTGTTGAACAATCATCGTTTCGTGAGACATAAATTCGCCATCCACAGATTTAGTATGTTCTTTAACCATTAGATGTAGATGTGTGTAAGTGTAGCTCTAATTATTCTTATAAAAACATCCTAGTATATTGAAGAAACTGTAGTATTTACAAAAGTAATGAATAAAAATATTTTAGGGGGTTGGAGAAGTGAAATAATACAATAGAACACTAGAGAAGACACTACCTTTAAATCAGGTAACCTTTTCTCATTTGAGCTCAAAGGCTTACTTGGGAAGACTAATGCCCAAATTCAGGATTCTATAAGTAAGAGAGGAATTTGGAGAGACAAAATGGGTAGGGGTTGGCCAAGCCAAAGGCTTGAGAGGTGTGGGTATGGAGTTAGAGGTGGAGGCCTTTTATAAGAGGAGAGGAGGGGCACTCTTGGAATGTAAGGAAATGTTACTTTATTTTACAATGAGTTTCGTATTTTAAAGGTCCCAAATTGATTTATTTAGAGGATAAGGTGGTAAGGGTTCGAAATATACTCATCCAATAGGTTTTTGACATGTTTAGGTCATATATGTTACATCATCTTTTAATTTTATTTAAATCCTTCATTAATGAGGTAATCGCTGCATCATCATGATGTCATAAATAATTTAATTTATTTAATGTAGAAAAATTATAAAAAAATACTATGATTTAGGAAATCTTTTTATCATTCCAATAACTATTTATTGTAAAAAAACTGACTTGTATAACCCCATTTAAAAATTGTTTTAGTAAAACAAATCATGTTTGTGTAATTTTAATTTGACATTAAATAAAAAGTTATTTATGTCATTTCCCAACAAAAGTGGCTCTATGGGGTACCCAAGTTGACACATGGATTTTATTGGTCGGCCATGACACATAAAATAAGTGTAGTACATGTTTCAAGCTCATCTAATATTATTAAAACATTATTTTTACCTTAAACTACACTAATTACCTCTAATGGCGATTAAGAACATAAAAGTTACTATTCACCAAAAAATTATTTTAATCCCATTGAACCACATTTTACTTCCTAATGACAACCATGTATGTTGTATTTTTGAAATTCAAAACACAAAGGTGGCAATGTTTCATTTAAACGAAAAATCATTTTCTTTAACTACCACTTAGTGGTTTCACAATTCATCAAAAATTGAAGTTTTTCAGAAAAATACCAAAAATTCACCCGAAGCTATATTTGATATTACAAATTCAAAAATGTAGTCTATTTTAAAAATTTCAAAACATATATGTTTCATTAATTAATTTAATAATTAATTCCCGCTGTCAAAAAATAGCGTGTTTTTAAGAATCAATAAGTTTCAAAATATTGACTCTAGTTTAAGTCCAATTTCAAGATGAAATTAATTCCAACGACAACTATTGAATTAAATGGTAAAAATATATTCTAATTTAACATTAAAACCAATTCAAAAGATAATCTAATCATATAAATAAATAATATTAAAAAGAGGTTTTGAATTAAAATACAACATTTTTCACTGTTCATTAAAAAAATGAACTTTATCGAAAAAATACCAAAAAAATTTACACAATGTAAATTTTGATGTCCCGATTCTAAAGAATAATTTTATTTTGTGAAATATAACACATAAAATTGTCAAAAAGTGTATTTAAAATAGGTTCTCCATCAAAAGGCGGTTAATCGACCTTTTAAAGAATATTAGAATGTTTATGCTTAAAAATTGGATTCATTCGCATTTTCAATCCTCTAACATTTATTGTAAAGAGTAAAAATATTTGAAAAACATACATGATAATTTTTTAGTTAGTTCCGTTCTTTCCCACCATCACAATGTCTAGGCGTTAACTACCATTTAAAATAATATTATTTTATTATTAGAGTGCAACGTAAGATTTCAAAGGAACTCGTTGTCCCGTATTGGGTACGCCATCGAGCATAGCGTTCCCTTTAATGTAATATTAAATTTTTTTTCACAAATAGGGATAAATATAAAAATGTCATATTGTTTATTTACCAGGGGTGTTACATCCTTCCCCCCTTTTGGGAATTGCGTCCTCGCAATTTCAATATTGGGCTTAAAAAATCCATTATAAGTCCCACATCGAAAAAGGAGTAAATTAAACTATCACTTTAGAAGAAATAAAGGGAAGTACAAAGGTCTTCCGAGTTAACCCATACTAGGATTCCATGTATTATTATATGGACATGGAGGAAAAAAACAAAGGGTCATGTTCTGATGGAGAGTGATAGTAAACATGTCTAGGAGATAGTTAACCATAAGAAAATCGCAAACCTGTGATGGGTTAAATGGTATTGGATTCCCCAGTAGGAAAAGTTTATGGACAACATTTTTTTTAGTTACTTTTCATTGAGGAATTTATTTTTGATCTTAACAAAAACATAAGGAAACATACTTACTTGTCATGTTGACTTTCAACTTTAACTAGATTTCTTACACAGACTCATACTTTCCCCAAAAGGCGAGTATTTAGGAAGACTTGTTCACATTAAGAGTACTATAATAAACTTCTAGAGAATCACCTAATCCACAAAATATAACTATATACTTCCCATATCTTTAGACCTTAACCAAAACCAGAACCAAAAAGGTTAGTACAAGATCTGATAATCGAGAAAAGGATAACCCTTTATAAAAAGAAAATCTATTCTTAATCTCCAAAATTTTCCTAACAAAACCCAGAGTTCAACGAGGACCATTCGATAAAAAATTTGTCCATAAAATTCATCAAAGTAAACCAAACTATGATTGAAACCCAAATATTTGAAGTATTTAGTCACATAGTCTTCCAAGTTAAATCGGAACATTTATCTCCAACCAACATCAGTTCCTCCTAAAGTCTCGTATTGAAAAATAATTAACCTAATAACATATCCTCCATGATAGGTTAATCATTTTCATAAAAAACCCAAAAATAAACTTACTCTTAATTCATAAAGTCACATAACTAAAAAATAATAAGTCATACTAACTATGGACGACACGTAGTCCAATGGTAGGCGATAAGTACCAGTTGCACTTTGGATGTGGGTTCGATTCCCATAGCTTTGTCTGGCGCAACGGGTTGTCACACGGTCTGTGTGTTTTCCTTTTTCCAAAACTATATAATTCTCAAATAATTCCCCCAAATAGATAAAATCATCAAAAATAACCATAACATAATTTAACCTCAATTTTATCTCATTCCGTTCACTTCAATCATAACATATAGTAACCCATAATTACCTCAAATGTAAGGATAATATAAACCAAAATGGTTCTTTATAACTATGTCCACAAAAGAACAGATAACTATTTCTTGAATAAAATTTTCATATATTAAACATCAGGGTTACACATACTATAAAAAATATTCTAATGTAACCCCATTATCAAAAGAGACTTATTTCTCTTAAGAATTTCACCATAACTATTGAATCCCTTATATGTTGACTTATTACTCATTCACATTATCTGAAACTATGACTCTTTTTGAAATCCTAACCATTATGGTAATGTCACTTATGCTTAGAGTATACCCTAACCTCTAAAGTTATCTTAACCGACCTTTGATACCAACTATAAGGCCCCAACCTTAAACCTTACATAATATTGAATTAAATGAATAATTCACATTGAGGATATTTTCAGGTTTAGAGTTTTAGAGAATTAGGTCATAACTATTACATCTCAAAAGATTACAAATTAGACACATCTACTAAGTTTCCATAAAATAAGAACTCTTTAAATGTAACATGTTTAGTTCCATGTTTTAGATAGCATGAATTTCCCTTGATCCCATCCTTGACCGTATTCCACATTAAGTACTGTGAATAAAATTTCAAAAAAAACTTGGGGTGAGCATAAAAATCTCAGCTAGGGATACAAAAAGAATGAAAACTGTTAGTTTTTCAAAGCAACAAGTAATCCATGTATACTTTATCAAAGTAATACCTTTCACCTTTAGGAAGTAGTAAAAACTCTTCACTGAATAAAATATCATTACTTACCTTTTTGTAACCAAAATATTACCATAAAACCGACATAAAGAACACATAACATATAAAGGTAACTTGGGACATAAAAATACTTAAATCTAATAACCATATGGTCGAATTCCACACATACTTAATGGAATGGCCATACGACCGACTTCCATACCCAATGCATTGGAGGTTATAACATAACCACCCGTCCTGGTATTCACGGCACCACCCGTCATATGGTTTATCACGTAACCACCCTTAAAATGTACAAGTACCATCATTACACATAAAATATTGAAAATATAAATATTTCAATAACAACATTTAATTTTCTATCAAAATAAGTAATTCCAAGATATTGAATTAATAAATCCATTTTCAAAAAATCATTTAAAAGTGATTTTTGAATCAAAGTGTCCCATACCACTTTGAAGATTTTTTTTGTAATTATAATTTTAAAAAATTAATGTCCATATAAATAAATACTGAAAACCATTTTGAAAAAATGGACATTAAAGATAATGATATAGAAAAATAGATCTTTAAAACATTTGAAACAATATTTTTGTTAAAGAGTGTTTAACAAAATGAGAGACTCTTGAATACAAATAATTGAGGAATAACATTTAATCTGAACATTATAATATCATGAGAATAAAGGCATTCATGATATAATATGTCAAAGGATAGTATACAGACCATATAAGAGTTTATTGGTGCATAACAACAATGAAGTCTCAAAAGAAATGTAAAATGAGATTAAATCGATTATAAAGAAGGTATCCTTAAATTAAGGATAAATCAATCTCATAATTATGCGTGAAAAATATAAATACACCCAATAAAAGTGTATATTAAGTGTAAAACAATCAAAGGTCATTCACACATATTCAAAGGATGACATATTCAATAACTACATGTTGAACCCAACGAAATCGAAATTGGGTAAAGAAGTTCCCTTGGTAAAATTCGACAGCCAAACGGCGTCACATAAAATTCTACAAAAAGGGTTGATGAGAGAGATAAAGGGGATATAATCTATTGGACATAAAATTTACATAAATAAGGATATATAATAACATATCCCAACATAATATTATGTGAATTAAAAGACATAACAATAGAAGTCGTTTAAAAAAAAGAGGGTGAATAGTCCCCTTATCGAGTTGGGTAACTTTCAAAAAGTACACACCATGGAAGATGGGTCATACAATGAAGATGTAAATACCCATAAATGAAATTATACTAAACAAAGTTTATAATAATGGGCAGTACAAAACCACTCAAAGGAAATAGTGGAAAACATAGCATAAATTTCACAGGAATAAAAGTGTGATGGAAAATCCCTTATGAAAACTCGGCAGCCTAATGGCGCCACTTAAAAAAATCCCAAAATGGATTTATGAGATCAAATAGGGTCTCTCATAATATGAACATAAAAATTACAGTATGAGGAATATAAAAGAACATCCCCAAACATAATAATGATGATCTTAAAAGGAATGACATAAAAGAGTGTACTTAAAAAGAAAGAGAGGGGTAGGATCCCTTACCTCGGGTCCGACTTGACTCGATCGTTCTTTAACGTCCTGAGTCATAAACTTGAGTTAATTTATACTTGCTTAAGAACATTTTTTCAAGTTCATTATTCCTTTAATTTCACTTATTTCCATGTTATAAACATTATGTAATCATTTACGTTAATAATGATTGTTTTGTCGATATTTGGTTCTTATGTCGAAAGTGGACTTCTTACAATTACATGTTGTTCGTGTGGTCAAAGGTTCATTATATCCAGAATGATATTCATGATTTGGATATCATATGTATGATATATATCCATAATATACAAGTATTTATAATATTACATATTCATTTATTGGTAAGAAATGAAATGCACCATTCATGGTGACGGTATGCTGTACGTACGCATGAATGCTACTTTCATTTCTATGTCGTATTAATGGAATTAAAACCAAATGAGAGGTATTTATATTTTAATTCCAGAATTATATTCATCATTTACATGTAACATTAATCATATATAATAACTTTAAATCCATCCATTATACATCCCGCATATGGCATTAACGAATCAAATCACATTGAGGGTTGGTAGTCCGCACTTCCTAAAATGAAATTATCGTGCTTACCCACAATGGAAACCATAAAGTTATGCCACAAAAGAAAAATACAGAAGCTTAAGTAAAACATAAACATATTATATATCATATATAAATATAGTGACATCTTAATGGCCACCTTTGAAGGTGTTATATGAGTGTTGAAAAATCATCATTCCGTGAGGCAGAAATTCATCATCCACAGAAACAGAATGTTCTTTAACCATTAGTTGTAGGTGTGTGTAAGTGTATCTCTAATGATTCTTATAACAAAATCCTAGTATATTGATGATACTGGATTTGTTACAACAGAAAAGAATAAAAATAGTTTAGGGGGTTTGAGAAGTAAAATAAAACAAAAGAACACAAGAGAAGACACTACCTTTAAATCAGGTAACTCTTTTTGATTTGAGCTCAAAGGATTCCTTGGGAAGACTTCTGCCCAAAGTGATGATTCTAGGAGTAATATAGGGATTTTTAGAGACAAAATGGGCCGAGGTTGGCCGAGCCAAAGGTTTGAGAGGTGGGGGTAAGGAGGTATAGGTGGGGGCCTTTTATAAGTGGAGAGGAGGGCCACTCTTGGAATGTAAGGAAATGTTACTTTATTTTAGAATGAGTTTGGGATTTTAAAGGTCCCACATTGATGTATTTATAGGATAAGGTGGTAAGGGTTCGAAATATACTCATCCAATAGGTTTTGGACATGTGTATTTCATAGAGTTTACATTATCTTTTCATTTTATTTAAATCCTTTATTAATGAGGTAATTGCTGCATCATCATGATGTCATAAATAATTTAAATTATATAATGTCTAAAAATTATAAAAAAAACTACTATGATTTAGTAAATCTTTTTATATTTCCAATTACTATTTATAGTAAAAATTATGACTTGTATAACCCCATTTATAAATTGTTTTAGTAAAATAACTCATGTTTGTGTCATTTTAATTTTACATTAAATAAAAAGTTATTTATGTCATTTCCCAACCAAAGTGGATCCATGGGGTACCCAAGTTGACCCATGTATTGTCTTGGTCGGCCATCACACATACAATAAGGTTAGGTAATGTGTAATTCTCATCTCATATTATTAAAACATTATTTTTACCTTAATCTACACTAATTTCCTATAATCGCGATTAAGAAAGTAAAAGTTACTATTCACCAAAAAATTATTTTAATCCCATTGAACCACATTTTAATTCCTAATGACAACCATGTATGTAGGATTTTTGAAATTCAAAACACAGAGGTGGCATTTTTTCATTTAAATGAATAATCAGTTTCTTTAACTACCACTTAGTGGTTTCACAATTCATCAAAAATTGAAGTTTTTTAGAAAAATACAAAAAATTCACCCTAAGCTATATTTGATATTACGAATTCAAAAATGAAGTCTATTTTAAAAAATTCAAAACATATAAGTTGCATTAATTAATGTAATATATAATTCCCGTTGTCAAATCAAATAGTGTTTTTTTAAGAAACAATAATTATCAAAAGATTGACTCTACTTTAAGTCCAATTTCAAAATGAAATTAATTCCAATGACCACTATTGGATTAAATGGTAAAAATATATTCTAATTCAAATTTAAAAACCATTCAAAAGAAAATCTAATCATATAAATAAATTATATTAAAAAGAGGGTTTGAATTAAAATACAACATTTTTCACTGTTCGTTAAAAAAGGAACTTTATCGGAAAAATACCTAAAATTTAGACAATGTAAATTTTGATGTCCTGATTCTAATGAAAAATTTTATTTTGTAAAATATAACACATAAAATTATCAAAAAGTGGATTTAAAAGAGGTTCCCCATCAAAAGGTGGTTAATCGACCTTTTAAATAATATTAGAATGTTTATGCTTAAAAATTGGATTCATTCGCATTTTCAATCATCTAACATTTATTGTAAAGAGTAAAAATATTTGACAAACATACATGATCATTTTTTAGTTAGTTTAGTTCTTTCCCACCATCACAATGGCTAAGCGTTAACTACCATTTAAAATAATATTATTTTATTATTAGAGTGCAACGTAAGATTTCAAAAGAACTCATTATCGTGTATTGGGTACGCCATCGAGCATAGAATTCCCTTTAAAGTAATATTAATATTTTTTTTCACATATAGGGATAAATATAAAAATTTAATATTGTTTATTTACCTGGGGTGTTACAAAAGAGGTAGTATGTGGTGGTATTTACTATGGAGGAGAGGGGTGCTTTATTATTATTTTTATTCATTAGTTTGTTATTTTGGCTAAAGAAAGTGAATAATTTTGATTCCCTTGAATAAAAAAAGTAATGGAATACAAAAAGTTCAAGATTATGATAATTGTACAAGAAGGGAAATATTCCACAAAGTGGGGGAGGTGGTGAATCTATAATTTTTTAACACCATAAGTTTTAATAGTTTTCCCATCATAAATAAGGGCATTGTATTAAAAATTAAGAAATATATATGACGTGTGATAGAGTAAAAAAGGGGATAGATGAGATATGAGTTTTTAAATTGTTGACCAACTATTTTATTCATTGATTAATCCTTGTTGTATGTTATTTTTTGTCTCACTATGAATGTTCTTATCATATAATAATTTAGAACAATATATAATGCAGATATACTTCAACATAATGTACATGAATTATATAAATTATATTTAACTTATCCATAAATATAACATAGACTATTCAATTGAATCCTACATTAGATCATGCTTCCAATATTGGTCTTCATCTTTATCCTAACAAAAAACGTTTTAGAATACAACCTCTGATATAGGGTTTATTATCTCATTGTTACATCATTATTTTAGCAGAAAGGTTTGGGTTCAAGCCCCTTTATTAAATAACAAGAAAAAATATAGAAATTACTTTTGGGTTGGGTAAGGTAAAACCCATTACAATCCCGTAGGCCCAGAGGGACAATTCCAATTTAGAGACATGCACCCAAAGCATTAGACGACAGAAGATCGCAGGGGGAAAACCCATTACAAGTGAAACACGTCACCAGAAAAGTAGAAACACAACCCGAAGGCCCAACAGACCAGGTCTAACATCGCATATCCGAACCACCAATGTCATCAGAACCGCCTTGACGCCATCCACCGTCGTCCGACGGAATCATCACCGCCGCCAATCCTGACTGGTGGATCCACCCGCCGCGATGCACCTCCGTATCTTCTTGGCCAACTAAGCGAGAGACCCACGCCGATCCCGTTGCCACCTTAATGATACATTTTTTGGATTGATCCATATATCAAAATATCATAATAAATTACTCTTTAAAACTATTAATATATCAAAAATATCTCTTCAACATCTTGGAAGACTTTATGGATGTAAATTTTCTTTTATTAATTATTTATATTAATTTCATACTAGTTGTGTAGTTTCCATAGTCATTGTATAGTGAGTGATATGAACTATAAAATATTTGTGAACAAATATCATGATTTATCCTTATTACAACATAAACATACTGTTATGATGAGGTGTTTTTACATTCGGAAAGATAGTGTTTAACTCTCCCGAATTCCTAAAAAAACAAAAACATAATAATGTTTTATCTAAGGAATGACCACATGAATCCTAAAAGAAAAATTTTCATGAAATTTTTTTAATGATATAACATTTCTGTATTTTTGAGAGAGTAAACTACTCATATAATTCCCAATATTACACCATAGAATGAACACTATCACATGTATTACCGTTCATGAAAAATATTTTTTTCTTACCCCCCCATGGTCATCACCAAAAAAATGGCAACTCACCATTTTTTAATTTAGGGAACCTAGGTACTATCTCTGATTCTATGAAAGTGGAATGAAATAAAACAGTGTACATAAACCTAAAAAATATAATTATTAAAGGGGAGGACACACTAAAAAATACTGTCAATTATTAGAATGAATCCTTTATTTGATAATATATATAAATAAGTTTAGGCCTCATTGTAACATTTTCTATTTAATAATCAATAAATTTTATATTATCATTGATAATGACAAAATTTATATCAATATGATCTTATAATGAATATTATATAGAATTCAATAACAACTTTATCACACTTATACAATGACACCCGATAACCAATTGGTATGAATGAATCACACCATATGTTAGTAAATGACATAGTTGACATTGATGTTTGGTGTTCCTTTTGATTCCATAACAAACAAGACGTTTTTTACTAAATGTGAAAAAATAATTAATTTGGAGTTCCTGGAAACACATCTTCCGCTAATAAAAAAAATCCACAATTCACTTAAAAAATTCAATCACCTATATTTCCAACATTATACACATTGAAAGAATTATAAATGTGTAATAATGAATATTTTATATACCTAAATCTATATAAATAATCCCTATGATATAGTGAAATATCAATTTTGTATCCATAATGTATAGAAATTTAGGGTTTCATTAGAATAAAACTCAAAGTGTAACCATAAATCATATTTCTATTATAGGAAATTTTAGTTATACTAGGCTACCAATAATCTTCTATAATGATGTTTAATCCATATAAATATGATATCCACATAATATATAAATTCGATGATGTGATGTGTGAGTGATTAACTCGATAAATTATTGCATAAAGGTCGCGTTTAACAACTCGTGATCTTAATAATATTTTTACATAACAAGAAAACCTATTGTGTTTGGGTCATTCAAATATATAAATAGTTTCATCTATCTAAAAATAAAAATATCATAGTGTTTTTAATTTTTATATAAATGTTCTCATAAGTCTTCAATTATTTTCCATTAATATAAATAAAATTAACATATAAAATAAAAAATAGTGAATTTGTGTTATCTCAATTGAGATATAGATTTATATTTATTTTTTATTCTAGAATTTCATGTTTGGTAAAATAATATCCATCATTAAATAACATTTTAATTATGTTCCTAATAAATCAATGTTATTTATTTGACTTCTTAAATATTTATATATTCTCATTAATAATAAATTAATCTTTTTATTCCATATATATTCCCTATTTGAGGTCTCCCTAAAAAACGATCTTCATGTCAATTTTGGAACAATATTTATTTATGATAAATATATTAAATGTGAAATTTAATTTTCTTATCCATTATAAATAGATTAATATTATCATTGGAATATACACCATTTATTTGAGTGTATGCATTTCATAAAAGATTATCATTGTTTTATAATAATTTTGTAATGTCATAATATTTTTGTCAAATACAATTTATATTTATCAAATTTTTAACATTATGAACTGAAATATAATATCAACATTATTTATTATAAATTATAATAATTAATTATTTCATTATTACTATCTAATCCATGTGTTCTAATTCTTCTGAAATAGTTTTTTTTCTAATATGTGACAGCATGTTTTTTATTTTGAATACTCACGTAATATTATATGTTTGAACATGATTGCAACAGTTTCGATGATTCTTTTAGTATGAAAATATTTTCTGTGACTAATAAATTTATATTTTATTACAAAAAACATTCGTTTGGCTATAATATAAAACATAAACATGACAACATTATATATATGATGAATTATTTAAATCTGGGAAATAGTCTTAATAAATTTCTCCTAAAACATATTAAATATCATCTGCTATATGTAATAATTTTTCTAAGGTATTTTAATTTTCAAATGTAATACTATCACATCAATAAATAGGCTTCCACATATTTTAAAAAAAATTAAAACATTCTGTACGGTTTGTGTATATGTAATGTCCCAACATCAACTCGCTCATTAAACTAAATAAATTATATACCAATGATTTTGATATAACATGATCCAAAAAATAAATTTATTCATTTTATGATTGAACTTTTTCCAAAATGAAAATCATATTTTGTGTCGAGGTGATTTGATTGATTTAAACTCCACATCAAAAAATTACACTAGAATAATATACAATCAAAATTTTGTGGATGGATGGTAAAATTAGGAACTAATGGATGTGAAGCTTGTCGATGAAGATACATCTTAAGATTTAGATCATCAGAAAATAATATATGAAGTAATCATTGCCTATAAGGATCATAACGAAAAACATAAAAGGTTTGATGAGTGTCATGTAAATAAATAAATGATTATGAATTCATAGGGATCTTTGGTAACAGTTGGGAATAGAAATGAAGATAAATCCTCTAAAATTGAGGTGGACTGTGCTGCTTTGGGGAACCAAGAGAATGGCCTAGGTCTATGCTAGGAATATTTTAATTAAAAAACTTATTGATGGTGAAAATGTTATGGTCAACACACATAATTATTATGTTTTTATTAATTTTATTTACAATTTCATTGGAAGTTACACAGTTTATATGATTTCTTTTAGCGAAAAGGATGTTGTGGTGGATTTTATTAATCGCCCATCTAATAAGGTAAAGGCACAATCAGCTGTTGTAAGATCTAGCCTGGAGGACAATGAAAATCAATAAATTTGTCAACATAAGATGACATGGATGAGAGGTAAATACCCCAAGTGTATAGGTATTAACCATATATGTACATACTAGAAGGATATTAGAGAAAAATAATATGATCTTAAAAGTTATATTATAGTAAAGGCATTGAACTAGTTAAATGTGTGAAATTTTTGATTTCTGATTCTTTCCTCCATCAAGATTGAGGTTTTCTATTTATAATAAATGTTCTCTAACCTACCATTAAAAAATTATTTAAAAAAACACTTTTCTAGATTATCTATTACTAAATTTTACTGGTTCTATACAATGATAACCAGTTACATCATATATCAATAAAACATTGAGAATTTAACCCTTGTAATTAATTTTTCTAGTTTATTATAGAGATTGACAATGATTACTTATGACATGATTCTAAATATATTTTTTAATTATTCAATTCAAATATTATCATCTATTATAATATAAAAATATTTTAATAACCCATCTTGTTTTATTTTTAGTACATATACAAAAGTGATTAATTATCCCATGATCTTATTATTTACTGAAAATAGATTATTAATTTTCATATTAGTGTAATCATTATAAAATATAATGATATACAAGCCATTATTTTTTACATGTATCCCATTATGCTTTAATTAATTGAATGTATCAACATAAGGAGTTTTTTCATTCGATCTAGATAACTTTCTGATTCTTATTCAATATTTTTTTATCAGCTGTTTCACATTAATTTATTATTTTATATATAAAAAATTATATTCCAAAATAAATACAATTTACAATCCTATAAATACTCACCGGTCCGTAATGGGGAAGTCTCATATGGAAAATACCATTCCCCCCATCCATAATCGAGTTTTTATAATTATAATCGATGCATAATTGAAATATTTTACCATTTTTTTCAACCAATTACATAATGATTATTATAAACATGTACATTATTTTGAAATATTTATTCATAATAAATTTAATTTTATTCCCACTATTATAATTATTAAATTTTGTTAAAATATTATTCTTCAACAAATTAATAAATAAAATATCCACATACTCAATTTATTTGTTACAATTATTGGAAGTTATAACCAATTTGATGTCAAGTGACCTATTATTTATGAATGATATAGATTATTTATAATACATTTATATATCATTTCATATTTTCATATTTATGAACATCCTTGGGAAACAAACAATTTTAGTTGTCTATGACTTTAAAATATTTTGATAACTATAAAAATCATTATCTACTAATGATTTTTATTGATTACACATCTTCTCAATAGAGTTATTTATACCATTAAACTTATAATAAATATACCCAATAATTATGCACATTTAATTATGATTTAATATTGATAACACAACACAAAATATTCATAAGATAATAAACAATTTATATCGACATAACATCCCATTTATATGTTTTCCCAACCAACATCATGAAACATTAGGTTGATTCCCCCACAAATTTATGAAGTATATAAAATTTTATAATTGAGTATTATATTATAATATTTTGGATTTCTATTCATATAATATGAATCAAAATTATATTTCATTTATGAAAATTAACATATGTTTAAAATAAGTTTCATTATAATCTACTATTTTATTTTTATTTGAATTTGAAATATTTTGCATCATTTCATCTTTCTTAATCAAAATTAATTTATTCATATTGTATTATTTTATAGTAAACATATACATAATTCATTTTTTATTAATAATAACAATATTATTTTCATGATCAGTAAAATAATATAGATTTAGAAATAGTATTTTTCCTTATTAATTTAAGTAATCAACATCATTCAATTTTCTTACTATTACTTTTTAAATTTAATATATTGTGTCAAAAACATTATTATGAGGAATATTTTCATGTAAAAAATATTCTTGGATGTATCATGAACATTTAAAATTTATTTATAACAATTTTTATCTTCAAATAAAAATAGTTAACACTATATTCATGAATTGTTTCAATGATTTTTCATCTCCAAACTACATGTTTTTTTAAATAGATGCATGTAAAATATTTGGTGGTGTCCTGATAAATTTCATTTTCTTCATGAAGTCATCAAGGAATTGTCTATAACATCATTTTGACAATATATGTTTTTTACCCAAACACCTAATTTATGAATTGATTCATAATCACTATTTGAAATATCATTAAATTTAGAAGAATATTTTATAATCATGTCTCATTGATCTTCTTTTATCTCTCATAGATATCTTGATCAGTTCCATCACTTCCATCAATATTTTTGTACTGATCCATTTTCTCAAATTCTTATTTGAAAATAATTATGACATATTTCATGACATAATATTTAGTTGAATACTATAGTATTCCTAAAAAATATATGGAATAACAACATATTTAATGCGTACATCATTATCAATAGTGTCACGATCATTTACGCCATAATAAAGGAGATTAAAGATCGTATTATTTTTTCATAGATAGAAAACCATCCCATCAATTAGGGAAACTCATTTTTTTAATGTATTCATTATCTACCTAGATCATGTAGATATATATGATTTTTGGAAGAAAACATTATACTTAAAAAAACATTGATCAATATTTTTTATTTTTTTGAAACATTGTTTTCTGAATAAAGACCTAAGAATTAGAGTAGTTTAGTCACCAACATTGAATAATGATTTTACCAATACTAACACCCATTAAATAATTAAATATATTATATAACATTGCGTAGAGTATTGTATGTACATATTTGAGTTGTTTAGTGTTAGTATATGAAATATATGAAATATTTAGAGTTTCATGAGGGAGATATTAGGGTATTTTAATGATTCAAGAGGTATTCACATGTTTGTACATGGAATGGATAACATGTATTATACATAGTGTATGGTGAATAATTTTTTGAGGAAGGTAATGCGATATTAATGGTTAGTGTTTTAATGAAAAACATCCATGAATGCTAGAAAATGTTTTAATAGAAATTAGAAGGTTTACAATATAGTATCTACGACCATGTAGTTAGGCCACAACTTGAGATTATCTAACCATAATAACAATACATATATTTTTTCATTATAAAAAAATATTAATTATAATTCATTAAAAGTAAAACTAGAAGAACATAACAGATTAGTTTATATGGAGATATAATACATAAATATAAAATTTTAAAGTACTGAAAACATTTCTCCATAATTACACAACACTTCAATATCACCATGACATAAATTATTTTTAAAAAAATTATTAATTTCATGGGTATGGAAACATATGAATATGATGATACCAAATAATTATTAATGGTAAAACCAAGGGATATCAATTGAGCATTGAAAACCATAAAGTAGATAATGCATGAGAATAAGATGTAAATATGGGAATGAGAATGAAATCATGTGATATTATCATAAAATATGGAAATCATACACAATAAAATATATATTTCATAACATGATTCATAAAATAATTCATTTTTTATTATATAGGAATGAAGTATAAAAATGTAAAAAAACAACAAAAATATAATCCCAAGCCATGGAAAAATAACATAGTGATGTTTTATAACATAGAATCATTGAAAAAATCCTAAGAATTGAAGATGTTTTCTTATGTCAAGACTCACTGGTAATACCATCATCACATAATATAATAGATCCTTTAACCTAGATGATTCTTTTCACTTATAGGCCCATAATGTTCAACTAATGAAATATAAATCATCTCCAATTTTATTAAAAAGAATCATAATTATATCCACACAAAAAACATAATGAGAAACTAAATATATATATATATATATCTAATGAAAATAAAACAATTATTTAATAAATATTATCATGAATAACTATTTACTGTGAATTATGATTGATAGTAATTATCAAAATGTATCAAATATAATTTTTAAAAGGAATAGATTGGTTTATTCCATTAATTCATATATATCGTGAAATATAAAACATATTAACGATATTAACATTGATTAAATGAATTATATATTAAAATTATAAAACTTATTTGAATATAAGATGAAAATTATTTTCCCTTTTGATACCCCTTTTTATAAAATATTCAATAATTTATCAATCAATAGTTTTGCATTGACCAATTATGAAATAATGGAATGGACTATTTGAAATTTAATAATTATAAACTGGTGTATGAAATCAATCAAGTGGAAAATATATAAAATAGGTTTAAAAATAAAACATTAAATCATTTATAATTATTTAAAAGTTTTTAGAAAGTTATATTAATAAATAATTTAATTGAAAATATGGTCATGAAAAAAATAAAAACATAAAAAATTATATAGAAAAAAATTACATACCCAAAAAATAAATTATATGATCATATCTATATATAATATTAATTTTAGTTATATTGAATCTAAGTGTCGGTAAATGGTATGAACCAATGCAAAACAAAAATATTAGTTATATGATTTGAAAATAAATTTTTTTTAGAGGTAAATTACATATATTCCCCTTTAAATTATATTAAGATATAAAAAATATTTATTTTATAGTCTAATTAAAAAAAATTCATAATAGGTAAAATTTGAGTCAAAATTATTTTAAATGGTTAAAATATGAAGTTTTTTTTGAATATATTTAATTTAATGAAAATAATGAAAAAATAAATCATTGTTTCAAAATACTTTCCACACGAAATAAAACATGTGGTGAATAAATATTATATTTTTATAAAGGTAAATTAAGATAACAAACCCTTAAAATATTTATAAGGAGTGAATGAAAATTCCTTGAATGAAATAGAATGATATGTATTGGTATATATAATTAATCATAATAATAATTTCATAAACAAAAAATGTTGGGAAATATAAATATTCCATTCATGATATATTTTTATTATTATAAACCGTATTAAAATAAATGTAAATATTAATGAAAACCCCATAAACAATCTATTATAATACACAATTTTTTTAATTCGATATATATTAAATATATACATACTATTGTATAAAATAAAAAACATTAAATATCAATTAAAATTAATAATAATATATTTAATTCATTTATTACATATATTTTTTTATAGAGTATATTTGAACAAAAGATATTATTATTTGTATTTATTTTGTTTATGTTTTTGTATGCGGATATTGATCTTATTTAATTGTTACAAATTTCTTTAAAAATAGAATACTCATTGTTATGTAATAATATTATTTTAACACTTTATAAAGTGCCATGTTTATTTGATGGATGATATGGGAACAATTTAGAGGAATCAAATTTTTTACATGTTTGTTTTGGGTAACATTATAAATATTCCATGATACCTTATAAATATTGTTTTTTATTAACCATCCAGAAAATTAATTATAAAATGTCATAATTATTCACATGATTAATTCAAATAATTTTATATTTGATACCGAATCTGGGTGGAAATGGTTTATATAGTATAACATCAACAATGTAGGTGGTTAAACTAATCCGTGAATGAACACATAGTACTAATAAATTTTTACGAGTATGGAGTTATATTATAAATAAAAAATTCATACAGAAGTATAATTATGTTAATTTAATATTAAAATATTGGATAATTAGATATGTAAATATTTTACATGAGAAGGTAAATGAAAAATTAGTTACGTACTAAAAATTTACAATGGTGAATTTACTACAAGAAATGTGTTCTTTAAAAATCAAGGATTTTTTCAACCACCATAGTATTAGAAGTAATAAAATGATATAGGGAAATATGGGAGTAATGTGGGTAGATATTCATCAGTGAACCGGTTGAGGTTTTTTCTTCAATATGGGGTGGAAGAGGGGTCAATTTTTTTGTCAGTCTTAGTTGTATCTTTCCATTTTTAAATTACTAAATGTTTAAGGAAGGTAATTTTTAAATTAAATGTATAAAATAATTATAAAAACCCATGGTGGATCAATATTCTTCATTTTTTAGCTATATTTTTTATATTAATAAATTTTATACACTTATTTTCAGCATAAATTATATTTTATTATTTTTATAGTTTTCTGATGTCATTCAATAATTTCCCCACAATTTATTTTTTCACAAAAAATTTAAATTTACCCTCAAAAATATTTTATATACAAAAATTATAAAAATAGTTCTATATTATCAAATAAAATATTATAATATTGTAAATTTATATATTAAATGAATATTAATAATACTTTTAAAATCAATTTGTTACTTAAATAAAATAATTTCTGATGCAATATGTTATTATATTTCACGAATTAAATATAAAAATTAATTATAAATATATAATTTAGAATATATTATTAATTTTTAAAAAGGAATGGAAAATAATTACCATAGTTTACATATCACCTATCTTTATATTCCATACCAATGACCATATATATTTATAATGGTCGCATATATTTCCTATAGTCATAAAATATCATGTTACCCATTTTCAATCCTTTATATATCCTTATATGATTCTAATAAATTTCATTATACATTTATTTTCAAAAAAAATATATTATATTTCAATAGTTTTTCCTTATTTAAATTGTTTTTTCTATTTGTATGATCATTAAATAAAACCATGAGGATGAATATTTCATTTTAGAGAATATAAATCTATATTTGTAGAATTATCCATATTAGATTCCTCATAATAAGGTTTGATTTTTATAAGTCATTATATATTAATTTTTATCTTGAATGTTTATATTTTATAATAATTAAACATGGAATTTTCTTCATTTTATATTAGATTAAGTACTCATCCTTTATAATTACATATCTTAGTGAATTTTATTCAATTTAATTTTATTTACCTTCTAATGATATTTTAGATTCATAATATTATTGAATTCAGAATATTATATCCAAAAGAAAACAATAAATTACATGTGGAAACTTATACTCATTGTCTATTTTTTCACCTACGGAAACCCTTATAAAATAAAATAATATTTCCATTCATGAAATATCTTTATAGTTTTCTTCATGACCACATATGTGCCCCTACACATCCTTAAACCCTTTGATGAAAACAATTAAACATGAGATGAGTTTAAAATATCATTAAGGGAAATAAAATATATTAAACAATGTTTCCAACGAAAACCAGAATTTTTTTAAAAAAAAAAACCATTTCACATAGAAAAAAATCATCATTAAATAATATCCCTATTAATCCTTTTGAAAATAAAATAATTTACCAAAAAACTCCTAATAATGAATATAAAAGAAATTTAGTTATCATGGGACAAGATTTTCCATATCCCTCATTCAAATATTTTATCTATATTGTCTACTGATTAAGTAATAATAATTGTTACATTTAGAATAATAACTGTATAATTATTTATATACACTTTAGAGAAACATAAAAAACTAACTCCAGAACATTAGAAAATGAATTGAATATATATAATTGAACCACATTCCCACAATTTATCATATATACACCTTTCCTCATAAATAGTTTCAATGAACCATAACATAATTATAACACTTAGGGACTACATAAAATAAACATTTTTATAGTAAAATATCATTCCCATTTTGTGATCAATTTTCATTTTTCAAAAATATACACACTCATATATGGAAAATTATCATTTGAAAATAAACAAGAAAACTTGTAATGTAATAATGAAATAAATAGGGTTTCATGAAATTTTCAAAATCCACTCATCGAGTATATGTTAAAAACGTGAAATTAATAAAATGAATCGCATTGCATCGTGGAGACAGTAGGTCATACAAATGTATGAGTGATGTTCTCATTCCCTTAATGGTAGGGATGATATGAAACTCGGATTTATAATAATTTATATGATTTAAAATAATTTAATAAGTAGCATATATATCCATTATTTCCATAATTATGAAAACCATGTAATGGGGTGATAAAATACAAATTAAACAATAGTGTGGTGACTGTATAGAGTACATATTCACATGAAATGATAATGTTTTTCCTATTATTGGAAAAGGGTATAATATAGTTTTCCCATAATCATAATAAAATATCATCATATATAATATTCTATAGTAATTAATTTATCATGAAAAAACATATGGTGAAAATGTTGAAGAATAAATAAAATTGAAAGCATCTGTAACGATGAATACCTATTTTTTAGAAATAATAAATTAGATCACTTAAGGGATCTGGGGTTGGTATTATGATATTATAATATCCTACACAACATAAATAATTATGTTTTTAAGATAAATAAATATATTGTGTAAAATTTAGAAGGCTCAAGGTGGTATAATGAAATGATGGATTGAGTTCTTTCGTATAATATTATTGAGGGGAACTGTTCGAAATCCTAAAAATATTAAATTATATTAAATGATTTTATACAAATACCTCTAGATAGACATGGATTAGTGGTTAACCTTATATATATTTGTAATTTCATTAATAAATAAAATTTGTACATTTTTTTATTCAATTGTAAACCTTATAATTTTTATTTTACATTATTATCTTATATTAAGTTGGATTATGGTAATAAATTATTTAATATTAAATGTCTGTAATTTTCATATATAAAATTTCAATTGTATCTCAAATGGAAAATTTGAAATATTTTCTACAAAATAATTCACTTTTCCCTTTTTAAAATTTTATTATGATTGTAAATTAATCTCATAAATTATTATTTTCCAAACATATCATTACTATCAATTTTGACACTATTCATTATATTGGCATTAAGAATAAAATGTATAACTAATAAATACATTAAATACCCTCCTAATATGTTATAGTAATCTAGATCATTTTTATAGAATATTAGTTTTTTTTAATTTGTGTTTATTTTAATAATTTTAATTTCATTTATTAAATTGTTTCTATAATAAAATGATTACTATATCATTGTTGTAAAATTATTTGAGGTTATTATTTTTTCACTAAAAATTTAAAATAAAATAAAATGTTATTGAAAAAAATATATATTTTTTAGAATAATATCTATAATAAAAAAATAAAAAAAACAAATTATTGAAAATAATTTAGATAATTAAAATATAAATGTGATATCTTTTCCGTATCACTAAATAAACTATTATAAATATCAGAACCAAATTCAAAATGGACCACATGGAATTAATAAAATTATATCATGAAAATATGTTTATTGTGTTCAGTATGGATACTTATATGTGTTCTTAATCCATATACGTTTCCAAATATGGACACATAAGATATACATAAGACGTAGAAATTGACTTTTTGGTGATATTATTTATTTTAACCAATATCAATGTTATTATAATGTAAAATTTCTTAAAAACTAACTCAATTTATATCATTTTTCCTCACGGGTAAAATATAAATCATCTAATAAAATTGGTACATGTGTTTTGGTAATTTAATTATCCTTATAATATGATTTTTTACCCTTAATTGCCTTATTTATACGTTATTGTGGTAAAAAAATGTACAAAAGATATTATTCAAAATGGGAAAAGGTAAAATAGGTATATTTAATAAATTTATACAGCATAATTCCATATTTGGAATCAATTTTTAAAATGTAAAATCACATAAGTTTTGGAATTTATATTTTTACTAAACAAGTAGAACAAAAAAGTAATTTTTTTTATTTTCAGAACTATGATATTTTTTAATTTAGTGTTTTAAAAACTCATTTCAAGTATAGAATACATTTAAAACCAATAAATATATTATTTTTTATCAAATTAATGGGTAATATTTTATAAATAATTATACCCCTAATTTTACCTAGTAAATAATTGGAAAATATAATTTTAAATAAATATTATTATTTCCTACTATTTGAGGGAAAATCAATTTTTTTTAAAAAATTTCAAACTTTCTCCATAAGAAAACATTGATATGATGATTTCACAAATTATGTTTATCTTAGAAAAATAAATTTTCTAAAAAATAAATAAATTATTTATATTACTTGTATATAAATAGAAGTAAGATTCATTCTTGATGTAAATTTATCATTTAAAAATTAAAATGTATTTCGTAGAAATATAATACATATCTAAAAATATTTTGTTAATAAATTATAAATGTGTAAGACCACAGAATATTTAATAGTGTAATTAATATTAATCATTCACACCAATTTTATATCTATGTTATAATTATCACATTATAATATTTGGTTATTATTTTAAGCATAATGTGATGAAATTTTTATGCTCTCTGTTGTAGTGTTTAAATTTAAAAATGTTAGGAGGTTATAATATCCAGCATTCTAGAGATTTATTCCTCGAAATATTATTTTTATTATCAATAAAAAAGGATATATTTTTTAAAGTCAAATTATTGAAAACCCACAATAGAAAATGAATAATAAAACATCGATGTAGAAAAGGGAAGTGTGATGGTTAAATAGGTTTGTATGCAGGACTATATAGTACTGAAAAAACACTCAAGGACTAATTGAGATTGATAGAGAACATGATCATGTGAATGATATCCATCAGAATCATAGAAATATGTGATTGGTTAAAATAGCTTGAATTAAAACAAAAAACATAATGTATTTAATTTGTTTTCTAATGTTAACTAATTAATTCTATTAAAATACTATGAACATAAGGAACCATACTTAACTAAAATTTTGAATGTCATCCATTAAACAATTTATATTGAAAAAAATCATTTTCTCTAAAATATGAGTATTCAATATAAATATTTCTTACAAAAAGCTATGGAATCAACTTCAGTAGAATAAAACAATGAAAGAAATTTTAATTATATTTTTATCCTATCCCAAAACATTAATCAAAACCAAAAATGGTAGCACACGATGTGATTATTAATTAGAAAGAATAATACTCTATATGATGAAAAGCTAATAAAATTTCTATAATTCAATATTAATATCGAATATTTTTTAAAAAAATTAAAATTATTCAAATCAATCAAAATTAATATAGACTAATATTAAAACCCATTAAAACATACTATTTTATTACTTAGAAATCCCTAATAGTATTAACATATCTCAATAAATAACATCAATTAATATTAAAGTCTTAAATGGCAATTTATATAAACAAATCATATAATATCCAATAAATGTCAATCATTTCAATAATTCATATAATGACGTAATAAAATCAAATTAGCCTCTAAAGTAATATTCATTATTTATTACTCAAATAAAATCCAAGAGTATATTTTTTACCCTAATTATATAATTATCCCAATGTAGTAAAGTATTTCAAATTTACGTGTTCACATTATCAAATGTTGATAAAACATATATTCCAAAATTATAACAACCCATGATTACCTCAAATATTAATGTATCCAAAAACATAATTAGTCACTAAAACATTCATAACATAAATCCCCAAAATGATCTTCCAATTACCTTGAACATAATATCAACCTTAATATTTTAAACAAATGATAATATCCATTATCATAATGAAAAACTATAATCTCCAATTTTATCTAAACCCTAATGTAATAAACCAACAATAAACATTACATGTTCCAGTAACTTTTGAATTGAATTCATTTTATTTCATTCCCAAAGATATTTGAGGATTAGATATTTAGAGAATTCCAGAAAAAAAAGTAAATAAAAACATACTTTACAAGTGGAAAATTGTTCTCAACATAGAAATTTTTCCCAAAAAAAAAATTTAAAATAAAAAATGATTTATATTCCTGTAATATATTCACAAATTTTTTTAGGACCACATACATTTCTCTACACATGACCAAAACATATAAAACAAATTTAAAAATACGAGTTGAGAAAAAAACCACAGTAAGAGAGGTAAAATAGAAAAAACATTTCTATATTGAGAACCCCAAAAACCTTTTCTAAAAAAATACATATTTACATAGAAAATTAAATCATTATTTCAAAAAGATAATTATCTTACATTATTAAAATAAAATTATTCTCATGAAAACACATAATAAATAAAATAATAGTTATCTAGGTTGCATGGGAAATAATTTTCCATATCAATCTAAAAAATATTTCAGCACTATTAGATATATAGGGAGTAACCATGATACTTACATTTGGAATAATAACCATAGTATTATTCCTACAATATCATTGGAGAAACTAAATTTGTCAACTGAATCATGTTACCCATAGAGTTTGAGTGCTATAATTAGATCCCTCACACGAATTTTATTATATAACCACACATCCTCATAATCAATTCCAATGAATCATAACATAAGCATAACACATATGGCATTAATGATAGAAACATTTTTGAGGAAAATAAATTATCCAATTTTAAATCCCTTTTAAATTTTTTAATACAAAAACTTATTAATGGAAACATTTAATTTAAAATAACCTATATACAATCAAAGAAAACATAAAATTAATATTGTTTCATGAGTGTGTGAAAATGAATTAATGACATATAAGTTAATAAATATTTATTTAATAAAATGTGTTATAACAATATAAGATAATTATTTAAAATAATTTCCCCAACATAATAATTGATAATTATCCCTTTTTGAAATAATTTGAGAGGAATATGAATTTATAGTTCTAAAAAATCATTTCAATTCATAAAAACAATTTCAAAAACATGGAAATTGATAGAAAATATTTTCATGGATAAACCATTAAAACATATAAAATTATGTTTTAGTTAAGAGCCTCTTACACTAGGTTCAACTTCCTTCAGTCACGTTCAAATAGCCTATATAGTTGTTTAATGATTATTAATAATTTAGTATAGAAATTGATTCATAAGTATAATATCATTCATTACCCTCTTATATCACTTTATCACAGATGTTTTAATAATATATTTTTCTTACTTTTTTTTACGTATTAACATAATTTTCTTTGAATGTATACTTTTTATGATTACCACAATTCATTTTCATTGGATGTAGACCCGTCACTTATATAATGAAATAAATGTTAAAAATATATTTCATAATTTTTTAAAATAGTTGTATAATTACTCATTAATGTTGAAAATGGAAAATGAATCACATATCATAATGGAAGTGACAAGCAGTACATACGCACGAGCGACCTTATCATTACCTTAATAGTTGAAAAAAATAATAAAGTGGGTGTTATATTAATTTAAATAATGAATACCATATCAATATTACCATAAATATCATATATTACTATATTTATAACCATCCTTCTAAACTGGTGGTGAAAAAAGAATGACACCATTGTATGGAGATGGTATATCAAAGACACATGCACATGTACACAGACACACTCACATATGATGCATTTTTTTATTGGATGGATAAAAGGAAGATTACGATTTTTCAATAATCATGATTGAATATGATCATATTTTTAATAATAAATTTAACACATTAGCTATGAAAAAACATATGTTGATGAATTTGTTGAAGAAATAAATTTGAAATTAGCGGTATCGATGATTGCCTCTTCATTGGAATACATTATTTAGATCTCTTCCCAAGGTATCTAAGGATGGTATTTGGAAAATATATAGACATCCAAAATATCATTATTGGTTCTAAGAAGAGAAATGGAAGGATTTTGGTCAATCTATAAATGTCATGGTGAAAAAATTAAATGAAGTAATGTTTTCCTTTTTTAATTGAGGTGAGGGTCTACCTTGGAAATCCTCAAAATGTTAAATTTTATTAAATTAAAATTTTCTCCAGATACCCCCCAAATGAAATTGGATTTTAATATAATATTATATAATTTATTTGTCTAATCATGTAATAAAATTTATAAATTTATAAATTTTATTTTAAATATCATGATTTCTATTGTCATTTGGTTAACTAATATTAATGTTAATTAATGTATTTAATAATATAACATAAAATGTTTTAATTTTCACATATATAATGTCTATTAGGCAAAACATTGAATGGTTGTGAAATTTTATGCTGAATCACAGTAAATTATTATTCGTAAAGATATCTTTTTTGATTTATAAATAATATAATTTTATATAATTTTGATAAAATATAATTAGTATAAAATTTGATTCCATTATTTACATTTACATTAGGAAATCTAGTTGATAAAATAAATTTGACAAAACATTTTATCCACCCCTAATATATCGTATTGAACTATAGAATATTTAGAGAAGATTAATTAATTCAATTTACAGTTATTTAAATATTTTAATGTGATTTATTTAACTAGTTCATTAATAAAATAATTAATACATCATCTCTTTATAATTATTTGCAGTATTTATTCTGTCGCTAAAAATAATTATTAAAATAACATGATATCAATAAATATTTTTTCATTAAAAATAATATCTATAGATTAATATATATACTATATTAGACCATATAAAAAATAGTAATTAAAATAATGAATGTTTCATCATTCTATTTTGTTTAAATAAAATATTATAAATATTAGAACCTCAATCAAATAGATAAAAAAGCAATAAATAATTTTATTGAATAAAAATATGTTTATTAAGTTATAAATGGACTCTTATATTCATTCTCAACCCACATATGTTCCCATATGGAAACATAAGAGATTTTTAAAATAATAAAAGAGTGATTTTGTGATTTTCAATAATTTATGTAAAATTAAAGCCATGTTTAAGTAAAGGTGTTCAATAAATAACAAAAATTACAACATTAGGTTTTTAGGATAGAAAATAAATCCTCTAATAAAATTTTGTACAATAATTTGTGTAATTTTGATTTATTTATAATATTATTTTTTACCGTCGATTACTGGATTTATCCTTGACCATGAAAATGAAAATATTCCAATGTTACTATTCATATTGGAAAAAATGATTCTATTTAGTAAAATTGTACATAATTATTTTAAATATTGAATATATTTTGCAATATTTAAATAATATAATTTTTAGAATTTAATTTTAAATCAATTTGAAAAAACATAATGAAAAATTGGTTTTAAAAAAATATAGATTTTTAAATATTAAATGTTATTATACTCATTTGAGTATTAAATCGTTTTTGGAAAACATAATTGGATAATTTTAAACTAAGATATACTAAATATAAATTATCAATAATAAAAAACATATATTTACCGTGTAAATATTTGGAGATTTTTTTTGAATGAAATATTAATTCTCACAATTCGATGAAGAATCAAACATCTCAAAAAATTATCCAAATTTCACAATTAGAAAATTTTGATATATTAATTTAAAAACTGAATTTATTTTGATCAAATATATTTTATAAAGGGTCGAAAAATTAAATATATATTTTTTCACATAAAAATCAATAGAATTTTTTTTATGGAAAATGTATTGTTCGATGAATAAATCGAAATTTGTAAAAATATTATACTTTTATGAAAAGCATAAGTTAATACATTATAAATTCATAATAAAGTTATATATTTCCTAATAAATTATACATAGTTCATTGCAACTAACTTTTAATCATGGTTATGATATTAACAAATAGATATTTAGTTGTTCCTTAATGATTTATATAGGGTACCACCCACGCTATAAAACACTGTGTTTCCATTTAAAATTATCAGGATGTGACATTATATTCCCATCAATATTGACATTTCAACCTCAGAGTCATGATTTATTTCTTGATAACTAATTTAAATTTTTTCAAAATACCATTATTTAAATTCCACATTAGAAAAATAATAAAAAAATCCACATAAAAAAGTGTAGTATGAGGGTTAAATAGGTTTTCATATAGGATGACATAGAGATGGAATAAAAAAATAACACTAAAGGACTAGTAGTGAAATATATATAACATATTAGTGGAAATTTAACCATTATAAGACCATAATTTTTTTAATTGGATAAAAGACCATCGATTAAAACTAAATGGATAATGTCTTAAAATTTTATATTTCTAATTTTAATTAAATCCTTTACATCCAAGACAAAAAACATAATGAAACACTCATACCTGAAATTTTGAGTTCCATCCATTAATCAAATTACAATAAAATTATATTTTTCACAAAATAATGAGTAATCAAGAAATTATTTTCATCACTAAAGCTCTAGAATCAACATCTATAGGATCACATTATACAAAAAAGATTAACTATATATTACTCATGTATTGAATCTTTAACCAAAACCAGAACAATTCCAACATGATAAGAATTGTTTTTAAAAAATAATCCTTTATTTGACCAAATAAATATATCATTCTCAATAATTCAACATTACCACTGAATGATCATTCAATGAATGACTATACATAAAATTCCTTAGAAATATTTTTGACTAAGATTGTCATCCATAAAAATATAAGTAATTGTTCACAATTTTATCCAAGAGAGTATTGACATATACCACAAAATAAAATTAGTGATTCTTAATGTCTCACTCAAAATTTTATGTTCAAACAAAAATAAAATCTTTTATATATTATAGTAATTTCAATAAATCACCGTAATACCATAATAAAATAATATTTCAATCAAATACAAAATTCCAACATTATAACTCAAATAAAATCCCATATTATTATGTTTACCATTATCATATAATGTTCCTAATATAGTTATCATATTTTTAAATAACATTACCCAAAAAATAAAATTCTAGTAAAACACATGTACAAAAATTACAACAAATCATGATTAACTAAAAATATATTTTCTCCAAAACTACCCATAATAACCTTAAATTTTTTTAACATAATTCCTAAAAAAATTTCTATGACACTAAAATTTTTATAAAATATAAAATTATAAACCAATGGTAATATCCAATAATATTAAGAAAATATCATAATCTATAAAGTTATATAAACCAATCTCGGGTACCAATTGTATAGAGAAGACCATATACATAACATTTTCTATTAACATTTAACTAGAATTAAATTTATTTTATTAAAAAAGAACTTTTATTTTTAGAGTTTTACTGAATTATAAATGAAATTTAAAATTAAAGCCATACATTACACATGAACACTAATACATTGAATCCATTTTACACCATAGGAAACCCCTATTAAATAAAACATGATTTCTTTTGAAGACATATTTTCGGAATTTTTTTTCATGACCTCATATTTTCCCCTACAGTAAATTACACAATATGAAAATAATTTTAATACAATTTTTGAGAAAAAAAACTTAGTAAGGGAGTGAAAATAAAAAAAACATTAGTAAAATTAAAACACTAAATTTTTTTAGGATACTTATATTTTTACCTAGAATTTTTTTTTATTTAAATAATATAATTATCATACATTTTGAAAATCAATTCATTTTCCTCAAAAATAAATTAAATTATATTATAAATAAATGAATAAACATGGGACTAATTTTCTATATCACTCTTTAAAATAGTGAGGATCTCTCGGCTACATAGGGAGAAAACATCATAGATACGTTAGCAATAATCACTGCAATATTATTCTTATAATATCATATAAGAATACCATTTGGTAAACTCTATCCCATTACGAAATTAATTGGAGATCAATAATTGGATCAACCTCCATTGTTTTATCATGGAAATTCCAGTCATCATTAATAATGACCATGAACCATAACATATTCGTAATAGATAAGGAATTCCTAAAAGGCACATTTAAGAGGAAAATAAATTTGATATATTGAATAACTATTCCATTTCTAAAAATCCACACACTCAGAAATAAAACATGTTTACTTGAAACTAAACTAGTAAACATATAACTGAAAAAATATAATTAATACGACTTCATGGAAGTGGTAAAATACATTTTTGGTATAAGATAAAAAATTTATTCAATAAAAGATTTTTATCTTGAAATAATTATTTTTTTAAAATACACTCCATTTCATAAAACATAATTAATCATCCCTTTAAAATAAAATTAAAATAAATTAAAAAACTTATAATCATAAAACATCCATGTCCATTTGCAATAACCAATTTTGTATATATTGAAATTAATGTAAAAAACATATAAGGATAAGTAATTAAAACATTAAAAATTATATTTTAGTTGAAGTGTCCATTACCTTAGGTTTGATATCTATTAAACATTTTAACAAATCAAGTATAATTGTTTATATAATGTTATTAATTTATTTTGGAACTACAATAAATAGTATCATATCATAAATAATCATATTATGTTATATTTTCACGTATTTTTTAATAATATTTCTTTATTACCCCTAATTCTAATGTTAACTACCTTTTCATTGAATGAATGTTTTCTACACGAATATCCTGTTCATTTAGATTAGATATATATATATCATGAACTGATTAATTTTATTATTATAAGGATAATTCATATAAATTTTATATAGTTTTACACCCATTTTTTCTGTTGAACATGGGAAATGAAATGCATCACATCATGGGGATGGTAGGTTATACGTACTCGTGAGCGGTGATATGATTATGTTGATGTTGGAAATGTTATTGAATTTTGTGGAATAATAATTATAAAAAATTAAAATAATTTCATAATTACTATATAAATCAAGTATTCCCATCATTATAAACAACCTTTTAAAATGGTGATGAAAACGAATCACTCTGAGGTTTGGTGATGGAATGACATACGTATGCTTGTGCATTGCATTTTTTTGTGATAGGTAAAAGGTAGAATATGGTTTTCCCATAATTATAAATAATATCAACATATATATTATATTGAATTTATTATATAAACATAGAATAGACATATGAATATATTGGTGAAGACAAAGTACTCTCAAATTCACCAATAATGATTATTATGTCTTGTTTGGAGAACAACTATTAGATCTCAAATTAATGGATTAAGGGTTGGTCTTTTGGATGGCCAGAACCTATAAAACTTATCTATGATTGTTTATAATTGAATTTTATATATTTTTCATGATCTATAAGGATCAAGGTGGTAAAATGAAATGAATTATGTATTTCCCTTTTATAATTGAGGAGAGCAGCACCCTTGGAAATCCTTAAAATACTAAAACATAATATGTTTATTTTATAATAATATACTATCAAATTGAATTATATTAAAATATAATATGATATATCTTTTTAATCTCATTAAATAATTAAATTTAGACATGTTTTTCTTTTATCTTAATCCTTATCGTTTGGATTTTCCTTTGTAAAATTATTTTAATGTTAATTTCAAAAACAATTATATAATTTTACATGGTCTCAATTTTCATCTATAAAATTTTAATTGGTCCAAGAATTGAAAATTTATTAATATTTATATAAATAAATAATCATGTTATATTTTTAATTATGTTTTTTGTTTCTTAAATAATATAATAATATATTATTTTGATTATATATCACAATTGTCAATTTTTGAAATATTAATTATGTTGACCTAAATAAAATCAGCACAATATGATAATTTTGACCTAAAAATAGTAATATATCTTAAATATGTATTAATAATCTATATAATTATTGGCTAACATTTTTTAGTTAAAATAATATTTACATTACTATTTTTAATGTCATTTATTTGATTGTTTTATTATTTATATGAAGTACATCATTATACTTGTATTATTAGTTAGGGTAATCATTTTTCCACTACAAATTTAAAATAAAATAACCAAATGTAGAAGAATAAATTATTTTTGAAAATTTAATGTATAGTCAAAGATATATTCTGAATAAAGCCATATGAAAATTAATATCGTTATAAAAAATTTTAATTGGACATATTTGTATTTTATAAAGTAAAATATTATAAACATCATAACTTAATCCAAAAGACCCCAAATGTAATAAATAATAGTATCATGAAAATAAGTGTATTATGTACAATATGGATAGTTAGATTCATTTTTAACCAACCAATGACCCCATGTGGACACATAAGAGAAATTTTAGACAATGAAAGTGACATTTTGTGATTTTCATTAATTTCAATAACATCAAAGCCAATTTAATGAAATGTTTTCAATTAATTTAATCAAATTAAAACTATTACTATTTTTTTAGAATATAAATATTCCAAAAAATAGGGAAAGGATTTAGGGGGAGTTTATAGACCTTATAATATTTTTTTCTACCCTTAATTACCTGATTTACACTTTGATCTGTTAAAAAGATATCCATCCTTAATATTTTTATTCACAAAAAATAAATGGGTTATATTTAAACAATATTTAACCACTGATTTAATATATTAAATGCATTTTTCAAAATTGAAAACAAAAATGAAGAAAAATTAAATTTAAAATTAAACTGTTCAAACGCAAAAAAAGCACCTTTTTAAAAAAATTCCATTTTTAAATTTCAATTGTTTTTATACTCATTTTATGTATAAAAATAAATTTTTATAAAATTAATGAATTATTTTAATTCAAAACGAACTAGTGATGATTTATAAATAATAAAAAATATAATTTGACCATGTAAATATATTAGAAATATTATTTTTAATAAATACTTCTATTTTTCTCTATTCATTAAAAACAAACCATCATAAAAAATTATCTATAGTTAACCATTATAAAATTATGATATAAGTATTTTAAAAATTATTATAATTTTATCAAATATATTTTCTAAAATATCTATAAAATAATTGTATAATTTGTATTTAAAAAGAAATAAAATTATTTTTTGATGAATAAAACGAAATTTTGAAAAACATCAAACTTATTTAAAATGAATTTATTAGTAAATTAGAAATGAGTAAGAAAATTAAATATTTCATAATGTAATTAATAATATTCATTCCCTCCAATTCTATATCTAAGCTATAAAGGTTCCATAGTGATATTTATTAACTCATATAAGCTTGATGTGGTACATCATGTACAATATCGAAAGTAGTGTTTCCTTATAAAAATAATATGATGATACATTTGATGTTTCTCTTAACAAATAATAATTCAGTGTATGAAATTATATACTATATAAAAAAATTATCCCTAGAAATATCATTAAAAAATTGAAAAACATACGGAATTTATTTCTCATTTCTTCTTTGGGTTCCCGAAATGCTTCATAAAACCTGATTTTTTTTCCATTGAACATTATCAAGTTGAGTGGTCTTGTTTAATTCCAGTTTCTCTCTATGATAAAAGATAAGTACATATTGATTTTTATAATACATATCTTGTCCAAATTTAATAAATGATGATTTTGGTAAGTGTGATGGACTTTGAATGTTCTTCCTCAAAAGTGATACATGATACACATGATGTACTTATGTGAGGTTTGTTGGAAATAATATGTGGTGTTATAAAATCCCTATAAAATCATTGATCTTGAAATCGAAAAATGTATTTGGGGGAATAAAAATCATTTAATAAATAATTTCATAGTCATCATCAAATGGATATGCTTATAAGAAAAACTTTTATCCTACATCATGCTCTAAATATCAATGTTGAATATCATATTATTTCTTCTATAACATTTCAATTGTATAATTATGTGATAAAATTGATTCACCCTTATCAGTGAAGTATTTGGAAAGATAAATTCATAGTAGATTCTTCTTTTCATCTTCACCCCAACATGTTATATTTATACACCACTTTTGTTATAAAGCAACATATTCCACCATTTGAATGCTAAAATGAATGATATTCTTCTGTGGGAATTTTACTATAGGATTATTTTAATCCTAAACTCTAAAAAAATTCAATGAAAAAGATAGAATAATTTCATAAATGAATATAATAATAATTTAATAATTTTTATCATGTTGAGGGTGATAAGCTCAAATATATCTAATCTCTATATAATTTTTTTTAAAGGCTGAACAAAAACATAGGGGTGAATCTCTGATCTTGATCAAATTCTATTGATTATTGTAGTCCATTAGGATATACAACTCTATTTAGGAATATATAGGAATTTATAATGAGAAAAAATATTACCGAAAATAGATAATTTAAAATATAGTGCACAATAACTAAAATAAAATTAGTTCCTTTACTAGTATGGGAAAGTTTAACGACAAAATCCATAGTGATTTTATTTAACGTTTCATTGAAATACATATATTTTTTCCACATAATTTAATATAATTTAAATTATTTATGTTGTCTAAATTAATTTATATTGAAACATTTTTAAATGGAAATTATTTGTTATCAAATAAATATAATTTTATTTTTAAAATATATTTACTTAATTAGTGGGATTTATTTTTTCACTATACTTATATCTTAATGAGTTATTATTAAGAAGCTATCATTTAATTCATGTCTGTATGATTAATTTGTGTACTACAATTTTCTAAATATTTTTTTATAAATCAATATAATAAATTTATTTTTTTAATTATTTTAATATGTCTACTAAATTTTTTCTTTCTGACAATTGATTTTTTTTTAATTTAATTTTTTAATAAGATTTTATTTAACTCTTTGTTTTTATATATATCTCAGATGAATATTTAGTGACGTTGAAATATAATCATGGAGTTAGATTACTTACATCAGGGAATGATAATCAATGTTTTTTTTGCTCATAACATATCACAACATAAAGAACCTAAAATCAGTTAGGACACAACACCATGAAATTATTCATGTGAATATTCTTTTTTACTAAAAGAATTCATGATGTGGCCAAGATATATAGAGACCGATCAACTTGTGTGACCACACGATTGTAAAAAAATTATAACAATTTATCCACATCGTATGTGGACATTTTAATATATGAAAACAGAAAACCCATAATCAAAATAATAGAACCATAAAATTTTCCCTATATAGGTAGATTATCCATACTACAGGAGCATAGAAGAATTTTTTATTTCAATGTAGGTTGATGAAGAGAGATGAAGATATATCCCAGAATAAATTCCATTAGATTATAATGGTTTCATTTCTAGTTCCTCAGTGATCTTTTCTATGAGTATAAGTGGTTCAATGACACTGTGCTCAGTATAAGTGCTCTATTTGAGGATTATAAAGTAATTTTTATTGTTAATACTAATCTAATAATTTCACATGATACAAATTATATTGATGGATCTATCTATTTGATTATACATGATGATGAATATGAAAATTCACATAGATTTTCAAGTATTTACGTTGATGTTTGAGCTATTAAATGATAAATAATTAATTTAATGTCGACGATGGTGAAGTGGAATTAATAATCCAGGAATAATTTCTTTAGAATTATGATCTAAATGTTGAAGTTTCAAATATTGGGTTCATTCCAAATAATGTTTATAGAATTTAAGATGATGGGGCCTAAAAGAATACCATAATATGTTTTTTATTTCATGAAGAGGTCTAATTTTTGTTTCAAAGACTGTTCTATGTGTTTTTTATATAATTATGATGACTAAATAGGTTAGGGGATACCCAAGATCTATGAAAAATAAATATAGATGAACCCAAGATGAAATAATGGTGTAATGTTTTATCATAGTTGTTTAATAATGTGTTGAAAAAAAATTGTCCATGGATGGAGTCAGTCTTATAATATAATTGAAGTAATTAGGTACTTGGTTTTATTTAGCCTAATGATTGAAGATAGAGCTATGCCATTTAACATTCCATGATTTTTTAATGTAGGATGAATAATTTAGTATGTATAATATGGTGTTAAGACTAAAACCAGTGAATCATGACATGTTATAAATGATTTTTAGTTGATGAATTTATATTCTAATTTTAAAGTGGACCTAAAATATATTAAGGTTGTCTTCCATTAATGTATAGTGAAAATGTGGGTTAAATAGGTGTGTATGGGAGGATCTTATAAATTATTAGTTAGCATAATAATTACTTCAATAATAGAAGCATGACCAAGTAAATGAATAATTGAAAATAAAGTAGTATATTTTTTATTCTAATTTAGTTAGAATATATTAGTTCATGTAAGATGGAATGGATTCATATGAATTCATTTTTCCACATGGTGGCCTTTTATTTGAATTCTAATGTTGATTAATTTTACAGAAATTAGAATAATAAGATTTAACATGTAATAAATAATGAAACATGGTTATGGGATATGGGTGATATGATTGTAATGTGAGAAACAATTATAAGATAATAAGATATTTGTATTGGTTATCACAAATGAGACCTCATTTAAGTAATAAGGAAGAAGAAAAATGTGGGAGATAAATTTTTCAACTTGATGGGGGTAGAATCAAGATCTCTTAATTTACGTTATATATATATATATATATTAATGACTGTATATTGAAATAAAAATAAATTTCTAACATTGTTCATCTGGAAAAAGATTTTGTGGTTCATTCTTTACATATTCACATTTTATCCTTAATCATTGTTGGAACCAGTGGAAAATAACTATCAAATGGTTTGAATATTTTAGAAAACTTCATTCTGATCCTATATAATTTAATTATATTTGGGTTAGATGAATATTTATAATAGTGATATGAGACAGTTACCCCTCAATAGGATAGTCTGTAGTATAAGGAGATTGTCGTAGTAACAGTATATAATTATTATGTATTTATTTTTTCATTAAAAATAAATTTATTTTAAAATAATTAATATAAATTCTCCCAAGATCATGTTTATTTATATTGTATATCATCATTTTTTAATTTCATTCTCTTTTCAACAACTACAAATATTCATCCATTATTAATTTTTTCATATATATATATATATATATTAAAATATTAAAAAATAATTCAACACTATTTTAAGTATAATATTTATTTAATATATCCCCTTTAATCTACCACCACATTTTCATGGCATCAAAATTTCTTTCTACACCACTAATTTTTTAGAAGAAATAAATAAAAATTCAGATATGTGAATCAATGAACCTTCAACATCAATATATTAGTTTAATATTTTGGGTTTGAATGGCCCTAGGTGATAGTGGGGATTTAAAAAACAATTATGAAAATACAATAATATTTCTCTTATGAAAACTATTGATTCTTCCAAAATGTAAATTGTTTTATATCGTGTTCTTTATTGAGAAGTAATCTTTGTTTTAACAAAGATAAAAATGTTTTTGGAAACACTATAATGGAGATTTCATTGAATTTTGTGGATTTTATAGAAACTATGTATGGTATTATATCTATCATAAACCATAATAGACTAATTAGATTAAAGAAAATCAATACATCTATGGGTTGATACATGAGGTCCTAAAAATTGTTAAATATTTATTACTTTTATAATACTCTTGGATGATCAAAATCATGAATATTGAACTAATTTTCATTAGGGATAGAATCAAAATAATATAATGTTAGAGATCACGTTCTTAGAGATCCTACAAATTATAGGGAACACGAATAAGTTGGAAAAAATTACATTGTATTTTTTATAGTGATATTATAGTCAATAATGATGTTAAAATTATGCATTAAAAATATGTTGCTTATTGAATAATATGAATATATGTAGGAAAAAATGGAAAACATTACAAACCCAATAATTGATAGAAACAAATAAATTAAATTTATTAATTTTTGAAAGGAAGATGATTTGGATGAATTTGATAAAACATTAAAATATATTGAGAAGCAATTACACATTTGTTATATAACTTGTGGATTATAAAAGATGTGTTATTATAGTGGTTCTATGAATGTGACATATCTGGATGAATAAAATAATTGAAATGAGGTATGAAAATTTAAATATCCTTTAACATGATTTTCTAAAAATCATTTAAATAGAGACCAAACTGGTAATTTAGGAATATTGAGAAGAATATAAAAAATTATAAGACAATATTTATAGAAATTTTGAGGCACTAGAAAGTTGTGTTATTCAATTTTTAAGAGGGTCAACAAATAATATTTTAATTAGTTTTTATTGAAAATGCTGTTGGTGTGATCATTTAATAGAATATGGTTTATAATTTTTCATTTCCTAGTCCATTTATCATTTTTTTCAAATTATTTGTCTAATAAAATGTGAATCATTTTATCCTAATATGATGAAATGTATTTAGATCTTAAATTTCATGACTGAGTTATTCATGGAAATAAATGTGAAATTATTCCCAATAAAATTGATTGGACACAATAATTTAGGTTTTCATTAGTGGTTGAAATTATATAATCTTAATAATAAGAGAAGGTAGATCACACAATAAATGATTTAAGAAGAAATAATTTTATTAAAAAAATATGTGGTGATTTTTTTAATTATATGAGATATTTTTTGAAGTGAATAAAAATTTGGTGACTCGGGGTTTTATGGATTAAAGATATTACTCTTCTTAGATTTTCTATGATTTCCATGTGTTATTTATGTGATGAATATATATTTAAATAAGATAGTAAACTAGAACATGAATTAATCATAAGTCATAGAGAATCTAAAACTGATAAAAAAACATTAATACTCTTATTCGGTAAAATGATTCTAAAAAATAATCAATTTTCACAGCGGTTCTAGATGAAACTTTGGTAGAAAACAATATAGGGATATATGATATTAATTCCACACCCAATGGAGAACCCAGTTCTGCTATATAAATTAAATTAATTTATAAATTGTCGAATATGATCCTCATCCATAATTTATCATCAACTCTAAAAAGAGTAAATTTGAATATTTATTTAATGCTATTGAACACAACGATTTCTTGGTATGGAATGAAATAACACCTTCATTTTCACCAAAATGTAATATATTTACACAACTAAAATTGTTAATATTATATATATATATATATTATATGCTACTAAGATAATCATTTGATAATATTATTTATGAAATGTGGTGTTTGTTGGGAAAATTTTGATCATTTAAGTAATGTATTTGTATTTGTAGAAATCATAAGGCGTGAATAAATCAATTATCATCTAACCAAAACTAGTAGAAATATATGTTCCAGTTTGTTGATAAAAAATATTCATATCATGTTACAACATTTATAATCTAGATGAGTATATGTAGGGACTAAAATAATTTTGATTCATTGGAGGAAACCCAAAATATACTTTTCCCTTTGATTATTGTTTTTCATTTGAATATAAAATACATCCTCTTCTATTATGTATCCTATCATAGTTATATTGTATCATTTTCATTAAATTATATGTAGTACATCATATTTTCAGGCGTTTAATATTCATTATTATAAAATGTCACCACTTCATAGGTCTGCCCATTCTAATTTCACCCCATGAATTAATTAATATTCAATTTTACTTTATAGTTTCATTTTTTAATAGAACATGTAGATCATAATTTTTTATGAGTTCTATATTTGATTCAAGTTTTAAATTGGTTATGTTAAACTATATAGGGATTCACTTTATCATTTTTATCATTCCCAAATAAATAATAAAATGGTAGTCTCAAATGTTCCATAATACGATGAGAATAGAATTTTATTATATTCTCCAAATAGATATATATTATTTGTGGTGTCATTTTTAAGTCATATAATTAATTTTTTTCCTTATTTTATATGTTTTTTATAATTGACTTTCTATACACATTTGTAAATCATGTAAAAATGAATTTATCATTTTTTTAAAAAATTACTAATGAAAATTATTATTAGAATAATAATTGAATATACTAATGTTGGATCTTATATTCATATATTTTTTTCTTTATGATTATGAATATATTTTTTTAATTATATATTTAAATAATTGTTTCAAATTTTTGGAAAATGAAATTTGAATTTCAATATTAGCATTAAACATGACAATGAACTATTCAATTTAAATTATATTCTAAACTAAAATTACTTAATATTATAATTCATATTGAGGATAATTTATAAATATTTTTCTAGGTTTTATGTTTGGGGGTGTGGACTAAATTGAGAAAAACTCTTATTTTTTTTAAACCCAAAATAATAATTTCTCTTAAACTTTTGGACTTTCAAATAATCATATATGCATTTTTGGTGGGTGAAATGTTTTATAGACAATAACGGTTGTGATTCCAATTTCAGTAGATTAAGATTTATTACATATTTAATTTAATTAGATAATTTTTTCTTCTTAACCTATTGAAAAAATAGACATTTATTAAATTATGAAAAAATATATATAATAAATAATGACTTGGAATGAGTTAAATTTATATTCACTCTAAAAAATGTGAATAAAAATTTATCAACAAATAAAATACTTAATAAAATTTTAGCTTCTTATAATTTTATTAATTTTATTATTTATTAACCAATAGTTTTATTTTTTAATAATTCCAATAATAAAATTTCATTCAACCATATTCAATAAAATGTGTCTGTTTATATTATACACTTAAATTTATTGAGTATATTCACATGGAGGTAATGATTAGTTTATAAATACAATTGAATAAAAATTATATATAATTTTTTTAAAAAAAAAATCTTAATGTAAAATGGTAAAAATGTTTCCCCTTATGATGTTTTATTTAAGATAGTGTTCCCACTTTTTACATGAGATAATCTAAATGGGAAATTCATTATTAGAATAAATAATTTTGGCACTCCAATTTTTTATTTTTTGATCAATTATCTATATGTTTTATTTACTATAGTATTTCATATATACCGGTAACATCTTTTGTATAGTTGAATTTATGGTTTTCCTACAAATTTTTTTCCATATCATTCCTTCTATTTGAATGTGGTTTTTTTGTATAAATTATTTTTCATTTGAAATTTAGTAAATTTTATTGTATTTTATAAATTTAATAAAAATAATAATTTTATTTTAGATGAATAATTTACTTGTTTTATTATAATATTATAACTAATTTATAATTGAATGGGTAATTATTATAATAATATAATAATATTTTTTTATATGTTTAATTTGTGGACTACCATTCATTGAATAAGAGTTATTTTATATTTGTTGTGATAATTGATTTAAATATTTTATGTTAATTATTCGATTCTATAAATTTACTACTTAATTTGTTATTTTTTATAATTAATTTATCTATATATTAATTGTAATTTAGTTTATAGATGTATTATTTTTTAATTTGAATTTAACTTTCTCTTTGTTATTAATTGTTTCTATTATGAAATTTTCATGTCATAGAAATACAATGTTTTGGATAGTTTACTTATCACATTAAATTATAGTCTAAGTGAATATATTCATCTTATCTTACCATTAGATAATGAACATGTGTTCAAATAGGTGGACACATCATGAATGTATTTATGTGAACATAAGACTATTTTTTTAAAATACTACATGATGTGGTACGTATACATAAAACCCTAAAAACATGAAAAATAGAGGATAACCCCTATGTAACCTTGGCCATTTCAAAATATAGGAAGATGATCCATGTTGATTGAGCTTGGAAAAAACTATTTATTCGATGTAGGCTATTCACTTGGGTTTGAATGAATTTGATATACTAATTGAGCTGATGATGATTAAATTTTTACCCATTCAGAAATAATATTATATTTTAGATGATGTTAAATGTGAATTCATGCTTGAATGAAGATCCCTATCGGAATCATGGGATGTCACTGTGCTTTTTCATCCCATACTGATTAATTTAATTTTGCGGAGTATTGATTGAATGAGAAATTAAGATGTTCATATATTATAAATAATATATACACAAAATTGACTATAGAATTTCATAAGGAGGAATCTTAAACTAGTCCAAGTGTGTGCTCCATTGTAATTCCTAGGATGAGGAAATGCCATTAACATTTTTTCAAGAATTGATACTATATATCAAACATGATATTAAAAGATCTTTACTACATGTATCATCCCTTTATATGTATGAGCATTGAATATAATAATACCTAATTATATCCCAAGTTTTGGTTTTTATTTCAAAAGTGGTGTGAATGTTCAAATAAATGATTAATAAATGATATTTTTTATTCATGGTGATTTTGACTAAAAGGGGTTGGGACATTCGCTACTCAGTATTTCCTGAGTTTTTACCAAGAAGATTCAAAATAATGAATGGAATATGTGTTGATCATATTTTTTAACAATTATTTTTATGAAATTGGTTTTTATAGAGTTTTTATATAGTTTTAATATATTTAATGAGGTTTATGTTACTTATGTCTATACATTATTGATGATAGAGGTGAGAAGATGAACATTTTTTGATACACAAAAATACATTAATAAATTTGAATTACAAAACATGATGTTATGGTGTTAGAACATTACATAAAAAATTTCAAATTTGATTTTTTAGTTGAGGAATTTTTTGTATATTTTATTAAGGTGATAAAAATTGAGGTTGTCTCCCAATGACATGCAGTGAGGTCATGGGATTGTGTAACGTCCTGAATCCAGGTGCTTCCCAATGGTTCCCTAAACCAGGATAGCTACATGGACTCAAGTGCATTTCCCCAAAAGCTAAAGGATTTCATGTTTAGCAAGGGCCATAGATTTGAAAATGGGTAAACTATTCCATCATTGATAAAGTAGACACATTACAAAATAAATATTAAACAATAGTAGAAGTAGTACTACCAAAAAAAGTTAAAAAGTGTAAGACTAATTTTAAATCCAACACATGCCCTAATATATATATATATATATATATATATATGATACATAGAATAATTATCAAGGAATGCCTCCAAAAAAGTAAAAATGTTGGATAGAAATACAAAAATCAATGTACTAAATAAACAAATAAACTCTCGTAGAATTGCAAGCCTCATCATGGTCCCAGGCTCTCCCACTCTAATAGTTATCAAGTACATGATGAATTATTGCGATTTACTATATATATACCTAAAACCATATAATAGGATTGGGTTTAAAACATTACCCAAACATGGTGTAAGGATAATATCATTAGGAAACCACCAAAAGATGTGTTCCTATCTATCAATGAATATATATATATATATATGTGGTAATATGCAGAAATGAAATAATAAACTATGAATTACTCAAAATTAATCAATTATACAGTTTTAAGAACATTAATTTAAATTTATTATTCACCCTTTAAAACATGTAATCTCAAGAACATTCTTAAGCTCAATATCCCATTGTTAATAGTAACAAACTACATGTCTTGGAAGACCATGTAATCATAGTATGTAAGATTGAGTCCATGCTTGTTCTTTGTCTTGGCTGACTCATCACAATCATTCAATTATTCAATAACCACACATTGGGAAAGTTCTCAAACTCTAATCCGCCTAGTGTAACATAATAAAAATTAGGAAATAATGACCATATGGGAATCTTTTATGTTCTAACCCCTTTTATCAAACGTATCACTAATCATTAAAAAATGACCACTTAAGAAGCTCTCATAAACAATACACCTTGATCAACATAGCATCAATAAATTATAAATGACCCCCCGGGTAGCCCTCACAGTCAAAACCCCTCAGGTTGACAACCACTCAGTATCTCTAAAAATCAATACCACATTCTCAACATAATAGTAAATCATATATAAATGACCATGCCTGAGGAAGAAATCACATTTAAATTCTACTTCTTAAAACATCCAAAATGCATATCATAGGATTATCATATCATCAGTAACTCCATACTAACAAATAAGGGATGAAAAATAAGGCAATCCTAACATGAAATCTAAATCAAATGACCATAAATAACCAATCAAGGGAAACACCCCCATGAGATGTCCCATAAACAAGGTATCTAACCTCATGTATATGAAACTACACAATATATATAACCCAAACCATAATAGGTAGTAAACATTTTATAATTATAAAAAATTAAATACCCCAATCATGGGTAGGTATCACTTTTAGAAAATATAATCCAAAAAATGAACAAAAAAGGAACAAACCACCTACCTAGATATCTCATGATTGTTATCCTTGAACATTTTATCTTGTATATCCAATGATAGGAATCGATATTAAATAATTTGAAAAATTACCCACAATGAATAACTTACGAGAGAGGAAGAATCATGATTATAGGATCTAGAGAAATTGAGAACTCATCAGTGGGATTCCAACACTCTTGACAGCTTATTAATCTTTGTTTTGACAGAGAATCGAGCATTTGATCTTCAACCATCATTCTCGAGATCTCCTTTATAAAACACAGAAAGAAGATGTCGGTTTTGAACATGAGACGTGACCCCATTCTAACATATCAATTAAAAAAACAACATGGAATGTTCATTAAATGTACATGTTGTGTAGTACACCTAACCAGCCCATGAACTATGTGGTCTACCTGGTTACCACTCAATACGTACTTGGCCATTACACGGATAGTGTGTGTATGTACATGGCAACTGATTACATGTCGTGTGATCATAAGAACATGGTGTGTACGTAGAAAGTCCCCATTTTTCTTTTTTACAAAAAAAACTACCCGAAATCAGGATCCATACATATAATAAAATTTCGAGTTCATGCAAAAATCCCTTCTTAAATAGACTCATCCATTAGTTTTACATCCAATGGTGGAGAAAAATTATCATCAAACAAAGATGACCACTTTTATCGTAAATTATTCTTCCTCTCCCATGTCTCATTTTGTACTCACTCGTGCTACTATAGAACCCATACTAGTGGGACATACCATCCATGGGTAACCTTTATGATGCTATCCACAATACAAATACATAGATCCTAAAAGGATGAATTCACCACTAACATAGCCTCCTCTAGATGAAAAACATGAGATGAGTCTAAAAAGTAATAATGTAGCTAATAAATAAGAAAAGAATAATGCATAGCTCAGTTCATATGAGGTAACATCAACCGAGAGACAATTGGTCCAACACTCTCCAAAACCTCAAATGGCCCAACATATCTCGGTGAATGATTAACGTCTCTCCAAATACTTCTGTGTCCTACCCTCAGTGTGACACATAGGAAAACCCGGTCTCTAACCTTGAACTCTATATGTCATCTCCGTTAATATGAATATTATTTATGGCATGATTCTATTGAATCCATCCTCTTCTATATCAACTCTACCTTCTCAGTGTTCTCATGTAAAAGAAGAGCTCCAATAATAGTTGCCTCCCATATCTCTAACTGACTTTGGGGTAATTGGAATGGACTACGGTATAAATCCTCATATGGTGTAATCATAATTTTTTACTAAAACATATTGTTTTAGAAAAACTTAACCAGGGGCATGTGTTCTTTAAATATCCCATGAAAACTAATATTTATGCTCAAAATATGTCTTAAAAAACCGAAATCGTCCACTCAAACTAACCATCATTATGTGGATGGTAAGCTATGCACAGAAGTACCTGCCTACAAAAGTCTATTTACAGTCCCTAAAAGACAGGAGAAGTAAACTGGGAATCCCTTTCAGAAATGATTGACTGTGGAACACCATGAAAACTGAATATATCTCATATGTACCACTTTACAAGAAGATCAACACTTATGGCTTCCTTTTTTCCAGGATATCTGCAACATTCATGATTCTGTCAAGAATATCCCAAACTACATCATTCCCTCGTGGTGAACTTGGTAAACATGTCACAAAATTCATAGGGACACCATTACACATTCACTTAAGAATGATTAACTAGATTAATATCTGTATAAGTCACTGATACTCTGACTTCACTCGCTGAATAGTGGAACATCTCATAATAAAAAAAACTATATACTTTTTATTCTACGCCACAAATAAAAATCATGTAGATCACTATATTTATGTGTGTCATTTGGATGAAATGACCATACTGAGGCCTGAAAATATCATTATATCACATAGTATATGTCTATTTCCACCCATACGTGCCTATACAAATGAAAAATCTCATCCTCTCACACATTCCACCCAGGAGCAGTGATCTCACCTAATAAACTCTCTCATAAGACTAAGCCTTTAGAATCTGATAGCTTCCTCACTCGAAAGTGACATAATACTGTAGAGGTAATAACTACAAAAGAAATAAATGTATTCCTTTATCTATTATCCACCTCTTTAATTTCCTTTATCAATGTTCTCCTGCTCAACGAATCAACCACTACGTTGCGTTTCCAAGGCATGTAGGAAAGATCAAAGTCAAAATACTGAACATACTCAACCCACCTTCACTATTTCAAATTCGTATCATGTTGAGTAATGATATACTTGAGGATTTTTTGTCAGTATATTCCACAAAATGCTATCCCAAAAGGTAATGTTTCATAAACAGTAAATCGTGAACAACATCAGGTATCTCGAGATCATGCGTCAGGTAGTTCCTCTCATGTGGCCTCAACTGCTAAGACTGGAAAAAAATGAATCCTTCACCCTGCACAATCACTACTTCTAGCCCGATGCCTGATGTGCAGTAGTAAATGGTGTAATTCTTAACCATATCCAAAAAAACCAGTATATGTGCTGATGTCAATATCTCATTCAGCTTCTAAAACTTTGAATCTCAAGAATCTATCTACATGTAATTCTCACACATTTTAGACAGGCCAGTTAGTGGTTCTAATAAGTGTGAAATCATCTGAATTAACTTCTCGTAGTAACAATCCACCCCTATAAGACATTGTACCTCCAAGAAAATCTCAATATGTCTATGATAACTACTTCTCTGATTTTCTATTGATCTACTGATACATCATATCTCTGAGAATACATGACCCAAGAACAAAATATAGTCCATCCAAAAGTTTCACTTTAATATCATATCATATAATTGATGTTATCTCTGTGTACTCGATATGATCTAAAGATGTACGACATGGTCATTTCAAGTGTGAGAGTAAACCAAGATATCATCTAAAAATACTACCTAAAATGAAACTAAGTGAGGATAGAACACTTGTTTCACCAGTTCCATGAAAACTACCGGTGTTTTCATGAGACAGAACTACATAACCAAATTCTCATTTAGACCATACATACTCTGAATGATTATAAGAGTTATATCTGATATTCTAATAGGAAATTAATGATAACTGGATCTAAATTTAATCGTTAAGAACACCCGAGATCCAAAATGTTGATAAAAAATCATAAATCATCTACAAGGGATATCATTACTTGACCTTAAAATAGTGATACTTTTTATTATCCAATCAATGTTTGAGAATATCATTTGACTTCTTCAAAAAATGATAATAGTACCCCAAGGAGATGTACTAGGTTAGATGAAACCCTTCACCTGTAACTCCTCTACCATTTTATTGACTTTTGTATCTCTGGTGTATCCAACCAATACAGAGGAATTGACACCGATGTCGCTTATAGAACAATCTTAATAGAGAAATATATCTATCTCTTAGGTGGTGAACCCAATAATTTTTATAGAAAGACATCTATGAAATGATCCAACACTAGAGTAAAGTCTATATTTTATGCCCCCTAGTCATCCTTATTATACTAGAAATCTGGCATGTGATTCCTCCCAACCCATGATGCGCAGGTCCTACTCTTCTTGCCTGGACATCCTATTCACTCTTGTGTAGATAATACCAACCCTCTTGGGATTTGAAACTCACCCTATAGCGATTGATGCCAATAAATTCATGAAAGGAGACAAACCAGTCCATTATGAAAATCGAAACGAAATCTTTCACCTCTATGACATAGAGGCCCCATAAGAAGTGATACCCACAAACATTAATAGGGAACTCCTTTCACTGATGTATAATATATTTTATAATACACAATGATTATTATTGTGTCATAACATCATTAGGAATAATGATACAAAATAAAATGAACTCTATAATGAAAATAGATATAAAACCATTGGAAGCCCCTATAATAATAACAGAAGAAAATAAAACTGAGAAAATTACAATTGAACCTCTTCGTCCTGAATGGCCTGACGAAATCTTGTTCCCAAACTAACTGGTGGTCCTGCTTTTGAAAGTGGAGTCATAAATGATCCCTTCTCACTCGTTACATGTGAGACCAACATGAAGAAACATTGAAAATGTCCCAACTTGCTCTACGATTGGAACTAAATTTGGTCTCTCGGGCCCTGTGTTCTCATATTCACACTCCATAAAAAATGGTATCACACTACACGGATACTTGAAGAAATAAAGCATGAAATCTCATTATGACACATCATACTATCTGTTGTGGGATTACCAAACAAGGTTGTTGGACCGCCCTGGTTCACAGCTCTTGACTCCCTCAGATTGCACTTAGTAATCAGTGCCAAATTTACTATAGTCGTCACCCACATTAGCCTGAAAACATTCAACTGTGACAGGATTTCATGCCTGGGACCATCCTCAGACAACATATCTAGTGATAACATGTCAAATCTCAAAACTCGTGTGAAGAGATAAATATCTATAAAGCGAGAAGAATAATCCATCACTGAAAGAGATCCCATCTCTAAATGAAAGAACTCCCAGGCTCAATCTTCCCTCAACAACTTATGGAATATGTATACATTAATGGTATTATGAAAAATCGTCCCATAAAAAATCCCATTGATTTCCATCTTATGAGATAACATCCCACCATATATTTTCGGAATCACAAATCATGTAATTCGTGAGTTTTACCATCCTCTAATGAGTTTTCTCCAGATGATCGAAGATAGAAAACATGGCCTCCAACCATGACCCTGAACCATGTGGTCCTCCATCCCCTATAAGAGTGGAAGGATACTTCAAGTGGAACACCCTCTTCAACTATTGAAATATTCATTGAAGTATGTGGTTCTCCTTGATAATTCTTCATCATCCTTATCAAGCATTTATAGAATAGTGAATCTGTAAATTCATCATATATAACAGATAGAGCCAAGATGGGCATGACCGAATGATGTATTGGTAGTATTTTATCTTCCATTTTCGATGTCAAATAATTTCTATGTACCTGGCATAAAACCAAAGGACTTCATGGTGGAAGGACTATACAAGGTAAAGCGTCCACCATAGTTCAAGATTATCAAGGATTGAAACTTATATGTGCAAAAAAGTAATATTAGAAAGAAGCATTCATGGTTCTCAAAAAGGGTTACATTGGGTGTAGAATAACTACACATCATGGTCACTCATGCCGTAACATGTGCATGTACCTCTACCAACCTGGTTGTGTAACACCCTAAACACATGGAATGTTACCCCTAAGACATGGTGTATACTTGAATGAAGAAGGATGTTGCAGGATTTTTGGTACGATGCATTACCTGTCAGCAGGTTATGGCCGAGCATCAATGCCCAAGTGGTTTTTTGCATCCATTTCCCATTTCAGAATGGAAGTGGGATGATGTGACAATGGATTTTGTCATGGGTCTTTCGATGAAGAGGACAAAGAATGATCCAATCTGGGTGGTTGTGGATAGGTTATCAAAATTGGCTCATTTCTTACCGATTTAGGATACCTTTAAAGTTGACCAGTTGGGTGAGATGTATGTTTGATATGTTTTGTGGTTGAATGGTGTTCTGTGAACCATAGTTTCGGACCGAGATCTGCATTTCACGTCGTGTTTCTGACAAGGGTTACTGAAGGCCCTTGGTACACATGTGTTTTTGAGTATAGCTTTCCACCCGCAGACAGATGCGCAGTCAGAGCATATGATCCAAGTGTTAGAAGACATGTTATGAACTTGTGTCTTGGACCTTGGTGGTTCTTGGGAGAGGCACCTATCATTAGTTGAGTTTTCCTACAAAATCTGTTTTCAGGCTACGATTCAGATGGACTGTTTGAGGCACTATATGGAGGCCATGTAAGTCTTCGTTGTGTTGGCTAGAGGCTAGGGAATCTGAGTTGTTGGGGTCAAGTCTCGTGCAAGAGAATTCAGAGATTGTTAAGTTGATCATGAAGTGGATGGCTACGGCTCAAAGTAGATAGAAGTCGTATATAGATCGGAGGCATATAAATCTTTATTTTGTGATGGGTGATAAAGTGTTCCTTCAGGTGTCTCTATGGTTGGGTCACTGTCAGATTCTAAAGCAGGGTAACTTGGCACCCAGGTATGAGGGACCTTTTTAGATTATGGAGTGGATCGGACTAGAGGCTTAGCGATTGGATCTTCCCCAGCGGTATGGTAGGATACATGATGTGTTTCATGTGTCGCTGCTTCGACGATATCACCCTAAACCATCTCACGTGGTTGATTTGAAGGATGTGGAGCTTGAGGCTGATGCGTTCTTTGAGGAGCATCTGGTTCGTGTGGTGGATCATAGTGAAAAAGTCATCCAAGGATAGGTTGTGCCATTAGTGAGAGTAAAATGGCATCATGGGAATGTTCATGAAGAAACATGGGAGAGGGAATCAGATATATGGGCCCAGTGCACCGAACTCATCTCTTCGGTGGATCAATGAGGCTTGGAAACTCGGCTCGAGGACGATCCATTATAAGGTGTGGGGGTTGTAAGATCCCAGTTTTTGGAAGGGTATTTTTTCGTTATGTTTTTGTTGAATTACATGTTTCGGGCTTCAAGGGGTGTCTTTTGAATGTATGAGAGGTCTTCGGGGTGTTTTGGGGTCCCGGGGCACGAAAGAATGGAAAAATGGGCAAGACAAGCATGGGCGCACAGCCTGCGCACAGCGGGGGGAAACCATGCAGCTTGCCCAGGTAAACCGTGCACCCCACCTCCTCTAGACAGTAGCATGCACGTGTTTTTCACATTATTTTTGAAACCATGTGGCCAAACCGTGCGACCTCTTAAAGTAGGGAAAAATTACGAAATTCTCACCCCGGGATTTTAAGAACCCACTCGGGACTTCCTCTCAATTCCTCCCTATTCACCCTAAGAGAGAACCAAATCGCCCAAGAGCTCCAAGTGGTCGATCTCCCTCATTTTTAAGGCGTTCTTGGTTCCATTGTATGCCGATAGAATCTCTAGGTAAGGCTAATCCCACCATTTCTTTTCTTTTTGTTTTAGGGTTTGTATCTTCTCCCCCACTTGTTCCGATGCTCTAAAACCCTATCTTTAGGGTGAATCCTAGGATGAAGCTCCATAGGATGGTCGGATTGAAGACTAAGGACTCGATTGACTGTTCGTTCAATCATGTTATAGAGGTAGGTGGTCTAAAAACATTATCTGATATTTTTATGGTGGATTTATGCATGTGTGGCTTTGGTCATGGTTTCCATTTGATGAACTTTGATCAACATGTATGTGGTTGGTATAAAGGATGTTTATAAACGGTAAATGGGAACCATCATGATTTCCATGGGATGCGTTGAGGATGACTTGACCTAATAGGGGACATTCATGGGATGTGCCGTCTTTTCCCGAGTTTAGGGATTGTTATCAAAAAAGTGACCTTATTGTAATAAATGGTATATCTCTTGACTAATATGTTGGCATGATTGGTTGAACTTGGAATAGATGTTAGGTGACACACCTTGAATTGGAAATTACCTAAGGGTTGTTTGAAATGGGATGAATGGTTGATTCATGGAAATGATGAATGGGTTAAATGGGTTAATGTGTATGCTTAGTGAGATATGCATTACACATGAGAATTGGGTGAAAGGTTAAATGATGTGAAATGGTAATTTTTTAATGGGTTAATGCATAATGTGATTTCTCGTGTGGTTTTTGTGAATGGTTTTTGTAAAAGGACAATGGCATGGTGGGTTGATGGATATATATATATATATATATAAGCATGTGAACATGGCTTGGTAGAGCGGGGTATGACTTGAGGATCTACGCCCATAGGTCAAGTGAAGAATGATTCTCCGAACTCCACCCTAAATACACGGGTTACAAATGGGGACTAATGATCTATTCTCCTAATGGTTGCATCGACTCGGACTGAGGCTTTGAGGTGAAAATATGGTTACTATGGGGGGGTTAGTCCTAGTGATATAGGATAATGATGTGTTTACCCACTTTCATGTGATTGTTGGCTTTAGACACATGTAAAATAATAAAGGTAATTAACCCAAGGAAATGTGATTAAATGGTAAGTGATGATAATTGGTGTGAAATGATTGGTAATGGAATTGGAAATGGATTTGACTCTGAACTGGTTAATGGAACCTTAAATAATTACTTGGCCACAATCATTCATATTTCATTTTCATGCACCAACTGTTCATACTGGATATTTTGTAGACACTGTTGGTGGTGGCCTACTATGTTATACTCACGCCCTATTCTGGCCGCTATTGGGTACCCGAGCAGACTTCAGGTTTGTAGGTGAGGAGAAGGGAAAGGGTCCTTACTAGATAGTTGAGTGGACATGGGTAGCACTTGGTGGAGGATACAGACATGGAGTCAGGACCATTTTAGGGATTTTGGCCATTGTCTTTATTTTGGGATTTTTTTTCACTTTTTCACTTGTATTAGGACATGGCATATTTATTGTTGGAAATCATTGTTATACATGTTCCTTGTTTATTTATTACTGTTTCCACTATTGGTTTCATTCTGTTGTGGCTTACTCTGATAAAAAGGGGGTATAGTCTTCTCAATTGACCACATAGACCCCCCGATGCTAGTCGGCAGCCTTTGGCATATGGGGTGGCGCTCTTAAGGTTATGTAACTACCCGGATCAGAGAACCATTTTAGTGGCTTCTGAGTCGGGGACGTTACAAAGACTACCTGAGATGTTAATTGTAACATTGAGCAGAGGGGAAGGGGGTGTGAGGGTGCTAGTTCACATCCCCTTCGTGGTCCTCATGGTGATTTTCACTTATGAAGTGATCACATTTTATTATCATGTGTTGAGGACGTAGGTTCTTGGAATTTTAACGCCATGTAGCTCAGACGTTGAGGACACTCTCCCAATCCCTTTGACATATATAACTTATTCTAGTACAGTCTTGAAATTGGGAATGAATAAGTAATCCCATGAGTAAATGGGGTTGTGGAGTAATCCATATGGGGTCCACATTATCATGAATATTTGAATAATCAATAAGTGTTAGCATGACTATTCAATGAAGTCTGAGGTAAATCAATGAAACATGAAGCACCTCCAAAGGGACATTGAAATCACATACTAAAAGCCTAGAAAGCTTCACGAGAGATGTTTTCATAATGAATGTGGCCTCACAGAGAGTGGCTCCACAAATCTCAGATGCTTGTAGAGCAGTGGGGCTCACAGATCACAAGGATTCTTAGAGCTCAAGGGCATACAAAGTATACAGGCTCACATAGCACATGACTTTGTATATCTCATGGGATTTTAGAGGATATGACTTCAAAAAAATTTCTTTGAAGAAAATATTTTATGAACCTATGAATTGTGTATAAATGATTTTTTAGGGTGATTCAGGATGATTGGGTGCTTTTTGAAGTACATAGAATGCAAAGGGGACTCTTTCCATTCTGAGGACCAATAGGCTTTGAGAAGGTTATCCCTTCTTGATTTAAGTGTATATCTTAGAAAAGAAAAATGGTGTTCGCAATGATAAATTACCTATGATGATTCATTTTCTCAGTTGGTTTGCAGACAAATGAATGCTTTTTGATGTGGGAATTAGAAAGAAGAAAGGTTGTGGTCACGATCGATTGGAATGGGGGGAGACGAGTATTTATAGCTGCCTTGGGGAAGGGTGCGATGTTCCATTGGTGTGCACCAAAGTAACATTTTCTTCTCCACTGGAGGTAGATTTCATCATGTTTTTTGAAGTCGTGAAGTTGAAATAATCCCCTCTATAGGGAATAGGCAACCTTCATTCCATCTATAATGGTCATAGAGGCTTTCATCAATCTCATTCGAATTGTAAAGCCAATAATCATTCCCTCCATGGAACCGAGACTTCTATCATGTTCTTCATAACCATAGAGTCAACCATAACGTTTCTCTATAGTAGACACAGAAAAGGCCTCAGCTTTGAGCTAGCCATTTTGTTGAAGGGCTTGGGAGGGTGCACCGCTAAACAGCACGTTTGGCATCATTTAGTGTAATTTTCTTATTTTTCCCAACTAACATATTTTGGCGCCAATAAAATCTTTACATTATGGTTATTGAAAATGGAAATGCTACTCCCACGTACATTTTACCAATGTTCTCCATGATCATAATGTCAGGTCATTTATCAAAAAAATAGTTCTTTAATTTCTTATTAAAGTATAAATATGAAACATATCCCATTATTAATATTCTGGGTATGTTTATATAATGTACTCTTTGACCATTGTCTTCCTAATAAAAAACATTCTGTCACATAAACCAAACAGGGTCAAAGAATCCATTGAATACATTATTGATTATGTGATTGTATATAATAAGTTATGAATTGAAATATTAATAATAAACATGAAAATGGTTTTCAATAATTTAAATAATTAATATATTTTTATTTTTCTATAATATAAAGAAATGTGCATCCTGCCAGAATCTATGTAACCGTTTTTCATCTCATTTTTATTTCAATAAACTATATGACATATTCACCACTTATTTTTTCAGTTCTGTATATAAATACAATAAATTTATTTAATATTATTATTCACAAATTTAAGGTTATATAAATATATATTTAACGATCAATAATTTATTTTTATTACAATTCTATATTATAAATGCCTTAAGAGTCTTTTCTAAAACTCTCATCATTTATTTGGATTTTTTATGATTAAGTGTATGTTGTTTAAATAATATAATTTTAATGACTTGTATACATATATATTTAATCATTAAATTTTCTATTAATGGAACTATTTTTAAATATATGGTAACAAGAATATTTGATAATGTGTTTTTGAGAAAATATTTCTCTATTTCTATCTTCGATCAGAAATATATTATATTCTAAATCTATTAAAAAAAAATTCAATAGATGTCTTAAAATATGATTTTCAAATTGGAAATGAAATTTTACCCAAATAAAATTTTATGTTATTTTTAAAGTGTTTCCTTTACAATATTTCTAGGTTATTTTCAATGAAAATTATTTTCACAATGAATAATTTTTTAAAAAGTGATTTTCAAAATTTATAAGGTGTTTCCCTCAAAATGTTTTTAATTATATTTTAATGGTATTTCCATTTATTAGTCTAAACAACCCTTGTTTATTAATTATAATCCAATGTAGATATTTTGTATTGATATTTCTATCATAAATTATTTGGAATGAATAAGATTGTTCCAACTAGATTAATATGGAACCCATTTCATTTCCAAAAGATAACCTTGTTTCAAACAGATTTTTATAGAACTCGTTCCTTTAAAATAGGTTAATCTTATTTCAATGTTATTTTTATAGATCCTCTTTCTATTAAGGTTTGATAATCTTCAAACATACTAACATGAAACCCATATATATTCCTTGGGTTAATCTAGTAATATAATAATAATAATTATAGCTAAATTTTTTGTTAGAAAAACTCTATTTATATTATTCAAGTTGTTGTTCATTGAATTTGTATATGATTGGTGTTATTAGATACAACAATGTGATCCAAATATATCTTATATAATGGGTTCTCGATGATATTTCTCTAATGCACTATGTAATGTGTATGTTCTTTAGATAAATTTGTCATAATATTAGGTTTGGTTATTCTAATTTTTAAGTGTTTTTAAAATGATTATGTATGTTTTATTAAGTGCTATATATAGATGATTACCTAGGATTCAAATCTTTTTTATCTATCTACTCTATTAGTTTATGATGATTCATTTGATCAAGATTGGTATCAAATGGCATGTGATTAATGATTCATTGGACAGTTTTATTTGTTAAATAGTTTAGTCATGTTTTCATGTTTGATGATCACAGTCTTAATTTGTATGAATATAATTATGGTCATTGATTATTTCATCACACCCTTATTCCATTATTATTCTCATAGATTAAATTTATTTCTTACTTATTACATATCTCTTTGTTGTTAATTTGAGATCACACTACATATTTTTCAATTTCTCAATGTTTAAAAGAATAATGGTGAATGAATTATGAATAGAATGGATTTAATATGGGTGATGGATATTTTTTAATGTGACGATGAAAATTGCGGTTAACCAGGTTAAATGGCCCTTTCAAGTCATGTTAATTATTTATAGATGCGTTTTTCACAATTCAAACAAACAATTAAAATAATTTTTTCTCAAACATTTAGTGGACCAATTTTTTCCTTTTTTTATTTGAGAATTTTTAGTGAAACATTATTCAGAACTATCAGTGTCAAAGACAGAAATATAATGTTTATGATTCCAATATAGAATCTGAGAGTTTTGGTTTTGGACTATTATGGTTTGTATCTATGGTTGGTCTAGTCAATGTTGTAGATTAGGATGTTTTAATGTGATGTTATCAGAGGAGTTAAGGATAATATCATGAGTATATAAGATTAATGATGATCATATATTCAAAATCATATACAACTAATTTTGGTTTTTAAGTAGTGAAAAAATAAATAATATTAATAATATTTTGGGAGAAATTTTATTAGGAGAAGGTATTCTTAACCCATATAATAAACATGAAGTGATATACATGGATGAAATATTTTTCATGTTTAATTTCTTTTAAAAGATAACATTGGTTAAAAATTGTCACATCAAGAAAGGTGTTGGGTCTTTAACCCACAACCAAAGGAAGATAAGGGTTACATACCTACTATTAACATTTGAGATATCCTAGTTTGTATGATATTTTCATAATTAAGGATTATTTATATTTTTTAAACATATATTTTTTTTGAGGGATAACATTTTGTTTATCATGGAATAATATATGATCATATCATTATATCATTGGGTTTTAAACTTATCAAGAAATAAAAGATGGATATTAAGGATAATTATTAATGGAATTTTAATTGTTTGAATTTGGGTATTTTCATTTAATATTCAACAATAACATAGCATGTGAATACTTATCCACCTTGGAGATCATCATAACATATACTAAAGATATTGTTTTCTGTTAATCTGTAAAAAATATTAATGAATCTTGATATTACCTTTTATGGTTATATGGTCGTTAAAAGATGATATTAATGATTTATGTTTGATACAAGAATCATTAATACACATTGTTTAAAAGAAATGATAATATTATAGTATAAATTGGATAAAGGATGAAATTATATAATATAAGTTAGTATATTTCAGTAAGTTTTCTTTCTAGGTGGAGAAATAAAACCTAAACACTAGGGAAAGGATATTGAACAATTGGTTTATCATAATAAATTCAAATTTGATTGTCTAATGGTCTTTGTAATAACCCAATATTTATGGTTTTTAGGTCTTTAACATTTTATTTATCAATCACATGATTGGGATCATTTAACTCAATCACTCCCTATAAGTATTTATGAATCCCACCCCATTTCATCCAATATTATATTATTTCCAAACATTGTGATTTGTTATTCCCGATGATGACCATACTTCTCTAAATATACATTAAGAAGATATTTTATTAACAATTTTTATGATGTGTGTTTTATAAAAACAATTTCCTAATTTAAATCCGCTGATTAATGACATAACATTCAAATTAAAGGGATGAAATGTATTAATGGGTGATTGGAGGATGTCTAACCCTACGATTTAAAAATAAGAATATTAAATTTGACACGATTAAAGGAATGTAAAATCAAGTTAACCTTATTTTACGCACAATTTAATGTTTATCTAGAATTTCATGTAACACTTATTTTATCTTCTGTTACACGAAATCATGATATTTTTATGTTTGATAATGTATTAAATAAGTAACAATGAACTAAAATGACCCCATATATATATTGACATTATATCCAAGTTATCAAATTTATGAGTATAAATAATATTATATATTTATATTTATATTAATATTAATTTCTCAAAATAATTTATTGATAAAAGTTTAGTATATTTTCAATCAATTTTAACATAATTGCTTCTATTCTTCAAACATATATATTTTCTCGAAAACTGATTTATTTATCTTGTCATGTAAAAAGAATATAATCAATTTTAGGGAATTATATAAATTTTATTTGATAAAATGAACTTCATTATTTGAATTATAATATTAAAACATATATTGGGTAATTTTTTGTGACTTTTTGGAAAATATTTATTTTACAGGGAATAGTGAAAATACATTTTTCTGTAAAACAATAATTCATTTAATTTACTCATCTGTTTATAATTTTATAATAATTTATTTAAGTTAATTATTATATATGAAATTAAAGGGATGATATTTCTTATATATTCAATATAATTAAATAACCTCTAAATAATATCAAATAAATTATAAATATAGAGAAAACTCGTTTATATTTCCACATAATATTGATATCCAAAACTATATTGTTATTTTTCATATCCCTAATCATTATAGACATTGAAAGTAAAAAGGGTTCTTTATTTATAGTTTTCATTAAATAACATATTATATAGGTGACATTCATGGAAAATTGCCCCATAAAATTAAAAATTATAATTAGGTCCTAAGGGTATAAATTTATAAGAGAAAATAGGTTTTTAAAAAGTTTATAAGTCATTTTTTCATTATATTTAATGTTCAATCCCTTGGTGGACTTGTTTTTACAAAAATAACTTGAATTAATTTTAATGGTTTTCAAAAATCATTATAGTTCAAAAATTATTGTATCATTTTTAGTCATTATAAATTAATATTTTTCCAAAATTGGAATCATTTTTTCTAATTAAATTCACATAACAAGAAAATTTAAAGATAAAATTCTTCTCATAGATGTAGTGAAAAAAATGTTTTTAGGAAAAGTTAAATTTTTATGAAAAAAATTGACAATATGTTAAATCTATGACTAATATTAATCACATTATCAGTGTATTAAAATACATAGTGATATATGTATTTATTTATGTATATATATCATATACATTTAATTTTAAACATTCCCCATTTGGGGCTATTTTATTTATTAATATAGAGAAATATTACACATTCTAAAATAGTTATTAAAAACCCCCTTATTAAACCAAAAAAAAATTCCAATTCTATCAATGTCATCATTGTTTTTCAATTCAATTTATATAAATAAATCCAAAATTGATAATAATGCCATTTTATGGTAAATTATATTTTATAAGATGATTTATAATTACTACAAAACCTATATTTATCCAATTTATTTTTATTTGACAAAAAATATCAACTATTTTTTCAATTATATTCCAATTTCTCTTCTATTATTGGTACATTTACCCACTAAAAATAAAAACATTAGCATCATGGTGAATTTTAATTTAGTGCTTTTGAATGATACATGCGCTTGTGTAAACCTTAATTTCCCAATGTTACATGATTATATTAGTTAAAAATTGAGATTTAAAATATAGAATTTGTGAGTCAAAATTATATAATATGTATCACTTTAGTTTTTTAGTAATGGGTAAACTACATAAGTTAGTAAACTCATTACCACAATGAAATAAATATGGAAAATAAGGATTCTTATAATTTAATGAACAAAATTCTTAAAACATTTATTTAATTTTGTGTTGGAGTTATTCTCATATTAATTCATCCTTATAAAAATTTAATTACAAATTTGGACCGTCATTATGTAATATTAACCACCAAATATTCAATATATATGAGTATTTACAAAAATTACACTCCCCAGTTATAGTAGGGAACTCCCTCCGCTTACTTATTCACATACCTCAATCCATTTTCATTCAAAAAAAATTCCCAAATCACATTCATACATCCCACCCATAAAATATCCAACTTTTCAAAAAAAATCATACATCAATGGCTTTATTTAAACCTAAAAATGGATACATTAAGAAGAGGTATTGATCTTAAATTAGCTTATTTGTTTTACATCTTTCTCCCCCTCATTAAATTTTCCTTCTTTCATGATGACATAATAATATTTGTATCTTACATATACTGATATTTTATTGTGTTAATTATGTTTAATACCACCACACACACTCCCAAAAAAATGAATATGAAATCATCATTCATGTGTATGGTCGACTACCACCTCATAAAATGATGTCGTTCATTTTTTCCATTACTTCATATCATGGTGTGGTATGTTGATGGATAGAAAGATTATATATGATATTTAAAACATAATTATATATCTAGAGTCATTATGTCATATAAAACATTTTTCTATCGATTTTATAATGGATATTATAACATAGCACATGTGTACAATAGACTACTACCTCACAAAGAGATGTGATTATTTTTTCATTAACACATTAAATGGAAGGTAAAAAGGTTATTGATAATAGATATATGAAAAATAAATTAAATATATATGATATTAATGACATATTTACCATTCTATAAATATTAGATATCACATTCATTTTTCAATTTCACTCACTGAAAAAATAATGATGTCATTTATAAATGAGTGGACTACCACCTCCTTGAAGTGATGTGATTCCTTCTTTAACCACCACATAAATATATATATATATACATATATATGAGTGTTTTAAAAATAAAATAATATGGTCTTTGTGATATAATTATCCATCTAAAACAATATATTACATGCCTTATTTCCATAATGGTCGTTGGAAAATATAAATGTTACTCATTTGTACATACGGCCTACCGTCTCTATGACTGTAACATTAGCTCATTTTTCATAAATATATTTCTATATTGGTTTTAAAAGTTTAATTTATCTATAAATATTATATTTATTTATCTATTATAACATTATATATCTATATATAATGACTTCTTTTACAATAGTAAACATACATATGTAATTTTTGACAGAAAAGCCGAATATTGTCAAATTACTTGATTTAAAATTAATTTATTATTTAATTGTACATCAAAGGATAATAATTATTATAAAAATAAAAATAAACATTTAAATGTTTATACATTAATTATTTAATTATCATTCTTCTATTATTCAGTAATATAATGGCAAACAAGACATGTCATACTCAAGGTAAGGGTTTTCAAGTCTAACTTTTATTTGTGACAGATATATTTCCTATTCATCACATATTTATATTGTGATGTGTAGGTATTGATAATGAATATATTTTATTATTATTATCCTTAATGTTTTCTTTATTAAATATCCATTTTTGGATTAATATTATATGGGAATTACAAATCAATGTTACTAAAGTTGTAAGATTCTATTTTTAAAATCATATCATTAATCTAGATTATATATGATTAAGTATCTAATGTTGAATTATTTTAATTATCATGAATTATCTTATAATTTTTATATCCAATATATTTTCCTATAATTGAACAATTTTATACCACTATGGTACTTTAAATTTTTTAGAATGTTTTTTTTATGAAAATATGACATTATTTACACATTTGGTTGAAAACCTTTTTCCATCAAAAACATTTTTTTCTAAAAAATTATATTCAAATGTTTGTATAAAAATATATTTTTAAATATGAATTTATTTTATCCTTAATAAATAGTAAAAATTAATCTTTCAATTCTTTTTTTATAATCAATCATGGATATTTTTGTTCAACAATATTTTCAAATTTTTTTATATTTTACAAAAGTGGTTTCTAAAATGAAATGGACATTTTCCTGAATTTTATTATTTATAAAATTATCATATATACATTAATAAAAAATAAAAACTCTTATTGTAAATTATTATTGAAAGGGGTTTTTCTTAGTGATACATTACTAAATATTTCTTTGGATGGATTAATATTATTTAATCAGATTATTATATATCCTTAAACATTTAAATATGATAACCATGTTTCAAAGAGATTTTTTTTTGGAAATTTTATCTTGTCTATTACATAATAATATATCAAAATGAAGGTTATGTAACTTTATACCATTCTATTTTTTTCATGATTCAAATATATTAATATAATACCCATTCCTTTTTATTAGAGTGATAGGGATATAAAAAAATAATCGAGTATTTCGATGAGTTTGGAAATGAATTATATTTGTACGTTCCTCATCTTTTGTTTTCATGAGTTTATATGATGGGTGTACCCAGATCACACCGAGTGAGCCTGTTATTTCTTAGAAAATTGGTGAACGAAGATACAAATAAATTGCATTTACAAAATGGTTATGTCATTGATAGTATTATATCATGAGTTGGTCATTTGATTTCTCCAATTTTAATCGAATTTGAAAGTGTTTATAAGTGTTTATAAGTGTTCTATAATGATGACATCCCAAGTTATCAATATTTTTTATCTATTAGTTATATTGGTTTTTGATGAATTATGTGATCATGTTTGATATCACATGGCTTCTAAATGTTGACTAATATTTATATTTATTTTATTAATTATTAATTCCATGTTTTTATATTTGATGACATATGTATTGATAGGTATGATTATTATTATGTTATAATAATGTACATTAATTATGTAATAATAATATTAATCACTTCTTATTATAACTGATGACATTTTTTGTTAATAATTTCATTTCCCATATATATCAATTTATCTTAAAATTCTAATGTGTCTTTATACAAAAATAAAATTTATTATATAGAATGAATTCTGTATAAGAGTGAAATAAAATTGATGATGGTGGTGTAATAATGTGACCAATACATGTTTGATTATTTTTGATAAATAATCATTGGTGGACATAAAATTTTTTATGTAATAATTTTCCATAATTCTTTATAAACATAAACTGAAAAGTTCCTCATGGTTGTATGTTATCCAGTTTTGTTTCCTTTTCATATTGAATGTTTTTTATGGAAATAATTTATTTACCATTATTGGCTTCAAAACATAATTTTTTTTTTGAATTTAGTACTGAATTAGAGAGTGAGGATTCTGGAAAATTATATAAAATGATTAAATTTTTATTTTAGGATCCTTTGCCAAAATATGGGGGATTATTTTACCATTGTGATATAAAACATTAGAAAATTTTCATACTCTATTTAATTCCATTTATTAAGACCAAATTCATCATTTTATTTTTCATTGGTGAATTTCCTCTTATTCATTTAAATAGATATTTAAAAAAACAATTATAATATAAAGAACTTAAATTTACTTTTAATTGAACCTAATAACAATAAATAAAAAAAGACAAAAAATATATAGAATAAAATCTCTAATATAGGAAATTATCAAACATTAATCACTGAAACACCAATAGTGAACCCAAAATTTGGACATAATCCATTCCATAAATATTTATCCTCATAAATCCTTAAAATAAGTCTCACAAAAGTTAGAGTAAAAAATATAGTTTATTAATCATGTTTTAATGATCTAAATGGATATTTTATCCAAATAATATTCACTTATCATAATGTAAAATAATATATATATATATACTCTAATCATATACTCACATATAATATTATTATTAAGTAGTGATCGTGAACCCATTATCCCAATGTTGGAGTCTTACATTATTACATAAGAATAATATACATAGAAACCCATCATGAAGGATTGAATTATTTATTCTTCCTAGAAAACTAGAAGAATAAATGTATCTCAATTAAATTATAATAAAAATGAATGACGTAATTGTTTTATTTTGAGAATAACAGTATTCCATATAAGATTTACTTGAATACAAGTCATAGTAAACATCATGAATTCCTGAGAAAGGATACAAAAATAAGATCAACTCAAATTCTCAATATGTGTTATATATAATGGATGTTATCAAAAATAAAGAAGCCTAATAAATATATAAATATGAATAATGATGAATACATGATTAATCTATAATTAGATAATTAACAATCAAAGTGGAATTTTAAATAACTAAAAATCACCCCCTTTAATAAATAAAATGCAAACGAAGTTCATCAAGACATAATTTCATAGTGAAAACTATAGTATAGAATTATGAATAAACACTTAATGAAACCAATTGTTTTTTATTTGATATCATTTCCCATAAATATGATACCTCTACTATTAAGACCTTTCAAAATATGGATAAATGTGTCAATCAAAATAAATTTTTTGTTAGATTAATTGATTTTTCTCAAGATTCCTATTGCTGCAGCAAGATAGAATATTATACCAGAACCCACCCATCAATAGATTTCTAAAGAAATCTTATTATCATTAATAATTAATTTATTTCATGAATCAATATTCCTTAGAATCAAATATATATAGACAAAAGGATAAATATTTATCAATATTTCACTAGTTAATCAAACAAAAATAAGTATGAAATCACCGTATATTGAAATGAGATAAATTTTGAGTAATATATATGTCAATAATAAATATTATTGATATTTAGAAGAAATTTAAGGTGTAATGATCACATGAATGTCAATATTTAATATGGAAATATAATGAATAAAAAATGAATCAAGCAAGTGAATGTTAATATTATCCATGGTAAAAATTATCATAAATTTTCTAGTGGATGATTTATAACAAAATTAATATATAAAAATTCGAGTAACAAATAAGCGTTGTTTTTCTTTAGGAATATAAATAACATGAAAATATATTCATAAAAATTCTTAAGGAAAATATAATATTAATTTGGAATATAAATTTCATTAAAATATAAATTTATTAAAAATATTTTTCATTGAAATAAAATTTAATGACTAATAATTAATAGAATATTTAGAAACAAAATTTCATTAAATATTACCTTCAACACTTGTAAACGTAACACCATTGGATATATGGTTATATCAGTGGTTAATTAATCACATGTCGTACAAGATAAAAATTATATTTCCTTTTAACTGTAAAAATGATAGAAAATTATTATTATTTGAAAAAAATAGCTAGATTACGTTGAATTTTTTAAAATTAAATTATTTTTAAAATTTTATTTTATAAAATAGTCTTAAATGGATAATATAATTTTATAAAACATGATATTTTTAAATAATAGAATTACTGTAGAAGAGAGAAATGTAGTGGGCTTTTTTAGAAAATAATTCTAAAATGTGTGAAGTTACAAAAACATTAAAATAATAATATTCTATGAATGAAAGGATAATAAATTGATATTGTTTTATTATAAAATGGTCAACTAATTTCAATTAAATGAAATTCAAGAATAAAAAAACTCATTTAAAATTAGATTGTGAAGTAAACCCTTGAAAATGTCATAATGTGGAAGAGATAGTAAACATATGAATGAAATATGGGAATACACTATAAATATAACTAAAATGTATAAATATAACATAATAACAACAAAATTTACTATACAGAAAACCTAATAATTCTTATGATAAAAAATTAGTAATACAACCCATTGAAAATAAATTGATTCATGAAATTATTTATCAAGTATAAAATTTTAATTCCAATAACCATAAGAAGAAATAATTTAAATTTTAGGGGAAACATAATGATTATTGATATATTTATGATATTATATCTCAATGTGCCATTATATACACCCCTTTGAAGTTAATATGTGAATAATTATATAATGTATCATATGAATGTAAATTGAGATAAGATCCCTTATGTTAGAATTCCATTTTGATGATTTTTTTTTTAAAATCATGTATAATTGGATTAAAAAATGTCATCAACATATGCAAGAACTATATTAATATATATAAAATCATATATTATCCTTTTCTAATATCATATTACCGCATCCTTACCATTCATTCATTAATTTCATTATTTTGGGTGTTAATCACCTTATTTTCTAATTCATGTGCACTAAAAAAAGTTCATGTTCATATTTATATTATATGGTTCCATAATATGAAGAATAATAAAATTGAAACAATTAACATATTTCTAAAACAAAACTTATCTTTTAAATCCAATAATTATATATTGTAATGAAAAATAATGTACATTAGAGTCATGGAGATGGTAGGTTGTAAGTACATCAGAGTAACATTTCAATTTAATATTTTTCATTACTGAAAGGATAAATATAACATTTTACCTATCCACAATGAAAATAATATAATATATAACATATTATATATATATATATATATATATCTTATTTCATGTTTTGATGAAAAGGGATTCACATATCTTTTGAAACATGGTAGTCCACATGTACTAGAATGATGTTATCATCTTTATGTTTGTGAAAAGGATATGAAGATAAGGATATATATATTAATTATATAATGATAAATATATTTTAATAATCATAATATTTATTTTTATATAAAATATAATATTTTAATTTATCTTTACCACTTTATATATTTTGTATTACTGAAATCTGAATTACATTGCTTCGTGAGGCGGTAGTCTGCCATACACCTGAGTGATATTATCATATCTCCAAACAAGAGGATAGTAAAACCATATACATGATATAGTGACTAAATTTGTTTAAATATTTATAATAAGCATATATATACTTTATATCCACCATAATACTTAACCTTGAGAGATGTAAATGGATACAAAATGACATTGTTTAATGTATTAGATGAATAAAAAAAATAAAAATGCTTATTGAAGAACGTTACATCTTATTTAGGTATCCTTCTAAGCTTTTCAATAGATCATTCATATGATAGAGTTATTCCAAAAATATTTATTTTTAGATTATTGTAAAAAAAATTATAAGTGATTTTATTATGTTTTTTTGGAGGAAAATATATTGTGAGATACAAAGAGTCAGGGGAGTGAGTTCCTTATAGTAATTGAGTGGAGCAGTATTTTTGAAAATAACCAAAATTATTCACTATTGGGAGGCCACCCATAACTAATAAACCAAAAAAATTATATAATAATGGATTTTAGGATTTATTTGGTCTGTCAAAAACTCCCACCATGAAAAAAAACATTTTTTATGACATTCATTAGTTATTATGTTTTCTCAATTATACCCTTTTACATTTTACCATAGTAACTTGTATCCTTTTATTTTAGCCCAAAAATGCATCATTTAAGAATATAATTAATATTATTTTTAGTATATAACTTATTCTAAATTATTCATAATAATAAATTTCATTTATTTAATAAAAATACTATTTGTGCGTCAAATTAATTTTAATACAAACAAATTTAATGCACAAATCCCTCATTTATCCTTAATCATGTTAATTAATTTTATCCATTTCCTGTAAACATTATGATAAAAAATTAAAATTACCTTATTAATAAATAAAAATTATACATACATGTAATATAGAATCTATTATGATTAATACATATAAAACATGTGGTAGGATTTATTTAATAATTCGCCATAAAATGTGATGAGATTTCACTTTTTTTATTTGAAATGTTTCAAATGTTTAAAATATATTTATATAAAAATTAAATATATAATTTCCTCTAATACAATAAATTTTATAAATATATATAGACTTATTTAAAATTAAATTCAATTATAAATAAAATTAATCATTACAAATTAGTTTAATAAATAATATTTTCAATTAAAATTCTTAATTTTTAGTATTCATAAAAAAGAAGAATGTTTTTAGATAAACCCCGTAATTTTTTTTTGAAAAAGATTTTAAATATGCATTAAGATATAATTTTATATTAAGTGCACAAATCAGGAATAAGTAGACTTTTAGAAGAAAAATAATGTATTTTAGACGACATTTATATTTATTTTAAATAATAGTTGTTTTTTAATATTAAATAGATAATTAATAAAAATTTGTAAATTATATTTTTTTCATAAGTTACATAATCATATTTATACTTGATAAAAATATATGGGAAATTACCATCATATAAAATAATAACAGAAAATTAATTTTTTGTTCAGAGAAACAGGGTATTAAAGGAAACAAAAGCAATTAAAGAGAGTCATATTATATTTTAATTATATCAAAACATAGCATGGTTTGTAAAATAAATTAATCATAGTGTTTCATGTTATTCAATCAAAGAAAGATATTGGACATATTAAAAAATAAATATATCATAAATTATTAGGGTGTAATATTATCTTCTATGAAAAGAATTTCATATCATGATTGATATTTTATAAAATTTTATTTATTAATATTGGGGTGTTATATTCCCTATAACATACCTAAATTTCATCCTTATAATTCATTATTTATCTTTAAATTATAGGTTTTGATATTTAAAAATTACATTTTTAAAACAATTCATCATAAATGGGTTAACAAAAAAACCACCTAATGAGATAAAAAGGGATTTACTAAGGTCATATTTAACAAGTCACAACAAGGTTTCAATGTAGGAGAAAATATGTGAAAAATTAAATCATTATCATTGATGAAATGTGAAAATGACTATAGATAGTGATAACTGTCCTTGATCAAACAAAATGAGTGATAAATGGAAGGATAATGGCATCCAAACAATAAATCTATGCTAATTTACAAGTCTATTTGATTCATCATATATGATTTTAATATGATGGAATTTTTCAAGACTAATTTTCCTAAAAATAATGAATACTATAAGTTTCTATGAATAAAAGTAAATATTAACACTTGATATGTCTCCATTTCATATGTACTATATCATCATTTTCGTATGTATCTATAAATTTACAATTTATTCCTATAATTATGGAAGTTAATATCAAATAATGATTTTCTTTTTTGAAGAAAAAAAATTCAATTTTAATAGATCATGTGCTCTAGAAAATATTGAAAATTATTTCGTTATATAACTAAATGTGATCTAGAACCATAAATTATAGCACATGTTGTCTGATTTAATAAATTAATTATAATACCTCAAATGTATTAACATTTATTTATCATTAATATATATTATTTAAATCATTTATCTAATGACATATTAGCAATGACATCTCTTAGGCCAATGGTCAGCGATGAACCATTATCATCTTTCTATCATAGGTTCAATGTATTTAATTATATTTGTTGTTATTGTAATTTTATTAAGGATCATGTTAATATTAATCATTAACCCCACCTTAAAACATATATTATAAAATATTTAAAGGAATTTATACTCAAATAACTTCTCCACCAAGATATATACTTCCATAAATTTCCCCCATTATCCTTAATATTGTTATACTTCCATTAGATAAATCCCAAAGGGGGTATTTATAAAATTATTCCTATAAAAAACCATAAACTCAAAAACCTATAATGGTATCCATAACTCATTTATTAATAATGAGCAGTAAGTTTTTAAAATTTAATCGAACCCTTAGATGATTTATTATTCTTCAAAACAAAATACATTTGATTAGAATACTTCTATAAGAATATTCAAAAATCCAGAAAAATACATTAACTATTTTATTTCATTTTATGTCACAGCTTGTTCTAATATTTAATATTATGAAGATGAAATTGAAAAATATAATTATTTGGTTTTCAAAATTTATGATAAAAAACTATAAACGGATCCCTATTTTGAGGTTTATATCATATATTATACTATGAATTTTTTCAAGAAAATTTAGTCATTCATTCTGAGTTTTTCATACATAAAACATTCCCTTATTCCTTGTAGAAACATTATTTTAAATCAATGGCACCTAAGGTATGATAAATTTCATTCATTATAATTATCTATTATAATATAATATAATGGTTTGTAGAGAAAAAATGAATTATACAAAGTATATCCCCCATGTGTGCTAGTTTAGGTGAATAGTAAATCCCATTATCATACACCATTTAATGATCAGGATAATCCATATACTCTATTTTTTGAGCTACTACCGATAGGTACATAAGTTCAAGAACCATATCCACTTATAGTATCCAAATAGGAATGTATTGTAAAGACCCGTAAAATTCAAGGGTAATTTTTTCTAAATTTTAATTGGTATTATACAAGAATTCAGTTTCTGACGGCCCCTGATTTCGAGGCCCAGTGTGCCCAGAATCAATTTCCTAAGTTTAGCTCAGGTACGTTTAGTGAAAGAACGAGCGGGTTTTTCTCTCTTTTGAGCCAGTGCACTGAATCAAAATCTAAGGGCACCGATGGAACCGCAGCGCCGGTAATTTCTTAATAATACCCTTACTGGAGTTGCGTTTTCTCGGGATGAGTTGTTTTAAAAAAATGTGAGGGATAAAGTATAATTGTTACAATTATATTTTCATTTCATGTTGAATAGATTAAGTGTTGTGTTACAACACTTTGACCCTCTCTTAAGTGGTTATAACCTAAGTAAGGGAGTTTGGGGTGGGACCCACAAGATGTTAACCACCCATGAGAGGATTAAAGGTGAGGTGGGGCCCACACATAACCCACCCCTTCACATTCCTCATAAACCCCCTAAATCCCTCTTTAATTTTTTGTAAACATATCTTTAATGACAAACCTTCAATTTCCTCACTCTCTCCCTCATTAACTCTATCCAACACACACATTAAATTAAGTGAATTCAACTTTTGAATTTTTTTTGGAAAAGCTTGGATTGGGATGACTAAATAATGTGGAACCATTATTTTTTCTGAAGGGTTGGCATTTGTGGTGTTGAGGGTAAGGGAAGAGAGCTTGGGAGTTTTTAAAGAACTTCTTCTTCTTCTACTTCTTATTCTTCTTCTTCGTCAAGGAACATCGATTCGGCGACCCGGATTCTTCCATCTTCTTCTTCCTCAACAAAGGAGGAGGCAGCGATGTGTAAAATCACCAACGACATTTCACCCTTCAGTTTTCTCTCCGCGTGAAAGGAAGGGAGATGCTGCTTCCTCCTCGGACGTTCTCCATTAGCATATACAGAACCTCACCCCGCGACGCTGTTTTCCGCGACACCGTCGTTCAACAACATTTGTCAAGGTAGGGGTTTTATGCGTTTATTTTTGTGAATTACATCCATCATCTATACATGTTCAATTGGACCGCTTGTTATCGTTTAAAGGGAGGGGTTCGATCCGCACAAACACGACTGACCCTCCTCCCTTATTATTTTTGTGTTGTTGTGGTTCAAAGGAAAGTGACGCGGTGTCGTCGCACCGCGCGGGAACGAGCAGAAAGGATTTGGGGCGCCATCGCGCCACGCATTTGAAAATCGAACCAAGCCGCGACACCATCACGCCGCGCCTGAAGAAAAACCCGAAGACACCACGGCCGGAGAGGGTCCACGACAGACAGGCGTGATGAGGTCGTTCCACGCTGGATAGAATAAGCCGCGGCTTAGGCCGCGTCGAAGCAGGGGGACCGACGACCGGGTTCGGGCAGCCGGCGTCGGAGTAGGGGGATCGGCCCTCGCCGGTCCCGAGGTGGCAGAAGTCAGCCAGTCGGAGCGGACCAACCGTTCAAGGAGAGAGCCAGGGGTTACGACCCCCGGCTGGCCCACAAAGAGCGGCCCCCCTTATGGAGGGGCGCAGTTACAAAGGGTGGGGGGCAAAGCCCCCCCCCCCCCCCCCCCCCCCCCGCACTCCCAAACGGCTCGGCCATTCGGCAGAGCCCCCTGGCCAGCGCGCCAGACCGCCAGTGCGCCGGGCCGCTGAGCCAGGCCACACCAAGGCCGGGCCAGGCTGCGTCGGCCGGGCCGCGCCCAAGCGGGCCGACCCAGGGGGTCTCGGGCCGGGTCGGTCCGAGCCCGAAACCCCCACATTAAGACCTTCCACGGTCCTTTTCCCCTAAGATGGGTTGAAGACCTCCGATATACTCACCTTCAGCTACAATGCGATCTTTGGATCGAGACGGTCGTTTCAGTATATTACACTCAAGGTTTCGGAGTACCTTGGTTTCAGTCAGGTTGGTTCGTACAGGAAACCAACCGGGCCCTCAAAGCAGAAACACTTATATCATGAGTTACAGACGTCTGATTGACGTTTCGTCGACTTTGTTGGATTCCACTTGAGGAGACAGAACTTTTGGAATTCTTCGCCCAAGGTTTGGACACAGTTGGAGTATGGCCGGGTTGGATTGTACCCGAAATCCAATCGTGCCTGTGGAACAGAAAAGCTGATATCGTTCAGACCGGACGTCCGTTTGACGAACCGTCAGCGGCGTTGGTGATCACGTTAAGAAACGGTCCCTGTGAGTATACACTATGGGAGTTCAAGGTACAGTTGAGATATGTCTGGGTTGGTTCGCTCATGAAACCAACCGGGCCCCTGGGACGAAAAGGCTAACAACTCACAGACCAGGTGTCCAATTGATGCACCGTCTATTGCGTTGAGACCCCTATGATGAGGCGGTCCTTTGAGATACTTATTTGTGGGACTTTGGGATACTTGGACTATCTACCCATAGCTCGTGGAGAGGACCCTCCCAGAGATGAGTGTATGGATTACGGAGACCGTGTAGCTGGCTGAGACCTGATAACTGTTTGTCCAATTCGATTCGGAGTGACTAGAATAGTCCAGTGGGGAGCACTAATTTGTGAGGTGGCAGACCCATGGTGGAGGAGCACTACATTGTGAGGTGGCAGACCCACGGTACACGACAGGAGGGGTACCTCTGTAGGCTATGAGGGGGAGCACTACAGTGTGAGGTGGCAGACCCATGGCGGAGGAGCAATACTGTGTGAGGTGGCGGGCCCGCGGTACCCGACAGGAGGAGTACCTCAGAAGTCTTATGTTAGTGAGCAGTACCCCGGAGTTGTGACAAGATCATTGTACACTCCAGAGATGGGCTCATCATCAGTTACAGTTTTGATAATGAAAATCCTGGTTTGAGATGAGTCTATGATCTTTCTGTTTACCTAATGATTGAGATGGGTCACTTTATAACTTAGGTATATGAATGGGCATATACCTGGGTAGTGGTTATCTGTTGATTTGATAAACTTTGTGTTTCCCCATGATTGAGATGGGTTACTTGATAACTTAGGTATATGTATGGGAATGTACTTATGTGGTGGTTATCTGGTGAGATATTCATTGTGGTTATCCTTGTTGGTTTTAGTGAGACATTGAGGGTCCCGGGGTCCCTACTGAGTGTCCTTATACTCACCCCTGCACGGGCTATGCCAGCACCTCGTTGTGTTGGTTGCAGACGACGGGCAGTGTTGTCAGAGGCCCAGTGTTCGAGGACTGGACGGTACCCGGAGGTGGAACACACGACGAGTCAGTATCCGGAGGTGGACTTCATGGCGAGACGAAACTCAGAGGAGGTTGATGGGAGAGAGCGTTGTGGAGGCTATCTGTACCTACCATTTAGGTAGGATCCATGGTGGACAATCCAGGAGTTGCGCTATATGTACCTACCCTTTAGGTAGGATCTGTGGTGGACGATCCGGCAGCTGCGCTATTTGTACCTACCCTTTAGGTAGGATCCTAGGAGGAAGACCGAGGAGATTATTCCTTTCTTCCAGTTGTTGACTATTCTGTTGTACTTTCGTTCAGTTATAGTTGTACTTTCAGTTGGGTTTGTATTCTGGCTCATTTACTTTTCAGCACTTTCTTTTGTACTTAGTGTTCTGCTTCTGCTTGTACTCTGTGGTGTTTACTTTACTTTTATAAAGGCAATGCCTTCCTAGTTATCGGGATTTACACCTTTGGTTCTAGTCACTAGCCTTTGGCCTATGGAAGGAGGGCTTGGGGTAGTCACGGCACGGGCCCCGAGGACGGGTTGTAAAAAATTGGTATCAGAGGAGTCGGTTCTACTGCAGGACTTATAACTCTGATATTATCTTTCTTTAAAGAAATAGTGTTTAGGGTACCAATTGTGGTTTTCAGTTCAAGGAGTCCAGTGTTGGTGCGGGAGGCCGACGTATCCATACACCGGGACCCTGACAACTGATTTCCATCATTGTGGATGAAAACACTGATTGCGTGTGTGTTTTCAAAGGATTTCCCTTAAAATAGCTCAAACCAGGTCAGCTCACCCGGTATAAATCGTTTGATCGTGTCACGTTTGTTTATTTCAGGATGCCTCCCCACGGACGACCAGCTAGAGCCCTAAGAGTTGTACGTACTAACAGCCCGCCGAGCGATGTGGCCTCAGTACTAGGCCATATCCCAGTTGAGGCCCCAGCGGAGGGACCAGTGGTACTACTACCCATTGGGACACTGATGCCACCAGCCCCAGCAGTAGAGGTTGCACATCGCTTGAGCGCACTACATGATTTCCAGCACCAGGGGCCACCCAGGTTCAGGGGAGAGACGGACCCGCATGCGCCTGCGGATTAGTTGGAGGCTGTGGTGAGAGTCTTCAGGCTAGTGGGGATGCCAGCAGACTTCATGATGATCCTTGCTTCCAGCCTTCTTCAGGCAGCAGCAGGCAGATGGTGGAGCCTAATGCTCCAGATGCATGACGAGGTGACACTTCTATGGGCAGACTTCGAGAGCCTGTTCCGCGCAGAGTTTGTACCAGCCACCCTTCGAGCAGTGCGTATACATGAGCTACTTCAGCAGCGGTAGGGCCGCATGACATTGGCGCAATATTCAGCAAGGTTCACAGACCTCTCAGGCTACTCCACAGATATGGTAAGAGACCCGTTCTACAGGGCCCAAACCTTCAATCAGGGGCTCAGGCGAGAGATTAGAGCTTCTGTTGTTTCTTACATCATTCCAACGCAGACAGGTGTGTTGGAGCGAGCCCTCTTAGTGGAGAGTTTCCTTACTGAGCAGTCTCCAGTAGTAGGACCCACCTCTAGCAGGCATGCGGCAGAGTCTTCTATAGCAGGCAGTAGACAAATGACGCAGAGGTCCAAGAGGACCAGACCTACAGGTGGTCGACCGCATGACTAAGGGTCGGTAGTGCGAGCCAACAAGGGAAATTATAGAGCCAGACCTTCCATGCAGTGTTACTCTTGTGGCGGGATTGGTCACATGGAATGTGACTGTCCGACCAGCCATGCAGATGACCTGCATTTAAATGAAGAACCTCCCAGGAAGAGGCATAGGTTCGATCGAGGCGGACTGCTAGGAGTATAAGGCCGAGGGAGGGTAGTTGGCCGTGCAGATGAAGGTGGATGACGCTACGAGGTGTTTCCAACCCCACCACTTGGAGGTCCACCCCGACCGTAGGGAACAGGTGGACATAGGATAGCTCAACTTCAGTCATCATAAGCATATGACTACGGAGCTCCTGAAGCGAGTGGACATGTGAAGAACTAGTGGTTTCCTTTTATTCTTTGTATATCTAGTTCCATGTGGTTGTTGTTACATTTGTGTCTTTGTACCATGAGATGCAATAATATAAATACACTTACCTTTGTAACATTTTCTTCCTTCCTTTTTGAGTAATAAGAGGTTCCTTTTTAAACTGTTGACTTGATGCTCACTTTCGAGATTCCTACTGGAAGAGACCCAGTGAACTCACGCTGATGATGATAGTGTGACTCGACCCTTAGAGGCGAGAGTGACGGTTGGATCTCTTGGTAGTAACGTCGAGGCCATACGACATCGTCCATGGCATGAATACTTCATTCATGTCCGGATTGACTGTATTAGGCAAAGAACGTGGTTCATCCAGGGGATGAGACCAGATTTCTCTTATTGGAAAGGAAGAAATCAAAGTAGAACTTGTGGGATCAGAGAAGGTGAATATCATCAAATAGAGGATGAGGACAGCTCAGAGCTGACAGAATCCTTATGCTGACAGGAGGCAGAGACCCCTAGAGTTTGAGGATGTCGACCACGTTTTCTTACAGGTCTCACCTCGACGTAGAATTACGAAGATGTGGCCGAGGCGATAAGTTATTTCGGAGGTTCAATAGACCTTTCTATGTCCTCAGCAGGGTAGACGAGGTTGTTTACCACTTGACCCATTCAACTCAGTTGCACTAGGTGCACGATGACTTCCATGTATCTCAACTGAGGAGATACGTGCTTGACTCTTTGCATATCATCGACCATTGGGAGTTGGACATGGGTGATGGGGTGACTTTCTCGGAGGTTCTAGTGGGGACCGAGGACTGATAGGAGAGGATCCTACAAGGATGGTCGATTCCTTGGGTGCACATTATTTGGATGTACGTGAATCTCCAGGTAAGCACATGGGAGCGGAAGGCTCAAATGCATTCTCAATACCGCTTTTGTATACCTAGTCTATGTTTAAGCTTTACAAGGATGTAAAGCCCTGAGGTGGGAGTAATTTAAAGACCTGTAAAATTCAAGGGAAATTTTTTCTAAATTTTCTTTGGGATTATACAAGAACGAAGTTTCTGACGACGCCTGATTCTGATGCCCGTTGTGCCTAGAATCAATTTCCATAGTTTAGCTCGGGTATGTTCAGTGAACGGATGAGCATGTTTTTCTATATTTTGAGCCGGTGCACGAAATCGAAATCTGAGGGCACCGATGGAACCACAACACCAGTAATTTCATAAGAAGACCCTTACTGTAGTTTTGTTTTCTCGGGAGGAGTTGTTTTTAAAAAATGTGAGGGATAAAATATAATTTTTACAATTATATTTTCTTTTCCTGTTAAGTTGATTATGTTTTGTGTTACAACACTTTGAACCTATCTTATGTGGTTATAACCTATGTGATGGAGTTTGGGGTGGGACCCACTTGAATTTAACCACCCATGAGAGGATTAAAGGTGAGGTGGGGTCCACACGAACCCCACCCCTTCACATTCCTCATAAACTCCCTAACTCCCTATTCAATTTTTTGTAAACTTATCTTTAATGACTAACCTTCCATTTCCTCACTCTCTCCCTCATTAACTCTATCCAACACACACATTAAATTATGTGAATTCAACTTTTGAATTTATTATGGAAAATCTTTCCTTGGGTTGATTAAATAATGTGGAACCATTATTATTTATGAAGGGTTGGAATTTGTGGTGTGGAGGGTAAGGGAAGAGAGCTTGGGAGTTTATAAAGAACTTATTCTTCTTCTTCTTCTTCTTCTTCTTCGTCAAGGAACGTCGATTCAGTGACCTGGATTCTTCCGTCTTCTTCTTCCTCAACAATGGAGGAGGCACCGACGTGGGAACTCGCCAACGACATTCCGCCTTTCAATTTTCTCTCTGCGTGAAATGAAGGGAGACACTGCTTCCTCCTCAGACGTTCTCTATTGGCATATACAGAACCTCACCCCGTGACCCAATTTTCTGCGACACCTTCGTTCGACAACATTTGTCAAGTTAGGGGTTTTATGCGTTTCTTTTCGTGAATTACATCCGTCATCTATCCACGTTCAATTGGACCGCTTGCAATCATTTAACGGGATGGGGTTGGTCCGTACAAACACGGTCGACCCTCCTCCATTATTATTTTTGTGTTGTTGCGGTTCAAAGGAAAGTGATGTGGTGCCGTCACACCGCGCGGGAACGAGCAGCAAGGATGCGCGGCGCCGTCACGACGCACATTTGAAAATCAAACCAAGTCGCGGTGCCGTCACGCCGCGCTGGAAGAAAAACTAGAAGACACCGCGGCTTGATCGGGGCCGCAGCAGAGGGGCGCGGTGCCGCCGCGCCGCGCCGGATAGAATATGTCGTGGCTTAGGCTGCGACGAAGCAGGGGGACCGACAGCCGGGTCCGGGCTGCCGGCGTCGGAGCAGGGGGACTGGCCAGCACAAGTCCCGTGGCGGAAGAAGCCGGCCGGCCGGAGTGGGCCGACCGGTCAAGGGGAGAGCCGGGGGTTATGACCCTTGGCTGGCAAGCAATGAGAGCCCACCATTATGGGGGGCTGCGGTTATAAACGGCAGGGGGTAGCCCCCCCCCCCCCCCACCCCCACCCGCACTCCCGAACGGCTCGGCCGTTCAGCCGAGCGACCTGGCCAGCGCGCCAGGCCGCCGAGCCGGGCCGCGCCTAGGTCGGGCCGGGCCGCGCCGGCTGGCCCGTGCCCAAGAGGCCTAACCGGGTTCGGGCCGACCCAGGGGGTCTCGGGCCGGGTCGGTCCGTGCCCGAAACCCCCACTTTCAGACCTTCCACGGTCTTTTGCCCATAACATGGGCTGCTGACCTCCGATCTACACACCGTCAGCTGCGATGCGATCTTTGGATCGAGATGGTCATTTCGTTATATTACAGTCAAGGTTTCAGAGTACCTTGGGTTCGGCCAGGTTGGTTCGTACACGAAACCAACGGGGCCCTCGGAGCGGAAATGCTTATATCTTGAGTTCCAGACGTCCGATTGACGTGTCGTCGACTTTGTTGAATTCCTCTTGGGGAGACAGAACTATTGGCATACTTCGCCCGAGGTTTGGGCACAGTTGGAGTATGGACAGGTTCGATTGTACCTGAAATCCAACCAGGCCCCTTGAACGGAAAAGCTGATATCGTTCAGACCGGACGTCCGTTTGACGAACCTTCAACGGTGTTGGTGATCACGTTGTGAAACGGTCCCTATGAGTATACCATATGAGAGTTCAAGGTACAGTTGAGATACGGCCGAGTTGGTTCTCTTACGAAACCAACCGGGCCCCTGGGATGAAAAGGCTAATAACTCACAGACCGGGCATCTGATTGACGAGCCGTCTGTTGCGTTGAGACCCCTATGACGAGGCGGTCCATTGAGAAACTATTTCATGTGAATTTTTGATACTTGGAGTATTGACCTATAGATCGTGGAGAGGACCCTCCCGTAGATGAGTGTACGGAGTACGGAGACCGTGTAGGTGGCAGAGACCTGAGGACTGCTTCTCCGATTCGATTCAGAGTGACTATCATAGCCTAGTGGGGTGAACTACTCTGTGAGGTGGAAGACCCATGGAGGAGGATAACTACTTTGTGAGATGGTAGACCCGTGGTACTCGATAGGAGGAGTACCTCTGTAGGCTATGAGGGGGAGCACTACTGTGTGAGGTGGCAGTCCCATGGCGGAGAAGCACTACTGTGTGAGGTGGTAGCCCCGCGGTACTCGACAGGAGGAGTACCTCAGCAGTCTTAGGTTAGTGAGCAGTACCCCGGAGTTGTGACAAGATCACTGTAAACTACAGTGATGGGCTCATCAGCAGTTATGGTTTCGATAATGAAAATCATCGTTTGAGCTGAGCCTATGATCTTTGTGTTTACCTCATGATTGAGATGGGTCACTTTATAACTTAGGTATATGTATGGGCATATACTTGGGTAGTGGTTATCTGTTGATATCATAAACTTTGTCTTTCCTAATGATTGATATTGGTTACATGATAACTTAGGTATATGTATGGGAATGTACCTAAGTGGAGGTTATGTATTGAGATCTTCTTTGTAGTTATCCTTGTTGGTTTTATTGAGACCTTGAGGGTCTCGTGGTTCCTACTGAGTGTCGTTATACTCACCCCTGCGCGGGATATGCCTGCACCTCGTTGTGTTGGTTGCGGACGATGGGCGGCGCTATCAGAGGCTGAGTGTTCGAGGATTTGACGGTACCCGGAGGTGGACCACACGATGAGTCAGTTTCTGGAGGTGGACTTCACGGTGAGACGACACTCAGAGTAGGTTGTCGGGCGAGTGCGTTGTGGAGGCTATCTGTACCTACCCTTGAGGTAGGATCCGTGGAAGACGATCCAGGAGCTGCGCTATCTATACCTACACTTAATGTAGGATCCGTGGTGGACGATCCAGGAGCTGCGCTATCTATAACTACCCTTCAGGTAGGATCCGAGGAGGATGACCGAGGAGTTTCTTCCTTTCATCCAGCTGTTTTCTTTTTTGTGGTACTTTCGTTCATTTGTAGTTGTACTTTCAGTTGGGTTTGTATTCTGGCCTATTTAATTTTCAGCACTTTCTTTTGTACTTAGTGTTCTGCTTCCGCTTGTACTTTGTGGTGTTTACTTTACTTTTATAAAGACAATGCCTTCCCATTTATTGGGATTTATGCCTTTGGTGCTAGTCTCCAGCCCCTAGCCTATGGAAGGCGGTCTTGGGGTAGTCACGGCATGTGCCCCGAGGATGGGTAATGTCAGATTGGTATCAGAGGAGTTGGTTCTACCGCAGAACTTATAACTCTGATATTTTATTTCTGTGAAGCAATAGTGTTTAGGGTACAGAGTGTGGTTTTAAGTTCAGGGAGTCCAGTGTCGGTGTGGGCGGCCGACATATCTATACAACAGGACCCTGACAACTGATTTTCAACTTTGTGCACAAAAAACACAGATTGCATGTGTGTTTTCAAAGGTTTTCCCTTAAAACAGCTCAAACTAGGTCAGTTCACCAGGTATAAATCGTATGATCGTGTCACGTTTGTTTCATTCAGGATGCCCCCCCACCCCCGCAGTTGACCAGCTAGAGCCCCGAGAGTTGTACGTACTGACAGCCCTCCGAGGGATGTGGCCTCAGTACAAGGCCCTATCCCAGTTGATCCACCAGCAGAGGCACCATCGGTACTACTACCCGTTGGGACACTAATGCCACCAGCCCCAATAGTAGAGGGTGCACGTCTCTTGAGCACACTGCACGAGTTCCAGCGCTAAAGGCCACCCAGGTTCAGGGGAGGGACGGACCCGCATGCGGTTGAGGATTGGATGGAGGCTGTGGTGAGAGTCTTCAGGCTAGTGGGGACTCCTGCAGACATCATGGTGATCCTTACTGTCAGCCTTCTTCAGGAAGCAGCAGGTAGATGGTTGAGCCTGATGGTCCAGATGCATGACGAGGCGACACTTCTATGGGCAGACTTCAAGAGACTATTCCGGGAAGAGTTTGTACCATCCACCCTTCGAGCGGTGCGTATATAGGAGCTACTTCAGCTGCGGCAGGGTAGCATGACAGTGGTTCAATATTCAGCGAGGTTCACAGACCTCTCGCGCTACTCCACAGATATGGTACGGGACCTGTTCTTCAGGGCCCGAACCTTCAAGCAGGGGCTCAGGCGAGAGATTAGAGCTTCTGATGTTTCTCAAAGCATTCCGACGCAGAAATGGGTGTTGGAGCGAGCCCTCTTAGTGGATAGTTTCCTTACTGAGCTGTCTCCAGTAGCAGGACCCACCGCTAGCCGGCATGCGGTAGAGTCTTCTGTAGTAGGCAGTATATAGATGACGCAGAGGTCCAAGAGGACCAGACCAACAGGTGGTCGACCGCATGACTCAGGGTCGGTAGTGCGAGGCACCAAGGGAAATGATAGAGCCATACCTGTCATGTAGTGTTACTATTGTGGTGGGATTGGTCACATGGCACGTGATTGTCCAACCCACCATGCAGATGGCCTGCATTTAAATGAAGAACCTCCTAGGAAGAGGCAGAGGTTCGATTGAGGCGGACCGCTAGGAGAAGAAGGCCGAGGGAGGGTATCTGGCCGTGCAGCTAGAGGTGGACAACACTACGAGGTTTTTCCACCACCACCTCTAGGAGGTCCACCCCGACCGTAGTGAACAGGTGGACATGGGAGAGGTTAGCTTCAGGAAGTAGAAGCATATGACTACGGAGCTCCAGAAGGGAGTGGACATGAGCAGACCTAGTGGTTTCCTTTTATTCATTGTATATCTAGTTCCATGTTGTTTTTGATACATTCGTGTCATTGTACCATGAGCTGCCATAATATAAAGACACTTACCTTTGTGACATTTGCTTCCTTCCATTTTGACTACTATGAGGTTCCGGTTTAATCTGTTGACGTGACGATCACTATCTAGATTCCTACTAGAAGAGACCAAGTGACCTCACGATGATGCCGACAGTGTGACTCGACCCTTAAAGGCGAGAGTGACGGTTGGATCTCTTGGTAGTAACGTCGAGTCCTTACGATGTCGTCCATGGCATGAATACGTCATTCATGTCTGGATTGACTGTATTAGGCAAAGAACGTGGTTCATCCAGGGGATGCGACTAGATTTTTCTTATCGGCAAAGAAGAAATCAAAGCAGCTCTTGAGGGTACAGAGAAGTTCCAGATCATCCAAGATAGGATGAGGATAGCTCAGAGCTGACATAATCCTTATGCTGACAGGAGGCATAGACCACTAGAGTTCTAGGATGGTGACCACGTTTTCATACGGGCCTCACCTCGATGTGGAATTACGGAGATGTGGCTGAGGTGACAAGTTATATCCGAGGTTCAATGGGCCTTTCTAGGTCCTCAGCAGGGTAGGCGAGGTGGTTTACCTCTTGAACCATTCACCTCAGTTGCACCAGGTGCACGACGACTTCCATGTATCTCAGCTGAGGAGATACGTGCTCGACCCTTCGCATATCATCGACCATGGGGAGCTGGACTTGGGTGATGGGGTGACTTTCTCAGAGGTTCTAGTGGGGACCGAGGATCGACAGGAGCCGATCCTACGAGGACGGTCGATTCCTCGGGTGCACTTTATTTGGCAGTACGTGAATCTCCAGGTAATCACATGGGAGTGGAAGACTCATATGCGTGCTCAATACCGCTTTTGTATCCCTAGTCTGTGTTTAAGCTTTACAAGGACGTAAAGCCCTGAGGTGGGAGTAATGTAAAGACCCGTAAAAATCAAGGAAATTTTTTTCTCAATTTGTTTTGGGATTATACAATAAAGCTGTTTCTGACGGCGCCTGATTCCGAGGCCCGGTGTGCCCAGAACCAATTTCCGATGTTTAGCTCGGGTATGTTCAGTGAACGAACAAGTAGGTTTTTTTTATCTTTTTATCCATGCAGGGAATCGAAATTTGAGGGCACCGATGGAACCGTAGCACCGGTAATTGCTTAAGAAGACCCTTACTAGAGTTGTTTTTTCGCGGGAGGAAGTGTTTTAAAAAAATGTGGGGGATAAAATATAATTGTCACAATTATATTTTCTTTTCCTGTTGAGTTGATTAAGTGTTGTGTTACACGAATTTTACCCTCTCTTAAGTGGTTATAACCAAAGTAAGGGAGTTTAGGGTGGGACCCACTTGATGTTAACCACCCATGAGAGCATTAAAGGTGAGGTGGGGCCCACACGAACCCCACCCCTTCACATTCCTCTTTAACTCCATAACTCCCTCTTTAATTTTTTTTAAACTTATCTTTAATGAGTAACCTTTCATTTCATAACTCTCTCCCTAATTAACCCTAGCCAACACACACATTAAATTAAGTGAATTCAACTTTTGAATTTATTTTGGAAAATCTTGGCTTGGGTTGATTAAATAATGTGGAACCATTATTTTTTGTGAAGGGTTGGCATTTTTGGTGTTGAGGGTAAGGGAAGAGATCTTGGGATTTTATAAAGAACTTATTCTTCTTCTTCTTCTTCTTCATCTTCTTCTTCGTCAAGGAACGTCGATTCGGCGACCCAGATTCTTCCATCTTCTTCTTCCTCAACAAAGGAGGAGGCACCGATGTGGGAACTCACCAATGACATTCCGCCTTTCAATTTTTACTCCGCGTGAAAGGAAGGGAGACGCTGCTTCCTCCTCGGATGTTCTCCGTTGGCATATACAGAACCTCACCCCGCGACGCCGTTTTCCGCGACACCGTCGTTCGACAACATTTTTCAAGTTAGGAGTTTTATGCGTTTCTTTTTATGAATTACTTCTATCATCTATCCATGTTCAATTGGACCGCTTACTATCGTTTAACGGGAGGGGCCGGTCAGCACAAACACGGCCGACCCTCCTCCCTTATTATTTTTATGTTGTTGCGGTTCAAAGGAAAGTGACGCGGTGCCGTCACACCACACGGGAATGAGTAAAGACATCGCGCCGCACATTTGAAAATCGAACCAAGCCGTGGTGTCATCGCACCGTGCCAGAAGAAAAACCTGATGAAACTACAGCCGGAGTGGGGCCGCAGCAGAGGGGTGACGTGCCGTCGTGCCATGCCGGATAGAATAAGCCGTTGCCTAGGCCGCGGTGAAGTAGGTGGATCGGCGGCCGGGTCTAGGCCGTCGGCGTCGGTGCAGGGGGATCGGCCCTCGCCGGTCCCGTGGCGGCAGAAGCCGGTCAAGGGGAGAGTCGGCGGTTACGACCCCAAGATGGCCATCAAAGAGCGGCCCCCATTATGGGGGGCCGCGGTTACACACGAAGGGGGGCAGCGCGCCCCACCACACTCCCGAACGGCTCGGTCGTTCGGCCGAGCCCCCTGGCCAACGTGCCGGACCGCCGAGCCGGGTCGTGCCCAGGCCGGGCCGCGCCGCGCCGGCCAGGCTACGCCCAATCAGGAAAACCTGGACCCGGGTCGGGTCGACCCAGTTCGGGCTGACCCAGGGGTTCTCCGGTCGGGTCAACCCGGTTCGGGCCGACCCAGGGGGTCTCAGGTCGGGTCGACCCGGTTCGGGCCGACCCAGGGGGTCTCGGGCCGGGTCGGTTCGAGCCCGAAACCCCCACTTTCGGACCTTCCACGGCCTTTTGCCCATAACATGGGCTTCTGACCTCCGATCTATGCACCGTCAGCTGCGATGATATCTTTGGATCGAGGCGGTCGTTTCGGTATATTACACTCAAGGTTTCAGAGTACCTTGGGTTCGGCCGGGTTGGTTTGTACATGGAACCAACCGGGCCCTCGGAGAGGAAATACTTATATCTTGAGTTCCGGATGTCCGATTGACGTGTCATTGACTTTTTTGGATTCCTCTTGAGAAGACGGAACTATTGGCATACTTCGCCCGAGGTTTGGACGCAGTTGATGTATCGTCGGGTTGGATTGTACCCGAAATCCAACCGGGCCCCTGGAACGGAAAAGAATATATCATTTAGACCGGACGTCCGTTTGGCGAACCGTCAGTGGCGTTGTTGATCACGTTGAGAAACGGTCCATGTGAGTATACCCTATGAGAGTTTGGGGTACAGTTGAGATACGGCCGGGTTGGTTCGCTTACGAAACCAACTGGGCCCCTTGGACGAAAAGGCTAATAACTCACAGACCGGGTGACTGATTGACGCGTCGTCTGTTGCGTTGAGACACCTATGACGAGGCGGTCCTTTGAGATACATCTTTGTGTGACTTTGTTATAATTGGAGTATCGACCTATAGCTCGTGGAGAGGACCCTCCCGGAGATGAGTGTACGGAGTACGGAGACCATGTAGCTGGATGAGACCTGATGACTGCTTTTCCGATTCGATTCGGAGTGACTAGCATAGCCCAGTGGGGAGAACTACTTTGTGAGGTGGCAAACCCATGGCGGAGGAGCACTACTTTGTGAGGTGGCAGACCCGCGGTACTCGACAGGAGAAGTACCTCTGTTGGCTATGAGGGAGATCACTACTGTGTGAGGTGGAAGACCCATGGCGGAGGAGCACTACTGTGTGAGGTGGAAGACCCACGGTACTCGACAGGAGGAGTACCTCAGCAGTCATAGGTTAGTGAGCAGTATCCCAGAGTTGTGACAAGATCACTATACACTCTAGAGACGGGTTCATCAGCAGTTACGGTTTCGATAATGAAAATACTTCTTTGAGCTGAGTCTATGATCTTTGTGTTTACCTCATGATTGATATTGTACACTTTATAACTTAGGTATATGTATGGGCATATACCTGGGTAGGGGTTATTTGTTGATTTCATAAACATTGTATTTCCTAATGATTGTTATGGGTTACTTGATAACATAGGTATATGTATGGGCATGTACCTAAGTTGATGTTATCTGTTGAGATCTTCTTTGTAGTTATCCTTTTTCGTTTTAATGAGACCTTGAGGGTCTCGGGGTCCCTGCTAAGTGTTGTTATACTCACCCTTGCACGGGCTATACCCGCACCTCGTTGTGTTGGTTGAAGACGACGGGCGGCGCTGTTAGAGGCCGAGTGTTCGAGGACTGGACGGTACCCAGAGGTGGACCACACAATGATTCAGTATCTGGAGGTGGAATTCACGGCGAGATGACACTTAGAGGAGGTTGACAGGCGAGAGCGTTGTGGAGGCTATCTATACCTACCCTTTAGGGTGGATCCGTGGTGGACGATCCAGGAGATGCGCTATCTTTACCTACCCGTCAGGTTGGATCCGTGGTGGATGATCTGGGAGCTGCGCTATCTGTACCTACCCTTCAGGTAGGATCCGAGGAGGACGACCGAGGAGCTGCTTCTTTTCTTCCAGGTGTTGTATTTTCTGTTGTACTTTCGTTCAGTTGTAGTTGTACTTTCAGTTGGGTTTTTATTCTTTCCCATTTAATTTTCAGCACTTTCTTTTGTACTTAGTGTTCTGCTTCCGCTTGTACAATGTGGTGTTTACTTTACTTTTATAAAGGCAATGCCTTCCCAGTTATCGGGATTTACGCCTTTGGTGCTAGTCGCTAGCTCCTGGCCTATGGAAGGCTGGCTTGGGTTAGTCATGGCAAGGGCCCCGAGGACGGGTTGTGACAAATTGGTATCAGAGGAGTCAGTTCTACCGCAAAACTTATAACTCTGATATTTTCTTTCTGTGAAGAAATTGTCTTTAGGGTACCAAGTGTTGTTTTCAGTTCAGGTAGTCCAGTGTTGGTGCGAGCGGCCGACGTATCTATACACAAGGACCCTAAAAATTGATTTCTGACTTTGTGCATGAAAACACTGATTGTGTATGTGTTTTCAAAGGTTTTCCCTTAAAATAACTCAAACTAGGTCATCCCATCAGGTATAAATCGTTTGACCGTGTCACGTTTGTTTCTTTTAGGATGTCCACCCACGGACGACCAGCTAGAGCCCCAAGAGTTGTACGTACTAACAGCCCGCCGAGTGATGTGGCCTCAGTACAGGGCCCTATCCCAGTTGAGGCACCAGTGGAGGCACCAACAGTATTACTACCCGTTGGGTCACCGATGCCACTAGCCCCAGCAGCAGAGGGTGCACGTCGCTTGAGCGCACTGCACGAGTTCTAGGGCCAGAGGCCACCCAGGTTCAGGGGAGAGATGGACCCACAGGCGGCTGAGGACTGGCTGGAGGCTGTGGTGAGAGTCTTCTGGCTAGTGGGGATGCCATTAGACTTCATGGTTATCCTTGCTGCCAGCCTTTTTCAGGCAGCAACAGGAAGATGGTTGAGTCTGATGCTCCCGATTGATGACGAGGCGACACTTTTATGGGTAGATTTCGAGTGCCTATTCCAGGCATTGTTTGTACCAACCACCCTTCGAGCGGTACATATACATAAGCAACATCAGCTGCGGTAGGGCAGCATGATAGTGGCGTAGTATTCAACGAGGTTCACAGACCTCTCGCGCTACTCCACAGATATGGTACGAGACCCATGTTTTAGGGCCCGAACCTTCAAGCAGGGGATCAGGAGAGAGATTAGAGATTCTGTTGTTTCTCAAAGCATTCCGACGCAGACATGGGTGTTGGAGAGAGCGCTCTTAGTGGAGATTTTCCTTGCTGAGCAGTCTCTAGCAGTAGGACTCACCGCTAGCCGGCATGCGACCGAGTCTTCTGTAGCATGTAGTAGACAGATTTCACAGAGGTCCAAGAGGACTAGACCTACAGGTGGTCGACCGCATGACTCAAGGTCGGTAGTGTGAGGCACCATGGGAAATGACAATGCCAGACCTGCCATGCAGTGTTACTCCTGTGGCGGGATTGGTCACATGGCACGTGACTCTCCAACCCGCCATGCAGATGACCTGCATTTAAATGAAGAACCTCTCAGGAAGAGGCAGAGGTTCGATTGAGGCAGAACACTAGGAGCATAAGGCCGAGGGATGGTAGTTAGCCGCGCAGTTGGAGGTGGACGACGCTACGAGGTGTTTCCACCACCACCACCAGGAGGTCCACCCCGACCGCAGGGAACAGGTGGACATGGGAGAGCTCAGCTTCAGGCAGCAGAAGCATATGACTACGGAGCTCCGGAAGCGAGTGGACTTGAGCGGAACTAGTGGTTTCATTTTATTCATTGTATATCTATTTCCATGTTGTTGTTGTTACATTTGTTTCTTTGTACCATGAGCTGCAATAATATAAATACACTTACCATTGTGAGATTTTCTTCCTTCCTTTTTGAGTACTAAGAGGTTCTGGTTTAAACTGTTGACTTGACCCTCACTTTCGAGATTCCGACTGGAAGAGACCCAATGACCTCACGCTGATACCGACAGTGTGACTCGACCCTTACCGGAGAGAGTGATGGTTGGATCTCTTGGTGGTAACGTCGAGGCCTTACGACATCGTCCATGGCATGAATACTTCATTCATGTCCGCATTGACTGTATTAGGGAAAGAACGTGGTTCATCCGGGGGATGAGAACGGATTTCTCTTATCGAAAAATAAGAAATCAAAGCCACTCTTGTGGGAACATAGAAGGTATAGGTAATCCAAGAACGGATGGGGACAGCTCAGAGCTGAAAAAATCCTTATGCTGACAGAAGGCAGAGACTACTAGAGTTCGAGGATGGCGACCACGTTTTCTTACGGGTCTCACCTCGACGTGGAATTATGGAGATGTGGCCGAGGCGATAAGTTATCTCCGAGGTTCAACGGACCTTTCTAGGTCCTCAGCGGGGTAGGAGAGGTGGTTTACCGCATGAACCATTCACCTCAGTTGCACCAAGTGCACGATGACTACTATGTATCTCATCTGAGGATATACGTGATCGACCCTTCGCATATCATCGACCATGGGGAGATGGACTTGGGCGATAGGGTGACTTTCTCGGAAGTTCCAGAGGGGACCGAGGATCGACAGGAGCAGATCCTATGAGGACGGTCGATTCCTCAAGTGCACATTATTTGGCAGTACGAGAATCTCAAGGTAAGAACATGGGAGCGGAAGGCTCAGATGCATGCTCAATACCACTTCTGTATCCCTAGTCTGTGTTTATGCTTTACGAGGACGTAAATACCTGAGGTGGGAGTAATGTAAAGACCCATAAAATTCAAGGGAAATTTTTTCTAAATTTGTTTTGGGATTATACAAGAACGCTGTTTCTGACGGTGCCTGATTCCGAGGCCCAATGTGACAAGAATCAATTTATGAAGTTTAGCTCAGGTACGTTCAATGAACAAACGAGCAGGATTTTCTATCTTTTGAGTCGGTGCACGGAATCGAAATCTGAGGGCACCGATGGAACCACAGTGCCGGTAATTTCTTAAGAATACCCTTACTGGTGTTGCATTTTCTCAGGAGGAGTTGTTTTAAAAAAATGTGAGGGATAAAATATAATTGTTACAATTATATTTTCTTTTATTGTTGAGTGGATTAAGTGTTGTGTTACCAAACTTTGACCCTCTATTAAGTGGTTATAACCTAAGTAAGGGAGTTTGGGGTGGGACCCAGTTGAAGTTAACCACCCATGAGAGGATTAAAGGTGATGTGGGGCCCACACGAACCCCAACCCTTCACATTCCTCTTAAACTCCCTAACCTCCTCTTTAATTTTTTGTAAACTTATATTTAATGACTAACCTTCCATTTCCTCACTCTCTCCCTCATTAACTCCAGCCAACACACACATTAAATTTATTGAATTCAACTTTTGAATTTATTTTGGAAAAGCATGGCTTGGGTTGATTAAATAATGTGAAACCATTATTTTTTGTAAAGGGTTGGAATTTGTGGTGTTGAGGGTAAGGGAAGAGAGCAAGGGAGTTTTTAAAGAACTTCTTCTTCTTCTTCTTCTTCTTCCTCTTCTTCTTCGTCAAAGAACATCGATTCGACGACCCAGATTATTTCTTCTTCTTCTTCCTCAACAAAGGAGGAGGCACCGACGTGGGAACTTGACAACGACATTACGCCTTTAAATTTTCTCTCCACGTGAAAGGAAGGGAGACACTGCTTCCTCCTCGGACATTCTCTGTTGGCATATACGGAACCTCACCCCGCGATACAATTTTCTGCGAAACCATCGTCCGACAACATTTGTCAAGGTAGGGGTTTTATGCGTTTCTTTTCGTGAATTACTTCCGTCATCTATCCACATTCAATTGGACCGCATGCTATCGTTTAACGGGAGGGGGCCGGTCCACACTAACACAGCCGTCCCACATCCCTTATTATTGTTGTGTTGTTGCGGTTCAAAGGAATGTGACGTGGTGCCTTCGCACCGCGCGGGAATATGAAGCAAGGATCTGCGGTGCCGTCGCACTGCGCATTTGAAAATTAAACCATGTCGCGGTGCCGTCACACCGCGCCGAAAGAAAAACCCGAAGACACCACTGCCGGAGCGGGGCCACGGCAGAGGGGCGCGGTGCCGTTGCGCCGTTCCAGATAGAATAAGCAGCGACATAGGACACATCGAAGCAGGGGGACTGGCGGCCGGTTCCAGGATGCCGGCATCGGAGCTGGGGGACCGACCCTCGCCGTTCTCGTGGCGGCAGAAGCCGGCCGGCCGGAGCGGGCCAACCGGTCAAGGGGAGAGCCAGGGGTTATGACCCACGGCTGGCCATCAAAGAGTGGCCCCCATTATGGGGGGCCGTGGTTACAAACGGTGAGGGGCAGCGTTCCTCCCCGCACTCTCGAACGGCTCGGCTGTTCGGCCGAGCCACCTGGCCAGCACGCCGGGCCGCCGAGCCGGGCCGTGCCCAGTCCGGGCCGGGCCGCGCCGGCAGGGTCGCGCCCAAGCGGGCCAACCTAGGGGGTCTCGGGTCGGGTCGGTCCGAGCCCGAAACCCCCACTTTTGGACCTTTCACGGTATTTTTCCCATAACATGGGATGGAGCCCTCTGATCTATGCACCGTCATCTGCGATGAGATCATTGGATCAAGACGGTCGTTTCGGTATATTACACTCAAGGATTAAGAGTACCATGTGTTAGGTCGGGTTGGTTCGTACACGAAACCAACTGGGCCCTCAGAGCGGAAACACTTATATCTTGAGTTCCGGACGTCCGATTGACATTCCATAAACATTGTTGGATTCCTCTTGAGGAGATGGAACTTTTTTCATACTTCTCCAGAGGTTTGGACGTAGTTGGAGTATGGCCGGGATGGATTGTATCAGAAATCCAACAGGGCCCCTGGAACGGAAAAGCTGATATCTTTCAGACTGGATGAACGTTTGACGAACCGTCAGTGGAGTTGGTGATCACGTTGAGAAAAGGTCCCTGTGAGTATACCATATGAGAGTTCGGGGTATAGTTGAGATACGTCTGGGTTGGTTCGCTCATGAATCCCACCGAGCCCCTCGGACAAAAAGGCTAATAACTCACAGAGCGGTCGTCCGATTGATGAGCCGTCTATTGCGTTGAGACACCTATGACGAGGCGGTACTTTGAGATACTTCTTTGTGGGACTTTGTGATACATGGATTATCGACCTATAGCTCGTTTAGAGGACCCTCCTGGAGATGAGTGTACGGAGTACAGAGACCATGTAGCTGGCTGTGACCTGATGACTACTTGTCTGATTCGATTCGGAGGGACTAGCATAGCTTAGTGGGGAGCACTACTTTGTGAGGTGGAAGACCCATGGAGGAGGAGCACTACTTTGTGAGGTGGAAAAACCACGGTACTCGACAGGAGGAGTACCTATGTAGGCTATGAGGGGGAGCACTACTGTGTGAGGTGGCAGACCCATGGCGGAGGAGCACTACTGTGTAAGGTGGAAGACCCGCGGTACTCGACAGGAGGAGTACCTCAGCAATGTTAGGTTAGTGAGCAGTACCCCGAAGTTGTGACAGGATCACTGTACACTCCATAGACGGGCTCATCAGCAGTTACAGTTTCGATAATGAAAATTCTGCTTTGAGCTGAGTCTATGATCTTTGAGTTTACCTCATGATTGAGATGAGTCACTTTATATCTTAGGTATATGTATGGGCATATAAATGGGTAGTGGTTATCCATTGATTTCATAAACATTGTCTTTCCTAATGATTGAGATGGGTTACTTGATAACTTAGGTATTTGTATGGGCATGTACCTAAGTGGAGGTTATCTATTGAGATCTTCTTTGTGGTTATCCTTATTGGTTTTAGTGAGACCTTGAGGGTCTCGGGGTCCATACTGAGTATCATTATACTCAACCCTGCATGGTCTATGCCCGCACCTCGTTGTGTTGGTTGAAGACGATGAGTGGTTCTGTCAGAGGTTGAGTGTTCTAGGACTGGACGGTACCCGGAGGTGGACCACACAACGAGTCAGTATCCGGAGGTGAACATCACGGTGAGACGACACACAGAGGAGGTTGACGGGCGAGAGCGTTGAGGAGGTTATCTGTACCTACCCTTCAGGTAGGATCTGTGGTGGATGATCCAGGAGTTTCACTATCTGTACCTACCCTTAAGGTAGGATACGTGGTGGACGATCTGGGATCTGCGCTATCTGTACCTACCCTTCACGTAGGATCCGAGGAGGACGACCGAGGAGCTGCTTCCTTTCATCCTGCTGTTGTCTTTTCTATTGTATTTTCGTTCAGTTGTAGTTGTACTTTTAGTTGGGTTTTATTCTGGCCCATTTACTTTTCAGCACTTTATTTTGTACTTAGTGTTCTGCTTCCGCTTGTACTCTATGGTGTTTACTTTATTTTATAAAGGCAATGTCTTCCCAGTTATCGGGATTTACGCCTTTGGTGCTAGTCACCAGCCCCTGGCCTATAGAAGGCGGGCTTGGGGTAGTCATGGTATGGGCCCTGAGGACGGGTAGTGACATGTATTTCCATTAAACCCAACGTAATATCTTTCTTTCTAATTCATTATGATATTTTTCGATAATTTTCCTCAAAAATATATCATAGTGTTAAATTTGTGAATCTATGATTTCTAAATCATATTTACAATGGATCGAAAAATGATTATCTAATACTAAGAATAGTGACCTTGACCCTAGTAGCATAAAATGTATTCCTTTCTATAATACATTATATTAAGATACAATGAATTACATCCATAAATATTTAATGGTTAAATAGTCTTAGTACAATAGATATGTACCTAAGTCTCACATTAGACTCAAAAAAATTAAAAAATATTTTTTTTTCAACCAAGAATCATTTTAGTATATTCAGTGTGACCCTATATATTAGTCACAATAAACATCATGAATTCATGTGAATTGAAACAAACCATGGGTTAGCTTAAATGATCTATAATGATTAATCACATTTGATGATATCCTAAAAATATGAATAATAAATATGTAAAGGTAACCAAATCATAACACATGCAATTTAATTAATTATTAATGTAATAATCTACATAGAATGGTATATAAATTAAATCACTTTCCATTTAATCAATAAATTGAAAATGAAATTGTCCAAATATAATATCATTTTTTAAATATAAAGGATAATACTGATTGATAAGTTAATGAATGAAACTCATTATTATTGGACATCATATCTCAAGAAAATGATTCCTCTACAATCAAAACCATTCACAAGATGACATAAACTACAAGTAGAACATTATGACTAATATCATAACTGATTTTTCTTAGGGGAACTATCGATTCCTTGAGGGGATATATAATACAGTGATACCTATCACTATAGTTCCGATTCATGCCTCACATTTCAAATATTCAACTTAATTCTTCGGTCAATATTCGATAACATCAAATTAGCATATTGAATTTTCAATAAATATTTGTCAATATTTCCCCAGTCAAACAAATAAATTTCCATATAAGACATTGTGTTTTTAAATTAAATCTTATTTACTAAATAAAAATTCACATAATAAATAATATTTTTATTTTGGGTCTATTTAATGTATAATGATCATCAGATAGTAAAACATTCTAGGGGATGTTAATGACTAAAAAATGAAACAAGGATGCTAATTTCAATACAAACATTAGTAAAAACTATCACAAACTATATAGGGGAAGAATAATTATGGTATTAACATGTACCCATTGGGTTTATAATAATAGATTTTTTTTCATTAATGAAAATAATTTCTATAATAATATCTTTAAAATATTCATGATAAAAATATGATTTCCATTCTGAGAATCACTTTTTAAAAAATATTAAAAATTTAGAAAGGAATTTATTTTAAATCCATTTTTAAAAAACTAAAATTTCACAAAATATTAATAAAAAATATTTAATATTAATTTTTTCGACGTTGAATGTAATATCAAAATAAAATGGTCTTCTCTATGGGTATTTATTTACATGTTGTACAATTTTAAAAACATATTTCCTTTTTCATTATAAAATTTATATAAAGCATCATGATTTAAAACTGAGAAGAAAATTAAATTATTTACATTAAAAGAAAAAATGTGTAAACATTAATTTGATAAGTTATTTTTTATAATGAGAAAATAAATTATAAAAAAATTGTTGAAAAAATGGTTTTTGAAGAAAATAGATTTCAAGCCAATGGGTGGAGTGAAGTTAGATTTTCCTAAAAAAATAAAAATTATTTTAAGTACGAAAGACTGAAAATTATGGTATTATTTCTTGAACAAGTTTAGAAATTAAAATAAATAATTTTTTTAACAATGATATAATAACATTCATAGATTGAAATTCATGAATAAACAATCTCGATTAAAATGATAATACAAAGTATACTCTTGCAATGATCATAATGTTGAAGTGAGAATCAACCAAGGAATTTATTATTTGTATTAAATAAAAATACACATAAATTTTTTCTAATAAATATATGATAAAATAATTTATTTATACACATATTCTTAGAATAAGATAATGATGTAGAAATATAACCCATTGAAATGAAATTGAGTTATAAAATTTCTAACAACTTGGTAACTTTTAAATCAAATCCCAGTTGATGAAATAATTCAAATAGAAATTAAAAATTCCATTACTAATTAAATATTCTGGGTATATTACGTCAAAGAGGTATTATATATCCTACATACAAGTGAATTGGTGGATAATAATAAATCGGTCCTTATGGAAGGTAAATTGAGATGAAATCAATTATGTTACGATTCATTTTGGGTGATAGATTATTATCCTATTTTTATTTGATTTAAACAATTTATTAACTAATAACAGAAGCATATTAATATTTATAATATCATATATGATTCTTTTATAACATCTTGTTAACCGTTCATTAATAATAATTCATTACTATAATTGTTTCATGTATTAAATTAGCTTGTTGTCTTAGACGTCTTCCATCATGAAGGGTCCATATCATAATTATATTACATAGTTACATAATCTCTATAACAATAATTTTGAAAAAATTATCATAGTTTTCATCGATTAATCTTTGAAATCCCATCATTAATGATATGTGAAAAACTTTAAGGTCGTTATGATCATCGAGACAAAGGTAGTATACACACATGAGTAATTTTTCCATTTTTCAATGATAATTATGGAAATGATGTAATTAATATTTTATCTTTATATAATTTTTTTAATATCATATACTCCCTATTAAATAATTATATATATTGTTCATGTGGTGTAGTGATTAAAATAAAGTCACATCGCTACATGAAAGAGGTATTCTACATGCACAAAAATAATGTTATCATCCCAATGTTAGTGAAAATAAATGAAATAAATAGTCATATATTATATTTATTGAATGATAAATACGTAATTAATTTCATATAATTTCATTTAAATAACATATAATAATTTTTTTCCCTTTACATCCTATTATCTGAAGTCTTTGGGAAAGAGTAATCACATCTCTTCATGAGACGTTAGTCCACCAGACAAATGATATACATTATCATATATCCGATAGAATGAAAGGTAAGAATATATAAATTATATAGTAACTTTATGTGTAAAAATGTGTTATAATTATCTTATATATACTTTATATACTACACAATACAAACCTTTGATAGTTAGAAATGAACAAAAAAATGACATTTGTTCGTGATGCGGTTGTCCACACTATACACAAATAATGATTTCGTTACCCATTCGATGGAAGTGTTTTTTACAAGAATAATATATTATTAAAAATATTAAATTTAATTTACTTATTTTATTATACTATCAGAGGTTAATAAATTATGAATGATGTGGATAAAGAAGTAAAATAAAAAAACTTCTGAATATGATACATATTCTTTGGATTTATACCTAATATTATCGGTCAACAATTCTTATGATGGATTTATAATTAAAATAACTATTACAATAATATTTTATGGATTCTAAGAGGTGATTAGGGGGGTTTTGGTGGAGAAACAATTCTGGATTGGTGTGACGAAGTGTGCTGTATGGTGTGCGGGTGCCCTTTTTGTAATAGCCTAGAATTTCCATGTAATATTTTTAATTAAATGGGAATTTTATAGGTCTGTGAAACTTGACGGCACACGATTCCGAGGCCCAGAGTGCCCTGAATGATTCGTCAATGTTTTTGTTGAGCTTAAGATTACGCTGGTAAGATGTTTTGCTGGAAAAAGTGTAATAACTCTTAAGTGGTAACTTGGATCAGAAATCCGAGTGCACCATTGCACTCAGGATGGGGGGTTTTCCCTTGGAACGACTTAATATTAGTCATCGCGGGTCTCTTGTGAGAAATCCCAAAAAAGGCATAACCGTAAATAAAATAATTAGATAAATTATTTTATTTTTCAAATTCTTGTAACTCACAAACGGTAGCTCGAATTAAAAATCCGAGATGGTCACTGAACTCATGAGGGAATTATTTTTTAAAAAAGATACTAACATTGGCTAGCACGGGCCACAGGAAAAAGATAGTTTTTGGCGGCAAATAAATTAATTAATTGATAATTATTTTAATTAAAAACTTACATCTTTTAAACGGTAACTCAGATTCAAAATATGAGAGTACAGTTGGGTTAGTTGGGGTTTGTTTCCACTAGGCATGTCCTAACATCGATGGCAGTTGGTCGAGGGTGACAGACGTTATTTTTCCGATCTTTTTTTTCAGGTATGTTCAGTAAATGTGTGAGAGGAGTTTTGTAACTTTTTAACCGGTGCTCGGAACTAAAATCTGAGGGAACTTTTGAACTCACAGTGTCGGTAATTGCTTAGTGAGACCTTCACCGTAGTTTCCTTTTAATGAGAGTGGAATTTATACTTTGGTGTATTTAATTTTGTTGAATAAAAATAAAGTGATAAACTTATTTTTATTGCTGGTGGTTAAACCTCCAAGAGGAAGTTAGTGGTGGGGGCCACCACACCATAACCTCCAATGAGAGGTCAAGGATGTGGGGCCCACCTGCATGTTACCTCCCATTGGAGTAAATCCTTTGGTGGATACCACCTGGGTGATGAAACCCTTGGAACTCCCACTTAAGAGTGAAACCCTTGATCTTCCCCACCATTTAATTTGTCTAACTCTCTACCCATTAATTAAGTGAATGGTTTCATTTAATTCAAATCCTTTCGAATTAATTATTCCATCAAATTAATAATGTTAGATGCTTTATTATTCTTTTTGGGTTGCATAATAATTTTTGAGGGCTTGGAAAGGAGATTTGAGGGGGAGAAGAGCTCACCAACGAAGAACGCAAAGAATGCCACTTCATCTCCAATGAAGAATGACAAGCACATTTCTCAATCTTCAACCGAACCTAAGGAGATAGAGCTGACCGCAAATAATTCCAATGACGCTTCTTCCTTGGTCTCCTACCTCGGATGCTTCCCGACGTCAATGAACACTGACAAGAGAGGTAGGGGGATTTAAGTAGTTTTGTTCCCATTATACATTGTTAATATTTTTTATTCGTTATGCCAAATGTTATCAACATAAAAGGGGGGTTCAGACCGCACCAACACAGTTGACCCTCCCCCATTGGTTGATCTTGTTTTTTGATGATGGAGGAACAAACCATGGAAAACAACGGCTGCCGGCGACGGGCCGTCTGTGAAAGATACCGGTGGCACACAGGCCGTCGGGTCGCAAAGAGGGCGCGAAACGGCCTCGCTATGCGGTGGAGAGCGACGTAGGAGGCGACCACCATGGCGGGCCATGACGGAGGGGCGCGATGCCATCTCGCCTTGCTGGTGGTGCAGGACCATGTCCCGGGAAGGTCATAGTGGGAGAGAAGGAGTGCAGTGTCGTCGCGCCACGTGGGAGAAGACCCACGGACTAAGGCCGTGGTGGATAGGGGAGGTCAGCCGGCTGAGCTGGTCGCCGATGCGCGCTACACAGGTAGGACCCTTAGGGTCCTGTGATTACAGGGGAAGGCTCCATGTGTCGGCTGATATGAACAATGGGGGGGCACGACACCCCCCCCCTAGGTTATGGCTCGCCTGGCCTCGCGACCGGCTAGTCACGGCAAGCCGGCTAGGCCGTACGGCCCGCCGGGCTGGTCCACATGGCTGCCCGGGCCAGGACACAAGGCGAGCCAACAGGGGCCAGGCCGCCTTCGGGCTGGGTCTCCCCATCAGGTTCTGTCAGACCCATGGATTGGTTCAGACTCCATTTCATACCCAGGTTGGGTTGTCCCAACAGGGTCAGACTGGACCCGAACCCGTGAGACCCGATTACACCTAATCGCCCATAACTCGGGCTATGAGTGTCTGATCGAGGAACCGTCTTCGGCGACGGAATGCATGGAACAAGAAGATTAATTTTCTGTATCCCACTTGAGTTTTAGACATTGTTGGAGTATGGTGAGATTGTTCTGAACCTAATAACTAACCGGGACCCTAGGATGGAAATGGCATCAACTCACAGACTGGACATCCTATTGATGCGACGTCTATTGTGTTGAGACCCCTATAACGTGACAATAATTTGAGATACTTCTACATGAGACCTTGTGACACATGGAGTATCGACCAGTAGCTCGTGGATTGGATCCTTCTCGAGAGGTGCATATAGAGTCCGGAGACCTAGTAACAGACGGACCTGACAACAGCTTGACTGATTATACTCCGAGTGATTTGACTAGTCCAGTGGGGAGCTCCTGATATTTTGCGGAAGTCCCATGGTGAAGTAGAACCCAATATTTGCCGGCAGACCTGTGGTACTCGAAAAGAGTAGTACCTCTATAGTCTATTTGGGGGAGTGTCCAGTATTTGGCTGCAGACCCAAAGCGGACAGAGTGCCTAGTTGTTGGAAGCATACTTGCGGTACTCGATAGGAGGAGTACCTCAACAGTCCAAGTTTAGTGAGAGGTTCCTTGGTGTTTCAACAGTTCTAATGTACTTGATAGAGGAGGAGTTCTATAGCAGGCGTGGTTTCAATAATGATAATCTGGGATTGAGCTAAGTCAATGACTTTTATGATTACCTCATGATTGAGATTAGTTACTTGATAATTCAGGTATATATATGGGAATATACATATGTAATATTTATCCATTGATATCACTCTTTTTGGTTTATCCTTGTTGGATTTTGTGATACCTTGATGGTCTCGGGATCCCTACTGAGTGTCGTTATACTCACCCCTGCACGGGCTATGCCTGCACCTAATTGTGTTGGATGCAGACGACAGACATCGCTGACCGAGCCGGAGTGTACGAGGACTAGACGGTACCTGGAGGTGGACCTCATGACGAGTTAGTACCCAGAGGAGACAGGCGGATGTGGAGCACTGAGGAGGCTATCTCTACCTACCCTTCAGGTAAGATCCTTGGTGGATGATCCAAGTGCTTCTAGACACCTTCCATCTGTTTTTATTTTTTGTTGTACTTGTTTGTACATTACTTTAACTTTACTGTTGTTCTTGTATTTCAAGCCTCTTTAATTTTAGAATATTTGTTATATAGTTTTTACTTAGTGTTTGTTTCATCATGTACATTGGTTGTGTTTTTTTATAGTTATAAATGTAATGCCTTCCTATTTTTAGAGATTTATGCCTTTGGTACTAGTCGCCAGCCCCTGGCCTATGGAAGGAAGGCTTGGGGTAGTCACGATACGAGCCCCGAGGGATGGTTCGTGAGAAATTGGTATCAGAGGAGTCGGTTCTACCATTGAAATTAGAACTATGATATTTCATTTCTGTGAAGCAATAGTGTTAAGGGAACTAAGTGTGGTTTTTTAGTTCAGGGAGTCCAATGTTGGTGCGGGTGGCCGACGTATCCATACACCAGAGCCCTGACTTTTTTTTCTGACTTAGTGCACAAAAACACTGATTGAGATTGTGTGTGTGTGCGTAAAAAGTTTTTTTAAGTCAGCTCAACTAGGTCAGATCACCATGTATAATCTTTTGACCATGTCCCATCTGTTCAGGATGCCTCTACGCAGACAGCCAATTAGAGTTTTGAGAGAGTACACGATGGCAGGCCACTAAGCGACAAGGATTCAGTGCAGGGCCCTATTACTATGCGGGAACCTTCAGGTGGTGTACTAGCAGTAGCACCACTCGTTGTGTAGAATATGCCACTAGCCGCACTAGCGGACGATGCACGCCGACTGAGTGCGTTTCACGAGTTTCAGCAGCAGAGGCCTCCAAGGATTTGAGGCGAGAAAGATTCCCAGGTAGTAGAGGACTAGTTGGAGGCAATTTCTAGAGGTATCTGCCTAGTTGAGACACTCATAGAGAAGATAGTGATCTAAGTTACTCGTTTTTTTTTAGTGAGTGACAATGTGGTTGGTTCGCATATTGATGATGCATCGGTATGTGAATTGTTTCCCAAAGTTGTACCTTCAGGTAGTGTGTCAGCTATATCATTTCTTGTTGGCTAGCAGTTTCAACTTGTGATACCGGTATAGGAAACATGTAGGATTAGTTCCACACTTGTGTATCAGAATTAGATACCCCCCGGGTTCTGAGGCGAGCCCGACTAATAGGCAGCTAAGGATTGTCTTGAGGAGGTGGCTGAGAGTTCCCTAGAACTTCTACAGCTTCGAAAGGATGACGTGATGGTAGCTGAGTATAAATCGAGGCATACCGATCCTTCCTGTTACTCGATGAATATGATACAATCAGTGCTTTGGGGCTCGGACTACCAAGTGGGGTGTGTTTTAGGACATCCAAGCCGAAACCTTTTCTGTAGATACTAGAGAGAACCTTTGCAGTTGAATGTTCCTTGGATGAGTGGATACAACAAGTGAACTTTATCTATGGGAAAGCATGAAACTGGTTCCAATATCAAAGACTTGTGCATGTAAAATGTTTCGATAAAAAGAAGTATTAGGGATATATGAATCTGCAGGTCAGCAGGCGTGGAAGCAGAGCTAGAAGAGCAGCATGAGGTGGTGTACATTTCGACATGTTACAACCGCCCACCTTTGTAGTCCCCAGCAGGATCAGGGGGATTGAGGGTAGGGGAATAGTGTAGCTTCATGCCTTCAAAGAGTGGGACCCAAGGGATCTAAAAATGATTCAATGTACAGTCAGTGTCTACTACTAGTTGTCGTATCAATAGACATAGGTACCAATCATACCTTCCATCCACGAATCTTGTGTAAGACCAAGAGTTTTCGATTAAACCGTTGAATTGACCCTCACGTATGGAGATACCTTTGGGAGGAGAATCGATAATCACACTTACACCGACAGTTTGATCTGTCCATTGAGGTGAGAGTTTTTGTTGGAACCGCTTAGTGGCAGGGTCGAGGCCTTACGACGTTTATTTGGGAATGGACTGGGCAACCACTGTTCATACACAGATTGAATGTATTAGGCAAAAACGTTTTGGTTTATCTACAATGTTGGGTTGTGGTTTTCCTTGGTTGGAGAAAACAAAAACCCAAGTTTCATAGGATGGAGTCAAGAATAAGAGGGTGCATTTGATCGCTCATGAGTCAGCCATACTTACCTTTGTGCCAGACATCCCCTTATTTACAACACCACTATCAGCCTTGACAATGAAGGGAAACCCTTCATGTGGTCGGAGAGATGCTAGTAGATCATTAAGGAGATGAGGTAGAGGCTAACTAGTTCCCACATCATGAGGCTTCCGGAGAAAGGTGTATGTTATGTAGTTTATGGCGACGCATCAGGGACCAGACTTGGGTGTGTCCTATTGTAGGAGTGAGCAATGATCACATATGGTTCTCGATAGCTGATACATCGGTGATGGTTTGAGTTCCTCCAAGTATATGACTTCATGATAGTCTATACACCTGGGGTGGGTAACATTGTAGGAGATGCTCTCATCATGAGATCTGGTATACAGCTGCTTGGAGATGCAATAGAGGAGCTAGCTTCCATACAGATGTCCTTTATGGATAGAGAAAGATCAGCCTATCTATAGTCTCTTAAACGCACTCTCCAACTTCTTCAGCGAAACGGGGAGGCACAACATGGGGAGGATGATCGCGAGACATGACGTGCTCAGATATCCATAGGGTAGGTACCTGATGGATTTTATGAAGGTGGGGACTGTGTCATTATCTTCAGAGGATGTACCATGGTACCAGTTTCACTTTAGGAGGAAGTGTTGAGGGAGTTTCTCACTTCCTCTATAGCGGTACATCCAGGTGTGGAGAATATGTACCAGGACCTTCGACGAAAGAATTAGTGGCCAGGTACGAAGAAGGATGTATCATAGTTTGTCTCACAGTGCCTCTCTTGTCAACAAGTGTAGCCAAAGTACCTGGTACCGGTAGGCTTGGTTTAACCATTAGAGGTCTCGGAGTAAAAGTTGGAAGGGCTATCCAGGGACTTCATAATGGGTATTACACATATAACCAAAGTTCATGACTTGATTTGGGTGATAATCGACTAAATGACCATGTCGTCCCACTTCTTACCGACCAGAGATGGAACAATCTCCCACAGAGATTGTGCAGATAATCCAAAAGTAGATGAAGACTGCACAGTGTAGAAAAAAGTCTTATGCTAAGAGGAGATGGAGACCTCTGGAGTTTGAGGATGGTGACCAACTCTTTCTATAGGTCTCACCTCGATAAGGTCTATGGATATTTCCTTAAGGAGGCAAGCTATCACCAAGATTCATCGGACCTTTTCAGATCCTCAACAGATTTGGCCAGGTGGCATACCGCTTATCTCTTCCACCACAGTAACACCGGATGCACGATGTCTTCCATGTATCCCAGCTGAGGAGACACATGAATGAACCTTCCCACATCATCGACCTTGGAGAGATAGAGAAGGATAAAGAGGTGACTTTTATGGAGGTTTGAGTAGATATTTAGGATCAACAAGAGCAGGTACTTCGGGGATGATTGTTTCCTCTATTTCACATTCACTTGATGCACGAGAACCTCTAGGAGAGAACATGAGAGCAGGAGGCTCGGATGCATGCTCAGTACCCCCATGTGTTCCCATAGTTGTGAGTTTGGCCTTACGGGGACGTAGAGCTCTTAGTTGGGGAGAATGTATAGACCAAACATTTCCATGTAAATTTTTTTAATTAAATTCGAATTTTACGGATCAGAGAAATTTGATGCCACGCAATTCCGATGCTCGGAGTGCCCGGAATGATCTGTAGAAGATTTTGTTATTATTATGTTAACGTGAGTAAGCAGTTTTTCTGAAAAATGTGGAATAACTGTTAAATGGTTACATAGATCATAAATCTGAGGGCACTGTTGCGCTCAAGATTACAGGTTTACCCTTGGCGCAACTTAAGATTAGTCGTTGCATGCCTCATGTGAGAAATCCAAAAAATGGAATAACCATAAATAAAATAATTAAATAAAATAATTTATTTTTCAAATTCATGTATCTCACAAATAGTAGCTCGGATTTAAAATCTAAGACCACCACTGAACTTTTTAGTGCATGATTTATTGAAGAGGAGACTAACATTGGCCGGTGCGGGCCCCCAGAAAAAGTATGTTTTTGGCCGCAAATAAAATAATTAAGTTCCAATTATTTTATTGTGAAATTTATAACATCTATATGGTAACGCAGATTGAAAATCTAAGTGTACCATTGGGTTCTTTGGGCCATGTTTCACCTAGGTAGAGACTAACCTCGACGGCAATTTGTCTAGGGTGATTGATAATATTTTTCCTAACTTTTTTTCAGGTAGGTACAGTAAATGTGTGAGAGGTTTTTTTGTAACTTTTGAACCAGTGCTTGGAACTGAAATCTGAGGGCACCGTTGATCTAGTAGAATCAGTAATATCTTAGTGAGACCTTCACCACCGTTTCTTTTTAATGAGAGTGGAATTTATATTTTAGGGTTTTTAATTATGGTTAAAAAAATAATGTGTTGACTTTATTTTTAATGGTGGTGGTTAAAGCTACAATAAGTGGTTAGTGGTGGGGGCCACAACACCATAACCTCCCATGAGAGGTTATAAACGTCGGGTCCACCCATATGTAACCTCCCTTGAAAGGATATCCTTTGGTGGGGACCACCTAGGTGATGAAACCCTTGGAACCCCCACTTACGTGTGAAACCCTTGAACTTACCCTCCATTTAATTTTTCAAACTCTCCAACAATTAATTATGTGAATGGTTTCATGTAATTCAAATCCTTTCGACTTCATAATTCCAAAAATTTAATATGATGAGATGATTTATTATTATTTTTGGGTTGGCATAATCTTTTAGGAGGGCTTGGAAAGGAGATTTGAGTGGGAGAAGAGCTCACCACTGAAGAATGCGAAGAACGCCTCTTCATCACCAACAAAGAATGAGGAACACCTTTCTCGATCATTGAACGAAACTAATGAGAAGGAGCCGACCGTGAAGAACTCCAATAATGCTTCTTCCTCGGTCTCCTACCACGGATGCTTCCCGATGTCAACGAACATCGACAAGCTAGGTAGGGGGATTTGAGTTGTTTTGTTCTCGTTTTACGTCGTTAATATTTTGGTATTCATTATGTCGAATGTTCTCAACATAACAAGGGGGTTGTGACTGCACCAACATGTCCGACCCTCCCCCTATTGTTGATCTTGTGTTTTGGAAATGAAGGAATGGACTGAGGCAAAAAACGAAGGCCGACAATAGGCCAGCTGTGAAAAAAAAAACCGACCAGGAAAAATCCATGAGGTCACCAAGAGGGCGCGACACCGCCTCACTATGTGGAGGAGATCCACGGCCACGACAGGCCACTATAGAGGTGTATGGTGCCATCACGCGACACAGAGGGTGGCAGGAGGCCGCGGGCCGCGGTGGAGGGCCGTGGTAGCGTCGCCTCGCACTGGTTGTCCAGGACTGCGGCCAGGGCGGGCCGCGGTAGAAGAGTAGGGGCGCAGCACCGGAGAAGACTCGTGGCCTAAGTCCACGGTGGACAGGGGAGGGCGGCTGGATGAGCTGCCGGTGGTGTGTGTTAAACACGCGGGACCCTTCAGATCCCGTGATTATAGGGGCCGACACCATGCGCCGGCCATTACGAACAAAAGTGGGGCACGACAGCCCCCCACCCCAGCAACGGTGTGGTGGGCTGGGCTACGCGGCTGGCCGTCCGGCCGTCCGGCCCCCTAGGCCAGGCCCCACGACTCGCCGGGTCGGTCCACACGGCCAGCCGGGCTGGGCCGCAGGGCCAGCCGGGCCAGGCCACACGACCATCCAACTGGGCTGAGCCACTTTTGGGCCAAGCCGCCCCTTCGGGTTGGTTCAACCACCCAGACCAGGTCGGACCCCAGTTCGGGCCCGGTCAGGTCGTTTTGGGTCGGTCCAACAGGGTCGGACCGGAACCGAACCCATTAGACCTGATTTTACCTAATCTCCTATAACTCAGGCTACTTGTGTCCGATCGACGAACCGTCTTCGGCGATACAAAGCATCGAATGATATGATTCCTTTGGCATATCCCACATGAGTTTTGGACATAATTGGAGTATGTTCGGGTCGGTTTGAACCTAAAAACCGACCGGACCCCTGGGATGGAAATGCCAATAACTCACAGATCAAGCATCTGATTTATGTGTCGTCTGTTGCATTGAGACACATATGATGTTTCAGTCCTTTAAGATACATGTTTATGAGACCTCGTGACACTAAGAGTATCGAACAATAGCTAGTAGAGCAGATCCTTCCAGAGATGAGAAGACAGAGAGTGGAGAACTAGTATCTGACAGACCTGACGACTGCTTGACCGATTAGACTCAGAGTGATTCGACTAGCCCAGTGGGGAGTGCCCAGAATTTGGACACAAACCCATGGAAAATGTGTTCCCGGTATTTGGAGGCAGACCCGTGGTACTCGACAAGAGGAATACCTCTGTAGGATATTAGCGGGAGCGCCCAGTATTTGGCCACAGAACCACAATGGATAGAGCACCAAGAAGTTGGCAGCAGACCTGCGGTACTCGATAGGAGGAGTAACTTAGTAGTCCATGGTCTGTGAGTAGTGCCTCAGTGACACGACATGCCCACTGTACTCGACAGAGGAAGAGTTCTCCAGCAGTCGTGGTTTCGATATTGAAAATCCTGGTTTTAGCTGAGTCAATGACTTTTGTATTTACTTCATGATTGAGATGGGTTACTTGATAGCTTATTTATATGTATGGGAATATACCTAATTAATTGTTATCTGTTGAAATAATAATTTGTGATTTATCCTTGGTGGATTTTTTGAGACCATGAGGGTCTCGGGGTCCCTAATGAGTATAGTTATACTCACCCCTGAACATGATGTTCCCGCACCTCATTGTATTGGATGCAGACGATGGAAAATGCTGATCAAGGCGGAGTGTACGAGGACTGTATGGTACTTGCAGGTAGACCTCACGACGAGTTATCACCCAGAGGAGACGGACGAATGTGGAGCACTGAGGAGGCTATCTGTACATACACTTCAGGTAGGATTCGTGGTGGACGATCCCGAAGCTGCAATACGCCTTCCAGCTAATTGTCTTTTTAGTTATACCTATTTTTCCATTACTTGTACTTTACTTTTGGTCGTGTATTTCTGGCCCCTTTACTTTCAACATACTTGTTATCCTGTTTTTACATAGTTTTTTCTTCCGCTTACAAGATGGTTGTGTTTTTTTACAGTTATAAAGGCAATTCCTTTCATGTTTTAGTGATTTACGCCTTTGGTGCTAGTTTCTATCCCCGGGCCTATGGAAGGCGGGATTGGGGTAGTCATGATAAAAGCCCTGGGGGACAGGTCATGACACTTTTATAATTGATGTGGAGTGGAATTTTTTAAAATACTAAAATTTGTTTATTGATGGCCATCCCCCATAACTAATGTTCTTCCACAATTTATCAATAATGGACGAGAAGTTTTCTTTATTCTACTAAAATATCTAATACTATACTAAATATATTTTTTCATGTTATTCCTAAATAATTAATTTAACAGAATTTTTCCTTTTTTAATTTTTATAATGGTAACTTGTATCCTTTTATTTACCTAGGATATTTATTCTCTTAGAAGACAACTACAATGGGTTTTATAAGATAATTTAGACCTATATTTTTTTAATAAGTAATTATATTTATTCAATATAAATACTTTGTGTGTGTAAAAATTATTTTAATGGAATTAATTATAATGGGAAATCCTAGTTTTAACCAAAATCATAGTAATTAATTTTAACTGTTTGCAATTAAAATTGTTTTAAAAAAGTAATTTGAAATTATTATATAATTTTATTTATTATTATTATAATTATTGAAACCATTTACTTCAATTTAACTCAAATAATCTATATAATTTCATTTACATTTAACCCTACAAACAAAATTAGAATAAAGGTTTGTAATGTGAAAACGTTCAAAATTTTAAAAATTTGTTTAATCAAAATTAAAAATGTAATTTTTTCATAATGGTCGAAATTGGATTAAGGGACATACAATTTACATAATGTTACTTTAAAACCAATTACAAATAAAATTTAACATTACATATTATTTTATTAAAAGTGAAATTTTAAAATAAAATTTTGTATTCTTTAATATATATCAAGAGTAAAATGTTTAAAAAATTCATAAAATTCATTATAATATAATTTAAATATTCCACAATTGATAAATAATTGTATTTTAATTTTTTTTCTATAATTAGGAAAATATATTTTTAAATTAAGTGCTTAATAGATGTATAAACTATCTTTTAGAAAATTAATGTTTATTTAAAATACATTTTGTTTTCATATAAATAAAAATTATTTTATTACAAATTAATTGTTAATTAAAAAGCATAAATATAATATATATTTACTTTAGATAGTTAATAGTATCTATACCCATCATTCTGACATCTAATAAACATATATAATATTAAATAATAATATAAATAATATATTTTTGTTTTTCAAAACTCAAGCTTATTTTTTATTCAAGTCATTAGAGAAAATAATTTTGTCTTGTAACACATTCTAAATTCAGTGTTTCGTAACACAACCAAAGCTCATCCAATTATATAATTATATATATTAAAGAAATGTAATTAATTTTAAAATAAATATATCATAATTTTCAGGGTTTTATATCAACATCTAATATAGGTGTTGTGTTTCAAATAGGCTATTGAATAAAGTGTTCTAATTTTATAATTTTTTGGGGTTAAACTCTTGCAACCTTATAAAATTTCATACTCATAATTCTATCATGAACATTGGAATCCATGTCTTGATATTTTAAAATTTCATAGTTGAATAGAATTCATTTTAAAAGGGGTAATAAATCATCCTCATAATAAGAGTTAAAGGAATTAATATGTTCATAATTAATAACTAAAAAAATATTTTGGAAGTAGTAGAACATGGGTGGAAAATGAAATCATGTACATTGATGAAAAGTGTAAATAACTATCATGTCTGATAGTGGACATTGATTATAATATATTCAATGATTAATGGAAATGAAATTGACTAAAAACCATAAATCTATTATTACTTATAAAATCATTTTAGTTATTGTATATTAATATAATAGGATAATTTTTTAAATAAATATTTTTCTAAATATGATGAATTATTTTTCAACTAATGAATATAATAAAATATTATTTCAAGAAATAATTCTTTATAAAAAGTAAAATTAAATCCTTTTGTTTTGATTTGATAAGATTCCAATTTACCACTTCCCTGCCAGATAATAATATCCAAAAAATTATTAATTTTCTTCAATGACATAAATTTTCTTTTTATGGATCTTATGATATATAAAAGAGTGATAGTTCATTCTATAAGTATTTATTAATTTTTAAAAATAATATGTTAATTAAATTTTGAAAAATGTATTAATGTATTCTTAAAACCTCAAAAGTATCACTATCGGTTCATTTTTAATATATATTTATCAGATCTTGAAATTAATAAAATATTATCCATGACATCAAATTGACAAGTGATAGGAACTAAACCCCTATAATTCATTTCTATTGGGTACAATACCCACCTCTTTTAAGGATGTGATGGTTTGTTACTGATAATATGGGTTTTTTTAAACCAAATTTCAATATAATTCATATATTGTTCCTAAAACAATATGACAAAAATTATTGAAAAATTAAAATTTAAAGAACATTTTAATTTGTTTTAAAATACATACTTTTTTTAACAAAGTCTAGTAATCATATTTTACTATATTTATAATTTTATGAATGATTATATTAATCCGAAAGGTTAAAAATACATTTAAAATTTTGTCTATAATGTGTAAAGGAATTATTCCTCAAATACCATTTCAACTATGATATAATCTTGTCAAAAATTTCTCCCACAATAACATAATCATGTTAGAATACCATTATATAAAATCAAATAAAGGGGTTTTAGTACTTTGAACATATGATCTAACAAAAACATATATTTCCATGATGGTATCCACAATTCTTATTTTAATAATGACACATATGTTTCCAAAATTTTCAAAAACCATTAGGGTCATCATCTTTATTATAAACAAAATGCACATGTTAAAAATAAATCTATAACATAATTTTGGAAGCCCAATAAATACATTAACCGTTTTATTTCATCATTGCTACTTCATTGGTCTAGTGTTTAACCACTAAAATTGGAAAGTGAATAAAAAATGAACATGTTCTCCAAATTTAAGGCAAACAATATATAATTGAATATCTATGATGGTGATTATTTTCTCCCCTCATAATCATCATTTTTTCTTTAATATTTCTTCAATTATGACCTAATTTTCACATATAAAACATTTTACCTTTCCTTCTATACACCCTCTATTCGACCTGGGACACCAGAGGTTTAACCTATGACATGAATTATTATTATATATTTATTTATAATACAATTGTTCATAATGAAAATGTGAATTTTCCAAATAATAATCCCTAGTAATGCCATAATAGGTTTACAATAAAGCTCATTTTCATGAACTATGTGATGATCAGGTAATGTCTAGTGCACTATTTCTGGATATATTACCCCTAGGTACATTTATTATAGGATGAAATTATCTTGAAATATTTGGATAGGAATGTATTTCTCGGAAACACAACGTAATATATTCATTACCAAAACATTAGAATGTTATTCTACTATTATATTAAAATTATATCATATGGATTTGTTCCCTAATATATTTATCATGAATATATTTGACAAGGATTCTGCTAACCATTCTCTGGTACTATGTTTTGAAATCATGAACCCAGTATCCCAGAGCAGGTGCCTTTCCTTATTAAATGAGTATGTGATATAAGGAATTCTATCCAGAATGATCTAATTATTTCATAGATCTTGTAAAACAGATATATAAATGAGTCTCAGTTTAAATTAGAATAAAATGTTATATTAGAATTTTATCATAGGATAATAACTGTATTCTATATATGTTATATCATAATATCGGTCATAGTAATATGCAAGGTTTCATTAGGAAGGAAATGGAATCATTGGTGAGCTCATGTGATCTACAAGGATTAAGTATAGAGGAATCTATCAATGATAAAAATATATATTAAATTTTGATACAAAAAAAATAAGAAAAAATTATATTTACATAACATGATAAGGAACAATCATCATGTAATTGTAACATAACCTAAAACATTCCATTTATTCAATAAACTGAAAATTAAATGAATCCATAGATAAAATCCTAGTGAAATTATCATTGATAATAATAAGTAAATGCTTTATGATGGAAATTCATTTTTACTGGATGTCATGTCTCAATGACATGATAATAATATCATCAATACCATTCAATAGATTATATAATACTAAAATTAAAAAATCAATTTTAATGTTATCATAACTAATTTTTCTTTTAAATTCTATCAATGCTCCAAGGAACTATATAATACTAATCCCAAACTATCACTACATGTGGAAAGCCTTATTCAAATATGAAATTATTAATTTAATTCATGAATCAATATTCCATCACGTGAACTATCCATATTGAGTGAAGGATAAATATTTATAAATACATTACCTATCAAAAAAAGGAAAAACCACTTATTAATATATGATATGTTGTTTAAAAATAAAAATATCTATGATAAAAAATATTGATATTTATAGTGAATATAAAGTATACTTATAATAAGGAAGTGAATATTTCATGCAGATGTTAATGGCAACCAAATCAAATGACAAAGTGAATTTTAATATGATCCATGGTCAAAATAATCAAAAACTATCCATAAAAAAATAAAGATGGTATTAAACTATACAAATTTGATTAACAATAATTTAATTTTATCATTAATGAAAATTAATCCAATAAAAAATTATTTAACGAAATTCTTGAGGAAAATATCATTATCATTTTAAAAATCACTTTTTTTAAGCATAATATATTTTTGAAATGATTTTATTTGAATAAAATATCTTAATAATAATTAATTTATAAACTATTAGGGATTTTATTCATTAAACATAACCTTGAAATCTTGAAACATATTTCTCAATTAAAATATGATCATTTTAGTGGGTAATTTCATTCTCCTCATACAAGTTTAAAAGCATTTTCCTTTTTTCACATTTAAATTGTTATAAAATTATATTTATTAGAAAAAAAATATAATTACATTATATATACTATTTTCACTGAAAAAATGGTTAAAAATTTTCTAATAGAACATTTTCAATAGGATAAAAAATTGATAACATGGTTTTACGAGAAAATATATTTTTGAATGAAGAGATAAATGATTTCATATTTTCATGAAAACATTTTTTTATATATTTTAAATTTCAATGAGTGGAAAATGGTAAAATTATATGAAAATTTCATGAAAACAAATAGGAATATATCTTTAAATTGGGTTTTTAGGCACTGATCAAAACATAGAAAAATCTAAATTAAAATGACAATGTGAAATAAACCCTTACACGTATCATAATGTGTATGTGATAGTCAACCAATTAATATATTGTGTGTATAAATTGTAAATAAATGAATACTAACTATAAATAAATTATAATATAATGAAAAATCATTATCCACAATATTTTTAAATATCAATGGAAATTATGAAATAATATAACCAAATGAAATGAAATTGAGCTATGAAAACATTTATCACTTGAAAATATTTAATTCAAACCCTCTTACATGAATTAATTAAAGTTGAGTCATAAAATGTAATTATTAATGAATTATTATTGATATTAAATGTTTATGGGGATGTATATACATCACATAAAATTTAATTGGAGAAAGAACAAATTAGTGTTAATGTAATGTAAATTGAAATGAAATCTATTTACTTAGGATTAGTTTTGGATGAACAGTAATTAAACTATTTTTTTATTTTTATAGTTTTCATATAATATTATATAATCATATTAATATTTATAATAAAATATATTATCCTTTTATAAAATATCATTACCAATTTATAAATAATCCTTCATTATTTTCATTGTTTTTGTTGTTAATTTCTTGTCATCTCATATATGTTTCATAATGAATGATCAGGTTCATCAGAATATTATATATTTTAATCTTATCTATAAATATAATGATGAAATAATTATAACATTTTTACATTAATATTACTTTTTAAAAAAATCATGAAATATGATTATTAAATGATGTATATTATGACAATGGTGACAGTAGGGCGTACACACATATGAGTAGCATTTCCATTTTCAATGATATTTATGAAAATAAATTATGAAATACAATAAGTTTATAAAATGATCATAATTTCTTATATAATATATTATATAAATATATATATATATCATCCATGTGGTATGGTGGTGAAACGAGAGTCAAATTAATTTTTAAAAGAACAAGTCTGCAAGTACACGAACGATATTATTATCTTGAAATTAGTGAAAAATAGTGAAATAAAATGATATATAGTATCATTAGAGAGTGAAAAATATTTAATTAATATCACATTTATTTCATTTATATAAAATATATTCATTGAATTTATATTTATCACCACCCATCCAAAGCATTAATGAAATATGGATCTCATCACTTCGCAAGGCAATAGTCCACCATCCACACATTTGACACTATAGTATATCCAATGGAATGTATTGGAAAAATATATATGATATGGTGACACCATATGTATAAATATATATTCTAATTATCATATATATACATTAATTACATAATCATACCAAACCTTTAGAAATAAAACTTGATAAAACAAACGAATTTGGTTCACGAGATGGTCATTGGCAATATACATGAATGATGATTTCATAACCCATTTGATGGAAGAGAATATGGATTTAAGTAATGAACATATTTTAACCAAATAATATTACATTTCTACATATATTTATTCTAAATTAGTATTGGTTAATAATATATGAATTAGTTGGATGAATAAACAATATAAAAATGCTTATTTAATAGTATTTCCTTGTATACAGGTGTCCTCTATATATTTTCAAAAAATATTTCATTGGATTACTTTATAACAAATAATGTGATTCTATGAAGAGTTTAGGTAATTTCGAATGTTATGTGGGTTAGTATATTTAATCAATATTTACATAGAGGTGTGATTATATAAGAGAAGTGGTTTTCTTTTTGTAACTAAAGATTAGTAGAATTTTACTAAATACACAAATGTAATCATTACTAGGAGGTATCATTACCGCATGTTTCACCAAAATTTATTTTTAAGGTAGATTAGGGTTTATTTTGTCAATATGGTCACCCAACATAAAAATATAAACACATTAATATCATGTTATTTCTTAGTCTCCTACATTACTCAATTTTACCATTTTAGTTTTTAGTATAGCAGCTTATATAAATTTTTTTACCTAGGGAATTAAAATTTTAATAATAAAATTAAAATCAGATTTATTGTGTAAAATTTAAATATGTATTATAAATAAATAATAATAATTATTGAATAAAATTACTATGTGTGCATAAAATCCAATTTAATTCAAATTCATGTACTGCGAAAAACATTGTTTTAACATCAATTATGGTAATTAATTTTAACAATTTTCACTAGAAATTTTGGTAAAAATTTTAGTTAAACATTTTTATATTATATAAATTATGATTATTGAATTTTTTTTAACTTTTTAAAAATTGAAAATATTGTCAAGGAAGAATTTAATTTAAAATTAACCCCACTTACGTGAGGAGAAAGATGGTTTTTAATGGGATAATGTTCAAATGTTGAAAATTTTTTATGTCAAAATTCAATATAAAAATTATTCTAATGAAGAAAATTTTATGAATTGATATAAAATTTATCTATTTTTCCATTTAAAAAAATATTTTATCATTATAAATTATCTAAATGAAAATTATTATAATAATTGATCTTTTTTATTTTTCACAATTAATTAGAAATTGATACTTTTTATAAAATCATAGAAATTCACAAAAACATTTGTTTTATATTTCAATTTAAAAAGTATTTTTATTTTTAAATTAATTATTCTATATGTGGTAATGAATAATTTATATTGAAGTCTGAAAAAATGTGACAAAACAATGTTCTGGAAGAAATAGTGTTTTTCAAAAAAAAAAATGTTTCCTTAAGATGATAATTATTTTATTACTAGTAAACGTAAAATTAAAAACTATATTGTAAACTAGATTTTTTTTATAATTTTTTTAAACCAATTAATTCTATTAATTCTAGAATATATGTGATAAGTATCATATTAAATAATAATTCTAAATGTATATTATAGATTGGTAAAACTCAGTCCTGCATGTAATGGAAGCTATTGAGGAATCACAATACTGTGTGATTAGATTGATAAGCACAATAGTTAATGTAATGAATGTTAAAATCTTTTTTATGTGTAAATAAGTAAATTAAAGAGAAGAATTTATTTAAAAATAAATATATAATAATATCTCAAGGTGTTATATTCTCTTCTAACCTAGGTGCAATGTGTAATGTTTTCTGTGTATACAATGTTGTTTTTTAGAATTTCGGATTGTTAAAATGTAATTCTATAAATATCATGAATCATAATAATGTATCAATTAAATCATATATTCATTCATTAATTATCTCAATATCAATTACTCATATAATGTTTACCTTAATCATGTAACATTCCCAATTTATTATACATAACATTAATCAATTTTGTACAAAATTACATTTCAATGTCATGGTGAACTACATGATATATTCCCACAATTTGGTAACTATTTTTTCATAATAAAACATAATTTATACAAATTAAATGATCATATTAACCATAAAGTCAATCGATAATATTAATCTTCTATCAATAAAATACAAAAATATTTTTCCTCTGATGAAATTTTCACTACACGATATACTAACTATATGAGTTTTATTCCCCTAATTATATCCCAAATATCCGTAGTCTTGTTTCAAACCAATATCATAAAACCAAATGTGTTATATATTCCTTTAAACTTATGATCAATCCTGTACTTATTAACCCAATACATATTAGGTTTATCCAATATTTGTATTCAAAATCATAGGTTTTTAATGGTTCTATTCTCCCATTCTTTAAAATAGTTCAAAAATAAAATTCAAATTAATACACTCATATCCCATAGGAATGTAAATCACAAGGTGAGATAATATACAATTTAATGAGAACTATAATAATTTTCAATATTTAATCAACGAACTCTTTTCAGTTTTATTACTCCAAGATGTAACTGTTCCAAAATCACATCCACTTATAGTACCCATACATGGATATATTACTATGAGATACCAGATATTATCATCCTTATAATAAAAATTATGATATTATTCTATAATAATATTTATCCTCAATTTCATTAATATTAATTTGTCACATAATATATGTCTATCTAAATCGACATCCAAATGAATCTAGTAAAATTACTCTCATAAATATTGTAAAAGCCACAACAATTATATCTCAATGATACTTTCTTATTAGATAGAGTAGTTTGAGATAAAATTGATGTCACCATACATACATGATTTATTTATTAGTCTTAATGAGACAGATACATATTTGATTCCCATATTCCATTTGAAATATATAATATATTTAATTTAAAAAATTCTCTCATACTTGAGATTTTTCACAATATCAATTATTATATCCAATGGAAATGAAAAAATAAAAGGATATATTAGATACTTAGTATATGTTAAATAAAATAGAGGTTATCCAAAGAAACTAATAAATATTTAATATATAATGATACATATTAGAAAACACATTTCATTTAAACAGTTACATGAAAAAAAACCATCGATGGATAATATAAATGCAGTAATGTCATGAAAAATGGTAAAATAAAGGTCTTTAATGGAATTTCACAATATTGTACATCATGATCTTAGTCCTAATAACATCTTTGATATTAATTTTTTGTAATAATATACTTTAATCAATTTGTTGATATAATCCAAAAAAACAATTTATTAAATTTTATAAATGAATTCGTTCACGACACATGTGGATGCATTGAGGTGATATCTATAATTGTGCCCCACCTATTGCAACATGTGTAATGAATTCCACATATATTGAATAATACATTTATTTCTGAAACAATATGAATTATTAATAAATATCTATATAGTTATATTAATTCTGTATATTATGATTTCCCTTTTCAATTAAATAACAATCATAGTAAAACACTATTGGTAAAATTTCTAAATGTTATAGAAAATTATTATATCCATGATAATGAAAATATGGATATTTCAAGGATATTTAATTAATAATTTAAAATTATTATAAGAATATAAATATTTTAATACAATTTTAAAAAATAAATAAGAGACAAAATATAACAATAACATTTTTAGAAATATATGTTTAGAAATGGAATCATGCATGTTTGAGAAAAAAAGAAAAATAAATAAAAAATATAATATGATATTTCATTAAATAGTTTTATTTTTAAATCCCATGAAACTTGTAGGAGATTCTAAATTTCCAAAAATAGTTATTTTGGTGAGATAATACATTAACTTTATATACATTAAAAATGAATTCTATTTACCTTTTTTGTACAAAAAGAAGAAAATAACACATTTATAAAATAATTACAAAATATAATTTCAATAAATTTAAAACCTCAAAGATGAAATAAAAATTTACAAATAAATCATTTTATAAAATAAAAACCAATATTGTAATATAATATTGAAAAATTTCGACATTGGTAAAAAATATTCAAAATAAAAAAGTGAAATATGATCATGTTTTATTATAAAAATTATTTGTATGAATCAAGTTATAATGAGAGGAAAACACTAAAGAAAAAATTTTGATATATAAAAACTAACATATTAGTAATATATAGGAATTTTATGAATGATAGTTATCATCATTTCCAAAATAAAATTAGTAAAATCTAAAAAATATGATATTTTTTAATAATTTATTACCTATTTGGTAACATTTAATTAATATACACATAAAAGAGTAAAAATGAATTTAAAATTACACATTATGATAAAATATACATCCTCTTTAAATATGGAATTTGAAAATAAAATTCAATAGTTTCATAATACCAAATTTGTTTCAGTTGTGTGCAAATTAAGACGGAATCGATACAATGATCGAAAAAACTAGTCCATGAATTAATAATTGATGATATTATTTGTAAGAAATGAAAATACAAATAAAAAAATAGAAATTAAACATCCAAATATAAGGGTTATTTGAACATATAATCTAGGTATAACAGAGTCAACTTAGTATAATTATAACATAATGAATAGAAATCGAGTTAAGAAAACTCATACCTCTAGTTTGGCATTATGTGTAGGTTATTTAAAAACCATTAAAATAAACATATATTTTATATAATAATATAAAAAACCGATATATAATTCTATAATTTAATATAAATTCCATTTATAACATTTCAAAACCAAATTATTAAATATTGTTTCATTAAGATCAATGAATCATAGTGTCACCTATCTTGTATTTCATGTATGGTTTGGTCCTTGCATATTTATCATTGTTCCATATTCTATATAACTTTATAAAATAAATAAATATAAAATATTTAGTATATGTATATTTATATTCATATTCATCTATAATAGTTAGATATATAGAGATAAATTAATCTCTTTATAGAGATGTTAAGTCGTACGCAGCGTAAATGTTGTTTTCACTTTTTGATAGTTGGAATGAGAGTAATTCAATTGGAAATTATATTTCCTGGAAGAATTATTATATAAATTATATTATCAATATTCATTAATGTTATCATTATTCCAATCCATGTAAATTATAAATGAATAATGGATGGTGTCACTTTATAGAGGTAGTAGTTCACACATTCGCATGACAAATGTTTTATCCTTCCATTGGAAGGAAAAGAGTTGAAAAAATGATGTAATATATTAATCATAACATATTAGAATATTTATAACATTATAATTATTATTTTCGGGTGAATAATCCCTATTTTTATGTTTTATTAGATGAAACAAATATAGAATACATCGTAATGATGAAACCTATTATTCGATAGACTTCCATTATAATCTCATGTTAAGGTCCCTCAGATAGGGAATTCAAGAAGACCATCATATATAATTTTTATCTAGGGATGTTTATAAGAGAATTGGGAATGTTTTAATGATATATATTGATAAATGGTGTATATAAGTTTAATAACACAGCCTTAAAAAATTATCTATTCTTGATTTTTGATAAGAACATACATTCTATCACATTGAGGATATATTCAGGTTTAGAGTTTTTGAAAATTGGGACATATAACATACAAAACATCCCATAGTAATGCATGTGGATACTACTAAAACAATATCCATTTTTTTCAAAATATAAATATTTTCATATAAAACCTAATTTCATTGACAAATATTTATAACATTTAAATTTTACTCCTTCTTTCTCTTACACAAACATATATCCTATGATTTTTTTTTAAAAATGGGATGATAATAGAAAATATAGTATGGGATATAAACAATGATATTTATAGTCATGAGATAACATAATACCTAATAAAAACCATTTTATAAAAGTTCATTAGCATGTATAGAAACATCATGTAGTTTTCATGGGACATATTTAAAATACCACTCTTACAATAGAACTTACATATTTAATAACTATAATTTAATCATCATATTTGGAGTACCTAATTCATTCTAGAGAAGTAATGGGCCTCAAATATTATATCTTTAGCTATAATGTGCTGAACCTAACATATCTTGAGCTATAATGGGCCCAACCAAACATATTTTGAGAAATAATGGGATAAACCAAACATATCATGAGCTATAATGGGATCAAACCAAAAAAACTATGACCATGTACCTTATCATATTTTTAAGCATCATGAAATTGGTAGAAATAACTCATTACATATATATTTTAAAATAATGGTTTTGAATTTCATTAATGATACTTTTGAAATGATTTTAAAAGGAAAGTCGATTAAAAGTATAATTGGATTGGTAATTAGTATAATGGAAAGGATATGTATATAAACTATAAATAGAGATCATTAAACATAATATTAACAAAAATTAATCACAAAAATATCTCATATTCAACATAATGAATAGTGTGGAAGGTTAACCCACAAACTAGAAATTGGGTTAAGAATTCTCTTACCTTGGGTTCATCCTACTTAAAACAAGATTAAACCTCTTTTTTAATAGTTAAAGTAGTGTTGTTGATATTTTAAATTATAATAATAATTCTTATGAATAATTATATGATAATTTTATAACAACATTCCACCCATTAATTTATAACATTTTCTTATTTCAATAGTTTCAGGTGAGTTTTTTAAATTATTGTAATGGTAGGTTTTAAAGGATTACCATGTAGAAAGGAAGAGAAACTCAAGAAGTGAAATTAGATGTTATTAACATGTTTACTGAGTGTTAAATGATTCCATATATCATTTTTTTCCAATTTTACGATGATGAATCAATAGATAAATCATTATTGATAAACATATTTTTTTTTGAATTTTGATTATTACAAACAACTTTGGTTTTATTAATTAATAGTATGAAAAAAACTAGTTAAATAAAATCATATATCATATAATATGAAAAGTAATATACTATTTAACCATGTTGATGGTTTTAGGTCCATATATTATGTAATTAACAGAAATTGAAAACACAACATCCACGATGTCGATAAATCTGCACATTAGAAAAGGTGTTTTTGTTTTTAGAATAAGTGGGAGAGGAGAAGAAGTATGATTCTTATTTGTTCCATAAATATGAAAAAAATATAGTATATAAAAAATAATGAAGCATTCATGCCTCATGATTATTGTTGTTCGGATAAACTATAAGAAAATAAAATAATTGAAAAGAAAATAGAGGAAATTGAAAAATTATTTCTACCTCTTGAACTGTTCTCTTAGATATCCCCCTTAATGAATTTGGTTATTTCTTTTTGTGGAGAAAAATAGGTATTGGAAGAGGGTAAGATCCTTAGGAAGGGTATTGGAAGAATTTATAAAATTATCAATGCTTTAATGTTGTGGGAGGATGAGGGGGTTTTTGGTTGCATATAGAGTATAGGAGAGGAGAGGTGTTCCATGATTTTATCCATTATTTTATTAGTTTTTAAAAACACATGCAATAGAGATGACATTATTACTAAATATTGTATTTAAATGCATTTTTTCAAGGAAATTTCCATTTACATCATCCATGACTCAAAAAATGTTGCAGAAAGTTATTTATTTATCATATTTTGTTAATTACCGTATTTCACTACTCACCATGAATTCTTGTATTTTAGAAACATCCCAAAAATTCACCCCAACAATTTATAAGCATGTAGAATTAAAAAATGAAACCCATTTTATCAAAATAATTTTCTAAATATGGGAAATTTTATTTTTAATTAAAATCCTTTTTTATTTGACAAATAATAATTTAAAACTATAACATATTTTATAACACCGTGAAAAATTAAACAATGTCTAATCAAATTATCTCATGACCATAAAATAATAAAATAATAATTTATGAAAACCTTTCATGAAAATAAAGTTTTATTTAAATTATTTAATTAATCTTATATCGTAATTAAATAGTTGTGAAATATAAAAATACCTAATCTTATATAATGATCATATTATCTCTTATAAATGCCTATTTATTATACATTTAATGTTTAGGTTACTATTAATTTAGTCTATTTACTATTTAAAATGTTCATACTACTATTTTTAAGGGTATTTTACTATTCACCAAAAATGATGTTTGTCATATTATACTTCAAATAACTCACCGACTGGAACTGTGTAAGGGTGTTTTTGGAAATTCAAAACACAAAAGTGAAAATTTTATGTTTAATGACTAGTTTAGAACTATCAACATAAAACATTTTTTCATTTTATAGAGACTATGTATTTCAAGAAATATATTAAATTTATTTCTAAAACCTTGGAGTTTTACATTCTCCCCACCTACTAGAATACACATCCGTGAATTTTTTTTTCAAATATTAAATAAGAGAGGGTACCTTTATATCATATAATTTTCATATTAACACAATTCCATGTTGTATATTCAAAATGATATCAACCATTTGGTCCATTCAAACATCATCTTTCCACATTATTCTGCAGAAAACCATTCTGAATAGACATATCTTAGATGATACAACATGGTAATCCTTATATTCTAAATAATTTGAAAAAAATATTGAAAAAAATTAATTTTTGATATACTATTAATATCATCCTAACTACTAATGTTATTTAAAACATTCACCAATAAAAACTATAAGGACATACTCTTAGAAAATTATATAATCTTATGTTTTGGAAAAGAACATACATTATTACACATTTAGGACCTTTTCAGGTATAGATTTTTATAATATTAGGACATAAAAAATAATATCACATAATCATACATTTTATACTACTAAAAGAGAATATAATTTTTAAAAATATAATACATTTTGAATAAAACATAATGGCATTGTCAACTCTTCATGACATTTAAATTATCTTCTTTTATTCTAGTACACATCCTTATAAACTATGGAAAACATTTAAAAACATTTGATGACGTTAAAAACAATTTAAGGGATATAAAGAAAAAAATTATTAGTCAATTGATACATAAAACCCAATAAAACCAATTTTATAAAAATGCATTATCATGCATTGAAACATCATGTAGTTGCCTTGGGATATATTTACCATATCACTCATACAATCACCTTACACATGGAATAACCATTTGGTCAACTACCATATATAGAGTACCCAATTTGTTTTTGATCTATAATGGGGATATCCCATCATACCCTGAGTTATAATGGGCTCTACCCAACATATGTTGAGCTATAAATGGCTCAACCCAGCATATCTTGTGCTAAAATAGGCTCAACCCGACAGATCTTGAGATATATTTGGCTCAACTAAACATATCTTGATTTATAATTAGATCAAAATAACATAACTATATACAAAGACAATATTATATTAATAAAGAATCATGAAATCTGGAGAAATCACCCTTTCCATATATATATATATATATACTCTTTTGGAATTTCATTAATGAAACTTTTAAATGGATTTTAAATAGAATGCCCATTACATATATAATTAGAGTGATAATTAATAAAATAGATAGGATATGTATATACAATATAAATACACATAATACCGCATAATAAAAATAAAAATTATTCACAAAAATAATTTCAAACACAAAATAATGAATAAAGTAAATGAGTAACACAAAGAATTGAAATTGGGTTATGAATGCCCATAAACAAGGTTCTTCATATTTACAATGTGATTAAAATTAATTTATAATGTTTAATGGAGTGTTATTAAAACATTAAAAAGTATAATGAATTTTATAAAACCTTATATAATAATTTTATAACATCATTCCACCAAATAATTTATAACATTTTGTTATTTCCATTGTTTTGGGTGCGTACATTACATGATTTCCAAGGTCGGTACGTAAAGGATTTCTCAATCGAATGGAATATAAACTAGAGAAGTTAAATTAAATTATATTAAATTCTTTGTAGAATATAAAATGTGACCATAAATTATACTGTCTATGTGGTATGTGTATGGAACGTAAGATAAAACATTAGTGATAATAGTTAGCTTATTTTTATGTATTTTGATCATTTTATACAACTTTTGATTTATTAAACAATATTATGCCTAAAACATGTTTCTAGAAAAATATATATGATATAATAAATATTATACAATATTAATAAACCATATTATGGTTTTAAGACCATATTATAAAGATGTAATGGAAATTGAAGACACAACCTCCACGATGACGGTAAATCGACACATCACGAATGGTGTTTTTTTCAGAATTAGGAGAGGAGAAGAAATAAAAATATGATTTATTTTATACAAATAATAAATTAAATTATATATATGATACTAGAGAATTAATTCAACATGTATAAGGTGTTTATAAGAGTGTATAATAAAATAAAATATTATAAAAGAAAACACAATAAATTGAATGTGGATTTTTACCTCTTAATCTATTCTCAATGAGATACTCTTTAAGGCCACTAGTTTTGGACATTGGTGAGACCAGGATTTCACGAACATGGGGAAGAGACTTGGGAAGAGTATTGGGTATAATTTAGACAGTGATAAACTCATTTGAGGTGGTAGAGGAAGAGGGGTTAGGGTGGTGTTTATATTGGAGTAGAGGATAAGTTTTCCATTATTTTATTTGTTATTTTATTATTTATACACAAGACAAAAAATAGTGATGAGGAGATCAATAAATATAGTAATAAATTTTTTGTGGTTGTACATAATTTACATTTACATTATCCATGACTCACACATGTTGTAGAAATTGACCTATTTAGCACATTTTGTTAATTAAATTATTTTACTATTAACCAAATTCATGTATTTCAAAAAAATTCCCAAAAATTTACCCCAACCATTTTTTAACATGTGGAATTAAAAAAAAATTCCCCATTTTATCAAAATTATTTTCTATGTTAGAGAATGTTTTTTATTAAAATCCAATTTGTTTCAAAAAATAATAATTTAAAACTATAACTCGTTTTATGATACCATGAATAATTATTCAGGGTCTCCTAAAATTCTCTTATAACCAAAGAACAATAAAATAATAATTTTTATTACATTTTATGAAAATTCATTACATTTTAAATTATTTAATTAATCCTAAATTTCAATTAATTGTTAATAACTTACAAAAATAACAACTCTTATATAATGATCATATTGTCACTTATAGGAAGATTTTTTATTATACATTCACGTATGGAGTTACTATAAATTTATCTGATTTAGTATTCCTAGGGTTAATATTGATATTCTTAAAGGTATGTTATTATTTATAAAGGTTGTTTTCTATTCATGAAAAACTAATTTGTTCCTATCAGACACAAAATAACTTACTAATCACAAACATATATGTCCTATTTTCATAATTCAAAACACCGAAGTGGGAAAATTATATTTAATGTTTAATATATAACTATAAACTAAAAAAAGTGTCATAATGTAGAGACTCTCTATTTCATGCATTAAATTAAATATATTTTAAAAATCTGGGGGTGTCACAATAAAACAAATATAAGGTGTCTTTTTATAAGTGAGTGTAGGGGTACACTTTTAATTACAGAAAGTATTAAATTAATATAAATAAATTTTCCTAGAAAAATTTGACAATTTGTTTTAATTAAAACATAATTTGGGTATAAGTCAAAATAATGTCATATCATAATATTTAGGAATGTTGATGTGATTTTATAACTCATATCGATTAGTTCTAACCCTCATAAATCTTTTTAAAAATTACTACAATAACAATGGGTTTTAATCAATTAATGAAATTCATGTCACTATAAACAATAATATGACCCATAAATAGACTAAATGTGATAATATAAATCATAGAAATTTTACATGTCCAAATCCAGGTTTTTATTAATTTTGAATAATTTAATAAATTATTATTTATTGTAAATTATAATTAATGTCATTTTTAGAAATACAAGAAATATTATAATATAAAATGGTTATATAAATATTAAAATATTCAAAAATGAATTTTATTAATATATAATTAATATATGGTCCAAATAAAATAATCTCAATAGTATAATATTTTCTTAAGTATCATTTTAAATGACTTATGTTTTGTTTCACTCCTTTGTAATTAATTTAAGCCTTATACATTATAATGAATTTTTAATTATGAAATAAAGATTATTTTACTTATAATGTAAAAAATTAGATCATAAATTGAATAATTATGTTGTTTTAGAACATTCCAAATCCTAGTTTTTCCATTAAAATTTTAAGGTATTTTAATATTTTTAAAAAATATTTATCATAACATACATGTAATGGAATTTTAGATATATTCATATAATTTTAAATTTAAGGGAACATTAAAACAATTAAATTAGAATATAAAACTTTTACATGTATATAATATGATATATATATTATAAATATTCTTGTTCAACATTTAAACATAGAAAAAAAAATACATTTAAAAATGTTAAAATCATTTACATGATTTATTTACTTGTTGTGAAGGCGCAATTTAGCTATTTTGAATGCATTTAAGGTAATTATCTCATCACTCGAAATTAAAATTAAATTGACATAAAAATTTCATGCAAATTTCAAATAATAATTTTTAAATATCATATTGTTATTATAATTGTTGTAAAATATTATATATATAAATACATGAGATTAAATTTTTTGATTTTATCATTTACATAAATTTTATAAATGTAAATACAAAATATAAATGGAATAAAAAGGTAATATTTTAAAATTATAAATGATTAATGATTAAATTTAATAATATTATGAAATAATGTTAAGTGTTTTATTGATTTTTTTGGCGTGTCACATTTTTTAACCTAATTATCTGACATAACTTTTTATAAGGTAATAAATCATACAAATATTTCTTTTCATAATGTCTAAATATAAAGAGGACATATTTATTTTATTTTTTACATTTAGATTCCATATATGTAGTCCATTTTATAAAAAAATATCTATAAAATTGAAAAAATTAAATTTTAATATAAATCCATAAAACAGAATGGATATCAGTGTTTTAGAAGAAATGACTTTTTAAGAATAAAAATCAACTTATATAAAGATATTTAGTATTATTTATTCAAATGTAAAGATTAAATTATTATTAATTAAATGGATAATATGTTACATTAATAAAAAATTTAAAATATAATGGGTATTTTAGCATACTCAAATTATTGAAAATAAATTATTTCATCTGAAATATCTATACTTTCTACCATTAATAAAAAAACCAATCATTTTAGAAGGTGACCAAAATTTGAAACTTGTTAAATAACAATATGACACTTTAAGAAATGTTTTCAAAATTTAAAAAATGAATTTTTTAAAAAATGGGTTTTTTTAATTATAATTTTCACACACAAAATACAATAAAATAATTTTTGATGAAAATATAGATATATAGAATAAAATAGATTCATTAAAAATAGAGTTTTTATATCGTATGAATTTATATATACATATGTTATGAAAAGGATAATTTTACATATTTAATATAATGTGGTTACTCATTTTTACACCCCACTAATTCAATTTCATTCTAATCACATTTAAATAATAATTTTTTATGAAATATCCCAATCCAAATAATTTATTGCCTTTTGTGCTCATAAATATATGAAAAACAACAAATTATTTAAATAAAAACATATCTTTAACATAGAAATGTTACACCATTTTCCTTTCTCAAATAATATTCCATCGCTTTATTTGGAAACAATGGTGGAACATAAATAAAATTTAAAAGTAATGAATAATATAAATGATGAAATTTATGTTTAAAAATAATACCAAATTTAAATTCACATTATCTTTTTTTAAACCCTTTTTTAGCGGATTAGGAATGAACCATTTGAAAAATTAAAATTTTCACCTATAGATTCTTTCCATAAAACCCATCCTTATACCCATTTTTTTCTAAATAAATGTTCTATAAAAAAATTATTAAGATTGAAATATTGCATAAAATATTCCTTCTCAAATTAAACGAAAATAACATTAAGGTTCCATAAAAAAATTCCGAGGTAATGGATGTATTATATCCATTAGTGGGTTATCACCTATAATCATCTAACAATAGATACAACATAAAAATCCAATAACTTCGTTTTTATGTGAGATACTTTCATGAATATTTAATCAGAATGTATCTATATGTCATCCCCCATAATCACACTAGATACATAATTTTATTAAAATATATAGTTAAATTATGTAACAATGTGAATATATTTCATATTCTATCAGAGTAATTATCCTTCTAAACAAGATAAAATACATTGGGTTTCCCAAGAATAATGAAAAATTATTTTAGAATCACATACACATAGACACACACTGAATCCCTCATGTTATTACACCAGATCCCCAGTGACATACAATGCTGAATGAGAGAAAATATAAAATATGTTGGATCATCACCTGATCAATGATAAAATCTAAATATTAATATTATCCCACCTTCAAAACCCTCACACGATTTAAAAACATTTTAATAATATAGAAACCACATGCTAATACCCATGAGGGAAAAATCCACTATGCCATAGTGTATAACATGGGATCAACAAATGAGTGTTTATAAACATAATGTAAAACCATTTTCGTAATGTTCCAATTAGGGATCTATGAGAAACATAAATGACCAACTCATTTTCAATTATTTTATTTATAGAAATATAAATATTCAATGGAAACTAATGCTTAGTAAAAACCCAAGATATACATTTATAAAAAAACACCCTCACCAACCAGCACAAAACATTTAAATTACCACCTTCTGTTACAATAATTATTTAAACTCTACATCAAACCATTGAGAACAATAATGATGTCAAAATCAACATAAAACTATTTATATTCTTTTAGAAGTTCATATTAGTAATTTAAATAGACACTTTAGATTCATAACCATTTACTATGGAAAATAAAAATAAGAAACCATGAAATTCCACTTTATATATATCATTTAAATCACTTGAAACCATTTATCAACACAACATGTTTATGTAATATTTTCTTAATGTTAAAATATTCCAAATAATAAAATATTAAATTTTATATATATTAATCACTCACAGGGCATTGGTAGTATCATTTGAGGTATTTAAATATATATTATTTAATAATACATTAACTATACAACTAATCTAATTAACATATAGAATGGAAAAATCTTGTGGATGATCCCATGAGATTGAGAAATTAGTAATTTCGTATAATGAACAAAATATTACATGTAGATATTTATTAAACATTGAATAAAATTTATTACATAACAAAACAAAAGCCATGCCATGCCCTTGTAGATTTAGTTTATTTAGAAACTAGGAAATATAAACATTTTCCCACTCTTATTTCTTTAAAATATAAAAACATTTTTTAATATTTTATTTAGTACCCTTCTTCATGACCTAGAGAAAAGAAACATAGGAAAGGTTGTTCTAAAATTCTCAATAATGGTAGAGTAGGGAAATATCAATCATGTCCTAATCATTAGAACATATCATCTGAAAACAATATCATGAATATAAATGATCTGAATATCAGGTCATGTGATAAATAATAGAAGTGAAATGTAGTCCAAATAGTCATAACATAGAACATAAAATTTCGGGTCATACACACATTATCATAGAAAATAATTTCATATTAGTCAAGGTCTATCACTGAGGGCATCATAGCGGACAATTATTATTACTAAACCGATTTCATTACTCATTCCAGCCCTGTATTACTGAATCAGATTTAAGTTCATTTCTAATAATGTCTATATCATGAGATATAAATCAATACCCAATGAGATTTAGGGTTATATAAGTCCCACCCTCATCATAATAAAACCATTATTACGTGTGATACAAAATCATAACACATTTATCATATCATAAACCATTAAATAAAATGGGTTTCTTAAACCAAATTACTTCATAATCCATTTAAAATATATAGAATTATTAAAATTAATTCCATATAATGAACAGACAAATAAAAATAATATTATCTATAGAAACATAACCCTATTTCATCTTATATGGAATATAAATTCGATAAAACAGATGAACTTAATTCCTGAGGAAATTATCATTTATTTTTCAAAAATGATATCTTTTCTCAAAATCCCACACAATATTAAAATAAAATAATTTAGTTGAAAAAAAATTAAATCGTGTTGAGGAAGAATCGTTGAAATAAGGTTTCATTAAACTGAAAATATCAATTAATTTCATATACGATAAAAACCCATTCTCCTCGTACATTTTCTAAAAAGATTAAAAAAAGTATCACAAAATGAATAACCACAAAAGATTCATTCCTTTCCATTTTATAAAATTTCAATATAGGGTAAAATTAACTTTGAAAATTTTTGGATGAATAAAAAAATTATTACACTATTATGAAAAATGGATATGGATGATAAATATACCCTTGTAAATACTGATGTAAAAACAATCTCAGATAAATATTGGATTGTAATCTTATCTTATATCATAGGTGTGATAGCCTTCATATGTATCGAAACCTTTGTATAATGATTTTAATGATTTTATTGAATTATTATTGAATAATAATCATTTTTTTGATATCATATATGCTTATATTATCATTATTTTGTTAATAAAATTTTATTTTCACTCGTTACTAATATATAAACTGATTTGTGTTCTTATGAAAGCATTTTCGGATAAGTTCATGTTCTATTTAATATGTTTTAGTAAATTAATTAAATGAATTATTATTGTATATATCATATTATTCATTCAATTCTATTATATAATCATGGTTTAATTAAGAACATTTTGAATGAATAGCATCACATCGTGGAGATGGTAGGTCGTACATACAAACGACCTGGGATATCATTACCAAAATTGATAAATGGTATTAAAGTGGATGGTGTTTAATATTTTTTAATTAGTAACATGTTATAAAAATAAAATATTTTAATTAAATCCTCATTATACACATCCATGTAAGGTAGTGGTAAAAAAAATACACCACAACGCATAGATGGTAAGTCGTAAGTATGTACACGCAGTGATATCATTTTTCATAAGCTGGATAGAAGGTAAGAAATGGTTGTTTAATATTTATAATAACATACGATTATATGAGTGGTACTTTTTTTTACTTTACAGTTAAAAATCTAATTAAGAGTAAGTAGGTGAACAAAGAAGATTCAATAAATCAGTAGAAGTGGTTACCTCCTCCTCAACGTGCTTCCTTTAAATCTCTTCATATAATATTAGAGTTGGTTTTTGAAGATGACCAGAAGCTTTAGAATGAAAATAAGAATGTTTATAAGGACAAAAGGTATGGAATGACTGATATTTTAGCCTCAAAATAAAGTTATTAAGTGAGGAAGTAGGTTCCCTTTTATAATTGAGGAAATGTAAACTTTTAGAATCTCTATAAATAATAATTTACTCTAAAATAAAACATAACCTAAAAACCTAAAAAATGTACCAATTTAGAAGATTAGATGAGGTAAATTTATAATCTATTAAAAAAATAAATTTTGGGTAGGTTACCTTGTAAATCTAATCCATATAATTTTAATCGACACTTTGTATTTATATTTATTGTTAATTTGGGTAATAACATTCTAAATATTTCAATGATAAAAATAATTACTTATATGGAGTAAATTGACCATAAATAAATATTTTATTAAATTGTAGGCCTTATAATTATCACTATGTAAGAGTTAAATATTTTTATTATTTTTAATTAATTTTATTAAAATTTTATTTTTATTAAATATTAGTGTTGTCAGTTTTGACATTATTCATTTTGTCGATATTGAAAAAATACACAATGATGAAAAATTAGAATAATTTTTTTATTAAAATGTTAAATGTAATAGACACCAATAAAATCTGAGGATCATATTAATTAGTTAATAAGATATTTAATTTAATATATTTAAAAAAATTTTGTAATATTTTAATTAATAAATTATTTTCCATATAACTACTGTGTCACCATTAATGGTAATTAAAACTAAATATTATAAATAAATTTATTATATGTAGTTAATTATTTTAGATTTCAAATGAATATATTTAGTAAATATTATCAACTAGTTATCCTTGTATTAAAATTAATATACTAATATAAAATGGTATTGCTATATTTTGACACATTCATTAGTTTCTATTATATTTAGGTCATATTCATTTGTAATTGGCCATAAAGTTATTCCGTTTAAAACAATAAATGATATGGGAAAAATTTAGTTATCCAATATGATTTTTAAATGTGTTAAGGTAATTATATATTATTATTATAACCCTTAATTACATGATATATCTTTATCCATGTTAAAAAAATTATTACGAAAGTTACTATTCATAATACCAAAATATAAGAGTAGCATATTAACATAATTTGGACCTACTAATTTCAAATATAGAATCCATTTTTCTAATTTCATGAAACAGAATTTATGTAAAATAAATAAAAATTAATTCTGTTATTTAAATGAGAAAATGTGTTCTAAAAGTTAAAATATTGAAAAAGATTGAAATGTTTTAGCATCTAAATTTTATTTAAAATTAATTCCAATGACTAAATTATATTAAATTTTTATAATATATTATATTTATATATTTAAACCGTTACATAACATAATTTAACCATATAAATTATTTCAATGAAAAATGTTATATTAATTTTAAATTTATCTTATTTTTATTATTCAACAAAACATGAATGTTATCATAAAATTATCAAAAATTCATCAAAAATAAATTTTTATATCCTGCATCAAAATAAAATGATTATGTTGTCATATGAAATTTATTAATGTTTCGAAATCATATTTTAAAAAAGTTTCCCCATTCAATGGTGTAAAATAAAACATTAAAAATTAGTCTTTATACATCAAATATGGTTTGATTCCTACCCCATGATAGAAATAATGATTTGATGAATATAAAAAAGATTTTATTAATTATAAATAAAATATATACCATTTAGTTCCTTTATATAAGTAAGTCACTCAAAAATAAAAATATCTAATAGATTTATATTATTCATAAACAATTGATATCCAATGAATTCATAATGTATTTTCATAGATTAGTTATAATAATTTATGATATTCTAATGGATAGGATATGACGATAAATTTATAATACGTTAATCTAATGGGTTTTTAACCTCATTATTGCGTGTAAACAAAGCTGTGGAAGAATAAAAATTATTTAAATAAAATATTTCAAAAAACATACAGATGATACAATATATAACCATTAAATTGAATTTCGCCCTTGATATTTATCACATGAAAAAAAATAGATGAGTATACCCATCCCTCATCGTATCCTCATGTTCCTTTGTAGCTTCATCAAATTGGTGGTTCCTCCATAAAACATTGAACAAGAAAGTGGTCTTGTTTTGTAAACCTTTTTCGCTATGATCCAGAATCTCTATCTGTTGTTCTTTATAAAAAATATCTTTCCCCAGTGGTCTGACTTCTGAACATAGTACTTATGGAGGATTGGGTATTTACATCATCAGGAGAGATATATGGAACACCTCATGAACTTGGGAGTGATTCGGTGTATGTTCCAATCGGTAATATACATTACGAACATGATCCATAATTTCAAAATGACTGATATACCAAAGGGATCACCTTTCCCTTCATTACAAACCGCATTACTCTTTCATACTGAGATATTTTTAAGAATACCTTATCACACACTTCAATTCAAGTTATTTTATTTGGTTTTCCGTAAAAAACAATTTTTGGCTCTGACCTACTCTTATGTGTCGTTTAATTGATCGGGCCTTTTTTCCATTTGATCAGGAAGATCATGTGCTAATAGATTTCTTTCCCCAACATATTTCTGGTAGGTTAGAGTTCAACAATTTTTTCATAAAGGGATTTATAAGGAGCCATCTGAATATTGGAATGGATTATATTATTGTATTTAAAGTCCACTAATGGTAGGTGTTGATCCCACAAACCTTTGAAATCCATTTAAAAAGCTCTCAAATGACATATAGAGTTTTAATTGTCCATTCTAACTGAAAATATGTCTGAGGGTGATAAGAAATGCTCAAACTTATATCAATATATATATCATGCTGAAGACTTCTCTAGAGCATCGAGGTAATCCTCATATCACTATTAGATATATTGGGATGTGGGACTTCATGCAATCATACCACATTTGTTACATATATCCAGACAAGCATATTAATAGATATATCCTCTATAATTGAAACGAATTGTGCCATATTTATAATGAGATCTACTATAACACAGATAAAATTACTTCCTTTGGATCTTTTTGAATGACCAATGATAATTTCCATAGTTATGTTTTCCAATTTTTATTCTCGAATGGGTAATGGTTGTAAGATCTCATTAGAGGTTGGTCTCTCACCTTTACATGCAGACAAACCAAGCATCAAGAGACATATTTTTGGACATCTCTTTTCATACCATCCCACTAGAAGTCCTCTTTCAAATCCCTAAACAACATTGTTTTTTCAGGGTGAATAGAGAATGATGAACTATGAGCCACGTCCAATATCTCCTTCTTTATTTATGGTATGGGAGGAATACAACCCTAGTTGTTGATAATATTTATTTCCTAACAATAATGGTTGAATTTAAGAATATATCTCATCTTCTTTGGTAGCTCTACATATTACTTCTATGCCATCTTAATCTTCACATGTATTGATGGTTGAACATTCATTTTAGGAAGATAATATTTACCCCCTTACATTAAAATTTCTTGATCCATCCATTGAATTCCGATAATATTGAATCTGTTATGATCCTCCTCATGGACTGGATAGCATGTTCTTTTCAATTTAATGCATATTCCACCATGCTTTCATTTCCTGGGTGGTAATGTATTATGAAGTTGAAATGATTAATAAAATCCAACCATTATCTATGGTGCATATTCAACTCCATTTTTGTGAAAATATAATTTAAACATTTATGATTAGTTTAAATATCACACCATTCACCATAAAGATAATTCCTCCATATCATTAATCCAATTATTACTGTAAGTAACTCCAAATCATGAGTTGGATAATTTTTCTCATGTATTTTCAACTTCAGTGAGACATAAGCTACCACCATATCATTTTGAATGAGAAAACAACCTATACCCTTCATGGACACATCACTGTATATCACAATCCTTTCTCCGCTACACAACAGTGTGGGAACAAGTTCACTGGGTAACATTCTTTTTAGTTATTTGAAATTCTTGACAAAAATTTACATGTAAATTAAATTAACTCCATTAGTAGTCAACATGGATAATGGATTAGATTAATCTGAAAAATCATTCATAGAATGTTGAGAATATTCAGCCAAAGCTAAAAAACATTGGATCTTAGTTACCATTGTTTGTCTCTACCATCGTTCAATAACATATTTTTTTTGTTTTATCCACAGATATCACCATTCATGTGATTTTTGTAATAAAAAATTAATCTTTATAAAGAAAAATTCACAACTAGTAAATTTGGCATAATGATTCTTAATTCATAGGGTCTTCATTACAATTCTCAAATGATATTAATTATCTTGTATTTAAGTTGAATATAAAAGAATATCATCAAAAAAGTCTACCAAAAAATGATCAAGATAGTATCTAATGACTATTCATTTGATACATGAAGATAGTGAGGGAATTAATTAGACCAAAAGGCATCATTATAAATTCATTGTGTCTGTAACTTCTATAGAATTTAATCTTTTGTATATCCTCCTTTTTGTACCTTAATTGATAACATCCTAAACAAATATCATTATTCAAAAAGTATTGAGCTCCACTTATTTAGTCAAATAAGTCATCAATGCAGGGATGAGGATTGTTGTTCTTGATAGTGATCTTGTTATGTTAATTATAATAAATGCTGAATCACATTGATCCATATTTATTATTAACAAATTGAATAGTTTCATCCCATGGTGACACACTAGGGTGTATGAATCCCTTATCAATATTCACTTGGATTTTATTCTTCAATTGTTGCAACCCAATTACGGCCATTATATAAGGATTCATTGAAAGAGGCAGATCACCTAGTATGTGTTATATTGAAAACTAAACTTCAAGATTTGGTATAAGACCTAGAAATTCATCTAGGATGAGATAATCACACTCCCAAACAATAAATGTATTCTTAATCACAAGTTTCTCCACAAACATTTGATATAAATAACCTTCATTTATCGGGATAAATACCCATTAGATGGATAAAATTTCAACTGGAACTATATATTCATCATTGCATCAATATATTTTCATAGATTGATCTAGAATATGAAATTTGACTTCCCATACTTGGAAATTGAAATGTGATCTATATGGAGAATTCTAATCCATCAAAATAATGATATCAAATTCCATGATAGGAAGGATAAAAATATTTACAGGAAGCTCATTCCCACAAAATTCAACTACAGGAGAATTATAAAGATTTCATATAATGGTTGTTCCATTTAGTCTTGTCACAATTATCTAAATATCTAATTGTTGAGGTAATATGAAGATACCCTTATAAAATTCTAAATAAATAAAAGAGTGGGTGGATATAGAATCAAATAAAACATTATCTACTTTAGAGTGGTTGGTAAGTTTACATTTCACCACTTCATTATTGTACTCCGCATCTCCAATAGTGATTGCATGTTACATTATTATGCATTTGGAATTAAGTGTTTGTTGATGTCGATCATCGCCAATAACCTTTGGATACATGCATTAAATGGAATAATTAACTATTTACATGCATTTATAGCATTGAAGTATAGGAGGTGCATTCTATGTATCCTTTATTTTTTCATATAATTATATGTCTTTTTCCCATCACATTAGCATTTAACTGCCTAATGTCCTTATTTTCCACAATTAAAAAATTTACTCTACCCTTTAATACAATTTTATATATATTTATTTCTATACATTTATCTTAATGGAAAACTCTTCTTATTTTCTGTGTGGTGTTTATATTTACATTGAATTAAATTTTTCTATTATTCTCATACCCATATATATGATGGGTTAATCCAATCACCATATCAACATTGACATCACACCAAATAATTTTATAATAGATATTTAATTCCCTTATGGTTAATTCCCTTCAAAGACATGGTTTTATGCCACTAAAGAATTGATCAATTTTACTCTAGGTTTGGATAATAATTATAGAATCATACTTTTAATATCTGGTAAACTTTTCTCCGTAGGTACCAAAAGATTCAACATTGTTTTTTATAAGTTTTAGGAACTCTATCTCGATATTGGTTCAATGAATATGAGGAAATTACTTAATGATAAATATGTTACTGAACTCATCCGATTCCATGGCCTCAATTGCTTCCCAATTCCTCATATTCTTGATAAGAGCCTACTATTTTTTTTGCTTCATCATCCAAATCATATACTGATAAGATGACACGATAATGTTATGAACATTATAAAACTGAATATATATTTTCAATGGTAATAATCCATTGTTCATACACTAATCGATAAGAAGACCCACTGAATGAAGGTGGACACTAGATCCGGAAGGATTCAAAAGAATGTTGCTCCGTACATTGTTCATTTGGATGTCCATAATGATTCCTAGCTTTATAAAGTAATGTGGGCATGGTTAGAAGATTTTTTATTAGAGCTCAAATAACTTTTGGTTGTTGAGGTGGATAATAATTGCCTTTCTCATCACATTCATCAATAACCCGGATACTTCAAGTTCCAACCATTGACTATGACAAAAACAATAGTGTGTGCAATACTAATCATAATGGGGAAACCACATAATTCAGGAATAAAATTTCAATTTTGGAAAATTTAGTTTTTATACTAGGTTATTCATGAAAATTTATAAAACACAAGGATTGGATTGTAACCTATACATACACATATCCTTAGAGTTTTACTAATTTTCTCTCATCCTAGTTCCTAAAGGTTAACTATATCTTATCTCAGATACCATCTATAATGGAAAAATCATTAAATGTAGATGATACTTCAACAATTAGAAATATTCATTACATTACATAACAAAGACAACACCAAGACTATAAAATATTAGTGTCATTAAAAACTGTAAACATAGAAGGATAGTCAGTAAATCATCTATATTTTATCATTATCATTAATTAAAAATTATACATCTTTATGAAATATCTTACATTGTACCCTTATTCATGTCCAAGGGAAAATAAACGTATAAAAGGGTGATATAAAAGGACCAGCTGGGGTAATAAATGGAAATATCAATCATATCACAATCATATGAACATAATATTTGAAAAAATATTCTTGCATATAAAATATTAGAATATCATGTCATGTGGTAAATCATAAAAGTGAAATATAATCCCAAAATTCATAACATAAGAAATGAAATTTCATGGCACATACCCATAATTAGAGAAAATCATATTATATTAGTCAAGTCTAGAATCCAAGGCCATCATACTAGATAATGTCTATTACTGAACTGAGTTCACCCCTTGTTCAAGACCTGTATTACCAAAAGGGATTTATTTTCTATTCCATTCATGTCTATCTCATGAGATATAAATAATTACCTAATTCAATTGAAATATATATAGGTTTCACCCATATTATAATGAAACCATTCTTATGTGTTCCACAGAATAAAAAATCATTTATCATATCATAACACATGAAATAAAATGGGTTTCTTAAACATCATTCCATCATAAAAAATTTAAAATAAATCTATTTAATAAAAATAATTACACCACAAAAAAATCAAATAGACATTATAATAGGGATATAAACATACCCATTTGTCTTCTTAGATGAAAAATAATTCCAATAAAATACTTGAACGTAATTGATGATGAAAATGTCCATTCTTTTTAAGAAATGTTATATATTTTCAAAATTCCAAGAGATTTTAAAAGAAAATAATTTATTTTAATGTCATAATGTAATTATGTAAAGGAATATTCATGTAAATAAGGTGTAATGGAAGCGTAAAAATCCATTCAAGTGCTATATGTTTATTATAAACTCTCCACATACATTTACCATAAAAGTCAAAAGGTACCTAAAATCGGATAACTTCAAAATATTACATTCATACCATTTAATAAAAAATCACCAACCTATAAAATTAACATTAAATTTTTTTGATAGAATTGAAATAATTTTAAATAATTAGGAAACAAGTATTTGGATGATAAATATACTCCAATAAATACTTAAGTATAAACAATCCCATATAAAATTGTGATTGAAAAATTATCTCTTACCTTAGGTCTTGTATCCTTAGAAATTATCCTAACCTCTTATATAATGATATAATAATGTTATTGGATTTTTCAAAAATCATAATCATTTTTATGATTGCATATATGATTATATTATCAATTTTTTTAGTAACATTTCGTTGTGACTTGTTATTAAGATGTTAACTACACGAAGTTTTTAAGCATGATTTGTTTGATAAGTTCATGTTACAATTATTAGTATATATTTATAAAATTTAAAGAATTATATTAATATATATATTATTTATTTATTCAATAAATCTATATAATCATGGTTTAATGATGATCATATAGAATTAATCACATTGAATCATGGAGACATAAGGTCATGCGTACAATGATATTGAAGTGGATAGTGTATAATTTTTTAAAATTGTTAACAAGTCAAGATAATCATATATAGTAATTATTTCAATCATTATACCCATCCATGTAATTTGGTTGTGAAAAACAGATTAAACCACAATGTGGAGATGGTAAGTCATATGTGCGCACACAACATGATCTCATTTTTCATAGGATGGATATAAGGTGACATATGGTTTCAATATATTTATAATAAAATATCAGTATATTAGTTTGAATTTTGTTATTAATTTATATTGATAAAATAATTAACAGGATGTATAATAACAATTATGTTTCAATTAATCGTTAGAAGTGATTACCTCTTCCTTGACGCGCATCTTCCAAATCTCTTCTTAGAGGACTATAGACAATATTTGAAAATAACAAGAACATATAGAATGAAAATAGGGAAGTTGATAATAAAAAATGGTAGGGTATGGATGATCATGAGGGCCCAAAATTTAGTGAATAGGTTAGGGAGGAGATGTCATTTTATAAATGAGGTGAGGGGTACTTTTGGAAAGTCCATAAATAATAATTTATAGTAAAATAAGAACCTACTCAATAACCTACAAAATGTTCCTATTTCATTGATGATATGATATTGGGTTGTAATATCATCATCCAAAAGATTTGGGACATGTTAGTTTTTCACTATAAACAATATATTTTTTATTATCACTTAGTTAATCTATTTAATTTTAACTTGGGTAATAACATTTTATGTTGTTAATGGTTATAAATATTAACTTATATGGTGTTAATATTAAATAAATCTATATTTTATGAAATTTTTTACCTTATAATTATCAGTTTGTTATCATTAAATAGTTGTATGATTTTTAAATAATTTAACAAAAATATATTTTTATAAAGTATCTGTAGTGTGAATTTTGAATCATTTAATTTATTTGACATTAAATATAATTCGTAAAAAAGATAAATTCAATTAAAAATATTTAATATGCTCCAAACATGTCATATTAATATTTATAATTCGTGGAGAACATTAATTAGTACATATGATACGACTTTTAATATTTTTAAAACATTGTTTATATTTATATTAATAAAATAATTTCTGCATCACTATTGATTCATCATTAATAGTAATTATTTAATATCTAAAAGTTATAAATATATTTAAATGTTGTTGGTAATTATTTTATATTTCTAGATACTATTTATAATCCATATTATTTCATATCAATATATATATGAAAATTAATATAGTTATATAAAATGATATTTTGACATTTCGTCACATTCGTTTGTTTTTATTCAATTCATATCATATTCACAGGTAAGTGTCCATTAATTTATTCCATTTCGAAAAATAATTTATTATGGTGTAATTAAGTCATCTAATACGATTTTCTAATGTGTTATGATAATTTTATAATGTTATTTCTACCTTTAATTACCCCATATACCTTTAACCATGGTAATAAAAAAATTACAAAAGTTACTATTCATAATGTCAAAAAATAAAATTACCCTATAATATAATTTTTACCAATTAATTTATAAAAAAAAATTATTTTTAAAAATTTCAAAACATATAATTTGAAATTAAAAATTAAAAATTAATTCCATTGTTCAAATTATAAAACATCTTATTAGAGTTTAAATATTGCAAAATATTGAAATGTTTTTACCTTTGAATTTTATGTAATATTGGTTTCAATGGACTATATTATATGAAATGGAAAAAATATTTTTTTTTTTATAATTTCAATCCATCCAATAATATAATTTTACAATATAAATAATTTCAATGAAAAAAGTTATTTTCAATTAAAATTTAGCATATTTTTATTATTCCTCAAAACATGAATTTTATGATAAAAATATCAGAAACTCATGTGAGGTAAATTATTATATCCCGCATCAAAATAACATATCTATGTTGTCATTTAAAAATTATTAATGTTTCAAAACCTAATTTTAGAAGGTTCTTGACATTCAAATGTGTAAAATTAAACTTTTTACAAAAATACTTTTTTATACATCATATAGGGTTTTATTCATACCAAATAAGTAAAATATCCATTAGAGGAATAGTAAAAATCTTTTATTTTCTATATAACACATATATATCACATTAATTTCGTTACCAAAATTTATTCCCCAAAAAATCCAAATATATAATGGATTTATACGTTTCATAAATAATTGATAGCCAATAAATTCAAAATTTATTTTATTAAGTTAGTTATAATTATTATTGATAACCTAACAGCTAGGCTATGATGGTTATTTTATAATAAGAGCATATCTTGGTTTGTTTAAACTCAATTTTGTGTGCAAAGAAATGTTATAATGAATTAAAATTATATAGAAAAATTATTTCAATAAAACATATGTGTGTTACATTTGGGAATTTCAAACTGATTTATTAAATTGAATTGAAGAAGGGGAAAAAGAAAAAATGGTGTATTAGAACTGAAGTTGTACATTATCTGATGGTTTTATAGATTTATTTTTCATATGTGAAATGATTACAAAATTTAATTGGGTGATTCATGATCTCTATTAGAGGTGAAACATGGGATATCCATTGGTCATGGTATCCCTTCATTGACAAGGTAATCCACTATTTACATATAGTCATGTATTTTAGGGAATTACATAATCTTTTTTATATTGGTTCTATTTTAAAGAATTATTACCCTAAATAAGAAAATATTATATTATACTATATGGTAATACATTGTTTAATTAAGTAGAAATTTATAATTATATAAAATATTAATTAAGGCTAAAATAAAGAGGCTATAAATTATATAGAATTCTAAGGATACCCAATAAATGAATAAAATTGTGAAAAATTATAGTTCATATGTTGTACCCCTGGTGTTATGTACGTATCCATTGTACATTCTTTTTTATGTGTATAGATTTCATGGGATGAGTTGAGAAGAGGTTGGGAGAGTTTGGAATGGTTTTGGATAAGTTTGGAGGCATTTTCGTAGAGAGAACAGTTTGAGCACGATTTGGGGAGACCGTGTGGGTTCTCCAGGAAATCGTGCAGGGGGAGACTATAGGCTTCGCACAACCTTCACACTATTTTTCAAACCGTGCAAGGAAACCGTGTGGACACTTTCTCTCGAGGCAGTAGCTTGCACACAGTTAGTACATGGTTTGCCAAACTATGCGAGCTAACTGTGCAACCACATAAAATAGGGTTTTAAAACATGATTTCACTTAGAATTGCCTCATTCCCCTAAAAATTCCCTCCCACTCGTGCCTCACCTAGTATTTCGAGTTCTCATGGGTTGAGGGTGCTCTCTCACTCGTTTTGGAAGGATTTTGATGATTTTTCATGTCGGTTTAAAGGTGGTTTCACCTAGGTAAGTGTCTTCTCCTGATTTCCTTGTGGTTTACTATAGTTTTACTACTCCCTCTCTATCAGTTTTCTAGATCTACATCTGTTTCATGTATACCTAGGGTTTTAGATTCCTTGGATGTTAATTTTATGGCTTGTGGATGTTAGGGAAGGGGATCTAGTGATGTTTTGGTGGGGCATCCCCTAATTTGATGTGCAGTTGTTTGTGTGTAGATTTCATGGGAACCCCAAAGGTAATTGTCTTCTTTCTTGACGCCACATGGTTTGAAATAGTATTTTTGGTTGCAATTAATTTGTTTTTCTTAAAATTAATTGTGTTGTTGATGTTATAAATTGGATGGAAGTCCTTTTGGGGATGGTTTGGGGATTTTTCGGAAAAAGGGCTTGTGGTGAAATTCCATTGATGTTATTTTAAAATGGGATTTTAAAATGAGTTGTTTTTTTGGATTGATTAATATGATTTGAGAAAATGTGTTTCAATAAAAATGGTTGTTTAATTGAAATGTGGTTTTTTATGGAAAATTATTGAAGGGTGTTTTCAAATAATGTTTGATTTATTGACGTGGATTGACATGTAATGGAAATAGTGAATTTTGTATTATTGTGGCCATGGAAGGTTACATGATTGGTTATGGCTTGTGTTGGTTGTGCGGAAGTTGGTGGGAAGTATCACCATAAAAGGTGAACGGGATGGGTGGGAAGTCCCACTGTTTTGGGTAGTCAGATAGTGCGCGGGATGTCCTGCTAGCTGAAGATGAGGTGAACGAGTTGGGCGGGTAGTCCCACCGTTTTGGGTTGTCAAATCGTGGGAGGGAATTCCTAGTTGCTGATGATTGGGTGAACGAGTTGGGGAGGTATTCCAACTTTTTTGGGTTGTCAGGTAGTGGACGGAATGTCCTGCTAGTTGAAGATGGGGTGAATGAGTTGGGTGGGAAGTCCCACCATTATGGTTGTATTTTTGTGTGTTTCCTTGCATAGATGGATTTTTTTTGTGGAAATGTGAAAAGGTAGAATTGTATTCTTTACGTGGAATGGGTGATTGGGATACCTTTTGTGGATGGTTTGGCTCATGGAATGATTGTTAGGCTTACTCTAGGTTTACATGGTTTGGGTGAAATGGCTTGGTAAGGGTGTGTTTGGATTATCGTAATGGATAAACATGTGACTATTTTATATAAAATATTTTATATAAACGTGATAACGGTTTTATCGTAGTGTCTTGTGTATGGAATTCATTTGGAAAAATCATACTGAGTAGTTATACTCACCTCCGACATTGTCACATTTGTGTCTTTTCAAATGTTGTATACCCGGATACAGGTAAAGGGATGTAATCTCATTGCTATTGGTTCATGGTGATGCTTGTGATGTGTTGTTGGAGGGTGGACCTTTGATCCTGGTGGGGAACTGTGGTGGTGTCATGGATTGTGGTGTTCTATTTTTTAGTTATCCACATAGTAATCTGATAAGGATGGTTGTATTGGTTTTGGGATGTATTGTCGAACAACTTGGTTGTCCTTGGGGAATACATGCTTGGATTTATTGATTGACATGCACCATATTGTGGTTGATAGTGGATGACTTGGTTGATATTGTCCTAAGGAAAAATCGTTCCAAAATTTTTTCTCGAAGCCCACAACATTTATTTCTAGCCTTTGGCACCTTGGGAACATCGCTATAGGCCATGTAACACTCACCTCCTCCTTAAGCCAATGAGGTAGTGGTGGGGTGTTATATCACATTCCCCATTTATCTACATCATCCTAAAACATGGTTAGAATTAAACCTTTATATATGAAATGAGGTCTTTCTAGGGAAGGGTAAAAGAAAATTAAAACACACTAGAAAATATTAAGAGATGATTTATTGATAGAAGAATCTATAGTGTATGACCTGGTCCCATATTTTGGATACTAAATAGATCTATAAGGGAAATAAAATGATCATATATTTACTAATATTTTTATTTGTTATGTTTTAATAAAATTTCTGTTAATATGGTTGTAAAGGAGGATCAGTTAATTCTATTTGTGGATAGTTTATTATAGACTATTATTTAGGTCTTTATTTGAATTCCATTTTATAATATACACTTATGGGATCTATCCCAAAACTTTTATTGTAGGAATGATATGGAAACACCAATGAAATTCATTACCCCTCCTCCCATTGATAGTTTTCAAATATATTTATTTATTTCATAAAAACCATTAATGTCCAGAACAATATTCTTGTTCTGAATTTCCAAATTCAAGTAGGTAAGCCTTTGTTTCAACCTTGTTCATCAATTTGCGTCATCTAAGACCATAAATACCCAAAAATCACATGAATACATATTACATCCTTACTTATGAATATCATTACATTACATAAATATCCATTTTAGAATCATTTAGTTCTAGTATCTATAGACATCAGAACATGTAAAAAATGGTCTATATGTGAACTATGTCATCTCTTGCTAAGTTATTGATAATTATACCCTTTTATAAACATATCAAACAAAATACCTATCATCAAATCATGTGGAAATGAAACATAATAAAGTGTGTGATAAGATTCTCAAAAATGTTAAACACTGGATATATTAATATATCAATAGTGTAAGGGTATGATAACTAGAGAATAACCTTTTAAAACTACACCATACATATATCATAAACATGAGCCATATAAAAAATCATGGAAGTTCATAAGACATGAATCATAATTGATTCAAATAACATGATCCTTATGATAATAACATTATCATTATAAAAATATTTGTTCTGAAAACGTATTTTTATAACATTGTGAACATCTGTAAAAAAATTTCACACATTTAGTGAAAAAAATAAATTATGCCCCGACATTAACATATGTACATGAAACTATTTATAAGGATTAAGGACTTAGAATTTAGGCCCAATCATAACACTGTGAACATGTAACCTGGATCATGAAAAATTTTGTGAACATGGCATCCGGTTCACACATAACATTGTGAAAATGAAACTATGATCACACATAATATTAAATACATATAATTAGGTTGACTCATCACATATTTAAAAAAGATTAATACATATTTACCCAATTCATTTGGGGGAGATATATTTCCCATGTCACATTATACGTACATTTATTTTACAAAAGATCCTAAAACATTCATCCTATTGTAACTCATGAAAAGGGGACACATTCCATTGAAATTTAATAATATTATAATCCATTAAATGAAATGAGTATAATATTTAACTTTCCACAATAACGATTTACCACCTATAGAATGAGTAAATATTGTATATTTAGTTATTATATCTAGTATAAATTAAGTAATATAAAATGAATTCATCATAGATATAGATTTATATTTAAATAAAGATCGTTGGGAATATTTCGTGAGGAAAATAAAATTTATTTAAAAATAAAATTTAAAAAAATAATAAAATATTATTAAAATAATTTTCAATGATAATAAAACTAACAATATATAATATAATATATCACCATCATTTAATATATTATTATTGAAAACTATTATTTCAAATGTGGAATTTTTTTTACAAAAAGAAACATTTAAAAAATAGTTATCATTGAGAAAATAATTTGAAACTAATGATGGAATAATAAAAACATGGAGTTTTCCTAATAGTGGGAAATTATGTATATGTTAAAAAAATATGCCATTCACATTTTTAGTATAATCTTAAAGAGCCTTTTTTTGAAAGAAACAGAAATGTTAAATACAAATTTTTAATAAGATAATACAATAGAGAAAATGAATTTATAAACTCATATAAAATCATAAATTTTTTTAAACAACATTAGAAAAACAGGATATGCAATAAAAATGTATTTATAATGAAGAGAGTGATAAATTCAGCTATTAATTAAAATATTATATTAGATCCATGATTATATAAATAGAGGAAATAGATGAAATAAATGTATTCTCATGACATAACTAGAGGATAAAAAATTAAAAAAATCAAGATAAAAAAATAATGATATTTAATCATAGAAAATTTATTCATAAACATTCTTATTAAGCAATTAAATCATAACCTCAAACCTAAAAAACATAGGTATCATTTCAATCATATGCCCAATTGAAGAATAAAATAAATATAAATATTAAATTTTAGGAATTTATGGATATTCGTGGTATAACATATCAATGTGGCAGTATATACCCCGCATAAAATAATACAGGTGCATAACAAAACCAATGCCATAAAGAAGACTAATTAAGATAAAAATCTCCCACCAGTTTTGAAACTTATCAACTGTAAACCCCATAAATGATAGCTCGTAAAATCAATTTTTAAATCTGAATAATTTCATTTATAATAATAAAAACATAAATTCATTGAAATCATAGACCAGACATTAATGGAAGATGTGGTTAAAATGTTATGTGTCTCATATAAAATAAAAGTGTGGCCAAGTACCATAAAATATGTATTGTCATCATCCATGAACATTATAAAAACATGTATAATAAATCAAATATTAATATTTTTCAATTTAAAAAATAATTTTTTATTTAATACCATATATTATTTAGTGACAACATTTTATTACCCATTTATTACTAATTTCATGTTAAAACCATGTTTTGGGAAATAACATATAAGGCCCCAGCCTTAAACCTTACTTAATATTGAATTAAATGAATAATTCACATTGAGGATCTTTTCAGGTTTAGAGTTTTAGAGAATTAGGACATAACTATTACATCTCAAAAGATTACAATGTAGAAACTTTTACTAAGTTTCCATAAAATAAAAACTCTTAAAAAGAAACATGTCCAGTTCTATGTTTTAGGTAGCATGACTATCCCTTGATCCCATCCTTGACCCTATTCCACGTTACGTCCTGTGAAAAACATTTCAAAAACATGGGATGAGCATAAAAAGCCCAGTAAGGGTTATAAAAAGAATGAAAACTGTTAGTTTTTCAAATAACAAGTAAACCATGTATACTTTATCAATGTAATAATTTTCACCTTTTCGAAGTAGTAAAAACTCTTCACTGAATAAAAGTTCATTACTTACCCTTTTGTTACCAAAAGATTACCATAAAACCCATATAAAGATCACATAACATATAAAGGTAACTTGGGACATAAAATTTAGAGGTAAAATTTAGAGGTAAGAAATGAAATGCACCGTTGATGGAGACGATGAACTGTACGTACACATGTAAACTACTTTCATTTTTATTTCTTATTTTAATGGAAATAAAACATAATTATAAATAGGTATATTATAATTCCAGTATAATATAATATATAATATTGTTAACTCCATCCTTTATACATCCCACATAAGGCATTAACAAATCAAATCACTTTGAGGGGGCGGTAGTCCGCACTTCCTCAAATAGGATTATCGTATTTACCCACTATGAAAACCATAATAGAGAGCAATAAATGGGAAGTACTGAAGCATAAAGAAATCATAAACATAATATATATCATATATAAAAACAGTTCCTTCATAATGGACACCATTAGAGGTGGTAAGATGTAATTGAACAATCATCGTTTCGTTGGGACTTAGTTTTCCATCCACAGAAACATTATGTTCTTCATCCATTAGACGGAGGGGTGTGTAAGTGTAGTTAGAATTATTCTCATAACCACATCCTAGTATATTGAGTATACTGGATTTATTACAAAAGAAAGGAATAAGAATTGTTTAGGGGTTTGAGAAGTAAAATAATAGAAAACAATTTAAGAGAAATTCTTACCTTTAATTTGTGTAACTCCCTTTGGTAAGAACCAAATGACTTCTTGAAGTGCCTTATGCCTAAGGTAAGTCTTATAAGAGGAGGAGAGGGATTTTGAGAGCTTAATTGGGCAGAGTATGGATGTGAAAAATGGCTTGGGAGGTGTGTGTAATTGGTTAGAAGTGGTCTCCTTTTATAAGGGAGAGGAGTGGCTATTTAGGAAAGTGTGAAAACATTATTTTATTATATAATAATATTCAGTTTCTAAAGGTCCAAAAATCAATATAGTAGAAGATAAGATCACTCATGGTCGAAATAAAATCATAAAAGCATAATTGGACATGTTTTGGACAATATTTTAATAATTATAATCTTATTTATTTAAATCGTTTATTAATGAGGTAAATACTGCATCATTATTGTGTCATAAATAATATAATGTATTTGATGTATAAAAATTATAAAAAAATACTATCATGTAGGAAATAGTTTTATATTTTCAATGAATATTTATATTCGAAAATATGAAATATATAACACCATATAAAAAATAATTTTCTAAAATAATTTTGTTATTATCAATTTTATCTTTACATTAAATTAATTAATCTAAATTGTCTTTATCTTTCATAAGTACCTCCATGGGGTCCCAAAATCGACCCAATGATGCCCATGATCGGCCAATACCCATCCAATATGGTATGGACAAGTGTTAAGGTAATTTTTAATTATTATAATATTCTTTTTTACATTATTTACCTTAGTTACATTTAACCGCGGTAAATAAAAGTCAAAACGTACTATTCACCAAAAATTATTTTCGTCTTAAAGAACTGAATTTTACATCTTGATAACGACTATGTATGTCAGATTTTTGAAATTCAATTTACAGAAGTGGTAAAATTTCATTTAAATGAAGAGGTCAGTTTTTTAACTACCACTAAGTGGTGTCACTATTCATCATAAATTAAAGTTTCTCAGAAAAATACCAAAAATTCAGCCTAAGAATTATTTGATATTCTGGATTAAAACTTTATTTATATTTTTACAAATTCAAAACATATAAGTGGTATTAATTAATTTAAAAATTAATTCCCGTTGTTAAAACAACTAGCGTTTTTTAAGAAACAATAACTTTCAAAAGATTGATACTTGTTTATGTCAAATTTCAAAGTGAAATTAATTCCAATGACCAAAAATGGATTAAATGGTAAAAATATATTTCAATATATCTTTAAAACCAAATAAAAATATAATATAACCATATAAACAAATTAGATTAAAATAAAATTTTGAATTAAAATACAGTATTTTCACTATTCATTAAAAAATGTTCTTTATCTGAAAAATTTCAAAATATTACCCAAAGTTAAATTTTATGTCCCCATTCTAAAAAAGGATTATATTTGGTCAATTAGAATGTACTAAAGTTACCAAAACTATATTTAAAAGAGGGTATTCTATTAAAAGGCGGTAAATAAACCTTTTATTGTAAACTATTCTTAAAATTATATTCATTTATATTTTAAGAATCTACCTTTTTATAGGATAAATGTAAATACATTTAGAATTCATGTATAATCATATTGTAGTTAGTTTCATTCATTCTTTCCAATTCAATGACTAGGAGTTAACTACAATTTAAAATAATATTATTATATTATTAGTTTGCAATGTAAGATTCAAAAGAAACCCGTGGTTGCGTATATGGTTCAATATCGAACATAGAAACCCCTTTAATGTAAAATTAATATTTAATTCACAAATATTAATAAATATGAAATATGTCTTATTCCTCATTTACTTGGGATGATACATCCTTTCCCCCTTTTGAGAATTGCATCCTCACAATTTTTATTCACTTATAAAAATAAGTTGGGGTATTTATCCCTCATAGCATTTTCAGATTTCCACATTGTCTCTTCAACCATATGGGTTTTCCAAAAAACCTTTACCTGGTGAATTACCTTATTCCACAACACTTGCTCTCTACGGTCAAGAATCGGGACTGGTTGTTCTTCATTAGAGAGATTCTCTTCCAACTGAACTACCTCTAGGCTCAAAACATGAGATAAATCTAGAATATACTTTCCCAACATTTAAACATGAAAAACATTGTGTATCTGGGATAAACATGGGGGTAAAGCCACTCTGTACGCAACTGATCTAATTTTTTCCAGAATTTCATAAGTTCTAATGAACCTCGGACTCAACTTTACCTTCTTACCAAAAAGCATCACACTTTTCCATTGAGAAACTTTGAGAAAGACATGATCACCTACCTCAAAAGAATGATCTTTCCCCCAATTATCTGCATAAATTTTCTGTCTGCTCTAAGCTGTTCTTATGTGCTTCTGAATCAACTGAACTTTCTCTTCCATGTCTTATACTAATTCTGGTCCCATCAGCTTCATTTCACCTACTTCATCCTAGAATACAGGAGTTCGACAATGATTTCCATATAATTCATCAAATGGATCCATCTGTATACTAGAATGAAAGCTGTTATTATAAGAAAATTCAACCAAAGATTGATGTTGGTCCCAACTTCCTTGGTAATCAATCAAGCAAGAACATAACATATCCTCCAAGGTCTGAATTGTTCATTCTAACTACCCATCTGATTGACGATGAAAAGATGTACTAAAATTTAATTCAGTGCCCAATGACTTCTGAAGGCCTTTCCAAATGTTATAAGTGAACCTGGGACCACGATCCGATACAGTAGATAGGGGAACACCATGTAACCTGAATATATCTTTAGCATACTACTAAGAAAGTGGATCTAGAGACAAAATATCTCTAATAGGAAGGAAATGAGTAGATTTAGTCAATCGGTCAACTATAACCCAGATTTTATTATTACCTCGAGATGTCTTTAGTAATCCCACAAAAAAGTCCATGGATATGTTTTCTCATTTCCACTCTGGCACTAGTAAAGGCTGAAGCATATCATTCGGTAACTGTCGCTCTGTTGTAACCTGCTGACAAGTCAAAAACTTCACATAAAAATCATCAATATATATTTTCATTCCATCCGACCAGTAATACTCTCGATGATCTCTGTACATCTTAATACTACCAGGAGGAACTGAAAATGGAGAACTATGAGCTTCACATAACAACTCATTATTTAACTCTGAATCACAAGGCACATATAATCTATTTTAAAATCTCAATTCACAATCATTATAAATGTTAAAATCAGGAAACTTACCTTTCTGAAATAACACATCCTTTTTCGGCAACTCACTATCATTCTTCTACGCTTGTATAATTCTATGAAAAAGATCATCAAAGAAAAACCAAAGTATTTCATTCCAAACGTAACATAGTTAATGAAGTATTACTTTTTCGACTCAAAGAATCATCCACTTTATATGTTTTTACCGAATGGTAAAGGATCGTGCAATCATAATCCTTGATTAATTCCAACCATATCCTCTATCTCATGTTCAATTATTTATGAGTGAATATATACTTTAAACTTTTGTGATCAGTATATATTTCACACTTCACTCCTTACAAATTATGCCTCCAAAATTTTAATGCAAATACAACAACATCTAATTCCAAATCTTGTGTAGGGTAATTTAACTCATGTGGTTTCAACTGACGTGATGCATAAAAAATTACCTAGTAATTTTTCATTAGGACAGAACCAATTCCTTTCAAGGAATAATCACTATAACTAACAAATTCACCATTTCTGGAAGGCAGTTCAAAAACTGGATCATTCACCAATATTCTTTTCAATTCCTGAAAACAATCATCACATTCATTTGTCCAGATGAACTTAACACCTTTTTGAGTTAACTTAGTCATTGGACTAGATAACCGTGAAATTTTTTCAAAAACCTCTGGTAATAACCTGCCAAACCAAGAAAACTACAGATCTCGGTTATATTTGTGGGTCTTGGCCATTCTTCAACAACTTTTGTTTTACCAGGATCAACAGTTATGAAATTATTTGAAACAATGTGATCAAGGAATGAAATTTGTTGTTACCAAAACTCATACTTGCTGAATTTTCAATAAATTTTATTTTCTTCTAAGGTTATCATGACAACCATTAAATGACTTTCATGTTCCTCTTTACTTTTATAATAAACCAAAATATCATCAATGAACACAACCACAAACTTATCCAAGAACTCAAGGGAAATTCTATTAATAAGATCGTTGAGTACAATAGGTGCATTGGTTAACCCAAAAGGCATAACTACAAATTCATAATGGCCATACCTAGTACGAAACGTGGTCTTTGGAACGTCTTCTTTCTTTACTTTCAACTAATGGTACCCCGACTTCAAGTTAATCTTTGAAAAATAGTGATCTCCCTAGATATGATCAATCAAATCATCGATAAGAGGCAAAGGATACTTATTCTTAACAGTGATGTTATTCAATGGCCTATAATCAATGCAAAGTCTCATTGAACCTTCATTATTTTTAACAAACAAGATAAGAGTACCCCTTTGTGATGTGCTAGGTTGAATGAAGCCTTTATCTAATAACTACTACAATTCCTTCTTTAACTCTAAAAGTTCAATTTGAGCCATTTGATAAGGGATTTTGAAATTTTCTTAGCATAAGGATCTAATTCAACAGTAAATTCAACTTCCCGATCAGGTATAATACATAGAAAATCATCAAGAAAAATATCAAGGTACTCGTTTACCACTGGCACATCATTAATCTGAACAATTCCATTTTTTTCAAAAATTTGTGCAAGGTAACATTCATTTCCATCTTTTTCTAGTTTCTCAGCTTCCTGATATGTTATCAATAGAAAGGGTTCATTTTTTATACAAACTTGAAATCATTCTGAGAAGAAACCTCTTTAGCTCTGCAATCAATATTAGCATGATAAACAAAAATCCAATCAATTCCCAATATAACATCAAACTCTACTAGAGGAAAAACAATAAGGTTTTTAGGTAGATTCTTTCCGCACACAAAGACTGGAATGTTCTTATGTTTTCTTTTTTTCTCAACATTTCGTCTAGGTGTTTTTACCATAAGTTCTGTATTCATATCCTGAGATAGAATACCCAATTTACTAGAAAAATTCTCAGCAATGAAAGAGTGTGTATACAACGAATCAAATAACACATTGGCATAATCTGAACATACAAACAGTGTACCGGATACAACTTCATTTGATGGCCCAACATCTACTTAAGTAGTTGTAAAGGATTTCACCACCCATTTCTGCTTATAGTCTTGCTACTTTCCTTTGGTTGAGTTCTTTGTTGGACACTCATTTGCATAATGACCCATTTTGTTGCACTTAAAAATATTTTACTGACTGTATATCGGATTTTTTCTTACAATTACACTTATCTTTTTCAGTGAAATTACAAGCCTTATTTCCCATTTTTCCACATCGGTAGCACATACTGTAATTCAAAAGACATTCCCCAGCATGCTTTTTTCCACAATTTTTAAAAACTGTAAACATAATTTTCTTACCATCAGGGTTTTTTGAAGAGTTCTTCCCTTTCACCTACCACCTCGACCTCTTACTCTGTTGTTTTTCAAAGAATACATGATCATCGACATACTCCATTTCCACCATCTCTGCACAACAAACAAGTTTTTCATAATTTTTTAACTCATGAGAAGCTAATTCCCTTCAATACATTGGCTTTAATCTAGAGTAAAAACGGTTGAATTTACTATCAAGATCTTGTATGAAATTCGCAGCATACCTTGTCAGTCGAGTGAATTTTTCTTTATAAGTAGCCACTGAGTCATCCTCCTACCTCAATTCTAGGAATTGTTTTTCCATCCTAAGATGATCCACCATAGGAAAATATTTCTCAAGAAATATAGCTTTGAACTCATCCCAATTAAGAGCATCAATATCCTCGCTATCCCTGATATTTTTCACCATCGACCACCACTGATCAGCTTCAACTTCAAAATGGTAACTTTTAAGACTAAACTTTTGATTTTCTGAACAACCCATGAAATTGAAAATATTTTCTAGTGCTATAATCCACCATTCAGCTAGCACATGGTCAGATGATCCTCTAAATGATGGGGGATGTTTCCTCATGAAATGCTCCACTACTGACATGTTCCTCTATGGTTGATCTGGCTGATCTCATACATGGATACCACAACCATTTATAGCCTGATTAAACTGTCCCATCACTGCAATAAGCTATTTAGTTCCGATTCTGACCATCCCAGGTTGCTAATTTGGAATGTTGTCTTCCTCGAAATATCGTCCCAACATATCTGCCATGTATCCTCTATAGAAATCCATTCTGAACATAGATATATCTTAGGTGAAGCTACATGGTAATCTAGAAATTCTATATGATGTCAATATAAACATAAATTACTTTATGGATATTAATTTAACAATACACTAACACCTAAAGTTATCTAAAATGACCTCTGATACCAACTATAAAGACTTGCCCTTAAACGTTGCATAATATTGAATTAAATGAATAATTCACATTGAGTATCTTTTCTTGTTTAGAGTTTTAGAGAATTAGGACATAAATATTACATCTCAAAAGATTACAAGGTAGAAATATCTACATAGTTTTCCATTTTTTTTATAAAATAAAATCTCTTAAAAAAAAGAGTCATGTCTAGTTCCATGTTTTAGACAGTATGACTTTTCCTTCATCCCATCCTTGACCTTATTCATCTTTATGTCATATGAAAACATTTCAAAACATGGGATGAGCATAAAAAGATCAGTAAGGGTTATAAAACAAAGAATGAAAACATTTTTTCATAAATACATTCAAAACATGAACTCTTTTACTTACATCATGAAATCATAAGATTTATGTAAGACGCATAGAAATCATTACCCATAAAGGTAACTTGTGGCATCCATATCATACATATATTGTAGCTATCACAACTATATAGAGAGTTACTTTGGAATACCCATCACAGTATATTCCCTAAATCTCCTAGCAGAAGCATTCACGTTTACCACCATCATATTACCCAATGCATTGGAGATCTATCTCGAGCTCAGCCGCCCTAGGTTAATCACGAAACCACCCATATACGTAAATAATGCCAAATAACAATAACATGATCATAACACATAACATAAGTATAAAGGAAAGATGACATTTCCACATTGCAATAACAAAATATCATTTCAAGATATTAAAATAATTAATCCATTCTCAAAATCATTTTCAATACCAAAATACATAAAAGAGTATATGGTATTTATTTTTCCTTTTAAAAACATTCCATCTTGTTAAGGAAGCCAAAGATCAAAAAATACTCTCGGTGGCGGAAAGGTCGTTGTCACCGCTTACATTACAAAAACATTAATTTTTGTCTTTTAGTAAAATGATTTGTATAAAAAGATTCCCAATGAATTAAATGAAAAGTAAAAGGGGTTTATAAACCATATAAAATAAAGTCGTGTATAAAACTAAAAATGCCTCAATGAAAGGAGATTGAGTCGAAGTCCCTTACCTCACATCCGACTTGACTCGATCATTCATTAATCTCCTTAATAATAAACTAAAGTTAATTTATACTTGCTTATAAACCTTTTTCAAGTTTATTATTCCTTTTATACCACTTATTACCATTTTATAAATATTATGCAATCATTTAAGTTAATAACATTCATTTTGTCGATATTTGGTACTTGAGTAAAAATGAACACCTTATATTTACAAGTTGTCCGTGTGGTCAAAGGTTTATTATATGCAGAATGATATTCATGATTTGGATATCATATATATCATATATATCCAATATATACATGTTTTTATAATAGTACATATCATTTAGAGGTAAGAAATGAAATGCACCATTCACGGAGATGGTAAGTCATACGTACGCATGAACGCTACTTTCATTCCTATTTCTTATTTTAATTGAAATTGAAAATAATGATACATAGGTATTTTATAATTCTAGTATAATATCATATATAATATTGTTAACTCCATCCTTTATACATCACACTTAAGGAATTAACAAATCAAATCATTTTGAGGGGGCGGTAGTCCGCACTTCTTCAATTGAGATTATCGTATTTAACCACTATGGAAACCAAAAAGGCGAGCTATAAATGAGAATTAAAAAGCATAAGGAAATCATAAACATAATATATATCATATATAAATACAGTTCCATCATAATGTCCACCATGAGAGGTGGTAATATGTAATTGAACAATCATGATTTCGTGAGGCCTTTGTTTTCCATCCACATAAACATTCTGTTATTCATCAATTAGATGGAGGTATGTGTAAGTATAGTAAGAATTATTCTCATAAACAATCATAGTATATTTAGGATACTGGTTTTGTTATAAAATAAAGGAATAAAAAGAGTTTAGGGGTTGTAGAAGTAAAATAAAATAAAACAATTTAAGAGAAACTGTTACCTTTAATTTTGGTAACTCCCTTTGGTTTGAACCAAAGGACATATTGAAGTGCCTTCTACCTAAGGTAATGATTCTAAGAGGAGTATACAGATGTTTAAAGCCTAATTTTAAGAGTTTCGATGAGCCAAATGGATTGAGAGGTGTGTGGAATTGGTTAGAATTGGTCTCCTTTTATAAGGGTGAGGAGGGGCTCTTTAGGAAAGTGTGAAAACATTATTTTATTATATAATTATATTCGGTTTTTCAAGTTAAAAAAATCATTATCTTTGAAGATAAGATGACTCATGGTCAAAATAAAATCATCCAATCAGAATTGGACATGTTTTGGATAATATTTTAATCATTATAATCTTATTTATTTAAATCATTTATTAATGAGGTAAATACTACATCATTATTGTTTCATACATAATTTAATTTATTAGATGTGTAAAAATTATAAAAAAACTACTATAATGCATGAAATCTTTTTATCTTTCCAATTAATATTTATAGACGAAAATATGACTGATATAACACCATATATAAATTAATTAACTAAAATATTTTTGTTATTATCAATTTTTTCTTTACATTAAATTAATTAATCTAATGAGTCATTATATTTCATAAGTAGTGCCATGGGGTGCCAAAATCGACCCAAGGATTTCCATGGTCTGCCAATACTCATCCAATAAGGTAACTACAAGTGTTAAGGTAATTTTGAATTATTTCACTATTCATTTTACCTTGAATCACCTTATTGACCATTAACCGCGGTAAATAAAAGTCAAAAGTTACTATTAACCAAAAATTAATTTCATCTTAATGAAAGTAATTTTAGTTCTTGATAACAACCATGTATGTAGGATTTTTGAAATTCAATTCACAAAAGTGGTAAAATTTCCTTGAAATGAAAAATTCAGTTTTTTAACTACCACTAAGTGGTGTCTCTATTCATAAAAAAAGTGATGTTTTTCAAAAAATTAACAAAAAATCAGCCTAAGAATTCATTGATATTAAGAATTCAAAATTGATGTTTATTTTTCCAAATTAAAAACATAGAAGTGGAATTAATTAAGTTAAAAATTAATTCCGATTGTTTAAATAAATAGCGTGTTTTTAAGAAATAATAACTACCAAAAGATTGACACTTTTTTATGTCCAATTTCAAAGTGAAATTAATTCCAATGACCAACATTGGATAAAATGGTAGAAATATTTTTCATTTTCACTATAAAACCAAATAAAAATATAATCTAAACATATAAATAATTTATATTGAAAGGAACTTTTGAATTAAAATATAATATTTTTCAATATTCATTAAAAAATGATCTTTATCAGAAAAATACCAAAAAATTACCCAAAGTAAAATTTGATGTCCCCATTCTAAAGAAGGATTATATTTGGTCATTTAGAATGTATTAAAGTGAACAAAACGATATTTAAAAAGGGTTTTCCATTAAAATGTAGTAATCGGCCTTTTAATGTAAATTATGATTAAAATTAGATTCAATCATATTTTATGCTTCTAAAATTTTATTGGATAAATGTAAATAAATTTAACAATCATGTATAATCATATTATATTTAGTTTCATTCATTCCTGCCAATACAATTGCTATAAGTTATCTACAATTTAAAATAATAATATTATATTATTAGATTGCAACGTCAGATTCCAAAGAAACCCGTTGTTGCATATTGGGTACGATATCGAACATAAGAACCCCATTAAATTAACATTAATATTTAATTAAAAAATATTAATAAAAATGAAATATGTATTGTTCTTCATTTACCTGGGATGTTACACTAAACACTGATATATGACATTATAGTAACATAATAATAGAGAATTATATATGATATATTGGTGTTATTATTTTATCATATTATATATAATTCAATGGAGTAATTAGACGAAACTAATAAAAACACATGTTAAGTAAATTTCATTCAAATTAAAACATTCTCAGGTGATTTATCCTGAATCCTTCCTCGACTCTCTTTATGATTTGAAATTGAATCTATAATTCTAGGAGGAAATTAAGGATGAATTTTCTGATAATATTATCCATTTTAAATTGTTAATGGAGTGTGAATAATGTGGGAGAGGTCATGAGATTTTATAAGTGAGATGGGTGACACAACAGTAATTTTGGAAAATAAAAAGTATCTTCCATGATTTTTACATGAAAAATTCTAAAAAATGGGCCATTATCCCACCATAAATGTTACTAGGTTTTTACATGTCCATAAAATTTGTGTTGGATATATATCAAGGTAATTTTATGCATTGTATATTAATTTTATCCGCTTTTACATCAGTTTTAACAATAAAAATTTAGGGTAATTTTTTCTCCATTTTTAGTATTCATAATGAATAAAAAATAAGATGAACATATTAGATAATATAAAATATTCTGATTTCATATATAGAATTATTATTTTCCATATTCCATTAATTGAATTGTAAATATTTAGTTTACAGTTTCTCCCAAAAAATGCAATGAAAATGAGGTTTTACAAAGGAAAAAATTCCAAAAGACATACAAATATTTATATTTATATCTTTATGAATTTAAGGAATCCGACGAAAAAAATTAAAATTCCACTAATTATAAACCATATCCCTTTTTATTAAAATTACAAATAGATTATTGGATTGTATATTTAGTGAGTTAATATAATCCCTTACAAATTAAACCCATAAATTACAAGAATAAACTTATACTTAACACCCATTATTTCCACTATAGAAAAACCATTTATCATGAATCATGTTTTATTTTTAGGAAATATCATCAAAATTTTCATTTTGTCTTAATATTAATAATTAATCACCCTTTAACCTCCGAAAAATTAATTAAAAAACAAGGGTTGATCATAATATTTCAGTTTGGGACAAAAAATATGGAAATCAATTATTCTAGTCAAAATAATGAAAAACCATGTAGTATTTAGATTTTCCTAAATATTCATTATGATATTATAATAATAGATTTTCTGAAGAATAAAACACAATATTTGCTCAAAAAAACATTTAAACTTAATGAATGAAAAAAACATTATTGAAACAAAGATAATAACATTTAAAAACCATTAGGACAACTTTTTTAGAAAGAGAAATACAGTACAATCAACTTCCCATATAATCTCTACATAATGTAACAGTGAGCTATAATGGTGATCACAATTTTTATATTCTTTTTACAGATAACCCATGAGCTATAAAAAATATCAACCCTCAGTTTAGATGGTGCAACCAATGTATCCAACCTTTAACTATGTAGTACCCAATGCATGGTCAGTTATAACATAAAAACCCTTCAATGATTTATCATTGAACCACCCATCATTGGTATATCATGAAACAACCCATAATTGGTTTATCATGTAACAATTATTCATTAGTTTCTCATATAACCACACCTCATTAGTTCATCATGTAACCAACCATCGAAATAAATAATTTCTAGGAACTGTATCATACTCAAAAACATGAATACTTGCATTATAAAAACATTAATAATTAAAATAATACATTCATTTTAAAATATAATATTTTTATAAATGTATCACATATATAATGAGTAAATTTTAATTTTAAAACAACCATGTAATATTTTAAGCTATACTCCAAATAAATAATAAATTATGTTATTGATAAAATTCACTAATACTATATACGATTAAAAAACATTCCTTCCATATTTTTGTTGTAATGGTTACAAAGAGAAAAATTAAAAAAATAAAAAAGATAAAATTTTAAAAAAAATTGAAAAATATCTAACAAGAGTGTAATAATATTGAAACAATCATAAAAAAGATTAAACCATTTTATTGAATCAATTTTTTTAAAAATAACATAGATAAAAATATTGATTAAATGGAATGGTGGAAATATAATTTTTAGGGGAAAGTTAATTATGAATATAATATCTTTGAAATAGGAATTGGAAAAATGAATTGAATATATTTATCCACAATAAACATACATAAAAAAGTGTAACTAAAACATAATGTTTTAAAAATAATTTAAAAAATATGATCATCAAGGAATAATCAATTATTATATGTTTAATGCAAAGAATGTAAATTGGGATAATAAATCCATTACTAACATTTATAATCTTTCAAACGTGTTCGATTGGCCAGTAAAATGGTTTAAATAAGGATATTATGTCATTAAAGAACAATATTAATATTTATAATACATCATGTAATGATTTTAAATCATCTTATGACCCATTAATTAAAAACTTTCGTAGTGTTAATGGTTTTAGGTGATTTTGTTTCATCATTTATTGGTTGATGATAATTGTATAAAATTAGAGATATTCTTATAAAAATTTATCACAACACCATAAGTATAATTATTGTTTATTAATTTCCATCCGTTATTATGAGTGATTCCATATTTCATTTGTTATTCTTAAATGAATATAAATAATTTGATATAATGTTCATGATAAATATTGGTTTTTTGTGGGTTTTCCAAAAAAAACTTGTTTCTTCAAATTTATTATTATGTGGATATAATAGTTACATAATATTAAATAGGTTATATTATAACTTTTTAAAAATTATTTATCTATAAAAAATCCTTTATGACTAACAATGAAGTTGGTAATGGAAAATGAAAAATCATTATTCAAGTTGATGGTATACTGACATTATTTGGAAAATAATTTTTTTTGATTGAGTAAGTGGATATTATAAATGAAATGGACATGATATCTTATATTATAAATAAAAAATAAACTATATAAATTATTATAGAGTTATCATTTTTTGTGTATGTAGTTCATAGGGAAAAATTGAAGAAGAAAAGAAATTATGAGACGTACTTTGAGAAAATTACCTTTGAATATAATCTACTTGAAAGATCATTGAGGACAATGGATTTCGTATTTTTTTTAATACTAGAAGCACTATGAAATTAGGATACATTGGAGGATATTGGTGAGAAATTTTTTTGGAGCTACTGTGGTAGTATGTTTTAATTCAGTGGTGAGGGTGATATTTATACTTGAGGAGAAGCGATTTTAAGAGATTAAATTAATAATTATTTTATATTTAATGAAAACCACACTAAGGTGTAATTAATTTCAAATAAATTGTTTGAATATTAAAATTTTAAAGGATATTTATGGTCGATCAATATCACAATTAACAATTTAATTTTTTATTTTTCAGAGATATTAATCCTATATCCTTTAAAAACAACCCATTTCATTTTTACTTAAAACATGTTAAATATTTTATTTACGTAGTACATGGTAAATAATTTTTTTAAAATGTTAAATTATTTAAAAAAAACTAAAATTGATCATAAAACCAATTTTTTAACATCTATTTATGTATATGGTATGAATTTGACATAACTGATTACATAGAACTAGAAAAATTACATTTAACATTAATCTTTTATGAAAAACAGAGAAGTTGTTTTTTAAATTGAACACTTATGTATATTGGATTGTTTTTATATCCAATTTCAATGAGGTATTTATTCCCATTACCTAAAATGATATAATTTATTATAATATTACAAATGATAAAATAATTAAAATTTAACATATAATTTAAATATATTTTTAAATTAGAAAGAAAATCATTTTTCAAATAAAATGATATATTTTTTATCTATCCAAAAAAAATGATACATATTAAAAATAATAAATTTATTAATATATTAACTTTCATACATTGATTTAAATATATATGTTAATTATGTAAATTAAAATTTATAAAATTGTTAAAATTTTGAATTAAAATAAATGAACCATCAAAATGAGGAAAATTTTCATTTTATAAAAATATATCTTTTTTTATTAAAATATGATTAATACTTATATTATGCTTATCAAACATATTGAATGAATTTAAAAAACTATTTAATATATCAAATATGATTTTTATTAATCAGTTTTACTAATAATGATTAATTTATTCTATTATGATAAAATATAGTTTTAGGAATAAATAGTTTTTTCATTAAAACATAACCTTTATATTCAATTGGATTTTATTTTCATTTATAATTAATTTGTTACTAATGAATTAAAGTAAGAAATTGTGTAAACCATATTTCCATAATTTTTCTAATCTCATCAATTCTGTATATTCAAATGTATAAGTGATGACTATTACATTTAATGTATAATATTTTATCATTTGATTATGTTAGATGTGGCATATTTTGTATGAAACTAAACATAGGTTTTCATTTTAAAATATCAAGATGTAACATTTATAACCCCGTTAATAAAATGTATCCTCGTAATTATTTCATAGTATGAAAAAAAGTCTTTTGCCTTTTCAAAATATAATATTTTAAATCCCACACAATAAAAAGGATCAATGAAACCACTATTCAGAATGTAATAATGGAATGTTTGAAGGTCACATGAGATAAAAACACACTATGATAACATGTTGTAAAACATTGACATGTAATAGAATTATAACTATCAAGTTATGATGGATAGTGATAGAGAACACAATCATTATAAATATGACTACAAAAAAACTATAAATCATTAAATGGATAAAAAAATATTGATTTCTGATTATGAAATGAAATCAAAAAAGATTTCAAAATAATTTTTTCATAGTGTTGAGTAATTATTTTACATCCAAACTTATGAACATAATGAAATATACATACCTGAAAACAATATATTTATCACCAAAATTTCTTCAAGAGATGAGTATTACTAATGAATTTTTCATACCTAAAGCATAAAAATAAAATTTAATGGTTCAATAAATGCATGAAAATACATTTAGATATTCCCCCTACCTTTAGAAATCATGAAAAAAATTCTTTATTAGAAGATATGTTTGTTTCTTCAAAACAACAACCCTATATAAGAAGAAAAAAAGTCTATTCAGAAAAATTATACAATAATACCAAGAGTTCAACATATATCATTAAAAAACCATTCTTAATACTCTTTATAATATAAAATAAGAAAACAAAAACCCAAAAATTGAAAGGATTTGATCTCATATTCTTCCAAGATAGATTTAATTTTTATATTTAAATAATATCAATATCTAGAAAAGCATCATACACAAAATATAATTTCTATAATCTCATAATCAATTTTATATTATAATTATTATTTAATCAACAGAAATCGTATTTGATTAAAAAAATATAAATACAACATTATTTCAAAAATATAATCCAATAGTATTATATATGGTTCCCAAGATAGTGAACCTATTCCAAAATAACACTAATGACATAATCCCTATAATATTATTGAAATGTGACAAACATTCTCAAAATAACATTCATATATTCTATAATTTACAATTATCTCGTACCTCAAATTTTTTTTCCCAAAAATGTACGAACCCTAAATTACCAAAAATTCAAAGATCAAATTTACCCCAATGGTTTTGTATACCATTAAATATATTTTCAAAAAATATAAGTGAATTCATCATCATTTGACATTTAATTAAACAAATGTTAATCATAAATGTTAAATATACCTCAAAAACCTATTAAGTATAAATAAAATGTCTTCAATGTAATCCCAAAAAATTATTCGTCAAAGTGGTATTAGTGATTTTAATCATATGATAACACTGAAATATATCACAAAATTTCACTTAATTAATTCATATATCTCTAAAACTATTTCATTCAACGTTTTTCATACTCCCTTAAAAATTTATTTCCACCTTATCTAGTAATACATATTTCATGTAAATAAATGATATGAATTTTTATCCTTATATACCATATATATTATTACAAACATTTTTATACATTATTGATAAGAAATTAATTCATACCCTAAATCTAGATTTTAGAATATACATATTGTTACCTTTATTCTTCTACATGTTTTATGAATTTATTAAAGTACTTTTTCACACCCCTTATGTTACTTAACATTTTAGTGGAGTTGGAATAGATGAGAGCATGGAATATAATGAATAATGTGACATTCCCAAACTGGAAACCACTAAACTAGTGTTCAAAGTAGGGTTACCATAAATCCTCATGAAATCATCCTTGATTGCTAGAGGATGCCTACTAGTAGCGAGGGTCTAATGGATCATCTTCATATACTATATCCACATTACCATAGTAATTGAAAATGGAAATCACACGAAGCCAGGGAAATAAAAAACAATAAAACAAAACATGCATTACTAATCACTTCCCAAATATAGTAAAAACCACAACCAAATAGTAAATATTTCATGTCATTTGAATATTGGGTAGCATGAAGACAAAAAATATAAAAACAAATAGAAAAATCCAACAAATTTACCTTTACTCCAAGTCAATATACTCATCAGCTCACATTCGACACCTATCTCAACTACCTAGCATAGGGCCTTTGCCCAAGTCCTAAAATACATCAATGAAGTCTACTCAGGTACCCAATGGAGGATTGTTTAGTGTTTGAGTAACACTCAGTAGGCCACCACCCACAATTTCTAAAAAATATCTAATCTAAATATAAATTACACGAAATTTTGAAATAAATGAGAATTTACAGATATGATATGTCTAGTTATGTTAGTTATCAATGTTTAATTCGACCATTTTTATCAATTTTTCAATTGTTTAATCATTTTCATCACTTACACTACAACCAAAACATGTCAATTACCATGCATAAGTAAATAATTCATGTCACCAATCTCACTAGGGTCAAAAAAATATTAAAAAATACAATACACATAACTTGGTGCCTCAGTCCAGGTAGTCTCATAAAACACATATATTAGGGGCTTAGAGCATCAGTTAGACTACCTAACATGTGTATTCTAGGGGTGGGGTTTAGAGCCTCAGTCTAACACTATCTGTGGGAGGACCCTTAGTCCATTATCCCACACCACCAAACCAAGTGAAAATGCTTATTTATCCATTTACATCATATATCATATCAGAAATCATAAACAATCAATACATATACATTTACAATTCATATATCATTAAATGTATAAGTCATCATCATGGATTAAATAATTATTACATTTACCATCTATAGAGAATATCCAATTTCTTATATTTCCCTTTTCACACCTTAACCCATCAAACATTTTCAATAATTTCAATATATTATCCCATTTCACCCAATTTTTCAATTCACATGAAATATCCCATTTTCAAAATCCAATTACAAACACACAAGTAATTTAACACTTTTAAAATATTTTATTTAACCAATTTTCTCATTTTTATCAAACTACTGCTTATGTCATTTTCATTGAATATACATAACTTATTATAGTCACTATTTATAATTCAAACTAACTTCTCAAAATATTTTTCATGGGCTCCATTTCAACAAAAATCAAATCATTACAAAACACATCATTTTTTAATGTTCATAAATGTTGTGGCACCCAATGGGTTTCCCTAAATGTGTCTAATCATTATAAATGCATCCCATGGAGATCATGAAAATTTTAAAGCATCATTTATCCAAACATTTTTTCAAATATTACTAAGGGAATCACATGAACATCTAGATGGAATCAATTTCAAAAAGATAACATGCACATATCGACAACAAGACTATTGAAAATAACATGTAGACCACATACCTCAAAACTAAATATAAATGAACACATAAAAAATCATTATATTTATATTTAAGAACCCTTTTAATCAAAAATATAATATCCACTAGAATTATTTTTAATGGAATCATATAAAGAATAATGAAACCACATGCCCTAATCCTAAAATGAGATACAAGAGGATAATTATAATTACTTGTATCATTGATCCTCTCCCAATAACTCTCTAAATGGGAATGAAATGAAGGATATGAAATATTATAAAGACCTATAATCTTAGGTTCATCACAATGCCTTGAGGAGGAAGAATATTGAATAAAATTCGATGAAATTGTTAAAATACTGATGGGGAAAAATTGTAACATTCTAATTTTTAGTGGGTCACAGGATTTGGCTTTACACATTTCCAAAATGTGTTCCATCCTTGTTTCATACACAATCAAAGGGGGTACAATATTTATGGTAACCTTGTGACCCTTCATAGTGTGGAAAATTGTTCAAAATCTAGGTAAAATTCCATAGTCTAAGGTCACATAGTTTGGCTCCTCCCATTGCATTGTTTACACTAATCGTGTACCAACTGTGCATGATAGACGTGATATCCCGATTTTCCATTCAATCATTTCCCAAGACTCCTGAAAATTCCAATGATCCTCATACTCATAGTAACAATTTTATTAACCAAATTTTAGGGATTCAAACAAAAATTCAAACATGAATGTACCTCCATGATATCCATGATCTTACAACCTCGCACCTAATAATGATTCATCATGGAGATGCATTGCAAATAATAGTTGGTATAATGATGTAATGATATTGGGCCAATGTTCCTACATATTCATCTCACTCTCCCATGCTTCTTTTTGGACATTACCAAGCTTCCAAAAAAATAAATCCAAAGGCACTGTCTTGTCCCACGTGGATTTCTCACTACAATACACAATATAAACTACATTCCCCTCAAAGGAAACATCAGCCTCATGTTCGACCATCTCAATAGTAATTACATGAGATGGGTCATGGTGATAGTAATGAATATGTGAAACATCAAATAAATCATTCATACCACAATATCGTTGTGGAAGATACAATTAGTACACCACTAGTTGGATCCTATCCAAAATCTCAAATAACCCCACGTACATAGGAGTTAACATAATGTGATTATGTGTCAGATGGAGACCTAACCCTAGTGACACATTAAGAAACACATAAACACACACCCTAACTCAATAATTCAATGAAACAGATCTGAATTCAACTTCTACCTAGTCTGAGACGTATCCATATGTTTCCAAATCAACAAAATATACTCTAACATCTCATTCACATGGATTGGTCATTAAAACTCTCATTCCATACCCCAATCTAAAAAATGAATATCTACACGGTCTACCATAGGTAATATCAAAACATGTAATCTGAATCATCATTCATTTACTATTGTTGTTAGAAAACTCAACCAACTGTACAAAAGATTACCACGATCCACCAATGTCCTGGACACATGCTCTCAACATGTCCAATAGCACATGGATAGTATGCATTGACTGCATTTCCATATATATGTGAATATAAATAGTCAAAAAAAAACATAACTAAAAAGAGCCCTTTGTATCCCCTATAAGGATCTCAATGTGGAAAAAGGACCACGATAAAAAATATTGTCAATGTTACTCAATGAAATCATACTACCTCCTAATCATACCACTCAAAAAACTGAACTATAGTGATGGTTTCCTAAATCCGAATGAAATGATCTACCTTATAAAACTGATTCACAACTACCTAGATCGTGTCATTCAAGTGATGATTCCCTGGGAGGCCCACCATGAATTCCATCATCACATCATCCCACTTTTATTATGGAATGAAAAAATTATATGGAAAATAAATCATCTATGGATGATAAACCATCATATGTTTCTAGTTAAGTCATTGTGGCATGAAACTCACTATTTAGTTCTTCATCCATAGATACCAATACTACCTATGAAGATCATGATACATTTTGATCCATATAGGATGTACCACCCACATCGATGCATGAAACTAGGTCATCAACTATTCCCACATTCAAGTTTACATAGCCACAAGTCCAAGAACATGAATGATTTCATCATAACAAAAGGTCCAACCATATGGTGACTCAATAGATTTACAATATTTCATCAAGGATATAAAAAATTAATCCTCATGTCTCACTTCTTTAATTTGTCTCAAAATCATTGACATAGATTTTAATAATCAAGGGTCATCTACCCTTATCCATATTGTACCTCCAAGCACATATCAGCATAAAACGCCATTTTTTTCTACTCCATGATAGATTCCCAAACCACCTAGTTTTAGACTTTGAACTGAAATAATATACACCACTATATAAATTTCCTAGAATATAAAATGAATCAATATAAAAATTCATAATTTAGTCAACCCATATTCACCACTGAAGATAATGATCAAGATAAGTTAAGATATACCTAAGGATTTTATGACTCACTTACACAATAATCCCCTCTCCCAAAACATAACACCAAAAATATTTTATGAACTAGATCATTGTGGCTAGTTCAATATCATTCATAGGATAATTTCATTCATGTAGCCTCATCTTTAATTACCCATATTCCACAACCTGGTCATCCATCATCAACCCTACCCCAAGTCTAGCACTAGAATTATAAAAATACAACATATACTTATTACAAAAATATAGAGAGATCAAAATATGTACAATATTCAACTGATTAATTAACTCCTCTAAATAATTCTCACATTTCCGAGGAAATTAAAACATGGAACCCTTTTTTGTCAGACAAAAATATTGTGTTTACAAATGGGAAAATTGTTTAATTAAATTTTGGAAATAGACAACCATTCCTTGAAATCATCATACAATAGAATAATTATTGGGATTCTACCATGACATAACTATCCTCACATTCCATAGATCAACTAAACCTTCATATGTGATGATGTCACCCATGAAATGAACCCTATCAATCCCAAAATGTAATTTTTATTTCTTATCTTGCATCCTATGATTTCTTAATGTACTCAAGAAAATTTAAGTATTGTTGGAATGATCATTATGAGTATAAGAGTACACAAAAAATTCATCAATAATGAAAAATATAAATTGATACATATATGGGAGATATATTTTATTCATTATGGCCATATAAACTATTAGCTCATTAGTCATCCCAAAATGCGTCACAACAAGCTCATAAAACTCATACATTTACCAGAAAGTAGATGACAACACATTAGAAGGTCTCATTCATAAATGAGCATATCCTGGCCTCAAATAAAGATTATAGAACACTGAAGAGCCTATCATCAAGTAAAAATGATCATTTATATTATGAATAAAGTATCTCTTCTTAAATACCATCTTATTTAACTTCTAATAATCAATACATAATTAAAACATTCCACTAGCTTCCTTAGGAAAAAAGGCTAGGGTTACCAAATATGGAATTCTATGGTGAATGAAACCCATATTCATCATTTATTCAAACTGATTTTTAGGATAATGGTGTTCTTTTAGATCCATTGTGTATGGAGGAATGGACTCTGGTTTGGAATCCTAAAGTACATTTATCATTAACTCAACATATCTATCATGAGGCTGCCTTGCAAATTCATCATGAAACACATCTCGAAACTGTTCCACTATATGAGGAATTTCAGGCTTCATTACTCCCCCATCATCATTTATAAGACAATGATTTTTTTTATTTCATCCAACCACTAAAAACTGTTTATAAATGACTTTTTTAGATATATCATCCCCATAATGGAAATAAGTTTCTCCCACATAAGACACCTTCATTACCCTACAAAAATATCCATCAATATGGTATTGGTACAATTCGTTCCCCAATATGCCCAAATTTATATCAATTCCTGAAATCTAGAGCACATACATGTCTCATGGGAACCAATTCCCACTATCCAAAAGAGCTCTCCCCTTACATTTCCATAAATTATCTTCTCTCACACTTAAAATTATATTAATAGATATTACTCAACACACATGTTCCACAGCTAGGCCTGACACACACAAAACATTAGTTGATATAAAGGAATTCCATGAACAAGTATCAATTAATGCACTATAAATTTTTGAAGCTATAAAGATTGTACATCAAATATTCTATGGCTCAGCCTCACCAACTGCAGGTGTTGGTGGACATGCTTGATGTATGATAATTACCCAACAATGTTCTCCGACATAATTCCCTAGTAATATAATTCCCTAAAGATATGGATTCTCCCTTCCTAGATTACCTCATCCATTACCCCATCCGGTAAGACTGGTGTAGTTCTAGCTATCTTCCAGATATAGATTAACCAACCCCCTACATACACTATACATTATCCTTAGTCCGCTATCAATACCCATTTTTTGAGTGTTTCAATATACCCTCTTCACTGGACCCAACCTACCACATGCTCAACACCCAAATAATTTCTGGGGACACTGACCATGCATGTGTCCAGTTCTACCAAACTCATAGAAGAAAACATTATCACTTCTATATTTGTTCGTTCCCTTTTCTAACTACCCTTTCCACCACAACCCTAGTGTAAACTTTTAAATTTATTTTTCCTTTAATAGAAAGCTCAACCAAGAGATCACCCAACTAGAGCAACATAACCACCATGAAAAGCCTTATTGAGGATCCATTTTGAGATAATGCCTTGATCGACCACATCTGCAACGCTATACAAATGGATGATATTTACTTACTATTGAACACATGCATAATTCCATCTGGGGAGAATCTCTTCATAGCTACATTATCCACATCCAATGTTTGAGTACATTATTTTCTTCCATTAATGATTCCAATATTCACCCTTATTGACATATATCCCTAAGTGAACCTCATAAACTCTGTAAACTTCACATATCTCAAATTGTCGTGGTGCTTATTTTTTATAAAATTTTCATTGAAATTCATCCATGGAATACCCGTATCCTAGTTGGTCTAGCATAAAACATCCCAACAGTTCTTTTCCTGATCATGGAGCATATATGTGCTCAAATTGACTAAATTCTCCAGAGGAGTCTCTAAGTGATCAAGAATTTTCTAAATGAAATCTATCAAAAATTTGGATATATAAAGTCCAACCTATCTAGAAAAAGTATTATAATGATGAAAATAAATCACTCTAGTTAAAACAAACATGATTTGATTTACCCTTTTTATGTCTTGTCCCATCATCTGAATAAAACAAGAGAACTTATCATAGAACATCTCTTCTTGCAGATTATTTGGAACCAAAATGTTCTCTTTCTTCATTAGTGGTGAAGCACTCTCTGTTATATCCTCTTGTTTCCCAATAGGAATATGTCATCATTCTGTATATTCTCTACAATTCCAAACATGAATATTAGAACTAATTACATAAATCATCCATAGATTATAGATAAAAAGTCTTTACACTATCCCTAAACAAACAATACCACATAAAATATCTCCACAATCATTGTTACACCTACATAAATACCCACATCAATCCCTATAATGGTTCATGGTCAACATGGGGTAACATAATTTACATTTTCACAAGCCTTTCATTAAACATCGTTTTCCACATTCAAGAGGACTAAAAAATCTTTTTTAGGAACCATTCCTATTTGAAACATAATTGAAGCGAAATTCTAACTCATTTAATACTATTCATTAAGCACACGTTCATTTACTATTCCTTCCATTTACCCATTTCCATCATCTTGATTAGGATCCACTTTATATAAATTTTGAATAATGTAAAATATATCATACCTTTCATGTCACACACATCCATCCTATGTGTTCCCATCATAATTCATGCCACCTATATCCCTCGGTACCTTCAATTATGAATGAATAAATAAACTAATGAAACTCCAACCAAGAGAAAATTCCCATAAAATTGTCACAACACATGACATGTGAATCACCAAATGATGAAATATCAATCGAATATAAAAACAAACATCAAGAACATGAATTTCCACCATAGGTACATATATTTTCCATCATAATAGGGTTACGTACTCCCATGCACAAGGTCATTAACAAGGTCAAAAATATTATAATATCACGTCTAAAATTACCAATTAATGATTTATATAACTTATCCTATCTAATAGAACTTTTTAATTTCCCTAACCCCGAATCCACTGAACATGTTCTCTGAGTCGGGTTTCCACATAATGACAAGTGTACATCCCCATATACCAGATGATAACAACTACCAATGAGAGTTTAATTTATTGCATAGGGAGACTAAACCCTCCATATAAGAGTAAGCCACAATAAAAAACTTTTGAAACAATGAAAATAATAAAAAATATGCTATAACAATCTTTGCAACTCACTTCACAAAAATGATACAAACAATTATTGAATAATAAATAAGGAAGGTCATTCTAACATTGTAAATACTGACGAAAACCCAACATAAAGAAAAATAGTTGATTCCCTAAAATAAGTCCTAGATCCTTGTTTGGATCCTATTATGTGAAAATCTCAAGCCCAACTCAACACTATAGTACAAGGTTGTTTCCCTAGTCTAGACCGACAATCACAAACTCTACTCAGGTATGTAATGTTATCCTGGGCATGGTGGGACTAGAACCCAGTTGGACACCACCACCAGTCTATAAAAAATGAACTATTTAAATGGAATTTTCATATAATTATAAAATTCATGACAAGATAAATAAATAAATATCATGTTCCATTAGTTAATAATGTACACTTTAATCATTTTCATCAGATTTCCACATGTTAAGCATTTACATAAAACACACTATGGCCTAAATATGTCAATTATGATACATAATGAATTAATTAAAGTCCCATATCATAGTAGGGTTAATCAATTCTATAAAAATCACACATTCCACGGATCCTAGGTCCAGTTAGTCTCAACAAATGCATCTTTCAGGGGCCTAGAGCCTCAATATGAGACCGTAACCCATGCATTTAATGGTTGGGGTTAAGAGCCTCATCCTAACAAGACACAAGAGAGGAGTCCATTTCCATTACCCCAAACCACCAACCCATGATAGCATTCTTATTTTTTTTCATTTAACAATATACCATATCACAAATCATTAACAATCAATAGACCTTATATTAAAAATTCATATTTCATTCAACATATATATCATCATCAATCTGTAACCCATCAGTACTATTACCACATATATTTCATTAACCATTTAACTCATTTCCCATTTCACACTATAATACATCTAGAATATTCATAAATTATATTATGATATCCCATTTCACACAATTCATCAATTCTGATGCATAATCCCATTTTTAAAATTCAATTACAACCACATAAGTCATTTGACAATTTCATCATATTCCAGCTAAGCCATTATCACATTTTCCCCAGAATCCCTAATTCCATAGTCAATGACTATGTTTAAATACAATTAGTGCCTCTTGGTAACTAAAAATATCATCTTAATGTATCTTTCAGGGGATATATTTCAAGACAATGAAGATCTATACATAACATTACTATTTTCCATGTTCACGAATTTTTTCTTACCCCAGGGGTGGACCTATATTGGAGTATTAAATCTTGATGCATCCCACGAGGATCATGGGGGGTTTTATTAATCATGAATCCACCATATTTATCAAATCATAATATATTCATCACATGTATATCAAGAGGGATAAAGTATCCTAACCACACATTAAAAAATTTACAATAAGGCTATGTGATTAAATTGTAGACAATAATCCATGAATACATAGATAAATGATCACATAACCATATAATTAAATCATGATTAATGCACCCATTAAAGCCTCATCCAATGATACAATGGAGAATGGTGGTATTATAGATTCATAATAAAGATAATGAAAACAAAATTACTGATCAAGAAAAGAAAAGAGTGATGTGAATTAGACTCACTAAGAGGTTGGTTCCATAACCAAAGACCCTCAAAATGGCCTAGAAACGAAGTGGATTAACCCACTGGATAATTTTGGTTCATTGGTTCATCACTAGGGATATAGCATAAAGAATGGGATGAAAGTAGTGAGAAACAATTAACATCCTAAGGTTGAAATAGAAAAATTGTACTCCTTATTGGTTTCATTATTTGGTGGCATGGTTGGATAAAAAGTATGTCAACTATGATCTAAACTCTGTCCAAAAGAGGTTCAAGTCAAATGATTACAAGTAGATCTTTCACAATTTGACAAACAACACACCAAATTTGAGAAATTTTGTTTCCCATGGGCATATGATTTGGACCCCACTTAATGGTATATACTAACTATGCACTAACAATTTTACATAAACATGATGGAGCATTCTCACCTTCTTTCATGCCCCCAACTACCGTAAAACCCTCATGTTTTCTCGCACACCTGATAAACATTTAATTAAAAAAATTAATGGATTCAAAAAATAATAATACCCAAATCCCATCCATGATGGTCAAGATATTACAAAAAACATAAAATGTCCCATAAAATAATTGTAGAAATTAATAGGTGTTAGATATCTCAAACTAACTATTTCAGGTTATTTTATTACTGATGAATCTATAAAAATAAAAAAACATTATTTTTTCCTAATAGTGATGAAAAATAATTGGAGTGGGGTAAGAATTTAGTGCATGATCTTTTTCCTTCCATATTGACAAACGATCCTTCATATAATGAAATTAAAATCTATTAAACAATCAATGAATTATTAAATGAAAAATAATATATAGTGTAATGATTATACAATAAAAAATTATAAATTACATTACCATTAAATTCCCTTATATCATAGTTTATTTATCTTTTTATCTGATCTACCCCAATTATCTAATCCATAAAAATTATCCATATGATAATATCCCTTGTTATCATAGAAGATTTTTAATGTACAGTCTTATAACATCATAACCAATAATGTTATGCAACCCCTATAATGATAACATTTATAAGGACCTAACCTTAAAAGTTACTTATTATTGTTATTTAATTTAGATTTATATTCCTTTAATTACTAAATATATTTTTGGTTTATATTTTTAGAGAGTTTGGATAAAACTGTACTTATAAAACCCATTATTTAACAGTGGAAGAAATACATTAAATCAATTTCTCTAATAATGGAATCCCTTTTAAAATAATACATTTCTTCTTTTAATTAAATATCCTTAAAATTTTCATCTTGTACTTATCTACATCCCTAATCGTCCGTCAACATGTGAAAAACATTTTAACACATCGAATGAGAACAATATCTCAACATGAGATATAGAATATGGTTAATGTTAGTCCTGTAAAAAATATGAAAACCCATGTATTATTTACCATTTTCTCAATATTAATTGAGATATTAAAAATAATCATCATATCAGGAAAACAGATTAAAAATATGCTCAAATAAAGTAGTTAAATAATAAATATGTAAAAATAAAAACTTTTTTTAACTAATAAAATCATATACATAAAACCCTTTCAAAACTTCTTATTAAATGGACTGACAATATGATTGACTTACTGTATAATCAATTACTCAGGTTATATATTGCTATAATGGGGCTCATCCTTATTATAAAATATATCTGGATCACCAACGGGATATAATAGAGCTCAATATGTCATTTTAATTGAGTACTAAATATGGACAATATCCAATATTAGAGTACCTAGTGCATTGGATGTTATCACATAACCACCCATCCATTTTTTATCATAAAACCACCCATCATTGGTTTAACATGTAACCACCCATAATTTGTAAATAACATACCAACCGATAATTGGATTATCATAAAATCACTTTTCATTGGTTTATCACATAACTACACATCAATATAAAAAACATCTATGAATCATATCATAATAATAAGACATTAATACATGAATTATAAAACCATCATAAGGAAAATAACCCTCTTGATTTAAAATCACATATTCATAGAAAATAATTGTATGTATAGTGGAAATAATTACATTTGAAAATGACCAAGTAATATTATAATGTAATATTCAAATAAAAGAGTGATTTTCAAGGCAAGAAAGTTCTCTCATTCTATAAAACATAAAAAAATTCCTTCAATTTTTTTTAAAGTAAAAAAAGAACCAATTTTTTAAAATAAGAAAACAATAATTTGAAACCAATTTTAGAAAATTCAAACATGAGTGAAAATGAAATAAAACAAGAATTAAATAATATTAAAATAAATTTTTGAATTAATTTTAATACATTATCATTATAAAAAGAGTGTTATAATGAGTCATTGAAAATGTATATTTTTAATGAATATATCTTATAAATATCACATTGAGGAAATGGGAAATAATTAAATTAATATAATAATTTTATCCTCAAATAATACACATTAACAAGTTTAAATGAAATATATGATATTTAAAATTCATTTCAAACATATTATTATCATTTTATAGTTAAAAATAAGATATGTGACCTAAATAATAGTAACTAATATAACAAATCACTTACATGATTATTGAGTTCCATCCAAAAATTTATTATATTTTGTATAATGTTTTATATATTGTTATAAACTCATTAATGAAATATTTTCATATTTATAATACTGTGTGTCATGATTTTATAACTTCTTAAGAAACATTATATAACAATATAACATTATTTTCATGGTTTTTGGAGTAATCATTTCATCATTTAATGGTCACACTAGTGAAAAAACACTTTTTAACATTGTTTTTACATCGGTTGTTAACTATTGTCATTAAAGGTGAATTAAATAAAATTTCATTCTGTGTTATTTTTCAAAAAAACAACGCCTAAAATCATTTTTGTTGAGGGTTTCGGCATCAGTTTATGAAATAAACCGATGTCGAAAAACAATTTAGTTAAGGGTTCTAACATAGGTTTTACCTAAAACCGATGACAAAAATAAAGGACGATTGGATTTATGGGGTGAGTAATAGATAAAACCGACATCGTAAACACATTTTTTTAAATATCAGCGTATATTTTTGAAATAATAGACACTGTAAGATCATCTTTTTTTAGAAAAATCAGAATATTACATATCCAATAAAATTAAATTCCTGGTAAAAAACATAATATACAACAATCAATCAATATTTATCATTCGATAAAAATATATTCCATACATGATTTTATCTGTTTAATCATAAATTATCTACGTATTTATATTATAATTTAGAACAAAAAAATGTACCTGTAATCAATGGCCTCAACAAGATATTTTGTGACCTTTTCAATTCCCAGGACTCTAGCATTTAGAGTTCTCGCACTGACCAAATATTATTTGATACAAAAAAATACATTTGAGTCACTGAAAAATTTTCATGAATACCAGTTAAATAAAAATCTATAATTTTTTTAAAAAAAATTATGCAAAGTCATTACAGATGCACTTGGGATAACAAAATAAATTATATTGACAAATGTTGAAAGAATATGAAACTCTATGTAATAAGGTATCTGTGGTTAAGCCTGAATGGGATGGTTTGATAGTAAACTATGATACACTGGTTGATTAGATTAATTAGTCTGATAATGAGATTGAAAATGCATATACTCAGTTGAAAAACTTCATTTTTCATTTAAAATTAGTTATTTTTTTCTTTTATAAGTTTGTTGATATCCCATGATGGATGAGTGTATGTACATTTCATATAATATATATATATATAATAGGATGTATGTTTAGGGGTTTTATGATAGAATACCCAAATTATGATGTATCAAATTTCATTTAATATTGTGATACGTTAAAATCAATCTGGGAATAATTAGATAAATATCATATATTTATTTTCTATTTGAGTGATATGATGAAACAAATTAGATGAATATTATACTTCAACATTCTGTTACCCCATGGGGTGATCATAAACATTAGATTGTGTGACATCCATTCCATGAAAGTTATCTTATTTGTGACCTCTAGTGTATTTGGAATATATTGAAATATAAGTGTTTCCAATGTGACTATGATTATTAATATATGAACAGTGGTGTGTGTGTGGGTATCGGCATCAGAGAAGTTTTTAGATATGGTACCTAATGTTTATGGGTTGGCCATAAGACAATATTTGATGTTTTATTCCCTAAAAATTATTATATAAATTGTTATCATGTTGGATAATTATTACATTTTTATTTATGATTCTACATATATATCAAAATAAAATATATTTTTCTTCTTTTTATGATAATTCTTGTTTAATGTATTTCCATACCCATGGAACCAATATTTGGTAGTTGGAACAAGTGGACTGTCCTTATATGATTATATGAGGGTGGCTGACCTGATATGATTCAATGATTATGATGTACCTAGGATAGTCATATGGTTATACATAAAATTGATTTGATTATGGATACCAAGAAGCATGCATGAAATTTATGCAATGTGTATATGATGTACATGTTAACTTATCATCATTGTGGAATGACTCAATAATAAAGCCTTATGAATACAATGTAATTTGTTTAAAGTACTTTTATATTATTCTTGGTCACTTATAATTGCATTCATTCCTTTTGGTATGTAGTTGTAGCATGTACGATATTGGTTCATGTCATCTTGGATAGTCCATAGCCCCACAGAACATGGTTGATTGATTTTGTATTCTTTTATATACCAAGCATAAATAAAAAATTAATGCTAAAAGATAATTATTTTGAGAAAATTCAGAATACTACACCTTAAAAATAATGTAGAAATAAAATACATCTACCTAAAATTTACTTAATTCTAAATGTTGGTATTTGTTGAAGAATTAATTTGATTTTAAGTAGGTTCAATCACCTAATATATCAAAAGTGTTAGTTTTCTGAACTCATATGTAATATTATTTATAAATATTAAAATATACATACCTCAAATCGTAACCAAAATTAGAAAATATTTCTCAAAACATGATTGAATTTGTGTCATAACAAACATGGAATAATACTACGAATCATTATATTTCTACAATAACATTGAATTATATGAGATAAAAATACAATAATATTGCTGAAAATATAATAAAAATTAATACCACTAACCTTACCAAATTCAGTAGTTTCCCTAGTTGTGATTATCTAATACATGAATCGTTCAATATATTAACCACATTCAACATTTTGTTTTGGATGATGAAACTATAGTTATAAAACAATAAATTTTTAAATGAATTATTATATAAAAAAATCAGAACAAATTCTAATGTGGGAAATAATTACCATAACTTCAACTTAATAGAAATTTTTTGATGTCTTTATCGACTCGTATTCTTTGTTAAATTATTTCCGTGAACTATATTTTCAAATATACGAAATAATAATAACTATATGTTCAATTATAACAAAACATAACGAGCTTATAAAAAAATTACCTTTCTAATAATGTGGAAAATCAATTACAAAACTTTCCTTATAATGAGAAAACCCAATAAAAGAAGCATTCACTTGGGCACAATATGACTAACATCCAATTTTCCCCTATAATACAAAAACATCCAAATTAATAAAATTATAATGATCATTAGTTCATAACTATGTTTTTGTTCTTAATTATCAATAAATTTCAAAAACTTGCACCGAATATATATATGTGATAATATTGCACACATATATGCAACTCTATCTGGATTCTTTACACATTGCACTTATATGTAAATGAATTTTAGATCTATAAAACTATAAATGTATGTACTTTCATTTTTTAGATGAAGAGTGTGTACATACTTAATATAAAAATAAAATATATTTTGAAAATTTATAAACATGTTTTATTAATAAAATTCAAATTCAAATGTCAATTTACTTATATGGGAAACCAATAAACCATGTTCTAACTGAGCTCATCAAAATTAACAGGATGCATGAAATCATCTTTGAGTAATTTCAATAGATATTAGATTATTCATATAAAGAGATTCATCTGAAACTCATATATATAATTCAATGATGAATATGCCTGGGATAATATTTGAATCTCATAAGAAATATCTAATGTATCTACAGTCAATTGTTCCTCAAAATTTTGTTTCATTTTTACAGCTTCATTAGATTTCAGATAATCTTATGTAAGTAAGATGTCATAAAACATTATAATTAATTTATAATCATTTCTAATGAATATTTTAAAGAACACATACCTCCTATGAATTATAATGAAGAAAACTAGTTGTCCAACGTACAAAATGACCTTGAAAATCCACCACTCGGGTGTTCTTCTTGGTACAAAATAGTAGTAGAGCATTAAGATCTATAATATCATGTACTGATACTCTAACATGATTGATATTCATAAGATGGTGATTTGAGAAATTAACCTAAAAATTTATGTTTTAGAATAGAATAATATGTATGTGAGGATATCTAGAAAACAACTCACAATATACATTTTGGTCTGATCGTGGTGGTATATAATCAAAGTAAACAGATGCGGTAGGGTTTTCTAGGTGACCATGCTGGGAAGTCTAAAAAGTTAAAAATATTATTTAGTGTTTAAAATTTATAAAATAGATAATTTTATGAGAAATAAATAATATATCTGGGAAGGCTGCACATAATTGGAAGGTTAGGTAGACGGGGCAGGGTAGTCCGGGTGAGTAGGTTGAGAAGGCTGATAAATAAAAATGTTATATTATTGTTTATAAATTATGAAATAGAGAAATTGATAAAAATAAATAATATACCTAGGAAGTATACTCATATGGTGAACGGTAGGAATATGGGGTGGGTTAGTCTGGGTGAGGAGGCTGGGAAGACTGAAAAATGAAAAAGTAATATTATTGTTTATAATTTATATAACATAAAAATTAATGATAAATAAATAATATACCAAGGAAGGCTGTGTAAACTGTGACTATCTTGCTAAGTGTTCTCATAAATCCTTATGCACTAATTTTTTAATTTTATCACCCATATAATGTTTCATATCATTCATATATCATTTTACGGATTCTATTTCAAGGTCTCTTAATTTCATATTATTACTATAAACCATTCGAATATTAAGACCTTCCTGATAACCTCTAAAATAGTCAGGTTCTCACTAGTGCAGAAAACGTTTTTTACGTCGGTTATTTTTTATTATTTACGTCAGTTTTTAGGCGACGTTAATACGGATGACGTTATAAATAACGTTTTTTACGTCAGTTATTTAAAACCGACGTAATATCCCTAACATCACGGTGGTTATCACGTCGGTTCATATAATAACCGACGTGATAAATATGCGCGGGGGGCTTTATCACGTCGGTTATTACCTAAACCGACGTGATAAAACGCCTGGGATATCGTTTATCACGTCGGTTATGTCATAACCGACGTGATAAACCCTTCCCCTGGCCTATTATAACGTCGGTTATTTAGGAAACCGACGTGATAAAAAGGCCTGGGAAACGTTTTAGCACGTCGGTTATTCAATAACCGACGTGGTAAATCGATTCCGAGGCCTTTTATCACGTCGGTTATATTAAGAACCGACGTGATAAAATCCCCGGGAACGGTTTATCACGTCGGTTCTAGAAAAAACCGACGTGATAAACCCCTACCGATTTATTTACCACGTCGGTTATTTTATAACCGACGTGAAAGAAATTATTATTTTTTTAAATAATTGCACTGCTCTCACCAAAAAGCAACCAGAAACCAAACAAAAATAGCCATGCCAGCCCTCCCCCAAGCCCCAACTGAACCCCACCCTCATCTATACCCACCTAACAACCTGGCCAGCCCTCCCCCACCACAACCCTTGGACACCCCTCCCATATCCCTTGGACAACCTCCACCCCTTGGACACCCCCCACCCTCATTTACACCCCCAAGACCCCTAGTACAGCCTCAAACACCAATTGGACACCCCCCCACACCTTGACAGCCCTCCCAGACCCCTTGGACACCCCCCCCCCTCATTTACACCCAACCTGCCCCTTGGACACCCCCCACCCCTTCGAAAGCCCCCCCACCCTCATTTACACCCCCCGAACACTAGGACAGCCCCAAACACCCCTTGGACACCCCTCCCATATCGCTTGGACACCCCCCCACCACTTGGACACCCCCCACCCCTTGGACTGCCCCCCACCCCCTGGACACCCCCCGACCCCTTGGAAACCCCCCTACCCCTTGGAAACCCCCCATCCCCTTGGACAGCCCCAAACACCCCTTGGACACCCCTCCTATATCCCTTGGACACCCCCCCACCACTTGGACACCCCCCCACCCCTTGGACAGCCCCCCCCCCCCACCCTCATTTACACCCAACCGACTCCTTGGACAGCCCCAAACACGCCTTGGACACCCCTCCCATATCCCTTGGACACCCCCCGCCCCTTGGACACCCCCCCACCCTCATTTACACCCCCCCCCCGACCCCTAGGACAGCCCCAAACACACCTTGGACACCCCTCCCATATCCCTTGGACACCCCCCAAACACCCACCCACCCCCTTGGAACCTCTCCCCCCATACCAAAATCCAGACCAGAAAAACCATCAACAGTAGGCCAAAACAAGAAGTAGAGAAAAATTAAACATTCACTTATATAACATTCAAAACTTACAATGTCAACTTCAAAAAAAACTAAATCCAACCTAAACGACTACGAAATACACAATTACATTGACAATATTCAAAATTACATTTTACATTACAAACAACTAAAAGTCAATCAAACCTGTAAAATAATTTGACCACTCCACTTGTAAGTGTTTGATATCTTCAGCAGTAATGGGTTGAGGGTCATCAAAAAGCTACAAAGGAAAAGGATAGTAGTCAACGTGTATAATGAATAAATCAAATTGAAATATTATTAGAAAAAGGAAATCTTACCAGGTCAAAACTCAGAACTGTCCCAGTTGTTATTATTTCATACATAAATCTTAACATGTAATATCCGCATTCGATGATGCCTTGTTGCTCATGACATTTCTGTTTGAATGAGTGTAAATTCAATATATTATTTTTATTTAATAAATCAAAATGTACAAATTATAAATGGATATTTACCTTCGCATGTACATATTTGATCTTGTAATTCCTTTTCTTTGCGCTTTTTCGAAAGTGGACCCATGCCCTGTTAGAAAATAATACGAATGGGGTAAATTTAAAATTCATTATAATATATAAAACTATTGTGAAATTGAAACTTACGTTTCCAATATATTCTTAAAACTTTCTCGCACATCATCATGGAGAGAGCATATCCAATAAAGTGTTTTCTCCCTTGGGCAAAAAACCCCTAACATCCAATGATCCCTGAGAAAAGGAAATTTAACGTTAGTGGTTTTTTATGTTAAAAGATAATTAACTCTTTGAGAGGGATGTGTTTCATACCTCTCACAAAAAGGCATCATCCAACACTGTGTGATTACATTCTTTTCAAATCTATCAGCAATATAAAGCATTCTTTGTTCCTCATCCAATGCACATGCTTCAGGGGAAATCAATTGTGGGTCCACGAATCCATATACATCTGTCAGCTCATTCCTCTCACAAATTTTATACATATACCTAATACAAAGCAGACATAAGTATACATTTTTAATAAATATAACGCAAGGAAAAGGAGTTAAGACTTACATGATAAAAATTTGCACCACGTTGATTCCCAACTTATCTCCAGTGAAAAACTCCATGATATCAGTTTTCATAATCCCCACACATAGTTCACGTCCACAGACATGAGCTTCCATTGTAAAGTCATAATGATCCGCCAACAAATTTGAATATCTTGACAATTTGTCAAGACTGCTAGTATCTGCATCTGATGTCATAGCTATCTGTCTTTGTTGTTGTCTATACAGTATTTCTTTACCTTTGAAGTATTCCTGTAAAAATAAATTGAAAAATATATTAGTTTTCAAATGATAAAACATTAATAAAAATATAAAATAAAAGATATAACATCCATACCTCTATGGTAATGAGTCGAAGAAGTCTGGATGGCCAAAGTAAAAAATGGCCGATACTATGTCCAACTGTCGTCACCTCATCTGTAGGTAATGGTATCCGAGCTGATCTATCTATAATATCCTGTACAGTGACCCTCTGATTCTCTACCTCTAACTGTTGATGATGAACTGTATCTCCTATACAATATACCATCCCATATGCAACTATATGATGTTGAGGATCATCAACATACAACTCACAATAAGTAGGTAGCTGCGGCGGAGGAGGAGGATCAAAAATGGGGTCCGCAGGCTGAGGTGGGGGAGTGGGAGCTACTGGGAGAGGTGGAGTGGGAGCTGCACCCTGAAATTGTCTTTGCAAGTCTGCAAACATTAACTGCACCGATGCTCTAATCTTGTCCTCCATTGTCGCATTAATATTATGGACTTCAGCCTCCAACGATTCTATTTTTTTTTATAAACTCCTTCAACGTTAGAAGTTGAGGAACGTGGCAACACTTTTCTTACCGATACACCTGCCGGATATCCTCTTACACGGCCAGGATGTTCGGGCTTTCCCAATGCCACAGATAAAATATCTTCCCTCCCAGATGGTGTAAATGTCCCCTGTGAACTCTGCTCCTCAAGAGAGTCCTGTAATAAGTAATTGAACTTTTCTATAATGATTGGAAATATATGACGAAAATAGTAAACTTAAATAAATAAAATAGATATCTTACAATCCTCTCAACTACGAGTCTCGATTCTTCCTAAAGATATTGTCCTTTTTTGCCCTTCCGAGCTATTTTCCATTTCTCATGTCTAGATGGAGGGGATGGAGGGGCCACCTCTCCAGAGCTTGAAGACTCAGCTCTTAGTTGTTGAAATTTTTCTGCCATCATTTGTTCTTCCAATAATGCATACCCTCCCCGAGATAAACTATGAGGGTATACATTTTTAGATTGGATCTCTTGATGAGCTTTCCTTGTTTGCTGTAAATTAAGAATAAGTAATCATTAACAAAACAATAATAAGATCATTTATATAAGAAAGCTTATAAAAGTTTACATTGCCCTTACCAAAAATGATTCTTTTCTTCTACTTTCAAAAAATTCTCTCCATGTGTCTTCATCTATAAAAGGATATATACGACATGGATTCTCACGACTCCTATGACCATAAATGAAATCAGATGAGAGGGTAGATTTGAAATCCCTCCATCTCCTAGCAGCCAATGATAAGCATTTCTTCCTGACTCCTCCAGTGTCAGGAATATCAAATGTCATCTGATAAAAAAGAGGTTAAAAATATTATATATACTAGAAACATTTAAAGAACAGTCAAACAATAGCAAAAGATCTTACCAAGATGGTCTCCCACAGCTGAGAAATTATCGCCTTATCCACACTTCTCCAATCATCATAGAGAATGCTTACTTTGCTCTTAGCCTGAGTTGCTACAAAACCCTTAAAATCTTTAGCATTTGGACCTCTAGGAAGATCATCCTCATCAAACTCCACGACTATCCTCTCCTCCTTCGTACGGGCAAGTGATAATTTTGGTAAACGTGTGCACCCACGCTTACCAACCTTTGAACTCTTTTTCGTAATAGGAGCATGTGAATGTTCCTCCCCAGATGTATGACCAATATGCTCATCTCCAGAATCATGTGGCTGATCAACTGATTGATCTGTCATTTTCCTTCAAATCAAAAAAACAAACATTAGTTCACAAATAGAAAAGTGTACTAAATTACATAATAGTAAACATCGGTAATATGGTAAGCATGTTAAACAATGATAAACATGGTAAACACAGGCAAAATGTTGCCAAGGAGTTGGCATAAGAAAGCTGAAAAGTGGAATCACTGATGCCACCGGCCGGCCGCTGGCTCACCACCGGCCGGCCGGTGGACCAGACAGAGAGCCTTCCTCTCTGTCTAAACCACCGGCCGGCCGCTGGCTCCTCACCGGCCGGCCGCTGGTGATCCAGACAGAGAGGAAGGCTCTCTGTCTGGTCCACCGGGCGGCCGGTGGTGATCCAGCGGCCGGCCGGTGGACCAGACAGAGAGCCTTCCTCTCTGTCTGAACCACCGGCTGGCCACTGGCTCAACACCGGCCGGCCGCTGGTGATCCAGACAGAGAGGCTCGGTCTCTGTCTGGACCACCGGCCGGCCGCTGGCTCAGCACCGGCCGGCCGGTGGACCAGACAGAGAGCCTTCCTCTCTGTCTGAACCACCGGTCGGCCGCTGGCTCAACACCGGCCGGCCGCTGGTGATCCAGACAGAGAGGAAGGCTCTGTCTGGTCCACCGGCCGGCCGGTGGTGAGCCAGCGGCCGGCCGGTGGTTCAGACAGAGAGGACCGGTTGTCGGTGCGCCCAGGACTTCTCTTCTTTACGGTTTTTATTGTTTTATCGTTTTGGTTTGATACATATTTTAATAAGTAAAAAATTTACAGTATCTAACATTATATGAAAAAACTAAATGTAAACAAGAAATAAACTTGTGTTACCTGTAATTTTAGGAATGTACAGTTGGATTGTTTTCCCAAATTCCTTCATCGTGATCGTTCCTTATGGCACAAACCATGTCTTCAACATACTCATCATTATGTTCTGTTAATCTTTCCATGGAAGTAGGGATCTCACATAAATCAGCATCTTCATCAAATTCATCCTCACCAACATATTGGTTTTTCCCTTGTAAAACAACAGCCCACTGCATATCTGATTGATCTACTACATAGAAAATTTGTTTGGCATGTGTTGCCATTATAAAAGAATCAGCTGTGTCTTCCAATCTATTCAGATTAACAAGTGTCATTCCAAATTCATCGTGTCTGACACTGTTGTTACCGATAAACCATTTACAGTTAAAAACGGGAACTTTAATTTTAAAGTAATCAGCCTCCCATATGTCTTCAATCACTCCATAATATGCACTTGATGCCGAAATTGGGTTTCTGTCCTTAGCACTCGAAAAATGCATTGCTTCTGCAAACACCAATACACCACTATTCTGAACTGCACTTCTGTTGTCCTGAGCTTTCGTATGAAATGTATAGCCATTAATGTCATAAGCGGACCATGTTATCACATTTAAAGATGGACCACCCACTATCCATTTTAATGTCTCTGATACATCTGATCTACCAAGCAAGGTCTTTTTAAACCATGGCAAAAAAGTTTTGTTGTGCTCATTCAAAATCCACATTTCTTTCTTCTTTGGATGACATTGTTTCAACTCATTAATATGCAATGTGATATACGGTTGAACATCAGCTATGTTATTCAAGATGTATGATTCTAACTTCTTCATATGTTCAGCTGACAGTGATTTGAATTTCAAGCCACGAATCCCCTTTCCCTCATTATTAACCCGTTCATGGCGAGATGGAGGCAAACCTATATGTTGCGCCGTAGCCAAGTAACTCGTACAAAACTCTGCTACCTCCTCAGAAATATACTTTTCAATAATGGAGGCTTCAGGTCGATATGGATTTTTAACATATCCCTTTAATATTTTCATATACCTTTCAAAAGGATACATCCAACGAAGATATACTGGTCCACAAAGCCTTATTTCTCGAACCAGATGAATCAGTAAATGCACCATCATATCAAAAAAAGTTGGAGGAAAATACATTTCCAAATGACAAAGTATAATAATTGCATCCTTTTCCAAAATGTTCAAAGCATTCACATCAATCGCCTTGTTGCAAATTGAATTGAAAAAATAACACAACCTCATTATAGTCTTTCTGACACGGATGGCCAATATTCCACGCAGTGCAACTGGTAGAATTTGTTGCATCATGACATGACAATCATGTGATTTCATACCTATAAACTTCAAGTCTTTCAATGAGACAAAATTTTTTACATTTGAAGAATAACCTTGAGGCACTTTGATATCATGAAGACACTGACAGAAGCTACTTTTCTCCCTCTTCGATAATGTATGACAAGCCGGGGGAAGAAATGTTCGTCTTCCTTTAGGAGTGGGAGCTAACTCCAAACGTATTCCCATTGACAGTAGGTCTAACCTTGCATTCAACCCATCTTTTGTCTTTCCTTTAATATCTAGCAATGTTCCGATCAAAGAATCACAGATATTCTTCTCCACGTGCATGACATCAATATTATGTTTGACTTCATGATACCTCCAATATGGTAGCTCAAAAAATATTGACCTTTTCTTCCAAATATGTCTATCATTACTAGATTTCTGTGTCTTTCCCAATGTCACATCAAGGTTTTTCACCCTCTCAAAATACAATTCTGGGGATAAAGGTTGAGGAGCAGTATCAAATTCTTGTGAGCCATTGAATGCCTTTTTTAGTCTTCTATAAGGGTGATCCATAGGCAACAACTTTCGATGACCCATGTACACTGTTTTCCTCCCATGATGCAATTGACAATATGACGTCTGTTGTTCGCAAATTGGACATGCTTTATGCCCTTTAACACTGTATCCAGACAAATTTCCATATGATGGGAAGTCATTTATAGTGAATAGAAGCACTGCATGCAGTTGAAAATATTCCATTTTATAAGAATCATACACCCTAATACCATCAGCCCATAAAAGTTTCAAATCATCAATCAGCGGTGACAAGTATACATCAATATCATTGCCGGGATGCTTTGGACCAGAGATCATGATACTCAACATGACATATTTGCGCTTCATACAAACTTCAGGAGAGGGGTTGTAAATTACCAATAAAACAGGCCATGAACTATGTGTGCTACTGAGGGTTCGGTATGGATTCATTCCATCTGTGCACAAGCCTAGTCTCAGATTTCTAATTTCATTTCCAAATATAGGGTACTGGGCATCAATTTTCTTCCATTGTGGACAATCAGCTGGATGACGTATTTTTCCATCACATACCCGCTCATCAGCATGCCATCTTAACCTTTTTGCATCATGTGAATTAGCAAATAAACGTTTGAAACGAGGAATTATAGAAAGATACCAAAATACCTTTGAAGGGAGCTTTGTAATCTCTACATCAGCTTGTGATTTTTCTTTCACCTTATACCGTGATGTCCCACATTTGGGACACTCTTTCAGAAATTCATATTCCTTCCTATATATAATGCAGTCATTCGGACATGCATGTATTTTCCTGTATCCCAATCCCATCGGGCATAATATTTTTTTGGCCTTATAATGTGAATCTGGAAGATCGTTATCTTTTGGAAGAATGTCTTTCATCAATTATAGCAGCTCTGTAAAACTTCTGTCACTCCATCCATGTTTCGCCTTCAGGTTAATCAATCTTAACACCGCCGACAAAACCGTAAAATCTGTACAACTAGGATATAATGGTTTTTCGGCATCACCATATAGACGTGCAACTCTCGGTTCTATCTCAATTTGTTCTGGTACAATATCGCGAATCATTTCTTCAATTCCATCGAAGTTACCATCTTGCGATTCATTATCATCAGTGACATTCTGTCCAGTTTCGCCATGCCAAATCCAAGGGTTGTAACTCGGATTGAAACCATGCCAAATCAGATGATCTTTTATCTCTCTACTTTTCAACTTCTTCATATTCAGACATTTCAGGCATGGACAGAAAAAAATGTCACTACTTGGAACATTTCGTTTAGCAAATTCCAAAAAGGCATCAACACCTTCCTCATATTCATTGCTCATTCGATGTGCCGTAATCCAACTTCGACTCATTATTACCTATAACAAATAGAAAAAATATATATATTTTTTAGATAAGACAAATATATGTTTATATGAAAAAAATCATAATTTGAATATAACAATTTTGAAATATAAAACAAATCGATGTGTAAACCCCCCTGGACACCCCCCGACCCCTCTGGACAGCCCCCCACCCCTCCTGGACACAACCCCCCACCCCCGACCTGCTTGGACACCCCCCTGGACACCCCCCAACCCTCTGGACAGCCCCCCACCCCTCCTAAACACCACCACCCACCCCCTACCCCCTTGGACACCCCCCTGGACACCCCCCAACACCCACCCACGCCCTTGGACAGCCCCCCACACCCACCCACCCCCTTGTAAACCCCCCTGGACACCCCCGACCCCTCTGGACAGCCCCCCCGCCCCTCCTGGACACCACCCCCCACCCCCTACCCCCTTGGACACCCCCCTGGACATCCCCCAACCCTCTGGACAGCCCCCCCACCCACCCGGACAACCCCAAATACCCTCTGGAGAGGCCGCCACCCACGTGGACAGCCCCCCACACCCATCCACCCCCTTGGACACCCCCCTGGACACCCCACCGACCCCTCTGGACAGGCCGCCACCCCCTTGGACAGCCCCCCACACCCACCCATCCCCTTGGACACCACCCTGGACACCCCCCGACCCCTCTGGACAGCCCCCGACCCCTCTAGAAAGCACCCCCACCCCTCCTGGACACAACCCCCCACCCCCGACCTGCTTGGACACCCCCCTGGACACCCCCCAACCCTCTGGACAGCCCCCCCACCCCTCCTGGACACCACCCCCCACCCCCTACCCCCTTGGACACCCCCCTGGACACCCCCCAACACCCACCCACACCCTTGGACAGCCCCCACACCCACCCACCCCCTTGTAAACCCCCCTGGACACCCCCGACCCCTCTGGACAGCCCCCCGCCCCTCCTGGACACCACCCCCACCCCCTACCCCCTTGGACACCCCCCTGGACATCCCCCAACCCTCTGGACAGCCCCCCCACCCACCCGGACAACCCCAAATACCCTCTGGAGAGGCCGCCACCCACGTGGACAGCCCCCCACACCCATCCACCCCCTTGGACACCCCCCTAGACACCCCACCGACCCCTCTGGATAGGCCGCCACCCCCTTGGACAGCCCCCCACACCCACCCATCCCCTTGGACACCACCCTGGACACCCCCCGACCCCTCTGGACAGCCCCCGACCCCTCTATAAAGCACCCCCACCCCTCCAGGACACAACCCCCCACCCCCGACCTGCTTGGACACCCCCCTGGACACCCCCCAACCCTCTGGACAGCCCCCCCACCCCTCCTGGACACCACCCCCCACCCCCTACCCCCTTGGACACCCCCCTGGACACCCCCCAACACCCACCCACACCCTTGGACAGCCCCCCACACCCACCCACCCCCTTGTAAACCCCCCTGGACACCCCCGACCCCAAATCCATGCACCTATGCCATGGTTGTGCGTGAATAAAGTAGTAACAACTGTAAAAGGGCAACCCATCCAAATGGACACGCCCCAACCCTCTCGGAGATTTATAGAAAACGATGAAAAATTAGTGAAATCATAAAATTAATCAATATTGCAAGTCGAAAAAATAGATCTAGGGATGATAAATAAGATTATGGTGCCAAAACGAGTTAAAAGGGATCGCAATCGAAGAATCTTAGCTAGTTTCAACAAAAAAATCACAACACATATATATTTACTATCCACGAAAAAAAACGAACGAGTGGGAGGATTACCTGAGTGCTGCGAGTTTAGATGATTGATCCGAGGAGATTAAATATGAGAAACGATGATCGCAAAACGAATCTAAACCAACGAAATGGACGAGCCGATTCGGGTTTACGCGCGAGAGAGACGAGTCGCGACTGTCGAAGGTAAACTCGCGAATGACAATCCACGGGTCTGGGTAAATTTTTAAATGAGTTATCACGTCGGTTATTCAATAACCGACGTGATAATTGTTTTAAAAACATTTATAACGTCGGTTATTTCAATAACCGACGTAAAACCCTTCCTCCGATTCATTTTTTACGTCGGTTATTATATAACCGACGTAACAAATGGCTCAAAATCCGCGTTTTTTTACGTCGGTTATGTAATAACCGACGTCAAAAACATCTGCGGATTCTTTTTTGACGTCGGTTATTTTATAACCGACGTAAAAAAGCCTTCAAAAACCGCGTTTGTTACGTCGGTTATTCAATAACCGACGTCAAAGGGCCTTCGAAAACCGCGTTTGTTACGTCGGTTATAAAAATAACCGACGTAAAAAACGAAGCCGCGCGATTAATAACGTCGGTTATAAAAATAACCGACGTTAAATGTGTACCGAACACAGGTTTTTACGTCGGTTATTTCTTAACCGACGTAAAAAACCTCGTTTTACATATTATGACGTCGGTTTTATATAACCGACGTAAAAAATGGTGACGTAAAAAACGTTTTCTGCACTAGTGTGTTCTTAGTTTCCATAAGCATTGGCTAGGATGTCTATACTACAATCAATGACCAAGTATCCCTATGTCTCCTGCTCTAGATGTTCATCCTGAAAAAAAATAAAAAATTTATATTAGTGTTTATAATTTGAAAAATAGAAAAATTGATATCAAATAAATAATATGAACATATAATATTATCAATTATTTTCTTTGATTCCTCTTTAAGATACTATTCATTTTCTCATCTTTTTTCTCACTTCCATTTTTAATGTAGAGTGGGAGGACGATGGAGGACCAAACCAGACCTCTTCTGAACAACTACTAGGCCAATCTCTTAATGCTTAATTTTTTTTTCAATCATTGTCTTCTCTAAATACGAATACCCTCCACACGATAAATTATGAGGGTAGTAATTTTTCAATTATATCTCTTAATGAGATTTCAGGGAGGAATTTCATAAAAAAATAAAGTACTATGTAATAAAAATATTATTTAACAAATATTAAAATATAAATTTATTATCATACCTGAAATGTTTCTTCATTACGACAGTCAAAAATTCAATTATATGTATCTTAATATATAAATACATAGATGAGGTATGGGTTTTCAAACATTATATTTCCAAAAAAAATTAATAATTTTTTAAAATATCTCCATTGATCCTCCACTAAAGAGAAGTGTATATTCTTAATTTCTTTGGTCTCCTCAAAATTGAATGTCATCTATAATTTAATAAATTAAGTATATCATTTAAAATTTATATCCATAAAAAATTGATAAAAGAAATAAATTAATATATTTTATCATCATAGCCTACCAATGATATTTCTTCACTATCTTGTCCATTGAAATCTAATCAGGATATAAAATACTAATCATGAAATGGCTCTGCATCGCTATATAACTGACAAATAGAACTGTATTTGGGCTAGTTTCATTATTATCATTATCAAAATAGATATGTACTCTATAATAATCATGAGAAAGTGATTGGTTTGGTAAACATGTAATAGCATATTTTCGAAATTGATAACATTATTCTGTATTAGTCGTAATAGAAGTCAACTATGACAAGGACAAAACCTTACTCCTATTTTTTTAAATTAACTGTTTTATTTCATTAAATATGTATATTAGTGAATATTTATTAATATGTAAAAATAGATATAGCTCAAAAACTAATCATCTCTATATGTATCTAAAATTTCTACAAGAAAGTGTTATGATATTTTGGGTACCTTCATATCATTAGAAAACATAATATTTAAAAACAAGGTATAATAGAATAAGTAGGTAAAAAAGAGGCATGAATTTAAATGTTTAAATAAAAGAAAAAAATATAAATATTTACCAAATAATTAAGAGATTAATTTACTATTTTCCCACATGACTTAATCGTGAACTGCATGCACTATGTATGTCTTATACTCATTATAATCATCCATAAATTGTATAATAGATGAATAAGGATTTTGTAAGTCACTAACATCATCATCATCCTCATCCCCCAAATTGTATCTTTTTTCATAACAAAAAATATACCTCTGATCAAAATATGGATCAATGACATAAAATACATTCTTTTTCATGTTTATCCATGACAAATGGTTTCTCATATTAAATAAATATTATAAAATCAACCATTTTAACCCATATTCATAATGCATCACATCACAATTACAATCATCCCAAATACACATAAAAACGGTGACTAGAAATTTAATAAATTCAAATTCTAATACTTATTTATGAACTCCAAAATATGGCTTTGATTAAAAAATTGGGTTATTAACTTTGGCACTCGAAAAATGCACTACCACATCGAAACCATCACACCAATATTCTTAACAGTACTCTTGACATCTTGGTTTTTTATGCGAAATGTGTAGCCATTGAAATCAAAACCAGACAATGTGATCACATTAAGAGGTGGCCCCCCTGTGAACCACATTCATTTTTTATGCAGATATATCAGTGGTGACTTTCTCATTAATCCAAGAAACAAATTTTTTCTTATACTCAATCATAAACCACCATTCATTTAATTTCTAATATTGAATCTTTACTTGAGGAATATGTGAATACATATATGATTTAACCTCATATATGTTTTTTAAAATGTAAAATGTTCATCCATCACTTAATCATGTGGAATGAAAATTACCTTTAAGATTCAAACCCCTATACATTCACAATCAATTTTCATTTGTTAATATATAGGGAGAGCAATATGCTCCACCACATACAAATAATTAGAACATAACTAAATCACCTATTCTAATACATATTTTTGAACAATAGAGTCCTCTGGAAAATGATAATTTTTTACATATCACTTCAATTTTTTTATATTTCATTCAAAAGGATACATCCATCTTAAATAAACAGGCCTCCATATTCTAATCTCACGCACCAAATGAATAAACAGATGAACCATTATATAAAAAAATGTTGGTGGGAAATACAGTTCTATTTGAAAAAGAATAATAGTGGATTCATTATCTAACATATCTAACCAATTTGGATCAACAACATTTCTACAAATTGATTTGAAAAAATTACATAACATGATGATCGATTTTATGAAAGCGGTCAACGTTATACCATGCACTGCTACTAGTAGAAATTGTTGCATCATCACCAAGAAACCATGAGATTTCATACCAATTAATTTACAATCCTTCAATGAAACCAAATTATTCAAATTTAAATAAAAACCATTGGTTACATTAATACCATTAAGTCACAAAAAAATCATCTTTTCAACCTTTCTTAATTTTTGACAAGCTGGAGTAAAATATGTTCTGTTTCCTTTCACAGTGGGTGCTAACTCCAAATTTATTCTCATTCTTAAAAAGTCCAATATAGCATACAATCCATTCTTTTACATTCCTTTTATGTCTAAAAATATCTAATAAAACTATCACATATGTTTTTCTCAACATTCATAACTTCGATGTTATGTTTTATCTCAAAAAATCTCTTATAAGGTAGTTTGAAAAAAATACACTGCTTCTTCTAGATATTTCATTGAAGACCAAAAAAAATTTTATTTCCAAATAAAGAATCAATACCTTTCACCCTGTCAAAATAATATTCAGCTATCAATGGTCGAGGTGGAATTTTGTATTCATGGAATCCGTTAACTGAATTTTTCAATCTACGGTAAGGATGATCAATTCACAAAAATCATAAGTGTAACTGGTACACTGCATCTCTTCTATTCTGAAAATGAAAATAAGAAGTCAGTTCTTCACAAATTGGACATGCTTCATGTCCCTTAACACTATATCTAGATAAGTTCCAATATCTAGGAATGTTGTTTACAGTTAACATTATCATAACATGCAAAAAAAAACTCTTTCTTGTATGCCTCAAATACATTAACTCCTGGATCCCATAGCAGTTTCAAATCATCAATAAATGGTGAAAGTTAAATAACAATATCATTTCCCATTTATTTTGGTCCAGAAATCATTGAGCTCATCATAACATATTTTTCTTCATACATAGATGAGGGGACTAGTCGTAAACTACAAGAAAAAACGGCTAAGAATAATGATGGCTAATGAGCCTCCGATATGGATTCATTCCATTTGTACACAATCACATAATGATATTTCTAATATCACTTCCAAAATCATGTAATGCTTTTGTCAAAACTCTTCCACTATGGTAAATCGGCTGGTAAATGTCAGTTACCATCATAGAAATGCTCATCTGAATTCCCCCTTATCCCTTTTTCATAAATTAATGTTTCAAATAGACTTTCCAAACTAGGATTTATTGGAAAGTACAAAATTTCATTATTATGAGTTTTCATTCTGGTACCTAAAAATGTATCACAATTGATTTATCAGAATTGTATGTAAAAAATATTGAATTATAACCTTAGAATGTTAAAAAAATTATTTTTCATGACGTAAGATGACATCACTTCAGAATAAATCTGAGTTGACATTCCCATCTATCTTATTTCATGAAGTCCCACGTGTAATACAACTTGATAAATATTCATTTTGTTTCATATATAGTAAACAATCAATGGGGAAGCATGTGTCATTCTATACCCCAATCCGATTGGGAATAATATTTTCTTCTCCTCACAATTGTAATTTGGAAGCACCTTTACTTCTGAATGTATATCTTTTAAAAGTTAATGTATGCTGGAGAAACATGTATCACACAACCCATTTCTTCATATATGTTAACTAATCTCAATATTTCTGATAACACTGTATATTTACTGCAATCTTGAAATAATGGTTTTTTAGAATTTATATAAAATTATTCAACAATTTCTATTTTATTATGGTTTCAACACCTATATAATGAATTAATTCGTCATTACAATCATGTGCATCATTATGAATATTTTCTTCAATATTGGATGTTGAAATTTCAGTTGTTTCACCATTCCATAAGAAACATGTTTAATTAAAGATAAAACCATAACAAATGAGATGATAATTTATTTATCTGGAGTTTAACATTTTCATATTTAAACACATTACACATAGATAGATAATCAAATCAATGTTTTGATGATGTTGTTTATAAAACTCCATGAATTCATCAACTCCTTTTTAATATTCACTAGTTGTTCTTCGTAAAAGTATCGAATTCTGATTCATTCAATATTTGATATCACAAAATAATTACTGAATATATTAAAAAATATAGAAATTTAAATATATATATACAGATAAATTGTAAACAGAACCATATTTGACAAAAACTATTTATAATAATATAGAAAACAACAGATATGAATCCAATTCACAAATAGTAAACATTTTATTTATATATTATATACATTTGTTGGATTGATATTATATTTTAATTATAATATTAATATTATAAAATTTATTATTTCATTTTACATAGTTGTTTAATTATTTATATGGTGTATGTGTCAATATTATTGAAGACATCATTAAATTAAAGGGTTAAAATTTAGTTATTATTAGTAATATGAAATAATAATTATATTAAACGTTCGTATTATAAGAGACAACAATCATAATACTTCCAAAATAATGATAGATGAAATTAAATACAAAACTATTTTTGTATATCTTACAACACATTTGGCTGAGAGAAGAGTAGAATCATTTGACGAATAAAAATTTGTTATAGATCCATTTAATATTCTAATGAGTATATACATAGATTTTATGGTAAAAATATTCAAGAAAAAATATTTATTCGTTGTGTGGATAAATAAATAGTTGGTGTGACTGAGCTAAAACTTTTGAAGTCACAAAGAAAGAAATGATCAAATTGAATAGTAATATAATATAATATGTTATTGGTTAGGATCAATACAGATGGAATTAGTGGATAATTCCATAAATTGAGTCCTATGAATTGGGAACTGATTAGAATATAAGAGTTCAATATAAATGTTTTTATTTATTGATGATATTTAGACATTTGAATACTATTTGGTGAGAAATAATTCATGTTATTTTGATGTAGTTAAAACCTTTATATTAGTGGTTAGTAACATCAATAAGAATTAGTTTGAGAATGAACCATTATAATTCCAATACAAAGGTGTTGTGGGATGTTGTAATATGTTTTCATTGGTAATATAATCTTTCTTTTTGTGAATTATGGAAAATCCAAAGTTATGATAATCCTTGGACACACATTATAAATGTTTAACATTTATTGTAGCATAAAATATATGTCTCAATGAGAGTTGAATAGGAAAGAGAGTATGTTTTCAAAATCTTTTCTAAAGCATATAAAATTAACACATTTTGATTTTCTATTTATATTTTATATTACATGTTGTTGTGGATTATTGGTTAATAGATAAAAATATCTTTTTATATCCTATGAAACAATAGAGTTACAATGAACAAATGTAATACAAAAGATTAAAAATAATTCAATTTGTTTTTGGCATAATTTAGGTAGACCTAATTCAAGACCCCCAACCCTCTCTGGTGTATTTTGTCAGTCCTATGAGGTATTTAATAGGGTTATTTAAACATAAAAAAATGAAATCACACAACTCAATTACATGTAAATAACATTAACTAATACCATTATAAATAATTTTAGATAAAATTCATTACCTAAAATCACACAACTCCAATCCATATCAATAATATTGACTGTTCACTCTTAGTGATTTTGTTAACCATATTCCAATACATTTTAAATAAACTATAAAATAATAATTTATGAAAATAAATATGAGAATTAAATGATAAAAAATTTAACATATAATATAAAAAACATACAAAATTCGGAATAAAATGGATATCCATTTAGGACTTTTCTCCGTATAATGCATTAAAAAATTAAGCCCTACCAGATCTGTACAAATATTTATTATACAAATGAAAAATAATGATAAACAACAAACTAAAATCAAACCATAGATGAAATTTACCCAAAATATTTTTTGTAAGAACAAATAAACTGTATATGATAAAATAAGAAAAGATAATTTATAACATTGATCGATGATTGTGAAAATGGACGAAAAGTGTCAAAAATGGCCATTAGAGATCACAAATAAGACTTCGACGTCATCATGAGTGGAGAGGCATCACATTGGGTTTCGATTTCAATGATCTAATAACATGAGGGTTTCAAGATCATGAAAAATTTTCATTGACATTCATGGTTGGTTTTTAACAAAACAAAAAAATGGAAATATTCAGTTTCTAATTTTTAGCTTTGGTTTTATTGGAAAATCAACGCCAAAATATATACATATAGCATTATTTTTCTCAAAAACAGACTTCTTAGTCATTTTTTAGATTTGTGGTGTCTGTTTATGTGAAAACTGGCATAAAAAAATCAACGTATTTTTATTTGTAGCATCTGTTTTACTAAAAACTGATTCCTAAAACCACAAAAAAAATTGGAATCAGTTTTTAGTAAAAATAACACCACAAATCACTCACACATGCATATGGTGTCAATTTATGAAAAACTGATGTTATTAAATTGTTTTTAAATCCATTATTTCAACTAGTTTTGGTTTCACATTAATAAAATTTTGGATGTTTCTGTAAAATATAATTTCAACTCCAAAAGTGGAATAAAATAGTGTAAATGATATTTAATAAGTATTTATGGTTTGATATGTCATGGTAATTTATTATATGATTATGATTCATTAAATAAAACAACAATAATAAATGTGTAGATTATTTTTGTGGTTTATAAGAACTTCACAAACAAGTTTCTTCTCATTTGTTATTATGTATTTTTTATAGTTGAAAAACATTACATAAGATTTAATAAAGGTATTTAAATCATATTTAAACATAATTATACTTTCATAGACAATAATAATGGCAGTAATAGAAAACAAAAAATCATTACTCACTGCGATGTTAACCCAAAATTAATTGGGAAATAATTTCATTTATCTGAATAAGTGGATATGAAAAAAAATGGACATTAGAAAATACATTGGAAACACAAAAATATATAATAAATATTATTATTTATTTATCATGCATTTATTACTGACAGATGATTGGAGAAAACTGAATAAGAATGAAATATAGTGGGGTACATTCAGAAAAATACCTCTTGAATATCATCTCCTTGAGATACCATTAAAGATATGGATTTGGTCTATTGGTGAGGCCAATAGAACTAGTACTCTTGGGGAGTGAGTGGCGGAGATAATGTTCATATATTTTAGGATATTAAATTCTCTTGAGTCTGAAGGGGTGGTGAGGGGGTGTATTTTTACTTAATAAGAGGTGTGATTAAGTGATTAATGTAAGGAGTATTTTATATTTAAAGAAAACCACATTGAGGTGGAATTAATGTCCATGACATTAGATGATAATTGATATTTTATATGATATTTAATTTTGATAAATACCTCAAAAAACCAAATAAATTTAAAATTCTATATTAATTGTTATGGCTTTGACCTTTTAACATTAACCATTTTCAATTTTTCCCTACACTATGAGAAGAAAATTTACAATGGAAAATTATTAATATCTAAAAATTAGATTGACCTTACAAATTAATTTTAACGTTATTTTTAAATAAATTTAATCTATTTTTTATAATTCATTTCCCATAATTAGAAAATTTATATTTGAAATTAGACGTGTAGATAAAATGAAAAAATAGGGTTTTAATGTGAAAACCTCTAAATATTGAAGTGTTTTCATGTGAAATTTTTATATGAAATTTAGTCCAATTACATAAATTTGTTTTATTATTTTATAATTGAACTAATTATATTTAAATCAAACTTAAAAAAAATTAATAAAAAAAATTTAGATGAAAAATGATCAAATACATGCTGTATTTTTAAATATTCATCAAAAAATGAAACATATAGAAAAAAATACCAAAAATTAACTATAAATATACATAAATATATTGATTTAAAATATTAATTTTTTTTAAAATACAATTCATATGTGTTTCCTATTTTTGTTTTAAAACACATTCACCATCAAAAGGCAAAAGACTTTCTTTTTATTAAAACATATCTATTTATGCTTAAAATATGATTTATTATTATATTCAACATATAAAAAACATTGGATTAATTTAAAAATGTTTTATTAATTATATAAAATATAAATTTCATTGATATAATTTAGTAATATTGATTAATTAAATTTATTAAAATTAAATGTCATTATGGGCATAATATTTTTTTATTAAAGCATATCATTTATATTCAATAGTTTTTTATTTTAATTTTTTCTAAATTGGTAACCAATGAATTATAGTTATAAAAAATGTTAAACTAAATTTCAATAACATTCTTAATCCCATTAAATATCTCCTTTACATTGTCTAGGTGAAGAAAATAATATTTAAATAATAATATTAAGTCATATGTTTTAGAATGATGTGGCTAATTAATTAATGACATTAAACATTGTGTTTCGTTTAAGAAAATATGGTTTGTAAAATTAAATTAATCTTATTGACATAAAATGTGTTAATATATATATTTATTTGAAGTAGTTTTTATTTTAAAACAATGTTATCATAAAATGTATCTTGTAAATTTCTTGAATTAAAAGGTTGTTTTAAATACATATTAGTTTTTTGAGGTATTAACTATTTTTTTCAAATAATATTAAAAATAACGCAAAGAAGTTTTATACATTATTATTTCATAAATTATATTAATTTTTCCAAATAAATTTACTAATCATGTAAAAAAATAATCTTAAAAAATTTCAACAAAATGCGACAAAACTATTTTTTAGAAAAAAAAGTTGTTATGCATAAAATTGTGTTGATTTTATCTCATTCCAATAAACAAAATAATATGACTATTTAAACTTATATATAATTGATAATATATAAAATCTGTCAATATAATTCACTAAATGTTATTTTTTAAATTTGTTTGTGTATGTCATGTTAGTGCGAATAGAAATTGTTTTTCAGAAAAAGGTTTTCTTTATTTCAAAATGGATATTATTTTCATTTTTAATTAGTTCTCCCAAAATTAATTAATTTTACATACATGTTAAAAATATATATTTTATTTATTTATTTAATCATATTTATACCCTCCATTCTAATGGCTAGGTTTTATCTTTTTTATTAAATAATAATATTATAATAGTATGATTTATTTCTCTAAAACACTGTGATTCATGTAACGAAAGTTATCAATGAAATTGAATTTATTTATCAACTAAAATTTACAAAAATATCATGATGTTACATTCTTACCCGCTTAAATAAACTATATCATAATAATCTAATGTATTCTTTGGTAATCAAGGGTTTATAATTTAAATATCCATTTATGGGAAAAAAACATTTTAGGAGGGGATTAAAAAAATGCCTCTTGAAATGAAAAAAAACTATTTCTGATGGATATTTATAATAACACATACAAGGTTTCCAAATAGGACAATATAGTTGGGATGTGATTATTTTCACATGGAATACAATCATACTGTCATGATAACGATAGAGAGATACCTAGATCATTGACAAAAAGAATTTGATTTATCATGATAAAATCAACAACCATAAATCCATAAACCTAATAAGTTATAAAAACTTCATTGATATCATAAAAAATTGTGGTAATAAGAAAGTATATTATTTCAAGATCATTTTCCAAATGATAGGTAATTTTCATAATACTCCATACAAACATGTCTTAATTCCATTTTATAGCAACGATCTTATATTTTCGTTGCTCCGTGATCAATTTCAACTTCAACTCTTACTCTAAGAGAATAATTTTTTAGGCCTAATGAAGTAAATGATAAAAATTTCAAAAACATATTAATATTTAATTACTTATTTATATAGTTATTATCAAATACAAAAATTTTATCATTGGTTATTCATAAATCATGACACATTAAAATAACATATCAATCACTATAACATCATCCAAATTTCATCATCAACAATTCAATAAATGGTTTACATTATGATCCATAAAAAATTAGAAATTTATAAATAAGGTCCCTAAATTTACAAAAATAAACATAACATTAATTTCCCAAATATCTGAATGTATCTCTTAGTATCACATACCAAATATGTGAATAAATTTATCATATATTCTCCTAAAACACGATAATATCTCCAATTATTATAGAAACATAATAAAGAAATACATTCTCTAAAAAATAACTCGTTTCTAATAAAATAACAGATTATTTAATATAGTAAATGAATCAAAATTAAATTATAAAAACTATCAATGATAATATAAAATACTTTTTCAATAAATAAGTAATCAATTCAAATGTAACAAACTGTTATTAATTCAATATATTCTTATACATCGTCTAGTTATCCCAACATCTTTATCTCAAAACCAAGAACATATTATGTGTTAACATCACTTTGACATGTGTTTTCTATAAAATAGAACCATTCCATTAAATAAAATTTTATAAAATCATTTCCATTAAAAATATTTTTATTTATCCCTAACAAAAATAATAATAATAAACTATAATTATATATTTTCAAATTATTGAATTCCAATACATAACTAATTCATCCATTCTAAATAATTATGAAACAGTAATATATGGTTCATCATCTTAGTCCATAATACCTATTTCCATTCATATTACTTATGTAAACTCCTAATCATCAATAATAATTCATTTAATTGTACTACCTTCCTAATCCACCCACCAATATTCCTTCCTATTACGTAATTTTGATGAACACCGATACTTTTGTGATTTATAATATTTAATCATTGATGATTCCTATAGGAAACCATTGTTTTCATCCATTCTATTATTACAACATTTTCATTCTATAGATGACTATTAATTTGTGTCAATATTATCAACATTTAAAACATTTTCATATTCTATTTATGCAATTTCTAACTTTCTTCTTCACATGTTCTCGATATATGAGGAACAGAATATTCATTACCACAAATTCATCATCACCTGATCTCTCAGTGTATTTTATCCTTCTCTTATTTTTTGGAGATCAATAGTTTTATTATGGTTCATTTTTTGATCATATGTTGTTATTACTGATTTGGAATAATCCTAATATCCTTCCCTCAAGTCATCATCCTATTTTTGTTCTCATTCAAAAAATTCTATCACTATCAATTTTTATAAAATTTTATCTAGATCCACTCTTTACTAAAACTAAAACTCATAGTACATAAAAAATAATCATATTGTGGATCCATATAATCCTAACATATCACATACATGTTGTCCGAATGATGTAACCTTGTTCATAATCTATAAAACATTTTCTATTCATTGGACACTAATTCTCATTATTTTTGTCTTTCATAAGGGTTTATAATTATATTGTGAATTTTTAATGAATATCCCAAGGTAGAGTCAAACCAAGTGTATAGAAAGGCTCATTTTCATTCATGAGGTGATGATCGAGTCATGATCAATTTTCCCTTTTCAGATTAATTACTACAAGGATACTATGTTACACATCCATATCAACAGACATTATCTTGATAGGGATGTAAATTCATGAAACCACATGATCTATTCTTTAAAAAATTCAAGGACATTTTCATATACTATGAATTTTATTTATAATTTTCATTAAACATGTCCATATACAGATCAATATAAATATACCAAGTAATCTCACTAAATTTATCTGATACATTTTTCCAATGGAAAAATAATCCATTTCTGTTATACAAACTATAAAGACCAGAACATCAAATACATGAATATTACATCTTAACTATTGAACAATAATTATATAACATAATAACCCATTATTGAATAATTTTTTCTAATTCCTTTAGAACCATAGACATGGAAAAAATATTTCATATGTGACGTAAATCATATCCTTTTATGCCTCTCATAATTATAACCCATCATAGACATATCATACTTAATAACATTAATCATGACCTGGTAAAAGTAAATATAAGAAAGGTTGATCCCAGATTCATAGTATGGGTAATGTTGGGAAATATCATCATATAATGAGAATAACGGTATGAAAACATAATACTATCATTTTAAAACCATACTCAACATATCATATATCATAAACATGATCTATAACATAAATCATTTATGTTCATATGAAATGAATCTTAATGGAATCAAAGTAAATGATATATGATAACATTACATTTTCATAAGACATAGATTTATGGTATACAAAAAATATTATAAAATTATGAACATCTATATATATAAATAGAAAAACTCATTATATAAATAACATTAAATCAGTACCTACCATTAAAATATGGACAAGAAAATAGGGTCATTCATAATATTTAACTACATGATATATAGTTCCACATGTATCACTATAAACAGGTATTTAGTTTCACAATTTAAATTTTGATCATGTCACTAGGTTCACACAAAACATTTTCAACAATAATGAAGTCAAAATATAACATTATGAACATGTAGTATGGTTTACACATGATATATTTACTCACATGTTATATATATTTACCCAAATAATTATAGAGTGATATTTTTCCCTTCCATCACCAAAAACATACATCCCCTTGACATTGGATCATAAAACATTCATCATATCATAACACATGAAAAGGGGGAAATTTTCATAATCATTTTATTATAGAATCACCAATGGAAATTAATATGTTTCATAGAAATATGTTTTCATAATCATAAATCAACTAGGGATATAATAATGATTGTATCATTCGATAAAATCCTCAATAAAGATTAAGTAACATTATAGGATGTCATCTTCGATGAAGAATAGTTTCTTAAGAAAGATAACATGAAGCATTTATTGATGAAAATAATTTTTCATTGAAAATATATATTTTTAAACAAAAAAATATAAAAAAATTACAAAATTTATTTTTATTGAAAATAACCATAATAACCTATAAAAATATTATCAAAAATATTTTAGCATTTTTGTTATGGAAAATAAACATTTATCATTGTTTTTTTTATTTTAAAATCATGGAAAGAATTTTTCAAATATTCATTCAAAAAATTAATTTATTTAGTGGCCAAGATATCATAAAGGTCGTACATGTTAAAATAATGATTATATTCACATTTTCTCTAAAATATAAAATTCTTTCTTTTAAAAGAGTCATGAAAATTCATTTTAGATTTTTTATTAAATGAAAAAAAGTTAAAAATGAAATTAAAAATACCGAATGGATATTAATTTTTTTAAACTGTATTTTGAAAACATGCACATCGATGGTAAATTATTTAACTAAATAGAGAGATAAAAAGAGTTTTTAAAAAAAATTATTATGTTGAAATAATTAATACCTTAATAATGGAAAATTAAGGGAAAAAATATTCTCATGAAATAATAAAATGATAATAAATTTAAAATTTATACTTATAAATTTGTCACTAGATTTCATCAGAATAACGTAATTATTACCAATCCCAAATAATAATGTGATAATTACCTTAGAACCATAACTCTTTTGTAACTTTCGAATCATAATCCTCGTTATATAATAATATAAAACGTATCATCAAACATAATTATTATAATGTGATTCCTGATATAAAATGTGAATATAGATTTATATACACCTCATATATGGAGATAGGTGTATATTATAATGTATGTCTGAATGAAGTAATGTTTATTGGAAAATTTGTTTCAACATTGTAAATCTCGGAACTATAAACACCATGAAATGATTACCATAAAATGAATATAAAATTCAAATAATTTCAATGAGAAGAATCTTAAAATTAATTCAAAAAAAAAGAAAATAAAACATATAAATGAATCATGTGGAGAACATGGAATGTGTATCAAAGAGAATAAAAGTGAGACGAACGTCTCTTACCTTAAGTATCTACTTCATTCGTACATTAATGAAACTCCCATTAAAAAATTAATCATATTATATTTCTACCAATGAATAATTAATATATATATAATAACATATATTATTGACTTATGTTCTTTTATATCGATTTTTTATCAATTTGATGTTTGAATCAGTTTCCTGAAATGATTTATTTTTTCATTTATATTATGATATATTATTTTTTAGTCCAATTAAATTCATCATGGTTCCATCATATCCAGAATGTTATAAATTATATTAATGTAATTTTAGGGTCCTGAGAAATATGCAATGGGAATGAAAATTCTCATGGATGATTGATAAAGAAATGTGATTCATGTGGGGACCAAATTTTGAATAGATGGTTGATGAAATCCAATATGGAAGATGTCCCAAATTGGTCTGTGTACTAGTTAGTGGGGAAGATCCATGTATGGCATAGACAAATAAACAAGTGGTATGTAGATGTCTTCAAAAATGATGGCCCACAAAACATTGGCTGGCATTCAAAGCCATTCACAGATGATTTGATAATCATTAGCTATAAGAACTGTGTCATGGGATAAAACAAAATGGAGATATATGTCCTTGCACACCATCCACATTGACAGAAATGTTCATGTATAATGAAGGTATTAAGAATCCCATGAACAACATTGTTCATGTAATTGAGGTGAAGATTTCCACCACAATGAATCACAACACTATGAACCTTATTTGACCAAGTTGTCCGGGAGCCTAGAAATTTCCCGATCAGATTTTGATAAAGGTGTTGTGTACACACAGATACATCCTCCTTAGCACTCTATTAATGGACCCCTAGGGGCCAGAAAAAGAGGGGTTTTTAGGGAGATCTTGGAGCTTAAAAATGAAATATTTAGAGGGAAACCAACTAATGAATTTAGTAATCACAGATAGTATCTAGTAGGTATAAACCTACTGCAATCCATAAAAAGAAGGAAACATAATATGAATCAACGTTTTGTGAACCTAATTGGTGAACAAAGAACCATAATCCCTTCACGTTTGAATTTCCCATGAACTATAGTCATAGTTCCCCTCCATCATGCCAATGAAATGCATGGACCATCGATATGCAGATAAGACCATATGATATATAGCACCATGCTATTCAAGATGAAATGAAGACATCATACCATCATGTAATGAGGTCGGTTGCATCCTGGTATGTGTACCGCTTTGGTACAGAGAAGACTAATACACAATAATAGTAGTAAACTATGTGGGGTGGGCCCTATCCCATATGAGAAAATGGTACCCAGAATTGGGTTCCATTAGGTTTTCCACCTTCTAGTTCAAATATTGTCCCTCCATTCACTTTATGCCTTCAATGGCCCGTTTAATAAAAATTCCACTGGCTTCAGGACGAAGCCTCTTCCAAATCCACCAGACCATTATAGCCAGGCTATTAGATGAATCAATGTTCCCCTTTGAGTTTACATATCTGATGTATGCGGAGGCACAAATGTACTTCCCACAACTGTTCAGAACCCTATAAAATCATTAAGTCTTCATTACCGAGGTAACCATGAGTCCAACCCTGGGATAGTAATGTGAACATCCCAATTCTAAGTATCAATGGAAATAACTTTCATTTACATTCAATGAGGGAAAATGAATTGTCATAGGAATTATGCTTTCATTTCCTTTCAATGATGAGAAACATTCATCCCTTTTACCTGAACCAATCTCAGGGCATCCATCCTATGGTAATCCCATGTATTTCTGATCTAGACCAAATGAACATTAAATTCATTTCACATTGGATGGTTTATTTCTCGTCACCCTTATCTATCTACTCCGTCCAACATTCCCTTTAGTGGAGAAATGAATGTTCGAATTTATCAAATTATTCACCTCCTCTTGTTTCTCACACCAATCATGACTCACATGTGATTAGTGGGCAATAATTATATGCAATTCTCACAATCTAAATGAAATATGAGAACTATGATTCCTTCACCAAAGAGGTTACATAGCACGCATGTCTAAAGGAATGAGATAGTGTGGGCATCATCCACATGTATGCCCTACCCCCAATGAATTATAAGAACATTTATTTTTTAGAAAAATAGAATTAGTAAGAAGATTTTATTTCTTCCCATGATCCATATCATCACATCCATGAAATTAGAGATAATTCCCCCTTCAAATGGGTAGCTTCTATGGGTAATCCCCACCCACAATTGAACTATGTGAACTATGATTCCTATTATAACCATGATAAATAGGATTCCTACAAATAAACTCATTGGATTCCAATTGATGAATTCATACCATATGTGAAACCCTTCATAGTAACAGACAGTTTGTTACTATCGATCATTCCATTTTGTCCGCCACAAAATAATGACACGAATTGGGTCAAAACAAAAATAGGGAACCCAACATCAATACAAGGCCAAGGTGGTTTTTCACCTTAATGATAGGTGACAATAATATATTGTAGGTCCGACCATTTTGTTCCCCCCTATAGGAAAATGACAACAATTGGACTGAAACAAAAGTTGTGAACTCGGCATGAATCCCTAACAAAAGTTGTTATTTTATCGCAATAATAAAAGATATGTTGACATTTCATATCAAACAATTTTTTTCTACCCTATATGAAAATGACACGAATGAAGTCGAAAAAATTGGTGAACCAGACCTAAATACCTCACTAAGATGGTGGTATTATCCCACCAAAATCCCCTTTCATAAAAAAAGGATGGAATAAGGACAATAAGGATCCTGAATTATGAATCTTATCATGGTATTCTACTTTGATAGTGCTTTTTGACTTTATATGTCATATATATATTGCATGCATTCCGTAAGGCTCACTTCGATCCAAATATAATCCTGAAAATTTTCTAAAGAATGCATGTCAACGACCACATAGGTGGTTTGGTACCCTATAACGAATAGGACCACCTCACCCACCCTAAATCCTCAATGTTGGGTTTTGAAAGTATTTATTACATAGTAACACAGAAATAATACTCTCCCTTTAGGGGAGGCTGTAATATTGGCCATCTAATCACCTACCATTCCACTGGCCATATGAATTTATTTTGGAATAATGTCCAAAAAATGTGACAATGAATACTGACCTTATCTTATGGTGGAATATGAGGTCGACACCAATGACTTTATCCCATCCTTACATGAATTACACTCAAGGGATCCTATTGGATGACGTCACCACCAGTAGCATACAACCCGATATCCTCTCTCTGAAGTGGATCCCATGTTGAGTGCACCTGCAAAAATCGAATTGGCACATGCATCTCAGGATTCCCAACGAGGGAGGAAAAAACATAATCTGGAGAAGGTTATAAACCTAGAAGCATAATATTTGGTCTACAATAAAAACATGGTGGTATATTATTGGAGTAATATGATCATGTAACTCCTACTGAAACCCGCCACAAAAATATAGCGGCAATCTACGAGTGGATGTATATCCCTGATTTCCTCTATGATTCCCACCATAAAAATAGGGTTTTATTATATGAGAACATTCACATTCATATATGGGATCACTGGTCCTGTCATGTAGATAGAGTGGAATAATACATGCATATGAAATTCATTGCCAATGATCAAGAATCCCATCATCCAAATAGGACGAAAATCAGCTATCAACAAGTGCATATTCCAGCTAACACATAGAAATACCAATATAAAAATATGTCAAAAAACCATGGGCAGTCATATAATACTGCTGATATATATGACGCCCACCAATCAAATATGGTGGCAATAAAATATGATGTATTTAAAATTCCTATGGATGCAAATCAAACCCATGAGACAAACACTTTGGGAAATGAGAAGATAAAAATAAATACTCAAAAAATTAAAAAAACCAAATATGGTGGACATGAAATAAAATAGTTGGTGGAAGACTTGTTCCTCTGTCTTAGAATTGGAGAACTGGAAGTTCCCACTGGAAATGCATAGAGAAACGGTATAGGCACAAACTCCAACTCCTACACAGAAATTTTCATTGATACATGTTCCAACCAACGATGAATATCAAGAAATAATACCCATGATAAGAGTTAAAAAATTGATCCTTTAATATATCAACCAAACATGAAAAGATTTCATTGAATATGTAGAAAAAGTGAGTAGTTAGGCCCACAACTTGATCTCCCCGGGTGATGGGATCTGTCTAGAAAATAAAGTATTCACTCTAACAAAAACGAACACCCATACTCCAATATAAGCTAGATGAAAAAAATCATCCATGATACAAGGACAAAATTATTGGGAAAAAATAGAAATTCCAAACTAGGGGACATTGGTCCCACATGGTGGCCACTCTAGGGCAGGCTTATATCTTTTCTAGAAATCATCATGTTTGTCAGAGTATCCATCAAATATCATTGGAACCAATCAAATAGGGTCCCAAAAATAATGCCCATTACCAATATTAGGCATCTCTAGTTTATTGCAAGAGACCAAAGAAACTTGAAAGGCACCAATGACAACTGGAAAATGAAGAGGATAATCAATATTCTTCTCTATAGGAAGGTAGAGTTTTGGAGCCATAAAAAATTTATCAATAGATTTTCAGGACCATATCTGCCCATTACCAAATTATGTATGTGGTATTAGATGTTTTGATGTCCCTCCCATAAATTTCACTACAAGTATGATTGATGACCCTTCCTAGAGCACCCAATAGTGCTTACATTGTGGGATAGAAACGATCGATCATGCAAATCTATATCCTATTGTGTGTCAGGGTACCCGTCCCTCTATCCATTATATTATAAACCATAAGGGTCCTCCCCTTGATGTTATCCACCCTGATCTTCCTCACCATGGTATACTCATTAAATATGTTTATCCCTATAGTCAAACTTCAACCTCTAATGGTAGTCCTCACCATGATGAATATCGCTACGAAGGCCCACTGGATAGTTATTTCAAGAAATAAAAAGTCCCTAAACTCATTGAATTAAATCATAATTTCCCTCCCTATAGTGTACATTGTAGATACATTGCCTATAGCTAAAGATATCATGGTATTCCTTTCTATTATATCAGTCATTGTGATGTTCATCCACTTAATGACACTAATAATCAAAATTCACCCCCCATTACTATTGTTCTCCATGAAGGTCCTCTCTAGTGTATATGATGTTGAATTTCTCTTCATGGTTGAACACTAAGATATGATTGTATTTTTTCCAAAAACAAACCATATTGGAAGGTCCTCCCTATAATCAAAATTCACACTGGTGAGAAGGTACTCCCCGCATTGGATTAAATAAGAGAAATCCCTCATATTATGAGGTTCTTGGAAAATTGGAGTGTGATACAATGGATAATGTCTCCATGAAAAGTAATATAATTTCTCAACCAGCGGACTTATTGGTGACATTCTCATCTTCCAATACATCCCAATACAATTCACGTGTCAACAAGACTCCCTCTAACTCCACTTCATGGAAAGAAAACATTAAAAAGGAGTCAAACCAGGCAGATCAAAGAAAAGAATCCTTGGAAAAAGAAAACAATAAATGATTATTTTGAGAACTCAATTGTATAGGGACGACATTCAAGTGAATTATTGGACCCAACCACCTCTCAGTTCAACATACAATAAGTGTTTTCAGAAAAATGTATGAATAGAATTCGCCTCAATATCTAGAAAAATAATCTCTAGTTGAAAGAAAAAATTTCCCTATGATGGGAATGCAGACCATGTATATGTTCTGGGAGAGATTTCCCATCCGATCAACCTAGAATCTCTTCCAATTTCATTGAATCAGCAATCAGAAAGGGGAAAATGGTCTTTGAGAAAGCATTCCTCTATGCATAGCACAATTTGTGCCGCCTTATTGGCAATGCCATATCCTATTTCCATATCCAGAGATAGAGAAAACATTGAGTCTTATTGATGATCCAACTACTCATTAAGAATAACCCATAAGAGGAGACATCTTTTAATGTCATCATACAAATATTCCAATCCAATGAAATCCCTAATAAAAAAATGTTGAACACTAAAAAGCACCAGACTTGATGAAGTCTCAGATGTTGCAGCCCCAAGAGAGGATGCCACATAGAAGCTCCTGAACCAGGACACCGAGAACATCTAGTGGGATTCCCGTTTAAGAGAAACCAATGAATGAAACTAGTCATGACCTCATTAGAAAGTAATCCACATGCATACATGGTACTATATCCCTCTCACATCCACATGGTAATTTCTCAGATCAACAAGGTTGTAATAACAACTCCATTAGCCGCAACACAGGATTTCCCTAGCCCATTGGGATGTGGGCATTTTTTACTGAAATTACCTCCTAGAAGATGTATGTCATCTCCTATATGGGTACAATAATTGATAGAGGGGTAACCTATTCCATCCCATCCTATGACTCGCATCCCCAAAAATGGAGGCATACCACATTGTTATATTAGGGATATTTTTGAGTTACTCTTCGTCATGAAGCCTGAAGAGTATCTAAGAATGGCTATAGATGATCCAAAAATCGTTTGAATAAGATCTTCTGCCATTTCATAATGGTATTCCACCACCAAATGAAGTATAAATATTGGAATAGCATGGAAATCATCCCCCCATACATCATTGAAAATTATAAAAAAATATGTAAATATGAGAAGAGTGTTTCATCCTAGATATAGTCCACACCAGGCCTGGAGTTGTGCACATAAAGAAAATAAAGGGTTGTCTTAAAAAATTTTCCATTAATAAATCCTCGATAACCCCTCACATGAATCATAATAATGGAGAATAATAATATAATGGTTTATGACCCACCACTTCTTCCCCATGTAGATCATTCCCCTGCGCATCAGGAGAGATTCTATTGATATTTGTAAGAAGTGAATGAGTGGAGGTGAATCAACATTATGATATTAAGAGAAATCCAACAAACCATGTATGTTCCTCAGGTGGAGAGTCGACACACACTTCCATCAGACATACCTATTCCTCACAGGCCTGTCCTGATGAATCAATCAAGGATAGAATGTTCATTTATGGTCGAACCCGGACCATCAGTCTTCCTGAACCCAATCATGGGAGGATATCATGATTTCCCTCCATTAGGGTAGAAACTAGAACATATTCAGGAATATTCACAATGTATTCCTCAGTATGGGTATCAATCTCTTGTTTCAATAGCTCCGATCAATACAATATTGTCCCCTGATGTAACACCTCATACTCAGGTCTAACAGGAAATGCATCAAGCACTCCTAAATCCTATAAAGTCATTATTAACTCAAATAGAATTAATTGAAGGATTTATCACTATATTAAAACCAGAATAGAATCCTGGCCCCAACTATGAGGGAAATGTACCGCCTCCCCAAAATGTTGGGAATCCAGTATTTTATAGTGTTTAATGGATCAAGGGACCTAGAAAAACATCTAATGCACAACTCATACAACAGGGATCCCATGATGGGAACCCCGGAGAAACAAGAGCTTTTAATTCTCATATTCTTTGTGAGAAATCTACATTGATCATCAATTGTGAGGTACACCTATTAGAAATATAACTCAATAATAGAATTGGAGGATCTCTCATGCCAGTTCTTATTCTAGTCTTGGTTAATGTTTCCAAAAATCTATAGTCCCCTATCGCATTAACTACAAAAAATTGGAGAATTAGAATGTTCCAGAAATTATTTCAAGATGAATGGGGTTGAATTAGTCAATTAACTAACCACTCCCCAAATATGAGATGATTTCCATGTGCACCAATAATATCAGCAATGTACTATGAACACCACTTATTCAGATGATGTATATGAGTGGGTTCTGGGAATTCTCATCCATCTCTCAAAGGACATAAGATTCCAAGAAACATACTAATCTCAATACCTGACCATCTCCATCAGCCAGAGTAAAAAAGAAAAGGGAGAGCTAAAGTGTCTTCAATCAAGCTTAAGCCACCCCTAAAACAGCTCCATTTCTAAGGTCCCGAAAAAACCATGCAGGTTCCTTTGGATATTAGCATCCACCCATGCACTATTAAGAGAAGTAGAGGGGGTCCAAAAGGAAGAAACATGTGGAAGAAAAATAAATCTACTCATTTTGGGTAGACCAAGTCTATAATTACATTATATACCCCATGAAAATCATCATTCCTCATCATTCATAGGCAAATAGGGCTTATTATGTAGGCCTTGATATACTAACAGATTATTGTCCCTTCCACCACATATTGTAAAAAAAATATCCAGGAGTATTTTTTCTACAATGTCCTCTTACAAAAGATGATAGATTCCAAATAGGTCAAGCTGGGACCACTGTAAGTGCAAGTGGAATATTTTTCCACCATTTATATAGACATAGAGGGGAATTGTAAAAAATTATTAAAAAAATATGATGAAATTTGATATTGGAATGGCATGACATACTATCAATCAAGCACATGGGATACTCCCAGAATAGTTGAAGCAAACAACCATGCTCTAAGAGATCCTAATGAAACACATCGGTGATTTTGGGGTCTGTAACACATCAAGCTTCCATGGTATGTGTCCCTTTGAATAATATAGTAGCATGTGTTGTACGCAACTTCGAGTTTTAACGCACACCACAATCAATCAAACTAGCCGGTATGAATAGTAATACCCACTTTTTGAAATTTTATAAATTTTATCTTTCAAAATGAACTTCATTTTTGGATTCGAAATATCGAAGTTACCCTAGGGTGAATTTTTGGTATTTTTCAAGAAACTTTCAATTTTTGACGAATAGTGAAAAAACATTGAGTTATAGTTTAAAATCGAATTTTAATTTAAATAATTATTTATTTTATCTAAATTTATTTTAGGTCAAAATAGATACATAATACCTATATAAGTTCAATTTAATTCATTTTAGTTTGTTTAGAATAATTATAGATATATAAAAATGTTATTGAACTTTTCACCATCTTTTACCCACCTCCTAGGAGAATTTGGAAAATCAAATAAAACATAATTTCACCGTTTCTGTGGGTGGAATTTCAAAAATACATAAGACACGGTTAATATAAAGTAGTAAAATGTGGTTCAATAAGATTAAAATAATTTTTGGTGAATAGAAAATTTTTACTTTTATTTACCACAGTTAAAAGTAAACATGGTAATTAGGGGTAAAAATGATATTAATGTTACCCTAAAACATGTACTATTTCTATTGGACAATTGTATCTCTCCAAAAACACCCTTAGGAATAAAATATTATCATTTAGGTCCAGTTGGATTATATTGGGACATTTATTATTATTTAATTCAAAGAAGAGTTAAAAGAGTTAACATCAATGTTTAATAACTAAAACATTTTTAATATTGGGTTATACATAAGATAAATTCTATTATAAATATTAATTAGAAATATAAAAAATATTTACTACCTAATTATTGTTTATTTATAATTTTTAGACATTGAAAATTTTAATTTATTAATGACATAATGGTGATGCAGTAATTACATATTAATGAAATATTAAAATAACTGATATTATAAATATCAAAATAAATGTAATTTGAGACTTTTTATGAATTGGACATATTTTCTAGGTTAATATAACATATTAGGGTTGTTTAGATTAATTTTTTTCGAAGTAATCATGATTTTATGAATTTAACAAAAACAAAATACCACAGTGTCAAAATTGACATAAAAGAGTTTTAAAACTAATATTATATTATTAATTAATATTCTATTCCTAAGAATCTAAGGATCAATCAAAGGACTTATATAATGATAGGTGTATCATTATTGGACCACATGGGTGGTCTCTAGGATGTTTATAGTTAGTTTATTAAGCATATAATATAAAAATACAAAGAGATATGGTAAATGTCAAACTAATTAACTTAGAGTTAAAACTAAAAGATAAGGTTAATAATGTAAACCAAACCGGTCTAAAACCTTTTGATAGAGTTTTTATCAACAAATCCCCACCTTATTCTCGAAATAAATCAGTTTGGAGCCATTAGAAACAGAATATTAATTTATTATAAAATAATATTTCTAGCTTTTCCAATGGTTCCCATCACCCCTCCTATAAAAGGGAACTCCCCCATCTCTGTAATTCACACCTTCAAATCATTTTGGATCGGGCAACCCCTGACCAAATATTCTCTCAAAAACCCTCTCTTAATTATATAGGCCTTAGTTTGATCAGAAAGAAAACCTATGGATCCATTTTGATCAAATCAATAGGAAGGACCCGAAGAAGAGGTAATGTTTTCACCACCCTCTTTCAAGTTCCTTTCTTCTTCAACTTCTTCTTTCCTTGTTTTTTCCATTATAAAATAACTACTCCAGTATCTTCTATATAATGTGATGTTATTATAAATATGGAACAACCAAATTAATTATTCTATCCATCTCTTGAATGACATGTCACCATACATGCGTACGTACGGCCTACCGTCTCCACGTCGTGGTCTAATTGTTATTCAATATATTATTATTTAGATTGGTATAATAATGATGTATAATTCATTTAAATAATAAATATAACATGATAATGATTATATATATATATTATGCCATCCAATTATATATTTTATTTTAATATCAAAAAAATGATTTTGTAGCTCATGCGTAGGTACAGACTACCGTCTCCCCGAACGTGATGAGATTCATTCCCGATAATATCCATTCAAGTATAATTCTCATTTGATAATTAAAAATAATGTTTAAGGACTTGATATCATTCTGGATATGAAGAAGATACAACATATCCATAACGAACAAATCTTATGTAACAAAACATATAAAAGAAAACGAGTAAGTTAACAACCGAAATGATGATAATACTAAGATATTATTAACAAAGAAATGGTAAAAAGATCATATATGATATCATATATATGTATATGATTATTTTATAGTTTAATAACAATTATTACACCATTATACAGGATTTTATCCTACCCTCATCCAATGAAAAGTACAAGGTTAGGATTTATTTCACAATCTCTTCATTGTCCGAGGTTGTTTATACATAATTATCTACTAGGACATTTTTATCATCCACATCCATATTTCTTAAAAATGTATTTCAAATCATTATAACTATTTTACAGACTATGTGATAAATTAATTTTACCCTTGTTGACTTTTTATAAGAAGTTTATAAAGGAATCTTTCATTCGTTTTACAAAAAAGTTCCTTTTTATCCTTTTCCACAGAATTAAGGTATGAATGTCTTTTTTAACTTATACGGCGGGTGTAGCTATTTTCCGCCATTATAAAATTGTCAAAGCTTCCCTTACTAGCTTATAAGAATATTTTCAACGTAAATGTTTTATTTTATAATTTTTTCAATTTTAAATGATTTAAAAAATGATATATTTCTGTCCAATTGTTTTCATTTCATCTATGTCAACATCGTTAGATGGATTTTAAGCTTATTTGAATGTGATTTATTATGATACAAAACTTCCATATTGTATTGACGGGTTTTTGATATGTTTTACTATGGATGTGTTATTTTTATACACTTCATGGTTTATGGATAAATTATTGACATTTCGTATGCTATTTTTAATACGAATGTTTATGTTATGTTTAAACCTATTCATCTAAAGAATGCATTGGACATAATATGTGACGGGTGGAGCCTGCTATAGCTCCTCAATGCATCGGTAGGTCTCATGAGACAAACTGCTGTTTGGGCACGAGGCCTTGAAAAAATCTTATTTTTAGGCTTGGCACGAGGCTTTGAATATGTGGTTATGATAGTCTGGCATTATGTATTCCATCATTAAGAAATTCGTGATTGATATATCATGTGATTATTTGACTAGTAGAATATCCATGTGAATAAGTAAATAGAATTATATCATTTTATCTTTTCCATATTGTGCTGAAGATCATGTTTAAAAGGCATTTTATTTAGTTATAAATTGCCTTAAATGTATATGTTTATTTATGAAAGTTTTCGCTATATTGTGATCCTTAATGATCATATGATCTCACACCTATCAATGCTTTATTTTTTACCAGGATGTGAATAAGTATTTTATGAATGACCTACAGGGATCGTATAAGGGGATATAAGTGTGGATACAAGATGTTTTTGTATTTTATTTTACTTTATGACGTAATGTAATAATTATGAATATATCTAGTGTTTCTAATACTACTAAACTAATCTCCCTTTCAAGACATGATCTTTTTTTATCATGCCAATGTTATGTAATAATGCACTGACTCTGGGTAACTAGGGTCGAGGTGTTATAGGGTCCATAATCTTCCAGAGGATAGCCACCAAAAAAGCAGTACAGTCAGAATGGAGAAAAGAATGTGCAGAAAGATGAACTTGCACCAAATCTAAGGATTAATTTTAGACTCTCATATTTCATTCAAGAAAATATTATGAAACCAGAACCACACCAAAAACGGAAAAATGGGAACCACCCCACAAAATAGTATAGCCAGAAGTAGATTATAAGGAAAATGAATCATTAGAAGAGGGGATACTTGTTTTCTTCATCAATTTTATCCATTTGATGGATACATTCTCTAATGACTATTATGGTTATCAACCATAATTACCCGCACCCAACCCATGAGCCAGAAAATGAATCCATATAATTTAGGGGTGTAATTGGAGACTCATACATGGTAGAAATCAAGATTATGTCCACATATATACTTAGTCAAGCAATGTAAATGAAACCAGTGGATGGAACCCCCAGCGGATCTGACAGGTATTGGAAAGTACTCCTTCCCCAAAAGGATCCACCATAGTCTAATGCTTCTAAAATATCAAAAAGAGTAAGAAAAAAAGACTAATTTCTCTTGATACTTTTGAAGATCTGCCCAGTCTGATTAAAAAAGGGTGGAATCTTCTATGACTCTATCCCCAAGGTCTAACACATCTTTATCAAATGCTCAATCCCCAAAAGAACATCTAAAAGAGAATTCCTAAGAAGGAAAGTTCCATCCTTTATATCATAAATATAGAATTCTGAAATATTTATCCTATGTTATTATTAATCTCTCAATAAGGGATGCAATGAATCTATCAGCAGATCTCCCAGAATCTCATACAAATGATTCTCTATGTCCCCATGAGAATAAATCTAGTGTAGCCATTGATGATGTATACCAGACATAGATAAATACTGTATAATTTCATGAAGTAATCTCCTTCAAAGATCATTATTAAGACACCATCACAAAATGAAACATCAAGAACATATATGTCTCTGTCACACTAAATATAATCTATATCTGAATAGTCTTCATCAACAATGGATCTAGGGTTAATATCCTCCTAGTATAGACACCTCATCAGTTAGATTGTAATGAGTATAATCAGATTCCTTGTACCACAACACTATTGGGTTATAACAAAAGTGAGATGAATCTATTAGGACAAATCAATATTCAAACCTAGTTTGGTGACCTCATATCTCATGTATAATTTATGGAGGTCTGAAATAATATGGACTTAAATGACGTACGTGGGAAACCGTGGCTGATTAGACCGGTAGAAATCCCATCTTTTTACCAATAATTCATCAATTATTAAAATAATTTTATTAGTGGGGCATTTCATGTCAATAAGGCCCCATTTGAGTCACGCAAGGCACACAATATTGATGTAGGGTTATATGAAAAAAATTGGAAACAATAATCAGCTGACAAAATCTATTGGTTTAATATCCCCAATGTCCTAGAGATTGTTCCCCCCAATCCCCTCAAAAATATCAGAGAAGAGTATATATTTCCCATTAACCATATTTAACGCATAGTTTAAATTATGATTAATATTCAACAATCCTCATGATTTATGTTATGACTTCCAATACCAATGATGGTGGAAATCTCACTAACTCCCAAGATAATGGAGAGGGAATAGATGGAAATACCCCCAAGCTATCATCAAACCCAATGGATATTACCACCTCACCATATAAGGAATGGTGAAATGTCTCATAACCCAATGAAGATGAGGAAAATTTTTCACCCCTCATGAAATCTTCAACGTAGATGCCCAAACCAGTTGAAAAAGTATGGGAGACAAAATCACCTCTCAGACACCAAAACATCAACTCCGCCCTATAAAATTGCCAGCCAACCAAATTTACATTTTTTATTATGAAGTAATATTTAGGAAAAATGGGAAACCAAAGTTAAAAAAGGCACCACTACGTGCTGAATGAACTCAAAAAATGGTTACACACAAGAATAATATTACTGGACCCATATACTCTATAGAGTTCCTAGTGTAGTGTACTGACCTAGGTATTTGGATCCTCTCTGATAAGCTCTTCAAGGTGAGAAATCATCCTTTACATTGTCTGAATGAATTCCTCTAGGTTCATTTTACTCTGATTGAAGCCTTGTGCCAGTATTATATCTTGTTTATCTAACCACACTACTTGGTCCTCTGTGGCATCAACTTTTAACCTTCATTCATATATTCTATTTAGCTCCTTTTCTTCGACATTAGATCATACTTTTGCACAAAAATTTCTTTCTTGCAGTGCATGATAAGATTCATGCACTCCCCAACCTCTTCTTATTTGTCTCTTGAATGCCTACTTGATTCTTCGATTTTCCATTTTTGAAGGGATATGATTTCCTTGTTTCATCCCATATTGGCCAACCCAGGCTCCATTGTTTTTGGCTAGTGGGGGTAATCCATGAATATGTAAGACTTTTTCCCCTAAACCATGATCCACTACCCTGGATCTTTAATGCCTTTTCAACCTTTCTTCCTTCGAGGGATGTGAAGACATTTATCTTGAATTCGATCCATGTATCCACTGAAGGATGTCTATAGATTTCATCTCCTAAAGAATCATCCTCCTAATGTAGTGAGGGTTATTGATCTTCCAACCCATCAAAATGATTCCCTAGATTCAACATTGTGCCTTCTTTGAAGGGAATCTTCTTAAAAAGAGGCCCCTCCTTACCTGCCTTATCTGCAAAACCAGAATTCTTCACCCCAGCCCCAACCATCAAATGTGCATCATGGGAAGTATCAAGGGTTTTCGGTTCGAATGTCCCCAAGACACTCTCATCATCCAGCCTCCATTGTCCACATTGAGGTTCTTTTGCAGCCATCAAGAAAGAATTTCATTGCACCAGGGTTGAGCTTCTGGGATATTCATAACATTGACCCATGAACTGCGGTTTCTTGTTAGTGTCCTCCCATCCTCGGCCTTGTCCACTGAGTCCTTGGACAACACCCCCAACCAATATTGCCTCACCTTCTTTGATACAATTGGATGTAGCTGGTAAATTCACCGTAGAAACTACTAAGGGAACTTCTTTTACAACTCCATTGAGCCCCAAATCAAGATTCTACCTAGAAAAGATGTCCACAACCCACCGTTCTACCCCCCCTTTGGCTTCACAGTAATCACGACCAATGAATAAAACAAAGGGGGCCACTACTTATGATTACTGACCTTCGAACATAAAGAATCCAGGAGTCTGACTAGAACCACCGCCATTAGAACATCCCCGCACCCCTCCTCTGTTTCACCGAAAACATTACTGTCCTACAGCTGGATAACCATCCTGGTATCAACCTACACCATAGATACCCTGTCTCGGATCAAGAAATCATGGCTAGAAGTCGCAGGGGCTCTCGCCAGCACTGAATACGTCCCTTGAGCACCCCGCATACAAGAATGGGCCGGGTGACCCAATCTACTGCAGGAAGAAAAAAATACACCTAATGATCAAATACCTCTAGTTTCTTGCATTTAACCTCCTCTCCAGTATCAATCCATACAAAACCAACCAGCTGCATTGACACATCAACTTCCACACACATACGCAGATTGATCGGATGGCACACAGAAGCAGTACACGAGTAAACACAAAGAAAATGACACACTAGATTTCCTAGCATTTGAATAACTGCCAGGTTTTGGAAAGATAGAGGCAGTTGCGGAAGAATTACCCAAACTAGAATCATTGGAGAATCACGATGAAAATATAAGTCGTAGCTCCACTGAAACAGGAAGAATTCACATCCACCACATTTTTTGGGTGCACACAACAGAGCACTAACCAGATCCTCCTCTGAAGAGCAACGAACAATCATATGCCTTCTATCCAATAGACTGACCAATGCTCGATCCTCAACCTCCTAGAATAGGAAACAAACCTGTCAAAGGCATCCACTGGTGGACGATTATTCATGAATCGAGCAACCAACGGTAGGTTCAGGAGGCTCTTCGCCTATGTAAACTCCGAAACTGACAACAGGATCATGGGGTCACCTTCCCTGGAACTGGGGACCTTTAGACCAGGATTAATCTTAGGAAACCCTGGTATTGAGGTAGGGTCAGTGAAGGGGTGGAACTTGTGTCGCCGGCCACTGTGAGGAAGCTAAGGATCCTCCCCCTCATGCCGGATGGAGGCGGAGGAGGGGACGTCGCTAACCCCATTCCTATGTACTCAGACTCTCCTCCCTCGAATATATTGCAATACATTCAATGATTGTTTCAAAATTATAATTAAAAGAGGAAAATGATGAGGATGTTAGGGGAGGAAGAAGAAGACCGAAGGGATTCCCCTCCTTCATTTTGGGAAGGCATTTCCCCCACCATTGATGAACTCTAGAAAATCAATGTGGGTGTAAAAGAAGACCCATGACCCACTCTAGTTAGTGTATCCATTCATTTTTAATAAATTGATATATATTCCTCTTTCCTAAATCTCAAGGGATATTTTTTTGCCTCGGATTATACAAAAAATGAAATGTCTCAAACCAGAGGTGGCCACTTACCACCTAGATCTTCCAAAAGATCACCATGGTTACATAGAATCTACGAGAAGGATGCAACCGACACATTAATCGAAAATAGAGGCTGAAGTCGACATGCTCATCAGATCAAACATCATTACGATGGTCCAATACACTTTTTAGATAAAATGTATTTTCCCTTTCATGAAGAAAAATGGGTAGATGATGGTCTGCATCGATTTTAGAGACCTCAAGCAACACTGCCTAAATGTTAATTTACTGGTCTCGATCCTTGAATTTCTCATTGATGATAATTTTATAATGGAGAATAACTCTTTTATATACCTACTATTCATGATATAAAGATATATAAATAGACCAAATATATGAATAAGCGACTGCCTTCCAGGCTCCCCATAGATTCTGTATCTACATGGTTATGCATTTCAGTTTGAAAAAAGATGGCGCGACATATTGATTGTCCCAAAATATCATTTCCCAACCATTCATGGGAATGTTCATTGAATGTTATGTTGATTATATAGTGGTTAAATGTTGACAATTCTTGTACCACCTGGATGACCTTAAAACCATCATAAATAAACTATGACATCACTATTTGAAAATGAACCTCCTAAAATGTGCTTAGGGTGTTACCTCAATGAAATTTCTCAGCATGGTCATATGCCATCGGGGCATCAAAGTCGAACATAAGAAGAATAAGTTCATCCATGGAATGTAATCGGAACACAACCTCACTGATATTAGAGGAAACCAAGTCCACCTATACTATATTCGATGTTTCATTGCCTACCGCGCAGACATGTCCTTTTCCTTCACCAAGTTTATGAAAAAGGTGTAGAACATCAATGGACTGATGATTTTTAAGATTAATTTATCAATATCAAAATGTATCTCTTGATTCTACTTGTGATAATGTCACATGTTGATGGAAGTAAACTCATTCTATATGAATCCACCATGGAGATATCCATAGGACTCTTCCTCGCAAAAAAATGATGCCGCAAGTGAGAATATTCTCTATTATATCATCTAGACAATGTTTGATGTCAAGACTCATTATTCAAATATAAATAATAGATTTGATACATTAATATTTGTTGTCTGTTGACTAATTCATTAATTTCACAACCACAAATACCATTTGGTCTCACGTAGAAACCCTCTCAAGTGATTCTTTGTTTTCCAATATTAACTGGATGGTCATTACAATGGGCGGTTGTCCTACTATACTTCGATATATGGTTCATACATTACAAATATATAAAAGGTAAGAAATTTGTTGTTTTACTGGATAAGAATCCTTCGATATCAGTGTCCCAATGAGATACTAATCTACCTGATGCGGAAGATTTCACTATTGATGATATATCTTAGATAAGTAAAATTGTCACGAACCAGCCTGAGTCGACCCTAAACCGGTCACCTAGGCCAGCCCGCGACAAGTCCCGAGAGGCATTCCCGATCCTCCCGGGATGGTGACAAGCACCTAGGGCATCAATAGAGTACACAAGGGAACGATTTCGCCCATATATAGACAATCAAACAAACAGCGGAAATAAACGGACAGCCCAAAATGAATTTATATAAAAATTGAACAAAATATTTTTTATACAAGAAACTAAAGGTTGAACAAAAAAAACTCAAATGAACAATCCCAATGACCAACTAACTCCATGTGACACTTCTTTTCACTCTCCAACACAATGATCAAAAGTCGACCAAGGTGATCGAACTAAAGATGAAACCTGCACAAGGGCTAAAAAAAGAAGAAGACTATAGGCGTGAGTATTAAAACTCCGTAGGTTAGCCCGATATTCTATTCCAAATGCACATTCTTTAAAAATAAATGAAATATCAATTTATAGTTTGAAATTAAAGATATGAAAATATGGTTTTCAAATGAGGTTCCATGCTATAATAATTATTAGACAAAAACATGCATGTTTAATAAACAAAAATGCAAGAAACTATTTTTTTTCAAAGAGGTGCAACTTCAAAATGAACATAGTTTTCAAGAGGGCTGCTTTAAAGAATTTTAACATTCAGATAAATAACACATACTACATAATTTACCAACCAAACACACCGTATGACGATGGTGAGTACAAAATAGCCAATGAGCACTAGTCATGGGAATACCCCTAGGCACTAGTTAGTTGTGAGCCCCTGGTACCTCGTATCTCGGTGAAAGTAACCATAATAAATATCCGTTCTCGCGCACAAGCCACTAGTAGGGAACATACCCATAACCTAGTGGTCCCCAATCATCATCATCATCATAGTTTAGTTAGTGTTGTCATCGTCAAACTTGCTACGTGAAACAGGGGCTAACCCCCACAGAATCACTAGCATACTAGTACACGTCCGCCCACCTAGATACCCGGGATTCCCTTTAGTGCTCAATCAAGTTACACATATTATCAAATACACATTTCACATCCACATTCCATTCCAAGACCATAAAAACAAAAACAGCCCATAATATTTCTTCACATTTCTTACACTAATCAACAAACCGCTAAATATTTTGGTAAAAAAAATTCATGAAGTGCATTGAGGCTTTGCACATAAAACTCTTTCAAAAACATTATTTAAATTATAAACACACATCATAACCAAACCAAATAATATTTGGCAGCCCAATAAACATTTAATAAAATCATTTAATGTACCATAAAACAATCCCAATTTCACAACTTATTATATAAAAGTAAAACACTCCTTCGTTTCTAGGAAATGCCAAACGGGCCTTTAAACATTTTCTCAAAACTAACATTTGATGATGGTATGAATTTTAATTTTATTAATGATCTGTATAAACATCATTTACGCCTACAAACATCATTCATAAATCTCTTATAATACTCAGGTTACATATTCAAAACACAACCATTTTCGTAAAGATGTGAAACGGTCCATTTTTTTGGCAACTCCGGCCAAAATATGTTCTAAATCAAAAACCACTTGTTTGTAAAAACAAATCCAAATTGGAAATCAATATAAGTACCCAAAAATACCATTTATAATTCTTCCAATTCCTTTATAAATCCAATCAAATAACTTTTAAATCACACATCACACATAAAAGCCAACCGGGCAATTTACCGAACACATGCCATGCCCTTTTTAATCAAAACAATTTATTTTATGTACATGAAAAGGAATAAAACACCAATTGAATGTCATATTTTCATTCAAGATACTGTAACATGTTAAAAATACCATAAAACAGATTTTAAACCTCACAAAATATTTTCAAAGATAATAGAACATTTAAACAAACACTTGATGATTACTTTCATGACAAAACAACACTACCTTTCACATAACAGTGATTAAACAACGACTTTACACACCAAGAAAATTATAAAAAGGCTTTAAAACAATAATATACATTTATGTCAGTATAGGATAATATTAAAATGATGAAACTTCTATGATAAAAGCATGTGCAAGGGATATCCTACCTCAAATCTTTGGGGTAATTGAAACGCACACCCGAAATCACCCGCTGCGGGTTTATAAACCCTAAAACTATAAATACCAGACCTAAACAAACATAAAACCCATAAAAAAACATTTTATAACAAAACCCTAGGTCGATCAAGACTAGGGTACAATATAAATCAATGAAATAATGAAAGGAGGGGGAAGAGGAAGGAGAAAGGAGAAGGAATCTCACCTTTCACCCTAGAAAACTCTTCGTCTTCCATTAGATATGCAACCCTATAGGTAAGGGAATCGCTTGAAAATTCATGGAGTTACTCCTAAGATCTGGACGAACCAGGGAAAGAAAATTGGTGGCCAAAAGAGTTATAATTGATTACTTTATTAATGATACAATTTACCTTGTCAAATCTGGACGATTTTAGGTATCCTGAGAAGTTTCGCCCTTTTACGCGCCCCATAAGAGCTCCAAAGTGGAAAAAACGATATTGGGGGTCAGGATAGGGATATTGGATTCGGGTGGGAGGTAAAATCACTGAAAAAGATTAAAAAATGAAAACGATATAAATAAAACAAATTATTTTTTTAAAACAGGAAATGGGCCCATGGGCTGGCCCAATACCTAAATAAGTGACCAAAATTCACCCGACTTATGAATTTATAATGGGTCCAAAAGGATAAATAAATTTTAATATATCTGTATAGGAAAAGTGGGAAGTTTATTGGGTGAAAAAGGATGAAAAAAAAGAGTTATAAAAGAAACAAATTCAGTTTTTAAAACTGGGAATGGGCCGGATCAATACAAAGACAAAAAAAACCGTGTGTGACAATTCTTCCCACCATTAAAGCTTTCCGCCCTCGGAAAGCCATAACACTTTCCAGCTGAAAAAAAAACAACACATACGGATTCCAGAATGTACTCCCCACCATTAAGAGTCAACTATCCCTAGAAATGTTCTTAGGATGAAAATCCAAGAGACCCATGGTGGGTCTCCCCACCATTAGAAACCAACTTGCAATGAATAGACAAGAATTTAACATGAGCAAGAGTTGGGAATCACTCACACAAGCCCAAATAAAACCCTCCTACAAAAAACTACTATACCATGTTAATAGAGTTACAACATGAACATATAAACCACCCACTCCCTAATGGTTGGGACAATAACTTGGTCGACACATTCAACACAATTCTGGACCCCCGTCACTTGGGGATGGGATGGAAGGGGACCCAATAATTTGGCCACTGAAACCAAAAAAGAAACAAATAAACTACCCAAAACTCTCCACCTATGAATAGGTAACACCAAGACTACACCTTATTTTTACATGCGGTCCACACATGGACATTGATTGAAAACCCACATCCATGAAGGAATAACCATAGACACTGTGTGAGGGGTTAAGTCCACCACGCTTGTTGCGACAAAGGTAAATTCATAGAAATGAGGAACCAAAACATTGACATAGTAAATAACTTACCAAAAAAGAGGAGTAAGGATCTTAATCTAGCACTCCACACCTCTGTTGATTTCCTGACTGCATGAAAAGCTTCACTCTGAGGCCTATGGATGGAGCCCTGATTATTGAAGCATTTGTTGCACCGCAGTCAGGTGATAAGGGTCACACCACTCAAAAAAAACCACACTTGATCACCAAAAAAAAACCTTCATCTAAATAGGAACTCATAGATACATATCAAAATTCCTTATCACTCCAAATGGGGGGCATAATAGACGAGGAATTAGACGAAACACATCAACATCACCAAAAACAACTGCTCTGTCCAAAAGAATTATCACGACCTAGAAGCACTTTTAATAGATCCCAAACTACTCTCTATTCCAACAAATAGGTTGAGGCATCATAAAAAGAGGTGGATTTAACATTTGAAATGAATCCTTAGGTTGATCAGTAGGAAATATTTCCAACGTAGAACTATCCCTGGCCACATCACAACATCAAACACATCTTTAGAAACCCAATGAAAATTTATCCAAAACCAAGACACCAACAAGATATTATCTCAAGATACAACAAGAGTATGAATTGTAGATCACAAGGAAGCTTACTGAATAAACAACTCTTCTAAAACATAGAAAAAAACAGGCCACATAACCATTGGTTTATAAAAAAAGGACTACATTTTTCAACTCAAAACACTTTTGAAAAACAAACTAACTTGGTGGGTTTCAACATTCACCAACGGTGTTTCATCAAGTCTCACCCACATGCACATTTCCATGACACCCCAGGCACCCAACCACCATACCATATATTTCATCCTTCCAGATATAAATAAAACCATGCATGTGAGCACTCATGAAAACATCAAAGTCTAAAACAAAACAACATCATTCCAAAAATCATGTACCTTCAAAAGGAACACCAACCACTAAGTGAAAAACCCTTTTCATATTTCGCAAAAAAAAGTCCACAATTCATTAAGAACCATTTTCTTAAAAACCTACCCCTTTTCATTTAAAAAAACTTTTTAAATAACCAAGCCACTCCAAACAACCCCTTCCCATTTTTTTTAAAAAAAAATCAGCAATGTATATTTTTATAATCTGAGGTCCATTGAGACCAATAACGTTTGTAGTAAAACACCAACCGATCAAAACCAATTTCCAAAACTAATTTATCCAATTCAAAAACTTTTTAACATCATAAAATACCCCATTTAAAAAAATATTCAGAATCACTTTAAAATTATTCACAATTTGAAAACATTTTATTTCAACAAACCACAATTTTAGATTATGGATAATCAAATCCCTTTAAATCATTTCTGATTCCCCCAATTGTTTTCACAAAAACACAACCTTCCAAAACCATTATTATATTTAATTATTGAAACCCCCTTTTTCACTTTTAAAAATCTAATCCTTACATTAAAACCCATTTCCACAATTCTCACACAAGGATTTTGAAAACAAAAATTCGGAATTCAAGAATGGTTCAAGAGACCCAAAAAAGGGAACTAGTGTCAGTGGGTGACTTGACCATATGGTTGGCGGCTATATGCCAAACACAACACCAACACAGAGAGACTTATTAGGACCATTCCCCAGCTCCACATGGCTTTCCAGGCCCTGTGAGCTCACGGAGGCCATTAGTCAAACTCCCCTTGTCATATCCCAACACCAAAAAAAATAAACCCGAACAAAGGACACTAATAAAACTGGACTCCCTTGGAAACCTGAGGATTAGAACAAGAAAGAGTTCGCGACGCCCTTCTTGCACTTACCCCTCAAGTCCCAACAATACTACTCCATCTACCTTTACATCCCCAAAATAACAAGGTCTCTCTAAAAAGAAAGGTCCGCTAAGAGCCAACCTCCTCTGATACCATTTTGTCACGAACTAGCCTGAGTCGACCCTGAACCGGTCACCTAGGCCAGCCCGCGACAAGTCCCGAGAGGCGTTCCCGATCCTCCAGGGATGGTGAAAAGCACCAAGGGCATCAATAGAGTACACAAGGGAACGATTTCGCCCATATATAGACAATCAAACAAACAGCGGAAATAAACGGACAACCCAAAATGAATTTATATAAAAATTGAACAAAATATTTTTTATACAAGAAACTAAAGGTAGAAAAAAAAACAAAAACTCAAATGAACAATCCCAATGACCAACTAACTCCATGTGACACTTCTGGTCACTCTCCACCACAATGATCAAAAGTCGCCCAAGGTGATCGAACTAAAGATGAAACCTGCACAAGGGCGAAAAAAAGAAGAAGACTATAGGCGTGAGTATTAAAACTCCGTAGGTTAGCCCGATATTCTATTCCCAATGAACATTCCTTTAAAATAAATGAAACATCAATTTATAGTTTGAAATTCAAGATATGAATGTATGGTTTTCAAATGAGGTTCCATGCTATAATAATTATCAGACAAAAACATGCATGTTTAATAAACAAAAATGCAAGTAACTATTTTTTTTCAAAGAGGTTCAACTTCAAAATGAACATAGTTTTCAAGAGGGCTGATTTAAAGAATTTTAACATTCAGATAAATAACACATACTACTGAATTTACCAACCAAACACACCGTATGCCGATGGTGAGTACAAAATAGCCAATGAGCACTAGTCATGGGAATACCCCTAGGCACTAGTTAGTTGTGAGCAACAGGTACCTCATATCTCGGTGAAAGTAACCATAATAAATATCCGTTCTCGTGCACAAGCCACTAGTAGGGAACATACCCATAACCTAGTAGTCCCCAATCATCATCATCATCATAGTTTAGTTAGTGTTTTCATCGTCAAACTTGCTACGTGAAACAGGGGCTAACCCCCACAGAATCACTAGCATACTAGTACATGTCCGCCCACCTAGATACCCGGGATTCCCTTTAGTGCTCAATCAAGTTACACATATTATCAAATACACATTTCACATCCACATTCCATTCCAAAACCATAAAAACACAAACATCCCATAATCTTTCTTCACATTTCTTACACTAATCAACAAACCGCTAAATATTTTGGTAAAACAATTTCATGAAGTGCATTGAGGCTTTGCACATAAAACTCTTTCAAAAACATTATTTAAATTATAAACACACATAATAACCAATCCAAATAATATTTGGCAGCCCAATAAACATTTAATAAAATAATTTAATGGACCATAAAACAATCCCAATTTCACAACTTGTTATATACAAGTAAAACACTCCTTCGTTTCTAGGAAATGCCAAACGGGCCTTTAAACATTTTCTCAAAACTAACATTTGATGAAGGTATGCATTTTAATTTTATTAAGGAACTTTATAAACATCATTTACGGCTGCAAACCTCATTCATAAATATCTTATAATACTCAGTTTACATATTCAAAACACAACCATTTTCGTAAAGATGTGAAACGGTCCATTTTTTTGGCAACTCCGGCCAAAATATGTTGTAAATCAAAACCCACTTGCTTGTAAAAACAAATCCAAATTGGAAATCAATATATGTACCCAAAAATACCTTTTATAATTCTTCCAATTCCTTTATAAATCCAATCAAATATCTTTTAAATCACACATCACACATAAAAGCCAACCGGGCAATTTACCGAACACATGCCATGCCCTTTTTAAACAAAACAATTTATTTTATGTACATGAAAAGGAATAAAACACCAATTGAATTTCATATTTTCATTCAAGATACAGTAACATGTTAAAAATACCATAAACCAGTTTATAAACCTCACAAAATATTTTCAAAGATAATGGAACATTTAAACAAACACTTGATGATTACTTTCATGACAAAACAACACTACCTTTCACATAACAGTGATTAAACAACGACTTTGCACACCATGAAAATTATAAAAAGGATTTAAAACAATAATATACATTTATGTCAGTATAGGATAACATTAAAATGATGAAACTTCTATGATAAAAGCATGTGCAAGGGATATCCTACCTCAAATCTTTGGTGTAATTGAAACGCACACCCGAAATCACCCGCTGCGGGTTTATAAACCCTAAAACTATAAATACCAGACCTAAAAAAATATAAAACCCATCAAAAAACATTTTATAAAAAAACCCTAGATCTAACAGGACTAGGGTACAATATAAATCAAAGAAATAATGAAAGGAGTGGGAAGAGGAAGGAGAAAGGAGAAGGAATCTCACCATTCACCCTAGAAAACTCTTCATCTTCCATTAGATCAGCAACCCTAGAGGGAAAGGAATGGCTTGAAAATTCATGGAGATACTCCTAAGATCTGGACGAACCAGGGAAAGAAAATTGGTGGCCAAAAGAGTTCTAATTGATTACTTTATGAATGATACAATTTACCTTGTCAAATCTGGACGATTTGAGGTATCCTGAGAAGTTTCTCCCTTTTACGCGACCCATAAGAGCTCCAAAGAGGACAAAACAGATATTGGTGGTGAGGATAGGGATATTGGCTTCGGGTGGGAGGTGGAATAATTGAAAAATATTAAAAAATGAAAACGATATAAATAAAACAAATTATTTTTTTTAAAACAGGAAATGGGCCCATGGGCTGGCCCAATACCTAAATAAGTGACCCAAATTCACCCGACTTATGAATTTATAATGGGTCCAAAAGGATAAATAAATTTTAATATATCAGTATAGGACAAGTGTTAAGTTGATTGGGTGAAAAAGGATGAAAAACAAAAGAGTTATAAAAGAAACAAATTCAGTTTTTAAAACTGGGAATGGACCGGATCAATGCAAAGACAAAAAAAACCGTGTGTGACACAAATTCTCTTCGATGATGCCTCCAAAAGTGCAAGATGAATAAGAATAAAAGACCCTAATGTCAATAAAGTGGGTATGGGGGTCATACTCCTATCCCTAGAAAAATCCGTTCATTCATATTACATCGTACTATCGGAAGGATGAATGAACAATGAATAAGTGTATGGCTCCTTCATTGAAGGCTTGTATTTTTACACTCCATGTTCAAGCCGAACACATAAGGATAAAAGGATATTTAGAATTACTTATCAAGAAATTCAATGGTGACTATGATATCGGGGATGAGTAGTTGATCCCATTGATAAACCATGTATGATATCTGATGGTATAATTCCCATTCGAGGAGACATTGAATTAACTTCCAATGTCACATGATGTTCAAGTCGATGCATTGAAAAATATATCCATGGATCTGGCCAACACAGATCAGAATGAAACAATCATCAATATTTCCTAGCGACGGATGGTCTTACCATTCATTCATGCCAACTCGGATGAAATTATTGAGATCAGTCACATATTTTTACCATTTAGTCCTACAAACAACTGGCTTGCATACATTATGGAATATCATAAAATTTGTGAACTCCAATAAGATAGGGATCAAAGTGAACAAATTCTAATAAGATCAATCAATATCATGCTATGTGATGACATAAACCAAGAAAAGATTCATTACATTTGAGGCCTTAATTTTCTCATTATCAGGTGTGTTGATGGAGGAGATGCCACTAACATCATAAAGGTTATGAAAGAAAGAACTTGTGGGGAACACCTATCAGCATCCAGACACTCACATTAAATATGAAGGCTTGGGTTCTATTGGCCCACCATGATGCAGGATTGTGCTAATTAAACCAAAAATTGTTATTCTGGCCAAGTCAATGCATATTTCATCCAACCACCCCCAGAGATACTACATAAAACCATGTACTCTTGGCCATTTTTTCATATGGGTAATGGAAATCGTGGGACCATATCCTACTTTCATGTCTAGAATGTTAATATATATTCTCACATACACCGACTTACTTTCCCAATGGGCAGAAGCTTCATCCCTAAAAGGCATCGAGGAAAAAAGTACTATCATATTTGAAAAAGAAAATATTATCTCGATGTTTGGTTTTCATAAAAAATACTGAAAGGAAAAGACACCAATTTTTCCTCTTTTGAATTGGAAAAATTATACTAGGATTGTGGTATCAATGTCAATTGTTCATCTTGCTAACATGTAGTGGAAAATGGGTAAATAGAGGCTCTCAACAAGACAATATCCAATATATTCCATTACATGATAGACATGGATATGATATCATGGTAGTAAAATATCCTCTATGGTCTTTGTTCTTACCAGACCACAACCCGCACCACTACCCAGGAAACCACATACTCATTAGTATATGGGACGATGGATATTTGGTACATTGAAAATCATTTAACATCATTATGTTTCACTATATGTGATGAACTATATGCATAATATAAATACAAAAAATGGTTTGATAAGATGGAGCAGTTGTATGGGAAAATATTTCACACATTACATCATCTTTAAATTAAAAAAAATTAGATTTCATGGTCCTTTATAAAGAAGGATGACATCTGGTATATTCTCGAAGGAGAAATGGTTTTGTTCCTTAGATCTGTAAGGATACTCAGGAAGAGGCCTAGATTGTTGGATACAAAAAATAATAGATCATTTGTTGTACAATGTGTTTCCTTCAATTGAGTGTATTCCTTGATTTCAAATGATATAAAACTCCTTAAATCCCCCACCAATGTTTGGTTCCTAAAAAAATTAATTTGTGTAATCATGATCAAAGTCATCATAACAAAATGAAATTAAACTTCATAGCATTGTAGACATACTTTTCACAAGACGATAAATATTATGGAAGATATAATTTCCACACAACATCAAAATGTATGAAATACATATTTTCCACATGACATTAAACTGTACGGAAGATGTCCTTTCCACATGGCAATAAATTGTGTTGAAGATTTCCTTTCCACACAATGTTAAACTATATTAAATATGTTAATTCCATATGATGTTTAAAAATATGGAAGATATACTAATCACATGATAATATATTGAAAAAACGGAGTCACCTATGATGCACAATGTTAAACTACTCAACAACTCTATCTTAGAAGAAATACGATAAACTAAAAAGAAAAATATTTGTCCATACCACATGATGATACAATGCATGGCCACAAAAATTTTCTCACCCAAGGGGAAATTGTATTTGGACACATTCAACTACCTTGTTTTTCTATAGAAAATTTTATGGCTAGATTCTAATTCATCAGTGGGATACGTAGTGACACCAAGATATTTAACCTTGCTCCAGCCACTATAAAAATAGTGATCCCTTTTTCATGTGTGATGGAATAACTTATATAGGGAACATATTGTCATATAACTACATATAGATTAATCCCCTTCAATAGGTTTGATACATATGGAATCCTCAATTAAATATCTACGTATAGCTAACCCAAATAACAAATTACTATTATTGTACTATCAACATCCTCTAAATCACTATAGAATACCCTGACTATTTCTTTTTTTTTCACACCGTTCATAGCTCACTTGATCTTAAAAATGGTGGTAAAGGATTATCCTTCAACGAATATAGAATACAAGTACTCTGTAGGCCTATAAAAAATGAAATGGTCAAAAAATTCCCCCATTCCTTTGTATGATCCAAACCAATTAAGGGATGTTCCTCCAAAAATTATGTGTGGAATGATTTCTACCCTTATAGAACACATACTGATTCATAGATTCTTAATCTGGTTCAACCATCAATATCAGAAAAAAGATAATTCCATTTTCCATATGTATGAATCCAATATATATATATGGGGAACTTCACTATTAGATCTATTTAGGATTTGATTCCCATCTACGGATGGGATATGTAGTGATGCCCAAATTTTTCGTCTTTTTTCAACCACCATCGTCAAAAAAATTCCTCTTCTATACATATGGATCAAATAGATATAGGGATATTCATTCTCAGAACTGTATACTGATTGATTTCAATCTACTGATGGGATACATATTGATTCCTGAATAATTCATCCTGGTCCAGCCACCCACATCAAGAAAAAGAATATTCTCTCTTCCCTACATGTAGATCTGATATATATATATATATATAGTTAGCTATCTTTGATGAACTATGCACATTCATCTTCATCAATGGGATACGTAAAGACACCATGACCCTGAGTGTTGGTCCCACCATCACATGACATGGAATGCCTCTATTATGATATATGACTCCCCTATAATATGAGGCAACACCCCATCTCTCCTTGTTTCACACATCCATTATAACTCACATGAGCTTAGGAATGCTGGTAAGGACTTCCCCTGCATGGAAAAAGCATAATAAAGTATAATATGCCCATAATCATGAAATCATGGTATAATATTTCCCCTTCCCCATGCATTGGAATGACTATCATAAGGACTCCACATAACTACATGGAATTTTATTCCAAACATATTGGGATATGAAGGAAACCACGATGAGGTTGATGCTTGACACATCACTAAACTCATCGTTTCCACATTGGTTCACTCTTGGCCTATCCACATAACGTTTAAATGTGTGACAAAAGAAGTCATAAAAATTTGATATTAAAATTTTTGGTAGCTCAAGAACTACTTATGGATTTTTTATCTACATGATGACATACGTAGTGACGCATGGGTCTTCCCGGGTGCAGTGGTGAACAAATAGGGAGCCCCCAATCCCTCGCATGAGAAATGAAAATATAGGTAGGGGTTTTTAAATCTAGTCTCTTACATCCAGAAAGGATCAAAATATCAGGCTTCCCTTTACATAAAAATCATATCTATGTAAAGGATATCTTACCTCAAAACTAATTGTGGCGTCAATTTTACACACATACCCAGCCATTCTATTTTCATTCCTCAAACTCATTACCCTTCAAAAGATGGAGTCAACATAATCATCTGGGATTATTAGAAATGGATAGCTAGTGTCTTCTAGACACCTTTTGATGACTATGCATGTTAGGTCGTGGTGGCTCTGCATATTTTCCCCACAAAAATCGCCCTTCATCCAAGGAAAAAATCACCTATAAGAGAGGGTGTTCCCATTTTTGTATGGCCATTGGCTCCAAAGCATCACGTCATCCCTTAAAGCTCGAGGGCTCTACATTAATGTTTTACACCATCTTCTTATGCTAATTTCAGGGGAATACGAGAAATATAATAGCATGATTATATCATATTTATGCATTATCCCTTCAATAATTCATTACTATAATCTGAAAATTAAATTGTGCTATCAATGTTCATTCCACACAACATTAAATTGTATAGAACAAATCCTCACCACATGAAGTTAAACTACATGGCCTAATTTCCAAACTACATGATATTAAAAATACTATAGGTACCCCCAATATTGCTAAAATTACCCCAGTCACTATGCACAGACCAAACTATGTGCAGTGAACCTAGTCTTGGGATGCCAGAATCTTCAATACTAGGCCCTGATCGAAAAACAGAGTCAAAATATGTTGATTCAAAGAATGGTCAATTCTGTATAGATATACATCCAATTCTATGAATAATCTCAAAATTCGATAAAAAATCACCGCCTGAGGGTTTTTGATATATAAAACCAACTCTCTATATTCGTAAAACACTGTGATTTTAGTGAAATTGGATGGTTATAATCTTTCATTGCCATAGGGAATGGATGATCAATGTCTATAAGAAACCTATGCTTGACTATTAACATTATGCCCCAATGGCTCAGCATATGTTACCCATAATAATGCCCTATCAACCAAAGAAAAATTCATCCCCATGATAGGTTTTTCTGATTTTCATACACCTAATAGATTCTAATCCTCATGTCATTCATCTAGATCCATGAACCCTCAATATCATAGTTTACACCTTCTTTACTACTCACATTCTGGACATGTTAGAACATCCAAGCTTGATTACCTACCCGTTACATGGGGCCTCTACATCAACATCCTAATTGTATAATTTTCAAACTAAATGATACTCAATACCTGGTGTTCACCCTTAGTCCATATCATGTCAAAAGTGTATTTCCCATCGTGACCCTACACAAGAAATATATCTGCATTGGAAATTTTGACCTATACCATTCCCCATTGGTGAATCCATACCCAAGATAAAAATCCCCATCTATATGGCTGAATGGAATCTTCATACAGATAAACATAAAAATATCTATGTATAGTTCGATGCCTTCCCATGTTAGAAATGTAGACACATCCTATCTCACATTTTAGGTCCAGTTGTGATGAAAAAATGTCCCATCCCAACCCATGAAAGGGTCTAACCTGTGTGAGGAAATATTTCATATGGATAGGATAGATATACCTTTACTTATTCCGTGTAAATTTCGACATGAAATGTCCATTTTTTCTATAGGCATACCTCTTTTGAGGAACCGCACTATTTGTCCAGAATGGTTTGAATTACCATAATCCTCTATGTCCATCATAAATGGGAGGCCACTGCCCCATGTACTCCATTGTTCGACAATGATATTAATCCCATGTAGCTATACATACATTTCCTACAAAAAATCCAATGATTGGAATATAAATTCCTCCACGTGGTTGGATCTTCCCACCTACGTACACCCTTTTTATATTATTGTCACACCTCAGTCATTGGATTCAGAAACCCCTCAGAAAAAGGTTTTCATATTCCCCCTTTTAAAATCATGAAGATAATGAAAATTTCAAAAATTTGGGAATATATGAATATTTTACCATCCCCTCATAAAAGTATTTTGATTTATTAAGTATCAGATCACTTATCTATACGATGTTAAACTGCACCATGCTTCAACCCTCTTTCACACAAATCAAATTATTGAGGTAGTGGTTTTTTCATCCAATGATGATAAAAATTCACTTATTACCTTTAGAAATCATTCCATCCTTGAGAAACACTTTTTGGTCCTCAATAAAAAAACAAATGTTCTATAAAAACTTCCAGGCCATCAGAAATGAAAGGCCATTGTCCTGTGGACACCTTGGTTTAACTATTTACATTATGACTTAACCGCTCTTCATATGTTTCCCATAAACATTATCCTATAAAAAGAAGGAAAATTAATCATCCTGGGATGATTTTATGGTCTTCATATTCTTTATGTCTTCCCTGATCCATATCATGTCCCATATCCATAAATCAAATGTTGGGTCAAATATAAATATTCATCATTCTTGTGTGAATGTTGCTGGGAAATTCTCATGGGAAATTCCTAGTTAATGTGTCCTAAATCAAGGTCCTTGACCTATAAATCTTGGTCAAAGTTGTTCGACCTAAAAAATAGTGATTTTATGGTCAATATTGATCGGCCTAAAACATCATTAATGATAGTCATGAACGAAGTACGTTAAACTACCCAACAAAAGAGTCACTGCACTCGCTATGTCAAAAACCTACATTGGGAACCTTCGTTAAAATGTAGAGTGTGAGCTCACTCAACCAATAACACATATATATTAGTAAAATATGTTGTGAAACCAAAAATCAAGATACACAATTATTTTTAGGTCAAAAACCTACAAATGGAATAATAAGAAAAATTTAGGTTATACCCTCTAAGACCACACCATAACCGACATAGGAAAAAATTATGGTGATAACTAAAAAGGAAGAGTATTTGTAGGATTCTCCATGTGGCCATTGGAAGAGTTAATATATTCTCTCTAATCCCATTGCTTCATGATAAAAATATCAACACAATTTTTTCCTGGATTATAATTCCAATTTATATCTCGTTGACATTATAGATTTAAATAAATTTGATCAGGAATGATTGATATTGCAAGAAACCGTTAAAGGTGGAGATTTGGAGGGGAAATTATTTTCATCTCATGGAATAAGTATATGGAGGGAACCCAAAACCTAGGGTCCCTCTTCATGGATAGAACATGACTAATAAAAAATATTATTAGTGGACTCGAAGATTTATATCATTTCTTGAATTGACTCTTCAATTTGTTGAAAAAACCTTAGAAAAGATGTAGTATATGCCTCCACATATACCTACGATGCCTCTACCTCTGGTTCTGACTCATGGCCATACCATTATACATTATTCAATCTCCACTTCACCATATCAATTATGGTTTCACCACTGTCCCATTCATGTTTATGGGGATCAAATTCCCTTCTATGCTACTCCGCTTCTAGGTCATGTAGTTATACTAATAACCTATACTTCATGATCTCACTCAGCAGCCTCACAGCTTCCCCAGATTGATAGAAATATGCATTTATAAATATTTTTCTAGTAGTGAATGATGGGCCATAGACTATGATATAGAATGATGAGACTCATGTGTACGAGTCACCTCACTGATAGCAACCTCCTATTTCAATATATAATATATGTTGTGATAATAACTCCTTTGAAACCCAGAACCACAAACTGGTGGTCTTACTACGACAGCTTCATCGACATGTCAACAAGTGGTGTTTGAGAAATTAATTTCCAAATGTTTATATACTCACTTTAGTGGCCAGTTTGAAGGCCGACTAGGATCTGTCGATCGATCTCAGAATCAATCATTGATGAAGAAATATATTCAGGAACTAATGTCACAAGAGATTGAATGATTTAGCAATAGAAAAATTACTAGCTCACTCATCAGTATTGTCCCTCTTAGCTATGATATTGGGCATGATTGAAGAATCCACCACAATCAACAGTTATTGCATTGGAGATACTAATAACATAATGGAAACCAATAAACATATGTGATCCCAGAAAAAAATCCAGAGAAAGGTGGGGGTATGAGGACTATAAATCTAACCTCTACCTAATGAAGCATTGAATCATTAAGCCTTCATGGAGACATCATCACCCGGTAAAGATGGTACCTTATCATTGATAAGAATTTGAGCCCCATTTTCATTAAGAATCATTTTTGTCTCTGGTTCATACCCATCCAGGCATGCAACATATAGGGTGGCCTATAGAATATCATATGTTGAGATCAGGTGTACAATAATAATCATCCTAGAAAAAGGAGCGGTGGCTGACCATAATCCTATGGGGACTAGGATCATGGTCTCTCATGTGATTGAAGAAAATAGAATAATATCCCCTTCTATGTTCTCAAAATCCAAGATAGCAGCCTTCCCTGTGTTTTAACCCTTAAAAAAAGGATTATCCTACTCAGAAGATGTATCTTCTTCCAAATGATTTTTTTATGAAAGGAAGATGTCCATTTGGTTTAGAGTAGTTGAGTATCTAGAATCGGTAACCCCTTCATTGTTATTGGAAGATAAGGAAATCTCGCACAACTCAGCCACTACTTTCAGGGTTGTCTTTCCTTCCTCTGTTGCAGCAGGATTAACACTTTTGGTTGGTACTTCAACATATAAATGTTCCTCTACCATTGGGACACAAATTTCATGATCTGAGAAAGCCCCATTTTCTAGTTGTCCATCATCCACAACGGAAGGGATAATATAGGTTGATCTCTATGAAATTTCTTCTTGGTTTATTATTAATCTTGCCCTAAATTCTAAACTCAAAAATGGGTTAGCAACATATAATTACATTGTATGAAAACTAGATAAACATATTTAGTATTTAATTTAAGTCCCCTTAATGAAACGCTTTGAAATTGAAGATGCCTACTGACGTTACATGTTATTTTATGTGGATGGTTACCTAGGAGAAATATCATGTGAATTCAGGGGAAGAAATGCCCCGAATGTTCACAGAATTACTGTATCCATATGTTCAATAACACCAGGATAACATTCCCCAAAAACCCATACATCCAATGGAACACACTCCCTAGCTGTGGTTCTTCTGAGAGTGTATAATAGGGAAGGAAACATTTACCAATAATCCTCCGGATTTTTCAATAGTAAAGGATGGAGTGTTTACAATATTCACATTAATTGGAATTAATGTTACATATCATGAATTAAATTACCTCTCCCACTATATCCATCTGTCGCAAGAGAACCACCATCAACTAAACCTCTTTAATCCAGTAAGGTTTGTTCATGGGTTCATGAAGGAATTTATCCATTTCAAGTGGGTAAATATCCACTATTACTGTATCCATATGTTCAATTACACCAGGATAACATTCCCCAAAAAATCCATACATCCGATGGAACACACTCCCAAGATGTGGTTCCCATGAGGGTGTATAATGGGGAATGAACCATTTAACAATAATCCTCAGGATTTTGCAATAGTAAAGGATGGAGTGTTTACAATGTTCACAGTAATGTGAATTAATGTTACAAATCATGAATAAAATTACCTCTCCCTTTATATCCATCTATCTCAAGAGAACCACCATCCACTCAACCACTTTGAACCAGTAAGGTTTTTTCATGGGTGGATGAAGGAATTCATCCATTTCATGTTGGTAAACATCCACTACATATAGATCTTAATTTGTGGAAATAAATGAGGGCATAGTGGCACCCCCAAAAACTATAAGGTAAATGAGTCCCCCTTGAAGCTTCCAACAAATGTTATCATTTGAGGTGTTCACACTTAATTCATCACAAACCCTCCATGCAGCAATAAAATTGGCTCTAATAGTTGTGGCCCGTGCTAAAGGGTCGGCCTGGGGGAGTGAAGTAGGTTTCATTAGTCATATTTTCTTCCTGGTTGGCTCCACAGTCTAATGTCCCTAAGGAGAGAAACTCTTATAGATCTATGGGAGACAGTAAGGAACCTAACCTGCCATAGATACTGCAGGAAAACCAACCCTACCACTACCCTTTTCATCAGACTCTTGTCACAACATATTAGGTACCTGATGACAATATTTTTGGTAAACATTATGGGCATATATTAGGGTTTCAAGGTTCTAAACGTAATAACCTACCCTCTAATTCTCATAATCATAATAGATGTCGTCATATGCGGGCACAGGGCTTTAATTAATAAGAAACACCCGGATCTCCTAGAGGAAATAACATAAATATAGAGGGGAATGATCCTGAAAATAATAGAGACCCTTCAAAATTTCCCATTACATACATGAAACTAGAAAATATGCATCACATGGTATGGGTGGTTTGTCTCCAGCTGCGTCCTTGACTATTGTTGAGGTCACACCCCAAGGCCAATAGACTTTCCTCAAGAGAGGACTAGAAGGATTCCGAAGAACATTCCATAGTCGAGAGTTCCTAGTAGCTTCCTTCTTATTTTCATTCCCATTATCCTTATATTTTATTATAGTTGTAAAATATTTAACAAAACATGAAAAATGAATATATTTTTAGGATTGAATCTAGGTGTCATCATAAAAATACATTTGGAAGGGAATGAAACCCTCAGAATGTGGGAGCTTAAACTTGCACCAAGTGTCCTCATGGGTGAACATTTTATACAATTTATGGGATATCATATGATGTTTATCCTAAAATGTTCTATTAATTTTTGAGGGAAACTACTTTTAAATGCAGTTAAACTTAATACTAAATCTTTTAGGAATGTGTCCCTGATAGATAAGTGCACCATCAATACAGGAAACTAAGACACTGTCCCTAAAAGAAAAGTGGTACCCTCGATTGAAAATGTAATCAAATGTAGATTTCATGGTTCTGAATTTGGGGGAATAATTAGGACAATAGATGATTAGATCATGGTTATTGATTTGGGTCATCATGTATTAATCATTATTTTCATTCTGGTCATCCTGTGTAGCACATCCTACTGAGAGAACCCTGCGTGTACTCTCATGATATGTCTAGAGAATATGGAAAGGAATTGTTAAGGAATTGAAAAATTTATATCCTACAATGTGGGATCATATCCAACCCAAAAGTATTTAAAAACGACCAATCATCTGTTGAGGTGATTCCTTCGCTACTCTTGCACAATATACTATAAATTTTTTCCAATATAGGAATGGACATGTTCATAGATTTGATGGTGCCTAGATGTGCCTCCATGATTACGATTTTGACTCTTATGACACTTAAATCTATTACTGGTAAGAGAATACCACTCAATAAATGACCAATAAGTCCCCCAAAAAAATAGTCCACATCGGGGATGGGTTCACACCCTTATTCGAAGAACTGGCCCTCCTCAAAGACGGGCCATAGTTGTGTGATTATAAATGACTTTCCTTGGATTGAAATGACCAGATCCTGTTAATATCATCCTATAAGACACACTTATTGTTGTAGGCACTAATCCACTTTGAGAAACAGATTTCGTATTTTGGAAGAGGTTTACATCCTCCAAAAATTTATCTTCTTGAGTAATGAGCATTTTATCTAAAGAAGGTGTCCTCTATTCTTCATTCCAGTTGGAAGTAGGGGTATAATATCATTGTTAGTATCTCCAATGATGTGACTCATGAAATCATCCAAATACCCCAGGGGTGATTCCAACCTCCCCACTGGTCAAATGGAATGTATTGGAGTATCGAATACACCTACACAAAAGCTAATAGATGAGTGATCTTATTTAAGGAGTATAAGTCTGGGATACCCAAACGACCTCATATAGCCCCATAGTATGTAATTCAACTTGGAATTATTTGTATCACCGATGGACCTAGAAGAAACACCCCAATCTTACCCAAATGAACCCCCAGTCTGAATGTCCCTTTTTTAAGGCCATCTATGTTGTTCATTTTTTAAGGTCCTCCGTTTAATGATATGATGACAATGGGTTGTTTCTTCCGGCTTTTTTCATTCCCCCTCTAATGTTCAATGGTATGAGATCAACATGTACCCCATTTATTATCTTTCAGTATGAATCATCATTTTGACATGATGATATCCTAATATATGGTGCTGTGAAATATCCATGTCGTGTGTTGGTCAAAAAAATGTTGCTCTAGTATAGGTGTTTCAGATTGAAGGCCGAATTCGTAAATGGGAATCCATTAAGAGAATGGATATTACTTTTCACCACTGTAAGTAATTTATCTAAAATACTATTTAATAGGGAAAATGATTTAATATATGTAGTGTATAGTTTATCCTTTTAATATTCATTGGCATCCAAAAGGGGAATGGCAGTAACAAAAGTAAAAATGATGTCATCAGATGCAGGTTGGTGGAGAGCCATTTCATCATGCAATACCAAAAGACCAAAATCAAGGGTCATTGCAATTAAATTGATTGGAAGAATAGTTAAACATTGGAAATGTCCAAAAAATAATACTAAATGAAGGAATCCATTTACTAAATCCCGAGAATGGTTCGTTGAATGTGATCCCCAAGAATTGATCGTACGTAGATGGCCCGAAAAAAAGATGGTCTACATTTTTTTTCCTAGTAGTAGATTAGTTTGTGGAATTGGAATTTTGTGTTCTAAGCCTCTCTATGGGTGTATTCAATGGTCATGGTTCAATTATTTAACTTATGATGTGGAAATTTAATGGTAATTTCTATTGATTTGACGTTAATACTACATGATAGGCATGCCTCAAAGCATATTACTATAGTAAAATTCGAACTTTTGTTTTTAAATTCCATAGCATAGATCATAGATTAAAAGTTTAGTTCACAACTGAGGAAACTGTGAGGAATAAGAAGTTTTAGGAATACAAGGCATAGTTTACAGATGACATTTTTTTGCAGGGGAGGTAGTATGTATAAATAAGGAATGTTGGGAGCTCTTTGTTTCTCACTTTTCCATGGGAAACCAAGTAAAAGGAAAATGACATGTCCCCCCTATATATAGGTGGAGTCCTCAAAAGGGTCCACCAATTTACAAAGACTAGTTCAGTTCAAGACCATTTCCTACATCAGAATATTCCACACTTCATTCCAACAAGACCCCATTCTGATGGAGGAATTTGTAGGGTCCCAAAAAATATGCAATGTGTATGAAAATACATCCTCTTGATATATAAAGGAATGATATGTATGGGGGGATGAAATTTTATAGATAGGATTGAATAAATACTATTTTGAAATGAAACCAAACTAATCCAGGTATTGATTTATTTGGAAGGTCCACGGAGGGAAGACACCATGAATGAAGCGGTACACGAATGACCTACAAAACAATGACTCGTGAAGCACTGGTATGAAAACTAGTCCATTTTCAGGGGAGATGAAAATAGTGAGTTCCACAAATTATGACATTGGTAAAAAATAGATATGTAAGTCCTCCCACACAATCCATAGAGACTGAGAAGTACTAGACTAATGTCGGTTTTACAGTGTCCTGCAAACCACATCGTTTTAAAAGTTAAGGCTGTGATTGTCGTCGAAATGAACTGCAACACCGTGAACATCAGTTGACTTATTGTTCTACGTCCAGAGAAATTTTCGCATAGTATTCCTCAAAGATTTCGTGTTCCTAAACATACAACCTTTTCATCACTGTAAAAGTGGACCCCATGGAGAGTAGACAGAAGGATATGATTATCGGGAGGGCATGGAGACTACATCAAGACTTTAAAGGTAGATATCCAAAGAAGAATGAAACTTCCAATGGTTTCTAAAAGGAATTAACCTTCCATGGACCATAACAAGAAGGAAAAATAATATGAATCAACTTGAAGTGAATATAATTGGAGAACTTAGAACCATAATCCCATTATAGACAATCATCCCATGAACTGTAGGTAATGTTCCCCTTCATCATGTGGTGTACATTGTAGAACCTCACTCTGTGGACAAGACCCAACACCACATAGCACCACCCAATGCAGGCATAATCTTAGAACATGAACAACCATTGTTTTTTGTGGCTCACATCTTGGTTTATGTACCACTTCTATATGCAGATGAACACTTAACCCGCATAACAATACACTATGTTGGGAGGACCCCATCTAGCATGTAAATATTGTATGAGGAATGCTGGGGCTTATGGGTTCCACCTTATAGTTAAAATCGAGTCATTCTATTCCCATCATGCCAATGATGGACCCTCCACTAACCATTCCACCTTCATCAACCCAAAGCCTCTTCAAAATCTACTTGACCAATATGACCAGACTGTGAAGCACATCAACTATCCCCTATGAGTCTAAATACATGATGTAAGAGGAGGTGAAAAGTCATTTTTCATAACATTTTAGTCCCTTGGGAAATCATTTATTCTATATTCCTAAAGAAATAGGGAGTCCATCCATGGGAATCTAATGTTGACCTCCCCGTTTTAAGGGTCAAGGGTAATTACTTGCTTTTCTACTAAATGGGGCGCTTGTGATCATTCATTAAAATTGCGCTTTTTTCCCTTTTGATAAGGAGAAATATTACCCACTTCCTAGATCACATCTTAGGGAATACCTCCTTTTGTAATCCCCTAGCCTTCTAAGATGGAACCAATGAACTTCCCATTAATTTCACATTTGAAGGTCCATTGCTCCATGCCCCCTTCCATTTTCTCCCTTCTCATTTTCCATGAATGGTGAAATGAAAGAACTGATTTTTCTAATCTCTCACATCCTCTTCTTTCTCACACCGAGCATGAATCATGCAAGAAAAGATGTATGTAATGATACAACATTCGAACAACCCTGATGAACAACAAAAAATCTGATTCCTAATCTAAATTAGATAAATGGGATTCATTTATGAAGGATTTAAATCAAGTGGATGGCTTCTATTTGTACGCCCCACCCCCAATGAACTAGAATAACATTGATTCCAAACAAAATTGGGATGCATAGGAAGAATTTATCTATCCTCAGGATCAATAACATCTCATCCATAAAATGATAAATCATGACCCTTCAAGTGGGATGCTTCCCCGCATAAGTCCCAACCCTAATTGAACTATGAGAAATATAATTCATGTTCTAACTAGGAAGCATAGGACATCTACATAAGGCTCGAGATCAAGTGAATTCCTCATTAAATGTAAGTCTCAATAAAAATTTCCCATTACTCACTCAGGACTTCCCTTCAATAATAAGCCCTAGCATGACTCTTTTATGAAAGGCCACTACTATTATGTAATCCCTACAAATATCTTCTCATATGGGAATCTCCAATATTTATGATCCAATCATTTTGATTCATAAAATTAAATCCTCTTAAAGAGTAATGCCACATTGAATTATCTTATATGGTCCTCATCTATGAAATAATCCCCAAATCAAACTGAACTACAAGGGATTTGATTCCCAATTTACTAGGATACGTAGGAAGCTTGTTTGGGGTCCAAACCCAACACCCAAATTGACCTAGTGTTCACTGGGCTATATCCTTAAAACAAACATATCATTAACGGTGACCATGAATATATTTAGTATCCTAGGATACATAAGTGTATGGCCCACATGAAATCATGACGAAGAATCCTCCACCATGATTTACATACCACATAATGTTAAACTTCATGGATGGGTCCTCGCTGCATGACCATAAAAGGTGATGTGTCCAGTTTAGCGGCGTCGAGCTACATGGGTTTTAATTCCTCTCACATTGACAAATATGAAGCCAATCATATGGGTCTGATCCTGAGAGAAAAATAACGTACATCCCCCCAGATGATAGTAAACTTTAGATAACCTCATCATATATCTTATTCCATAATTGTCTCACCAATTTCTGACCCATGAGCATATATAGTTAATCAAGCAACCTAGGGTTAACCTGTAGACACACTATTGAAAAAGAAGGATTAAAAAAGATATGAAAATTTCATAAATGTATATATTATTCCAAGAGTTGGAAATATTTTCCCCAAAGATTATGTGGTTATCCCGAACTCCCACTATCTTGACAAAAGCAGTCCATAAGTATTGTTCGCCAACTCTTCATCCAACGAGCACCTGACTTGGGAATATAGGTCCGTGAATCTTGTATTTTAAGACCTTTGGGTGTTACTAGATCCACAAATAAACCCATTGGAGGCCATAAGTGGGAAAAGTACCTTATGAAGAACCCTTAATAATAACATTCAACTAGTTATTATCCTTCAGACCATTTTGGGAACCACAATGGAATGACAGAGATCAGGTCAAAACAGAAATTTAAAAATGGGTATTGTTTATATTTTCTTGATGTAATGAATGAAAGTGGGGAATATAAAATATTAACTATATAGAATTATTTTTCTGTCATATATATTTGATATATTAATTTCATAATTTCATTATTAATTTCCATTTATATCATATTTTAATTACAAATCACATCGCATAGGGATATAGGGGTTCCCCACACAAGTGATCAACATTACCATATCCACCAAATAATGGTTATAAAAAATATATATAATTGATATAAGAATTTAAAAATTGTGATTATATTAAAAATATCATATGTAATACTTTATTCTATAATTGTTACCATCCTATTAAATAATAGATGATGAACATAATAAATAAGTTCCAAATGAGGTTGTCTGATATACACATGAGTGAAGTTATTTTTTTACAAAATATCTAATGTTATGAAGATAAATGTGGTAATATAATTATAGTGATATAAAAATATTATATATATCATATATATATATATAATCCATCATTATATCTTAATCTGAGTGATAGTGATAGAAATGAATAAATTTTGATCAAAAAGAGGTAGTTCAACGTACGCAAAAATGATAATTTCATATAGCATAAGATGGAAGTGGATATAGATATAGTTTATAACATTAAAATAATAAAATATTATTTTATGGGAAATACAATTTTATTATTTATTCTTATTTGTATTGTGTTTGGAGGAGTTAGAAGAAGTAAAATATAAATGTGCAGTCAAAACATTGCATCTTCTTAAGACAACCTCTTTAGGTTTAACCAAAATCCATCTTATATTTGAATTATTGCCTCAAAAAGGGCTATATGATATTTAGAGGGATGTAAGAAGTACATTTTGGGAGGTCCTGGAAAGGTGAAATAGTTTTTTATGCATGTAGATTATAGGAATGGTGATGACCTTTTATAAGTGAACATAGTTGCACACTTGTAGTTTTTTAAAATAAAAAGATGTACCCATATTTTTAACATGCCAAAATGCTCTAAAATGGGATATTCTTAAAACAAAAAGGTTATATATATATATATATTAATTATATGTTTTATTGATATATTTAAAGGATATAATACCACCTTTTTTAGTTTAGAAATTGGTAAAACTAGTTTAACCTTAACAAGGATCAATAATATTTACTATTTTTACTATTAATTATGGAAATAAAATTATATCACCTCATTATATAATTTAAATTATTATCATTATTATAAACATGGAATAGATTTTTAAAAAATATAATCATATAAGTGGAACAATTAATTTAAAATTAATCGTACAAGCACATTTAAAAATAGGTTTTCTAATCAGAAATTCTTCAAATATTTAATTCTTTTTTGTATAAAAATATTAATTTGAAACTAATAAAAAAAAATAAATTGGATTATAAAATATATATATAAACTATTTTTATTTAAAAAATATAATAATCTAATATTCATCTTGAATATTATTTGACTGAAAATGCATTTATATTATTAAAAACTATTATTTATTAACATTCACAAAAAATATTATCTGTTTTTGAAAATTATAAAAAAAATCACTACATAATTTTTGTGCATTGATTTCAAAATTGATTATAGTTTTTTCAAATAAATTTTTTAAAAGGGAAATAAATTTAATCTAATAAAAGATTCACAAAATGCAACAAAAATATATTTTAGAAAAACATAATTTTAAGCCTAAAATTGTATTTATTATATCTCGTTATAATCAAATATAAATATAATTATTAAATAATATATTCATTATATAATTTATAGTGTAAATTAATATAATTATCGAAAAGTGATTTGAATATTTTATTTCAATAAAAAATGTTTTTATTCATAAAAATTGTTTATCAAAAGATAATTAGTTTGTAAATGGTGATTTCTGATCCTCTCAAGACAAATTGTTTTTTAGAATTTGTACAATTGATATAATGTATTGTAATCATGATACTTTCCTAATACCCAATTAATACACCAACTGAAATTATTTATTTACATAAAAACATCCTTTCTTAGATGGATTCAACTCACCCACACAATTTTTTAATACCATTTGATATACACTGAATATAGTAGAAACGGATATAATTGGATTGAAATGAAAATCAATTCATAATTTTTTTTTCATGGATTCAACAATATATAAAAAATAATGTAGGGTGTTTCCAATGAGAATGGGTTAAACAAAATAATTACGTAATAATATAATGGTGATTATGTATATTCATAGTTTTGATATGATTCTAAGAAAAATTTATAGGATAACATTCCTATGTACATAAAAATATAATATAGATATAATGAGGAAAAATTAATCGCATATAATGTTATGGGAATTATATAGATGGTTTGGACAAGTAATACCAGTAATGAATATAAATAATAACATAAATTGATGAAAACCTAATTAATACAATATTAAAAAAATCTCATAAAAATGTCATCTGCAAAAATGAACATTTTCTATAATTCAAGTTTTATTAAATCAAAATCACAATGCTTATCTATTTTAATTATTTTACCCATTTTTATTATTCAAATATAATGAAATATAATTTTAAAAAGAGGGCATTTAATTTATCATTTTGTGTTCATTTATCGAAGATCAGTTTATTATGAAATAATCAATGTAAATAAGTAATACGTTTTTAAAGTATTAAATATCATAATATGGAGAATATAATAGAATAATTTATAAATTTAGATGACTAATATTTTTTTATTATTTTTAAATATTATTTATAAATTACTCATTTAAAATGATAGTAATGTGAATGGTTTTCCCATTGTGTATTGAATCAATTTCACTAAATATGTTTCATGAATCAAGTTAGTCATGTTGAATCAATTCATGATTCATTCATGTGTCTTGATTTTCCTAAAATTGAATACAAAAATGTTATTTATACTAAATTTGTAATTATATTTGAATGATTTTTGGGAGAGTTCATGATCCAAAATATAAAAAAACTAGAAATCCTAAAATCAATGTTTTATTCTAAAAAATAATTTTGTATAACATTATTGGATCTACCATATGTAGTTTATCTCATGTGAATGATATATGAAAACATTATACAGTTTATGGTTTTATAAATGATCTCATGTATTACCTATCCATGTTGTATGTCCCCTTTCCTTCCTCTAGAAGATGATTATTTATTGTTGTTGGTAATAAATGAAGAATTTCTATATCGTAGATCCTATTTTTTATTTATAAAAAACAAAATTGATGATCATTTAAAATATATGCCCACTAGCCATTTTAAAACATAGTTGAGCTTATTTCCCCTCAATGGTTATTTTATTGGATCCACATATTCCATTTCTTTTTTTATAAATCATTATTTTTATATCTTCTTTAACTATAAAATCCAACTTAGACAAATTTTCAATTTCAGAAACATATTCATCCTCAGTTATGATTCTCTCTACCTTCTCGTCATAGTCTCTCACATTATAAATCTTCACCGACTGGGGAATATTGAAACACTCTCACAACCTACTCTCAAAAAAATTTCTGCATTTTTTACATCGATTGACACTAACTTAATAAATATGAGTTGCCTTTACAAAATGATAGGATTCCTATAAACATATATAATCGATAATAAGATATCCATTAGGAAGTATAACATTTCAACATTGAAATTTTATCTTCAATGGTCCCATGATTTAATTTAATTTTTTGATGATTCAGTTTGATTACCACTCCAGTGTTTTTTATCTTCTCTATCATGATGATAAATAATGTATTATATTAAATGATGTTCCCATAGATCCCTTGATCACAAAATGCGGGATGAATGTTTTTATACTCGAACTAATTGGAACTGAGAACCTAATTCAATAAAAATTTGGTTGGGAATGTTTTTATAAATAATATTCAATCAATCCTGAGTGAGTTTTTATGGTTCAAATAATCTACATATTCTTCATTTGGGTTAGTAATTTCCTCTTTTAATTTCAAATATTTTGGAATTTTTATGGTACCCTCTACAAAAGAGATGTTATTATATTGTTTTTAAATTGTTTTTGAAATTTAATTCTTTAATCATTAATTTTACCTCGAACAAAAATATTTGAGGGATTTTTCCTTTGATTTATATTTTTAGTTTCTATATTTTATGTTTAGTATCATATTTTTCAAAAATTTTCTAGATCCCCTAGTTTTTCATGGTTTATATTTCTTTTTTAAAGTCTATTATATGTTTTTATAATGTTCAATAGATTGTAGAATTCAAATTTTTATTGGGTGAATTTGGAGACATCTTGGTTCTAATACTCTTTCATTATCTCAATGATATTATGAAATTTTCCCTAAATAATACTCTAGATTTAGAAATCTGTTTTTTGTTCATTGAATCTTTTTTTATCTATTTGATTACAACCTTGGTCTCTGTCAAGAATGTGGCCAATAATATTTATAATGTATGGATCTATCATTATTGTTATGGAACTTTATTTTCTTATTACTTGTATCCATATGCATCATCATGGTTCACTTGATATTGTGTTTTTTTATATATATTTTAAATTAATATTAAATATTATAATCAATATAATTTTCTTTTATAGTAAATGTACATTGGTGGGTTTTTAGATCCATCATCGTAAACATATATTTTACACAGGTTATATTTTTTAAACCATCGAGTTATTGATCTCAAAATTTATTCCACTTCTTTGGAGACCTTAAGTTTACTAATAGAAGCTCATTCCTCACACCCATATAGTAGACTATAGATTTCCTCTAGATTTGTTTCATCACTAACCCACAGGAAACATCATCCATAATTAATATGTTACTCTGGTAGATACCCTTATATCATGTCAGTATTAATATCCAATTTTATATAATATTATGATGTAATTTAATTATTAAGTACCTAAATTTCCCATGAAAGTGGTATAATGATTCATTAAAAAAATTATTAAAATTAAGAGTCTTATCCAAAATGTAAATATACATGAAGGTGAGAATGAATCAGTTGGGAAAAATTCGTTCTATATCCTTCTATATAGTGATGGAATGTGATGGAATGATCATGATCCATTCCAAATTTCAAACCCATAATGAAAATATGAACCAGAATATCTTCATTGCATCATTTTACACAATAGAAAACATGAAATAATTAGAATGATAAAAAATATCCAAATGTGTTTTTAGATTTTTATAGAGTAGTATATAAATGTAAACCATATTTTAGAAAATATGGATTCTTGAAAACATGATCATGAAGTGTTTAGTGGACACTATAAGTATGAGAATGATTGGATTAGAACTACTTTTTAGTGTCCATCCATAGTCCACCATCTATCTTAATCCCTTATCTATTTTTTGTGCATAACTAGTGACCTGATTTATATATTTTCCATCCTTGTATATACAATTAATCATTATCAAATATTTCTATATCCTAGTGTAAAAATAATGATTTTAAATCTTGCAAGATTCCCCAAGAAGGAATTAGAAATTGATCAACCAATAGAGAATTATATTATTCACATGTGGATAACCAAATTTAATTTTTAATAATCAATAAAATAATCCATATAATATAATTAAAAAAATATATGTGTTTGTATTGAGTATTAACATACTATATTTATTCATTATTTCTTTAGAGATTTTGAAATGATTTATTGAATTTATTTTAAGAACATGTGGAAGAACAAGACATATTAGATTATTTTAGAAATCATATTGAATGAAAGATAGTGTTTTATATATTTTGGATTTTGGATTGGATTGTTAAATTCAATTGGTTGATTTATGATTAGTGTCTGAGTCGAGATGAGGGATACTCAACCATCATTGTATCCCCTCCATGACATGGTACATTGAAATTTCCCATGACTATATATTTTAGTGAATTAACAAAATTTTTTATCATGGTACTATTTTTAAACTTTAAAACCCTAAATGTGGAATTAGTTATACATACTTTTTGTTAGTTAGTAAATTCTATATGCACATCATGATTCTGGTCAATGTTAATGGATTGAAAAATTAAGACAATATAAATTGTATTGGATACCAAAAAACCGAAATGTAAAAATAAAATTGGAAAAAAATCCAATGCACCATACCCCACTGTCTATATCTCCATTGTAGAATTGTTGCATCATACAGGTAATGTGGTAGGATGCGGGGAGGAGTAATGAAAATGAAATCCTAAAGAATAAATATGTGGATATAAATAATTGGAAGAACTGTTTATAATGGATCACCTCACCAAAATATATGGTCTTCATATGAATCCCTTAAAATAGTATATTGATAATAACTTTATTGATCATAAGGGATATTTTTTTTAATCATGTCCCCAATATTTTGGTCATAATGTTGTTCTGGGTCAATCCTAATGATGATTTTCTATTTCATGTCATCATTTGAGACTTATTTTTAATTCCCCTTCAAAATCATCACATACTGGGTCTATCCTAAAACATTCTCAATGTGAAATTTATGGTCAAAAAACGAACATAATGGTACGACCACATTTTTTAATTTTTGTAATTATCTCTTCACTTGATGTATTTGATTATCATTTGACACATTTTCCTTATTATCATGTAAACATTTTATAGTTCCATATATAAATAAATCGATTAAATAACAATTACTATGATAAATAAAATTAAAAAAATGGGATCTGAAATACTTATTTTTGAATCTGTGAAATGTATGCATCATTTGTAATAATGTAATTACAAAGAAACAACTACTTGAATTATTAGAAAAAATATGAAATGAGCCAAATTTTAAAGTGAAGGAAAACAACATTGAAATAAACTCTAGAAGACCTAACCATACACTTCTCCATTGTTAAATAATCCCCATAAATTAATTTTAGTAAACCTGGTCTGTATAGTTCGATGAATGAAGTGAAAATTGATATTAATGGGAAATTAAGGAGAATAAAAAGAGATAAGGACATCCTAACATCTAATCCACATGAAAATAGATGATGTAAAACATGGAATCAATAAATATGATGATTAGGGGACACCCTTGTGTTCTCAATAGTTTGGCTGAATCCCTTAAGAGGAAAAAAGAAGAATTATAGATCTGATAGGGGAAAAGGTAAAACAATAAAATAAAATAACTAGTATAGGCATGTTGTTGTCTAAACATTCTATAGAAATATGATGTAACTCATATAATGACTTATATGACATATAAACATGGTCAAATCATTGTAAAACATTACCATTAGTGTGAAATACACCTTGTACATGTATCACCTCAAGACACAATACCCATAAATGACACAATTATAGAATAAAACCTTTAATTTTCATTATATCAATTAATAGAACTCCCCTTTTAGGCAAGACACACCCCTAAAAACTATAGCCCCAATTCCTCAAATTTATAATTTCATGACTCCCCGTCTTATAATGTGGCCCACAATCACACTAAAATTCATAAAATATAATGGTAAAATCACGTTGTGTCCTATATTCACAACTATGGGACATTCTATACTTCATAATTATAGTTATCGTGTAGTTAAAAAACACCTATGAATCAAAATTGAAACCTTTAAATTTCAAATATATTACCCTAGATTATATAATATATTTTTTAATAGTTACATAGATGTGTCATAATTCCCCCATAATGACACATTATACCAGAAAATTACCATTGATAAAAAAATTTAATGATTCATGATAGAGTCCTCAACACCCAAATATAAATGGTGAGAGTATATTTTAAAACTAAATATAAATCCCCTAAATAATAGACAATATGCCTAATAGAATTCCAAAAAAAAATATAATAAATCATCAAATGGAATCAAGAATCCCCTAATATAAAATATAATATACTAATAATTGATATTATATTTTTCTATAATTAAAAAATTAATTTGATATCATGGGAAGAAAATAAGAATTAAATAATTTGAATAATTCATATATATTTAAAAATAAATAATATTTTATGTTATATAAATTTTCAATGTAATTTATAATTAATTTATTAAAAACTATTGAATTTTACAAAATTGTTGAATTATTCTGTTTGGGACCATCATTTTTTTCAGTTATAATTTTATTAAAATTAATTTAGAGTAATAATGAAATTTAATATAATTTATTCATGAATAACAAATATTTATTGGTTACCAATTGGTAAGAAATTATAATAGTGTTTTTACAGGGAAAAAAGAGATTCTTTCCATCCAAATGTCCTTTTAAATATGTAATATGTTTTATTATAATAAATTAAACTATTCACTGTATGTGTATGTGACTAATGAAATATGATGATATTATAATAAATAAAATAATTTATCTTCTATTTATATACAATTTCATTGAATTTAATGATAATTAATTCAATGTCTTTAATTATGAGTACTTTTTAAATGAATTCCATTGTGAACTACGTGATGAATTTGAAGTGAATTTACTAAAATTTTAAGAAATTAATTTTATAATTTATTTATTTATATTTTTCATTATAATATTTAAATTCAAATAATAGATATATTACATTTTTATATAATGAATATTTAATAAGGTTGAAGAAATATCATATGGTAAAGGTTTAAAATTGGTAATGTTGTGATACTTAAAGTGATATGCGTAAAACAATATCATAAATATTACAAGTAATGTTTATTTGAACACACCATTGTCTAATATTTTAGTTACTATTTCTTTGGTTCTATTTTTACAAGAATAAGATTATATATTATTTTAATACTGTATGTATTTTCAAAAGTATCAATCCCCACAAATATAAAAGGTGGTCCTATTCCTCTAACTCCTTCATTTCATTTTAGAAATATATATTTTTCAATATATACCTAAATACAAATTTACTTTCCAAAATGAGGGATCTATTATTTCTGAAATTCTAAGGGTGAAATACCAATGGTGTAAGACAAAACCGGTTTCCCAAAGATTGGGAAATTAACATCACCAATCAATTTTTAGTTTCATTTTACATGAACATCCTAAAAATTTTATAAAACCATCATAACATTATATAATTATTATATTTAAAATGAAATATGGTTTTATTTTAATATAATAACCAATATAATCTTTTTATCATCTTAAGAGAAATATTAACATCATCAACACGTAAGAGTGGACTACCACCTCAACAAAAAGATGTTAATAATATATCATGTCTACCATGGATGTATAATTATATTGATGGTTTTAATTAATATATATATTCTATTTATAATAATATTATTATTATTATTAATGAAATATTATTATTTAGGTTTCTTTCTTTCTAGTCTTCGAAAAATAAAATCTTTACGTATACATACATACAGATTAAACTATTCCTAAAGTTAGGTAATTCATTCATCATTACATCCTTATTTGAATGATTATGGATATTTAATAAATCAATAATTATTTTATGAATAAATTTTTTATTATTCTATATATAATCAATGCATGATCATGGTTGTTGGAATAGAACAATAGAACAGAAACATGCATAGAAACCAGATTAGGTTATACCAATATGATTATTTAAATAAATTATTATTAAAAAATTGGTGGCTGGAAGAAATAAGGCAACTATGTATCATATTATATGTATTAAAATAATAATATAATAGAATTATAGAAAATATATATTCATAAAATTGTTACATAAGTTCCCATTCGATGAAGGCGATAAACTATGGTAAGGGTTAATGATGGATTCTCATTTCTATTCGAGATTGTCTATGCTTTATTATACATTAAATTATTTTATATAATATTTATATCTCAAGAAAAATATATATTTTATATAATTATTATTATATATTGGTTTTTCTTATATAAACATAATTTTATTCCATTTCTTTATTAAAATAATAAAAATTATATAAATGAAGAAAGTATACATTATTCCTTATGTAATAAATGAATGTTTATGTCAAAATATCTACTATATAACATTCTATTCTTAATATAACTTTCTATTATCAAATAATTTTATTAATATCATTTATATATATATATTTAAAAAATCCAATTTTTTAAATTGAATAATATTAGTTATTTTCTAAATATGGTACTTTAAAAATTTTCCCCAATATTATAAGGAGAATATAAGTTGTAACAATTACTATATGATATTATTTTCTTGTCCTAAAAAATCACTGATTATAGTATTTCATAAATATTATCCAAGGATATTTTAAAATAAAATAATTTTATTATTAGTTTGGAAAACTATATTTAAAATTCTACAAAAATAACAAGTTACTTTTAAATATTTTCAAAACATTAATCAATTATTATGCTAATTGTATCTTTTGAGTTATGTCAACATATTTATATATATTCCTAACAAGTGATATGATTTAATAATTAATTAGAATTTGTTTTTAAGGAGATTGTTTATTATTTTGCAATTTTTCCCCTATAAATTTCATTACATTACAAATTGAAATTTAATTTAAAATGAAATATTTATGAAAACTATTTCATTTCAAATTGATATTCTATAATGATGTGATGAATTTCATTATGATTATTTGGAAAAATATATATTAATTTTCATTATTTAATTAGTGTTTCTATTAAATCCCTTCAATTAATTTTTTATTTCTTGATATCATAAGAGATAATATCAGTTAGAATTGTAACACCCAAAAATCCTTAAACAAGGAAACCTACTTTCATTGTGTCTGAAACATGAATCTTCGAGCATAAAATTCAATATGAAACCATAAGAATGTAAAATATGTTTTTTAATATATAAAATTTATTAGATATCTTATGATACATGTAACAATTATTTTGTTCAATTCCATTCATTATACACATGATAGTGTTTTACAGAACGAGAATATACTATTAGTATTATAAATTATTATGAAAATAGTCTCCTAGAAGTTACATTGGTCGGTATGAATAGTACTAATAAAATTATATAAATATATATTTTATACAAAATTATTATTTATATATTTATTAATAATAAAATATGAATCATTTAAATGAAGGAGATGTTTTTCCTAAACAACTTTATTTTTTCTAAAAGATAGTTTAGTAACATGTTTATCACATTATTTAAAATTTTATTTTACCAGTTTTAGAAACATTATTGGATAAAATAAACATCATTTTTTAAATTATGATATACAAATTATCATATAGTGGTTTTTTGTGATTTTTTATAATGTTTAATTTTTTGTTGAATAATACAAAATACATAATTTTAATTGGGAAATGGATTTTTGTTTAATTTATTTATGATTTTGAATTGTATAGTACATTTTTTTAATGAAAATTTAGTTAAATAATATATCAATCAATCCAATTAACATCATTTTATCACTTTAGTTTTGAATTTTGATAAGAAACATTGTATGATTTTAAACATTTTACCTATAAAAATGTGTTACTTATCATCTCTATGAGATTAATTTTAAATAATATTTTCCTATTCTGTTTATTGAATTTGAAAAAATGGGTTAATATTTTTTAATAACAATAATTTTTCATTATAATATTTATAAATTTATTATGACCAAAATTAATATGGAATGCAATAAAAATTATGCATCGCGCGGACTATAAAAATGAGTTTACCAGAGGTTAAACTAAAATGATAAGGATAAAAATGACCAATAATCATGAATAAAATAATATCTATAAAAATATTAAGATACTTAATATTTTATGGTTTGATAATTTCCCATTTGGGATCATTTTTAAATTTGAAAAACGTGAGAGAACTCAACTCTTTCCAATAATACCAAGTGTGTCCTCTCACCCAATTATAAAAGACCTCCTAGTCTCCTATCTTCTTCATACATTCAATCCTAATTGGTTCCGAAAATAACTTAAAATCTCTAAAATAATACTATAATATTTATGTTATGAATAAACCATCCATGATGTATTTGGTACAGACCTAAGTTGGACACTTAATGAAAAGTAATGTTCTTCGACGATCATCCTTTTTTTAAATCATTCTCCAACTCATTAAATCTTATTTAAAAACTTATGATATAATAACCACATTACCATACATATATTGAGATGGTTTTGTAAAATTTATATTACCTAAAACAATCACCCCTTCTATCTAATGGGTTATAGTATCATTATTAATGTTCAATTAATCTAATTTGATGCAAACTGATGTCATTGGTAATTTCATTTCGACCTCCAAAGGATGGTTATGATGAAGGATATTATTTTAATATATGATATTTAAATATTATTTATAGATATTGTGTAAATATATCATATTTATCTAGTTACCTTAAATTATTTTTTATATAAACTAATGTCTCTCATTTGTATGACATACTAACACCTTGTAATGAAATGTGATTTTTCATTCAAAAACCCATCTCATGGATGGTGATAAATTTATTATTAATGGTTTTATGTGAAATAAATGAAATAATAATGATATTAATGAAATATTTATCAATCTATATTGATAATATATATAATTTTCTTTCACTCCATTTCACCTACGTAAAGCAGATAACATCGTTCTAGTACATGGGGTCTATGACCTTCACTAAGCGATGTGACTCTATTTTCATCACAAAACCACATACAAGATATATATAATTATAAAATAACACACATACACACACAAACACACACACACACAGAGATATATATATATATATATGTTATTATATCTATTAATTATAGGTAAAATATTTCCAACTAAATTTCAATAAGGATCATTCCAAAATGGAAATGTTACACATGCATATTTATGGACGATTATCTCAATGATTTAAACAAACATCATTTTTCGAAGCATCATTTAGGATTTGTTTTAAAATTAAAATTGGTATAAAAATAATATAATTATTTCATTAAATTTTATTTTTGAGATCATATAACTATATAATATATGAAAATAACTACACCATTCCAGATAAAACATGAATGAAAAAACAAGTCCATTAACATCCGAAACAATGAAAATAATGAGAAATTATTAATTAATGTGTAATAAGATGTTATACAATGATATTATATGATTTTATTGATATTTATATGGTTTTATAATATGTTTATAAGTTGTTTCAAGACAATAAATATTAGTTAAAGAAAACATCAACCAATGTTAGTGTGTGTTAGGGGATTTCATCTCAATTCCATTTCACTAAGGCACATTGTAATTTTGTGCAACTAAAATCATTTACAATTGACGTATATATATAATTTAATATTTAATAATATTAATGGTTTTTTCATATTATTTTATATTTGAATTTTAAATATTTTGTCTAAAAGGGTTTTAATTATGGGTTACCATATGGTGAAGCATTTTATAAGTCAATTTGATTTCATATGGTTGTATTATTTATTCATCATCCTTGATATTGTATTATTATATATATAATTAATGTTTATTATATTTTTTTATTTACACTTTTTTATGTGGATTTATATTTCATACATATAATCAATTCAATGGTTCATTACCACTCCATCTTAATGATCATTACAGGGATTTACTTAAAAATCATTATCTAATTGATATAGATTATTATTGAAATTATATTGAAATAAATAATTTTTTAATTTTTTAATAAACCATTAAATATTTTTTTCTTTCATTTATTAATGATATTGTCTTCCCAATCACTGTATCTAATAATTATTCATAAAATGTTATTAATATGGTTCAAATTAGTATCTCTCTTCAGCTAGAAATAAATTTTATTCTAAAACCATGTTTTCTAAAAATGTTTGTAATTTTATATTAAATTTCCAAAATGATTGATTAAATAATTTTTTACCCATTTTTACTCTTTGAAAGGTGTTTTCAATGTAATCCAAAGTCATATTCATAAACAATACTCCTTTGGATTTCATAATATTCTATAATGATAACGTAATGTTTTTTTCTAAAAATTGAATTTCAAAATCCATTTTTACAGCGAATAAGAAATTCTCTTATTCAACTTTATTAAAATTAAATTATTACCCATCATTATGAATTTCATTTCCTTAAAACATAACATACTAGTTTACAAGTATATTTTAAATGAAAATATTTTATATGTGATTTTTAATTAAAAATATTTCCAAAATGTTTTTCAAAATGAAAATGATATTTCCAATAATAATGTTTTGAGAGATAATTTTTGCTCATTTTTTCTTACCAGTAAAAATAATGGTTTATTCATAAACAATTTGTTATATATATTATTATTATCTATATTCATCCTATAGATGGTTTATACATAATTTTACCAATGATAGTATTGGCATTCACTTCATTGTTACATTTTTTATTCATTTACATCCCATTAAAATATTAACATTACTATGATCCTGATATATTTTAATTACCCTAGGTACCAAAATTATTTATTATAAATAATTTTATTTCATAAACCTTATATCATTTACATATATGTTTTTTTACTTTGATTGAAATTTTATTCACTATTAAAACATTGATAAATAAGTATTCTTTACTCCAAAAAAATATTTTATGATAAGGATGATTGTTTATTAATTAAATGGATTAATTTAAATGTGATTAATTCATTGGGAAGTCAATAAATTGGTTGGGGACCATTTATAGAAATATCAAAGATACAGTGGTATGGTCATGAGATTATTCAATTTTATAAACTTAGTTTAATGGGTTTTCACCCCATTAGTTCTAAACAATATTATAAAAGTTCTGGATGGTAATAGAATCATGTGAATAATAAACATGATGTCCTATATTTGATTGTGGAATTCATTTAGAGTTTTGATATTATTATACATGATATATTCACAATGATATTATCCGTTGATTAATTTTATTTTATTTTATTTGTTTTTGGAATTTATTTTTTATTTTTTACCTTTCAATATTTATTATGCCTTATCCATTTAGTATAGACATTTTATTGGCCAACGAGCCTGTACCCGAGTGGTAAGGGCACCTGATTTGCATCCAAGAGACCCAGGTTCAAAACCGGGGGTAGGAGAATTTTCGGGGTAGTGTAGCATGGCTGTAGCAGGAACTGTAGCATTATTGTAGCAGGTACTGTAGCAGACATTGTTTGGTACTGTAGCAGTCGGACTATTCACCTAATTTGGGATTTCGGGCCACCAGTTTGGGCCTATGGGTCTCAGGGCCTTTGGGCCACCATAGTCCTTTGGGCCATAGGGCCTTCGGGCTATTGAAGACCATGAAGTAGCCCAGTTCACACAGATCAGGCCCCAGATGAGGATCAGAGCACCAGTCGCAGTCACCAGAAGTAGACCTAACCGGATTGGAATAATGATAGGGTATGGAAACCGCAAGTGGGTCCAGACACCGTGCAACATTGTACGGGGCAATGCTAGCCGATCAGAAATGCAGGTGGGGAGCTAAAGGCAATCAATTATGCAGAAGCTTGGGAGGGGCAGTTCTAGTGGGCTGGGCCTACGGGTCATGTATTGGGCATGGTATGCCTCTGGGCCATCGGGTCATGTATTACGGGACATTTTGAGCTTTGTGCCTCGGGCCTACGGGTCATGTACAGGTTCCCCTTCAACCCTTAAAGGAGGATTATCTATAATAAAATAAAAAAGAAGGCCTTCAGGCCATTCAAGCATAGTTAGTTTATTGATTAAATGAAATATATTTTTATTTACGTAACATACCAATTATTATTCGGGTTAATCATTTAAATGGAATTTGTCTTAATATATTTACATGTAAATATTCTCATTACTTGTTGTTGAGGATTTTATTTTTTATGTTTCCTTCCATATAACATAATTTTTAATGAGCATTTTATACCAGCCTTAAATTTTTTCAATTCTCTAGGACTCCATAATGTTTAATATGTATGATATTAATGAAAATTATTGATTCAATAATGTTATTAATGAAATAAATTTATGTTCTAATTTGTGTTTTCAAAATTTACATGGGTATTATAAATGAATCTCATTTACCTAGACTATAACACTATATAGTCATACAGTATGGGATTACATGTTTCTTATTACAATGTAAAAAAACCTGTCACAAGATCCGGGATACTAGGTTATGGGGTCACAGTAGTTGGTATCATTGGGATTTTTTTAAGAACCATAGTATCTAGATTTATGGATTCATTGATTAATTAAAATAACCTAATTACAGATATTGAGGATAAGTATATAAGAATATATAAAAGTTATAGTAGGGTAGAGATTATGTGGGGTTCCATTAAAATTCATCCTTGTTTACACAATACAAGTATAAGTAGTTCTATCAGAGATGTATATTAGGGAAATAAATGGGAAAGGAGAATATTGGCATTGACCTGACTGTTATATGGTATATGAAAACAATCCTTACTATGCTACTAGTTTAACAATCCAAGGGTATATACATTAGATAATTCACATTTTTTTGAATCCATTGGGAATGATTTGAATAAATTATCATAAATTAATGGCAGAGATTTTATATATCGTCTCTAAAATTTTAATTTAGGTGTCTTAAAGGAATGGGAAAATATTTTATGTCTCGAAAAGAATGTAATAATGTAATGATTACCTGAGAAAAATGAATAGTATACAGAAATGAAATAAATTTTATTTTTGGGATTAATTTATTTTTCGTCATTTTAAAGTTATAGAAACTTGGAATTGTCAAAGTCATTTAACATTACTAAAGTATATAGTATATAATAAATAAGCCCCTGTATTAAAATTATATAATGACATATTTCTCTATTGGGATTCATGAATTAAATTTCTATTTTAATATTTCAGAATTGTATTTTGTTATTTGATTCTTGAAATGTATAATGATTGTTTTAAATATTAAATTCATTTAATACCTCATTATCATAAGAGTTATGGATAACTTTATGGGTTAATGAGTTTAGGGATTTTCATAATTTCAATGATTGAAGAATCTATATTTCAAAATTTATATTTTTGGAAGATAAAACTATTAAATATATTTTTTAATAACTTTTTTGGAAGTACAACCCTTAACTTAGTTTATGTTCTACTTAAAATTTTATTTAATGAATAAATAGTTTACATTATATGAACATAATTTCAATAAAATTTATTGAATTTTTTTAATATTTTTATAAATTAAATTGTTTAAATATTCAAATAATATTATTATAAATTGTGAAAATATTTTTTTCTTTAAAAAACCAAAATAAAAAGTGTATTTAATTATTGATTGAATTTAACTTTTGTCAGTAATATTTTTTGGGAATAGTATATGAATTATATAAATATATTTTATAAAAATAATAACACTTATTCTTGGTGAAGACCCATCTCATTAAAAATTTATATTAGGTATGAACCCCTTACTGATAGATAATAATGGATTAGAACCTACCACTGGCCTACACGATGTCTGGGTCATTGTCAAATTTATTTGGAAAAATTATTTGAATAAAATATATTAATGATAAACCAATGGTGTTAATTTTGATGTTTATATTTTAATGTATCATGTTTTTTAACATATTATAAACATATTAGTCTTGTAAAATAGGAAAATATAGGCATAAATATATGTTTTAGGAATAATATGATCAATTAAAATTGAATTTCAATTTATCATGAATAAAAAATTAATTGGTGGATATTAATTTCATTGAGTAATGGATGAATTTTAAATTGATAGATGAAAAAAAGGATTAATTTTTTTTGTAAATTATATACGAATCTTTTGAGTATATTTCATTATATTACTAGTGAGTAAGATATATCCTCATATTTAAGAAAATGATCATCAAAAAAATTCATATTATTGTCATGCCTGATGTTTCATATGGTATTTAACTAAAAATGTCAAGGAAAGATCCTTTAAAAAATGATAAATGGAAAACACGAACACCTTTTAAAATTTGATAATAGAGAATCCATCACTAGGATGAAGGACCATAGTTACATAACATTAAAATTTGGTGGCCCAAGAATCAAATGGAACAAAGGTTATTGAAGAAAATATTGTACATAGACCCAAAAAATCCCTAATAACAAAATCCCTATAGACGTATATACATCCAAATTGCCCAAGAACTGATGTATTAGTGATGAACAAATAGACTAGTAAAAAATGATTGAAAACACCAAACATCCCCACCGATACTACTCTACTAGTGAGAAAGCCCTGGAAAACATCATGATTAATGTAAGGAACACCACACCAACTCAAAGGGAGGACTTAGATATACAGAAATTTGAGCCAATTTTTTTCTTTCCATCACTCCAAAATCATTCGGTAGATAACATTTTCCACCATCAATAATGAAAAATGATGATTTTGATGTTAATCCACACCATGAATGTTTTTATCATATTTTTATACTAATATCACCACCATGAAATCTTCAACATGAGTTTATTCACCAACCAGAAATGCATTTACATGACACCTCAAAAAAATAGATAACTTCTATCTGAGGCCCAATGAATAGATATTGTATCCCACTATAACATTGTGGTATCACCACCTTGAATTTCATAACCAGATACATATTGAAACACCATATCTGTAAAAGAAATTTAGAGATATGGATAAAAAATTTCGTTGGCCAAATGTTTAATGTCGATGAGGTAATTACTTGTAGAGTCCATGTCAAGGGGTAGATGAGGACCACCTGGCAGGATCAACTTCTGGATGAATGAAGAAATTGATTTTCATATCACATCGTGACTTAGAGAGGATATTTTAATTTAGATAATCATAGTTTATATAATTCAGACACTTATTATTCCATTTAAAATTCACTATCTTGTGATCAATAAGCATAATTATTCTCTATAATAATTTACTCATTTCATCCAAGTCCACATATTCACATGCGGCTAATTTTATCCTATAAAGAAACATAGTTACATGTTAGGTCCCTTACACTTCCTTTCCCCCAAATTAAGGGTGATTTATATTATCCAGTGTTTAATGAGGGGTTTTCATTAATTGAATTTTTAGATACCAATCTATAGATTCGAGATAATATGTTAAATTGTTGGGATTCAATTTATTTATTCTAGATACGAGGTAACAAGTTGGTATTATATAATAAGGACACTATATTTGATCACCTGAATGACAAAAAAACATTTACATTAAAATAATATTACATATAAAAAAATTAAAATATATTTCATTCCATTATAGATTACAATACACTCAATGTTAACTTTCATCAATAGCTTTTGTTACATTCATGATCGAGTTTTACCAAAAAATAATATACTGTTAATATAATTATTTGATATGAAATTTACCTCTAATAAATTTTAATGAAGTGTTTGAATATGATGAACTATCTAATGATAATATATATTTTATACATATAAATTACTTTTTTAATTCTTTTAATGAAATCAGAATCATCTCAAAGAAAAATTATTAATTATAAAAAAACTGTATTTTTTTCTAAAAGATGATTCAGTCACGCTTTACACACTTAATTTAAAATTAAATTTTACGAATATTATAAATTTTATTTGAAAAAACTAACAAGATTTTTTAGATTTTGATATCAATATTATCTTAGTGTGAATTTTTGTTATTTTTTATAAGATTAATTTTTTTATGAATAGTGAAAAATACTGCATTTTAATTGAAAACAATCTTTTAATTTAATAAAATATAAAGTTTAATTATATATTTAATTTTTTAAATGTTCTAATAGTTATATTATTTATAAATCAATAAAATATAGTTCAATGAAAAAAAATTAATATTGATTTTTAATATGGAAACATACTACTCAATTTAAAATTTTCTTTTTACAATCATTCTTTCTCATCATGCATGTAGGATTAATTTTATATTAATTCTTTAAAATTCATTAATGAAATTTGGAAAAATGGATTCCAAATTTTGAGTAATAAAAAATTATATTTAATTATATTTTCACATCAATATTTTACCACAACTGAGAGTGAAATTAGGAAAAAATAATAACTCTAATTCAGGAAAAATGGGTTTAATGACATTTAATCTAAGAAGAAAATGGTAAATATGGCCTATAAAATTGCCTAAAAAATATTTTATGGATATATCTTGACTACTATACCTATAATATTAAATAGTTTCATATTTTAAATCCTTTAAGAATATAAAAAATATGGGATCACTCAATATGATAAAATGCTGCATAGTATATCCTCCACCCACACATTAATGGTCTCCCACTCGCCTCTCTTCTTCACAACATCAAACCACATTCTATTATCCAATAACTACCATATCACTTCCAAAACACCATCACCTAATATTTTTATTTTTATTTATTCATAAATCTATCCTCTTAATGATTTTGTGAAAAATTAATGAGGATACACGAATATGATGTAATGTTTTTCAACAACTGTCACTAATTTACTTATTTTTACACCTACTTAAATTTTTATTTAAATATTATGAAAAAATTACCTCATAATATTCCACATATATTTTTATAACACATTAATGATCTAAAACCATATACACCTCAATAAAATGGGATATAAAATTATAATTCATGTGTATGGAGGAATACGAGTTCATGAACCGATGTCATCCATTCATCAATTTCCACCTCTCAACATTGGGTATCATTATGGATCAATATATATATATATAATTTATAATAGATATACAAATATATTTTCATAATATCAGTTATATATTTATACGTTTAATTCCATAGGGTATAAGATAATGTTTCTCATGTGTATGGAGAACTACAACCTCATGAACTGATGTGATTTATGTTTAAATAACACATAACATAGAAGGTTATAAAGAATATTTAAATGATTATATGATGTATAATTGAAATAAATTTGATATTAAATACATATATAATACTCTATAATACTATATATATATATCATCTTCTTTCGTTCCTTTTCACTCACGTAAATATGATTACAACATCCATGTATGTCTGGACTACTACTTTGACAAAATGATGTGTCTCTATTTTCATTACTGAAACACATTGATGATATAGAAAAGTATATAATATGGTATATAATATATTATTATCACTATTTAGATGTATAATATTACATACCTTTAATCTATAATGATAATTGAAAAATGAAAACTTTACTATTGCATATGTATGGCATACCATCTCTATTATCATGACATATATCATTTTTCATAACCATCATTCATGATTTGTTTTAAAATAAAAATAAATGAATATATTATAATTAAAATATAATTATTATTATATATTTTATAGTACTATATAATATAAAAATTAATTGTATCATTATTTAAGATACATGCAATAGAAAATAAAGAAATTAACATTTAAAATAATGATTAAAATTAAAAATTATTAATGAATGGTAATAATAAATATTGCTGGGTAATCTATGATGTTATAAATATTAATATGACTCAATAATAAATTAATAACATGTTTAGAAAAATATAAGATGTTAAATCACATTCAACAAAAAGGATTCATTAAATAAGATATTTTATCTCAACTTCATTTCATTAAGGAACACTATAATGTTATGAACCAAATTTAATTTATAATATTTATATATCCTATCATTTAAATTTAATATAAATAATTATTCATTCATCATTATTTTTAAATTTCAGTTGTAATTATTTAAATTCTGGTTATTTGACATAAGAGTTTCCAAGTGGTAATGAATTTTTTACCTCAATTTTTCTTCATTGGGTTATTTTACATCTACATTATCATAGATATTCTAGGATAATATTTAAAAAAAACTGATTTTATCATGTTTTATTTAAAATTATTTTATGTGGATTTATGGTATATACACATAATGAATTCATTTTTAGATTCACACTACAATTTAATGATATTTTTAAGGGTTTACTACACAATCTCATTTTATTCGAAATTAGTTATTTATAAATTTTTAATGAATGAATTTTTTTTTCTTTTTTTAATAAAAACATTAATTTTATACTCTCAATTATATTCATGTTATTTGATTGTAATAGTATTATATTACACTTTTTGGTACATAAATATTTTTACAAATATTGTTTAATAAAATCTAATATCATATATCTCTTCATTTATAAATATGATTTCATCCAAAACATTGTCTTCTTTAAATTAATAAAATAATTTTTTCCAACATTGCAATATGAGTTTTTATAGAAATTTTTACACACTTTTACTCTTTACATAGAGTATTCACATAAATCATTTTTCATTTTCAAATTAATTACTATTTATCTTTTGTAATAAATATAAAAGTAATCTTGTTGTTTTTTCCGAATATGGACCTTTCCTAAAATTTTTATAGTGAAAATAATTTTCATATTCAAATTTTATGGAATTTATATAATTACCATCATTAATGACCATCATTTTTTGAATATTATATTACAGGATTACGAGGATATTTTTAAAAATGATTTTAAATAAAAAGGTTTTACAAAAGGTTTTCAAAATGAAAAGGATATTTTACATCTTGATATATATTTTAATATGTTTGTATGGTATTTACATTCATTAATGAAAAGAAAATATTATTCTTATTTTAATGATAATTCTTTATTACCATCCTAATTATTTCTCTAGTTGGATTATGATCATTTTGAACAATGACTCAATTAACATTAAAATCTTTATTTTATATGATATTCATTTAATTCTCCTTGAAATATAAATTTTCCAATGATCATTACACATTAAATTTTTTGTAAATATATATATTATTTATCCGGGATATGTTTTTCAAAATCCATATCTGATATTATATACTATATTTTACATTGAATATAATTTGACCATTAATAGAATTATTGATAAATATTTATTCATGACCCAATATTAATAAATAATGACAAGCCAAAAATTTAATGAATTAAATTGGTAATTTTTTTTTGAGGAATGGTTTTGACATTAATAAAATAGGTTGGGGTATGTTTATTGAAATATCGTCGATGCAAGGGCAGTCTCATGGGATAATTCAATTGGTAAGACTTAGTTAAATTGGTATTCAACGATTATATTCTAAACAATATTACGAAAGGACTTCATAGAAAAGGTACCATGTACCTTTGAAATATTATGACCATTATTTATGAGTTACCATCATTAAGATTTCAGTTATTATTTTCAATGTGATTTTTGATATGATATTATTTCTATATACATTTCATTCTATATTATTTGGTAAATGGAATTTTTTTTATTTATTGACCTTCAATACTGATTATTAATAATCATATTTTTATTGATTTTTTATTTTTTAAATGAGACTTTTTTTAAAAATTTTCACATTCCATTGAGTTTTAGTCAAATATTTTAATTGAATGTGTGTTTTTATATTTAAATATTAATAATATTTATTATATATTGTGTATTATTCAATTATTCATGATTTATTCAACTATACATAACCCCAAATGATTATTTGAACCCACTATTATTGTGATTCATTTTATTATGACTCAATGAAATTTACTACGAATGATATGAAGGAATAGTATAGATTAAATAAATTAATTCTAAAAAATAATTATGTTTTGATTAGTGTGTTAGAATTTAATATTGGTATTAGGTATGTTTGTACTTTAACAAGATTACTAAAGTAATTAGACTTTCAGATTGTGATTTGTTTAATCTTATGAAAATATAATAACGATGACAATGACTACAGGATACTGGGGTCCTGGTCCCTAATATAATGGAAAGAGAATGATTTTTTGTAAGGTTAAATTTTAAATATGATAGTATTTGAAGGGATCCTTGAGTATGGAAATAGTTGATTGTTGATTAAACCCAATACACTATTGTAATTTTTCCACGATAGTAGTGTGGGAGGTGATCCTTACTGGGTGAAATTATTTTTAATATTTTTACTATTACATAATTCATATGGTAGGGACTTGTACATAAGATATTATCTCAAGGATGACGATTCCTTAATGGTGATTACTCACTCTTAAGTATAATGTATTTATGGAATTATAATGATTTATGTAATGAATCATGATTTATGATCTATGATTGTATGGCTATGAAATTATAGGTTTATCATTATGATTTAATACCATTATTCTTATCTTAATCATTATTTTGATCATTCAATTTATATAATCAATGTTTAATATTTACAATAATTTGATCTCATCCTTTAAATGATTTCAATTTTTTCCTGGTTATATAGAATGATTTACTGTAAGATTTGTCTAATATGGATTATATGAGAGAATATGTTTATTATATATATTTAAGATCATTCATGTAATATGTTTATTTTTATCTAGTTCAAACGAGTCTAGAAATTTATGTTACTTGATCATTTATTATTGAGATTTTTTCTGAATATTTTTTTAAAATTATTTATAAATTATGTATATTTATATTAGGTTAGATAAATATGTATTAGTGTATGGTATAACTTTCGTTGTAGAATAGGTTATGATGAATATAATATTGAACATAAGGTAACCAATTATTATTTTACAGTTGTATAGAGTTAAGCTGAAATTTTCATAGGTTGCTAAGACTATGTCATAATTTAGGACATATTATGATTGATTTTAATTATTATATGATATCTCACTCTATTTATTGTATCATGACACTTAAAGTCTTGTTTTTAAATTTATTAAAATTTTAGAATTTTGAGGAATCACATTACTCTTGAAATTGGTAGACAATGAAATGATTGTTCCTTTATGAAACCAAAAAACATGGGATATATAATGAAAAGTAAATTAACTGATCAGAAATTATTCCAATTTAACGAATCATTCTATGATTACAAATTATAAAATTACAGACAAAATCACTATGAATCATATTTTGAGGTTAAATAATCCTTCTATAAATGGCTCATTTGGTGAACTAGTTTATAATAAAATAATCACTACCAGTGAAATGATATAATACATTCTTTAGTTCATTGAGAATATTATTGGACTCCACACAGAGTGTAATATTTAATATAAAGAAAACCACTATTAGATTATTTTTAATAATTTGATTCAAGTGCGAGTAGTAAACATCCTTGATTGAGATGCATTTAAAATGATTTTATTTAGTTAGAACAATCCCTAATCTCAAAACATGAAATTTGAAAACAAATACATTATAGAAATTAGTACTATGATGAAGCTTTAGGTATATATCCTGAAATTTTTAAATGACATATATGGTTTTATTCATGTTTTATCATTATCACTGAAAGAAAAATTGATTGAATCGTATATTTTATAGATCCATTTTTTTGGAACGATATATTCATATGGGACATTATTATATAAAAATGTATAGTTTGATGTGCTCATAAGTTATAAATAGTGAGTGGAGTCTCTCAAAATCCAAAATAATCTACTAAGAATAGAAAGATAGTGTATTGAGTAAATTCAAATGATGAAAACAATAGGGGGAATTAAATTGAATATTTTTTTTCTAGACATGTGGGATCAAAAATGGAAGAAATTTTATCCAAGGTTCTGATATTGAATTTAGGTGTCGAATATAAGGAAATCTAGAAAGTTTATATCAATTAAATTAAAAGAGGCTAGAAAATGAAATAATCATCATTATATGTCAACAGAATTTCCCAAACTCACTCCGATTCCACAACTACAAAGATTATAAAAATTATGATAACAAATATCTAAATCCTTGTGTAAATGGTAATATTTTTTTCACACGGTCTTATGAAAATAGATAACGGGGAAGAAAATATTTCCCCAATAATCAAAGAGGCCCATGAGAATGAGTGGGTAAAAGATAATCATTTCATCAAATATAGAACAAAAAATTTATAATATGATTCTCCTTCAACATAATATTTCCTACGTGTCACCACATCAATGAATATATATATATATATATATATATAATTATTAGTGAGAAATCATAATGCCACAATGATCATATATCATGTTTATAGATCATCGTTAATAAAAAAGTGTGGGGATTTTCTTCTTCCAAATCACATGATTCCCATTTTATATAAATTTATATTACTTTGGATATGGATAAGATATCTTTATATGGATCCAATATCAATTTATAAAGATGGAAATTGATGTATGATATTGAAAATCAACCCATGATTGTCTATTATTGTGAATATTGTTATACACTTTCAATGGATAGAAGTTTTACTTTACGGATCATATTACCTTTTTTAATGAGAATTATATATGTCAAATCATTATTGATAAATTCAATATTGATGATATTACCATTGTGTAGGAATATACTGATATATTTCATAAAGAGTCCCCCACATCCCAATAATTATTTTTTAACTGAACATATATATGATGATACACCTATATCATACAGATCATATAGATTGGACTCAAATGAGTTACGATATTTGAAGAAGCATCCTAGGGAGAATCATGATAATGGTCTTATTTATTCATGGGTATAATTGTAGGGTATAGCGGTTATTTCAATTATGAACATATTTCAGATGATATTTGTTTTCATTGATCTCAAATTAAAATATATGATTATTATCAATAAATTATATCCTTTATCCAATGTTCATAATTTATTGCATCAATTGTGAGGAGATATATATCTATCAAAATTATCTTTCTATTTGGATATAATTAGTTGATGTTTGACAAGTAGAAATAATCTAAGTCATCATTCTATAAAAGTATTTGTCCAAAATAAATGAGTGTGATTCCATTTTCACTTACCAATGACCCATATATCTTCATGAATCTAATGATTAATTTCATTAGTGATCACCATTAATAGATTTTAATTTTCATTATAGAAGATAATTTTATATATTCCTATATCTAGGGAATGTCGATCATTTGAGGATTATGTTGAAGAAAATGTGGATGGAAAATATGTATATGATATTTCATGAATGCTAATTCTTCCTATATAAAGTATTATTACATGGTCATTTATTTATAATAGAGTGTATATCAGGAGAATCATAAAATTAAAATAAAATTGACTATTTGAAAAACCACCCATAGTGATTGAAATCTTCAATTTTTTTGGTTGGCCGACTACTAGAAAATGATTTTGAAAAAAAATTCATGGAATATGAAATTCAATAACTATACAGATGTAAAAAAGGGATCCTTGTTTCTTTATAATTGATTAGTATGGAAAAATCTTCTGTGAATTGAAGAGAAGTTTTATTTTTGAAAATATTTTTACATTATCTTCTATTGGATAAGTTTTTTAAATCTAAATATTTCATCAATGAATTGATTAGGACATATTCACACGAATAATGAGATGGTATTATCTAATTACTCATAATGTCTGAATATTCGATATAAAATTTCCAAACTATAGATTTTGAGATATTTTCATTTTAGTAATATTTGTAAAAGTATAATGATAAAAATTATTGATGTATTTATTACAATATAATTAGTTGAATATTCATATAAGGATGTGGTCTAAATTGACTAATTAATTTTGACTAATCAGTAGATTGCCACTTCTAGTTGCTGAACAAGTTGGAATATTAAAAGTGTTGGTTGAACCATTCTCTTTTGTAAATGAATAATATTCAATGAGATATAATACATATGGATTTATAGAGGAATAAAATTGAAGTCATATGTAAAACTGAAATATACTATCATTTCTAGATGATTATTTTACTATATATTCATGTTAATATTAAAGAGGTATATAAAAATGATCCTGGGTTGAAATATAATCTAACAAATGTTCTAGATTTCAATCATTTCCATGATTCAATGACCTATTTTAGGAATAGAGTATATTCCCCATCAAAACCAACATTGAATAATAAATTGTTTGATATATCCAATAGATCATAATTTTTTATTTAAAATAAGAAGTATCATCATGTTTTGACATCATAAATGAAATTTCTAATAATAACCTAAAGGGAGAAATTTCATAGTATGTATTAAGCTGCTTGGTATTCCAAAAAATTAAGTATTATATATTGAATTCTAATTGGATATTACAACCATTACACATACATCCGTGGAAATGGGAATACATCAACATGGATTTCGCTAAGGGACTCCCTAATAACTAAAAAAGGAATAACATAATTTATTATGTTTTTTACTTACTTATTAAACTATCACATTTAATTCCCATAAGTGTTTATTCCACCCTTTATCATATCTTTATGATTTAAATCAATGAAGTGGTATGGTTAATGGGATTACAACTATCAATTTTATTTTACCAATGTATGAGGTTCACTAATATGTTCTGTATTAATAATTATCGATATATGAATATGAATTTGATAATTATCTCCACATATCATCCATAAATAGATGGTCAGTATAAAAATATCATTTAAACACTAGAAAATATTGTTAGAGATTCATATATGGGTTCAATTCATTCTTGAATCTACACTATTAAATGGAAAAATTTACCAACAAAATAGATTTCACTTGAGTATTCATAAAATATCCTTATGTAGCCCTAAATATAATGAAGTGGGGGACGCCAACATTCAGGGATGATGTTGGTAAATAAAATCTGCAAAAACTCAACCTTGATGAGGAAATGTAAGAGGGGTTTAGATCCATTTAACAACACATTAGAATAATATGATTTTAATAATCATTATGTTCATAATCAATAATGATATCTAAAAATAAAAATCCTTAATTAGGATATCCATTGAATATATCCATAAAGAAATTTTATGAGATTTTTAAATAAGGGAATGATATGTACAGGTTATATAAGTCTCTATGAGATTCATAATCATACCCGAATTGAATATTATCACACGAATATCCCGTCGATCATATCCCATGATTATGATGAGTTTTATGTATCTATTTATGGAAATTACATAGAATATCCTTCATACGTACTAAATGTATATGTCATACCTTGGGAACATGATCATTCTTTTTAGGAGAAATTAGTACATGATTTGATTTTAGAGATAAAAAAATATTGAATTTTAAAACTCGCATGGTTATGTCTTTATAGAGGAATTAAAATTTATATAAGATATGTGGAGATGAAGGAATTTTATTAGGTAGAGTTATCCATTGATTTTTATATCTAAGGAATGGAATTTCAATGGTGTATTTTTTTAATGGCGTATAAGGTAACACCTATATAATATAGAATATATTTCTATTTTCTAAATAAATTAATTTGGTAGATTTGAAAGCAAAAAAAGAAGAAAATATTTTAACAATTATAATATTTTATTAAATTATTATCATTATATAGTATATAAATATTGAAAATAATTTTTAATTATTGTAGGAAATAATATCGATCCTATGTAAAAATTTTGATTTTCTTTTTTAATGAACATTGTTTCATTCATATTTAATTTATTCAAATAATAATTCAAATAATAAATCATATTAAAAGGTAATGATTAAAAATGAAGAAAATTAATTCAGTAGTTATGAATTCATGATAAATTAAAATAATGAATTTGAAATAAAATTGGGATGTTTTTTGTAAAAAATATATATTATATGAAAAATGTGATTTTGTATAACATATTAAATTAATAATTACATTTTAATTAATATAATAAAATTTAAATATAATATATTTAATAAAATTATTTATTGGCCATAAATTACTCAAGGTATCATTGAATCATTTTTAGGTGATTGTGTTTATTGACAAAGTGGTCCTTCGGGTTGTGTTTGTTCACAAAGTATACCATGATGTTTAATTTGTTAACAAATGGGGTTTACATGGTGATTTGTCTGGTTAATGAGATGTTGTTTTCTATTCATGCTTGATTGAAGAACCTCGACAAATGAATGAAAGATCTAGTGGTGGTTAAAACGTGTGATACAATGTGGCACCCTTTTGCAGTGTTTGCCAAATTTTCGGCATGAAAATTAGAAAATGGAGAGTTTTGTTATTGGAAAAGGAAGGTGCGAGTAAAATTAGAGTGGTGTGAAAAAAAGATAGTGCTGTGAGAACTGTTGGCATGGGGCGTGAAATAGAGGAGAGATGTTTTTCGAGCAAGAGGTGTCTCGAGATCAGAAGCTCACAAATTGGAAAAGGAATGAGGTGCATGAAAATTTATAGTATTTCACAAAATATTATATTGCATGAAAGTTTTGTTTTTTCGTGCTCGAAGAGGATTACACGTAAAAGGAGGGTATTTTCACACAGGGGTTAATTTTTCCTTAAAATATGAAGTGATCCTTATCATTCTATGTTGCTCATGTCTTATAGAGCATCTGAGCACTGGTATGTAAAATTAGAATACAAATGGCAGTTGCACGTAAACATCAAGATAGCATGAAAAGTTTGGTGTTTGTCCTTAAAGAAAAGACTACATGTAAAAATTAAGTGGTGCATAAGGCTCAAGCTTCATATAAAATGATTGTTGCACGTAATGAAAAGATCCACATAAAATAAGTTTGTTGCGCATAAAATAAATGGTTGCATGTAAATGACGTGTTGTGAAAAAAGTAGATTTCGTACAAAAGAATGGAATTACACACAAGGCCTAGTGAAAGCTGAAGGTAAAAACTAGGGTTTCCCAGTACACCGGGTGCGAAGAGAGGTTCATCTATGGTTGAAATTAAGATGTATATAGAGCTTATATATATAGTAGAAGATGCATATTTCATTAGATATAATTAATAGACCAATAAGTCCATAAACATTGAGTGGATCTTTTCCAGAGCAGTGTGTAATGGAAGAGGAAGAAGGTGATCCTCTCCAACAGTAGTGATCTAGAGAGAGAGAAATAAAGAGTAACCCTTGGGAATGTTGTGAGCTATACCTAAACATTGCAATGGAAGTGATCCTGGACATATAAGTGATACTTCCCAGACATTGTAAACTGGCAGTGAGCTTTAGTGGATTTGTTAAAGCATCACATCGCCATTGAATGCTCCTTGGACATAGCCCTGTGTGGGTGAACCAAGAAAAAATCAATCTGTCTGCCTGTTTGCTTAACTGTATTGCATAAAAAGATTCATTATCAGATATATAAGAAAATAAAATGATAAACATTAGAAACATAATAGCAAATAAAGTGACACTTATAATTTAGATTTGATGATCTATTAGGGAAGGAAAAATATTGAAATAGAATATCCATATGCTGATTCACCCCCCCCCCTCATGGTATATACACCCATTTGGTTCTAAACATAAATTAACATTTATTTAATGATTTTAATTAGTTATATAATGATAGTATATTCATTGATATTCTTAAAATTGGATTTTTTTTAAAATTTTTTATATTATATTATTCACTTATTTTAAAAAGATTATATATGGATTATAGTTATAGTATTTAATTAAATAGATTCTTTTTTTGGGACTATTTCTTTCAAATTATAAATAGGTTAATTTGAATATTCACTGTAATGAATTTTAAAAATGATAAAAAATCATTACTGTAGTAATGGTTTAAAAGATCCAATGAGGGAAGAAATAACTTTACAGTAGTTAAGCTAACCAAAAAATCTATAAATACAATTTTTTTACATTATATCATCCAACCCTTATTTAATTAATGAATTTTGTTCACATTGGTGGAACTTTCACTATAATATGACATTATTATATTTTAATGTTTTATGTATTCATAAGAGTGCCACTCCCATGAATATAATATTGAACATAAGGTAACCAATTATTATTTTACAGTTGTATAGAGTTAAGCTGAAATTTTCATAGTTTGCTAAGACAATGTCATAATTTAGGACATATTATGACTGATTTTAATTATTATATGATATTTCACTCTATTTATTGTATCGTGACACTTAAACTCTTGTTTTTAGATTTATTAAAATTTTAGAATTTTGAGGAATCACATTACTCTTGAAATTGGTAGACAATGAAATGATTGTTCCTTTATGAAACCAAAAAACATGGGATATATAATGAAAAGTAAATTAACTGATCAGATATTATTCCAATTTAACGAATCATTCTATGATTACAAATTATAAAATTACATACAAAATCACTATGAATCATATTATGAGGTTAAATAAACCTTCTATAAATCGCTCATTTGGTGAACTAGTTTATAATAAAATAATCACTACTAGTGAAATGATATATTACATTCTTTAGTTTATTGAGCATATTATTGGACTCCACACAGAGTGTAATATTTAATATAAAGAAAACCACTATTAGAGTATTTTTAATAATTTAATTCAAGTGCGAGTAGTAAAAATCCTTGATTGGGATGCGTTTAAAATGATTTTATTTAGTTAGAACAATCCCTAATCTCAAAACATGAAATTTGAAAACTAAATACATTATAGAAATTAGTACTATGATGAATCTTTAGGTACATATCCTGAAATTTTTAAATGACATATATGGTTTTATTCATGTTTTATCATTATCACTGAAAGAAAAATTGATTGAATCGTATATTTTATAGATCCATTTTTTTGGAACGATATATTCATATGGGACATTATTATATAAAAATGTATAGTTTGATGTGATCATAAGTTGTAAATAGTGAGTGGAGTCTCTCAAAATCCTAAATAATCTACTAAGAATAGAAAGATGGTGTATTGAGTAAATTCAAATGATGAAAACAATAGGGGGAATTAAATTGAATATTTTTTTTCTATACATGTGGGATGAAAAATGGACGTAATTTTATCCAAGGTTCTGATATTGAATTTAGGTGTCGAATATAAGGAAATCTAGAAAGTGTATATCAATTAAATTAAAAGAGGCTAGAAAATGAAATAATCATAATTATATGTCAACAGAATTTCCCAAACTCACTCCAATTCCACAACTACAAAGATTATAAAAATTATGATAACAAATATCTAAATCCTTGAGTTAATGGTAATATTTTTTTTCACACGGTCTTATGAAAATAGATAACGGGGAAGAAAATATTTCCCCAATAATCAAAGAGGCCCATGAGAATGAGTGGGTGAAAGATAATCATTTCATCAAATATAGAACAAAAAATTTATAATATGATTCTCCTTCAACATAATATTTCCTAAGTGTCACCACATCAATGAATATATATATATATATAATTATTTGTGAGAAATCATAATGCCACAATGATCATATATCATGTTTATAGATCATCGTTAATAAAATAGTGTGGGAATTTTCTTCTTCCAAACCACATGATTCCCATTTTATATAAATTTATATTACTTTGGATATGGATAAGATATCTTTATATGGATCCAATATCAATTTCTGAAGATGGAAATTGATGTATGATATTGAAAATCAACCCATGATTGTCTATTATTGTGAATATTGTTATACACTTTCAATGGATAGAAGTTTTACTTTACAGATCATATTACCTTTTTTAATGAGAATTATATATGTCAAATCATTATTGATAAATTCAATATTGATGATATTCCCATTGTGCAGGAATATACTGATATATTTCATAAAGAGTCCCCCACATCCCAATAATTATTTTTCAACTGAACATATATATGATGATACACCTATATCATACAGATCATATAGATTGGTCTCAAATGAGTTACGATATTTGAAGAAGCTTCCTAGGGAGAATCATGATAATGGTCTTATTTATCCATGGGTATAATTGTTGGGTATAGCGGTTATTTCAATTATGAACATATTACAGATGATATTTGTTTTCATTGATCTCAAATTAAAATATATGATTATTATCAATAAATTATATCCTTTATCCAATGTTCATAATTTATTGCATCAATTGTGAGGAGATAAATATCTATCAAAATTATCTTTCTATTTGGATATAATTAGTTGATGTTTGACAAGTAGAAATAATCGAAGTCATCATTCTATAAAAGTATTTGTCCAAAATAAATGAGTGTGATTCCATTTTCACTTACCAATGACCCATATATCTTCATGAATCTAATGATTAATTTCATTAGTGGTCACCATTAATAGATTTTAATTTTCATTATAGAAGATAATTTCATATATTCCAATATCTAGGGAATGTCGATCATTTGAGGATTATGTTGAAGAAAATGTGGATGGAAAATATGTATATGATATTTCATGAATGCTAATTCTTCATATATAAGGTATTATTACATGGTCATTTATTTATAATAGAGGGTATATCAGGAGATACATAAAATTAAAATAAAATTGACTATTTGAAAAACCACCCATAGTGATTGAAATCTTCAATTTTTTTGGTTGGCCGACTACTAGAAAATGATTTTGAAAAAAAAATCATGGAATATGAAATTCAATAACTATACAGATGTAAAAAAGGGATCCTTGTTTCTTTATAATTGATTAGTAAGGAAAAATATTCTGTGAATTGAAGAGAAGTTTTATTTGTGAAAATATTTTCACATTATCTTCTATTGGATAAGTTTTTTAAATCTAAATATTTCATCAAAGAATTGATTAGGACATATTCACATGAATAATGAGATGGTATTATCATATTACTCATAATGTCTGAATATTCGATATAAAATTTCCAAACTCTAGATTTTGAGATATTGTCATTTTAGTAATATTTATAAAAGTATAATGATAAAAATTATTGATGTATTTATTACAATATAATTAGTTGAATATTCATATAAGGATGTGGTCTAAATTGACTAATTATTTTTGACTAATCAGTAGATTTCCACTTCTAGTTGCTGAACAAGTTGGAATATTAAAAGTGTTGGTTGAACCATTCTCTTTTGTAAATGAATAATATTCAATGAGATATAATACATATGGATTTATAGAGGAATAAAATTGAAGTCATATGTAAAACTGAAATATACTATCATTTCTAGATGATTATTTTACAATACATTCATGTTAATATTAAAGAGGTATATAAAAATTATCCTGGGTTGAAATATAATCTAAGAAATGTTCTAGATTTCAATCATTTCCATGATTGAATGACCTATTTTAGGAATAGAGTATATTCCCCATCAAAACCAACATTGAATAATAAATTGTTTGATATATCCAATAGATCATACTTTTTTATTTAGAATATGAAGTATCATCATGTTTTGACATCATAAATGAAATTTCTAATAATAACCTAAAGGGAGAAATTTCATAGTATGTATTCAGCTGCTTGGTATTCCAAAAAATTAAGTATTATATATTGAATTCTAATTGGATATTACAACCATTACACATACATCCGTGGAAATGGGAATACATCAACATTGATTTCGCTAAGGGACTCCCTAATAACTAAAAAAGGAATAACATAATTTATTATGTTTTTTACTTGCTTATTAAACTATCACATTTAATTACCATAAGTGTTTATTCCACCCTTTATCATATCTTTATGATTTAAATCAATGAAGTGGTATGGTTAATGGGATTACAACTATCAATTTTATTTGATCAATGTATGAGGTTCACTTATATGTTCTGTATTAATAATTATCGATATATGAATATGAATATGATAATTATCTCCACATATCATCCATAAATAGATGGTCAGTATAAAAATATCATTTAAACACTAGAAAATATTGTTAGAGATTCATATATGGGTTCAATTCATTCTTGAATCTACACTATTAAATGGAAAAATTTACCAACAAAATAGATTTCACTTGAGTATTCATAAAATATCCTTATGTAGCCCTAAATATAATGAAGTGGGGGACGCCAACATTCAGGGATGATGTTGGTAAATAAAATCTGCAAAAACTCAACCTTGATGAGGAAATGTAAGAGGGGTTTAGATCCATTTAACAACACATTAGAATAATATGATTTTAATAAACATTATGTTCATAATCAATAATGATATCTAAAAATAAAAATCCTTAATTAGGATATCCATTGAATATATCCATAATGAAATTTTATGAGATTTTGAAATAAGGGAATGATATGTACAGGTTATATAAGTCTATATGAGATTCATAATCTAACCCGAATTGAATATTATCACACGAATATCCCGTCGATCATATCCCATGATTATGATGAGTTTTATGTATCTATTTATGGAAATTACATAGAATATCCTTCATACATACTAAATGTATATGTCATACCTTGGGAACATGATCATTCTTTTTTGGAGAAAGTAGTACATGATTTGATTATAGAGATAAAAAAATATTGAATTTTAAAACTCGCATGGTTATGTCTTTATAGAGGAATTAAAATTTATATAAGATATGTGGAGATGAAGGAATTTTATTAGGTAGAGTTATCCATTGATTTTTATATCTAAGGAATGGAATTTCAATGGTGTATTTTTTAATGGCGTATAAGGTAACACCTATATAATATAGAATATATTTCTATTTTCTAAATAAATTAATTTGGTAGATTTGAAAGCAAAAAAAGAAGAAAATATTTTATCAATTATAATATTTTATTAAATTATTATCATTATATATTATATAAATATTGAAAATAATTTTTAATTATTGTAGGAAATAATATCGATCCTATGTAAAAATTTTGATGTTCTTTTTTAATGAACATTGTTTCATTCATATTTAATTTATTCAAATAATAATTCAAATAATAAATCATATTAAAAGTTATTGATTAAAAATGAAGAAAATTAATTCAGTAGTTATGAATTCATGATAAATTAAAATAATGAATTTGAAATAAAATTGGGATTTTTTTTGTAAAAAATATATATTATATGAAAAATGTGATTTTGTATAACATATTAAATTAATAATTACATTTTAATTAATATAATAAAATTTAAATTTAATATATTTAAAAAAATTATTTATTGGCCAAAAATTACTCAAGGTATCATTGAATCATTTTTAGGTGATTGTGTTTATTGACAAAGTGGTCCTCCGGGTTGTGTTTGTTCACAAAGTATACCATGATGTTTAATTTGTTAACAAATGGGGTTTACATGGTGATTTTCTGGTTAATGAGATGTTGTTTTCTATTCATGTTTGATTGAAGAACCTCGACAAATGAATGAAAGATCTAGTGGTGGTTAAAACGTGTGATACAATGTGGCACCCTTTTACAGTGTTTGCCAAATTTTCAGCATGAAAATTAGAAAATGGAGAGTTCTGTTTTTGGAAAAGGAAGGTGCGAGTAAAATTAGAGTGGTGTGAAAAAAAGATAGTGGTGTGAGAACTGTTGGCATGGGGCGTGAAATAGAGAAGAGATGTTTTTCGAGCAAGAGGTGTCTCGAGATCAGAAGCTCACAAATTGGAAAAGGAATGAGGTGCATGAAAATATATAGTATTGCACAAAATATTATATTGCATGAAAGTTTTGTTTTTTCGTGCTGGAAGCGGATTACACGTAGAAGGAGGGTATTTTCACGCAGGGGTTAATTTTTCCTAAAAATATGAAGTGATCCTTATCATTCTATGTTGCTCATGTCTTATAGAGCATCTGAGCACTGGTATGTAAAATTAGAATACAAAAGTCAGTTGCACGTAAACATCAAGATAGCGTGAAAAGTTTGGTGTTTGTCCTTAAAGAAAAGGCTACATGTAAAAATTAAGTGGTGCATAAGGCTCAAGCTTCATATAAAATGATTGTTGCACGTAATGAAAAGATCCACATAAAATAAGTTTTTTGCGCATAAAATAAATGGTTGCATGTAAATGACGTGTTGTGAAAAAAGTAGATTTCGTACAAAAGAGTGGAATTACACACAAGGCCTAGTGAATGCTGAAGGTAAAAATTAGGGTTTCCCAGTACACCGGGTGCGAAGAGAGGTTCATCTATGGTTGAAATTCAGATGTATATAGAGCTTATATATATAGTAGAAGATGCATATCTCATTAGATATAATTAATAGACCAATAAGTCCATAAACATTGAGTGGATCTTTTCCAGAGCAGTGTGTAATGGAAGAGGAAGAAGGTGATCCTCTCCAACAGTAGTGATCTAGAGAGAGAGAAATAAAGAGTAACCCTTTGGAATGTTGTGAGCTATACCTAAACATTGTAAAGGAAGTGATCCTAGAGATATAAGTGATACTTCCCAGACATTTTAAACTGGCAGTGAGCTTTAGTGGATTTGTTAAAGCATCACATCGCCATTGAATGCTCCTTGGACATAGCCCTGTGTGGGTGAACCAAGAAAAAATCAATCTCTCTGCCTGTTTGCTTAACTGTATTGCATACAAAGAATCATTATCAGATATATAAGAAAATAAAAAGATAAACATTAGAAACATAATAGCAAATAAAGTGACACTTATAATTTAGATTTGATGATCTATTAGGGAAGGAAAAATTTTGAAATAGAATATCCATATGCTGATTCACCCCCCCCCCCCTCATGGTATATACACCCATTTGGATCTAAACATAAATTAATATTTATTTAATGATTTTAATTAGTTATATAATGATAGTATATTCATTGATATTCTTAAAACTGGATTTTTTTTTAAAAAATTTATATTATATTATTCACTTATTTTAAAAAGATTATATATGGATTATAGTTATAGTATTTAATTAAATAGATTCTTTTTTTGGGACTATTTCTTTCAAATTATAAATAGTTTAATTTGAATATTCACTGTAATGAATTTTAACAATGTTAAAAAATCATTACTGTAGTAATGGTCTAAAAGATCCAATGAGGGAAGAAATAACTTTACACTAGTTAAACTAACCAAAAAATCTATAAATACAATTTTTTTACATTATCTCATCCAACCCTTATTTAATTAATGAGTTTTGTTCACATTGGTGGAACATTCACTATAATATGACATTATTATATTTTAATGTTTTATGTATTCATAAGAGTGCCACTCCCATCAAATATAAATGGAGGTCCTCTCCCACTCCGTCTTTCACACCTTAAAATATATATGTTTTTAGATAATACATACCAAAATATATTTATAAATTCATTCACCATGTATTAGAGATTTTGATCATCCCCAAATACCAACCATTGATGTTTTATTGTTTCAGAAAAAGGTGGGTTTTCAAAAATAGGTAATTGACTTTACAAATCCATTGTAAGTATCTTACTTCAATAAACAACAATACATATTATATAATCATCTTTTTATTACAAAATTAGTTATTTTACTAAAATTAGTTATTTTTATTTTAACGGCATAGTTATTTTCAACCTCATTTATATCCTCTAATAAATTAAAACAAATTTCATTACCACATTTCGACTAACACATCAATGAAATGAGATGATTTTTTGAGGTAAACCATATATGACATGTAATATATATGGATTTTGTGAATATATAAGATATATTTGAAATTCTTATTATTTTTATCACCTTTTATTTTATTTTTTTAATATTTTTGATTATAAACAATAGGGTGCTGAAGACATCCCAAAGGGAAGAAAATAATCTCACAATCAATTTACAGAAATAAGGAATCATTCCCACAGGTCCAATAATTCCAATAGTTTCAAAATAAGATAAAAAATTATGGAATTAACCAAAATATATTGAATTTATCAAAGAGTATTAAGTGACCTGTAAAACACCACTAGGTGGGGTTCGCGAAATGCGAGAATCATGGACCATTAGTATGTGGGAGTACCCGCAAGGAAATTGCCCATGAAGAAATGACAATCGATCCTTGAAACCTGAGAACCACAACACTAGAAAAATCAAACATATGAATGCCATCCACACACCATCTCGTGGACTCAGACGTTTATAGATGATGAAAATTGGTTGGGTTCCACAAAACATGACTCATGAATTGTAGCCTCCACAATCCTCAGGTGAGAAAGACTTCGGCAGATCAAGAGATGAAATCATAGGCTTCTTGAAAATGGTTCGGCATACCCATAGAATTGTTTATTCCAATGATAAATAAAAAGAGAGAAAAATTATTTGAGAATTGGTGGTAGAAGAAATCATGGAGGAGACCACATAGGTTGGAATAATAAATTGGTAGAGGATTCCATCTTCATTTTTAAATAGTCAAATAATTTATAGTCACGGACCATGTTTCCTCTTGTATAACCAACTAAAACCCATTAAAATATTTATCCTAATTAAAATTGGAAAATAGTGAACTTAATTGGTATAATCGTGAACCAAAAATTCCTCAGAGAAGAACTCCAATGAACAACAGGCTCCAAAAACTTCTTTTCATATCATGTTCACATAGAATATTTATATGAAGATTGATCCTAGTGTTTTGTAATAAATATATATGTGGATGTAACCCAAAGCATCATGGAGGACCACATACAACTGTAGTACGCGGTTGTCCATGCCCAAACCTTCAAACTACGTCAGTATGTAGATAACCCATCTACCTTCATACCAATATGGTATTCCAAGATCCCCCATCTCATATGAGCAAAATAGTATGTGGAATGGGCAGTCTTTGGGTGTCCTTTCCTCTAGATCCAATATCGCCCCTACGTTACTATCCAACCCTCCATATCCCCTCCACAAACCAGTCCCACGTCATATGGCCAAAGCCTCCTCCAAATTCACCACACCTTTATGATCAAATCATCGGGCGCATCAGCGTGCCCCATTGAGTCTATATACACATGGTTAACATAGTAAAAAATTCTCTCCCCACAACGGATTGGACTAAAGGGTTGTTTGTATGTCTACATTACAATTGTAACTTGGATTCCAACCATGGGATGCATATGTGAACCTACCTATTCTAGTAATTAAGGGTCATCATGTTCTTTTACATTCAATGAGGAATGATGATCAATCGATGGAATCATTTTTTATCCTCCTATTGATAAGATGTGATATTCCTCCCCTTTCCCAGAATTCGTTCGGCGGCCCTCTAACAGAGGTATGTCCCTATCCATTTGAGTGTCAAGTTTTATAACCCCTAATTCATCCCACATTAAAGGGTTAATTACTCTGCACCCTGACCCACTGACACCCTGACATGTTCCTATGTAGGCCTACCCTCTCCCATCAGAGAGAGTGTAGGTGTGTAGTTGGTTGGATCTCTCACATCATATTGTTTGTCACCGTGAGTGTGAATCACGTGGGATTAGATATTTGTGATGATTAATAAATCATCACAACCAAACTATCCATAACTATGGTAACTCTATTTCCTGATCAAACTAAGATACATTGGATGCTTACAAGAAGGCATGATCTCAAAAGGGCTTCCATTCCAAAAGGGTTCACTAATCATTTCCCCTCGAATCGGGTGCCCCATTTGTAAGCACCGAGTTTCCTGAAATACGTGAACTCTGATTTCTCTCCTGATGATATGTAGGAATCCCATATTATAGGTCTGATCCCAAATTTCATGCCATCTTCTATCCCATCTTAGAAGATGATACAATGAAAACATCCTTATTTCATGTCTTATGTCAGCATCACCTCCATATAATCAAATTCATGTATTTATATGATGATCTTTCAATCCAGGGATAGCCTATAGATACAATCTTTGGAATTGAACGAAAGATTCATGAAAATATGAACATGACTTAGTTCTATAAAATTGTCTCCTACTAGGAAATAATTTCACCCAAAATGGTTTTATGAGCCCGAACTCCCACACTCTTGAGTAATGGAGTCCTTAATTGTTTTTTGGCTACATCATCATCCAATGAGAATGTACATTTGGAATAATGGTCCAACAATCATGGATACCAGGGTCGTTTGGTGTTTCTAGGTCCACGAATAACCCCGCTGGAGACCAACTAAAGATTTTACATACTAAGAGGACAAATTTCCAAGAAACATGATCCCATGAAATTTCCAATTGGGACCATTTGACTATGGAAACACTTTTCTAATGTAGAAATGATAAACTGTTCAGTTCCCATGGGGTCAATCCAATCCCATCGTAAAGGATAACAATGTGGATCAGGTCAAAAAAATGGTGGTGACATGAATGTGTCTATAATAATAGAAAATTGATTGTCACCAGTTGAACCACTCCTTTCATAATTCCCCAAATGAATAACGTACCAAATTATAGGCTAAAACAAAAATGGTGAACCTGATGTGACTCCTTATCCAAGGTGGTGGTTTTACCCCACTCAAGCCCCTTTTCCCCATAAAAAACAATGCAGAAGGAGTCCAAGGTGAATCCTAAAAAATGATTATGTTCAATATATGCTACATTTAAGGGGTTCTAATTTCTGTATAAATTAGAAATATATAACTATATATTTCATGTTTCTATAGAGAAACATTTGATCCAAAAGAAATCCCAACAAACAATGCAGAAACGTAACTCAATGATCCCACAGGCGATTGTGGCCTCTATGATGACCATGACCCATCTACCACCCATCATCTTCAATGTTTGGTATCCGGCCTAGTGATCAAAGAGTAGCACTACAATGGTACTCTCCCTATATTGGATGGAACAAGGAAAGCCCCCCAATATGTAAAATCTCCCTTCCACCTCCTCAGTCGTGGCTGGTGCCCCAGCAAAAGGTGGACCCACTAGTCATCTTGATCCATTTCAGGAGATTATCCCTAAAACATGGCAATATGTACCTCTCTTATCATAGAGAGATAGATGTAGTCGATGCTAAAAAGATTACCTCAACTATTTTGGGGTCCTAATCCTGGTCCCCTTCTGGAGTGTGTCGCCACTAACACAGATAGACTTAGTCTCTTCACTCTAAAGGGGACCTTATGTTGAGGGCATGTGCTAAAGTGAAGAATACCCATGTCCCTTGGGCAGCTGACAAAAGGCAGAAAATATATAATCAAGAAAGAGATACCACATGGGTTCCTAAAAATAACCTCTTCTGTATAAATTTGATACCATTCAACAGACATACATATAACTTTTTTCCCACAACACAATCCCACCACAAATAATACTGTGGCACAATAAAAGAATGTTCACATTACTATTAGTGCTAGCCGCTCCCACTGTGTAGATATAGTAGAAAACTATATGAAGATGTAGATATATTCTAATCCACAATATGCTTGTCATCCAAATATTACGACAACTAACTACAGGTATGCACAAATAACTGTTGATATGTATCAATTCTTTCACCCAAATACATCAGTAAGAAAATTATACCATATTAGAATTCATGTGGATGCATTCAAAGCCCATGAAATAAACACATTAAAAATACAGTAGATGAAAATCCCATCTTGTGAATTGAAATCCCACCAGTCAGATATGGTGGAAATCAGAGAAGAAAACTTGTGGGATAATTCTTCTTCTTTCCTGACATAGGAGAACTGCCATTATCTATTAGAAACCTATGAAGAACTAATGTAGAAAAAAAATCCAACTCTGAAATCAGAATGGGCTTTCATAGCCATTACATCCAAATATGTATCTCAGCACACCATTCAAATGATGTATGATAAGAAATTTATTCTTGAACATATAATCCAAGCATGCCCAGATATCATTATATCAGCAAAAAAGGAATGAAATAGGGTCCACGGCCCTGTTTCCTCGTACAAATAACTTTCTCGCAAAATTTTTTAGTCATTCAAATCTAGTTATGAATCCCTTCTCATGTCTATGAGGGTCGACAGATATATCCCAAAATACACGAAAAACTGGATCAGGAACAAATACTCGTTCGAATAGGGGGATGTTGGTCCAATGTGGTGGCCACTATAGGGCAGACGTATATCCCTACCCATTCTCAAGATGTCCATTGGAATATCCCGAAGACATAATTTTATAGAACATGACAGAGACCCATATATGAAGGTTGTTACCAATAGAAGGCGTCAACAGTTACCTGCAAGAGGGTTCCCAAAAATCAAATGAGCCAATGGATACCAAAAAATGAGAAGAACATACAGGATCCTGCTCTGCTGGATGCTGGGGTTCTTGAAACCCTTGAACATATATCAGAAAATAGTTAAAAACCTTTCATTCCATTACCATATTATGGAAGTGGATGCAGTATTTTCAATGGACCTTCTCACAATGTTACAACCAGCTCCTCTAAAGGACCTCCCCATAGAACCTAGGGGGCATACTCTGTGGGATAGTAATGATGGTTCATGAGAGAATATCTCTTGATTCATGTCAGTGTAGTAGTCCCTTTAATAGAAGATCAGGTAAAAAGAGGTTCCTCGACTTTCTATCCTATGAACTGATGGTCCTCTCAAGGTTAGATGTGGCAGATATGCTTCTCCCTATAGTCGAAGGTCAATTCATGATAGTTGTCATCGACCTGAGGATAGTCACTAAGAACACCGTCCCAGCTATGGAAGTTTCTATGATGGACCTCCCCATAGTAACATCAAGCAATAAGAAGTTTGTCCCCTCATTGTAGTACTTTTTTAAGGCCCTCTGTAAAATGTACACTATTGAAATTCTTCTTATAGCCCGATGTGATGATGTGAGAGTATCCCTCGCCATTGTAGCACTGACTGCGAAATTCCTCCCAACAATCAAAATTTATACTAGCCAGAATGACCTCCCCTTACTGCGAAAAATGTGAGAAAACCCTCCTATGATAAGGACATGAAAATATGTAGTCATACATATCAGAAACTCTGTCTATGACAAGTGATAACCTTTCTAAACTAAAGGACAATTAGGGTCCATGTTCATCCTCTAAGACACTGTCACACTTTTTACATATTAATGTGTCTACCACAAACCTCATTTTTTTGAATGAAATTATTAAAAATTATGCAATTTGGGATTATAATGTAGAGGATTCCTATGAAAAATAATAGCAGGATATGGTTCTTGTGAGAAGACAAATAGTGAAGGAAAATATACGAGTGATGTATTGGCCTACGACCACTTATAACACTGACATAACAATGGTGTGGTATATGTAATGTACGCATGGAATTCGCCACAATATGTGGATGACACTTCTCCAGATAAATGAAATTTTTTTCCATATGATGGTTTTGCAGGCCATGTCAACATATTAGGAGAGCTTCGCCATCAAATTGAACTGGAATAACTCCCGTCTGCATGGTATCAATGATGAAAAAGGCGATAGAAAAACCAAAAACTGGATTTCCTCCGCACATAGCACAAGTTGCTCTGAATCATTGGTGACAACCCATCTAGAGTCCATATATGGGGATGGGGAGGACATGGGGCACTAAAATTCACCCCAAGTCCATCTAGAAGACCATATTGGAAATGAAATCAAACAATTTCATTTCTCAAAGGAAAAATTCAATTGAAAACTCTTCTCTGTAAATATGGAATACTAAACAAAAATTAGCCCATAATATGTCTCAAAAGAATCAGGTGTGACAAGATCTAGCCATCAAAAACCTTCTAAGCTAGGAATCCGAGAACATCCAGCAGTTTTCCCACATATGGAAATCCAACAAGAAACAATGCTCATGTAATAAATTTCCCATAAATTTAATACAGGTATGACATAATACTCAGCTCACTCTCGTGTGGGACTACATGATATAAAAAATATGGAAACTGCGATGGATACCATTGTAATGTAGCAGCAACACTAGCCCATAGGGATGGGGCATTTTTATCCCAAAATTCCCTCTTAGGGCAACCAAATTTTGGTCAAAGTATTTCAACAAAATAACATGAGAAACTTCATCCCGCAATGTAACAGAATTTTTACCTCAAGTTCCTACATATTGGACATCTTCCTTCTCCCATCTGGGAAGAATGATGAGTAAATAGGTCACATATTCCACCCTGTCTTGAGGATTATGTCCTACGAGATGAAGGAAGATTACAAGGCCAGATCTGTCCTCCCTTCAGGTTTATTTTCTCTATGAAACCCAAAAAATACCACAGAATTCAATGATAAGGTCCAAAAAAGGATTTAGAATGTTTTCATGTCATTCAACACTGGGCACAGTACACCCAATGGGATATGCATTAGTGATTGTTGTAATAGTAAACACCACATATCTCATAGTAAATGATATTAAGCTACACGATTCAAGAGAATATAGATCCCTACTGGAGGCATCTCACACCGAGCCTGAGGGTGTGCATACCCATAACTAGAGAGAAGTTATAAATTTGGGTGACCCTTAGTTAATCATTCATTACCTAACTCAAAAAACCCAAATAAAAACAAGATTAAATCCCAGGTTTTCTATGAACCACCACCCACTCCCCTTTAGATAATGTGTCCCTCACACTTAAGGAATGATTATCCAAGCAAGAGGAAGAAATGAGAGAGGTGAGGAAAATTAATGTCTATATGCATTGAGGGTGCTATCTTACCAGATGTGTTCCCTCTGCGGAATGTAAATAGGTGTCCCCAGCAGAGGTACCCCTTCCATAGGCAATCATCACGGTAAATGATGTTTAGCATAAAATCTCATCTAACTCAGCACTAGGACCATTAACCTACTAAAATCTGGCCCTATAAAGACATCATGACTTCCCTCCACTGGGAACCCAACCAAAGTATATTCAGGAGAACCCACAAAAGATACCCCTAGCTGGGTATCCACCCCAAATTTGAGTAGCACCGGAATGTCCATCTCTGGCCCTTACTGCACCAGTCAATGCTCATGTCTAGAAAGATATGCCTCAAGGGATCTTGTATACTATCAACATACTAAAAGATTGACTACAATTCATGGAAGGGAGGCATGATTCGAAACTACCAATGCGCAAACCATACCATGTTTGGTTATGAAACGTTCAACTACCTACAAACATTGAAACCCATGTACTCCTAATGTTCAATGGCTCGAGAGACCTAAATATTATCTAATTCCATTTGCATCATACTGTGTTCCCATGCTGGGAACTCCGAAGTAGCAAGATGTAGGAAAACTGAAGTACTTCGTGAAAAACCTATAGGATTTATCCTTCGTATGGTATACTAGATTTCCAAATTACTTAATCACAGGCTTGGAGGTCCTTTATCAACATTTTTTCATTCATTTCAGTTCTACATTTCCGAATAAAATGGTCAGTGCCCTTATGAACTACACACAATGAGAAAATGAAATAGTTTCATACATCATTGCCAGATGGATGGTTCAAACTTACTACCTAAACTAGCCACTCCCCTAAGATGAAATTCTCACTATGTGAATCCATAAAATCTGGGATGAACATTGAACACAACTCATCCTAGTGATTTACATAAGGGGGTTTCAATATTTATCATCCTTTTCCCAACGAATAGATGACTCCTTGTAGTGGACCAATCCTTTCTCCTGAGTGGTCCCATTATGCCTAGGAAAATGAAGGGGAAGAGATGAAGTGGATTTTTTCACACTTATGAAACCTGCAGAACTATCTCTAGCTATGAGGCCGACACTAAAAAGTGTAGGACCTCATGGACACAAATAAACACCCCCTTTACGACAAGATATGTGAAAGTGTTATAAAAGAAATCAGTTTGAGGAGTTAAAAATACAGACTAATCATTCTGAGATGATCATGTTTGTGGGGACTTCATAGCCACATGGAATTGAAACATGTTCTGGAAGCTAGAGCTAATGCATGCTGATGAATTGGGTTTTTACGACCATCATAATTATTGTCACTTTCACCAGATACTAGGGAACACAATCTAGGTGTGATTCATCTATAAGGTTCCCCTAAAAAATTTGGAGGATTCTCGGTAAGTCATGTTGGATCTGCCACCAAAAAAAGTGGTGTACAACTCCACCTTAGATCAAAGAGTGGAAGAGGAGTGGAAAGCAGTAACGAGAAAAAAAAAGAAAAAAATTTTGAAATTTGGATGACTCAGAAAATAGTCAACCAAGAACCTGGCATCCTGAAGGAGAAGTTGAAGTAACAAACCATGCCCCCAATAGCTTCTAATGCAACACAACCACCACCATCATCCCTTTATCGCTATGATGGGAAGAATAATGGGAAAATGAATCAAGAATATGATACCAAACAAAAGATGAAGAAGATATTAATGCTTTCAGAATTCATACCAGTAGACTTGGTAAAACATGTGCTACCCCTCCAAATGGAAGAATGGGTGTTTCCCAACCAACTGTTAAAATGGGTACTACCCCAAAAAATAGTAAAATGGGTTCTTCCCATCCAAATGGTATGATCGTAACCACCCCACTAAATTGTACGATGTGAATTGCCCCTCCAAACGGTACAATGGGTGCTTCCCTAAAAATTGGTATGATGAGATCTTCCATGCTAAACAGTACCATCATAAGAAAAAAATCATATAGAAATATTATTGAATCAAGTCTATGGATCCATTAATGTCATTCAGTTGATGGACCCCTTCTCTGATGGAGACAATTACCGCAAACCTGAATTCCCCATTTCTAATAGATGGACCAAAGGAGGTGGTAACAGATGCTGAGGGTTTCCTTGAAGTCATGATCGTGGTAGGAGTCAAATCCACAACCACACCATAGCATAAACCATTAACATTGAGGAAACACACGATAGGACCCTCTGATAGACACAACAGGATCCAAAATGTTCCTCTTCCCACAACTGATGAAATCAGAGCCCATTCATCTTAGTGTAATTGATGGAGGATGAACATATATCCAATCACCCAAGGTGTACAAGTGGACCAGTTTTTCTGAACTCAAAATGTCCCACAGTGCCACCAACTCCGTTAATAGATGTAAGACCATCTACGTCCAAATATCAAGCCCATATTCTGTCCATGAAAGAGCATCCCCGAGCCATGAAGCACCGACCATTAGTGAAGAAATATGATATTTTAAAGAATCTAGCATCATTAATGACGAGGTTGTCAATCCTTTATGCATTGATTCTATCTTCATACCTAATGGAAGCACTCATCAAAAAAATAATATGTATCCATGAATTCGATGGTTAAGTGGAAGCATTTGATGTCTATCTGACAGAGAGCAATCATGAAGAATTCTATACTCTCATCTCCTTCATAGATTAAGATGAATACATCGTCATTCAAGGGAACATCAAACCATTATATGTGTCCAACAATTTAAACGAAAATGATATTTGAAGAATTGTCATTGAGAATGTCTTTGGTTTTAACCTCCTTCTTCAACGATCACTTCTTTTGTTTGACTATGATGACGACATTTTAACACCCAACAGCCCGACTCTGCTGGTATATGAAAAAATAGAACGAATGACATTGGGAAGAATCAAGTTAAAACATGGAATGGAGACCTAGTTATTGATTCTAAATTTTTTATACTGTTGAAATTTAAAACATTTAATGTCCGGTTATAGAGGCCATGGTTTCATCAGCACGCGTCAATTCAATCATCATACCACTATTGTGTCAAATATGGTGCTAATGGGAAAAATATAATATTACATGCCAATAAATCCTTGTTTGAATCACGTGAGTTGAATTACATCGATGATGTTTTCTATGAACCAAATAAAAAGCAGTTTTGGCCGAATATATTAACTGGATAACTACTGCAAATGGATTGGTATTGGTTCCCTCCAATCCCCTCCAAAAAAATGGATAAGACTATGTTTTACCTATGAAACATGTTGAATTCATACGATCAAGCTCAGATATAGACTCAATGGTATTCATGATATCTGTTATAGCCACCTATTCTTGAAAAACTCTCTGGTGGGGTGACTATTGTGATGTCATGAAAACTCTAAAAAAAGATGCTCCAAGCCCAATTTTAGGACCATAGATTGTTCCCACCATAGTCAATAATGTAGAAGATGATTTCTCTCCAAACATCGGAGAGTTCATCTCAAGAATCCTATCTCCATAAAAAGAGGAAGAATTTGATGAAGAGGATGATAAAGGAGAAGATGATGATGATGATGATGATGAACAAAAATATTCATATACCACATTTGAAGTAGGTGTGCCCACCCTAATTGTCTTACTTAAAGGGATAAGTCGGGGCACCGAAGATGACCCACTGGACACTCTGATTAGTATGGATATGCCATTCGAGTTGAAAGAGGCACATACCACCTTCTTAAAAAATAATCAAGATGTGTTTTTCTGGATGTACACATAAATTGTAGACCTCGATCATGAGGTCTCCACTCATAATATGAGATTTTTAAGATGACCATTGTGTTTATAAGATATCCTTCAAAAGAACCCTCATGACGCTTGCTTCCAAAATAGAGGTTGAAGTGGACAAGATAATCAAAGATAAAATCAAATATTAAGTTCAGTATCCAATATAAATGGATGAAATAGTCCACATTGAATAGATTAATGGACTGATTAGATCCTACATCGACTTCAATAACATCAATCGACACTGCCTAAATGATGATTTCCATATCCCGGTCAAGGAATTGTTCATCAATGCGACCACTAGATATGAGGACCTATCTTTCTTGGATGTATATTCTTTATAAAAATATATCCAAATGGTTCTAGGTTATAAGAAATATACTTATTTTATCTCCCCTTGAAATGTGTTATGTTATTTTTTGATTCCATTTGGTCTAAAAAATGTCGGCGCTACATATCAGCGTTCCATTCATCACATTTTCAAGCCTCTAATGAGAAAATTCATCGTCTGCTACATCAATGATCTAGTGGTTAAATAAGGGAAAGCATCAAACCACCTGAATGATATTGAAAATATTTTCAAAAAACTATGACAACATAGTTTTAGATGAATTACCTAATGTGTTCCTTCAGCGTTACCTCTAGGAAATTTATTGGCTTCATCGTATGCCATCAATACATCGAATTAGACCATGAGAATACAAAATCCATCCATTTCATGTATTCAACTCACAACATCACTGATTTGATAGTTATCAAGGTGCACATAGAAAACATCCAACACCTCATATCTAGCCTTTCGTGTAATTTTCTATCTTTCACTAGGTGAACGAAGAAAGGGGTGTCATATGAGGGAAATAATGTTTTTCAAGATGTATTTGAAAATATTAGAAAATTTATCCTAAAAACACGAGTTCTAATACCACGATTTGATGGGATACCACTCATATTGTACGTAACCGCCTTGGAATGGTCATTAGGATCTTTACACATGCCAGAGAATGAATCCAGAAGCTAGAACAATATCTATTACCTATACCGAGCAATTATTTCTTTTGATACATGATATAAAATAATTGAAAAGTACTACATAGACCTAATATTTGTGGTTCAGAAATTAAGGCATTACCTGCCGCACCACGAGGTCTATTTGGTCTCCAGTTGTAACCCACTCAAGTATATCTTTAGTCATCCCTTGAAAACATGATGCCTATCAGGGTGGGATGTCATCCTATAATATTTTCAAATATGGTACATTTACTATAAGGCCATCAATGGAAAAAATTATTATACATACTAGTGGAGTACCACCAAGAGGAAACATCCCCGGTTGATGCAGAAATTATTGAGGAAGAAGTGTTTTCCATATATGAAGTCCCCAAGGCATGGGAAATCTACTTTGAAAATGGTTCCAGAAGCCCAAAATGGAAAATGAATGAGGATTCCAAGCTCAAATAACTAGGGATGTGATTCATACTCATATCACAAAATAATTATATCTTGAAATACTCCTTCTTACTTTTATAGGGATGTACAAATAATGAAGTAGAGGATCACGCACTCATATTAGGCTTAGAGCTAGAATTTCATGCACATGCCAATCCCATGAAGATAAAAGGTGATTTAGAGATGGTCATTAAGTTGGTCAATAGTGACTATGTCATTAAAAATAAGTATTGGCCCCCTTGATGAACCATGTTCAGGAACTAATGGTAGAATTTACATTAGAACCAATGATGTCTTATGTTCCTCAACCACAAAATAATCATGCCTATGCATTGTGAAAAAATATCTATGACCTTGGCTAATCCAGATCGGGAAAAATAGTTATTAGAATTTCCCACTGCTGGATGTTAATGTCTTTTATTCAGAACAATAAAGAGGAAATCAATGTGATTAGCCCCATTTCTGCATCTTATGGTCACACAATAGGCTAGATTACACCCATTGAAAATTATGGTCGGAGAGTGGAATCCCATCAAATAGGGATAAAAGATAACATATCCGGAGACAGTTAGTCACATTTGTCTTGTGAAATAGTGTAAACCAAGATAGGGTTATCTAAAAATGAGGCCTTCATGGAGTCTATCACAGGCACATCGAAGGAGAAGATGCTGCAGATATCATGAATGAAGTTCATTCCAATGATTGTGGATCACACCAATCAGCATCCATGATCTCCCGTAAAATTCAAAATCTTTGATACTATTGGACCATTATGATATATGATTATGCTATATCCACCAAAAAGGACCATTCCTACCAATTTCATGCCAAATTAATTCACCATACCCCAATGCTACGTCACCCTGCTATGTACTCTTGGCCATTTTCTGATTGGGGGATTGATGTTGGGGAACCGTATCCCTTTGTAACAGCTAGAAAATTCATGTTTATTCTTAGAAAAACCAACTTCTTTTCCAAGTGGTCTGAATCCATGATCTTCAATGTGGTTTGGGTGAAAATAATTTTTATCGTTTTGAAGTCCAACATAATTACCATATTTGGTGTACCTCATACTATACTGAAAAAAAATAGCACCGACATTTGTTGTCCTGAGTTGGAAATGATATTGTAGGGGTATGGAATAAAAGAAAACTATTCATCCCACTATCATGAAGTGGCCAATGGGAAAATAAAGGCGTTCATGAAGACTCTTCTGATCATACTATAAAAGATGATAGATAATGATATAAAATTGTTTCCATACAATCTATTTCTTGATTTATGGGATTACCAGACCATGACCCGCACAACAAACCAAGAAACCTCGTACTCACTATTATACGGGGTATATGCAGTTTTCCCTATTGAAATTCATGGCCATCACTCTGTTTGGCCATTTGAGATCAGCATTCCATAGATGTGAAATCCTAGAGAATGTCTAATGAGTTAGAGAAGTTGGATTTGTAATGGTTGAACACTTTGCACCATTTTGAAGTCCACCAAAATCAGATCGCATGAGCCATCAACAAAAAGGATCTCCATCGGTCATTACTCGATAGATATATGTTTTTAGACCAAAAAATAATGATGATACTCATGATAAATCCCCCAAATCATGAGTCAAAGTGGAAGGTTCCATATGTCATACATAGGGACTATTCCAATGGAGTGTATTCCTTGATTTCAATGCATGTATACCTCACCACGGCTCCCACTAGTGCAATGTTTTTAAAGAAGTACTTCATGTAATAGTGATCCCTTTGGTCCAAAATATATGACCCTGATATCTGTTTTATCATATTGAACACATGATGCTAAACTATTCGGTATTATTCATTGCAACACAACAATAAATTGGATACATTGGGATTCCTTGACCCACGATCTTGTCTTATCCCCCACAAATAAATTCCTCTCTCATATCTTCTATCTCCCTATATTTATGAGGTAAATCAATGTAACTCCTTGTTTCTCACATTGATTATATATCACGTGAGATTACGATCAGTGGTGAGGATTCCCTTATGTAAAAAATTATAGAGGAATATGATAGACCAAGCACCCATTAAGAAGGAACCCAAAATGCCCCTACTCCTACACCTGAGTAAGATCAGTACATGGAATATTCAGAAATATATATGGGTTGTTTACAACCCTTGAAGGATATGTTGTGATTCCATGATTTAACATTTGGGCCCAACAACCAAAAAAAAAGTACCCACTCATGTCCCAAAATGTGGACCGAACTATTTTAGGGAATATTTCGAGCATTGTATAGATTGATTTATACCCTAACTAGATATGTAGTGACACACATAATTAACATCTGAGGCTAGTCACCCATAAATAAAGTTCCCTATCATGTACCTATATGTGGACCAAAACATTTTAGGGAACATTAATAACTGTATATGGCTTGATTCCTACCTAATTAGGATATATAGTGATGCTTAGATTTATCATCGAAGCCCAGCCACCAAAAAATGATCCCTATCATGTCCCTACACATGGACTGAACATTTGTTGGGGACATGTAAGACTATGTATTGATTGATTCCTACACGCACAAGAAACATAGTGATGACCATATATGACATCATATCCCAGTCCCAATAAAAAAAATATTTCCCCTTCCATAATGAGAAGGTCAGACTTATATAGTGGAATCCATGAAAGGTCGTAATTGCGAGACATTAAGCTAAAAGGTTCTTCAACTATCAAGTGAGGCTCAGTTACCAATGTTATGAGATCCAGAACATGACCCCAACTTCATTTACAAAAACTTCATAGAGATGATGGAAATTAAAATTTTCAATTCAGATACTCATAAGGTGTCAAAATAACATGATACCTTATAAATATGAGTCAGCTCTGGGAAGAAGCTTCAGTAGTTTGTGTCTGATCACAGTCCAGATATTTCAGACATTCCTAGACACATCATAACAATTTTTCAATATCTATACTCTAGGAAATCGTGGGTCCTCATAAGAAATCATTTCCATCTTATTTTTAAGTTTAGTATCATGTGGACACATTTGTTCGACTATAAACATCATTCCCTGGTGGCTCTTCATATGCCTCCTGCAAAACAAAAACAAATCAAATGAATATTATACCTCAGGAGAGTCATCTCCAACATTGGTATTCCCAATGACTTTAAATCCCAAAATAATTCATCCTGATCCATGTTTCCCCCCATGTTTATTTTTTACTCCTTCTATCATCACTCATGCCTATAGAATTCTAGAATATCCAGAGCATTATTAAATCATTGCTATTAATGGCCATTATGTAACACCCCAGGATTTCATAGTGTGTTATTTCTTAAAAATAATTCAATAACTTGCACTACACGCAACACCGAGTTCAATCACACCATGACGTACAAAAAAAACCATTAAAAGAGGTCATGAATAGTATTAACAACATTTTTAACTTTATATAATCCTTATAATTTTAGAATCCCTATTATGAGTTTCTTAGTCATAATGCAAGAACAGATTCATTTTCAGTATTGCACTTTTATCAACTTTAATAGTAAAAACTTTTTAAATAAAATATTTTAAACTATCTGAATAAATTGGGACATCAAAAAAAATTTAAAATGAAACATCCCAAGCTTCTACGGTACGCTTTCCTTTGAATAAAATAGTAGCGTGTGTTGTACGCAACCTTGAGTTTTAACACACGCCACAACCAATCAAACTAGCCGTTATGAATAGTAATACCTAAATTTTGAAATTATATATATTTTATATTTTAAAATGGACTTCATTTTTGGATTCGTAATATCGAATTCAGCCTAAGGTGAAATTTTGGTACTTTTCAGATAACTTTCATATTTTGATGAATAGTGAAAATTACTAAATTTTAATTAAAAACAACTTTTTTAATCAAAATAATTAATAGTGATAAATTATGAATATTAGTAGTTTTAAAGTATATTTAGAATATATTTTTACCATTTAATATAATGTTGGTCATTGTACATAATTTTACAATTAAACCAAACATAAACAAGTGTCAATCTTTTGATAGTTATTACCTCTTAAAAACACGCTTTTTGTTTTGACAGCGGGAATTAATTTTAAATTAATTTCTGCCACTTCTGTGTTTTGAATTTAGAAAAATGGATTCCATATTTGGAATCAGGATGTCCAAATTGTGTAAATAGGTAACTTTTATTTTTAGACATTTTGAATAATTACTGTGGTAAATATTTTATTTACCATGGTTAAGGGTAAATCCGGTAAATAAGGGTTAAAAAATAATATTATAATAATAAAAATTAACCTAAAACGTGTCCTAACCTTATTGGTGGACACATACCCGACCATGAGCATCCTTGGGTCAATTTGGGGACCCCTTGGATCCACTTGTATGTGGTAGGGACACTTTATATTAATAAAGTTAAAATAAAAATAAAAATGGCAAAAGCTTACATCTTTTAGAAGAACAATTTTTACATAGGGTTATACATGTTGGATTTTCGATTATAAATATTCATTAGAAAGATAAAAGGATTTCCTACATAATGTTATTTTATTTATAATTTTTAGACATCATATAATTTAAATTATTAATGACACAATAATGATGCAATGTTTACCTCATTAATAAATCATTTAAATAAATAAGATTATAATGATTAAAATATTATCTAAAACCTGTCCAATTATTATTGGTTGATGTTATTTAGAATATGAGTCATCTTATCTTCGACCTCAATGATTTTTGGACCATTATAAACCGAATATAATTATATTATAAAGTAATACTTTCACTCTTTCCTAAAGAGCCCCTCTTCTCCCTTATAAAAGGAGACCACTTCTACTCATTCCTCACACCTCTCAAGCCACTTGGCTCGTCCAAACTCTGCCCAACTAAGCTCCCCACATCCCTCTCCTCCTCCTTGAAGCTTCCCCTTAGGCAGAAAGCATTTCAAGAAGTCCTTTGGTTCCAACCAAAGTGAGTTACCTAAATTAAAGGTAACGATTTCTCTTAAATTATTTTCATTTATTTTGCTTCTCCAACCCCCAATATCTTTTTATTTCCTTTCTTTTGTAACAACACCAGTATCCTAAATATACTAGGATGTTGCTATAAGAAGGATTCAAACTACACATACACACAACTCCATCTAATGGATGATGAACATAATGTTTCTGTGGATGGCAAACTAACGCCTCACGAAACGATGATTGTTCAGATACATCTTACCGCCTCTCATGGTGGCCATTATGATGGCACTATAATTAAATATGATATTAATGATATATATTTTATATATAAGCTTCTGTAATTCCATTTTATTTCATACCATTATTTGTTTCATGTTGTATATACATACGATAATTTCATTTGAGGAAGTGCGGACTACCGCCCCCTTAAAACGATATGACTCGTTCATACCACACATGGAACGTATAAAGGATGGTGTTAATGAACTTAAGTAACATATATAAAATATTATATTATACTGGAATAGTAATATACCTATGTATCATTTGGATTCAATTCTTTTAAAATAAAAATTAAATGGAAGTAGCGTTCATGCGTACGTACGGACTACCGTCTCCATGAACGCGGTGAGATCCATCCTCCATCGTATCCATTCAAGTCTTATTATCATTTTAGGGTTAAAAATAATTTTAATATCATTATAATTATGAATAAGATATAATCTATTCATTACAAACATGTCTTACGTAACCAAACATTTAAGAAGAACGAATCGATTATCACCCGAAACAACGATAGTACTAAGATATTATTAATAAAGCAATGTTAAAAGAACATATATGATATCATATTAATGTATATGATTCTTGTATAATTTGATAACAATTATTTCACCATTATAAAGGAGGTTAACCTACCCCAACCAAGGAAAAGTACAAGGTAAGGGATTTTTCTTATCTCACATTCAATTCCGTGAGATTTCCATTATTCGCCACTAAATTATTGAAAGTGGTGTATTGTGTACTGGAATTTCATATATATTATCATATTCATGTTATTCTGTAAATAATTTGGTGGTTATTAACTTTTGGCCATACGACTCAGTTGATTAACGTGGTAAGGGGTTTTCATCTCACTCCTTATTCCCGTGAGATTCATGCCATATTGCCACCATTACCTTTTGTGTGGTGTATTTACTGCCCATAATTATATTCTTTGTGTAATACACTATAATTTATGTGTACTTACATATTCATTGTATGATACCTCTTTCATGGGTTGTATGTTTCATAAGTTACCAAACTGGTAAGGGTTATTTCACAATCTCTTCATTATCCGAGGTTGTTTATACGTAATAATCTACTGGGATCTCATTATCATCCACATCCATGTTTCTCAAAAATGTATTTCAAAACATTTTTAATATTTAAAAGAATATGGGTTAAATTCATTTATACCCTTGTTTGACTTTTTATAAGAGGTTTATAAGGGAATCTTTTCGTCGTTTTCCAAACAAGGTGCTTTTTAACCTTTTCGACAGAATTAAGATAAGAATGTTTTTTTAACTTATACGGAGGGTGCGGTTATTTTCCGCCGTTATAAAATCGTCAAAGAGTCCCTTAAAAGCTTATAAGATTATTTTCAAAGAAAATGTTTGATTTTATATGGATCTTAAATGATTTCAAAATAAAAGGAGATATTTCTTTAAAAAGAATTTTGATTTCATCTATGTCAACATCCATTGATGGGTTTTAAGATTATTTGAAGTTGATTTATTATGATACAAAACTTCTATATTGTTTTGAAGGTTTTGTGATATTTTTGACTGTGGATGTGCTATTTTTATACCATTCATAGTTTATGGTGAAAGTATTGACATTTCGTATGCTAGTTCCAATAAGAATGTTTATGTTATATTTCAATCTTTACTTCATATGAATGTGTTGGACAAGTATGTTCCAGGTTGGGGACTGGTTAAAGTAAGCCCTCCAGGTTGGGGACTGGTAAAAGTAAGCCCTCCAGGTTAGGGACTGGTAAAAGTAAGCCCTCTGGGTTGGTGTCCGGTTATTAGAGGCACTCCGGGTTGGTGTCCGGTTATTAGAGGCACTCCGGGTTGGTGTCCGGTTATTAGAGGCACTCCGGGTTGGTGTCCGGTTATTAGAGGCACTCCGGGTTGGTGTCTGGTTATTAGAGGCACTCCGGGTTGGTGTCCGGTTATTAGAGGCACTCCGGGTTGGGTTCCGGTTATAGTTAGCCCCAAGGTCTTGGGACGAGGCCTTGAAAAGTAATTAAAGTTTAGCATTATGCATTCCAACATTATGAAAGTGGTTATTGATTTTACATGTGATTATTCGATTAGTAGAATATCCATGTGAATAAGTAAATTGCATTATCTAATTTTATTTATGCCATACTATGTTAAAAGTTCAAGTTTAAAAGGCTTTTGTTTTAGTTATACATTTCCTTAAATGTTTATTCTTATTTATGAAAGTTTATGCTATATTGTTATCCTTACTGGGCATTTGAGCTCACCCCTTTTCTATGTTTTATTTTTCCCAGGAAGTGAAGAAGTAAATTATGAATGACCTACAGGGATATTATGAGGGGATTATAGTGTGGACTGTGGAAACATTATGTTGTTGTAGTAGTTTTTCATTTTATGATGTAATGTAAAACTTATGAATATATCTAGTGTTTCCAAGGCTACTAAACCAATCGGTCTTTCGAGATTTGATCTTTCTTGTGATCATGACAATGTTATGTAATAATGCACCGACTCTAGGCAACTAGGGTCGGGACGTTACAGTTGGTATCAGAGGAAGTTTAGTACAAACCTTGGAAGCTAGATTTAGATAATCTCTGATTAGAGCACGTAGACCTAAGATGAAATTTGAGGATTAGTATAGAAGAACTTCCTAGAATTTTGGTATTGTAGAGATTTTGTGAGTTTTCTGAACAATACATCCCTGTCTGGATACGAGCAGGTAGAGGCAGCTCTGGCGCAGATGTACCTAGGGGTAAAACCCGAAAACACCGCTTTGAGCTAGACTCGAACGGGAACTGGTGCACGACAACGGGCCTTGCTGCACTCTTGGTTACGACACTCCCGGGGGATATGCTTAGGATAACTATCATTTTCTTTAAAAATCATTATGAAGGGTTTATGAGTATATACTTCCTCAATGAAAACATTTTTATGATTATGGATTATATCCATAAATAGATCAATTTATGTTAAGTGTTTTATAAGTATGGGATTATGTATTTTGATTCATAAACTGATCTAGTTTATGCCATTGTTTAGAAATGGCGCCCAGTAGAAGGAATGAGAACTCCAGAAATACACATGATTCAAAGAGAAGGAAGGCTCATATCATTCATGGTCTTAAGCTAGAATTTATAAGAGAAATAGTCTCCCATGTATTATCATCATATGAAGAAATAATATCATGTGTTGATAAGATAAGTAAAGAGTTTACTGAGTCCTATGGCTTTGAAGGGAATCAAGAGATGAAAAGGATGGAAGAGAGAAAGATGGATAAAGTGAAAAGGGAAAAGAAGAATTTTCCCATATGAGGTAACTGTGGAAAGAAACACCCTGGAACTTGCCTGAAAGGAATGGGAGTTTGTTATAAGTGTGGAGGAAAAGGGCACAAAGTACGTGACTGCAAGGGTAAGAAAATGGTTTTAAATGTACAATGCTTCATTTGCAAGGAGTTTGGACACTACGCCAACCTATGTCCCAGTCATCAGACTATGCCACAAATGATGTTATTGGATAATAATCAAGTTATGATACTACCACAGATGAAGAGGAATGATTAGAGTTCTTATGTTGATTATGTCAATTGAGTGTTGTATCAACAATGTACTTGTTACAATAATCATGGAGTATATAAGGATTGTACTGCAGTACTATTTCATTAAGGACTTGAGATTTTATGGAACAAAGAAAATTGACTCAATAGCAGGATAAATTTTTGGAAAATATATGGTTGAGAGAATGATAAATCATAATATAGTTCTGATACTGAGGTAGTGATTTTGGAATAATATGTGATTGTTTTGAATAAATTATATTGGATATTCTTGACTACCCTGGAACTGATTAATGATTTGTATATTCCATCATTGTTGGGGTTTAAAACATTTTTGGATTAATGAAGTATATCCAGCATTCTATATGGAATAAGGGAGCATGAATGTAATCAATAAGGAATATGGTAATACATGATGAAGGTATTCCTATGCTATTACGGGGTAAAAAGGATCTATATTATGTTTACCTTCCTTATAAATGTTAGACTGTGAGTTTGGACAGAATTATTTTGGATAGTTCTAGTTTGGATCATTTTGGATTGCCATAAAAGGACAACCCGGAGGTCGGGCGGCAACCCGTCGCGTCCGGCAAGGCTGCGAGACTTTAACCCGCAACCGAAGGGCGACAAGGGTGTATCACCTACCACTGGCCCATGAGATGTCCTAGATTAAATAATGTAGTTTTTATTAAAAGATCATGTAGATGAATTATAAATTAGTTTATTTTGGAACCCTATACGAATAGTGTAAATAGAATTTTTTTTAAATTCTATTATCTTTTAGAGTGAAAGATGAGTTTTTGGTAGAAATTTATTAATGGATAAAACACTAATTATAAAGTAAGTATATATCCTTATGATCTTAGCCAATCTCATAAATAAATTCCTCAACATTAATAAAAGAAACTTATAACAAAAATGTTTTCCTAGATGATACCTTAAATCATCACTAAATAATGGCTTTGGGATTGTTGGCCTTTTCATAGCCATGTTCTCTACCACTCTCCATCAGATAATTGATGGTTAGATTTTTCTTCCATATCCATATTTTCCTACATGGAACCCTAGTACGTGTTATTTTCGGTAATCTTCATACGTTCGACTCTTTATTTTAAATAGAGGCCTCATTAATTCATTTTCCGATGTGGGATTTCAACTAAGATATTTTGAAACGTCAAAAATGTGTTATCCTAATACCCTATGTTTTGTTGAACCGATGGTATTTCAAATCATCATAGATTGATGAATTTAAGGACCTCAATTATACACTTGTTTGTGATTGATGATCTCAATCACTACCTATAAATATTTACGTTTTTCCTCCAATTATATGTCTCTAATTGCCACCAATGTTCTGCTAATCGAGATCATAATTTGGTGGTGACTCTTTCATTTCTATTTTCCTCATATTAAGACTAAATTTTAGTAACCTAATTTCCGATGTGGGTTTTCCCACAAATATATTTTCTATTTTCAACCTTTTATTTTCGAAGAACAATTTCAAATTGCGAGGACGCAATTTATTGAAGGAGGGGAGAATGTAACACCCCAGGATTTCATAGTGTGTTATTTCTTAAAAATAATTCAATAACATGCACTACACGCAACACCGAGTTCAATCACACCATGACGTACAAAAAAACCATTAAAAGAGGTCATGAATAGTATTAACAACATTTTGAACTTTATATAATCCTTATAATTTTAGAATCCCTATTATGAGTTTCTTAGTCATAATGCAAGAACAGATTCATTTTCAGTATTGCACATTTATCAACTTTAATAGTGAAACCTTTTTAAATAAAATATTTTAAACTATCTGAATAAATTGGGACATCAAAAAAAAATTTAAAATGAAACATCCCAAGCTTCTACGGTACGCTTTCCTTTGAATAAAATAGTAGCGTGTGTTGTAAGCAACCTTGAGTTTTAACACACGCCACAACCAATCAAACTAGCCGTTATGAATAGTAATACCTAAATTTTGAAATTATATATATTTTATATTTTAAAATGGACTTCATTTTTGGATTCAGAATATCGAATTCAGCCTAAGGTGAAATTTTGGTACTTTTCGGATAACTTTCATATTTTGATTAATAGTGAAAATTACTAAATTTTAATTAAAAACAACTTTTTTAATCAAAATAATTAATAGTGATAAATTATGAATTTTAGTAGTTTTAAAGTATATTTAGAATATATTTTTACCATTTAATATAATGTTGGTCATTGTACATAATTTTACAATTAAACCAAACATAAACAAGTGTCAATCTTTTGATAGTTATTACCTCTTAAAAACACGCTTTTTTGTTTTGACAGCGGTAATTAATTTTAAATTAATTTCTGCCACTTCTGTGTTTTGAATTTAGAAAAATGGATTCCATATTTGGAATCATGATGTCCAAATTGTGTAAATAGGTAACTTTTATTTTTAGACATTTTGAATAATTACTGTGGTAAATATTTTATTTACCATGGTTAAGGGTAAATCCGGTAAATAAGGGTTAAAAAATAATATTATAATAATACAAAATTAACCTAAAACGTGTCCTAAACTTATTGGTGGACACATACCCGACCATGAGCATCCTTGGGTCAATTTGGGGACCCCTTGGATCCACTTGTATGTGGTAGGGACACTTTATATTAATAAAGTTAAAATAAAAATAAAAATGGCATAAGCTTACATCTTTTAGAAGAACAATTTTTACATAGGGTTATACATGTTTGATTTTCGATTATAAATATTCATTAGAAAGCTAAAAATATTTCCTACATAATTATATTTTATTTATAATTTTTAGACATCAAATAATTTAAATTATTAATGACACAATAATGATGCAATGTTTACCTCATTAATAAATCATTTAAATAAATAAGATTATAATGATTAAAATATTATCTAAAACCTGTCCAATTCTTATTGGTTGATGTTATTTAGAATATGAGTCATCTTATCTTTGAACTAAATGATTTTTGGACCATTATAAACCGAATATAATTATATTATAAAGTAATACTTTCACTCTTTCTTAAAGAGCCCCTCTTCTCCCTTATAAAAGGAGACCACTTCTACTCATTCCTCACACCTCTCAAGCCACTTGTCTCGTCCAAACTCTGCCCAAATAAGCTCCCCACATCCCTCTCCTCCTCCTTGAAGCTTCCCCTTAGGCAGAAAGCATTTCAAGAAGTCCTTTGGTTCCAACCAAAGTGAGTTACCTAAATCAAAGGTAACGATTTCTCTTAAATTATTTTCATTTATTTTGCTTCTCCAACCCCCAAACTCTATTTATTTCCTTTCTTTTGTATCAACACCAGTATCCTCAATATACTAGGATGTTGTTATAAGAAGTATTCAAACTACACATACACATAACTCCATCTAATGGATGATGAACATAATGTTTCTGTGGATGGAAAACTAACGCCTCACGAAACGATGATTGTTCAAATACATCTTACCGCCTCTCATGGTGGCCATTATGATGGCACTATAATTAAATATGATATTAATGATATATATTTTATATATAAGATTCTGTAATTCCATTTTATTTCATACCATTATTCGTTTCATGTTGTATATACATACGATAATTTCATTTGAGGAAGTGCGGACTACCGCCCCCTTAAAATGATATGACTCGTTCATACCACACATGGAACGTATAAAGGATGGTGTTAATGAACTTAAGTAACATATATAAAATATTATATTATACTGGAATAGTAATATACCTATGTATCATTTGGATTCAATTCTTTTAAAATAAAAATTAAATGGAAGTAGCGTTCGTGCGTACGTACGGACTACCGTCTCCACGAACGCGGTGAGATCCATCCTCCATCGTATCCATTCAAGTCTTATTCTCATTTTAGGGTTAAAAATAATGTTAATATCATTCTGATTATGAATAAGATATAATCTATCCATTACAAACATGTCTTACGTAACCAAACATTTATGAATAACGAATCGATTATCACCCGAAACGACGATAATACTAAGATATTATTAATAAAGCAATGTTAAAAGAACATATATGATATCATATTAATGTATATGATTTTTATATAATTTAATAACAATTATTTCACCATTATACAGGAGGTTAACCTACCCCAACCAAGGAAAAGTACAAGGTAAGGGATTGTTCTTATCTCACATTCAATTCCGTGAGATTTCCATTATTCACCACTAAATTATTGAAAGTGGTGTATTGTGTACTGGAATTTGATATATATTATCATATTCATGTTATTATGTAAATAATTTGGTGGTTATTAACTTTTGGCCATACGACTCAGTTGATTAACGTGGTAAGGGGTTTTCATCTCACTCCTTATTCCTGTGAGATTCATGCCATATTGCCACCATTACCTTTTGTGTGGTGTATGTACTGCCCATAATTATATTCTTTGTGTAATACACTCTAATTTATGTGTACTTACATATTCATTGTATGATACCTCTTTCATGGGTTGTATGTTTCATAAGTTACCAAACTGGTAAGGGTTATTTCACAGTCTCTTCATTATCCGAGGTTGTTTATACGTAATAATCTACTGGGATCTCGTTATCATCCACATCCATGTTTCTTCAAAATGTATTTCAAAACATTTTTAATATTTAAAAGAATATGGGTTAAAGTCATTTATACCCTTGTTTGACTTTTTATAAGAGGTTTATAAGGGAATCTTTCCGTCGTTTTCCAAACAAGGTGCTTTTTAACCTTTTCGACAGAATTAAGATAAGAATGTTTTTTTTAACTTATACGGCGGGTGCGGTTATTTTCCGCCGTTATAAAATCGTCAAAGCTTTCCATAAAAGCTTATAAGATTATTTTCAAAGAAAATGTTTGATTTTATATGGATCTTAAATGATTTCAAAATAAAAGGAGATATTTCTTTAAAAAGAATTTTGATTTCATCTATGTCAACATCCTTTGATGGGTTTTAAGATTATTTGAAGTTGATTTATTATGATACAAAACTTCTATATTGTTTTGAAGGTTTTGTGATATGATTGACTGTGGATGTGCTATTTTTATACCATTCATAGTTTATGGTGAAAGTATTGACATTTCGTATGCTAGTTCCAATAAGAATGTTTATGTTATATTTCAATCTTTACTTCATATGAATGTGTTGGACAAGTATGTTCCAGGTTGGGGACTGGTTTAAGTAAGCCCTCCAGGTTGGGGACTGGTAAAAGTAAGCCCTCCAGGTTAGGGACTGGTAAAAGTAAGCCCTCCGGGTTGGTGTCCGGTTATTAGAGGCACTCCGGGTTGGTGTCCGGTTATTAGAGGCACTCCGGGTTGGTGTTCGGTTATTAGAGGCACTCCGGGTTGGTGTCCGGTTATTAGAGGCACTCCGGGTTGGTGTCCGGTTATTAGAGGCACTCCGGGTTGGGTTCCGGTTACAGTTATCCCCAAGGTCTTGGGACGAGGCCTTGAAAAGTAATTAAAGTTTAGCATTATGCATTCCAACATTATGAAAGTGGTTATTGATTTTGCATGTGATTATTCGATTAGTAGAATATCCATGTGAATAAGTAAATGGAATTATCTAATTTTATTTATGCCATACTATGTTAAAATTTCAAGTTTAAAAGGCTTTTGTTTTAGTTATACATTTCCTTAAATGTTTATTCTTATTTATGAAAGTTTCCGCTATATTGTTATCCTTACTGGGCATTTGAGCTCACCCCTTTTCTATGTTTTATTTTTCCCAGGAAGTGAAGAAGTAAATTATGAATGACCTGCAGGGATATTATGAGGGGATTATAGTGTGGACTGTGGAAACATTATGTTGTTGTAGTAGTTTTTCATTTTATGATGTAATGTAAAACGTATGAATATATCTAGTGTTTCCAAGGCTACTAAACCAATCGGTCTTTCGAGATTTGATCTTTCTTGTGATCATGCCAATGTTATGTAATAATGCACCGACTCTAGGCAACTAGGGTCGGGGCGTTACACATTATGACATAGTTTCCTTGATACATGACTCTAATCTACATTTCATAACATCCTTCCCATGTGATGCTAAAATGAAAGGCTAGAAATTTCCTCACTGAAAGACCTTAAACATCACAACATAAGGTCTTTAATGAATGAAACTATACTACAAGGCCAAATTCATCCTTACTGCATGACGTTAAACTTCATGGCATAGGTTTAATCCTAAAAATCAACATAAATCAGATTTATATATTTTTTATTGGTGACTTGGAAGAACCACATTCCCTTGTTTCACACACTGTGCAATGCTCAAGTGAGATTAGGGACCTTAGTGGAAGCTCGACAAGGATATCATGAAAAATATGTGCATGATTTTTTGTCCTAACAACATGACCCTAAAATGCATGTAATTGTTCCCCTACCAAGAAGGAACCCTGTGTCTTGGACATATGAATTTAAATTGTATAGTACTACAATGATTGGATGAATGACTCACCATATGTGTGTGCCAGATCTACAAAGTGGATTACACGATCCCATGAGCGAATCATGGCCTGAATGTTTCTAATATATCTGCATACACTCCTGCCAAACATAAATGTTTGTGATTTAATTAAACTAGAATATCCATAATCATATGTGGAAATCGGAGATGGAAGGATAGTGTCATGTTGATACCTTTATTTGACTATGCACATCATTCACCGATGGCTCTGCAAATGCCGACTACAAAACGGATGTCAATCAAAGGAAAATTCATCCTTAAGATAATCCTCCTCTACTACATTACAACTAATGGCTCTAAAGCCTCATGAAATCCATCATGATTCAAGATACTCCAATTTCATGGTTTACATTTTATTTCCTATTTAGTTCAAAGATATATCCAAAAATTCTTGCCCAGTTAGCCTCTTGTCTCTCTTAAGGTTTCATTAAAATTAAGACAACCCATCCAAAGGTTGGAGGATCTTCCGTAATGCATGAGGGGACCAGTCTAGTGTAGATGGGTTTCATTTCAAAAATAACCCATTGCCTCAATCCCATTAAGAAATAACACTTGAGGAGATGGATATATGGTGGGATCCCATTAGCATCTTCAACAGATCATTCGACCACCTGTGAGGTCACGACCCCATATCTCAAAAATATCCATGTGGTGGGGGAGCCGAGAGGCTTTCGATGGAATCTTCCAGCTCGAGAGTGTCTAATAACTACATTTTTCTTATCCTTCCCTTTATCCATGGATTCCTTGGATGTTATCACTATAGGAACCGAATTATCTAATTCTCCATCAGGATATGATTAAACATAGGCCAAAGTTTAACTACTTCTATGGAAGGGAAAATAATAATAAGAGTCATGATATTTGACCTGGATCTAGGTGTCCTCCTGGGTGAACATCAGCCATAGTTGATGGGATTTTATGATAATCTTATCTTGATAGGAACTGCTGAGAGCAGAAATAAACAAATTCCAGATATAATTAAATTAGAAACTAAATCAATATGGTGCTTATCACTGAAAAATAATCTTCCCATAACATGGGAAACAAAGGAACCTTCGATAAAAGTAAAAATGTTGCCTCAGTTTAAAAATTTCTTCATATACATTATTTGTAATTTTTATAGAAGGGGAATCATAAGGATGATATGAAAAAATATTGTGGGTGTTGAGATAATCCATCATGTCTTGCTCATTATTTTCGTTATACTCCTCTTGCTTATCATGTGAGGCCCAAGTCATTTTGATGACCACACTATTACTAGGAAGACATGGTCGGAGGGTGGAATATAGAATTGGTAAGGAATGTAAAAAGGTATAACCTCCATTGAGGGCTCCTATAGTGCCCCAATTAATTTTGAATGGCCCAATCATTTAGTATGGTGGCCCCCCTTCGATGATCCGAACAAGAAGGCAATAAATCATGGACAACACTAGGATAAGTAAATTGACACATCTTCCATTTTTCAACTGAGAAGACATGGTGAAATTTGAGGATCTCACATCCCTTGATTTCCATACTGATAAGAACCATCCACTCAAAAACATGGCAAAGAAGGCAGCTAGTCAAGATAATTGGTTAACACTAAGGAAAAGCCCCCATCCCCACTCTTGAAATTTCTTCTCTTTCATGGTGGGCCAGTATGTACACACACACCTTTAGATTGTTTTGGTAGATCAAGCCCATGGTCTGCATGGATTTGGATATTGACCGATATACTTAAAAAATACACAAAACCCCTCATCAAAATGAACATCTTGCATTAAAAAAGAATCAATATCATTCAAAAGTGACTTCTCTAAAACAATGGGTTTCTGCGCTAAAGGCAGGATCCTTTCCTCATCATCCCAAATAGTGGAAGCAGGCAAGAATTCATTATAAAAATCCCCTACAATAGGGATTCCCAAGAATAGCTAGATTTCTCAAAGTCTAATGTCGTCATCCCCTAGGGATAAGTGATATGTATTGGTGTATGGGCTTCACTGACTTAGGAGCTAGGAAATATGAGTGGTAGGATGGTGACTATATGTATGAGATACCCAAGAAGGCTATTATAGCCCACAACATGTAGCTTGGCTGGAAATTCTTCAAAAATCTAGAGAAACCAAAAAGAAGACCCCAAATATATGCAAAAAAATATAGAGAGATGATTCCGACTTGATGAACAGTCATACTAATCATTCATTTTAACCGTACACACATTTCGCTGGTAGAAATGCACCATATTTTGTGACTTCCGCTACACATCCCCTAATGTTTGAGGTGAATAGATCAGCATGGACCCAGTGGATGAATCTCTATGAAGGTACCACCCATTGGAATAAATCAAGACCTTCACGATGAAGGTGTTAGTTATCCAGACAACAAGATGATTGGATGGATTTGGTGGCGGAATCATTGTATTAGAAAATTGACCAAACCCATAAGATGGAAGCTTATTTGAAGTTGGGTATTCTTTTTGGCTCATGGTAATCATATTTTCCAAATAAGGATGTAATGGAATGAAAATATTTGATTATAAACCAAATCCACCATGTTCTTCAATCATTCATCAACAAATGAAAGTGGGGGTGTAGTGGTATCATCAGAAGGAACTACGACATCAGCAATAGTCTGTGAAAGTGCCAATGAAGGCAACACAGAATGATCCAAAATCCCACAAAATTGAGTGCATTGATAATTTTTGGGTAAAGGCCACAAAAAAAATAAAGGAATTGAAAGAGTGGTTATTTAGGGCCTCATATATTGTTCCCAAAAATGGTACGAGACAACCATATCCCACATACTGCACGATATGGAGAAGAAAATATCACATACTTCTTTTGCACACCGGGATATTTATAATGTGTAGAGTCAATGTATGTGAATGTCTCGTGAGGTTCTTCCCAATAGTGCTTTGGCCAACAAATAGAAGGTCTTTTAGAATGATCAAACTGTGAACCAGGGTCCTACTATGCTGATATTCAATGTTTCTATTTAAAAGTATAATTTCAAATTATTAAGGCTTAATGGTAAATTTTTTGTTTTATGTTTAGTGTACAAATAATTCAAACCACTTAGATTTCTCTTATGTGGAGGTCTAGATTTTAGTTTTAAATTCAACAATATAGTTCTCAAAACCAACAAATATTGTTTATGGGAAAAAGATATTGTGTATAGTTTGGTTTGCGACACTTATAATGTGTTTGACAAATACAAATTTATAAAAGGACATGATACGTGGATGCAGAGAATGCCAAGGAATAGTTGAGAGTACTTTTCTCTAAGAGAAATGGTAAAAGAAAAATGTATTGGTGCCTATATATATGTGTGGTCTCTTTATAACATGTCTGTCTATTCTACATCAATCCACTATAGTTCAGGAAAACATCTGCATTGGAATAGACTCTGCTTCATTCCGAACAGACCCCATTTGATTGGGGGAAATATATATCGTCTTAAATACATCGCAAAGGTAATAAAATACTCATATACTCACTTTACATAAGGAACTAAAAATTAACATTGATCTATTTTAGCCAATGGATGGAAATTAAGTCGAAAAAATCACAAGAAGCATGACAAAATAGAATTCAATAATGAGTCTTATGTTACCCACATACCATCATCAAGCGGGGTTCATGTATCACTTGAAACGGTAACCATCAGTATATGAGAGGACCCATGAGGTGATGGACAGTGGATCGATGGCCAATGAACCCATGAAACTACAAACCACATCGTTGGTGAAATAAAGTGTCAAAGGTCATTTGTACACTGTCTGTTTAACTCAACATTTCACAAATGATGAAAATAAACATTGTTCCACAACTTATGACTTGTGATGTTCATCCTCTACAAACCCCAGGTGACTGAGTGTTCCATGGATCGAGATATATATTCACATGATTTCTCAAAAGGTGTCTCATGCGCAAAGATATGTTCTAACCAATGCTTTATAAAAGGATCACACAACTAATTGAGAATGGAGGGATAAAGAAAAACAGAAGAGATCCAAGAGGTTTTATGAACGAATTAATAGTGTATATCAGATTCGACTTTGAATCATGGACAAAGTTCAAATTACGAACCACATTTCTATATTTATTACCATCCATGAACTATAAAAATATGTAACCTAATAATAATGGGAAAACTGTGAACCTAATTGGGGTAATCGCAAACAACACATTCCTCATGAATGAACACTCCCGAAACAACATTCTTCAGGACCTTCCTCCAATATGTGGTTATACATAGATATTAACTATGTGGATTATACCCCATGCCCCATACTGAATCAGTACATCGATGGAACCTGAAGCATTATGGCAGACAACATCCAGGACTGCGTACCACTATCGTGCATGGTGGTTCATTCCCAAGCCCGCATACTTCTTCGGTGCGTGGACTACCCCTTTACTGGCATACAATTATGGAATACAGATATCCCCCCATACTTCTTGAGAAACTAGTACACGGAATGGGAAATCTTTGGTTTTCTATCAATCCAGAACAAATATTTCCCCACCATTATAGTCCAACCATTTATTGGCCCTCCACGAACTAGTCGCACAGTATCGGGAATGTTCCTCCACCAATTCAACCAAACCCATATGATCCGATCATCGAGCATGCCAGTGTGCCTTATTGTGTTTACATACCCATGTTATGCCATGTCACGAAGTCTCTCCCCACAATGGTTTGGACTCGAGGAATATTTTTATATCTACATAGCCATGGTAACCAGGATTCCATCCTTGGGATGAAATCATGAACTCCCCATTCAATGGATTAAGCATGATCACTTAATTTTCCATTCAAAGAGGATTAGAAATTAGTTAGAGTAATCATGTTAAATACTCCTTTTGGTGAGAGGTGACATTCCTCCCATTTCCCATAATGCATTATGGTGCCCTCCAACAGAGGTAATTCCCTAAGCTTCTGAGGGTTGAACAGCATAACCCCTAATCTCATACAACCATGAAGGGTTCATTTCTCCGTCCCCCTCCCACCATTTCCCCAGCTTCATCCACTATAGGATTTCCCTCTACCATCGGTGTGAGAGGAGGTGTGTGGATGGTTGGATAACTAACATTATTCTGCTTCTCAAACTGAGTAAAACTCTACTGGGATTAGTGATTTTGGATGATTATAACTTCCACACAAGCAGCATGTTCAGAAATTTGAGAACAATGATTCATGGTCAAAATATGATACATAGGACTCCTTCATGAAGGCCCGAGCTCAAAATGGGTTACCATATAAAAGGGTTCACAGAATCATGACCCCTCTAATGGGAATCCCCCATGCATAAGCCCCATGTTTCTCTAACTATGTGGTCTATGATTCCTCTTCTTAGGAGACATTGGATTCCCATATTATGTGTTTTATCTAAAAAAGCAATCCATATTTTTACCCCCCTAGAAGATGATAATCTTTATAGAACCTTATTTTGAGGATTTGGACAACATCGCCTTCGTAGCATGAAATTTATGATAACATATGATGATCCTGAAAACTATGGGTAGTCCATGGTTACACTCTACTAGAATGAAACAAGGATTCACAAACATATGAACACAACTTAAATCTATAAGTTCTCTCCAGGATAAGAAATAATTTCCCCCAAAAGTGTGTGATGACCCTGACCTCCCATCCTCTTGGGCAATGGAGTCCTTATATGTCATTGGCCAAATAATCATCCAACGAGTGTATGCCTTTGGAAAGAAGGACTATAAATCATATATACTATGGTTATTAGGAGATTCAAAATCCATGAATAATCCTACCAGAGACCATTCAAGGAAGTTATACCCTAAGAGGAAAGATTTCATATATACTTGACCCAATTCAATAACCCATCAAGACCATTAGACTGCGGAACATCCTTCATAATGTAGAAGGGATAAACTACCCAATCACAATGAGGTTAATCAAATCCCCACATAAAGGATAAAGACATGGATCAGGTCAAAACAATGGTGGCGATGAAAACTTATCTATAACAATAGACTAATGGTTGTCACCTGTTAGAAAATTCATCGCAATTTTTATGAACCTGAGAATAGGGTGGCTGAGAGGCTGAAACATGAACACATTAATCTCATGTGTGCATTGAATACCATCTCCAAAAATAAATATAATTCATTACTCGTATTCCTCAATATGTTAATGGTTCACAAGTGTAAAAAAAATGTTTTAAATATATCTTGATTAAAATTATTGATATGATGATACCATGAATAATATCAAAGGATCATAACCGTTTAACAGAAGAATGTATGAAATATGGATGTCTTTTCCCCCAAAGGGTTATTTTAATGATGGATTGTAAAGAAATTTTTAGTGGAAAATATAAGGTAATGATACATTCTAAAATAAATAATAATTTTATTTCTAGTATTGATGTATAATAGATATAAATTTTCTTATATTTTAATTGAATATGACATGTAATGAGATCTATGACATGACAGAAGGGGTTATGTATGAAACTCATTTAATCTATGAATGTTTATACTTGAATATCATTTTGGAGAAATATAAGATATTTATCGGTCAAATTCAATATATTTATTTTACCCTGATTAATTTCAGATTTTTATATTTTTTTCGTTAACCTTTTTTTGATACTTTAATAGACTATGAATTTTTTTAATTACAATTAACCGCATTTCCACTCATGTAGATTTTTTTTCATCCAAGTTCAAGTTACCAATAATATATTAAATAATGTTATTATATTATACATTTTTTATTTTATGTCATATTTAATCATATTTTACATTATATCCAATTGATTTAAATGAATGTTCTTTTTGTTTTATGAGTGAGTTACTATTTGAATTTTTATGGAAACTATAAAATAATACATTAATTAATGAATACTTAGTGACTAGATTTTCATACCATCCGAATATTAATTGAGATGAAGATTTATTTATATTACACTATAGTTATATTCAAATTGATAATTTTTTACAATATACTAATAATTTTTATTTAAAATGAAATAAAAATTATGAAAAAATCTAGTATTTTCACTAAATGTTTAATTTTATATTATAAAGTTGTTATTTATCTATGTAAATATCCTTTTATGTATGATTTAATTAGGATATTATTTTATGATGTATTCAATTTTGTTTCTCTAGATGGATTTTAGTAATGATGTTTTTAGGTGTATTCCTAAAAACCTATTACATAAACCATATTTAATTATGTTATAACAAAATCTATAAAAATAGCAAACTTTTTTAAAAAATATGATATATCTCATTAATGATTATTTTTATGTTATCTGTGGGACACATTTGTATGGTTTTCATAATGTTATGGATGGGTCTTGTAAATACCTCTGATTTATTGGGTAAGGATTTATATCTCATGATATATTGTAAATGGAAAAAACAATTAACCCACTTTAGTAATTGAAACTCAACACTATGAATGCCTTGGGTTTTACCCATCAACAATAAAAGCACGTAATAAAGAATAATTACAGTATACTATGGTAATTTTCCTACTATTATTTTCGTTGAGGATTATAATGACTAATGAAATTGAATGAATTATAAATATTCTTCCACAATTCCAATGTCGTATTCTTATTATTAGGATATACAATCATGGATCTTGTTTTATTAATTAATATTCTTTACACTAGTAGAACATTTATTTTGAAATGATATTTATTTAATCAATTAGTAATGATTTATGATCCATTATATATAGAGTATGATTTTTCAAATTTATGATCATGCCCGCATACACTGATGTTAATCCTCTTTTTATTGATATATCAAATTTAAATACACCCTGTGAATTTAATATTACAAATTAATTTTTTCTATTTTCCCATTATAATGATTAAATATTGTTTCTATGATATTTAAAAGAAAAATATAACGAGACACGATATTTATGGGGAATGAGACTCACATTCATGAAATATGTTTAATATGTGGATATTCACAAAATAAAAAATGATTTTATTATTCTATAAATTGTATTATTATGAAATGTAAAATTAAGAAATACAATATTGGAAATATTTATCTATTTAATGATATGGTCACCTAATACACCATTTTTTCACCATGAAATATATTGATCTATAAAAAATCGACATCACATAATTCTATGCACCATTTAGAATTTTTTAGTATAATGAGATAAAAATTAGAAAAAAACAAAGACATAAAATTTTAAAGAATAAAAAATTCTATTAATATTTAGTTAAATGAAAAATACTATTTATCTATGAAAAAACATTAGAAACAATAATATAAAAATATATAAAATAAGGATAACAGAAAATAATACAAAATGTGTATAATAATCCTCTATCAAACCCAAAAAATCACTCATTATACCTATTAAACTCTATAATGGAGTGGAATACAAATAACATCCAAAATATAATAAAAATTCAAAATACTAAATTGTATCCCATTGATAGTGGATGAAACACACTATTTTGGAACAAGGTTCAACCCGAAACAATATGGTTCAAATATTGGGGAAAAGATGACATGAATGGAAACTTATAACCTCACTCATAGAACAATGAATCAGGGTTATCCAACCAAAATCCGAAAAGGGAACTATACAAAATGATTATAAACAAGTCTAGCACTTAGTGAATTCACATTATGAAACTACCCATTTTTCCCTAGGTTCAATCCAGAAAACTAAAATATCATTAAAAGTTAATCATATCTAATAAATTTTAGGAAAATAATTATTGAATGTGGCATGGATAAAATGAAAATAATTTCCACTTAAGGGTGAATCTAATGAGTAACCAAAAAATTACTCAAATAGGGATAAATTAAAATAATTGAATTAGAAATAAAAACACTAATCATCGATCCCAAATAAAATCATTCATTGAAATAAAAAATACATATCAAATTATTATCATCTCATATTAAATCGAAACGCTAACACAAGGAATACCTAGAATAAATAATGTAATGTTTGAGTGGAATCAAAATTTGATGAAACTATATTCTAGTAAGACATCAATGTCTCTCACAACAGGTAAAAAGGGTCTCTAAAAAACACAAAAACATTAAACCATTGATGTCTATAAAACATTTAGCTAATTTGGGTTTCCCTCAATCTCTTATTATCACTCAAAATATATTATAATATTTTCACCAAAAAAATGTAGATGATGATGATTCATTATGTCCATGTGTATTGGTAGACCGATCTCTTCCACTCTAATCCTATTATTGTTAAGGAATATTTTTGGAATAAAATCATATATTAAAATATGGATCTCCAAAAATATCATTTCTAATGAACAAATTTATACAATCTATTGAGTCATTATTAGAGAATACTCTAAAAGATAGGAAACTGTAAAAAATAAATTATTCAAAAAAAATTAAACCTAATAGTACCAATATAAACTAATGGTAATATGAGTATAAACACAATCTATTAGAAAACAAATTAAAATTTTTCCCATTTTAAATCTAATTATACAATGGTATATCAACATTAAAAATAATACATACATTGTAAAATATTAAAAAAAATTAAAAAACTTAAAATAATTAACTTAAAAACTTTATCAAAATAGAAACCCTTATCTACAATACCATGAAATTCATATCATCTATAGAAACAAACATTAATTTCAAAAAATTCCACCATTCAAACAAATTAAAAAATTTGATAAATCATATTCCAAATGGCATCCATGATATGTTATAAAAAAACAATTTCTAAATAAATTATTTACCCCAAAACCGCTTTTAAAAATTGTTAATGAGAAAAAATAACACATACAAAAAAAAATGTATCCCAAAATCATATAAATTCCAAAAAAAAATGCTTCTTCAATCCATAAATTATAAATAGAAACAACATTGGAATCAATTATATTTCATGAGTGGATTAGGATTTTTAATTTAAGGAATGCAAACCTATTCAAAGGAAGAACACATTATGTGATGGTCAGTGAAATTTTTTTTTAACAACCTTTGAAATTAAATCAATATAATGTTATTTGGTTTTTTGGATTTGTATTTCTATTCCATATGATCTTTTCCCACAAATTATTCCTAAATTTTAAACCCATTACTCTCGAAAATAACCCACATGTATAAAATATAACCTAATTGGGATTAAACAATAAAATATTTACCAAAAGTGAAACAAAAATTTGAATATAAATTCCTAAATACCCTTGTTAGCTCAATGCTCGGGATATGAAAGAGGAATCTACAAAATCTAAAATTATTCCTCATGGGTTCAATCATTCATATCTTCATACTTACAAATATAACCACATAAATATATCTCTTTAGGAAATAAAAACATTCAGAAAAATAGGACATGATACTATTTTTAACAAACCAATTCGAGATGAATTGACATATGACATGAAAGGTCATGTCGATATGTATGAAGGGTATTCATGATCCCTATGCGCAATAAGGTAGATCTTGGGCATCAATAACATGAAATCAAGAGTGTTTCTAATATTCAATCATGAATACCCATGAAATAATAACGATCTATGGTTCTGACATGGGGAGATTATACACTGGGACATTACAGTAAATAAGTATAAAATAATAATACTAAGTAGAAGAGTTATATGCCACATTAATGAGACATGATATTCATGAATCTTGAAATATTAAACATTTAAATAATCTATGACATATAGAAAAGTACAAGATTAATTTGTATGGTTGTGTTGACTAATACATATACATATAAATGAATATTATAGGATATAATTATAGAAAAAGTACATCTATGTTAAAGATGGTCATAAACAAATGTGAAAACAACCGACATCAAATTAAAATGAACATCAATGAATTTAATCTAAAACCTAGGATCCTAAGAGAAAACATGAAATCAGTATATAGAGACACCAATGTATATCCATTGTCTATGATAAGTATTAACATTATGATTCAATAGAATGTTCCATGAAATTATTTATATAAAATATTTTACAAATGTTACTTTGAAATTAAATTTTAATGTAATATTTATGAATATATTATAATGAAAAAAATTAATGATTTTTTACATTTCAAATGAACTACCAAATAAAAATGAAATATTTTTTGTGAAACACAAATCATTAAATACTATAGATGAGAAAATTTTTGTTTGGAATGAAAAAGATATAAAATCAGTATTTCAAAACATTTTCATTCAAACCCCATTTCAACTCACTATGTAAAATCATTTAAAATTTTACATTTTTATTATTATATTATATCATCAAAATGTACACTTAAAATAATTCCATTTCATATACACAAAAATTTATTTGAAATAAAAAATTCCCAAAAATAAACCAGAATATTAAAGTACCATTAAATAGAAATCGATAATAATTTCTACATTCAATAAACCCTATTGGCTATTATGGTATATAATAAGGCATAAATAGGTAAGTCCTATAGAATCATTATTCATGAAAAAAACATATGTTACTCACTATATTATATTGGTAAATGTCCTCAATCATGGATAAATTATTTATTTGTTCATAATCTCTGATAGTCATGTCATGTAAATGAAATAATTAGATATGATTTTCTAATTAGATAACCATCCAATAAGAAACTATAGTCTCATCATGTCACCATCCATAAAAATGTCACATTCTAAACTAGGTGATAATATATAAATTCTAAAATAATCAATGTATAAAATCCCTCCCTAAACAAGAAATATACACAATGAATAACTTATTTGGTTTCCCTAGGACCCCATCTGTACTCATATATTGGTGAGAAAACAATCCATATTTTATATCATGTCAATATCAATAATTAATCAGAAATTTCAATAAAATTTTACATCCAACACCCTCATGAGGAATAAATAATATTTTTCCAATTAAAACACCACAAAGTAGTTCCCATGGAAGAAAATCCTCACAAGGAATAACTGAATTTAAGGCCTCAATAAACAAGACTATCTCATTTTTTGGAAAAAAAAATAGTGAACTAAAAATGCTAATAAAATCTACTATGAATTAAAAATAATTTTCACATCATTGAATTATTTTTATTATAAATTAAATTAGAAATGATGAAAAATGTTTTTTAACAACATTAGAAAAAACTTATAAATAAAAAATCATATTTATAATCACAATTAACTATTTATAAGCCACCTTGTCTATATAAAATCCTAGAAAATATCATAATTACTTATTAGAAACAAAACACTAGTAAATATACACATAAAACCAAACAAATATGATAAAATATTAGCTTTAAATTTTTGAAAAAAATAGAAATGAATAATCCGTTAGTTTTGATACTAAAAAAATGAAACAATTAAATCCCATTTAAGCCATGCGTAAAAATATATGGTAAACCATTTAAAAATGAAAAATTCTTATTATATATTTGTTAAAAATTAATGTAATATTTTCCCAAAAATATCAATAAATCCATGAATTGTTTAATTTAATACTTTCATAGATTCTCATACATTAATCTTCATAATCAATACATAAATAGTCACCATTGATAGGTATTAAATAACAAGATGAATGAAATTACTCTAGTATATTTAAAAATTAAAAAGAAATGATTTTAGAATACTCTTTTCATATTTTGTTCCAACATAACCTCTAGGTTTCTTGGGAAGGAAATATATCCAAAATTTTACATAGGAGGATCGACTAGTAATTGTGAATAATGAGACAAACCTTTAAATAAACATTAAATTTGAAGAAGAAATACTTGGAATCTATGTAAATGATAATAAAGGTCATCATTGAGTTCTTTATGTGTTGTATGATTTTATTTAGGCTAATAAAGGTCTCAAATATCTTATTAATGATATGTAGATTAATATAAAATAATAAAATTAAAAACCGGGGACACACAGATCATAGACTGACATAATAATTCTGATGTGACATGCCTCTCCAGAAAAAACATTGAATCTCTACAAAGTGGTTCATTATGAATTGACATGTCCAAGGTTATGTGATACAGTCTTACATAGGTGACTACTTGAGCTGATTCACTTACATAAGGGACCTTACAAAAAGAAAAAACAACTTCTTTGGGCTAATCATAGTTCTACCCTCCCCCTTTTGTTGAGAAATACCTCCCCCAAATTGATTTTCCATAGTTTTTCATTCATTATGGTGTCACATATTCTATTATAGTGAAACATAAATTCTCTAAAAATTTGAATGTGATAAAAGTTTTAGTCTCGGAGAGGACCAGTCTGGGATATAACTAACACTAAGGGGGGGGGGGGGGGGGTTAATCAGTGTTGGTGAATTTTAAAACCAATTCCAACTTTCTATCCATGTACCTATTGACCTATTAGCCTCTTGATTCTCATATTATATCTTCAATATCGCATGAAATAATATAAATTAGTAAAAATTTGCTCACGATATTTTTAAATGTTTCACTACTAAATAAGAGAAGCTACATCCTTGCCATGCATGGGAATGACCCATGCATGGATTCTCCACTATAATGTGATATGTGGTTATTGTGAATAGACTAGGAAATCAATCCTCAAAATTCTGTGGCTCCATACACATAGAGGTGGATGGGATATAATCCATCTTCATGAACTGGTGATGACATATTCCAACATACATAACCTTTCTGGTTTTTTATACTGCCTCTGAAGAGATTATTCTTCCTCCGTTAATAATGTAGGTTATACTCTTGATCTCCTTTAGCATTAATCTCTTGGTTTCTTGAAATGTAGTAGGAAAGAAACTCTCCAATTTTCGCAACTTCTTCCCCAGTGAAAAACCAACTACACTAGAACTATCTCTTCATCCAACTTTCTCCGTCAGTGTAAAACCAATTGTAATAATATCTCTTATCTTATTCTTTTCCAGAATCACAAAATTGATATTAGATAATCAGATCAATGATATCTAGGTCATCTTAGTATCATCACAACTATTCTTCCCTACGTAATAATCAGTCTCTATGGGAACACACATGGTTCTTCTTAGAAACAGAGTGATATGAAAAATTGAAGTGATGTCTTCCAGAGTACTGGTTCACCTAAACCAGATATTCAAAACATCTATTTTAAAATCTCCTTCATGATGTTCCTTCACAAAGTACCTTTAATGATCACACTTATTCATATAGTTCAATAAATCGCAATTCTCTAACCATCACAGAGCATAGTGCTTCATAGGGCTCACTGTTTCGCAATGCTCTAACCTTCATAGACCACACAGCTTATGAGAGCTCTCTGCCTTCGCAGAGCTTACATCCTTTTCAAAACCCACAGACGCTGCAAAGAAAAATACCGTTGTAGAGATCACAACCTTGCAATGCTCAATGTACTTTTATGGAAAAAACTATCTTCACGAATCACGTTTCCTTCATGGAATTACATTCTTCACAAAGCATTATTACGATTAGAGAGCTCTGAAATTATCATGATGTCTCACTGATTCCCTCTAGGGGGTAAGGACCTATTTATAGGCTTTCCTAAATACTCAAGAATCATCCACCACCTCATAGCCACTCCAACATAAAATTATGGATCACCAAAATTTCTACTGGATTTTACTATGTTTCACAAAGAACAATGGCTATTTTTTGGATTCAAGAATCTCATTGTAATCGCAATGAGTTATGTCAATTCCAAGTGCCACCTCAATTATCTTTCTTACTTTACACTATTGTAATGATCTTTAATCCTTCACGCTTCCACGATTCTCATTCTTCCTTTCCACCACAACGCTTTCTTGTGAATCCCTTCACCTCTTTCATTTGTGATACTCGTCGTAATCATGAAGAACACCATCAACTATATTCATGTTTTTGTGATTTACACTTCATGAATCCAATATTCACCAAATTAATTCCTTTCAAATATTTTTATATTTTTTTCATGAAAATATTCTTTTCATTATTCTAGACCATATATAAATTATTGACTCCCAAAATATGGCCAACACTAGGAAACTGCACCACCTTCACCTGCTTCTACTAGACCATCAATGTTGATTGGCTACATCATTTCTCCCCCTTTCATTAATAATTCTTGCATAATCTCTACTTACAATCCCAACTAAATGTTATTATCATCACCTTCTCACCAATATCATGCATATATATTTTAAATTTGAAGTAGACGAATGGTCAACTATATCTGCTTCATTATCACAAGGATTGGGGGTTCTAAATTTATGAACATGAGTGCATGAATTATGTGTTCTCATACAAATAGAATGCACACTATTCTTTTTTTATCCTCTTCATGAAAATCACATTATACTTTTCTTCTTCATGGACACACCTATAAATTCACCTTATAACACTTCTACATAATTCATCCTTAAATTGATGATACTTCACCTTTAATCATTTTTGTAAACAATGTGGCACCTTTGACACAAGTTCATTGAACTACAAGATCAGTGCATCAATCTTCTGATTTGACGTTATGGAGAAAAGACCAAGCATGAAATCTAATGCTATGGTTGCATAAAAATTCCCTATGAATCCTCATATCAGCCAATATCCATTACCATTGGACACATTCATCATCTCCTTCTTAATTTTGACCAGCATTGAAAACTGTTGACATCAAATACAATGTTCATTCACAAAGTGGTCCCAACTGTCTCCCATTTTTATTATGTTTTCAATACCTTAAAGATCTCTTTTCAATGTCAATATGATATTATTCTCACTTTCATTACTTCTTTCTTTTCCTTGTACATTAATTTCACTTCTATCTCCCTTATTGATAAGAAATACAATAATCATGTTATAAAGGTTATCATTTCATACCTAAGCAATGTTTCATCATTCATTTTACTCTATGTCTGCTGATCAATTCTTAGTGTTGAAAAAAGGATTTTATTTAGACATCAATGGTGTCTATTACCCACTGAATATTACACCTTATGAGATGAGAACTCTTCTACTTGTGCAAGACAAAACATATTGATTAGATGCATCATTTCTCCCCCCTTTCCTTCATAATTCATGAATCATATTTTCTCCAACCTACTAATGATCTTTGTGAAATACAGACCAACAACGATTCATCGGATTTACTGAGGAAATAAATATAACTTCCAAATCTTCCAGAATCATATTTCATTCCAATCATAACTAAATGTTATTGGCATCACCTACACTAGAATCTCATGCATGGATATTTTGAATTTCAAACTCATGAATGGTTACATCTCTCAGCATCTTTTTCACTAGGATTGGGTGTTCTTAATTTAAGAACATGACTACATGCATGAAGTGTTGTCAGCCAAGCTGAATTTAGACTTTTCTCTTAGTATCCTTTTTATGAAAATCACATAATTATTTTCATTTGCACGAACACACTTGAAACTTCACCTTCCATCAATTATTTTAATTCATCCTTAGATTGATAATACTTCACTATTATTCATTATAGTAAAAAATGATTCACCTTTGACAAAAGTTATTTGATCATCATGATCTGTGCATCAATTGTGTGATTTGACTTTATGGAAAACTAGTACTCGCCCCTGCTATTTCACGACGTATTTGATTACTAGTTTTTCTTTTAATAAGAGATTAATATTTATAATAGTTGAGAATAAATAGTAATGTAGAATAAATTTTAATTAGAAATTAATGGTGTATGATAATGGAATAAGAGTGCATAAAATATTAACAAACCATTGTAATAGTTGACAAAGAAAATAGGATATAGTAAAATTATATGAATTTTTTAATTTTGAGTAAGAAATTTTGATTTCATTTTCAGTTTTGATCACAATAATTGTAAGGCGGGAACTAAAAAACCTAAAAGATAAATCAAATATAAGACAATGTTTTAAATAATGAAATTGAGAAATGTGAAAATAAATGAATTAATAAAAAATTGAATGACTGGGATGTTCGGGAAATAAAAACATGGAGTGAAACTATTCATCATGTATATCGAACAATATGGAATGAGGGATGTAGAGATCAGATACATAGATGTAATGGAACACGCAATTGAATAAAATAAATAGATGAAAATAGAGAGTCAACTGACATTTCATTATTATTGAAAACATGAAATTAGATCAAAAATATAGATGACGACAAATTGAATCTGGTATTTCATTACTAAATATCCATAGTCTTTAGTTGTTTGTAAAATCTCGGTTGAATAGATACCTTTTCTAAGTGGAGGGGCAGCAAGAATTATTTTCCCTTTGTGGAGCCGTGCACCGAAGCTAAGTGGCTTTAGAATATAATAATAATTTATAAGTGATCAATGAAACTTAATAATAAATATTTTCAAATTGCAATTGTAGTCATAGTTCTCAAATATGAATAAGTAACAGTAAATACTAAATTATGTAAAATGAAGTTTAGCAGAAACAATAAATGTAAACAAAGGATATTGATGGATATAGTAGCTGAAACATTTAAATAGAAACATAGAAACATATGATGAAAAAAAGAACATCAGGGTTCATTGATAGCAAATAAAAAACTCTATAATGTTATGTCACCATAGAAATGAGACAATGGAATGTTCTGTGACTTTTGTTTCAGTACTTAAAAAAAGTTTTAGTACCAGATACATGAATGATAACAATAACAATGACCATGATTTTCAATAGTAGTATGTCCAACTAGAGTCCAGGTCGTGTCATTAAAATGTGCTTTCAATATCCTTCTAGTCCTACCATCATCTATCCATGCAGTGTAGCTGTAGTTTTTCAATTTTTTAGACAGTTATATGGATCCCTGTAATAGGTATAAACATTCAATGTGAGTAAATGTATAGATTTCATGGAAAAAACCATGAATTCATCTATTTATTACTGATGTTTCAAATGATACATTGAATCAAATATTATAACTTTGAATGAGTTGAGGAATTCCATAAGAATTCAAGGTAGGTTTCAATAACTAAATACAGAATAGAAAATTTATGCACGATTACATAAAAATAAATAACATGAAATTTAGTATGAGTGAATTTCTAAGAAACTAAATTGATATAGTACACTATGGACCTTAAAAAAATTAGCATTTTTGCTGGAGAACACAGTTTAAGGGTCAATAAGTTTATAGGTCTTTATACTACTAATTCTATCATAAAGAGAGATCAAATAATATATGATGTAAATGGTAATGTGAAAAAAGATAATCCATATGCTACAGTTACAGGGAATAAGTTACAGAAATGTCTGACATCATATTGGTTGAAGAAAATAATGAAGTAAATCATAATAAAATTGTAAAAAATAATAAGATTCAAAAAATTGAACAAAACCGTTAACTAATACTTGAAAATGCAAACTCATTTCTTCTCACTTTCATCAATGTCTTCCAAATTGCTGGGCAACAGGTACCTGAAAATTCAAATTCATTTTTCTTCATAACAACTACCACAATCATATAAAAATGGACTGAAAAACAGAGGAACATAATTATTGGGATTGATAAGACCTTTAAAAAGTGATTTTTTTAGGATTCCAGACCATTATCCTTAATATCACTCAATGATGGAAAGTAAAGTTAGACCGACTTACCACTACTAAAATTAATCAGTGATTCCAAAACAAGGTATGACAAAAATAGTTTAAACTACCAAAAAACCTGTGTTAAACACAACCAAAACACATAATGGATGGTTATTATGAACAGAAATGTCCCTAGAAGACATGACATACCCTGGAAGAGAAGTAGAGATTCCCAGTTTTGAAGCACATAGATATCCTACCTCTGATATAGAATCCTGAAAAATAGTTACTTGGATCTAGCTAGAGGTTTGACATGGATCCGTATGATTTCTGGAGATAGGTTTATTCCAATTTTTTCCTCCAACAAACCTAAAACCACAGTCCCCAAATATGTCAAAAACCTATTTATTTGCAATGAACAGATGAGAAATGTTAAAAATTTTACATGAGTATCATATCATTTCCAACAATTTAGTGAAACTGAAAAGGGATTGTCTTGAATTTTCATATTGGATTTAGGCTCATCCATGCACACATGACCATAATTTTTCCATGTAATTAACATATTTCCAGATATGTACTACTATTCAATTGTTACAATTTAAATTTTATTTGGAAAAAAATTAATCAATATAGAATACATGGTTGGTAACAACCTATGGGTGTGTCAATAAACGAATATTATACAGATATCCAGGTGTCTAATACTTCCTCTAATGCAATAGAGTATTCATCATAATGGAAAGAAAGTTAGTGAATGGAGAAAATGCACAGGACATACCAATTATATAATTAATTGTGTTGTGGAAAACATATAAAAATCTCATACACTGCCCACATGTATGTTGTAAGCATAAAATATGATTTTACCCAGATTGAAACCCAAAAATAAAGAAAACATTGAAAAAATGTGAAGCTGGTTTCTTATTTTAATTAATCTATGGACCTTAAAAAATTTATCATTGTTGCTAGAGAACACAGTTTAAGTGTCAATATGTTTATAGGCTGTTATACTACTAATTCTATCCTAAAGAAAGTTCAGATAATATATGATATAAATTATAATGTGAAAAAAGAGAAGCCATATGCTATGGTAAAAGACAATAAGTTATAGAAATGTCTGACATCATATGGGTTGAAGTAAATAATGATGTAAATCATAATCAAATTCTAAAAAATAATAAGATACAAAAAAATGAACAAAACCGCCAACTGATACCTGAAAATACAAACTCATTTCTGCTCACTTTCATCGATGTCTTCCAAATTGCTGGGCAAGAGGTACCTGAAAATTGAAATTCATTTATTCACATAACAACTGCCACAATAATATATAAATTGAGTAAAAAACATAGGAAAATAATGATTGGGATTGTTAAGACCTTTAGAAAGTTATATTTTGAGGATTCTAGACCATTATCATTAATATCACTCAATGATAAAAAGTAAAGGTAGACTTACATACCACTACTAAAATTAATCAGTGATTCCAAAGACAAGGTATGACAAAAATAGTTTAAACTACTGAAAAAACATGTGTTAAACACAACAAAAACACACAATGGATGGTTCTTATGAATAGAAATATTCCTAGAAGACACGATACACCCTGGAAAAGAAGTAGAGATTCCCATGTTTAAAGAACAGGGATACCCTACCTCTGATATAGAATCCTGACAAATAGTTACTTGAAGCTAGCTAGTGGTTTGACCTGGATCCATAGGATTACTGGAGACAGGTCCGTTCCAATTTTTTTCTGCAACAAACCTAAAACCACAGTAAAAAAAATATGTCAAAAACCATTTGATTTTCAATGAATTGATGAGAAATGTTAAAAATTTTAGATGACTATCATATCATTGCCAACAATTTAGTTAAACTGAATAGTGATTGTCTTGAATTTTCATATTGGATTCAGACACATCCATGCACACATAACAATTATTTTTCCATGTAATAAACATATTTCCATACATGAACTACTATTCAATATTTACTATTAAAATTTTATTTGGAAACAAATAAATCAAAATAGAATACAAGTTTGGTAATAGCCAATGGGTGTGTCAATAAACAAATAGTTTATAGATATCCAGGTGACTAAGACTTCCTCTAATGCAATAGAGTATTCATCTTAATTGAAAAAAGTTAGAGAATGAAGAAAATGCACATGACGTGCCAATTATAGAATGAATTGTGTATTGGAAAACATATTAAATTATCATACACTACCCACCTGCAAGTTTTAAGCATATACTATGACTTCCCCCAGATTGAAACCCAAAAATAAAGAAAACATTGAAAAAATGTGATGCTGGTTTCTTTGTTTCAATTACTCTATGGACCTAAAAAATATTATCATTTTTGCTAGAGAACACACATTTAGGGTCAATAAGTTTATAGGTTGTTATACTACTAATTCTATCATAATGAAAGTTCAAATAATATATGATGTAAATGATATTGTGAAAAAATAGAATCCATATGCTATGGTAACAGGAAATAAGTTATAGAAATGTCTGACATCATATTGGTTGAAGTAAATAATTAAGTAAATCATAATCAAATTCTAAAAAAGAATAAGATAACAAAAAATGAACAAAACCGCCAACTAATACCTGAAAATGATAACTCATTTCTGCTCATGTTCATCAATGTCTTCCAAATTACTGGGCAACAGGTACCTGAAAATTCAAATTCATTTATGTTCATAAAAAATGCCACAAGCATATAGAAATGGACCCAGAAACAGAGGAAAATAATGATTGGTATTGTTAATACCTTTAAAAAGTGATGTTTTGAGGATTCCTTCCCATTATCCTTAATATCACTTAATGATGGAAAGTAAAGGAAGACCTAATTACCACTAATAAAATTAGTCAGTGATTCCAAAGACAAGGTATGACAAAAATATGATAAACTACTGAAAAAACTGTGTGAAACACAACCAAAACACACATTGGATGGTTCTTATGAACAGAAATGTCTCTAGATGAAACGATATAACCTAGAAAAGAAGTTGAGATTCCCATATTTCAAGAACAGGGATATCCTACCTCTGATATAGAATCCTGACAAATAATTACATGGAGCTAGCTAGAGTTTTGACATGGATCCGTAGGATTGCTGGAGGCAGGTCCGTTCCAATTTTTTCCTACCAAAAACCTAAAACCACAGTCCAAAAATATGTCAAAAACCTATTGATTTGCAATGAACATATGAGAAATGTTAAAAATTGTAGATAAGAATCATATCATTGCCAAAAAAAATTAGTGAAACTGAAATGTGATTATCTAGAATGTTCATATTGGATTCAGTCACATCCATGCACACATGGCCATAATTTTTCCATGTAATTAACATATATCTAGACATTAACGACTATTCAATAGTTAAAATTAAGGATTTATTTGGAAACAATTTAATTAAAACAGAATACATGTTTCGTAATAACCTATTTTTGTGTCAATAAACGAATAGTTTACAAATATCCAGGTGACTAAGACTTCCTCTAATGCAATTGTGTATTCATCTTAATGGAAAGCAAGTTAGAGAATGAAGAAAATTCACAGGAAGTACCAATTATAGAATGAATTGTGTTGTGGAAAACAAATAAAATTCTCATACACTGCCCACCTACAAGATGTAAGCATATACTATGATTTTCCCCAGATTGATACCCAAAAATAAAGAAAAAATTGAAAAAATTTGAAGCTGTTTTCTTTGATTCAATTACTAACCTTGAAAGTAAGAAGTTTTTTTTCTGAGTCTCCCATCCATGTAATATTTTATTGCATCCACAGGAGACAATCATACAATACTGTTTACAATATTCTATATAAGGAACCTGTTCGTGAACAATAAATTAGTAGAAACAAGGACTCCTGATGATAGAGCATTACAGAATTGCAGAATTAAAGAATTCGAAAAAAGAAATCTGCATTAAAAAAACAAAATATGCAACATCACCACAATGGAATGGTTCACTGAAGTCATGATTATGACTTTAAATACATTTTTATTATAGATGAAAAAATATTGACCGAGAAAAATAAGTACACTCAATGGTTAGTGACTCAATGCAGGAGATGAATTGTATTGATGATTGAATAATCCATATATAGCTAGAAAAACTAATTCTTGGAGATAACTAAACTCTTTTCAAAAAAAATTGTGAGAACCCACAAGTTAAGGGGGAACATTGAAAATTTACAGAACTCACTACATCTATTATGCTAGAATATCCATGTAGAATCAAAATGAAACCAAAAACCACCAAAGTATATCCACAAGCTGCATTACATCCCTGAAAAAAGGAAAAAGAGTTGGATATGTGAATGAATAATGTAGAAAATTATACCATGAAATAAATTATTTTAATTCGTCATTGAATATCAATTGAAATTACAAATGTAAAGGAAATTTATTTGGGAGTCCACAACAGATTTCAAAACACTCACCTAGTTGTTTCCTTCTACTAATGTTAGGAATGTAAAATCGCTAAACCACAGTTTGTATCTATAAGTAATCATTGAAGAAAAACATAAAATCACATAATAAATCATTTTATACATAAAATATAAATTTGGAGGGATAGTACATAGTGGTGGGATGTTCATGCAAAAGATACAACTGAAACATCACCTGCAAATCATCAATGGTCGCCCATGGAAGGGAAACTAGAATTCGTTATGCCCTGATGATGGGATCACATGACATCTTACGAGATAAGAATCACCAATCACTATAGTACGTGATCCATTGCTCTAAAATATATGATCCAATACTATAAAAAATGATCCATTACTCAAATAAAACACATGACCCACATCAAAAATCATGATCCACTAACAAAAAAAGGCTTGTTCCACTGCTCATATAAAAATCATGTACCACTACTATAAAAAAAATTCCCGTTGTCAAATAAAATACAGGATCCAATCCACTGCTTATAGAAAATTCAAGATCCACAACTATAAAAAATGATCCACTAGACTAATACATTTCCACAGTCCAAAATTTTCAGTCACATCCCCTGGTATAAAATACATTGCATGGATTCAGTCACATCCATGCACAAATGACCATAATTTTTCCATGTAATTAACACATTTCCAGACATGAACTTATATTCAATAGTTAAAATTAAATTTTTATTTGGAAACAAATTAATCAAAATAGAATACATATTTGGTAACAACCTATGGGTGTGTCAATAAATGAATATTTTACAGATATCTAGGTGATTAAGACATCCTCTAATGCAATAAAGTATTCATCATAATGAAAAGCATGTTATATAATGAAGAAAACGAACAGGACATACCAATTATAGAATGAATTTTGTTGTGGAAAACATATAAAATTCCCATAAAAATCCCACTTGCAATCTGTTAGCATATACTGTGATTTTCCCCTGATTGAAACCCAAAAAAAGAAAAAATTGAAAAAAATGTGAAGCAGGTTTCTTTGTTTCAATTACTAACCTGGAAAGGAAGGCATTTTTGTTCTGAATCTCCTATCCAAGTAATATTTTATTTCTTCCAAAAGAGACCATCATACATTACTGTTGAAAATAGTCCATATAAGGAACATGTTTGTGAAAAATAAATAAGTAGAAACAAATACTCTTGATGATAGAGCATTACAGAATTACAGAATTAAAGAATTAGAAAAAAGAAATCTAAAATCCAAAAATAGAATATGAAACATCACCACCATGGAATGGTTCACTGATGTAAGGCTTATGACTTTAAATACATTTTTATTATTGATGGAAAAATATTGACCGAGAGAAAGAATTACATGAAATGATTAGTGACTCAAAGTAGGGGATGAATTGTATTGATTATTGAATAATCCATATGTAGCTAGAAATACTGATTTTTAGAGAGAACTGAACACTTTTCCTGAAAATTATGAGAACCCACATGATAAGGGGGAACACTGAATATTTACAGAACTCACTACATCTGTTATGCTAGAACATCCATGTAGAATCAAAATGATTCCAATAAACGCCAAAGTATATCCACAAGCTTCATAAAATCCCTGAAAAATGTAAAAAGAGTTGGATATGTGAACGAAGAATGTAGAAAATGATACCATGAAATAAATTATTTTAATACGTCATTGAATATATGTTAACATACCTAAAGTAAAGGAAATTTAATTGGGCTTCCACGGTAGATTTCAAAACCCTCACATTGTTGTTGCCTTCTAGCAATGTTAGGATAGTAAAATGGCTATCCCACGGTTTGTATCTCTAAGTAATAAAAGAATAAAAACATAAAATCATCTAATAAATCATTTTATACATAAAAATAGAAATTTGGATGGATAGTACATAGTGGAGGGATGTTCATGCAAAATATACAACTAAAACATCACCTGAAAATAATCAATGGTCTCCCATGAAAGGGAAACTGGAAGACTTCTTGCCCCGATGTTGGGATCACTTTCCATCTAACGAGATAAGAATCTCCAATCACTATAATACATGATCCACTACTCTAAAATACATGATACAATACAATAAAAAATGATCCACTACTCAAATAAATCACATGATCCACTACCCAAAAAAGGCGTGTTCCACTACTCATATAAAAAAATGTACCACTACTCTAAATAAAATTCCAGTTGTGAAATAAAATATAGGATCCAATCCACTACTTATAGAAAATTCATGATCCACAACTATAATAAATGATCCACTAGTCTAATACATGTAAAGTTGTATTTAGTATAACTAATTGTAACTAATAACTCAAATAAAATATAATGATCAATACCTCTGTAATATGTCACTAATCCTATATTCCACAAAAATCTAGTGTTAGTCCATCATGTAACCTAGTATGTAGGAACAAAACCTTGCATGACCACTGTGGAATGGTTCACTGAATTCATTCTTATGACTATAAATATATTTTTATTATGTATTAAATTTGGATGTTAAATGCTTCATGAACCATAATAAAAAACATCAAGAAAATAAATTTATTGTTTTACCTGGATTTTTATTTCTATGTTATAGATGTGGAATAAGAGCTAAAGATCTTGGAGTTTGAGCACCTACAAAATCATCAAACATGTTAACCTACAGATACAATAATGATTAAAAATAGAAAGACATAATAATAAAGATTACCATGGCCATATTATGTAGTCAAACCTCATATTCTATAAGGATTCATTCAGTACATACTAATACTCCATATCAAACTAACATATCAACATACTATTTTGATCATAAAAATTTTGGAAATAGTTTTCCATACGAAATATGGAAACACTTATTAAGAAGAAATAAATAATCAAAACTCGTCTCATCCCATATTGAAACTCATTGTTTTTTAAGAACACATTGGCCATGTTAAAGTAGTCAAACCACATATCCTATCGATATTCATTCAGAACATACTAAATCCGAATATCAATCTATCCATATCATCCTAAAATGGTGATCATAAGCAATCTAGAAACACTTACACATAAGAAACAAGGAAATGGTTATGCATATGAAATGTGTAAAAACACTACGTGTGGGAAATTGGGTAACAGTTGAACAATCTATCGCTAAATATCTACGTATAACCAATATGGAAACAGTTTCATATAAAAAATTTTGAAACAATTATTTATTCACATTGGGTAAGAAATTATGTAAATTTCTTGGCCATCTGAATATCGGTACACCTATATGATATATCCAAGTAATAGAAACATATGGTAGGTAGAACTTTATACAGAAGTAAGTGGGGACGCAGTAGTATTGAAGATAGAAGGTTCTCCTAGAACACATTCCTCCATCTAAAGCTAGTTGTCATGTGGTTCCTGGGTAATGTAAAATACATAGTCTATTAAATATTGTAGGTTGCATAGTTTGGTTGATAGTAAAAAATTGTTACCTTTACAGAGACATTTTTAGTCAGAAGTATGTAGCTGGATAGAGTTCTAATGAAAGGGATTGTGTGTATTTTTTTGGTATAATCGTTTGTCCACCAATAGCCGAAAGAGTAGATTAGTGTTGACAGTTCGGGTAGTAGTTTCTGTAGAAGACGGTTACGGTACATGGTGTAGTAGTGGAAGAAATCGAAAACCCCTTATCGTCAGAGTAGTGGAAGAAATCTGAATCCCCTAATCGACGATACATAATGTCAAAGACGGAACAGTTGAGATAATGAGTGGAATTATGACATGGAGGAAATCGGAAACCCATTATCGTCAGAGCAGTGGAAGAAATCCAAATCCCCTAATCGATGATACGTAATGTTGAAGACTAAATGGTTGAGATAATGAGTGGAATTATGTCCTTAGGATTGGATGAAGCTTATGTAGATTGAGATTAATGCGGGAGGAAGATGATTGAGAAGCATGGCTTGAAACCACAATAGAATCATATTGTTCAGGGAAGGAGACAGTGGAGGTCGATGGTGGAGGTCGATGGATAATCATTGGTGGAGGTCGCTGGAAGAGGGAAACCATAAGAGGGTAGACGGGTCATAGTACAGTGTTCGTCATAGGCGAGCTGAAAGAGGAAGACGCTGGAAGAGGGAAACCCTAGGTTACACTAGAAGAGGGAAACCCTATGTGGGGAGACTACTCGCGTTATGGAGCCGGTGGAAGTCGATTTTGGATGGGTATGTCGGGTGTTTGAGTAGAAGGTGGCGGGTTACTTGGTAATTTGGGTGGAAAATTTGGAGATGTGGCTTAATGTGGTGGTGACACAATATCAGGGATAGACCCAGATTTAGTAAATATAGTGGATTTAAACCATGCATAAAAATATATGATTATCCATTTACAAATGAAAAATTATTATTATATATTGGTTCAAAATTAATGTAATATTTTCACAAAAAAATATGAATAAATCCCTGAATTTCCTAATTTAAAAATTTCATTTATTCGCAAACATTAATTGTCATAATCAATACATAACTAGTCACCATTGATAGGGAATAAATAACTAGATGAATGAAATTACTCTAGTATATTTATAAATTAAAAAGAAATGATTTTATTATACTATTTTCCTATTTTGTTCCAACATAACCTCTAGGTTTCTTGGGATGGACATATATCCATAATTTAACATAGGAGGATTGAATAGTAATTGTGAATGAGGAGACATACCTTCATATAAACATTTAATTTTAAGAACAAAGACGTGGAATCTATGTAAATGATAATGAAGGTTATCATTGCGTACTGTATGTGTTGTATGATTTTATTTAGGGGAATAAAGGTCTCAAAAATCATAGTAATGATAGGGAGATTAATATAAAATCATAAAACTAAAAACCGGGGACACACAGATCATAGACTAACATAATAATGTTGATGTGACTTGCCTCTCCAGAAAAAACATGGAATCTATACAATGTGGTTCATTATGAATTGACACATCCATGGTTATGTGATACAGTCCTATATAGGTTACTAATTGAGCTGATAAACTTACATAAGGAACCTTACAAAAGAAAAAAAACTTCTTTGGGCCAATCATAGTTCTACCCTCCCCCTTTTTGATACGAAATACCTCCCCCAAACTGATTTCCCATATTTTTTAATTCATTATAGCATGAAATATTTTATTATAGTGCAACATTCATTCTCTAAAAATTTTAATGTGATAAAAGTTTTAGTCACTGAGAGGACCAGTCTGGGATATAACTAACACAGAAGGGGGGGTGAATCAGTGTTGGTGGATTTTGAAACCAATTCTAACGTTCTATCCATGTACCTCTTGACCTATTAGAATATTGATTCTCATATTATGTCTTCACTATCGCATGAAATAATATAATGTTGTAAAAATATTCTCATGATATTTTTACATGTTTCACTACTAAATAAGAGAAGATACATCCTTGCCATGCATGGGAATGACCCATTCATGGAGTCTCCACTATAATGTGATATGTGGTTATTGTGAATCGATAATGAAAACAATCCTCTAAATTTTGTGGCTCCCTACACATAGAGGTGGCTGGGATATAATCCATCTTCTTGAACATGTGATGACAAAGTCCAAATTATATAACCTTTCTGGTGTTTTATACTGTCTCCGAAGAGATTATTCTTTCTACTTTAATAATATAGGTTCTACTCTTGATCTTCTTTCGCATTAATCTCTTAGTTTCTTGCAATGTAGTAGGAAAGAAACTCTCCTATTTTCCTAACTTCTTCCCGAGTGAAAAACCAACTGCACTAGAACTATCTCTTCTTCCCACTTTCCTTATTAGTGTAAAACAAATTGTAAATATATCACTTATCTTATTATTTTCTAGAATAAAAAAAATCCATCTTTGATAATCAAATCAATGATGACTAGGTCATCTTAGTATCATAAAATCTATTCTTCCCTGCATAATAATCAGTCTCAATGGGAACACACATGATTCTTCTTAGAAACATAGTGATATGAAAAATTGTAGTGGTGTCTTCCAGAGTACCGGCTCACATAAACCATATATTCAAAAATTATATTTTAAAATATTCTTCACAAAGCTCCTTCACAAAGTTCCAGTAAATATCACACTACTTCATAGAGCTCAATAAATCACAATTCTATAAACATCACAGAGCATGGTGCTTCATAGAGCTCACTTTTTCGCAAAGCTCTGACCTTCGTAGAGCACACACCTTAGCGGAGCTCTCTGCTTTCGTAGAGATTACATCCTTTTCAAAACCCACATACTCTGCAAGGAAAACTGACATAGTAGAGCTCACAACATTGAAATTCTCAATGTACCTTTACGGAAAAAATTGTCTTCACAAAGCACATTTCCTTCATGGAATTTATTTCTTCACAAAGCGTCTTTATGATTAGAGAGCTTTGAAATTATCTTGTTGTCTCACTAATTCTCTCGAGGTCGTAGGGGCCTATTTATAGGCTTTTCCCAAATACTCAAGAACCTTCCACCACCTCATAGCCACGCCAACATAAAATTATGGATCACCGAAATTTCCACTGAAATTTACTATGTTTCACAAAGAACCATAGATATTTTTTGGATTCAAGAATCTCATTGTAATCGCAAAGAGTTCTGTCAAATCCATGTGCCACCCCAATTCACTTTGTCACATTACACTATTGTAATTATCTTTAATCGTTATTTGTTCCACGATTATCATTCTTCCTTTCCACCACAACTCTTTCTTTTAATCCCTTTACCTCTTTCATTTGTGAAACTCATCGTAATTATGGAGAACACCATCAACTATCTTCATGTTTTCACGATTTACACTTCATGAAGCCAATATTCACCAAATTCATTCCTTTCCAATATTTTTATATTTTTTCATGAAAATATTATTTTTATGTGGCTAGACCATATATAAATGTTTTACTTCAAAAATATGTTCAACACTAGGAAAATGCATCACCTTAGACACCTGATTCTACTAGACCATCCTTGTTGGTTGGCTACATCATTTCTCCACCTTTCCTTCATAATGCTTGCATCATCTCTACATAAAATCCCAACTAAATGTTATTATCATTACCTTCTCACCAATATCATGCATATCTATTTTCAATGTCAAGATCGTGAATGGTCACCTATATCTTCTTAATTATCACAAGGATTGGGGGTTCTAAATTTATGCACACGAGTGCATGAATGATGTGTTCTCAGCTAAAGAGAATGCACACTATTCTCTTTTTATCATCTTCAGAAAAATCACATTATACTTTTCTTATTCATGGAAACACTTACAAATTCACCTTATAACACGTCTACTTAATTCATCCTTAAATTGATGATACTTCACCATTCATCATTGTTGTAAACAATGTGTCACCTTTGACACAAGTTCTTTGAACTATAAGATCAGTGCATCAATTGTCTGATTTGACTTTATGGAGAAAATCCCATGCCTGACATCTAATGATATGGTTGAATAAAAATTATCTATGAATCCTCATTTCATCCAATACCCATTAACATTGGACACATTCATCATATCCTTCTTCATTTTGACCAGAATTTAAAACTGTTGACATCAAATACAATGTTCATTCACAAAGTGGTCCCAACAATCTCCCCTTTTTATTATGTTTTCAATACCATAAAGATCTTTTATCAATGTCAATACGATATTATTCTCTCTTTCATTACTTCTTTCTTTTCCTTGGACATTCATTTCACTTCTCTCAACCTTATTGATAAGAAATACAATAATCATGTTATAAAGGTTATCATTTCATAGTTATGAAATGTTTCATCATTCTTTTTACTCTATGTCTACTTGATCAATGCTTAGTGTTGAAAAAAATGATTTTATTTAGACCTCAATGGAGTCAATTAGCCACCGAATATGACACCTCATGATATGAGAACTCATCTACTTGTGTAAGACAAAACAACTTGATTGGATGATTCATTTCTCCCCCTTTCCTTAATAATTCATGCATCATATGTTCTCCAACCTACTTATGATATTTGTGAAATACAGACCAACAATGATTCGTCAAATTTACTATGGAAAACAATATAACATCCCAATCTTCCAGAATCATATTTCATTCCAATCACAACTGAATGTGATTTGCATCACCTACACTCGAATCTCATGTATGGATATTTTGAATGAAAAACTCATGAATGGTCACCTCTCTCAGCATCATTTTCACTAGGATTTGGTGTTCATAATTTATGAAAATGAGTACATGCATGAAGTGTTATCAGCAAAGCTGAATTTAGACTCTTCTCTTATTAACCATTTTATGAAAATCACATAATTATTTTCTTTTGCACGAACACACTTGAAACTTCACCTTCCATCAATTATTTTAATTCATACATAGATTGATGATACTTCACCATTGTTCATTATAGTAAACAATTTTTCACCTTTGACAAAAGTTCTTTGATCGTCATGATCGGTGAATCAATTGTTTGATTTGACTTTATGGAAAACTTGTACTCACCCGTCCTAATGCACGGTGTATTCGATTACTGGTTTTTCTTTTAATAAAAGATTAATATTTATAAAAGTTGATAAGAAACAGTAATGTAGAATAAATTTTAATTATAAATTAATGGTGTATAATAATAGAATAAGAGTTCATATAATATTAAAAACGATTGTAATATTTGACAAAGAAAAAAGGATAGAGTAAAAGTATATGAATTTTTTAATTTTGAGGAAGAAATATTGATTTCATTTTCTATTTCAATCACCATAATTGTAAGGTGGGAACTAAAAAACCTAAAAGATAAATCAAAGATAAAATAGTGGTTGTAATAATGAAAATGAGAAATGTGATAATAATTGAATTAATAATAAATTGAATGACAGGGACGTTTGGGAAAAATAAAATGGAGGGAACTTATTCATAATGTATATCGAAAAATATGGAATGAAGGACGTAGAGATTAGAGACATAGATGTAATAGAACATGAAATTGAATAAAATAAATATATGAAAATAGAGAGTCAAGAACCATTTCTTTATTATTGACAACATGAAATTGGATCAAAAAATAGATGACGAAAAATTCAATATGGTTTTTCTTCACTAAATGTCAATAGTCTTTAGTTGTTTGTAAAATCTTGGTTGAATTTAGAACTTTCCTAAGTGGAGGGGTATCAAGAATTCTTCTCCCTTAGTATAGACATGCACCCATACTAAGTGGATTTCGAATGTAATAATAATTTATAAGTGATCAACGAAGCATAATAATAAATATTTTGAAATTGCAATTGTGGTCATAGTTCTCAAATATGAAGAAGTAATAGTAAATACTAAATTATGTAAAATGATGTTTAATAGAAACAATAAATTGAAACAAAGGTTATTGATGGATATAGTATCTAAAACATTTAAATAGAAACATAGAAACATAAGTTGAAACAAAGAACATCGTGGTTCTTTTTTAGCAATTAAACAACTCTGAACTGTTATGTCACCATAGAAATAGGACAATGGAATGATCCGTGACTTTGGTTTCAGTACATAAATAATGTTTTAGTACCAGATACAAGAACAATAATAGTAATAATGACCATGATTTTCAATAGCAGTATGTACACCCAGATTCTAGCTCGTGTCATTAAAATGTGCTTTCAATAGCCTCCTATTATTGCCATCATCATTCCATGCAGAGTAGCTGCGGTTTTTCAATTTTGTAGACAGTTATATTGATCCCTGAAATAGCTAATAAACCCTCAATGTGAGTAAAAGTATGGATTTCGTGGAAAAAACCAAGCATTCAACTATTTATTCATGATGATTCGAATGATACTTTGAAACAAGGATTATAACATTGAATGAATTGAGAAAATCCATAAGAATTCAAGGTAGGTTTCAATAACTATATACAGAAAAGAGAATTTATGCATGATTCCATATAAATAAATAACATGAAATTTTGGATGAGTGAATTTCTAAGAAGCTAAATGGATATGGTACTCTATGGACCTTAAAAAAATTAGCATTGTTGCTGGAGAACACAGTTTAATGGTCAATAAGATTATAGGCTGTTTTACTACTAATTCTATCATAATGAAAGTAAAAATAATATATGATATAAATGATAATGTGAAAAAAGAGAATCCATATTCTACGGTTATAGGCAATAAGTTACAGAAATATCTGACATCATATTGGTTGAAGTAAATAATGAAGTAAATCATAATCAAATTCTAAAAAAGAATAAGATACAAAAAAATGAACAATACCGCCAACTGATACCTGAAAATGCAAACACATTTCTTCTCACTTTCATCAATGTCTCACAAATATTTAGGCAATAGGTACCTAAAATTCAAATTCATTTATGTTCATAACAACTTCCACAAGAATATAGAAATGGACTCAAAAACAGAAGAAAATGATGATTGGGATTGTTGTGACCTTTAAAAAGTGATGTTTTGAGGATTCCATACCATTATCCATAATATCACTAAATGATGGAAATTAAAGTTAGATCGACTTACCACTACAAAAATTAATCAGTGTTTCCAAAGAAAAGGTATGACAAAAATAGTGTAAAATACCAAAAACCATGTGTTAAACACAACCAAAACACACAATGGATGGTTCTTATAAACATAAATGTCCTTAAAAGACATGATATACCCTGGAAATGAAGTAGAGATTCCCAGGATTGACGAATAGGGATATCGTACCTCTGATATAGAATCCTAACAAATAGTTACTTGTAGCTAGCTAGAGGTTTAAAATGGATGCGTAGGATTGCTGGAGACAGGTCCATTCAAATTTTTTCCTGCTTGAAACCTAAAACCACAGTCCACAAATATGTCAAAAACATGTTGATTTGCAATGAAAATATGAGAAATGTTAAAAATTGTAGATGAGTATCATATCATTTCCACGAATTTAGTGAAACATAAATGTAACTTTCTAGAATTTTCATATTGGATTCAGTCACATCCATGCACACATGACCATAATTTTTCCATGTAATTAACATTTTTCCATACATGAAATACTATTCAATAGTTACAATTAATGTTTTATTTGGAAACAAATTAATCAAAACAGAATACATGGTTGGTAACAACCTATGGGTGTGTCAATAATCAAATAGTTTACAGATATCCCGGTGACTAAGACTTTCTCTAATGCAATAGGGTATTCATCTTAATAGAAAGCAAGTTAGAGAATGAAGAAAATGCCCAGGACGTACCAATTATAGAATTAATTGTGTTCTGGAAAACATATAAAATTCTCATACACTGCCCACCTGAAAGCTGTAAGCATATACTATGATTTTCCCTAGATTGAAACGCAAAAATAAAGAAAAACATAAAAAAATTGTGAAGCTGGTTTCATTGTTTCAATTACTATATGGACCGTAAAAAAATTGGTATTGTTGCTGGAGAACAAAATTTAAGGGTAAATAAGTTTATAGGCTATTATACTACTAATTATATCATAAAGAATGTTCTAATAATATATGATGTAAATGATAATGTGAAAAAAGAGAAGCCATATGCTATGGTTACAGGGAATAAGTTACAGAAATGTATGACATCATATTTGTTGAAGTAAATAATGAAGTAAATTAGAATCAGATTCTAAAAAAGAATAAGATATGAAAAAATGAACAAAACCACCAACTGATACCTGAAAATGCAAACTCATTTCTGCTCAATATCATTAATGTCTTCCAAATTACTGGGAAACAGGTACCTGAAAAATTCAAAATCAATTATGTGCATAACAAATACAACAAGCATATAGAAATGGACTCAAAAAAAGAAGAAAATAATGATTGGGATTGTTAAGACCTTTAAAAAGTGATGTTTTGAGGATTCCGTACCATTATCCTTAATATCACTCAATGATGGAATGTGAAGGTAGACCGACTTACCACTACTAAAATTAATCAGTGATTCCAAAGACAAGGTATGACAAATATATTTTAAACTACTGAAAAACTTGTGTTAAACTCAACCAAAACACAAAATGGATGGTTTTTATGAACATAAATGTCCCTAGAAGAAATGATATACCCTAGAAAAGAAGTAGATATTCCCAGGTTTGAATAACAAGGATATCCTACCTCTGATATAGAATACTGACAAATAGTTACTTGGAGCTAGCTAGAGGTTTGACATAGATCCGTAGGATTGCTGGAGATAGGTCCGTTCCAATTTTTTCCTATTAAAAACAAAAAACCACAGTCCTCAAATATGTCAAAAACCCATTTATTTTCAGTGAACAGTTGAGAAATGTCAAAAAATTTAGATGAGTATCACATCAATGCCAACAATTTACTGAAACTAAAAAGTGATTGTATTGAATTTTCATATTGGATTCAGTCGCATCCATGCACACATGACCATAATTATTCCATCTAATTAATATATTTCTAGACATGAACTACTATTCAATATTTACAATTAAAATTTTATTTGGAAACAAATTAATCAAAACAGAATAAATGTTAGGTAACAGCCTATGGGTGTGTCAATAAACTAATAGTTTACAGATATCCAGGTGACTAAGACTTCCTCTAATGCAATAGAGTATTCATCTTAATGGAAAGAATGTTAGATGATGAAGAAAATGCACATGACATACCAATTATAGAATGAATTCTGATGTGGAAAACATATAAATTTCTCATACACTGCCCACCTACAAGCTGTAAGCATATACCATGATTTTCTCCATATTGAATCACAAAACTGAAGAAAACATTGAAAAATTGTAAAGCAGGTTTCTTTGTTTCAATTACTCTATGTACCTTAATAAAAATTATCATTGTTGCTAAAGATCATAGTTTAAGGGTCAATAAGTTTATAGGCTATTATACTACTAATTATATCATAAAGAAATTTCAAATAATATATGATGTAAATGATAATGTGAAAAAAGAGAATCCATATGCTACGGTTACAGGAAATGAGTTACAGAAATGTCTGAAATCATATTGGTTGAAGTAAATAATGAAGTAAATCAAAATAAAATTCTAAAAAAGAATATGGTACAAAAAATGATCAAAACCACCAACTGATACCTGAAAATGCAGACTCACTTTTTGCTCACTTTCATCAATGTCTTCCAAATTGCTAGGCAACAGGTACCTAAAAATTCAAATTCATTTATTTTCATAACAACTACCACAAGCATATTGAAATGGACTCAAAAAAAGAAGAAAATAATGATTGGTATTTTTAAGACCTTTAAAAGGTGATTTTTTGAGGATTCCGAACCATTATTCTTAATATCAGTCAATGATGGAAAGTAAAGGTAGAATGACTTACCACTACTAAAATAAATCATTGATTCCAAAGACAAGGTATGAAAAAAATAGTTTAAACTACCAAAAAACATGTGTTAAGCATAACCAAAACACACAATGGATGGTTCTTATAAACAAAAATGTCCTTAGATGAAACGATATACCCCAGAAAACAAGTAGATATTCCCAATTTTGAAGAACAGGGATATCCTACCTTTGATATAGAATCCTGACAAATAGTTACTTGGAGCTAGCTAGATGTTTGACATGGATCCATAGGATTGCTAGAGACAGGTCCGTTCCAATTTTTTCCTACTACAAACCTAAAACCACAGTACACAAATATGTCAAAAACCGGTTGATTTGTAATGAACATATGAGAAATGTTAAAAATATTAGATGAGTATCATATCATTGACAACAATTCAGTGAAACTGAAAAGTGATTGTCATGAATTTTAATATTCGATTCAGTCACATCCATGCACACATGACCGTAATTTTCCTTGTAATTAACTTATTTCCAGACATGAACTGTTATTCAATAGTTACAATTAAAATTTTATTTGAAGAGAAGTTAATCAAAAAAGAATACATGTTTGGTAACAGCCTATGGGTGTGTCAATAAACGAATAGTTTACAGATATCAAGGTGACTAAGACATCTACTAATTCAATAGAGTATTTGTCTTAATGGATAGAAAGTTAGAGAATTATGAAAATGGATAGGACGTACCAATTATATAATGAATTGTGTTGTGGAAAACATATGAAATTCTCACACACTACCCCCCTGCAAGATGTAAGAATATACTATGATTTTTCCCCGATTGAAACCCAAAAATAAAGAAAATATAGAAAAAATGTGAAGCTGGTTTCATTGTTTCAATTAAAAACCTGGAAAGGAAGGCGTTTTTGTTCTGAGTCTCCCATCCAAATAATATTTTATTACTTCCATAGGAGACCATCATACATTACTGCTGACAATATTCCATATAAGGAACCTATTCGTGGACAATATAGAAGTAGAAACAAAGACTCCTGATGATAGATCATTACAGAATTGGTGAATTAAAGAACTAGAAAAAATAAATCTGCAATCCACAAATAGCATATGCAACATCACCACCATGGAATGGTTCACTGAAGTCATGATAATGAATTTAAATTCATTTTTATTATAATTGCAAAACTTTTGACCGAGAAAAAGATGTACATGAAATGATTAGTGACTCAAAGAAAGAGTGAATTGTATTGATGATTGAATAATCCATATGTAGCTAGAAAAACTGATTCTTGGATAGAACTGAACACTTTTCCAAAAAATTATGAGAACCCACAAGATAAGGGGGAACACTAAAAATTTACAGAACTCACTATATCTATTATGCTATAACATCCATGAAGAATCTAAATGATACAAAATATCACCAAAGTATATCCACAAGCAACATAACATCCCTTAAAAAGGAAAAAGAGTTTGATATGTGAATGAATAATGTAGAAAATGTTACCATGAAATAAATTATTTTAATACTTCATTGAATATCAATTGACATACCTAACATAAAGGAAATTTAATTGGGATTCCACACCAGATTTCAAATCCCTCACCTAGTTGTCGCCTTCTACCAATTTTAGGATAGTAAAATCGCAAACCCACAGTATGTATCTATAATTAATCATAGAAGAAAAACATAAAATCATCTAATAAATCATTTTATACATAAATATAGAAATTTGGATGGATAGTTCATAGTGGTGGGATGTTCATGAAAAAGATATAACTGAAACATCACATGAAAATCATCAATGGTCACCCATGAAAGGGAAACTGGAATTCGTCATGCACCGATGTTGGGATCACAGGCCGTCTGACGAGATAAGAATCTCCAATCACTATAATACATGATCCACTTCTCTAAAATACATGATCCAATACTTTAAAAAATGATCCACTACTCAAATAAAACACATGACCCACTTCAGAAATCATGTTCCACTAACCAAAAAAGGCATGTTCTACAGCTCATATAAGAAACACGTACCACTACTATAAAAAAATTCTTGTTGTGAAATAAAATACAGCCTCCAATACACTGATTATAGAAAATTCAAGATCCCCAACTATAAAAAAATGATCCACTGGTCTAATACATTTCCACAGTCCACAATTTTTAGTCACTTCCACTGGTATAAAATACATTTCATGGATTCAGTCACATCCATGCACACATGGTAATAATTTTTCCATGCAATTAACATATTTCCAGAAATGAACTACTATTCAATAGATACAATTAAAATTTTATCTTGAAACAAATTAATCAAAACAGAATACATGTTTGGTAACATCCAATGGGTGTGTCAATAAACAAATAGTTTACAGATATCCAGGTGACTACGACTTCCTCTAATGCAATAGAGTGTTCATCTTAATGAAAAGAAAGTTAGAGAATGAATAAAATTCACATGACATACCAATTATAGAATGAATTGTGTTTTGGAAAACATATAAAATTATCATACACTGCCCACCTGTAAGCTGTAATCATATAGTATGATTTTCCCCAGATTGAAACCCAAAAACAACGAAAACATTAAAAAAATGTGAAGTTGGCTTCTTTGTTTCAATTACTAACCTCGAAAGCAAGGCTTTTTTGTTCTAAGTCTACCATCCAAGTAATATTTTATTGCTTCCACAAGAGACCATCATACATTACTGTTGACAATCATCCATATAAGTAACCTTTTGTGAACAATAAAGAAGTAGAAACAAAGACTCCTGATGATATAGAATTACATAATTACAGAATTAAATAATTAGAAAAACAAAATTTGCAATCCACAAACAGCATATGCAACATCACCACCATGGAATGGTTCACTGAAGTCATGCATTCGAAATTAAATACATTTTTAATATAGATGAAAAAATATTGACAGAGAAAAATAAGTAAATACAATGATTACTGACTCAATGAGTAGAATAATTGTATTGATGATTGAATAATTTATATGTATCTAGAAAGACTGATTCTTGGAGAGAACTGAACAGTTTTCCAAAAAATTATGACAACCCACAAGATAAGGGGGAACACTAAAAATTTACAGAACTCACTACGTCTATTATGCTAAAACATCCATGTAGAATCAAAATGATACCAAAAAACACCAAAGTATGTCTACAAGCTGCATAACATCCCTGAAAAAAGGAAAAAGAGTTGGATATATGAACAAAGAATGTAGATAATGTTTCCATAAATAAATTATATTAATACTTCGTTGATTATCAATTGAAATTCCTAATGTAAAGGAAATTTAATTGGAATTCCACAGTATATATCAAAACCCCCACCTAGTTTTTTCATTCTACCAATGTTAGGATAGGATTATAGCTAACCCACGGTTTGTATCTATATGTAATCATAGAAGAAAAACATAAAATCATATATTAAATCATTTTATACATAAAAATAGAAATTTGGATGGATAGTGCATAGTGGTGGGATGTTCATGAAAAAGATACAACTGAAACATCACCTGAAAATCATCAATAGTCACCCATGAAATGGAAACTGGAAGTCTTCATGCCCTGATGTTGGGATCATAGGCCTTCTGACGAGATAATAACCTCTAATCACTATAATACATGATCCACTACTCTAAAATACCTGATCCAATACTATAAAAAATGATCCACTACTCAAATAAAACACATGACCCACTTCAAAATTCATGATCCACTACCCAAAAAAGGATTTTTCTACTGCTCATATAAAAAACATGTACCACTACTCTAAAAAAATTCCAGTTGTGAAATAAAATATACGATCCAATCCACTACTTATAGAAAATTCAAGATCCACAACTATAAAAAATGATCCGCTGGTCAAATACATGTCAAGTCATATTTATTATAACTAAATGTAACTAATAACTCAAATAAAATATAATTATCAATAGCTCCATAATATGTCACCAATCCTATATTCCAAAAAAATCTAGTGTTAGTCCATCATGTCACCTAGTATGCAAGATCAAAACCTTGCATCACCACTCTGTAATGGTTCACTAAATTAATTCTTTTGACTATAAATATAGTTTTATTAAGTATTACATTTGGATGTTAAATGATTCATGACCCATATTAATAAAATTCAAGAAAATAAAGCTGTTGTTTTTCCTGGATTTTTATTTCTGAGTTACTGATGTGGAATAAGAGCTAATGATCTTGGAGTTTGAGCACCTAAAAAATCATCCAACATGTTAACGTACAGATACAATAATGATTAAAAATAGAAATACATAATAATAAAGATTACCTTGGACATATTATGTAGTCAAACCTCATATTTTATAAGGATTCATTTAGTACATACTAATACTGCATATCAAACTACCATATCAACATCCTATTGTGATCATAAGAAATCTAGAAATAGTTTTCCGTAAGAAATACAGAAACACTTATTAAGAAGAAATACATAATCGAAACTCGTCTCAATCCATATTGAAACTCATGGTTTTTTAAGAATACCTTGGCCATGTTAAAGTAGTCAAACCACATAGCCTATAGAGATTCAATCAGTACATAATAATTATTAATATCAATTTATCCATATCAACCTGAAATGGTGATCATAAGAAATCTGGAAACACTTACGCATAAGAAACATGGAAATGGTTATGAATATGAAATGAGTAAAAACTCTATGTGTGAGAAATTGGGTAACAGTTGAACAATGTATCCCTAAATATCTACGTATAACTAATATGGAAACATTTTCATATAAAAAATGTAGAAACAGTTAGTTTTTCACATTGGGTATGAAATTATGTAAATTTCATGGCCATCTTAATGGAGGTACACCTATATGATATATCCAAGTAATAAAAAGATATGGAAGGTAGAAAATTATAAAAAAGTTAGTGGGGATGTAGTAGTATCGAAGATAGATGGTTCCCCTAAAACACATTCCTCCGTCTAAAGCTATTTGTCATGCGGTTCCTGGGTAATGTAAAATACATAGTCAGTTGAATATTGTAGGTTGCATAGTTTGGTTGACAGCAAAAGAATTGTTACCTTTAAGGAGATATTTCCAGTCAAAAGTATGTAGCTTTATATAGTTATAAGGAAAGGGATTGTGTGTATGTTTTTGGTATAACCATTTGTCCACCACTAGCCGAAGGAGTAGATTAGGATTTACATTTTGGTAGTAGTTTCTGTAGAAGATGCTTGTGGTACACGGTGTAGTAGTGGAAGAAATCGGAAAGCCCGTATCGTCAGAGCTGTGGAAGAAATATGAATCCCCTAATCGACGATACGTAATGTCGAAGACTGGACGGTTGAGATAATGAGTGGAATTCTGGCCTAGAAGAAATCAGAAACACTTTATCGTTGGAGCAGTGGAAGAAATCTGAATCCCCTATTCGACAATACATAATGTCGAAGACTGAACAATTGAGATAATGAGTGGAATTATGTCCTTAGGATTGGATAAAGCTTCTGTAGATTTAGATTAATGTGGCAGAAAGATGATGGAGAATCATGGCTTGACACCACAATAGAATCAGATTGTTTAGGTAAGGATACAGTGGAGGTCGATGGTGGAGGTCGATGGATAATCGTTGGTGGAAGGCTCTCTATGAGGGAAACAATAAGAGGTTAGATGGGTCATAGTACGTAGTTCGTCATAAGCGAGACGCGGGAGGAAGATGTTGGAAGAGGGAAACCCAAGGTTACGCTGGAAGAGGGAAACCCTAGGTGGGGTGACGACTCGCGTTATGGAGCCGGTGGAAGTTGATTTTGGATGGTTATATCGGGTGTTTGAGTAGAAGGTGGTGGGGTAATTGGTAATTTGGGTGGAAAAATTGGAGACGTCACTTAATGTGGTGGTGACACAATAGTAGGGATACACCCAGGTTTAGTAAATATGGTGGATTTCGTAAACATGACATCCAAATTCAATGGGTGCATAACAATTTTCTAGGCATCTTTATTTCAGCTAATCTCTCTTAACATTGGTGTCATTATTCACCTCCTTCTTCATTTTGACAATCATATTCAACTTTTGACAACAAATACGTTCTACATACCCAAATTGGTCCAAACAAACCCCCCATTTGTATTTTATTGTCAATAACATAATGATATCCTGTCAATGTCAACATGATAATCTTATCTCTCCTATTGCTTATTTCCTTCCCCTGGACATTCATTTCACTTCCATAACCATTATTGAAAAGAAATAAAATTTTCATCATAGAGAGAGTATCATTTAATACTTAAGCAATTTGCCATAATTAATTTTACACTAAGTATACATGAGAAATGCTTAGTTTAGAAAATAAAATGATTTGATTCAGTAAAAAAAGATATCTATTACCCATTGAATATGACACCTCATGAGATGATTACTTATGTACTTGTATTAAAGGGATTCCATATTTATTCCAAGATTAGGATAAAATGTGTGATATGGAATAATCAACCAGAAACTCTTGCACAATCCAAAACAAAAGGATCAAAAACCTCCAATTTCGATTTTCATAATAAGTGGTCCTGGGATAGTTTCAATATTTTTATGTCACTGATTAACATTGTAACTCCCCCTTTTTATGATGATATTTATTATGATTAACCATGGATTGAAAATATAGAAATAACATACCTTTTCGAATGAAATTATCTTCAGATAATCATCAGAGTAATTGAGTTTTATACCAACTGAAGTTTAGACTGATTGAGATACTGACTCTAGTTGGTTTTTCATGTGTCTCCCTCTTAAGGGAACACATCTAATCCCTGAATCACATGTTCTCCCCCTATGATCCCGCCTCACCTTCAATTACATATATGATAAAAAATACAATACATAAAGATTTAAGGGAATAATGACTATCATGAATGCTTAATCAATTTGAATAACAAGGGAGAGATGATTTTATCAAAAAATATGATCCATTATTCACACATTCAGAACTGGTATTGAATTTTGATTGTGATTCTATGGGCAGCAATACATATTACATTTCTTTTTTTGTGAGTCTTATCTCTTGATGGAATTTCAATGTAGTAAAATCTCCCAGTGCAACATTCATCTTCTTGAGGAATTCTCATTGTGCCGGAGTAAACTCAATCCATATTCTAAAAGTGTGACCAACCTTGTTTCACCTCAAACAATTAACATCGATGTATTCATGTATAATATTTTTTGGCTTCTAGTACTAGAATTAGCTCATGCATATTCCATCATTACCATTATTTCCATATCTTCGGTCCAAACAACCCATATATCATTATGTGTTGAGGAATCAATATTGGATATTCTACATGAAATAATCTAAGTGTCATCCTTCATAGTGGTTATTTTGGATGCAGTACCCATAGATTCCTTCGATTTATTATGCATGTTATTATCAAATTTCTCCTTAGAGTATTCTTGGGAGTGTTTTCTTTTCCAACATTCTTCTGAATACTTCCCAAGGTAGCTTTTCATTTTTTATCCAACTCTTGTGATCATTGTTTCTTAACAGCATTGGGAACCTATTGAAATGGACATGAACCATTCTTGTGACCACACTTATTGTATACATCACAGAAGTTATTTAACATTCCAAATCAATTTGAAATATACAAATGATTCTTGATCGATGGATTTTACTAGTTCTTCTTTGAATTTCTCCCCCTTGAAATGAGAGTCTTATATGCTTTTACATTTAAGTGATTGTACCTACAATATGGTACACAATTCCTAAACCTATTATTGCACCATCATTGACAAAAAAACCTTGACTTCATTCGATCATCCTTATAAGGTTTCAGAATCTTCTTCATGGTATTTTTTACTTTCTATGGGGAGGTATCTTCTATACTCTTTCCCATATCCACTCTAACCACGGTGGTTGTTTCATTCTCACTATTCTTCATCCATACTTGTTTGTATTTTTTCTTATAACAAGATATTTTTATCGATAAAATATTAGAAACATTCCTACAGGTTTAAATGGATGGTACCTTATTTTCATATGCTTTTGGTGGATCAATGAGTGAATTCATACGTTTCTTATCACATTTGTCTTGTATTTTGATAGCAGAATCCTCTAGTGAGAATTGAGTACCGACAGCCACTATCTCCATCTTTTGTGAAGCCTCAATATTTTTCTACTCATAATTGGCCAATTGAGACTCCATTTATAGATATTTAATGTAGAGAGTGATTTTCAAATCTTCAATCACAATAATCTTCTATTCAAAATCCATTTTCATTATTTGATCTTCATCTTCATGCATCAAAACTCATTTTTTATAACAAATGGTCTTGTATTTTATCATCATGGATGTTTCTTCCAATCAAAAACCCTTTTTTCAATACTCATATTCACCTCATATTGATGTTTATGGATATTATATTCCCAGAGTCTTATTGACATACTATTTCTCTTCAACTTCTTTGATAAATTTTGACGAGTTTAATTCAAACTCCTTCTTAGTTTCTTCAAATGAACCAACCTGTATGGAGATCATTATAAATTCAAAAATTTTTTCTTGTAATTCCTTCTCCAAAAAATCAATTTCTTCTTCCTGATAGGTGATATCTTCTTACATGATTTTAAATACTCTGCCAACAATGGAGAAAAATTTTCCTGGAATATTATGCAAAATCTTTCTTAATCTATCGACTGATAGTTCTAGATAATTTGAAGTTTTTTCATCACCACTTGTGCTAGAATTTTCATCATGAGAATTATTTCCAAATTTAATAAGAAATACCTCATAATCAGTTGGGGTAGGAAGGATATATTATCCCGCCATTTTATCACATAAACGTTCATTACATTTTACAAAACTGAGGATCTATAAGGTTTAGTGTCTTGGAAACCAGGAACAGAAAACATGAAAACATAAAACATTCTTGTTAAACACTTGATAGGATTCTCTTCATGTTCATCCTAGGTTCATTACTGCATCTCAAACCTGGGGACATACATCAAAAAAAGGGTGAGCAGAAGGCCTATTAATGGAAACAAGGGGAAACATTTAACATGTGAACTTGGGATACATCAACAATGTCATGAAAAGAACATTAAGGCATGAGAAAGAAATTATGAGATATATCATAATAAAAATACATTTTTCATAACTTGAAGATGTGGCTATAACATTTCATATTGAAAATCATTTCGATTCACCAAGTTCCATCCCCAAGGTGTCATTAAAAATTACCAAGGTCATTCACCGAGGTATCAGTCTAAAAAGACTTCTCTAGAGATTAGGTCTTTACGCAATGCATTGGAGCGCTATCTGGGCGCACCCATTACATGCATTTATTATCATGTGATACACATATATCATCATCAATAATTTCATAAACAACCCATATAGCATAAATGAAATGGGTTTTATTTCATAATCAGAATGTTTTAAAAACTGCTTTAAAGACATTATCTTTATGTCACTTTAAACCCACAGAAAGGGAAAGTGAGTTTCATGTATGTAAATTCCAGAATTTAAAATATAACATTTTGATATATATGTGATTACCCCTGTATAAATAAAGGCTTTGAGTATTCACTTAATAACATAAAATAATTTTGAGATAAAGAGGGAGACATTTTGAGACGGAAATTATGCAGCATAACGACTATGATACATGGTTCTAGAAAACATTGAAAAGAGAAGGGACATGGTTCACCCACTCAAAAATGATACATAAAACAGTAGGGGAACAGAACGTAAAGTATTTAAGAACATGGTAATGAAATTTGAATGATATTCCTTATGAAACGAACAACATGAAAGGAAGAAAAAAAATAAGATTTCTCTTATGAGAATTCAGCAGCCTAGCAGCCTCACTTAAAACATTCAAAAATGGATTGAAGAGATCAAATAGGGTCTCTAATAATATGAACATAAATGATCAGTATGATATATATAGATATCATACCCAAAAATAATGAAAAGGAACTTGAAATACTTGACCAGAAAATATAACATGAAAAAGAGAAGGGTGAACGAATCCCTTAAAAATTCGGCAGCCTAAAGACGACACTTAAACTTCAAAAAAATGAATTGACGAGATCAAATAGGGTCTCTCATAATATGACCATAAAATATCAGTATGATAGATATATATATCATACCCCAAAATAATGCAAAGGAATTTGAAAGACTCGACATAGAAGTAGAACTTTGAAAAATGAGAAAGGTGAACGAATCCCTAAAAATTTCAGCAGCCTAACGGTGCCACTTAAACTTCAACAAAAATGAATTGATGAGATCAAATAGGGTCTCTAACCATATGAAAATAAATGATCAGTATGATAGATATATATATCATACCCCAACATAATGAAAAGGAACTTGAAAGACTTCACATGAAAGTAGATCTTGAAAACGAGAAGAGTGAAAGAACCCCTTAGAAATTCAGCAGCCTAACGACGCCACTTAAACTTCAACAGAAATGAATTGATGAGATAAAATAGGGTCTCTAATTATATGAACATAAAATATAATTACAATATATTTAGAGATCATACCCCAACATAATAAAAAAAGAAATTTCAAGACTTGACATGGAATTAGAACTTTGAAATATGAGAAAGGTGAAAGAACCACTTAAAAATTCGGCAGCCTAACGACACCACTTAAAACTTCAAAATATTGAACTGAAGAGATAAAATGGGGTCTCTCATCATATTATCATAAAATATCAGTATTATAAATTTAGAGATCATACCCTAACATAATAAAAAGGAACTTGAAATACTTTACATGAAAATAGATCTTCAGAAATGAGAAAGGAGAAAGAATCCGTTACAAAAATTTCAGCAGCCTAATGACGCCACTTAAAACATCATAAAACGAAATAATTAGAGCAAGAGGGGATCCCTGATTATATGAATATGAAAAGGGCAGTAATAGTAGTATAAAATAAAATCCTTTAACATAATAAAATGGAACATAAAAGAAATTACATAAAAAAGATTTCTTGAAAAGAAAGAGAGACGTCAGATCCCTTACCTTAAAACGTAACTCTTAAAATCAAAGGTTGGGACCTTGAGGGCTTGGGGGCACCTTGGGAGGACTACTTGGGAGGCAATGAGACCAGAAATTAGTTGGGGGAGAGTGTGGAGTCGAAATGGATGAGAGGATGGCTTGGTATTTATAGGGAAAGTGAGGGGACAAGGCATTAATGGCCAAGGGACACCTCAAAAGTGGTTTTCTCAAAACCATGTGCTCTCCCATGGTATTTCTCATGGAGTTTGGCCACATAGGGGCCCCCATACAATAATTCATCACCTTTGGTCGAGCATCCCTTAAAATATCTCATGGAGTCATCATGACACAGTTACGATGTCATTAAACATACCGAAACCCAAAAACCGTATCTTTACTATTCACTGAAAATTCAACTTTCTCAGAAAAATCCCAAAATTTCACCTTAATAAAATATCAATGCTCTGATTTCAAAAATGAACTCCATTTTATAAAAATAATTTTCTAAATAATTTTAATTGATTTTTTTAAATAAATACACTATTCACCAAAAATTCATTTTTTTCAGAAAAATCCCCAAAAATTACCTTAACATAATATCGATCCTCTGAGTTTAAAATTAAATCCATTTTATAAAAATAATTTTCTAAATATTTTTAATATAATTTTTAATTAAAAAACACTATTCACCTGAAAAAACTAATACTTGAATAATAATTTATGAAACCGCTATTTAACCATTTATTGAATCACATTACTTAATCAAGGTGTCTAAATTATATTAAAACTTTCTTTGAGTGAAATTACTAATCCATTAGGTCACATTACTATTACTAATCGTAAAATCACTATTCATAATTTACTATTCATCAAAATTTAAGTTGATCTTATTAGACTCTAAATTTTGTACTGAACATAATTGTAGAAGACCACTTTTCGAAAATCATTACACATTTTGAATTATTTAAGGTTTACATAAACATTTTTAAAATATCCTTTTTCAAAAATTCAACAAAAATATGCATACTCTATTTATCCGGTCATTTAAAAATTCATAAACTTCATCATAAAAGAAATGCCAATTTTTATTTAAAACAACGGATTACACAAGGTAGTTACTATCTCCTTACATATCCCCTTATCACACTAGCATAGGACCGAAGTGTAAGGTCTGCTAAGGTGAGAGAATCTGAGGGAGGCTCGTCCAACATCGCACGAGTAGTAATTTCTATCAGTTTCAACTTCTCGCGAAGGCGATCCCGTTCTAGCTTCAGACGATGAAGTTCAGCTTGGGTTTGGTGCAGAACAAAGCCCAGTGGTGCTACCTCCTTCCCATGTTCTGTTAGATGGGCATCGATCGGTCCAAGACTACTGGGTGAGGCCATAGAATCTTCTTTCTATAATAATTAACCAAGATTACTTGTATTTAGAGACAAAATCAAAATGTTTAGTTTCCAATGGTCATATTGACCAATGGTCATATAATAGTCAAAACCCAATGGTATCATTTTAATTATAATCATGTTATCAAATGAAACATTTTTGTTGAGTATAAAAATAAAATAAAATAACACATAAAATTTGGAAACAAGATTCATTCAAAATTTCGGGTCGTCAAAAATCTCCCTCCCTTAAGAAATTGCAATCTCGCAATTTTTAAAAAATTGGGTTTTGAAATTTCATTGAATGTCCCAAATCGGAAAAGGAGTCAGTAAAACTATTACATTAAAAGAAATAATGGGAAGTACAAAGGTCACCTGAGTTAACCCACACTAGGATTCCATGTAGGAAAACATGGACATGGAGGTGAAAAAAAAGGGTCAACTTCTGAGGGAGAGAGATAGAAAACATGATTAGGAGAAAGTTAACCATATGAAAATCCCAAACTTATGATGTGTGTAAACGGTCTTTGATTACCTTGTAGGAATCATAAACCAACAAAATTTTCGTTTTACGTTCCATTTCATAATTTTTAGGAATTCATTTACTACATAGAACAAAAACATAAGAAAATATACCTACCTTCATGTAGAGTTTCATCCTTTAATAAGTTTCTACCAAAACTAATCTTTTCTCCAAACGATGAACATTCAAAACTACTTGTTCTCATCAAAACACAAGAATCATCTTCTATAGAATCACATAATCCACAAAAGATTAATTATCTATTTCTTCTATCTTTAAAAATTATCCCAAAAATAGAAAGGGTAAGGTAAAACAACTCTTCAAAAAGAAACAATCCCATTGGAGTAGAAACTAATTTTAAATATTCAAAGATCCATGGTACTAACCAAAGTTCATCATAGACCATTCCATAAATAACGGTCCTTAAATTTCCTCAAAATAAACCAAACTAAGATTGAAACCCAAATACAAGAGGGATTTAATAACATAATCTTCCAAAATAAACTTCATTGTTCATCTCCAAACAACATCAACCACTCCTAAAATATTATAACAAAAGTATATAACCTAAACATATTTTACCCAATATAGGTTAATCATTCCGATAAGTAACCTAAATTACTATTAGTCCACCTTAAATTCATCGATTCTTCAAAATATAATTGAACCTTACTTCTCAATAAAAAAACTGTATTAATCTACTTACCTCAATCATATAGGGTCCCCAAAATAGTGAACGTCTTCAAAAATAATAATCATCTTTTAATCCCCTAATCATCTCTGTCATATTAATACGGCAACCATCGCATTTCCTATCACATTGGTTATTGGGACATGCTCTTCCATTTCCCGCCATTAACTATGAAAACAAAGTACAATTTGGTGCTTGGATACTTAGCCAATAATCATGAAAAGGAACTTAAAGCATATAAGGATAACTTTCAGAAGAAAAGTATACCCTAACTTGTGATCCCATAGGTTCCCATGTAGGTTATCCATGATCATATATTCTTATGTGAATCTTTATTTTATTTTATCTTTGTTCCTTTAACAATGTTTCATACTAAGCTTATGAATTTACCAAAGCATATCCCCCAGGAGTGTCATAAACAACAGTGCAGCAAGTCCCATTGTCGTGTACCAATTCCCGTTCGAGTCTAGCTCAAAGCAGTGTTTTTGGGTTTTACCCCTATGTACATCTGTTCCATAGCCACCTCTACCTGCTCGTATCCAGATAGGGATGTATTTTCTTGGCAACCCCTTACTCAATACTCACCCAAATACCAGGAAGATTTCTTGTATTTAAACTTTTCTATAGGCTTCTTCCTAATGTTTTCACATCCTAATTTACACAAATAACTAAACCATCCTTTGATACAAACTATAGCATCCCACCTTTTTATCACATAAACATTCATTACATTTTAAAAAACTGAGGATCTTTAAGGTTTAGTGTCTTGGAATCCAAGAACATAAAACATGAAAACATAAAACATTATTGTTAAACACTTGAAAGGATTATCCTCATGTTCATCCTAGGTTCGTTACTGTATCTCAAACCCGGGGAAATACATCAAAAGAAAGGGTGAGCAGAAGGCCCAGTAAGGGAAACAAGGGGAAACATTTAACCTATGAACTTGGGATACATCAATAATGTCATGAAGAGAACATTAAGGAATGAGAAAGAAATTATGAGATATATCATAATAAAAATAAAATTTTTCATAACATGAAGATGTGGCTAAATCATTTAATATTGAAAATCATTTCATTTCACCAAGGTCCATCACCAAGATGTCATTAAAAACTACCAAGGTTATTCACCAAGGTATCAATCTAAAATGTCATCTCTAGAGATTAAGTCTTTTCCCAATGCATTGAAGAGCTATCTGGGAGCACCCTTGACATGTCTTTATTATCATGTGATCCACATATATCATCATCAATAATTTCATAAACAACCCATATATCAACAAATAAATGTGTTTCATTTCATAATCATAATGTTTTAAAAACTGCTTTAAAGACATTATCATTATGTCACTTTAAACCCACGGAAAGGGAAAGAGAGTTTCATGTATGAAAATACCAGAATTTAAAATATAACATTTTGATATATATGTGAATACCCCTGCAGATATAAGAGCTTTGAGTATTCACTTAATAACATAAAATAATTTTGAGATAAAGAGGGAGACATTTTGGGAGGGAAATTATGCAGCATAACGGCTATGATACATGGTTTTAGAAAACATTGAAAAGAGAGGGGACATGGGTCACCCACTAAAAAATGATACATAAAACAGTAGGGGAACAGAATATAAATTATTTAAAAACATGGTAATGAAATTTGAATGATATAACTTATGAAACGATGAACATGAAAGCAAGACAAAAAAATAAGATTTCTCTTATGAGAATTCAGCATCCTAACAGCGTCACTTAAAACTTTCAAAAATGGATTGACGATATCAAATAGGGTCTCTCATCATATGAAAATAAATGATAATTATGATAGATATAGATATCATACCCCAACATAATTAAAAGGAACTTGAAAGACTTGACCAGAAAATATAACTTGAAAAAGAGAAGTGTGAACGAATCACTTAAAAATTCGGCAGCCTAACGACGCCACTTAAACTTCAAAAAAATGAATTGACGAGATCAAATAGGGTCTCTCATCATATGAAAATAAAATATTAGTATGATAGATATAGAGATCATACCCCCAACATAATTAAAAGTAACTTGAAATACTCGACATGAAAGTAGAACATTGAAAAATGAGAAAGGTGAACGAATCCCTAAAAATTTCGGCAGCCTAATGGCGCCAGTTAAAATTCAACAAAAATGAATTGATGAGATCAAATAGGGTATCTCACCATATGAAAATAAATGAACAGTATGATAGATATAGATATCATACCACGAAATAATGAAAAGGAACTTGAAATACTTGAAATGAAAGTAGATCTTGAAAACGAGAAGGGTGAAAGAACCCCTTAGAAATTCAGCAGCCTAACAGCGCCACTTAAACTTCAAAAAAAATGAATTGATGAGATAAAATAGGGTCTCTAATCATATGAAAATAAAATATCAGTATGATATATTTATATATCATACCCCAACATAATAAAAAAGTAACTTGCAAGACTTGACATGGAATTAGAACTTTGAAAAAAGAGAAAGGTGAAAGAACCACTTAAACATTTGGCAGCCTAACGGCGCCAAGTAAAACTTCAAAATATTGAATTGAAGAGATCAAATGGGGTATCTAATCATATGATCATAAAATATCAGTATGATAAATTTAGAGATCATACCCCAACATAATAAAAAGGAACTTGAAATACTTTACATGAAAATAGATCTTGAAAAATGAGAAGGGAGAAAGAATCTGTTACAAAAATTTCGGCAGCGTAACACCGCCACTTAAAACTTCATAAAACGAAATAATGAGAGAAAGAGGGGATATATAATTATATTAACATGAAATGGGATGTAATAGGAGTATAAAATAACATACTTTAACATAAGAACATGGAGCATAAATGAAATTATATAAATGATTTTTCACGAAAAGAAAGAGAGAGGTCGGATCCCTTACCTTAAAAGGTAACTCTAAAAACTCATAGGTTGGGACCATGAGGGCTTGGGGGAACCTTGGGAGGACTCCATGGGAGGTAATGAGACCAGAAATTCGTTGGGGGAGAGTTGGGAGTCGAAATGGATGAAATTATGGCTTGGTATTTATACGGAATGTGAGGGGACAAGGCATTAATGGCCAAGGGACACCTCAAAAGTGGTTTTCTCAAAACCATGTGCTCTCCCATGGTATTTCCAATGGATTTAGGCCAAATGGGGACCCCATAAAATAATTAATCACCTTTGGTCGATCATCCCTTAAAATATCTCATGGAGTCATCAGGACATAGTTATGATGTCATTAAACATACTGAAACCCTAAAACTGTATTTTTACAATTCACTGAAACTTCAACTTTCTCAGAAAAATCCCAAAATTTCACCTTAATAAAATATCAATGATCTGATTTCAAAAATGAACTCCATTTTATAAAAATAATTTTCTAAATAATTTTAATTTATTTTTTAAATAAATACACTATTCGCTGAAAAGTCATTTTTTCAGAAAAATCCCCAAAAATTATATTAACATAATATCGATGCTTTGAGTTCGAAAATGAAATCCATTTTATAAAAATAATTTTCTAAATATTTTTAATTTTATTTTTTATTAAAAAACATTATTCACCCGAAAAAACTAATACTTGAATAATAATTTATGAAACCGCTATTTAACCATTTTATTGAATCACATTACTTAATCAAGGTGTCTAAATTATATTAAAACTTTCATTGAGTGAAATTACTAATCCATTTGGTCACATTACTAATCCTAAGCGTAAAATCACTATTCTTATTTTACTATTCAAAAAAGTTTAAGTTGATCTTATTAGACTCTAAATTTTGTACTGAACATAATTGTAGAAGACCATTTTTCGAAAATCATTACACATTTTTAATTATTTATGGTTTCCATAAACATTTTTAAAATATCCATTTTCTAAAATTCATCAAAAATATGCATACTATATTTATCTGGTCATTTAAAAATTCATAAACTTCATCATAAGAAGAAATGCCAATTTTTATTTAAAACAAAGGATTACACAAGGCAGTTACAGTCTCCTAACATAGCCCCTTATCACACCAGCGTAGGATCTAAGTGTAAGGTGTGCTAAGGTGAGATAATCTGATCGATGCTCGGCCAACAACGCATGAGTAATAATTTCTATCAGTTTGAACTTCTTGCGAAGGTGATCCCGTTCTAGCTTCACACGATGAATTTCATCTTGGGTTTGGTCCAGAGCAAAGCCGAGTGGTGCTACCTCCTTCCCAAGTTCTATTAGATGGGCTTCGATCGGTCCAAGACTACTAGTTGAGGCCATCAAATTTTCTTTCTATAATAATTAACCACGATTACATGTATTTAGAGACAAAATTAAAATGTTTAGTTTCCAACGGTCATATAAACCAATGGTCATATAATAGTCAAAACCCAACAGTCTCATTTTAATTATAATCTTGTTATCAAATGATACATTTTTGTTGAGTATAAAAATAAAATAAAATAACACATAAAATTTTGAAAAAAAAATTATTCTAAATTTCGGGTCGTTACAAAGGATATCAATAATATTGGTGGAAACATAATCCACCTTCTCATCGCATTCCATAACTGATGTGTCTTCATTATCATCAAGTTATAGAGAAACATAAACTTCCTCTTATATAGATAAGAGAGAATTATTCTTCAACACTATCTTCTATTTATTTTTCCTATACATCATGGTCTTAGTAGATGTTTCCTTTTGATCAGAGGTAATTGAATCTTCACTAAAAGTAAACTACAATGATAACTTAAGAAAGAATATCAATTCATCAAAAGGGAATCACATCACTGTAGAGAATCCAACATAGGTGAACAAGTACCTATAATACAAATTGAGATGACCAGTTTGGGAAATACCTTACACTGAAAGGGTGGGGGGAGAATCATTTTTGGGGACTTTGGAAACAAATTTAAACTTTCTACCCTTGTACCTCATGACCTTTAGGATCATGATTTTCTTATTCTATTTTCTATATCACATGAAATATTAGAAATATTTAATAATATGCACGCAATATTTTTACAATATTCATCACTCAATAAGAGTAGCTACATCCTTTCCATGAATGGGAATGACTCATGAATAGATTCTCTAATATAATGTGATATGTTGTTATAGTGAATCGACATGGAATATAATTATCTACCATGTGTGGCTCCATACACATAGAGGGGGAAGGGAAATAATCCTTCTCCTAGAACTGGTGATGATCTAGATCAATGTATAGAACCTTGATGGTTCTTTATTCTGACTCTAAAGATAGTCTTATTCCATATTCAATATGGATGGTTATGATCTTTATCTACTTCAGTGTTATTCATATTTTTTATTGCAAATCAGTTGGTATGAAACTCTCCTATAATTCCATCTTCTTCACTAGTGAAAAACAAAAAACACTAGAACATTCCCTTCTTCCCACTTTCTCCTTCAGTGAAAAACCAACTGCACAAAGATCACTACTCTAGTTCTTTTCCAGAATCACAAACTCCCTTTCTGGTTATAAGATCAATGATGTCCAGACCATCTTAGAATCACCAGATCTATTCTTCCCTGAGTAATATTAAGTCACAATTTCTAAAGAATTGACTATTCTTAGACACACGGTAAAATGGAATATTTTAGTGGTGCCTTCCAAAGTACTTGTTCCGCAAAACCAGATATTTAAAACTATTATTTGAAAATCTCCTTTCCGAATCTACTTCTCGAATCTCTTTCATAGAGCACACTTATTTGAAGATCTCAATGCTTTGTAGACCACTGACCTTTCTATAGAAACTTGCCTTGTAGAGCAGACTACTTTGCAGAGCACTGACCTTCCCAGGGTACACACCTTCGCAGATCTCACAAATTCTCAATGCTCACTAAGCCATTACAGAACATCCTATCTTCATGAAGCACATTTCCATCATGGAACAACTTTCTTCGTAAACCTTGTTCGCGATTCTAGAGCTCTAAAATTAACGTGAATCCTCTATAATTATATGAAGGGTGTCGGGTCCTTTTTATAGGCTTTTCCCACTGACTCTAGAACCTTCTATCCCCCTCAACACCATGTCAGAATCAAATCATGATGCTCTGAATTTTTTACTGAAATTTACTCTATTTTGGAAAGTAGCATGTATATTTCTTGGATTTACAAATCTAATTGTAATCAAGAAGAATTCAGTCAAATGATTTTCACCACCATGATGTTCCTTCATCATTTTTACCACTATGGTTCTCTTTCTTCCTTTGCGCTTCCACGATGCTTCTTCATACCGTCAACTTTCTTCAAGACCAACCTTGTTGATTGGCTGCATCATTTCTCCCCATTTACATCATAATGATTTCATGATAATTCTTTCCAATATCAACTGAATGCGACTGGAATCACCTTCACTCCAATCACATGCATGGATATTTATAATGTCATGCTCATGAATAGTCACCCCTCTCTAATTCTTTTTCACATGGATTTGGTGTTCTTTATTTATGCATATGTGTGCATGCATGATATGTTATCAGAAAAACTGAATTTAGATTCTTCACTTATTATCCTCTTCATGAAAATCATATAATTATGTTCTTTTTCATGAACACACTTACAAAATCACCTTCCAAACCATCCTATTAATTCATCCTTGGACTGATGATACTTTACCATTCTTAATTGATTTAAATAATGTGTCACCTTTGACACGAGTTCATTGAGCAATAACATCAGTGCATGAATCGACTAAGATAACATTATTTAGTATTTCCCAAGAACGAAATCCAATGCTATGACTGAAAAGAAATTCTATTAGTATCCTCATTTCAGCCAATATCCATTATCATTGGAGTCATTCTTCATCTCAAACATTATTTATACCAGCATTGATAACTGTTGACAACAAATACACTCTTCATACATAATTTTGTCCCAATAATATTCCCCTTTTTATTTGGTTGTCAATACCTTAATGATCTAATGTTAATGTCAAAATGATAACATTTTATCTCCAATTACTTCTTTTCTTCCCCTGGACATTCATTTCACTTCACTCTCCCTTATTGACAATAAATTAAAAGTTCATGGTAGAGAGGGTATCATTTCAAACTTAAGAAATGTGACATAATTCATTTAACTCTAAGTATACTTGAGCAATGATAAGTGTATAAAACAAGAAGATTTGATTTAGATAGCAATTTTTCCCATTACCCACTCAATATTACACCTCCTGAGATGAGAACTCATGTACATGTCATCAAGGGATTTCAACATTTATTTCAAGGTTAGGATAATAACTGTGATATAAAATACTCATCCTGAAACTCATGTAGTCTCCCAAACAGAAGGATCAAAAGAATCCAATTGTAATTTGTATGATAAGTGGCCTTGGGGTAGTTTCACTCTTCTTATGTCACAAATTATCTTTTTTACTCCCCCTTTATAGAATGGTATTTATTTTTCGTAAGCAAGGATGAGATATTTAGAAATAACATACCTTTTATAATAAAATGATATACAGACAACCTTTAGTGTAATTGAGTTTTATAACAACTAATCTACATACTAATTGAGATTATGACCCTTGAAACTTCTTCATGTGTCTCCCTCAAATGGGAACACTTCTAATCACTGAATCACAGGTTCTCTCCAAGATATATTACCTCACCTTCAAATTACTCTATGATATGTAAAAATAAAATTCACTCATATATAAGGGAATAAGATGGAAACTCCATGCTTCATCAATGTGAAAAAAAAGAGGAGATGATTTTATCAAACAAGAGGCTCTATTATTCACACTTTCATAACGGATCTTCATGCTGATTGTGATTGTCTCGACCATAATATATCGTAAATTTTTCTGTCATTCTTATCTCATAAAGGGATTTTAAATAACTAGAATCTCTTTGTGTAAAATTCATATTCTTGAGGAATTTACGTTGGTCTAGAGTAAATTCAAGCCTTCTTTTAATTGTGTGACCAGCATTGTTTCACCTCACACACATAACAACTTGGTCTTCATGTGGATTTATTTATTAGAACTAGCTTTATCCCATGCATCTTCCATTATTCTCATTACTCCCAAATCTTCTGTCCACACCACCTATATATCATTAGAGGATAAGGCATAAATATTGGATCATCTACATGAAATCTTAAAAGTTTAATCCTTCTTAGGGTTTTTTTGAATGCACTACCCTTAATATTCATGGATTAATATCCAAGGAATCCCCAAAATTGACTCCTTAGAGTCTTTTTGGGACTGTTTTCTTTTAAAAAATTCTCTTAACGACATCCCAAGTAAGAATTTTCAATCTTAGAAGGCTCTTGTGATATTCATTTCTTATCATCTTCGTGTACATGTTGAAATGAACATGAACAATTATTTTGTTCACTCTTATTGCATACGTCACAGTTTTTATCTATCATTCCAAATCTATTTGTTGTGTACAGATGCTTCATGATATCTGGAAGTTACTTCTTCTTCTCTGGATTTCTCCACCATTAGATGGGATTTCGCTGTACTTTTACATTTAAGGGATTGTAACAACAATCTAGGGCACAATTCCCAAATCAATTACAGCACCAGCATTGACCAATAAATCATGACTTCTTTCAATTTTATATATAAGGATGTTGAATTTTCTTCTTGGTATGTTGTGATTTCATTTGGGATATCTTTCACAATCTTTCCCATATCCACTGTATCCATGGTGGTTGGTTTATTCTCACTTTTCTTCATCCATAATTGTTTATAATTTTTTATCCAACCGACACTTTTGGTAGGGGCAATTTTAGAAACATCCATACAAGACGGTATGGATGGTACATTCATCTCAACTTCTTGTGATGGATCAATGAGTAAAGTCATGTCCTTATTATCACAAGATAACTGTATTTTCAAAGTATAATTCTCCTGTGAGAATTAAGTACAAAGAGGAATTGTCTCCTTTTACTATGAAGCTTTAATATGGGTCATCTCAATATTGTTCAATTAAGCTTCCATTTTTAGACATTTCATATTGAGAGTGGTTTTCTAATCATCCATCATAGTCATCATCTCTTCAAAATATTTCTTCATTCTCTCAACTTCATCTTCATGTATCAAAACATTGTTTTGTTAAACACATTCATGTTCTGTGATCGTATTGGATGTTTTTTCCAAACATAAACCCTTAACATCAATTTTCTTCTTCAGATCATACTAATGTTCATAGATATTATCTTCCAGAGTCTTATTGAATTCCTCTTTCTATTCAACTTCTTTGAGACATTTTGATGAATTTATTTCAGACTACATCTTAGTTTATTCAATGGACCTAACCTGTCTAGAGAGCATTATAAATTCATCAATTTTTTCTAGTAAAAACTTCTCCCAAACATCAGTTTCTGATTCCAGATGAGAGATATCTTCTTGCATGCATTGAAATACTCAACCAACAAGGGAGACACATACTTCATGAATAATATGTTGAATCATTCTTAATCTACCAACTGATAGTTCTTGTGAATTTTGAGTTTTTTTCATCACCACTTATGCTAGCAATTTCATCAATAGAATAATTTCCAAATGTAATAACTCATTCCTCCTATTCATTTACGGTTTTCAGGATATCCATCTTCATGGGGGAAACATGATCCACCATATCACTACATTCCAATTACGATGTGTCTTCATTGTCATAAATGTATAGTTAACCAGATACTTCATCTTATTTAGATAAGAGATAACTCTTCTTCAACATTATTTTCCTTTTCTTTTTCCTATTCAAAATTTTCTTGGTAGATGTAGGCTTTTGATCAGATGTAACTGAATCTTCACTAAATGTGAGATTTATTGACAACACATGAAAGAAACTCAAATCATCAATAGAGAATAGCTTCACTGTAGAGTATCAAAAAGAGTTGAAACTATCCCACTGATACCAATTGAGAGGACCAGTTTGGGATATACCTAATAGTGAGAGTGGGGTTGAATCAATGTTGGGGACTTTTGAAATGAAATTCAACTTTCTATCCATGTACCTATTGACCATTAGATCATGGTTATGTTATTATCTTTTCCCTGTCACATGTAATAATTGAACGCATATGAAATATTCACATGATATTGTTATAGGTGTCATCACTCAATATGAGCGGCTACATTCTCTACATGAATTGGACTGACCAATGCATGGATTCTCCACTATATTTTGATTTTTTATTATTGTGAATGGAGTAGGAAAATAATCCTCTAACCTATGTGTCTCCCAAAACTTGGTGGGGGAAGGTAAATAATACATCTCCCTAAACTAGTGATTACCTAGTACAACTTATAGAACACTGATGGTTCGTTATACTTCCATTGAAGACAGTCTTCCCCCTTCTGGAATAAGGTAGGTTCTGATCTTGATATTATTCAGTATTATTCACATGGTTTATTTCCATGATGTCGGAATAAAATCTCCTCTTTTTCAATCTTCTTCACTAGTGAAAAACCAACTACACTTGAACTCTCACTTCATCCCACTTTCTCCTTCAGTGAAAAACCAACTGCACTGAGATCACTTCTATTCTTCTTTGGCATAATCACAAAATAATTTTTAAATTATTATATCAATGACCTCAACGATAGCTTAGAATCGATCACAACTATTCTTCCCTGAGTAACAATTAGTTTCTTAGTGGGCACACATTATTCTTCTGGGACAAACAATGACATGGAATACTATATTGGGGTCTTACGAAGTACATGTTCACCTAAAGTAGATATTCAAAACTACTATTTTCAAAGCTCCATTGTGAAGTTTTTATCAATTCTCATTCACTGTGCTTATTCGTAGAGAACACTGCTTCACAGAGCTCACAACATTGTAGAACTCTGAACTTGTAAGAGCACACTACTTCGCAGATCTCACTGCTTCACTAGGCAGTGAACTGTGCAGAGCATAAACCATCACAGAGATCTATCCCTTTGCAATGCTAACATTTTTTTCAAAACCCACAGGGGCCACAAAGAAAACAGCCATCATAGACTCACATGTTATCAATGCTCACTATGACTTTATATAGAAACCTATTTTCACAAATCACATTTCCATGGTGGAAGAAAATTCTACACGAAGCCTATTCACTATTTGAGAGCTCTAAAATTATCGTGAAGACTCTCTAATTCTCTCGAGGGTGTAGGGGACAATTTATAGGATTTTCCAACAGACTCTAGAACTTTCTAACAACATTAGTTCCATGTTAGAATCAAATCTTCGAGCTTGAAACTTTCTGCAGAAATTCTCTTTTTTTCCAAGCACCAAGGATATAATTATAATTTGTGAAATTCATAATAATCGCAATGCATTCCACCATATGATTTTCACCACTATGATGCACTCACTTTTTTTGCATCGCCGCAATGCCCTTTTTTCCTTCGTTCTGTCACAATGCTTCTTCTTACCATCAACATTCTTCATGTTTTGTAGAAATATACTTCAAGAAGTGCATATTAAAAATATTATTTCCTTGTAAATAATTTTATATTATATTAAAAAAATAAACTTTTCATGATGTAAACCCAACTACAAATTGTTTAGCCAAAAAAGTTGGCACACACTGGAAAATTGCACCACCTCAGACAACTGCTTCTGCCAAACCATCCATGTTGATTGGCTGCATCATTTCTCCCCCTTTCTTTCATAATTCTTCCATTATCTTTCTTTCCAATATCATATGAATGTGGTGGGAATCACGTTCACTCCAATATCATGCAAGGATATTTTGAATGTCATGCTCATTAATTGTCACATCTCTTTGCTTCTTTCTCACTTTGATTCGGTATTCTAAATTTATTAACATGAGTGCATGCATGATATGTTCTCAGCCAAACCGAATGCACACTCATCTCTACATTCCTCTTCATTCAATTCACATATTTCATTTATTTTTCATTAACGCACTTACAACATCACCATTCACCAATTTTTTTATTAATCCATAAATTGAAGATACTTCACCTTTATTTATTGTTGTAAACAATGTGTCACAATTGACATAAGTTCTTTGAACTTTATGATTAGTGCTTCAATCATCTTAGTTTAAATTATGGATAATTTCACAAGAATAAAATATTATCCAAGGATTCCATATCAATTCATTAAGAATCCTCATTTTAGAAAATCTCCATTTCCATTGGACTCATTCTACATCTACTTCTTCATTTTGACCGGCATTGACAATTGTTGACAATAAATTAAATCATCACACACAATGTGGTCCCAACAATCTCACCCTTTTTATTTTTTTTCAATACCTTAATGATCTCCTCTTAATGTCAAAATTAAGATCCCATATCTCCCATTACTTTTTTTTATTTCCCCTAGACATTAATTTCAATTCTCTCATACTTATTGAAAATAAATACAATTCTTGTGGTATAGAGTGTATAATTTCATACATAAAAAATGTTCCATCATTAATTTCACTCTACGTTTACTTGATCAATGATTGGGGTAGAAAACAATACTATTTGATTTAGACAACAATTCTACCTATTACCCACTGAATATGACACCTCGTGAGATGAGACCTGATGTAAATTTGCAAGACCAACCATGTTGATTGGCTGTATCATTTCTCCCCATCTCCTTCACAATTCTCGCATCATATATTCCCCAAATAACTAATGATTATAATGAAATAAAGACCAAAAATGCATCATCATATTTACTGAGGAAAGAATTATAACTTCCCACTCTTCTATCATCATGTTTCTTTACAATGTCAACTGAATGTGATTGAAATCACCTTCAATCCAGTCTCATGCAAGGATATTTTGAATGTCATGCTAATGAATCTTCAGCTCTCTCTGTTTATTTTTCAATTGGATTGGGTGTTCTTAATTTACGCACATGAGTGCATGCATGATTTGTTCTCATCCAAACCAAATTCGGACTCTTCTCTTCTTATCCTCAGCAGGAAAATCAGATAATTATTTTATTTTTTCATTAACACACATACAACATCTTGTTACAAAACCTCTTCAAAATACATCCTTAGACTGATGAGACTTCACCATTATTCATTTTATTAAACAATGTGTCACCATTGACATAAGTTCTGGGATCTTTATGAATAGTGCATCAATTGTCCGATTTGAATGTTGGGAAAATTTACCAAGAATGATATCAAATGATATGATTGCAGAAAACTATCTTTGAAGCCTCATTTCATCCATTCTCCATTAACATTGGATTCATTCTTCATCTACTTCTTTATTTTGACCAGCATTGAAAACTGTTGACAACTAAAACATTATTCATACCCAAAGTTGTCCCAACAATCGCCCATTTTGTATTTTGATGTATATAACATAATGATCTATTTCCATTGTCAAAATGAGAATCATATATCTCCCATTACTTTTTTTCTTTCCCCATGATATTCTTCTAACTCATCTACCCCTTATCGACAAGAAATACAAGGTTCATGGTAGAGAGGGTATCACTTCATACATATGAAATGTGACACCATTCATTTCACTATAATTCTACTTGAGCCGTGCTCAGTGTAGAAAAAAAGGATTTCAATTAGACAATAATGTTTTCCTTTACCCACTGAATATAAAACCTCCTAAGATGAGAACACATGTACTTTTCTTTAAGTGATTTCCATAGTTATTCTAGGATTCAGATAATATCTGTAATATGAAATAATTACCTTGAATATCTAGCACTCTCCCAAAAAGAAGGATAAAAAACATCCAATTGCGATTGGCATGATAAGTGGCCTCGGGACAGTTTCACACTTCTTATGTCACTGAAAAACATTGTTACTCTCCCTTTATAGAATGATTATTATTTTGATTAACCATGAATGTGATATTTATAAATAACAACCCATTTCCAATGAAATGATCTTCAGAAAACCATACGTGTAATTGAGATTTATACCAACTGATGTTCGTACTGATTGAGATAATGACTTTGGCATCTATTTCATGTATCTCCCCCTAAAAGAGAACACATATAATAATTGAATCCCATGTTCTACCACTGATATCTTACCTCACATTATAATACATGTATGATAAGAAAAAATACAATACACGAGTATTTAAGGGAATAAGTTGGATCCCCTGTGCATCATCAATGTGAACAAAAAGGTTGGGATGATTTTCTCAAACAAGAGGCTCCATTATTCACACATTCACAACTGATCATCAATGATTATTGTGATTCTGTGCGCCTTAATACATCTACCATTTTGTGTGTGAGAGTCTTATCTCTTGATAGGATTTGAGAGAACTAGATTCTATGGGTGAAACATTCATATTATTGAGGAATTATCATTGGCCTGGAGTAAATTCAAACCATCTTCTAATAGTGTAACCCATATTATTGCACCTCACACACATAACATCTTTATCTTCATGTGGAATATTCATTTTTTTTATAACTACACATACCCAGTGCATCTTCTATCTTTATCATTCCATCCAAATCTTCTGTCCAAACCACCCATATATCATTAGTGGTTGAGGCATCATGATTGGATCCACTACCTGAAATTTTCTAATTTTCATCCTTATTAGTGGTTCTTTTGTATGCACTACAGTTCAACATCATGTATTTATTATCAAAAGCCTTCTCAAATATCCTCCTTAGGGTCTTCTTGGGAATTTTTTATTTTCCAATATTCTTCAAACAACTTCCCAAGTATTCATTTTCATTCTTAGCCTTTTCTAGTGATCTTTGTTTCTGATCAGCTTTGGAAACATGTTGAAAAGAACATTCCCCATTCTTGTGTTCACTCTTATTGCATACATCACAGTTGTTATCTAACATTCCAAATATATTATCATTATAAAGATTCTTATGGATATGTGGATGTTACATATTCTTCTATGGATTTCTCCCCTTTGAGATGGGATTTCTATGTATTTTTTCATTAAAGGGACTGTACCAGAAATCCAGTGCACAATTCCCAAATCTTTTACAACACCAGCATTGACCAACAAACCTTGACATCATTCCATTTTCATTATAAGATTATTGAATCTAATTCTAAGTATTTTGTGATTTCTATGGGGAGCTATCTTCCACACTCATTCCCGGATCCACTCTATCCATGGTGGTATGTTTATACTCACTTTTCATCATCTATAATTTTTTATAATTTATATTGCAATCTTCACTTTTTGTAGAGGAAATTTTAGAAACATTCTTACAAGTTTGTATTGATGGTATCTTCTTCTCAACTGGTTGTAATAGGTCAATGATTGAATTCATGATCTTATAATCACATGATGGAGGTATTATGATAGTAGAGTCCTCTAGTGAGAATTGAGAACCGGAACCAACTTTCTCCTTCTTTTGTAAAGCCTCAGTATGTGTCTTCTCAATATTGGTTGGTTGATCTTACATTCCTATAAATTTAATATAGGGAGTGATTTTTGGATCTTCAGTCATAATAATATTCTCTTCACAATCCCTATTCATTAATTCAACTTCATCTTCAAGAACTAGATCAATGTTTTGTAACATAGGGTCATGTATATTGATCGTACTGGAAGATTTATACAAACATATACCCTTAACTTCAATTTTCATCTTTAGATCACCCTAATTTTCATGGATATTATCATCTAGAGTCTTATTGAATCCTTATTTCTCATAAAATTATTTGATCCATTTTGATGATATTATTTAACAGTCACTCTTAGTTTCTTCAATGGACCCAAGCAGTATGGAGAGCATTAGACAATCAACAATTTTTTATTGTAAGCCCTTCTCCAAAACACATGTTTCTTCTTCAAGATGAGAGATATATTTATTCAGGAATTTAACTACTCCACTGACAAGGGAGACACATTATTCATGAACAATATGTTGAATCATTATTAATCTATCAACTAATAGTTCATAAGAATTTGTAGTCTTGTCATCACCACTTGTGCTAGCATTTTCATCATGAGAATAATTTCCAAATGTACCGACACATACCTATAAATAATTTCAGGTATGAAGGATATCTATCTTCATTGTGGAAACCAGATCAACCTTTTCATTAATTTTAATGCTCGAGGAGTCTTCATTGAAAAAAATGTATGGAGAACCAAATACTTCCTCTTCTTTAGATTAGATAGAATTCATCGTCAAATTTCTCTTCCCATTATTTTTAATTTTCATCACTACCTATGTATAGATATCCTTTTGATCAGAGGTAACATAATCTTACCTGAATTTGAACTTCATTGATAACTCAGTAAAGAATCATAGGTCTTCAAAAGAGAATAGCTTCACAATAGAGAATCCTACAGAGGTGAACCTATCCCTCAGATACAAATTGAGAGGTCCAGTTTGGGATATACTTAACATTGAGCATGGGGGGGTTAATAAGTATTGGGGTTTTTTGAAACGAATTTCATCTTTCTATACATGTACCTCTTGATCATTATAATCATGACTATGATATTCTTTTTTCCCCATCGCATGCAATAATTGAATGCATGAAAAAAATTTACACAAATTTTTTACAAGGTTCACCGCTCAATATGAGTAACAACATCCTTTCCATGAATGGGAATGTCCAGTTCATGGATTCTCCACCATATTGTCAAATGATGTTACAATGAATCTTCTAGGAAAATGATCCTCTAACCTCTGTGGCTCCCAACACATGGAGGGGGAAGGGAAATAATCATTCCCCCTGAAATGGTGATGACCTAGGTCAACATATAGAACCTTGTTGGTTCTATCTGAAACCTATGAATATAGTCATCTTCCTTCTAGAATAAGAAAGGTTCTACTAATTATCTTATTCAGTGTTATTCATATGGTTTATTTCAATGTAGTTGGAAAGAAACTCTCTTCTTCTTCCCTCTTCTTCTCTAGTGAAAAACCAACTGCACAAGAACTCACACCTCTTCCCTATTTCTCCTTCATTGCAAAACCAACTACACTGAGTTCACTTCTCTTCTACTTTTCTACAATCTCCAACTAGTATTGTGATTATCATATCAATGAAGTAAAAAATAGCATAGCATCATCACAAATTTTAATCCCTGAAAAATAATTAGTCTATTTTTTGTAAGACATGATTATTATTAGACACACAGTGATATGGAATAGTGTAGTGGTGTCTTCTTAAAGACATGTTTGCCTAAAATTGATATTCAAAACATCTGTTATCAGATATCCTTCATGAATCACTTTCCTGAAGCTTCTTCATGATGCTCCATTAGATAGAACACTGCTTCACAGAACTCTAACCATTGTAGAGCACAATGCTTCACAGATCTCACTACATCACCAAGGACTGACCTTCGTAGAGAACCCACCTTGGCAGAGATCTCTACCTTCACATAACTTGCAACCTTTGCAGAACCCACATTCGCTAAAAATCTAACTACCTTCTCAGATCTCACAACTTCTAAATACACAATGATCAATTAGGGAACATCCTATTTTTGCAAAGGACACTGCCATTGTAGAAGAACATTCTTCACGAAGATTATTCATGACTTGAGTTCTCTAAAGATATCGTGAAGTCTCTCTAATTATATCGAGGTGGTAGGGGAAAACATATAGGGTATCCCCAACGACTCTAGAACCTTCCAACCACCTCAGCACCACCTCTACATCAAATCACAATGCTCCAAAATTTTGTCTGAACATCACTATGTTTTTCAAACCACCATGTATATTTTTTGGATTTGAAAAGATCATCATAATCGTGAAGTGTTCTGTCAAATGATTGGTTCCACCATGATTCTCTTTCTTCCTTTGCATTGTTATGATGCACTTTTATCCTTTGAGCTAACAGAATGCTTCTTCGTACCATCAAATTTATTTATGTTTTCAAAAAATACAATTCATGAATCCCATATTTCTAAAATTTATTCATTTTCCATGTTTTTATATTTTCTCGATGAAAATCCACTTTTCACGATGATGGCCCCACTACAAATTTTTTAGCCAAAAAATTGGTATACATAGGGAAACTACACCACCTTAGACACCTGATTCTACAAGACCAACCATATTGATTGGTTAAATAATTTATACCCCTTTCCTTCATAATTATTGAATCATATTTCATTCCATTTTCAACTGAATTTTCTTGGAATAACCTTCACCCCAATATCATGAATGGATATTTGAACGTCAAGCTCATGAATGGTCCCCTCTATCTAATTAATTTTCTCTTACAAAAGGTGTTATAAATTTATGCACATGAGTGCATGCATGATGTGTTCTCAGCCAAACTGAATTCATACTCTTCTCTTCTTATTCTCTTCATGAAAATAACATAATTCATTTCTTTTTCCTAAACACAGTGAAAACTTCACCATCCAACACTTCTTCTTAATTTATCCTTAAATTGATGGTATTGCGCCATTCTTCATTTTTGTAAATAATGTGTCACCATTGACAAGAGTTCATTGAACATTAAGATGAGTGTATCAATCGTCTGATTGGACTATATGTAAGTTTCCCATGAATGAAATCCTATGCTTTGATTGAATAAAAATTCTCAACGGATACTAATTTCAAACAATCTCGATTAACATTGGATCCATTCTTCATCTTATTTTTTATTTTTACTAGCATTAAAAAATATTGTCAACAAATACAGTATTCATACACAATGTGGCTAAAAGAATCACTTTCATTTTATATTGTTGTAAATAGCTTAACGATCTCATGTTAATGTCAATATGAGATTCTTCTCTCTCTCATTACTTCATTCATTCCCCTAGACATTAATTTCACTTTTACCCCCCCTTATTGACATGAAATACAGTGTTCATGCTATAGAGGTTATTATTTCATACTTACAAAATGTTCCATAATTAATTTCACTCTATGACTACATGATCAATGCATGGTGTAGAAAAAAATAGGATCTGATTTAAAAAACAGTGATATCTATTACCCACAAGATATGATACCTCATTCGATGAGAAGTCATGTACTTGTGCGAGACCAACCAAGTTAATTGGATTCATAATTTTACCCCATTTACTTCATAATTCATCCATCAATTCTTCTCCAACCAACTTATGATCTTGGATAAATACAGACTAGAAAAGCATCATCATATTTACTAAGGAAAGCATTATAAAATCACTATCTTCAAAAATCATGTTTCTTTCCAAACTCAACTGAATGTATTTAGAATAAACTTCACTCCAATATCATGCATGGATATTTGGAATAACAAAATCATGAACTTCCACCTCTCTTTTCTTATTTTTCACTTGAATTGGGTGTTCATAATTTATGCACATGAGTGCAAGCATGATTTTTTCTCATCCAAACTGAATTCAGACTCTTCTCTTCTTATCCTCTTCATGAAAATAACAAAATTATTTTCTTTTCCATGAACAAACTTACAACATAACCTTCCAAAAAATTTCTTTAATTCATCTTTAGACTGATGATACGTCACCATTCTTTATTGTTGTATACAATGTGTCACCTTTGACACAAGTTCGATGAAATTTAAGATCAATGCATCAATAATCTGATTTTTCTTTATAGAGAATTTCCCAAGCATGACATCAAATGCTATGATGGTATAAAATTTCCCTAGTAATCCTCATTTCACCCATTCTACATTAACATTGGAGTCATTATTCATAACCTTCATTATTTGGACTAGCATTGACACATGTTGACAACAAAGAAAATCTTCAAACGCAATGTGGTCCCAACAGTCACAACATAACCTCCCTTGGTCACAATGTGACCTAATGAAATCTAGGACAACAGTTCATCTGGTTTCTCAAAGAAATGACAAAATAAATAATAGGGGTTAAATTTTTAAAATTACCCAAATCATAAAATATAACAAAAAATAGTTTCATGATGATTTAATACATTCAATATTGGGCTTAGTTATTTTAGTTACAGAACCTATTTGTGCCAATATACATTTAATAAAAGAAATATATGATATTTTATACGACATATTTTACATATAAATTATAACACATATCTAAAATATTGAGTATATCTTAAATGAACATTCACTTGAATAATTTCCATCTAAAATATATATAATTCATATCAGATAAGTTATAATTCCATTAGATTTTTTCATTATGAAATTATTTATTGTTTGGGATACAATCCAATATTTCCATTTCCATTAATTTATTTAGTTTTAATTTTTAATATTTTCAAATTATCAATGTTTTCAATTCCAATAGTGTATTCTGAAAATTATTAATTCATTCTTTTGATCACAATTTTATGCTTCTAAATTTTACTAGATTCTTATGTTTTTCTAATAAAAGAAAAATAATTCAACTTTTTTATAATAGAGCCAAATAATTCTATTAATTAACAACATTTACATGGGTTTCCATTTGATATATAGAAAATAAATTTATATATATTATTTATTCGTTATGTCTATCTCAAACATCATTGATCTCGTATATATAATGATTTTTTGGTTCCCATTTATGTATAGAAAAACTAAAATAATACACCGTATTCCTGAAACATATATTTTAAAATTCATTTTACCTAGTAGTTTATTCACCAAAGGAATTATCTTCACTATAACTCTATAAGGATTTCATTTCCATTATTTATTATATATTTATTTTTTTCATCTCGTTTATGAGTTTTAGTAAACCTAGATTAATTTTCCTTTATTTTATTCAAATAATATTACATCTGATGATTTAGAAAAAGACTATGAATTTTATCATTTCCAATCAATCATTATATAATATCTTTTATTATCTATTATTGGTGGTTTTATTGAAACCATTAATTTTCTTAAAATGGTACATTACTCATTTAAAAGGTTTGGCCAATATTTCATTATTCATGTATACATATTGAATGTAATAAAAAAATATGATATGACATTATAATATTTAAAAATAAGATAATTTTTTTATAGTTTCTTCCTTTAGTCATGTTGTTTAGATGGGGATTATATAATTTTTACTAATTATTAATAACATAAATAAGATATTGTCACATTTTCTTTATTTTTTTAATGTTTGACTTCATTGAATGCTATTTCATTGTAATGGACCCCTGTATTCTATAAGAAATAGTAAATTTTTATATTTTTTTAAAATAACATCATACCTAATATCTATTTTTGATATAATATTGATCCATATAATCAAAAATATTATTCTCAATAATCGTATTGTCTTGTATATTAGATATCAATATCGAAATATTTTTTCTTTTATGTTTTCCCGATTCAATATCAAGTCAAAGAATTTATTGTCTACGATTCATGTGGTACTTTATCTGATAAAATATTTATATATTCATATATAATTATTAAGAAATAATATTTTATTAACTTTTATCTTAAAAATATAAATTGTATAAAAATTAATTCTAAAATAATATATATAAACATTAAGATGTTTTTAGGATTTTTTTCATTGTAATTCCTTCCTTTATGTACATCGTATCCCTTCTCCCAGGTTATCTTTTTGATTGTGTGTACTTACAGGCCATAAAGATTTTTTTTGGTGCGAATCAAGAGTTTAAATGGATAATACACATTAAATGATAAGGGATGTGGCGGGGAGAGGATTGTAATAGTGTGGAGCCTTGGGATTGTTCTTACATTTTCGTCATGGTTATGTTATTTGGATTTAGGTACTATATGAATCCTCAGGATAGGGACTTTGGAGGTTCTTATATTTTTTTCAAATATATGGAATGAAAAATAAAGCTATAATGTTGATTATAATGGTTAATTTTCTATGTTACATGATTTTTCAGATCATTTTGGCTTTTATAAGAGGCTTCAATGTAGCCCCATTTTGGTGGTTAGGTTCTATAGAGCAGATTTTCTTCTTTTATCCTAGCCTCATGTATGGTTTTTTAGATATGTGAAATAGAACTCCCTATGGTTCTCATATTCCATTTATTCATGCCACATTGTGAAATGTCCTCTTACATTACTTTGTGTTATAAATCTTCTTCATCCCATCTGCACCACGATGTTCTGTGTTTTTTCATCGAGTATTGATTTCTAGAGGTTAAGATAATAAAAACAATTCTGACACATAAAAACCTCTCATTCATGTTTTATGTATCATTTTATCATCTAATGTCTCTCAATATGTGGTTTATATCCTCTATGATATATTATTCTTAGATCAAATAATTAATGGGTGTGATTTATTTCCATCCAAAAGTAATGTTACTCTAGATTGGAATTCCCCTAACTTCTTTTATAACCATTATAGATAGTTATGGAACCTTGCAGTAATGGTTGATATAAACCTAGAGTTTATGTATTTATATAAGAGGGATTCAATCAAGTCTTTCCATTACATTGATTCTACATTGTAGGTTCCTATTTAGGGAATTGATTATTTCATCATGTGACATAAATGTGGGTGGTTTCGTAAGGATTTTCCCAAAAATTGAATCTGTGATTTCATTCCCAAATTAATATAAAATTTCAACTATTTTTCCATAAATATAATTTATATGAACATTTATTTTAAAATCAAATATTATTTAAATTAAATTCTTGTTTCAATGGTTCTAATAAATTGGGTTGGTTTTGGAAATTTATTGCAGGAAAATTGACCTGATAAGATGTTGATTATATTAAAATGATTATTAATGTGTAATGACCAATATAAGTATTTTCACACCATTAAAATAATTTTTAATCTCACAAATCTATTAATAGGCATAGAAGTGGTCGTATAATGTATTTATTATTAATGATGTATGATTGACTGAATCATGTCATGATAAAGAGTTTACAACATAAATGTTTTTTTGTCGTAGTTGTGGGATAAATACTAAATTGGTTTTATGGATTATTGGATTAGAACATATAAATTAATTTCTAATCCTTGCATTTATCACATAAGATAAATATAGAATTTGATATATGAGGTGATTCATTTTTTTGTAGAACATTATTTTTGAAATATTTTCATTGAAAAACAATTTATGCATAAAAAATATTAAATGTCAATTAAACCAAAAAAATTATAGTGATATAGTTTTTATAAATCCCATGAATTATTCCCTAAATATATATAGAGGTTTTTATGTTTCACTTTTTTGGGAGCCCTTCTAGGTGTATCAACTCGCAGATTTCCATGTAAGATCCAAATTGATTTGAGGTTAGTTACCATTGTTTCTATAGTGTTTCTTAATCAAGTTACATCGGTTTCTTTCTTTCCATGATATGGATGTTATCATATATGATATTATAGAGAATTTGATATTACTTAGTATGGTTGTTTCCTTTTTTCCTTTGAGGTATGTAGCATCATGTGAGAGAAGTGATCTGGGTTTCCATGGTTGATTTGTTCTCATGAAGACAATAGTGATGCTTTTAAGGTAGGTGATTCATTTATTCTCAGTTATTTTTGTAAAATTGTAAATTTACAATGTTTTTCCCATTATTATGGTAATTTAATGAACATAATAATTATTTAATAATATTTACAAATACATTGGATAGGAATCACATGTTTATGTTTTATACCTTGATAATGGGTTGATCGTTGATTTTATAGGAAGAGTGTTATCTATACTATGCCTCTCTAGAATATGATTATGAAAATGTTAGAAAGTTTTTATCATTTTTTCAATTTCAATAATGTGATTATTGTTAATTATTGTTCATAATAATAATAAAATGGAATGTTAAATGATAATATTTATTCTCTTAGTTTTTTTCCTAGATTATGAATTAAAATTCCCAAGTATGGATCATACATATAATGAATATATTAATTTAACATGGAATGAAAAATTATTTTTATATTAATATTAATCTTCTATCCAAGAGATCCAATTTTTTTTGAAGGTTGAATACCTAGCGCTGGGTATGGTGAGATGCCAATTGAATGTAAAGATTGAATTCCATGTTTTGGGTTTGTTTTCCCCATTGACTTTTCTTCTTTTCTTGATTAATTATGGAATTCTCTAGATGTGATATCCTTATGTAATATGATCGTGGGATTGGTGAGCCTTAGATAAATATCAATACATGGGTGGGGAATCTCAGATGTAGTTACAGAGGTTTTAACCTATGATGGAGAGATGAATCTAGATATATATGAGGGTGTAAGGCTTGGATATATAGACAATGGAATATGGATTATCTAGGATTACACATTGATGATATAATAATGGATGCAGTCTTGATAATGAATATTTTAAATAGATTATACCTAGTTTTCATATTTTTATGTATTATATTCACCAGTACTTATGGCTACTAGATGTGTTTCACTTCATTTCTCATATTGGTACAATTGGATGGTAATCCAAGAGTCCCTGAAATATGAAATGATTAATAATGTCTAATAAATTATTATCCAATGGGTTTTAATGTTGGTGGAATGAAAAATATAAATTCATGATAACCCATAGACCCTGTTTAAAATATAGCTATAAGAAATGGAATTCCCAATGATGATTAATGAATAATAAATTAGAATATTGTTAGTGAATAATTAAGGAATAATGAATTTATTAAGGAAAATTTTAACTTAAAAAAGGAAATATAAAATTTCATATAGCTTCTTAAAATGCTTCTATAGATATATTATATCTTGTCCTTAGTTGTGGTAGTCTTGTCTCCATGTAAAAATAGTGGATGTTGAGCCTCATATTTGGTTATTCTGATAGTGTGGTTGTGATGTATAATATACCAAATATGTTTTATACTTTCATATTCAACACCTCCCATTTTGGTTATGGAAACTGATGACCAATGGACTTTAGTTGAGTATTTCCACTAATTTCTCAATGGGATTATGGATGAATAACTACCCCTCAATCGTAATCTATTCTCATGGTAGTATTATGAGTTATTTATCACAATTTTTAGTTTTAATATATATATTATTAGTGGTTTGTGATGAAATTAGTTCATTTAGTGCACAGAAATCCAATTATATAGAAAGAAATGATTATTAAACGTATTTTGTGTGGGGGTATCATGGATTAACAAAGCATACTCAAAATATTTTATGTGATGGAATTCAATGTATTACTCTATGTATGATATATATCATGTGGGTTGTGGTGTCTCCCCAAGATGTCTTTTTTTATAAAAGGTGATGTGGTATGTTATTATTTGGTGCACATGAATCACGTTGTAGTTTATATACCATGTTTATGTGGGATAACTTAATATTATAGAGTGATATCTGAGGACGTGTGATTTTAGAGTAGAGTAGCAATCTAATGGGGATTCAATAGAGGGGTAACATTTATTATTTAAAACTATAATAAATAATATATTATATGTGATAAATATTGAGATATATCAATGGTGAGGTAGGGAACATATTATACATGTTTAGGTGATGTGTTAGTTTTACTTTTTGTGCACTAGGATTTGGTATGCTTTAATTATATTTCTCATGGGAGGCTCAAAGGATGATACTATTTAGAATACTATTATTCTCACTCTGTATATATAAAATATTTTTCATGTTAGTGTAATAAAGTTATCAATCGATATGGATATTAAAATCTTGTGTTATTTTATAATTCATTGAAGTTTCATGGTCACATTAAAATTATCTCATTTGTAGTTTATATTCCAATTAAGTTTTTAATATAGAATAAGATTACATGTATAAAAATAAAAAACATTAAATATTTGATATGGTGTTTATTTTTGTATCTATATCAACAGTCACTACTATATGTACTCTAGGAGGGTAATTCTTCTGATGTTTTTCTTTTAACATTGGTTCTTGTTACTAATCTAGGACATACTGTAGACCTGACACATGTAGTCATCATCTTATTTCACTCATTTCATAATAATGTTCTTTACTAGTTGGGGAAGTGGTAAATATAAAGTGGTATAAATTGGTTATTTTAATTGATATGCTGGATTTTAGGGTTTTAAAAATTGATAAATGCATTGGTTTTGGGTGAATATTTTCATTTAATTTATTTTAGAAATTTAAATATGGGGGAATGAATGATATATTGGTATTTAGGGAACCCTTTGATCTGATTCATGAAATTTATTTTCATTGAACTCACTAAATAGGCTGATCATTTTAGTGGGGTAGATTCCCAAGAAAGGATCATGCTCTATTATCTTTTATGTCTATAATTTAAACATGTAATCCTTGGGATAGGGTAATACCCAATAAAAGATAATGAAATAAATGTTTAATTAATGTCATATATTCCATATTGCGTTACATTTATTATTCATACTAGTATGACACTAGGTTGATGTTTTAATTTGGTTAGTACTAAATATGTTTAGTAAGATATAAAAATATATTACCATAGATTAGTGTATGATAATGATGACATAGGGTGGTGGATAATCAGAGAGTTTAAATGTCAGAGTCAGTAAAAGGATGAGGGATTTATTTTCGATTCATCTATATTTGACTGATTATAAATGTCTTATATAGATTTTAATTAGTTAGGTTCATGGAAGTATAAAATATTTTTTTGAAGTGAAAATGATTTGTGGGGATGAGAGGTAGTCTTGGATCATGTTTATTAGAGATCAAAATCACATTACAGATTTATGGGAGCTGTTACGTGGTCAATTTCATACATCGGTTCATTCATTGAACATGATGCTAACAATTCATTGAGATATTAACACACATAGACAGTGAAGTTCCACTGTGTAAGAATTTGTGATCTATTTTAGTACCATTATGTGATATTATATATACCTCTTTCAAGATGTGGAATCATGGGACATGAATTTATTGGAAAAATTGTATCCACAGATCTATATCTAGTTCACCAAGTTAATTTGGTAAAAATGTTTCTTGGTTTAGGAAATTAGAGTGGTTTATTAGTGGATTTTGTGATGGTCTATATTTTTAATACAATGGAGTCATTCGTAATCATCACCAAGAGTAGATGTTTTTAAGAATTAGAGATTCCCTATCATATATTCTTTTAGTGAGCATGTGGTAGTTCCTAACCCCCATATTGTATTTTCACTTGAGATGGTGGACATTACGCCTATTATAATAGAATATAATCATCCATTTTGTACAGATAAATAGGCAATTTGTAGAGATATTTCACGACCTATCTAAGGAGTTGGCATTCCCTTGGATTCCTTCTTATGGTTCCTCTATTGAAGTAGTTTCAGCTTGGGCATAAATATAATGGTGTTCAATATTTCCACCATTACAGGAGATGGTGTGTGAAGAGGTTAACCCTCGGATAATCGTTATCTTCAAAGAGTATAAAATCCCCACGATGGTTGTTTTTAGCAGTGTTAAAGGGTCCATGGAACATTTAATGGATGTCCTTATGCTAAAACATTCTTATCACAAGGTGAGGCAAACTTAAAACTATGTACATATTTTTTAATGGTTTAATTATATGTTTAATATATGAGGTTTTCACTCCTTTATATCACATGATATCATCATTTAATTGGGAAATTATGTATAGATTCTTCTAGTTCTACTAGAATTGATTATGCATGTTAGAGGTTGAGATAACTTATAGGATGTTTGTTAATATTGTGTGTTAGTTCTAGTTCATCACTACTATTTTGGAGAATTCATATATTTATGGGTACATATAACTGAATGAATACTTATGATGTATTGGTTTTATTCATTTCATGATATAATGGATTTATTTTGGACCAATTTCCTGTTATAGGATGTTTATGGTGATCCAGAAGTGTTTCATCGTTTGTGATACCCTCAGATTGGTAACAATTTTGTTTCATCAATGCCTTCTATGATGATAGTGATTCTTCTAATTGTTTCAATGGATAATTAGTCCATACATCCAATGGATGTGGGAGTGTAAGAACATTTCATTCATGAGGAGGTTTTAGTATTACCCCTTCAATGATAGATCAAGGGAGGGATCAAAAAACAACCTGTATTTTTTTCAATCTATATGTGTTAATACTGGATTGTGCCTTCATAGTTGGGATATGTATGTGTACAACTTCATGATCTATTGTATATATGTTTTTTCTGACCGAGTATATCATATTGGGGTACATTAAATTTATTTATCAATAATTATTTTTTAATTTTCTTCATCTTTGTATCCATAATTATTTCTTTACTCATCTGACAATGATGAATTCCAATCCTATTATACAAATTCATGAACAATTTTCACATATTAATGTATACAGTTTGTTCTCAAAGATATATAGTCAGTTAGGATATCATCAGATATGGGTGAATGAAGTGGATATTCCATAAAAATATTTTTTATGTCATCATAAGAATTATGAGTTTTTTGTGTTGATACTCATTTTAATGAAGCTCTCGTAGTGTTCATGTGATTAGGAAATTAAATTTTCAAAAGTTCCATCATGATTTTTTAGTGGTAATCATCAACATAATCCATCTATAAAATATATATGAAGAGGATCATGTATTGAATATGCATATAAGTTGTGGAGTTTATCATCAATTGCAATTTTTTGAGAATATTAAAATGTGTGGGTTTTAAGGTCAGGATGTTTGCTTTTGGTGTCATGTAATTTCCAAACAAGGAGTAATTATGGATCTATCGAATATGGAGGTTTTTTTAAGGGAAGATTTAAATGTAATGGTAGAGGTGTGAAGATAAAATAATGTTTTAGGTTATAATATTAGGTACTTAGAATATATCACATTGATAGATACTCATATGATACCATTGAATAAAAATAAGAAGAAATTAAAGTGGACTGACCAGTGTTATAAAACATTCATGTACATAAAGGAGAAGTTGTTAAATTATCGAGACTATTTTTTAATATAATTTAACATCAATTTAAATATTTATATAATTATTTTATTTTAGGTTTTTCAACGTTTTTATGTTGAAAATAATTATTGTATATTTTGGGTCATATCACTAACTCCTATACGAGGATAACTATGACACGTATGATCTTGATTTGGAAGCAGTGGAGTTCTAATTTATTTTGTGGTGACATTACCTCATCTATGTGAATATTATGGGGTCCACTTATCATAAGAGAAAAACTGATGTCTTCTCCCAACATTTCATGAAAATAAAAAAGTAAATATGGATAGGGAATTTTTAGGAAAATGTTTTCAGATTACATATACATCGAGAATGGGAGATTTTGTGGATGATGTGCTAAGATGGATGTCACATAGTGATTATATGATTGAATATTGAGATTTATAGAGAGGGTTGGAAGATCTATTAGTGATGTATAGTTATAAGGGAGAGGTTCATCATTGATGTTGTTTTTTTATATTATAGTATAGTAATCATTGGTGTAGTAGGCAGATGAGTCTCATTTCAGGGTTTTTTAGGTGGTGGTCTGCATAGAATATGTTTTTCTTGGATATTCTCATAATGGTTTGTTTGAGGATGGAAAAAATTGCATTTTGTTCAAGGGATGGTTTTTTTCACTCAAATGATTTGTTATTTGGTTATTAAGGAGTTTCATAGATCACCCATTGTGGTACATCCGGGAATGAAAATGATTTACTGAGCAATGAGAGGTCATTTTTGGTGGTGTAGTTCATAGAATATATTTATATATTTTTCCCCAATGATAGGCCTTAGATATTTTGATGTTTATGTATCATGTCCTAGGTGGGAATATCTAGCGAGTAGATATTCCCTGGTATAATTTCCAAGACATCTTGATAAACATAATCATTATCTTACGTTGAGATTAGGGGGATTTCACTTCATATGGGTGATAATGGTTTGTTTGATGAAATCATACACTTAATAGAAATTAGGGAGATGATATTAGCGGGGGGATCATAGGAGGGGGTATCTGCACGAGGGGGTGAGACTCCATGGAGTCCTAATAAAAATCATCATCAATATAGATTATCATTTTACATTTATGTTGTGGAGATGTATCCATTGTAATTTTATCTATCATTTATTCCTTAGATGATCATTTTATCCATAGATATATAGTCTCTAATAGAGTTCAATAAATAATATAAATAAATGTTGAGTTCATATTTATTGGATTTCAGATATTCATAATAAAGTAATATACACATGTTTCCATCTTCACAAAATAATTTCATTCAATATACTCTTACTATGGAACCATTTTAATCAGTGTATCTATAAATTTTCCATCTTTGTTTTCTTAATTAGGGTATAGAGTTGGTAATTACCAATACAAGAGTCGTATAGAATACAAAAAATAATATTCATGTAATTCGTGAGTTGATAACTGTAGCATAGCATTGTCAGAGATCTTATACTAATCATAGGAGGATATCTCCATAGTTAGACACTCAATATCATGTATTTGTTAATGTGATTCATCATTGTGGGTAGTGATGGTTTTTTCATGGGAGTATGTTTTATCTCTAGTTTATTAGACCTTTTGATGTGTTGTCTCACATTTGAGATATAGAATATCATATACAACATACCCTAAAGATGAGTTAGATAAGACTTTTTTTCATGTTTGAAAGCTCTATCACTACCTTCATGATGAATCTCACATCATAGATTTTTGTGGTATTAATGATGGTAATGTTCTAAACATTATAGAGAATACCATAGTAATCTAAGACCACCAAGAGAATGGGTTTTTTGCGAGTATTTCTCAATTTTTTCATGTCTTGGGGTGGAATAATGGTTTGGAAGAATGTACCTAAGAATGTGAGTCATTGGAAAATTATCATTTCCCCAATATTTTTCTTTTTTATAAATTCTATTGTACTAATTCTAGTTGTGGTTTTTATTAATTTTATATTGTAAAATATGTGTATATCCCATGGGATAGTGGATAGATTATGTTTTTTCTAGTTTCATGGTTTCTCCCTTGGTTCTTATATTACTGTGTTTTTGTTCATATGATGGAAGTATCTATTGGAGGTGACTTGAGGGATGGCTATTCGGACAACCAATTTTCCCTCTTTGAGTTTGGTTTTGGATTCTTGATGGTATAAATTGTTTGAGAGGTATATGATGCGATGTAACATAAATGTCCAACACAACCCTTTGAATGTTTCAGAAGACCATGGATCTTATTTGTGGATTATGGGAGGTGTAGGGGTGTTTTAATGCCTCAAGTTAGAATCTTGGAGAACTCAACTCAAAATAAGTGGTTTATAGTGTAAGTATGTTTTACGATGTATGTTTGAAATGAATCAAGATAATGTTTTAATGATTACGTGGCTAAGCTAGTACAATTCACATCGTAATTCTACCATCTAAGAAGTATATTTAAAGTAGGCTCTGTAGTTTGAGGCTACACTTTTTTTAGAAAAATAGAATTTTTGAAATATTTATGATATAAATAAATGTTTTATGTCACACATATTTCTTGTGAAGTTATATTTATAACATTTTATACATTATTTTTTTTAAAACCCTATTCATTATCCCATAATTCAGCATGATACCAAATTAATTTCTTCAGGTGTTTAGGCAGCACATTGAAGGGGATCGATTAATGATAACTCACATTAGATCAAAATGTTATGAAAATATTAATCACACATATTATATAGTTCAGTGATATTGTTCTCAATATATCATTATTTTCATGAGAGTTTTGTCCAACCTCATGTTATTGTTGTTTTTTGGAATTTTTGGTGAAGTTGTGGTGCAGTTTCCTTAGATGGTTTCATCTTCATGATGGAAAGATGACTAGGATCCTCAACATTGTCAATTTTTGTGAAAATAATATTTATTATTTTGAGATATGGGATTTAATTCATCTATTATATTTATATACATATATAATAATATATATATATTCCATGGGATAGACATTTTATTAGAAACACAACTGACCCAAAATAGATTTAACATGTTTTTTAATGAAATAATAGAGTAATTTCATGTTGATGTTTATTCAATGATAATAGGATTCCTCTTGAATTATGGATAATAATATTTCTAAACTATGATTGTGTATCATGTGCTTATTCTTTTTTTATGATGGTTCCATCAGTTGAAAATGGTAATGAATGTTAATCTTGTTAATTCTTGTGAAGAATAATAACAAAAATGCATGTTAAAAGAGAATATTTCATCTCTATGTTTCTTGAAACATGTATTCATCTTGATATAATGTTTAATAATTTTTATAGTTTATTTTATTAAATGAATTATGTTTCCCATAGTATGAAATTATATATGTTGAATCATTAAATTCATGATTGAGCGAAAAATGATTTTTTGATAAGGATAATTTTTTGGTCAAGAGTTCCAAGTTTCTTGAGAATGATGATTACCTAGTGTTAATCTTCATGAAAGCACACTTCCATGAATGAAAATAATGATTTATTTTACACACATGTTATTATATTCCTTATCTCTTATGTTTTATTGATATGTGATCTGAATATGATATCTCGTTTTGATATTATCCTCAGGGGGATGAGCTTCTAATGGATAATGAGACATCAGTTGGGAGGACTAGGTGATGTAATAGTACTAGGACCGTGTGATGGTGAGTTTCATTGTGACATGAATGAGGGTGTTTGTGATGGAAACATTGGTGATTGAATTAATTTTAGATAGTAAAACACATTGGTTGGATAAATCAAGATCTATTAATGATGATGAATATCTTTAATTGCCAATTTTCATTTTTATTATTTATCTGCATTCTTTTCACCACTACACTTTGAGGATAGATGTTGTTGGATTCATTTTTATTGATATAATCATGAGTTGGTTTTTTTGAATACCATGTAATATGGATGGGATAAGGTAACATCTTATGATTTACTAAGGAAACACTATGTCCAATAGCACACATGATACGCTATATCGAGCATAAATAAACAACTAAATTTTATTATTTAAATGTTACTGTTTCAACGTAGTCATCGGAATGGAATGAAAGAATAGTTTCAAATGAATTAATAAATTATAGTCTATCTATGTTTAAATAATGATTCTTTTTTTTACTAAATTTATTAGAAATTGAAATAAAAACCAATTGAATATAAATGATGGGTATTTATGAAAACATATTTAAAAATAGAATAATTTTTTTATAAAATCATATCACTATTTATATATTTGTATTTAACGAAAAATATATTTTTTATATTCAATATAATCTTTTCAGTTCATCTTATATGTTTTCTAGATTTGATATAATAAAAAATTCAAATTTTCAGATAAACGAAGTATTTTTTGAAAAATGTTGTTTTACCACCTTTTGATAAAGAATCATTTTAAAATTTAGTTTTTAAAACATTTATATGTTCTATTTGACAAAATACAAATCTTATTTTGAATCATAACAACAAAATTTACTTGTCATGAATTTTTGATAATTTTATGAAAACTATCAAGTGTTGATAAAAAATACAAATATGAAAAGTATTAATTGAAAACAACTTTTTCCTTCAAGGTAATTTTTATGTACAAATCAAATAATTTAATTATTTTAATGTATAAATGGAATAATGTTTTATAATTTAATCAAATTTTAGCATTAGAAGTAATTTGACATTGAAATTTAAAAAAACATAGGTAATTTTTTTCTTAGTTTTGTATTTCATAAAAACACACTTTCTGGATTTGACAACATGAATTAATGTTAAAATAATTACTAAAATTTAATTTGTTTTGAGTTTGGAAAAATTGATTCCCTATTTGGAATATGTGGTTAATTGTTTTGAAAATAGGTATATTTTTTCGCACATTATGAATAATAGTTACAATAATTATTTCTATTTACCATGGTTAATGCATAAATATGGTCAATAAGGGAAAGAAATAATATTATTTAAATATAAAACTCCCCTAAAACATGCCCTTATATTATTGGATAAGATATGTCCGACCTTGAGAATTCATAGGTATAGCAATTGGCATTTGGGGGACACATGGAGGTGAAAATGACATGTTTTAATAATTATTTAATGAAACAAGAAGGTTAACATAAACATGTATCATGTAATAAATAATATAAATATATGTTTATACATTTTATTTCCATTCATATAAATAGTTAATAAAATTATAAATAGATTTTTACATAATTATATTTTATTTATAATTTTTATATATTAAATTAATAAATTTAATTATGACATAATGAAGATGTAGTTTTTTCTTCATTAATAGAGTATTTAAATAAATGATATTATAAATATAAAAATATATATTATTTACATAATTAATTTAATCCAAAAACTGTATAGGTGAATTTGACAAGTTATTGTTGATTTAATATTTTTTTTCAATTGAATCATGTATTTTAATGAATTTTATAAAAAATCAATAATGATTAGTGTCCAAAATTGACATAAATCATAAAAAAAATATAAAATAGTTTATTAAATGATATTAAATTCTTTAAAATATACGAATCATAGTAATGGTTTCGTTTAGTCCAATTATGTCATAAATTAATTTTTTTGGGGTCTCTTTACATGATAAGGTTAACCCACAGTATGTAAATATCATGATATCATTATAAGAATAAAAATGGTAAAATAATTGTTAAACATATGAGATTAGGATAAAAATATATTCGAAACTTTTCTAATAGTGATTAGTTGATGTTTAATGAATCCAAAATCATATTACCTTCAAATTAAAGTCATTCTTTTATATTTTTATTCAAAATGTAATTTATAATAAATTATTATTTAAAGACTTTCCTAATTTTCCCCTCCTTCCTCTTATAAATGGCCACCATATTTTCCCCATTACATACAGCTCTCAATCCCCTTGGGTCGTCCATATACTAATTACATAATCTCCTAACAACTCTCCCTTAATCCATGAATCATTTCCTTGGACATAATGAAATTCTAGAAAGGGTTTTGGCTCAAATGAAATGAAATTACCAGATTTTGAGGTATCGTCTTCTCTCAAGTTCCATTACTTTATTTTCCTTCTCCACTACCAATGATCATATTATTATTTGATTACATAAAAACAAAAATATCTTCAATATAAATGTATATTATATTTATATGGATTTTGACTACACATACAAACCCCTATATCTAATGTATACGAAAATATTGTTTCTATGTAAGGCGAACTATAGCCTCATGAAACGATGATTGTTCGATTTTCCCCTTCCACATCTTATAGTGTCCATTATTATAGAATTTTATTTTTTATATGATATATATTGTATTTATATTGTCTATATTATTATGTATTTTATATTTATAATATACCTTATTGATTTCCGTAATCATCAAATACAAAAATTACATTTGAGGCTGTGTGTACTACCGCCACCCTCAAAGTGATATGACTCATTAATGATATACATGGATCATATAAATAAAATAGTTAATGAACATATGTTATATACCTAAATATGATATTATAATGGAATTATAATATACCTATGTGTCCTTGGGTTTTTTATTTCATTAATATGATAAAAAATGAAATATGCATTCATTCGTACGTACTACCTACAGTCACCATTTACAGTGCATTTAATTTATTATCTCCCAATGTTATGGAATATTATAAACACACACACAAATTCACACACACACACACACACACATATATATATATATGATATATATGATATTTAAATTAATAATAATATTCGAGATATAATAATATTTTTACCAAATGGACAATTTTTAATTATATCAAGTACCTTTTTGACTCAAGTACTGAATATCGACAAAACGTCTGATATGAACTTAATTAATAATGAAATATTTATTACATGATTATAAGTGATATAAAATAAATAAAAATATTGAAAACGGTTCTTAATCATGTAGAAATTAAACAATGAATATTATTTTGGAACATAAAAATTGTACGTGATGAGCCGGACTGAATGTAAGGGAACTTCTTAACATAATTTCAATTATTTGGGGTGATATTCTACAACATGACTATGTGATTCTATGATTAAATTAGAAATGAATTTGGATATATTCTATTGTATTTATATGTTATTTTTGTGTATTTATTTCCAATACACATAATTGTTATATTTCATTTACCAAATGATTTTAAGGGAAATATTAACTCAATCTCAATTCATTGATGTAAATATAAATGTCATTGGTTTTGTTTTTCCAAGAATATTTTTGAATGTACTATAATTGAATTACAATGAATATCTATTTAAATTGAGTGTATTTATATTTTTTATTTTTTAATTGTTTCTCTCATTTATCCATAATCTAATGATATGATCTTTTTATGGGACTTCTCCTCAATCTGCTTTCGTTGAGACATATCTTGTTTTCATGCACCTCTATTATATTGTAATATGTATATACAACCCTTTTTACTCTTTATATCGTTAATTAGTTTCTTATAATTGTTTTTATATATTTTCTTTTACTTTTAGTCCTTAATTGTGTATTCATGTTATTCTCTAGTGGTAAGGGACTCTTTTTTAAAGCAACATTTAAAATGTTCTAAATATGTTTTCATTTATAACATTATATTTCATGTCCATGTTTTGAAAATGTGTTTTTATAATTTATTTATATGTAAATGAATTTATTAAAATGTTAATTTATTTCAAATGTTTCAATGTGGTATATGACACTTTGATTCAATATTAAATTTATTTAATTATTAAAATCGTTATGGAAATGGCCTAAATATTTCTATATCCTAAAATGATCACATATTGTTATGGTGTTGAAATGTTATTTTTTCTTATTTTATTTATTAATGTGATTATATGGTACATAGACATTTTATGGGTGCTTATGTGATAAAACATTACGGGTGGTTACGTGATAAACCAAATGACTGGTGGTTCCGTGATAACCCATGGACGGTTGGTTATGTTATAACCTCCAATGCATTATGTTTGAAAGTCAATCATATGGATATTCCGTTTATTTATATGGGTAGAATTATATTTTATGGATATTATATTAATATATTTTTATGTCCCATGTTAGCTTTATATGTTATATGTTGCTTTCTCTGGGAATTATGGTAGTCATTTAGTCCAAAAATTGGTAAGCAATGATCTTATTTTCAGTGAAGTGTTTTTTATGTTTCTCAAAGATAAAAAGTATTACTTTATGATAAATTATTCATGGTTTACATGTATTTTAAATACTAATAGTTTTAATTATTTATGTATTTCTTACTGATCTTTTTATGATCATATTATGTTTGTCAAATGTTTTTCATATTATATAAGGAAGTATAAGAGAAAGTAATAATTCATGAAGATTTTTATCAAGAAAATAATTATTTTTTATTTAAGTAGTTTTATTATTGTAAAAAACTATTAATACATTAGACATATAATCATTTATTTATGTTCATATGTATGAGTTATGAACTAATTCTATAAAACTATATACCTGAAAAGATCCTAGAAGCGAATTAATGTCAATTGTTGACTTATCTCAAGATTAAGTAATGTTTATGACTGGGGAATTATAGTTGGTATCAGTAGTCGGTTTTGAGAGGTTTATCGATTATGAGTTTTTGATAACCACATGGTATGTCTCTATGTCTATTCATTCAATTTAAATCATGATTTATATCTTTTTTCAGATCTAGTAATGTTGGTTACAAATGGAAGGAATGTGATCTCAAACAACAATCCTATATCACATGGATGGCATGCTTGTAATAATTGTTGCAAAGTCATGTTTGGATGATTATGAAACATTTTATAGCATACAACTCCTATGCAAGTAGTTTTTTGAGATATTAAACACCTCAACTATACCTTTCTTCCATCTAGGATAATGTTTTTTCTTTAATTAAATCCAATTTTCTCAATATATTATGATTTATAAGAATGGTAAATATTATCTAGGAATTTTTGAATATTTTACCATATCACAAGATTTAAAATCATATCATGATTTTAAAAAATGTACTGAAGAAGGAGACAGATGAGAAAACTTTTTAAATTTTATTTTAAAATATTTCCTTTCAGAACATACTTTTGGTATTTTAAATGTACCATTTATTGAATATTTCAACCCATGATCGATCTAACAGATTTATATATGTATTTTTTTATTAGATGATTTGAATTTCTATGTCATACATGATTATTTTCTAAAATTAACTATCTGTGAACACCCATATAACCCATGTTGTACAAGGTGTATATGGATATTGGAAGAATATTATTTTTAAGGTTATTTAAATCATTGTTGCAATGCATATAACTTCTATATACGTGAAAAAGATTACGATGAAACCAAGTGGACACCATGATCAATGTATTATGTTCTTCCTATGTGCAATTTTTTTATATTAAAATATGGAGGTGAAAGAAAAAATGTCAATATATATAATACTCCATAAGTTAATATGTTGAGATAATTATGAGTTGGGATGAAAATGAGTGATTTAAGATAACCATTCAGGTGAAAATATGTTAGGATAATTGTTGAGTTTTATAAAATGGAAAACCCGCATGATGTGTGGAAAACCATCACATCCGGTAAATCTATGGGGGTCGAAGTATGAATTTCTAGTTAAATGATTTTTTGTATTAGAATAAGTTTCTTTTGGGATCTTATTTTTTTTTTCAAATGTATATCATTTTTATAGGAAAATGGATTGGTGATTACGTGATAAATGTTATTTTGGAAGATATTCAATCTTTTGGGAACAATATATGCCTAATGAAAATAGAATAGTTTGGGTCTTCATTTGAGGAGTAATGGATGAATTTTATTTTTGATGAATATATGTTTTTATTATGTATATTTGTAAATTTAGGTAATTTATGGAAATGATTAACATATGATGTAGAATATGTGATTAGGTGAGTTACATTTAAATATGAGACATTAAGAGTAGTTGATATTATTTGGCATCACACAATACGATTTATTAGGGAAGACTTTGTGATAAAATCCTTCTAAATAATGGGTTTCAAATTTTTTTAGATTATTTGATGCTTTTTATGGAGAATTGTATAATTAATGATCTTTGATGAAATTTTGTTATTGTTTGTTGAATTTTTGATATTAATATTAGTATTTATTTTTAGAAAGGATTATTATTTTTGGGGGATTATCTGATCTTGTACTAACCATTTTGGTCTTGGGTAATTATTAAAGAAAATTTAAATATATTATTCATCTTTTGTGGATTATGTTATTCTCTTGAAGTTGATTCTATAACATGAGGGGTGACCAATATACCTAGAATACTCATCATTTGGAGAAAATATGAGTTTTTGGAAGATATTTATTAAATAATTAAACTCTACATTACATGTAAGTATCATTCCATATGTTCTAATTCTATGTAGTAAAATAATTCATCAACATTATGTAATGAACATAAAAACAAAAAATGTTTTCGGATTACTTTTCCATATGGGAAATTAAATAACATTAAACCCATCACAATGTTTTGGTTTTTTGGTTTTTTAACATTCATATAATCATGTATGTTGTTTCTCTCCATTATAACATGACACATTTTTTCCTTCAATATTCATTTTTTCCTACATGGAACCCTAGTATGTTCGTCTTAGTTATGTATTCTACTTCTCTTTCATTCATTAAAAGTGGTTGTTTTATTTTCCCTTTCTCAACGTGGGATGTTTAATGAAGTTACCAAGACAATTTTTAAAATAGAGGGGATGAAATTTCATAAATTGGGAATGATGAAACATCTCATGTTTTTTGAAAGATACTCTATGTTCAATATCATACTTGACACGCTCCATCGAGATTAAATGAACAACTAAATATTATTATTTAAATATTACCATTATAACATAGCCAGTAAAATAATGAGAATGAATTTTTATCATATGAATTATGAAAATATGGTTTAAATTTTTTTAAATAATGATTCATTGGATACCAAATCAATTATAAATGGAAATAATACCCAGTTTAATATAAAGGATGTGTTTTTTTGAAAAACATCTTAAAAAGAGAATTACTATGTTTGTAAAATCATATCACTCATTGTGGTTTCTTATTTAATGAAAAATATATTTTATATATTAAATTTAATGTTTTAAATTAATATTATATGTTTTTGTATATTTTATATAAGAAAAAAATAAATTTTTCATATAAAAGATATATTTTTTCAAAAATGACGGTTTACAACATTTTAATGGAGAACCATTTTAAAATATAGATTTTACCTCTTTTATATGATCTACATGATTAAAAAACTTATTCTTTAGAACATGTACATAAAAATTTACATTGGCTGAATTTTTTATATTTTTCTTATAACTATCTTGTATTACTGAACAATAAAAATATACTAAAATATAATTAAAAACAACTTTTTCCATCATGATATTTATAAGGTAAAATCATATAATATAATGGGATTAATGTATAAATATTTTACATTATTATTATTTAATAAAATTTTGTTAATTATAAGTAATTTCACATTAAAATTCCACATAAACAGAAGTAAATCTTATCGTAGTTTTTAATTATTAAAAAAACTATTTCTGTATAGACAATGTGAATTAATTTTAATTTAATTAAAAAAATCTATATGTTTTCACTTTGGAAAAATGTATTCCATATATATAATCATAGGGTTACAATAATGTCAATAGGTCATTTTTTGGACATTCTGAACGGTAACATTAGTAATTATTTCTATTTTCCATGGTTAAAGGATGAATTGGGTAAATAAGTGTACAACTATAATATTATAATAATTTAAAAATACCTTAAAACATGTATTAATCATATTGGATGATGTATTTATGATTATTATCATCGATATGAAGAAATATTTTATTTTGGGGGAAGGTTGGGTGTGAAACTGACATGATTTAATAATTAATTTAATGTAGAGTGAAATATAACATAAATATTTATCTGTTAGTAAAAAATTTAAATATAAGGTTATATAATGACTCTATAGGATTAAAAATATTCATTATAAATATAAAAATACTTCCTATATCATGATTTTTTAATTAAAATTTTTATAAATTAAATAAATTTATTTATTTATGACACAATAATGATGCAATTATTTCGTCATTAATAAATTTTTATAATAAATGATAATATAAATATTAAAATAAATATTATTAGACATAATTAATTTCATCCCAAAATTATATAGGTGAATATTAACTATTAATATTGTTTAAATATTATTTTTTGGTATCATGTGGTTATGAATTTTAAAAAAAGTCAAGTATGAATAGTGTCCAAAATTAAAAAAATTAAAAAATTAAAAATTAAAAATTGTTTATTAAATGATAATAATTTTCTAAAAATATATGCATAGGAAAAATTTATAAGATAAGTCCAATTATTTCATAAATTATTTTTTTGTAGGTCCACTAACATGATATGGTTAAACCGAAATATGTATAAAACATGATATCACTAGAAGATTAAAAAAGGTAAAATAAGGGTTTAACTAAAACGATTAGGGTAAAAAAATTGAAAACATGTATAAATGTTATTTGATGATGGGTATTTGAAAAAATTGACTTCTATTACATTTATATTATTTTTTACATTTTTTAATCAAAAAAAAATTATAATAAATTAATATTTCAATAGTTTCCTAAAGTGCCCCTCCTCCCTCTTATTTAAGGCCACAACAACTACCCCCTTAATTACACATATCAAGCCCATTTTCTCATCCAAATTATTCTAAAATGAACATAAAAAATCCCTATAGTCATCTTTGAATTCATTCCTTGGGCATAAGGAAACTCGAGAAAGTCTTTTGGCTCAAATCAAAAGAAGTTAACTGATTAAGAGGTAACATATTGTTTCAAGATCAACTCCTTTATTTTCCTTCTCCAATCCCTATGATATTTTTATTCATTGATTACTTAAGATAACAAATATCCGGAATATAATAGTATATTTTTATGATAATTAATAGAACTACACTGACACACACCTTCATCTAATGGATAATATTATAATATTTATCAATATGATGAACTGCTTCCTCCTGAAATGATTATTCTTAAATTTTCCCCTACAACCGATCATGGGGGATATTCTGATGCCCTTGTATTTAAATATGATATATATTTTATTTATATTTTCTATATAACTTGGTATTTTTTATTTAAAACATACATTTGTAATTTCCATAATTAATAAATATGCTAATTTTATTTGAGGAAGTGTATACTGCCGCACCCTCGAAGTGATATCAGTCCTTCATTGAATACATGGAACATATAAATGGTAATGTTATTGAACATATGTAACATATATAACAATATTTTTGTACATAAATTATAATATCCCTATGTATAATTTTTTAAATTCCATTAATATTACAATGAAATGAAAGTAGCATTCATGCGTACATGCTGACTACCGTCTCCAGGAATGGTGCATTTCTTTTCATATCTCTAAATGTTTTGGTAGATTATATTTAAATATATAAACTAGATATATATTATATTCAAATCACGAATATTATTCTGTAGATAATTCAATTTTAACCACGTGGATAATTTTTAATTATAACATGTTCATTTTAAATTCATGTAATGAATATTGACAAAACGTCCGATATGAACCTAAATAATTATTTAATTTTTATAACATGGTAATATGTGATATAAAATATATCAAAATCTTGAAATATTTTGTCATGAAAGAAAAAAATGACCAATGTTTATTATTTACGTACATAATCATTGTACATGACGAGTCAGACTCAAAGTAAGGGTACATCTTAACCAACTTTCCATTCACTGGGTTGATCTAATACAACATGAAAATGCCATGATATCATTACAGGAGAAAGGAATTTTTAAATCTTATTCTTTATTTATACTTGATCTATGGGTATTTATATTAAATAATAATAATCAATATATTTTATTAAGAAAATGATCATTTCAAGGGAAATCACAACTCAATATATATTCATTGAGTAAAATATCCAAGTCACTATGTTTATTTTTCCACGAATATGTGTGAATGACTACTAATTGTTTTTCACTAAATATCCACATATATTGAGTGTATTAATATTTTCCACACATAATTATTTCATTGAGTATTCCTTAATCTACTAATATTATCTTTGTATTGGACTTCATCTCAATCTCTTTTCATTGAGGATTATCTTGTTGTCTTGCACATTTATTATCCTATAATTTGTACATAGAGACCTTTTGACACTTTATAACATGAATTAGTTTATTTTCATGGTATTGAATGTTTTGTTTAATTTTATTCCCTTATTATTTTTATTCATGTGTATCTATATTGGTAAGGGACTATTTAACTAAAAATAATTTTAAATTATATAAAGATTTATTAATTTTAAAAATATTATTTCTTGTCCAGGATATTAAAATGGTTTTTATGAAATTATTTAAATGGACATGATTATTTTCAAATGATAATTTATTTCAGTAGTTTCATTGTGGTATGCGACACATTGATTCAATATTGTATTTATTAAATATTTTATATGGTTTTGGAAATGGGTTGAATATTTATATCTCTTAAAATGATCTCCTTTTTTTGTAGTGTGGAAATGTTATTTTTTCTTTATGCATGTATTATGTGTTTAAATGGTACATGGAAATTTTACTTGTGGTTATGTGATAATATATGATTGGTGGTTAAGTGATACACAAAATAATGGGTGGTTATGTGATAAACCATGGAAGGGTTGTTTCATTATATCCTCTAATACATTGGGTATAGAAGTTGGCAGCATGGATATTCCATTTAGTGATACATGTGGATGCCGACCACATGGTTATTTTATTTAAATATTTTTATGTCCCATGTTACCTATATATGATTTATGTTTCTTTATATGTTCATTGTAGTAATATTTTTGTTAAAAAAAATGGTATGTAAGGATATTATTTTTAGTTAAGTGTTTTTACTACATCTTAAATGTTAAAAGTATTACATTATAATAAAGTATTCATGGTTTACATGTTATTTCAAGACTAAAAATGATTATTATTTTTGTATCCCTAAATGAGATTTTTATTCTCATACAAACTTTTTGAAATTTTATTCACAAGTTATAAATAATTATAATAGAATGTAATAATTAAAGTAGTTTTTTATCATGAAAATAATTTGTTTTTTATTTATGGACTTTTATTATTGTGACTTTTTTTGGAAAGAGTAGAAGTGTATACTTTGTACTATTTAAGTTTCTATGTATGATTTATGGAATAATTCTCTAAAACTATAAAGCTAAAAAGATCATAGATGTGAAATAATGTAAATTGTTGAATTATCTAAAAATTATTTATATTTTAAAGCATGGACCTTATAGTTAATAATGTTCAATAAATGATTAAGCCCTAGTTTTTTATTGCATATATTATTATAGATTTTATTGAGAAACCATGTGCCCAATTTGGAATATTCTTGGAAGTAATAGACATCTCATTGATGATTAATTTACTGTATTATGGAATAATATTGATGGTTAATTATTGGATAGTTAATTAATTGTTTAAATTTTATGTGTAAAACATTAGTGATTTAATTATATGTAATAATTTATAATTATTATGTGCTTATAAGATATCATGTCCCTTGTAGTAGTGTCTAGGATTCTAGGTGAGGATTACATCATTTGATAATTCTAAGATATTTTACCCATAGAATGATTGTGAGGTATATTCATTGTTTTGATATTTTTTATTTCATATGCTACCCCGCCCATGTTGGTTAGGGAGACTGACACCTTTTATACTTTGGAAATTTGTTTTCCCCAATATTCATATTGGGGTGGATGGATAAATAAACCCCTTTCCATTTTCTATTATATTAGATGGATTATTTTCATTTATTCATTATGGTATGTTTCCCATATATTTCTGTACAGGGATTTGGTGGATTGTGGTTTATTTACCCAAACAAATATCTTGATATAGTATCCAAGGTATTAGTATATGTATGATATGTGTGCTATGTGATAGATCGAGATACCATACTTAGTGTATGGGTTGTTATGTCATGAGGTATAATAATTGATGTATGATACTCATTATTTTGGATTTTGAGGATTCTTGACATTATTTCGTTACTAATATAGTGATGTTATAATGGATGATGTGATGCATGGGGTGTATGTTTTGATACATAGAGCAGTCTTCTATAGGTTGGATTAAATTTTATAAGGGATAGATTAGGATGTGGAATTTTGTGGAAGAGTAGAAAACCAATGGGGAATCAGTAATGAGGTACCCTTGATGTTATATTAATCCATTAAATTATATCTTGTATATGATAATTGGTTAGATATAATCAGATTAATGCTCAGAACATAGTATACCTATTTAAGTGGGGAGCTAGTTTCACGTGTTATTCAATAGGATTTCGTTTGATTTCATTATCTTTTATAGAAGAGGCTTTGGGGATGATCTATTCTAGTGTACTGAAATTTTCACCCTATGTATATATAATTTTTTTTGTTAATTCAAATTACGTTGGACATCAGGATGGAAATTACTAGCTCATGGATTGTCAAAATATTTTTTGGCTTTATAGTAGCTCTTGTGTTACATTTTCATTTTTGTAGTTTTTATCCATTTACTATAATATAATAGGACATTAATAGTATGCATTGGTGTTCTATAATATACTTGAGAAGATTTTGACTATTTTTTATTTTTTATCTCTGTCTTCCTCTTTTTTTTCATTGAGTGTAATTCCTCTCACTATGTATTTGTTTGTACCATTTGTTCTAGTAGATAACCAATGACCTACTTGTGGGTGGAACATGGATGTTTCTATCTCTATTCACTCATTTTTTTCCTATGAAGAATACTCATTAGGGGAAAGGGCAATAAAAAAATAATTGTGACTTTAAAATGCATGAATTTGATTAAGAAATATGATTTTGTTTCAGATATTGAAATGAAATGATGATAAATGAAAATAATTATTTTAAATTAAAATAATGATTTGAACTGGATTAAAGTGAATGTATTTTTTCATAATTTATTCATTTAAAGAATATGTGATCCTAAATAGTTTGTGGGAGACAATGAAAATCATGTTTAGACTCTATCTTACAAGTATAAAATTGAGGGAAAAAACACAAACAAAACCATGATTGTCATGACATTCCTTAACTGTGATATGACTAATTATATCCAAATAAACTCATCCTTAAAGACATGTGCACACATTGATCCAAGAGGATAGAATTAAAAATTCAAGGATAATATTTTAGGAAACTAATGAATGTCATTTCATATGGACATAGAGATTAATTGATTTGATTATTACATGGCAGTGTTTAAAGAACTAATTAATTCAAACAATTTATTATTTATTGAATGTGTCCCTTTAAGACCATTTTAGTATACCTTACATCTTCATATCCTAGAATCATGGTTTTAGTAAATTGTAAATATTGTTTTATTGTTATTAATAATAATAAAATTGAATCATTAATGTTTTTTTATTTTTAATTTTTTATTGAATATTTTTTTGATGTATCCTAGGATGTTTATTTTATATCCTACCCATTGCTTCATTAAATATTTTATTATTTGACACCAACACCCAAATAATAGAATGATCCACATGAAGTTGATATGTGTGATTGTTTGGTGGTCTTTTATTTTAGTGTAGTGATTGAGGGTGTTATTGTCTAATTGTTACCAATGGATTTTGGGAAATTTTTCTTGATAGAAGTTGTGACATTTTTTTGGATGATGATCTATCTGGGTTTACAATATACATAGTCATAGTAATTTTTATTTCAAGATGGATTTATTTTACAAACATTGAATATATTTTTCCTCCACAATTCTATATTTTTCTACATTCTTAATGTTAAAAATATGACCTCTTACATCCGAATGATATAGGGTTATAGTCAAAACACATGGGGTTCCAGAAAACAATTTAAGGGTAGTTTAGGAGGACTCAGGATTCTAATTTCTAGTTTGTATTAGCTATTTCATGACTACATAGTATTAAATTTTTAAGGATATGTATCATTCTTTGATGATGTTTTGTAGTATGGGTTGTACTGGAAGACATGATATCAGATTCTCAATACATGAGTTGTCGTTTTAAGTGAGTTCCCTTATAATTATCATTGAAGAAACCCTCATGTCACCATGTGCTTTTGGGAAATGATTCTTCGTAGAATAAAATGATTATATTTTACTCGTTTCCCAATTTGAAATTAGTATTTTCAAATACTACAACATACAATTCTATCTTGTGGAATTGATATTCATATATCTCATTGTTTATTTGATGAGAAAACTATCCCTTTTTAATGTTCTATGTTGTTTTTTGAAGTAGTATTTAACTATTTTTCTAATAGGTGATTGTATCAGATCCCAAGAGGGGCTCCTCTATGAATATTTACATGAAATCCATCCAATTTATTAAAATATTTTTGAGATACTCGTGTTTTTATTCCATGAATCAAGATAGGTTAATGCACCCATTCTAATCTACGGTCCAACAGTGGAATCTCGATGGAATGAAACTTGATATCGTCACAGGGTTTTTCCAATATAAACCACCATCTTTCCAATTCTAAAACTATCATAAATAGGCTTTGTAATTTTTGCAAAACATTGATCTTCTTTTTGAATTTTTAGAATCACCTTCATCAGTAATATATTAGAATTCTACCATAAAACCAGAATATCCTGGAAGGATGGAGTGGGATTCAATGGTTATAGCGAAGATAAACCCATGCCTAGAGTGGAAAGACTTAATACATCTTTTCATGAAATTATTATTTGGAAACTAGATTGTTTTAGAAATTTCATTGGAATTTATCGGCTACAAAAAATGAGATAAAACAATGAATCAACATATAAATCATTTTTTTGAAAATTTAGTGTATTATATGTTTTTAGTAATGAATGAAAAGATAAATGATTAGTGGATCGATATGATTATTTAATTTGATATTTGATCTCAGATTTTCATGCTAAATATTACCAAATATCTAGATGTGTTGGATAATGATAATGTGGTTAATATTCATCTACATGGTATGTTTGGGTGGACTAGGGTTACTATTACTCCCAAATAATTTTCTACATGTTTCTTATAACATAAATATGTTGTCTGATGATCCTAAAACTAGAAATCAATAACTAGAATCATTGTTTCTTTTTGTATGGTCTGGTTGAAGCCTGATTATTTTATTTCAATATGGTATGGTTTTGAATTTGATAATTTCTATATGGAGGAAACAAATATTTGGGGTTCATGTGGTTTATGAGGACTCCTATATGAGTAATGTCACCAATTTTCTACACCATGAAGTCTAATGGGATCATAATAAACAAAAACTATTATTTTTCAAAATGATGATTCATAAAAATTGGGTTAATGGTCCCATGCATTTTGAAAAAATTATAATCATCTAGCGCATCAGTCCCCAGAAGAAGATGATGTGGGTCCAATAATAGTTAGATGTACCATCACAATATCATTATCTCTAATAACTACATTATTTGATACTATGTCATCTCATGTGTTCCAATAAACCCATATTGTAAAAATTAAGAACACTCCTTTAGAGATTATATATTTTTTGATAGATATGGGTATTCCCCATAGAACATAGAGATAGAGTATGGTCTCTGATGCTATGCTTATGTTTTCTTCTTTCTAGATATATAGATTAATAAATAATTGGTGTTCTCAATATGAATCCATTATGTGTTATTCTAATTATTTGTTTTTTTCACACTCCATAATTCCTATAATTACTGTTATATTTCGAGACACTACTCTAATTCCCCTAATAGGGTGTTTCATTTTATCTAAGGAGAATTATTCTCAGTACAGGGCAGAGTAAGACAACCTATTATAGATATATGTAGAGTGACAGATGTGGTTTCTTATAAGTTTTTAAAAAATCCATTCACTTGTGATAATCCTCCAATAGTCATTGAGATTACTAACATGTTTCTATATGAAATTTTCATGATTCCACTATTAAGGGAGAGGGAGACTTCAATTGAAGATAAAATACGATCAAACCTAGTAAATATTTATTTTTATTGTATAGAACAAGGTGAATTAAAAGACCTAAATAATCAGTTTGATTATTTTGTGGATGAAGGATCTATTTTTTAAATTGTGCTACCTTGGTCATAACCTATTCATTTCACTATGAATTCTTCAAGAACACTTATCATTTAAGTTTATTACCAAAAAACACAATTCCTTAATGGTAAAGTTCTATTACCTCTTACCATATATCACTGATTTTTTTAGTAGTTTAATGGGGTTAAGTGATTCCCAAAGATTCAAATTTGTTTCGGTAATCAATATATTGGAATAATTGAATATTATATATAGATTACCTAAATAAAGAGTTAGGTTAGTCATTGTAAATATGTTATTGTTCATTTTGGAATAACCAATGATCAAACATTTTCTATAGAAATGATAAACATTATAACCATTAAGAAACTTGATTCAGTCTTTGTGGTGTTTGTGGATGACATCATGAATTAATCTATGTGTGATGAAGACCATGTGGGTCTTCATAGAGGCATTATGAAATATTTTTTAGATCAACAACTTTATGAAAATATACCAAAATATAATTTAAGGATTCATTAATTGAGGTTCTTATGAAATATTGTCTGAGAATACGGTTTTCTAGTTGATCATAATATACTAATGTCTATCATAAAATGGGGAAAACAAATAAATGTTTTCAATATTCATAGATTTAGGGGATTATCAAGGTATTTCCACCTCATAATAAAAGATATATCATAAATCGATTCTCTAGTGAATTCTCTCACATGGAATGGCTTAATGTTAATATAAGATTCCATGTGATTTTTTTTTCTGAAATGAAGTTATTTTTTTACTTATACCAATATATTGACTCTTCCTAAGTCTAGGAATTACAATATGGTCTTTTGTGTTGATCTATGTGTAGGTTTGGGAGGCATTCTCATGAAGTGTGATCCAGTAATGACATATGGTTCCAAAGAGTTAAGAATTCCTGAGAAAAACTATAATACACATGATCTATAATTATCATGGGTTATTAATTCCCTCTATATTTTTTTGAATTAATTTTTTATGGAAAGGAACACCATTTATTGACACCACAATTGGATTTAGTTATTTATTCTCTAAAAAATATTTGAACCTTTTTTTAGGAAACCAGGGAAGTACTTACAATCATTTAATTTTGATATTATATACACCCATGGTAAGGGAAATGTTTCTTCAAAATCATTGGTCAAGAAACATCTATGATAGACAATGATGTATTCATTTAAATAGTAGATTCTAATGTCTCTCATTTCCACAATATATTTGAATGATTAGGAGGATAATGTTTTGATGTTTCTAGAAATTTTATAGTTTAACATTTAAATTTTTGAGGTGATTCCTTCATAGAAGAACCTTAATGATTAACTTCACTGAAATGAGTAATTTATAAAAGTTTGGATACCATTAATTAATTGTCATTATCCTATGTGGGTATCATATGTTTCTAAAATTTTCATGTTGTTCCTTTTTGTGTGGGGAATGATGTGATGCATCATTTCCAAAATTCAGAGTGTGAAGTACAGCCTACAACAAAAAATTTGTTAATTTTTATATACTAGTGATTCTTGTTTACATGAATGTGACAAGATGGTTTTTTTATTTTTATACTATTCGAGAAGTCATGGAAGTGTACGAAAAACATTTGGATTTGATTCATATACTACCACTGCAGATTTCAATGGGGGAGATTTGAAGTGAAATTCATGGTTAGCTTTATAGATACCCTGATAGGGACGAATAAGATTTGTGTAGTGATAGATCATATGGCCAAACCATATTAATTTCTACCCATTTAAGATATGACCATTGTTGAGGATATGGGATGTATGTATGTTTAACAGATTATTAGTTTTCATAGTGTTATTTATAATACAAAAGAAGACATGGATCATGGATTAACTTCTATTTTATGGAGAGGCCTCTAGGATATGATAGGATCATATGTAATATTTTGAATGTAATATCAATCATAGATAAATGTCCAAATAGAGTGATATATTCATATCATTGAAGACAAGATTCATGCTATGATTCCAGACTTTATAGGTGTTTGTGTAGCTATTGGGGACTATATGAGTTTATCTAAAACAAAATTTACCAGTTATCTATATGAACATAAATTTTTTATTATTTATATAAATTATTTTTTACATATATATATATATATATTTAATAGTTATTTTATGGTTCTATAGTTGGGAAAGGTATAGTTAAAATATGAAATTGAAGATTCTGTTCATTCAATATTTAATGATGATTCCCCATATCAACTATAAATATTAGTAGGATCATTATGTATTCTCTTTGGAGTTTTCAGTTAGTGGCCACATGATTTTATAGTTTCACTTTTTATGGGTCACAATAGTCTTGGATAATTTTTAATGATTACACCAAGATACAGTGGTCAATTTTAGTATTACGATCAAATTTAAATACTATATTACTACCTCGATTTTCAAAATTAGTTGACATTGATTAATTACAATTTTATCCTTTAAAAACTAATAAATTATCTCCCTAATGAATATCTTGATTTTTACTAGGAGGACAATGATATTGAGATCCATTTTTCCATGACTTAGGAGCCAGTCCAGATTATTGATTTCAAAATCTATGTTATTTATGGGATGTCCATACCCTTATATTAATTGATTTTCGATAATGGTACTAATTCAAATTAGACATCATATAATAAGACTTTGATGAGAGTTTAGTGTTATCATCTCTTTTACATGGAATCTGCGGGAAAGTAATTATTGTGGAATAAATCATTTCTTTTTGGGATATTGAAACATCTCATTACCATAATTCTAGAAATCTGTATACCTTCTGTCAAAAAATGATTTTTCGGTGTTTTTACTACTTTCTTTAGATTTTTTATTCCATTATGGAATTTTATGTGGAGTTTCCTCATGGTTTTGAATATATTAAATATAGGGAGAATGATTATTGTGTGGAAGAGATTACAATTTTATTGAGCATATAGGTTGTTCAATTTTTTTGAAGAAACTATGGCATTAAATTTCAGTTGTATTGTGGATCCACAAGATGGATTCTTTGGTTGTACATTAAGTTTTTACATTACTTAAATGTTACAAACGATGATGCATCTTTGGGGATGAATGTCAATTTTTTTGGATCTTTTTCATTTTGTTAGCATAGGTGCGACATTGATGGGAGGATGAGTATATATAAAATTTTATAAAGTCTAGTTCTATTGAATATTGTTACCTCAAGCACCATGGCCCTTTCAATAGTTTTATGTATCAAGAGTATGGGTCTCATTATTTATCCCAGATGATGTTTTGACAAGCCTCACATGGTTAATTTATCAACCACTTCACCAGTATCTTCAATATTATAACACTTCTATTCCATGGTGTTCTATGCTATACAATGTTATATATTTTTATAATTATAGGATATTGAAAGCCTATTATAAGTAATAAACACCTCTCATTTGACAGTAATATAATCCTTCATATTTTATGGAATCTGTTATGGAAATTTTTATTATAAAAAACTTTTTTATCTAATCAAGGTACCAATGGAAGAAATTTTTAAGAATCTGGTTCTTATCTTTAAGATACAGGCTTATTCTTTTCTTTTTTCTTTATGTGTTTTTAATAAAATTTGAAAAATGGGGAAAAATCCGGAATTTTGGAACTACACACCATGTACTTTTCCCACACGTCGTGTACCTTAGGCCGTGTGCGGATGAGTACACGGGGAATGTAGCCATGTCTGCGAGAAAGGGTGTAGGAACCAACTACATGACGTGTAGTGGTCCTTTACACGCCGTGTAGTCCGTCATTAGGCCAAAATAGTAAGGTGGTGGAGCAGTCGCCAGCTGGTCGGTAGTACACGCCATGTACTCAGGAGTACATGTTGTGTATTCCTGTCAACGGGTGAACAGTATGGCGGTGCCGCCAGAGGAATAGTTAAATGAAGGGAGTACACGTCGTGTACTTGGAAGTACACGCCGTGTACTTTGTGTTTTTTTTCATAAATCAGTCAGTAGCCTCCCCTGTTCACAGGGAAGGTATTAAACGGAAGAGGGAGCTCATGAGGGATGACCGAACCTTTGATGATCAGCCGAGTGTTTGTCTGGAATCTGATTCCGCTTCAGAAAATCTCGTTTGAACCGCACGAGTATGTCCTCTCTTATCCTAGTGTGTTTTGTACCAATTCATCCCCTATCTGGAGTTATTTGAGGTTAAGAGAGTTTTGTTCATCGTTAGATCTACACCGTTCTTGAGCATTTCTGGATTGGATGTTCCGGTATACCACTCATTGGCCTATAAGGTAGGTGGCTTGGTGTTTATTTTCTAATTGTCGTGTGTTTTGTGCGTTTTTGTGCCACGAACCCATGTTGGGGTGTTGTGTGGCTAAGGCCGTTGCTATATTAAACAACTAGAATTGATTTGGTATTTTATTGTGATATTAATATAATGGTTGGGATCGTTGCTTGGATCTGAAACCACCTCGGGGGTGTGTTCCACTATTTAGCCGTTTGGCCAGGATACCTGAGGGTATGCCTTTAAAGTAGTAATTTTAGAATTTCCTTGAGAAGAGTTGCTTGTTTACTACTTATTTACATGTTTGACATGGCCCGATTACCTGTTTAGCCCGAGGGCGTTGTTATGATTAGCCTGTGAGCACTAAACTATTTAGCTTGTAGGTAGTAGTTATTTCGGCCTGAGGGAAACTTCTTCCGTGCCTATGGGCAGCTGACTCTGTGCCTGTGGGCTACACTACCTATTCCTAAGGGAAAACTCTGTTATGCCTGAGAGAAGATTCTTGTGTTGGATACTCTTTACCATAGGTTCTGAGTTTACGTGTATGACGACATTAGATGGTTATTTAGAATATTCACTATGGTGGTATTTTAAATTAAATGGATTATATATAATAAAATGGAAATATAACTAGTAATTAGTTACTTTTGAGTACTGATTACTTTATTGAATTTTACTACTTCACACTATTGTTGTATGCTTACACGCAGTTGGGCATGGGCCTTTGGTGGGTACCTACTGAGATATATTTCTCACACCCTGTTTGGGTCATCCTTTTCGGCCCAAAATGATTACGTTTCTGTAAGTGTGGATAGGGGAAAGAGTCCCTATACTGGTACTCGACTGTTGCTGTGGAGTAGGAGGGCATGGGACTAAGCCTAGGATCGCGATGCCGCTGCCAGTTGTTTTGCTTTGTTTTGTTGTACTCTGATTTTGTTGTATTATACTAATATATAACATCTTCTATCTATTTTCTTAGAACATGAGACATGTAGAATCATTAATTACATATTGTTTGATATATCCACTACTGTTGATTATTTCAGTTTTTTTATGGTTTACAACTTCCACTATTTGATGTATATTTTATTCTGTATTCCACTATGCTACACTTTGAAAAATGAGTGCATAGTTTCCCCACTATCATACCTGGGCCCTCACTGCTAGTTAGTAGCCGCTGGTATTTGTGGAAATGAGCTTGAGGTCACATGGCGAACCGGATTCGGTGCACCCGTTGCGTCGCACCCGGAACTGGGACGTTACAAATTGGTATCAGAGGGGTTCTTTTATCCTGACATACTATTTGGAACCTTAGTCAGGGATAGGACGAATGATAGTTGATAATGAGTTGTTCCTGGGCGTAGCTAACCCGTGTACTGGGAAAAGCCAGTCTACCTCGTATTTTGCAATTTTTCTGATTTTTCAAATTTTACAGTTGATGTGTTTTCACTGTTGGGTGATGCACATGAGATTGTGCAGTTATAATTTATTTGGGTGATCTATTTATTTGCAACCCGAGGAGATGAGGGTATGCCATATCATGCATCATTTAGGAACATGCTAGAAATCACATACCATGCATAGTTCCATGTCATGTAGGTGCATTAGAAATTGCATGATGTTGTCATAGTAGATGTGCTTGAAAAGCATGCTGTTGTGATAGCTACTTGATAAGTACCTGCAGTTTGATAGGGTATTTTTGTTGAGAATGTTTATAGAATGGACGCCAAACCATGGTTTTTGGGGAGTATGGGCCCCCATTGACCGGAATATGGTGGATCATTGACTGTTTATTAGTTATAACACAGGTAAGATGTCAATATTTGATTCATGGGGAGTATGGGCCGTCACGGGTCGGAATTTGACACTTAGGTGTTGGTTTTCGGTATTGTTTGGGTTCTAGAGAAGTTTCTGAGACATACAATCCGGAATCCTAGTATACATGCCCTGTAGTATTTTCACACACGCTGTGTATGTCCTTCTGTTCGGGATGAAAAATTATCTTTTTAATTACACATCGTGTACTCTGAGTACAAACTGTGTAGTATCTTCCCATGTCACAAACCATGTGGGTGGCGACACGGGGTATGGAAAGGCTTGGGTAAAACACACCGTGTAGCTTTTGTACCCGACGTGTAGTGTTTACCTAGAGTCCGACCGTGTAACTAACAACACTGGTCTATGAAATCCTGTACAGAACACGCCGTGTCCATGATGAAAATGCCGTGTAGTGTGAGCCAGGGACTCGGCCGTGAAACTAACAACACGGGCTGGTGTCACTGTTCCTAGAACGCACCGTGTACCTTTGGGACAAGCTGTGTGGTCTTTTACGAGGACATACCATGTGGACTTAGTCATGTGACTGGGAAATAGGGTTATTGACACGTCGTGTGTGGGTGTAACACGCCGTGTAGTTTCAAGCCGAGTAGTTGGCCGTGTCACAGATAACACAAGCAATTGGAAATAACACCATACACGACATGTATATGGAATAAACGCAATGTAATTTTTGTTCAAGTGGGAGTAATGTGTCTTAGCCGTGCAGAAGGACCTGGGTAGGGGAAGGCAAGTTAAGTACACACCGTGTAGTCAGTATACACGCTGTGTAGTCTTGTTTTGAAATTTTTGAATGCCTTATTCCCCTTATTTCCTTTTGGGTTTCTTCGTCTTCGGTCTTTGATAATATTGTTCTAATGAGTGTTTTTGACCTTGTAGTGTCATGATTCCCTCCAAGAGAGAGGCAACAAGAATACTCATGAGATGGTGGGCCATGGGCTACCATTTGATCCTCCAGCAGAGCCAGATGCAGCACCATCAACTATACCTGACACAGGTGCAGAGATGCAGTTCCGTGCAGGCTTATTGCGGTTCATGCAGACCTTTTAGGGAGCACCGCAGGAAGCCACATCTATGGCCGAGCTGACACGTATCTTTCAACAGCAGCATCTACCTACGTTTTCCGGGGATGGCGGACTACAGGCTGCGGAGTCTTGGTTTGGATCGATGCAGACTATTTTCGAGCGTCTTGTGACACCTCCAGGGAAGAGGGTCAAGATCGCGACTTACATGATGCGTCATTCTTCCAAGAGGTGGTGGGATGTTACCACCCAGTCCGAGAACTATAGAGACATGCCGTGAGATGATTTTCAGGCTGTCTTCTATGACTTTTTCTTCCCGGAGACGCTAAGAGAAGATAGATCTCAAGAGTTCATGAATCTGCAGCAGGGCGCTATGTCAGTGATGGACTATTCTGTGCATCTCACAGAGCTTCAGCGTTTTCAACTGTGCTAGTGCGTGATGAGACTTTGAGAGCCAGACATTTTGAGGATGGTCTTCGTTATGACATTCGAGCACTGGTGAATGTTTTCAGGTTTCCTTCAATACATGCTATTGAGAACTAGGCACTGATTGTAGAGAGGAACCTACGGGAATCTAGTGGTGTAGGCCAGGGCGGTATAGCCCTAGTTACTGGTACTATTTCTGCAAAAAAGAGGAAGAGACAGATGGACTTTTCTCAGGGTGGCAGTACCAGCCAGAAGAATGCTTCAGGTGGCCAGGTTATGTGCTACCACTGTGGTAGAGAGGGTCACAAGAGGCCGTATTGTCCATGAGACCCAGTGGAGTGCCGATCTTATGGAAAGATGGGTCATCTGCAGCGATTTTGCTGGGAATTTCTACTAGTGGATAGTGAGAGGGGTTCTGGGCAGACTCTACGAGAAAAAAATGACCAACCGTTTCTCACCAGTCGGGAACTGGAATACGTCAGGGCGTGCAGGCAGAGATGGTGGTCGTGGTCGTGGTAGCCAGACACCAGGATCTCAGAGGTAACAGGGCAGGACAGCTCAGGGAAGTCAGGCTATCTCGCAGGGACACGACACTGGGCAGGCTTATGTAGTGCAACAGACCAAGCAGGAGTAGGATCCCAGACCTTCTACAGTCAGAGGTACTGTTTTAGTAGCTTCTATATTATCTTCAGTAATTTTCAATACTGGTACTACACATAGTTTCATATCTCTACCCGTTGTGGAGAGACTTGGGCTCTGTGTTTCTACTTCTTTCGATTTCATGACGCTAGACACTCCGTTGGGGACTAGAACGGCTGGTGTCCATCAGTTCAAGTAGTTCCCCCTTGAGTATGGTGGGTGTCACTTCCTTTGGGACCTCTATGTCTTAGAGATGACAGCTTATGATGTCATTCTCGGGATGGACTGGTTTGTTCCCTATTGAACCTTTGTAGACTGTTATCGTCGTTGGGTGAGTTTCACATCACCAGAGCTCAGAGAGTTTCTATACAAGGGTGAATGGGATGTTCAGGCGAGTCGAGCTGGACAAGTGCATCGTGGGCGAGGTGGAATCACAACCCAGATTGGGAGCTTATATCTGGATGACTAGGGGACTTGTCAGGTGGATTTCCCTCCAGTTGTTGATTGTTTCATGGATTTCTTCCTCGACAAATTTTTGGGTCTACCTCTGGAGCAAGAGGTGGATTTCTCTATTGAACTCATGCCAGGCACAGCTCCGGTGTCCATTCCTCCTTATAGGATGGCTACACCAGAGTTGCAGATGCTCAAGAGGCAGTTGGAGGAGTTGTAGGAAAAAGGATTTATCTGACCCTGTACTTCTCCATGGGGTTATTCAGTCCGTTTTGTGATGAAGGAGGATGGTACCCTCAGACATTGCATTGATTATCAGAAGCTGAACTAGTTTATGGTAAAGAACAGATATCCTTTGCCGAGGATTGATGGTCTTTTTTATCAGATTTGTGAAGCACGAGTGTTCTCGATGATTGACCTGAGATCAGGATATCATCATCTGCACGTGAGACCATCTAATATACCTCTCATGGCCTTCCAGAGCATATATGGTCTATACGAGTATTTTTTTATGCCGTTCGGACTCACGAACGCGCCGGTACCTTTCATGGATCTGATCAATCTTGGGTTCCATCAGTATCTTTACTCTTGTTGTGGTATTCGTGGACGGCATCTTGGTGTACTCTCACACTCGACACGACCATGCCACCCATCTTGAGATCATACTGAGTACACTGAGAGAGCATCTGCTATATTCTATGCTTTCAAAGTGACACTTTTGGATGGATGAGATTCACTTCCTGGGTCACATCATCTTTAAGGCAGGAGTTTCAGTAGACCTAGAGATGGTGAGAGTAGTAGTTTCCGGGGAGCATCCTACGAACGTGTTTGAAATACAGTGTTTCATAGGGCTGGCTGGTTACTACAGACATTTCATACAAGAATTCTCCTGCTTAGCAGTAACGTTGACAGGTCTGACTAAGAAGGGTGTGATGTTCATCTGGTCGGAAGCTTTTGAGGCATCATTTCAAAACCTGAAGGGATAGTTGACATCAGCACTTATCCTGATACTGCCAGAGCCGGGGAAGAGCTATAAAATTTATTTTGATGCATCGGGTATTAGACTGGGAGCAGTGTTGATGTAGGGTGACCGAGTTGTGGCGTACGGGTCTCAGCAGTTGAGGCCACATAAGAGTAATTACCCGACGCATGATCTGGAGTTAGCTGCAGTTGTACATGCGTTATACTGTTGGAGACATTATCTATTGGGGGAGCATTTTGTGGTTATCACCGACCAAAAAATGCTCAAGTATATCATTACTCAGTGTGAATTGAATCTGATGCAGAGGAGGTTGGTCGAATACCTACAGTCCTTCGATTTTGAGTTTGCCTATACACCTGGTAATGGTAACATAGTAGCTGATGCACTAAGTAGAAAGACTCAGATACAGGCAGTGCATGAGGCCAGCAGTGAGTGGCAGCTCATGGCCTTGTTCTCTGAGATGCATCTGGAGGTGCATGACAGTCATGGGAAGACATAACGTTATTCATTAGCTATGACTTCTACCCTCCTGGATAGAGTAAGGATGAGACAACTATCAGATTCAGAAGGCATATTCCTACAGGAGTCAGTGGGAAATGGGGACCCTTCTCTTGAGTGGACGATAGGCGATGATGAGGTGTTGCATTTCTATGGATGAGTATGGGTTCCAGGGGATTAATGCAAGGAGTTGATGCGATATTTTCATGCTTCGTCTTGGGAAGTTCATCCCGGGGTTACCACGATGTACCGCGACTTGAGATGTCAGTACTGGTGGCCCGGTATGAACAGAGATGTAACTGGTTTTGTTACGAGGTGTTCCACCTGTCAGAAGGTGAAGGCGGAGCATCAGAGACCAGCTGGGCTGTTACAATAGTTACCCGTTTCGGAGTGGAAGTGGGATGATGTCATGATGGATTTTGTGACTAGATTTCCGAGGTCACCACGTGGCAATGACGCTGTGTGGGTTGTTGTGGACAAACCCACAAAGGTAGCCCAATTATTTCCGATGAAGGAGACCTTCAGTGTTGACGAGCTCAGAAGGCTGTATATCCAAGAGATAGTAAGTCTTCATGGGATCCCTCGTTCTATCATTTCAAATAGGGACTCCCACTTTACATCTCGTTTTTGGCAGTGTTTTCAGAGGGCGCTGGGTACAGAGGTTCTTCTGGGCATAGCCTACCACCGTCATATCGATGGCTAGTCAGAGTGAATGATAAAGGTGCTAGAGGACATGCTGCGTGCATGCGTCTTAGATATTGGGGGTTCTGGGGAGAAGTATATACCCTTAGTCAAGTTTTCCTATAACAATAGTTTTCAGACGATTATCGAGATGGCACAATGCGAGGCTTTATATGGTAGGCCATGTCATTCACCTTTTTGCTGGATAGAGGCAGTTGAACCAGATTTACTGGGGCCACATCTCGTGCAGGAGACCTATGAGAAGGTCCAGTTGATTCAGAAGTGGATGGATACAGCACAGTCTCATCAGAAGTCATATAATGATCACCGTAGACGACCTTTAAAGTTTGTGATCGGGGATCAGGTTTTTCTACTTGTTTCACCGAGGCTGGGACACAAGCAGATCAGGAGACAAGGTGAACTTTCATCGCGGTATGTTGGACCATTTGAGATTCTTGAGAGAGTCGGGCCAGTTTCTTATCGGTTGCGGTTACCGCAGTGGTATCGATCCATGCACGACATCTTCCACGTATCTCAGTTGTGTCTCTATCATTCAGACCCATCTCATGTCTTTCAGCCCGAGGAGGTTGAGTTGGAGGCAGATGTGTCCTTTGAGGAGCATCTGATTCGTATCGTTGACAAGGGAACGAAGGTTCTCCGAGGCCGGTTAGTTCCTCTCGTACGGGTGCTATGGCAGCATGGCCGAGTGCAGGATGAGACCTGGGAGCAGGAGACCACCTTACGTGCTCAGTGGTCGGAGTTGTTCATAGATATATCTTCTCCACCCTTGGAAGGACAATTCGGGGTCGAATTTCTATAAGGGGGGAAGTTTGTAAGAACCCAGTTCTTATCATTATGTTATGGTCATATTCTTTAGTCTTTTCCTTAAGTGTTTTTAATATAATATGGAAAATGGGGAAAAATCCAAAATTTCAAAACTACACGCCATGTACATTTTCCATACGCCGTGTACCTTAGGTCGTGTGGGGATGAGTACCCATGGCATGTAGCCATGTCGGCGACCAAGGGTGTAGGAACCGACTAAACCCCGTGTCGTGGTCCTTTATATGTCGTTTGGTCAGTCAATGTGCCAAAATAGTAAGGTGGTGGAGTAGCCCCCAGCTGGGCGACAGTACATGCCGTGTACTTAAGAGTATATGTCGTGTACTCATGTCGACGAGTGAACAGTATGGTGGTGCCTCCAGATGAACAATTAAATGAAGGGAGTTCATGCTTTGTACTTGGAAGTACACGTCGTGTACTTTGTTTTTTTAATAAATCGGGCAGTAGCCTCCCCTGTTCAGAGGGAAGGCTTAGAATGGAAGAGGGAGCTCGGGAGGGGTGCCCCGACCTTTGAAGATCTACCAAGTGTTTTTATGAAATCTGATTCCACTTCAGACGACCTCATTGGAACTTCACGGGTAAGTACTCTCTTCTCCTACCGCGTTTCTTACCAATTCTTCCCCTAACGGGAGTTAGTTGAGGTGAAGCGAGTTTTGTTCTTCGTCAGATCTACGCCGTTCTTTGGTGTTTCTGGAGTCGACGTTCGGGGATACCACTCGTCGGTGTATAAGGTAGGTGGCTTAGTGTTTATTTTCCAACTACTGTGTGTTTTGTGCATTTTTGTGCCATGAACCCATGTTGGGTTGTCGTGTGGCTGATGTCATTGCTATATTAAACACCTAGAATTGATTAGGTATTTAATTGTGATATTAAAATGTTGTTTGGGATCGTTGCTTGGATCCGGAACCACCCCAGGTCTGTGTTCCACTGTTTATCCATTTGGCCAGGATACCCGAGGGTATGCCTTTAAAATAATAATTTTAGAATTTCCTTGAGAGAATTTTCTTGTTTACTACTTATTTACATGTTGTCCATGGCCCAGTTACCTGTTTAGCTTGAGGGAATTGTTATGATTAGCTTGTGGGAATTGCACTATTTGGCCTATGGGTAGTAGTTATTTCTTCCTGAGGGCAACTTTTTCTATGCCTATGGGCAGCTGACTCTATGCCTATGTGTGACATTACCTACGCTTGAGGGAAAACTCTGTTATGCCTGAGGGAAGATTCTTGTGTTGGATACTCATTCCCTGAGGGTAGGAGTTTTCGTGTCTGAGGACATTAGATAGTTATTTAGAATATTCACTGTGGTGGTATTTAAAATTAAATGGATTAAAAGTATAATAAAATGCCAATATAACTAGTAGTTAGATACTTTTGATTACTGCTTACTTTATTGCATTTTACTACTGCACACTATTGTTGCATGCTTACACACACTTGGGCACGGGCCTTCGGTGGGTGCCTACTGAGATATATTTCTCACACCCTGTCTGGGTCATGATTTTCCGCCCAAACTGATTATGTTTCTACAGGTCTGGATAGGGGCAAGAGTTTCTATATAGGTACTTGACTGTTGCTGTGGAGTAAGAGGGAATGGGACCGAGCCTAGGCTCGTGATGCCGCTGCAAGTTGTTTTGACTTGTTTTTCGGTACTCTAATTTTGTTGTATTGTTCCGATGTATAACATGTTCCAGATCTTTTCTTATAACATGAGACATGTAGCATCATTAATTATATACTGTTGGTTATATCCACTTCTATTTATTATTTCAGCTGTGTATGGTTTAATTCAACCTCTGTTTGATGTATGTTTTATTCTATATTCCGTTGTGCTACTCTTTGAAAAATGGGGGCATAGTTTCCCCACTATCAGACCTAGGCCCTCGCTGGTATTCAGTAGCCTCTAGTGTTTAGGGTAAGGCGCTTGAGGTCACGTGACGAACCGGATTCGAGTCACCTGTTGCGTGGCACCCAGAATCGGGATGTTACAAAGTTGATCACGCATGGTACATAAAAATTCTCTCAATTAGTATCCACTCCTAAATTTCAGGAAAATTCTTACAGAGTAATGGATACTCATGTTTTAATTATATATAAAACATGATTTTATGGATTTTTATTTTATGGATTCATCCTTGTACAACATTCCATCCGACTCTCCAATGGTGATTCTAAAATTGGGTTATTGATTTTAGATCATTTGAATTATTTTTTTGTTGTTTCTTTATTCTTTTCCATAAAATTGAAACCTTGATTTCACTCTTATGTAAAAATATATTTTCAATTCATTCTCCACAAATTTAAATTTTTACATTTTACTTCAAACTATAATGGGTCTATAAAAGAATGAAATTTTCAATGGTTCTGAGAAAGCGGGTGGATTTAGAGAAAATATAACATTAAATAAATATTATTTGATAAAATTATGTGATTTTTATTATTGAAAAATGGATTTAAATAAATGATGAATTCTAAAGGAATGGATTTAATGAAAACCTATGATTAATTTTTTGAAATTGAAATGGCATGTTGAAACATAAAATTATTAATTTAAACAATGAAAGTCGATTTGATTTGAATTTGATTCAACTAAATTACATATGATAGATTGATTGATATAACATGTGATATTGAGTAGTTATTTTTTTGGTAGGACAATCATACTAGTTATAATTACATAGATTTTATATAAATGAATAGATAATGGTTTTCCAGTAATTATATACATTCTAATAAAATTATTACATATTATGAATTATAAATTCAATATTATTTCATTTAATGGCCTTGAAAAAAATTATCATTACATTATATATGATAGTTTATATCAAAATATGATATTATACATACAAAACTTGTAAATTAAATGTTGTGATAAGAATTTTTCCAAATTATAAGGGAAGAAAAATCAAGAGAGGTTGACTGGATAACAAAATAATTATACATTGAAAAAAATACTATAGGTATTTTGAAATTGTTTGGATCAGAATTCTCCTATCAAAATATTCACAACATCTCTAATATTTTAAAAAACATGATACAAATTCAAAAGAAAGTATTATTTAATTTGAATTCATAAAGAATTATAATATTCCTTTAATATTTGAGGTGAAATAGAAAAAATTATCCCCTTTAATGAAGTGTCATAAATTATCACAACATAACATTTAAATAAGTTCAGACCATTTATATAAACCATTGTATTTTAGGGTAAAGAATAAATTGATTATAACAAAATTAAAAATTATTTATGGAAATTTAAATGATTACTGTAGTTATAAAAAATTAATATGAAGAATATATTTTGTTCCATTATTTCCATGATATAAATTTTGAATGAATTTCCTAATGTAAACCTCAAATAATATGTTCCTCCAACATCTTATTAATTTTTATTATATAAAATAAATATTAATAAGGATGGAATACCTATGAATCATAAAATAAAGTGGTTTCACTCTAATAATCAACTACTAATGAGAAAGGTTCCAATGTTATGAATTTACCCACATAGACATTAATTAACATCCCATATTAGAACATCCATTGATTGATCTTGATATCAGTTCACTACATCTCATTCTATAAAGGTACAATATTATGTTAACATTTTTTTATTTTATTTTTTCTCAATATTGTGTTAAATCTTCCACATCTTCACAACATCATTCATTTAAAATCATTATCAATGAATAATAAACTTTATAAATATATTTATATAAAAGTCTCAAAATCAATTATTTAAATATGTTGTTACATTTTATTATTTCTATGATGTAATCTGAGATAAAATATTCAATAAATAATATAATAAAATATTTGATATTATTTTTAAAATTTTCATGGTCATGTATCTTTAAATTATTTTATGATTTCATCTTAATAATTACATTTATTATTAATCAATGAATAATGAAAATTTTTTATCAAATAGTGTTACTATTTATATTACTTTTCAATAAGAAAATTTTATCAATAAACATATAATATAGGATATGTTTTTATTCAATCTCCCTAAAAAGAAATTGTTAATATAAAAATACTCAAAATAGAGTATTATGATGGATAAGGTTCTAGGACATTGACTATATTTATTCTAGTTTGAGAATAAAGAACCGTCTATGATTCATTCTCATGAAACACAATCTTAGGGATAAATTAAAAAATACATTATCTTATAATCTAGAAATACCCATATTTCGGAACAAACCATTTAATAAAAAAAATTAGTTTAAAGATATATATAAATATATATATTTAATGAGAAACTGGATAGTTAATCAATAATAACTGTTATGGATCATTCCATTTTTGTGGATCTAGTTTATTAAGAAAAATTAAATATAAAATTTTATGGGTTAAAGATAATGTGATAATTAATTTTTTACTTATAATGTATTCATATTTTTTGGTTTCTATAATGGAAATAGATCTTGGTGTATTTCAGTACACCATTCAATTCTCAGATGACATTAAAAGGCCAATTTTTGTGAGTCTTATAAGAAATGTATGAATTATTAAATTTATATAAATTATTCAAAAATTCATGAAAAATACTCTTAGAATATAAATTTAAATACTATGTCATTATCATGTTTTTGAATAATTAATCAAATCATTTTTTTGAACATCTATGATTTTCTGGTATAATATCATAATTCAATCGACAATGTATAAAAAGTGAAATTGTTTTTATAAAAGTAGAAATAAAACATTGTTGGATGTTTTTTAGTCTGTCAAGAGTTTAAAAAATGCTTATATTTTATTTTGGAGCTATATGGAAGATATTTTTATCCTTTACACAAATAATTGTAACATAAATAAATATTAAATATACACCATATGAGATATGGGGTGTGATGAATTGAAATTTAGATATCTTGTATATTGGGGGTTTTTAGACATATTTATTATATGTATCCTCCACAATATACTTCCTTTTTCAAATGGTAATTTATAAAAAAAATTTTTGGAGTGTACTTGAATACAGTGATATTCATGAAAAGTAAAAATATGTTATTCCCTAGATATAATTTTTTTTGTTAAAAAAAAGTGCTCTAAAAATGAATTGAATTTATACACACTTAAGCTAAAAATGTGGAGTAGTTTTTTGCATAACACTAAGAGATATTGATTTCTCATATTTTATAAAGGTGATTTAATATTTATATATAACCTTCCAACATGTTACCATGAAAACATATTTGTTCGTGAATTTAAAAATTGGTTAAAATATATGTAATATTAATTAAAATTAGTGTTTTTTAATTATATATAAAACATAGTCGATCAGTATAATGGGTTAAAACCTATTTTGTGTAGGTGGTTATTTCTAAAGTATTAAAAAATGATAGTGAAGTGTTTATATATAAATATATCTTAATAGATAGTTGTTTTAATTAATTCACTACATTGAGAGTTAATAAACACTTTCTCCTATAGTTATTATAAAATTCATTCAATTTTTTTTCACTTCATATTAACATTATAATAATAATAAATATCAAATAAATTTCTAAAACTATATTAATTTATGGGAATTTATTTTTAGTTTTATATATGATGTGCATTATTACATTTTAGGATAAATAAAATTATATTACTATATATAAGATACAATGATCAACTGATGGGTTGAAATAAAAATCCACGTGTTGGAATATTCAATTATTATGCAATAAATGAATTAGACCCGTAAAAAATATTCATAAAATAATAATATATAATCATTAGAGTAGGGTTATTTTTTACATTTTTTATGTTGATAACACATTTTTAATCAACAATAACCTAAAACCACAATAATTAGTAAAGTATTTATTGGAAAATCATATATCCTAAAAGGATCATGGTGTAGACATTGTAAAAAATTATTATACCTTTTAAAAAAATATTTTTATTGTATTAAAATAGTATTACATAATAAAACCATAAAATGGTTCATTATAAATGTTTTATGGAATGATTATTTTAAAGGAATAATATTTATAAATAAATATGGAAATAGAATGCATCAGAATGATTATATATGATTTAAATATTTTACTAAAGATACATGCCATATTTTTTATTCATAGTAAGGTATCATATTTATTAATCACAATGAGTGGATACTAATAAATTAATAATGATGGTCTCCAAGAATTAATGTAGAATATCTACAATTATATAAGAAAAATATAGGGTCTGTGCATTCTCTTTAATGGATTGGAATAGAATATAATAAATTCTTACAGTGAATATTGTTTCTTTAATAAAAATGATAAATTTATATTTGGTAATGATTTTTTATTTCTTGAATGGGGGATTAAAAATAATATTTTCTAGGAAAATAAAGACCAATAATTTTTTAATAAAATATGAATCCTTAGAAAAATACAATGTGAACATATAATATATCTATGTACAGATTTCTATTTCTAAACTAGTGGTTGTATAAGCATCATGAATAAAATTAATCTATTATACTATAATGGTGTAGATATTTGACAACATAAGGAGAAAAATTCTTAGAAGAGATTCAAAAATATCCATCATGGAGTTCATCTCTTTATAAATAATATTGACATTGGTGATTTTCCAAAGTGTCAAAATATAATGGAGGATAATATTGCAGATCCCATAAAATTACTCTACAATAAGAAATTATGAAATAAAATATTTCTATCAATGTTTTAGATACCAAGATGAATGGATTTAGTAGAAGTATGACTTTTATGTTACATTCTTCTTATATCAAATTATATGTTGTTGTCTTAGTTATATTCCATATCTTATAGTGTGTATTAATGAAAATATTATATAATTAATTTATTATTTCTACAGAATGCATGGGATTTAATATTATAATTACTGATGTGATATATGTTAATAAACAATTCATGATTTATGATCATCATATTTTTATGATGATTTTTAATATTATTATGAGTACAATCACCTTTATATAGATACAATAGATTACTTATGCGTTATATTTTATATAAATTGCATCATAGTTGCCTCATATAAAATACACTACATTGATATAACTCAAATTCACATTTTCTGTTAATTCGTTGACTCATGGATCTATAATGATTGTTTCATTTTTATTATTTACTCTAATATGAATTATAATTCAATTTATCGAAGATGATTTTTTATAATATCAATATGAGGGATTAGATTAATTAATATACGATTTTCCTACTATATATTGTCTTTATGTCATCATGGATCTTAATTATCTGACATGATAAGATTTTATATATATTTCCGCTAAAATATACATGATGTATTTAATAGCTTTCCCTGCAACAACCCCAAGTCAAAATTAACTGTTATATATTTTAGTGTTATAACATAATAGATAAATTTATTACTATGAATAATAATATAGACATTTGTAAAAATATTTATATAGGTTTTAAATAATTAAAACATATTTTTTTAATTTTTATAAACAATTACTAAATGTTATGTAATGTAATTTGTTTTCTCAAAAAAATTATTTTATTCGTAATTATTTTTAATAAATTTAATGGCCATACAATATAAATAATTAATAATATTTTTTTAAATTATATTTCTATGATATGATATCATTATTTTAATCACCAATTTAATATTATGTCATAATAAATATTTACTATTTTTCTAAAAAGCTTTTTTTAGTAAATAGTGAATTTTTTTTATATTTGTTAGTCTGCCATTTATTTTTGGTATATCATGTAATATAAATGTAACATTATAAATTTAGTTTTATGTTAATGTAATATATTTTTAATTCAAATATAAATAAACTAATTAATTTTATAAGAATAAAATTATTCTCTATTTTGGTAAATTTTTATTTTTTGGCATTAAAATACATTTTATTAATGATAATTTTTGGGCACATGATCATTTTTTATCATTTTAAATTAAAATAATCTATATTTTCTAAAAATTATAGAGAAAATTAAATATTATAAATTTTTTAAAATACTATTAATTGATATTTTTGGTTTCTAAAAGGCATGTAATTTTAGTAATTTCAGTTTAATGATTGTAAGTACATTTTCTTTAAAAATAGTTTTTTATTATTTAGGTACCCTTATTTTAAAATAAATTCATCGACCAATTGAAATTTAATATGGTACACTGGATTTTCTATTTATATTGATAAAAAATAATATTATTTAACATTTTCATACTAATTTTTTTCTATTTGAATAGTAAAAAGTTGAAAAATTTATTTAAATGATTGAGGTTAAAACATGTTTTCTAGGGGTTAAACCAATTGATAAGGGATGTTATCCACAATGAAAATTACAAATATTATTTTTTGAATACATTTAAACCATAAAATGATTTTTTTATAAATTATTGATCATTTTTTCAACATTCTAATGAAATTGATCATAAAATTTTGAAAACATTTATGAAACTTCATGTGTGTATGTCCCCTCCCTTATAACAGGGATCCTTGTCTCATCCCTTATCCGCAAAATTTGAGCCCTCTATCTTAGGAATTAAATTATTGAAAGAAATTAATTATTAATTTCCATCATCCTATATAATTTTTATTTATCACAACATAGAAATCACACGTCTTAATGTGTAATTCAAAGGGGGTATTGCAAATAAGATGTATAAATCTTAACTGTGATTTATTGATTTTTTTTCTTATAAATCTTTCTCGAACCATATTGTATCAATATTAACAAGATTAATATATTATAATAAATATTCATATATTTTATTATATTGATGGTACATCCACTTCCCAGCTCCAATTAATTAAATTGTAAATTAAAGCTTTGCTTGTGTATACGCGTGGTGAACCCCCAAAATGTATTAATATAATTCATTTTCCATCACCTCAGACTTGGAGCCATAGAGAAATCACGGTTCTATGTCTAACATTTAATCACCAAAATTCTCAGTAGTTCACAAAGCTATGTTGCGAATAGTGCCTTCAAGGCAAATAGGGGATGCGTAGGCTGAGCGTGCTACGACGCTCGGCATGAACTGGAGGTGTTGTGAAGCTTTGGAGGCCATTGCCTATAAATAGAGGAGCTGACCTCTCTTTTTTCCATTTCCTTCACCACATTTTTTTCCGTTTGCACTCTCGAATCACGACTATCTACATTCTCTGTGAGTTTTCTCCATGAATCAGGTCTTCATGGCGCATAGCGAGTCCTCGACTATGAATTTTGCACTTCGTGATCTCATGCATAAATTCCTTGTAAGGTCTCTGTGGAAAGTCATCGCGAACAATCTTCACGAACGAGCTTCGCAAGCCAACCCAAAATTAGTCCATGTTCCAGAACTGAATGGCTCATCTAGAAGGTGCACAGGGGTCCTTGCGGATTCCATCTGAAGGGATGAGATGGAAAATAGTCTAAGACTAGGAGAGTGAGTCTGTAGCAACTCGGACCATAGTTCATAGGTGGAACTCCTATCAGAGAGGAAGGTGATCTACTTGTTTTGTAGGAGGTTTCCCTTGTATGTATTTGTGCTAAGGGATGACGTCTCCATCCCTGAAGTAAGCATGGATGAACCAGCTTACTTGTTCAGGAGCATTCCATGCCAGCGCCGAAGGTTCGGGCCAGCTGATGGCCATGCCCAAGAAAATTTCACAACTGTTAATGTAGATTTCTTATAAAACATCTTCAATAATTTTAACAGGAAGGAATTATTGCAGGAGATGTCTCCCCCTTGGTACTATACAATTTGGAAGGTAGCTTTGAGGAACCCAGGGAAGGGGTGGTCTGAAGAATGGGACCTGCGCCAGGGCAGCATCTTCACCAACGATTAGGCCGGGGCCTATTGAGTAGGCACATCGTGTGAGGAGTTTGGGGCTGAGCTGTGGAGAGTGGGTTTGTATGAGGCGGTATGGGCCTCCAAATTCAACATATATCAACCGAAATAGCTAATTTCAGAGCTATTGAGCTGATGGTATTCAAGGACCAATACCTTCTACTTACACCATAGGAAGGTCGGTATAAGCTTATGGGATGTCCACCAGATCTTGGGTGTCCCGATACTGGGGGCGATATATGACAAATTCCTCCCCATCATGAGTGTGTGGGAGGATCCAGAGCAAATTCCATGACTGTCAATGACGTTGATGGAGCTCGTGCCCGGGGAGGATAAGGAAGCAATAAGGGATGTCCACATTATTCGGTGGTTCAACAAATTATTGAACTTCTTGGAAAAGAGGATGTTTTCAACAAGACCTCAGACCTGCCCTAAGGGGGCTCAGAGTAAGGAGAACACAGAGTGGCGGATTTTGGAGGACAGCTAGTGGAAGACATGGGGACTTAGGATTAGCACCGATAAACAACCAGTATTCAAGCTACCAGCATTCATTGTGGCTCTTATCTATGGTTGGATCCTTCCAGTGAGGGATACCAACATGGGAGTACACCCAAGAACATTTATCATGGAATCCACAATGGGGATAGTAGGGCGGGTCAATCTAGGAATCTCGATGCTCGCCAAGGTGTATAAGGTACTATAAAATATCATCAAGGGGAAATGCCATAGAGGGTATGTGGGCTATTCGACCTTCTGTAGGGGTGGATAGCGGCACATATCAGGGGGTTTATATACACTCGAACCCAATATCTCTTCTGGGATGTTTCTTCCATCCACCGATCTTGAATTCTGCATGGAGCTTTCCAGCCAAGCCGACCACACCGTCGGTTCTGAACCGAGTGTGGAGGGTGAGAGAATTCAATTTCCACCCATTCCCATTACCGATGAGGGTATTTACTGATGACGTTTGAAGGGCATAAGAGCACCAGGCCTATATCCTGGCCATTCGAGGTGGACTCCTCATGGTGAGGGTGGACAGGGAGCCCCTCTGCGAGCCATATACCACAAAATGGTTTTCTAGGCAATTCCAGTGTATGCAGTGACCAACCACACAGGTCTATCTACATGTTCACTATGAAAAACACCCATGTGTGATTAGGCAGATGTGTCTCATGTTCATGTGCGAATAAGGGGAAATTCTAAATGAGTTTCCTCCACCAACTGCCATACTCAGGCTGGTAAAGGAATATGCCCAGATCTTGGAGGCGGTCTACCTGGGGGAGATGTTGAAGCATCCAACCACTTCAGTTGGTGATGGTTAGCTTCCCCAACCTCGAGGACAGGGCTGAAAGGCAGTAAGGGAATCCTACGGTGGTGGGGTTCTCATGGCAGCGAGGCCCTCACTAGTGTAGGGGGAAGCAGTGGTAGCAGATCTGGTAGTGGAAGCCTACCTAGGGATTCTAGAAGTTGTGAGTTATCCATAGGGGAGGCCATAGAGAGGATTCTATAGGATACCCACCTAGGATATGGGGAAGTGGCTGCGCCATATCGACATTCTAGAGAATGTCATCTTCCCAGAAGCCTGGATGATCTTGGAATTCAACAGCCAATTCCTCACCCCCACCGAATTGTGGCAACACATTAACCATATCAGGATGGATTTGTTGGGAATATGACCCATCAGGGCCGGCTTTGCGATGTTCCAATCTGAAAGGGAACAATATATGGCAAGGATGGAGGACTTCATGAACTACATTGGCGCTCCTCGTCCAATGACATATTGAGTCAAGGTTTTTCTCAATCGCACTACTCCCCTGCAGTTGTTGGCCGCTGATTTGAGAGTCCTCATGGGGAGATGTGGCTGGGAGTGGGAGCCTGTTGGAGGAGGGAGATGTTTTAGATCAAGACTCAAATCTTGATGAGATCACAGAGTCCCTGGAGGTAACAATCTGAAACCCCCTTCTCATAGAATTTCTTTGAGGTCAATTTGGGATCCTTGCTAACATATGGACCGCGCAAAAGAGTCTCATACATAGAACGTGTTTTTATCCCTTAATGGATGAAGACGTGGGTCCCTCAGAATCTACGCCCGCCGCCACGTATTATGTAACCTTCAGTGGTGCTATGATACCTAAGGTGACCCCTCCGGAGCATTCAATCCTTCCGATCATATATGGGGAGCCACGCTTCCGTGCCCCGACCACATCAGCCCAGGAGTGAGACCAGGGATTTGATCTCTATAGGTCCCCTCTACCAATTTTATAACTGTCATCCCCTTACCATATTTAATGACATCCAGGTCCTTTTTTCATGTCTATTTCATCAAATGTCTTGGGTCACCTTGGATAGGTTGTTAGGGATTCTTATGGTGTCCTTCCCAGGGGAGTGCCGATGATCGTGGAGGAGGAGCACCAAACCGACCAAGCGATAGTGCTCCTGATCACAAGTGGGACCATCATCAGGGATGAACCCGAGATCATTGATGTAGGATCTGATTATGAGGACTAGTCAGATAGCCCAGGTCCTGCAACGCTTGATCAAACACCATAAGTGGACCCAATTGAAGAGTTCATGGGGGCGTTCCCCGCTTATGAGCCTGCCAATCGTACCAACTGGGACAAGACGACCTCTGATGAAGTGAATAGCAAGATAGTCTATCCTTGATCATGGAATCTGATCACACTCTTTATGAATGACAACCCCATTCCCTATGGTTGGATGAGATGGAAAAACATCACTTGCGACTGTGCGAACTGTGTGTTGGGGGATTGGATTCCCAACATCCTCACATGCTCCTCCGAGATCATATGGTAGAAAAGATTCGGGAGTATGACAGTGGCCTCAGTTTGGGATGGTAGTGGAGGAATTTGGTAATCATCAAGAGGACCTAGGAGGCTGAAGATGTGGTTTAACGACTATAGGATCGGGTGGAGGAGCATTCTGATTCCATTTACATGAAATAAGAGCTCGTCTCACGATTGAAAGCCCAGATGGCGGAGGTCGAAGAGCCTGTGAAGCGGGCATATGAGGAGATGACCATTATCAGAACTGACATAGAGTGGACCCAGCTTGCAGCTGACGAATTGCGCCCCATTGCTGCCAAGGTAGAGCGGGACCTGAACAGGCGGCATAAAATCCTGGACGACACCAGCCAGAGGGTTGTGGGGCTACTATGCTATTTTGACGAGGTTAACCCATCCATGGGGTTAAACGACCGTCGATTACTGTAATTATCAGAAAAACCTAAAATATACACTCATTCTTAGATTGTTTGATGACATAGAATGCATGAGTTCCATTGTTACATTGGTTTATTGCATTCTCGTGATATTTGTGGAGCATCCACCGATCATTCCCTATAATCATGTGGGTCGGGCCCGATATGAGAAATAATGGATGAACTCTTTATCCCCCCCGTCTAGATGTAGGAGTGAAAACCAAGCTTTAAGCATCCGGGTTTTGAACAACCGGCCCGATTTTCTCAGGGGGTGGGAGAGAACTGACTGGAGAATGATGCTCTCAGAATAGTAGAAATTACCATTTTCCAAGTGTGATCTTGTGCACGAATGGGGTAATGCCAAGGGCACTAGAATAAATCCGAATAGATGGGAACATATAGAGTGAATCATGATACCCAAGATTCAGAACATATTGGGGGTGGAATGACAATAATGAATATCTATTTAACACATTTGAAACATGGTATCCTTATGTGTTAGCCTAGAATGGGGAGAGAAAATGAGTGTTGACTGCTGACCTTGTTCGAAACATGGGCCCTGACTCAGAATGTCTTCCATTAGTATTTCAGAATGTTGGCCCAGGATAATAGGCGGGCCGTAGGCTGAGCATCCAAACTGTTAGGGGGATCCCTTATATATGAAAGAGGACGAGGGTATGAATAAGGGGCACGCAAAGTTTGGAATTTGTAGTGATGGTTTGTTCGGATAGAATCCAACACTCGAAATTACGACACCGTGGTGGAAGCACATAAAATGGGAGCACCAGTTTTATCATGGATCATTCCTTCTTTTAGAAAATACCTCTCTCGTGAGGGAACTTTCGCTTCTCAATGTCATCATGGGGCATCCTAACCTAGTTTGGGGAAGAGCTACAGTTACAAGGTTCCCCACAAGGGGCCATGCATGTGGGCCAGAATTGAGGAGGAATGGGATTTATGATTCATGGGGTCGGACCAAAAGAGAAATGCCTGAGTGTCTCTATGTATCCCATGAAGATGGGAATCAAGCGATACATAGTTTTGGATGAAGCGTAGTATGGTACATGTTCCAGGGATCAAATTGTTGTGCGGGTGTGGCCCTTTTCACCAAAAGAAGCGGTATTCGATGTATCTTATTTTTCCTTTATGGTGAATGGGGTTTTTTGTGAAGCGATAGGCCAAGTATAGCAAGCCTCAACATCACCACAGGAATCAAGCCATATGCAGGCATTGAAAATTGATATGGCATGTGACCGATACAATACATGGTGTCCCCTTGAGTGAGGACATAACGAGGAAGTGTTGTTTTTCATCGTGCAGCCAGGATGATAATGTCATAGTTTAGGGTCATGTGATGTGACAAGGAGTGAATTTTAACGTCATGCGACGCAGACGTAGTAGAGACGAGACTAAAGGGGGAATGTGCATGGTGTAATAAAATATACCCGACGCGAATGCAGACATAATCCCATACCACAATGTATGTTATTCTGTGAAAGAAACCATGGGCCATGGGGCTAAAATAGATGTAAAAGTGTATGGGGAAGGAGAAACTAGCTCCCAACTAAGATGGACCTGAAACCAAGATGTCTAGGTGTTCCTACGTAACCCACGAGGATGTGAATCAAGCCACACGTAGTACTAGAAGATATCATAGTTTATAGTCTTAGAGCTCGGACCATAGAGAATGGACTATCCCAAATAAAGGTGAACCATAACCCAATACCTCAGCCTACGTGAGTCAAAATCGTTGTAGGAAACATGGGCGTATAAGGTATCTTCAATACGTGAAATATATGCAAGAATGGGAATCGGTGGATCCCGAAATGACTGCCTTATCGTGGATTTTCCCTCCAAAGGTGCATGTGTGCACTAAGGAATAGTATATATAATTTTGATGTTCTACATGGACACGATGAGGTGGAAAAGGATGTGAATCATGTAACTATCATTTTGGGCATATTGGGGATGGCATGACAATAGAGGATGACTGTTGACCATGATCGAAATATAGAATCCATATCGTGTTAGCTAAAAACAGTGACTACCAAATGAGTGTCAACCACTGACAAAATTATCAATGCCGGACTTGTAACAATTTATTGTCTAGAAACCTGGAGGACGTTGGCCCGTAATGGTTGGAGAGACCTTGGGCCGAGCCTCCATGCTATTCGGGGGTACATTTGGATGTGAAAGGTGATGGCGACCTTAATGAGGGAGGAAACGAAGCCTGAAAAATGGGTGAAACCATGTCTGAGTAGAGTCCGACATTCCAGGTACTAAACCATAGTACACATAGGCACATTGGTGAATCACTGAAGAGGGCTGATGGGCTCATCATGAGAGTGGTGATTTGAAAATATGAGGATAATACAAGTGGATGGAAAACTCTCGGGAGGAGGAGGCAAATTTCATGGTCGTTATAACAACCAACGTGAGTGATAGCATAATATCATACCACACATTATATTTCTATCTCGGGGGGAATGTGGGCCAAGGGGCCAAGATCGGGCTAGACCCAAAGAAGAGCTTCTCGGGCGGTCCTGTGTATCCCATGAGGATCGGAATATAACCATACATAGTTCTAGAATCACACATAGGGGTAAGATACCCTAATGAGGGGGGTGTACTGCATGAAAAATAACCCGACGTGAATGAGGATATAATCCCATACCACACCGTAAAATTTCATGTAAGAACTTGTGCTGGAGCCCGATAACGCCAAGGGGATGGAAAATACTAGGGGCCTGAGGCTGGGTCTCAGTCAGAAAGGCCCGACCAGTTTGCAGTTTAACGTCTTATAGTGAGGACGAATAGAGGATAAGGTATCTCATCTGGGGATGTGTATGGCACGTCGAGCAACCCGATGTGAATGAGGACATAATCCCATACCACACCGTACAACCCTAAATGAGAACTTGGGCCAGGGGCCAGAAAAGGGAGAAGGAGCCTGAGTATGGGAGTCTCGACCAATGGTATCCATGCAACCTCTTATGTGATCACCACCTCATCACATCTCCTATGCCCACATGAGCAGTGCTCGGTGAGGGAAACAAGGATCCAGATTTGGTTCTTCCTTCCATACATGGGTCCAATAGATGGCATCGCCTGAGGGGAGTTAATCACTTGAATATCAAATGGGGTAGAATGAACCACTACACTCAGGGTTTGGGACATCTTTTGGTGGCTCTAATGATAATGGATAACTGTTTACCATGTTCCAAACACAACATTCTTATAGTGACTTGGAATGGGAACAACAAATGAGAATCGACCACTGAACATATTCGAAATGCGGGACTTGTATGAATTTGATGCTAAACATCCTTGAGGACGTTGGCCTGAAACGGTTGGAGATCCCTTAGGCCTAGAATTCCTACTATTCTAGGGCCCTTCTGGATGGGAAGGATGATGGAGTCCTAATCAAAGGAGTGGGTAAAGCATAGTTATACCCATACATTTAAAAATCTAGAAGGGTGGTGAATGAGGCAGACACCCCTTGGGAGTGGGATGTACAGTGGAATCAGATGAGCTCGACGTGTCTTCAGGAAAGAACCTGCACCACAACATATTTCTTGACCCTAGGGGAGGTTCTGAAGTTTGGGATGGGTGAAAAAAATATATTTATGGGCGTTCCTACGTATCCCATAAGTACAAGAATCAATCCATACATAGTTCTTGACGGCCTTGCAATTTAACGTCTTGCAGTGAGGATGTGGGAGGATAGAAGAATGGGGAGTGGGCACATGGTGTGACTGTTATTATCCTAGCATGAGTGGGGATAAATAAGGCTACACCATATCATCAAGGATCCTCTGAGAGAACAATAACCAGGGGGATAGTCAAAGAGTAGTGTTTGGGCTGGGATCAAGATGAAACACTTGAGTATTCATACGTATACCATGTGGATGGGAATCAAGCCATATGTAGTTCTTGAAGGACACGTAGTTTAGAATATTACGGTTAGGATGTGGGAGGATAGAATAATGGGGAGCGGGCACACGGTGTGACCGTTATAATCCTGGCACGAGTGGTGATAAAGAAAGCCTACACTAGATCATGCAAGGATCCACTGAGAGAATTATGCCCAGGGGGATAGTCAAAGAGAAGAGTTGGGGATGGTCTCAAGATGAAACACTAGAGTGTTCCTATGTATCCCATGCCGATGGGAATCAATCCATACATAGTTGTAAGGGAGAATTATAATGTATTTAAGGATGATTCACCATTTAAAGGAATGGAGGAATGAAAGGTTTAAGGTCGTGCTGGACTGAATAATTTAAGGTCTATTAGGACCAAATAGTTTAGGGTCCTGCCAGACCGAACAGTTTAGGGTCGTGCCGGTCCTAACAATTTAGGGTCATGCCGGACTAGACAGTTTAGTGTTGGGTTTGACCAAGGGGCTCAGGAAATGTATTTCTTTTAAAACATTGCATTTGTGAGGAAAATTATACGCTCACCATCTATAGTCACTAGGGAGTATGCTCCAATGGGATAAACTCTTTGAATTATGTAAGTTCATTCCCATTTGGGCTCCAACATGGTTGGTTTCCTTACAGAGATCATTGGATCTAGGATTCCCAATACCATATCGCCTTATAGGAAATAATGGAGGCGAACCTTCTTGTTGAAGGCTCTAGCTATTTTATTTTGATGCATTTCTAGATTGTGCATGGCAGAAAGCCTATTTTCATCAAGTGATTCCTTTTCATCCATACTAATTTTGGCTACCTTATCTGATGGTTGTTGGTCATAGATCGCTCTGGGTAACGAATGCAACTTGATCTTGATGGGTAAGACGACCATAGCGCTATATACCATGGGGTACGAGGTCACCTGGGTAGAATTATGAGCCATCGTCCGATAATCCCATAGGGAGTTGGGGATCTTTTCCGGCCAACTCTTCTTATTCTGACCAACCATTTTCTGAAATAAATTATATAGGGTTTTGTTGAACGCCTCGATCTACCCATTTGAAAGCATGTGATAGCGGGAGGTATGGTTCGAACCGATGTTGTACTTAGCGTAAAATTTCTTCAGCTCCACTGCATGGATGTTGGTGTCATTATCAGTGAAGACAACATGAGGATATCCAAACCCATAGATGATGTCGGAGCTCACGAAGTCAACAATCGAATAGTCCTTGACCTCCTTGAGTGGAACTCCTTCTACCCACTTAGAATAGAAATATGTGGCGGTCCTGATGAACCTGCAATGGCGAACTATTTTCGGTGGATATGGTCCTATGACATCAATTACCTATACCACGAATGTCCATGAATACATGGTCGAGTGGAGAGGTTCTGGCGGCCGCTGAAAAAAGTTATAATGAATTTAGCACACATGACATCTCTTGATGAACTCGATACAATCATGGATCATAGAGGGCCAGAAGTACCCCAGTCTATAGATCTAATGGGATAGCTTTAGCCCTGTTTGGTGGGCGCCACAAGAACCGACATTCACCTCCTGAATGACCTAATAAATCTCAACTCCTTGGATGAAAAAGAGGAGAACACCATCGAACACATGGTTGTAGAGGATCTGCTCCAAACTGGGACCACTTTGGAGGGTAAACTACCAGCGCACATCGTCTGATTCTCTTGAACATGGCCTGGTCAGCCGAGAGGTAACCATTTTGGAGATACTCAAAAAAGGGGGCTCTCTGGTCATGGGTCACTTAAACCACTATATCTAAGGGACCAGGGGGTCCTGATGTGAATGCTCCGGAGATAATATGTCTTACTCATAGGTCGTCATTGTCCACTGGGGTAACACAAGCAATGACTATCTGATGTGACACATGTATAATCATGTCATCCTTTTCAGGTTCTTCAAGTGATGCATCTAGGAAAACCAAGGCATCGGCTAGACCGTACTAAGATCGAGGGACATGTGTAAAATCTGGATGAGATAGAAATTGGGCCATCAGCAAGAGGGTGAACTCCAAAAATGGTATGAGATCTGTCATTATAACGATATAGCCACTGTTGATTTAATTGATGACCAGTTTGGAATCTCGTTTCACATGTACGTGGGGCACATCGATCTTCAGAGCCATCTTGAGGCTAGTGATAAGAGACAGATACACTACCTCATTGTTGGTGAAGCCTTTCGACAATAGGAATGAATACGGCAGAATGGATTGTGTCGATGTAATAATGACAATACCCAGGCCTATTATGTTCAGCCTATGATAATTGAGTCTCCTGTCGGTGTGGCTCCGGGAGGCACCATCAAAGTGCATCCGCCAACATGGGATGAAAGGATCTACCGAGATTATTTCCTCATTAGTAAAATCCAGGTCCTGGGACTGGTCCGCGGGGGTCGGATGAGAAGCTAAAAAATCTCTCAATGCATGTCACTTGATAGCCTTCTGAGGCATGAACCTGATGTCGAACTTCTGGAGGATTACTTACCACCATGATAGATGGATGGTCTACACGGGGATGTTTAGAATTTACTTCAGATAGACTGCACAAGACACCAGATGTACCTCGTGGTGCTGCAGGTAATGTCGCAACTTTTACATGGAGAATACGAGTGCGAGGTAGCTTCTTTCGATGAGGGATTATCTGATCTCCGTATCGATGAGCATATAGCAGAGGTAGTAGAGGATATTTATTTGTCCTCTCATTGTTCTTCTGGGTGAGGATGGAGCTGAGAGATCGTTCTAGGGTAGTCACATATAGGATCTTGGGTCTTCCAAATATTGGTGGCATCAGGACTGAATGCTGGATTCGATGGTACTTGATTTACTCAAATACAGTATGTCACTCTTCGTCAAACTCATAGGAAGATCCTTTCTTCATGAGCCAAGAGAATGGATTATAGATGCAGGAAAGATTCACAATGAATTTGTGTATGTAGGATAATTGTCCTAGAAAACCTCAAAGATCCCAAATATTGCTCGGGGGAAGCATCTGGCTGATGACCTTGATCTTCTATGGGTTGATCTAGATGCCCTGGAACCGGATGACAAAGCCAAGGAACTTACCAGTGGTGACACTGAAGGCACATTGTAACGGGATAATCTTCAGGATGCGGGAACAGAGAATGACGAACACTTTCTAAATGTCCTTGAGATGGTCCTGGTGCTAGTGAGATTTGACCACCAGATCATCCACATAGAATTCTACCCATGTCTCAAGGATTGGCGTGAATATGTGGGGAATGGTCTGCTGATAGGTGGTGCCTATATTCATTAAGCTGAAGGGTATGACCTAATAACGAAAAAGTACCTTAGGGCGCCCTGAAAGCTGTGGACTCCTCATCCCCAGGGGCCATTTTGATCTAGTTTTATCTGGAGTAACCAACCATGAAGGAGAGGTATTCGAACCTAGCCGCACTGTCAATCAAAAAATATATCACTGGAAGGGGAAATAATCCTTCGAACAGTGACAGTTGAGATCTCAAATGTCGATGCAGACCTGGATCTGTCCATTCTTATTTCTAACTGGAACAATGTTGGCTAGAATCTTTGGGTAGTAGACCACCTTTACGTTGTTGGATCTGATAATCATGTCCAAATAGGCCTCGACAATGGAACCGTGATAATGATGCATCTTCCTCGGAGTATTCTTGGACTCGTGATGGTTTGTCAGGAGACCGAGGTGGTGGAAAGCTACCTGAGGATCTTGTCCTAGCATCTCATCGTAACTCCAGGAAAACATGTCAAGGTGGTCCTTAAGGAAGTACACGTACTGCTGCTACACGTCAATGGACATGGTGGCACTGATCAATGTGGGTCTTGGATCTTCCTCATTACCAAGGTTCACATATACATGTTCATTGGCTGTGGTGGAAAGGCCTTCTTCAAAGACAGGGGGAGCATCCCACATGCCCTCTTCGTTACTTTAATAGGAGGGATTCCCAGTGGGAGAAGCATCCTATAGGTTTGAAGATCCTGATGGGGTGTTGGTACCAACCTGGACAGCGGTGGACAGTTTATCGAGAGAATCATGTGCTGTTGAAACCATAGCAATGAAGGCAGTCTATCTGATCCCATCTGGTCTTCGACCCAAGGGGAATCGCTTGAAAATATCAAAGCTATAGTGTTGAGTCAACTTGATCAGGTTAATTCCAACTTGGCGAAAAAGACACGTATGACATACTGTCATTTCCATGGGGCGGACATCCCAACACTGTACGATGGTATGAGGGTCCGGGATTACCTGAGCATGGTTTGTGTAAGAGTATGAGGTTATTTCCCATAGTCCATTTGACTTGGGAACACGCTTCCCTCTTGTAGTAGATACAGTAAAACACTACACCATGTCAGGGGTTGTGGCGTCCAATCGATTGATCAGGAAGACATAGGTGTCATCCAGACCAGCCCAGGGGTTAGTTGCGACCTGGGCGGGATCAACCTCACTTGCTTGAATCTGTTTTTCATAGCACTTGTAATAGTCTGCGTCCCGGTAGTGGGATGCAAAAGATGAAAAAGGAGAAACATCTCCTTGTAGTATGCTTACTCGACTATTGAGGGAGTACTTGAGGCATTGGTGATACGATGAGGGGACCGCTTCATGCAGGTGGTGCCATGGTCTGCCATCAATGCATTGTACGCAGTGTCCTGAGAGACAACCATAAACCCATTGATGTCAACTAGGCTACTAAACTAGGTATTCAAGAAGATCTTACCTGCTGGGGTCTGCTCTATCATATAATACCCTCATATTCTTAAATCAGAGAGAGTTAGGCCATCTTTGGATAACCCCAGCTTCCATAGTGTTCGTGTAAGTATAATGATAATCCCGGAGCCGGTGTCAACAAGAAAGCATGGAACCTCCATGCTGTTGAATCGTCCAGTGATGTACATCAGGCGTATGTTCCCATGTATGGGAGAGGCATCATCTTTTCTAGAGAACGAAATGATGGCCTGAAAATCAGTGTTCCCGACCGCTTCATCATGAATGGATTCTGCAGCTGCTACCACCATATAAAATTGGAGGGGGCTTCTTAAAGCCTCAGCGAGGGCCTCACACATATTCGATGATAGGAGAAGGGCCACTAAGATAGAAATCCTCACTAGGATTCCCGAAAGGTTCTTGAGGATATCATATTATTTGTGCTAGGTGCGATCTTTTTCTTATAAATGGCTGCATTATGATATGAGGCATGGTGGCCGCTACCAGCTAGACGGGCTGCTGGCTGGTGCTGGGCATGTACCGCTGTTCCCTAGTCGATGACTGGAGAGTAGCTGTCGGGTGAGGACCATATGAATGAGATCGTTCTATAGCAGAGAGAGGCTGGTCTCGACTTGGTTGAGGTAGATCTGACAGATCCAGTAGCAAAAATAGTGGTGGAGGTGGGCCTGATGTCACCAGATGAAGAGGCTACACACGCTGAGTTCTATACTGGGAATGTTTTCTAGTCATAGTGGCATTCACAAGCTTGCTATAGGTGCCAACGGATGTTCCTCAGTGACCCATATAGTCGCGGCTCCGCTGACTTTGGCATCGACTGGGGATGTTGGGAAGGTTCGCCAGGCTCTCTCTCACGTCGAGAGTCATATAGAGGTTTACCAACTCCACGATATTATGTGAAGCGTACCCTTGATTATCACATGAAGTTTCATCCACTTCTGAGTTGATTCTGGGGGGAATCCCCATTTCAAGGGGAATGAAGTTGCTGAGAGTGCGGGAAAACAATGACATTGGTAGGGCTCATTTCTTTCCCTTGCGTCGCTGATGCTTTCTCATAATGTAAGAGGTCGATTGAGATGATGATGCAGATGTCGTGGTTGTAGCTTATGAAGGCTCTGGATGATTCAGGAATGCACGAATGATACCATGGTCACGGGAAACCATCATGCGAGCCATCTAGTCATCATATTTATGGGACCCACGTTTAGAAACATACTGCCACTCACCTTCACTGTCACTACTATTGTCTGGCCTAAAAAAGACACCCACCACTTATGCTGGGATCGGGACATGCTTGACTATGTTTTTATCAACCTAGTCTTGAAGCTAGTCTTTAAACACATAGCACAACCTGATAGTGTTCCCCAGAATCCAATGATAGGTGCAGTAGTTGTAGAAATCAATGAGTTCTGCCACTTTTGGCGTTCTACACTTAGGAAAATGAATGATCCCTTGTTCCAAGGGACTCTTGAAATAGTCGGGAACCTGATTATCATTGAATGAGTTGGTACAGTTTCTTCTGTATGGATAGGGGGACTTGGGACCTAGCCCTAATGAGGATTTGGAGGGGCCTGTCAAGGAGGTGGATCCTAGTTGTCCCTCCTGGGCGGTGGTGGCGCATTCCACGGGGGCACCTGCCGATTTTATCGCAGACACTATTGAGCTAGAGGCTGCACCTGAGATGGAGGGCCTCTTTAAAGCAGCATGGATGTGCCACTGTTAGCAATTCTAGTTTCCTAGGGGCTTCAATTTGGGCCACCACGGCAGGCTCGGCTCTGGTAGCCCTCCTTGCTGGAATTACAGGGGGAAATAGACATGCCTGGCTGGCCAGTTGCAGGGATTATTCCAGATGCAGGGCCTTATTAGAGAAGTCTCAATACCCTCCGGGGTAGTTATGAGTAATTAGAGAATGAACCAGTTTCATATTGATGTTCCCTACACACATCGTCATTAATTGCTCCTGAGTTAGTGGCATGTCAAGGGAGTATATGAGCCCCTTACACCTGGAGATAAGGTCCATGGCTCGCTCTTCAGGCCTTTTATTGCACATGAAGAGGTCAGCAATGCTCGTTTCTCGGGTGGTAGAGCTTAATTGGTAGATGAATTGGTTGTTTAGGTCCTCCTAAATAGATACGGATCTGACGGGGAGCTGGTTGTACTAGAAAAATATCGGCCCCTCTAATGTCTGAACAAAGCAGCAGTTCTTGGAAGCCTCCTACTATGTCGGAGCCCCTAACATGGGCCCAGACCTTGAGTTGAAGTGGGCTAGGAGATTCGGCCGGTCACCCGTCCCATTAAATGGTGATAAGGTGAGATTTCCAAACCCCAGAGGTTCCAGCATATCATCCACTGAAGCCAAATATAGCATTCCATCAGGAGGGATTGCCACCTGTCACGTTTCCAATGCCTCAAGGTGGGATATGAGTACCTCCATAGGATCATCTGGGTGGGGGTCCCTATCGTGATAGGGATCCCTAACTTTGAACACATTTCAGGGTTCTTCAACATGGTAGACATTCTTAGCGGATCTTGGAGTGGCTGGTAGCTTGCGGGGCAGCTGGGGGTACCCGAGCTAGATTCCTTGGCCTGCCACAACATTCAGGAGGGTTTGGTGAGACATACCGTGCCCTCTTTTCGTGAGCTCCGGCTTCATCCCTGTCCATGGGAGAAGCATGATCAGGGATTCCTGGGGGTATCTCATTGAGGGGAAGTTGTTCCTACCCCTTCTATACAGGCCTAGGATAGCCACAGTTGAGTTGTCGCTCTGCAGCACGTTCATCCAAGAGTTCGTCGACCAACCTATTCTACTCAGTATTATGATGGAGAAACATGGACTTCATGGGTTCCACCACTATTTTATGCACTGATGTGGATGTGTCAGTGTGTTTGACAGCTCTGATGTGCTCATTGCCTTTACCAGAATTTCGGCTGAGTACCAATGCCTCGGTGGGAGCAGGAAGACCTAGTAGGTTTCTCTACTGACGAGTAATCCTCCCCAATTGGTCTAATAGTGGTGGCACTCCCTCATGGGGTAAGTTCCTATTGAGATGCTTCAGATCATCCTCCATGTCCACTATATCAGCCATGTATGACCATAAACTTCACGAGGTAATGTCTTTGATTTCGCCTAGGATGTCAGGTTGCCGCCGGATAGGACTGAAGAAGAGGGCAGCATACTTCCCCCAGCCACAGATTTTCACGTGGGGGTGGCCTCCTTAATAATTTGGTGGAGTTAATTCATACCATGAACACATTTTTATTGGAGGCCCATGCATCAGCCCAGTGACTCGGGGCACTGGGCCATAGGGAGCACAACTACATCAACTAGACGACGTTGTTTGCGGATATCTTCAAAATACGCTTGGATCCTTGGATAAACCACTCGTTGATGATGAGGACTAAAATGCGTCACCTAGAGGGTGTGGTGGAAACACTCAACTTCATTTGGGGTTAGGGATTATGGTATGTGGAAATTTGGTGCGGCCACGGGCCAAAGAATCTTGAGGAAGTGTTCCACTTTGAGGATGTTCCAGAAGCTCCTCGGCTCAGATTCAGGTCCTGCACCTTGATTTCCCCATTCATTAACATGGGGTGGATGAGGAACTGGCAGCGGTATAGAGGCAGACTACTGGGACAACATGCTGACGGGTGGAGAGTATGGTGAGCGGGTTGACTTGCCGCCGAATCATGGGTTGTCCTCCAAAGAGTGAAGTGACATGGCCGCCATATCATGATAAGATGGGCTGATGGATGTCATTCCTGGATTAGGGTCTACGACTACTAGTGATAGTGCGTGATGTTTCTCGCCCACCATCGGTCCCTATAATAGTTCTCTGAGATATCTTGTCGAGGTAGATTACACTTCTGGTGACGACAGTGGTGATTTCACGACCGTAACCTGTAGGGTCACAAAATTTTCATCCTCCTGGATATACTTGTAGAGGGAGGTAGGAATCTGATGGACCTCACATTCTGGGAGTATCAGGATGATATACCTCATCCCTGCTCCATTCCATGACTCGGATGAGCGAGAGGAGGGTTCCATCAAGGAGTTGTATTCTTCCTCGGAGTCTAAGAAGAGGACTGGTATGATCCCTATCCAGACCTTCTCAAAATTATTCTTATAGTGACAAAAACCCACCTTGATTCCCTTGGGTGGCTCATAGGGACAGAGATGAATTATGAAACGGGGTCCTTCAGCCGTACTGGTGATGGGGTGGAGAGGGTTTCCACCAGAGAATGCCGTGGTGCGAGTAGCACAAGGAAATATGTCAAAGGGGACATGGGGAGGACCACCTAGGGTAGCACTAGAGTGCGAATGACCTCAGCTAGAACTGGAAGAAGCTCGGGGAGGACATCCATGCTTGTTTCCCAGGGGAATCTCAGTACGGGGAGAGTCCTTGTACCGGTCCATTTGAACATGGGTAGGACCTCCATGCTCGGTTTAGGTGCAGCGAGGCTGGACCTCACCCCTCTGGTTATTGAGGAAAGGAGAACCTTTACCAGCTGCTGAGAGAACATGGGGAGGATCCCCATGTTGAAGAGAGACCAGATGGGTGATGTACCTACACCAGCAGGTTGAGACAGATGAAATTACTCCATACCAAGTGTAATGGTAACAGGAGAGGCTTCCATGTTCAGTATCTCCGCTGCGTGGAGGGCCTCGATTCGTATTGGTGGTGGCCCGAGGTAGACCTCTCTACTAATCCTCGAAGTGGGAAAGGCATGCATTCTCTGCGATGGTGGTATGAGGAGGACCTCCGTACTAGGTGGTATCAATACAGGTTGGTTCACAGTGGCCAATGATTATGTCGGTAGCCATGATAGTCAACCTACCATGCTCGTAGGGTAGTTTGGGCCTCGATCCTAGTTGGGCATATAAGTGGCCCTGGACAGGGTATGCAGGGAACCGATGATATGCGTCGGTGGTGGCTTGAGCCACGGTATCCATCAATGGTGATGCCCTCTGGAGGGCGTCCTCATCTTGCGCCTGATGCTGGAATCTGGTTAGACGAACCAGGGTTGGTGGTGCAGGTACATGGATTGCCTGCTCCTTACCTAGCGAGATCGGGCAGTGGCGTCGATGCGGCTGGGTGGGAGCCCTCGCTGGGATCCCCTGTAATGGGACATCGACTGGGCTCGCTCGGACCTTACCTACCTCATCATCGTATGACAGGGAGTTGTCAAAGCGTTCCAGGGAGAGGCTCCTGAAATGGTTGTACGTCTAGGTGGTGAGAAATGGCTCCCTACACAACCCTTATGGGTGGCGTTGGCAATGAGGTGCATTAGCCTCTAGATCCAGGAGGGCCATATCCCGGGTCGGGATTCTTCCCTTCTCCTCATGACGTCGCACAAGTTCATTGATTACCCAAAGTTGAATGACCTTGGACGGGGATAGGGGTGTGGGAGCCCTAGGGCCATGGGTGTAGAGGCTGTTGCAGAGGTGGTGGAACCACGCGGGACTACCACGTTTGTGCTAGCCCTGCCTGGGCACCAATGTGCCGGAGGTGACCGCATTCCAGATGTAGCAACCTAATTCCTGAGAGCAGGGAGATTAATTCATCAGTGTTGAAAGAAATATTTATTGACAACCAATGACCTAGTGTCATCCCGTCTTCCATGGATGGTAAGAGGGATCCACACTGACAATGTCACAAAACGGGATGTCCAACATTCTAATACCCCATCTTCTGGTGAGTTTTACACCAGGCCCACTATTTACTTGATGGGACCCAGCGCCGGATAACTGGATCTGGTGACACGTCAATCCATTTATTCCCCGAGTGCTACCAATCTCCATATTGATGCCATGAATTTCATGTCAGTTTCACCATTTCTGTTTCTGATGCATTCATTGGGGCACGCATGTGCGTCTCTTTTGGGGGGATAACTCCACTATTTTGTGGCCCTGCATTCCCTCTTTCCAATGGCGGGTGACATTCACTCTTTATTTAGGGACGTCTGCTCCTTTATTGAAATGAGATGATGGGATGTCGGTTATTCCTTCCATGGATTCATCCTCAGTACTCGTCACCTAGTCCAGGTCTCCCATATATATATTATACATTGATCATGAAACACTTCTTAGCTCTATATATTCATAGACACCAGAATTTTACACTGCTTCTCTCAAGACTTTCCATGGGGTCCAGTTACGGCATCAACCTTCGGTCAGGGGAGTTGTCATGTTGGGAATCACTAGCATTTATGGGCACTGGGACGCTGGTGATTACTTCTTCTATTGCTTATTATAGGGCTTCTCAAGGGAGAGGAATCCCAAGTCATCCCACATAGAATGCGGGGAATCATATACCATGGGCATGTATCTAAGGTTTTCTTCAGCTTCCCATGTTTAACACAGGGTATGCCGCAAGTTTAACATCTAGGAAAGACACATCGAACAGATCAGAACACTGAATAGAGTGGGATAAATGAGTGTAACCCATGGAGGACACACCGATGTAGGTGGATTGACATGACCTCACTTTGATGTGGTGGCCCGTGTAAGAATCATGATGGATGATGGGGTACTAAGTGAAATGGGAGGCAATTGGGCTAGAATCGCCGTGAGTATGACAACAATTTTGGGCTTCAGTCTCATGGAGACTTCCAACGTATCCCCGTGGAAGGAAATCAGTTTCTGAGTAGTCATGAAGGAAGATGGGATGCCTTAATAGGAAGTCTATGAGAATGGACGTGTAGAAGGGGTCTGTAGGCACAGGAACATCTGGGTTGGGTCATGACCTTCTCAAGACACATAGGCTCGAGGGAAAAGTCAGGCGATGAGCTCAAATTGGGATGTACACATATGTCAACAACCCGTTGATGGGTATGGGTCTTACACGTGGTTAACAGACGAGGTTGGTCTGACAGCACTAGAACATACCAAATATATAGGTCCCAGTGAAGGGGATTACAATGACACGCCGCTGAATTGTGGTCGCAGTGGCTTACCTCTAGTCGGGATACAATGGCTTACTGGTGATTGGGGACAGAACGACTTACAATTGTGTGGGGTCATGCGGGACAAAGCTGAACCAACGTGAATGAGGACCTGGGGTCCAAATGGATGGTGTGGGTGAACCAACGTGAAGGGGGGAGGAATGACCGGGTGTTGGGCTTGAACCTCGTTGAGGCTTCCAACATACCTTGACTTAGAAAAGATCAAAGACCTTGTAGTTGGGAATGGCGCGTTAGTGAACAGACGTGAAAGAGGACCTGGGGTCTCATGGGTGGTGGGCATGAACCTCAGGGAGGCTTCTTATATACCCTTCCTTGGCAAGGATCCATGTCCCCTTAGTTTGGAGTGGGTGTGGGGCTTACACTCTAGGCTTCCCATGGTGTTTGTGGACCAACATGAAGATGGTCGGAATGACCAATGGGTGGTAGGCATGAAATCTAGGAAGGCTTCGTATGTACCATGCCTTGTCAAGGATCAAAGTCCAAGTAGTTCAGGTGGGTGTGGGGTGAACCGATGTAAAGGGGGTCAGATCGATCGGTTTTTGGGATTGTACCTCAAAGAGGCATCCTACGTACCCTACCATGGCAAGGATTAAAGTCCTCATAGTTTGGGATGGTGCATGGAAACGAATGGTCGGAACCAATGGGTGTTGGGTGTGAACCTCATGGAGGATTCCTGTGTACCATACCATGACAGGGATCAAAGTCCATGTAGTTCAGGTTGGTGTAGGGATTACACTCTAGGATGCATAGAGTGTTGGTGAACCGATGTGAAGGAGGTCAGAGCGCCCAATTGGTGGTGGGCATGAACCTTGTGGATGCTTTCTACGTACCCTGCCATGGAAATGATCAAAGGCCACATAGTATAAGTGGGTGTCATATGAGCATTACAGTTCAGGGCGGACCAAGGAATATGTAATGGTCGGTGCTCATTATAAACCCACATGAGTCATGCTCGGTGTGAGAAACAAGAGATAGAAGAGACCTGAAAAATCACATTGTGAAAGGGGTGTCTGGGGGAAGTGCAGTGGGTCGTACACGTGATTGCATCCCCAAGTGGAACATGGGTCTTACACAAGATTATCCACATGAAGAGGTTGGGACGTACTCTAGGGAGGAGGCCTGATGAAGACAAAGCCTAGCAGGAGAGAGACATTTTACCGAAGAAAGGAGGTTTCCGGTGTTTATTCCCCCCTTTTGGTCCTTGGGACTGATGAATAAAGGAGGAGAAGGGATGCTGCCTCCGACTAAGATATATAGGGGATTGCACTGAGATGATCTCCCTTTCCCCACAGACAAATGTGACTCCAATATGTAGGATATCATCCCATGTGAGGGAAGATCTCAGCCTCGTGGAGACCAGTGGGTGCGAAGAATATCCAAGGTGGGGGCACCCCACGTGAGATGCACTGGGACTGGTTATATTTTAACATCATGTGCCGAGGACGATAGTTCTTTCCAGTTTGTTGACCTGTAGCTCAGATGAGGTGGGATTTATCTGCACCCCTTAGACTTACATAACCTATACCCTCTTCTCCGTGGTGAATAAAGGGGACAGGAAATGTCGTGGTTTAGTGTTGTTATGGAGTGAACCATTTAGGAGTCCACGTTAGCGTGGCTATTCGATGAAGCAATTTCCATTAGCATGCATATGCGAAGAAGTATGAGGAGAAGCAATGCAAAGGGAAGTAGTGTCCAAGGGACTTTGAAATAACATCATGAAAACCTGGAGGGTCGCATGGGAAAAGGAATCACAAAGAAGAGGGTTCATATGCAGGGGCCTTGTAAAGCTCTACTTCTCTGCATGGCAGAGGATTCTTGAGAAGGGGTGTGCTTGGCGAAGTGGGGCACCTCAGCCTAAGCATAAGGAAGGGGTGAATATGGGAGGTGCTTCGTGAAGTGGAAAGGCATTCGCGGAGAACATACTTGCAGAGAAAAGGTTCTTCATGAATCAAGGTATCGTGATGCAATGTTCTTCACAATGTATAATGACCCTGCCTTGGCATGTGGATCATGTGAACATGAAGGGTGATTCACGAAGCAAAAACGCTCCGTGATGACTCGGGTACCCTTGTGGATCCCCTTCCTTTACCGAAGCCTATATGCACAATGAAAGTAATCCCTCTTGAAAGAGGGGATCAAAACAAGGAAAATGGGTATACACTTCTTAGAGAAAAAGTACCTCGCACAACTCATGGTTCGCAGAGCAGAAGATTCCTTGTAATTAGGAATATAGGAAGTTGAGATGTCAGATTTTCTCTCTCCTGGACAAGGGGGGATCTCGGTATTTATAGGGGAGAGGCATTGTGAAGAAGTGTTCACGCTACACGAATGTGTACTTTGTTGCTTCGTGATGATCTTGCGAATGTAAAATGCATTCATGGAGCGTCCAGCCTCCTTACATCATAGCGGGCTTGAAAACCTCAAAAGCACGTGCAGAGTGGCCCACCTCCTAGCTTCACTGCAGGCATACGAATGTCAATTGAGTTCATGTAGTGTCTTTCAACCTTGCTTCATGTCGGGCGTGGGGCTATCAGGGCTCTGCGAATGGTCTTTGCGAGGCAGCCTTTGGAGGCCTTCCATTTATTTTTTCTTATTCCCACATTTTGGCGCCAACAATATGAATGATACATTAACAACTGAAAAGGTTAATCATGATCATAATAATGTAACTAAATGTTGGAAAAATAGGAATACTAAAAATCATAAGATTGATTTGTAATTCTATGTGTTAGATCATGTATCATGAAATTATACTCGTGGAAAGGTTTCATTAGGATTTTTAAGATGAGAAGTGTAATAATTTCATATTTTGGTCCCACGAATTTTTTTAAAAGGGTTGGAGTTATTGATTACCAGATTAAATTTCCACCATGCCTATCTAAAGAATGTTATATGTTAAATATATCAATTTTATAGAACTACATACCGTACCAAACAAATGTTATCACCTTCAATGGAATGAAATTGGAACTCCATCAATCATATTCTGATGAAACCATCAGTATACACAATAAAAGAGACACAATTATTAGCAATTAGATCAGTCGATTGATAAAGGAACTTTTTAGAATCGTAAAATATAGGAAGAAATTTGGAAAAAATTATTTTCATGAAGAATAAACACCAACATTTGTTTACATGGTATCAATCATGAAAATTACGAGTTAAAAAGATTATTAGTGAAGAATATAACACCTAGAGACATTACATTATATGTATTTTATAATATTTTTAATTTCATCAATAGATTTTAGTATATTCACCACAAATTTTTAATGAAACACAATACTATAAAAAATATAATTAAATAAACTTCACCATTATATCCTTGACATTATGTTTATTTTAATGAATTGTATGAACTAAATTCTTTAAAAAGGACACATATGTTCATTGGGTATATAAAAATGACTAATAAAAATAAAATTCATTTGAAGGAAAATTTAAAATAATCTAATAAATTGTATCACCACCTACTGCAAATTTATATTAAAAATAAATTTTGACACTTTTAGAGAATATGTTTGATATAATGATAAATATTTTTTCAATTATCATATAAAACATATATTGCGGTGAATTTTAGATGTTTTTTTTAAAATGTTTATTTTTCAATGAATAGTGAAAAGTCTTATTTTTATTAAAAAAACCTTTTTATATACAGAGTTTCTTTCTTCAATTTTATTTAAAAATATATTGAAAAAAAATTATTTAAATTATATAATAATTATTCGAATTTATTTTATTTAGAATATAATATATATTAATTTATCATATTAAAATTTTATATATTTTAGAAAATATTTCCTATGGAATCTTAATTTTCATCGTGTCTTCAGTATTAATTTTAGATAAAATCAATCCACTTATTATTGTAGAATTTCATAAAATGGATTCTGTGTTCATATTGAATGTAATTAATATTATTAACTATGGTAAAAAATTTATTTTCTATTATAAACAGTGGAACCATTAAAAACATGTTATCATGATAAAAGTAAAAATAGATTTTTCAGGCGTTAAGCTAAGAATAAAAGGGTTAATATTGAATAAAACTTCTAAAATTATAATTTTATTGAAATTTATAAACCATATTTTATTAATGTTCAAAAAAGGGTCATTTTTTATCCTTTTTCTTATGAAAAAACATGGGTCTAATAAATTTTTCATCAATTTTACAAGTCTGTCATCTTCCTCACATATAAAAGGACAACCCATCTCCTACCCAATAAAACATTCATAGGAATTATTTTTATCTATTTAATTCCCAATTTATTTCCCTACATATATTTTATCATTAGGGTTCCATTATGTAAATTATAACACTACCCTTGGAAGAATTTTGATTCTAACTTTAAGAGGTCATCCGAAGAATAGGTAATGTTCTTAGAAATGTGTTTTTATTTTCTTCTTCTTCCACCTCTTTGAAATATTATTCACCCATGATAATATAAAAATCCAATATCTTCTATAAAATAAATTTTTTATCATGTTAATGAAATTATGTATATACAACACCACTTTAATAAATAATGAAATTAAATCATGAATCATTTATATAATAGACTGGCACCTCACTATATAACATAATTTTTTCTATTAAAATCCTTCATGATTGGATATAAATAGAGATAATATATACATTTAAAAATATAATTATACATTTGGATTTATAATACCACATACCACTTATTATATTATATACCATTTATAATATGATTGTGTCTCTAGATTGTATGATGTACTACCACCATGAGAATTGATATGCTTTATTTTTCACATAATATTTACATGGATTTTAATAAGGATATATATAATAAATATATGTGGAATATAAGAAATTATATTGATTATAGGAAGTTAATATAAAAAATAATTATTAAGCTTTCACCCATTATGAAATGATATCATCTCTCTTTCATACGTACCTCTTACTTCCTCTGTGAAGAGATTCAATTCACTTTCTATATTTAATTATAAAAAATGGTTTAAATTATTTATGAAATAAAGAATATATAATTTATAACATTAATATCATTATGTAGATGATGTATCTATATATTATGTTCAGGACCATGATGTTTCCTAAAAAACATGCATATTAAAATATGATAATTTAGACATGAAATAATAGAGATAATGAATGATTATTAATGAAAAGGTTATATGCAGTTATAAATCGATCATATATTATAAATATTATTATGGATATTGAATAATTTATTAATAAAATTTAAACCATTATATAATAGTTTAATTACTTCTGAACTAAATTGAAGCCTGAGGTAATATATTCCATTTCAATTTCCATTTCATTGATACTTATTTATTGATATTTTAATATTTAAATATATATTTTGTAAGTAATTCCCCTATGATAAATTTATAATGAATAAAAATTTATTCATGAGTAAATATTTTTCAATTCTTGTTTATGATTTAATGGGGTTAATATATAAATGTTAGTGAAAAGGTAAAAATCCCTTTTATAATCTCACTTTCTTTTATGATTACATTCACTTTTATTGAATAAATCTTGTAATATATCATTCATAAAAACCATTAATTTTATAATCAAGAATATATATAAATAGTTATTATATTTTAATCATACTTTTCTTCTCTTTGATTAATGGATCAATAAAATAAAATTTTAAATGAAATATCTATTTTATTCTTATTTTAATCATATTTTTTCTTTTATATCTATGTTTTCTAAATTCATTATAAAAATGTATTTTGGTTGAAAAATGATATACTGTTGAAATAAATAATGTATGAATGACTTTTAAAATGGAATTGAATGTAATTTGTCTTATCTTTTTCATAAGGCTCATTTTTTACAAAAAAAAACCGAAAAAGATTTTTTTGAACATATATTGTGATAATAAACTACCCCACAACCATAACAATTATACATTACTTAGCTTATTTTAAACATTTTTAATGGTTTGGAAAAGTAACAACTTTTATGAAATATCATTATAAGGATATCACATCTATTCCCTTTTTTATCCAATATAAATGAGATTATTTCAAAATTCTATATTCCTCATAAATCAACGGTCACCTCCCATTTCAAAATTTATTTTTTATTTATTAAAATTTTATTGATAAAATTTCATTCTTATGATACTTTTTAATAGGAAATTAAATTTATATTAGATATCTATATTCTTTATATTATGGATATGATTATAATATAAACCATATACGATTAGTACCCATAGTGTTTGGTCTAAGGGTTATATTATTAATAAGGGAATTATTGATAAGTCAATATACATTATCAAAAAATAAATTTTATGATAAAAAATATTATTATTGAATTAAATATATTATTTAACATTAGTGGAATGATTTTTTCTAGAAGTATTTGTTTGGGATCATACTTATATACTCCCTTAAGTCATTGATATTCCTGATAAGAAAAATCCAGTGTCCAAGTTATTCAGAATTTTACACATAGTTTTAAACTTGCTTGAGAATGATATCCGAAGTAGAGGTACCATGGATCCTAATATAATTAAAAGAAATTATAATTAATTTCTTATATTGTGAATACATTTATTATTATTATATATGATATTTTCTCATTTATGGTATCTCTAGATGCTTTACATTCATTGTTAATATATTAAAGAGATTGTGTTTTTAGTTAATTACTCATCCATATTCATTATGCCTTATTTATTCATGATATATTCTTATATCATTATCAATTTCTGATAATATTTTGTTACCGTTATATTGTTTTTTACCTAGGATGTGAAGAAGAATTTATTTAATGAATTCAAGGATGTGAATAGTTTTCCATTATGATGTTTTGTTTTGTATTTCAAATATAAAATGGGTATAATTTATGAATCTGGTTTGTATAAAATCTATGACAATTTGTCATTTGTGACTTGAGAAACTAGATTTATGCAATTATAGGAACGAAGATTGTGTGTCTGGGTTATTGGAGATAGGGATGTTATATTATGTGAGTTTTCAAATACTATACATTTTTTTAAAATATTACCATTATAACATTGATGATATATTGAATTTATCAATACAAATAAATATATTATTAAAAATTTGATTAATTGTTTTTATTAAATTCAATTTTATTTAAGAATAAAAATTAAATAAAAAATATTTTTTCATTTATATAATTTTATGCATCAAAAACATATTCTTTTAAAAAGTATTTTATTTTCTTTTGTGTCTAAATATTATAACTTATATCGTAAATATTTAGAAATTCTTTTTTAATAATAATATATCATTTTAAATGACATCATGTAAAAATTATTTTATGGTGAGTTTTCAGATATCATGGGAATAAGATGATTTTTAGTATAATAGTGAAAATATCAACTTCTTAAGAAAGTCTTAATTTTATTATAGATTTTTTAAGGGAATGATTTGATTAGTAAATATTTTAAAATTTAAATAATTTAATTTTTTAAAATTAATTAATTTTATAATTCTTAATCAATATTATACTTTATTTAAATATAAATTTTTTCATACCCGAGGACTAATTTTTCAGAACATTATTATTTATTCAGCATTCAAATTTTATATGAAAATAATTAATAACTTTTTATATGATTGAATATTTATAAATATATTTATTCCATATTTAAACATAACATGATCCAATTTGGAAATGAGGAATTTTTTTAATAATAAATATTGTAATACTATTAATATAATAGAAAAAACCATGTATATTATTAATTAATTTTACAACTAAGTGACATGAGAAAATTTTTTCATCGTATTTATTAACATATGATGTTATTTATTTATTTAACTTTTTTTAAAAAGAAATTTAATCTCTAATGGAACACTATCCCTTTACATTGACTTACGAATATTTTATTCCTAAAAAGAGGTGTCCCTCCCCCACATATAAAAGGACACCCACCTCCCACATTATTATACAACATTGATCCACCTAAATAAACCAAAACTAATTAAAATATATTCCAAAATTCACCATCCCTATCGAATAAGTTTTTCTATAAAAATAGAATTCCAATTTTAATTAAAAAGTTATCATATGGGTGGTTTATAAAAGAACATGTGATCATATTTTCCTACTCAATAAAATTTATATCTATTTCAACTTCCTCATAATATCATATAAAAAACTAAAATATTTTCTATAATACAATAAATATAAATAATGTAAACATTGTTATTATTATTATAAGACCATTTTCCATACCTTTACCATTATATGGAATTGGAAAACAATAATTATGCATACATATAACACACCATCACTATATAGATGTGTAATTAGATTTTTATCAATCTATATGATTTATGGGTATAATAATGTTACTAATTAATATATATGATATATATGACATAAACATGGTTTTTAGTCAATATATAATTTAACATCTTACCCTTCATCCAATTGTAAAATGACAACGTCGTTCGTGTGTAGAGGTGAAAAATCACATGCAAGAAGAAATATAACTCATTTTTATGTCAATCATTAATCAATAATTATTTAACTATATAAAATTATTATGTTTGATATCAATTTAAATTGTAATTTATTTTGGGATAACATAACCATTATAAATATGTGAGAAACAACCCTAATGAACTGAATCATACTAGAATAATGAAATACAAAACACTCATAAATGGTGATTTACATAATCAATTATTAAAAAATGGTTTCTAGAATTTTATAATTGAATGATATAATATGTATCACCGAATGATTTTTTCATCAAATGAAATATATGTTTTTGATTTCATTCATTATATAAGACACCATATCTATATGAACCGTTATAATGTAAATCATTATAAGAATAAACATATATTAGTTTCTATAAATATTAATAAAACAAATTATGAAAAATTTGTATTATTATTTTTTAATAAAAATATATTGATTAATTTATATTAAATATGTACCTATATTATAGTAATATCATTTTATACCTCCAAAACATGATTATTTCAAAAATAATTTTATCATATTTTATAATGGAAATAATAATTAACAAATAAAATTTAACATATTTTGGTTTATTATTTGAATATCATCTTCTAAAATCATAATTTCAATATTATCTTATGGTAATTTATTGGAATTTTTCGTAAAGATATTATTTTTAATGAATACTAAAATAATTTTTTTTAAAACGTTGCAGTTTATTTTCAGTTGAATTTTACATTATGTGGTACGTATGATATTAATTTACCATAACTAATATTTAATTATAATTAATATACTTAATTACAAATGAATCATCAATATACTTTATTATTGAATATTATAGTTTTTTGTGAGAAAACATATTTTCATAAAAATCGTTTTTTAACAAAAAATTAATTATATCATAATTAATTAATTTAATCTCTATTAAATAATTCTATTGATTAACTTTATAAGTTATTTATTCAATTTAATATTTCAAAATTCATGTTATGGGCTTTACATGGTTAATTATTGATGTAAATTATGTTTTATGCATATGAATTAATTTTTTGGAAACATATTTTCATTGAGTTAACAAACATAAATAAAAATATAAAATATAGTGATGTTGAAAATAATTAAATTCATTAAAAATATATATGAATCATAATTAATAGAATTTTATAGGATTTAGAAATGTTTTGGGCGTAGGGGATAGTATAAAAAATTAAAAAAATTACCACCGGTAATTAGAAAACGAGTTTACCAGTGGCTAACTCAAAGTAAATTGATTTATTTCCACATAAAATATATCAAATTTATCGGTTTTGAGGATTTATATAACAAATATTGTTTTAACTTTATATATTAGATACTTTAGAGCTATAATCTAATTAAATAGACCATATATAATTGAAATATTTTATAAAAATCCACGTGTTTCTCTACCCTCTAAAATAGAAAAGAACCTATCCTCAACACATATTCGGAAAATTTAAACATTATATCATGAACATTTATTCATTAAATTAAAGCCTATAACATTTTACTTTCATCTTACTTATTATATTATTCACCTTATACCAGCCCTTCAATGCTTAAGGTGTAAGAAAATGGGGATCTCCAAGAGAAGATGAATAAATCTTAAAAAAGCTCGAACAATTTTATATTGTGCCCAAACGTCTATTAACATTATATATCCTTCCAAATATAATTTATATTCTACCATAAATATTATATAATTTTATTATTGTTATTAAAATTCCATTTATATCCCATTTACAATCAAATGGGATACAAAAGTATCCCTCATGCGTACATGTGGACTACCTCATCCACGTTGTGATCTGATTCATTTTACAACACCATATTTAAAGGGTGTTAGTATGGATGGATTTAATGCTTATATAAGAAATTTAAATCACAATTATTCTAATTAATTTATATGGTCATACTTAACTCTTTCTCTTTAGATCCATTAGTAAATGATACTATTTCTTGTGCATATGTATTGACAACAAACTCCATGAAATAAGGTAATTGTTTTTCATTTATTCATTACATGGATTATATTAATGATATATTTAATGAATAAAGGGATATCTATTACATATTAATGATAAATAATGTGAAAATATTATTCACCATTCTTTTGAAAGATGCATTGAAAAGTTGAAAAATCAATTCTGTGTACTTGTGGTTTACCATAATAACATATTAATGGAAATGATTTTTCGTATATAATTGATATGAATGGTTCAAAATATTTATTATATATATATATATTATGTATATAATTATTAATATTATTGGTATGGTTAATCCATGATCAGTTTTCAAAGACAATAACTGTCAAACATAAACATACATGAAATCCCAAGCACCTAACACAATATATAAGGACACTAATAAATAATTATTAATAATCTAGTGTAGAAATAATATTAATATATCATATAGTATATTCTATATATTAACATGGTATTTTTATATAATATCAAAAAAATTTAAATATAAATGATATCGGATTTCTTTATGCTGAAAAAGGCTTTTAATGATGGTTTCTTTTTATAATTTTAACATCCATGGGTCATGTTCGATATTTTTTTAATTATATTTCCATGTTATTTTTCACATCCTAATGAATTTAATTTCCTATTGTAATGATATTCATTGATTTTTATAACCCATTTCAATTTCATTTTTTTTAATTTACATCAATTCTATAGAAAAAAAAAGTTGTAATGTGTTGGTCCCAATTAATCATCACTAAGAAATCATTTAATGTCATTGCCCAATTTCTAATTTATTTGTGGTATATGATACTGTTATGAACTGAAATTTCCATGAATTTTTTTTTAAAATATATGGAAATTTTACGCGTCCATGAAAAATTACAGTGCATAATTCCGAGGCCTGGAGTGCTGAGAATGAATTTCTGAGCTTTATTTCAATTACATTCATTAAACATGCGAGCGGGTTTTTATAAATTTTCAATCGGTGCTCGAAATTGAAATCTAAGGGCACCGTTGAACCTGCAATGCCAGTTTTCACATAAGAATACCTTCACCTCAACTGTAGTTGGTTGATGGTGAAAGTTGGTTTTTGAGATTTTCGTGTAAGAATAAAATAAAAATAAAAGTGTATGCCATTTTTATTTTTATTTGCAACACCCTTGTTGGTGTTGGGAAGAGGGGTCCACCGGAACTGAACCTCCATGTTGAAGTTGAGGTATGGGGACCACCATACCATAACCTCTCAAGAGAGGTTATGGTGGTGGGGACCACCCAAACCATAACCTCCCACGAGAGATTATGGTGGTGGGGACCACCCGTGACTAAACCCCCCTCTAATTGAGTGAAACTCTCAACCCCCCTCATTAATTTTAGAGGAGCATCTAGTATTTTCCCACTTTAATTGTGCCAACACACATACCTTTATTTGTTCCAACCCTCATGGTTTAATTATGCCACCAACCATAATTGAGGAAACATTATCAATTTTGCAAAAAAATAATAGTTTGCATAATCAATTATTCTGACTCACTATTCATTTTGGTGGAGCCTTGGGAGAAAAGCTATCCAATGAAGAACTACTTACCCGAATGAAAAATGTGTTCTTCCAATGAATAACTCCAACGAAGAACATCAACCCTGACTTACCCATTCTTCCTCGAGACTTCCTCTGACATATGACGTCTTCGACTACAACGAACCGGCGTCTACCTTTTCCCAACGATTCATGTTCTTCCCTAAAACCCAGTCGATGTATCAACTTGAGGTTGGTAGTTTATTTGCGTGATAATACTTTCCTTGTTTTTTTCTATGGTTAGGGGAATAATTAATGTGGAGGTTGTTAATTTTGAAGTTCATCGTTCTACTTTTCATTGAGCCAAATGCAACAACACTAAATGGGGAGGGTATGGGCCAAACCAACATGGCCCGACCCCTATGTTGTTATTCCTTAGGGTACTCATCAAAATAGAGGAGGTGATGAAGATGACAAAGATGATGAAGGCAACAGCACCATGACCCATGGCCACAACGTCCCGCACCGCCCCCATGGCGCTACGCCTTCCTGTACGAATCGGCCTGCGCCCTCACAACGCCTTTGCCAAACTGGCCCACGCCCCCATGACTCCCCGAACGAACAAGCCCGCACCCATCCTAGCACCCTGGCCAAACCGACCCGCACCCCTCGCGTTGCCCCGTCCGAACCAGCGCTGCGACCCCACAACACCCCAGTGGCAGGGCCGCCCCATGACCCCTGTGGGCTCCCAGACCCCTCTCAGCCAGCCAGACCTCCCAGCAGACCGGGCCCGATCATGGGTTGGGCCTGACCCAGTGGGTTGGGCCAGATTGACTGGAACCAGTTTAACCCTTTCCGAGTCAGTCCGGGTCGGTTCGTTCAGGTCAGACCAGACCCGGGCCCACTACGACCCTCTAGGCTCTTTTGGCCAAAACATTGGCACCGGATGTCTGTTTGAAAAACCATCAGTGGCACTAAAAATATTGGAAATATATGTTCCCTTTGAGTATACTACACTATATTTTTGGATTGATATAGGAAATGGATAGGTTGTATCGAGCACGTATCCAATCGGGCCCCCAGGATTAAAAGGCTAATAACTCAAAGACTGTGAGTCTGTTTAAGGCGCTGCTTATTACGTTGAGACCCCTATGATGTGGCAGACCTTTGAGAAACTTGTTCGTGAGACTTTGTGAAAGTTTGAGTATCGACTAGTAGCTCGTGCAGTAGATCCTCTCCTAGATGAGTGAGAGTAGTGCATAGGCCTTGTAGCTGGGTGAGACCTGATGACTGCTGACCGTTTCGATTCAAAGTGACTCGAGTAGCCCAAGGGGGCGCCTTTGTGTCGTAAAAGACCCATAATGGGGAGTGCCTTGGTGTCATGGAAGACCCACGATACTCGACAGGAGGAGTACCTTAGTAGGCTACGAGGGGGAGCATGCATGGTGACATGGAAGACCCACAGTTGGGAATGCACTTGATGACATCTCAGATCCATGGTACTCGATAGAAGGAGTACCTCAGCAGTCTAAGGTTAGTGGGAAGCACACATGGTGTCACGTTAGTCCCGCATTACTCGATAGAGGATGAGTTCTCCCGTATCCGAGGTTTCGACAATGTGACTATGAATGTTACATGATACTACCCCCTAAAATAATATCCTAGTTTGATTTGAGTCTGTTTTTCTGTGTTTTCCTCTTGATTGAGATGGATCACATGATAACTTAAATATATGTATGGGAATATACCAATGATGGGTTATCTGTTGATTTCATTCATTTTGGATTATCCTTGGTGGATTTTTTGAGACTTTAAGGCTCTCGTGGTCCCTACTGAGTATCGTTATACTCATCCCAGCACGGGCTATGCCCGCACCTTGTTCTATTGGATACAGACAACAGACATCACAGACTGATCCTAGGAGTACCATGACTGTATGGTACCTAGAGGTGGATCATATGGTGGGTCGGTACATAGAGGAGGGGGCTGGACGTGGAGTTTTGAGGAGGTCATTTGTACCTACCCTTCAGGTAGGAACCCCAGAGCACGATTTGGTAGTTTTATTACATTATCTTACAGTTGTATTGCATCACCTTTGTAATTTTACATTCCAGTTGGGCTTCTTTTCTGGCCCATATTACATTCAACACTCCTTTGTTATAAATTTTACATGGTATTGTGTCCAATTGTGTACTTGCTTCTGTGTCTGTATACAGGTTATAAAGGCAATACCATCCCAGTTTCAGGGAATTACGCATTTGGTTCTAGTTACTAGCCCCTAGTCTATAGAAGGTGGGCTTGTAATAGTCACGACACGGGCCCCGTTGAACAGATCATGAAAAATTTGTATTAGAGGAGTTAGTTCTACCATAGAACATATGACTCTGATATTTTCTCTGAAGTAATAATGCTAAGTGTAGTTAGTGTTGTTTTCAGTTCAGGGTGTCTAGTGTTGGGGCGGTGGCCGACGTATCCATACACTTGTTCCCTGACTTCTCATTTTAGACTTAGTGCAGGAAAACACTAATTGTGTGTGGGTTTTCAAATTTTTTCATTTATTCAGCTCACCAGGTATAAATTTTAACCATAGCGCACCTATTTCTTTTCAGGATTCCACCACGCAGTTATCCGGCTATAGTTATGTGAGTTTTACACACTGATATCCTACTGAGCAACAAGGCCTCAGTGTAGGGCCCACTTCGTTTAGAGGCATCAGCAGAGTCACTAGCAGTACCTTTACCCATTGGGCCACCAGCCCCAGCAGCAGACCGTGCATGCCGATTGAGCGTGTTTCATGAGTTCCAGCGCTAGAGGATACTCAGGATTAGGCGAGAGACGGACCAACAGGTGGCTGAGGATTGGCTGGAGGTTGTGGTGAGAGTCTTCCGACTCGTAGGGACATCAGCCGATCTCATGGTGATCATTGCCTCCAGACTTTTATAGGAAGTATTAGGAAGATGGTGGATCATTATGCTCTAGGTCCGCGATGAGGTAACGCTTCTCGGGGCAGACTCTGACAACCTGTTTTGGGCAGAGCTTGTCCGATCAACTCTTCACACAATGCACATACAAGAGCTACTTCATCTATAGCAGGGAAGCTTGATTATAGAACATTACTCAACAAGGTTCAATAACCACTCACTCTACTCCACAAATATGGTGTGTGACCCATTCTTCAAGTCTTAGTCCTTCAGGTAGGGACTCAGTTAAGAGATCTGGGCTTCAGTGATCTCACATAGCATCCCGACGCAGGCATGGGTGTTAGAGAGAGCCCTCTTGGTGGAGAGTTTATGTACTGAGCAGACACCAGTAACGAGACCCACTACCATTCATCATGTAGCGGAGACTTTTTCAGCACGCAGGAGATATAAATCTCAAATTTCCAAGAGGACCAGACCTACAGGTGGACGACCGCATGACTCAGGATCAGTTGTGCGGGGCACTTGAAGCGGAGACAGACATGGAATGAGCATGCAGTGTTTCACATGTGGTGGGTTGGGTCACATGACTCGTGACTGTCCGACCCTCCGTTCGGATGATCAATAGACGGTTGAATGACTGCCTAGGTAAAGACGAAGATTTGATCGTGGTGGTCCACAGTGAGCAGGAACACATGGCAGAGGTGCTGGTCGTGCAGATAGTCGTGGGCGACGATTCGAGATATTACTGCCACCACCACCAGGAGTTCCACCTCAACCATAGGGAGTAGGTGGACAGGGGAGAGCTCCACTCCAGGCTGTTTAGGCCTACGATCATATGACTCTGGATATGATATGACGTACTATCTGTGTCTACTCCACATTAGCTACAATACTTATAGACAAATGTGACAATCATTCTTTTATTTCCACTACACTCATTCCGAACATGGAGATTCTGAAGGAGACGTTGGCTCGATCCTTATGACTAGAGACTCCTATGGTAGAACAATCGTCGATTATGCACTGTTCCCAATAGTGTGACCTTACTCTAGGAGGTGAGAGATTTAGTAGGGATATCCTAGTAGCGACATCTAGGCCTTATGATGTCATCATGTGTATGGTCTGGTTATCTATAGTCCATGCTCATATTTACTGTATTAGCTGCAATGTGTGGTGTGTCTTCACGGATGGGTCCTGGTTTACCATCATCGGCGAGAAGGGAGCCTTTTCATTATAGGATGGACATGCTCAGAGGAGAGTGTGGCCGATCACTCATCAGTTTGATAGCCTTACCCTTAGAGCTGTTTATGTGGAGAGTCTGAGTTACCCTGTAGTGGTTGACCAATACATGGATGTTTTCCCAGAGGATGTCTTAGGTTTTACACCTCACCGATAGGTGGACGTTTAAATTGACTTGTACCCTGGGATAGCGCCGATATCTACACCAGTATATTGGATGGATCCCATGGAGCTTCATGAGCTATGGGTACAGCAGGTGGACTTGAAATGGAAGTGTTTCATTCTACCTTGTTTTTCTCCCTGGGCAACCCCGACACTGTTCGCTAAGAAGGCAGATGGGAGCTTGAGGCTTTGTGTTAACTATTGTTGCCTGAAACAGGTGACCGCGAAGAACATGTACCCACTCCCAAGGATTTAATATCTCTTTTATTAACTAAATAGAGCATTTTGTTTCTCGAAGATAGATCTCAGAGCAGGCTATCAAAAGCTCAGAGTTAGAGAAGTGGATGTGTAGAAGACAGCCTTTAGGTGTTGGTATGACCACTAAGAGTTCTTGGTTATTCCATTTGGATTAAACAACACTCCAGCAGTGTTCATGGGACTCATGAACATGATCTTTAATCCCTAAATTGATTTCTTTGTCGTAGTCTTAGTCGATGACATTCTGATCTACTCTACTACTAAGGAGGAGCATGATTATAATTTGTGGGTAGTATTGGAAAAACTCTAAGAGAACTAGCATTATCATAAGCTATCGAATTGATAGTTCTGGATCCATGAGAATCACTTTCTAGGAAATTTTATCTCGAAGGTTGTAGTTGCAGTGGATCCATCAAGGATTTAGGTGTTACTTGCTTGGGAGCCACCAAAGAGTGTGATAGAAGTATAAAGTTTCCTGTATTTTATTGGATACTACCAAATATTTGTGCCAGATTTTTTGAGGGATGCAACTCCACTGTCAGCCTTGACGAAGAAGGGGTAACCATTTGTGTGGTCGGAGAGATGCCATCAGAGTTTTCAGGAGCTGAGGCCGAGGCTGACTAGTTCCCCCATCTTGAGGCTTCTAGAAGAAGGCGTAGGGTACGTAGTCTACTACGATGCATCAGTGACTGGAATCATATGTGTCTTGATGTAAGTGCTAGCTATGATGACATATTGTTCTCGACAGCTGAGACAAAACTAGTAGAACTACTCTACCCATTACTTGGAGTGTGAAGTAGTGGTCTTCACATTGAAGATGTTGCGACACTATCTGATTGGCCAGCATTTCATAGTGTACTCTGATCACAAGAGTGTCTGGTATATCTTCTCCCAGATTGACATGAACCATAGATAGCAATGTTTTCACGAGTTACTCTAGGACTATGAATTTGAGATAGTATATTCTACTATGAAGGGGAATGTTGTTGTAGATTCACTCAGTAGGAGATCTGGTATACAGCTGCTGGGTGAGGCGACAGAGCAGCTAGCCACTTTTCATAAATCCTTTGTGGATAGACACAAAGTAGCCTTTCTACTATCTCTTACAGTCACTCCCCCACTTCTTCAGTGAGTTAGAGAGGCGCAGTTTTGGGATGTTGACTGCGAGACACGACTTGCTTAGATATCAACAAGACAGTCACCCAATTGATTTTCTAAATGTGGGGAGCATGTCAACTTTTTCAGAGGATGTACCATGGTACCAGTTTCAATTCAGTAGGAAGTGTTGAGGGATTTCCACACATCCCCTCTAGCAGTACATCTTGGAATGGAGATGATGTACCGGGACCTCCGACGAGAGCACTGGTGGAAAGGAATGAAGAATGTAGTTGCAGAGTTTGTCTCTCGATTCCTCATTTTTCAGATAGGGAAGGTAGAGCATTAGGTAGCAGCAGGTTTGGTTCATCCTTTAGAAGTCCCAAAGTGGATGTGGGATTGGATAACCATGGACTTTGTGATGGGTATTTCATGTACATCAAGGTGACATGACTCTATTTGGGTGATCATCTACCAACTCACCATGTCGGCCCACTTCCTACCGATCAGAGAGCACCATTCAGTATAGAGCTTAGGACACCTCTATGTGCAAGAGATTGTGTAGCTACATGTAGTACCCACGAAGATTGTCTCTTATCATGATACACTATTTACTTCAAAACTATGGAAGGGGTTGTAGGAGGATTTAGGGACGTAGCATCATTTCAGAATGGCCTTCTTCCTCAGGCAGATGGTCTGAGTGACTGGACCATTCAGTCCCTTGGGGACATGTTGCGTGCTAGTTTCCTCGACTTTAGACACTGCTTGGAGGATCACTTGCCTTTGGTAGAGTTTACATACAATACCAGATATCACTCCACCATTGGGATGTCACCTTTTAAGGAATTATACGGGCGACCTTGTAGATCACCCTTGTGCTGGACTGACCTAGGGTAGTCAGCACTAGAGGGACTAGAGATGGTACGGGCTACCACATAGAAGGTGCAGGTCATCCAGGAGCTGACGAAAACTGCACAAAGCAGGCAGAAGTTGTATGCCAAAAGGAGACGAGGACCTCTAGAATTCGAGGATGGTTACCACATATTTCTATGGGTCTCACCTCAAAGTGGTTTTCAAATATTTGGATAAGGTGGCATGTTATCTCCGATGATCATTGGACCTTTTCAAGTCCTTAGCAGAGTTGGTGAGGTGGCACCCCATATAGCTCTTCCTCCTCAGTTGCACCGGGTGCACGACCTGTTCCACATATCACACCTATGGAGAAATGTGGATGATCCTTCTCACATCATCGACCATGGTGAGATAGAATTTGATGATTGGGTGAAATTTATGGAGTATTCAGTAGATATTGAGGAACGATAGGAGCGGGTCCTTTGGGGACGGTCGATACCTTTGGTTCATGTTCGCTGGTAGCACGGGAACCTCCAAGAAATAACCTGAGAGCGGGAGGCTCATATGCATGCTCATTACCCTCACTTGTTACCTTAGTTTGAGTTGTTGCTTACGGGGACATAAATCCTGAGGTGAGGAGAATGTAAAGACCCAGAATTTCCATGTAATATATTTTTGAAATATATGGGAATTTTACAAGTCCGCAATAATTGATGGTGCAAGATTCCGAGGACCCGAGTGCCTGGAATGAATTTTAAAAAACATTTTTTCGGGTATATTCAGAAAACATGTAGGTGGGTTTTTATAAATTTTGAACCGGTTCATTGAATTGAAATCTGAGGGCACCGTTGAACTCGCATCACCTGTTTTTTCTTAAGAATACTTTCACCACGACGGTAGTTGGTCGAGGGTGAATGTTAGATTTTTGTTCTTTTCTGTGTAAGAATAAAATAAAAATAAAATTGTATGAAATTTTTATTTTTATTTGGATCACCCATGTGGGTATTGGGAGGAGGGATCCACCCGAACAAAACCACCATGTAAAAGTTGAGGTGTGGGGACAACACAGCTTAACCTCCCGTGAGAGGTTATGGTGGTTGGGACCACCCAAACTATAACCTCCCATGAGAGGTTATGGTGGTGGGGACCACCCAAGACTAACCTCCCCCCCTTAATTGAGGAAAACTATCAACCCTCGTAATTTGTGTAGAGGATCCAGTTTACCTCCTCCACATTAATTATTCCAACACACATACCTTTATTTGTGCAAAACCTCATCCTTTAATTTTTCCACCCAACATAATTAATGAAACATTTTGAATTTTGAAAACAAAATAATTGATTTCTTATTCTATTATTTTTCACAACTTTTCATTTTGGTGGAGACTTGGCAGAAAAGCTCTCTAACGAAGAACTACTTCTCTGAATGAAGAATGCGTTCTTCCAATGAAGAAAACCAATGAAGAATGCTGACACTGGCTTCGACCTTCTTCCTCAAGGATTAATCCAATGTAGGATGTCTTCAAATATGACGATTTGACATCCATATTTTCCCAATGATTCATCTTATTCCCCGTTAATTCGTTGAGATTTCAACATGAGTAAGGGCGTTTATTTGCGTGATAATACTTCCTTTGTTTTATTTTGTGGTTTGGGAACGAATTGTTGTTGAGGATGTAAAATATGAAGGTCATCATTATTCTTTATATTTGAGCATAATGCTACCACCGTAACTGTGGAGGGTGTGGGAAAAACCAACAAGGATCAACCCCTCCATCATTTTCCTTATTTTACATTTCGAAATGGAGGATGGTGACAAAGATGACGAAGGTGACGAAGGCAACGACGCTACGACTCGTGGCCACGGTGACCCACGTCGCCCCCACAATGCGTTGCCTTTTCGTCTAAACCAGCTCGCGCAATCGTGGCGCCCTAGCTGAATAGGCCTACGCCCTCTTGGAATCCTGACCGAACTTTCCCACACCCCTTACAGCACCCCGGCCGATCCGGCCCATGCGCCCCCCCCCCCCCACGTTGCACTGGCTGAACCGGCTCGAGCACCCACGTCACCCCGATCCAACTGGATCGCCTTCCCCGCAGTGCCACATCAAAAGAGGCCCACGCCCCTAATGGTGCCCGTTCAAACTGGACCGCACCCCTCGCGGTGCCCCTGCCGAACCAACCCCACACCATCATGGAACCCCCACGGCAGAGCCCCCCCGTGGTACCCGCGGAATTTGCGACCCCTCGCGAACCTTTCGGCCTACCAAACCTCTCAGAAGACCGGGCCGCATCACAATTATGGCCTGACCCAGCGGGTGGGGCTGGGTTGACCTGAACTGGGTCGACCCATGCCAGGTTGGGCCGAATCAGTCCCACCATGTCGGACTAGACCCATTCCCACTACAACCCTTTACACTCTTTTGGCCATAACTTTGGCACCAGACGCCCATTTGAAGAACCGTCAGTAGCGTTATAAATCATGGAGCGAGACAATACTTTTGAGTATAATCCACTAGAGTTTTGTATTATGATGGGAAATAGTCAGGTTGGATCGACCACGAATCCAACCAGTTCCCCCAGGACTAAAAAGCTAATAACTCATAGACCGGGCGTCTATTTGACGTGCCATCTGTTGTGTTGAGACCCATATGATGTGGAAGACCTTTAAGATACTTCTTCATGGGACCTCTTCATAGTTGGAGTATCGACCAGTAGCTCATGGGGAGGATCCACCTGGATACGAGCGAGCATAGTGTGATGACCTAGTAGCTGGTAGAGACTTGATGATTGCTGATCATTTAGACTCGGAGTGACTTGACTAGCCTAGTAGGGTGTGCCTTAGTGTCATAGCAGACCCATAGTTGGAGGGACTTGGAGTCTCGACAGACCCACAATACTCTACTGGATGAGTACCTTATTAGGCTATGAGGGGGAGCACACTTGGTGATGAGGCAGACCCATAGTGGGGAGCATGCTAGGGACCCAACAGATCCTTGGTACACGACAGGAGGAGTACATCAGAAGTCCAAGGTTAGTGGGAAGCACACTTAGTGTCGTAGCATGCCATCATTACTCGATATAGGAGGAGTTCTCCAGAATAAGAGGTTTTGAAAATGCGAATGGGGATGTTACTTGATAATACCCCCTATAATAAAGACATGGTTTGAGTTGAGTCAGTTTTTGTGTATTTCCCTCAAGATTGAGATGGAGCACATGATAACTTATGTATATGTATTGGCATATACCTAAAATGGGTTATCTATTGATTTCATTCATTGTGATTTACCCTTGGTTGTTTTTGAGCGATCTTTTGGGTCTCGGTGTCCCTACTGAGTATCATTATACTCACCCCTGCACAGGCTATGCCCGAAACTTGTTGTGTTGGATGGAGATGACTGACAGTGTTGAATGCTATTGAGGGTACTAGGACATGATTGTACCTGGAGGTGGACCATACAAAGAGTTGGTACATGGAGGAGATGTTCGAACGTGGAGTGCTGAGGAGGTGATCTATACCTACCCTTCAGGTAGGAATCCGAGAGGATGATCCAATTTCTTTCTTCCCTTATCATTATGTATTATTTTATCACTATTGTACCTGTACATTCCATTTGGGCTTGTATTCTATCCCCTTTTACATTAAAAACACTTTTTTATATAGATTACATGGTGTTTCGTCCACCTATGTTCTTGATTGTGTATGTGTTTACAGGTTATAATGTCAATGCCTTCCCATTTTTAGATAATTACGCCTTTGTTTCTAGTCGTCATCCCCTGACCTATGAAAGGTAGGCTTGGGTTAGGCACAACACGGGACCTGGGGGACAGGGTGTGACAGATACACAAGATTGTATTTTAACATAATAAATAATTTAATTAAATGTATTTATAGAACAACATGATTTTCATGAATCCATTGAATTTTTCATTGATATATTACTAAATCCATAAGTATTCAACGTCTAAAGTTTGTTTTGATGAGATATTTTTACTGTTATAAACCAATATTTTTTAAGGAGGTTTATATAATACAAAATTGATATGTTTTAGAATTAATTAATTAATTTTCATTTTATTTATGTTATTGTTTGAAGTTATTTCTTTTATAGGGGTTATGATTTAAAAGCTACAACAATGGTAAGGGTTTTATGTAAGAATCTTATTTTTAAAGGGATTTGTTGTGGTTAAACTAATGATATTGAAATTATATGATCTTCCTATAAAAATTAATATTTCAATTTTTTATTATTTAATTATTGAAAATTAAATGTTTTGTCTTTCATTTTCCTCTCTTTATGTAATGAGTGATACATAAAGGTCATTTTTATGGAAGAACATTATTCCATAATTTGTTAGTGATTCTTTTCTTCAAAGTCAACATTTTTTTAAAAATTATATAAGGATTTTTTTTCACTATAATAAAAAAAATATTAATAAAATATTCAATAATTTTTAGAAAATTTAAAAACATTAAAAAATATTTTTATAATATTTTTCAAAAAATTTTAATTTTGAATTTTGACAAATAATATGAGAGAAATTTTAATATTAATGTAAAATGCATGAAAATATTTACCCACCATGTTTTAAAATATTTTTTTTGGATATTCCATTACAGGTTCCCTTGGTTACATTCAATGAATATTTATTCTTTTATATTTTTAAAAATTTTGTATATAATTTATATTATTTCAAAATTAAAAGGTTATTTTCACAAATAAATGTTTTAATGTTGTTTATAATGAATTTTCATCAATATGAGTATTGGTTAATGTTTTTATGATTAAATATGGATACGATTCAATTTTACCATCTTTGTTCATTACGAGGATCATTTATGGTTATAAGTAGGATTTTTTGAATCTTGTAACATTTACATGGGTTATGTCATACTGATATGAAAAATGTTTTTTATTTTTGGGGAATACATATGTGTGGATTTCATTATGTGATAGTATTTTCTAATGTAAATTATTTATGAATGGTTACCCTAGAAACATGGTCTAATGGTTAAATTATTTATCTCAAATAAAAATGATAGAGACTGATAAGTCACTATATAATTAAGACTATAATGGGTAATGATCCGGGTTCAGTATGGAATGTTTACCTACATGATAGTCATGTGGGTGAACCATGAAAAATAATATTGTTAAATAGGGATTGAACCCATTCCACCAATGTAGTATTGGAAGTGATCCTCAACTATGGAAATTAATTTTAGTTCTCATGTTAATAAAAAAATTATGTGTCTTTTTCTTATGATGTGTTCTCATGACTCATGAATTATTATTGAAGATTCCGAACATTTATTTTGATTGATTGGTAAAAACTTATGCGAGGAATAATTTGTATTTTTTTATGATTTAATTGGTGTGATTATAAAATTCTAATATCATAGTCCCGTAATGTTATTCTCACATATAATAATTGATTAATACCTCTTCTGTTTACCCTCATTGAGTATCTGAGAACATAATCTCATATGTTTTCTTTCCTCAAGTAATGAAGAAGATATTTATGTATGATATTTATTAATAGGGTTCTAATAATGAATAAAATGACAATAAATGATGAAAACATTTTGTATAACCGATGGATTTGTATCACAATTTTAAATTACAATAATCGTTAGTGGTTCTTATGGATGAATTACTATGAAATTTATTGAATATTTATTTGGAAGGATGAAAATTTTATTGTTTTAATGGTTTGGGGTTACTCTAGTTGGCATTTTATAAAGGGTATATAATAATTTTTAAACTATAATGAGAAAATATTACTATTAAACCATAGGATACAACTAAGAATAGAGGTAAATTAAATTTCATGTTGATGAAATGATTGGGATAATCATTTGAGAATATATCCCTATCTAAATACCGAAAGTGGATATGGTTTTGGAATATATGTATATAGGCATAATATACATGAATTGAGTTGGTTGAGTATATATCAACCATCATTATGGTACATGGGTAATGTGCCTTAATGGGTCACTTATATTGACAATACCAATGGATATGAATAGGCTAAATAACATATTCATTTTGATATATTATGAAGTATTAAGATATAGATTAACCATAATGACACATCTTAATCATGAAGTGTAATAGTTTGAAAATGACGTGTCATATTATAGAGATACTCTAAATGAATTTTTCATGATTAGATGACTACTCACTACTATTCCTCCGAAAATGATCCTTATACAAATTAAATCATGCTACTAAGAAGAATTTTTATATAACTGAATGAGGTAGAAGAGAAAATTAATATTATCATGGGAAAATAAAAAATATGGTAGATAAAGTATTGATTTTTATAATTATACTTAACCAGATATCCTATTATATGATTAAAAAAATATTATATATCAGTTCTTGAATTAGATAAATAAATGAATAATGCAGTTTTATAATGTCCATATATGAAAGTAGACTCAACTACCTATGAATTTAAAATGTGGGGTGATGAATATGACATAACAGTTCGAATTACCACAAAGAAGGTAGAATGACCAGTGGGTCACATGGTTTCATGAACACCTCCCCATATTTCAGAGGTGTCCTACTAGAAGTGATGGTGTACGTTGGTGACATTGGTGATAATATACCCTCATAATCATCGTAGAAAATTGGTATTGTAGATAAGGAATTAAATAAACATACAACAATGAAATAATTAGTAAATGAATAACTGATGAGTGGAATAATAATGATGACATTAGAATATAAATTATGGACAACATAGATATATGATAGATGCATGCATGTCATTGTAATAATATATAATAAAAAACATTATACATAAAATATTTATTATAAAAATATATAGCACATGACTCAAAAAATGAATTAAATGAATATACACAAGTGAGATCCCCATGAGAATCCTGACCTCCAGTAAAGTCATGTGCTCTAAAATCCTTGCTACAAGTAAAACATCACATGAAATAAACTATGATCCAACCAATAAGAATTCTTACTCAGGTACCCAGTGTAATGGAGGCTCAATACTGGTTTGAGAAATAAATCATTGTAAAATTTACCCGACAGAGTTTACAACAGAATTTAGTATATGTATAATATAAATTACTGAACGTAATTAATAAATAATAAATATTTACATAATAACATAAGCCAGATTAGGTTCTAATCAGACCCATGGTTTTCTTTACCAAGTGTGGCTCATTTCTAGACATAATGTAAAACTAGTATGTATGTATATAGTAATTATATATATATATATATATATGTTATATATATCATCCGCCTATATGAACCATGTTTGTGAAAATTCCTAATGGCTATATACCTGAAATATCAGTCCTGGAAGGACTGGGGAGTAACATACATATCCATGACCAGTCTAATGAGCCTTTATTCTCAATCCAAATGCTATATTCCCCACATCTAATGAAGAGCATGAGACGCCATGCCACAACACTCGAGATTGTGTGTGGGACATCATGTCCTCACTCAAAACATGGATCAAATAACATACAACCCCAATCCCATATAGTATCACTTATATGAGATGCCATGAACTCAACAACCAATGTAAGGGAGTGTGAATATCCTCTACAATCAACACCCCTTACCATCTTATCATCGCCTCTATAACGGTGTATTATTATTATAACTGGCATGTGTAATTACATTCCATCCAATTATTTCATATATCATATATATATAGGAGATTGATAATTATTTAAAATATAATAATAGAATTCATGAGGTAGTACCTATCATGGTCTACATTTTTCAATCCCATATAAAGGGTTTGTCAAATTTATAAAAATGTATATGAGGCAATACCACTAATGTGTTTCATTTAAATAACCTATCATAATCAGGTTCATCAATTTAAAATAATTCAAATTATAACAAGCCATTTAATCATTTAAGAAAGGAAACACATTAATTATAACCCAATCAACTCATTTTAAATATTCATGGAAGTTATTCCATCATGATAATACATTCCTTCCAAAACATTCCATTTACATTTATCAAATAAGGCACTTGTATTTAATGAGGAATAAATATAATTAGATGGTGGTAAGAACTTTTTTTATTTACCTACTTGGTAAAATCCACTACTAAAAGAAGCCAATCACATAAATGGTTCTTTATGTAATTGTAAAATTATGAATTAGTGGTCTCTGTCATTCCTGTAGAAGGTTCAACAGATCTATAAATATTTTATGAAAAGAATAAAAATTAAAAACATGAGAGATGGTAATATACTATACATGTCCTATCTCAACATGAAATCAAATCATTATGGTTGACCAAAGTAAGGAAACAATGAATATCTAATATCACTAACCACAACCTTTAATTTGGAAGGCTAATCACCTCTATCTATTAGTTTTATTATACATTTATGACAATGTTATTTAAAATTTTCATTCAGTGTAATATGCATTATATTAAAGAACAAAAATTCAATTTATCAATAGAATCATTTAAATAAACTACAACAAATGGAAATTTAATTTTACATTTTAACATGGATCCATAAAGGTTCCATTCTTAAGAAATCTTTCTATTACAAGGGTGAAATCCATTTAAATCATAATTCAAATATGTAATTGGCATTTTTAGATTTTTTTCATTTAATTATAATGGTTAAAACCACATATCACACACATGGGGTGTCTATAAAAGTGACCAAAAAACTATACTTCCCTATAAATGGGTCAAATTACATTTATCGTGGATAAAGTATCATTTTAATATAAATGAACCCAATTTTGAAGCATGTACGGAAGATGTCAGCATTCCAGGAAACAACACTATATTTAAAATGAAATAAAATGGAAAAAATAGTCCAAGAAACCCTACCTTAGGAATTGGATGTATCAACCATCAAATAAAAAGCACAAAGGTGATTAATTCTAGATAAAAAATAGGAAACATTCATTCACTTAGAAAATAGGGAAACGATCTCTCACTAAAATATAACATCCTTGTGGAAATTAAATTAAGAATGATTAAAAATGACTCTAGATCCAAGCGATGTGGATCTATATAGACTAGGGACGATCAAAAAAGATTACTGATGGTGGAATTATTCATATGCCAAGAATAGCCTTGACGACAATCCAAAGGTGCATGGAAGAAAATATCACACAGTAGAGGAAGAAGAATATAAAAGGAAGGAAAGAAAAAAATTTCATTAATGGATTCTTTTATGCTCATGCTATAAATTGGGTTTCAAGGTTTTTCTACATGGTTTTTCCAAAATGTGCACCAACGGTGTAGTACCCCCATGTTTAAGAAATCACCCCGCACTATTTGGCCTACAAAGATTCCCAAACGTGTGATGAATAGTTCGGGTGTAAAATCTAAGTGTCAATACTTGTGTGAGAAGGGATCATGGTTAGTGTAAAACATGAGAAATCCATGTGTGGAGTCTATACTCCCTCATTACAAGACACAAGAATTGATGCTGGAGGTCAGACAATATCTGATAATCAATTCACTACAATTAGACCACCAAAACCTTAATTTTTGGAACCCTAGAAAATCTAAACCAAATGAGGTACTCATGAATCCTCTTGGCCTTTTAACAATGTAAAAAAACAAAACATTTAAGTGTTCCATGTCCCAATTATTTTTTCAAAAACTATATTTAATAAAATTCCAACCATTAAACGTCAAATCTAAAATTCTCATCAAATTTTTTCTTTATCTCAGATCATATGGCTTTACCACCTTCCCGCCTTAAAAGATATTATCCTAGAGAATCGTTCAAGATCAAAAAGAAATCACTCATCCTATAAGAGCTGTTAAGAATTGTTCAAATGGACATGTGTGTTTTTGAACACCCATCCCACCATTGATCATTTCTTAAGAATATGATCCATATTATATCAAAAATACAAACCAAGTATTATTTTAAACAGAAACTCTATGAAAACACTTATCCATGCACATTTAGATAGAGAAAATATCACATATCCATATCTATAAACATTTGGTCAATGGTTCTCCCTGCCACAAGCCTTATCACATGAAAGGGGGACAACTCTGATCCATGGTACATCCACCATTGGAATGTCCAAAAAAACACACCTATAAACAATCTAGTGACACTTTGGATTTTTATTAACTACAGAAACATGATTACAGTGGATTCATTAAAAGAAGACTTGTCGAAATAAACAGTCAAATTTTAATCAACCAAACATAAATTGGTCAATAACATTTTCTATAAAAGTCATAGACATCCATTTGGAACTCAACAACATTAAACCAATGATTTTTTTTAAAATTATTTCCTGAAAACCATTTACATTGACCAAGAATTATTTAATGTCAAGCCCTAATCGTCTGACCGCTCTTGGAGAATACTAACAAAGATGACCGGTGAATTATCTAACTAGATTGTGATGCCTCTACCTATATAATATCACATTCATGAATTAAACATCTACTGAAGTCCATAATCAACTTCTGATGATATTTAATGATGAAAATAATCACATGACCATTTAAAATACCAAAACTATGTATGAAGATGTATGTAAGACAAATCAATAAAACTGGAATAATAACTCTTTTTTAAAAAATAACTCTCAGCATAATAAAATTATTAGATAATGACATATTCATTGAACTATATTTTAAGCATCTAACCCAATGCATTCCATAGTTCATTATTACTATATATACGTTGTTATAATCTAAATCATCCACATCAAATCATTGAATGATCCCTGAGAATCAATCTCATAGTGATATTCTTTGTAGAATATGGTTGGTCTTTAAGAGTCCATCCAAGGTGTTCCTAATTGGGAACCCAATGGTCACACATATCTATCCAAACATCAATATATCCCAGGATCTAGCTTTAAACACTAATAATAACAACTCAAAAATTCCCAAAAACTTTTTAAGAATTAGGGTGTACTAGGACTTCCATAATCGTACTATCTCAAGGATGACATCATGATAGGTGACATGATCATCTCTAAAAATAGGTGAACTAAGAAGATAGAAATGGTTTATTGTCAATAATACCCAATTACTAGAAGGAACAGCAGTAAATCAACAAGTGGTCAAATCCTTGGATGAAGATCATTTCACCTATCGACACGCTACCCTTTCAAATTGATCACAATGTTGTTTTCAACATGAGGAATTACGTGATACCTCATACATAACCATGAATGACCTCTAATAAAAATTATTTTTCTCGAGGTTTCATTCTCATCTAATAAAATCAATTTCATGTTGCGAAGAATGAACTGACAGGATTCAAGGTATGAAATACCCAAGGGAATTCAAGAAAATCAATCTATTTCCAAATGGTTCGTCTTGGTTTTTCCCTTATACATGGAAGGAAAGATTTAACTAGAAATGAACAACTCGTCATAGATTATATGTGTCCCAATCATTGAAAAAAGAGATAGACTAGCCACTCAGAAGCATAGTAGGTCAGATTCACCACAAACAAACACTTAAATAATTTTCTTTTAAAATAAAAACCAAAACTTATTATCATGTTAAAACACCTATTTATCTTTATGAAATCCCAAAAATTGGGATAAACATGATTCCATTTATTCCCAGTTCACACTACCCTCATGAATACATGGAAATATAATCAATAGAGAAATGATTATTGATTTATCTAAAATCAACCAGTTTGTTGAAACACTTAACACATGATGGGAACCATGTAATTAAACTCATACTACCCTTAGATCACATGACAAAATGAAACATCCTATACACAACCTTTAGGCTTATAATCATTATTAATTAAAGTATTGAATTTTCATCTGTGATATTTATCCCCATGTCATATTTACTGATACATCTGTTAACCTTGATAATGACATACCATGTCATCCAACAATGATTATGGGAAATTTCCAAATAACACGAAAAGATTCTAACCATGACAAATGAATGTTTATATAGTTGAAACCAAGATTTACTCAATGATCATTCATAAAATATGGCTCAATTATACCATGTCCACCCATTAGGAGAAAATTTTTAATTAGAAACAAAGTGTCATGCAAGGGACAACGTCACCTAAATGACATCAAATTCTAGGAAACTAACATCATAAAAAATCATTTAAATTATAATGGTGGTACATACCATGAGATACCCCCTAATTAAATATGATATCAAAGACCCATAATGAGGGAATGCCCACAAAAATTCCTGAGGGTAATAATCCAATAATCTTATCAATTTATAGAAAAGGAGAAGGCCTATGGAAGAAAAACACATTTCCATTCAGAGGAAACTGAAATTGAATTTCAGACTACCCTTACAAGAGGGTCTAAATAGAGGAAACAACACATTTACCCATTTTAAATTCCTTACATTGATTAAAATTTAGTCATTATACAAAAAATATATTCAAAACAAAACATTAATTACCATTTATAAAAAATTGTAAAAGGTTAAGGAATAACATGTATGCATTTTAAAACATCCTTTTAAAACATTAAACATATGTATACATATCATCTTTATTAGGATATTATACAAATCAATTCATATTATATAATAAGAAAAGATAAGGTGACCAACAAGGTTCCCATTGATCCAAATAGGTTTATCATAAAGATTCTCGATTGTAGATTATTAATCATTTGATGAAGTTATAAACACCATTATTGGGTTATCGCATTAACAAAATTCCCCAACTATCCTAGGTGGTTCAATTTCTTCATTTCACATTTAATAAATTAATTTGAGTTTGTAAATTAATATCCTTCATATGTATGGAAATTTCAACGAAGACAATGCATATATCATAGTTCGATTACATAGGTTCCCATTTCCTAATTTATAAAGATCCCATATTCATTATAAATTTAAAATTATCACCCTTTGATTATAATAAATTTTACATTTACATTATCCTTTAGATGACTTTTACCTTTTAACATCATCCAATAATGATATTTATAAATGTAAAATATTATTAGTGTATATGGGTTCCATCTTCCAAATTATAAGGCACTCATACACATTAATATTAAAAACTTATTCTTGTTTAATGACAACCAATAAATTTAGACTAGAAATCCAATTCCACATTTATATCCCAAATGGATTTTTTTCATAAGAAGTAGACACATTGAACAATTATATAAACATACAATCATGAAATGTATACTGGAACATCATGATAAATTATCAAGAATAATGGTCTAATAATAACTAATAATGTTATTCAATAAAGCATGATAAAAATTAACAAAATAGGAATAAAACATTTCATGACATATAAATCAAGTCATAAAATCCAAAATAATAATTAAATATACAAATAAAACTACATGTCATAGAATATTCATGGCCTGTGAATTTTAATGTGCCATTAATTATTCATGTAATGCCTCTGACTTATCATACTAGGAAAAGGGTAAAATAACATAAATCTAAGTAATCAATAAGTTGTTAATTATACCATATTCCATAAAAGTTAAATCATATCAAATTTTACAACAAACAACAAGAACATTAATCCCAACCCCAACCACATGGTTATTTACCTATGGGTGGATTGATTTGTCCTAGGCATGTCTATTTAACAAGCATAGAAACATTCCAAGTATCCAATATACATTCTGAAAATAGTGATAAAATAGAAAAAATATGGCTATGAGTCAAAATTTTAACACCACATATTGATTGAACACTATATTGGTACCCAGAATGGTGGGTCACATTGTCTCAAGCACACGTCTTGGTATACTAGAGGCTGCAGACTAGTAGATAGAGTGTACAGAGTTTATAGTAAGGAGAGTGTAAGCTCATGATAATAGTATCACATTGATAAATAATACATGTTATACAATAGAAAAACTATATATAAAGAAGAAATAAATGAACAATTGGTAAAAAAGAAGAATTATGAATACTGACCATATAAAATGTCCAATGCTAATGAAAGAAAGATGCAAGAAAGTAAGGGAAATGATACATAATCTAAAATAATTTAAATTCAACATATATTAAAATAGATTAATTTACATGACTCAATTAAAGAAAAGATGTTAATGAAAATTAATATATGAGACTTCAATGATCATCCCAATATCCATTTAGTTCATGTGACCAACACTCCCAGACACAAGTAATGCATCACAAGAAATCAAGAAAGGTCTTATGAAAAATAATCTCTACTTAGGTACCCTATTCCATTAGAGTCTTGAGTAGGGTGTGAGATATAAATAATAGTTGGATAATTCCCATAGGGACTAAAATTGTATCAATCTTGTTTATAATGTAAATAACTATGAGAAATTAGAAATTAAATATTACTGAAGAAATAACATTGGCCGACTTAGCTTCCAATCAGACATATGGAAGAATCTACCACCTTCAACTCACTTCTGGAAAGAATGTATAACGAGTAACAATATATATATAGTAATAATTATATATATATATAAATTAGTTATATTTTGTGTACACCTATATGAACAAAGAGAATGGAGATGCCTAATGACTATATACATAAAATACTGATGCTAGACAGACCGGGAATAACTCACATATCCTATACTATTCTAATATCCCTATAAGATCATGATGAAGGGTACATTTCCTACATCCCAATAATGAAATGTGATGTCAGGAAATAATGTTCAGGATTGTGAGTGAGCCATCATTTCATCACTCAAATCATGGAATGTGGAACATACAACCCAACACCTATATAGTATCACTAGTGTGAGACTCCTTGAACTCAACACCTGAGGAAGGGGATAGTGAGTATTTATCCATGCTCAACACCCCTTAACATAGTATCATAGCCTCTATAAAGGTTAATTATAACTATAACTGACATGATTCATATTCTCCAATCAATTCCATTTATCTATCCCATATACATAACAGAATAATAATAATTTATAATATAATAACATGATTCATGAGGATGTACCTCTCATGCTCTTCATTTATCAGTCCCATATAAAGGAATATCCCAATTTATATCACATTAAATGATGAAATACCACTTATGGTATTCATTTATATAACCCATCAAAATAAAAGGAATAATATATACAACAATTAAAATTATTAGATTCTATTTAACCATTTAAAAAAACCAATACATTCATTATAACAAGTCATCAAATTTTAACAATTTTATAAATCCATCCCATCATGAAAATGCATTCCATCCAAAATAATTACATTTATTTAAAAAATAATACAATTGGATCTACTAAGTTAATAAGGCTCATATAAGGTGCTATAAACAATTGGGAACTTACCTATATGGGAAAACTCATTAATTAAACTATTAAATCACTTTGGGGTACCTAATTTCAGTGGTCATTTATTTAGGAGTGGCCCATTCCATGAACATTTATGGATAATTAGTTTAATAAAAAAAATTAAAATGAAATCTTTATTTAATAACATGGGTGAATGAAATATACTAAAGATTAAATAACTCATCAAGGCATTAATGCATATAGATGGACCAATTAAATGAAAATAATCTTGTCTAATATCCTTAATAACCACTTTTAGTTTACATGATAGTGCACATCCATCAAGGGGTCTTATTATAAAATCATGACATTATTCGTAAAAAAATTCATTTATAATATTAATCAATTCATTCAATAACCACAATTAAATTTATCAAATTATTAATTTTATAAAACTACCACATATTGAAATTCCAATATAAGGATTAACATGGCCTTACGAAGGTTTCATTCTTAATTGAGATTTTTGTTATATTGAAAATTTCAATTTATATCATAAAAAACACATAAGAGGTATTTCAAGGTTTTAAAAATTTAATTATAATGGGAAAAATATATTATAACCCTGATGGGGTATCTATAAAAGATATAAAAAACTATAATATCTTCATCATGGGTAAACATACATGTATCGAGAAAACAAATTCAATTTTATAATGTCTCAAAAATAATTTAAAATTAGAAAAAATCTGGTGTTCGGCACAACAATACTATATTTAAAATGATGAAAAATAAGGGAAATGATATAAAAAACAAATACCTTAGGATTAGTATGTATCACTCATCCTCTATTGAGGCCCATTTTGATCTGGTTTGGAAGAAATCTATGAAATACACCATCACCCTGAATATTGGGTTAAAGAACTCGCACATAAATAATGCATCCAAGAGTAAATTAAATGAAGAAAGATTAAAAATGAATAGGTATATTACTGATGTGGATATATAGAGACTCATGACTGTATAATTGTAAGATGGACGAGGGAGTTATCATCATAAATAGAAAATCAATGAAGAGGATCCAAAGGCACCATGATAATGAGTACATATTGTGGTGGAAGAAGAAAGTAAAGGGAGGAAATGAAATAAATCACATTAATGAAAATACATGTGTGAGAAGTTAATAGAGTATGGGTAAACCATGTGCAACTTATATGGGGAATTTATTCTCCTTTAATATAGGCCACACATTTTTCTATTAGAGGCCGCAAGGATTCAGTCAAATCATGCGCCTCTATCAAACCACAAAAACCTTAATTACTGGAACCTTGAAAATCCCAAACTCAATGAGGAACTTGGAAATCCTCTTACACGAGTTAAAAAATAACACATTTTTGTGTTTTGACTCACAGAATTAAAATATGAATATCAGTTATAAAAATATCTAGTATAGTAAAAATAAAAACTCAATTTCCAATTGGAATGTTTTATTTGGATGAAAACATTGGTCATTACAAATAACATGGGGAAATATCACAATGTAATTGGAATATGTCTTATGTATGGAAATAAAGGAACCGAAGATAAAAATTTATAGGCAAATCATAAGAGTTAAATAGTGGGAAATAATGTACCTCCCAAGTGACTATTCGTAGTTCAATATATTTAGTGTGGGGAAGATGGGAATTATCAAAAAAATTCCAACTCAAGGAGGTAGCTCATAGAGCATAGAAGGGAATTCACTATTATAATCATAAATGTGAAATTATTTATCTACTTTTAGGTATTTGAGAAATATTTAGAAGGTGTGTTTTATTAATGATATTCTTGTTTTATGAGTCATGGAAAATACAACGAATATTCCATATAATTTTCTATTTGGGGGATTGCAAGAAAACATTAAATGTTTTTGATAACTAAAATTTTGATGTAGTGATGAGGTGATTCCTTCAGGAAACAAAATATAAATGGAAAAATAATCTTACTTTGGTCATGAGGGTGATATATTTATATATTTTTTGAATAAATAGATGGTTGAATTTGATAATTTAAAATTGAAATAATTATTGAACATTAAATATATTTATTATTTGATGGAAATTAAATTTATGTTATTATTTATGATTTAAATTTCAATTAGGATTTATTTAATATAATCTTCAGTATGTGATTTTATTTTTGGAATATGATTCTTTTGTTTTTTGGATGTATATATGTTATTATTGATAGATGATAATGATTCTGGTTATTTTAGAAGAGGATTATAATTTTTTTAATACAATATATGTACATTGTATATGAATGTTTAGTAAGTGAAGGTATTAGATACCATATAATTTTTTGGAAGGAATATTCATTTGATTCAACATATTTTTGATCATTTTTCTAAATTTATTGGTTTTAAAAATTTTTGAAAATATTTTCAAAACATTTTATGGATAAACACATATGTAATAGTTTTATTTAAATTTCAGTTCTTTTCCGTGATTTAGATATTTTTTTATCATTTAATCATATGAAAATTTATCTATATTTGTTTAATTATTCCAACCAAATTTTTTTTTTCAAAAATATACTGAATAAATGAACTTTTTTCCTTTCATTAATGGATCTTATGATACATTAAAAGGTAATTTTAGTTCTTCAGAAAAAAAATTTATCTATTCTGGTCATCATTAGAATATAGATGATGTGTGGTGTATTATTATTAAAATACACAACCAGTGGAAGAAATCAGGTTTTAAGGTCTGATATAAACAAAATGTGTACATTTTCAAATATTCCCTAGTAAAATAGTTCATAAACATTAGGAAAATTATCATGAAGAACAAAATTATTTCTATTCGAAAACTGTTTCAAATTAGTTGATTTAAATTCTCACCCACCAGAATTTTTTTTCTTATTTAATTTTATATTTACAGTATTTTATATTAGTAATTTTCTTTATTTGGATATTATCCTTCTACACCATTTCTATATTTTCACATCACACATATTTTATCTTTAACCATTATTTTAATTATGTGTTGAATAGTATAACATTTATGTTTCCCTTTTTATTTTCTCATAGGGGGTTCTATTTTTAATATTTATGATGTGAAGTGTTAGTAAATATTTTTTTCATTAACTAATATTTTGTTTCAAAAAAAATTGTGGGGTCTCAAAGGAGGGATATTGTAACACCTTGATATATTTAATATAGTCTTCTGTATATATAATTTAATTATTCAGATGTTTTTTTGACAAGAAATCGGGGGACATTATGTACCATTATATTGTAAACAGTTATCAATAATGCATAATAAATAAGTAGTTAATTTTCATCATGGCTATTTTACACCTCAAATATATGTTGTCTTCAAAAATGGTTCTTATCATATTATTATGACTATACATTATAAATAATTTCTTTACATTTTCAAATTTTTTAAATGAATATAATAATAAAAATCTAAAAACAATTATAAAGATAGGGTGATTTTTTGTGGTATTTTAAAATGATTTTATTTTTCATTGAATAGTGAAAAATGCTGATATCTTCAAAAAATGTCATTTAATTTCAATTAAATGTACAATAATGTCAAAATTTTAATAATGAAAACTATTCATAAATTAATTATAAATATTATAATTAATTACATAAAATATCAAAATACTTGATTTTGTAATTTACTAATTTTTTGGATTTAAAGCATATTTTTCTAGAACATTTCGTTATGTGTGTAATATATTTATATCTAAATTATATAATTAAAAATATATTGATATATGGATTTTATGGAATTTATAAAATATATATTTAATAAAATAATTAATAATTACTTTTACAGATTTTACAAGCCATGTAATGAGTGTGCATTAGGATTTTTGAGAAATAGTACTATTTTCTATACTTGGGTTTTATTACGGATTATGAACCTATGTATAATAAAATTATACTAGTTATATAAATAAAATATGACAAAATGTAATTATTCTTTCAATCAGAATTATTGATATAATTTAATCATGTGAATTTTTTTTGTCTATAATGAATGTTAAAAATAGTATTAAAATTTCATCACAATTAATATTAAATTCAGGTTACCTTACTGGTAATATCATGGAAATTGTAGTATATCCACTCATAACTATATAATTATTCTTGTTTTAAAATTTATCAACATGATCTTAACATCGACTAAAATATCTTCCCATTTAAATGCACTTTATTATTAAATGGATCTTATATAATTGTAATTCATTCTGAAATTCCATGTGTATAGATCCTCTCACTTATTAACATAATCCAATCATCATAAATTATTCAAACCACTTGATCAATATAGAAAATCCCATTTCTTTTTAAAATACATTCTATAATCAATCTCATCATCTAATAAGTGAAGTTTTTTTCCTTAGTTCCAATCGTTCAAGTAATAATCTGTAATCCAAAGGTAGTCACTCAATGCTGATGTATAATTATTATCCAATATCATTCAATTTTATTTAGCCTCTCTCTATCATAAATAATATAATATTTTATTATGATGATTAAATAACTATTTTTCAACCATCCTCCATAAAATGAAAGAATAATAATTTCTCTTACATATTTGTGGAGTACGACTTCCATGTTGCGATATAGTTCATTTTCCATCACCGTTATTTGTGGGTATTAATAATAAAATATTTTATTTTCATATATAATTTATATGTAATATAATTATGCTTAAATAATTATTGGATCATATCTACCATATTACAATCTGGTCTATTGGAAAATGATATCATCATTAATGTGTACATAAATATTACCACATCCATGCAACGATGATATGTTTTCATTATTATGAAAAATTTGATTATAAAATTTTAGATTTACTATAAATATATGATAATTATGAAATTATAATTAGTATGGGATGATTAATTATCCTTTACCTTTATTTTGTTCCACAAATTGATAGGTAGAATCAACACTTGTGCGTACATGAGAATTATCATCTCCCCAAAGTGATGTAATTAAATTTTTTCACTAGTTAGTATGAATGGATTTAAATATGTTTATAATGAATATATATGATATATATATATATATATATATCATTCTATATTTTTTTTGATATAGGAACCATGATCAATGTTTAAGGATTGTAAGTGTAGAACTAAAATATATATGAGAATCAACATTTCAGTACATAAAATGACGAAATTAATTGAGAATTGTAAATAAAATTTTGTTGAAATGATATAGGGGTATCCTATATGTTATTATATGTATTAATACTTTAATTTTTAATAATTAAAAATAGAATTAGGTTTATTGTACCGATATTTATAAAAATTATAAAGGGAGATGAAATTGAGGAAAGGGTTTGATTTTTTGCAATTTCAAGTTCATGAGACATGTTTAAAAGCGAACACCAAAACCTCTTCAATATAGTGTGATTACTTGAGAATTAAAACAATCTATTGTATTAATAATATTAATTGTTTTTGAATATCAATATAATGTTATTTTTAACATTTTTACTTCATTTTAAATGATACCAATGTTCTATGGGTTGAATATGAACATTTATTTATTGGGATATGTATTAATGTTACACAACAATATCTTATATATATTGTGTATACACTAAAAATTATTTTTAAAAAAATATTTAGGAGTTGTTTAAAAAGATTTAAAGAATTATATATTTTTAATCTCCAAATGAAATTTTATTCAAAAATCACTAAATCTCTAAGGGTTCTTCCTCAATATCTGGTTTCATCCATATTTGATTCATATTATACACCTATATTATTTAATGATGTGTATCTAATTATTAAATGATGTAATGTATACTAAAAATCCTTCTATTAATAGTATGTATATCTTATTTAATTTCAATTCATTCATGTGTATTTTGATTCAAAAGTTACCATATTGTTAATGTTTTTATATTAGAGTCTCATTTTTACCAGGATAATATGTTCTTAAATTTACAGTGTTAAAATTATATGATATATCTATCAAAAATAATATATTTTTTATCCTCCCATGGTTAGTTATTTATATTGATTTTTTTAATTTCATTTTCCTCTTTTAAATTACTCAAAATATGAAATATATTCTTTTAAATAAAATTTAATAAATTTCACTCTTTGATCTAATATTTTTTATTCATGTCTATATTTTATTTTCAATTTTTAAATATTATTTTTATTATTATATAAATATTATTTTATTTTATTTTCAGATATTTTTTACTTACTTTACCAATGATTAAAAAGAATTTTCTTATCATTTCGAAACACGGTAGTTGTGAATTTTCACAAAAAATGTAAGTCGAAATTTTTTAACAAACATCATATAACTGAATTGCGTCATTTTATAAATAATATTTTATTTTAATATTGCATAAAAATTATCGTTTTTTATTTTCAAGGACACATTTTTCCATTATATTATGGAAATTTTACAATATTAAGTATGTGATTTAAAAATAAAAATGGATCTAACCCATGAAACGTTCTAAAAATAATATAATTGAAATTTTATCTATAATAATATAATTATATATTTGTTTTAATTTATTAGGGATAAGATTAAATTATAAAATATATATTATTTCAATATATATTTTGTCGGTATGAATGTAAAATATTTATAAAACCAATATCATTTTCATGGGTTAAAACATAATGATGTGATGATTTTTTATGATATTGTAACAAACATATGTATAAATTTCATTGTATATTGGGTTTTCTATTATTTACTGATGATAGGTTTTTATGATTCATATATATATATATTTTGGCTCTATCAGTACCCCATATTTCATTTCCAATAGAATGATATCTCATGATATAATATGGACTCATGTTTTCATTGAACCTAGTTAATTAAGGGTCTTTTTCCAATTTGGTATTCTTGGGACTAAACCTTAACTATTTTGATAGTAGAATATAGAGTTAACCCAATACACTATGATAACTATGGAATTGAACCATGATAATTGAAATAATTTTATACACTTTTGTTTTTTATAAAAAAAATATTAAGATTATGATTTGATCTTATGTCAAATGATTGATTATTGATGATTATGAACTCATATGTTTTATATGTATTTATTGACTAACCGTTATTCCATTTCTCATAATTATGATCTATTAATTGAAGTGTGATATATTTAATTGTCATAATAAATATATCATAATCTTATTCTAATTTTTTTAATTGATTAATATCTCTTATTTTTACACTTGTTGACATTTTGATTTTACAATTTCTCATATTAAACTTCTTGAGGTTATATGAATGGTCTTATGTATGGTATATTTAATACAGTAGGAAGTTGTGAGGAACATAATTTTAAATGGTGCAGATATTTTTATACCATTTTTTTGTATCCATGTTTCCAAACCCAATAAACTACTATGGTCATCTATCTTGTTTTTTGTTAAATGTATTGAATATTTATCTAAAAATATTCATTATTTTTGAATTAATTGTTATGGGAATCTATATATCAAAATATTAGTATTTATATTGTTCATGTATAGATGTAAACTAAATATATATTTACTAGAAAATATGTAAAGAGTAATAACAATGATACATAGAACCGATGTAAGGGGTCTTTTACACCAATTTCTTTTCATTGAGAAATATTAAACATTTTTTATCAATGTTATGAAATGATTATTTGTGTAATAACCTATGAATAATTTGGGTGACATCATGGATCATGTTTATAATTTATTGAGTGGTCTTACATAATAAAAACCCTCAATTGTGTCCACCTATATTACAGTCGATTTTGACTATAGGTAGTGGTGTATTAAGGTATAGTGGGGAGGATATACCATAATTATCATAGTGACATGTAGTGGTAATATTTTAATTTATCAAAAATAGTATGATAGTAGATGTAAACCATCCAATAAATTATAAAATGATATAAACTTCTATATTTGTAGATACAAGTTATGACGTATAGAACTTATAAAAAATTTGATCATGACGACATAGTAGAAAGAATAAAAATGGGAAAAATATAAATAACAAAAAAATGCTAAAAGAGACTATACCTTTTAGAATCCCAAGAAATATATCATTCATTTACTCCAATGGTCCAATCAGAAAATGAAATCATGAATCCATGGCTACAAATATCTCTTAATCCTTACATATAATCATGAAATCTTCCTAGGTACCGAAACAAAATTCCAATTTGGGTGTGATTAAAACTCGTAATGACACTAATAACTATGGATAATTCAAATATTGTCTACAGGTATCAAAATTAACATTTAATGAGAGTAATAAATGTAAATTAGAAATGTTATTTATAGCCATGTTGGGCTCATGTTCCTTATGGGATACATGTCCAATATGATGTGCTTCAACCAAAGTGTATTGCCTCCAGACATATACCACATTATTTTAATCTAAGAATATATTGTTCAATGATAAGGAATATATGTATATGAACCATAATGTATACAAACAAATCCTTCAAACCATTTAACATTAGAGGTAAATCCCATTCATAGTGATAAAATGAGATATAAGGATTTTAGGTTTCCATGTAATCCAATGGATAAAGCATTGAAATTCTACTCTAATGCGTTTCTAGATTATTCTGAGTAACAATTCAAGGTAATACTTTGATAGGGATGACTGGTTTCCAATGATATAATCCAAGGTACACCATGTATGATATCATCTAGTTAAATCATGGTATCTCATTCCAGGGACTCTAATTAAGAGATTTTAGAGGTGAACCATTACTCTATGATTTAAGAAATCACAAATATATGAAATTACCTAAATCTATTTTTGGAATAAAATATGGAATTCAAATCTATGAATTGGATAGTATAATATGTTTGCATTGTAGGAATTCCATGTTAAGAATTAATGGCTATCTCAAGGAAGCCAATAATAATAATACTATTTTCATTGTTATAAAGAAATTCTCATGTGTAATAGAAACCTAATCATAAGGGCATGTGTTTTTTACATTTAATTTTAACAATTTAATAATTCAATACACTAATTAATTTATATAATTGAAAAAAGTAAACACATATGGGGGGTTTTTTTTAAAAAAAGATATTTTCAAAGGAATTTAGTCGATCACGTCATATATGGTGGTTCCTACTGAAATTATCAACATATAATGGAGTACACATGGCTTTTAAAATTTTTAATCATGGTATAAAAATTAAATTTTAAGTGTTTAATATTTATGACCAAAACACGAAATTCCATGTGTGTGGTAGAACTGAATAAGATATCAACGTTAAGGGTGTCATGTATATTTAATAGAACATCTGTATATTCCCTTTATAAGACTCGACATACCATATATGAGTTAGTTTTTGGATGGAGTTATATAAATAGGAAAAAATACATAAAAAGGTTTATATTGATAAAATAAAGTGGAAGATGATTTGAAGGAGTGATAAATCAATGAATGTATATAATGGATTGTTTTCCTTACTGAGATGCATACATGTGAATGATGATGAATTGGTCCTATATTATATGAGGGAGATACACAAAAATACATGAATAATAAGAGTGTAGAATTTCGTAGGGACATTGTGCACAAATCTGCAAGAAGGGAAAAAGAAAATGAGATTTAAAAGTCAAGATGAATTTTTTTTTATTTGTAGTTATTTAATATAGTGTAGGGTCTACAATAATTGTTTGTTCAAATAGTTAACTACCATGCCAAATCATGATAAAATAGCATGATATGGATGTGAAAGAATTTTTTTAAAAAATCATGGGCTTTAGGACCCATTCCAATTAATTTGTAGAGTATTCTTCGTACATTTATTATATATATTTGTGTGTAATCAGTAGAGAAAGTGTGTTATACCTATGTTACTCCTACAACATCAAAAATTAAATTAATTTCACTCCATTTACCTTCCATAAATCTAAAAAATACTCCATAAACATTTACACATCCATTTCGAGAAAATTGATAGGTTTGAGTGAATTAAAAAGGTTTTGAATCATAATGTAAATCTAGGATGTTAAAACCTCTAAGAGTTTTGCTTAAATGTGTGGTTGAGATATATACAAGAAAAATCCCATAAAATGATCATGTACATTCGAATCTTGTTCCCAAATTTCAACCTATATATGTTTGTTCTTTCAAAGAACTATAAATATTAAAATCATTCATGCTCATATAGTATTCATGCTATGATAAAAATACAATGTGGATAATCATAAAATGAAGCATAATAGTTCATATTATTTAAAATAGTATAAATTACATGATAAGTGTTATCATTAAAATGGAATATGTATGAAATCAGAAAGACATAATGCATATCCCTATACTACTAAGAATGCGATTATTAATGTCTCATCAGCCTAATCCTCATAAATATATCAAATTAAATGATGACTATCAGTTCTAGGTAACTTTGACTATATATCCATCAACAATCAAATATAGAGATGTCTTGTAGGATGATGTAATACCTCACTTAAAACACTAGATGTTATGAATAATGTTTGAATAATGAATTCATCTTATATTGAGTTTTATCAATATGTTATTATAAAAATCATTCTTTCTCTAATTTCTTAAATTTTAATATTTCTTCTATTCATTATACCTTCATTTCTTCTATAAAGCATAGTAGTGAATGACACAAGAAACTATAGAGTTCCTAGTTATGATCCATTTCGATTGTTTCATGGAAACTATTATTATATGAAAAAAATAAAATTAGAAAATGTATTTCCAATGGTCCTCCAAAATCAAGGAATTACAATTGATGAATGTTCTAAGGGACACATGTTGTGTTCTTTGGGTAAACGTTAGTCTATGTGTTGTATATTTTTCTAAGATCTTCCTTTAACACCAGAGCATTTACCTCCACATATAGAATCCAAAAGTGAATGGGGAATCCATATCTAATTAAATGGATCATGGAAACACATAATGAAGTTTCATCTCAATTATATATAGTATTCTAATATTATCTTCTAATATGTTTTCGTAGATAGGTCGCAAGTGGGATACCATCATTATCCAGTTCATGTTCATCAATAAAATGTCTCTTACTCTGAAATATTGTTGTTAAACCATCACAAAATTAATGTCATCTTCATCGCATCACCATTTTATGAAGGGTAATTATAGAAAAAGTTTATTTGTCCAAAATTATTCTTCTATCATCTATATATATGTCGAACACTAAGTATCAAAACATGAAATTTTCTTTTCAATTCCACGAATCCAATAATAGAGAATTATGCAACAATAACTGTTTTTATGCCTGGGAAATGATTCCAACTTGGAATCATGAGATTATTGAAACAATTTACCTCCCATTTCTATAGGAACCCCAATGTACCCATTGATGTGTAAGATCCTAATAACATTAACAACACATCATGGTGGATGGTCCTCTCCATAATAACTTTCCCTCATTAATAAGTCATCATGATCCGAATTTATACACTAATTTACTAGATACAAGAGTCATAAAGTCACTGATTAATACACAATGGTGGGATTCCATTGATACTATTGAACATCTAGAAACATCTTTTAATGAAGAACTATAAACTTTAATTCACTATTATCTTCCCAAACCCTGTGAATTAGGGTATATTTAATAAATGAAATATCACATGCATTGAATTTCTCCTACATGTAAGAATGCTCGATAATCAAGGAAATAAAATTTTCAACCCATCCATTCCACCATAAATTGAAATCATGTCAAATAAATATCTATATGAGGCTCTTATGGCCCATACACACAAAAACCAGTTTTTATACTGTGTAATGACTCTAAAAATGAAAAACATGATAAAAAATCTTTAAAGTAGAGGTTATGTGTTAGGTAATTATTCTTTTGATCCATCAACTGATGATATCCAAATTTTATAACACATTTCCATTCAATCATAATAGCACCCAACCCAATTCCTTGTGTTTCATAATAAACTATACAGCCTATATATGGTTTAGAAACCATTATGATATGCACTGATGTCGACAAAAATTTGAACTCTTTAAATTCCTTCTCATAAGATTCTGTCCATGTGAACATTAAACCCTTCTTGGAATTGATTGTTAGTGGTGCTTCATGGTGTGGAATATTCTATATGTGGTGGGAATAAATACTGAATAATACATATAATAATATAATTACAAAAACATTCAAGGGATTATCCATTGAAAAAATGGATCAGACATTTTACTAATCTAATGATACCCCATCTTTATATGTAATAATTTCCAAAAAAGTGAACACTATCGATCCTATATTCAAATTTAGTGATATTGACATAAATAATATGACATCCAAGTGTGGTAATTCTGATTTCTTGTTGGTTAAAATTTTAGTGTCTTATCTATATATAAATCAAATATATCATCCGCAAAACATCCATAATGTAATGTAGGAATTGGTGGGAAACCAGATTCATCAATCACATAACGATAAAAGGAGTGTTTAAAAGACCAAAAAATCACCATATACTCACATAGGCCAAAGATAAATTAAAAAATCTTACATAATATATTTGAAGTAATTAATCTAACCAGATAATATCTTAATCGTAAATAAATATTCTATAACACCTTTACTTTTTGAAACTAGTCTAAGAGATATTCTATAAGGGGTGATGTCTCTAGATACCTTTTTACATCTTCCTTATTTGGGAAAAGTAATGATGAAACTCAAAGAGAAATATTGGGTTATGTAAACTCTTTTGGATTCTATTGCATCCAACATCCATTCCATTACACATAGATCATTAAGATAATTCTTATATAGAGGAATAAATATCATTTCATTCTTTTAATAGGATTAATGTTGAAATACATTTCTCTCTTAGGAGGTATTGTATGAAAACATTAATAAATACTTATCTGACTTGATCCACCACTAGAGAGAAGAAAAAATGTGGTTTATTTTGATTATAAATATTAAATATGGAACTCTATAATAAGACTATTCCATTCCCATGATAATAATGTCCATATTTCTTGGACATCCAATTTTCCCTTTTGGACATAATTACCTACCTCCAGTTATGAAGAGAGGCACCCTACAATAATAATAAACAATATTCCATGAAAATGTTACAAAAAAGTATATTCAGGGAGTTATATCAAAACATGTCATCCCATGGATGATGAATCATAAAAAATAAATGGTATATACATATAATGAGAGGAAAATCATTTTAATGGTGAAAACTCTAATTTCGAGTTCCCAAAATGTGTCTAGAGACATCAACCCATAAAATTATTTTGTATAAGGACCTTGGAATCCCATTAATACTATATATAAGAATGAGTGTGGTGTATTTTAGGAAACAAAATATGTTACTAAAATCTTAAATAATAATATATGACGACATATGTGAGATGGTCTTACATTTTATACATAAGTTTAGGTTGTAATGCATTTACATAGATAAATTCATAGCCCTGATCTATAACCAGACCTCAAATGTTTGTCATCTATCACAATGTGTTCATAGGTCTTATATCTCCCTCCAAGGACTATATAAGGCCTAAGAACCCCTCTCCGTTATGGGAATTAATTTCCAATAAAGGAAAAACGTCATCAAATGAAATTAATTTCATGTGACGGAATTGGTTGTTCCAGTACCACCACCTTAGGAGCATGGTCCTCAATGTTATCCTCATGCATAACTAGAGGCAATTATGGAATAATATATATTTATATATATATATATATATCATTTCGTGAAAACTCTTTATAATAACATAATAGATATAAGTTATTTGAAATATGAAATATTATGTGTACAAGGATACACATGACAATATATAGTGCATAGATACTATTTTTTAAGGTCAGATAATATGATTATTCCTATTGAAGTATTTATAATGGTTCGGTTATATGTGTTTTCAATTCAACATAATATATGAAGCAACCCTTATTAATATTCAATTTGAAACACTATTCACAAAAAAATTATTATCCAATCATGTCATGGTTTTTTAATATAGTTCTTCATTCCCATGTTATAAATACCTGAATATTATATTTTTCAATTAGAACTCCATTTAACTACAAAGATCCTTTTACATCTAGTCATATAATATAACAAGTGTATATAATATTAATTAACAATTTAGTGTCCATTTACCTATTTATAGATTGATGAATATATAATTTAAATTGCAAATCCATTCAACTAAAACTAGATAAAATATTGATGTCATTTCACAAACATTTCGAGATTTAATTATATTAATATTCATAAAATATTTTTCAATCCTCATGATAAATATAAAAACCCAATTTAGGGTTATTGAGACACATTATGTTACAATTTATTGAATTTTGTTTCTAATAATAATCATTAGGAATTAAAAGAATGGAAATCAATTTTTGTATAATATGAGATATGAAAAACAATGATTGACTTATTCTTGGAATAAAATATAAATGATATAGAAGTCCATATATTACTATGATGATGAATGAGTTGAAGTTCCATATAAATATCATCCCATGGTTGTAAGTCCAATGAACATAATAATGTAAAACAACTGTTTTGACAAATAGTGAAAATTACACAACCATTGTAGGTGAAATGTATAATAACAAATATTATTTCTATAAACAAGGATTCTCACCATTGCATGGATTTGATACTACTAAGAGAATATTATTAACATGTTTTGACACATCCTTTTATCTATAATACTAATATTAAATAGTAAAAAAAATTGAACATGTGATACCTTTTTATTATGTCTGATACCCATTTTAAATATTAGTGATATGTATTGTTGGACAAATGGCCTTAGGCATGCCTCCCTTATTTCAGAGGCTGTCAAATAACAAAGAGGGTACAAGCTGTTATTATTTGGAGAAAATACGATTTATATCAGAGTGAAATGCTGCATTAATATATTAATTTATGTGAACTTTAGTGGATATAAAAATAAACCATGTAAATAATAATAATCTAACATTAGATGTTACTATAATGGATCCATATAATTATGTGAGGAGATGATACAAAATATGAGCATGAAGAGATGATAGTAGGTATATATATAATTCTAGTACAATGAAATATTACAAAAAAACACCAAATGATATTATCCACATAATCATAGTAACCATTAGCACAATCATATTCTCAAAATCCTCTATCCAAGACAGAAATATAGAATTTATAGCTACATCTTCCCCTTTATCCTTAGCTACATATACAAAAAATACATAGGTACAAAAAAATTTCCTATATAATGTGTGACTAAAACATAATAAATCTCAACCAGTGGTGTTTAATGAAAATTCAGTCCATCAATATAACATTTAACAATTTACAAATAAATCAAATTTTATTCAATAAAGTACATAGAAACCATGTTAGGATTGGGTTACACATGGGATACTCGGGTTTCCCAAAATTATTTAGCCTATGTTGGATGTTAGGAAATATATGAACATTTTAATATTGACTTAAAACCATTGTACCTAGACATATAATCCTTTTATAAAAACTATAGGAGATATATAGAAATTATAAGGCATCATTGTTCTATATATGCTGACTCCACTCATAGTGGTTAACCGATAGGTCAACCAATAGGTATTGAGTTCAAGAAAATTGATATACCATTGGAATTCAATTAGTAATTAATTATAATGGAGTATAAGAAACTTGTAAAATGTAATAATGGGATATAATTGACTGTATATGATGGATATAATCCATGGAAGACAATCAATGAGGAAATTAAAATGAATCATGGAATCACAAATTAGACATTGTATTTTTTAGTGTTTGGAGGGTAATAATTTGTCTGAGACCATGGAATCCAGAAATCTATGAATTGTATAAAATAATTTTTTTGGGTATATGTTGGAATTTTCAACAATGAATCGAGATGTTTATTATGGGTTCTCAGGAAATCAAGATCATAAATCAAAAACTTGATTAAGGTAGACCACACATATAGAATTGTGCTCATGATCCATTAAAATAGTCATGTGTAGTAAATGACTAATAATAGGTCCAATTTATGTAATTATTAAATTAAATAAATCAAATAATTCGATTTGATAAATTCATTTTTATAAATGAGTACTAAAAAACATGATGAGTTCTTTTTTAAAAGGAAAAAAGAAATTTTCAAGGGAATTTATTCAATCACACCGTATATAGTGATTTGGATTTAATTAATCGAACTACTATGGTGTATATATGTATTGTATAATTTATGCTCAAGCATCTAATGTCTAATATGAAGGGTTACATAATTTAGTTTCAATGTAAAGAATATAAAGTGTCTGGAACAACAACACAAGTTGTAAATATTAGGATGTTTAGGTAATATTAATAGATCACATTACCTTGGATATAGAAAGGTTCCTTGTATAATATCAACCTATGATTCTTGTAGGAAATAAAGAATTCATTACACTATAAACCATCAATAAAAATGGGTTATTTGCATTAAACATGGAAAAGTGATTGAAAAATGGATAATAAGAGAAAATAAGGTAATATAATTTTAGCCTTACTAAGGGTGATCTATCATGGATATAGATAAAAAATATTATTATATATGATGTATATTCCTCAAATACAAATATGATTTATAGGTGAGAAGTTTCTATATCCTCTATGCTAAAAACATTGAATAATGAGGAAAAATAAATTTAAAGGAAATAAGGGAAAATTGGTCATTTCCATATTGATAATAGGGTGCAGGGGTTATCATCAAATTCTTCCAAATCATGCACAAAACATACATAACTATTGTCCCAGATCACCAAATAACACATGGTTTAGGCATATAGTTTAAAAAACCATCTGAAAACCATGTGATTTTGACATGAAATACATTTTAGGTAATAATTTTTTTTTCTACCCTATTACCATGGTCTATCAATCCCAGGTCCAACCCTCTCAAACCCCATGATTACTATTCATGGTTAGAAAGACCTTATAAAAAATTCACAACATCTTGCTTCTCCAAACACCATAATTTTGGGCACTGTTCCTTCCTGAAATCCACTGAAACATCCTCCACCCATTTGAGATCTTATATTTACATAAAAGAGAGGTTTCTCAAATTTAGAAAGGATATGTACCTTAATAGAAATCTATGATATTACATTCATTATGAATTTCAAAAAATAATTGGTATTTAATATCACAAAAAATAATAATTTAATTTATTCATTATCACCTTACTGATGTGATTTTTTAATCGTTTATTAACCCACATTTGTTGTTGTGGGACATATTAGTTGTTCACAAATTGTTTATTATTCAATTTTTTCCTGGTAAAACATTTATATTTAATATCATGAATATTTTAATATTCATTGTATCTTTTGTTTCATTGGATTTATTTTTCTTTCATTTTTGTTAGGATTCAAATGTTAGAAAAGTGGTATTGGTTTAATTCAAAAAGTCAAACTTATTCTATTTGATTATGTTTTTTTTTGTTCCACGTAAATTATATGATATTTTCATTTTAAAACCCATCAATTTTATTATTCTATATTCATAATTATAAGATATATTATCCATCAAGTTTCATATTTTAATGAACATAGTATACTAAAAGAATGTTTTCAAGGAAAACAAACCTTTTTTTTATTTGGTCGAAAATATTTTTTTACCCTGATTATAATATCATTAAAAAAAATTCATGAAATTTTTTAATATTCTATAATGGTTTAAAAGAAACCATTTTTTTATTTTTTTTATTTTATATAAATATTTCACAATTGAATCTTAATTTATTTATTTTTGAATGTAGCAGTATTTAATGTTTAGAATATGAAAACATTTATTGTCTATAAAAATTATTATTTAATATGAAAATAATTTTATATATATTCATGTTTTTTCTAGAATTATATTTTTTAATATATTTATGCCATTAAAATTAGATATATATTTTTACATATTAAAAATTGTATTTTCATTAATAAATATTCGTAGTATTTATTTAAAAAAATCATTTATTACAAAATAAATTGATTAATATATCTATTTACTAAATATGTACTCTAATGATATCATCCACTATATTTATCTTGATGGATTAAAATGTATAAACTGGGGTATGAATTAACATTTTGTAGTATAGTTATTCAAATATTGAGGGAAATTCATTGTTTAGGAATGTCGACTGGGTATAATTTTTTATTCATAAAATGAGTTCACTAAAATTTTTAAAGGATTGGTTGGACCAAAATTAAATAGTACCTCATTTCAGGTTAGGTCTAATGTGAAGAAATAGGTTGGGTATTTATTCATGGCCATATCCATTTATGTAAATTTTCTTGGAATGATTCCTCAATAAATGTTTTTGATATATGAAAATATGTATTCCAAAATTAAAAAATCATTTATTAATTTCTATTTGATTATTAAAATTGTTATGTCATTCATGGATGAGTTAAAATCTGCTGTGATTTATTATATTTTATTATTTCAATATTATTTATTCTTTCTATATTAATCATGAATCATTTATTCTATGATTTATTTTAATAAATGTAATCCTTTATTTGAGCATCTATTCTCACCAATTTCATATTATTTCATTCACATATATTCATGTAAGATTATTTTGGTTTACATGAAATGATATGACTATGGGAAAACTAATTTGCGTACCAAAAAAATCAATGGTTTTTATTTTGTTTAAAAATGTAATATTAGATTCAATAATTTTCATAATATTCTAATATTACAATAATATTTGTCCTCTAGGGTGTAATTTCTTATATATAATTTCATTGATATAATGTAACTACTAACTATGGGATACCGAGGTCTTTATTGTAACTGGTAATTATTTAATTTATCGTTTATTTATGATATCATTTTTCAAACTTTTTTCAATAAGAGATCATCCTTTTGTTCCATCATCCTTAGGATATAAATTATGATATCAAATATCATATCTCTAAGAAGGATGAATTTTTAATGAATATTAATGTAGAGTATATAGATCCATTACATACTTATGGTTTATGTACCCACTTTTCCAATGAAAATAAACTATCATGGTTATGAAAAAATCATAATTAAATGTAATAAATATTCATAAAGAAATTAATTAACATTTATCTTCGTAAATCATGGATAACTATAGTAAGTATTACAGAATGGTTTAGTGATATTTGTAAAAAATAATGAGAAAATGTTAGTGGAAAACCTTATGAAAAAACATGTTATATGATATTACCTTATGATATATTAAATATATTTATGTGGTTTTCCTCTAAATTAAATCAACTTCTAGATACAAGTGAGTGGATATCAATGTTTTAATGTTTCTCATTTGGGTAAAAACTTTAAATAAAAAAAAATTATGAATTTATTTAATATTCAGTAGAGAATGATGTGTAGGTATAATTATTCAGGCCATTATATTCACTCATGAAGTATATTATTTATTTAATTCAATAATTTATTATGATACAATAGAGTGAATTTGGATTGATAAATCCAATGGATGATTTATGAAATAACATAATGTATCATATATTGAAAATAGACTATTATGATTTAAACTTTTTATAAATTATTTATATGATTATATGATTTTTAAATATAATTACTATTTCTTATATAATTTTTCATGTTTAATTCAATTATTGTACCTTGAAAGAAAATTTTTAGCCATAAATTTTATGGATAGTTTAATTAATCCCTTCAAGAAAAAATAAATGTAATCAGAGATGGAATAAAAAGTCATGTTTCATTACATAAGTTGCTTTTTGAAGTCATGAATCTTACTAAACATCGAAACAAGAATAGTTGGTAACATCATTCAAGAATTATATTCATGAGGAAACAAAACAATTTCTATTGGGTCTAGTAATCCTATATTTTTGTGAAATTGACCAATACCACACATAAATTATTTTCAATTACTGTGTTCATAGAAAACTAATTATTTATTTTAGTTGTTAAGAACATAGAATAAAAAATATATCAATTATGGTATCTTATAAAAAATATGAGGCAATAGAAATAAAGTCATGTCTATGGTATTGTTAGTAACTCAAAATTAAGATTGATATATTATTTAGTTTTTAAAAATAATTATCTGATGTGAATATCCAATAATACAAATCAGTTTCTCTGAAAAAAACGTTTGATGTTCCATAAATGTAGAAATAGATATTGGACTTATAGCAAACCCAACCTAGAATTAATGGATATCATGTCCTTATACTATTACATTGGAATAAGATACAAGAAAATATATTCCCAAATGACTAAATTATATAATAGTATAGGTAATCTAGATACATACATGAGTCTTGTCATGTAAATGAATACTCAAATTAACACATATATTTGTTAGTGGATGATATCGTTGTTCTATATAGTGCATCCTTTCATTTTTTTATTAAACTAATTATATTATAGTGGAATGGAAACATAATATTGGTGATCTCATATGATCATTCTGTGTAAAGTAAGATAGGATCAATATCGAGTCAAGGAGAAAATCAGTATGGAAAGGTAAGTAAATAATAACACATACCATGTAGTTAATTATTGAAAAGGAGTTGATTAAATAATATATCAAGGTATTTAATTAAAAAAAATTCATTTAAATAAATATATGTGGAAAAATCAATTTGGAATTGTAAGAAATCGAAACACATTCCATTTAATAAATGAAATATGATTAAAATACATCCATATATTTTTTGACAAAAAATCTCAAGGATAAATAAAAAATGAATTTAAATTAGTGAAATATTTAATTTATAGAGGCAATTTATCTAGAACATGAACCACTACCATCATGTCTATTAAAAATATTTTTTATTTCTATGGGTAGATACCCTTATATTCGTCCTCGATACAAATATGATGTTTTTTCTCTAACTAATCATTCCATATGAGACTATAATTATAACGAGGGGGCTCAAATTAAATAGTCCTAAAACCATAATTCATTCATTAAATTATCCCAAACAAAAGTATTTCAAGTCCCATTCATTCTTCTTATTGTGTAAATAATTTTCTCAACCAATTATCTATATTTAATAATGGGTACATATTAATCAATATTCCTCAAGATAATAACATTAATATAAATGTAAATAACATTTGAAAAATGGTTTATGGTATAAGAAAATAAAAAATCCCTGATAAATGAAATGGATAATTAGATGGAATTGAATGCTCATTGACTATAGGGAATTGAATTTTTTAATAGGACTAACAAATGAATCATGGAAGTGAATGTCAATACATTCCATGGTAAAAGGTATTATAAATAATCTATAAGATGAATTAGGATATTATCAATAAAAAATATCCAATTTGGATTACAATAAAGGGTTTTTTATGATTATAATTTTTATTATAATGAATTATAACAATATTATTGAGGAAAATTATAAGGACTCATCCTTAAACAATACTTATTATTGAATTAAATGAATAATTCACATTGAGGATCTTTTCAGGTTTAGAGTTTTAGAGAATTAGGGCATAACTATTACATCTCAAAGATTACAAAGTAGACACATCTACTCAGTTTCCATTTCTTTTTCACAAAATACAACCTCTTGAACAAAGGATTCATGTCTAGTTCCTTGTTTTAGAAAGCCTGACATTTCCTTGATCCCATCCCTGACCCTCTTCAACTTTATGTCATGTGAAAAACATTTCAAAAAAACTTGGTATGAGCATAAAAAGCTCAGTAAGGGTTAAACAATACGGAAAGAAAACATTAGTCCATGTATGCATAAAAATCAATGAAATCATACATTACTCATAAAACATAAGAATGTTAACATACCTCATCAAATCATAATATTTATGAATAACTCATAAAAATCATAAGACATAAAGGTAACTTGAGGCATTCATAAAATTCTTACGTAGGGAGTAACCCTAATGGTTATGTTTGGAATACCAATAATAATATATTCCCTAAATATCTTCAGAAAAACGTTAGCGTTTAACTCCTTTGCGTTACCCAATGCATTGGAGAGCTATATCGGGCTCACCCGCCCTTAGTTTATCACGGAACCACCCATCTTCATAACAATACCCAAGAACCATAAAAAATCGTATCACATAAAACATGCATAAAGGAAACATAACATTTCCACATTTTAATCACAAGATATCAATACAAAACATTGATATAAAAACATTATGAAACCCATTTTCAATACCAAAATAAAAGAAAAGTAAAACATGGTATTTATTTTTCATTCAAAAAAAGTTATGGCTTATAGAGGAAGCCGAAACTCAAATAATGGTAATGGCAGTGGAGAAGTCATTGTTGCTGCATACGTACAAAAAAAATTCCTTTTGTTGTTTAGTAAAGCACTTCGTATAAAAAAGATTCTTTTTCAAATAGATGTAATAGTCAAAGGGGTTTATACACCATATAAAAGAAAGTTGTGTATAAACCAAAATAGGCCTCAATGAAAGGAGATTGAGATGATGTCCCATACCACCTTGAAACTTTTAACATTGTAAACCATTAATATCCATATAAATAAATCCTTAAAACCATTTTTAAAACATTGATATTAATAAGAAAAAATCATTAAGACATTTAAAGCTATATTTTAGTTAAAGGGTTTTTTACCAAAATTAGAGACACATTAATACAATAATTGAGGAATAAAATTTAACATTAACTTTATAATATCATGAGAATAAATGTATTCATGATATAATATTCCAAAGGACAGTATACACACCATACAATAGTGAATTGGTGCATAAAAACAATGAAGTCTCAATAGAAACGTAAAATTAGATGAAATCCATTATAAAGAAGGTATCCTTAAATTAAGAAAAACTCAATTGCAAAAATATGTGTCAAAAATATAAATACACCAAATATAAGTTGATATTAAGTGTAAAACAATCAAATTACATTCACACATATGAAAAAGGATGACATATTCAGTAACTACATGTTGAACCCAAAGAAATCGAAATTGGGTTAAAAAATTCCCTTGGTAAAATTTGACAGCCTAACGATGTCACTTTAAAATTCATAGAATTAGTTGATGAGAGGGAAAAGTAATCCCATCACATGGACATAAAATTTACATAAATAAGGATATAGAAGAACATATCCAAACATAAAAAGATGTAAATTAATATACATAACAAAATAAGTCTTTTTAAAAGAGGAGTGTGAAAGGTTCCCTTACCTATTTTGGCAGCTTTCGAAACGGACACCCCATGAAAGAAGGGTCATTAAATGAAGATGTAACTACCCATAAATGAGAGAATATTATACAAATAGTGAAATAATGGGTAGTACATACACCAAAAAAATGTAAATAGTGGCCAATGTAGCATGAATCTCACCGGAATACAAACTTAGATGAAAATCCCCTTATGAAAATTCGGCAGCCTAACGACGCCAGATAAAACATCCAAAAATGGATTGATTAGATAAAATAGAGTCTCTAATAATATTAACATAAAATTTACATAAATAGGAATATAAAATAACATCCCCCAACATAAGAAATAGGATCATAGAGAAAGTTACATAAAAATAGTACTTAAAAATAAAGAGAGAGGTAGCATCCCTTACAAAAATTCGGCAGACTAACGACGCCAGTTAAAAATTATAAAAATGAAATTATGAGGGTAGAGGGGGTATCTAATCATTTGAAAATACAAATTACAGTATATTTAATATAATATAACATCCTCTAACATAAGAACATGGATCATAAATTAAATGACATAAAAGAGAGTACTTGAAAAGAAAGAGAGAGGTCAGATCCCTTACCTCAAGTCCGACTTGTCTTGTTTGTTTCTTTATATTCCTGAATAATAAAAATTGGAAAATTTATAATTGCATAATTAAATCCATTAAATATTATTATTCAGTTCATATAAAATATTAAAATGTTATAATAATTGGCTAATAATGTGTGTTCATATCAGACGTTTTTGTCGATGTTTGGTACATGAGTCAAAAATGAACTTGTTTGAAAATGATTGTCCATTAGTTATAAGTACATCATCTACAGAATATTATTAATGATTTAAATATCATATATATACAGTACATCTTAATTTTAAAATATTCCATAACAGTTGAAGATAAAAAGAAAATAAATGCATCGTTCATGGAGACGGTAGGCCGTACGTACGCATAAACCTACTTTCATTTCATTTTCATATTAATGGAACAAAAAATAATTGAGAGATATATATATTCGAATTCCAGTATAATATATATGTTATATAGGTCAAATAATTTCATTAATTTAATTATTTATACATTCCATGTATTGCATGAACGAGTCACATCACTTAAGGGGGCGGTAGTCCACATTCCCTCTAATGAAATTATCGCAATTAAACAACATGAAAATCATAAAGGTATGTTTTAAATATAAAATACAGAATCATATGGGAAACATAAATACAATATATTTCATATATAAAATACAGTGACATCATAATAGACACCATGAAAGGTGTTAAGAGAAGATTGAATAATCATCATTTCGTGAGGCAGTAATTCGCAATCCACACAAACAGTATGTTCTTTAACCATTGGACGGAGGTGTGTGTAAGTGTTACTCTAATACTTTACATAAAAAAATCATATTACATTGAATATACTAGTTTTGTTACAAAACAATGTTATAAAAAGAGTTTAGGGGTTTGGAGAAGCAAAATGAAACAAAAGAACACAAGTGAAGACATTACCTTTAAATCGGGTAACTCCTCTTGGTTTGAATCAAAAGGGTTTCTTTAAGAGAATTCTGGAAAAAGTGAGGCTTCAATGATGAAGAGAGGTATGTGGAGAGATGAAATTGGTAGGGTTTGGCTGAACCAAAGGCTTGAGAGGTTTGAGTAAGGTGGTAGAGGTGGGGGCCTTTTATAAGGGAAGAGGAGGGGCACTCTTGGAATGTTATAAACTATTACTTTATTATAAAATGATTTTCGGATTTTAAAGGTCTCAAAAGGATATATTTAGAGGCTAACGTTATAAGGTTTCGAAATCCACCCTTCCAATAGATTTGTGACAAGTTTATTACTTATAGTTATCCATATCTTCTCATTTTATTTAAATCGTTCATTTATGAGGTAATCACTGCATCATCACGGTGTCATAAATAAATTAATTTATTTAATGTCTAAAAATTATAAAAAAAATATTATTATGTAGGAAATCTTTTTAGATTTATAATGAATATTTATTTTAAAAAATATGACTTTTATTACCACTTGTAAAAATTGTTTTAGTAAAAAAATACATGTTTGTGACATTTATTATTAATTTAAATAAAAAGTTATTAATGTCATTTTCCAACGAAAGTGGCTCCATGGGGTCCCCAAGTGGACCCATGGATTTTATTGGTTGTCCATGACTAATAAAATAATGGTAGGACATGTTTCACTGTCATTTAATTTTATTATAACATTATCATTACCTTTAATGACACTAATTACCTTTAATCGCAATTAATATAACTTAAAAGTTACTATTCACCAAAAAAAAATTTTAATCTCATTAAACCACATTTTACGTCCTAATGACAACCATGTATGTAGGATTTTTGAAAATCAAATCACATAAGTGGTAATGATTCATTTAAATGAAAAATTAGTTTCTTTAACTACCACTTACTGGTTTCATTATTCATCAAAAATTGAAGCTTTTCAGAAAAATACCAAAAATTGACCCTAAGATATATTTGATATTCTGAATTCAAAAATGATGTATATATTTTTAAAAAATAAAAATATATAAGTTGCATTAATTAGTTTAATAATTCATTCCCAATGTCAAAATAAATAACATGTTTTTAAGAAACAATATCTATTTAAAGATTGACACTAGTTTAAGTCCAATTTCAAAGTGAAATTAATTACAATGACCACCATTAGATTAAATGGTAAAAATATATTCTAATTAAAATTTAATATCATTTAAAAATATAATATATCCATCTAAATAAATCTGATTAAAAGGAGTTTTTGAATTAAAATGCAACATTTTCACTAAAAAGATCTTTATCGGAAAAATAACAAAAATTTACACAAAGTAAATTTTGATGTCCAGATTCTAAATAAGGATTTTATTTTCTCAAATACAAAATATAAATTTATAAAACGTATTTTTAAAAAGTGTTCTCCATCAAAAGGGGGTTTATCTCCCTTTCAAAGAATATTAGAAGATTTATGCTTAAAATTGGATTCATTTGAATTTTATGCCTCTAACATTTATTGGATAAAAGTAAAAATATTTGACAAACATATATAATAATTTTGTAGTTAGTTCCATTCATTCCTTCCATTACAATGGCTAGGAATTATCTACCATTTAAAATAATTTTATTTTATTATTAGTGTGCAATGTAAAATTTCAAAGAAACTCATTGTTGCGTATTGGGTACGCCATCGAGCATAGCGTTACCATTAAAGTTATATTAATATTTTATTCACAAATATGGATAAATATGAAAATTTCATATTATTTATTTACAAGGGGTTTTATATCCTTCCCCCATTTTGGGAATTGCTTCCTCACAATTTTAAAATTGTGCTTTGAAATTTCAATGAAAATCCCAAATCAGAACAACAGTCAGTAAAACTACCACTTTAAAATAAAGAAAGAGAAGTAAAAGGGTCACTCGAGTTAACCCATACTAGGATTCCATGTAGGAAATCATGGACATGGAGGAGAAAAAATGTGTCATTTTCTAATTGAGAGTGACATAAAACATGTTTAGGAGAAAGTTAACCACAAGAAAATCACAAACTTGGATTGGATTAAACGGTATTTGATTCCCCAATAGAAATAATTAACTGAAAACATTTTTGTTTTATGTTACTTTTCATTGAGTTATTTATTTATGAGCTTAACTAAAACATAAGGAAACATGCTTAATTATCATGTTGACTTTAAACTTTTACTAGATTTATTACATGAACTCATATTTTCTCCAAAAGATGAGTATTTAGGATGACTTGTTCACATTAAGAGAGCTATAATCAACATCTAGAGAATAACCTAATCCACAAAAGAGAACAATATGCTTCCCATGTATTTAGACCTTACAAAAAGGTTCGTATGAGATCAGATAATACCCAAAAAGTATAATGCTTCACAAAAAAATCTATTCTTAATCTCCAAACTTTTTCAAACAATACCCAATGTTCAACAAATACCATTCAATAGACATCTATCCATAAAATTATTCAAATTAATCAAAACTAATACTGAATCCCAAATCACTGAAGGATTTAATCATGTACTCTTCAAAGATATACCTTAACATTTATCTCCAAATAACATCAGTTACTCTTAAAGTCTCATTCTGAAAAGGAATTACCCTAATCACATATCATCCATGATTGGTTACTAATTTCTATAGATAACCCAAAATCAAATTATTCTAGTTTCATAAGATCATATAACTAAGAATAATTAGTCAAAATAACCAGGGACATCACATAGTCCAGTGGTAGGCGATAAATACCAGTCGCACTTTGGTTGTGGGTTTGATTCCCGTAGCTTCGTCAGACGTGACATGTTGTCACAGGGTCTACGTGTTGTCCTTTTTCAAAAACTACAAAATTCTTATAACATTACCCATAAAGTGAAAAAATCTTCAAAAATAACCATAACATATTTTAACCTCAAGTTTATCTTATTCCTTTCATATTCCATCATAGCATAGAGTAACCCATAATTACCTAAAAATTAAGGATCATATAAACCCTAATGGTTGTCTTTATAATTATTACCTGAACTTCCACATCGAGTTGGTTCTCTCGTACATGATGCATTAAATAACTCACCAAGGATCAAGTGGTTGATCATGACTTTTGATAGTTGGTTTAGAATAACCACAAAATTTCTTGTTGAATCCCCCATTTCATCCAATATCTTAATCAGAGAACCACCAAAGTTTCCTTCAAACCCATTGTCACTTTGGTGCCTGTTAGATCCATCCATTTTCCAAAACCAAAAAGGTTAGTGTGAGTATATCAACAAAATCATCATGTACTAAAGAGGAAGATAAACACTGATATATACTTATTCATTCACTTTATCTAAAAAGTAAGACTCTTTCTGAAATCCTAGACATTATGGTAATGTAAATTATGCTTAAAGAATACCCTAACATCTAAAGTTATCTAAACCGACCTCTGATACCAACTATAAGGTCCCAGCCTTAAACATTACTTATTATTGATTTAAATGAATAATTCACATTGAGGATATTTTCAGGTTTAGTATTATAGAGAATTAGGACATAACTATTACATATCATAGACTACAAAGTAGACACATCTACTCAGCTTCCATTTTTTTCACAAAATAAAAACTCTTGAGCAAAGGATTCATGTCTAGTTCCTTGTTTTAGACAGCCTAACATTTCCTTGATCCCATCCTTGAACCTCTTCAACTTTATGTCCTGCGAAAAACATTTCAAAAAACATGGGATGAGCATAAAAATCTTAGCAAGGGTTATAACAATATGGAAAGAAAACATTAGTCCATATATATATAATAATCAATGAAATCATACATTACTCAAAAAACATAATCATGTTAACATACCTCATGAAATCATAAGATTTATGAATAAATCATAGAAATCATAATACATAAAGTTAACATGAGGAATTCATAACATTCTTATGTAAGGAGTAACCCTCATGGTTACGTTTGGAATACCCATCACAGTATATTCCCTAAATCTCTTCGGAGAAACCTTAGAATTTAACTCCTTCTCGTTACCCAATGCATCGAAGTGCTATATCGGGCTCACCCCCCCTTATTTTATCACAGATGCACCCATCTTCATAAAAATTCCCAAGAACCATAAAATAATAGTATCACATAAAACATGCATAAAGGAAACATAACATTTTCACATTTCAGTCACAAGATATCAATACAACACATTGATATAAAAACATTATGATAACCATTTTCAATACCAAAATAAAATAAATGTAAAACATGGTATTTATTTTTCATTCAAAAAAAGTTATGGCTTATAGAGGAAGCTGAAACTCAAATAATGGTCCTGGAGGCGGAGAAGTCGTAGTCGCCGCATACGTATGACAAAAAAACATTCCTTCTTTCCTTTAGTAAAGCTCTTGGTATAAAAAAGTTTCCTTTTGAAATAGATTTAAAATTCAATGTGGCTTATACACCTTATAAAAGAATGTAGTGTATAAAACAAAATATTCCTCAATGAAAGGAGATTGAGATGAATTCCCATACCACAATGAAGCTTTTAGCATTTTAAACCATTAATATACATATAAATAAATCCTTAAAACCATTTTTAAAACATGGATATTATTAAGAACAAATCATTAAAACATTGAATGTGATATTTTAGTTAAAGGGTTTTAACCAAAATTAGAGACACTTGAATACAATAATTGAGGAATAACATATAATAAGAACTTTATAATATCATGGGAATAAATGTATTCATGATATAATATTCTAATGGACAATATATACACCATATAAGAGTGAATTGGTGCATAACCACAATGAAGTCTCAATAGAAACGTAAAATGAGATGAAATCCCTTATAATGAAGGTATCCTTAAATTAAGGATAAATCAATATCAAAATTATGTGTGACAAATATAAATACACCCAATATAAGTGAATATTAAGTGTAAAACAATCAAAGGACATTCAAATATATTCAAAGTATGACATATTCAATAACTACATGTTGAACCCAAAGAAATCGAAATTTGGTTAAAAACATCCCTTGGTAAAATTTGACAGCCTAACGGCGTCACTTTAAAATTCATAAAATTAGATGATGAGAGAGAAAAGTTATCTCATAACATGGAAATAAAATTTACATAAATATGGATATAGAAGAAAATATCCCAAAAAAAAATATGTAAATTAAAATATATAACAAAATTAGTCTTTTTAAAAGAGGAGTGTGAAAGGTTCACTTACCTATTTGGGCAACTTTCGAAACGGACACCCCATGAAAGAAGGGTCATACAATGAAGATGTAACTACCCATAAATGAGATAATATTATAAAAATAGTAAAATAATGGTCAGTACATACACCACAAAAATGGAAATAGTGTCCAATGTAGCATTAATCTCACGAGAATAAAAAGTGAGATGAAAATTCCCCTATGAAAATTCGACATCCTAACGACGCCACATAAAACATCCAAAAATGTATTGATGAGATAAAATAGGGTATATAATCATATTAACAATGAATATACATAAATAGGAATATAAGAGAACATACCCCAAAATATGAAATAGGATATTAAAGTATGTTACATAAAAAGAGTACTTAAAAATAAATTGAGAGGTAGGATCCCTTACGAAAATTCGGCAGCCTAACGACGCCACTTACAAATTCTAAAAATGAATTGATGAGAGTAATAGGGGGTATATAATAATTTGAAAATAAAAATTACTGTATATTTAATATAATATAACATCCTCCAACATAAGAACATGGAGCATAAATGAAATGACATAAAAGAGGGTACTTGAAAAGAAAGAGAGAGGTCGGATCCCTTACCTCAAGTCCGACTTGTCATGTTCGTTTCATTATATTCCTGAATAATAAACATTGGTCAATTTATAATTGCTTATGGACCTTATATAAATATTATTATTCAGTTCATATAAAATATTATAATGTTATAATAATTGGTTAATAATGTGAGTTCATATCAGACGTTTTTGTCGATGTTTGGTACATGAGTCAAAAATGAACTTGTTTGAAAATGATTGTCCATGTAGTTATAAGTACATAATCTCCAGAATATTATTAATGATTTAAATATAATATATATCCAGTAAATATTAATTGTATACTATTCCATAACATTTGGCGATAAAAAGAAAAGAAATGTACCGTTCATGGAGATGGTAGGTCGTACGTACACATGAACGCTACTTTCATTTCTTTGTCATATTAATTGAATTAAAAATAATTGAGAGATATATAAATTATAATTAAAATATAATATATATGTTATATAGGTAAAATAATTTCATTAATTTAATTCTTTATACATTCCATGTATTTCATGAACGAGTCACATCACTTGAGGGGGAAGTAGTCCACATTTCCTCTTAGGAAATTATCGCAATTAACCAAAATGAAAAGCATCAAGGTATGTCTTAAATATAAAATAAAGAAGCATATGGGAAACATAAATACCATATATATCATATATAAAATACATTTACATCATAATGGCCACCATGAATGGTGTTAATAGAATATTGAACAATCATCGTTTCGTGAGGCAGTAATTCGCCATCCACAGAAACAGTATGTTCTTTAACCATTAGACGGAGGTGTGTGTAAGTGTAGCTCTAATATTTCACATAACGACAGCATATAAAATTGAATATAATGGTTTTGTTAAAAAATAATGGAATAAAAAGAGTGCAGTGGTTTGGATAAGCAAAATAAAACAAAAGAACATAAGTGAAGACATTACCATTAAATCGGGTAACTCCTTTTGGTTTGAACCAAAATGGTTTCTTGAAGTTAATTATGCCAATGGTGAGGCTTTAATGAACAATGTAGGGATGTGGAGAGATGAAATGGGAAGGTTTTGGCCGAGCCAAAGGCTTTATAAGTGTGAGTAATGTGGTAGAGGTGGGGGTCGTTTATAAGGGAAGAGGAGGGGCACTCTTAGAAAGTTATAAAATATTACTTTATTATAATATGCTTTTCTGATTTTAAAGGTCCCAAAAGGATATATTTAAAATATAAGGTGATAAGGTTTATAAATCCACCCATCCAATAGGTTCGTGACATGTGTATGACTTATATGTCACCATATATTCGCATTTTATTTAAATCGTTCATTTATGAGGTAATCACTACATCATCACACTGTCATAAATAAAATAACTTATTTAATGTCTAAAAATTATTAAAAAAATATCATGATGTAGAAAATATTTTTAGATTTATATTGAATATTTATAGTAAAAAATACGAATTTATAACCCCATGTAAAAATTGTTTTAGTAAAACAATACATGTTTGTGACATTTTAATTTTAACTTTAAATAAAAACTTATTAATGTCATTTTCCAACCAAAGTGGCTCTATGGGGTCCCCAAGTTGACCCATGGATTGTATTGGTCGTCCATTACTCATCCAATAATGGTTGGACATGTGTCAAGGTCATTTCATATTATTATAAGATTATCTTTACCTTAAATTACACTAATTACCTTTAATCATGATTAATAAAACTAAAAAGTTAATATTCACCAAAAAAATATTTTATTCTCATTGAACCACATTTTACTTTATAATTACAACCATGTATGTAAGATTCTTGAAAATGAAATCATAGAAGTTGTAATGTTTCATTTAAAAAAAAATCAGTTTCTTTAACTACAACTTAGTGGTTTCACTATTCATCAAAAATTGAAGTTTTTCAGAAAAATACCAAAAATTGACCCTAATCTATATTTGATATTCTGAAATCAAAAATGATGGCTATTTTAAAAATATCAAAATATATATGTTGCATTAATTAATATAATAATTCATTCCTGCTGTCAAAACAAATAGCGTGTTTTTAAGAAACAATATCTATTAAAAGAATGACACTAGTTTAAGTCCAATTTCAAAATGAAATTAATTCCAATGAACACCTTTAGATTAAATGGTAAAAATATATTCTAAATACACTTTAATCTCAATTAAAAATATAATCTCTCCTTTTAAATAAATCATATTAAAAGGAGGTTTTGAATTAAAATGCAACATTTTCACTAAAAATGATCTTTATCATTAAAAAAATCAAGAATTTACACACAAAGTAAATTTTGATGTCCAGATTCTAAAGCAGGATTTTATTTTCACAAATTAAACATATAAAATTGCTAAAAGTAAAGGGTTCTCCATCAAAATGTGGTTCATCGACCTTTTAAATAATATTAGAAGATTTATGCTTAAAAATGGATTCATTTGAATTTTAATCCTCTAATATTTATTGGATAAAAGTAAAAATATTTGACAAAAATATATAATCATTTTGTCGTTAGTTCCGTTCATTCCACCCATTACAATGGCTAGGCGTTAACTACAATTTAAAATATTATTATTTTATTATTAGAGTGAAACGTAAGATTTAAAAGAAACTTGTTGTTTCGTATTGGGTACGCCATCGAGCATAGCGTTCCCTTTAAAGTAATATTAATATTATATTCACAAATATAGATAAATATGAAAATTTCGTATTCTTCATTTACCACGAGTGTTACAAAAATATATTTTTAATTTTTAAAAATATTACTGAAAGTAATTTTCTATGATAATTACTTTTAAAAAATTCATTAAAAATTTACCTTTTTAAATATCAGAGGATGCATCAAAGGGATGAAGTAGTGAAAATATATATAAGTCATATGAAATAAAAATGTTTATTTTATCACATTAAAATGGTTATAGAAATTAATTTTTCATAAGGTACTTAGAATACTGTTTTAAAACATTATTAAATTGAAAAATTGTAAAAAATGAGTTAAAAATTAAGTTTGAAATGGTGAAGTGTTTTTTTGAAAAAATATTTAGAAAATGGGTTATAAGATGAAAACGGGATATCTAACTAAAGAAAGAAATGATCACTGGTTTTTTAAACATATTCTAAATACTTTTAATTAAAAAAGAGTTAAAAATGGTAATATTACCTGAAAAATGTTAGTAATAACCAGAAGAGATGAGAATCAAGGGGTTTATTACAAAGTGTTCATGAAAATACCTAGTATAAAAAATCATGTATAAAACAAGGATGAACAAACTAAGATTGTAAATTAAAACACTGAAATTCATATAACATTTGACTGAGAGTGTATGAATGAGTACAATATGTGTATCATCTATAAATACATATATGGGAAGTGGATATACATAATGAAATATTTAATGAAATTATAAAAATAATCATCTATGATTAATGACAATGAAAATTTAATATAACACAATGAATAATTAATTTGGTTATGAAATTTGTTTCTCATTTGTGTACTTTTTAACACAAATCCTTTTATAAGAAAAAATTAAAATGGAAAATTTAAAATACCATGAATAATGAGATAATCATGATATTTAAATTCAAAATTTTCTTATTTGAACCTTTTATAAGAAATTAGATGCACAAAAATAAATTTATCATTCTTAGAGAATGTTATCATTCACAAAAGAAAGTGAGATTACAAAGATAATCCATATTAATATTCTGAAGGAAGATTTTCATTATACCTTCCAAACTATTCCATACCATATTAAAACATTATAATTGTAATAACCATAATGTTATTTCATTAGATTAAACATATAATTTCATTATAATACAAATATTCATGATAAATCATATCAAATGGTTGTATATACATGTAATAAAAGTGAATGGGTTCATCACGACAAATTAGACTTAATGGAATGTATATTGAGATGAACTCCATTACCTTTTATTTATTTCTGAGTGAATGTCCTTTAAGAACCTATATAATGGGTTAAAACATGTTATTAACTTAGTTATAATCATTAACCATATTTATAATATCATAATATTTTCAATTTAATAACTTATTACATGTTGGTTAGTAACCATTTATTACATTAACTATTACAACTTTTAGTTTCCTTCTTTCTTGAGTATGTCTGGACACTATATTTTTTGTTTATATTAAGTATATCATGGTTTTTAAATCTATATAATGTTAAAAATGATTTAAATATAATATATAACTAGTATAAATATATTTTTAAAAATCATTAATATTTGGATATATGAAATGGATTTCATAGTTCATGGAGACGATAGGTTGTACGTACGCAACAACACTACTACCATTTCTTTTTCAATTCAAAATATTGAAAAGTAAATGATAAAAACATATATTATAAATCCATTTTAATATAAATTTATTCTATATTATATATCATTATTTAAATCATCCTTAATATTTTACATGTATATCTTGAATGAATCACGTCACTTTGAGGAAGTGGTTGTCCACATTTCCACCAAAGATGTTATCATATTGACTAAAAAATAGAATGTATAAAGATACATGTTATAAAAGAATTAAAGAAGACAAAAAATATAATAAATAACTTATATATCACATATAAATTGTTTTTTAATCATAATTACCATCCATGAAAGGTAGTAAATAAAAAACCAACAATCATCATTTTGTGGTGTGGTAGATCGTCAATCACAACAACAATTTCATTACCCATTAGATTAAAGATTGTGTAACTATAGTCATAAACCATAGAGAGAACATCTAATTATATTGAATATAGTTTTTTTATTATATATAGATTTCATTATATGAAATGAAGTGGTGGAGAATGAAAATAATACTAAAGATCTTGTGGAAGAATGTTACAACTTATTCGAGTAACTCCTTTTGGATTGCACAAAAGGGATTCCATTTGTGTATTTATTACTAGGGTTAGTATAATATTATTTAGTGGGGTATTTTTAATATTTATTTGTCTATATCTTGGTCAAATCAAATTTTATTTCTAGGTATAATAGGCTGGAGGGATGACAGAAATTTTAAAGTGGGGGAGAAGTGGCACACTTGTAAATATTTAAAAAGGAAATTCCACCCATTATTTTCCCACATCATGTGGATACAATAATGGTTAATGATAGATAAAATGTATTATATGGAAACAATATGTAATGATAATGGATTTTGGGTATTTTTATAGCTCTTTTGTGCACTTATGTTCAATGTTTTGTTCATTTTAAATCTTAATTTCTCGTTACTCATTATAATTAATTTAAAAATAATTTCTCAAATATTTTTGGTCAAAAACATTTAAACTTATTATAAAATATATATTGTTCTTATTCCAAATAAATAATCTATTTTTTTAAATTCCATTAATAATATTAGAAGAAATGAATTTAAATTTAATCCTACAGAAAAGACAACAATGTAGGTTATTAAATCTTAAAACAATCAAAAGTAGGAAAGGTTTTTATATCCAATTTCAATGTTAAATTAATTACATGACCTATATTGGATAAAAACATAAAAATATTTAAATAAAAATTAAAACCAATTTAAAATATAGTTTATTCTTACAAATAATTAGATGTAAATGTTTTTTTGATTTAAATTTCATTATTTTTAATAATTCATTAGAAAATCAAACTTCACAAAAAAATACTGAAAATTCAACATAATCCAATTTTTATGATTTTATGTCAAATATAATGTTAATTTTTACATTTTTAATATATAATTTTTCTAAAAATTGAATTTAAAATAATATTTTCATTAAAAAGTTATAAAATAGACAGTGTGAAAAATTGATTTTATTCAAACTAATGGGGCTGTTATCATCTAATTCTTATCAAATAGATTTTATGAATATAAAACTTTTGTTTATTTAATATATAAATAATATTATATTAATATAACTCTTTATTGTTATTTAATTTATGTTATTTTAATGAAACATATCATGACCCCCTCCCAAAATGTTTACCCATCCAAGGATTATAATGGAAGAAGAGAGACAGTGACCCCAAGTTCCTACAACTTATAGGCCCCAAATAAGACACTAGATCTGAGTGTATAATAAATAGGCATATGGGAGGTATCACAACCTAAAATGAACACATGTAGAATGGAGAGGAATACGATAAACATTAACCAACTCCTACTCATACTAAAATATAATAGAAAACCAAGAACTGAAATGAAATGTCATGCAATAACTACTACATGTGAAAGGGTAAAACTTCAAGTACCAAATGAAATTAAAGACATTAGTGACCATGAATCCCAAATAGATCCTATAAAACATCCAAGATAATAGTATCCAACCATATCTCCATCCTGGTCTAACTAACATGAAAAATAGTTTATATATATGTATGGTGACTATAATATTATACTCCATATGATCATCACATGAACCTATATTGAAAAAGGAAAAGAAAGATTACTAAATAATATGAACAAAAAATGAATCTATCCCATCTTCTAAATAGGTATACTATATTTCTAGCATCACAATGTATACACTAACTAAGTACAACATATAATAGAATAGAATATAATAATTAATATCATGGGTACCCTGCTACTTCATCCTAACATGCTTACCACTCTTATCTAACACCTCATGTATTTAGAATCTATCTCAAAAAAGGTTAATACATAGACACATGGGTGAAGAACCACTACATTCACCTCATTCAACCCACCACCACATCCACATAAAAAAGTAACTAGGTAGTTTCTAAAATCCAACACATCTAGCATAACATGTATCATATGTTGGTCATTATACCTCAAACCATCACTACCAATACACCAAGTAATGTTCTTTAAACCATGATAACTAATACATGTAATAGATATAATATTCCATTGAAAAATATATCCTAAATACAAGTGTATGAAAGAACCCAAAGCCATTTAATCCCTCAATAATCATTTCTAGGGAAAACTTACAATAGTGGATACCAATATATGTAACATCCAAGATAAGAGGGTGGTACTAAAGTGGGTAATGATCCATCCATACTCACACCAGGATGTTGGGTAAAACCACCCATAGGGCGTAGAATCATCATTGTGTTAGTTTTTCAAATTGGTAGGGTGGGGATGTATATAGAAACATCAAAATTATAGGATATAGTATATATATAATAAACAGAGTAAGGGAATATCCTAGACATATATACAACAAATAATAATGTCTACCAGTTTCCTGACAACAAATATTTACACCGGATGTCCTATAAGCACCCAATGATTTATAGATCTTCATTAATTAGAATTATTCCTTTTCATTAGTAACACATAATATTAATTTATTCTTAGAACATTAAATAACAACTACTATTTTAACATTACATCATATTAGAAACTCAATAGAGATCGATGATCTCTAGGAATAAAAAAATTGAGTCTATGGATTCTTAGAATTTTCAACCTAATTATTGCATCACAGAAATCTCCCACCCCATGGGTTAAACATTTATTCATTTATTAACATTATTATGTTCCATATCATCATTTACACTTGGAAAACATTATAATCTCCCCAAACACAATGGGATCAACATGTTGAGAAGGTTAACTACCCGTAAAGTCTTCAATACATACAGATGGAGTGTAAATTCATCCAACCACATGGTGTTAAACACGAATGAATGTGGAATACACCACACATATTCACCTCCCATTAAAATAGATTAACCAAACATATCAATCAGCCTCGTGATGTGGGGAAATGATAAAATTTAAAAAACAACCTGTCCATAACCTATGAAACAAAATAAAAAAACATATTGCATTCATAACAATCGGTAATCACATCTTTAACCCATTTTCCCATCTCAAATATCACCCCTGAAGTATACAAGTACATGTTGATGCATCTTGAAACTCTATGCATCATATAAGGACACAAAAACTAGGCCTACCTACCCCTCAAACCACAATAGCCATCTAGGCCCAGACATCCCAGGGTCATGTCACATCAAGGGGTCCCTGCCCCTTATACCATAACTACCCTATAGGATCAGCCATCCCAGGCTCATATCACATAAAAAGTAGTAGGAAACAAACAAATATACATTCTCATTACCCTATATAAATGCATCTATCCTTCACATAGAACGTCCTCTCATAGATCCAAATCAAAAGCCTCATTTACATTACAATCATGCGGGAAACTCATGACCTATAAAGGCATGATATTTTTTGGAAACAACTAGTTTTTATTTCATCTTAAATTAACTAATTCATTACCACATGTTCTAACTACATGAAACCAATGCCTCAAACTATAAATAAATAACTAATTATTTAAAAACTTAATTTAAAATTCCTTTGACTCTTTTTATAACAATAATAACCATTAATAATGTTCATTAACTAATTCAATTAAACATTCAAACCTATTTTTATTAGATTAATATCAAATTACAACAACAATAACAAGATTTATTAAACATTATCAAGTAATATTTTGACCAATTAATTATCAATTAAATAGACCTTTAACTTCTTCACCTATTTCCCTTAAAAAACATATTAAACCAACAATTGAATAGTTATCATACTATGTGAATAATCAAAAGGAAAACCATTGTAATTTTACAAGATGTAATATCAATATGTAATTGATACCATTTTTTAATCTATTTTAATAATTAAATATGTTCAACATCATTGCGATCAAAGGAGTTAAATCAATATAAATCTATGATTTATTGTAAGTAAATATTTAATCAATGTATCCTTTACAAAATAATATTGTATGTTTTCTACACACAAGAAAAAATCATACAATGGATCTCTGATCACCACTCCTCCACAATCAACATTCATATGCGGACTCTATGGCAACACCACATCCAAAAAAACCAAGAGAAACCTAATTTGATTCATGGGTAAGAAACCTACATAGAATGATTTTATGAATGACAGGAAAACATTATCTAACCTATAGTAACTTCTTGGAAATAATGAAAAAACACACTATCATTAAGCTGGGTCGCTACATATATAAAATGGAAACCCAAGGCTCGATCAACATCCAATAAATCACCAAAAAACTAAAAAGGTTTCTTTAGGGTCACACAATATTATAGGTATTGAAACATTAGTAATTGGGTTTGAACAATGATGTAGTTGGAATGTTTTAAAACATTACATCATCAGAGGATAACATGATGTGTAACCCCCTTTCACATCGTGTAATTCCATGTAGTTTTTTTAACAAAAAAAATCCGTTAGAATTTATTTCTTTTTTACACCCTAAAATTTTACATAATGTGAATCCCACTTTCACATCGTGAAATTATTCCCCATGACATGAATACCAGTTTCACACTATGAATGTTTCTTGCTCTTAATCCATCACAACAAAACACTGACATACCTCCTTCTTGCCTCATTGGAGCTCCAAATACCTTTGGATCATGCAAATGGTCGACCCATGTGGATCTAGGTAGATAAATTATAAACCTCTCCAAACATTCTCAACCTAGAGAATCCAAAACCATCCTATAGAAAAAACTAAAAAACGGGGTCATCTAATCAACCACCTCATGATATAACTCTCAAGGTTCTTGTCACTATTGGAGCTCAACCACATCACTATAATAACAAGAACATAACATTTCAATGACCCCAACAAGCCTCAAAACACTATCCAAGGTAATATACCTCTCAATAAATAGTTTACCACAACAATCAATTAGCTGAAGCTAGATGATAACATAAAAATATCTACAACTAAAAAACAAATGACATTACTAGAGAAGAGATATTTATCAAATGACTCATGATACTGAGTACGTACATGCGACACACAATCCCTGGTAATCTCTTCCACACCACCCTAAGGCCACAAGACACAAACCAAGGTTATAATAGCTCCATGAAACACCTTCTCATGTTGGTCATGGATCTCTACATATTTCAACATGAAGTTCGCATCATGGTCATCATCAATCACACCCGAGCAATGCAATGAAATCTATCATGATGAAAGTGATGGACATTCAACATGTAAAAAATGTTGTGTATCTATCATTTATATGGTGGAATTTCTATCTAGTATGTCATTTCAATAACATGATCTATCACAAAGAAATTATCTAAAAAATGTGGAGGATGCTTACCCCCATGACCAAACAATTACTAACCATGATGGGGAGTACCTTTAGAATCATATGACCCCCAAAATTTTACTCTATATGTCTCCTCCTATAATCATAAGATGGTTTTTAATGATCTTGCACCAGATTAATCCTCAATAGGATCACATGAACCATCTCTATTTTATTTGGTTCTAGTTCTGGCCTAGGATTTTCTGAATCTCTGACCCGAATTCATCAAAATGGAGAATGTTAAGGTTATCCATACAAGGATTCCAACGATTCCATTCAAATGGTTGAGTGAAAAAAATTATTCTTAGAGAACTCTATCACAGGATGTTTCCATGTCCACTATCATCTAAAATATAGGACACAACAGTGAAAATTGTATTCAGGAGTCTAGATAGTATGATTTTTCTGAACATATGCTTATATAAGAATATTAGTGCTATGGAATTGTTAAGAAACAGAAGAATACTGAAGACCTCTCCACACCATGGTGGTATAACAAGGATATTGATAAGAAATAATCATCATCGAGTATCCATCAATTCTCACCATAACCTTAAAATACCTCATTAACCCCCCCCCCCCCAATAACTCGACTATATGATCACTATAATGTGCGATGATTTCATCAAATGTTCCACTACCACCCATATAGAGTCATAGCCACCATGAGATTGAGTAAAACTGGTAATTATGTCCATAGAGATGTCCTCCATATTCTTCTAAGGAACATATAACAACTAGAGAAAACCAACTGGACGACAGTGCTCGACCTTCAATTTCTGGATGACCAATCATCGAGAAAAGAAATCTTCAACTACATGCTTCAACCCAAGTCACCATAACTGACCTCTAAAATTTCAAAAAAATTTTATCATGCTAAGATGTTGCAAAAATGGTGATCTATGGAACTATTTTAGAATAATATCATGCATTTCCAAGGGACCAAAAAATATTTCATGAGGCAATAGTAAATGTTTTTAATCTTTAGACCAGCAATCAGGGGCCTCACCACAGACAACTCGAACTCTCTAGACTACCACCTCAAGATCCCCAAATTGAGATTCCTACACCTGTAACACCATAACTGACTGCACTATCATTTAAAAAAGAAATACTCGACCCTTGCAATGTCCCTTACCTAGATTCAATGCTAATAGCTCATCTGTCACTCCACATGAATGTCCTTTTTCATACACTACATCACCATGTGACTTCATGCTTAGCTTATAGGCTACAACATTCCTATTCCAAGGTGTATTGGAAATAATGAATTTGTAATCCAATAAGTTCTCTATCAACCAACACTAAATCATGATCAAATAACACTGGGATAAAACTTACCTTAGCCTCTTTCTTTAGGGAAGACCATAAAACACTCTCCAATAAGGTAATGTCTCTACAACATCATGGAAAACAACACTGCCTCCAACTCTTGAAAATGGGTGGAATATTTATTCTCATTGGGAAAAAACTTTCGAGACCCATAAGAATTGTATTATATTTTCTTCATTATAGAACATCCCAATACATGAACTAAATCATCACAGAAAACATCAAACAAAACTCATTTTTCTTCTCGAAAAAATAGAGCAATGACATACATCACTATTAGATATTCAAAATATTTATAATACTACTCAGTTCAAAATAATGTATAATTTTAATAGTTAACTTGGTTGGATGAGTTTTAAAATTATATAAATCATCTAAGAACCACCTATAATTTCCTTCAATACCACCGAGACATCACACATCTTCCACTATCATTGGGGATTCCCAAAAGAAACTACATCACTCATAGATGATTCAAAAACTATACCCAATTAGAAACACTGATTATAAGAATGCTCCTTGTAAGATATATAATAAACAAAGAATTGATCATTCAAAAACAATACATACATATCTAGGAACTTAGGAAAACCAACATTCTGTAATCTAATTAATGTAGTTGGAGCATTGTTCAAATCAAATGATATCAAAAAAATGTAATGCCCCTAAAGATAGGGAAAAAGTTATAATGATATACTAATCCATAAAATTCATATAATTATATCATTAATAAAAAATGCTCCTCGATAACAATCGTTCACCCATTAGTGGAATGAATAAATCATCCCAATGTGGAGAGGATAGAAGTTATTCACTGTCACATTGTTTATGTAATGATAATCGATAGGCAACTATAAAATTCAATCATATTTATTTTTTAAGATAACTACTGTTGAACATGATGACCCAATCTGTCAAAAAAATTACACTGTAAAATAACATTAAGCTATATATATAGTTCTCACAACTCATAAGGCCCCATCCTATATGGGGAGTAAATATTGGAAACACATATAGATATAGTTCAATCTCAAAATTGATCTATCAGTGAGGATGTAAAACTACAACCTCCTCCAGAAATACATCAGGTTACTCTTCAATTACCCTATTAAATACCCATAGTTGTTCCTCTGAAAAACTCAGCATCCTCTTGGCCATCAAGGATGATAAGGATAAAACTTTCCTTTGACCCATATAAGTGTCTTTCTCTCCAACAAATACCACGAGCTGTCACTCTCCATTGAAAAACACAACCTACCTCATGATGAAATTTAGGACATCCTACACTGAATTGAACTAAGCCATGATGATGATGATTTCATATTTTTGAATCTATAGACATTGGAGATATCTCCTTGAGCAGTGCTTCCCCAACACTAGCTCATTGTTTTATCATAATTCAAACATATTTTATAAGCCTCTAACTGGAATAGTCAATTCCATGGGAACTGGAAGTAACCCTATTTAATGTAATGAAAATGAACTACAGTAGGTGATAATATAAAAAACATCAAAATTGGATCAAACAAGGCATGCTCCAAAGTAGAAAACTAAAAAAGGGCACCTAGAGTGATATATTGCATGCCTGGAACTAGCAATGCTAAAGCATGAAGATAAAAACGACCTGATCCTTGACCTCTCTGTCCTTACAAATGACCACCTTTATTGTTGTTCTCTTCTATATATGGATGATCAGAAATATGGGGAAATCGTGTACCAACCCCATATACTCTATGTTAATCCCAAACTACAACATCCTTCTTATACAGCTTTAGCTTGACCCTCCTCAATGGAAGAACCTAAAGTAGATCTACGGGAGAATGATTACTTATTATAAAGGTCGAGCACTATCCCTGCTAATGAACAATGCCTCTAAAATTAAAAAAATCAGTCTTATCACACAGCGTAGTTATGAGAGCCTCCACCCCCATAAAAAGAATACATTGAGGGTTGAGACCTTCTCATGGCTGGTCATAATCTCTTCTGTTCTGAAAAATAGGATCCCCAAACCATATCTATGATCCCTGAGGAATCCTGACGACTCACCTCTAGTTATTATACTATTCTAGCTAACATCCGCTTGATGTCATCTTCTCTACCCATCACATGAAGATATGTCTTCAGCATAAATGTGTCGACCAGGTGCTAGATCTCTTGATGAGAAACCTCTATGAACTGCCTCTCCTTATTCTCCACAACATTCAATAGGTCAAATGCATATCGGAAAAGTTTCCATAAATATATTACAAACTATCACTCACTAGATATCTCCTTTCGAATGCTAAGAATCTTATGGAGACTAGAAACCATCATGGTTAATGATAGAAACTCCACAGTGAATTCGTCTCGGAACTCCAACCACGAGATGACCGACTCCTTAAGATCAGAGAGGAATAAAAACTAGCACTACATCGCTTCCCCACACATCATATTCACAAAAAATGACACCCTATGATCCTTCCCAACCATGATATAACTGAGCGAAATCTCTTCCACTACTACCAGTCTTTTTTAATTAAAACAAAAATTGAGCCGTCATACCTCTATATAATTTTGAACATAAACTGTTATACTTCCCTCATAAAAGTTTCATAATATACTGCCTCTAATCATTGAAGATCATGTAGTGAATCATTCTGAACATATTCTATATAAACCAGATGAGGAAATCAACTAGGGTCCATGCCTGAAAAAGGGAATAATTTAGAGGTAAAAATATGGAATATGGAAGATCTAAACATTAATTAATTGTATTATTTTATTCATTTTAGGTTATCATATCCCATGTAATACACATTAAAACACATGAACAATGAAATATGATGCATGATACATTCTTATGTATCTACCCGGCCACTAGTATCACCTCATTTAATTGCAACTGTAGTATTAAATGTTTGTGCTTTAGATCACACTTGACCCTAACTACCCATGTCTTATCCAATCTCTCATGTTTACAGATCTTTCTAAACATAGACAACACTATTCACTACCAACCCTGGAAATCTCACATAGTCCAAACTCCAAACATTATCCTATCCCTTTGATTAACATTAATATGACTCTATCATGACTACATCAAGATAATGTGTACCCCCATTAGGCCAGAAATGGGAGAATAGAGATAGTGACCCCTAATTCACACCTCTAGTAAAATCCAAGGTGACATGTAGCACTGATTGAATAATTAATATATAGATTGGATGAATTTCTCTCTATGAGAAACACATGTGAAAGATAGAGAGATAAGACAAAGACAAACTATAAGGCCCCAGCCTTAAACCTTACTTAATCTTGAGTTATTACAAGATTACACATTGAGGATCTTTTCGGGTTTAGAGTTTTAGAAAATTAGATCATAAAACTTGAATTACATTCCACATATAAACAAAGTGGTTACATAAAGATAGTATTATTATTTCCCATCAATTGGAACATATTTAAAATAAAACATGGATTCTTTCTTGACACTTCCTTGACACTATCATCATATCATGTACCATTCCCTTGACCTGTGAAAAACATTTCAAAAAAACCTAGGATGAGCATAAAAAGATTAGTAAGGGATATAAAAAATATATGGAATGGAATCATGGGTACATATATACATAAGAATGAAATCATACTTTACCCCTAAAACATATGCACTTTAACATACCTCATCAAATCATGAATAAATCATAGAAATCATAAGACATAAATGTAACTTAATGCATTCATAACTTTCTTACGTATGGAGTAACCCTCTTGGTTACGTTTGGAATACCCATCACAGTATATTCCATAAAACTCTTCGGAGAAACCTTAACGTTTCACTCCTTCGCGTTACCCAATGCATTGGAGAGCTATATCGGGCTCACCTGCCCTTAGTTTATCACGGAACCACCCGTCTTCATAATAATTCCCAAGAACCTCAACATAATCGTATCACATAAAACATGCATAAAGGAAACATAACATTTCCACCTTTAAATCACAAGATATCAATACAACACATTGATATAAAAACATTATGAAAACCATTTTCAATACCAAAATAAATGAAAAGTAAAACATGGTATTTATTTTTCTTTTAAAAAAAGGCATGGCTTTTAGGGGAAGCCGAAACTCAAATAATGGTCATGGCGGCGGAGAAGTCGTTGTCACCGCATACGTACGACAAAAACATTCCCTTTTGTTGTTTAGTAAACGCTTCGTATAAAAAAGATTCCTTTTGAATAAACGTAAAAGTCAAGGGGGTTATACACCGTATAAAAGAAGGTTGTGTATAAAACAAAATATGCCTCAATGATAGAAGATTGAGACGAAATCCCATACCTCGGGTCCGACTTGACTCGGTCGTTCTTTAATCTCATGAATAATAAACTTGAGGTAATTTCTACTTGTTTAAGAACATTTTTCAATTTCATTATTCCTTTTATATCACTTATTGACATGTCATTAACACTATGTAATTATTTAAGTTTATAACGGTCGTTTTAACGATCATTTGTACTTGAGTAAAAAATAAGCCCTTTATAATTACAAGTTGTTCATGTATCCATTATATCCAGAATGGTATTAATTATGTAGATATCATATATGTCATATATATCCAGTACATTCATGCATTTATAATATTACATAATCATTTACAGGTATGAAATGAAATGCACCATTCATGGAGACGGTAAGCTGTACGTACGCATGAACACTACTTTCATTTCTATTTCATATTTTATAGAATGGAATCATAATTATATAAAGGTATATTATAATTCCAGTATAATATCATATATAATATCATAGTTCCATCCTCTATACGTCCCACATATGGTATTTAACGAATCAAATCACTTTGAGGGGGTGGTAGTCCGCACTTCCTTAAATGAAGATATCGTGTTTACCCATTATGGAAACCATAAAGGAATCCCCAAAATTAAAAATACATAAGCTTAAGGAAAACATAAACATATTATATATCATATATAAATATAGTGACATCTTAATGGCCACCTTTGAAGGTGTTAAAAGAATGTTGAACAATCATCGTTTGGGGAGGCATAAATTCACCATCCACAGAAACAGTATGTCCTTTAACCATTAGATGTTGGTGTGTGTAAGTGTAGCTCGAATCCATATTATAAAAGCATCCTAGTATATTTAAGATAATGGATTTGTTACAAAATAAATGAATAAAAAGATTTTAGGGGGTTGGAGAAGAAAAATAAAACAAAAGGACTCAAGTGAGGACATTACCTTAAAATCGGGTCACTCTCTTTGGTTTGAGCTCAAAGGCTTCCTTGGGAAGACTTCTGCCAAAATTTAGGCTTCAAGGAGTAAGATAGGTAAGTGTAGATAAAAAATGAGCCGGGTTTGGCCGAGCCAAAGGCTTTGGAAATGTGGGTAAGGAGGTAGAGGTGGGGGCCTTTTATAAGAGGAGAGGAGGGGCAGTCTTGGAAAGTAATGAAAAGTTACTTTATTTTAAATTGATTTTCGGATTCAAAAGGACCCACATTGATATAATTAAAGGCTAAGGTGATAAGGGTTCTAAATACAACCATCCAATAGGTTTTGGACATGTCAAGGTCATAGATTTTACATTAGAATTTTATTTTATTTAAATCCTTTATTAATGAGGTAATCACTGTATCATCATGATGTCATAAATAATTTAATTTATATAAATTCTAAAAATTATAAAAAAAATATAATGATGTAGGAAATATTTTTATATTTTCAATTATTATTTATAATTAAAAATCTGACTTGTATAACCCCATGTAAAAATTGTTTTAGTAAAACAACTCTTGTTTGTGTCATTTTTACTTTAACATTAAATAAAAAGTTATTTATGTCATTTCCCAAACAAAGTAGCTCCATGGGGTCCCCAAGTTGACCCATGGATTTTCTTGGACGTCCATGACACATCCAATGAGGGTAGTACATGTGTCAAGCTCATCTCATATTATTAAAACATTATTTTTACCTTAAACTACAGTAATTACCACTAATCGCGATTAAGAACTTAAAAGTTACTATTCACAAAAAAATTATTTTAATCCCATTGAACCACATTTTACTTCTTAATGAAAACCATGCATGTCGGATTTTTTCAAATCAAATCACATAAGTGGCAAATTTTCATTTAAACGAAAAATCAGTTTCTTTAACTACCACTTAGTGGTTTCACTATTCATCAAAAATTGAAGTTTTTCAGAAAGATACCAAAACTACACCCTAAGATATATTATATATTCTGAATTCAAAAATGATGTCTATTATACAAATTGAAAACATATAAGATGCATTAATTAATTTAATAATTAATTCCTGCTTTTATGACAAATAACGTGTTTTTATGAAACAATAAGTATCAAAAGATTGAAACTAGTTTAAGTCAAATTTCAAAGTGAAATGGATTCCAATTACCACCATTGGATAAAATGGTAAAAATATATTATAATTTAACTTCAAAACAAATTCAAAAGATAATATAATCATATAAATAAATTAGATTAAAAAAAGGTTTTGAATTAAAATACAACATTTTTCACTATTCATTAAAAAATGATCTTTATCAGAAAAATACAAAAAATTCACACAAAGTAAATTTTAATGTCCCAATCGTAAATAATAAGTTTATTTTGACAAACATATCTTATAAAATTTTCAAAAGATAGATTTAAAAAGGGTTTGCCATTAAAAGGTAGTAAAACAATCTTTTAAGAATATTAGTGTATTCCATGCATAAGATTGTATTTATTTTCATTTTAAGCCTCTAAAACACTATCTTAATCATTAATAGACATAGATAAAAATATATATTATTCATTACATAGATGGGATGTTACATCCTTCCCTCCATTAGAAAATTTCGTCCCCACAATTTATTTACTTATCGAATAAATGTGGGTACTTATCCCTCATTGCATTTTCAGATTCCCATGATTCCTTATCCATCATGTGGTTTTTCCACAAAACACTTACCTGATTAATCACCTTATTCCGTAACACTTTCTCCCCGTGGTCAAGAATCTGGACCGGTTATTCGTCATAAGATAGGTTCTCTTCCAGTTGAACTACCTCTAGACTCAAAACATGAGATGGATCTAGCATGAACTTTCTCAGCATCGAAACATGAAAAATATTGTGTATCTGTGATAAACTCAGAGGTAAAGCCACTCTATATGAAACTGATCCAACTCTTTCCAGAATTTCATATGGTCTGATGAACCTTGGACTCAGCTTTCCTTTCTTACCAAATCGCATCACACTTTTCCATGGTGATACTTTGAGAAAAACATGATCACCTACCTCAAAAGAGAGATCCTTCCTCCTGTTGTCTGCATGAATCATCTGCCTACAATGAGTTGTTCTCATGTGTTTCTGTATCACCTGCACTTTTTCAGACAACTCTTATACCAATTCTGGTCTCATCAACTTCCTTTCACCAACTTCATCCCAGAAAGCTGGAGTTCGACATTGCTTCCCATAAAATGCCTGAAATGGTGCCATCTGTATACTAGAATGAAAACTGTTATTATATAAAAATTCAACCAAAGAATGATGTTGGTCCCAAGATCCCTAACAATCCATCGAACAAGCTCGTAGCATATCCTCCAAGGTCTGAATTGTTCGTTCTGACTGCCCACCTGATTGAGGATGAAAAGCTGTACTAAAATTTAATTCAGTACCCAACAACTTCTGATGGCCTTTCTAAAAGTTAGAAGTGAACCTGGGATCATGGTCAGATACAATGGAGAGGGGAACTCCATGTAACCTGAATATCTCTTTATGATACAAATGGGAAAGTTGATCTAGGGAAAAAGTATCTCATATAGCAAGGAAATTAGAAGATTTAGTCATGCGATCAACAATAACCCATATTGCATTATTACCTCGATATGTCCTCGGTAATCCCACAACAAAATCCATGGATATATTCTCCTATTTCCACTCTGGCATTGGTAAAGGATGAAGTATCCTTTTCGGTAACTGCTGCTCTGCTTTAACCTGTTGACATGTCAAACACATCACTGTAAAATCAGCAATATCTCTTTTCATTCCATCCCACCAGTAATACTCCCGCATATCTCTATACATCTTAGTACTGCTAGGATGAACTGAAAATGGAGAACTATGATCTTCACATAACAACTCTCTCTTCAACTTTGAATCACAAGGCACACACAATCTCTCCCAAAATCTCAAAACACAATCATTATCAATGTTGAATTCAGGGAACTTACATTTCTGAACTAGCTCTACCTTTTTCTTCAACTCACTGTCTTGCTTTTGTGCTTGCTGGATTCTGTCTGATAGAGAATATTTCACTGATACCTGAAACAAAACAGAAGAACATCCTGCACCAACAACTTCTATGCCAAAGTTCATCAAATCCTTAACCAAAGGATCACATTCCAAACACAACATTGTTAATGAAGCATTACTTTTTCAACTCAAAGCATCTTCCACTTTATTTTATTTTATCGGATGGTAATGAATTGTACAATCATAATCTTTGATTAATTCCGGCCATCTCCTCTGTCTCATGTTTAACTATTTCTGAGTGAATATATACTTTAAACTTTTCTGATCTGTATATATTTCACACTTTACTCCATTCAAATGATTTCTCCAAATTTTTAAAGCGAAAACAACAGCAGCAAATTCCAAATCATGTGTAGGGTAATTTAACTCATGAGTTTTCAACTGTCGTGAAGCATAATCAATTACCTGATCATTCTTCATTAGGACGCAACCATGTCCTTTCAATGAAGCATCACTGTAGATAACAAACTCACCATTCCCGAAAGATAGTTCCAAAACTGGAGCTTTCACCAATCTTCTTTTCAATTCCTGAAAAAAATCATCACATTCTTTTGACCAGATAAACATAACACCCTTCCGAGTTAGCTTAGTCATTGGACTAGATAACCATGAAAAATTTCTAACAAACCTTCGGTAATAGCCTTCCAAACCAAGGAATCTACGAATCTCAGTTACATTTGTGGGTCTTGGCCAGTCTTCCACAACTTTTGTTTTTGCAGGATCAACAGTTATCCCATCTTTAGAAACCATGTGACCAAGGAAAGAAATTTGTTGCAACCAAAACACACACTTGCTGAATTTTCCATACAATTTCTTTTCTTTTAAGGTTTGAAAGATAACCCTTAAATTTCATTCATGCTCCTCTTTACTTTTAGAAAACACCAAAATATCATCAATGAAAACCCCAACATACTTATCCATGAACTCATGGAAAATTTTATTCATTAAGTCCATGAATACAGCAGGTGCATTGGTTAGCCCAAAAATAATTACTACAAATTCATAATGGCCATATCTTGTACGGAACGCGGTCTTCAGAACATCTGCTTCCATTACCTTCAGCTGATGGTACCCCGATCTGAAGTCAATATTTTGAAAATACTGAGCTCCCTGGAGCTGATAAAACAAATCATCGATATGAGGAAAAGGATATTTGTTCTTAACAGTGATGTTATTCAAAGATCTATAATCAATGCAAAGTCTCATTGAACCATCTTACTTTTTAACAAATAAAACAAAAGCACCCCATGGTGATGTGATAGGTTGAATGAAACCTTTCTCTAATAAATCTTGTAATTTATCCTTCAACTCTAAAAGTTGAATTTGAGCTATTCGATAAGGGGGTTTTGAAATTGTCTTAGCATCAGGAAATAAGTCAACGGTAAACTCAACTTCTTGATCTGGTATTATTCCAGGCAACTCATCAGGAAACACATCAAGATACTCATTTACCACTGGCACATCATTAATATGAACAGTTCCTTTATTTTCAACGATGTGTTCAAGGTAAAATTCATTTCTATATTTTACAAGTTTCTCGGCCTCTTGATATGTTATCAATAGTAAGGGTTCATTCTTGTACACAAACTGAAAGTCTTTCTGAAAGGAAACTTATTTAGCTCTACAGTCAATCTTAGCATGGTAAATAGAGAGCCAATCCATACCCAGGATAACATCAAACTATACTAGAGGTAGAACTATTAGGTTTGCAAGTAGGTTCTTTCCACATATAAGGATAAGAAGATTCTTATAAATTCTTTTTGCCTCAACATTTCCCCCAGGTGTTTTTACCAAAGGTTCAGGAGTCATTTCTTGAGATGGTATTTCCATTTCACTAGAAAAGTTTTCAGAGATGAAAGACTGTGTAGACCCCGAATCAAACAACACACTGGCATAATCTGAAAAAACAAACAAAGTACCTGATACAAATTCATTTGATGGCCCGACATCTGCAGAAGTAGTTGCAAAGGATTTCACCACCCCTTTCTGCTTGTATTCTAACTGCTTCCCATCACTCAAGCTCTTCTCTAGACTCTAGTTTGCATAGTGACCCATCTCATTGCACTTATAACAGTTCACTAACTATAAATAAAATTTGGTCTTACCTTCACCTTGATCTTTTTCAGTGCAATCACAAGCCTTATGTCCCATCTTACCACATCGGTAGCACTTTCTAGAATTTAGAAGACATTCCCCAGCATGCCTTTTGCCACATTTATCCCAAACTGGAAACTTAGTTTTCTTACCATCAGACTTTTTTGAGGAATTATTACCTTTCTCCTGCCACCTCAGTCTCTTCTTCTCTTGGTTATTATAGAACACTTGATCATCGGCAAACTCAATTTCCACCTTCTCAGCACATCGAACAAGCTTTTCATAACTTTTAAACTCATGAGAAGCTAATGACCTTCGATATTTTGGCTTTAATCATGAGTAAAAACGATTGATTTTACTATCAATGTCTCAGATAAAATTTGAAGCATACCTCGCCAATCGAGTGAACCTTTCTTCATAGGTAGCCACTGAGTCTTCCTCTTGCCTCAATTCCAAGAATTGTTTTTCCATCCTAAGTCGAACAGCCTTAGGAAAATAATTTTCAAGAAACATACCTTTGAATTCATCCCAGTCGAGAGCATCAATATCATCAGCGTCCCTGGTATTTATAACCATATACCACCACTGATCTGCCTCACCCTCCAAATGGTAAATAGAAAGACTAACATTTCGATTGTCTGAACACCCCATGACATCGAAAATATTCTCCAATGCTTTAATCCACCCTTCAGCTAACACAGGGTCAGATGATCCTCTAAATTATGGGGGATGTTACCTCATGAAATGTTCCACCACTGACATGTTCCTCTGCGGTTGATCTGGCTGATCTCGTGCATGGATACCACCACCATTTATCGCTTGATTCAACTGCACCATTACTGCAACAAACTGTTCAGTTCCAATTCTGACCATCTCAGGATGCTGATTCTGAAGGTTATTTCCTTCTGTAATCCTTCCTAGCACTGGTTCCCTGTTTCCTCTGCGGAAAACCATTCTGAACAAACATGTCTTAGATGAAGCAACATGGTAATCTTAAAATACTATATCACATAAATTTGACCATAAAAAAATATTTTTGGATAATCATTTAGTAGAATTATAACTCGTAAAGTTATCTAAAACGACCTCTGATACCAACTATAAGGCCCCAACCTTAAACCTTACTTAATCTTGAGTTATTACAAGATTACACATTGAGGATATTTTCGGGTTTAGAGTTTTAGAGAATTAGATCATAAAACTTGAATTACATTCCACATATAAACAAAGTGGTTACATAAAGATAGTATTTTTCTTTCCCATCAATGGGAACATATTTAAAATAAAACATGGATTCTTTCTTGACACTTCTTTGACACTATCATCATATCATGTACCTTTCCCTTGACCTGTGAAAAACATTTCAAAAAAACATGGGATGAGCATAAAAAGCTCAGTAAGCGATATAAAAAAAATATGGAAAGGAAACATGGGTACATATATACATAAGAATGAAATCATACTTTACCCATAAAACATAATAACTTTAACATACCTCATCAAATCATGAATAAATCATTGAAATCATAAGACATAAAGGAAACATGAGGCATTCATAACATTCTTATGTAGGGAGTAACCCTCTTGGTTACGTTTGGAATACCCATCACAATATATTCCCTAAATCTCTTCGGAGAAACCTTAACGTTTCAGTCCATCGCGTTACCCAATGCATTGGAGATCTATATCGGGCTCACATACCCTTAGTTTATCATGGAACCATCCGTCTTCATAATAATGCCCAAGAACCTCAACATAATCGTATCACATAAAACATGCATAAAGGAAACATAAACTTTCCACCTTTCAATCACAAGATATTAATACAACACATTGATATAATAACATTATGAAAACCATTTTCAATACCAAAATAAAAGAAATGTAAAACATTGTATTTATTTTTCTTTTAAAAAAAGGTATGGCTTGTAGGGGAAGCCGAAACTCAAATAATGGTCACGGCAGCGGAGAAGTCGTTGTCGCCGCATACATACGACAAAAACATTCCCTTTTGTCGTTTAGTAAATAATTTTTAAAAAAAGTATTCCTTTTGAATAAACGTAAAAGTCAAAGGGGTTTATACACCGTATAAAATAAGGCTGTGTATAATACAAAATATGCCTCAATGAAAGGAGATTGAGACGAAGTCCCGTACCTCGGGTCCGACTTGACTCGGTCGTTCTTTAATCTCCTGAATAATAAACTTGAGTTAATTTCTACTTGTTTAAGAACTTTTTTCAAGTTCATTATTCCTTTTATATCACTTATTGCCATGTCATGAACACTATGTAATTATTTATGTTAATAACGGTCGTTTTAACGATCATTGGTACTTGAGTAAAAAATAAGCCCTTTATAATTACAAGTTGTTCATGTATCCATTATATCCAGAATGGTATTCATGATGTAGATATCATATATGTCATATATATCCAGTACATTCATTCATTTATAATATTACATAATCATTTAGAGGTATGAAATGAAATGCACCGTTCATGGAGACGGTAAGCCGTACGTATGCATGAACGCTACATTCATTTCTATTTCTTATTTTATAGAATGGAATCATAATGATATAAAGGTATATTATAATTCCAGTATAATATAATATATAATATCATAGTTCCATCCTCTATACGTCCCACATATGGTATTTAACGAATCAAATCACTTTGAGGGGGCGGTAGTCCGCATTTCCTTAAATTAAGATATCGCGTTTACCCATAATGGAAACCATAAAGGTATTCCCAAAATAAAAAATAAAGAAGATTAAGGAAAACATAAACATATTATATATCATATATAAATATAGTGACATCTTAATGGCCACCTTTGAAGGTGTTAAAAGAATGTTGAACAATCATTATTTCGGGAGGCATAAATTCACCATCCACGGAAACAGTATGTCATTTAACCATTAGATGTAGTATGTGTAAGTGTAGCTAGAATAATTCTTATAAAAACATCTTAGTATATGTAAGATACTGGGTTTTTTACAAATGAAATGAATAAAAAGAGTTTAGGGGGTTGGAGAAGAAAAATAAAACAAAAGGACTCAAGTGAGGACATTACCTTAAAATCAGGTAACTCCCTTTGGTTTGAGCTCAAAGGCTTCCTTGGGAAGAATTATGCACAAAGTGAGGCTTCAAGGAGTAATATAGGTAATTGGAGAGAAAAAATGAGCAGGGGTTGGCCGAGCCAAAGGCTCTACATGTGTGGGTAAGGAGGTAGAGGTGGGTGCCTTTTATAAGAGGAGATGAGGGGCAGTCTTGGAAAGTAAAGAAAAGTTACTTTATTTTAAAATGAGTTTTGGATTCAAAAGGTCCCACATTGATATAATTCGAGGATAAGGTGATAAGGGTTCGAAATCCACCCATAAAATAGGTTTTTGACATGTCTAGGTCATATATTTTTACATTATCATTTCATTTTATTTTAATCCTTTATTAATGAGGTAATCGCTGCATCATCCTGATGTCATAAATAATTTAATTTATTTAAAATCTAAAAATTATAAAAAAACTATAATGATGTAGGAAATATTTTTATATTTCCAATTACTATTTATAATCAATATTCTTACTTGTATAACCCCATGTAAAAATTTCTTTAGTAAAACAACTCTTGTTTGTGTCATTTTTACTTTAACATTAAATAAAAAGTTATTTATGTCATTTCCCAACCAAAGTGGCTCCATGGGGTCCCCAAGTTGACCCCTGGATTTTCATGGTCGGCCATGACACATCCAATGAGGGTAGGAAATGTGTCAAGGTCATCTCATATTATTAAAACATTATTTTTACCTTAAACTACATTAATTACCACTAATCGCGATTAAGAACTTAAAAGTTACAATTTACCAAAAAATTATTTTAATCCCATTGAACCACATTTTTCTTCTTAATGACAACCATGTATGTCGGATTTTTGAAAATCAAATCACAGATGTGGCAAAGTTTCATTTAAATGAAAAATCAGTTTCTTTAACTACCACTTAGTGGTTTCACTATTCATCAAAAATTGAAGTTTTTCAGAAAGATACCAAAACATCACCCTAAGATATATTTGATATTCTGAATTCAAAAATGATGTCTATTTTACAAAATTCAAAACATATAAGATGCATTAATTAATTTAATAATTAATTCCCGCTTTCATGACAAATATCGTGTTTTTATGAAACAATAAGTATCATAAGATTGACACTAGTTTAAGTCCAATTTCAAAGTGAAATTGATTCCAATGACCACCAATGGATAAAATGGTAAAAATATATTATAATTTAACATCAAAACAAATTCAAAAGATAATCTAATCATATAAATAAATTAGATTAAAAAGTGGTTTTGAATTAAAATACAACATTTTTCACTATTCATTAAAAATGAACTTTATCGGAGAAATACCAAAAATTCACACAAAGTAAATTTTGATGTCCCAATCATAAATAATAAGTTTATTTTAAAAAACATAGCTTATAAAATTTTCAAAAGATATATTTAAAAAGGGTTTTCCATCAAAAGGCAGTAAAACAATCTTTTAAGAATATTAGTGTATTCCATGCATAAGATTGTATTTATTTTCATTTTAAGCCTCTAAAACACCATCTTAATCATTAATATACATAGATAAAATTATCTATTATTCATTACTTACTTGGGATGTTACACAAACCAACTCCAAAACCTATGAAAATATAATTGAAAAAACAAGAATTAGAAAGCAATTTCTTGAAATAAGTACTACAACTATATGGGGGGGCAGAATGTAACAAATGAATGTAACGAAGTAATCTACCTCGAAGTCCAAACAGATCTTACAAAACCCCTATGATAGTAGTGAATAACCTAATCTCCAACCAATCCTATCCTATATAAAAAAAGGTTATAGATTTTTACGGTGAGAATAACAGTATACTCAGTAGGATCGTCCCCGGAGCCTCTCTCATAAAATGTAAAGAAATCATGATTAAACATCGTGAAAAAATTGAAACTTACTCATCTTAAAAATAGGTATACTAGTTTTCTTTTCTCACTATGGATACACTGAAGAAGTATAAAAAATGTTGGAATATAATATAATAAATAAAACCAATTGAACCCCGTAAAAAATTCCGCATACATTTTACCCTATTCCTCAATGTCACAAATTCGGAGAATTTTCCTCTAAAAAGGCTAGGTAGAAAACACCTAGAGAAACCACCACAACCTACACCACATGAAACATACCACCATGTCCAAATAACCAAAAGTAACTTTTTAGGTGTCAGGAGCCACCATAAATCACATAACATGTATCATACATTAGGTATTATACCTAAATCCATAATAGGCTATAAACCAAGTAAGGATCATCATGCCATAATAACCTATACACATTATAAATATAGTAGATTGAAGGAAACTATATCCATAAAACATGTGTGTGAAAAAACTGCAAGACATTACAACCCTCTAGACAACTATGTAGGGAAAACCAAACACCATGCGTACTAGCACATGTAACTACCAAGAGATTAGATCAGGGCCAAAGGGGTAGTCATCGATCCATACTCCCACCAATATATTGGGGAAAAGACCCCTAGGGAATAGAATCTAAGAAGTGTCATTCTTTGTAACCAATAGGGTTGAGTAGCATATAGAAAAAATTAATGGATATAATATTTCACAAAAAGAAATATAAGGTAATATCTGTATCTCAAATATAACTGCATCTAATATATCTCAAAATCATAGTTGACTCTTATAATACCAGATATACTATAAGAACACAACCATTAAATGTGATACATTAAATTATCTTATTAATTTTTATGATTTTCCATTAAGTTAATTAATTCATAAATCATTAATAAACCATTATAATTTTCACACTACGTAACATTAGAATCTAAAGAATGATATGTGCCCTCAAGGCATATGAAAACCATATCTATGGATTCTCAGAGTTTTCAACATCAAAATTTCATCCAAATCAGCTCCAACCTTAGGGGTTAAATTTTTTTCACATATTAACAATATTAATTTCCATTAAACCAGATAATCTAGGAAACAATTTTACACTCCATAAACACACATGGCTCATCACTGAGAGCATATAAATTACCAATTGAGTCATGGATACCTATTTAAGGAGAGTATACTCATCCAACCATGAAGAGACAAACTAAAAAATATTGTGGAACACACCATGCATTTTTTCCTCCCATGGAAACTGAGTATCTGAACACATTCATATAACTCATGCAATGGGGAGGGAAAATCATATAAAAAACAAATTGGCTACAATAATGGAATAAAAATCAACAAAAATATATATTTCATAGCAACTGGTATTCCCATCATTAACCCATTCCATCATCTTCGATGTAATCCCTAACATCCACATGCATATAACGATTCATCTCACCACTCCATGCCTCAGCATATTTCATATGAACTATTTCTATGTACCCTTCAATCCACAAAATTACTCCATGATCAGTCATCCTAGGCTTAGGTCCCATTTAGGCCACCCAACCCCTCACATGACAACAACCCTCTATACATAGCCATGCCAGGCACATATCACACCATAGGAAGTAGAAAAAATCATTGAAATGGGATATCAATCCTAATGCAATGAATCCTACATTCACACAAAATTAGAACTCAAAAAAATTAACATATAAATAACTCATCCTTTACAATCATTCGGGAAACTCAATCCCTATAATGTAATTATCTTTTATAACACAACTAGTTATTATTATTTCTTGTATTAACATATTAATTATCATATGTTCAACCTATATGAAACATAAGGAGATAGATATAACATCTTTAAAAAATTAATTTAACATGAATTTAATTCCACAATCAATAAGAATCATCATGCTTCAGGTTTATTAACCAATTAAATTAAACATGCACAGTTGCATCAATTTTATTAACATCATACTATAACAACTTCAAACACCAGATTCATTAATCACCCCTCTTTAATATTTTCTCCAATTAATTATCAATTAATTAAAGACTCACATTCTAAACAAATATTCATTAGTGAATAACATTCTAAACCAAGTAAGGCATAAATATCAAACTGTCAATAAAACCAAAGGAATAAATGGTTATCATTGTATATAAATAAACACTGCTATGTAATTGATACCAATTTGTTTATCTAGTTCAAGTATTTAATAAGTAATATTTCATTGAAATACAAGGGGATAAATAATCAATAATATATTATTACAAATAAATTAATAGTGAATAAATAAATCACATTCTCCAATGGTCATCGACGTTGTTCGCACATCAATGGACCATGTAATAGATTCCGGTCTCCTCTCTCATAGGATATATATCCATTTGCTGATACCATATTACTACTTCACCAAAAAATACATAAATCCCATTAGAAACATGGTTAAAAACCCTCTATATCATGGTGATCTAAAAGGGAGAAAATGATATAAATCAGGGAGAAACATCAAGAAAATGAATGAAAACACACATTTAATCATGTTGTGCCACCATAGATCTATTATGGAAACCCATGAATCAATCCGCAAACAAGGGTTTCCCAAAAAACTAAAGAGGGTACTTTCAGGTCACCTAAGGCGAGGGGGTTATAGTAGCTGTTTGTTTTTGACCACCCGAGTAGATAGAATGTTTTAAAACATTACAGTACCATGGTATTACATGACATGTAATCCCATTTCAAATCATGTAATTCATAAATTTTAGCATTCTCAAAAAAACATTATAATTTATTACTTTTTCAAACCCCAAAATATTACACAACATAAATTCTACTTTCAAGGTCATGAAATTATTTTACAAGGGGTAAAATTAACATTCACGCCATGAATGTTTCCTTCTACAGTTTATCAACACTTAAACTCCTCCAGACATTTATAGAGCCTCCTCTAAGGTCTCCATGCCTTGAGAACACACAATTGGATGACCCATGTGGATCTATGTCTTTAAAAAATATATTTGTGTGTAATAAAATGGTTTTCTTAGAAAAAAATAATTTTATATTCTATTTGGATTTATATTCATTTCTAATTAATTTATAAAAAATTAATTAATTTTATATTTGAAGAAACAATATATTTCTACATGTTACATAATCCTATTAAAAACTATTAATATAACAGCCGGTTTATTTCTTATAATAATTTTTTTTAATATATTATTGTTTGGTAAAACTCCTTTTAGAATGTAATTCAAGCTATCAATGAAATTTTTCTTGCGTTCAATTCAAGATAGATTAATGTATCTTTGATTTAAATATATATAATATATTTATAGAAAATAAAATAGTAAATATACTATAATTTCATAGGATATTATATTCCCTTACTCACTAAGTGATGTCTTCCAAACACGCTTTCCAATAGAATGTTTTACATTATAATTTTGGATTGTTACATTCTCCCCAAATTAAATAAATCGTGCCCTAAAAATTTAATATAGATTTTGGTAATAGAATTGTTGATATTTATTATCATTAAATACCACATAATGTGAAGGGTTCATTAAATATCCATTAGAGAAAATAGAGTTTTAAGCATAATTGTCATGAGTAAAAAATATACAATTAGGTCTCTATATTGGTGAATATCATTTGAAAGTAGAGATATTTACATAGTGGGTAAACATAAATATTTTTATGGGGAGATTAGGGTCAACTAAAAAAATAATTTTAATGATAAATTGAATGTCGACGGCCTCAAATGAATAAATATGGAGTAATTTAGAAGACCATCGTTTCAAAAATAAATATTGGATAAAGAAAAAAAATTATTCCAAATTAACTTTCTTAATGTTTGGTAATTAGTTTATTCACCATAATTTCAGGGATATAGATTGACATGAAATATTTATATGTACACACTTTTTATCCTTTGATTGTTTTTTGAACAAATCCAAATTCTTCCATTACATCATGAAAAAGATATCCAAAAAATTAACATTGATTATAAAATCACTACACCAATGTTTTAATGTATTGTATGGCCCCAAAAGTGTGAAAAGACAAACTATTTGTTTCTAACAATTTTCCAAAATAGTTATGGTTATAAAATAACTCATAGAACCTATAAAAGAAATAGTTATTTATTATCATTAATATTTATTATTAAAATAGTTTAACTAAAAACCATTAAATTTTAACTAGGACATTGTGTAGGCCATTGGTTGGTGTTAAAACATTATCATCCTTTGGTCATGGGTTCATGACCCGTAGACTCATTAGATTTGATGGGTTATCACCTGATATATAAATAATCATTTTCTAAAATAATATTTTTATAACATACAAAATTAATATAATGGACATCTGTTAAAAATTTTAATCACAAAATATCCCTTTGACAAAAGTTTTTAATGGAAACATAATACCGAAAAACTTCATCCATTTTAGTTCCTCACAAGTCATTCCAAGGCCTAATGATTATGCTAGTCCATTAATTTTCATTTCCTATTCAAATCCCTCGTAATGAAATAAAATTTAAATTTAAATTATCCTATTTATATCCCTCAAGAGTGTAAAGAGAGGTGTGTAGTAAATCCTATTTTTTCAACCTATTTACACTCGAGTCAGACCCAAAACGCATTTTCGATGTTGTTACCAGTAGGTAAATATGTTCCAGAACTAGGTACATATATACTATCTATATAGGGATGTATTTATAGAAAGACCCACATAATATGATGATTATAAAAATTCAAGGATTTTCTTATACACTTATCATAATATTCTACTTTAGGGATGTGTTATATAATCTATGTTTTCCAAAATATAGTTCACATGGTTTCTAGTAAATTTCTATGATACCAACTATAGAGAACCAAACCCATAATTCCAAGAGCTAGTGCCATCCTAAAATTACATTGGCATGTAATTAAAGTAAAATGAATTACAAAGGACTGGGAAATTAATTGTCTTGGTGAACAAAATACATACATGTTTCTTATCTTACAAATAAATACCCTAATTAAAACATTATTTTTTAGGATAATAAAATTATTCAATAAAGTATGTACTTAAATATAATTCTCATTGAATGTAATGGTTTCATAGGAAATGTAAACATAATAAGTGTGAGTTCAAAAGTTCGGTAACAATAAATTATAGAAGATGTAGTAACAGGTTAATGAGAATAAAAACTATGTGAAGGTAGATAAATTAGAATAGATGCCTTGTATGTTGGAACCAGGTTCTTCAAAGCATGATTTGGTGTATGGTTTGTGTTTGTTGTCAATCCTCAGTGGAAGTTCAGGGTGTGTACCAACAAAGTGATCATACCGTTCAAACAGAAAACAGTAGTGAAGGTGGTGTTGTTTCCCAGTGTTTGCCAAATTTTTGGGCCTAAAAATCGGCCAATAAAGTAAAGTGTTTTTGGAAAAGGTACTTGCGCGCCGTGCTCTTGGAGGATGAAAGACTTGCGCGCCATATGATTTTGAGGATCAGAACAACAAAATTTGGCTAAGGCAAGAAGGTCGCGCAAGTGTTGGTTGGGTCGCGCAAGTGAGTTGCGCGACAGAGGATCTGGAGACAGGACTTGCGCGCCGTCGAGGGACTTGCGCGCCGCCGCGTAGGGGGTCCAGTTTGCCTATAAATACTGGACCACCCCTCCTCATTTCTAACGGAGTTCAAGGCCGAGAGATTGATCGAGCTCTCGTCGCGCAGGTGGTTGAGTCGCGCAGGTGGTTGTTTTGTCGCGCAAGTAGAGCTTGCACGCCGGTGTTTGGCTGTTCTCCCAAGGCAGTTTGGAAGAGAAAGGAAGTGGATCGCGCAAGTATTTAGTTCAAGAAGGCAGTGTCGCGCAGGTGCTTCAGTGACACTTGCGCGCCAGTTTAGTCTTGCACGCCTGAGACTTGCGCGCCACCGGGAGACTTGCGCGGCGGGCCTGAAAAAGGAGACCTAGACACTATTGAAGCACGCCTGCCTTGCTGGAGCTGCACGAAAGCCGAGAGACTACTCGGTTCATTCGGGGAAAAGTGATATTCTTCTGGTGAGAATCAGACTTCAATAGAGCATCTACATACAACAAAGGATGCACTCTTATGCAAATGAAGAAGAGACCTTCACGTCTATAAACAGAGTGGGACTTCACCAACGGCAGTGAGCCAGGGGGAGTCAACGGGAGTGACCCGAGGGACGCAGTGAGCTATCCCTGAACTATTGTAAAGGCAGTGAGCCTGGGACAGAGTGTCTATACCCGAACTTCTGTATCCGCAGCTAGTGAAGCATAGTGGATTTAGGTACGACCGGCAACCTGTCGGCGTATGCTCCTTGGACGTAGCCCTTAGTGGTGAACCAAGTAAAATGGCTGTGTCTTCTCTGTGCATGTGAATGTTTTCATTTTGATCATAATCATCATACAGGTTCAACAAGATCCTACCAACGTGGGAACAAGATCCAACACATTAAAAGAAAAAGTGGTCACCCTGATTCACCCCTCCCCTCTCAGGGTGTCCCGGGGTCCTTCAAGTGGTATCAGAGGGTAAAGGTTGATGGCGTTGAATCTGACCTTCTTCGTCATGGAAAACGCGATCAATGTCAGGGGAGTCCCTCACTTCGATGGAAGCAATTTCCAGATCTGGAAGAACAGAATGAGATCTCATCTAAGATCTCTTGGAATGGAAGTTCTTTTTTCTATTGTTCAAGGAATACATGTCACTGATCCAACAGGTCTGGCTATGACTGAAACAGACAGGAAACTTCTTGATGCAGATGCTAAAGCACAGAATGCTCTCACTGCAGCCCTTTCTGATCAGATTTACCTGAAGGTGATGAATTGCACCTCAGCAAAATCTATGTGGGATAAACTTGATAATACTTATGAAGGTGATAGCAAAGTGAAGGAGGCGAAACTACAAGTGCTACACAATCGGTTTGATGATCAGAAGATGCATCCAGACGAGAATGCAGACTCTTTCTTCAATCGAATTACTGAAGTGGTTGGAGCAATTCGGGGTCTAGGCGAAGAAATCAAAGACATTGATATTGTAAAAAAAAATTTAAGAAGACTTCCACCTCTGTATAATGCGAAGGTGTCAGCTCTTGAGGAAAGAGATCTTTCCAAACTTTCTCTAGATGACTTACTGAGCAGTTTGGTAGCTTATGAAATGAGAGTCAAACCAGAAGATGCTACAACTCTGGTGAGCAAGGAAATGGCATTCAAGGCCATGGATAAATTGAAAATCTCAAAGGATAGTAGCGGTGATGATGACGAAGAGAAAGAAATTCTTTCTCTCATTGCAAAGAAGTTCCAGAAGGGGAAAGGGAAATTCAAAGGGAAGTTACCTCTCGCATGTTTCCGTTGTGGAAAAGTTGGGCATATTGCATCTCAGTGCTTGAAGAATATCAATGATGATGACAGTGAAGATGAAAACTTCAAGAAGCCTCAAAGAAGGTTCTTCAAAAAGGGAGACTTCAAATCTGGTAAGAAAATGCAAAAGAAGAGTTTTGTCTGTGAAGAGGAAGAAGATGACAATGAATTCTGTGATGAAGAAGAACCAGAATTCAAAACTGGGAACCATGCTTCTATGATGGCCACTGTTGAAAAGTCAGAAGATACTGATGGTGAAAAACAACTGAGAACTTGTGTAGATCCTGAGGTGCAACTTAAGGATGCAGTTAGTAAGCTTAAGATTAAATGTAAGAGCTGCAATAAGTGGAAATCAATTGTGGAAGAATCAACTGAATATGTTGATCAACTTGAAGCTGAAATTGAATGACTGGAAGAATTTGTGAAGGTACAGTCTAAAATAATTGAAAGCAATGATGATGCAGTTGATCTGAAGCTGAGAATTGAAGAGCAGGCAAAGGTCATCAATGACCTCACATCCAGACTGGATGAAAAATCCAAGACTGTTGAGGGTCTTGAGGAGGAAGTAGTTACTCTAAGGAGTAAAATGGAGACAGAATCAGTTCCAAAAGAATCGAGGATGAAAATACAGTTCGTAAGATTCTCAGATGCAGAATTACTTTCAAGAGCCAAGTGTGGTTCAGATGGGGTTGGAAAAGTCTTGAGTGATCAAAGACCTGCTTGCATGGGAAAGAGTGGAATTGGCTGTGAGGCTGAGTCATCAACTACTGGAAGTGAAAAGATCCAAAAGAAAGACAAGATGAAAGTTGAACATGATGAAATGTTACCTAGAGTGCTGAAAAAGGAACCCTCAATCCAAACTAAAAGGGGACCTGAAAATTATCCTCAAACTTTCAAAAATGGCAAACAGTCTTACTATTCTCCCAAGGAAGAAGCTATAAGGAGAAATTCAAGTGAGAAGACATTTCCTCTCATGAAGTGTCAGTTCTGTGGCTATCTGGGCCATACCATGTCTTATTGTGAAGAGGCAAGAAGCTATCTGAATGGAGAAGATATTGATGCTCAACAAAGGAGAACAATCTCATATCCTAATTCTCATAGAAGAAATAATTTCTATGGATATTGTTTTTGTTGTTCTAACTTTGGTCATAAGGCCGTTAATTGCAGGCAGAGAAGAGACATAGACACCTCATACCGAAGTTCAAGACAAGTCAAGTCTCGTCAGCAAGACAGTGTTTCTCGTTTAAACAGGTTCTCACCTCTTACAGAAGACTTTGACTATGAAGAACCGGGGTATGTGGAAGAGATAGTTGAAATACCATCAGTCCTATTTACTCAATCTAATGTCTCATGGAAGGAAAGGAAGAATATTGAGAAATCGAACCTTGCAGAGGTAGCCTTCAAAGCTATAAAGAACAATAGTACCTGGATTCTGGATAGCGGTTGTTCATCTCATATGACGGGTAATGCCGGCCTACTAACGAATGTCATAAATAATGTTGATGGTACAGTAAGATTTGGTAATGATGGGGCTCTGAAAATCAAAGGGAGTGGAAGTACCCAATTAGCTAATGGAGAACTAAGGAAGACTTAAGTCCTTTACGTAGATGGCCTACGCCATAATCTCCTTAGCGTGAGTCAACTCTGTGACTCAGGACTTATAGTTACTTTTAATCAGAAAGGCTGCACCATCAAGGGAAAAACCGGCAATTCACTTATGAAAGGATGCAGAACAGAAGGGAACTTGTATCAGGTTGATAGTGAAGAAAATGTATGTTACATGACTGTTGAAGAAGAAAACAATTTGTGGCATCGGAGATTGGGACACATCAATCAACAAGACATGGAGAAAATATCAAAATTGAGAATTGTCATGGACATCCCCAACCTGAAGCGTGAGCGTGAAAAATCCTGTGATGCTTGTATTCGTGGGAAGCTGGTCTGCAGTTCATATCAGCCAAAGAAGAAAAAGGCATCTCACCTTCTTGATCTAATTCATACAGATGTTTGTGGTCAAATAAATGTTGCCGGAACTCATGGAGAAAGGTAATTTGTCCTTTTTATAGATGATTACAGTCGAATGGCATGTGTGATGGTCATTCACCGGAAACGAAAGGTCCTTGACTGCATGAAAACATATCGGTGAATCGCCGAGAATGATACTGGACGAACAATCAAAGTGTTGCGATCTGACAATGGAGGAGAATACACGTCCATTGAATTTGAAAATTATCTGGAGAAGCATGGGATACAACATGAGGTAGCTGCTGTGAGAACTCCACAACAAAATGGAGTTGTTGAACGAAGGAATCGACAGGTGAACAACATGGCACGAACTATGCTAATTGAGAGTCGTATTCCACGACATTAATGGAAAGAGGCTGTTCAAGCTGAAGTGTACATTCAGAATCGAACAGGACTTTATATGGGTGAGACGAAGACACCATATGAATTGTGGCATGGACGAAAGCCTTCTCTAAAATACTTTCGTGTCTTTGGAAGTAAGTGCTTCATCAGGAACAAAGAAGGAAATCAGGGTAAATATGGTGACAACGCAGATGAAGGAATCTTCCTCGGTTACTCAATGAACAGAAAAGCCTACAAATGTTTCAACAATCGTTTGGGAAGGATTGTGGAAAGCAATGATGTTAAGATAATTGAAGAGAAAACCACAAATGCTTCACGGATGTCATATGCTGATGTGATAGAAAGTCATGAAGAATGTGGACATGAAGAAACTACAAATGCAGAAATAGAGGAAGCTGTTCAAAACACTCATCAATCACATAATGATGTTGACTCAGAAGAAGAATCTGAAGAAGAAACTATGGCTGAAGAGAATTCTAATGAACCTCACAGGAGAAATCGAAGAGATGAGATTGATCCATCCAACATAATTGGGGATAGGAGTGCACCCACTCAAACCAGAAGGATGAGGAATACCACGCAATCTGCATTTCTATCAGTTGTAGAGCCATCCTCATTCGAAGAAGCTGAAAAAGATGAATCTTGGGTGAAAGCCATGAATGACGAATTAGATCAGATTGATAAGAATCAGACATGGGATCTTGTCCAGAGACCCGAAGGTCACAATGTGATTGGTACCAAATGGATCTTCAAAAATAAGTTTGATGAGAATGGAAGTGTTATCAGAAACAAGGCACGACTGGTATGTAAAGGATACTCCCAGATTGAAGGTATTGATGTTGAAGAAACCTTTGCTCCAGTTGCTAGACTGGAATCAATCAGGATTTTCCTTGCCATGGCACTCCAAAGAGGATATAAGGTATATCAAATGGATGTTAAGACAACATTCTTGAATGGTGTACTTGAAGAAGAAGTCTACATTGAACAACCGGTGGGGTTTGTCTTGGGTACCGATGAAACAAAGGTCTGCAAACTAAAGAAGGATCTATATGGTTTGAAGCAGGCACCACGGGCATGGTACTCACGACTAGATTCATATCTCAAGAAGTTGGAATTCAAAAGAGGAGGAGTTGATCACAATCTCTATGTGAAGAATTCTCCAAAAGATCAGTTCATGGTTCTTGTCTACGTTGATGATATCATTTTTGGTGGCAGCAGGCAGAAATCAGTGGATGAATTTGCCAACCACATGAAATCAGAATTTGAAATGTCTATGATTGGGGAGCTCACATATTTCTTGGGGTTACAAGTGATTCAAAAGAAGGAATACACTTTCATTTCTCAGGAAAAATATGCAAGAGAGTTGCTGAAGAAGTTCAATATGCAGGACTCCAAACCAATGTCAACTCTGATTGCTGTTGGAACTAAACTTGGAAAGCATGAGGATGGGAACTCTGTTGATCCCACCATGTACAGGAGGATCATTGGAAGCCTTCTGTATCTGACAGCGACAAGGCCAGATATTGTCTTTGCAACATGCCTTGCGGCCCGCTTTCAGAGTAATCCAATGGAGGAACATATGTCAGCAGTAAAAAGAATCATGAGGTATATTCAAGGCACACATAACTTCGGGTTATTTTTTGCCGCAGGCAGGGACAGGGAATTATCAGCGTTTTCTGATGCTGACTGGGCTGGGGATGTAATAGACAGAAAGTCCACTAGTGGTGGAGCTTTCTATATTGGGCATAAATGTGTTGGCTGGTTGAGCAAGAAGCAAGAAAGTACTTCTCTTAGTACTGCTGAAGCTGAATATATCTCCGCCACAAAAGCATGCACTCAACTTCTTTGGATGAAGCAGCAGCTAACAGATATTGGTGATAAGGTGCAGCAACCAATGGTGATTTATTGCGATAACAAAAGTGCAATTGATCTTACGAAGAATCCGGTTCAACATTCTCGTACAAAACATATTGAAATACGGTATCATTTTATCAAAGAAAAGGTTGAACAAGGAGTGATTAAAATGGATCATGTTGGAACTAATGAGCAAGTGGCTGATATCCTAACCAAGCCATTGTCCGCGGCTGTGTTCGAGAAGCATCGGTTGAACCTCGGTGTTCGACCACCTCCTACTGCATAAGGAGGCACCGGAAGTCCCCTCTCCCCGTTTTTTTAACTGTTTTTATCTGCTTATGGCTGTGATGCAGGTTTATGGGGGAGATACTATCCAGGGGGAGTATGGCTTGAGCTGAACGTTGAACAAACTTTTCGGTCTTTGGTTTTATTGTCAATGGGGGAGAAAGGCATAAATTCATGGCAAGAAATTCTTCTGTGATGAGAAGTGTAATATTGTGATGAGAAGTTTAATAAGGATAAGATCGGGCGTCATGGAGAATTTCAAAACACTAAGACCCAATTCAAGCTTTCTCTCTTGTTTTCTACACCGAGCATTGCTCACGTAGACTTAGAGTGTTGGCTGAGTTGATTCTTGCGTTTTGGATTTGCTCATGGTTGGAGATCTATTGAATTTATTCTGTTATCCAACAAACCGAAAGGGGGAGATTGTTGGAACCAGGTTCTTCAAAGCATGATTTGGTGTATGGTTTGTGTTTATTGTCAATCCTCAGTGGAAGTTCAGGGTGTGTACCAACAAAGTGATCATACCGTTCAAACAGAAAACAGTAGTGAAGGTGGCGCTGTTTCCCAGTGTTTGCCAAATTTTTGGGCCTAAAAATCGGCCAATAAAGTAAAGTGTTTTTGGCAAAGGTACTTGCGTGCCGTGCTCTTGGAGGATGAAAGACTTGCGCGCCATATGATTTTGAGGATCAGAACAACAAAATTTGGCTAAGGCAAGAAGGTCGCGAAAGTGTTGGTTGGGTCGCGCAAGTGAGTTGCGCGACAGAGGATCTGGAGACAGGACTTGCGCGCCGTCGAGGGACTTGCGCGCCGCTGCGCAGGGGGTCCAGTTTGCCTATAAATAATGGACCACCCCTCCTCATTTCTAAGGGAGCTCAAGGCCGAGAGATTGTTCGAGCTCTCGTCGCGCAGGTGGTTGAGTCACGCAGGTGGTTGTTTTGTCGCGCAAGTAGAGCTTGCGCGCCGGTGTTTGGCTGTTCTCCCAAGGCACTTTGGAAGAGAAAGGAAGTGGATCGCGCAAGTATTTAGTTCAAGAAGGCAGTGTCGCGCAGGTGCTTCAGTGACACTTGCGCGCCAGTTTAGTCTTGCGCGCCTGAGACTTGCGCGCCGCCGGGAGACTTGCGCGCCGGGCCTGAAAAAGGAGACCTAGACACTATTGAAGCACGCCTGCCTTGCTGGAGCTGCACGAAAGCCGAGAGACTACTCGGTTCATTCGGGGAAAAGTGATATTCTTCTGGTGAGAATCAGACTTCAATAGAGCATCTACATACAACAAAGGATGCACTCTTATGCAAATGAAGAAGAGACCTTCACGTCTATAAACTGAGTGGGACTTCACCAACGGCAGTGAGCCAGGGGGAGTCAACGGGAGTGACCCGAGGGACGCAGTGAGCTATCCCTGAACTATTGTAAAGGCAGTGAGCCTGGGACAGAGTGTCTGTACCCGAACTTCTGTATCCGCAGCTAGTGAAGCATAGTGGATTTAGGTACGACCGGCAACCTGTCGGCGTATGCTCCTTGGACGTAGCCCTTAGTGGTGAACCAAGTAAAATGGCTGTGTCTTCTCTGTGCATGTGAATGTTTTCATTTTGATCATAATCATCATACAGGTTCAGCAAGTTCCTACCAACGTGGGAACAAGATCCAACACATTAAAAGAAAAAGTGGTCACCCTGATTCACCCCTCCCCTCTCAGGGTGTCCCGGGGTCCTTCATTGTAGTCAATAACTAAAAATGATGTGAGTAAATAATATAGAATTGTTTGTAACTAAAATCACAAGACATTCAAATCACTAGATAATGATATTCAATGTGTGAAGGTATGATTTTGAACCACAATACATAAAATAAATTAACTGAGAAAGAAATTCATCCACAGATATGTTGATAAAAAATATCATGGATAAATAATAATTGAATCTAAATGGGTGGAAATACTTTATTATTAGATTTCATGTATCTAGAATATGAACCACTTCAATTAATACAATTCACAAGATCGTTTATGTCTATGGGTAGAAACCCATATATACTACATGGAAAAAATCTAGAAGGCTTTCTTACGGACAAATTTCAACTAATGAGACTACTGAGGCAAGGAGGGAATCTCTTTAACTAGTCCCTAACTTGTAGGGATTTCAGTAAACAGTCTACAATTGTGTTTGTAATTTCCAAAAAATTGACCATATTGAATAAATGACATGCTTTAACAAATATACATATTAAATTACGGTTATCAATTTATCAATATTTCCTTAAATTGTTAAATAACATTTAATTTAAACACCAAATGAATAATGGTTTATAGGCTATGAAATAAACATATACAATATTAATGATATATATAATTAGGGAAAATTTAATGTTTAATGATCAAAGGGAATTGAATATCTCAAGGGGACTGACAAAGGAATAAATGAAGTGAATGTCAGCACTATCCTTGGTCAAATGACTTATAATCAATCCATTGATTGAATAAGGATAGTATCAATGAAAAATATCCTAAGTATATTAAAATAAATGGTTGCATTCATTGATTAATATAAATAGTATTAAACGATAATATAAAAATAGTATTGATTAAAATATCCCCTTTATTTATAAAAAATTTGACAATTATTTACTTTGAATATCATATTAAAAAAATTCCATTAAATATTAGACTTTCAAACATGGAATGGAAGCATAAAAGAAACCATTGTGGGTACATATGTACATTCTATATGAGGTAGAATGAACACTCATTTTTAGTAGTTAAATGATCTTAAAATTTTCTTTTTCTAAAAGAAACAAAAAGAATCCTATGAAATCTTATTAAAAATAAAAAAGGGGAAAATTACATAACCAAATCATTTTGGGAAATTTAAAAACATTTTTGATTTTATTTCAGAAAATTGGGTTTAAAAAATAGTTTATCTACATAAAAAGATAAATCTAGTCATGTTTTATAGAAAACAGTTTCTGAAAAATGTTATGTACCATAGTGTGGGAATATGATACTATTACATGAGAAAGGTCATGAATTATAATAGGATACTATAATCATAGGGTTTATTACCAAATGAAAAATAATTTTCATATGATTTAAATTCATGTGTAAATAATATCAAAAAAATGATATTGTTACGAAAACCCTTTAAAATAATAAAACATCAATGTGAGAATCAATAAATGTGTAGATTATTTATATCAAATATAAATACATATAATGGAAATGTAAATTTACCATGTGATATTCAAATACAGTATACACATATTCATATAATATTAATGATAATGGAAATGTAATATAACCCAATGAATAATTAATTGTGCTATAAAATTAGTTTTCTACATGGGTATCTTTTAACTAAAATTCTCTAAGAAGAAATAATACAAATTGAATCCTAAAATATAATGAATAATGAATTAATCGTGATCTTATATGTCAAATTTGAAACACATACAACATATATAATAAATTAGGTGAACATAATCGATCTTATTATTCAAAGGTAACATCAACGATAAAAAAATAAAGAATATTGGAATGATAATCATTATAACATTCTTGAGAAAAATATTATTTAAACATTTTATAGTGTCACATACCACTTTAAGACATTTAAATTGTAATACCCATTAATGAATGACATAAAATGAAATATATAATATAATAAAAATAAGGATATTTATGTTATATTAACTCAAAGGGTGTTATTTACACCATATAAAATTGGATTGGTGTATAACCAAAAATAATTCTCAATTGAATGAAAATGAAGAGGACATACCATACCCTATGTCTTGTATATTGTGAACATCCTTTAAGAACTTTTATAATGTTATTAAACATGTTAATAACTTATTCCATAACATTAACAATATTTATAATATCATTTATAATCATATATCAATATCTCAGTACACATTTGTTAATAACCATTCATTACATAACTATTTCAAGAGTTAAATGTCTAGTTTCTTATGTAAAATTTGACTTGTTATCGTTTGATGTATTTACATAGAATTGGGATTTATCAACTCTTGAATGTCAATCATTATGTAAATATAATATATATACAGTATATATTTATTTTGAATACTACAAAAAATTTAAGATAAGAAATGAAATACACTATTCATGGAGATGGTAGGTCGTACATACACATAAACAATACTTAAATTTATATTTCCTATTAAAAGAAAGAAAATTATGTGGTACATATGTATATTATAAATCCATTTTGTTAATAATTTCATATATTTCACTTGGTTTTAAAAAAATCAAGCTGATTGAATTCCATGTATGGAGTGAATGAATCACATCGCATTGAGGAATAAGTAGTCTGCACTTCCTAAAATAATACTATTGTATTTACACAAAATAAAAAGGTTAATTGTATGATTTATAAAATAATTAAATAATAATAAATAACTATTAAATATAATATATATCATATATAAATATCATTCCCATCATAATTCCCATCCATTTTATGTGTTAATGGAAAAATGAATAATCATTGTTTCATGAAGCGGTAGTCCACCATACAAAAGAATAGTAAGTTCAACTCCCATTAGATATAGGAGTGTGTAAAAATAGGCCAAAAACCTTGAATTATAATATATAAGTATATTTTTTATTTTGGTTTTAATATATAATTACGGAATAATAATAAATTAATTGGTGGAGAATGATAATAAAACTAAGGAGTTTGAGGGAGAATGTTACACCTTATTCATGTAACCCATTTTGTATTACCCCAATGAAATTCCATGGAAGGATTTGTTACTATGATGCAGATTATAGGATCAGGTGAGGTATTTTTAATAGTTATTGGGGTAGATAAGTGTCTATAAAATGTGGATTGAGGGGTGTGAGGTAGTGGGAAGGATGTGTGCCTCTTTATAGTGGAGGAGGAGTGGCACTCATTTAAATATTTGGAATGGGAATTACATCATCTTATTTACCATATTTTTTGGATATAATAATATTAATGACTATATAAATGTATTAATTCTCCAAAATATGGGAAAATAGATTTTGAAAAAAAAAATTGGGCAGTTTGGCATTTAAGATTAATATTTAGTTCTTTATTATGGTTAATTTCTCTATAATTGTTTTAATTAAGTTTAATTGATTTCTTTAGTATGTTTGGTACATAAATAAGTTTAATATATTAGAAATTATAAATTTTTATAAGTCCAAATATGGAATTTATTTTTTCAAATTCCATTCATGATATCAGAGCAATTAATATAAATGTATTAAAATGGGTTTTTTAAAAATATTGACTTTTATCAAAAATATTGGTTTTGTACTTATCGTATTCATATAAAATATATTAGATGAATAAGAAAAAAAATTCAATATATAATATATATTATTTTAATATCCCTTTATAGTTTTAATTCACTTAATTTATTAGGATAAATAACCATTGTGAGTATAAAAATATTTTTCAATCAAAATATTCATTTTATATTCCTTTGGTTCTTATATTAATTTCTATTTAATTTATAAAAAATGAACTAATTTCATATTTTTTGAACCATGTATTTCATATGATAGATAATCCTTTTCATAACCTATAATTTAATGTATATGTTATATCTTGTAATAATATTTTTATAATATATTGTTGATCAATAAAACACTGACTTCTATGTAATGAATTTTATCAAAGAAATTAACTCTTGTATGTAACAAAAAATAAATTTCTGTTTCTAGATTTTAATTATATATAATTTTTTTTATCAATTTGAAATTGAAAATATGTTATAATTTATTTGAATATTATTTTTCATTATGCTCTTGGTTACCTATCTTATACACTCTATCGAATAAAATGATTTTCATTAAAATTTCGGGTCGTTAGATGAGTACCCCTAAATATAATGTTTTTTATAATAAATAAGTGATATAATTTAGTTGATAATTAAAAAAAATCCATATAATGTTGAATATTATTAAAATATTATACTAGAAGTGTGGAATAAAAATTAGAGGAAATTGTATTAAGGACATTGGTTATGTTTTCATATGTGGAAAAAAACATCATCAGGAAATCTAATGAAAATATTGTTGGATGAAGTTAGATAATGATGTGAATTAATATAAATTTCCAATGATTGAAACACACATACTCCAATGCTTCAAATGATAGGACAGGGGTAAATATGATAAAATTTGTTTCAAGCTGAGTTTTGATGATTATTATAGATATTAGTAACTTCTTAATCTAATAAGAAATTGAAAATATATTATGATTATTATTATTGGTGTGGTCTATGATAACAATGTGGTGAAAGGTAAACAACCTATCCACTCTGGAACTATTAATATATTATTTGATTCCATTTCAATCCACTATTTTATATTTGCATAAATATAAATGGTAATTATTTTAACACTTAAAAGATTTGAATTATGAGAGAAAACATATTATAGTATTATGTTTTCATCTCATGTATATGAATCATCCCAAATTCAAATTTGTAGGAATTTAGCTCATTGAAATCAAGATATTATCCCTTATTTAGAATTTGATGTTATTTTCGGAATGAAATAACAATTATACAATTAATATATATTCAGTACTGAGTTTCCCCCAACCAATTATATTAAAGACAACCATTAATTATTTAAAAAATCACATACAATGAATATATTTTCAATTATATTTCATTATATTAATCTGAAATCAATTTCATTGGAAGAGGAGTAATATATTAAAATTTGAACCAATATATGATTTTATATTTCTATGAAGAATATAATGAAAATATAATTGAAAATATATTCATTGTATGTGATATTTTAAAAAATTAATGGGGGTCTTTAATATAATTATTTGGGGGAAACTCAGTACTGAATATATATTAATTGTATAATTTTTATTTTATTTATTTCAGGACTAGTCCTATTGTTTTCCTAAAAAACCGGAAGTATATATTTTAGTAGGTATCATACATGATATTTTACCTATTTCAAATACTATATATAGAATGGCCTTGATTTTGAAACATTTATTGAATATATGACTCCCAATGAATCTTAATAATGGATTCATTTAGAAAAGGGTGTCATTATAGGTTGAACCATTTCTTTGTTTTTAGAATAAAGATGGATTAATGAGACTCTACATTTATTATAAAAAAATTAACAAGATCGTGAACATGAATATGTTTTGTGTGACGTTTATTGATGATTTTATCAATAACATATATGGAGATCTCTATTTTTAAAATATTTTTCTTTAACCAATAAAAAAAATTGAGGGTCAAAAGGGAATAAATTTCCAATTTATTATTTCATGAAAGTTATGATCAATATAAATTTATATTTTTTAATGTTGTTTTACAAAATTATGTCTCTATCTTCATTGATTTAATAAATAAATTCAATAGTGGTTGCATTGATCAATTTTTTGTAGTCCTGATAGATTACATTCATATATTTTATAAGAGAAATAAATATCATTATTACCTACTATGGAAGATAAAAAATATTATATGGAAAGATTACTTATATGAAATGCTTTCTAATTTTGAATTTTTTATATTGAGGATTCCATTTGGGTTATATAATATGATGTAAGGGTATATTATTAGACCAATCATTGAAATAAATCATTAACATTTATCAATGAACTCCACTCTGAATATGATCTATTTTTGTCTTAGACTGGTTTGATATTATAGATTATTTGGGATCCATTTCACATGACTATATAATGTAATCACATAGTTAACTCTTATAGTAGTCATTTTCCTTCGGACTAATTAATGTGATGAAAATTTCAACGTTAAATGTGAAAGTTAATTGTTTCACATATTATCATACTAACCTAAAGATGAGAACAATTTTTTATTTATATATAGGAATTAATGATGGTGTTGGGATGCACAATTTTGATGATTGATATGGTTATAGCATATTCCAAGTGACACTTAATGTTTCATGTGAAAAATTACCCAACTCAGGATATGGAGATAATCTTAGAAATAATTTCATTACATGTATATGGGAACTATATACATTTGGAATTGTGTGATATTTATACTAATTATATCATTTAAATGTATATATTAACCTATAAAGAGTTAAATATTTTAAATAGAATGTGTTTGGAATTTATTAATAAATATGAATACTCAACATATTACCAACATGTGAAAGTTAACATGGTGGATGATTCTATGAGTATAAAGGATCAACCATATTATATATGATTTTGATCATATGAGAATGTATATTTATGTAGTTGAAAATGATAGACTGTAAAATCTTTATGGAATGATAGAAATCATAACTTACTCATTTAAGTGTCCTAATATCTATCCATGTGATGTTTAATGTGGTAATGAAGGATGATGTTATCCTATAAAATATGGTTAGTAATTTTCCTCATTTAAAGTAGTATTATGATGGATTTATAGGTTTTAGGAAATGTGTATTTTTTCCATCAAGGCCAAAGATGATTGAAGTTCTATTTGAAGTATCTTCTACCTCAAAATCCCTTATTTATCCTAGAGTTTTGTTGTTTTACATTTATCTAAAATAGAATTTAAATTAGGAAAACATGAATAGAGGTATTGAATATTATATGTAATAGTGTTTCATATGTTATCATGTCAAGTATTAATGATAGAAATATTTGGTGATGTGATAACCATTTCCCATACTATAATAGATATGTTAAAAATCACAATGGATTTCTTTATCAGACTCTGCTAAATATATGAAGTCCATATTTCTATATATTTTAATGTTTTTAATATAAAAATTTAATAAAATATCATTAAAATTTATTAAGTCATCTCTCTTGATTAAAATTCTAAGATATATTTTAACAAAGTAGCAATGTTTGATTGGTAATTAAATCATGTTGTATCTGATCGACATTTGAGGAAAAAAATGAGGTTCTGGAGAAGTATATAGAAATATATATATAGAGTTTTGTTTCAATAATAAATATCATCCATAGATATATATTCAATTTGTGAGAAACTTTTAAATTACCGTCAATACGGTAAGACCGTTTTCTCTAGATCTAAAAGGATTCTGGGATCAACACCTTCTTGTTGTCTAATTCTATTATAAAAATTCATTAACTCGAGCATGAAGATAATTAATTTCTAAATCATATAATATATTAATGTAATATATATAAGCATTATAGGATAAATATTGGGAATCAAAACTATTAGGACCAGATCTAGTAGAAGAATTAATATAAAGGGTTATATCAATTCAACATCATATCAGAGAAACTCAAAGTAGACCAATGTTTTGTTATTATTAATTATCTGATAGATTTAGTAATTTATAATTTTGAGAAGTTATTCTTCTGAATCTATCAATGGAAGAATGTTATGTTATTCATAAATACTGAAAATTAGAACCTAAAGTCGAATAGACCTCTTGATATTTTTAACCTATTAAGTATTGTCACTTATCACTTTCCACTTCAAGCGATCCTCTATCTAGTTCACTGTGTGTTACATATATGAAATTTGATGGTGTAGATACATTATAAATACCATATAATAAAACTTGTTTTTTATATTAGATTCCATTATCTTTCTTAAGAGGTAAAACTAATAGAACCATATTATGGAAAAAATAAGGTTCAACATAACAATAAAGCTTACCTGGTTAATGTTATTTGGTTGAATCTGAATTTCATGGAAGGTACAATGGAAGATATAAATGTTATAAAGTAGATATATCATCATTTATTCTCAGAAATATTATATAAATTAAATTTTAAAATTAATTTTATTGTGGAAAAATGTAATAGCCAAAGGGTTTATAATTTTTTATTTTGACAAAAAAATTCTATATTTTATAACATAAATTACACATAAACCAGATTTTATGTGAATTGATATATAATATAACATTAGAAACATTACATTAAATTGAAAATTATGAAGTTAAATAAAAAAATTACAAAAATTTTTATTTTTTATAACGCAATTTTATTTATTAAATTATAATACTTAAGTAATATATTTTTAGTATATGCTTTAAAAATATTTTTTCATAAAAAATTGTAATTTTTATACCTTCTAAAAATAAAAAATAATTAATATATAATAAATTATGAAATTATATTTTATGGATTGAATATATATTTTCATTCATAATTTTATTATTATATTCTGATTATTTTTAATTATTTTTCTAATTAAACTGTTTTTATCTGAATAGTGAAATGTAATATTTTTATGTAAAACCATAATTCATTTTAATAAAATTAATTAATTTAAAAGTAATATTAAATAATAAATTTGATATTAATGTTACATAATAATCATTTATAAATAATAAATATAATTTATTATATAGGAATTAATATTATACATTAATTTTTTATAATTTTAGTTTTGGTTTGAAAATGAATTTTTCCAAACATCTATTTTATGCGTGAAATATGTTTGTGAGAATGTAAATAAAATAAGTAACTATATATTAATTTTTGAAATTAAAAATTTAAATTATTTATTATATATAACATTTTAATATTCATTTTAAGAATGTCCATTGAAATTTATTTTTTAAAATTCAATTTGATTCTTAAAAGAAGACTTTTCTATGTGTGAATTCTCATTGTATATCAAACTTTTATATAAAATAAGATTCTTCTACGTAGCTAATATTAATATAGTAAAATTTATTATATATTTGGATTTATTATAATTAAAATTACTTAATAGAGAAATCCTAATATGTGTTAATAATGAATTGTAAAAATTATAAAATTTTGTAACCCAAATTAATGTTAGGATGAGTTTACCTAGGGGTTAAATTAAACAATAGGGTTTACAAGGCCACACAAATTGTTCAAATTAAATTACTTAAAGATATGTTGACATTATCATAAAATATAGTAGCAACATTGTTAATTTCATTCAACATTAGCATGAACATATCATTATATTATTTAAAAAATTTAATTAATTCTTTCAGTGTCCCTTCCATCATTTATAAAGATTAACTTTTCTCCTCTATTTTCCCAGAATTTGATCATTATGTTATATCAATTTCCTCCCATAAAACTTACCTATTTATATTAACATCATTCAAGATCCCATTCTCATCTCCTAATACACATATTTTTAGCCTTACTGTAAAGGCAAAGGGGGTCCTACAAAAAGTGATATAAATATAAACATAGATCTTTCAATTTTATTCCTTAATTAACATTATATAGACCTATTTTATACAAAATTACAAGATCAATAAATTATCATAAGAATATGAAGATATTTTTGTAATAATGGAATTTAATGGTCCAACATTTATTTACTACACACATCGCACATGCTTAACCACCACCAATTGAAAAAACAGAATAAAACCAAAATAGGCCTTAAGAGTATATTAAATGCTATTACAAATTGAGAAAAAAGTAGAATAAGATTAAAAACATATGGTATTTATTATGAAATAGGATTGTCTGAAAATTGGAATTTAAATTAAATAATAAAAAAACTCTCCAAATGATCATTCGTCACTACCAAACGAACTGACAATGAAAATGACGTCATATTAGATAAGTCATTAAACACCATGATTCCCTTACATTTAACAATTTCCTATAAGAATAGATCTACATACACCCAATTTAATATGTAATGTATGAGGTATTATCCTAGTATGATTCAACTATAATTTTTTAAAATCTATTCCTCTTTATAACTGTTAGATATAGATATAAACTGAAACAATTTCATAATTGAATTTCACGTGAAAACCATTTAATATAATATAATTTTGTTTAAATTAAATCATTTAATATTAATATAAAGATATTATATGAAAATTACATGACTGATAGTATAAAGAAAATAATCATAATCATCTATGTAAATTCAGTATGATTAAAAGCATGCCATAAAACCGAATATAATACCATTATATATAAAACCATAAACTAGTTGGACTCAAGAATATATGAATATATGCTCTGAAATGTGAAGGAACATTAATAATGAATTATATGAATAATAATAATTAATATTCATTCCATTGTATATTTATATCAAAAAATTTCCCCTTGTGGCATCATAATAACTATATCATGTCTATGTCCACCGCCCGATGCACCAAAATATCTTTATGTGACATGTTTTTAAAACAATTATTTAGAAAATGATCATAATTTTTTAAAAATATTTCATCAATAATTGAATAAAATCATCCATAATAAAATAATCATTTTAGGGTAAAAATGATATTTTAATAATTTTATTGAACTCATGATGTTTATAAAACTTTTTTTCAAGAAAAATAATTCTCTAACTAATTTTTCCATACAATATGGATTTATTTATAGATGATAGAACTCATTGATTTTAAATCCTTAAATTCAATAAACCAATATAATGTAATATATAACAATTATTAGTAATTCATGTCATATATAATTTTTATGTAGACAACAATTCCACCCACGAATGAAAAATAGTCTGCTTCAAAAACAAAGATTGGAATCAAGGATATCCCATCATCACAAGAATGGATCTCATTAAGAATCATACATTACTTTTCATACCAACTAGTTCTAGAAATCGTAGGCCAATTTACTACATAAAACAGTTCTATGTGAGATCAATACAATATCTATTTTATGGAGGATAAAGTTGGATACTATTTATATATTCCTTGAACAGATCTTCCATGAAGGAAGGAGAACAACCAATGATCCAAGGAGAGAACTCTATAGATGGAAAATGATAGTTTGTGTAAGGATTTTGTTTGATCATTATATGATTCGACATAAAATAAAAATTGGAATCTTGGTAAAGTTATTATTTTGATAATGGTACAATGTTTCATAGGGAGACTGCCGAGTTGGGAGAACCATGTGCTAACCTTGTAGTAGCTTCTCCCCCATGAAATCATAAGGGTATAGTTACATAGAAAAATAAATAGAGTTTTAAAATTTTTTTCTTAATTATGTGAAAACCATTGGAAAAACCCCCACTCATCATCATGGATTTCATTGTGACATGCATGAATAGAATAACCATGGTCAATATGTATAATATACAACTAGAATCCATACTGACATGTCAAATTGTTACCATATCAGTACTACTAAAGATGCGTAGACCATGTTACTAACCGTTATTTTTTAAATTAGAATAATGTAATTGTATAAATCACTAAATGCTTCAAAACCATAACAAATAAAAACCACGATCAAAATCAAACATTCATGTCACCTATAGGGTATCAAAATTATCCCCACACTAAAAAAATATTACCCATGAAAACTCTCAAGAACCCTGAACTAAAGAATGAAAAGATCACTACTTCCTCCAAAATGATTTATATATAGACCAATGAAATAATATTACATAATGTTATGATTCCTAGAAATCCACAATTTAAATTTTCTTCTCAAACTCTATAGTGTTGGGATAAAGATCAATATAAACCAATTCAATTTGATAGGAAATGCTAAATTGATCCCTCCTCAATTAGGAATCATGATTTTTTATTAAATCAATGTCCATAAACATAGAAACTACAATAGATTGGATACCATTAAATGATGTATTGATGATCTACAAAGGATTATTAGTATATGGTTCATACATACCATACATAAAAAGATAGTGATATTTTAAAATAAGGTATTATTTGAGAGGGACATAAATACATACCTCAAAATAATATACATAGTAATGGTGGGTTTCACAACATTTTTGGTGGATCAATAGAAATTGAAAATTTTATTGAGACAAATACACCATCATCATCACAACTGGAGAAGACGTGGTCCTACTAGTGACCATCCACCTAAACAATTACAATAACAAGAATATTCACATATATTCATTTGTTAATCTTCAATATGAGTATCCATAATTGATGCTTATAAACTATTGTTATAGGAATTATACAACTTGTGAAAATTAAAATCCAAAAACCCACTAAATTCAAGAACACACACCTTAAAAATATCTTATATAACTGGATGATTCATATAATCTTACCATCCTTCAGATGGTTAACCATAATTGTAGTATTTTACTGAAAACCATCGAATTAAAAAATCATTTTGAGAATAGTAACTAATATAAGATGTATTTACTATAAATAAAATCATGAGAACACCATGAATATTCAAAGCACCTAAAACATTAAAATATTATACCCATCCACATTTGTAACAATGATATGATCTCATTTCATAAAAATGTTTGTGATTATCCTAATCATTTATTCTTGATCAATTGGATTAAAATGTTATATATGTAAAAATTCCATTGGTCCTTCATCCAACTTCTATAATGGACTCTATAAGGACACATAATACTGATTTATCAATTGAATCCTGAATCACTTTTATAGTATAAAAAATCAAGATACAAAGTTTAAAATTGAATAGATTATTTTTATCAATTAACAAAAATATAGAGGCTTGGAGAATATCATGGTAACTCATGAGTGCACAAAAAAATAAGTGCAATTCTCAAGATTAATCAAATCCCAACCCAGATCAACTGGAACAATCACATTCCATTGTAACGACAAACCATCATCAGTAGTCAGAAACCCAAATCCTTCGGTCACCCAAAAAAAGCATTAAAAATTTTAATTTTTTATCTACATAATTACCAATATAACACCTAATTAATATGGAGGAAGAAATGTCCTCAAATCCATAGAATATAATCATGTTATTGAATTAATAAAGAAAAAATTATAATTTTAATATTTATGTTTACTAGATATCCATCGATATTGGATTCTTTCTCAACATAAATGGGTAATTCTATGTTGGGTTTTTTTGTGGACATATATATTTTTCAATAGATTCTATAATAACAAAATCATGGATCTAAAGAATAATTACCCATTGTTTGTAACAAGGAAATTCAATTTTCTATGTAGAAGTATACTTTAGGATACTATGATATGAATATTCCATAGTCTACTACCATAGGATATAGTGTAACCATACTCTGAGATCATGTATAACTATTATAATCTAATGTTCATAGAAATATAGATTCATTACATGTGGTCATAAGTGGTGAAACTATTATTCCATCACCCATTTTACCAAACATAAAAATATATCCAAACTCCATGCCCAATACATCATATTTCAATAACAAAGATTCAATATGGATTATTTTTACCAAATATAACAAAGAATTATAACCACACTCCCATACTTTAAAAGGATTATTAAATTTGATATTTCCAATAATGTGGCTCTATGGAGAATAGAGACCAATGATGCGTCTCTCCTACATTTATATTGCATATAAAAAGCAAGGATAATGGGAATGTGTATTGATATAAGATATAATTAATATATTAACAAATGTTTCTTCATTTAGTTGAATGTTAACCCCTAATATCCCAACCAAAAACTAAGATAAATCCATAATATTTTCCCAGAGACATCCATAAAAGGGGATATGTGATGAATCCTATGAATTGAAACAACTAGTATGAAACATTACAAAGAACAATAGTTATACAAACCCAAATGTCCTTCATTATTGAATATTCTAGATCTACAGATTTACCAAATGTCTCACAACTAGCACATTATTCAAACATATAGATGCCTCTACAATAATCAATATGAATCTAGTCATGGTTAATTAATCATTATTCATGGTAATAATGATTTATTTAAAATAACCTTGTTTCTATTTATGTCTAAATGAGGAAAATCATACCCTAAATGGATTCCTTATCGTTTCTAGTCACACAAATTTTTAATAAATAACTTACCAAATGATAAACATGTTTATAAAATGGGTAAAAAAACTCATGGTATTTCATTTTCCACAAATTGATCCATAGAACAATTGATTACAGATTCATTATATGAATCAAGAAATAAAAAAACACGATATGTTCATAGTTCTCAATGGACACGATCAATGATTATATCATAGATCATTCATATTAAAGCCTACCCAAATTTGAAAAATACTCCAAAAATATATAGTGATTAGTTGGATGTGTCAACACATATATCTCATGATCCACCCTCGATTCCACTCTCATTAGAGAACACTTGTGATCTATTAGAACTAGTCCTTACTAAAGAGATTACCCCCACTGAATATATAGGGTTCATTATCCAATATCTAGAAGAACATCTAGAGAGAATAAAACATGTTCCCATCACATTGTATCATAGTAATGACTATATATAATTGGAAAAGAACGCATTTTATGAAATCAACTCATTTAATCTCTTCAACTCTATATAAGGCCTACTTAGAACACACTATATGGGAACTCCACCTGGTGATATCTTTTAAATATAAAAGGCAATTCATACACATAAAAATTTTAAGACCTAATATAAAAAAATTAATTAAAAAAACAATAAAATATTTTTAGGAAAACCCAGGTAAATGTAATAAATAACATTGATAAACAATTAGTTTTGAAAACCACCATTATTATTTGAATGATGTTTTAAATACAATTTTTTTTTAAATCAAACCAATTTATTTATTCGACGAATATCCAGAAGAGAATCGGTTCACAAAACATAAATTACAGGATGAAAACAAATACATTTGAGGCCAAAGTACTAAGCATGATTAATTTTCATCTTATATTTCATTATATGTGTTTGAAATTATTTAAAAGACTACACTATTCAATAATCCAATATTTTTTATGAATAATGAAATATATTAAGCATGATTTAAAAAAAAATTCAAAATCATCATTTGATTTATCTGTCATCTATCGAACCAATTATTACATCTTGAGGGTTTTTTTCTTAAAAATCAAAAACCATTCATTTAAAATATTATGTTAAATAAAAATTACATAAAAGACTATTAATAATTATTAAATACATGCTTCACATGATTAATATTTATACTTTTATACTATTAACTAGTATTGAAACAAACAAATTCCTATGATTTCGTTATTAAACCATATTTTAAAAATAAATGTCCTTGAAATTAATCTTTATGTTAAATGAAAGAATTAATTCATAAATTTTCAAAAAAATAAAATTTTCTATAAAATCCATATTCACACATTAATTTATTTACAACAAATGAAGGAAAATAATTTCATAACATGAAATAAAAATAATTCATGATAACATCATATTTTAAGAACACCTGTGATTATTTTAGTATATGTGTGGGTCATATATTGAATCTAAGAGTAAAGGGTCCAAAATATAAAAAAGAAATTGGATGTCGAGTTTTTTCGGCCTATCCACATGGTTGATGGAAATGTTCCTAGATTTCATCACGCGCCTAAATATTTTCACTGTACAATTTTTGATTTTTATAATGTATAATATTCCATATAATTATACCCAAAAAATGAAACTAATTTCTCTTTAAACTCCAAATAAAAAATATACCAAAAGGTAATAAACAAATGCCAATTAGGATCATAGGTAATAATATGAATCCATATCTCAATGAAAGAATCAAATTGAAATTAAACAATGACTATCCATTTTAAATCATGTTACCTCATAAAGGTGATGAGCAGGGACCTCTTTGTTTTCTACTCCCTGATTCCTAACAAGTATGAGATATATTATATTATAACACATACCAAAAAAAAGTATTTCTTTACACATTTTTCTTTTTAAGGCTATGATAAAAGTTTATAACTAACAAATACATTTCAACATATCACATCCCCAATATTACCTAACAAAAGGTGGGTAAACTATGCAAAAAATAAGTAAGGGTTCTGACTAACTGAATAAAGACCACCAATAATTGTATAATAAGTAACAAACATACAAATACATGAAATATAAAAGGATAAGGAATAAATGTTGAACCTAGAATAAAAAATAGACCAAAATAATACCAATTTTTTATGTTACCATCCATCACTAATAACCAAAATCATTATGAAGACAAATTCATCGAAGAAATACTAACAAATTATATATCACCTATTAGTTAACTAGTTTCTTATAAAACAAAATTTTAATATACAACATGGTATGTATAGAATGTGTGGAAATGAACTAGTTTCATATTACCCTGAATCTATAATTTTTCATGATCAATGATACCATTAGTTTTAAAAATTAGTCAATGAAATTTTATAATAATATTTTATATGAATCTGATTTTATAAAACATTTTTTGAATGTATTTTATGAATTTTATATATCTATAAATAAATTATGAAATGTAAATGAATGATATTATAAAATGTATAATCAGAATCATATATGGAAATAATGGAAGATAAAAGTATGAGAAATTAATCTTGATACAATATCATCATATTTAAATCCAAGAGAAATATTGGCTCTAACCTATGGTAATATATACTATGAAATGCATAGGAATAATAAGGCATTCAAACCATGAATCCTAGTGATTTTGAGCCATTCTGTAGTTTATAAATTTCATTATAATACCCCAATTGGATCCATATTCACTACAATTTATGTATAACTATACCGTATGGAAGCCATGGTACCAAATGTATGTTGTTTTTCAAAATAAATAAAAAAAATATTCATTAAATTATATTTAAACATCTGCAAAAGAAAATAATCATTGCTTCCATGCTTAAAAATCAGTTTAGATAAAAAACCTAATTAATGAATTTCTGTGAAAACATTATGTTTAAAAAATAATATTAAAAGAAAAACAATTATCTAAATAAATTTCATTTCCATGAAAGAGGATATTATACAATATATACCTTGTATATTTCAAAACTATCAATTTTATAAACAAAACCAATGGAATTTACAAGAATGTTAATTAATTCATTCCATAAAACCATTATATAGAGACAATTACCCAACCAATATAGGAATTGTAGTCACCATTTAAAATATAGATTTTATTCATTGATATATACTCCAGAAATGAAATGAACTATAAAAAAATAATATATTCTACATGAGGGCTACTAGATCTACCAATTACTTCAAAATTCCTATCAAATGAAACGTGGTGTAATAGACAAAGATAATTTAAATGTGGATGAGGATAATGTTTTTGTGAATCAGTACATACTACCACTAGATCTGCCCATAAGAGTATAGAATCATCAAATATCCCATAAAAGAAAGTTTTATAGTGCTAAAGAGGGTATATTTCAAGTTAATGATATATTTGAAGAATGTTAAACATGAAAAATCAACTATCATAAAAGAAATATATATATTTATGAATCCAAAATGTGTTGAAAGGTTATGTTGTGAGTCTAGGATAACCCTATAATTTTTTTTTCTTAGCATCAATCCCTTGAAAATCAAAGGAAAATGTTACTTGGGAAACCACACATGGTAAGAAAAAAAGTATTAAAGACATATAATGGCCTCTAGTCCCAAACAAACCCTCTTTAAAGGTTTTCATAGTGAATCAAACATTTTGATAACACATTATGAAACCATTAAACTACTCACTTGAATCAAAAGAGACTTATCACAAAGATTTATAATGGTTACTAATAGATTTTTAAAAATAATACAGGTAGCTTATTTTTTAAAAATCAAAAAATATCAACCCTAAACCCCAAAAATCATTTGAAAAATGAAAATATTAAGACAAATATCCAAATTAAACATGAATAATACATGAAAATAATCACATGGAATACCCATTTCCCACCTTCATTCCATCAAATGGGGAATAAATATATTAGTCATTCATAGTTTTGGACTACCGCCTCAATATATATTATATTTATTTTACATCACAAAAATTCATAGATTGTTATAATTATGTATTGATTGTTTTTTATGTTATAATTATTATAGAATTGTTTTTCTTGAACAATAATTTATTATCTACAATCTTACAATACCATTAATTAAAAAATTATAATGTCACTCGTGTATTGCTGTGGACTACCTCCAACATGATCCAATGTTATTTTTTTCATTAATAACTTATTAAATTCTTATATAGACTGAATTAATTAATTTATATTATATTTACGATATGATAATGGTTCTATAATGAATAATAATCATTACCATTTATTTTGTTCCATAAAGTAAAAATCCAAAAGATTACTCATGTGTAACTAAATATTGTCATCTTTATAATGTAATATAACTCAATTTTGATCCACACATTATATAAATTCTTATTAACCTGAAAATTATAGAACCATGTTCAATGTATGAGGGATGGAACATCCAAAACAAAACATACAGGAAAAAGGGATTAGTTAAAAACCAAAATTATGGATTAAATAGAAATAAGTTAACAATTTAGTGTTGAATGGTAATAAATGGATCATATAAAATATTATATGTCTGATTATTATATTTGAAAATATTTATAATAAATATAAATTTATTATATAGGATTTTAGAGTGATTATCAATCAAGTTGGATATAATGTAATGATTATTTACCTTTTTTTTATTGATGACTGATTCCATGGACAACTTTTTCATATGATATATATATATATATATTGGTTCATTAAAATGTTATATTACGAGAAAATTTTCATTAAATTTATTTAATGTTAAAATAAATTTTATTCCATCCAAGTTGTTTTGATTCGAATTTTACCAATGTTTTAAGGGTTCATCATCCCAATTTTCCTTTGTTGTAGAATATATTATGTCACAATCATATATAATTGAATGAGGTCCATCAAATTTCCCATTAATATATTGTATCATGAATATTATTATGTTCTTTGAATATAATATAATAAAAATAGATGTAACTATATATTATTCTTTATTAAGAAATATCCTAATAGCGTGATTCATAGGAAAATTCAAACTATATCTGAAAAACCATGATATATTTTTTATATTTGAAATGATCATTAAAACATATGTTTTACAAAAGTCCATGGAAATTTATATAAATTTATTTAAATACCAATAAATAAAATAATAATTCATTGTATCTTGAAGTAGAGGTATTCCTTATTAACCACATTTAACTGAACATGGAAGACAAGTAGCATCAATTTGATTTTCCCTTGTGTAATTCCATATCAAATTCAATAATTATAAATTGAGAAATACAATATACAAGAAAATTTCAAAAATATTATGATTACTAAAAGATCAATGCTAGCTAATATACCACCCAAAACTAAATCTAGAGCATATCATATTTTTAAGAGTCATGTATATATCATAGTTAGCCATGTAAGTTGAAATTAAGATAATAATGGAATGTAATAAAATATTTAGATGAATAGATAAATCATGAATTTTGAATCGTTTCTAAATATGATATTCTTATAAGATCAAATTATTCCAAAAAAAAATTTTAAAATATTTTAATATTTGTTTCTATGAAAGTAATATTAAATTGAATATATAACCACCTTATATATTAATAGTATAATATTTAATTATTTATATTAGAAGAATAGTTAATATACAAAATATTAATGTTTAAAAAAACCATTTTCATAAAATTTAAGGATTATAATAATTTTTTTAAAAATTATGATGTGAATTTGAAAAAATGGACATAATTTTTTGATTTATCAAAGAAAAAATTTCATAATTTTTCATGTTGTGAATTTTCATAAATGGTTTATTTTTAGTCAAGAAATATAAAATTTTGGGAAATATTATTTCCCAATACATTATCACTATGTAAACATTACATAAAATATTTAAGAACCATTAATGTAATATAATAGAAAATAATAGAATAACATTATGTATTTTGATTTATTTATTTTAATTAGAAAACCTAGGAAAAACATTTTTTTATCTTAAATAAACTACATCATAAATACAGAAATTTATAATAGCCTCTTATTCAAATTAGTAAGTATCAATGAGTGATTTGGTTTGGTTTATCATAGAAGCCTCAAAAATTTTAATAAATTTATTTGAAATCAATTTATGTGACTCAAATCTATATCCATGAATAAATTATCATATATAAATTGTAAATAATAATATTATTATTTTTGAAAAACAACATTTACCCCTTTAATATTTTTTATAAAATAAATATTTCCTTCATGTAAAAATCCTATTAGATGAAATGTTTATCAAAATATGAAATAAATTGTTTCAAATTAACCAATATGTATAATTTTATTTTTCATTAAAATTAATTATGATGGATATAAAATTTTAACACTAGTAAAAATAAAAAATGGTAAAAATTAATTTAGAACAGAGGAACGGAAAAAGCATGTTGTCAATATATTCCAAATGGATTTTTGATATTTTTTCAAATAAATCAATGTGTTTCATAAATTTTCATTTTTTAAACCATTCAAAATTAATAATTAAAATAAGTTATTGATTTTTGTGGGTATTTCTAAATGTACCATTCTCTTCAAATATAAAAATGTAACACTTGCACCAATTTTAGATTCACGAATCCTTCAATTTTATCATCAAGAAAAATTAATTTTTAATATCCAAATACTCATATCCCTTATAAATAAACAACTAGTCACTCATAGTTGACAAAATACATTCAATTTTTTTGGTAACCACCAGGGATAGATTATCTCTCCAATGTATGAAGTTCATCCGTCCTATCTATTTATTTTTAATATTAATCTAAAGGATTTATTATCAATATAATTATTCATTTTTGTTTATTTAATTTGAATGAAATGTTTTATTAATTTAAATATTAAAACCCATATTTATAAATTATCATCTACATAGAGAAGTATAGTACGTGAATCAAGAATGTGCATGAATGACTACTTCTAGAAAGAATCATTTTTTTATTTTTACTTTAGTTTGTAATTATTTACGAATTTATTTTTAATATGGGTCAAAAATTAAAAGAATAAAAATTATATCATTTATATTTTTTATAATTATATAATTTAACAGTAAGTAACTCTTTAACCATACTCACCAATTGATTTATAGTGTCTTCATGTTTGGGTTAGATTAACCACCTACTAGATTGATAACATAAAACACTATTATGAATGAATATGTGAAACTGGAAAAATATATTTTAAAAATTAAATTCCCAAATCATGATTGGTATATGGTTCTTCAAATATGATATTATTTCTTATATTTTTACTAATATGTCATTAATGTTCCCTAAAATCATTGAATTGAGCCGACAATTATTCCATTTTCACACATTGTAATATAAAATATTATGTAATTGACTGAGAGAAATAAAAAAAATATGTTATATAGTATAGTACCATTGAATATATATTAATTATGATCATTATATCAATGAATGGAAAATTATATCACTATCATAGATCTTGTGAAAATGGTTAATGTTATTAACTACCAATGGTTCAAAATAATTAACAAGTAACCAATATTAAAAAAAGAATAATTGAATATGGAGGACGTAAAATGTATAATATATAAATATTGTTTGGAAATATATTATTTTGGTATCTATGTTTATATTAAAGGAATATAAATTGTCATCAAAAAATAAGGGAATCTATGTAACTATTTTTCATCTCTACATATCATCCTTGATACATTAGTTAATATTATAAACTTATATTTTAATATAATGAAGATAAAGCATTATTTTTTTATTATACATGATTTATTTGATGGTATATAAACTTACCATATGATTTTAAATCTTCTAGTAATGATTGAAAAAAAATTACTAATGTTTTTAGTAGTTTTTGGTACTTAACTCACATCCATGTCTGATAAATATTGTTTTTTTCTATTATTATTCATTAAGGATATATTCATACTAATAATTAGTTTAGGATATAATTCTACCATATTTAGGTAAATCATGTTTTACTCAGTTGTATTGTTCACTAATAATTAGAATGTTTCATTATGATTCATTTTATTGAAGTATAATTCCAATTTCATTAAATTGATTTCCCATTAATTTAACTATTATAATAACCACAATTTTTTTCATTTTTATTGTGGAAATTAAAATTATTTTTTTCTCCAAATAACCATCTCCCTCTTAAATTCATTTGAAAATAATAATTTCATCATACATTTTATGAATTCATTCTTAAAAATGTTATCCCAATTTGATCAAATGGGTTTTTATACAATAAAAATAAATTGTATACAATCTAATGAATATTTTATTTTGATAATTATTATGACTTATCCATGGAACTATTGTAATGTATTATTATAAAATGACAATTTAATCAATTTTTTTCTTTTTTTGAAATATTATTGTATTTGTTAGATATTTGTTAATATGGATTCAATTATTAGAAAATTTTTTCAACTTATATTCAATTACAATTTTTTAAAAACCATTATGTATTTTAAATGGTATACTATTATTAAATTATTATATTAATTTCTCATACTTCTTAAATTTACCTTCAAATTGTTTTTGAATTTAATTTTATATTTTTGTAATAAAATGTGATGTGATATATTTTTAATTTTGAATTATATTCTCCATTCATTTTTTTCATTAATAAATTAATATTATTTTTTCTCTACATGAGTATTCAGGAAAATATTTCTTTAGAAATATGACATTTCAGATATCATATAAGAATTTACATTAATTTTATGTGATGTTTTTGGAATATTTATGAAACCTTATCTTTTTAAATCGTTTCATCATAATATGTTATGATGTAATTTATGTGTAATAAATTTATATATTTGATGACGGTTGGTGTATAATATCAACCTAATATTCAATTTTATAATATATATCAAGTGAATTAGTTTTGTTAATATTATAATGACTTTGTTCAAATAGGTGTGTACATAATTGGATTTCTCTCATTTTGATATATGGACATAGCTGTTTTGTTCACATAAGTGTGATAATAATGAGTTATATTGCATATGTTTTCCTAAATTTATTTTTATTCTGAATATCCATGTTTTTGGCCCATAATTAATAAATTAAATTTTTTATTTTTTTATAAAATTCCATGTATTCATGATTACGCCTTATTTTTTATTTATTACATTCATATATATTATTTTCATATATTATGTGTTTTTTAAGACGATTGTTTAATATGTTTATACATATATGATTCCCTTGTTATATTTTTATGATCATTTGTGACTATCTAATGTTTTATTATTTTCGTAACATGTTTTTTTATTATGATGTTTATATCCCATTATCATGTTTTCACAAATATTATGAAATGTTTATCCTGTAATGAGAATCTAAGCTAAACCCGTTCATATGTTTATAATACCTTGGTTAAAAATGTTATCATATAATTTCAGATATCTAAAAAATGTTTTAGATGTGCATTATAATTATTTTTTCAATTATTATTTAATTAAATGTTTATATATAGAATTTCTAAGCCACTAAAAAATTAGGTCCTATTAGATTTTTGTGAAATGTCTTATTTAAATATTTATATTAATTGTTTTTTATGTAAAAAATTATAGGATTTTAAATATAGTATTTGTTGAAGATTTATTTATTTTGGATTCTAGTTTATTTTTTTTAGATTAGTATAGTTACCATTGATATTCGGGCTAGAGGACCATTGTAAAAACCCAGTAATTGAGTCTAAATATATGAGTATATCCTCAAATATCGGTCGAGTCATGATTATATTGTTTTTCATATAATTATATCTATTTCATTATAAAAAAAATGGTTGTGGGATTAAAAATATATGTAACTAAGGGTAACAACTATGAAAATTCCATGTTCCATATTATCACATTCATCACATGGTGGATGAAAAAGAGATCTAACATCATACATTATCTGACGATATCATAAGATATTATTTTATTAATCATATTCCCTTTAAAAATGATTATAATGGATTGCTAACTTAGTTACCTTTAGGATCTTAACATAACTCATCCAAAAGAAAAAATTTCAAACTGAGGTCAATATAGTATGAACTAACGAAATTATGTCATAATAAGATAATATAGAATAAAAAGAATTTTTAAGGTGAAATTACATTTGTTTGATTATGATAATATACCCATATTTAAAAAAGATCAATAATGTCATGAATTTTATTTTTAATAAAGAATGAAACTAGAATGAATAATGGGTGTTAGGGATAATGAAGATATTACCTCAAGGAACAACCCGTTTAGATGAGAGATTGAATGAGAAACCTTTTGATTATTATAAATCAAATAAAATAGAATAAGATTAAAAATTACACTATAGTTAATTTCATAAAACCAATAATTAAGAGAATGATGGCGTCTCATGAAAGATCAATTGATATAGATAAATAAGAAAAAAAATATTCAATATCCTTTATTATAGAAATTTATGAATAATGTCCATGGGAATTTGAATAATGGAAAATAAAAATGTGTTACATTAGGAATATTGTGTCATAAAGAATAAAACAATCATAGATTAAATAATGAGATTTTATATGATAATGGGAGTATAAATATTAATTTGAAGGACTCACTAATATTCTCATTCCTTATGTGTAGAAATAACAGGCATTACCAAAGACTGTATCATATATTGAAGGAGGATAATAATTTTTTGTATGATAAAAAAAGATAGAGAACATAGTGGATAATATTCAATTATTTTTGAAGAGATGATTTGTGATAACTATATCCTAAACATCAGAGTAATGAATATAAGATCATTATTCTAGACACTCCATGTTTTAGATAGAGTTTTATATGTGTTCCACACAATTAGTTGTTTATTAAATAAAATATCAAGTTGTATAATAGATTATTTTAAAATTTATGTTCAGGATAATATAAATCCTTAAACTGGTCATTATGATTGATTTTGTGTAATGTATTAACTACCTTCACATAGACATTATACTCACCGATTTTGGTAATATTAACCCCAATGTCCTCACTATTAGATATATATAGGTTAGAAATAGAAAATATAATCCACCAATGATAGGTCATAATTTCTCTATAACAACATATTAATCCTATATTTCAATCTAATAATTATCACTAAGTTCAAAGCCACATCATGATAGTTTAAATGATTATAGAGATGTTGAGATAATCATTTCAATGGTGTATGTAAAATAAAATTCCCTTCTATGACAACTAGTTACACAAAACATGTTGGTCATGTGGAAAATTTGGCCACCTAGTTACCTTAGGTCTTGGAATAGTTCATGAATCAGGTTTTATTAATTTCAAAATATAGTTTATGTGGCATTTTTAGGTTATAGTATAGTTTATAGGAGGCCAAATTAGGACACATGAATTTTTACCAGCAGTGGAGTTGGTTATACATATGTAACATACCAACCGTCATCTGAGAGTGTTTTAATGAGTGTGAATCACTATAACTAGGGAAATATGTCATTTAAATTCTGGGTCCTTATCACATGAAGAAAGAATCATATGTGAGAGATAAGATGGAGAGGGAACTGCCAGATATATGGTGGTGACTTCTTCAGAAATATTTGAGAGGGTACTGGACAAGGAAATTAATTATCCTTATATAGATGAAGATAATCCATCATTGATTTCATTTTTTGAGATGGAAAATCCATTTACACTACCATATTAATATAATGTGGGTTATAATAATTTTTCTGTTTACTATAGATTTTTTTAAAATAAGTAATTTTATGTCATTACATAAACAAATTTATGATAATTTTTTTCAATATTTCGAAAATATGATTTCTATTGAAAACATAATAGTTCATAATAGTAAATAATGAATGGAATTTGACTCAAAATACTGGCATTATAATTATTTTAACAAATTAATATTACTAACACCTTATTATAAAATTAAATATTTATGAAACAAGAAAAACCTTATCATAAATTTACAAAATGCAATAATTAAAATGGGGAGGAAAAAATTTATTTAGTGGAGGAAATGTAATGGCCTAATATTTCAGTATATATTAACCTTAAAAATATTCTATTAGGAGAGTTTCTCACCCATAAAATGAAACCAAATAGAAAACAAATTGGAATATTTTCAATATAATATAAGACCATTATATTTTAATCTGATAAAATTGAATTAGTTGTGTCGCAATACGAATAAATAACATAAGAAGAAATATAATATTAAAGTATAATTATTCCTTCTATTGTTAATTTATCAAATCTCGTAAGGGACTTACTATTTATCAAATATTTATTGGACCAATACCAATAGAGACACTTGAAATTGAAGTTCTACCAAAACCATATATGAGAGAAGATCGAGATTATAGATGTTTTCCCAAGATCTATGCTAGTTGATTTTGAACCCAAAACTTCAGCCAGATCATATTTGTTGCTTAAATATTAATTTGACATCATAATTGGTTATCTATGTAACAATTAGGATTATAGAAATATATAAAAAAATATTAATATATATAGATTTATTAGGAATTCATATACATTTATCAATTCATTTTTCTTAATTTTTTATCTTAACATTTTATATTTTTTCGAATTTTAATTTAATATTAATAATATTTTATTACCGTGATTGATGAAAAAATATATTTTAACACCATATTAATTAATTTTTTAGAAATAATATAGTACAATTGTCAATTTTTTTTAAAAATTATAAATGAATTTTATAATTAGTAATATAATTTACATTATTTTATATTTTAATTTTATAAAATTAATAGAATTATTTTTATTTATCATTACCATATCATCATATGAATTATGTTTTATCATTTCATAAAAAGAATAATTCCTTTTTGAAATATATAGGATTTATGAAAATGAAAATTTCCCCGACATTAGGACCATTTATGAATAACCAAAATAATTAATAATATAAATGTAATAAAATATAAAATTAAATAACAAATTTATATTTTTGATAGATAGTTTTTACATAGAAAACACATGAATCCGATTTTTAGAACTATTGTAAAATTGTACATTTGTATAAAAACATGTTTATCCTTCTCTTTGAATAATTAATTTTCATTGTGTGGCTCGGTTATATATTTCCATGAAATGTTAATACCTTTTATAAATATAATGATAAATCAATATATTGATTTAAAATTAGTAACCAAAAAAACATTATCATATAAAAATTTTAATCCTTTATAATTTTATTTTCCAAAACAATTTTTTATGTTTAAGGGTTTTTAATTTTAAATTTTCTTTTGATAATTTTTAAACTTATATTTGATAAAATGATATTCTTATTTGAATTAAGATATTTAATGTATGGTATTAATGTAAATTTTAATTTTGGCACTATGTTACCTCAGTAAAAAAGGTAAACAAATATTTTAAAAAAGATGAATGGGAAAAACATATAAAAAATTATTCTATATTATAGTTACCCAAGTTTATAAAACATAGATGTTACATAAATGTTTTAAAATTTATCTCATTAAAAAAACAAACATAAGGAATATAATAGTTTAGTGTCTTTGGAAACCTGTAAACACAACCAACATGTCAATTGCTGAACTTAAACATCTCCCACTATGATCATCATAAATGGATCCCTTCATATAAATTTCATACATAATATATATTTTATAACAAGGGAATGTAAACATAAGAAATTGTGAACATAAATATTATGTAAGTGTAAAAAAGCATGATACATAAAAAACATGAAAATAAGATGTTTAGAACATGAGAAAATAATTTTAAAACCATAACCTGCATATAATGTATTATAATAATGATTCAGGGAATAATGATTGGATGTTCATAATACATGAATCATTTTGGAATCGATGAACATGAATAGAGTGAGCACAAAACATTGTAATAATACAAATATTTATTTCATATTTAGAATAATATAGTATCATTTCCATATTAATTATAGATCATTTACAAACATTTTAAATTGGAATGGGTTCAGTACCCAAACCTTCATGGTAGTTAAGGTTCACTCTAATGACAATCGTACATGGAAAGGTATGTTACTAAACTGGTTTCACTCCCCTTTTCAGTCCATTATATCTCTTTAGATATTAATATTTACCAAATGCATTAGAGTGAGGTATAGGTCCCTTGCATATCATAATATAAAATATATATATGTGTGAAATAATATGATTAATCAGTTATCATATAATAAATAATTAAATTGATTGGGTTCTCTAAAAATTACATTATACCATAACCTGTATAATAGTGGAATGTAATTTTTATGAAACCCAATCATTTTTATTGGTTATTATATGATAATAGATTTTACATATTATTTCAACCATATAATCAAATGATGATTTCGTTACCAATTTTATTAATGTGAATATAGTTTTAGATCATTAACATAAAAAACTATAACATCATATGTATGATATTTGGGATCTTATATTTTCATGTTTAAAAAATAAACACAGTAGGTGGAGAATGAAATAATACAAAAATGGCTGTTGATAAATGTTAACTTTTTGTTTTGAATCCACATTAGGGTTTCTATAAAATACATATTAAGTATTTTTAATATCCAAAATAATTATTCATGGATAATAGGAAGGTATTTGGGAAGTGATTATGTAGGTATTTGTTAAAAAAGGTTTTATGGTGTGAATAATAGAGGGGAAGGCTGGCCTTCTATAATTGTGGTGAGTGGCACACTTGAAATTTTTTTAAATAAATAATTTCACAAAAATATGTTTCAACTCCCAAGGCTAAAATAATTTAGTATTATTGATACTTGAAGAGATAAATTATTAATATTCTGGTAAAATGGTTGTTTGATTTTTTTTTGTATATTTATAACACTTTTCATTTTAGTATAACCCCATTGAAAACCAATTTTCACCCTAACGATGGAAAATAATTTTCTCTACTTTTACTATTAATTTTGGTCAAAAAATGTGTTGAAATATTTAGATAGTCTAAATTATTATGATTCTGAATATTGAATCAATTTTTCAAAATACCATTAGAATAAGTGGTAATATTTGATTAAAAATAATCGTGAAGATGTAATGATAAATCATGTTATTAAAGAGAAAATGTTCGAAGTTGAAAATATTTAATAGAATAATTCAACATTAATTTGACTTCAATGACCTAAATTTGATTATTAGATTTATTAATGAACAAATAATTAAATTTAAAAAAAAATTTAAATTTATAAATTAATTTAATTAAAATGCATATATAAAATAAAATAAATTATCTTCATTATTTAACAAAAAAATGCACTTTTTAAAAAAATATCAAAAAAACACTTCATTATAATTTCGACATGAATATTAAAAATATAATCTTCCTTTAATTAATTTTTTATTAAAATATAAAAAATAAATTATAGAATTGTTCAAAAAATTAAATATAAAGAAATACTTTGAGAAACCAGTATCATCAAGACATATACAGAATTTTATAAAAATTAATTACTTTTTATCAATATGTTTCCATTGTGCTAAACTATATTAATTAATATTTAATTTTTTTTAATACTCATCATATCGACTATTTTAATTTTTAGTTTTTCTCTCTCATGTCTAAATACATATATGATTAATACATCATAGTGATTTGAAAACTCAGTGTTGTGTAAAATTCAAGCTGATAGAGGTTTTCATGTATTGCAAGATTGAATTATTTTTGTGTGTATTGAAATTTGACAAAAAAATTAATATATTTTAAAAATTATAATACATAAATAAAAGTGATGTTATGTTATAACCCCTAGAAATGTATGTCTCCCACAAAATTAATCTCCATGATATTAAAAATAAGGTTACTTTTTAGTAATCATATTTCAGGTTCTCTAGTAGATTCTTAAAATTGGTGGTTTCACCAAGAACATTGAGTAGCCTAGTGTTCATGTTTTGTAGATATGTCATATTATAATCTAAAATATTCATTGGTTATTCATCATAATAATGTTTTGTCTCTATTTGTATGACCTCTAATATCATTAAGTGTAACTGGTCGGTTATGTAATTACTCGGGATAGATACATGGAAAAATCATGTACTTGATAGAGGTTTTCTATAAGCACAATAAAATAAGATATGGTGATGATACGATCAGTAATTTAACATGAATAGATATACATAGGGCTCAATATTCATTTATTCTCGAATAATATAACCATCATTACATATAAAAATTTATAGAAACAACTTGTCACTAGCTTTAAATTCTAGATCAAACCATAAATTATCAGTATAACATTTCTACCAACTCATAGAGGGATTGATCTATTTTTTATTTTCTCTTAAATTCCATTCCATTTCATCAGTTATCATTGGTCCCAATAGATTTCATTATATTTATTTATTCCAAAATGTTGGATCTCTATATTTCAATCAATAATTTGATTCAAATGGATCAATTTTAATGATTGAGTGAATGATACTGTTATATGAATACTCAAATAGAGGAATTTATTGATCCTAAAGACATTCAAACTCTAATGTAAATGATCTAAACCTATTTTCAACTGTTATTTATTCTATCAGAATTAAAAACATACATAGGATGATACACAGAGATGAAAATCATATCTATATCAAAATATTGCTGAAGACATTTCTATAACATTGAGGTAAAACTATGATCATGATCATAAATAATGTATTGTGGTACCCCATAAAAACATACCACATCATTATTTAAATTAATAATATGTTTATCTAGAGAGAAGTATTCTTTTATATTGATGAAGTGTTCTGGAATAGTTAGGTGTTCAACAACAATTGAGATATCATTATTCCCTTAATAAATTTTGGGAAATAAAATGAAAAAAATAGAATTTATATTTTCTCATTTGAATTATATAATTGATAAATGATATAATTACTCCATAAAAGTATGTCTTTAATCCTTAAAACTCGTACATAGTAAGAATCTATAGATAAACATTGTGATATCTATTTTCTTGAAATCCTACAAGAAATACTCTTTCAAATATTTATAAATATCCATACATAATTGAAGAATAAATTATTATCAAATATGATATGACTATAAAAACTTTATAATTAAATAGTGTATCTATAACACCCCAAGAATCCATGATACGCTTCTATTTGATTAATACAATATCATGTTTTGTACGCAACATCGAGTTCTAACACACCGCGACCAATCAAACTAGCCGTTATGAATAGTAATAACCTCTTTGTGGAATTATATAAATTTTATCATTCAAAATTGAATTAATTTTGAGATTTGGAATATCAAAATCAGCTTCAGGTGAATTTTATGTATATTTCTAGAAACAATCAATTTTTGATTAATAGTGAAAATAATAAATTTTAATTAAAAACACCTTTTTTAATCAAAATAATTTATAGTGTTAAATTATACATTTGAATTTTTTAAGAATAAATAGATTTTATTTTTATAATTTAACATAATTTAAGTCATTGGATGTAATCTCACGATTAATCTTGACATAAACAAGTTCATATCTTCTATTAGTTATTATTTCATAAAAACACGCTTTTTTGTTTGACAACGAGAATTAATTTTAAATTAATTTCTCACATTTTGTGTTTAGATTTTGGAAAAAAGGATTCCATATTAGGAATCAGGATATCCAAATATTGATAATAGGAATATTTTATTTTTAGACATTATGAATATTTACTTCAGGAAATATTTTATTTACCGTGGTTAAAGGGTTAAATCCAGTAAAGGAATTTAAAAAATAATATAATAATAATATTAAATTATCCTAACATGTGTTCTAACACCATTTTATAACAAATATCCGACCATGGGAATCCTTCGGCCAATTTCAGGACCCCATGGAGCCACATTGGAGTGATAATGACATTTTATATTAAATAATCTAATCTAAAGAAAAAAATAAAAAAAACTATCTTTTAATAAAACAATTTTTATATGAGGTTATATAATTGATCTATTAGAATATAAAAAGTTAATAGAAATATAAAAATATTTCATACTAAAATATATTTTATTTATATAATTTATACATAAAATAAATATATTTAAATATGATACAATAATGAGGCAGTATTTTCCTCATTAATAAAACAATCAAATTAATGATATTATAAATAATAAAATAAATATAATTTGAAATTTTGTATGCCATAAAAAATTTTATATGTGACTATGGCATGTTAGGGTTGATTAAAAGTATTTATTTAGAAGAAAAACAGTTTTTAGTACTTTAACATAATTCAATTCTAAAATAATGTCGAAATTGACATAAATGCTTATTTAAAATAAATAAAATATTATTGGTTGATATAATAATCCAAAAAATATACGGATCAGCAAAAAGACTTATATAATGATAATTTTGTCATTAATAAACCACATGGGGTTGGCTTGGAAGTTTACTGTATTTTTATTAACCATATAATATAATAATACAAAGAGACATGGTAAATGTCAAACTACTTAACTAAGAGTATAATATAAAAGATAAGGTTAATATAGTGAAAAAAACCGATATAAAACCTATTTGTTGAGTGGTTTTATACCCATCCACACATTATACTGTATATAATTCATTTTTAATCCATAAAAACGGAAAATTATTTTATTATAAAATAATATTAAAACTTTTTCCTATGGTGCCCCTCACCCCTCTTATAAAAGGGAACTTCCCCTTCTCTCAACTTCACACCTTCAAAGCCATTTGTATGGAAAAAACCCTACCCAAATATCCTCTCCACTATTCTAACTTCATCATAGAGGCCTTACATAGGTAAAAAAGCCAACCTAAATGGACCTTTTGTTCAAATCAAAAGGAAGAACCCGAAGATAAGGTAAACATCTCACCACCTCTTCCATGTTTTTTTCTTATTCCACTTCTTATTTCCTTTTTGTTTTAATTATATAATAATAACCCCATTATATTCTATATAATTTTATGTTATTTTAAATATGGTTGAACCATATTCATTATTCTATCCATCCTTTGAATGTCATGTCACCATACATGCATACGTACGGCTTACCGTCTCCACGTCGTGTTGTAGTTGTTACTCAATACATTATTATTTGGATATGTATAATAATGATGTATAAATGATTTTAATAATAAATATAACATAATAATGATTCTTTATATATGATTTACCATCCAATTATATATGATTTTAATATTAAAATAAATATATTGTCGCTCCTGCGTACGTACAAATTACTGTCGCCATTAACACAATGAGATTCATTCTCCATCGTATCCATTCAAGACAAATTTCCATTACATGATTAAAAATAATGATTGAAGACTTAATGTAATTATTTATATGAATAACACACATCCTATCACTAACAATTTTTACTTACGCAATAAAGCATATAAAGGAATACAAATCCATTAACACCCGAAACGACGATAATACTAAAATAATATTAACTAAGAAATTTTAAAAGATAATATATGATATCATATTAATGTATATGATTATTTTATAATTTAATTACAATTATCTCATAATTATACAAGTGTTTAACATACCCCGACCAATGAAAAGTACAAGGTAAGGTTTAATTTTAGAATTTCTTTATTATTCAAGGTTGTATTTATGTAATTATATACAATGACCTCTTTATAATCCACATCCATGTTTCTTAAAAATGTATTTCAAAAAAATTTCTATTTACTAGACTATAGCTTGAATTCTTTTATACCTTTTTTTACATTTTATAAAATGGTATGAAAGGAATCTTTCCATCATTTTCTAAACAAGGTACCTTATAACCTTTTCGAAAAAATTAAGGTAAGAATATTTTTTAACTTATATGGTGAGTGCGGTTTTTTTCTGCCATTATAACAACATCAAATATTCCCTTACAATATTATAATAATTTTTTGTAAATAAATTTTTTCTTTTATAATTATGTAACATTAAATGATTTCAAAAAAATAATGATATATTTCTCGCAAATAGTTTTCATTTCATCTATGTCAACATCATTTAATGGATTTTAATCTATTTTGAATTTGATTAATTATTATACAAATCATCCATTTTGTATTGAAGGTTTTATGATATTTATTACCATGGATGTGTTATTTTTCTACCATTCATGGTTTATGGATAAAGTATTTACATTTCATATGCTAGTTTTAATATGAATGATTTTGTTATGTTTAAAACTTTTCAGATGAGGAATGCATTAGACTTAATAAGTGACGGGTGGAGCCCACTTTAGGTCCTTGATGCATCGGTCAGTCTCATTAGACAATCTAGTGTTTTCTCACAAGGCCTTCACAAAATATTATTTGTTGTCTTGGGACAAGGCCTTGACTATGTGGTTATGAAGTCTGAAATTATGCATTCCATCATTATGAATGTGGCTATTGATAATGCATGTGATTATTCGACTAGTATAATATCCATGTGAGTAAGTAAATTAATTTATATTATTTTATATATTCCATATTATGATGAAGTTTATATTGAAAAGGATTTTTTTTATTTCTATACATTGCCTTAAATGTTTATGCTTATTTATGAAAGTTTCCACTATATTTTTATCCTTACTGAGCTCCTGACCTCACCCCTTTCAATGTTTTATTTTTCTCAATATTGGAATAAGTATATTATGATTGACCTGCCAGGATAGTCTATGCGATCTCAATGTTTTATATGGAAACAATGTGATTGTAGTTTTCCATTTTATGATGTAATGTCAACCTTATAAATGCATTTAGTACTTCAAAGGCTACAAAACTAATCGGTCTTTCGAGACGTGATCTTTTGTGATCATTCAAATGTTATGTAATAATGCACCGACTCAGGTTATCTAGGGTCGGGGCATTATAGTTGGTATCAGATATAGTTTTGTAAAAACCATAGATACTTTATTTAGATAATCTCTGATTAGAGCACATAGCCCTAAGATAGACTTTTGAGGATTATTATAGAAGAACATCCTAGAAAATTGAAATTGTATAGATTTTGTGAGTTTTCCAAGAAAGACATCCATATCTGGATACGAGCAGGTAGAGGCGGCTCTGGAACAGATGTACCTAGGGGTAAAACCCGAAAACACTGCTTTTAGTTAGACTCGAATGGGAAATGGTGCACGACAACGGGCGTCGCTGCACTTTTGGTTACAAAACTCAAAGGGGGTATACTTAGGATAAATTATCATTTTCATTTCAACCCATTATGAAGGATTTATAAGTATATACCTCCTCATAGAAATCATTTTTATGATTATGGATTATATCCATGTGCTGTTTAATTTATGTTATGTATATATTATGTTTGGAATTATGTATTGCAATTTATAAACTTATCTAGTGTATGAAATTTTTTTAGAAATGAATCCTAGTGTAAGTAATGGAAACTGTTTCAATTCACACACTCCATGTATGAATTTCCCTCCTGCTCAAGATAATTATAGTGGAGCTTGTGATACAACTGGTGCTGATCAGCTTATCACCATACTGGGAGAACTCACTAAACTTATGAATAATATCATTACTTGTATGGAGAACCATGTTTTTTAGCATGGGGGATCAATGTTATATCTCTTCATGATGCAACAACCATCAATATTTAATGGGTGTACAAATACCTTATTAGATGAGAAATGGATAAATTCCATAAGGTAAATATTCCATGCCATTGGCAGTAGCAAGAGAGAAAAAGATGTCATAGCAGTTTCTTGCCTCGCTTGATATGGTGATTAATGGTGGTCATTAATTCAAAACATGAAGGAAGATAATGAACTATCAAATATGGAATGGAGGTAGTTTATAAAAATTCAAATAAAAATACATTCCTTATGACCATTGAGCGGATATGGAAAGATAATTTCATGAGTCTGAGGAAAAAGGTGGATGAGAATGTTGTAAAGTATGAAGCTATCATTATAATGATAGAGAGGCATGTTGCAGATTATATATGTAACCCATGAAGTAAGGTTGATAATTTATTTTATGGGTTAGAACCATATATCCATTGAGCACTAGTCTCACAATCCTTCTCGTAGTACGATGATATTGTCTCATGTGTTATCACCACATAAAAATAATTCTCTAGTTCTTATGACATTAAGGAAAAGCAAGAGATGAAGAAATATGCTAGACACACTGTAAAGGGAAATAAGTGAATGAATGGAAAAGTTGAATATCAATCCTGTAGTAAATGTTGGAAGAAACACCATGGTACTTTTCTGATGGGAATGGGAGTCTGTTACAGGTGTGGTGAAAATTCCCACCATGCTCTTGATTGAAAGGGGAAGAAAGAGGATGTAAATGTTGAATGAAACAATTGTAGAGAAAGGGGAAATTATGAAAATGAATGTCCTAAGCGTCAAAGGAACTTACCTCAGAAAACGTCAAGTGATCAAGGCCAAGCTTATTCTATCACTACTACTGAGGTTGTATCTGTAAAAGACATTGTGGCAGTTAATTTAATGGTTTTATCAAGTTTATCCAATGGTTTATTTGATTATGGATCATCACATTGTTTCATATCATCCTAGTTTTCTGTTAAAATTAGATATTTACAATTTGATTGAACAAGGGTGTTGTTATTCAAAACTCATTAGGGATGTATCATTGCAACAATGTTTTGTCAATTAGTTTACATTAAGGAATATAAACACTATTTATCTGCTGATATCATCGTCATACCCATGATTGGATATGATTTAAGACTCGGTATGGATTGGATTTCGGAACATGATGCGAAAATTTATTATAAGAAGAATGATGATACAAATTTTTATGATGATAATGAGTACAATATATTTAGAGTAGAAACATCACCACCTAATTCTTACCTAGATCCACCCCCAGTAGCTCAACAAAATTAAATTATTGGGGAGGAAGAGAATGAAATAACTAGGGGTGAGGAAAATAATGTTCAAATAGATGATGTTCCTCTTGGGAAAGAATATGTTGATGTGTTTCTAGAATATTTACCTGGACATCCTCTAGAATGAGAAATTCAGTTTTCCATTGACATAATTACTGGTTCACAACCCATATCAAATACCCCGTATAGAATGGACAGTGTGGATATAAGGCCCCCACCTTAGACCTTACTTAATCTTGAGTTATTACAAGATTACACATTGAGGATCTTTTCAGGTTTAGATTTTTAGAGAAATAGATCATAAAACATGTATTACATTCCACATTTAAAAAAAGTGCTTACATAAAAGATAATATTAATTTTTTCCATCAACGGAAACATATTTAAAATAAAACATGGATTTTTTCCTGAAACTTCCTTGACACTATCATCATATCATGTACCATTCCCTTGACCTGTGAAAAACATTTCAAAAACTTGGGATGGGCATAAAAAGCTCAGTAAGGGTTATAAAAAGTATGGAAAGGAAACATGAGTACATATATACATAACAATGAAATCATACTTTACCCATAAAAAATAATCACTTTAACATACCTCATAAAATCATGAATAAATCATAGAAATCATAAGACATAAAGGTAACTTGAGGCATTCATAACATTCTTACGTAGGGAGTAACCATCATGGTTATGTTTGGAATACCCATCATAGTATATTCCCTAAATCTGTTCGGAGAAACCTTAACGTTTAACTCCTTCGCGTTACCCAATGCATTGAAGAGCTATATCGGGCTCACCCACCCTTAGTTTATCACGGAACCACCCATCATCATAATAATGCCCAAAAAACATAACATAATCGTATCACATAAAACATGCATAAACGAAGCATAACATTTACCCTTTTCAGTCACAAGATATCAATATAAAACATTTATATAAAAACATTATAAAAACCATTTTCAATACCAAAATAAAAGAAAATTAAAACATGGTATTTATTTTTCATTTAAAAAAAGGTATGGCTTGTAGAGGAAGCCGAAACTCATATAATGGTCACGGTGGAAGAGAATTCATTGTCACCGCATACGTACGAAAAAAAGATTCCCTTTTCTTGTTTATTAAAACGCTTTGTATAAAAAATATTCCTTTTGGATAAATGTAAAAGTCAAAGGGTTTATAAACCGTATAAAAGTAGGTTGTGTATAAAACAAACTATGCCTCAATTAAAGGAGATTGAGACGAATTCCCATACCACATTGAAGCTTTTAACATTTTATACCATTAATATCCATATAAATAAATCCTTAAAACCATTTTAAAAACATGGATATTAATGAGAAATATTTATAAGAATAACTCATTAGAACATTTAAAATGATATTTTTGTTAAAGGGTTTTTAACAGAATGAGAGACACTTGAATACAATAATTGAGGAATAACATTTAATAATATCATGAGAATAAAGGGACTCATGATATAATATTCCAAAGGACGGTATATACACTATATAAGAGTGAATTGGTGCATAACAATAATGAATTCTCAATGGAAATGTAAATTGAGATGAAATCCATTATAAATAAAGTATCCTTATATTAAGTATAAATCAATCTCATAATTATGTGTGAAAAATATAAATACACCCAATATAAGTTGATATTAAGTGTAAAATAATCAATGGTCATTCAAACATATTCAAAGGATGATATATTCAATAACTACATGTTGAACCCAAAGAAATCAAAATTGGGTTAAGAAGTTCCCTTGACAGCCTAACAGCGTCACATCAAATTTTAGAAAATGAGTTGATGAGAGAGAATAAGGGTATCTCATCACTAGGCCATAAAATTTACAGAAATAAGGATATATAAGAACATATCCCCACATAATAAGATGAAAATTAAAAGACATAACAAAAGAAGTCTTTTAAAAAGAGGAGGGTGAAAGGTTCCCTTATCGATTTGGGTAACTTTCGAAACGTAAACCCCCTGAAAGAAAGACTATACAACATTGATGTAAATACTCATAAACGAAAGTATGTTCCACATATATTAGAATAATGGATAGTACATACACCACTCAAAAGGAAATATTGGCAAATGTAGCATGAATCTCACGAAAACACAATGTGAGATAAAAAGCCCCTTACGAAATTTCGACAGCATAACAGCGCCAATTAAAACTTCCAAAATGAATTGATGAGAGAGAATAGGGTCTATCAACATATGAACATATAAAATACAGTAAGAGTAATATAAAATAACATCCCAATAATAATAAAGATGAAATTAAATTGAATGACATAAAAGAGTGTACTTAAAAAGAAAGAGAGGTGTAGGATCCATTTTCTTGGGTCCGACATGACTCGATCATTCTTTAACCTCCTGAATAATAAACATGAGTTAATTTATAATTTCTTAAGAAACATTATCAAGTTAATTATTCCTTTTATATCACTTACTACCATTCTATTAACACTATGTTATTATTTAAGATAATAATTGTAGTTTTGTAGATCATTACTACTTGAGTAAAAAATAAACTCTTTATAATTACAAGTTGTTCATGTGGTAAAATATATATTATATCAAGAATTATATTAATTATTTATATATCATATATTTAATATATATCCATTATATATATTCATTAATAATATTACATAACATATAGAGGTAAGAAATGAAATGCACCGTTCAGGGAGACGGTAAGTCATACGTATGCATCAACGCTACTTCAGTTTCTATTCCTTATTTGATGAAATTAAAACATAATGATACATAATATAATTATAATTACAGTATTGTATCATATATAATATCAATAAATCTATCCTTTATATGTAACACATATGGTATTAACGAATCAAATCACTTTGAGGGGGCGGTAGTCCGCACTTCCTAAAATGAAGATATCGCGTTTAACCATAATGGAAACCATAAAGGTGTGCCATAAATAAAAAATAAAAAAGATAAAGTAAAACATAAACATATTATATATCATATATAAATATAGTGACATCTTAATGGCCACCTTTGAGGGTACTAAAATAAAATTGAACAATCATCGTTTCGTGAGGCAGAAATTCACCATCCACAGAAACAATATGTTCTTTTACCATTAGATGTAGGTGTGTGTATGTTTAGCTAGAATACATCTTATAACAAAATCCTAGTATTTTATGATAATGTATTTGTTACAAAATAAATGAATAAAAAGATTTTAGGGGGTTGGGGAAGAAAAATAAAACAAAAGAACACAAGTGAAGACATTACCTTAAAATTGGGTATCTCTCATTGATTTAAGATCAAAGGATTCATTGGGAAGACTTATTCCCAAAGTGAGGTTTTTAGGAGTAAGAGAGGGATGTGGAGAGACAAAATGATCAGGTTTTGGCCGAGCCAAAGGTTTGAGAGGTGTAGGTAAGGTGGTAGAGGTGGGGGCCTTTTATAAGAGGAGAGGAGGGGCACTCTTGGAATGTTACAAAATGTTACTTTATTTTCAAATGAGTTTCGGATTTTAAATGTCCGACATTAATGTATTTAGACGATAAGGTGGTAAGTGTTAGAAATATACTCATAAAATAGGACTTTTACAAGTGTATGTTATAGTTTTAACATCATCTTTTCATTTTATTTAAATCCTTTATTAATGAGGTAATCACTGCCTCATCATGATGTCATAACTAATTTAATTTATTTAATGTCTAAAAAATATATAAATAATATCATGATGTAGGGAATTTTTTTATATTTTTAATTAATATTTATAGTAAACAATATGACATTTATATAAACCCATTTAAAATTGTTTTAGTAAAATAACTCATACTTGTGACATTTTTATTTTAACTTTAAATAAAAAGTTATTTATGTCATTTTCCAACCAAAGTGGCTCCATGGGGTCCCCAAGTTGACCCATGGATTTTCTTGGTCGGCCGTGACACATCTAATGAGGGTAGGACATGTGTCTAGGTCATTTCATATTATTAAAACATTATTTTTACTTAAATTACAGTAATTACCTCGAATCGCGATTAAAAACATAAAAGTTACTATTCACCAAAAAATTATTTTAATCACATTGAACCAAATTTTACATCCTAATGAAAACCATGTATGTCAAATTTTTGAAATTAAAATCACATAAGTGGTAATGTTTCATTTAAACAAAAAAATCAATTTTTAAACTACCACTTAGTGGTTTCACTATTCATCAAAAATTGAAGTTTTTCAGAAAATTACAAAAAATTAACCGTAAGATATATTTGATATTCCGAATTCAAAAATGATGTCTATTTTAAAAAAATTAAAAACATATATGTTTCATTAATTAATTTAATAATTATTTCCCGCAGTCAAAACAAATATCGCATTTTTAAGAAACAATATCTATTAAAATATTTACACTAGTTTAAGTACAATTTCAAAGTGAAATTAATTCCAAGGACCACCATTATATTAAATGGTAAAAATATATTCTAAATATAATCTAATATAAATTAAAAATATAATATATCCATATAAATAAATCATATTAAAAGTAGTTTTTAAATTAAAATGCAACATTTTCAATAAAAATTATCTTTATCGGAAAACGAATAAAATTTTACACATAGTTAATTTTGATGTCCAGATTCTAAAGAAGAATTTTATTTTTTCAAATAAAACATATAAAATTTTCAAAAGTATATTTAAAAATGGTTCTCCATCAAAAGGCGGTTAATCAACCTTTAGAATATTTATGCTTAAAATTGGATTCATTTGCATTTTAAGCCTCCAACATTTATTTGATAAATGTATAAATATATGACAAACATATATAATCATTTTCTAGTTAGTACCATTCATTCCCTCCATTACAATGGCTAGGAATTAACTACCTTTTAAAATAATATTATTTTATTATTAGAGTGCAATGTAAGATTTCAAAGAAACTCCTTGTTGCGTATTGGGTACACCCTCGAGCATAGCATTACCTTTAAAGTAATATTCATATTTTATTCAAAAATATGAATAAATAATAAAATGTCATATTCTTTATTTTCCTGGGGTGTTACATCCTTCCCCCCCTTTTGGGAATTACGTCTTTGGAATTTTAAAATTGGTCTTGGAAGCTTCATTGAAAATCCCACCTCAGAACAAGAGTCAGTAAAACCATCACTTTAAAAGAATGGGAGATAAGTAAAAATGTCACCCGAGTTAACCCATACTAGGATTACACGTATGAAAATATTGATATTTAAGAAAAAACAAAGGGTTATGTTCTTATAGTGAGTGATAGTAAACATGTCTAGGAGAATGTTAACAACAAGAAAATCACAAACTTGTGATGGGTTAAACGGTATTTGATTCCCCAGTAGGAAAAATTAATAGACAACATTTTTATTTTAAGTTATTTTTCATTGAGGAATTTATTTATGAGCTTAACTAAAACATAAGGAATCTTACATAATTGTCATGTTGACTTTAAACATTTACTACATTTCTTACACAAACTCATATTTTCTCCAAAATAAGAGTATTTATGATGACTTGTTCACATTAAGAGAGCCATAATCGACGTCTAGAGAATCACCTAATCCACAAAAGAGAACTATATACTTACCATGTCTTTAGACCTTAACCAAAAATAAATCCCAAAGTTCAAAAAAGACCATTCAATAAACATATATCCATAAAATGCTACAAAGTAAACCAAACTAAGATTGAAACCGAATTCTCTGAAGGATTTAATGACATAGTCTCCTAGGATAAATTTAAACATTTTTCTCCAAAATAACATCAGTTACTCTTACAGTTTCATACTGAAAAGTAATTAACCTAATCACATATCCTCCATGATTGGTTAATCATTTCCATTGATAACAAAAAAAATTAACTTACTCTTAATTTATAAAATCATCTATCTAAAAAGAATCATTCAAACTAACCAGGGACTTCACGTAGTCTAGTGGTAGGCGATAAATATCAGTTACACTTTGGTTGTGGGTTCGATTCCTGCAGCTTCGTCTAACGCGACGGGTTGTCACACAGTATGTGTGTTGTCCCTTTTCAAAAACTATATAATTTTATAACATTTCTCAAAAAGAGATAAATTCATCAGAAATAACCAAAACATATTTAACCCATAATGGTTATCTGATAATGTCCATTTTTCAAACCAAAATGTATTAACTAGTAATTGCCTCAAATTGAAGGATCATATAAACCCAAATGGTTTTTTATAACTATATCCAAAAAAGAAAGGATAATTATTCCTTGAATAAAATTTTCGTATATCAAACATCAGGGTTAATATAAAAAGTCTTCTAATGTAACCCTATCATAAAAAGAGACTTAATACATCTAAGAATTTCACCATCCTAAAATATATCATAACCCTTGAATCCCTTACATGATGACTTCTTACTCATTCAACATTCTTCATGATCCATTTTCCATTCCTTTTCAACTTATTCTGAAATACTTCTTTCCTACAAACAAAATCATGAATCATATCCTGAGATTCCAATAATAGGAAAATATATGTTAAGAAATAATCCATACATTTCATTCATCATTGTCAGTTTCTACATCCTCAATCGGAATGGCATTAGGTACTGGTAAATGAATATTTGTATGATCTTGGTGACCCCATTCCCGAAAATTCTTCGTAGGACATGTGTTTCAATAATTACCATGCACACCACATTTAAAACATTCTATTGATCCTCCAAAAAGAACTTCATTCCCTGTCCTAGAGTCAACTAGATGCTTCCTTTTTCCAGGGATGGTTCTTTCTTTATGACCATCACTTCCACATCTATAGCATCATTCTGTCCCTTTGAAACATTTTCCTATGTGTTTCTTTCCACATATTTGATACATAGGGTTTTGAACATACTTACCTTTATGATTATTACCTGAACATCCGTAGGGATTTGTTTCTCACATACCCGATGCCTTATAAAAATCACTATGGTTCAGGTGGTCAATCATGACTGTAGATAGTTGGCTGAGGATAACCACAAGAGTTATCATTGCAGATCCCATATCATTAAGTTGTTCTTTCATAAAACTGTCACAGTTTTCTTCAAATCCGCTGTTACTTTGGTGCCTTCTAGATACATCCACTTACTAAAACCAAAAAGGTCAGTGTGAGTATATCAGTAAAGTCATCAAATAATAAAGAGGAAGATAAACACCAAGATATACTTATCCATGTTATATCAATCTCATTCTAATATTGAAAAAACGATGACTCCATCTAATATACTAACCATTATGGTTATACACAACTTTTTACTTTTTCGTAAACAACACTCTAACCTCTAAAGTTATATAAACCGACCTCTGATACAAACTATAAGGCCCCAGCCTTAAACCTTACTTAATCATGAGTTATTACAAGATTACACATTGAGGATCTTTTCAGGTTTAGAGTTATAGAAAATTAGATCATAAAACTTGCATTACAGTCCACATTTAAACAAAGTGGTTACATAAAATATATTATTCATTTTTCCCATCAACGAAAAAAAATTTAAAATAAAACATGGATTATTTCTTGGCACTTCCTTGAAACTATCATCATATCATGAACCATTCCGTTGACCTGTGAAAAACATTTCAAAAACATGGAATGAGCATAAAAATCTCAGTCAGGGTTTAAAAAAGTATGGAAAGGAAACATGAGTACATATATACATAATAATGAAATCATACTTTACCCATAAAACATAATCACGTTAACATACCTCATAAAATCATGAATAAATCATAGAAATCATAGGACATAAAGGTAACTTGAGGCATTAATAAAATTCTTACATAGGGAGTAACCCTCCTGGTTATGTTTGGAATACCCATTACAATATATTCCCTAAATCTCTTCATAGAAACCTTAACGTTTAACTCCTTCGCGTTACCCAATGCATTGGAGAGCTATATCGGGATCACCTGCCCTTAGTTTATCACGGAACCACCCGTTTTCATAATAATGCACAAGAACCATAACATAATCGTATCATATAAAACATGCATAAAGGAAACATAACATTTCCACTTTTCAATCACAATATATCAATACAACACATTTATATAAATACATTATGAAAACCATCTTCAATACCAAAATAAAAGAAAAGTAAAACATGGTATTTATTTTTCTTTTAAAAAAATGTATGGCTTATAGAGGAAGCCGAAACTCAAATAATGGTCACTCTGGCAGAAAATTCGTTGGCTCTGCATATGTATGAGAAAAACATTCCCTTTTTTGTTTATTAAAATGCTTCGTATAAAAAAGATTCCTTTTGGATAAATGTAAAAGTCAAAGGGGTTTATACACCGTATAAAAAAGGTTGTGTATAAAACAAAATATGCCTCAATGAAAGGAGATTGAGACGAAGTACCATACCACACTGATGCTTTTAACATTTTAAAATATTAATATTCATATAAATAAATCCATAAAACCATTTTGAAAACATGTATATTAATGAGATATATTTATAAGAATAAATCATTAAAACATTTAAAGTGATATTTTAGTTAAAGGGTTTTTAACAGAATGAGAGACACTTGAATACAATAATTGTGGAATAACATTTAATAATATCATGAGAATAAAGGGATTCCTGATATAATATTCCAAAGGATAGTATATACACCATATAAGAATGAATTGGTGCATAACAACAATGAATTCTCAATGGAAATGTAAATTGAGATGAAATCCATTATAAAGATGGTATCCTTAAATTAAGGATAAATCAATCTCATAATTATGTGTGGAAAATATAAATACACACAATATAAGTGGATATTAAGTGTAAAATAATAAAAGTTAATTCACACATATTCAAAGGATGACATATTCAATAACTACATGTTTAACCAAAAGAAATCGAAATTGGGTTAAGAAGTTCCCTTGATAGCCTAACAACGTCACATCAAATTTTAGAAAAAGAGTTGATGAGAGAGATAAAGGGTATTTCATCACTTGGACATAAAATTTACGGCAGTAATTATATATAAGAACATATCCCCACATTATAAGATGAAAATTAAAAGACATAAAAGAAGAAGTCTTTTAAAAAGAGGAGTGTGAAAGGTTCCTTTACCGATTTGGGTAACTTTCGAAACGTACACCCCATGAAAAAAGTACAACACAACATTTATGTAAATAATCATAAACGAAAGTATGTTAAGCATATATTAGAATAATGTATAGTACATACACCACTCAAAAAGGAAATATTGGAAAATGTAGCATGAATCTCACGAAAACACAAAGTGAGATAAAAAGCCCCTTATGAAATTTCAGCAGCCTAATGACGCCAATTAAATCATCCAAAATATATTGATGAGAGAAAATAGGGTCTCTCATCATATGAAAATAAAAAATACAGTAAGAGTAATATAAACGAACATCCCAATCATATGAAATATGAGATTAAAAGGAATGACATAAAAGAGTGTACTTAAAAAGAAAGAGAGGGGTAGGATCCCTTACCTCGGGTACGAATTGACTCGATCATTCTTTAACCTCATGAATACTAAACATGAGTTAATTTCTACTTGCATAAAAACCTTTTTCAAGTTCATTATTCCTTTTATATCACTTATAACCATTTTATGAACACTATGTAATTATGTAAGTTAATAATGGTCGTTTTGTAGATCATTGCTACTTGAGTCTAAAATAAACACTTTATAATTACAAGTTGTTCATGTGGTAAAATATATATTTTATACAGAATTATATTCATTATGTAGATATCCTATATATCATATATATACATTATATACATGCATTTATAATATTACATAACATTTAGAGGTAAAAAATGAAATGCACCGTTCATGGAGACGGTAAGCCGTACGTCCGCATGAACGCTACTTTCATTTCTATTTCTTAGTTAATGGAATTAAAACATAATGATACATAATAGTATTATAATTCCATTATGTTATCATATATAATATCATTAAATCTATCCTTTGTACATACCGCATATGGTATTAATGAATCAAATCACTTTGAGGGGGCGGTAGTCCGCACATCCTAAAATGAAGATATCACGTTTAACCATAATGGAAACCATAAAGATATGCCATAAATGAAAAATACAAAAGTTTAAGTAAAGAATAAACATATTATATATCATATATAAATATAGTTACATCTTAATGGCCACCTTTCAGTGTTTTAAAAAAATATTGAACAATCCTCGTTTCGTGAGGCAGAAATTCACCATCAACAAAAACAGAATGTTCTTTAACCATTAGATGTAGGTGTGTGTAAGTGTAGCTCGAATAATTCTTATAAAAACATCCTAGTATATTGAAGATACTGGATTGTTTACATAAGAAATGAATAAAAAGAGTTTATGGGGTTGGAGAAGCAAAATAAAACAAAAGAACACAAGTGAAGACATTACCTTAAAAACGGGTATCTCTCTTTGATTTGAGCTCAAAGGCATCCTTGGGAAGACTTCTGCCCAAAGTGAGGAATCTAGGAGTAATAGAAGGATGTGGAGAGACAAAATGATCAGGTTTTGTCCAATATAAAGGCTTGAGAGGTGTGGGTAAGGTGGTAGAGGTGGGGGCCTTTTATAAGAGGAGAGGAGGGGCACTCTTGGAATGTTACAAAATGTTACTTTATTATCAAATTATTTTCAAATTTTAAAGGTCCAAAATTGATTTATTTCGAGGATAAGGTGGTAAGGGTTCTAAATATAATCATCAAATAGGTCATTGACACGTGTAAGATATTTTTTAACATTATCTTTTCATTTTATTTAAATCCTTTATTAACGAGGCAATCGTTGCATCATCATGATGTCATAACTAATCTATTTTATTTAATGTCTAAAAATTAAAACAAATATCATGATGTAGGAAATATTTTTAGCTTTCTAAAGAATATTTATAGTCAAAAATATTACTTGCATAACCGAATTTAAAAATTGTTTTAATAAAATAACTCATGCTTGTGACATTTTTATTTTAACTTTAAATAAAAAGTTATTTATGTCATTTTCCAACCAAAGTGGCTCCATGGGGTCCCCAAGTTGACCCATGGATATTATTGGTCGGCCGTGACACATCTAATGAGGGTAGGACATGTGTCTAGGTCATTTCATATTATCAAAACATTATTTTTACCTTAAATTACACTAATTACCTCTAATCGCGATTAAAAACTTAAAAGTTACTATTCACCAAAAAATTATTTTAATCCCATTGAACCACATTTTACATCCTAATTACAACCATGTATGTTAGATTTTTGAAATTAAAATCACAGAAGTGGTAAAGTTTCATTTAAATGAAAAATTAGTTTTTAAACTACCACTTAGTGGTTTCACTATTCATCAAAAATTGATGTTTTTCAGAAAAATACCAACAATTCACTCTAAGCTATATTTTATATTCCGAATTCAAAAAATGATTTACATTTTTCAAAATTTAAAATATATATGTTGAATTAATTAATTTAATAATTAATTCCCGTTGTCAAAAGAAATAGCGTGTTTTTAAGAAACAATATCTATTAAAAGATTGACACTAGTTTAAGTCCAATTTCAAAGTGAAATTAATTCAAATGACCACCATTAGATTAAATGGTTAAAATATATTCTAAATACACTATAATATTAATTAAAAATATAATCTATCCATATAAATAAATCAGATTAAAAGGAGTTTTTGAATTAAAATGCAACATTTTCAATAAAAATGATCTTTATCGGAAAACTATCAAAACATTACAAAAAGTAAATTTTGATGTCCAGATTATAAAGAAGGATTTTATTTTGTCAAATAAAACATATAAAATTGTCGAAAGTATATTTAAAAATTGTTCTCCATCAAAATGTGGTTAATTGACCTTTAGAAGATTTATGCTTAAAATTGGATTCATTTGCATTTTATGCCTCCAACATTTATTTGATAAAAGTAAAAATATATGACAAACATATATAATAATTTTTTAGTTAGTTTCGTTCATTCCCTCCATTACAATGGCTAGGCGTTAACTACCATTTAAAATAATATTATTTTATTATTAGAGTAGAATGTAATATTTCAAAGAAACTTGTTGTTGCGTATTGGGTACGCCCTCGAGCATAGAATTCCCTTGAAAGTAATATTAATATTTTATTCAAAAATATGGATAAATATGAATATGTAATATTCTTTATTTACCTGGGGTGTTACAGTTGAATTAGTGGAACTAAAGAAGCAACCAGAGGAATTGAGTAATAAAGGAGTTATTCTCCCTTGGGTTTCTCTATGGGGAGCCCCTATTCCTTTTATTTAGAAGAAAGATGTATCTATGAGGTTGGGAATTGACTCTAGGGGGATCAATGATGTAAAAATAAAGAAAAAGTATCTCATACCATACATTTATGATTTATTAGATCAAATTCATAAGGCCCAATACTTTTCAAAGATTGACCTTCAATCTAGATATCATCAGTTGTGTGTGAAAAAGGAAGACATTGTGAAAACATCTGTTCAAACTAGGTACGGGCATTATGAGTTTGCAGAAATGCCTTTTGGATTGAATAATGAACCCTCTTTATTCATGGATCTAATGAATATATTTTTTAAGTAATATCTTCATGACTTTTTAGTGGTATTTATTAATGATATTTTGGTATACTCCAAAACCTACGAAGATCATGAAAATAAATTATGAAAAATTCTAAAGTCTCATAGAAGGCATGAATTATATGGGAATTTTATCAAGTGTTAATTATGGCTTCAGAAGATTCCTTTTATTGGACATATTGTCTCTAAGGATGGAATCTCTATTTATCCATCTATGATCAGGGAAATCCCCGAATGGCCATCACCAAAGAGTATAAATGAGGTACACAGTTTTATTGGTTTAGCAGGTTATTATCGACGTTTCGTCGAGAATTTGGCCTGGTATATAACCCATTAACAATGCTCACACATAAAGGGGTTAAATTTGTTTTCAAAAATATAGTGTGGATATTGTTTTTAATAATTAATGATAAGATTAGTCAATGATTCTATCTTGACTCTATCATCTGGGAATGATGGGTTTGTTATTTATAGTTATGCATCAATGAAAGGAATTGGTTGTTTCCTTATAAAGAATGATAGATTTATTGCCTATGCATCATGACAGCTAAAAATTCATGAACAAAACTATCCCAAACATGACATTGAGATAGCAGCTATAACGTTTTCTTTTACGATTTGGAGACACTATCTCTATGGTGATAAATGTGATATATATACCGATCACAAGAGTTTGAAGTATATTTTCTCACTAAGAGAAATATACATGAGGAAAAGACGATGTCTTGAAGTACTCAATTATTAGGATTTCACTCTACACTACCACCTAGGGATGTAAATATAGTGGAAAATTCATTGAGCATAGAGGATCATGGGGTTCTGAACAAGATGAGAGTTGAAAAGGATCATATATACAAGGATCTAGAAAAGTTGGACATGGGGATAACCATTGAAGGTGACACATCAAAAAGTTTTCAAATGGTTTCCAAACCATCATTAATAGAAAGTAAAAAGAGTTATCAGACCGATGATGAAGAGTTTAAAAAGAAGATTAAAGCTGTGAATGATGGGAGATTGGGTGACGTTATGTGTGAAGATGGAATTTTGAATTTTGGGAAGATACTTTGTGTTCCCGGAATACCTGATCTAAAAAGGGAATCGTTGGATGATGCTCATAGTTCCAATATCTCTAAACACCTTGGTATCATGAAGATGTATAGAGATATGGAAGAACATTTTTGGTGGGAAACATAAAGAGTAAGATTTATGATTTTTTGTCAAGATGTATGGTTTGTCAAAAAGTGAAAGCTGGAAGGCAACAGCCTAGAGGAGTCATGTATCCTCTTCCCATACCTGAGTGTAAATTGGATAATATTATGAAGGAATTTTTCTTGGGCCTACCAACGACTAATAGAAGATACAATTAAATATTTGTCATTATTGATCGTCCTACCATGTCAGTGCATTTTATTGCTATAAGAGAAGATTTACCACTTGAACGTCTATCAAGATTATATATTAATTATGTTGTGAGTCTTCATAGAGTACCCCTATCTATTGATTCTGATCGTGATCCACATTTTACATCATGATTCTGGAAAAGTCATCAGAAATCCTTGGATACTGAACATCATTTGAGCATTTCCTACCACCCCCAAACCGATGGACAATCAGAACGGACTATTCAAACCTAGAAGAAATTTTGATAACATGCTCACTTGACTTTCATGGTATGTGGGATCAATATTTACCTCTAGTATTATTTTCCTGTAATAATATCTTCCATTAAATTATTCAGATGGAAGCATATGAAGCATTATATCGAAAGAGATGTCACACACCATCCTGTTGGGATGATTTTGGTGAAAGAAAACTTGTAGGCATAGAACTTGTGGTGGAAATTATGGAAAAGGTGAAGGTAATCCAATTCCACATTAAAGCAGCTCAATGTAGGTTGAAGATCTATGCTGATAACCGAATGAAGGATTTAGAATTTCATGTAAGAGATCATGTTTTTCTTGAAGGTATCTCCACAGAAGGGTGTTATGTGTTTTAGTATGAAGGGAAAATTATGTCCCAGGTACATCAGACCTTTTGAAATTCTAGAATGAATTGGGGATGTACCTTACCATTCTTCAATGCCACCATGTCTCTCCAAAGATCACGATGTGTTCAACATATCACTATTGACAAAATACATTCCTGACCCAATGAATGTACTCACCTATGAGGAATTAGAAGTAGAACCCGATATTTCTTATTGCAAAGAGCCAATCAAGGTTCTTGATAGAAGAGAACAAGTGCTGAGAAATCAGATGACTAATTTGGTTAATGTTCTAATGAGAAACCATAATATGGACGATGAAACGTGGGAACCCGGGGAATATATGATGAAGAACCACCTGAGTCATTTTATGTAGTAATATTATAGGGATTTTGAGTAAGAAATTTTTTGAAAGAGGGGATAACGTAACACCCCAATCATCGACTGTACGCTTCTCTTTGAATAATACAATAGCGTGTGGTGTACACAACTTTATGTTCTAACACACCGCAACCAATCAAACTAGCAGTTAGGAATAGTAACACCCCATTTTTGGAATATTATATATTTTATCTTTCTAAATGAACTTCATTTTTGGATTTTGAATATTGATATTAGCTTAGGGTTAATTTTTTGTATTTTTTTGAAGACTATCAATTTTTTATGAATAGTGAAAATACTAGATTTTAATTAAACACATTTTTTAAATAAAAATAATTTAAAGAGTTATATTATATATTTTAATGGTTTTTAAGTATCATTAGATTATATTTTTATCATTTAATATAATTTAATTCATTTTATGTAAACTCATGATTAAACTGGGCATAAACAAAGGTCAATCATCTGATAGTTATAATTTCATAAAAACACTTTTTTGTTCCGACAACAGGAATAAATTTTAAATTAATTTATTCCACTTCTCTGTTTTGAATTTTGAAAAATTTATTCCATATTTTGAATTAGGAGGTCCAAATTGTGTAAATAGATATCTTTTATTTTTGGACATTAGGAATATTTAGTTCAGTAAATATTTTATTTACTGTGGTTAATGGTTTAAATCCAGAAAATAAGGTTAAAAAATAATATTATAATAATATTAAATTACCCTAACACATGCCCTAACCCTAGGTGATTATACATGTCCGACCATGGCCATCATTGGGTCGATTGTGGGACCCCATTAACACACATGGGAATGATAATGACATTTTATTTTAAATAATCTAATGTAGAGATAAAATAACAAAAGTCACTATCTTTTAATAAAAGGATTTTATATGAGGTTATATAATTTATATAATAGAATATAAATATTAATTAGAAATATAATAAACATTTCCTACCTCATGTTATTTTATTTATAATTTTTAGAAGTAAAATAAATATATTTACATATTGCACAATAATGATCCTGTATTTTCCATACTGATGAATCAATCAGTAATATAATATTATAAATTCTAGAATAAATATAATTTTAATCTTTTCATTTAATCCACAAATTTTATATTTGATTATGACATGTTAGGGTTGATTAAATTTATTTATTTTGAAGTAATAAAGTTGTTACGACTTTAAAAAAATCAATTATTAAATATTGTCAAAATTGACATATATGATTATTTAAAACAAATACAATATTATCGGTTGATATAATAATCCTAAAATTCTATGGATTAGAAAAAAGACTTATATAAAAATAGTTGTATCATTAGTGAACAACTTGGGTTTATATTGGAAGTCTATATCAAGTTTATTAACCATATAAGATTAAAATACAAAGAGACATGGTAAATGTCAAACAAATTAACGTAGAGTTAAATCTAAAAGATATTGTTCATATAGGGAACCAAACCTATCTAAAACCTATTGGATGAGTGTTTTTTTCGACCAATACCCACCTTTTCCTTTAATTATTTCATTTTTGTGGCATTATAAACCGAAAATTATATTATTATCAAATAATATTTCAAACTTTCCCTAAGGTGCCCCTCACCCCTCTTATAAAAGGGAACTTCCCCTTATCTCAAATTAACACATTAAAATCACTTTGTCTCAGCCAAAACGTACCCAAATATCCTATACATTGTCATATCTTTATCATAGTGGCCTTCCATTAGTCATAAATCCATCTTAAGGGGCTTTTTTGATCAAATCAATAGGATGAACCCAAATAAGAGGTAAATATCTCACCACCTCTTTCATGTATTTTTTCTTCTTCATCATCTTCTTTCCTTGTTTTTTCCATTATAAAATAATAAGTCTAGTGTATTTTATATATTGTGATGTTTTTATAAATATGGTAGAACTATATTCATTATTATATCAATTATTTTAATGAAATGTCACTATATATGCATACATATGGTTTACCGTCTCAATGTCGTGGTGTAGTTGTTATTCAATACATTTTTATTTGGATGGGTATAATAATGAAGTATAAAGGATGTAAATAATAAATATAACATGATAATGATTATTTATATATGATATACCATCAAATTATATACAATTTTAATTTAAAAAAACAATAGTGTCGCTCGTGCGTACGTACGGATTACAGTCTCTACGAATACGATGAGATTCATTTCCCATTGTATCCATTCAAGACTAATTTTCATTAGATGATTAAAAATAATTTTTAAAGACATAATATAATACTAAATATGAATAACATAAATCATATCCATAAAAAACATTATTTATGTAAGAAATCATATAAATTAAAACGAATCAGTTAAAACCCAAAACGACGATACTACTAAAATATTATTATCAATGAAATTTTAAATGATCATATATGACATCATATTAATGTATATGATTCTTGTATAATCTAATAACAATTATTTCACTATTATATATGAGGTTAACCTACCCTATACCTAGGAAATGTACAAGGTAAGTGTAAATTTCACAATATCTTTATTATTTGAGGTTGTTTTTACTTAAGTATCTACTGGGACCTATTTATCATCCACATCTATGTGTCTAAAAAATGTATTCCTAAACATTTTTACTATTTAATAAACTATATGTTGAAATCATTTATACCCTTTTTTGAATTTTTATTAAATGGGTTGGAAGGAATCATTCTACCTTTTTTCAAACAAGGTACAATATGACCTTTTCGACAAAATGAAAGTAAAAATGTTTTTTATAACATATATGGCATGTGCAGCAATTTTCCACCATTATTACATCATAGAAGCTTCCTGTAAAATATTATAAGAATATTTTCAAAATTAATGTTTTCTTTTTTAATTATTTATCTTTAAATGAATCAAAAAAAAGAATGGCTTATATCTCTCAAACAGTTTTGTATCATCTATGTTAGTATCCTTTAATGGATATTAATCTTGTTTGAAGTTGATTTATTATGATAAAAATCTTCCATTTTGTATTGAAGGTTTTGTGATATGTTATATTTTGGATGTGTTATTTTTATACCATTCATGGTTTATGGATAATGTATTGACATTTCTTATGCTAGTTTTAATACGAATGATTATGTTAGGTTTAAAACTTTTCATATGAGGAATGCATTGGACACAGTAAGTGATTGGTGGATCCCTCTATAGCTCCTTGATGCATCAGTAGGTCTCATGAGACAATCTAGTGTCTTGGAAGAAGATTTTTAAAAAATCTTATTTGTTGTCTTGGAACAAGGCCTTGACTATGTGGTTATGATGTATGGAATTTTGTGTTCCGTCATTATGAAAGTGGCTATTGATATTGCATGTGATTATTCGGCTAGTAGAATATCCATGTGAGTAAGTAAATGGAATTATTTTTCTTATATTTTCCATATAATGATAAAGTTTATGTTGAAAAGGATCCTGATTTAGTTCTATACATTTCCTTAAATGTTAATGATTATTTATCAAAGTTTCCTCTATATTGTTATCCTTATTGAGCATCTGAGCTCACCCTTTCAATGTTTTATTTTTCTCCGGATGCAAAGAAGTATGTTATGAATGGCCAGTCGGGATAGTCTATGGGATCTCAGTGCTGTCTATGGAAAAATGTGGTTGTTGTTTTCCATTTTATGATGTAATGTAATCCTTATGAAAGTATCTAGTACTTCTAAGGCTAATAACATAATCAGTCTTTTGAGACATGATCTCTTGTGATGTTGCCAATGTTATGTAATAATGCACCGACTCTGGTTATCTTGGGTCAGGGCATTACAATATCAAACTAATGCATGAATGGTTCATAAAAATTATCATTCTATCAATATCATTGTTAAAATTGAGAACATTTATAACAGTTTCATTAGATCTACATCCTCTTTATAAGTAACTTTAATAATAAATAAGATAGAAGGATGATAATTCATATTTGAAAGATATGATTTTACCCCTTCCATTGTAATATCATGATCCATCCTTTGAAAATCTCAAAATAATGGATATTTTATAATCCACATCATGAATATGCTAGCTTGATCCTTTCAAATTAAATCATCAGCCACCATTATTACATTCATTGGGAGGTAATGTAATTAGTATTCATAGTCATTATGTAGCACTAACTATATTATTTGGTTCAAATTTAACTCCCTTCATGATTATATATATTATATATATTTATTATTAGTAAATATATCATTTTTTTTCTAATAATTATAATTCCTCTTTATCTTTAATGCAAAAATTTATATAGCTAACTCTATGTTGTGTGTGGTTAATTTTCCTTATCAATCATAAATTTTTAAAAGGTATAATATATATAAATTAAAATTTTCATTAGAACTAATAAAAAACCCATTATGGATGCATCACTATATATTATGAACTATTAACCACTACATGGTAATGAAATAAAATGTTATCTAAGTAATCATCTAATCTATTCAATTAAATTTTTATCACATTTATAAATCCATAGGAACCTGAACCCATTATAATTTTACATGGTAATAGGATTAAATATTCATGACAAATTATCCATATACAATTAATAATATCCATGTAATCCAATATATATATGTATTCCCATCACTATTTTTGGTCTAAGCCAACATTCAATAGCCTCCATTTTTGAAAGATCTATTTATAAACACTCTCATGAGATTAAACGACCCAACAATTAAACCTTTTAAAGACAAAATTCATAGTTTGTTGATTTTTCTTATATTTTCTCCATTTTTTAAATTATTTAGCAGAATTATGTTTCATTCTTCAATACATTTAATTCTATTGGAATATATATGAATATCATTAACAATGACTACCAAAAACTGAGCATGCTTAATTCTTAAGACTCTATTAATTTAACCCATGATGATATTGGGGAAATTATTAAGATCGCTTTGAATCATCATGTTTCCATAATGTCTATACAGTATATGGAATTTTTTCTTTTTTATATACTGCTTCATTAACCTTAGTTGATTATATCATTAATGAATGACATTCTTGGAAAAAGTATTTAGTTATTCACTATTAATCAAACAAGTAATCAATATGTGGAAGAGGATAATTTTTCTAAATTATGATCTTGTTGTTTCATTAATTGTTTATTTATAGTCAAATAAATCAATATTTTTCTTAATAGAGGTATATGTTCCCCCAATGGTGACATACCTTCTTGAATGAATACTTTTCTATGGGTTTCCTAGAGTATTTGGTTCAATTCCAAAAACATAATTAGGGACATTCTATATGGAGTATTTTCAATTTTTATGGAACCAATTATGTAGTATATTGAGTAATAGACATTATGTTTTCAATTATTTCTTGGAAAATATTCTGGAAAAACATCATAAAATTAACACACAGTAGGAATAAGATTGATTTTGAGTTTATTCCTAACCATTTGAGAATAAAATACTTTATAATATTAAATATGATACTTGCTGTTCATGGGATCATCATCAGATGTTATTAATTATGTCCACATTCATATGTTATCATAGATTGTATTTGAATATAAAACCATAATTTCATTCCATAAAAATTATATTAGATTTATGTATAAAAACCCAATCCATTTTGAAGATATCATGAAATTCAACCAAAGGGAGAATTATAGGATTTATTGGAAACAAATTCCCACCAATATAAGTTGGTGGGGAATCATATACATGAGTGGTTAACATTGTACCATTAAGTGTTTCTACTTATTTATATACATCTATTAAATTGGAATAGATATTGATAAGTCACACCCTTAAAATGGACCCCTATTATTTTCATTGTTTTCTAGACTCACATCATTTGGACAAGGTTTAGTTGGGTCCCTATTTGAACTTTTCTAAAGATTGAGGTTTTTTGTGGGTCTAGAGCCAGTGCGTGATCACCGCACAGCTAGCGATGATCATGCACTCGGTCCAAGAAAATGTGCAGTTTCCTGATACTTAAGATAACTAAATTTTAAAAATGTTTAAACCTCCAAGATACTATTATTATTATTTTGGATAATAATAATAGTGTAATAATAAAATTCATTTTAATATTATTCATATTAAATTTCAAAAAGATTTCTTTTTATTATATTTTCAATGATATTATTATTACTTATATTATTATTATTCTTTTTGTTATTTTTATTGTTCAGGTATTATTACTATTATTATTACAATTATTTTTAACATAAAATAAAGAAAATAAGGACTGAAACCCTAATCTATCTCGCCCCCCCCCCCCCATTTCCCTGCTCTCCATCTCGAGCCACATCCCCCTCCCCCCCAGTTTCCTGCACGCAGTGTCCGACCACCAACCCACCAGCCGTCCCTGCCTCCCCATCCGACTTCCCTCCCTGCTCGGCCTCCGCGATCGCCGCACCCTCCTCTTCCCCGGCCCAACGAAACTGTGCTACCCCCTTCTTCTTTGTTGTTCCTCGCAGCGAGCGCCCTTCCCAGACCTCCCCTCTCACTGCTCCGCCGATTCTGGCATAGCCTCCTATCCAACACAGCCTCCTAGACTAGCGCAGCTCCCCCCTCTCGGTTCAGCGTGACCTGCTCTCGTGCCCTGCTGCACCTCCAACCTCACCATCTCTTTACCCCAGCCACTCCCTCCTCACAACCGGCCTCACACACCAGTAGGTCCCCAACACCCTTTCCTGGCACCGCCGCTGTCTGACGCCCTATCCCTGTCAAGCGACCCCTCCTTGTGCGGCCACTTCTTGCCCCACTTCCCTTTTTTGTGTTCTCATCCTTTATTATATTTTTTATTTTTGTTTTTTATGTTATTCTCAAATAAATCAACAATCTAATTCTGCATGTTCTTTGTTTTGTGTGTTTTCCTCAGTATTTAGGGTGTGCGACGGGTCCGCAAAATTCTTTTCTCCCTTCTGTGGATGTGCGGATGTGTTCGCACACCTCCGAGGTAGATTTATCCATCTATACCAATTTCAATTCAATCCATATAATTTTTGGTGAATCTAATTATTGTTTTGACATGATTCACACCACTTTTATGGATTTATTTAACTTATGGTTGTGTTTTTGTGAAATCATTTTTTTTGAAAAAATAGCACTGGAAGTATTTTCTTGTTTATTCTTATGTTTTTATGGTATGTGTGTGTGGTTAAAAGTAAAATGGTCATTAATGGATATTTTGGATGATTTGTGTGTTGTTTTTCCTTACAATTAATATGTTAAAATGGATGGGTTATAATTCGGTCTCTTTTGTGAAGCAATAGTTATTTTTATGGTTTATTTTTTATGTTGTTTGAGAAAGATTTATTGGTTTCTAAAATGGATCGGGGTGTGTTTTGGATATAAATTTTTTTTGTAGCATTTAATTGAGTATTATGATGTGTGCATTTCATTTATGTCAATCCTTTATACTTTTGGTCATGTGTTGGTCCTTGACGCCTTATTTTTTGGGTATCTTTTGCTGTTATAGTGAAGTTATGATCAACGGCCAAGGATGTGCATGCATACACCTAAGGTATGTATATATATAATATGTATATGTCCTCCAAGTATGTATTCCCTCATGGTGTAGGGAATACATTCATTGGATTACGGATATATGTATATATACAGGTATGTACAAGTGAATGCGGGCCGATTTCGAGTGGTCGCTGCCCTTTTTGTCAAGATCCAAAGTGATTGACCTAACTCGGTTCTTCCTTGAGGTAGGAAAATCCGCATTTTCCATTTTTAAAACAAGCCCATTTATTGTATTCTTGTATTTAATCAATTATTTTACTAGATTAGTATCTTTGAAAATTAATTGGCCAACCTGCTATAGTGTTTTCAAGGTTTCTTTTGGGCTTGTTAAAAGTAGTTTGTTACATTATCTTCTAGTTTGTGTAATCTATCTGATTTGTTAATATAATTTCTAATGAACTATTAGATTTTTGTATGAAATGACTACTAAACTATTGTGTTTCTTAATGTCTTTTGGAAAACAAGGGTTTAAATGGGTTCATTAAGGTTTTACCATTGGGTTCGAAACATGTTTTTGTGTTTAACGTTGTTTTGAAAATGGTACACAAATTTTTATTGTTTTGGCATGTTTAGTAAAATGTTTTATTTATGGGATCATTTCGTCACTTTGGTATAATGCGGGTAAATTGTTCTGATTTTGAATTGGTTAGTAAATGTTTTGATAAAAAGATGAGTGTTGTGATGCTAAAGGTCTGTTTGGAATTTTGGATTGGATTTTTACAAAAGGTTTGATATGTGGGAATTGAATGAGGATTGTTTGGCCTATTTGAATCAGTATGTTTTGAAAACCCCATAGTGGTTAGGCCCCTTCCCTCGTCTATCGATCGTGTGACAGGACATCGTCGATATGGGCCTCCATTTGAGAAAATTTATTTTAAGGCATTAGACTAACCTTGATGTGGTTGAGGTGGTTCTAGTTTGTGTTGTGTGTGCAATTATATATATGTCTTGTTATTTGAATGTGTGGCTCACCTATTTGTGAACAATTCATGGGAACTTACCATATCAATGGGATTTTCTATGAACGATTGCTACACTAGTTTATATTACACATTAGCTAGTGGCCATTAGTACAGATTATACTCTGCTAGGGGATTGGGCCCCTGAGTTAGGACAGGATGGGAGATACCAAGCATTTTGGAATTATGATGTCATCGACAGTAGGCATGCCATTAGGATAAGTCACATGTGTGGTACATTCTGTTCTTCCTATGAGTTTCTAGGTTTCCTGTGATCCTTTGGTATGGGTACTATTAGTACCATTTCTCTTGTTGTGTGTAGAATCAGACCCTTGAACAAGGATTTGGTGTTTTTTTTGAAATGATTTGTATGTATGGTTGGTTTTAAAAATAACTTCAAAGTAGTCATTTTGGAAAAGTTTGTGTCAACCCCTCTTTTGGTTTTATTTTACTTGTTTTGAATTATAAGGGAAATGGAATGGTGGTTGTTAGTTTTCAAAATATAGTGTTTGTATGAAAAACTTATTTTTATCACTGTAGTTCAAACTATTATTATTGGGTTGTTTTGGAATTAGAAAATGCTTGTATTATATAGTTCAATTTTGGATTTCCTACTGAGCATCTCAGTGTTCATGCCTATCATATCATTCGTGGTGCACGTATAGTTTTTTGTATAGGTTCCTGGTTCTGCCACTCCATGTTGAAACAACATTGGTTCTGAGTTGGGTGGTGACCTAGGTGGTCATAAGTAGGTATGTTCAGTTTTGTTTTCATTCCGATGCTTGTTTTTCTATTTATCGTCAGTTCTCTCTATCTTCTAATCTTTTTTTTCAAGGGAAAAATCACTCCTAATAGTAAAATTTTTAATGTCCGAAAATGGTTTCCAGCCCGTGGGGATCGGGAATTCCCTTTAGGCAATGTCTCAGGCCAGATTGTGCGGCTAATTCAGGGTCAACCTGGGATGGTTCGTGACAAAATGGTATTAGAGGAGTCCCTTGTTATTTGGAGTGTCTGGTATAAAGATATTATGACTACCAGGGCACAGGAGGTAGGTTACCGGTTGGTTCCTAATCACTACCGCTCGCGAAGACACCTATGATACCATGGGTTTTATGGGTTTTGACTCTTTTGTTCGGTGGGTTTGGATTAATGGATAAAAATGGAGGAAAATAAATTCATGTTGCGACCTCATATGGGGTGGTGACCCATGCGAGGTCCAAGTTCCCATATCAAGGTCCAATTAGTGTTATTCCTTACTTGGGGTATGGCTCACCACCATGTCGTTGGGTAAGATGTATGCACTAGTTCCTCATTCCAGTGGGTTTTTGTTGGTGGTGTTTTGTTTTAATCTCTATTAATGAAACTGTGCATTAAAAGGGATATTAATTTTGAAATTGAAAAGTGTTTTTTTAAGATGTATTGAAATTTGTTAGGATATTTTTTTTTATTGGGAAAATGTATTGGTTTGGAAAAAAATGTTGTATGTGTTCTTATTTGGTAAGGAAAAAAACAGTTTGAACCATGGACCTCCTTATAGAGGGTCACACATGCATGGGTATGTATAGAGAGTGTGGGGGGGTACTTGATTGCAGGTGATGTGAAAGATATTGTATAAACACAGATGTTACAGTTCATAAGGTGCCATAGGTGAGTTTTAAAATTTTAAAGAAATAACATTTTTGGAAAAGTGATTTTTTATTGTGTTTGAATATGTTTTTCTTGTGGTCATATTTTCTTGGGATTGTGATTTTGAATTTATTGATTTGTGGCATGATGACCAGTTTCAATGGTATTTCTCGGGTTGTTATGAGTATGCCACCCTGAATGCCTCCAAAAGTTGTTAATGGGTTATGCCTAGTCTCCAATTCTTTTTGTGTGTTGCCTTCTTATCGAGGTAATTGAAGTCTGTTAGAGGCAGCTGTATAGTTCAAAAAGATAGTGTGTCTTCGTGTTTTTGGGAACTCCCAGGGTAGTTAAGGTTCATACTATCCCATACAGGGTTTAGTTTCGGACTAGTAAATGTGGGATGTATCATCGTCGTTAGAGTCTTGGGTGTAGTTGGTGGGGGGTATCTCTTGTGAATATTCCCCATCTGTCAAGTAGGGTGGGATGGTGGAACCTACCTCCAAGAAACCATCCTCTTCAGTACCAGCTCCTAGATCTTCGGACAGCTCTCTTGTGCACCACCAATGCAGCCAGTCCGGATAGTGTAAGACATTAGGTCACAACCCTTTAAAAATTTACGACCATTGGGGTTGTTTTAATAATTGAAGGGAAGGAGTAAGAGAGAAATAGATAAAAATGCCGGACTATGAGGAAAGAGATGCTTCGGCAATTAGGGCCCCAGCCACAGGTCTCAGTGTGAAGCTCACGCACAATTAGGAGTTTCTGAGGGTGTGTCGTACCTCATTCCGGATAATTTTTTCATCTTAAAGTTGGAAAATCCAAAATGTTCCTGTTCTGTTCTCACCGCTGTCGTAAGCTCATCATTTTTGTGGTGGCGTGATGAGCTTGATCCCCCAAAATCCATGCAGTCTTATCTTCTCTCCATGTGATTTTTTAAAATTATTTGGTCTTATTGAATGGAATGGGCTTGTGAATAGATGGACCTGTTTTTATTTTGAGTTGGCCTCAATTCTTTTTGTTAAGAGGATGATTGTTTAATGAAATTGATGGGATGTGTTGACTTAATTTCTCATCCTCATATTGTTGGGTTTTTTGTAGTGAGATTATCATCAATGTATTAGGTGTGGTGTTCCATCCATGTGGGGAAAATTAATATGTTCACTTTGGGAGTTATTGTGTTGGCCCCTCCCTGGTGGTGGTTTTTTCGGGTTTCAAGGGTTTTTGTATTAGTGATTTCTTGTGGTGGGTAGAACCCTTTCATGTTCTCCCCTAAATCTCATGCAGTGGTTTTCCTTGAATTGGTCAGGTGTGACGTTTGTGGGGCATGGTCACTCTGAGGCTCTCGGTTCATTATGATTTCATCTGGGCATGGACTCAAGTTGTGACAACTATTGACTTAGTGACTTTCTGGGGGAAGAAAGTGTCCGTGGTAGGGAGAAATATCACACCCCGACCACAATATCCAATTATTTTCTCCTTTTTTCCAGTCTCACGTCGTTTAGGCGAGGTTTAGTTGGGTCCTTATTTGTTCTTTTCTGAAGATTTCTTTTTTGGTGGGTCTCGAGCTAGTGAATGATCACCGCACCGCTAGCGGGAACCATGCACTCGGTTCTGGAGAATGCACGGTTTCCCGATACTTAAGATAACTAAATTTTATAAATTTTAAAACCTCCATGATAATAATAATATTATTATTATAGATAATATTAATAATATTATCATTAAATTGATATTAATATTATTCACATTAAATTTCAATTAGATTTATTTTTCTTCAATTTTCAATAATATTATTATTACTTCAACTATTATTATTCTTAATATTATTGATATTATTTTAGTGTTATTATTATTACTACTATTATTAATAACATAAAAACATAAAAAAAAGTCTCAAACCCTAGTCTATCCTATCGCCCCCCCATTTCCCTACTCTACGATGCGGGCCACATCCCCTCCCCATGGATTCCTCCGCACAGCGCCTGGCCACTAGCCCACGGGCCGACCCCACCTCCCCGTCTGGCATGCCCTCCATGATCGTTGCGCCCTCCTCTTCTGCGATCTAACAAATCCATGCACCCACCTTATTCTTCATTGTTCAGTGTAGTGAGCCCCCTGCCCAGACCATGCCTCTCACCGTTACACCCCGTCCAGCACAACCTACCATCCAGCACATCCTACAAGTCTGGCACGACTCCCCCCTCCCGGTCTTGCGCGACCTGCTCTCGCACACAGATCATTCACCCTGCCGCACCACCATCCCCACCAGCTCCATACCCCGACCGCTCCATCTTCAGAACCGGCCTCACGCACCAGTAGGACCCCATCAACTTTGCCTCACAACGCCAATTTCCGACACCCTAGCCTCGTCCAACAACCTCTCCTTGTGTGGCCCCTTGTTTCACAACCTCCCTTGTCGGTGTTCTCCTCCTCCAATACAATTTTTTTAATATTTACTTTTGGTGTTATTCTCAAATCAATAAACACTGTAATACTATGTTTCGTTTGTTTTGTGTTTTTTTCTCAGTATTTAGGGTGTACGACGGTTCTGTGAAATTCTTTTCTCCCTTCCGTTGATGCGAGGTTTTGTCCGCACACCTTCGAGGTAGATGTTTCCATTATTTCCCATTTCAATTCAATCCATATAATGTATTTCAGATCTAACTATTATATTTACATGATTCACACCACTATTATGGCTTTGGATAACTTAAGGTTGTGTTTTTGTGATAGAAAATATTTCCAAAAATTACTTTTGATGAATTTACATTTTTATGCTTATGTTGTTTATGCTATGAGTGTGTGGTTAAAGGTAAATTGGACTTTAATTGTGCAGTTGGATGTTTTGTGTGTTATTCTCCCATACAATTATTGTGTTAAAATGGTTGGGTAGCAGTTTGGGCTCTTTTGTGAAGAAATAGTTATTTTTATGGTGTGATTTGTAAGTTATTTGAGAAGGATTTATTGGTTTCTAAAATGGATCAGGGAGTGTTTTGGATATAATTCTTTTTGGTAGAATTTGATTATGTGTTATGAAGTCTTGATTTAGTTTATGAGAATCATTGGTACTTTTGGTCTTGCATTGGTTCTTGCTGCCATATTATTTTTGGACATATTTTGTTGTTATAGTGAATTTATGGTCAATGACCAAGGACGCGCACACATAAACCTAAGGTAAGTATATATATAATATATATATATATATTCCATGTACGTATTCCATCATGGCGTGGGTAATACATGTATTGGATTAAGGATATATGTATATATATATATATATGGGTGTGTGTGTGTGCGCGCGCGTGCGAATGTGGGCGAATTTCGAGTGGTCGCTGCCATTTTTGTCAACCTCCAAAGAGTTTGACATGACCTGGTTCTTCCTTGAGGTATGCGAATCCTAATTTTTCACTTTTTAAAATATTTCCACTAAATGCTTGATTTTTTTATTCAATTATATTACTTGATTAGTATCATTGAATAATAATTTTCCAATTTACTGTAGTGTTTTCAAGTTTTCATTTGGTATTATTAGAAGTAGTTTGTTACATTATCTTATAGTTTGTAAAATCTGCATGATTTTTTAATATAATTTTTAACAAACTGTTAGATTTGTTTATGGAATTACTTGTAAACTGTTTTGTTGATTTAACTATTTTGGGAAACATTGTTTCCAATGGGTTCTTTAAGGTTTGACCATTGCGTTCGACAAATGTTTTGGTGTTTAACATTGTTTTGAAAATGGTTAGTAAATTTTTATTATTTTGGCATGTTTTGGTAAATGTTTTATTTAATGGACGGTTTGGTCACGTTGTTATAAAGAGAGTAAATTGTTCTGATATTGAATTGGTTAATAAATGTTTTTATAAAAATATGAGAGTTGTGAAGCTAAAGGACCATTTTGAATTTTGGATTGGTTTTTTACAGAAGGTTTGATATGTTTGCGTTGTATTAGGCCCGTTTGGAATCTTTGGAACTATATTTTTGGAAAACCCCTTTTTGGTTTGGACCCTTTCCTCGTCTGTCGATCATAAGATAGGAGGGTCCTCGGTATGGGCCTCCTTTTGAAAATATTTATTTTAAGGCATGAGACTAACCATGAGGTGGTCGAGGTGGTGCCAGTTTGTGCCGCACGCTAGATTATATATATATGGATTGTTATTTGAATGTGTGGAACACCTCTTTGTGAACATAGAATGGAAACATAGCATGGAAATGGTGTTTACAGAGAACAATTTCTGCCCTAGTTTAGATTATACATGGGCTAGTGGCCCTTAGTACAAATTATACTCTGCTGGGGGATTTGGTCCCTCGTTTAGGCCAGGTAGGGTGATACCGAGTGTCTGGGAATTTTGACATCATTGAGAGTAGCCATGAATTCAGGATGAGTCCCATGTTTGGTAAATTCTGGTGGTCCTCTGAGTTCCTAGGTTTTTCGTGATCATTTGGTATGGGTACTATTTGTACAATTTCCCTTACTGTGTGTGTAATCAGACCCTTGAACATGGTTTTGGTGTTTTCTTGGAAACATTTTGTATGTGTGGTTGGTTTTAAAATGAACTTCAAAGTAGCCAGTTTGGAAAAGATTGTGTGAACCCCTATTTTGGTTTTATTTTCCATGTATATAATTATAAGGGTGATGAAATTGTGATTTTTAGTTTTCAAAATACATCGTATATATGAAAACCTGATTTTTATAATTGTAGTTCAAACTGGTATTGTTAGGCTGTTTTGGAATTGGAAAATGCTTGGAATATATAGTTCACTTTTTTCCATCCTACTAAAAATATCAGTGCTCATGCCTATCATATCTTTCCAGCTACAGGTTTAGTTTTGTGTATAGTTTTTTGGGTCAGCCGCTAAATTGTGGACCAGGCTTGGTTCATGAGTTGGGTGGCGACCTTGGAGTTGATAGAGGTATGATCAGGTTTTTTTCTTTTTGCTGCTATTTTTTATTTTTATCGTTATTTCTTTCTATCTTCTTATTTTTTGTTCAAGGTAAAAATAATTCCCAATACATAAATTTATGATGCCCAGCACTGGTTGCTAGCCCGTGGGGATCCAGAACGCCAATCGGACCATGTTGTGGGCCGGGATGAGTGACCGGTTTAGGGTCAACCCAGGTTGGTTCGTGACATGATACCATTGGAAAATTATTTATATATAAATGAATTGATATATATATATAAAAATAAGATATTAGAAGTTATAATGTTGATGTAATGTGTACTGTTAACCTGTCTTTATTGCACACCTCTTCAAAAATTATGATCACATAAGATTTCAATTTGTGTATGTTCTTAAGAGGTTTGGGTGGTGAAATATTTACATCGTTCTCCTTATTTGCATCATTAGATTACTTCTTACCATTTATTATGAAATATAATTCCAAACCACCTTCCCTTTAGACTTCTTTTATATATATCTCACACAAAAAATTAAAATAGTCTCCTTATGGAAATTCCCACCATGATTGTTCCTCAATTTAAGAATAAATGAATCATCATATTGTACTCTCCAGGGTTTAAATATTATCCATTCAAATTTATTATTATATTCTTATCATAACCATGATATTAATAAGTAACTTGAAACTCAATTTCCATGTTTGTTGTGAATTGAAAAATATCTTCATTTATACTAAATATTCAATCAAAATTACTTTTAGGTAGAGTGATTATAGCATAATCTTACCACATTAATCTTCTAAATGTATCTTAATAGGTATTGATGGATTCAAAATAATTTTTAATTATCTTAGAGAACTCCTCCATCATCATATAAGAAATATGAGGAAATTAATTATTGAATAACATGTTTTTAAAATAATCCCACTCCATAGATTCGATTTCATTATTCTGACTCTTATACTTTTTATAAATCCACCATTAATTTGCTTCACCATCCAAGTAGTATATAGCCAAAAAATAGTTCTCCATGTTACAAAAATTGTTGATTATAAATAAATTATATTGGTGTTGTTCCACAATTAAACAACCAGTATATCATAACATCAATAATAAGTTGTTGTAAAGCTCATCATAATGGAATAAATTGAGTATTGTTCCCTCATTTTATCCATTAGATATCAAACATGATTAATTTCATGAGAAGTTTATGAGAGCCTAGAAATGAATTTTTTTTTCCATATCCCTTACTATATAGATTATCAGAATTAAATTCACTGCATTGTCTATTGAACTCACCATTAATATCGTTCTTTAGGGATCAAGATATTGAATAAAAAATAGAAATGTCTTAATAAGAAAATCCATGTGTAGGAACCACGTAATCATAAAAAATAACATATATGATGCAAAAAATCATGAAACCATGCTTTTTCTATGACATCATGGTTTTATCATACACCATTCATAGTCATCATATATTAAAATCCTTCATGATGTTTCATAATGAGTTTTTAAATTTCAAATGTTTATCCCCTGTTAGTGTGAAACCATGTCTACATCAAGGATCATTATCATGCACTGGGGTGATGTTCGAGTCTAGATTAATGATCACTTTCATAGGTACTTCGACTAGGTACCTCACTGCTAAATGGAAATCCACCTGTTGTATCTGGACATGGATGAACTTTCTTGGAAACCAGTTACACTATCCATTATAAAAAATAAAAGAAATTTCCCTATATATTGAATTATCCTTAGATATATATATAGTGGTCTCAGTAAAGATTTATATTAATAGTTGGTAATGCATAAGAAACACTATCCTCTAACACCAACTATAGTGACATATGGTTATTATAAATAAATACTCCCTCATTTTTAGCGAATATTCATTACATCACAAAAACACACAATGAGGACCATTATAGTTTTTTTGTATTTGGAATCATGGAAATCTAAAAAGATGATGCTTAAGTATACTACATAATATCCCACTGTGATCTCCACAACTATTGCCCTCGTTATACATGTCAGAAATAACATATTTAATCCTAAAATAAGGAATGTAACCTTAAAAATTTGAGCTGAGATTCTCATTGTGGGTAATAAATGGAGATACATAATCATAACATGAGGATATGTATATGACTATAGGATTATAACATTATAGAAACATACCATTCATATCATATATCCAAATATTTTGTAGGGAATAATGATTGGTAATTCATAAGAGATAAATAAAAATGGAATTAAAGAACATGATCTATGAGAACATAACAATGGAATTAGAAATTGATTTGATGAATAAACATAATCATAGAATATAATTCCCATATTATTCATGTGTCATTTAAAATAATAAAATAGTTTAATGGTTTCAAACCCCAAACCACCAAAGTATTCTTGGTTCTCTCCCAAAACCAACTTAGAGAACAACATCCCTTTCAGAATCAGGTTCATTACCTATTAGTTTTTTTTCTATATAATTAGATGTAAATATTTTTTCAATGAATTGGAGGAAAAAATTGGTCCCCTCAGTCTCATATGTTATATATATATATATGTTTCACAATATCAAAAAAAAATTTCATATTATTTACCATGAAATGAATAGGTATTTATAAAAATATATCCATATAATAAAATATAGAAAATATATAGGTTTTATAATAATTTCATCATTTAATAAGATCACACCCCAAGGTTAGAGAAAAATGTTTAATAAATAATTTACCTTGGTATTTACAGAGTAAGATAAAATGGGTTTCATAAATATCATTCCAACATAATCACAAACAACAATAATTTATGACTATAGCCACAAACCTATAGCCATAATTAATAACGGCAATGGATATATGTATCTTATACCCATTTCCAGTTACCTCCCAGATATGTAGTTCAACCAGCTCCCTTATTTCTACAATACCCAAACAATTTTCCACCTCCCACGACCCTCATGAACTTCCTCATTTCCCAATGTTTCTACCCAATCCTTTGTCATCCTCCTCCAATGTGTCCAAACAACACACTTAATGACACGTCTCTGCCAATGCTATGACATGACCTCCCAAAATCATGCTCTGACACAGACACCCCACTTACTTGTGATCCTCTTACTCTAATGGTTCACTGACCCAACTTAGACACATATCCAATACCATTAAAAAATTTGCATTCTGCCTCCCGAGAACATCCTCATCTAACACGACCACCCCCAATAATTATTTTAAGATGTAGTGATCCTACTCCCCCAATTTATAACTCTAACATATCTCATCCTTCGTGATCTTCCTACTCCAACTATTTATTACTATCCCAGTTTGGTCGACCCTAGAGAAATCCTCTATTGTAATTCCAAATATCTTCCTTATTACATACTACTGAATTTCATCTACAATTGTTATTTTTTCCCTAATTATCCATATAAATTTTCTTTATCCTACTATAATATTAATTTTGTTAAAAATTGATCCAAATTTATTTAATTAACAATAAAATCATTATTTTTATTTCACATCATTAAATTTTTTTGATTTGAATGTATTGATGTTGCGTAATGGTATTTTCTAATGTATATACATTCTTAGACTATGTAAAATGTATGACTTGGTTATATATCTTATTATTCCATGATTATATTAATGTATGTTTATACTGTGTATTTAAAATCTTTTTCTACAATCGCTTTTTGAATCTCATCATAACAAAATTACAATAGTACTAATGTTACATCGATATTATATTTATAATAATGTTTCTAGAAAGTAATTCATGATTTTATGTCGTCCACGTTTATTTCATTAAACATAATGAAAACATATTATTGAAAATATCATTATTGAAAGTATTATTGGAAGTGTTTCCACTTGAATTAGTCATTTTATAAAACTTATTTACACATATTTTTTTGTAATATATCAAAAAAATATTGTTTTTTAAATTTATTACTATATGTGATAAGTTTTAGAACAGTTTGAAATAGGTGTAGAAAATATGTATCTCAATATATTATATTTATGTTACGAAATGGTTTTCAATATGTATAAATTAATTTTGAATTTCAAAAAATTCTATAAATTTTTTGAATAAATTTATTATTTTTTGGGGATCATATATTTTTCATGCATTGTAGATAGTTTTCTAATTCATTTAAATAACAACGTTTTATGAAAATCTAAATTATAGTATTTATTTTCAAAAGAAGAACATTTTTTGAGATATCGTGATTTATTATTTTTCATTTTATTTAATCATATACCTATATACATTATATTTTGACATGTAATTGAAAAATTGGAGAAGTATTTTGTAAGTAAAAGAGTTATTTTTTATACATGAAAAATAATTAGAAATTATTTTAATATATAAGGTTATTTTGTTATAACCACTCTATAATTTTCAATTGGATTGTTGTTGTATCTAGATATTTATCTCATCAAATATTGTTATATTAGAATATCTTAGAAACTATAATATGAGCCTTATAATATTTTTTAAAACATATTTTTCCTAGAAACCAAACACATGTTACTCAAAATTATTTAAACATTGTTATTCAATAGATAAAGTTATTATCATATTATACAGAAAAATTTGAATGATGAGAAATAAATTTAATTAAAATATAGCTTATTTTAATTTACCATAGACACATTAATCCAATTTAGGTTTTTTTATTGTTTACCTCTTTAGATGAAACATTTACTGTAATGAAAAAATCTAATTCAAAGGATTCTATCAATTTATTTATCATATTTTGTGTTTCCACCCATATGATAAATTTTTTTCTATTAGACTAATTATTTTTTTTGGGAGGCTTCATGTACAATGTAATATTATTTCATAATTACAATTTTTATTTGTTTTCTTCCATCCACCTATGTCCAAAAATATGACATATCATTTAATTTGATATTGAAATATATTTTGATACAACGGTATGCTTCTGATAAAAGATCCCAAAAAACTAAATCATGTTCGATTTGAATATCATCATTATACATAACAATATGTGATAATTTATTTCACATATAATTTACTTATATATTAAAAACGCATTCAAATATATGCATTTAACATTCAATTTACGTTAATTTATTGACGTTTTAGTGATTTTTTTTAGTTTTTTTCATTTAATTAAATGTTTAAATGTTAATTTTATTGAATTTTTATTGATTATAGAGTAATATTTATTAAAATTTCCAAACTATCGAGACAATATTGATTATCTATTAATCTTATTAAATAAATAATTATCCAAGTAATCTTATAATTTGTTTTTGAATGTGGTCTTTATTAATATAGATAGTTTAAAATTTATAAATGGTTTGTATATGTAATTTATTATTAGTATAATTAATATGATTATATGCATATATGTTAAATCTATTTAAATGTGGACACAAATTATCTGTTAATATATTTTATTATTTTATATTTCAATAAAGAATTGAATTTTAATGTTTTCAATTATTAGAAAAAAAGACCTCAATGTATTTAGATTACATTTTCCTGTTATATATATTAATATAGATATTATTGACTCATCCGCTAACTAAATTTGGGCTCATAGATTTTCTGGATCACTTTCATATTGAATAAACCAATTCTGTAAACATTTATTAATATGTGGTCTTTCTTTATTAATATTATTCATTTAATATTCTCGATAATAATAAAGAATTCATGTTAATTTTAGATAATGAGTGATGACCATGGGCCATTAATATTCTTCACACTATATAAATATTAAATGATACATATTAGTTTTTACCAATAAGTAAATAATTGTTATTGAATTTTTTTCTAAAAACGACAGGAAAATTAACAAAAAATAATATTGATAATTTTCCATTCTTTTCAAGTTATTTATCTTATAGAAATACTTTTCACTATGTTGTGTGTTTATTTTATTTATAATAATTCTATGTGTGTAAAATAAAAACCTTACTTTTTATTTAAATTTCATTTACATAGTTGAATGTTTGTGTATATTTACTATGGATTATATATTTTTATTAATTTATATCCAAACACATTTATTAAATGTAAATATGAAATAGTGTTATTTTAATATAGTTTAGTGTTGGTCAATCTACATATAAAATATTATATTTGGGATATATTGTTATTCTAGGATATACATTGAGTAAAATATATTGAGATAAATCCTTATAGCCAATGAAGACATTATTTTCTAGGGTTTTAAGGAATTTATTTATATATTATTTTTCAATAGAATTATATTTTTTATTTATGATTACTTTAATCATTTTATTTTATAAATTTAATCAAAAAAATATTGTTTCATACAATCCATGCAAATAAAAACAGATTGCATTTCTCATCATTCCTTAATCAGTAAGTAGATTATTTAAGAAATTATTTGTATTATAACTAATATATTTTAGTAGTTTTAAATAATTTTAATTGTTTTTATTCATTATTAATTTATTTATTCCATCACAAGAATGTACTATCTACATTAAATAGATTTCAGTTCTTTTAAATTGTTTAAAATCTAGTTTAATTATATTTTTTCTAATTTTTTTCCCTTTTTCCAACTCATAAACTATTCATAGGAATATTATAGTTTATTTGGATGTCATAAATCTATTATATCATACAATTACATGTAGGTTTTAAATTATAAACTTTGTGAAAATTAATTATTTCTATGAAAGGTCAAAGTATAATATATTAATATTATTATAAACGTCATCAATTAGAACCTAGTATGTATAAAATATAAATATTTCTTAGCTAATTAATTGATTTTTATTTTCTACTATTGTTTTTGTTTCATACATTAATCATTACATCTGTTAATTTTTGTTATGCATGGGTGATGCACAAGAATTTCATGGTGATGATATTGTTAGAATTTTATTTCTCCCCTAAATATATCATCAAAACTAATTTACATTCATCAATGATGTGTTTTCATCAATGTTATTTCACGATTTATTTTTTTATATGACATGTCTATTTATTTCACAGACTTTTACCTGTAAACCATAATTACATTTTAATGTACCAAAAGTAAAAATTATATTTCATTTGAATATAACTCCATCAAGATCGATATTAATATCCACTATTTCATAATTGTAATTAATTATTAATATATTATTAAATACGATTATTATTATTATAGAATTTCATATAACCATATTACAAATATATCAGACATGGATTGTAATAATGTAGAAATATTCCAATGGAGTTGGTTGAAAAGTAGATAATTCTAGTAAAAATTATTCGATAATATCAATTTATGTTATTTTTTTTACATTTTCATCTTCATGATATATTTCGTTGAACTTTTCACTGACAATACAAGTTTATATACATCAATAACTTCGTCACCTACTCATTATAAAAAAATCCATAAAAAATAAGACAAAAATTAATTATGCTATTGTAATTTAAAAATTGAAATAACCTTCCTTAATCAAGGTTTAATTTCCTATGTTTAGTTTAATTGATTTTAGTAATGTCATTGTAAAATAATATTTCTACACTTTTATATTACTCCAACTAGTGACGCAGATGTTTTTGGTAGTAATAATTTTTTAATATTCATGAATTAATGAATCTATATGAGTTTGGATAAATTATTTGAAAATTTAATGAGAAGTGTGTTTAGGAAAATTCACCCCCATGTAATGAACTAAATGATATTTTCTCCATATAAGTTGACTATAAATTTTCCAAAACATATTGTTATTTTTTAGCATCATTTTTTGTTCGATTTGATAAATGAAAGAGTAGTTTCATCCTATAATATTTTTTTATATAATACATCAGATTTTATTTTTAATTAATTTAGAATACACAATTAACCAGGATAGTCACATACTCAAACGTTTTTGGAACACCTCATTTTTCTTAAAAATATAAATTTTTATTTAGTTTTCAAAATAAAATATATATATTGGTTTTCATAAATTATATTAGTATGATTCAATTATTAAAAAAGTGATATCATTGGGATTATCATATATATATATCATTACAAATTTGAATTAACTAGCCACTTCTCTCATTTATTGAAATCATCAACTTTTATTGTCAAAGTACTAATTTTATAATGTGTGCTAATATTGAAATAAAATTATTTGTTCAATATTAATAGAATACATATTTATTTTAATTTCCAAACTATCTATACATTATTATAATATTATATTCATCTTTATAATCTTATATTATTAATTTTTAGTTTCATCATTATAAAAATCAATACTATATTAAAATATGAAAATGAAACAACTTTTTGAAAATTTTGTGATGAATTAATAGTAATGGAATCAAAAATATTATAAAATATTATATTTTATGATGGATTTATTTAAATACATTAATTCTAAGATAAAAATGCATATTGAAAATTCCATGAAGATAGAATAAGAATGGTGATGTTGTTGGATAGTTTTGAATCCGACTTGATGAAGGACATTTAATATTTTAGGACATCGTCATGATAATAAGGGGATTTTCATAGGGAATTATATAAGTGTATAAAGATATCCACTAATAATGGTGGATGTGGATGGAGTTCAATTACTTATACATTATCAGTTGATTAGTTACTGTGAATTATATTTGTATTCTACACAATTGAATCTATGGGAAACTGTAAGATTAATATTTTTTCATCATTATTTCTTTTTACATTATATAAATTTATATATTATAGATTTTAGTTTTTTAATGTGATGATATTGTAAAAAAAAATTGATCTAGACTTTAATTGTTAATACTAAAAAGAACATATACAACTATGAGTTATCATAGTTACTATAGTGAAGTTTATAATATATTTCTGACTATTAAATAAAAAATTATATGTTAAAAGGGAAATTGTTTTCAATTATTACATATGTATTTTTTTATAAAAACTAGTTAAGAATGAATGAGATAAAAATAATTTGTCTTCATTTTTAATTATTACTTTTATGATTATATTTGGGATTTTTTTTAGATTGTTGTCTGAGATATCAGTCTTTTGTAGTATTTTCTATGAGAATTATCTCAGATTGATTATAGAGATGGAGGAATCAAAGATATTATATGTGAATGATATACTATAGATTTTTCTTACATAAGAACATGTTGTGATACTGCATGCTTAGATGGATGCCATTTAATCCCAATATAGATCAAAAAATGAGATTCCAGGGATGATAAAAAAACATTAAGTGATCTTTAAAAGGTAATACAAGGCTATTAATGGGATATACTAATGGTAGGTGCACATTTATCTGACTGGTATATTTTAATATCTATAAAACAGTCTTATGTTTTAGTTGATTTAAGGTATGTTTCAACTTATATAAATGAATTTTCAAATCCTTGAATATTTTTTTGGATTAGAATCCCTACATATTACTATCAACACCTCCCCAGACATGGATTCTGTATTATGAAAATAATAATACCTAAATTCAGCCCTTGGATACCACTCCATATATAATTATAAACATATTCCAACACATCTAATGCACATATATGGTTATAATGGGCTTGGTAAATTTCAAATTCTTTAAACATACCCTTAAATAAAATAGAAAAGATCAATTTTACTTTTCCTTTTATAACCCATAATGGTGTTGGTCCTTTGAAACAACCACTACATTGCTTGACATACTAGATAATTATTCTCACATATAATAATGAAAAACTATCAGTTATTTATACATATTGAACAACCAAATTCAAATGTCTATCACTTGTAGTGTTTGTGTTGCTACATGAAAAAACATTCATTACTAAAAAAAAATTTCATCCCACAAATTCTGACCATATTTATTTCCACCATGTCCATAATAATTCCTTTCATAAAGTGGTATTTTGACTTCTTAATTTATATATATCACACCAAATAGGTTAATAACAGTCATCAAAAGTAGTTTTTCCCCAACATGGTGACACACCGAAAAACCACCTAAATATTTTCATCATAAATCATAGTCTCACGAATGGAAATATATTTATAAAATAAGTCCTGAACATATATTTTACATAGATATTATAGGCATGAGAACAAATATGTGACACCCTTAGTAATACTACAATACTGTATCTAGAAAACTATTCCTATTTAATATCTGAACTATCTTCTAATGCCATAAATCACGAATATTTGGAACAAACCAAACCGATATGAATCTCACTAGTAGAAACCCTCATCAATGTGCCTTCTATTTCCCATAAATAAAACATTTTCTCACATTTTAGCACCACCAAAAAACTATAATCACTTCTATGATGGGAATCCTAACATGTCCCTCCACAGATTTTCTAAAATACAATACAAATATCATCACATGTTTAAATCATTTATAGTGTGATTCGCACAAAAATAATTGATTATTTCACCATTAATAAATACTCTTAAAGGATTATTTCATCACGTTTGAATCTCTCCTTATGACTCATACTCTTCTGATCCTTATGAACACCTATAATAGAACATGTTCATATTTTTCATACCATGGTAATAAATTCTATTTTCAGTCTTCCAAATCAAAGAACGACACCTCACAACCTCATCCTGACCTCTCTCATTCTGAAATAATGGTATATTATACATTAAATGGTCTCCTCTTGTACCCCAATCTTATATAAAACACTATAATTATATTAATAATGATCATATTACCAAAAAGATAAAAATTTAATGCATCATTGGTATTCCATAAAATTTTTTAGTAATACAATTTCTTCTACAAACAGTGTTAAAATAAAATTCCCTTTAATGTACATGTGAAATATATTAAGGAAACCGTTTTTGTGAACCTCATACATAGATATACAATATCAACAAAACATTAGGTTAAATATTGGTCACATAAAACCTCATAATATATATGTTAATCTAAATTACATATTAATATCCCTATGAAATGAGTGTTCCATGTTATATAAATTTCACACTCAATTGTTCCCATTTCTATCAAACTAAACCAATAAAAAATTCATCCATTTAATATAGTGTTTTCACAATATATAAATTACACTCAAATCATATCCCATCAATTATAGTCATTATATACTAATCACCCAGCTGACTGAGCCTTTTTTTTCTTATCAAACCCATCAATACATGAGAACTTCTCATACTTTCACATACAAAACCCTTATGGATTCTCTATAAGACATGTAGACTATTAAGGAATATAGTAAAATTGCACACAATGTAATATATCCAAAATAAATGCGATTTTACTAACCAACCCTATGTGTAAAACAAATATATGAGATGATAATGTGCTAAATGAGGAACATCATTTGGGCCACATAATTACATAATCTATTAGTTTCCCTACACCATATGTGTGGATAGAGAATTGACCTAGTGTTAACAATAGTAAACATTGAGATAAGTGATTTGGATAAACATGTATATTATCCCCTGATAATAGTCAATCGTATTAATTTTAGGTTAATTCACTCCCTATGACATAAGTTTATAATATATATGACTTTGGATTTAGAGGATTATGATCCATGGAGTTGATTTTTCTAAAAATTGACAGATTCATTTTGTACATAATGTATTATGACCCATACTTCCTCCTTCTACTCCAACATTCCCATTCAAGACCCCAATTAAACCATCTTCTACCCTCAATAGTGCTTCACCATGTGTCTTTTTCATGACCTGTTTTTTCCATTATGTTTTTAGTCAATGTCATGTTTAAGCCCCAAATAGGATTACATTTCCACATTAGAATATATTACATATCAATTTCTCTTGAACTTTATATGTGTTCACATGTGAATTAAAAACTTCATAATGGAATTATATTGACATAAATTTCATTAATCTGTTTTATTATTAGGTCATTAGTTTATTTGGTGAAAATCAGATTTTTTGTGACTTTTGGACTGATTTAAATTTAATTTATGTTTTTTCATGGGAAACTAAGGTGAATATTTATTCATGTTGGTTGTATGGTGGACATTTTTCTGTAAATTATAAGAAGTGTCCATGGTGTATATCGTTGGATATAAAATTATTGCCACATGATACATTGTGGCTACTTGGATATAAACATGGTTATAAACCATTTCATTAATCCAGTCTATAGCCACAGTTTGTAACTGTAGATATAAGTTGACTTCAATGGATCAACATGCTGCTATAGGTCTATTACCCTAGTTAGAAACAATTGAAATAGGTCTGTCTTGTTGATTCTATAACCATAGTGGAGAAGTATGGAAGTAGAAGAAGTTCCACATATCAAATGATGGATGTATGTCTAGTACATCAGTTTGGATAAAGTAAAAATGTATATATCCACAATTCTTAATCATTTATATAGCTTATTTTACATTTCTATGCTCAAATTATCCATATAAATCCAATCCATAGCTATATATAATAACAATAGTTTTGGTTGTTATGCCACTTAAAAATCGTGGCAATAATCTAATTTTACAATAGTGATAAACCATTCAATAAAATGATAAGAATTGTGTCCATGGTTCACATCACTAGAAAAAATATATAACATCAATTCATGTCACATTTTATAAAAGATTATTTTGATCTATCATTAAAAAAATTAATGGTGAAAATATAAATTCTAATTTTTTAAAACAAATCAAAAAAATAAAAAACAATTGAAAATACATTTATTTTATTATAACCTTTACGAAATATAAATTATTCATTAAATAAAAAATATTTTCATGATGATGAGGTGATATTTCCATATTGTATCCATTAAAAAAATATTCCATTCAAAATTTTTGTAAATGAAAAATAGGCACTATTTGTTATATTACATGAGAATTCATTGAAAAAAATTTAAATAAAGAAAAACATGTGCAAAGAAAATTATTATTAGATTCATAATAGGACATGAAAAAATTATATAGAAAACATAGTTTTTGATTAAAACAAGTTTTTGTCAAAAGAGAGCAATAATGTAGGAATTTATCTAAAACATCTTCTTAGTTATATTATGTTATAAATACTGTGAATATATTAAAAATAATCCAATAATGAACCATTCATTAGAAAATAATTTTTTTAATATAAATATGTGTAGTTAATTGGTGTTGGATATGTTTTGGGTATCTTTAACTGTTATCTTTTTAGTTTACCCGTAGTAAACCCTTTTTTACACTAACTATGGTGTATAATATTTAAAATATCTACTATTGACATCGGTCATCAACTATTTTGACTATATTATGAAATATAAATTATTCATGTACAAAATTAAGAATCTGTTTTAAAAAATTGGATTCAAATTAGAGATAATTTTGATTTAAAATAAATTTCATTGATGCGACACGAAAACATTTATTAAAGAGAAATTATTCAAATGTTTAAAAAAAATTAAATCACAATTCAATATTAAATTGATTCCATTAAACTATATCTGATTAATGGATTTTTAATTGAACAAATTTTACAATCAAAACAATTTGAAATATAATTTATCGTTATAAATTAATTAAACAAATAAGCGATTTTCAGTTAAAATTTTGTATTTTCCACTAAACATAAACTTAATGAAATATTTATGAAAATATTAAAAAATTAACCTTATGTTAATTTTGACAAGATGATTTCAAAATTGATAATTAATTTATTTAATAAATTTTTTAAAATTATGAATATTTAATTTTTATAATTTTCAAAAAAATAATGACATAATATTTTTCTGAGAAAATTTTATTTTTGAAACATAAAATAATGTTATCAAAAATTGGATGCCTTTTATCAATATGATTAATTTTAGGTAAAAAAATTAAAATAAACATTAAAAATGTATTTATTACTACTAATAATAGTGTTTTTATGTTATATTTTATTATTAAACAATATAAATATCTATATTAATAAAATTCCTTTGTCTTGTTAAAACTAACTATATCATACAATAATGGATAACAACATTTTGTGTGTATATGATGATTAACATATTATTGTGTGTAATGTAAACAATGAAGTAAATTTAATTTATTTGTATAAAAATTCACAATAAAATGGGTTTTCAGATGAATTGATGTTTAAGGTTTTCCATGACTAAAACCACACACCCTTTCATCATTAGATCACATTTTTATTCAATTTATATGTCAGTTTTCACATTAAATTATTTCAATTCACTTGGAATTTCTAGAACATCTCTTGTATTCACATATAAAAAGACATAAAAAACATAAATACTAAAATATCAATCAAATTTTTCATTAAAAATAAACCATTAATCTCTCTAATGAACACCCTTTCGTGAACATAAGCCCATAGTCACTCTTAGTTGGCATAATCCCTTAAATTTCAAGCAGACATCGAATGGAGGATCAAGTCTCCCATGCGAGTGTTCTATTTTTCATATCATTATCTTAATAATCATACTCTCATTTATATATTATCATAATAATAATATGATGATTTTAATGAAATTATTCTTCTTATATGATGATATTATTCTTTTAGAAACACCTCATTAACCATAATTTATAATCATGTTACATCATGTTCATGTATTTTTCAGTTTTACCATATACATGAATAATGTTATAAAAATATAATATTAATTTATATAGAGTCATTAGAATAAATATTATAATAATATAATAATCATTTTATCATTATAATATGGTTATTAATATAACATATTATTGTTTTAAATTGTTATTAGGACATTTTATTTCAATAAATCCATGAAATATGAAAAAACATGTTCCATTTTGGCATAAAAATATTTAATATAATATGGGATGGTATTAGAGACATAAAAATTTAAATAATTTATAAGTTATAATATATTTAATAATATATTAACTATGATATTTTTGTCAATGAATATAAATGATTTAATCCTTATTAAACATGCATAAAAGATTAAATTTATTAACATATGCTGGGCAAATTTCATTTATAACATACCGGTATACACATAATAAATAATAATAACGTATGTATAAAAATTTAACATATATGAAATTGTTATTAAATATAAGATTAAGGAAGATATTTTTTAAAAGGATGTTATAGAGTCATCAATTTTTATGGAAATACTGTAAGGGCCCTTCATCTCAACATCATTTCAACAATATATGAATTAAGGTTATTTCAAAGGATGTTAGAGTGTCATTAATTGATTGTCTATTAAACCAAATGGAATTTTCAATATTTAATGTATATTAATGTGAACTTGTTAATAAAAGGAATGAGATAGGGAAATATTTTATTCATCTTAAATTAACAAACATGACATATATATACATATAGTCGAAATTGAAAAATGGATGAGGATAAATGAAATATATATATTATATCCAAATAATCTATAAATCTATAATATTACAAAAATGATTATTAAAAATTCTCCAATGTATAAATTAAAAAAAGGATAATCAGATTATGAAACCACAACACTATGTGATATGTGTGAAATTCCCAACTACCTCCCAAACAGTTACCAATAACCTGCTAACATAAACCTCACCACCTATCAATGGAAGATATCCTTTTCTAAAATATAATGAAAATGTAATGTGTATAACCCATTTAATGAATGTGAAAGATGTGAAAAATGAAAGCTCAGTATGATCCCACAAATCTGTGAAAAATCATGTCTCTATATAAAAACCCAAAATAAAAAATTTATAAGTGTCTTTACATGATAAAAAACCAAACAATATTATTAAAAATTCATGGAAAATTGTCCCCCTTTCAATACAGTTTTGAAAAAAGTTTACATAGAGAAGTTTTAATGAATAATCTACAATATAGAATTCAATTTATTATATATTGGTGTATAAAATCATAAATAGTACAAATATATATCTCAATGTTTAAACATTCCCCACATATTTCTCATGGACAATCTATCTAGTTTACTCATATATATATTATGACTTCTGTGATCTGTAAGTCATTTTTACACATGAATCAAGGAATAAGGAATAAAGGAACACCCAATAATGTTAACCCTCTAACCTTGTCACTAATTTCCTAGTTCCAAATGCATCTATGTAATATAATAGATTAAGAACACAAAATGAAAACTCCCATATAATATAAAAGGATAAGGCCCAGTACTATACTATCAACCTACGTATCCCAGGAACCATGTGTTATATTAATCCAATAACATCAAAGTGATTGCAAATTTAACAAAAAAAATTTCAATCAACATTTTTTATTAAATAGTTATATAAAAACACATTTCTCATTTTATTTATCAATAATTTTCAAGTCCCCATTCTATTAACAGAATAATTTACAAACTGTAATTTTTAAATGTACCAATTTACAAATACAACATAAAAAACAAATATCATTCAAAATTATTAACAAAAACCATTATAATATAAAAAACAATTACAATTATTTATTCTATGTTATAGAAAAAACTACCTACAAAAAAATGGATCACACACTAACCATAGTGGGATCCACACACAAAAAAGTAGTACGAAATGGACAATATTAATGAAATTTAACAAGGATGAATTAATGAAGTATTATCTCGTGATTACTAATCAAAAAAATGTATCCCAAAAAAAATTCCAAAAAATATAACAATTATGGAGAGAATAGAACATAATAGTTACTAAAGAAAGTAAAACTAACTATGCTACAAATCATAGAAGAAGAAATATTTATTTTATTGAAAAGAGTCGCACAAAATCATCTTCGAGAGAACAAGGGTATGTGGTAGAGGGGATTTTCATAAATGGAGTAATATTGTGGCCTCTAGTGTATAAAAACCTATGGGTTATAAATGATTCACATCATGAATCCTTGAATCATGGTCTGAATCCCATGAGTTTCATGTAATCTAGAAAATAAAAACTTTTGGTTTAACTTATCAAGATTGATGAACTCACATTATAAATTAATTCCACATCTTGAACCTTATTCATTTGATAAACCTAAATCCAAGAGAATTCCTCTTAATATATTTATGTTTTAACGTCAAGTGATCTGTAACCCTCTCACATGGCCTAATCTAGTTATTTAAAGTACCTCAAGAATCCCTCCCCATACGCAAGAGGCTACCGTCTAGTAGAGGGGGTGTGATGAATATATCAGGGAGACTATGCCACATATAAGAGTATTAAATATAGTTAAAAACCCCATTAATAAAAAAATCATCATAATTGAAATTTTTTTAAATGGTATATCACACCCCAAAGTTGTAAAAAATGGGTACTAAATAATCCAACAATTATAAACCATTAAATGAAAGGTTGAAATGTTTTTACATGTTAAAATGAGAACAATAAATATAATGTACTCAATAAAAACAATATAATATAAAATGAACATACTGAAAATGTCCAAGTTGATGACATCTTTATACTATAAACCATAAATAAGGTATAAAAAATCACCAACCAGGTCTCTGGAACCTTTCCAACATTGCATACATGCAATCAAATCAGGTACCTAATATAAAACTAAATATTATATATGTAAAACTCAATTAGTTTAATCCACTATGTAAAACTATAAAAATAATGTTAATAGTTGTATAAAATAATATAGAAAGTGGTGTACTGATTTATCAATTAATATAATATGACTATTGACCTGCTTTGAACCCAAATATAAAACCTCTATGCATGTTTAGAAACCATGAAAACCAATAACATATATATATATTGAAAAATGAAAAAAAAATCAAACAATAAAAGTATATAATAATTTCAGCATGGGATTAGGGCGATCACCCTCAATATAATAATTATGGAATGGGATTGGGAGGAGCACATACAACACATGAGTTACAACATCAGATTAGGAGTAGGATAATAAAAATAATAATTACTACATGGGACTGGGAATATCCTGCACAATATAATTTTTATAGAATGGGATTGGGCATATCCCACTGAATTTAATCATTATAACATTAGAATAGTTAGATCCTTCTTTATATATGGATTAAAACATGAATCACAACACATTTATTGACCACAAGGATATCACAATATCAAATCATATGGCCCAATGGTTAACTGTTAAAATTACGGTTTATCATCGAATTATACATTCATTTTTATTTCAACATATCAACAACAATATCAATAAAAAATAAATTTTCATGGGGAATATATAACAATAAAACACCTAAATATAATCTCATTTTAATCACAAAATAAGTCATAAGCCTATTTTTTATTAATCATGGGATCTCTCACACAACAGATAGCCATATTAAATGACATATATACAATTTATTTCAATTGGACAAATAAAATATTCCAATCCATGATTTACCATAAATAAATGATTAAATTAATTAGAGTGCATGTTATGTTGATGTGATCATAATACTATAGATACTATACAATTAAAATAAACTATAAAGTTTGGTTTATACTCCAAACTATTTTCTTATGATTTAAAACATTCTAGCAATGGTAAATTAAAACACCAATAAAGGTGGGGAAGATCTCCAAAATAATCTAGATCAAAAAGAAACAAGATTAACTTTATTACATAATGTATATTAATAGCAAACACTATTTAAATATAAGCCCAGGTAATGAATAAGAAGTCCTATGCAAGGAGACCTACCCGGGAAAAAAATCCATACCTCGACTTTTAGATGTATTGAAATCACTTCTAAATAACTAGTAGTTTTCTAAGTCTTGAGATATGAATGGTATGTGACATAACTATGAAGTAATATTACGCACATAACACCTAAAACAAATGTGGATTATGCTTATTTGATGTATAACCCTTTCATGTATCATATTTTTCAATAAATTTGTTATGAATAAAAACCATTACCCTAAGATTAATGTTTATCTAGATCTACATTTACACAAGAGGAATTAGATTCATGGAATGTAACCACTTCACATCATAATTTAGTTCACAATATGTTTCTTGAGTGATTTAAATATTATGTACCATGTTCACCACCTATAAATTCCTGACATATTTCATAAAACCCAGTACCTATATAAGGACACGAAACACATATAATTCACTTAAAACTCATTGAAAACCATTGTAATATCGTTTAATTTTTCTAACATAGATTCTTTTAATACAAACAGACATACATTATTGAATTGTATGTTCTTTCCCTATAAATTATCTTCTATATATGAACCAAACACATCCTCCCTAGTAAAATTAAAACATATAGATGGACATAAAAATAAAAATATGAGATCATAAAACATTCACAAAATACATAATCTCATCTACAATATGAAAACAATATCATTGTGGTGTCTTGGTGAAAAATTATGGCCAATGTGATAGTATATCAGACTCCCAATCGCTTGTCTCATCCTAAAAACATCCATTCATCAAATTCACTAGAACCATCGGTATATTCCTAACATCAAGATACTTATCACTATGGTCGAAAATCTAAATCATGTTCATCTCAATAGATGAATCAACACAAATCTCAACATCCTTTCCATTTGCAATATGATAAGAGCCATGATAAAATCACTAAATGTGAGGCATGTTAAACCCATTATTAATATAAATATGGCACTATGGAAGGTATAATTTGTACTCCACTAGATAGATCATATCCACTATATCAAACAACCAATGAAACAAAAGCTCAATCACACATTTTTTCCTGGTATGGAATTTCCCCAACGAAGATGACACCAGAAAAAACACCATGACCAACAAGAAACTCAATAGGTTATCTATGATGGTTGAAATATGACATTTTATTACACTCTGATCCTTGTTAAAATTATTCTTCATCGGACAGGGTACAGCATAAATTGACTAAAAGTCCTTCAAATGAAAAATAAAATAATAGAATGACCTTCAATACATTCCCTCTATTGGTCCCGAATGTTTCGATACCTGAAATGTATTATTATATAGAAAATCCATGATTTCCCTATTCTTATACCAAGATCCAGTAAAATTGAAAAAAAGGCTCATAACATAAACTCCATAACCTGAATTGTCTCCTCTAATTGAGAGTCATTATATGGATGATATGTTTTTCTCAAAATAACATCTTATCCTAGATCCTTTTAAAGAACCTTCCAGAAACATGAAATAAATGTTGATTTTTTTCTGAAATGATAATCATTAGAACAACATGAAACAAAAATACCATGCACATTAATATACCACCAATATCATTATCAATTAATGTATCCCTACTTGGAATGAAATGTTCTACCATTTTCAATTGATTTATTACCTTCCATACTACATTATTCTTACGTGATGTCCTGAGAAATCCTATCATAATGTCCATAGTGAAACCATTGTCCCATTTACACTCAGTAATGGTAAAAGGCTACAAAATCCCATTGGACATCTAATGCATGTCTATCGCCTGCTGATATGTAAATCATAATTACATGAAACTAAATGTTTCCTTTTTCATTCCAGATCATTATTATTATCTATTGATATCCAAATACATATTTGTAAAATAATTATGTACCACCCATCTTAAAGACTAAAACATATCAATTATATCATCGAACAAGCCTGTAGAAATCTACACTCATCCATTGAAAGGAATAGAATTCCTAATACTAAGAGATCATCAATATGGGGTCCCCCCACCATATAATATGTCTCTTAAAACAAATCCCTATAGGTCCAATAATTACTCAATATTGGTTGTGTCTAATATAATGTCAATAAAAGTTGTTGAAGTAATTGATACTCATCCCTTAGAATCCTAATAATCTATATGCATATATATAAAGATTGAAATCATATGACACTCGTTTCAATACTACCCCGCTTCCTTTGACTATGTATTATAATTCAAAGAATTTTAAATTATATTTCTTTTTAATTAATGTATAAGATAAATTGAAGTCGATAGTCTATAGATAATCGACCAAGATCTTATCCAAAATGATCATGTCTCCCTATGAAAAAATATAAATTAAGATAATATGGGTTGTGTGTACCAAAAATATCTAAACCAACATATATTTCTAGAGATATTTCACAGCATGTCCCACTTCATCTAACACAAGATCATGATTAACATAATTCATCTTATATGGTATGGGAAATCTAAATCAACATGAAACATGTTTTTCATCAATCATAAGAACTCATCTGAGTCTGACTTTGAATGCATCACATTATGTGGTATATTTTTTACCTGAAATAAGTATTGTGAAGATATGTGTTGAGGCCAGTGTTTATTTTGTCTCCAGAGAATCACTCTCATAATCATCTGACTACACAATATTCTCAACCTTTTTGGTCATCTCTAGAATTAGTGATACCAAATTATAGAATAATTTATTAAAGGGTTAATAATGACCTTATAAACCTATAAATATATGAATCTATATAACATTATTGGGAGTATACCATGATACCATGTCTACCAGATTCTCCAATTCCCCTTACACTATTTCCTCTAAGATGACATAGCCCAAGTAGTTCACATTTTCCATCTAGAACGTGAATTTGGTTAGCTTGATGTAAATGTCATTATCTCTAAATGTACTCAATATAATATCAATGTTATGGCCATGATCATATAATAAATAGTAGAAAATTATGATGAAATCGACCCAAACCACCACAAATTGATCCAAATAAAGATTGAATATCTGATTCATCAAGGATATTAATATTACTTTTGCATTTTTTGAGACATGTTCGAATCACAAAAAACTCATGAAGGCTGTATCTACTCATAAATGTAGTCATTGTAATGTTGGGTAGTTAGAAACTCAACTAGTATTATCTATATAATAAATCAATTTTGTATTAGATCTTCGCACCTCTCAGGAGACTAAAGAGATCATCGATAAATGAAACGGGAAAACTATAATTTAATATAATAATGCCCAATATCTAATAATCCACACATTATCATAGTGTCCCATTTTCATTATTGGAAAAAAGAAGTGAATTTTCCATATGAAAACCTTATATATCATATTATAAAAATTAACACCCGTCACTAGAATCTTCACTAGTTACAAACTATAAGATAAAATAAAATGTATTTATTATCTCAAAATCCCGATAAGTTGGTAATACATAGAAATCATCAAGAAAGTAATATGAGAAATGGTCTACCACTGGAGAAAATGTATCATACTACATTCTGATTTCATCAAGAGCATGTCTTATTATCTAAACCATGAGAAAAAACTAATATGAACCTACTTGGTCCTATATGACCATCATAAAGAGCTCAATCACCATGGTAAGAATATTTGTTTCCTTATATATAATGATAGGTAAAAATAATCCAATAACAGTCAATATTATTATATTAGATAACTATCCAATCCACTTCCAGAATTAAATAAAATCATATCTTTTATAGTATGAATTGTTTACACCTGAAATGGAAATTGATGATCTCTATATAAAATTCCTTGGAACATCTACTATTCTATTACTACACTCCCAAATGTGTGCAATGGTAAAAACATCATCCTATATTTTGAAATCCATATCCATACTATTTCAAAAAAGGATAAAATATAGTGGAATATGATTACCGTATAAAAAAAATAAAAATATGGAGTAAGATTCCAAAAAAAAACATTTGACACAAAAAGGTTATCCATGAACCTTATCAATAGTTGTATTCATAATGTGTAACTATGTATCCCATCTTACCTAGGCTCTGGTTTGAATCCCTTAAGCTATTCCCTCTTCATGGAACTACCATTCTTATACCGGGTTAACACATCATATTCCATGACCAAAACATCTAGTGGAACTCCAGCAACCTACATGATGATGAGTAACTAAGTTATTCCCATACAATGGTACTATCCATGATCCCATTCAATTGATCTATTATATTATTCCCTTAAAAACCTACATGGGTGGCCAATTATTTCACAAGAATAAAACATACAATTGGGAGTATGAAATCTATGGTATCTTGTTGAAAAACAATATACAATGAAAGAACTAAAACTACAAATAGTTATAAGATTTCATCCAACATCACTAAATTATTTGATTGTTGTTTCCTAGAATAAAACTATCAAATTGAGGATTTAATATACTAGGAGAAGATCCACTAGTCTGAACTACTAATACATCCTAACCACTTATTTTAAAATCTCTCGTATTCCCTTATATGATGAGTTCCAAATTAATCATGACCCCAATACTTCAAAGATGAAATAAATTCACATTTTATATGATATTATAGATAATCAAATATTAAAAAGGACACAGCATATAGATCACATTATAAATTCAAGATAGTGAAATGATCTATAGCTCTAGGGAATATTTGATGTAATCTATGACTAACATACCCACCTTTATTATGAAGATGATCTCTAGAGCTTCCTCATCCTTGAATTTCATAGGATAAAAGGGGCTCAATAATTTCACCTTAATTTCCTCCAATTATATCAGAACCTACATCACATCATGGTCTAGATTATTTTTCCAATGCTTAGTAGGTCGACATACCACATACAAAACAAGAATCACCCTTATTTTTGAGGGTGCCTGGAGGAGGTTAATGATTTTCCTGAATATCTTGATACTATACTAAGAACCCTCTAGTCCACCCTCAATGATAAAATATGGATGATGCTTTAGTTGGAACCCTCTGATTATATCCAACATCGAAAGAATAATTTGAACAATCTCCCTTTATGTGAATTTTATGTCACCTTGATAGATATCTCAATAGTGATCATTTATGTGATCATCTATAGGTACATGATGTCGAACTTCAACTATATTTGGAGAATGTTTATTTCCACTCTCTTGATAATCTTATAAAATATAACGGTGTGCAATCATATATAAAAGTAGAAACATCTTTAAAAACTCCCAATAATAACATGTTTATCCTTAACAGGTGATAACAATAGTGATACACTTCCCCTAGAACACCTAAATATGCCTTTAAAATATTTTATCATGAAATACTAGTTCTTTAATTTCATTTATCAATTATAGCATGTATCTCATATCAATTTTTGTTGAGTCAATAAGGATTTCCTTCTGACTTTTCTATTCCTTATTGTTTTGAAAATCACAAACACCTTATACATAAGTAATTCTATATTTTACTTCTATAAGGAAATTTTCCATCCCAAAAGAATTTACCCCTACCATGTTTTCATTGTTCATAGACATATTTTTTCTTAAGTATAAAAATTGGATTCATATCTAAAACCCCGGAATCATATAACACTTAGACATGAAGAATTCTATTTTAGGATTTGAATTATGGATAAGAACTCTAACAAAGTTCAACTCCGAATTCTGGATACGAACTCTAATGAAGTTCAACTCCGAATTCTGGATACGAACACTAACGAAGTTCCACTCCGAATTCTGGATACGAACTATAATGAAGATCAACATTGAATTATGGATTCGAACTCTCATAAAGTTCTACTCCGAATTATGGATATGAACACTCATGTAGTTCGACTACAAATTATGATTACGAACTTATCTACGTTCTGACTCTGAGTTCTATGAATTCAGACTCTGAACTCTAATGAGTTCGGACTCTGAATTCCCATGAACTCTGACTTCGATCTTTGTAAGTTGTAGTTTCGAATTCTAGTGAAACCAGACTATAAATTTACTTTAGATTCGGACTGCGGTTTTCTAAAAAATTCAGGTTCTAAATTCCTACAAAACAGAATTTGAATACCTATTCATTATAGACTTTGAATTCCATTTTTCATAGACTCCAAACATTTATTTTCACACATTCCGAACATTAGTTTTCTTTATGTTTACACTTGTTCCATTACAAAACTATTTTGTGCTTTGAGTTATTGACTAACTGTCGGTTGAGTGACACGTGTACAGGGCCCTCCGATGTTCCAGTAGAAATATGACCGTTGAAGGAGGGAGCTTACCATTGGAGCTTCACCTTTAAATATGATCTCATTTGAAAAGAAGCAACAACTTTGACACATCTTTGAGATCTATGTTTACATGTTGTTGAAGTGATTTCAAGAGAGATAGGCTCTTATCAACTCTCAAGCTTCATGCAGAATGATTGAACAGCTTGTTCAAACATTACCTTGTGATGAATTTCTTCATGAGACTCCGATTGTTGCTGATTACAATCGAGGGTGTATGAGGATAGGAAGTCAGAGGTTCCAACACCTTGAAGTTGAGGGCTTCCTTACTAAGGAAGACATAAGTTATGAATACCTTATAGTTGATGGTTTGTGGGGATAACAATAAAGACTCTGATCTTCATATTGAGGGATTACCCTATTGTGGGTATGACAGAACTTCTTGAATTTATAAATCATGACAACTTTATCCAAGGTTATTGGATAACCTTATATTTGGGTTAAAATAATTGTTGTTTGTTACTTGTAGTTTTACTACTTTTTTTTCTGCTGCATTTTGTATTGTTAATGAAAGTATAACATTCTTATACTTCCTTACTTGTAATCTGATATAGTTATATTCTATACGCTTTAAGCTAGAATCTTATTCTTTGTAACTTGTGTTAAGTTCTATTATTGGAATCACTTTTCTGGAATCTTGCATGTTATTAGTACTCATAGAGGTCTTGTGAATTATCTTGTTTTACCTTGTTAAACATAACCGTCCTAAAAATTTCTTATGGGAAATTTTTAAAAGGTACAATTCACCCCCCCTCTTTTATCTGAGAATCTAATTATTATTTTGATCCTACGTTTGGTATTACCATGTATATCATACTCAGAGTCATACCATCCTAACAATCGGTATCAGATCATTTGGTTAAATCTGAATTAATATCACGATTAGATTCAGAAGAGAATTCTCGTAATTTCTTTTTCAGATTAACACTTTTGGATTCATACTTTTCAGAATCTATTTCTCGGAAACATACTTCAGATTTACTTTTTTCTTGGAGGTAAAATTTTTCTTGATTAGAATGCGTTATATTATTTACAGACTTTTTCTTATAATAAGTTTGTGTGCCAATGTTTTTTCTAAGGATGGCATGTTAAAATGCTGGTTCTATAGACAACTGAATCCCACTAGACCACCTATCATTGATGGTAATGATTATGAATATTGGAGAGATCGTATGAAGACTATCATTATCGATACTGGGGTATATAACTTTGTCATGATAACCGGAGGATACAAAATTCTCCACAAGTAAGTAAGTGCTTTTACTAATCAAGAAAATCATGAATACCAACTCAACTATAAGGTACACAATACTTTACTTTGTTCAATGACTAGGAACATATATAGCCAAATTTCTTCTTGTGAAACAGCTAACTGCATATGGAAGAAACATTAAGTTACACATTTTGGTACATCTAAAGTGATTGAGAATAGAAGAGCCATGCTCAGAGCTGAATATCATGGTTTTAAATTTCCTTATAGAGAACCAATTTGTAATGTGGAACAGAGATTCATGACTATTGTGAATAGCATACATCTATGGGAGATAAAGGTCTAGATGATGAAGCCCTTGTTGAAAAAATCATAGATATTATACTGAATGAGTGGGAATCAAAGAGAACTGCTATCGATGAAAATAGAATGGTTACTCAAATTTCCCTTGATGAACTATTTTGGACTCTTCTTTAACATGAAACTAGAATGAAGAGAGATACATGAAAACATAAAGAAGAAGAATGGAAATGGTAGTGTTGATTTTACTACAATGTAAATTCGTATGAAATCTAAGACTCCTGAAAGAGTTACTAGATCCAAATATAAGAAGGTTATTATTCAATCCGAATCTAGTGAGATTATAGTCTCAGAAAATGAGTTAGCTAATCTTGATCGAAGGATGAACAAGATAGCTGGACAAAGAAATTTCCAATCCTAGTATAAGAAGACGGAAAGGAAAGATAAGAAAGATATAGATGTCATATGATATTAATGCAAGATAGTTGGACATATAAGACATGATTTTCCAATGTTCAATAAGAATGAAAGAAAATAGAGGGATTCTGAAAGGAACAGAAATAAATATTACAAGTCCAATGATAATGATGTTCTGAAAGCTAATGACACCTGGAGTGCCAGTTGTGGTGAATCATAAGATGAATCTTTGGATTATGAATCTTATAGATAAGAGAATCATGTTATTATAGCCAGGCTACCTATTGTTAATCATTTATTGATGGCTAAGGTATAAAATTCTGAATCCATGACCAAAGTTTCTTTAAATGATAATGATAGTAAATATTATAACTCTTCCGATGAAGATTCTTCTTCTGATGAAGAAAATACTTTACCTACCTATGAAGAAGTTTCTAGGTTTGTTGAACTTCATGAGATTGAGAACTCAATAATCATGAAAAATCATGATAAGACAAACTCTAGGAATACTTTTTTTACTAGGAAATTATCATATCTTTCTAAAGATCTTGATAAGAAAAATTCTGATTTTGAATGTATTTCAAAAAATCTTGTGGATGTAAATTCTGAGAATAATAAACATTCCAATGATTTAGAAAAGGTAATTTCTAAGAAAAATGTATTTGAGCCTAACTCTAGCTCAAAATCAAATGTTTTTGAAGAAAAGAACTTAGTTATTAAACTCAAATATGAATTATTTTCTTTGAGGAAGTGTTTGTCAAACTTTATCCTGGTTAAGGAAACTTTTTATAAAATGTATTCACAAATCCAACCTCGAAGGAATACTTCTGGTTTTGGTTACACATTTTCTAAAACAATTTTTAGTTGCAACTACTTAGTTCGTCAAAGTATACCATTTTTCACAATTTGTCAATGTGGTGGTCACTGGGAATAGAATTGTTCATTAAACAAAACCCAATCTTTAGGATTTCATAAATCTTATTCATCTAAGAAGATGTGGTTACCAAAAATTTTACTTTCTGAAATTTTTGTATCCAACCAAGTATGGATTCTGAAAACCAATATTTTTCTTATTTTCTAGAAAATAGGTAATGTACCAACAACAATAGATGGTACATGGATAGTGGATGTTCCCATCATATGACTGGTAAAAAAGACTATTTTGAAAAGATTATAAAAAAAAGTAGGAAGAGTAACTTTCAGAGATAATGCTCAGGGAGAAATTATTGGTATAGGTAACATCGTCCTTCTTGAAAAAACATTGATTTCAATTGTGTTATTTTTTAAAGGTATTAATCAAAAACTCATCATCATAAGTCAATTAAGTGATTAAAGCTACCTTGTGAATTTTAGGAATGATATGTTCCTAGTACACAATTCCAAGGAAGAGTTTAATCTTTCTACCCATAGGCAAGAGAATGATTACACACTTATCTTAGAAGATCATATGAGCCATGAATTACCTTGCCTTAGTGCAATGGAAGACCATTATTGGTTTTGGGAGAGAAGTTTAGGATATTATAACGTTAGGAACTTATGTAAACTTTATAAGAAAGGGTTATTTAAGGATCTACCGGAGCATAGATTTGATTCTTCAAAAGTTTATGACCCTTATCAATATGGAAAGAAACATAAATCATGTTTTAAATCAATCAGTGAAGTCTCGACTACTGATGCATTACCGTTACTACATATGGATCTTTTTGGTCAAACACAAACTGGAAGCATTGGAGGCAAGTACTACGTATTTGATTTGGTTGATGATTACACTAGATTTAAATGGGTCTATTTTCTATAAAATAAGTTTGATGCTTTTTCTTATTTCCATGTTTTAGAGCCCATGTAAAAAATGAGAAAAAACTTTCATTAAAAACTATTCATAGTGATCAGGGTGAAGAATTTCAAAATTCTGATTTTGAAACTTTTTTTAGTAGAAAATGTATTACTCATAACTTCTCAACACCCAGAACACCTCAAAAAATGTTTTTGTTGAAAGAAGAAATAGAATTATTCAAGAGATAACAAGAACCATGTTGAGTGAGTATTCTGTTTCCAAACATTTTTGGGTTAAAGTTGTAAGTACTTATTATTATACTATAAATCGAGTTTTAATTAGAACTTTTCTTAATAAAACTATTTATGAGTTATGGAATTTTAGAAAAACTAGACTTCCCTACTTAAATGTTTTTGGTTGCAGTGTATTTATTCTGAATACTAAATACAACTTACATAAATTTGCACCAAAATCTGATTAATGAATTTTCTTAGGCTACTCCACAACTTCTCAAGGCTTATAATGTTTTTAACAAAAACAGTTTTACTATTGAAGAAATAGTACATGTAAAATTTGATAAAACCAATCCTTTTTTTTTCAAACAACCCCAACCTATATCTTCAGATGTGATTTCAAAAACTTTTTAGCATCCTTTGATAGAAAATCCTTCTGATAAGGAAAATGTTCAAGAATATTCTTCGGAAACATTTACCCCAGAATATTTCCTACCCTATGTTGATGAACAGGTTTTACAAAACCCAAACCAGTAGTTTCTAAAGAATCATCCCATAGACAGTATCATGGGTGATGTTAATCAACCAGTATGTATTACAATATCCTTAAGAAATGAATTAGAACATCTATCATTCCTTTCCCAATTAGAACCAAAAATCATTGATGATGCTTTAGGTGATGAAGATTGGATTAAATCCATGAAAGATGAACTAAATTAATTTGAAAGGAATAATGTCTTGGCCTTGGTTGAAATACCTAAAGAATCATCTGATATTGAAGTAAAATGGGTCTTTAGAAATATGTTTGATGAAAATGGAATCATTGTACAAAATAAATCTAGATTAGTTTCTAATGGCTATAATAAATATGAAGGAATACACTCTGAAGAAACCTATGTTCCAGTAGCTAGACTTGAATCTATTCTTATTTTACTTGCCTTGGCAACATTATTTAATTTTTAACATTTTCAAATGGATGTGAAATGTGCTTTCTGTAATAGTTATGTTCAAGAGGAATTTTTTTGTTGAACAACCTCCTGACTCTGAAGACACGATACATCCCGATCATGTTTTTAGACTTACAAAATCTTTGTATGGCCTTAAACAATCTCCACAAGCATGGTATGATAGAATTACATGATTTTTGCTTCAAAATAACTATGTTAAGGGAAATGAAGATCCAACCCTTTTTATAAATAAAGATAAGAAAAAAATTTTATTGTTCAAATTTATGTTGATGACATTATATTTGGTTCAACTCAGCAATCATTAACTGATTCCTTTGCAGATCTAATGAAATCTGGGTTTGAAATGAGTATGATGGGTGAGTTAACATTTTTCCATGGTTTTCAAATTTTTCAAAAACCAGAAGGAATCTATATATCCCAACATAATTATATTAATTATATTCTTAAAAAGTGTGGGTATGACAACACTAAGAATATAAGTACTCCCATTCATTTCTTAAATTCATTTGATCTTTCTTTTAATGGGAAACCACTAGATCAAACATCTATTAGAGGTATGATAGGAAGTTTACTTTACTTGACAACTATTTGTCCAGACATAATGTTTTTATTATTCTTATGTGAAAGATACCAATCAAATTCTATGGAATCTCATTTAATGGCAATGAAACGGATTTTTCACTACTTAAAGGGAATAGTGGATCATATACTCTTTTATACTTCTGGAGATGATTTTATTCTAAAATGTTTTTCGGATGCCGACATTGGTGGATGTAGAATGGATAGGAAAATTACATTTACAAATTGTCATTGATTAGGAGATTCATTGGTTTCTTGGTCATTTAAGAAGCAACACTCGGTATCACTCTCCACCACCGAAGCTGAAAAGGAAACAGCTACAAGTTGTTATGCTCAAGTGTTGTGGATGCAACACACACTCATAGACTATGGATTGAGTTTTTCTAATACTAAACTTTTGTTTGATAACCTAATTCCATTTCCCATAGCTAAAACACTACATATCTCTCCTGTGAAAGACACATTGATATTAGGCATCACATTCTTAGGGATCACACAATAAAAGGAGATATCATTCTTTAGTTTATCAGAACTCAAGATCAACTTGCTGACATTTTCAAAAAATTATTACCCTCTAATTGATTTGTATGCATTAAACAGAAGTTAGGAATGATAACTATGAGGTAATATTACTTAATTAACTTCATGTTGAACCATTCTCCTTACAGTAATAATATCCTTTTCATAGGGGGAGTACATTTGTTTATGAGTATTTCAAAAAAAATCGTAATGAGTCTTTCAAAAAATTTCATAATGAGTCTTTCAAAATTTTTTGTAATCATGCTTTTGAAATTTTTGTTATGAAGTTTTAGTACTGAAAATTTTAGTAATTATGTTTTCATACTAGAGATTTTCGTAATGAAGTTTTCATACTGAAAATTTTCTTAATGATGTTTTCATACTGGAAATTTTCATATTGATGTTTTTGTACTAGAAAATTTCCTAATGAAAATTTCATACTAGAAATTTTCGTAATGAAGTTTTCGTAATGTGAATTTTTGTAATTAGAATTTTTGTAATAAGAATTTTCATAATGGGAATTCTCGTACTCATTTTTTATCGTTGTAGAGTTTTGATACTCAATGTTTTTGCAATAAACATTTTGACTTCAAGTTGTTCATAGTATGGTTTTCGTAGTCAAATTTTCTTCAAGAATATTTTCACCTATTATAAATAAACTTCCTAGACAATCATAAAGGTATGAATTCCTGACTTATGTTTTCGTAGACTTATTTATTTTATGGTAGTTTCTTTTTCTTATAAAATTTCTCGGATTCGTTTCGTCTAAAATCCGAATGATTTTAAAACCTAAAATGTTCAGATTCAAGATTTCCTTGGGGGTATGTTTTCAACCATCAGATCAGATCACATAGGTTTTCAACCGTTAGATTGTTTTGGATGTTGAAAGGTCACCTTCATCACCTATATAAAAGGAACCCTGATGGTTGTTCCACATCGATTTCAAAGACCTCGCGTGTCGAAGCTCTGCCCCAGTTCTTAATGCCCATTCCAAATTGTTCAGTGCTCCTCCATTCCAAATTTATGTAGAAGCCACTTCCTAAGATATGTATTCTATTAATCCAATCTCAAAATGGTTAGTCTACAGGGAAAGATAGGTCCATATGAACTTTTTTGGTGAGTATGATTCTCTAATTTCTACGAATATCAAACTCAATGAATGGGAAGTTTTTTGCGTATCGAATCCAGGAGATCAGGATGTTGTTTATACATATTTACTTGAACCTCTAAGCCAAGAATTTGTAAGATAATGCTGATAAGTGATGAAGCTTTTAAAACGATGAAAGCTAGTTTTTCAAAAGAGTAAGGTGAGTTTTATGATCTTCTAGAGGAGGAGGTAGAAGCCTTTCCAGAAAATGTAGAGAAACCAGAACCATCTAAGAAGACAGGGAAGATGTGGAAGCTAAAGAAAGTGGTAGCTGAAGGAAATACCCTTAAATCTAAGGAAACAGAATCCGCACATCCCAAGCCGATGAAAAAGAAAGCATATCCAATTGAGGTGGCTGATAAATGGAGTGAAGATATGGAGAAACGGAAAGAAGGGGACCCTCAGGTCGGATTATACCCTACTGATGCTAAATCCTTAAGGAAGAAGACTACTAAATACCATGAGAACGTTGAAAAATAGAAGAAGATGAAGAAAAAGTTTTCTGAAGACACATTTGTACAATCCTTTTTGAGATACATAGAATTATCCTATGAGAAGAGTCCCATACCTTAAACAATTGTTTTTTAAACATTACCGGAGACCCCTGGAAAAAATAACTTTACTCCATAAAAACCTAGTGTGAAAGAAGTTGTTGAAAGAGTAGAAGACGAAGAGGAAGTAGAATAAGAATAATAAGTAGAAGAAGAATGTGGTGATCTATATGATGTGATTAAACAAGTTGAGGATTATCAATAGAAGGAAAACCTGTCAGAAAAACTACCACTCCAAGTTTCTGAGGTCGAGTCCTCAATGCTTGTCACTCCAGAAAAGGGAAATGAAAAAGTTGGTAAAAGTGTTGATGATATGGAAGAAGAGAAACACAATGCTTTATCTAAGGAAGAATGCTATTAGACGTGCTTTCTTGGAGGATCAGATAAGGAGAAACATGATAAAGACAAGATAGTTCAACTATCTGAATGTGAGGAGGAATATCATGATGAAGAACCCATTCCAAAAGTTGATAAAGGTAAGAAAGTTATTATGGACACCCCAAAAAAGATATCATAACTAAGAAGGATGTTGGTGGCTCCGCAAGAAAAAATTTGGTGGAAATTGTAGAAGAACAATCCCCAAGCAAGGTGTCTGATTCTGAATCATCAGCATTGGGCCAAAATATTCTTGTTGAATCATTTAAGAAATTGGTGGATAAGATTCCAATATTTCCCACCATAAAATTTAGGCTCTAGATGCTTGATAATAGCCAAAATTATAAATCGTAATCTTTATCCATTGTGATGGGTTAATGTGTGAAGATTGAAGCTAAGCATAGAAATTTTCTCATCAATTATGATGTTCACAGAAAATCATGCAGTAAAATGACTTTATGGTCAAAGAAAATTGATGATGACATGGCGGATCTTAATACCTTTCAGAATGATGTAAAAGAAGATTTTGACACAGAGGATGAAAAGATGAAGAATCTTCATGATAAGATGTCCCTTGATAAAAATTCTTTGATTCAACAGGTAAGGGGTCTGAATGGGAAACGTAACTCAGTTTCTCAAAACTACAAAGGGGAAAGAGATATGCGGATTGAAATCAAAGAGAAGATTGAAAAGCATGATTAATTACTAATGATACAGGAAGAGACCAGGAAGGCTCATGCCCAGGTCATGAAATCTCAACAAGAAAGGAACACTACTTTGGAGAAGCAAGCTGAAGAGGACCAGAAAGACATGAAGAAGCTGAAAAACCTGTTGAAGAAGTTAATCCGCATAGAAAAGGAAGACAAATAGACCGATTCGATTTTTTGTTTTAATGCCTTTCCATGTAAAAATTATTTCAACTCTAATAAAATCTCCGGTTGTTTGTATCTTGTGTTTTTATGTACTAATGTTTTTGGAAAATTATTTATCTTCTATTCCATTAAATTCTTTTTGAAAATTACAAAGGGGGAGAAGGAAAAATAATTACTCAAAAGGGGGATAATGAAAAATCTAAAGGGAGAAGAAAAATTTCTATGTCAAGAACTATCCCTAAGTAAGGGGGTGTTTCTCATTACGATGTTTTTCATTTCCATTATAATGAAATCTCTATTCTGGAAATCTAGAATACAATCCTTAGAGTTCCTAAACTTAAGGGGGAGTTAGTTGTATTCACCGTTATCTTTGAAAAAAGGGAGATAAGTTTTAATTTAAAAGTCTAAAGAAATTTTTCTAACACTTTATAATCTTCTTCAAAAGGTTGTTTTTTCTTTCCAAAAAGGGGGAGATTTTTGAGACAATAAGGTTTTCCTTATGAATTTTTCATTCCTTGTTGTTTTCAAAATCACAAACACCTTATACTTATGTAAATCTATATTTTACTTCTATAAGGAAAATTTCATTCCCAACGGAATTTACCCCTACCTTGTTTTCATTGTTCATATCAATATTTTTTCTCAAGTATAAAAATAGGATGTATATCTAAAAACCCAGAATCATATAATACTTAGACAAGAAGCATTCTGTTTTAGGATATGAATTCTGGATACGAACTCTAATGAAGTTCAACTCTGAATTTTGGATACAAACTCTAATTATGTTCAACTACGAATTCAGGATACGAACTCTAATGAATTTCCACTCCGAATTCTGGATATTAAGTCTAATGATGTTAAACTCCTAATTCTAGATACTAACTCTCATAAATATCCGCTCCAAATTCTGGATAAATACTCTCCGGTAGTTTGACCCTGAATTCTGATTAAGAACATATCTAATCTCTGACACCATGTTCTATGAATTCAGACTCTGAACTCCTATGAGTTCTGACTCCGAATTACCATGAACACTGACTCCAAACTTTTTATGTTCTGTTTCCGAATTCTAGTGAAAACAGACTCTGAATTTACTAGAGATTCAGACTCCGTTATTCTACAAAATTCAGGTTCCGAATTCCTACAAAAAATAATCCAAATATCTCTTTATTATAGACTCCAAATTCAATTTTGGTTAGACTCCGAACATTTATTTTCTTACATTCCAAACATCAGTTTTACTTATGCTTACACTTGTTTCATTACAAAACAATGTAGTGCTTTCAGTTAGTGACTACCCATTGGTTAAGTGACATGTTAACTAGTCCCTCAGAAATTCAAGGAGAAATATGACCTTTAGAGGAGGGAGCTGACCGTTGGAGCTTCTCCTATAAATAGAAGCTCATTTTAAAATAAGTAACAACTTTGACACATCTTTCAGATCTTTTATTACATTCTTTTGAAGTGATTTCTAGAAAGAGAGGCTCTTATCAACTATAAAGATTCGTGGAGTAATTTTGAACAGCTTTTTCAAACATTTCCTTGTACAGACTTTCTTCGTGCGTCTCTGGTTGTTACTGATTACAATCAAGGGATTTTGGGGATTGGAAGATAGAGGTTCCAACACCTTGAAGTTGAGGGTTTCCTTGCTGAGGAAGATAGAGGTTCTGACTACTTGACATTTTAGGGCTTGCAGGGATAGCAAGACAGACTTCGATCTTCGTATCGAGGGCTTACCCCGATGTGGGTAAGACATAGTTTCCTAAAAGTATAAATCAAGGGACATTTATCCACGGTTGATGGATACCCATATTTTTGGGTTAAAAGAATAATTTTTTTGTTACTTGTAGTTTTACTACTAGATCTTCCACTGCATTTTTTATTGTTAAGGAAAGTATAACTTTATTATTCTTATTTTCTTGTACTCTGATATAGGTAGATTCTATATGCTTTAAGGTAGAATCTTAATATTTTTAAAATTTTTAAGTTCCATTTTCAGAATCACTTTTCTGGAATCTTGAAAGACTTTAGTACTCATAGAGGTCTTGTGAATTATCTTGTTAATCCTTGTTAAACATTACCATCCTAAAAAAATTCCTAAGGGAATTTTTTATAAGTTAAAATTCACCCCCTCTTGTATCTAAGAATATCATTGTTAATTCGATCCTACGTTTGGTATTACAGAGTATATCATACTTAGATTCATACCATCCTAACACTTTTTTCATGAAAAATACATATCTCATGATGCTAATATATCCATCTCTGAAAAATGAATGTATATATATGCATATGATCCTATCAAGATGTATACATAAACATCTGGTATGATACTAGTCCACAAGTATAAATCCCATAAAAATATATCATCACACAATTTGGGAATCAACCAAGTTGAGATCACATTATCTATCCCAAGAAAACAACATTACTATAAAAAACATCACAAGGAACACATATTTTCACTTGTACATGGGTTTTGTGCTCGAATGATCAATATCATTACCAAGTCCTAACACATCCTTGTGTTCTTTATACCTTTCCCAAATAGTAAAGAAATAGAATATATTAACCATCTACTATAATATCACATTGTTAGATCCCCTGATACATAACTCTTTCACATGACAAGTTTAGGTTTTTTATGAGACCTCATGTATGTCTCCTAATTCGTTAGAGGTTTTTGACTAGTAATATGGGTGTATGGGATATGGTAGACTGACTATACCACTCATATAGAGTAAAATACAATATAAATTACACGTAATATATGAACATAAATGTAATAGAAATTGTGGAAACAATATATCAAAAAACTAGGAAGAAAAAAGGTAAAACCAAATAGTCCAATAATTATAAACCTTGTTATGAATGGATGAATTGAATCTATATTTAAAACTAGAAGAAATAAAAATTAATGAATCGGTATAAAAAAATTAGTCTCAAATGGCCATGATACTAATCCCAGTTTCAGCCCCATCAATATACTGCATTCCATCCTTGAGCAAAAAAATCATTAATAATGTCCCATTCCATTATCCAGTCTTGAAAAAATGAATTTTATTTGGATGCCAAATGGTGAACCAAATATGAATTTAGTAAATTATTGTAGGTCAAAATCACTCTATCTAAACATAACTAGTCTTCTATTGATTGTATGTATTATGTAAAAAAATATTTATTAATTAATCAATTAATAAAATATATCAATCATCCCAATTCAGCACCATGATTGAATATCTATGAGCATGTAGCACAACCATGACAACTAAACCCCATATATCAATGGAGAATAAAACTATTCATGGTCATTCCAACTATATAACCGTTCATTTTTTAAACTAGGAATATCCAACTCAATATAATAATTATATCATGTGTCTATGTAGATACCACTCAATATAATCATTACACCAAGTAGCTGGGAAAATCTTGTTGGATATAAGCATTACAACATGAGAATGGAATGATCAATTAAAAAATAAGCATTACAACATGGGAATGGGAAGATCCCACTTAATATAAGAATTGTAGAATGTGACATGTAATATTGAACTCTATATAAGAACTAATATATAAAAAAAACACATGTAACAACAAAAAGAATATCATCATCATTTATTTAATTATTAAGAGACAAAAAAGGGGGGAGACAAGCACCCCCAAGGACAAATAAAAAAACCAGCACAAGCCTAAGGAGGCCTGAAATAATTTAACCCAAGGGCATACCCCCAAATGAGATCCACAACCTCTTTTTTGATGAGATCCACATTCGAGACGTAATAGATGTTGGAGTTGGGCTTGGCCAAGGAGAAAAGGTTATCCACAACTTTGTTCCATTCTAACAACATTTGAAGAACTTTGGTGTTGTTGTTGAGAAGCATATACATACTCCTTCTAATGGTATAAGATATTGACCATTGTATGGAACTGATACCCTTTAGAGAGTTATGTAGAATGAGGGAGTCCATATCCACCTCACAGAGAATGATATTGGCCTGTTTACAGAGGGTGAGGCCAGTAAGAGTGGCCTGGACTCTGCCTAGATGGAGGACTTGGTACGTAGATAAGCAGAGAAGGCCATAATGATTGCACCTTTGGAGTCCCAAACAACCCCACCTCCACATATGGTTCCCAAGTGAAATGAACTATCAGTACTCAGTTTCAAGCTGCAAGCTGGAGGATTCCACTACACGGAGATGGGTCTTGGAGTATTACTTGGCATTAGAGGACCTAGAACATTGAGAAGTAGGCATCATATGGTTGGAGACTCCTTCCATCTAGTAAAAATATTGTCTATATCTATAATAATGTTCCTGATACATGAAATAATGGATATTCCGGAGGATTGGGTCCCCTCAAAGATCATCTTGTTTTGAGAAAGACATAAACACCAGCAGGACGAATGAAGCACCAGAGTATGCACTCTCTTCACTGTTCCAGAAGAACCTACGCCGCTGAACCATAACTCCGGGAAGGAGGCCTGAAATCTAGAAGAAGTATAGAAAGCGGTGAATGGACACACATAATTACAGACCTCATTTTCCCAATCACCCTAAAAGAAAATGTGTTTCACTGATTCTTCTTGGTGATTCTCACAACAACAGCATCTGGATGCCAAGCTGAAGCTGTATTGTTTGATGTGGGCCTCCGAGGGAAGATAATTTTTCGTAATCTTCTAGAGAAGGATGTTAAAATTCGTTGGCAACTTTTTACACCACCTGGTATCATTCTAGCCATATGATGGATGGCATGCATTCGAGACACGTCGAATGTCATTAGATGAAAAGTTTCCCAACCTGGATGGATTGAAAATTCACATGTACTTCACATTAGTGACAACAATGAGATAAAAAATTACCATATGATCCATATCAATCATAATATAAATGAATGCAGTATGAATTGCCGCTTGTTTGAACGTGATATTAGAAATCGGGAACCCCACAAATTCAATGGAAACCCCATCCCAGTTTTTTGCAAGAACAATAAGTTGACATTCCACATGATTTAGAGGGTATAGGGTTGAATGGATGTAATAATACTGAGGATACTGAACTACAAGGGAGTAGCACGGTGTGTGGCCTGACCCAGTCCAATTCACCATCGACCTTCCATGGCTTTCCACCAATGTGAGCAATTCTCAAGGACCTCTCAATAAAAATTAGCATGCATACAATGGATAGTTTCTCCAAGGCTCCTGACATTGATTCCTCTATGCTGAACAGGACGAGCCATTTTCCCCCAAGGGGCCTAATTCTTTTTCCCTCCTGAAGAGAAACCCAAATGAAGTTTGATAAAACCTTATCGATCTGGGAGATAACTACCTTGGGTACAAGGAATAATGAAAGCACCTAAATAAGAGTGTCCAAGAGGACACTATTAACTAAAGCAGTCTGACCCCCAATGGAGAGGAACTAGTTCTTCCAGTTGAGCAATTTACCCATGATTCTGCTCACCACATGGTCGAAGTCCCTAATACGGAGCAAACCCGTGGAGAAGGGAGATCCCAAATATTCCATAGGATAGGGAGATATCTTCATTTAAAAGGAATTGGACAGGGATAAGGGGAATCCCGATTAATACTTATTAGAGATGAGAGGGTTTCTCTTGACAGAATTGACAATCTGTCCACTCTATTGGAAGTAGGTCTCTAGATGTTTTGTGAAACCTCTGACCGATGTTCTGCTAGAATTCATGAAAACTGTTGTGTAATCTATGAACATCAAGTGAGCAATGAAAAGGGAGCTCAATATCTTGAAATAGGGGAAAATATCACCATTCTACACAAAATTGTTGATAAGCCAGCTCAGAACATCCTGGGCAAGGATAATGGGGGCAGGGGATAAGGGATCCCCATGTCTAAGGCTGTGGGAGGCCATGAAGAGACCATGCATTATACCCATGTATGAAACTGCAAGCTATTGGGAAATTAAAACACATTAATAAAATATCTATTTATCTATGAGAGAAACCCATACCTGTTAAGACCATGTTGATGAAGCTCCAATCGATCTGATCATACACCTTGTTCATGTAAATTTTGATGAACATGTTGGATCCATGTGTTTTATTGTCGAGGTCCCTAAAGAGATATTGGGACAAGGAAATAACACCTTGGATGCACCTACCCTTAATAAAACCATGCTATTTAAAGGAATCCCATTCTGAGAGAAGAGGCACATTTCTGGAGTTGATGATACTGGCCAAAATTGTGTAAGGCATGTTCCACCTACTCCCAAGTTTGAAGCGGAGAAGGGATAAAGGGTTGTTGATCTTGGGGATAAGAACCAAGGTTGTAGCAGACGCAACCCATGGTAGTCCCCCCCCCCCCCTTGAAAAAATATTGAATAGACATGATAACATCCTTCTTAATCAAGTCCCATGAAACTCTATAGAATGAGCCTGGGAACCCATCCAGTCATAGAGCACTTTCAGGATTGACGTTGAGCATAGCGGCATGAATCTCAGCTTCCTCAGGAATGGAACTGAGAAAGTCATTGAACTAGGGAGAGTCACCACTAAGAATAATATTATGGATTTCCTCATTCCTCCTTGGATAACCATTAGGAATTTGTGGGTAAGGACCTGGTAGAAGATAAAAAAAAGAAGGTATGAGCCCTAGCCCCTACAACATCTCGGTCTACCGAGGAGGTGCCATTATCCAACACAATTGAGGGGTTTGAATGGCCTTTCCTTTCTTTGATTCATGAATTAAAAAATTCAGTGTTTTTCCCCACCCTTAACCATTTAATTCTAGATTCTTCCCTAGAAAATTTTTTCTTAGCCAAGGATAAGGTCCGAGAGGGCATCCTTCTTTATAGATAATTCCTCAAATATTCAGTCATTCCATTGCTCCTCCAGGCTAGTTTCATGTTTATTGACAACAACCATAATCTCATCAAGGTCCTTGCCAATGTGGGGAAGAGAGTTGGACCAATCTTGCAGCGCCTTCTTTGACCTTTTTAGTTTTTCATGAAAAACTATACACGAATGACACTATAGAGCATATTCCCAGACCCTACGAACCATATGAAAAAAATGGGGTGAGGCATCCCTTGTTGATAGAATATGAACCTGGACGGATTATCATGTCTCGTGGAAAGAGAGACTAGTAGGGGATAATGATCAGAAATTCTACAAGCTAAATAGTCCACCGTGGCATTAGAAATAATGGATATGTCTTTCATGTTAGTGAGGTAGCGATCAATGCGTCTCCAGGATTTCCGGTTCGCCTTTTGGTTATTACACCATGTGAAGGAATCACCTGAAAAACCCATGTCCATGAGACCTTTTCTGGAAGTAAACTAAATGAAGTCCATGCTACCATTCCTTGGAAAAGGAGCCATACCATTCGTCTCCTTAGGGCTAGAAACTATGTCAAAATCACCCCTGATGATCGAAGGAAGTTTTCCATGGTCAAAATATTGCAGGCTATTCCATATGGATTCCCTCTTTTTGGTATCACAACTCCCATAGAAAGAAGTCATAAAGATGCACCTTTTCCCCAGAGACCCCCTCGCAGTGATTTTTTTATCATCAGCCTCACACTAACCACTGAGATACTTTGGTGCAAAAGAATTTTGATATGGTGGTGTAAGGATAAGTATGTATGGATCCATTCATCCATATTTTTCGAGTAAAGCCATTGATTTTCAAAAGGCTCTTCTTATGTTCTTGGACAGAAACAATGGCGACTTTATGGATTCTAACATTGGAGGAAATGAAGTCGGACTTCAACCAGGCACCAAGCCCAAGAGAATTCAAAATTAGGGTGCATAACATTAATATAATTATACCCCGGTAGTGGCCCCATGGTTCCTAAACTTGTCTATGTGGGAGGAGACACGCTCCTTGATTTTCTAGGATTTGGATCTTGTGCTTATCCCTGAGATCATAGGGATCACCACAAGGGATGGTGGAGAAGCATTCAGTGCTCGTCTGTCCGACCAACCATGCCCCCTAACTGAACTATGAGAGAGTGATGTGCCATTATCACCTTCATGAGGAGAGAGAACCAAGTTACCATGATTATTGCGAGGTGGAGGAACCACATATTATGAACTGGTGGGGGAGGCTTCTAGGGGGTGGTGGCCCTTGGATGTAGGGAACAACATGTGTAGATATCTGACCCAAGACCTCAAGAAAAGAAATCCTCATTGAAGGAGATAAAACTAGAGAGCCCAGACCCCCATCATGATCTTAAAAGCATCTACAAACTGATGACAATAGAGCATGGGGCCGAGAAGAAGAGCTGAGGGTGTCTAAATGCTCTGGAGCAGCAGCATGATAAGGGTCGATCATGGATCAGAATCAATCATTTCCCGCTCCATCACGACATCACTACTCACATAGGATTCAAGGGGAATATCTACCACCACAAGGTCATCAAGGGAGATAGGTGGAGCCTCCATGTTTGTAGCCAAATCCAGCGTCGAGGAACCCCTAGAAACAACCATGTTGGCCTCCTAGGGATTCTAGTGTCGACCACCAAGATGAAGTTTTCAACTATCTTTCATAGAGTGACCCTGAAGAAAATAGTGGGAGAAATGACTTGGAAGAACCAGGCAGAAAATTGGCCAGCCCCACCCGAAGGAGTCCTCCACACATATAGAAATATTGTCCGGATGAGGAGAAGAAGTGTCCACGTCCACAAAAATGTGGGCCATAAAAATCTCCTCACAACGACGGGTTCAATCATTCAAGCAAAGATATCCACTATGGTCGTCGCCAATAAACTTGAAGAACCCTTCATTTTGAAATGGAAAGGGAAGGCCATGTAGAGATAGCCAGATGTCTGTGAGGGGGAACTCCTTTCCCTAGTGGACCTCAAGGGACCACCATGATAGATTAAAAGGCCATAAACCCCACCCATAGAGGTACTTACACCCAGAAAAAATGAGGACCTTCTCTGAGTTGAGGACTAGACAGAAAGAGTTCTAATGCATTGAAGAAATGTGGGTTGGGACATTAAGGCCCTAGGAAAGGAAAAATCTCTGGAAGTGTTGGAGAGATGGCATCACACCCCCAAAATTGAGCCATCATCATTCACTTGAGGCAGGAAGAAGCATCAGAATACACCGAAGCCGGGACGACCAGAGATATAGAGGATCCAAAAACATGATCACAGTGGTGAGGGTACAGATACTGCTGGAAAAAACAACCCCGAGGGATCAAAGATGGGACATGAACAACATCCCTAAAAGAGAGACCATCACAGAGGGAGTGAGAGAGAGAGAAGGAAATGCCTCAGTAGGAAATGGTAGTGGATCCATGCCAGAGGAGGAACCAAGAACCAGGGGCGGCAGGATAAAGGGGAGTGGCGAAGGCCAATCGGGCAGAGAGGAAACAAACGAACAATTTCAAATGAGGGGTCGCACGTAAGGTGCATTTATTTTGAAAAAAAATCCTACAAAAAAATTATATCATAAAACCACATCATGCGGATTAATTGTTTATTGTTTATATTACCATTTTTATTTTAATTATGCATTCACTTATATATCAATTTATCATCATCCATATCAACAAGAAACCCCATTTCCACAGTGAATCTATGTCAATAAAACAATATAATACAATCTAATGGTTAATGTACATTAATCTAGTTGAAAATATTCTTTCATTGAAGTGTTCACTAACACAATGACTATAAAAAACCCATCACATATACAATGGAATTTAAAGAGGCTTAACAAATATTTCAATATAATTTGTACAAAAATTTGAAAAATATTTAATTAATGTTCACATTACATCATCATAATCACAATACGACATATACATGAAAATTAAGAATCTACGGGGTTTTGTTTAGACCCTTAACTTTTATTGGTTATTAAAAAATGCTTCTAATGGAAAATGGTAACCTAGATGAGGAAACAATAAGAGCGTATGAGGAATCTTGATCAAACAGAAAAATGATCAACATGATTCAATAGTGGAGATCAAAATAAATCACCATATCAATGGATGAATAATGAAAATGGAAGAATACTAAATGAAGGTTACATACTATAAATAAAACATGATACCACTATGATTAGAGATGATGAAATCACCTCAAAATCACTAGGAGTCACATAGGGCTTGAGAGGATGAGTGATTCCACCAAAAACGATAAATCATAAGAACATGTCACATAAAATTAATGGGACCGATACATACATGTCATAAATCTATTTTATGACATGTATTTCTAAATTATTGATATATACTAATAAACGTATGAAATATCTCAATCGACATTTATATGATATAAATTAGGTTCACGATGTGTAATCACATCACATCAAGAACCAAATTTTGACATTTTTATGGTGGAATTGATAGGTTTTGTACCTTTCACATGACACATAAATGATATGCACATTGTTTTTCATCCTATTATGTATATAAGGACCAGAACCACCACCAAATCCTTCCAAAATAAAAAGACCCTCATAAGAATTTATAACATTTGTATAACAAGACTCCAATAATTTTGAAAAACAAACATCCTAAAACCATATTTAATTATCCCCAATAAGGTATCTCAATATCTGAACACCACTTGGATACTATGGTCAAACCAAAACTCAAAGAGGAATAGACCTATAAATTAATGTGACCATTCACATGTCATAATTAATCTTCATGGTGTGAAAATATCTTATAGGTAGAAACCATCCCTAGTTCTATAGAAAACACCATGATCTCCTCAAATCCCAATGAAATAGAATAATAGGCTCTAAAAAATTAAAGAAGTTAAACTCTTAAAAAATAATTTAAAATGTCCCTGATAAAAGACTTTCCATCCTCATTGAAATATATTGACTAATAATTCTATTGAAAGATATAGGGACACGCATTCATCATCAAAGATTTATTCTCCCATATTTTGTGATAATTTGGTCCATTCCACCACAATAAAATTTACAACCAATTATAATTTACATTCAAGACATTCACTAAGGAATGAATTATTTAAACTAGTTTTACATAATAGAAACATCTCACTCCAACATGGTCTCATCCCGAATAATAAAATGATTGATAATAAGATTGCATTTTATGAGATGAGATACATGTAAATCATTAGGTATACCTCTCAACGGATTCCAGAATGTCTATATATAAATAAACACGACCAATTTACTCATTGAATAAAAATGTCACACCACAACTGGAATCCATATTTCCCTATTTCCCAAGAAAAATTGACCCAACCTAGATGAAAACATTATAAAAACCTTGAAACTAGTGGAAAACTTGAATGGAAGAAACTGATGATAAGTAATAGATCTCTATTTAAATGGATCTGTAACTATGAATCAAACTATATCAAAGATATTTTACAATGTATCATGAATTATAATTGTTCCCATAAGAGAGAGTACAAACACCATATCACAATTAATTATTGACTCCAAGAGAGAATATAATAATCCATGAAGGTCTTCATTTAGATCGATGACTAGTAATTGTTGGTATATGAATAAAAATATTATTTCATATGGTTATCCCATAATACAAAAAATTATAGATTTTATACTATATAATATCATCCTGGGTCAAAATAAATGCTCTATTTAACCATAAAAATATGAATTATATGTTATACTGAACCAAAACTGAGTTCCTTTTGCCTTTAAGATATTTTCCCTAAGACTAAATGTAAACCCCATATTCATATATGATACAATAGTAGATTTAACACTAAGAATACTCAAAATATCCCACATATATAGATTGGGTAGATTTTCAACATTATAAGTGTCCCTTACCAGAATAAGATGAGAAACTTTTATAAACCCATCAATCACCAACCACATATCATTATTCCTTTGAAGAATCATTGTAAATACAACAAAAAATATCATTAAAAACTTGTCCCATTTTTAATGAAATGCTAGAAGATGCTAGAGAAGAAAATAATTATTTGGGTTCAAAATTATTATCTATCGCTAGGTATACTAATTGGAAACAAGATCATGTACGTCGCACTTCATACCAAACCACCTAAAATTTCATCCCATGTACTAATACATCTTTATAGTGATAAGGTGAATGATCCATTAATAATAATGAAAATCACACAACATTTATTTTTTAATAGATGATTTGATAAACAGCCTACCCATAGTGAAAATAATATCACTATAAGGGATATAAGGGATAATCAAATAAAATATGGCATCCCGGCCATATAAAGTTTATGAATTCATCTAAAATAATCATCCTGTGGTTGAAACATAATAATAGTCATTAGAAGAGGTTATGAAAATTGAAACGTGGTTTGAACCGTATATGAAAAATCCAATTGTTCATCTCAATTCAACTGTGTAAATTTCTCCATTACCTTCCACTACTCCTTCGATTAAAAAATATATTATGGTATAATATAATGACTGAGAGAATATGTGCTGACATTCACATTCCCTTGCGTGTATGGGATTTCGATGTCAAACATCTAAATGTATTTCAACCACCAAATCCATTTAATATTCAATTCATTATCAGAGAAGTTAATATTAAATTTTACACTAATAAATGATTATAACCACTACCATGAACATAAAATGTAAATATTTTATGAGTATACATAACATTAAAAATATAAAAATCATAACATGGGTAATTCTTCCCATCAAACCAAAGATGATGAGTGATTTTAGACTCTATTAGATTATAATTTATATGAAAAAAAACTCAAACCAACCACATAAGACTCACATTATACCACATACTACTTACCTAGATCATGTATGATTAGAATTTGTCATAATTTCATAATTCACGTGAACTAATAAAATGAAGTATGCCATGCAGAATCTCATGGGAAATTTTTCTATATCATTCTAAGAGTATAAAAATGTGACTCTAAATTATAGATATCATTAAAATCCCACTTATAGTATCTATCCATATCTATGAATTTCTATAACTCAAATATATAAGTATTTCTTCCCATAAAAAATAGATTCTACCTTCTTAGGATCAGCTCAAATTTCACGATTAGAAATTTTGATCCCCAGTTAATTAATTTCATTGATCAAGAAACTAAATTTCAAGAGAATATATTATTTTTTGGATCATCAATATCATAAAAAATTATTCTGATAGTTCCCATATTTATTCATGGATCTCTAATAATCAATGATATCATTATTTATTACAACAAAAAAAGTGTTAAGATACCAATAAAATATCGAGTTCAACAAATCCATTAATACTTCAGGATCATTAGTCATTTCAAAAGAAAATACAATAAATTCGTAATTATAATTCATAATCTTAAAATTAGTGTTTGGGATATCAAGATCATGAAATATGAGTTGACAATAACATAGATTAATATTGATTGTAAAAAACCATATTTCTCACATTAATTTATAAAAAAAGTAATTGTAATGGGAAAAATGTTGATTAATCATATTCATAACCAGAATTAATTTCCAATAGTCCAAACACAATCAATTTGAACCATAACACTTCTTGGAAATGATAACGGGGGACCACGTGAAAAAAAAATGGAAAATGATTCTCTATAAAATTTTAATTTCACCATAAGGACTTTAAACTCCATAGTTTATATTTGATAAGAGTATACATTAATATATTATGCCTAAGAACTAGATATATAATATGAACCACAATATTCTATAGAGGAATAATATTAAAGTCATCTTGGATGAATATATGGATGTACCTACCAATCATTTGAAGATCACCAAAAGTTGGAACATCATCATTCATAACACAACATAAAATATAATCCTCCTCAAAATTTGATGTAATGTTCCAACATGATCTGACAATATATCACACACTCATTGAAACACCCAATATATAATTTCAATGTGAAAATATGATATTTTTTATAATAATAAAAAATCTCATCATGGTGGAAAACTGTAAATTATATTCTAATTAAAATTTCAAACAATTCCATATCCAGAAATAATAAATCCAAAACTATATACTTGTCAGTAATCGAATGTTGAAAACATAGAAATAATATCTAGTTCACTTTCTTCTTTCCCAAAAGAAACTATTGATCCATTTAGAATATTTCTTTTCCATTTTATGTTAAATAAAATTATTTTAATTTTATGATATAAGTTATTATAAGTCACATATGTAAAATAAAGTAGTTGAAATGAAAAAATGAAACCTCTCAGTGTTGATAGGCCCACATAAGAATTGTAACAATACTATCATCAACATAACCAATACTAGTTATCTTAAATATAAAAAATTAATTTTATCCCAAATATTTATATGTTTTAGAGTTTTGGAGTGTTAGTAAAAACTCTTAAAAAGTACTCTCGTACATTATGGGTGAACACATATACTCAGAATAGATTTTTTTCCCAAGGAAAATCTAAAATAATTTAAATTCATAAAATATATTCACAATTTTCTTTTTGTCCTAACCTATTTCCCTACTAATACATTAAATTATGAATAACATTTTTATCTCTGGGATGAGCATAAAATGATCAGTAAGGTATATAAAAACAACTAAGGAATTAATTTTTTAATATATACTTATAAAACCTTTCCAATTTAAAAAAAGTCATTGGTCTCAAAATAAATATTTTCTTACCAAATAAATCAAATTTTCTACAAAACAAATTCAATAAAAAATTCCATAAGAAGTTCAAAAGGAAAAATAAAATATAGAGGGGTTTATTTTAAAATAATATAGGAAAATTATAACATTTTCACAAAGAAATACCTTTCATAAATAAAACATAATCTCTTTATCTTACATTATGAAATCATATAATTCTTATAAAATGAAAATCAATCAAAAAATATAGTGTTAGCTCAGGGATTCATTTTAATATAACTCTTAAATATACTCTATATTTGTTTGATACATTGGTAAAATATTATAATTACAATTTTAAGAACCACTATAATATATTCCTCAAATTTCATAGGAGAATCCTAATCAACTAACTCATTCCTAGTACCTAATGCATTGGAGAGAAATAATGGGTTCCCCCACCCTTAGTTTATCACAAAAATGTATTTCCTTAAAATAATATCCAAATAACAAGAACATAAAAAAAATAGATAAATCATTGATAATGAATCATTATTAAGAAAAATTACTTTTCCATTTTTAAATCATTTCTCATTTTTACAAAGTCAAACAATCATAAATGTAAAAACAAATTTATTATAATATTTTAAATTTGAAAATAAATAATAAAAACATCAAGGTATATTGGAATTGAAAATATACACTCATTAAGTATATTTTAAAAAACATCTTCACACTATTATACAATTTGATGAATAATGAACATTATAATATTTTTTTAAAAAGAAAATCATTTACAAAAATCGATAACAGATCACCTTTTGAAAGAATTGTAGAGATATTCTGAAAATTACATTTTAAATCACTGATATATATATAAATACATTCATTAAAATAATTTTAAATAATTCAAACTAAATGGAATTATTTAGAAAATAAAAATTTAAAACTATTAAAACATGATTTTTTTGTTAAACAATCCCTTACCTTATGTTTAACTCTTTAAGTATGTAATTTATCTTACTGTATATAAAAGGGGATAATTTAAACATTATAGATGAGATTATACAAGTTTATTATTCCTTTTATATCACTTATTATGATTTTATTATAATTGAATAAATTTTTAAGGTCACGTCATACATTTTGAAGAAATTTGATACCTTGGTCAAAAATTTCTTTTGTACGTTGTATATAGTCACAATGGACATTAATCTATTAAATATATAAAAATAATCATGATTTTATTATCATTTTAATTAATAAGTTATTATTTTTAATTTATCCATTTAATATGTATATGAAAAATTAACTATGTTACAATCATGGAGACGGTATGTAGTATATACACCCAATTATTGTTTCTATTTTTCAACGGTCATTTCGAAAAGATGGTAAGTATCGTTTTATCTTCCAATAACGATCATAATGTAAATTATATAATATTATTAATTGAAATATAATTACATATATAATTAATGTAGGGTGGTTATGATAAATGAAACACAATTTTTTAAGGAGGGTTTTATTCGCACCTATCCATGAACGACGTTATCATTTTTCATTTCATGTATGAATAAAAATGAAATCATATTTCAACTATTCATAATGTTAAATATGTCATGAATAAATCATATTATAGTTAATTAAATCATTTTGTTCAGTCTTGAGAGATGATTATGAAAATGAATTTCATCAGTTCATGAGGCGATAGTCTCCGGTACACATGAAATATAACTTATTTTTCAATTTGGTGGACATGGAGATATATATGTATAATGTGAATTAAATAATAATGTATATTTATTTGAGAGAAACTATATTTATTATTTTATCATGTTGTTATATGGTTTTAATGATGTTTAATAAGTAAAAATAAAACTCTTCACTAAAAATGATACCACTTCTGTGGTCTACATCCTTTTCATAACACCTTAAGACCTATAACAATTCTGTTATTCATAAATAAAGTCCTCTAGACTATATGGAGGAAATCTAAGAATGTATATTTGGAGATATTAGTTAGTATAAAATAATTTTTTAGTTTTTATTAATTAGAATAATTGGTTCCCTTTAATAAAGTGGGGAGATGCAATATTAATATTTCATGACATACTAAATTAATTTTTTTTAATTATCAATTAAAATGTCCCAAAACAAAATTATTTAAAATATATGATGATTTTCAGTCGAATTACACTAATAAAAAAATGATATATGTTTTAACTAAATTTATACCCTTATACATTTTATTAAACCATTATTTAATATATTTAATAAATAATGCGACCACATGGTTTTTTACATTTTGAGTGTAAATATAGTTTCTAAACAGTTACAAATTACCCATAATTTATTCATCGATGTCATTTTAAAATTTATCCGAATTAATTTTCCTAATATATGATTTTTATAATTTGTATATAATTTAATTAAATATTCTTTATTTAAATATATAATTAATTTCAATTTTGACACAATTTAATATGTCAAAATTTTAAAAAAATTATTAAAACATGATATTTTCGAAAAAAACTATTTAAATATATATATAATATGTAATGTTAATATATAAAATAATTATATTACATTAATTATCTCATATTATATTTATTTTTAATCATTTTAATATCATTTATTTGAATCATCAATCTATAAAATAATTAGTACATCAATGTTGTGCAAGAATTTACAGTAATTACTTATTCACATGAAATTGAAAATAAATTTCCATAATGTATATAAATATTATGTATTTCAAATTAAAATTTATATTCAATGTTATATTACTAATAACCCTGTATTGAAAATGTTATAGTTATAAGAAACATGAGTATGCTATATTGGATTTTTTCCTTAAATAATGTATCATAAATGGATTAATGTCTTATAAGTTAATCAGAGAGGTCTGTTTTTTTTTCAAAGGATAATTTGGGTTGAAAATAACTCATCAAAAAATATTTGGTCAACTATTAGTGTAATTTTCTAAACCATATCATAATTATATTCACCCTTAATTTCGAAAATTTACCCATAACCATGGTAATAAAAATTATTATGTTTATTTTCCATATTGTTCAAAAATAAAAGGGAGCTATTTTGTAAATTTGAACAGTATGATTTCAAATATGGAATACATTTTTAAAAAATAAAACCATATTAGTGTCTAAAAATTATTTAATATTAATCCCATAGATAGGGTGATAAAGCTAGTTTTCAAAAGGGAAAATGTTCTCAGTAGAAATGGTTTTTTATCAATATTCAAAATGAAAAAAGACCTCAAAGAACAAAATTATATTATAATATTTAAAAAATTTCTATTTTAATTTTAAAACCAATTTCGAAATAACTTATCATCATAAATTATGTATAAGAAAAGTCAATTTTCAAACAAAATTAAGTATTTTCAATATTCCTCAATTAATAAAACATATCAGAAAAATTACAAATATTAAACAAAATTAAAATTTGATTAAAATTATATTTTAATGAATTATATTTTTTTCAAATAAAATTGAATGTTTTATCAAAAAATATATTTAATATAAGTCTTCCATCAAATAGAGGAAAAAATACCTTTACAATAAAATAGATTTTATGCGAAAAATTATATTAACTTTTATATCATGTCTGGAAAACCCATAACTTCATTGTTAAACGATTAATTTAATTGTATATATAATTAATATAATAAAAAAGATTGTTCTTTTATTTTATTGGTATAAAATACACTACTGAGTATTTATATTGTTTTTCATAATAATATATTATTTTACTTTAAAAAGGGTTTTATTTTAATTTATAATTACATAGTCACCAGATATTTCAATATATATTCTTATGAAAACCATGTTTTTATAATTTAGTTAATCTCTTTCATATTCTCCATTCCAATGGCTAGTTTATAAATGTATTATTTAATTAATAATATTTATTTTCTCACTTAATCTCAATTGGGTGTATCTTGAATGATATAGAACATAGTTTTTCCTAATTCAAATAATGGGATGTAACATTCCCCCCATTTAATAAATTGTGACCACTAAATTTGACTTAGGCCTGTAAAATTGGATTTAATATTAAAAATAATATTATTGAAATACCACATCACACCATGGGTCAATATAAATTCAATTTGAATGGAGAGAAAAGACATTATAAAGCTCATATTCAATTACACATAATAATGATTCCAGGTAGGAAATAATGGAAATACAATAAAAAGTAACTATCATTTTTAGATGTTGAGTGGTAGAGAATAAGGTCATGATGATGTTGACCATCATAAAACAAAAAATCATTTATTTTTTAAATTGAACTAATTTTATGATATGAAAATTGAATAGATTTCACTTTTAATTAAAGATTCTTTTTCTTAGAGTTATAAAATTCCATTGAAATATATAATAATAACATAATGGTGTGTACTAAAATAAAATTTATTAATCCATCAATTAATAAATTAATTCCACAATGACATATTGAGTATGATTATTTATTCTTGAATCACTAGAATAAACAACGATATAGGAAAAGATCTATAAATGTATTACTATATATTCTTCAAATTATTAAAAATTAAAAAAATAAAATTATTATGATATGATAAAATAATTTTCTAAAAATAATGATCCTATATATGTTGAAAACATACATTAATCTCTCAAATTCAATAGTAACACCCAATGTTCCACATAGAAATTTTAACAAATAACCATAAAATCTATTAGCAATATTATAGAGTATGATGAAAATCCAAAAATCAAAATGATTTGATCACGTATTCATCCAATATAATAATAAAATTTATCAACAAATAAAATCAATAACTATTAAATCCTTATTCAACAATTTAATTACCTAAACCAAATAATCCTTAGGATATGAGAGAATTTAAAAAAATAATGTGAATCACCTAAATCTAAATTAAAACAATATTTTGTTCCAAACTAAAATTCAACAATTATTCCTTAAAAAATCACATAGTATTATTCATAACGTGAACATATACGGTTCCAAAAATTATCAAACAACTTTTGAAATAACCTAATCAATAAACCAATATCCAATAATTATGTCATATATTCAATAAATTTTTTCCCATGTACACAATAAAACATTCTATGTTATATTTTTTAAATAATAAAATTTAATTTTATATTAACTTGGACATCACTTTGGCTAGGGGTAAGTGATTGACACTTGTCACCTTTTGGTTGTGGTATAGACTCCCCTGGCCTATCCAGATATGACAGGTTATCAAACAGTTTATGGGATGTCCTTTTTCTCTAATAATATATAATTATTAAAAAAGTTACCAAAATTATGAAAGCAATATTAGAAAATAATCTTAATATTATTTATCTTCATATATTGTCTCTTAGCCTATCGTTCTCCCCCAAAAAATGTAATAACTCATAACAACATTAAAAAAATTTCCTATAAAGATACCTTTAATCACCATAAGACATCATGACATAAATCTTAAAAATGGGTTCATAATAGATTGTTCATTTGAAAAAAAATATTATATACCCATGATGATATCCATAACTCTTAAAAAGAAATCCTGATTTTCCAATTTAATTAATCACTACTAAGATTTAAATTAAAAAAACCCATTATTAAACATAACCTATTCTATTTATTTTATATCTACATGTGACATTATTTTCCTAATAAAAATTTTGGTTTAATGTTATTTATAATTTTTTAAAAATCATACATTATTAAACTCATATATTAGAGTGGGACACTTATACACAATTTCAATTTTTTTACCAAATGAAACCCTCGAAAAATTAAAAAATATCTTATTTTCTAGACATATATTAAAAATTATCATATTTTCAATATTCTCCTTGCTATTCATCCTTTACCCTATAAATTATTTAAAACATTTTATGATGACACCATTCTTAGTAGGGGACATCAAATTAAGGAGGTATATCATTTGTCTAGAAATATATATAAAAATTCTTCTCTTCCAAAATAAATGTTTGACTAAGAATAAACAATTTCATTACTAGTAATTTACAATTTCCACCAAATTAATTCCATAAACGTATTCATATAAAATATTAAAGGAAAAATAAAATCTATTAAATTTTATATGATAACAATATAAAATGAGAAAAACCATTTAACAAAGTTATACCTTTCACACATATAATATAAGCTATTTATCTTTCCATTTGAAATAATAATTTTCCAGAAAAAACCCAAAGAAAAATTAAATCATAAAGGTATCTTCTGGAAAAAAATTTATATAACTCTTTCAAATACCATACCGATCTTTTATATATAAGGAGTAACCATCATAGTTATGTTTGGTAAAACCATATAGTATATTATTATAATTTATATGCATTAACATAACTAGTTTACTCCATCAGAATATGTAATGTATTACAGATTTATAATGGTATCAACATCCCCGAGTTTATCATTAATCAAACCTTAATCATAAATAATTCACATTAACAATATTTAAGGGACCTAATAATGAATATGGACATTATATTTCCATATATATGTATAGTTGTTTTTAATTTTCTAAAAACAATTAGACTCAAAATAAATAACTTATGACCCATGAAATAAAATTTTATATATAAATAATTACGTAATAAATTTTTTAAGAAATTAAAATGGAAAAAATTAAATTCATAATGGTTTCATTCAAGGATACATAAACTAATAAAGAAATTCACAATGTATAAACATTCACCAATCAAACACAATCTCTTCCACTAACATTATGAAATCGTAAGATTCCTATAAAATCCAACTCTTGAATAAATCATAAATGTATCTTGTAGTATCAATTTCATAAAAATTTTAAGTATATCATAACACTTTTGGATATATAGGTGGTATCATTCATAGTTACATTTGGAATAACAATTGGGCAAAATTCTTAAAATATTACAGTAGAATCATATTTAGTTATCTCAATCCCATTACCTAATGCATTAGAGATATATAAGAGGTCATACACCCTCAGTTTACTAGGGTACCAACTATCCTCATAAAAAATTCCCAATAACCATAAAATACGTCTAAAATAGAAATACTTCACAATGAATCATTCATTATTTAAATAAACTTTCCTTGTTGAAATCACGTTCCACTTTTACCAAACCACACACTCCTAAATGAAAAACTTATATTTTAAATTAAAATTGTAAATCAGTAATTAAATAATTACAACATTAAGGAGTCATGAAATTAGAAAATTTTGTTCATTTTTTATGTGTTAACAACATACATTTTGAGCATTGTTAAATGAGTTGAAATAGTAACAATAAAAAATTTTCTTAAAAAAACTTCGTTTATATAAAAACATATAAGATTAATTTTGAAATCATTTTATAGATAGTATAAAATTACCGTTATTAAAAATTAGTTTCTATTTAAATACAATAATAATAATAATTTTATTAACATGGTAATTATAGATGAATATTTAGAAATATATTGTTCAAAACTTAAAAATGGAATTTTCTAGTTAAACAATATATTACAATGATTCTGAATCATCACATATATTTGTTATCTTCGTAAATAAGAAACTTAGGTTAATTTGAAGATTATTTGGAACCTTTTTCATGTATATTATACTTTTTAATCCCTTATTATTATCTTCTACCAATTACATAATTATTTATTTTCATGTCTGATGTTTTGATTATTTTAGGTACGTGACTCTAAAATGAATTTGGTATTATGTCGACAGTCAAAGTGTTTGTTATTCCATAATGATTGGTATAATAATTATTAAATAAAGTTTTTTACATGGATTATAGTTTTAAAAACCTACATTGAATATGGATATGAAAAATGAACTATGTTACATACACAGACATGGTAATCCATAATTACGCAAGAGTAATGCATCCATTTTTCAATTATCATTATGAAAAGAAAGTATGATTTTATCATTCCATATTTATAAAAAATATAATTTATATATAACTAATAATTTAAATAATCATTTATATATCATCCATGTTATGTGGTGATGAAAATGAATCACATCACTTTATGCAGGTGATAATTCAAATGTATTCATAAATGACATTATAATTTTTTAATGTATGTTTGAAAAGTAAATAAATGATATATCATCATATCATAAAAGTAAATCATTCAAGAATATCATATATAATAATTTATTCCATAAATATAAATATAATATAGATCTTCTTATGGAATATGAATTTAATCGGTTCGCGAGAAGGTAGTCCCCCATACACACAAACTATAACTTTTTTTTTACAATTTGTTCGATGTGGATATGGATATGGGTAATTAAACTAAAATAATAATAAAAATATGTATATTTGATATTAATTAGTTATTTTTTTTTAGAAATTATCAACTGTGGTTGATGAAGAAAAAAATAGAAATTATTGATTAAAAACTGCACCTATTCATCACGAACCCTCAAATTCATAACACCTTAAGTTCCCAAATGATTGTGTTAGGCCCAAACCGAAGCGTCTATAATATTGAGAGGATTTAAAATAAGATATTAGGGTATATATTTAACAAAACTAAATGTGTTGATGTATTTTTTAATTGTTATCAGGTGGTGTTATATTATAAGAGTGGGCATGGGTACTCTTCAAATAACATAAAATATTAATATAATATAAATTATTTTTTTATTCAAAATTTTTATAAATTGATTAATTTAAAATTTAGGATTTTTTTGTTCTAAATACACTCATATAATAATTATTTAAAAAAAATTAGACTAAATTTATACCCTTATCATTTTGTTTGAACCCACATTTATCCTCATTAATTATTACATTGAAAATATTGATTTTTACAATTTTTAGGGTTAATTATATTACTATAAAATGAAAAAAAATAAAAAAATAATCATGTAGTAAATTTTCAGCATTATGACATTATTTGGATGAATATAATATTACTTATTTTATATTTAATGAAATATAATTTTTTTTAAATATCATTAATTCCAATTTTGACACTATTCACACCATTGGTATTATAAAAAATCAATAAAAAATATATCTTCGAAGAAACTATTAAAATAGATCCCTAATATGTTATGGTAATCTTTAAAATTCATTTATGTCATTTAATATCTCATATTATTTATATATTATTCATTATTTATATATTGTAATTGATATGTTCATTAATAAAATAATTAATACCTCAGGGGTTTGTAAAAAATTAGGGTAATTAATTTTCTACTAAAAGATAAAAATAAATTTCCACGATGAATATAAATCTTAAAAATTTTATAGTAATATATATAGTCAGATATATCTTTTCAATAAACCTATATTATGATTGTTATTGTTTTTAAGTACATGATTATGACATCATTGACATTCAATTAAATAGAATATCATAAAGGAAATAAAGTCATCCAAGTGTCTCCCATAAGAACTAAATTCAACCAATGGATTATTGTGGTAAAAATTAATTCATCCAATAATATTAGTACTAGTTCTAGGGTTATTATGTTATCCTTATCATAATTATATTTTTCAATAATTACTCAATTCACACATAACTGTGATAATAAAAATTACTACATTTACGATTAATATTGTGAAAAAATAAATGGGGTATTTTTATTCAATTTGAATCATCTAGTTACAATTATTTCATACATGTTTCCAAATTAAAAACACATTAGTTCCTCAAATTAATTTTAAATTAATCCCATTGATTGGGTGAGAATATAGTTTTCTAATCTAGAGATGTTTAGAAGATTGAAATTTAATTACATTCGTATTCAATATGAAAATGATTCAAATAACCGGGATTATATTAATATAATTTTTAGTTATATAGATTTAATTTTAATCAAATATAAAATTTTATTTATCATTAAAATTTATTTATATTAAATGTCAGCTTCAAATTAAAATGTATTATTTTTCTAAATTTATCACAAAATTAAACATATCTGAAAAATACAAGAAATTAAACAAATGGAAATAATGAAATGAATATTTTAAAAATTTTATTTATTTTTATAAATAAAAATTATAAACGTGTCAAAATTTTAGTTTTATATGAACATCATAATCAAAAGTAGGAAAAAATTATTTTCTAAAAATAATCCTTTTATACATAAAATTGGATCTATATTTATAGTATATGATTAAAACCCATAGGTTGGATGCTAAAAAATGAATTGATTATATTATATATTGGTTTAGTTAATATAATACTACAAAGATTATTTTAATTGTTTCATTAGTATAAAGAATGGTAGTATGCATTGAAATAATCTTTTTTAAAATGATTTCCTTTTTTATAAAGAAAGGTTTCTATATATATTTATAAAAAAAATTTAAAAAAATATTATTTATATGAACATTTGAAATCCATATCTTCATTATTTAGTTAATCCTATTTATACCTGCAATTCTATGTTCTATGTTATAATGGTAATATTTAAATAAAAATATTTATATGTTTGTTTATGGTTGATGTGGTCTATCATGTATGCTATCAATCATTGTGTCTTATTCTTAATATATTAGGATGTTACAATAACACACTAGAAACACATTCACTCTGTGCATGTGGTTCACTCTTGAATGATGTGTCTTGATATCAATAGACATTGAATAATCTCATTGTATCATAGTGACCAAATGAGTCAAATATTTTTGACCCTAATAGGGATTGGGAATATCATTGAAGTACCAATGAAAATAGCATTGGAGACTATAAGTGATATATTTTTTCATAAGTGTGGGACAAGAACATATTATATATCCAACAATTTTGTTTGGACATCAAGTTAGGGTCTTACCAATGGATACCATTGATGGTGTATAAGAGGCTTTCTATTTAGAACAGCCTCTGTCACCCATATTATTATTGTTTCACTTTTTACTCTTCCCTTTTTAATTGTTTAATATACCATTTGGTTCACGGAAAATTACCACATGTTTCATTATATCAATCCATATTTATTTCTAACATCATTTAATTATCAACTATATAATCATATATTCTAATATATAGTATAAAAACCATCGATCTGATTTCTATTCACAATCCCTACTGGTATTTATGTTCCTTAAACTAATCATTCATCATCTTATCAGAAGAAAAATGAACCATCATCAAAAAAATGGTTGGTGTATTCCATCAATTAATTATTCATTTATATAAGTAGAGGAAATATGGAAGTTTTACATCACCAGAGAATTTGGGAAGAACTATTGAATGAATAGTATCTTGAAACCATGATAATTTATTCTCACGTGATGAATTCCCTATACAATAGAATCCATCGATAAATTTTTGGGATTCTAAATCCTAAATGGTTCATATAACACAATTATCGTATAATGAGTATCTTGTAATTGAAAAAGAAAATTGTCCTTTTTATAATAGTCATCCACCTAATAAAGTTCATCTGTACCTCTGATGTATATAGGCCTCACGTGTAGGAACTGTCAATCTCAATCTTTTTATCCTCTATCTTTTATATATAAATTAATAGACGGGTTCCATAATCATGGTACATTCTAATCCATTAAATGAACGCCCCAAATGATAACCATAATATGATTCAAATCCATAATAGGATTTCATTAAGGGGAATATGTTGCAACATTCTTTGAAACTCATGGAGGTCAACTTAGAGGAATTTACAACACTCTTGAATAGATTAAAATGATCATGAGATATAAAAATATCAGTTTAGATTATATAAATAATAGTAGAAACAATGACCAATATCAAAAATCCAAATAAAAAGAGAAATGCATCCCAGAATCCCATGGTAACATGAATCACATTATAATAAGAACAGGATAAAAACTCACAGAAACTGACATCTCGACCCCTAAAAATCCTATTTTATATCTTCCAATATACAATGAATACTGATTAAAATGATTTGATAAGAAATATTAATGAACCAACTTATGATACCTTCTAAAAATAGGTTCCAAAATCGATTAAAAATTTAACTAAAGGGTGTTCCTGATCCCCTAGATATAGTGACTAAAACCGAGACATAAAACAAATATAATAAGGAATTATTTTACCCTATCTAAAATAGGATATAATTATTATATATATATATATAACTTAATGAAATAGTGTATGAAGTGTAAAATAAATATAGGTCACAACCCTATATGTAATTAAGGTAGTGACACAACTCTAAATAATCAAAAAAAAATCTCCTAGGTACATGTCAATCAATGAAACCAAGAAACCACTACTTCATGTTATATGTAGAAAAAACGCCACCATCTCACCCCTATAATCCTTACCAAAATTACATAATCCATTAGTCATCACTTCAGTTAATTATATTTTCCAACATTAATATACAATATTTTTTCTATACACCACTAGAGGGATGTACAAGGATAGAACTAAACATGATAAGTATATTCCAATTCTGGTGATTCAAATAAATTCATTATACAATAATTTAACATTAAAAATTTATTTAAAATAAGGCATGGTCAGTAGATAAATTTTTTATATGAAAACCATGGTAAATACACCCCCTTAACCACATTTCTATAAACAATATTGGTTAAGATATATCTATGAATAATATTCAATAACCTATCAGATTTATAAAAATAAATAATATCAAATCCGTTAAAAAAAATGGTGTAAAACACACCATGGATTACTCACTATAATGATATTTTGGTCACATGAATATCAATTATAATTAATGAATACTAAAACATTATTGAAAATATGAATCAATAACTCGAAATTATCTGAACACCCTATAAAGTAAATTATCTTACCATTATATCCTATTCCCTTATCCAAATAAATCTCAATTTAGTGACATAAGAATACCATAGAATGTATATACCCTTATAATATCAATGGATGCAACCCAATTCTATAGCATCCAGATACATACATAGGTCATTCAGGTGCTACAATGGTTGAATTGTTTCTATGGGAATATAAAAAAAATATAAATTAATATTCCTTTTCCAATAAAAATCTACATTTAAAACCACTTTTAATATTTATATATCATTTCTATGAATAATACGATTTTTAAAAGAAATTGGGGAAACCCTTTTTTTTACCATCAACCTATTTACAAACCCAAATCTTTCATTTCAATTTTATTCCAAATCAATTATAGAAAATATTACAAAATTAAGATAAATTATTGCACATATATCATAGGTTAAACATATATCACATGCATCAAACAGGAGTATCACACATACAATAATTGGAGGCAGACACAAAAAGAAGTTGGGATTGAATTTAGAAACAAAAATGGGGTTGGAAGGAAATAGCAATCATAAAATGAATAAAAATCTATTACATTCATCTTAACACCACTTTCACATCCAATATTAATGAAGATGAATAATGTTGAACATAACACTCCATAATAATAGATAAAAAACCACAACTAAAAGGATTGTTCCCAAAAGGTAATTAGGGATGGTAAGGTGTAACGACCCAACATTGTATCAATGAAATTTACCTTCTTATAGTTATATTTATATTATTAATCACAAAACGTCACATATATAATTCAATAAAAACTTTACAAATCAATAATGAATGAAATAATATGTATTTCAAGATGTTAAGGAACTTATTTCAATAGATTAATAATATCAACTTTGGGATAGTAATGTGACTATTATTAATAGTAATTTGACTAATATCATAGTAAATTAGCCTATAAATGTTTAAATAATATAATTTTATCTTTTAAATGAAAATATAATAAATTTATATCTTGATATAACTAACCAAAAGTTTAAAAAATAATAATGTATTTTTGTAAGTCATAAATATTTAATAATGATTTAATTATTAATTTATCGTTTTTATAGAATATGTAATTTCAAAAAGTTGACCAGAAATTAAATATTGTTTTTCATATGATTATAAGCTACAATTATGATACCTTATTTAATATTTCAAAGTTTCATAAAAACCATTATAATATTAAAATCACTATTTTTTGAGTAATGAATGTTTTATTTAAAAATTGTATATATTTTATTTATAAAATTATTATTTTTTGAAATAGATTTCATTTATGATACTAAATTATGAAAAATAATTAGGGTTATGTTTTTTGTATTTTTTTAATCTACATGAATGTTTAGGCATGGGTGAAGTATGATAAATTACGGTAGTGAATGAATATATGAATTATTGAGTAATAGATGATGTATAGATGATGTAATCCAATAATAGAAATCTATCATTAATTATTTAATTATATATGGAGATAATTAAATAAACTATTTATTGACATGGTCCAAAATAATAAACAAATGGATAAAATATTCAAAAAACACCCCTCCTCCACAATAAATACCACCCCTCACTACCTCTTATCCTCCCACGAATTAATAATTGAAGTATATAAAATTTCAACCCAATAATCTTCACTATAATATACCACAGTTTTAGGATCCCTTAGTCTCATAAAAAGACAAAACCATTTTCTAGTAGGAGGATCTCAGGGAGGAAAATTCACGAGGTGAAATCTTTTTTTTTTAATTTAATTTATTTTTTATCATTGCCTCGCCTCCACGTATCCAAGAGGAACAATAGAAATATTATTCTTTATATATATTTATTTTCTAATTTTAATGGGAAAAAAATTCTATTCACTTTCCTCTCACTTTTATTTTAAAAATGACATCATCATTCGTGTGGTGTCCTTATATCGCCACCATAGATAATTCTTTTTCATTTTTCAGTAGTGCCATCCAGGATGGTAATAAAAAATTATTAAGGTTAGATAATATTCAATTATAAATATGTTCACTAATTTAGTGTTATGGAACCAATATATATACATGGTATTAATTAATGAAACAATGATTGTTGGTGATGATCAAAGAACTACCAAATTAATCTAAACATTTATCAATATTGTCTTATCAAATGATTCATCCAAAATCCATATAACCAAAAGAATTATGTAAAAATTTTATCTACTATATTCATAACATATAATATCATTTTTAGATAATTATTCATATATTATATGAATAAAATATAATTAATTATGATAACTAACAAAAAGGCTATAAAATAACATAATTAAAAATAATTGATGAAATAAAAGTATTAAATTTTCAAAATTAATTAATTTATGGATTTAATTTCATTATATACAACATTATTTACATGTTCATAACACCTTTAGACATATGGTATGATTATCTTCCTGAACCCTCATATTCATCCATGTTTTGATTTCTTACTCTTTACACCAATGTGATTGTTGTTAATTTTTATATAAATATTCATCATTTCATGAATATGTTTGAAACTAATTTATCAATTTCAAATCATATATATTTTATAGTGAAATACATGTTTTGAAAGGTTCCCCTCTATATTCATCCTGATACGCAAACCCGGTTATAGGGAACATGTTTATTTATTACCCATTTTAAAGTAGCGTACATAAATTGTTTTATGATACCATTATTTTTTTAAAATCATTAAATATATCATTAAATTATAAATTTTTTAATTTATGTTTTATATAAACAATCATGAAAAATAAAAATTATTTTTTCCCAATGAACACTTCTTCCATTATAAATGAGAATCTTTCTCAAGAATTCCTCAATCATTTTGTTTGAGTATTTTCATCTACTTTAACACCATCATTACAAGTTATTATTTTTTGAGATTAATCCCTATGATTTTTATATACCAAATTCTATTAAATGGTTAATTATTATTTTTCATTTGGATATTTTACATTTATATCATTCACCATATAACTTAGTATGGTTAGTCATTCTTTTTACGGATTGGGGAATGTTATTTAAATTTCATATGTATATGACTTTAATTTTTATCCCCATTCATATGAGGACTTCATTGGACTTTGTATGTGATGGGTTGGGATTTATATAGATAATTTATTCATCTGTAGGTCCCATAAGACCAAATTGAAAATTGATTTTGGCTAAGTACATAACCATTTATTTTCAGATGTCTTGGTTGACACATGGATTGTATGTTTATAATGTCTAAAATAATAAATTATCTTAATATGATATTATTATTTTACTAGTATAATATCCATGGTTATGCATCATTATTATGTTAATATTTATGTGGAATTATTTATTTAGTTATTATTCATATAATATTATAGTCTTTATTATGTTATAATGGTCTGTATTTTTAATTATTCACCGTTCCTAATTGTTTTTATTAGATCACATTATATTACATACCCTTACTGAGCATTTATATCACCCATTTATTATGATATAATTTCACCTGGTATGAAAAGATATATATTATGATTGACATATAGAGACAATCTATGAATTATGGATATTTCCAATGGAGTTGGATAGTTTTTTTAATAGTATGTTTTAATGTAAAACATATGTTTTTATATGGTTTTACAAAAAAACTAAACTACTATGTCCTTCTAGATATGACAACATTTCATATTATGCAAACATTATAAAGTAATTAAACAACTCTTTCCAACATGGTCCAGGGATGCTATAGTTGGTATCAAATGAATTTTAGTAGACAACATGGAAAATTAATATACCAAACATTGATTAGGAAAAATCCTAAAATAGAAATTTGGTATTAAAATCTAATAACACCCAAGAATTTTGGTAAGGTATAGATTTTTTTCCTTCCTAGAAATACATCTATGTCTGGATACATCAAGGGGATATAGTCAACAAAAATTTGTGCCTAGGGGTAACAAATATTACATGGTGTCCCAAGCCAGACTCGAGGTAACATGTTACATGACAATAGAGATTACTACACACTATTTTTGAAACACTAGGTGGATATTATTAGGATAGTTCATAGTTTCAATAAAATCATAATATAAAGAGTAAAATGTAAACCCATCACCGAGGAAGCAATGTTGATGTTTATGATATTAGATTTGTATAATTTTCAAATTTCTGTTAAGTGTTTCTTCTAGTTTGAAAATTATTCACTCTGATCTACAACCTAATTTAGTTCGTTCAATTATTTGTAATAGACACATAGTAGAAGAAATGTAAACAATTTCAATGTGAGAATACCATGTAAGGATTCACCTTATTTTCATGTAAATAATGTTGTACCTACAGTTGTGATTGGTTATAAGAAACATAAAACTATACTGGGATATCTGACTGATTTTATGAACAATAAGCTTACCCATATAGAGTATCCTAATTGATAGTGTGGAGGAACTATTTTTAACAACATTATATGGAAACAACCACTATGATTTATTGGGACTACAACCGCATTGATAGTGGATTAGTGAAAAATTCCATATAGAATATATTTATCTCATTGGGTAATATAGAAAATGATAAGGTAATCATGGCAGTTTATCAACTCTCAATAGATGTTGATCAATGGTGGTCATTTTTTTAAAAAACAAAGTAGGTGGAATAAATTGAATATTTTGAATGTAAATATTTTAATGAAATTTTCATAGAAAAAAATTCCTCTCTAAAACAACAAGCACATCTAGAGAGGACATTATTGAGTTTGAAACAAAAATATGATTAAAACATTGTAATATATAAAACAAAAATTAAAATGATAGAAATGTTTGTCTTAAAGTACATATGTAATAAAACGAACAAGATTAATTTATCATTTTATAGTTAAAACCCATTCCTCCAAAGGAAACTGGTCTCCCAAAATTTATCATCATATGAAGATATAGTCTCATATGTTATCTATAAAGAGATATTGTTTTTAATTATTATGAATTTTAAGGAAAATAAGAGAATAAGATGGTGGTATAGAGAATGATCGATAATGTAAAGAATAAAAAATTAATTTTTCTAACATGTGATACATTGGGATAGAAATAGCCTATGACAAGAATAAAAGGAGAATTAGTATGTTAAAAAAGGAGAATTAGTATGTTAAAATTGTAGAGAAATAGAAAAAAAGAATGTGATTACAATGGATAGAATAATGCCACAAATTTTCAGTGATACAATTGTAGGGAGATGGGACACTATGTAAATGATTTTCCATATCATCAATGAAACATTCCATGGAAAAGGGAATTAGAGGATGCACCTTCTTATGTAATCATATGCGTGAAGGTTGAAGTTCCTTATTATTTGGGGGAGGGAACATCAAAATTTTCCTTAAAAATATAAAATGATTATTTTATTCTAGACCATCTCAATGTTTTAAATATTCCTACATTTATAGGAAAATTAGATATTTCCCTTTTTATTTAATAACGGATTTATCAATCAAAACTGATAAGGGAAGTATCATTGAAATTTTGATGTGTCCTCTACTCCACTTTATTAATCATAATCATGATTTATATTCAATCCATATGATCATACCTATGTTTTGTTTTGATAAAATCTTTGGTACCTACTATATTTCATAATATGATGTGTAATGCTATTAAATGATTAAGGATGATACATTTTTTTTGGAATACGTATAATCTATTATCTTTATATAATTATCTTCGTAATCTATTTATCATCTAGACACACCTGTAGTTCCACTTCAAAATAAAATTCTTGGGGTGGAAGATAAAATATCCCATATGGACCATAAAATAGAATATGTACCAATTTTTCATGATTATATTTATTCATTTACAAGGGATTTACATGGACACCCCCCAATGTGTGGAGTTGAGTTCTATATTGATTAAATTCATCTATCAGAACTAATATTAAACTCTCCTTATATAATGGACACATTGAAAATAGTAGAGTTGAAAAAACGAGAGGAATAGATTAATAAGGAATTTATTCTCCCCAGTGTTTCTATATGGGAAGCTCATGCTCTCATTGAAAAGAAGAATTCTAGATCTATGAAACTTCACATTTATTAAATAGAAATCATTTCAATGAAAATAATGAATAAGTATGTTCTTCTGTGAATTGATGATTTATTTGATTAACATCATGAAGACCAAAATATTTTAAAGATAAACCATTAATATTTATATCATCAATTTCATTTGAGTAAGGAATATATTCTATAAAAAAATTCATATTAGGTATAGAAATTATGAGTTTACAGTAATTTCAATCGAACTGAATATTTAACCCAAAATATTTAGGAGTCTAATTAATAGAGTATTCAAGGAATATATTTAATATTATATTGTGGTATTTATAAATGATATCTTGAAATATTAAAAAATATATATTAGGACTATGATAAAACTATTGGTTATTATGGAGATTCATAGATTAAAATACCTATATGCCAAAATTATTATGTATAATTTGTAGATTCAATTTTTTTTGATTCATATTCATATTATCTATATGGATGGAATATATGTTGATCCTACAAACACAAATGCTATCCAAGAACGACCTACACTAACAATCATAACTGTGGTACTAGTTTCACTGTATTACTAGGTTACTATCATCGTTTTTTCAGAATGTTTCTTGATTAGCTATCCTATTAACCAATCTTACTCTTAAAGGGGATATGTTAACATGGAAAATAGAATGTGATGAATGTTTTGAAAAATTAAAATGGATATTATATAATTCTATAATAATTGTTATACCATCATGAAATGGTGGATTTTTTATTTATAGTCATTCATCAATGAATATACATTGTTCAATCCATATAAAAATTGATAGATTTATTTCCATAAACTCTAGGAAGTTAAAAATGCATGAATAGAACTACTCATCTGTTGATCTTGAGTTAGATGCCATAATATTATCTCTGAAAATATGGAGACACTATCTATATAGTGAATTATGGGAGATATATAAAAATCACAAGAGTTTGAAATATATATTCACACATAAATATCTCAAATGGTTAAAATGATCATGGCTTCAACTGCACAAGTATTATGATTTTTCAATACACTATCACAAAGGGATGGAAAATAAGTTAGAATATTCATTGAGTAAGAAGGATCATTGAGTTATAAAGAAAATCAGTATTGTAATGGATATTGTGTTCATTGATCTAGCGATGTGGAATATGAGAATTATCATGAAAGGTTAAACAATAAAAAAATTCAATCAGTTTCCTAAAAATTTTATTATAAAGGGTTAAAAGTTCATTGTCTGTAGATGATTATTTTAAATTGACAATTAATACCTATTAAAATACATATCAAAGATGTGATAAGTTGGAAAATGAATTGTGATGGTAACCAAAGGAATGATTTAGAGTTTTATTTATCATACCATATTTTTTTAAATGTTCCACATTAGAATGTTTCCAGGGGTTCAGTATGAAAGGGAAACTAATCACTAGTTACATTAGACAATTTAAAATTCTGGTGATAATTATATATGTGTCTTATTATTTGGATCTTTTACATAGCCTATCTAATGTTCTGAATATGGTCCAAATATATTTTTAAGGATTTAAATGTCAGATCCAACACATGTTGTCACTTATGAATAAATAGAATTGAATCATGATTTATCTTGTATTCAAATGACTTACTATATTTTGGACACTGAAGAACCTGTGTTGAGAAATTAGATGACTCGACTATTAATGGTAGTTTGGAACAATCATAAATTTGAATAAGCCAAGTGGGAACCCTGGGTGGATACCATGAAGAACTATCCAACTATTTTTATATGGATACATACTCTAAATTCTGGGGATGAATTTACATTTTTGTCAGAGGGGAGAAGGTCTCGAATTCTATCAATGAAACTTCACATCCTATAGTAATTTATATTGTGTTAATCACATAAAAACATCTAAATAATAAAATAGAAGCATTATAAATTTATAATTATTGAAATAAGATGATGTCCAAGAAGATAAGAGAGTTCTACCAATGGATTAGTAAGATGATCTTTGGAATAGTAATGTAACCACTAGGAATAGTAATAAAACCAATTGAATAGTATCTTCTAATATGAAAGTATTAATAAATTTTTTCCATATTTTAAATGAAAATATGATATATTTATATATTGATATAAGTAAAAAAAAATTTCGCAAATAATATATTATATGTTTTTTATTTTATGAAAAAAGTATTCAATTTAAAACTAATAATTATGTAAAAGATTGAAAAATTATATTCATAACATAGATTCTTAAATTAATAAATTTTTCCATATGATAATAAGTTAATTTTAGGACACCATAATTTTTTTTCATAGCGTCATAAAAATTGTTCTAATATTAAAATATGTATTTTTATTTGAAATTAATGATTTATATTACAAAATAAATTTCCTAAATTTTTTTCATAAATTTTTGTTCATTTTTAAGTCTACCAACAAAAAAATTGTAAGGATTAATTTTATAGAAGTTAGAAATTTTTTTGAATTTTTGGTGAGTAGTGAAATAAGATAATTTTCATTATTTAACAAATACATGAATAATTGAGTCGTATATGATGTATAGATGATATAAACCCATAATATAGATAAAAAATTTCATTATTTTAGTATATTTTGTTATAATCCCCTAACTATTAACATTATTGAGCCAAAATAATAAAGAAATCAATAAAATATTCCACAATCACACCTCTCCTCTATTATAAATATCACCCCACCACCTCTTATCCTAACACCCCTTAATCTGTAAATATTTGTCAACATATACATAATAATACTCTATAGTCTCTCCCCCTCATCTAGGATCCATTTTTTCATCTAAATATTGAACCATTTTCCATAAGTAGGTTATTAAGGAAGAGAAATTAAAGTGGTAAAATCCACTTTCATTTCATTTCAATTACTTACTATTTCATTTCATTTAATGTAATCTCCTCATCACCACCCAAAAAAGATAAATATTAACTGTGGTTTATTTTATATATTTTAAATCAATAAATTTAATTGAAAATTTATTTTATATTCTCATTCCTCTTAAATTTATTCTAAAAATAAAAATATCATCCGTAATTGGTTGATTTACCACCACCTTGGATGATGCTTTTTTATTTTTCACAATGTACTCCATGCCTGGAAAGAAAACCATTAATATAGTTAAATAATATTATATCATACATATTATATTTCATTTTTTTTGTAACTAGTATATATATACGTGATATTAATTGATGAAACAATCATAGTTCATGATTATCGACGAACCACCAATAATATCTAAATGATTTTTAATATTTTAATATAAAATGATTCATCCTCATACCATATAACGGAAATAATTATATTATAATTTTATATTCTCGACATTCATTAATAACATATAATTTCTATTATTGATAATTATTCTCATTTTTTAAGAACCTACATAATCCTATACAAGTCAACCAATCATGAAAACTAAAGAAAATAACAATTCCAATTGAAAGAATAATATATTATAACTAATGAGATGACTATAAATTAAAATAATAATGTTATTATAAACCAAAAATTTGTAGGAATGGTTTTTAATTAATTATTAAATGGATTTATTATTACTATACATGTGATTAAATACATTTGAAGAACACCTTCAGATATAACGTATGGGTTTCTTCAAGAACATCCATTTTTATTTATGTTATGCTTTTCTCCTATTTACACCAATGTCATTATAAATTATTTCCATATAATGTTTATAAACATGTTTATATGTACAAATATAATGTATCCAGATCAATACATCTTTCAATTTTTGTATAAACAAATGTTTTACAAGGATCCCTTCTCAATTCTTCTTAATACAGAAGCCTGATTAAATGTCACTTGTCGATTTCCTAACAATTTTCAAGTACCATAGATTAAATTTTTCAAGAAACCATTAATTTTATATAATAGAATAATTTTCATAAAATACTATATTTTTTCATTATTAGTTGTATAAAAAAAATTTCACAAATAAAATTTATTTTTTACAAGTGAAAACTTCTTTGAAAATTGAAATCGTCATTTCTCCTAATAAATCATCGTTGTTTTTATTAAAGAAATTTAAAAATTTTCAAAACATAATTAAAATATTATGAATTAATTTGTATTGATATATTATGATTACCATATTAGATATTTCATTAAAAGGTATATGACTAGTTTCACTATGGATGTGATACATGTATATCATTCACTATATTACTCAGAATGGTATGTGATTTAAACTTACTGGTTGAGGAATGTTATTTAATATATATATATTATTTATGATTAACCATATTCACATGGGGAATTAGTTGGACTTTGTAAGTGATGTGTGGGTCCCATTTTAGTTTATCTATGAATTTATTGGATTTATTAGACCCAACCGAAATGGATTTTGGCGAAGGCCTTGTCCATTTATTTTTAGATGTCTTAGATGAGGCCTCGATTTTAAGTTTTTTATTTTCAATTTTATGATTTCCGTCATTATGATATTATTAATTGTTAGACCTTTTTATTTTTCGACTTTTTGAATATCTACTATTTAGATTCATTCCAAATTAACTAATTTTGTGGAATTTTTTATTTATCATCTATTCTTTCAATATTATGATAATGATTATGTTTTAATGGAATGTTTTTTATCCAGTAACCATGAATTATTGTTTATATTTTCTTTCCCTTCATTTTTAACACATATTATTCATTTCATATCACCCCTTAATTATTTAATTATTTTTCCTCAGGATGAAATTATACATATTATCTGTGAAATGCTGAGATAAAAAAGGATTTATGGATGTTTCTAATAGAGTTATTTTTTTTTCATTTCAGGTTGTATTGTAAAAAATATTTTTTATTGTAATTTTCCAAAACTATAAAACTATTCATTTATATGGTGTGTGACTATTTTGTTTCTTATTCTAGTGTAATATTATAATGTACCAGATCTTGGAAACTAGGATTTGTGTCTTTACAAAAGGAACCACCCCGAAGTCTTTATAAGTGACCTAGAGTATAAATATGGGCATATAAAACCATAAAAGCTTGTATTCAGACATAAAACAGTTAAAATCCTCCATGTCATGAATGATTAAAATTATTTATCCATCATTTAATTGGTGAATCACATGAGTCCCATGTTCACCTAGAAAAATTATCAAGTTGGTTTAAATAATACTAACTGTGGAACTAAAGATGTGAATTATAATCATTCTCAAAAAAATCATCATTATTTGACCCAAACACATTGTACCTACCTAGAGGAATATTATTGAAATTAATGTATCCTTTGGGCAGCAATTATCATAGGTTCAAAAAATATATATGAGAATACCTGGAATACGACCTATCTATAAAAACATGCTTATAATAATAAAATGATATATTACAATATCGAAGATTCTACAACATAATTATTTTTTACAAATTAGTGTTAAAGATGTGTTTTATCTCATTTTCAAGCATGAAAATAATATTTTTCTTCATATAAATAAGGGTGTAATGATTTTGATCCAAATAATTGTTGTTATTATTATTGTCAAAAGAAAATATATATTTTTATGTTTTTTTAAACATTCATGATGCATGTTTTTTCATAAAAATCGTTATTTTCATGATAATGTCGTAATTTTATGAATTATTTAACAATTTTATAAAATTATCAAATGTTATATGACTCTTGAGATTTATTCTGATCTGGTACATATCATCAATTATTAGTGAATGTTTTTAAATATTTTATGAACCAAACTTTTTTTATTATCATTTATGACAATTTGAGAAAAAAATTATGAATTTTAGGTCTCGTCTATGTTTTTCATCATGTTATATTATATTTTTTATTAGTAAATATATGTTACCACCTCATTATATTTTTATAATACCAATGTTATAAATATGATCACATGTTTTCAAATACATAGAAAAATAATTCTAGGAAAATTAACATACAAAAATGATTAAAATTTTAATAAAATATGTTTTTAACATAGCTTCATTCAAAGAAAAAATACCTTTAGGTCATTTTGTTATGTGCCTATTGTGGGATTTATAATTTAAATTATAATATATTGTATTTTTAAAGACTTTTTATCCAATGTAACTATATTTAATTCTTCTTTTTTTGTTATTACATTCCTTGGAATCACAGAACAGATTTACCATGGTTGTAATGGCTTTACATTATAATATCACTTTTTAACAAGATTGTTTATGCATAAATTTTTTATTGATGAAATTATACGATCTATATAACATAAAAATACCTATATTATTCTCTTGTTGATTTATCTTTATATTATATGAATTTAGTTATTTTTTCACTTTTTGATCCTATAATTCCTCAACAAATTAAGGAAAACATATTTTGTTTCTCACCATGATCTAGATTAAATTTCATTTAAATTATTATTTTCTTTATATTGTTTTCTATAATGTTTTTTATATTCACTAATGAATTTTCAATTCATTTTATCTTATTAATGACTTTATATTATTTTCAAAATAATATTCCTATCAAATTCATAAATTGGTAATTTTGGAAAAATTTTAGAATAAAATCATTTTTTATTAAAAATTTCTTAAACGAATATTATTGTTATCATAAAAACTCACTATTCTAAATTATATATTACAAGTTTCCATGGTTTTATTATAATAAAATTATTAAGTACAATGTTATATATTATAAACATTTAAAATTTTTATTTCAAAATTATAATTTTATTTTCCCCATTACATATTCTTATGACACATTATATACATTCTTAATCTATGGAAACAACCTCTGATGTCACTTATGATTTACTAAGAATATTATCATATAATGCTATTAATATTCCTTATATGTGTATTTTATAATTATGTTGATGAAATATTTATGAACCGTAGTTTCCTTCAAATGACTTAATATTTTTGTTAGTGATAATGATTTTTATGAACTTATGGCATACATATCAATGGATTATGATAATTTGATAGGAGGATCTAGTATATCCCTTTAATTAATTGAGTGAATATTATTATTCTATGGTCAAAAAGTGTACATGGAAGGATATGAAAAGCCTAAAATATGGTACAGAATTGGTTATAACATACCCAACAAGGTCACAATGTAGGTTATCCTAGGAATAATACAGATACATAGGAGTTAAACCAAATATTAACATGTGATGAATGTCTTGGTGGGTATCCTTGAAATAATATTTCTATGACTCTGATTATTCCACAAATTATACAAATAAAAAATTTAAATATTTTATACCAATATTATTCTCTCATAGATCATGTTCATTTATTTATTTATGATTCATTTCCTTTGAATTTCCATGATTTATTCCATGACTAATGATTATGATATATGAATTACTGAGTATTATTTTTCACTTCTTTTTCTCATGTTCTTATACCCTTATACTCATTCTTTTCTTAAATGTAAACACTGACTAATATCTCTCTTCTCACCATTACTAATAATATACGCCCACCCTTTATTTTGTTTCCATATTCCAATAAATAATGAAAGGTTCGAAAATTTTTATCATTGTGATGGGTGACAATTTTTAAGAACATAGTGGAGGTGATGTATATCGTTATTTTATTTGTTCATGTATCCATATTTTCAATGAAACTAGTCTGTTACTATCATGGAAATGATCATAAATATATTTAACAAATATAGATCTAATTCAATGTAATATTTAAGTATGATAATCGTGGGTCACCTCAAATTGTGTTCTAAATTAATACATTCATAGGAATGAAATTATAATTACATGTTATGATTGTACATCACATTTTGTAACCATATTGATTGGGGGAAAATAGATATGCTATAATGGGTTGACATTGTCCATGTATCATGTTTAATCTAAATGTCAATAAATAGAATATTTACCAATAGACACATGTGGGATTTGATAATTGTTAACTACTATATATTTTTTGTATTTAAAATATATTTTAAGATACAACAAATATATAATTTTTATAAATGAGAATTATGATATTTAAAAAAATTTAAAAAGATCTCTTAGGCTCCGAATATGATAATTCTAATATGTTTTCACTGTGCTAATGTGATTACAAAATGAATTAAACTATTTATGTATCTTATAAACACTGATATAATTAAATTTTAATGAATTTTAGTTATTTATATAAGTATAATTGATTTTATTGATGAATTGATGTTTAATTATATTGTAAATAACAATATGTTTATTTCACTAATATATAATCATTTTTAAATAAAAAAATACTATAATATAGTTATTATTGGGGCTAATATAAGGGGATTATGTGACCAGTAAATAATATAATATCATATACCTAAAAACGTTTCAATTTACGAACCTCCTTTGTTAGAATTAACTGATTTCGAGGCCCATTAATTTACACCGATAGGAGGTTTAAATCCATGCCATCTTTTAATATATATATATATATATATAACATTAGTGGAATATAAATTTATTACTTCATACATAATCAAATCAATGTAGAATATGTTATGTGTTCATTCAAAATATATATTGTAAAAAAATATATTGATAGATGATAATAAAATATTCTTAAATCCTATAAATTAAACAAATATATTCAATAATAAATAAAAACATCTCATTGATCTAATATAAAATATTTTCTATAAATAACTAATTAAAAATTATTAAATTATAAGATATGTTTTATGTTCTACAAATTTATAGTATGTGCATGTTGAATATCAATTGAACTACTATGTTTTAAGAGGACACCATAATAATCAGTTAAATCAATATATATACATATATAAATCATTAAATAATAATCACAAAGAAATTGTTCTAAGAATTAAATGATCCATGGATTTGTAATTACAATCCTAAACTTCATTCAATTTTTTTCTATCATAAAAAAACATTGGTATGAAATCTAATATTGATATATATTTATTTAACCTAATCATATTAAATTGATAATTGATATTTCATTTTATAATCAAATGTTACTCATCTTATAATTAATATAATGTGATAATACAACATTTTTCATTATATTTTAAATTTTGTTTCGTGTATCCAATCAGGAATCATAAAAAAATAAACTAATGAAATATTTATCCTAAATTATCAAATACACTATTTTAATGTATATTTAACAGCATATAAATTTTTAAATTCGGATTAATGTATTCATTGAAAAAATGATCACTATAATAGAAATTCAAAAATTGCATATATTATGTGCATATTATTTTGATCGTAGTTAATATTTGTATCCTTTTAAAAAAAGTAATAAATTTATATTATATATAATATTTTTAAATAATTTCAATGTTAATTACATATAAATATATTAGTTTGAAAAAAAATCTATTTAATAATAAAATATTTTGTGTCATGTTTAGTATAAACTTGAGAAGACATGTTCTAGGATCTCTAACATCAAATTCAAATGATTCCATACTTTTAAAACGACATAATCAATTCATTACACGAAAAAAATAATATAATTTCACTCCATTAGTTATTTCGATTCATTTAAAATGTTGTTTCCATATATTTTATTTTCTCATTCAATATTTTTTTGATATCATATCTACCAATATTTCTATATTAGTGTTTCATTACATATAATTTATTATAATAATTGAATAAATAATTTTAACAATTCAATTTATTATCATGAGATTAAAACTTTAACATTTAATCATTCAAAACACCTTCTCAATAACATTATAGTGGTGTAATAAAAAAATATCCATCAATTATCTCCATAGTTTTCAAAATATATTGAATTATATGTTTTTCCAAAAATTATTTTCATACATCACAAAATTTATTTAAAACCACTATAAATAGTAAAAATAACATCAATGATTTCTAAATAAATCATTTATCAAAAAACTATATCATGAGATGAATGGTTGTTAAATATATTTTCCATTTTATAGAAAATATTTATTCCCAAGAGGCTCACTGTTTGGAGTAATCCTTATGTTATGAAAACTTAAAAATTCATTCATCATCCTATCAAAATTTTTATGGTCATAAATTTATTTTCAACACATCTGTGATTCATTTAATATTCTCACAAATTTAAAAAAATAAAATATTATAAATCCATGGGTAGTTTTATACATCCTTTATATACTCTGGTAATTGAAAATCACGATATTTTTATTAATTTCCTTTGAATTAATGTTGATTTATTATGGTAAACTTATTTTTAAATGAATATATTTATTTTCATTTTCATTAATTTTGTTTGATTTTAATTTAGATAAATTTCATGTTTAATATTATAGATTTTTGAAATTATTACTGAAGAATAATGAAAGGTGGATTAAAATCCATTATAATTTTTATATGTAACAAAAGATTATACCAATATATAAAAATAACATTGGTATTCTGAAAACATCTAGTGTTGTAAAGGTTAATAGAATAGATGGAACCACTAATATTTTTATCAAGTATTTTTAGTATTATTAATCAATTGTTGATTAATTATGACGATTATAATTTATTTTTTTCCATTATTATAGTTCATATTTTTTTCTTTCTGAGGAATTTTTCATAGAATTATATTAAGAACGAATCATCTTTTCTCTAGGATAGTTTAGAGTCTGCAAAACTTGTTAATTTTATAATGGATAAATTATGCATTATATTAAAATAATTTGATAAATAGTATTTCTGATATAGGTAATGGATTCTTGTTATCATTCTATAGAAAATATCATTAAGTGATTCACTTTTGGACAATTTCATATTTTGGATTTTAGTCTATGTTGAGGTTAATGTTTTAATTAGTGTGATGTAGATTTATCCAAAGTGACCCTTGTTAGTATGCATATCAAATTTTCTATTTTCATACCATTTTATTGAAGTTTATATTTTTTGGTTAAAGCTATGATGATTGATTAATGATATTTTTTCAATTTTGTATAATGGGTTATATTATTATAGAAATATATTGTATGCATATTATAATGATGGAGATATGAGTAAGGGTTCGTGAAGAGTTGTAGAGGATATTTTTGAGGATCCATTATATAGAAGCCCATTTACATAAAAGGGATTAATTTTGATTGAGAAATTAATTGATGTTTTTTCATAGAAAAATGTGATTCTATTAGTAATTTTAAATAATGTTATTTATTTTATAAAGTTGATAATAAATATAAATCCACCCATGATTATTGTGATAATATGTGACATATCTTTTTTTAGTGAAAGGTCCATTATGGCTATGTAAAATTTATCCCATCCCTATATGAAACAAGTATTAAAAGAAAAAGGTGTTTCATTGTTATATAGTTTACTATCTATATTTTCATCGTTTGTGAGGTTGTGTATGTTCTATTTTCTCAAATTTTCAATTTTTTCATCTACAACTCAAATATTTTACAATAAATCATTAATAATATTTTTTATTATTTTCTTAAAAAATAAATTTTTGTGAAAATATAAAAGTTAACATGATAAATATTATAGAAAATATTATTTGGTCACCCAATAATATGGAAATAAAAATACAAGGAATGTTATAAATAGGTCATCAAGGACTCTATATTACAATTTTATTTGGAGTTTATAGTTTTTGGTATCAGTCAACTACAATTTCAATGTCAATTCATCTTCATAGTATAAGGAATGTTTTTAATTGGTGTAAAATAGATTATTATTAAAATTATCCAATGAAGTACATCACATTCCAAACAAAGGATTCTAGAAGGCCTGATGTACATCTACAAAAACTAGGGAATTGAGAAAAGAACTCATAATATTATAGCACCATTAAGGAATGATTTTTTATTTATATGAATTTAACATCATTAATAAATAATCAATTATGTATATAAGAATTTATTTCAATAAAAAATTAAATACTTAATAAAATAAATAATTAATTATGTAAGTATATAATAGAAATAACAACCCCTTCCTAACTCATTTAAGAATCACATTACATAGAATGTAAATCCATCAAATAAATTAAGGATTACAACCAGAGCTAATATAACGATAAAAAATATATTAATGATTTATAAATAAAGTATATATAATATAACTAATACCCACTAAATAATATTAAATAAAAATATTGTTTTCAATCAATAATATACTTTGGAATAAAACAAAAAAAAATATTTCACTATCACCATCCCTATGGAACATAATATTTATATAGAGATATCAGTATATTTTTAATATCTACAAAAAAGATCTTTTCATGTTTAAAACATCGAGGGATTTTTTGAATGTAAAATTAAATAAAGAATATATATTTACACATGTACGATGATGTATATATTGTGTTTTATTTTGATAAAATCATTTTGACATCACCATATACGCTACACACCTAATGTCGTGAAACATGTAATCTTGTTCTAATGTTTACATGGATTATATCCGAATACATCCTATATAACACCAATATTGAGAAAATGAAATAATTAATACATAAATGTGATTAATTATCCCACATAATTAGTTGTGAAAACCCTAATTAAATAAATATTATACTTCATATCAACTATAAAATCATTGTAGAGACCCGAAGCTTCACGTACATGGACATTACATTACTTTTGCGGAATACTTAGTACATAAAAAAAACACACACAAGTATCGTAATAGTTTAGTGTCTTTGGAAACTCGGAATATAATCTTCTAATCATGGTGAATGATCTTCAACATCTCCCATAAAGAACTTACTCTTTTTTACCTGAAACTTTTCTTTATATCCTGGTGAAAATAAAACATAAAAATGTGAGCTCAAATGCTCAGTAAGGGTAAACAAAAGAAATATCAATCACATCATTTTCATAAGAACATAACATTTTGGAAATCTTAACCTGCAAAAGAGAGCATAATTTCATAACATGGTATAAATCATAGTAGTGAAATGAAATTCCAATAATCATAACTTAAAACATGAAACATTGTGGAATACACACATAATCATAGATAATAATTTCTTATTAGTCAAGACTCATTTCCAAGACTATCTTAGTGGAGAAAGTCCATTTCTGAACCGAGTCACCCTCGTTTCAGTCCTGTTTCACTGAACCGGTATAACCTACTATTCCAGCCATGTCTATCTCATGAGATATAAAATCTTTACCCAATGAATTGGAGGGAGATATAGGTCCCACCCATCTCATAATGATACTATTCTTATGTGTGCCACAAAATCATAAACCATACATCAAAGCATAACCCATGTAATAAAAATGGGATTCGTAAACATCGTGACATCATAAAACAATTCATATAAGATTAAGGAATTCATAAAAATAATTCCATCACAACATAACCAAATCAATGTAATAATAGGGATAGAAACAGAACCCTATGTTATCTTAGATGGAAAATAATTTTGATAAAACACTTGAAATGAATTCTTGAGGAAAATATCCTTTCTTCTTCAAAATATATTTCTTTTCACAAAACTTCATGAAATTTTAATAGAAAGAGATTTTATTGAAAATAGTCATGAAATATTTTGGAGGAAGCTTCATTAAAATAATTCTTTATAAAACCATAAAAATCCGTTCGTTCCGTATAAGTTAAAAAAACATTCTTCTCGTAGCTTTGTCGGAAAAGTCAAAAAGTACCTCGTACGAAAAACGACAAAAGATTCCTTTCATATCCTTTAATAAAAACTCACCAAAGGGTAAAATTTGATTTAAAAAATTTTATGTGGATGGAAATAATATTACATATTGAGGAAACATGGATGTGGATGATAAAATACACTCCAATAAATACCAAAGTATAAACAATCTCGGATAAAAATGTGATTGTGATATTTCCCTTACCTTAGGTCTGATTTGCCGCGTATGTGTCCGAACCTTCCTGTATAATGATTTAAATAATGTTATTTACTTATTCCAGAATCATATTCACTGTTATGATGTCATATATGGTTCACTTATGACTTTATATTACTCGTTCTTTAGTAAATTCCATGTTAAAGAGCATTTTGGGTAAAATCGTTTCATTTGTCGTCCGTGTCTTGACTTGTAATTATTCATATGATTACTTAGAACAAGATTACATAATTCCAGAATATAAAAAATGATTTTTATATAATATATATTCAGAATATACATATATATATATAATAGATTGATAAATGGAATGAAATACACCGTTCATGGAGACGGTAGGCCGTACGTACGCATGAATGCTATTTTCGTTTCCTTATTGAGTTGAATGGAATTAAGTATATGAAATACATATATATACACATAAATCCAGTATCATTAATATGTAATATATTTCATGATTACTTATTATATGTACTTTATAATCATTCATGAATGGTTAAAGTGGAGAATGAATCTCATCGCGTCGTGGAGACGGTAGTCCGTACGTACGCACGAGCGATGATATCGTTTTCATGATCGTGGCACTGTATTGGAGTGTATGTATACTATTTCAGAATAAATATCTCTTTAAAATAATCATATATAGTTATTATTTACAAAATTATACCCATCCAAGTAAGGTGGTGGTGGAAAATAGATTTCACCACGGCGTGTAGACGGTATTCCATACGTACGCACGTGCGGTGATTTCGTTTTCCGTAGGATGGATAGATGGTGAAATAGGGTTTTTTTCATACTTATAATAACATATAAGTATATGAGTGATACTGATGTTATTACTTCATAATGAAACAACCTATGATGAAGAAGTGGAAGAAGAAATAAAGATAAATGAATCGGTAATGGACATTACCTCTTCTTTGAAGTTCCTCTTTGAGATCTCTGTTTAGGGCACTTAAATTGGCCTTTTAGGAAGACCAGAACCTCTAGGATGTTTCTAGGGAAGTGGATAATAGAATTTGGCAGGGGTTGGACGATCTTGAAGGCTCAATGTGGTGTGAGGAAGAGAGGGAGGAGGTGCCCTTTTATAAGGGAGGAGAGGGGCACCTTTGGAATAACTAAAAATATTATTTTATTATAAAGTAATGATCGGTTTTATATATCTCCAAATTGAGTTATTTCTAAGATAATGTGGGGATGGGTCCAAATACTCTCATCCAATAGAATTTAGACAAGTTTAGCTCAATATATTAACCTTATCTTTTAGTTTTAACTCTTAGTTAATTAGATTGACATTTACCATGTCACTTTGTATTTTTATATTATATAGTTAATAAACATACCATATACATCCAAGCTACCCCCAAGTTGTTTATTATTAATATATATAACCTTATCTAAGTCATTTGGCCGAACCATAGATTTTTAGGAATAAAATAACAATTAATAATATAATATTTGTTTTATAAACAATTTTATGTCAATTTTTACAGTATTTAGTAATTGATTTTTGTGAAAATAATATCATAATGATAAGTTCGAAAAAAGTTAATTAAATCAATAATAACATGTCATATTAACCTATAAAATTAGTGGAATTAATAAAAAGTCTAAAATTATATTTATTTGTGTATTTATAACATCAATTATGTCAATATTTTATTAATAAGATAATTACTGCATCATCGTTGTGTCATAAATAAATTAAATTATTTAATGTCTAAAAATTACAAATAAAATACCATTATGTAGGAAATATGTTTATATTTCTAATGAATATTTATAGTCGAATTTATCTTATGTATAGCCCCATATTGAAAATGATTTAGTTATTAAACATTGATTTTAACTATTTTAACCCTTCTTTAAATAAATTAATAATAAATGTCCTAATCTAATACAAGTGGGACTAAATGGTCATATTTTATTCCTATGTTTGTTTTTGGTCGATTTACACTTGTCCAATAGAATTATGACATGTTTTAGGGTAATAATAATATAATTTTTACCCTTAATTACCCTATTTACTTTTAACCATGGTAAAAAAAAGTAAAAAGTTACTATTCACCAAAAATTATTCTCATCTCATTGAACCACATTTTAGACCTTGATATTAACTGTGTCTCTCGGATTTTCGAAATTCCACTCACAGAAGCGGTAAAATTAAGTATTATGAAAAATTCAGTTTTTTTAACTACCACTTAGTGGTTTCACTATTCATCAAAAATTGAAAGTTTTTAGAAAAATACCAAAAATTACGCCAAATCTATATTTGATATTAATAATTAAAAAATGATGTCTATTTTACCAAATTCAGAACATATTAGTTGCATTAATTAATTTAAAAATTAGTTCTCGTCGTCAAAACAAATAGCGTGTTTTTAAGAGATAATAACTATCAAAAGATTGACATTTGTTTATAACTGGTTTAAATGTGAAATTGCATCCAATGAACAAAATATTATTAAATGGTAAAAATATATTCTAAATATACTTTAAAACCACTCAAATTAATAATTTATCACTATTAATTATTTCTATTAAAAAAGTTCTTTTTAATTAAAATTTAGTAATTTTCACTATTCATCAGAATATGAAAGTTATCCAAAAAGTACCAAAATTTCACCCTAAGCTAATTTCGATATTCCGAATCCAAAAATGAAGTCCATTTTGAAAAATAAAAATTACAAAATTTCAAAATGTGGTTACTACTATTCATAACGGCTAGTTTTAATAATATTTTAATAGCATATCGTTGTTTAGTGAAACTCGGTATTGCGTACTACAGACGCTATCGAGGAAGGTTGTGATTGCATGTAATGCAAGGCAAGTCAATGATGAGTGTTGTGCAAGATCTTTTTGGTGTAGCGTACAACACAAGACTGTAATGAAATGAATATTTTTCATAAAATCTCGGGGTGTTACATTCTACCCCCCTTAAAAAGAATTTCACCCTCGAAATTCGTCGGGGTTATAAATGGATTACTATTTGAAAGTTTCTTTAATAGAAACCCACATCGTAAAAAGGAATACCATAACCAGTCTTTAAAAACAAATGTATGAAATGTAACTGTTACCCAAATAAACTAATCACTGGGTTTCCACATAGGTGAAAATATGGATATGGAAGAGAAATATAACCATCATGTTCTAATGGAGAGAGGTAGAGAACATGGCTATGGAAAAGCCAACAATCACAATGCCATAAATTTGTGATGATCTAAGGTACCATCTGAATCATCATATATAAGATCACTAGGAAAACATTTTTGGTTTTCAAAATCATTTCCCTAAAGTTGATGAAATTGGAATTAGAAGAAATACTTTCGTGATTTTGGTATAGTCTCACCGTTGGTCATTCTATAGACAATTTCCACATCATCTCTTAATGAAATGAAGTTGAATTTGTCATTCGTGATGTGTTAGCAGATCATGTGATAGAATGATGGGTCATTCTATCTGTCTCAAACAAAAGGTTAGAAAAGTTATCAAAAAAAATATATAAGTCCATCTATAGTGATATTAATCATATATGGTTCCTAAAATGAACTTATACTTTATATATCATACCTATTAATAAAATAAAACTAGTTTCTACTAACCAGGGACTTCCTGTAGGCCAGTGGTAGGCGATAAAGGCCAGTCGCACTTCGGTTGTGGGTTCGATTCCCACAGCCTTGTCCGACGTGATGTGTTGTCGCCCGTCCTTTTTCTAAAACTACATTACTATAACATCCCCTAAATAATGTCGAAAAGAACTTTTATCCATAAACAATACTAACTTATGTCCAACATTGTCCATTCCAATCATTAGGCTTATCCATAATACTGCTGTCCAATATCATATTATAGTGAAAATGATTACCAAAGAGTTCATATAACAAGCATGTTAATACCATCGTTGATCCCCGTATATCATGAGATATATCTTGTTGGTCACATTCCAAACATTCGAAGGCCATAATCATGTATTCTCTTGAAAAATGATTACCCATTGAACCTTAGTGAAAACATTAATGCAGTTAAAAGTTAACACTTTCCATATACCAAAATCCTAAAAATACTATATACTCAAACCATGTTATCACTTAGTCATTATATCAATCATGAGCTCATGAATAATGTCAAACATTTCATTTTCTCCTTATCCCTTCATTAGGCGCATATCATCTGCTTTCCAAAATATTTGAATCACTTTTCATGGTTACCGGTACCTTAAAATTATTGAAAACCACAATAGACTAATACAAAAATATTCCAATACACAATAGAAGTACCTTAACAACATTATTCATGAATACAAATACATAAACACTTCAATCCGTCCTCTTCAATGATTATCCTGGAATAAGTCCTTCCTTGATTTAGAAGTAACTTTTTAGGTCAGGGCAATGAGTTTGATAATGCCCATGTTCTCCACAAATAATACATTGAACTCCATAATAGTCTATCACTCTATGACCCTTTTCTCCACACAGATAACATCGGTCCCTCCATTTGAGGTATTACTCAAGGTTCTTCTTCCCTTCTTTAGAAATCTCAATATTCCTTTCCTTATGCTCCTCAACATGTGAACATGCATAATAGTCTATCTTCCACTTATTTTATTAATTAGTCATACCAATAAATTTCACCTTGTTAATCATATATCGCGATGACTAATTCGTTATAATCACAATATCTTTATCTCTAGGCATTACACAATTTTGTTGCTAATAGTCACCAATTTTTCCATTGGATTTAATGTTAACTGAATTACTTCTGGTTCCCTCCATTAACTAAAACACAAAAAGAATTCTGTGAGAGGCAAAATCATGCTAGGGAAAACAACAAAATAAAGGGGGAGTACCCTCAATATCTAACATCTTAGGTTAAATTATAATATCCTTAGCGCAATTCTAGGACTATAACCTATACGTATACTTATCCTTAGAGACATCCCTAGACATACCTTAGAAATATCTCTAGGGATCTCACGAACGTTTTCACATCCTAGTTTCCAAAGGATGACTAAAACTTTCCTCTGATACCAACTGTAGAGACCCGAAGCTTGACGTACATGGACATTAAATTACTTTTGCAGAATACTTAGTACATAACAAAAACACACACACAAGGATCATAATAGTTTAGTGTCTTTGGAAACTCGGAATATAGTCTTCTAATCGTGGTGAAAGATCTTAAATATCTCCCATAAAGATCTTCCACTTTTTTTACATAAAACCTCTCATTATATCCTCAGGAAATGAAAACATAAATGGGTGAGCTCAAATGCTCAGTAAGTGTAAACAAAGGAAATATCAATCACACCATTTTCATAAGAACATAACATTTTGGAAATCTTAACCTGCAAAAGAGAGCATAATTTCATAACATGGGATAAATCATAGTAGTGAAATGAAATTCCAATAATCATAACATAAAACATGAAACATTGTGGCATACACACATAATCATATACAATAATTTATTATTAGTCAAGACTCATTGCCAAGACTATCATAGTGGACAAAGTTCGTTTCTGAACTGAGTCACCCTCGTTTCAGTCCTGTTTCACTGAACCGGTATAACTTACCATTCCAGCCATGTATATCTCATGAGATATAAAATCTTTACCCAATGCATTGGAGGGAGATATAGATCCCACCCATCTCATAATGATACCATTCTTATGTGTGCCACAAAATCATAAACCATACATGATAGCATAACCCATGTCATAAAAATGGGATTCGTAAACATCATGACATCATAAAACAATTCATATAAGATAAAGTAATTCATAAAAATAATTCCATCACAACATAACCAAATCAATGTAATAATAGGGATAGAAACAGAACCCTATGTTATCTTAGATGGAAAATAATTTTGATAAAACACTTGAAATGAATTCTTGAGGAAAATATCCTTTCTTCTTCAAAATCAATTTATTTTCACAAAACGTCAATCAATTTTAAAAGAAAGAGATTTTATTGAAAATAGTCATGAAATTTTTTGGAGTAATTTTCATGAAAATAAGTCTTTATAAAACCGTAAAAATCCGTTTGTGCCATATAAGTTAAAAAAATACATTCTTTTCATACCATTGTCGGAAAAGTCAAAAAGTACCTCGTACGGAAAACGACAAAAGATTCCTTTCATATCCTTTGCTAAAAACTCACCGAAGGGTAAAATTGGATTTAAACAATTTTAGGTGTATGGAAATAATATTAAATATTGAGTAAACATGGATGTTGATGATAAAATACACCCCAGTAAATATCAAAGTATAAACAATCTCGGATAAAAATGAGATTGTGATATTTCTCTTACCTTAGGTCTGATTTTCCATGTAAGTGTCCGAACCTTCCTGTATAATGATTTAAATAATGTTATTGACTTATTACAGAATCATACTCATTGTTATGATATCATATATGGTTCACTTATGACTTTATATTACCCGTTCTTTAGTAAATTCCATGTTAAACAGCGTTTTGGGTAAAAGCGTTTCATTTGTCGTCCGTGTTTTGACTTGTAATTATTCATATGATTACTTAGATCATGATTACATAATTCCAGAATATAAAACATGATTTATATATAATATATATTCATAATATACATATATATAATAGATCTATAAATGGAAATAAATACACCGTTCATGGAGACGGTAGGCCGTACGTACGCATGAACGCTGTTTTCGTTTCCTTATTGAGTTGAAGGGAATTATGTAGATGAAATACATATATATAAACATAAATCCTGTATCATAATTATGTCATATATTTCATTATTACTTATTATATGTACTTTATAATCATTCATGAATGGTTAATGTGGAGAATGAATCTCATCGCGTCGTGGAGACGGTAGTCCGTACGTACGCACGAGCAATTATATCATTCTCATGATCGTGGGACTATATTGGAGTGTATTTATACTATTTCAGAATCAATATCACTTTAAAATAATCATATATAGTTTTTATTTGCACCATTATACCCATCCAAGTATGGTGGTGGTGGAAAATAGATTTCACCACAGCGTGGAGACGGTATTCCGTACGTACGCATGTGCGGTGATTTCGTTTTCTGTAGGATGGATAGATGGTGAAATAGGGTTGTTTCATACTTATAATAACATATCAGTATATGAGTGATACTGATGTTATTACTACATAATGAAACAACCTAATAAGAAGAAGTGGAAGAAGAAATAAAGATAAAAGAATCGGTAATGGACATTACCTCTTATTTGAAGTGCCTCTTTGAGATCTCCTTTTAGGGCACTAAAATTGGTCTTTGATGAAGAACAGAACCTCTAGTATGTTGATATAGAAGTGGAGAAGATAATTTGGAAGGGGTTGGCCGATCTTGAAGGCTCAATGTGGTGTGAGGAAGAGAGGGAGGAGGTTCTATTTTATAAGGGAGGAGAGGGGCTCCTTTGGAATAACTAAAAATATTATTTTATTATAAAGTCATGTTCGGTTTTAAATAGCTCCAAATTGAGTTATTTCGAAGATAAGGTGGGTATTGGTCGAAATCCTCTCATCTAATAGAATTTAGACAAGTTTAGGTCATTATATTAACCTTATATTTTAGTTTTAACTCTTAGTTAATTAGATTGACATTTACCATGTCACTTTATATTTTTATATTATATATTTAATAAAAATACCATATACATCCAAACGACCCCCAAGTTTTTTATTATTAATATATAACCTTATCTAAGTCATTTGGCTAAACCTTAGATTTTTAGGAATAAAACAACAATTAATAATATAATATTTGTTTTAAAAACTATTATGTCAATTTTGACACTATTTAGTAATTGATTTTGTGGAAATAATAACAGAATGATAAGTTCGAAAAAGTTATTTAAATCCATAATAACATGTCATATTAACCTATAAAATTAGTGTAATTCATAAAAAGTCTCAAATTATATTTATTTGGGTATTTATAACATCAATTATGTCAATATTTCATTAATAAGATAATTACTGCATCATCGTTGTGTCATAAATAAATTAAATTATATAATGTCTAAAATTTAAAAATAAAATACCATTATGTAGGAAATCTTTTTATATTTATAATGAATATTTATGGTCGAATTTATCTTATATATAGCCCCATATTAAAAATGATTTATTTATTAAACTTTGATTTCAACTATTTTAACCCTTCTTTAAATAAATTAATAATAAATGTCCTAATCTAATAAAAGTGGGACTAAATGGTCATATTTTATTACTAAGTTTGTTTATAGTAGAATTAAACTTGTCCAATAGAATTAGGACATGTTTTAGGGTAATAATAATATCATTTTTACCCTTAATTTCCCTATTTACTTTTAACCGTGGTAAAAAAAAGTAAAAAGTTACTATTCACCAATAATTATTTTCATCTCATTGAACCACATTTTAGTCCATGATATTAACTGTATCTCTCAAATTTTCGAAATTACACTCACAGAAGCGGTAAAATTAAGTTTTATGAAAAAATCAATTTTTTTAACTACCACTTAGTGGTTTCACGATTCATCGAAAATTGAAAGTTTTCAGAATAATGCCAAAAATTAGGCCTAATCTATATTTGATATTAATAATTCAAAAATGATTTCTATTTTAACAAATTCAGAACATATCAGTTTCATTAATTAATTTAAAAATTAGTTCACGTCGTCAAAACAAATAGCGTGTTTTTAAGAGATAATAATTATCAAAATATTGACACTTGTTTATAACTGGTTTAAATGCGAAATTACATCCAATGACCAACATTTTATTAAATTGTAAAAATATATTCTAAATATAATTTAAAACCACTCAAATTAATAATTTATCACTATTAATTATTTCTATTAAAAAATTTCTTTTTAATTAAAATTTAGTAATTTTCACTATTCATCATAATATGAAAGTTATCTGAAAAGTACCAAAATTTCACCCTAAGCAAATTTAGTTATTCCGAATCCAAAAATGAAGTACATTTTGAAAAATAAAATTTACAAAATTTCAAAAAGTGGTTACTACTATTCATAACGGCTACTTTTAATAATATTTTAATAGCATATCGTTGTTTAGTGAAACTCGGTATTGCGTACTACACACGCTATCGAGGAAGGTCGTGATTGCATGTAATGCAAGGAAAGCCAATGATGCGTGTTGTTCAAGCTCCTTTTGGTGTTGCGTACAACATAAGAAATTAATGAAAAGAATATTTTTCATAAAATCTCGGGGTGTTACAATCATTTATCACACACAACCCTGATATTTTAAATAATTTCTCGGATGGTCTCTACTAAAATCCCAGATGGTTAATCATATCATATGTCATATCTTTTCACAAGTTACCACCATGGATTATTAAAAATCGATAGTATTAAACTATGTATCATTATTACTATCCATGAATTTGGATATTCCATCCTCGCTCAGGCTTAATTAATAGAAAAGGATATGTTCTATATGATCCTCCAAAAAAGTTGGAGTAAAAATAATTATAAATCACTTGGATTTTAGTGTTAATGAACCCTGTGGTATTTTAGATATATGTTATTCTATTAGAAATTATTTATTGGAAGTGTTTTTAACATATACATGGATATATGTTTTGATCATATATATAATTATTAATGGAATGATTATTTAGTGGGTGTTTAGTGGGAGATGCATTTTTTGTTATCAGTTGTTAGTGGAGGGGAAAAAGAAGGTGGTGGTGTTTTCATTCAATTGGGTTCTTGATCCAATTTCTTTACTAACCTAGTAGAGGTGCATGGGATGGGGTTTTTATAGATTATAAATCAATTGGATTGTTCTGGACATTAGAAAGAAAGTCGATTAACTAGTTACTTAGTGGGGGAATATTGATTTACTATTGGAGATAAAACCCAGTATTACTCTAATACAAGCACCAATTAGTTAATATAACTCCTCCATCATTTATATGGATTGGGCTCAAAGGAGTACATTGCTTCACACACTCCTCCACTTTACTACCCCATTGGTTCTTTATGGATATCCATTTTATGGAAGGTTGTTTGGAATTTATTTTAATTTGTGAATCAAAGTAATATGATACAATAATTTATTCATATTTTCTATTTTACTTATACTTTTAATATTTTAGTTTCATAGGGTTTTTGTTTGGGAATTCATTGAATGATGGGGGAATTTATTTATATCCCTCAAAATTATTTTTTACAAATATCCACACACAAGGATTTAGTAGGAAACATTATATTTCAAAAATAAAATGTTGCACCAGATTCCACATAATTCAAATTCATATAAGAACTTTTAAAAAACATCATCAACCTCTTGGTTCCCAGGAATGTCGATTCACCTAGACAACTTGGGTCACACACCTATCATGTATAACATCCTATCATTTCACCTCCCCATTATCACTCTGATGGAAAGACCCACTAGAATCCCCATCACCATCACCATCATCTTCTTTGCTGTCTCATGGAGTACAATATTATCATTGTCACTATCAATGACATAGATCCAGGTCCACTATCGTCATCGTAGTACCTAGACCACACCAGTCTGGCAGAATTGTTGTAGCACTGCATGAAAAATGACTTTTTTAAATGGGTTATTTACGATTGGATTAGATGTAATAGAAAAATATCCATTGAGGAGATTATTAACGACGAGATAAGGTGTCCTGTCACAAAAGGTTTGTTTTGGTTTGCACACCAAACCATGGGAATGGTATTTGCAACAGGGGGTGCCTCCCAATTGTAAATACCAAGCGGTGGTAAATAATATTTTCATAGGGGAGGTACACCTATCGAAAATACATGGAAGGGGAAAATACTATTTGTGATATGGATATTGCCTCGTTGCAAATAGTGTGTCGGCTGGTGACTATTTACGATAGGACCTGTCGAAAATACATGTTTAACCGTCGGCAGTAATTAATGTGATCGAAGGTATTCGCGACGGGGCTCCCATCGCAAATAATACTATCACAAATAATATAACCTATATATACACCTTATCCATTATTTCGTCATTACTCTTAATTCTAACTTTCTCTTTCTCTCTAAATTCTAATTTTAGTGTTATAATTTTTTTGAGTTAATTTTTTTTACAAACGTGTCTTGAAGTGTTCTACATATATAAGAGATCAAGTTTATAGGTATTTGTGTTTTATTCGATTTAAAATTTATTTCATTTTTTATATTAGTTTTAATTATTGTTAATTAATTAGTTGAAATTAAATTAAATTTAAATTTTTTGGTAATCATTTTTTATTTGTAATGATAAATTGAAATTATTAATACAAATTATTAATAATTAAGAATTTTTTGCAATAATTAGTAACGAATATAAATAATTAGATTTAATTTGTAATTTGAAGTGGTATGTTGCAGTAATTAACTCAAATTAGTAATAAATAATGGTAATTAAAGATAATTAGGAATAAATAGTAATAATTAATAAAAAATTAAAAATACTAAAAATTAGTAATAAATACTATTAATTAGTAATAAATACAAATAAATATAGATTATTAGTAATAATTATTAATTAAAAGTAATAAATACTAATAAATATTATTAATTAGTAATTAATAGTTACAATTAGTAATAATTAGAAATAATTAGTAATAGTTGGTAATAATTAGTAATAATTAGTAATAATTAGTATAAATTAGTATAAATTAGTATTAATTTGTAATAATTAGTAATAATTAGTAATAAATAGTAATAATTAGCAATAAATATCAATATATAGCAATAAATAGAAATAACTAGCAATAATAAGCTCTAATTAGCAACAATTTGAAATAATTAGAATTAATTTGCTATAATTAGAAATAATTATAAACAATTAGTAATAATTACATATAATTAGAAATAATTAGTAAAAAGTAGTAATAATTAGTGATACTTAGTAACAATTAGTATTAATTATAATTAATTAGTAATAACTAGTTATGATTAGTAATAATTATAAATTATTAGTAATAATTAGGAATAAATAGAAATAAATAGAAATAAATATTAATAACTAGGAATAATTAGCAATAATTATCGACAATTAGTAATAATTAGAAATAATTAGAAAAAATTATGATTAATTTGGAATAATTGGGAACAATTAAAAATAATTAGTTGTAATTATAAATAATTAGAAATAATTAATAATAATTAGAAATAATTAGAAATAATTAGATAGTTTTTTTGAGGAGAAAGAAGTGATGCATCAACAATAGAAATGGTAGGAAAATATGTTTCAGTAACAGTAGTAGTAGTACAATGAGAAGACGCATTGATGACACTAGTAGCATCACGAGCAGATGGAGTACATGTGTCATCTGAATCCTAGTGTAGAGATGTAGTTTCCACTTTAATCTAGTACAACTCCCCCACATCCTCTTGATGTCAATCCACCCTAGTGATTTTTTTGTCAGGTCAAAATAATTTGAATTCAAAGGTTGTTGTAATATTAACTGTTTACAGTTTTGGACTTTTATATTGGTGTGAATATTGCATAATTTAATTTTTTATATTTTTAATATTCTATTAATCTATTATTTTTTATTACTATTATATTATGTAATTTTTTTATTTACTAATAATAATAAAAATGTTTAAGTATTTTTTTATATTATTTTGGATTAATCAGAATTTAAAGATTCTATTAATTTTTTATTTTTTAATAATATTAATATTAATTTTTCATAATTATTATAAATAATAATAACGTTTTACTATTATAATAATTATTATTTTTTTAATATTATAATAATATATTTTTTATATTATTAATATTAGTAATATGATTATATATTATAAATTTATTTATTTTAATAGTATTAATATTTTCTAATATTAATTCATCATTTTTTTAATGATTAATTTTTCTATTATCTATTTTAGATGGGTTCCCATCACCAATACATTTTATGTTTTTCAAATAACGATTTGTGACCAGAAAATAGGCCCATCACAAAAATGTATTTTCTACAGGCCCCTCTGAATAATTATATATATATATATATATATATATATAATCGAAAAACTATTTGTGATGTTGTTTTCAACAAAGGTCCATTTTTTATGGGGCCCTGTCACGAAATCTTATTTTCAACTGGGTCTCATCGCAAATAGCATGTCACAAATACGTTATATTCAATTAGAGAAGTATATCGAACCACCATGAAAAATAGTGACTTGCCTGCATCACTCATCATCAAAACACATAAATCAAAACGGTGGCTCTGTCATGAACAACATCGATAGATTCTAAAGAGAACCAAATCCAACATCGAAATAGAAAACTGAAAGAACATATAAACTAGTGAAATCCACCACATGCTGTGCTGCTCGAGAACTCTTACCACTCTAAGAACATAAAAAAACTCCCTTTGTATGGGATAATCCCAACCAACCTAGAAGGGAGTAAGGGACTAGGGAGCCAGAGAATAGCAGAGTGATAGAGAAGGGTCAAGTAGAAACATAAACCATCAAGTATTGAGGTATAGAAACAATTAGATAGAAATGTTAAGGAAAAAATGAAATTGATACACATACCTAGAAGAAATAGGATCTAAGATGAGTGAACAATGATTGAAACATGAAAATGAAAAAAGTATTGAATGCCAAATTAGAAACCCCAAACAGATTGAGAGAAAACTAGGTATGAATCCATTGAGGTGGAGAACACCATGTTTCCCTTACATTCACATCCATAGTCCCAAACCGATCTGAAAAACCAACACACCCAACCATGATGGTATTGTGTGTGCCAGGCCTGATCAAAATAGTAGGTATATAAGAGGGGAGGACGACACCCCTCCATGGAACCCGTTGAGAAGAAACCCGATAATAAGAATCCTGATGAATCCAGAGAAATAGAAAAGACCAAATGCCAAAAAAGAGACAACTAAAAGATGAAGAAGCCGATAGAGGAGGAGAGGACCATCGTTGTGGGGGAACTAGAACCCTAGGATGAAAAGAAGGAGAATGATATCTAATGATAGATTCGATATATAATCATTGAGATTGATGTGACGTGGGAATATATTTATATTAAAATAATATTTTTATAATGTACATTTGAGGTTTGAGAATACTACTATATCAATATCTCATACTATTTTCTGATTTTAGGTTTTATAATAATTTTATTTTGATATTTTTTGTAAAATTTAATTATTTTGGTTATTAATTCTCTCTTAGAAATTTGGGATTTCATATGTAATATGATCAGGTTACTATCTATAGTGGAATACAGTCTTTAGCTTGTGTTTTTGGAACATTAGTTATTTATGATGAGTGGAGAATTAGTTTAACAATTTTTTGTTTTTATTATAAAATAGTTACAAAAATAAATTCATGATTATTGTGATTGACTGAGGTGATGAAGGACTCTTTGATGCAATCAGTCTTTACATGAGAATGGGATTTTTTATAGTTTACCAAATAAATAATGGGGCCTCTATATCGTAAATAATTGTTATATTTTAGTGATATATTATTCATGTGTTATAATTTTTATGATTATTGGAATATTTTGAAACAACATTACATATTTAATATATATTAGGATTGGATCACATTCACATAATAGAAAAAAATATCAATATAATTAGTTGATTGTGATACGCATTTTAAATTGGTATTTATTAAAAAAATTATTAATTTTTTAGTGGCATGGAATAGATTTAAAAATGTGATGATTTATCTTTTTAAATAAATTATATACAGAGTTATTTTAATAAATGGAAATTCATTGAAAAATATAAATACCTATAAATGATGGAAATGGAGGGTTGTAATTGTGGACTGTTTGTTAATTAATCCATTTAAATATTTTATTCATAATGGAATGTGGTGATTTAATCTCATCAATATGAAATGGGAGTTAAAACCAAAATGTGGACATCATAAGAATTCAAAATCCGGGAATGATCCATTTTTTGGGAAATATTTTTAATTTATTTGACCTATTGTGGTAAATTCACTATTTTTATATATTGTATGCTTCAGTGAGATTATCTTTGATGGTTTCTCTATTCATATCCATTATTTTTTGGTAGAATACAAACTATAGGATGATACCTCCTTGATAGTATGGTTTGGGTTGATTAGATTTATGTATAGGTTATGTTTCCTTTGAGATAGTTCTATATAATCCTATATAAATAACTCTTAGTAATGAGATGAGCCAATTACTATTAGGTTTATAAGAAGACCTCAGAATTATTGACTGGTATTTCAAATTATTATTATGCTTCTTATATCCTGTTTTGGTTCATTGATAATGTGATGGATATGAAAATACCAACTAGTTTTATGAAATTATTGATATATTGTGATTATATTATATATAAATTAGTTCTTTTGGAGATACTAATGATTGGTTATAGTGATTGATGGGAGATTTAGTTCATGCGTTCCTAGATTAATAAATTACTAAGAATTTTTGAGTTACATAGTTTATGGAATAATAGTACTTGTTGTTTACATAGAGATACATTACGAGATGAGAACTGTAAAAATTGTATTATTGGTGTTTTATGGTTATGTTACTCCCATGTTTGATGTTATATTAGGCTATTGTGAGATAGTATGTTCAGTTATGTCTTATAAGATAATTTTTTTTTCTATAGATTCAATTTAGATGATTTTCAATAACCATGTGAGGTGATTAATAATATGTCCATTATTTTCAATGTACAACATAAGGAGGAGGTCTAAACTTTTATTCAATACTGTTAGTATCATTTATTAAGACCCATTCAAGATGTAATACTCCACATGAGAATGTAGATAGAGTGATATTTCCTATGTGGAACTAAGGGGGATTATAGATAAACATTGAGGGGTAATTAAACCGCCCACCCTCACAATGGACCCCTCCTATACTAGTTAATATTTCTTGAGTAACCCATGAAACACCCTACAATATTCCACGGGTTGGAGAGAAAGAACATTTTCATAAAACATATAAATTAGAAGAATTATCCATATAATTAAAATAATTAATGAAAAATTACAATAAAAATAAAATATTAAAATATACCCATGAGTGTGTAAATATCATAGAAACTTTATCAAATATTGAAATAAATAATAAAATCATATTATATTCACTCAAGAAACAACTCTTATTCATGATCTTGTACTGTTTACTTTGTTCACTAAGTATATTCAGGAAACATGAAAATATATTAATTTATAATGATGAGTATATATCTATATACAATATGATCACCCTCAATAACTCTTGTGAAATCCGGAAGAATCACATTAATGACTCAATTAATATACAATATAATGGAAACAAATTTGTTCTATATTGAATATAAATTACCCTCGCAATTTCATTATCTCCAAATTTTTAATCCATGATGAAAAACATAGTATCAAAACCCTATATAATGAAGGTACCCACACAACCACACACCATTAATTTTTCACTGTCTCACCCCTATAAAAAAATTCATATTATTTCCATCCCTTAAATATCCACATATATTCATAACCACATACCTCATATCAACATTTATCATAAATCGATATCCAAACTTCATATCACAAACCTAACTATGTACCCACATCAATATCAAAATAATATATCGTGAACATTGATTAAATAATCCATGTTCCATCGTTATACTTTGAATGATCCCAACCATGTCTCAAATCCACTATAGGTTCATCATCACACCCTTAAAAATCTAAAGAAACATTAACAATACTTTGTTATAACCCAAAAATCATGACCATTGATCATTAAATATTAAATTATGTATGAAGGGGAAGTGGGGAAGATGGATGTGTTAAAAATTTATTCCCTCACTGAAAAGGATTTGATTGAAAACACCAAAAATCAAAATCAATTATGTTTTTTTAATGTTATCCAACATTGGTGAATATATATAAAAAATTAAATTAAAATATAATATATAATATTCACCCACATAATTCTGAAATTATGCTTCATAAAAAAGAATTACTATATCCCATAATCATTATTTAATCCTCACTACCCCACCATTTATCACAACATCTATCATATCCTCAACACATCATTATCATATCATAATAAAATTAGTGGAAAAATTATTAAATTTTTTATATCATATATATCAAGACGTAGGTATTATATAACATATGTCATGTCTGAAAGGGGACTAAGGGAGAAGGAGTAATCAAATATTCATTCTCCAACTAATAAGGATATTATGAAGAATAACTAAAAGGAAATCATTTTGGTTTTAGTAATGTTATCCAACATGTGTAGTGTTGTGTATGTAATCACAACATAATAAAATATATAATATTTCCACATAGAATCCCAAAAGAATGTTCATATAAGAAAATTTAACTAGTAAGGCCCATAATCATCTTCATATCCTCAATATTAATAACATACATCCACTACCATCACTATAATAAAACTATACCAATCAATACATAAAACCCCAACTATATTAGCATTTTAATTTTTATTTTCATTCATATATTAATCATTTTTAATTTTTCATATTACCATCAAAATTAAATTAATTATCTCTTTCAATTCCATATTATCAAACCATTTCTATTAAAAAACACAATTTATTTGATATATTATAGATTCATTTAAAACATTAATAGTTTATTAACTAAAAATTGTTTATTAAATTCTAACACACTCGCCATTATCATACTTCATATTAAAAATAATATTTTATAAATAAGATAATGTATAACATATCCCCATTCAAACAAAACTATATACCACAATAACCTCCAGTTGATCCTAGGACAACAACCACCATAAAATCAAAAACATATTGTCCAAATAACCATTCAAATATTCCCCTTCAAACTAATAAATCCACCCATATATGTAAAACATCATAGCCATAATTGTATAGACCCTGAACTTCCATTTAATTTTTTTAATAAAATGGTAATTTTATGTGTCCGCAAAAATTGACTGCACGTGATTCGGAGGCCCGGTGTTCCCGAAATCAATTTCTGATGTTTTGTTCAAGTAAGATCACTAAACGTATGAGCAGGTTTTTATAACTATTGAACTGATTCTCAGAATTTAAATCTAGGGGAACTGTTGCACTAGTAGCGTCGATATTCACTTAAGGAGACTTTCACCTCGACGGCAGATAGATGTGGGCGAATGTTAGTTTTTGGGTTTTTCGTGGAAATAATACAATAAAATAAACTTCATTTTATTTTATTTTTAGCTTCCTTGTGGATATTTATGGTGGCATCCACTAGAACTAAACCTCCACGTAGAATTTGTATGTGGGGACCACTAGACCATAACCTCCCATGAGAGGATAAGGTGGCGGGGACCACCCAGACAATATCCTCCCATGAGAGTTTATGGTGGTGGGGACCACCTGAGATTAATCCCCCTTGAAACTCTTCTTTAATTTGGAGAAACCCTCAACTCCCACAATTAATGAGGTATAGCCTCTTGACCTTCTCCACGTTAATTGTGCCAACACACATACCATTAATCTTTCCAACTCACCAAATAATTGTGCCAATTTAATTCAATGCAATATGAATGGTGCCTATGATTAAATTTGGGAAAAACTGTTTATTATTGGATATATCATTTATTTGGTGGATTTGGGGAGAGGAGGAGATCTTGGTAGAAAGCTGCTCCAACGAAGAACACTTCCTCCACGAAGAAATTCAACAACTTCGACCGTCTACCTTGGAAATTCCATCGAAGTAGGACGTGTTCATCTACAACGAATTGACGTCTGCCTTCTCATGCCAACATCAACCAAAATCGAACAAGGTAGGGTTTTTAATTAAGTATTATTGTATTCCCTTGATTCGTTCCTTCTAAAAACAAAGAACTAAGTTCAACTTATTGTCCACCTAATCTGCAAATGTTTTCCTTTTGGGTTTGGAATAAATTATTGCGAGAAGTTGTAAGATTTATTCATTAATTTATTATCACTTCCCCCATATTCTTCTCTCTTTTTCCTCTACTAGGCTGGGAATAGAAATTATCAAGGGAAGAGGGGAATTGATGTTTTAAAATAACATTCATGCTCGTTCTTTGTTTATGTTCTTGAAGAACTTCTTGCTACCACTCTAAACACGGAGGGTGCGGGACCAATAAACATGGCCCGACCCCCACTATTCTTCTTTGTAGTGTTCTTCCAAACGGAGGATAGAGACAATGGCATCGAAGGCACTGATGGAAACAACCGCTCCACTCACAGCCTCTGCGACCCGCGCATCCCCCGCACTGCTACCGCGCCCTAGTCGAACCGGCTCCATTGCACTGGTCCGAACCGCGCCACCCGCATGTCGTGCCTCCCACCAGCTTGTGCCTGTTCTCCGCCCTCCCGGGCCACCATGGCTGCGCAAGCCTGTCGGCCTCCTGATATGCACTGGCCGCGACTACCCTCCGGCCTCCCGAGCCTTCCCGGTCGGGCTGGTCCTTCGGCCTTCCGAGCTGCCCCGGCTGTGCCGACCCCTCGCGGCACCCCGAACGAACTATCTTACGCCCTCAAGGTGCCTCAGCCAAACATTTATATGCCCTCGCGGTGCCCCGGAAGAACCAGTCCCAAGGCTCTGGCTGAGCCGCCCTCGCAGCACCCTTCGGGTTAGCCGCCCATGCGGCACCGTTTGGGCCAACCCGCCCTCGTGCCGACCTGTGGCTGTTCTGCACCCTCTTGGCCCTCCACGTCTCCCCGAGGCCTGCTGGAATGGGCCCAGCAGATTGGGACGAACCGGGCCAGTACGGGTCACCCCAAAACGGGTCGGCCTAGACTATGTCGGGTGGGGTCGGTACGACCGGGTCGGACCGGACCGGGGCCCACTACGACCCTTTACATTGTTTTGGCCATATCATTCGAATCGAACGTACTTTTGATAAATTGTCAGTGGCACTGATAATATTGGAGCATGACCGTCCCTTTGAGTATACTTCACTAGATTTTGTGGTATAGTTGAGATACAGTCTGGTTGGATCGTGAATGAATCCAACCGGGCCCTCGGGAGTAAAAGGCTAATAACTCACAGACCGAGCATCTGATTGACACGTAGTCTATTTCATTGAGACCCCTATGACATGGCAGAACTTTTAGATACATATTCAGGGGACTTCATGAAAGATGGAGTATCAACAAGTAGCTCATGGAGTGGATCCTCCTATAAACGAGAAAGTGTAGTGCGGAGATATAATAGCTGGATGAGACCTGACGACTGCTAATTGTTTGACTCGGAGTGAGTCTACTAGCCTAGTGGGGAGTGCCTTGGTGACACAGCAGACCCATGGAGGAATAGCATTCATGGTGACACGGTAGACCCACAGTACATGACATGAGGAGTACCTCAGTAGGCTACAAGGTGGGCTCTCTTGGGGACGTGGCAGACCCATAGTGGGGAGCACCTATCTGTGACATAGTAGAACCATGGTACTAAATAGGAGGAGTACCTCAGCAGTCCAAGGTTAGTGGGAAGCGTGTTTGGTGTCGCGGCAGGCCCACTGTTCTAGATTTAGTAGGAGTTATCTAGAAGCCAACGTTTTGTTAATGTGACTAGGAATGTTACTAGATAATACCCCTAAAATAAAATCCTTGTTGGGCTGAGTCAGTACTTTTTTTATTTCCTCATGATTGAGATGGAATACTTAATAAATTGGGAATATGTATGGGTATATACCTAAGTAGAGTTATCTGTTGATTTCATACTTTGTGGTTTATCCATGTTGGAGTTTTTGATATGTTGAGGGTGTTGGTGTCGCTACTGAGTATTGTTATACTCACCCCTTCATGGGTTATTCCCGCACTTCATTATATTGGATGTAGATGATGGATAGCACTGATGGATACTGAGAGTAAATGGATTTGATGGTACCCGGAGGTGGACCATACCGCATGTCGGTACGTAGAGGAGGCGGATGGACGTGGAGTGATGAGGAGGCGATATGCACCTACCCTTCAGGTAGGAACCTTGGAATATGATCCAGTAGCTTTATTTTCTCGTTCTTCAGTTGTATTCCATTTTAGATGTAATTGTACCTTTACTATTGGGCTTGTATTTTGGCCCCTTTTACATTGATCAGTCTTTTGTTTTCCAGATTATTTGGTGTTCCTTGAAGCTGTGTTCTTGCTTGTGTCTGTGTTTAAAAGTTATAAAGGCAATAAATTCCCAGTTTTAGGGAATTATGCTTTTGGTTCTAGTTTCAAGCCTCTGGCCTATGGAAGGAGGGCTTGAGGTTGTCAAGGCATGGGCCCTGTAAGATGGGTCATGATAAATGTGTGTCAGTGGGGTCGTTTCTACCACAGAACATAAGAGTCTGATCTTTCATTGGTATGAAGCAATAGTGTTAAGGGTAGTGAGTGTGGTTCACAGTTTACAGAGTCCAGTGTCGGTGTGGAGGCCAATGTATCCATGCAACAGGACCCTGACTTTTGATTTCTGACTCAGTTCATCAAAACACTGATTGCGTGTGTGTTTTAAAAAGTTTTCTTTATGTCAGCTCAACCAGGTCAGCTCACCAGGTATAAAATTTTACCTTAGTGCACCTATTTATTTCTTGGATGACTCCACACAGACAATCAACTAGAGTTCCGAGAGTTTTACACACTGATATCCCACCAAGCAATGAGACCTCAGTGCATGGACCTTTTCCAGCAGAGGCAACAGCGGTACCATTCACCATTGGGCCACCAATGCAACCATCCCCAGTAGTAGAAATTCCATGCCTCTTGAGAATGTTTCATGAATTATATATCCATATTCTACCTAGGTTTAGGGGTTAGACAGACACAAAAGTGACTGAGGACTGACTGGTGGCTGTGGTGAGAGTTTTATGACGGGTAGGGACACCAACAGACCTCATGGTGGTCCTTGCGGCCAGCTTACAACATGCAGCTGTAGGCAGAAGGTGGAGCTTTATGATCTAGGTTCCTGACATGATGACGCTTCTATGGGAACTATTCAAGAGCCTGTTTCGGGAGGAGTTTGTTCCAACGACTCTTCACACAGTGCGCATTCAGGAGCTACATCATCTGCAGCAGGGTAGCAGGACTGTAGCACAGTACTCAGTGAGGTTCACAGACCTCTCACGCTACTCCATTGATATGATGTGGGACCCATTATTTAGGGCCCAGACCATCGATTAGGCGATCAGACATGAGATTAGTCCTTTGATGGTCTCACTCATGATCTCCGACGACAGCACTAGTGGCTGGGAATGAAGAGTGTAATAACTGAGTTTGCCTCTTGATGACTTACATAACAGCATGTGAAGGCAGAGCGTCAGGTACTAGTAGTCTTGTTTTTTTCCTTTATAGTTCCCATAATGGATGTGGATTGACATATCCCTGGACTGCGTGACATGACATCCACATACTTCTAGGGGACATGACTCTATTTGGGTGATCGTTGAGTGATTCACCATGTCGTCCCACATCCTACCTGTAATTCCCCGACCCCAGTTTTCCAGAGTTGGTTCATTATTACAGAACATTGGCATGATCACAAAAGATCACATCTCGAAAGACTGATTAGGTTAGTAGTCTTGGAAACACTTGATATATTCATAAGTCTTACATTACATATTAAAGTAGAAAAAAACTACAACAACATCTAGTCTTCAAATCCCCTCATACTATCCCTACAGGTCATTCATAAATTAATTTTTCACATCTTGGGAAAAATAAAACATTGAAAGAGGTGAGCTCAAATTTTCGGTATGGATAACAATATAGCGGAAACTTTCATAAATAAGCATAAACATTTAAGACAATGTATAACTAAAACAAAATCCTTTTAAACATGAACTTCAACATAATATGGAAAATATTAAATGAAATAATTTCATTTACTTATTCACATGGATATTTTACTAGTCGAATAACCAAATGCAATATCAATAACCACTTTCATAATGATGGAATACATAATGCCAGACTATCATAACCACATAGTCAAGGCCTCTTGCCAAGACTACAAATAAGATTTTGAAAAGGCCATGTTCCAAGACACTAGTCTGTCTCATTAGACATATCGATGCATCGAGGAGCTATAGCGGGCTCCACCCGTAACTTATTATGTCCAATGTATTTCTCATATGAACAGGTTTAAACAGAACATAATCATTCTTATTAAAACTAGCATATGAAATGTCAATACTTTCTCCATAAACCATGAATTGTATAAAATTAACACATATGCAGTCAAACAAATCACAAAACCTTCAATACAAAATGGAAGTTTTGTATCATAATAAATCAACTTCAAATAAGATTAAAATCCATCAAAGGATGTTGACATAGATGAAATCAAAACTATTTGAGAGAAATATATATTTTTTTAAATCATTTAAAAGCCCCATAATTATAAAAGGAAAATTTTACTTTGAAAACATTCTTATAAGCTTGTAAGGGATGATTCAACGAATTGATAACATCAGAAAATAGTTGCACCCTCCGTATATGTTAAAAAAGTCATTCTTACCTTAATTCTGTCTAAAAGGTTAAAAAGGACCTTGTTTGGAAAATGAAAAATAGATTCCTTTATAAACATATTATAAAAATTCATCAAGGGTATAAATGAATTTATCCCATATTCTTTAAAATAGTAATAATGATTCAAAATACGTTTTTATGAAACATGGATGTGGATGATAATTAGGTCCCAGTAGATAATTATGTATAAACCACCTCGGATAATGAATAGATTATAAAATAAAACCTTAACTTGTAATTTTCCTTGGTCGAGGTTAGGTTAACATCTTGTATAATAGTTAAATAATTGTTATTAAATTATACAATTATCATATACATAAATATGATATCATATAAGATCTTTTAATACTAATTTGTAAATAATATTTTAGTATTATCGCCGTTTCGGGTGTTCCCTTACTCGTTTTCTTTTATATGTTTTGTTACGTAATCTGTGTTTGTTATCCATAGGTTAAATATTATTCATATCCAGAATGATATCTAGTCCTTAAACATTATTTTTAATCATCAAATGAAAATTAGTCTTGAAATGATACGATGGGGAATTAATCTTATCGCGTTTGTGGAGACGGTAGTCCGTACGTATGCATGAGCGGCAATATCATTATTTTTTTTATTAAAATATTATATAATTGGATTTTATATCATATATACAGAATCATTATCATGTTATATTTTTTATTTAAATCAATTACACATCATTATCATACCCATCCAAATAATAATGTCTTGAATAACAATTACACCACGACGTGGAGACGTTAAGCCGTACGTACGCACGTATGGTGACATGTCATTAAAAGGATGGATAAAATACTAAATATGGTTTCAAAATATTTATAATAACATAAAATTATATAGAATATACTAGAGTTTTTATTTTATTATATAAATAACAATGAAAGATGAAGTTGAAGAAGAAAGGAACTTGAAAGAGGGTGGTGAAAACATTACCTCTTCTTCAGGTTCTTACTTTTATTTTGATCAAAAGGGATCCATAGGTTAGATTTATGATCAAAATATGGGAACTAGGTTGAAGTGAGGGATGTTGAGAGAATATTTGTTTAGGGTTTGGTTCAGAAAAAAGGCTTTGAAGGTATGAATTTGAGAGAAGGTGGAGTTCCCTTTTATAAGAGGGGTGAGGGGCACCTTAGGAAAAACATAAAATATTATTTTATAATAAATTAATATTAGGTTTATAATGGCTCCAAATTAATTATTTTCAATGTTAATGTGGGTATGGGTAAAAATCCACTCCAAAAATAGGTTTTAGACAGGTTTCAGTCACTTTATTAACCTTATCTATTAGGTTTAAATATTTGTTAATTAGTTTGACATTTACCATGTGTCTATTTATTTTTATATCACTGGTTAATAAACATACTACAAAATTTCAATCGACCCCCATGTGGTATATTAATGATACACATATCTTGATATATGTCCTTTGGCCGATCCTTATATTTTTAGGAATAGAATATCAATTATTAATATAATATTTTTTTTAAAAACTCTTTTATGTCAATTTTGACACTATTGGATATTTTGTTTTTGATAAATTTATAACCACATTTTTACTTAGAAAAAAATTCTTATAACCAATCCTAATATGTCATATTAACCTAGAAAATTATTTTAATTCATAAAAAGTATCAAATTACATTTATTTAGGTATTTATAACATCAATTATCTTAACCATTCATTAATACGGTAATTACTTCATCATCATTGTTTCATAAATAAATTATATTCTTTAATGTCTAAAAATTATAAATAAAATACCATTATGTAGTAAGCCTTTTTATCTTTCTAATAAATATTTATAATTTATTTTTTGTTATGTATAACCCTATATTAAAAATGTTTTAATTATAAAATTTGATTTTAACTCGTTTAACTCTTCTTTGAATTAAATAATAATATATGTCCTAATCTAATCCAAGAAGACCTAATTGATAATATTTTGTTCCTAATGTTGTTTTTGGTTGAGATACACTTGTCCAACAGAATTAGGACATGTGTTAGAGAAAATATTAATATAATTTTTACCCTTAATTGCCCTATTTACTTTTAATCGTGGTAAATAAAAGTAAAAAGTTACTGTTCACCAAAAATTATTTTTACCTTATTGAACAAAATTTTACTCTTTAATATTAACCATGTCTCTCAAATTTTAGAAATTCCTCTCACAGAAGCGGTAAAATTTAGTTTTATGTAAATTTCCAAATTCTCATAGGAGGTGGGTAAAAAATGGTGAAAAGTTCAATAAAATATTTATATATAGAAAATTATTATAAAATGACCGCAATGAATTACATTTAAATTATATAGGTATTATGTGTCAATTGTTACCTAAAATAATTTTAAATTATATAAATAATTATTTAAATAAAAATTTGGATTTAAACTATAACTCATTGTTTTTCACTATTCAACAAAAATTTAAAAACATTTCATAAAAATACAAAAAATTCACTCAAGGCTAATTTTGATATTCCGAATCCAAAAATGTTGTCTATTTTAACAAATTAATAAGATATATGTTTCATTTATTAATTTAAAATCAATTCCCATTGTCAAATCCAGATGATGTATTTTTAATAAATAATAACTATTAAAAGATTGACACTTGTTTATGTTCAATCTCAAAGTGAAATTAAATACAATGACCAGAATTAGAATAAATGGTAATAATAAAATCTATTTATACTTATAAACCCTTAAAATGTATAATTTAACACTATAAATTATTTTGATTAAAAAAGATGTTTTCAGTTAAAATATAGTATTTTTCATTATTCTCCCAAATATGAAAGTTATCAGAAAAACACCAAAAATTTATTAAAACTAAATTTTTATCTCCTAATTATAAAGAAGAAGTTTATTTTGTAATTTTAAATTAATAAATGTATCAAATATTTGATTTAAAAAGGGTTCACCGTTGAAAGACTGTGAAAGGGAATTTTTTTAAAAAAAATTCTTTTATCTGCAAATAAATGAATTAGATCTAACATTATGTCTCGGAAACTCATTATATGGATTCTAAAATTATAAGGATTATTTAATGTTCAAAATTCAGTTAATACCATTTATAACCGCTTTTTAACGGCTAGTTTGGTAATCTTGGGGTGCACTTGAACTCATTGTGGCATGTAGTGAAACTTATTCAATTACTTTGAAGAAATAACGTACTATGAAATATTGGGGTGTTACATTCATCCCTCCATCAATAAATTGTGTCCTCACAATTTGAAATTGTTCTTCGAAAATAAAAAGTTGAAAATAGAAAATACATTTTCATGGTACCCCACATCAGAAATTTGGTTAATAAAATATATTCTTAATAAGAGGAAAAGTGGATTGAAAAATTCACCACCAAATGATGATCTTGATTAAGATAAAATTGGTGGAAATTAGAGACAGTTAATTGGACGAAAAATATAAATATTTATAGGGAGTGATTGAGTTCATCGATCACAAATAATTGTAGAATTATGGGCCTCAAAGGCACTAATCTATGATGATTTAAATTACCACCGGTTCAACAAAACATAAGGTTTTAGGATATAAAATTTCTTATTTTAGTATTCCTTAACTAATGTTTAAGAATTTATATCTTCATAGAATAAGATAATAATAAAATGTAATCTTGTCAAATATATTTCCATCCTTTAACTAATTTCTATCACAAACACATCTTTCACTCTAAAAGATAATATAACAAAAAAAAAATTTCTATTTATCCTATTCATATAGGGTCCAAAAAAATGAATTTATAATTCAAATACCAGACCCTTTTAAAGAACTATGTTATTCAGTATTGGACATCACATGGGTTAGTGATAGCTGATACACCGTTGTCTCCCTTTGGTTGCAGGTTCAAGTCTCACAGCCTTGCCAGATGCAACATGTTGTCGTTTGGCCTTCGGGTTGTCCTTTTTATGGAAATCCAAAAATAACATTAACAATAGTATCCAATTTCAAACATAATGCATTCCATCATTTAGAATTAGCTGAAATACATATATCCAAACTCTCAGTCCAAAATTGATATGGAAGTTAAACATAATGAGGATCCTCTTTTCCAGGTAATACCATGTGAATGCCTTCATGATGTATTCTATTATAACACCACAACATCCTAAATTACCAAAATCAACCATCTCTTATTCCAAAAACACTACCTCATTTTCGGGACCATATTAAGGATTATCTTTCCTTCAACCATGTATTTTAGAAAAAGTGTAACTTACTATTAATTCAATTTTCTTAGAACCATATTATCTCAAATCCTCAATAAAATTGTACGGCAGTATAATCCTTATTTATCTCCATAATTCATGTAACCAGTATACTATTGATACACCTCTTAAATGAAATAACAACATAAGAATACTAATAATTCCTCTTCATCTGAGGTTGTATCATAACATGATTATAGTGCAATAGAATCATTTGGGGCATACTCTGATGATTTGGACATTGGTTCGCATAGTGTCCCAACTCTTTACAGGTGAAGCATTGTACATTTGAATCTTTTTTCATACCCTTATAGTCACGTACTTGGTGTCCTTTTTCTCCACACTTATAAAAAACTCACATTCCCTTCAGGAATGTTCAATGGTGTTTCTTCCCATAGTTATCACATATGGGGAAATTATTTTTTTCCCTCTTCCCTTTATCCATATTTTTCATTTCCATCCTTTTATTTTCTTGCTTCCCTTTATAGCCAATAAAACTCAGAGAATTCATTACTTATCTTATTAATACATTATACTATTTCTTCATATGTTGAGAATACATGGGATACTATTTCCCTTCTAAATTTTTTCTTAATACTAGGAAAGATATGATCCTTCTTACTCTTGGGATCAGATGTATTTCGGGAGATCGCATTCCTTCTACTGGGTGCCATTTCTATACAATGGAATACACTAGATTAGTTTATGAACCACAATACATAAATCCAAACTTGTAAAATACCTAACATAAATTGAACAGTTTATGCATATAATCCATAAAAATATTATCATTGAGGAGGTATATACTCGTAGATACTTTAGAATTATTTGTAAAAAAATGAGAATTATCCTAACCATTTCCCCTGGGAGTGTTGTAACCAAAGGTGTAGCAAGGCCCATTGTCGGTCACCAGTTCTCGTTCGAGTCTAGATCAAAGCGGTGTTTTCGGGTTTTACCCCTAGGTACTTCTATTCCAGAGCCACCTCTACCTGCTTCTATCCAGACAGGGATGTATCTGTTTGGAAAACTCACAAAATTTATACATTACCAAAATTCTAGGATCATCTTCTATACTAATCCTCAAAGTATATCTTAGGGTAATGTGTGCTAATATGATTTTATCTAAATCTAGTTTCCAAGGTTATTGCTATACTTACTATGATACAAACTAAAACGCCCCGAACCCAGTTACCCAGAGTCGGTGCATTATTACATAACATTTTCATGATCACAAAAGATCAAGTCTCAAAAGACATATTAGATTAGTAGTCTTGGAAATAGTAGATATATTCATAAGTCTTACATTACATCTTAAAGTAAAAAAACTAAAAAAACATCTTTTCTTCATATCCCCCCATACAATCCCTACAGGTTATTCATAAATTACTTGACCACATCCTGGGAAAAATAAAACATAGAAAGGGGTGAGATCATATGCTCATTAAGGATAACAATATATGGAAACTTTCATAAATAAGAATAGAAATTTAAGACAATGTATAACTAAAACAAAAGCCTTTTAAACTGGAACTTCAGCATCATATGTCAAAGATAAAATTAAATAATTCCATTTATTTAATCACATGGATATTCTACAAGTCTAATAACCCCATGAAATATAAATAATGCCTATCTATCATAAACATATTGTCAAGGCCTCGTGCCAAGACTACAAATAAGATTTCTCAAGGCTTTGTGACAAGACACTATTTTGTCTCATGAGACCTACCGATTCATCGAGGAGCTATAGCGGGCTCCACCAGTCACTTATTAAGTCCAATGCATTCCTCATACGAACATGTTTAAACATAAGATAAACATTCTTATAAAAACTAGCATACAAAATGTCAATACGTTCTCCATAAACCATGAATGGTATAAAATTAACATATCCATAGTCAAAAATATCACAAAACCTTCAATATAATATGGATGTCTGGTATCATAATAAATCAACTTCAAATATGCTTGAAATCCATCAAAGGATGTAAACATAGATGAAATCAAAACTATTTTGGAGAAATATCTCTTTTTTTAAATCATATAAAAGTCACATAATTATAAAAGAAAACATTTATATTGAAAATATTTTTATAAGTTTGTAAAGGAAGCTTCGACGAATTTATAATGGCGGAAAATGGCCGCACCCGATGTATAAGTTAAAAAAGACTTTCTTACCATAATTCTCTCGAAAAGGTTTAAAAGGAACTTGTATGGAAAACGACAGATAGATTTATTTATAAAATTCTTATAAAAAGTCAACAAGGGTATAAATGACATTAACCCATATTCTATAAAATAGCATGAATGATTTGAAATACATTTTTAAGAAACATGGATGTAGATGATAAAGAAGTCCCAGTAGATAATTACGTATAAACAACCTCGAATATTGAAGAGATTGTGAAATACACCCATACCTTGCACTTTTCCATGGTCTAGGGTGGGTTAAAATCCTGTATAATAGTTAAATAATTTTTATTAAATTATAAAATAATCATATACATACATATGATATCGTGTATGATCTTTTAATAATGCTTTGTAAATAATATTTTAGTATTATCATCATTTTGGGTGTTCACTTACTAATTTTCTTTTATATGTTTTGTTACATAAGTCGTGTTTGTTTTCCATATGTCGTATATTATTCATATCTAGAATTATATCAAGTCCATAAAAATTATTTTTAATCATAAAATGAATATTAGGCTTGAATGGATACGATGGGTAATGAATCTTATCACGTTCGTGGAGACGGTAGTCCGTACGTACGCACAAGAGACAATATCTTTCTTTTTTTGTTAAAATAATATATAATTGGATGGTATATAAAATATATAGAATAATTATAATGTTATATTTTTTATTTACATCAATTACAAATCATTATCAAACCCATCCAAATAATAATGTTTTGAATAACAATTACACCACGACGTGGAGACGGTACGCCGTACGTACGCATGTATTATGACATGTCATTCAAAGGAAGGATAAAATATTGAATATGGTTGTAACATATTTATAATAACATCACAGTATATAGAATATACAATATTTAATATTTTAGAATGGAAAAAAATAATGAAGAAGTTGAAGAAGAAAGGAACTTGAAAGAGGGTGGTGAAAACATTACCTCTTCTTCAGGTTCATCCTTTTGATTTGATCAAAAGGGATCCTTAGGTTGGATTTAGGATCAGACTAAGGAATCTAAGTTTAATTGAGGGAAGTGTATAGAATATTTTGGCAGGGTTTGTCCGTGCCAAAAGGCTTTGAAGGTATGTTTTTGAGAGAAGGAGGAGTTCCCTTTTGTAAGAGGGTTGAGGGGACCTTAGGAAAAACAGAAAATATTATTTAATAATAATTTATTATTCGGATTATAATTGCTCAAAATTGATTTATTTCGTAGATAAGTTGGGTATGGGTCGCAATACACTCAACAAATAGGTTTTAGACATGTTTGTGTCACATTATTAACCTTATCTTTTAGTTTTAACTCATAAGTAATTAGTTTGACATTTACCATGTCTCTTTGTATTTTTATATTATATGGTAAATAAACATTCTACGAACTTTAAATATACACCCAAGTAGTCCATTAATGATACAAATATAATGATATATGTCCTTTGGCCGAACCGTAGATTTTTAGCAATAGAATATCAATTAATAATATAATATTTGTTTTAAAAACTCTTTAATGTCAATTTTGACACTATCAGGTATTTTGTTTTTGGTAAATTTATAACAGCATTATTACTTCTAAAAAAATTCATATAACCAATAAATATATGTTATATTAACCTAGAAAATTATTGGAATGCATAAAAAGTCTCAAATTACATTTATTTAGGTATTTGTAACATCAATTATCTTAATCTTTCATTAATACTGTAATTTATGCATCATCATTGTGTCATAAATAAATTAAATTATTTAATGTCTAAAAATTAAAAATAAAATACTATTATGTAGTAAATATTTTTACCTTTCTAATGAATATTTATAATCTAATTTATCTTATTTATAAACCTATATTAAAAATGTTTTAGTTATTAAACTTTGATTTTAACTCTTTTAACTCTACATTGAATTAAATAATAATAAATGTCCTAATCTAATACAAGAGGAAATAAATGATTATTTTTTATTCCTAATGTTTTTTTGGTCGATATAAACTTTTCCAATATAATTATAACATGTGTTAGGGTAATATTAATATCATTTTTACCCTTAATTATCCTATTTACTTTTAACTGTGATAAATAAATGTTAAAAGTTATTATTCACCAAAAATTATTTTTATCTTATTGAACCACATTTAACTTCATTATATTAACCAATTCTCTGATATTTTTTATATTCCACTCAAATAACCTGTAAAATTAATTTTTATGTGCATTTCCAAATTCTCATAGATGGTGGGTAAAAGACGCTGAAAAGTTTAATAAACTTTTTATATATCTAAAATTATTATAAACTAACTCCAATGAATTACATTGAAATTATATAGGAATTATGTATCTATTTTGACCTAAAATATATTTATATTGAATAAATAATTATTTATATAAAAATTCTGTTTTAAACTATAACTAATTATTTTTCACTATTCATCAAAAATTGAATGTTTTCGGAAAAATACCAAAACCTCACCCTAGGATAATTTAGATATTTTGAATCCAAAAATGATTTTTGTTTTACCAAATTCAAAACATATATGTTTCATTTGTTAATTTAAAATTAATTCACGTTTTCAATTCCAAAAGGCGTATTTTTTTGAAATAATAACTATCAAAAGATTGACACTTGTTTATATCAAATTTCAAAGTGAAATTACATAAAATGACCATAATTGGATTAAATGGTAAAAATATAATATATTTATACTTATAAACCATTAAAATGTATAATTTAAAACTATAAAATCTTTTTGAATAAAAAAAATCAATTAAAATATAGTATTTTCACTGTTCACCCAAATATGAAAGTTATCAGAAAAACACAAAACATTTATCGAAACTAAATTCTTATTTCTTGATTATAAAGAAGAATTTTATTTTGTCAAATTTAATACGTAAATGTTTCTAATATTAGATTTAAAAAGGTTTCACCATTAAAAGATAGTGAAAGTGTATTTTTTGAAAAAAAAAATATTTTATCTAAAAATAAATAAATTAGTTCTTACATTATGTCTATGAAACTCAAAATATGGTTTATAAAACTATAAGGATTATAGAATTTTTAAAATTCAGTTAATACCATTCATAACCGCTTTTGAACGGCTAGTTTGGTAATCTTGTGGTGCGCTTGACCTCGGTGTTGCGTGTAGTGCAAGTTATTCAATTACATTAAAGAAATAACGTACTATGAAATCTGGGGTTATTACACTACCGATCAGAGGGAATGGTTCATTAGAGTGTTTGGGACGCCTCTATGTTCAAGAGATTATTTGACTACCTAGAGTACCCAAGACGATTGTCTCTGATCATGATCCATGTTTTACTTCCCAGCTATGGAAGGGGTTGTGGGAGGCTTTAGGAATGAAGCATCATTTGAGAACTACCTTCCACTCACAGAAGGATGGTCATAATTTGTGGACTATTTAGACCCTCGATAACATGATGTGTGGTTGTGTCCTAGACATCAGTCGCAGATGGGAGGATCACTTACCCTTATTGGAGTTTTCATACAACAACAGCTATCACACCACCATATAGATGCCACCTCTTGAGGCGTTGTATGGGTGACCTTGTAGGTCCTCAATGAGATGGACTATCCCATGGAAGTCTACCCCAGTGGGGCTAGAGATGGTATGGGCTATCACAGAGAAGGTGCAGATCATCCAGGAGTGGATGAAGACTGTACAGAGTAGGAATAAGACATATGCTGACAGGAGACACACACCTCTATAGTTCGAGGATGGAGACCACATCTTTCTACGGGTCTCTCCTCGACGAGGTTTTCAGAGATTCGTCCGAGGGAGCAGGTTATCTCAGAGGTTCATAGGAACTTTTTAGGTCCTCAGTAGAGTTGGCAAGGTGGTATACCACTTAGCTCTTCCGCCTGAGTTGCACTGGGTGCACGACGTCTTCCATGAATCCCAGGTGAGGAGATATGTGCATAAACCTTATCACATCATCAACCATGGCGAGCTGGATCTCGACGATTGGGTAACTTTTATGGAGTTTCCATTAGATATTGAGTATCGATAGGAGTGGGTTATTAATGAATGGTTGATACCTCTTGTGCGCATTTGCTGGCAGCACAGGAACCTCTAGAAGAACACATGGGAGCAGGACGCTCAAAAGCGTGCTCAGTACCCCCACATTTTTACCTTTTTGAGTTTTGGCTTACGGATGTAGATCCCTACGATGGGGAGAATGTAATGGTCCAGAATTTCCATGTAATTTATTTAATTAAATGGGAAATTTATAAGTCCGCGAAAATTGACAGCATGTGATTCTGAGGCCCGGTATGCCTGGAATCAATTTATGATGTTTTGTTCGAGTATGTTCAGTAAATGTAGGAGCGGGGTTTTATAACTTTTAAACTGGTTCTTGGAATTGAAATTTGAGTACACCATTGAACTTTCAGCATCAGTATTCTCTTAAGGATACCTTCACCTCGACGGTAGATGGACGAGGATGAAAGTTAGTTTTTGGGTTTTTCGTGCAAATAATAAAATAAAATAAACATCATTTTATTTTATTTTTGAGCATCCATGTTGATATTATAAGTGGGGTCCACTGGAAGTAAACCACCATGTGGATGTTGGAAGTGGGGACCACCAGACCTTAACCACCCATGAGAGGTTAATGTGGCAGGGACCACCCAAACCATAACCTCCAATGAAAGATTATGGTGGTGGGGACCACCCAGGAGTAAACGCACTTGAACCCCCCCCTTAATTGGGTGAAACCCTAAACTCCCACAATTAATGGGGGAGAGCCTCTTGACCTCCTCCACCTTAATTGTGCCAAAAAACATACCATTTATCTTGCCAACACACCACTTAATTGAGACAATTTAATTTAATCCAATATGAACTATTCCAATGATTAAATTTTGGAAACAAGATTTATTATTGGAAATCACTTTTATTTGATGGATTTGGGGAGTAGAGGAGATCTTGGGAGAAATCTTCCCCAATGAAGAATGTTTCCACCATGAAGAACGTCAATGACTTCAACCTTCTTCCTCGGAACATCCTTCGACATAGGAAATGTTCTTCTACAATGAATTGATGTCCGCCTTCTCATGCCTACGTCAACCAACATCGAACCAGGCAGGGTTTTTTATTAAGTGTGATTTTTTCCCTTGAATCATTCCTTATAAAAACAAAGAACTCAGATCAACTTATTATAAAGATGATCCGCGTATGTTTTCCATGAGGGTTGGGAATAAATTGTTTCTGGAATTTGTAAGGGCATATTCATTAATTGATCAACACTTCCCATGTTCTCCCATCTCTTTCATTTGAAGGGTTGGGAATTGAAATTTTCGAGGGATTATGGGTATTGATGTTTGAATATAACATCCATGCTCATTTGTTATTTATGTTCATGATGAACCACATTCTACCACTCTAAACGCATAGGGTGTGGGACAAAAAAACATGGCCTGACCCCCCACAGTTTTTCTTTATGGTGTTCTTCAAAACAGAGGAAGGAGACAAAGGAATCAGTGGAGACGAAGGCAAAAACTATTCCCCTCGTGGCCTCCACGACCTGAACCTCCCCCAGAACGCTCTGGTGCCTCGGTCGAACCGGCTCTGCCACCCCTGGCCGAACTATGTCGCCCCAGGCCATGCCCCCTCTGGCTCGCGTCGTCCCGCTGGCCTCTCCAGCCAGCTCGGCCGCCACGCCCGTCGGGCTCCCGATCCGCCCCGGCCGTGCTGACCCACCAGTCTTCTGAGCCACCCTGGCTCCGCATTCCCCCGACCCCTCGCGGTGCCCCGGCCGAACCGGCCCATTCCCTCACGGTGCCCTGGACGAAATATCCACCGCCCTCGCGGTGCCCATGCCGAACCTTTCCACGCCCTCATAGTGCCCCAGCCGAACCAGCCCCGCACCCCGAGCCGAGCTGCCCATGCGGCACCCTCTGAGCCGTGCCTCCCATGCGGACCCTCCAGGACAAACCACACTCACGCCGACCAACTGCTAGTCCGCACACTTATGGACGGTCTGTGCCCTCTCAGCCCTCCATGGCCCCTTGCAGCCTGTTAGGCTGGGTCTAGCGAGCCGGGCCAGACCCAATGGGTCAGTCCTGGTTGACCTGAACTGGGTTGGCCGAGACCTGGTCGGGCGTGGTCGGTCCGACCTAGTCGGATTGGACCTGGGCCTACTACGAACCTTTAATTCCTTTTGTCCATATCTTTGGCACCGGATGTTCGTTTGACGAACCATCAGTGGCACATGTAATCTTGCAGCATGATGGTCCCTTTGAGTATACCCCACTAGGGATTGTGGAATAGTTGAGATATGGTTAGGATGGATCCTGTACGAATCCAACCAAGTCACCAGGGCCAAAATACTAGTAACTCATAGACTGGACTTCTGACTGACACAGAGTCTATTGCATTGAGACACCTATGATGTGGCGGACCATTGAGATACTTCTTCACGGTACTTCGTGATAAATGGGGTATCGACCATTTTCTCATGGAGTGGATCATCCCGGAGGCGGGAGAGCATAGTGCGGAAAACTATTAGCTGGCTGAGACCGGATGACTGCTGACCGTATTACTCTTACTGACTCTTCTAGCCCATTGGGGAGTGCCTTCTTGTCACGGCAGACCCATAGTGGATGAGCATGCTTGGACACGTGGCAGACCCATGATACTCGATACAGGGAGTACCTCAGCAGCCTACGATGGGGAGCATAATTGGTGACACGGCAGACCCACTTGTGGGAGTGCCTCTGTATAAATTGGAAAACCCAAAGTACTCGACAAGAGGAGTACGACCATAGTCCATGGTTATTGGAAAGCATGCATGGTGTCATGGAAAATCATCTGTACTTGATTGAGAAGGAGTTTTCCAGCATCCAAGGTTTCAAAAATGTGACTGGGGATGTTAATAGATACTACCCCTAAAATAAAATCCTAGTTGAGCTAAGTCATTACTTTTGTGTTTTCCTCATGATTGAGATGGATTACTTAATAACTTATGTATATGAATGGGAATATACCAAAGTAGTTTTATCTGTTGATTTCACACTTTTTGGTTTATTATTGATGTATTTTGTGAGACCTTGAGGGTCTAGATTTCCCTAATGAGTATCATTATTCTCACCCCTACATGGGCAACGCCCGTACTTCATTGTGTTGGATGCAGATGACAAAAAACGCTGATGGAGGCTGAGAGTACCAGGATAGGATGGTACCCAGAGGTGGACCATATGACATGTCGGTTCCAGGAGGAGATGAACAGACGTGGAGTGATGAGGAGGTGATATGTACCTACCCTTCAGGTAGGAACCATGGAGGATGATCAAGTAGCTGACTTTTCTCTTTATTCCATTGTATTGCATTTCAGTTGTACTTGTACCTTTACTTTTGGCCTTTTATTCTGTCCCCTTTTACATTCAACACTCATTGATTATACAATATATTTGGTGTTTGGTATGGTTTTGTTCTTGCTTGTGTGTATTTTTATAGGTTATAAAGTCAATTCCTTCCCATTTTTAAGGAAATTATGCCTTTGGTTCTAGTCTCTAGCCACTGGCCTATGGAAGGAGGGATTGGGGTAGTCACAACACGGGCCCCATGGTACGGGTCATTATAATAATTTTGATGATCATAACTGGTCTTTATGTGCTTCGTCTCTCCATGGTTATCCATTTCCTACATGGGTAAGAATTTTGGTTTCATCAAAACTATTTCAGGCCTGAGGAAGGACAATACTCTTTCCCCTAAAATTTTAATTATGGCACAATATGTGATCCCGAGAAATATGAAGCATCTCCTGGAGGAAATTTCTATCATCCACTTCAATAAATGAGAAGGTTAAAACATCATTTTCCACTTGATCTTCACAAACTATATGTTATATTTCATTAATGGTAGTAGAAGATCTATTATTGGATTGTAGAATGTTATGGGTGCCTACAACAATCAACGTGGTTATCCTTTTATTTCAGTTAGGAAAAAGTTTCATCTCAAATAAGTGTGCTGCTCCCCAAGTCTGGGACATCCAAAGAGTTCTAGGCATGTATGAGGAGAATACTCCACATCTATATTTAGGGACCACATTTCCAATAATAGAATAAATAAAATATGTTTTGTGGAGTTGTGGAGGAGTTTCACCAGTCGCATTTGTAACATGAAAAACAACTGCATATCCTTCGGTGGCTACATCACATTAATCAATATTATTCAATCCTCTATGGAGATGCACGTTACCTCTATCCTCAATGCCCCAAAAGGTACAATTTACTGTATTGAAAAATCATTACTAAGATTATTTGGGATGATAATGGTACTCAAAAATGTCAATGGGTGCGGTTGAAAAGAATGGGAAAACTAGTGGAAGAATGGGTATTTGGTATTAATGCAATTGTTTCTACCATAACAGTAATGCAAGAACATGTTTCATGGGATATTATTGAAGGGAAGTCACATTGGGAATTTGTTTTGGTGCATAGGTAAGGGGATAGTTGGAATGAGTGGTCTTATGGTAATAATAGGCTGTCAAATCTAGAAAGACCTATGGATGATCTTCTGGGAACCCTATATGATTATGTACGCTAGGTTGTGGGGCGTGGTGAGATTTCTTAATGGAGGGACCACTAGTGATTCTCCCCTCTATTTTTTCTCGGATGTCCAACACTGAGTATTTCCCCCAAAGAATCCCCTACCTATATTTTGATTCATCAATCGAATCTAAGTGAATAGAAGTGTGATATTCTTGTAGTATTTCTATGTCTGAATATCCTAATATATTTGTGTTGTGATTTTCAGTATCGGGGAGCTTCAATGTTACATATTTTCATGAATTTATACTGGTTAGTTAGGGTTTATATACCTAGGCTTCAATCCTTTGGTTAAAATGGATTCCGAAGAAATATAATTTCATTGTTTTGTGTTTACATAACAATACATTACCGATGGATGAGAACATCCAGTATAAGGGGATTGAATTTTCATATCTATACTTGTGTTATTCTAGGGAAAAATAGGAACCAGACTGGAATAATTTTCTTAGAGAAACATTAACTAAGAATTTGGACCAGAATGGTTATCATCATTGGAGTAGCTGGAAGAAGATATTCAATTAAGGTTTTTTATTAATCTGTTATTAGGGATTAGAATATTTTGGTGATGATACTATGGCCCAATGCTTGTTGTTTTCAATGGGGTGTTTGGTCATTTTTGAGGCTCGTAATAATGCAAGTTATGGTAATGCCTACTCTAGTGTCTTTATTCGTGCATGGGTTAGATCACTAGTTTTAAAGATAGGTGGTATCATCTCTCATAGTTATGTCTCCTCCTCCCATTTGGAAAATTATCCCTAGAGAGGTCTCTATAGTAGAAGTCAGTACAAAAAAATATAATAGGGATGTTTATTTGTAGTAACCCACTTGAATCTAGGATGAAATTTATGTACATGGGTCCTTTGTAGTAGGTCACTTGCGAGGATGGGGGATAGTCTACATTGGTAGAGGCACATTAGTAATGGGGTTCAACACATTCTATGGGAAATGTAATTCTCCCAATGTGGAGGTTAGGGTGATGCGCAATGGTCTAGAATTTTTCAAGGGGAATAACATCAGTTTGAAGGAAGTGGATTCAGAATCTACTGTTTTGGTTAGGATAATTCATGGAATAAAGGAGACACTTTTGCGGATGGTTTATAAGGTCATCAATGGGAGGAATAATCTAGATTAGGGTATGAGGTTTGGACACATATTAAGAGAATGAAATTTTAAAGATCACACATTAGCCAAAAAAGATGATCATGATGATGCATTCAATCTATTTTTCAATGTTTTATCTTTTCCAAAAGATTGTTATTAAATTTTTAGTGGTGATGTCTTGGTCATCCATCATTTTAGTCCACCTTGACTTGTATCCCCCACATTTGTTTAATATGAATGCCAAAATTAGTCCATCAATAAAAAACATTAATAATACCCCTTTAAAATACTCCTTTATTTTTTATAAACATATCTTCCTTAAGTGACATGATCGAAAATAAAGATTTTAGAAAAAAAATTAAAGAATTTTTTTTATATTATTAACTCTTTATATAATGTAATATAATCTATTTTTAACGAATATATGTTACCCCTCAAATAGCCACCCAAACGGGTCCATATAATGGACTGTAGAGCATTGTCAATCCCCTTGTGTTGGAAACTATTATATTGTAATAATTTAATTAATTATGGATTGATTATCACATTTAATATAATTAAAAATTTAAAACTTGTGGATCCTACATTTCGTTATCATATATTGGAATGTCAAGATCTCGAGTATCTAAAAATAATGTAACTGATATATATACCAAAGAAGAATAAAATATAACTCAATGAGTTTTAAAAAAATAATTAATAAATAGTAAATGTACCATAATTAAAAAGTGTGAGTAAAACACATAAAAATAAAAAATCTATGGGATGGGATCCTATGAGGTGGTACATAAATTAGACTCAATGATTGGAACCAATATTTAAAAAAAGATATCATTACCATCACTATGTGGAATTGGGGATCAATCCATTCTTTCACCAGAAGATAATCATGCACCGATAACAAGAAAATAAAACCATTAAGAATAATCATATTTCATATAATATGGTCTATAAAAAAATACTACATGATTTAATTGGATGTATATTGGGTCTGCGCATTACTAGGTCAACAAAATCTCACCAAATATTTCATAAAAACCATATTTAGAGAAAACAAAGTATTCATTTTTGAAATGAAATAACATGAATGACTACTCTTTACATTATAATGTTATTTGGAATAATAGATTTAAAATATTATAGATATGAATACAGTCTATAAAAAAATAAAAAATAAAAAAAAACTATAGTGGAATCTAATTTGTCGCTATTGATTGGAAAAATTAAAATTCATGTATCATCTCAATGAAAGAACCCCATAATGAATTAATAAATTACCAACTATAGTTGGATTAATCTAAATTCATTTTTGGAAGGGAACACCCCCATAAGTGACTACGTATACATAAAAAATTAGTGATTAGTTAGTGTTGTAGTGTAAAAACAAGGATAGTCTATGTGCACTAGTTCTATCGGTGATAACAGAAGCCTTCCCTAAAAACTACACAATGATCCCACAATCTCTTAATCTTTTATAAATATAAACTATTTAATTAATCAAAAAAATTTAAAATTTGAAATGAAACCTAAAAAATATTTATTATTAACACATCTTTATATATCTTTAATATAACATGAAATTCTTTATCTTTAGGATAACCATTTAAAATCAATTTTAATACATTTATAATCTTTCCAAAATCATATAAAACTAATCTATTTTTTAAAAAAATTTAAAACATGAAATCATATTACTTTTATAACACAATCATAACACCTTATACCACCTAACTCAATCATTATTAGCTGCATGGTTGTTGTTTGATGTCATTGATGAATGGTATAAAATTACAATATGAAGAAATAAAGGACTTTAATCAATAAAACACCCAAAATGGTTTTACTCAATAAGAAAATGAGGCCATTATGCTATTAGGGTTGAAATTGAACAGTTGAAATTACGAGAGGAATGTAAGAAATAATGGGGAAGGAACAAACTAAAATGTTTTTTTTCTTATGATATATTATGATATCCCATACAAATAAAATAAAATAATTAAGGAGAGGTATTATTTATATGAATGATATATTGATGGTTTATAGAAGAATAAAATGAATGATAAATTATTTATTTCATACAATGGAAGAATGAAATTATCACATTTTTAGAAATGTAGATATGTCTCATTGTTTTTCCTATTAGTTTCATAAAGAATTTTCAAACTATGTTGGTGGAAGATGACACACATGAGAGGTAAATAAAATTGGATGAAATAATATAGATAAATTTATCATGCTATTAATATATAATTTAATATAGATCTATTATATTTTTATTGTTTTCCACAAATATAGTAATATCTTCCAACTAAATGTACAATAGTTCATTTCCCCGATATTTTATGATTATAAAAGATGAAATTACTTGAATGAAATATATGAAAAATGTAAAAAAAATTATATAATAATTATAAATGGATCTATGGGTGTGAAAATTCCCCATATTAATACAATTTTTATCAGATTAATATCAACTCAATGATGGTAATATTGATAAGAGGGGGATCCACTGATCCATTATATAATATTCCTCATCCAAATTCATCTAAAATTCATTCATATGTTTTGAAAAAAACATAATACAATAATATAATACATAAGTGATGAATTTTATCCATATATTCACTGATCGGGATGGGTTGATCAGTAAATAAAATAGTTGTTTCTAACTATAAATATTTTAGTTTTCAAACAAGGAAATAAAATGTATTATAATCATTCAATTGATAGGATTAGAAGGTTTTATTGAATATCATTATTTTATGATGAAATACCAACTAATAATAAACCATTCCAACCCAATCATTGATATCATGTTATTCCAAATGAAATAGAGAACACATACAATCATTTCTATGAAAATGTTAATCTAATTGAGTAGACACCATAACAAACCCCAATCCCCAATTGGGAAAATCTAATGTGTGGTGACGATGATCCAAAAATGAATTATGTGGATCCTATATGGTTCATATGGAATTATAGACGGGTCTCATCAAGAAATTACTTATTAGAAAAATAAAAACATAATAACTTATAATGAAATGAGGTCATTTAAGAGTGATATACCACTCACTAGTTGATTACCCACAATTTAAGAACATCTTGATATATAAGAAAAAATTATATTACAACTATTATTTAATGAAATTCCTGGTATAAAAATGATTATATTGAAATATTGTGATAAAACACATCATCTTTCTCCCCCATTTATCCATATGAATCAGAAAAAAGTATAATTAGTTTAAATTATTCATTAGATTCTCATATTACATTATTGGGAAACTTCCTGATAGGATCATCTGAGAGAACATTCCATTTACTATAAATTATTATAGTGTCAATGTTCAATTTATAGAGAAACAACTCCCTAAATGTATTATTAATATTCATAACGTTTTGTGAATAGATATATTATATTCTCTTATATATTTTTTAAAATATAATAAATTTCACAAATATATATTTCCTCAAACAATTATGTTTATATATTACTTATATATGCTTAGGGGTGTGAATTATGAAATAAACCCCACTAGATATGATTTAGTGTTTACCATATTCTGATACATGATTACCCTATATAGTCACACAACTATATACAATAAAAATTTCATCCTAATAGAGAAAATTACCTTATTAACCAAAAATATAATTAGAATATGTATAGAGTTCAAACACCACTATTAATTCATCCAATAATGTTAGACTCTTAGCATTCGATAGAAATCTCAAACCTTTTATGGTAATATTATTCATATTTGATGAAATATTAGAGAATTATTTTAGAAATAATATTTTCTTCCTGTCAAATCCTTAGAAAAATAATTTATTGAATATGTTTTTTAGATTCAACCTAGACATAACATACCACAAAATCCAATGACTGATTAAAATTACATGTTCTAAGAACTCATCTCCAAAAAAATACACTTCTTTAATACAGTATTCACACTTTGATATCATTTTATTATAGTAATGATCACGAAGACATACAGAATCATCTGTATGATAATTTCCATGGACCTCCGATGATGTATAATTCACAAAGTTGTGATACAATAACAACAATATTATAGTGTCAATGTTTGTGTGAACCATCTGATTCATACATTTTATAATGTCCAATCAATCAACAAGGTCTTATGAGTAACGGTTATATAGTGGATGATGAAGAGACTATGAATAAAATGTGAAAGGAAAGAGGTATTATTGCAATTGATTAAGGATAAATTAATCTATGTATTTATATATTTGGATTATAGAATTAAGAATGGAGAATTATGTAGGATAATCTCAGTTTATATTTTACTAAGGATTTACAAGGTTATTATGAATGGTCAGGGTGGGAAATAAGGTGTATCTTAGGAATTTTATTATTCTGAATAAGGGAAGGCATTCCTTAATATATTATTTATGTTAAGATAATGTTTAATGTATAAGTATATGTCACGATCCGAATCGGATCGCCATCAAAACCAGCACCTGACCTAGCCCGTGACAAGGCCCGAAGGGTGTTCCGGATCCCCATGGGATTGAACAAGTTCCTGGGTATCATACAATGAGAATTGGAAATGATTTACCCGATTTTAAAAACATAAAATGAACATCCAATAAAACAAATCTGTATTTTTCAATCCATACAAACTTTTACAAAAATTCAGAACTGAATTACATATTTTAAACCAACTCAACAAGACTATAAAAAATCTACAAAACCAGAAGGAAACATTCCATGAACCATCATGGAAAGGCGCACCACCCTCAAGACATATCCACAAGACTTAACCAACAAGGACCTACTAGACACTCGAATCATTGGAACTAAAAATTGTCACCAACCAGCCACAAAGAAAAATAACCAAGTCTACTTAAACCTAATGGTGTATGTAGGGTGTGTTCCGATGCCATGTAGGATACAACCACTAATAGATTACATGCGATAAACATTAAAAGACGAAAAGAATTCATGTTTTCCAAAACAAGTAATTTCTAGTTATAATTATTAAAAGATACAACATAAAAAATCAGTTAAGTGGGATAATTTAAAGAATCAACACTTTTAAAATAAAGGAAAAAGCTACTGAATTTTCTATCCAAATAAACCCTATGCCGACGGTAAGTATAAATGATTTAATGATCATCGGGAATATGAAATAACCTCTAAGAACTAGCTATATGTGGGCCTCAGGTACATTGTATCTCGGTAAGAGTAGCCATCACAAATATATGTTCTCGTGCACGAGCCACTAGTCGGGAACATACCCATAACCTAGTGGTACCTAATCATCATCATCATAGTTTATTTAGAGTTGTAAGCGTCAATATTTCTAAGTGAAACTAAGGAAAAATCCCATGGATTCACTAGCATACTAGTACACATCCACCCACCTAGATACTCGATTTTTCTTCTTGTTTTAAAAGAAGATAAATAAGTCAAGAAATATACTTTGCATATGCAAATATAATTTCCACATCACAAATTCACCAAGCATCCAACTTGTATACCACACATGTCACAAAAATTCCACTTTTCATTCAAATTGATTTTGAAATCTGACTCACACCAAAATAGCCCACAACACTTTTCACATTTCTTTTACAACATCCCGAAATCCATTAAAAAAATTTATAAAACCAGTCGATGATATTCCAACACACATAACTGCCCACACACATTTTAGATAATTCCATTTTCATAACCAAAATATATTTTTCACATCACACTCGCACAAAACATCCCACACCACTTTCACATCACATAAACACATTAGTAAATCTTTAAAAAAACATTATAAAACAATTACATGATGGAACACATCACAAAACAACCCCTTTTACATTTAAAATATACCATTTAAATGTATACACACTCCCAAAATTTTTTCCAAATTGGTTTCTCCACTTACATAAATCATTAAATCAATCAAATTGTTTATAAAACAATTACAAAGAGTATACCTAATCATTGCTCATAAACTGCATTTCAAAACCATATTTCTAGGACAAAACCAAACCAAAACACTAACAACGTAAAATTTTCATCCCTAGAGACATTTATAAATACCACTTTTATGTGTCATAAAATCACCTTGGATAATACCACGAAAGATACAAATGAACACACACATTATTATAAAATGCTCACAAGATAAATAACAAGGATTTACAAAAAAACCTATTTCAAAAACCCTATTTCCATCCAAATGTAACACCAAGACCCTAAAAATTCAGAATTTGTTGCCCATAAAATATTTGGTAAACCAATTTCATATGTTCTAAAATACACCCCAATAATAACCCAAGTGTTAAACATGAAAAACACCAATTTTTAAGCAAAAAAGCAGCAAAAAAATAAAATAATAACCAAATCAATAATAAAATGTTTTCTCATCATAGAAAACATATAAGAAATATGAATAAATAGTAAATAATACAATATAACTCATCAAAAATTGTTTACACATTTAACCACATACCAGAAGTGTTTAATCCCTCGAAACATGGTGTAAAAACATCAACGGCACCACCGACACACCACAAGGAAGATAAATCCAGACCTAGATCATAATATTTGACCAACGAGACACCAAATCAAACACTAGGTTATAACCCAATCTTCTGGGATTTTTAGAATATATTGAATGATGGAGGAAACCCTAATGGAAAAGGAAGACACCAATAAGGAATGACTTATCTTGAAAAATATTTAAAAATTACCCCAAATACAGTAGTATCTGAATTTGGATATAGCCAACTATTCAAGAGAGATTCGAACAAGATTAAATAGATCAATGATAAACTATAATGGGGTAAAGATAGTGACAAATGAAGGAGTAATGAAATAATCAATTTACCTCTACAAATCTAGGCAATTTGAGAAATTTAGAGAAGTTTCAACCATATTCACAATAAAGCCGAGCTCTAAAAAGGAAGATGAGTACATGGTAAATCTTCCTTGGTATGTGTACTCCATGGAGAGTTGGCATTACCGAAAAAACGTTATTATTGAAGGAGATATTAAAAAAAATATTTTTAATGCAGGAAATGTGCTTTCAGGAAGGACGAATCCCTTTACTAAAAACCCATATCCACCATGATTATGGATTTTTAAATGGTGCAAATTAATATAGTGGTGTTAATAGATCAGGGGATGAAAAGTAGGAATATGAATAGATGAGAAATGTTGAGAAATGATGGAGTTATAATGGAATGAAAATTTATTTATAAATCATGAATTGGGCTCACGGTTTGGCCCAATTCATGAAAACTCACCCATTCCTCCATAAATGCTTGGGAAACCTCCAAAACAAATAATGAATGAAAATTAAATTAAATTTAACATAAAAATAATTCATTTATGTGACAATTCTACCCACCATGAAAAAAGTCCTTCCCCAAAAAGCCACAACAAAACAAGATACAACAACCAAACCCAACCGATAAACCAAGATGTATTTATTTAATAAGCTTCACCCCGAGGTGACAAAACAACTTAAGTGATCAATTAATGAAGGAGTAATCTCAGAACCGAAACATACAACACATTCCTAAAATGATAAATTACATTTAAACATTATCCCAAAAAAACATCTCAAACACTATCCGAACAGGACTCATGAAATTAACCCAAATTAACAACAACTTCAAACAAGGTTATACTTGCCTTACTTTAACTAAACCATTGGGTGCTATCCAGTCACAATGTTTAATCAATTAAGATTTTGGTAGCTAGATAGTTCTGAATGAGACTACCTACAACCTAGATGCGACGATGGATAAATCTGAGCTATTGGTAAGGGGGGACACAAATAGGAACCCCACCATAACATGCATCCTATATTTTTCTAAGATATAATCAAGACACTAACAGGGGGGCCTGAACAAACTCCGTATTACAATGGGTAGAATTCAATACATGTTTACAAAGAAACATACATGAGATAAATAGTGGGTCTCTCCACTATAAGAACCAACCATCTTAACCGACCAGCATGGGCCGACATAGAAAGACACAATTTTTTTTAAAGACATTGGAAGGGCGTAGGGTCAGTCCGCACGATTTGGGATACTATGCACTAACTGTGCAGATCATTATTTCCACATGGCTTCTTGGAACATAGTGACTACTAATCGTGTACAAACTGTGTCTTCAGCACGTCTATCCAAATTTCCAACCATTCTCTAATAACTCAAAAGAAACCAAAGGGGGGTGGAATGACATTAGAGGATGTCATGGGTACAAGGACCACTACCAATTTCCACCGAATGGGAACAACAGAATAAATATGATGAAACTAGAGTTGTAATCACTTCCTATATTTCATTCTAAGGATATGAAATTTTACAAGGGTTTAAACGACCCTGGGATTTCCCCTAATTATGAGTCAGCTTCTCTCTGAGACCTAATGTTAGAGCTCATTTGATTGAAACATCTTCGACCTCAATGTTAGGCATCAGAAACCCCCAGAATGAGAATTCATCTTATGATGCCACCAACAACTACACTGAAATCCCTAATAAAATTTCCAAGACATATCACAATCCTAACTAACATTACCTTAACTTGATATTTCATTGAAAAAAGGACTTATAATATGCACACACATCACACTGTGTTTTTTCAATTGATAAACTATAGAAGTGAAGAAAACATATACTCACCATCCTCTAAAATTGATGATTTTGATGTTTTTTCAAGGGAGACATTCTCCCAACATAATAGAGACTCTTAGGGGATTTCACCACATTCATGTTTACAGTCAATCGAGCGTATGAAATCATAAGGCATCACCGAAAATGACCATTGTTACTGATATAAACAGTGCATGTAGAGGGACCTTATACAACATCCCCAAAAACAAACAATTATAGAAAGTGGCGACAATATCTTCTCATGACCATATTTCCCACACTGGTAGTTTTACATGAACTCCTTCTTCGAATAGACTACAAAGGACCGAGAGGACCACTTAGATACCATCTAGATACTCATCCATGCTAACAACCCCAGACAACTTCCACCTTGACAAATCATGAAACTTAAGAGGCCATGATCTCTTTCAACCATCCATGATCAATCTCCCACCACTATAGGAAACAAAAAATAACCAAGAAAGGAAAGGGTGTAGACTCAGTCAAATAAGATCAAGGAATATATTCTTCATATTGATCAACTAGAGGGTCTTGAAATGGTGAAACAATCAGGATTGCCCTTCTGTTGTGCAATAACCCTTAACGAGGTGTACCTTATCCAATGATTAAACCCAAGGACCCAACCAAGATGGTCCATTATTCAAAATATACCACAAAACCGATCCAAAACCCAGAAAGGAACCACTATAAAGGTTTCCTGAAATATTTCTCAGAAGAGACAACTAACCGGTCCATCAATACAACTTACTGACCAAACACAAACCCAAAACAAAGTACAAACAGGTGGGGTTCATGAACTTAAAACATCCCACAACATCATCATTAGAAAAAACATAATACACACCATCCCCAACTACTCATAAATATATCATGTTTCACATTTAAAATAATCTTTTTGAAAATAAATGGTTCACCGGTTAGAGTATCCACCAATGGTACACCATGGGACTCACACATGCATTTTCTTGTGCCACAACGAGCACCCTCCTCATAGCCATCCCAGAAATCATCCATCCATGCCATCAACCATCCATCATTAAATATAACCCCATGTATTAGGTTTATCACAAAAATACCAAATATTAAAATAAAAATTTCTTTCCACTTTTCAATACCAAAACAGTCAAACAATATTTTTTTTTCTCTAGTCCGCTAACCACAAGATCAAGCCCAAAATAATATATTAAAATAAATTCAGAAAGGCACAATAATTCCAATGAAACCTCAAATTCATGATATTCACATCAATTTCAAAACATCTCATCCCATTAAAACTCTTTTTAACAGTTTAGAAATACTTATTGGAATCACTTTTTCTAAAAAAACCTTGACATTGTTCAATATGTCAAAAGAGGTGAAAACACACAATTTTCCATTCAAATACAATTCTAAAAGTTCATTTCTCCATTTTCAAAAGTCTTAACATTCCCTATTTATTTGATAATAATTTCACCAAAACATTATGCTTCTTAAAACCAAGCCACATTAAAACCAAAGTTCCATGATTTCAAAACTAAATAACACAAGACAACACGAGAAGAAACATGATTCAGTGGGTGACTTAGACATATGGTTGGTGGAAATATTCTAATAACTTAACCATCAAAGAGAGTTTTCTAGTAAATATCCCTAGCTTCTCATGGAATTTCAGGCCTTGCGAGCTCACCGAGTCTATTAACCCAACTCTATTTTCATTTCACCTAATCATCATCATTCTATGAAATCCAAATGAATCTTATAAATCCCAAATACCTCAGGATACTTGAATCCATTCATGAGGTGTGGTGATCAAGAACATTACCCATTACCGAAATACCAATTCCCAAATATCCTAACTCCAAACCATCCTTACTGTTCCCCAAATAATGTGACCCAAAGAGTAAACAAGAACCTCCTATGATACCATTTTGTCACGAAGATAATCTGGTCACCATCAAAACTGGCACCTGACACATCCTACAACAAGGTTTGGAGGGCGTTCCTGATCCCCACGGGCTGGAACATGTTCTCATCTATCATAAAATGAGAATTGGGAACGATTTATCCGAGTTTATAAACTTAAAACAATAAAATAATCTAATAAAATGAATCTGGATTTTTCCAACCAAATTATCATTTACAAAAACTTACTACTGAATTAAATAATTTAAAACAAATCAAAAAATATATTACAAAGCTAAAAACCCAAAATTAAACGTCCCAATAACCCTCATGGTAAGGGGTTCCACCCTCAATCCATATCCACAAGACTTCAACAACAAGGACCTACTAGAACCCGGAACCACTGGAACTAAAAATTGTACCCAACCTATGAAAACAAAAGTAACCAAGTCTACTTACACACAAGGGTGTAAGTAGGGTGTGAGCCAATTCCCAGTAGCATACCACCATTAAATGATTCCATGTGATAAACATTCAAATACTAAAATCATGTAATCTTTCCCAAAAATGCAATTTCTAGTTACAAATTATAAAATATGAAACTTAAAAAAATCAGTTTTCAAGTGGGATAATTTAAAGAATCAACACTTTTAAAATAAATGAAAAAGCTACATATTTTTCCATCCAAATATACCATATGTCGATGGTATGTATAAAGGATCTAATGATCACAAGCAATAAGAAATAACCCCTACGCACAAGCTCGTTGTGGGTCATAGGTACCTTGTATCTCGGTGAGAGTAAACCTCAAAAACACCTATTCTCATCCACAATCCACTAGTAGGGAACATAACCATAACCTTGTGGTACCCAATAATCATAATAATAGTTTAGTTAGATATTTAAGTGTCAATCTTGCAAATTGAAACTCAGGCCAAACCCCACAGATTCACTAGCAAACTAGTACACGTCCACCCACCAAGATACCCGGGTTATCCCCCTTGTGCTCAAACAAGTTCAATATGTCACAAAATATACGTTTCAAATAAAATATCATTTCCACATCAAAAATTCACCAAAAATCTCACATGTATACCATAGAAGTCACAAAATTTCACTTTTCATTCAAATTGATTTTGAAATATGACTCACACAAATACAACCCACAACACATTTAACATTTCTTTTACAAGTCCACAAATCAATTAAACAATTTTATAAAACCAATCCAAGATATTCCAGCTCACATAACAGACCACTGAAATATTACACAATACACTTTTCATAGCCTAAATCCATTTTTACATCACACTCATACAAAACATCCCACATCACTTTCATATCTCTTAAAGGCATTAGTAAATCCTTCATACATTTTTATAAAACATTTCCATGATGGAACACATCACAAAACATAACCTTTCAAATTTAAAATGTACCATTTCACTATAAAAACACTCCAAAATATTTTTCCAAAATTGTTTCAATATTTAAATAAATCATCAAATCATTCAAATCTTTTATAAAACAATTCCAAACAGTATAACAAATCTTTTCTCATAAAACCCATTTCAAAAACATATTTGAAGGACAACATCACACCAAAACACTACCAAACTAGATTTTTTAACCCTAGAGAAATTTGTAAACCCACATTCAAGTGTGATAAAATCACCTTGGATAATACCACGAAAGATACAAATGAAAACAACCATTTTCTTAAAATGATCTCAAGAAGTATAACAATGTTTTACCAAACAAATATATTTCAAAACCCCTATTTAAAACCCAATGGTACACCAAGACTCCACCAAAGCAGAATTGGTAGCCCAAAAAATATTTATTAAACCAATTTAATATTATATAAAATACACCCAAATAATACCCAAATTGTTACACATGAAAAACACCCAATTTCAAGCTAAAATGAAACAATAAAATTAAAATCATAACCAAATCAATCATGAATTGTTTTTTCACAACAGAAACCATATTTTTAATTTGAATAATTTATAAATATATAAATCTAAATCAATAATTATTATTTACAGATGGAACCACCTGCCGAAAGTGTCGAATCCCACAAAACATGGTGCAAATCAATAACTACACCACCACCACAACACAAGGGAGATAATTACAGCCCTAGAACCCAATATTTGACCACAAAGGCACCAAATCAAACCCTAGGTTCGAACACTCATCTATGGAAATTTTAGAACATAATGAAAGTGGGAGGAAACCCTAAGGGGAACATAAGAAACCTAGAAGGAATCACTTACGATGAAAAATATTGAAGAAATTACCCCAAATAAACAATTATCTGAATTTGAAAATAACGAACCATTCAAGGTAGATTGTAACGAGGTTGAAAATATCATTTATGAACTATAATGAGGGTAAAAGAGTTAGAAATGAAGGATTGATGAAATAATCTATTTACCTCTATAAATTTGTTAGAATTGAGAAATTCAAAGACGTTTCATCCAAATTCGTGAGGCAACCGAGCTCCAAAAAGGGATAGGAGATCATGGGGGCATGCCCTGGGTATGTAGGCTCATAGGAGAGATAGAATCACTGAAGAAACGTAAATATTTAAGGAGATATTAAATAATTATAAATATTTGTAATGTAGGAAATGGTATTTCGGGCTGACTGATTCCCTTAAATAAAAACACATATCCACCATGATTATCTATTTTTAAACGGTCCAAATTAATATGGTGGTGTTAATAGGTCAGGGGATGAAATTTTGGAATTGGAATGGATGTTTTTTTTGAAAAATGGATGAGTTATAAAGGAATCAAAATTTATTTTTAAATCTGTAATTGGGCTCACCGTTTGGCCCAATTCATGAAAACTCAATCATTCCTCCATAAAACATGGGAATCAACCAATAAAATAATGAATGGAAATTAAATGAAATTTAACATTAAAATAAGTCTTGTATGTGTAAATATACATAAAAAATGAATAAGTAAATCCAATAGTCTTGATTAGCTTTTAATTAAGGACTCATTTATATGTGCTTTATTCAACCACTAATTATATTTACAAAATTTTCATATTTGAGTAATAAATCCAATATACTTTGGAATAATGAAGCATGCATATTTTTCAAATGGATCATTTAAATTCATTTTTTCACCATGTATAAGGAGAATATATGATGATCGTATTGACATGTTTGGAATGTGACAACCAAGATCTACATCATGTTATAGAGTGGAATCAATGTTATGTTTATTTTGTGAATTATTTCTAATGTTTTTTATTTTTCATCTTTCAGAATGGTTATATGGTCAAACACTTAAGAAAATATTATGTGTTAACTTACCACATGATGATTTATGCATATTTTAAATTCTCTTAAATTTTTTTGTGATGATGATAATTGAAGACAGATGGGTTGGAATATCATAGAACATGTTATCTGTTAGTACTTGAGAAACGAAAAAGTAAACTTCTTCTTATATATAAAAAGAGGTGAAGTAAATAAAAAATAAATGGTGAAATTTTCATGAAATCATTTCTATGTATCTGTTAATAAAAATTCACTAAAAGGATCTTGAAACCAAAAATATTGTCCTATACTAACATTTTTTATGAATTAGAATGTCTTTATTTTATTATGTATCTATTGGATTCTGGTTGTTAACTTTCTCATATCCTTGTTCTCTATCACTCTCAATTAGACAATTATGGAATTATTTTTCATCCATACCCATGTTTTCACTTTCCACTTATGTTCTCCCATGTGGAAACATATTTATATGTTACTTTGGGTAAACATTATGTTTCTAAATTTCACTTTTTCAGTGAATTTGTAGTATCAAATTTTATGATTTCAGTTACTATGATTGAAAAAATGAGGTATTAATACATTGATAACCAATACGAATTTCGAGGGAGACATTCATTTTAAGGGAGGTAGAATGTAACACCCCAAGATTTTGACTTATTTTTCTAATTAATTTAACATTTCAATATTTTCAATTTCACATGACACTATAAATATGTAATTATATATATATTAAAACACTATGACAAGAAGTCCCTTCAGACATAATGTCGACTTGGATAGCACTATACGCAATACAAATTTGGAATGTGCCATAAGCAACAGAGGCTTGGCGTATGATGCACGCAACATAGAGTTTCTATTAAACACCTCTTTTTATCATTTTAATTATTTAAATAAGATAATTATAATATGGTTTTTAATCTAAGTAACAATTAATTTTCTTATATTGTTGTTTTATATTCATAAAACATATTGACAATGAATGATAATATTTTTGGTAATGTTCCTTTATGTTTAAAATTGTTTTTTCTTAAATGAAGCAGATTTATTAATATACGTACTTTTAGAAAAAATTAATAAATTTAAATAGATAAAATAAACATCATTTTTTAATTTAGAATGTCAAAATTAGTATAGGGAGAATTTTTCGATTTTACAGAGAAACATCATTTTTTTAATGAATAGTAAAAATTTCTTCTTTAGTTAAAAATATACTTTTTTAATTTTTAATTATTAATTCTAAATGTTATTATAAATATATTTTAATATAAAAATACATATATATAAAATATATTAATATAATTTAATTTATTATAATAAATTTCACTTTGAAACTGAAGGTAAAAACATAACAAACATCTAAACATTTTCCCACTTTAAAACCCTGTTATTTCGCACCAATTACAGGATTAGCACTAATCTTAATTTTTATGCTTTTATGATTGTAATTTAGAAAATCTGAGAAAAAACATTGAAATAACTCTAATATTTAGTGTCTTATAAGGCAATGTTATTTTGAAAAATTTATAAATAAATGTTATTAAAATTAATCAAATTGGTTAAGATATAATTAATATTAATTAAGGATTAAATCCTCAAATTAAAAGCCTAAGTGACATATACACTTGTACAAAACCAATTTAATGTCCATAGTTCATCCAAAAATCCTACATTCTTAATTTTGGTTGGATTGTTATGACTTATTTAAGTAACCACATGTGCACACATAAATTGTTTCTAATAATTTCATGTGAGTTCTTTTCCTCCACTATAAAAGGTAAATGCTTATACCCATTCCCCACACATCTAAAACGTTATCTATTTATAAAATCTCTACCCATTTTTTTCCCAACTACCCACTCTTTTAACATGAATCATACCTTTATGGAAAAAACCCTTTCATGGAAGCCTTTTCTCCCAAACCAAAAGAAATAACCACATTCAGAGGTAATGTCTTCTCTCAATCTCCATTCAATTATTTTTCTTACCCATCAACTAAACTATATGTATTCACTTATTTTCTGAAAAAACACTATAATACTTATACTATGACGTTTTAATGAAATTTTTATGAACTCTAATTACACACTCCTCCATCTAATGTATGTTAAACATACTGTTTTTGTGTACATTGAACTACTGCCTCAGGGAACATTGATTGTTCATTTCTCCATTACCACTAATGATGGCGTCCATTATGATGGAAAATATATTTATATATGTAGTAAATTATATTTTTTATGTATTTTATATTTTTTATACCTTTTATAACATACTTATCTTTTCTTTTAATTAAGTGTTAATATCATAATCTTGCTTGAGGAAGTGTTGACTACCGCCCCCTCAATGTGTTTGGATTCGTTCACACACCACATATAATGTATTAAAGATTGTTTTCATGTATAAACATGATAAACATGATATATTAATTATACTGGATTAATTATATATATATATATATTATTAATATACTTTATATCAAAGTGACAATAATATTCGAAACAATTTTCATGCATACGTACGTCTTACCGTCTCTATGAATAGTGTATTCTATTTAGTACTACTAAAATATATAGATTTTTATAATACGCATATAAATTATATAAATAATAATTATATCATGGTTATATTTTTATAATCATGATATTTTTATAATTACCAATGATGTAATAAATTAAGACACGTGCAATGAACAAAGTGAATATTGCTCAAAGTGAAACCCTTACATAGGATCATTAACTAGCGGGTAATATATGGTTATTATGAAACCATATATGGTAACATATATAAGAATATTATTATGAAAAATATGTTAAATGAACTTATATTCCTTATATAGGAAACATGTATGAGTATAGAGAGTGTCAAGACACAAGGTAAGGGGATTTTATCTCACTTTTAATTTCTGTGAGATATATGTTATGTTCACCAATCATTTCTTTTTTTGTGTATTTACATAAAATGATTTTATTATATGTATCATATACATAAATATATGGGAATTAACTTATCCATTTTATTATCATTCTTTTGTGTGGTTTACCTTTCAATAGATACCAAATCGTAAAAACAGTTTTGTCTCAATTTTATTCTTTTAGACTCATATTTTTGTTATGAACATAACTAATTTTTAGGTGCATATATTTCCATTTTAAATGATATATCATATAGCCATATATTTTCCTGACATTATATTCTTCATTTAATTTTCTTTCCTTACATGGATAGTATTATCCTAACTCTTCATGTTATTTGTGTTTATTGAGACAATCTCATCGCTTTTTGAGATTGTTAACATTTATGCTTCTTTAATGTTTTTTTATGTTTAATATCTCAATAATCTCCATGAATTTATTTATAATACGGATATTCAAGATATTATCATGAATTTTTTCATATTTATACATATTGGTATATATGATAGATAATAATGTGACATATTTAAGCCCATATTTATGCACTCTTTGGACAATAATATTTATACTTTAAAAAACATGTTTTCTAAACAAGGGTTCTAAAGAATAAATTATAAATATTCTATGATCATTAAAAGAAATTTTTAACCTTTTTAGTTTTAAAAATATCATATATGGAATCATCTTGTTCCATTCTGAATACTAAATCCATTCTATCATTTATATCATGCAAAAGGAATGTTCTTTTTACCTCACAGGTCACGTTTGAATTTACCTGCCATAATTCCACTGATGATTTCTTTTGATTTCTAAAAGGATAATATTTATGAAGCTGTTTTTAGATAATATTGAATGAAAAAAATTTTAAAAATTATTTCATGTATTCTTTATTTATATTCATTATAATTTAAATTAAAATAATTTTTATATTATTTTATGTATTAAAAATTATTTTTAAAGAGGAAATGATATTTAAAAATTAATTTCCATCTAAGATAAAATTTATTGTTGTTACTCATGAATTTCTAGGAAATTATCTAAAACACCCATTAATATTCATACTATGGAGGGGTTATTCTTGATGTCATTTTCATTATGAAGCATGTTTCCCAATCACATAATACATGTTTATAAAACTCAGTTCTTTTCACGGGTCATGATTTAATGAAATGGTTATGAAAACAATCTTCTTTTGATACGATTTTATGTGATTACATGTTAACGATGTCCATTTCATTTCATGGGTTATGATTTTATGTTTATGGAACCTATTTATATTTATGTGTCAACATATTATGAATGTTTTATTATCTTATGCCACATGTATGAATGATTTTTTTAAATGATGGGTGGGACCTATATCTCCCTCCAATGCATTGGGTAATGATGGATGACTCTTGAGTATAAATTTTCCATGTCATACAAATTGCATGTTCACTATGTTATCCATGTACCTAATTTCATGTCCATAGATTATTCATGAATATAATTTCATGTTAACAATGTTATGTGTGAAACTAATTAAATAATCAAAATGTTATGCAAGGACTTGGATTCATGTCCATAAATTTATGTGTGAACTGGATTACATGTTCACAATGTTATGTGTGATACTGATAAAATTTAAAATGTTATGAATGGACATGGTTTCACATCTATAAGTTTATGAATTAACCTGATTACATGATCACAATTTTATGTGTAAACGTGATTACATTTTCAAAATGTTATTCATGGATTCAGTTCCATGTCTACAAATTTATGCGTGAACATTATTAAATGTTCAAAATGTCATGTGTGAACTTAATTTCCTGATCATAATCTTTTGTATAGACTCGGTTTCATGTCCATAATGTTATGATTTAATCTAATTACATGTTCATAATGTTGTGCATATACCTGTTAACATTTCTACATGTTCATGATGGGGCCTGATTTAACGTCATTAACTTAATGTGTGATCCTCTTCTTACTTATACATGTTCACAATGTCATAAACTAATATGAATGGTCAAATTCCATTTTTTATTCCAATGTTATTATTTAATGGCTTATAAATTTATTTATTTATGATTTGTGTCTTATGAACTACAATGATTTATCCTATAACTCTTGTTTTTGCGCTTTGATTTATAGGGTGTGATCTCCTAATGTTACGATAACATTAAAATACTGCTATATTTTTTTTCCTATGCTTACATATCACCCTTATTTACCCTTATTTATCATTTGATATCACACCTTTAATATGTTTTTCATTATCTAGGTTATGAGGAATGTATTTCGGTAGAAGTACTAATGGTGAAGATCTTTATGGGAGATGATGAATATCATTCACCATGATAGATGATTTTTCTTCCAAGATTACTAATACACTAAATTATTATGGTCATCTATCATGTATGTTTGTAATGTACTAAATATTTATCTAAAAAGATGTAATATCCATGTATGGTAATCTAGAGTCTCTATATTTTGTATCAAAGGAAATGTTTTTTCAACTATTGTAAACTAGGATGATAAAACCACAGTGAGATCCCTAACTTAATTTCTTATAATATGTCTAGGTATGTATCTAATAATAAGTATAATGATGTGTTAATGTTTTGTATAATGTCCTTGAATTCTGGTAAAGGATTGTGTGAGTGTTTTACCAGAAATACATACATGTGTGGATACTACAAGTTAATGCAGATCTGGAATAGATTTACCTAGTGGTAACAACTCTTAAAAGATCTTCTCAGCTTGACTTGTGGTAATATAGTACATAAAAAAGGGCCATTCTGCACACATAGTTTGAAACTACAACGGGATATGATTTAGGAATTCCAAAAATATTTATGATCCAACATGAATTATTTAAATATATGATAGATATAAAAAAACAAAGGATAAACTTAATTTCTCAAAGGTTAATGAAGGTTTCATGGTCTATACATCCTATATGTAATTCATATCATGACTATGTGGTTTTCTTCTATTACAAGTTTAGCTCAAACAATGATTTTAGGTTTATTCAATGGTATAAATAGGATAGAAATGGATTTATGTAGAATGTGATAAAAGCTTTTATGAGGATAAGTCAAGTGGCATGATCACTGTAGTTAAAGTTGTCATGGTCATGCCTAAAACGTTTTCACAAAACATGATTAACATGGTTTAATACATCCAAATCATAGATTTACCAGGATGGATAATGAAAGAGTTCATTGACAATTTGGGTAATGGAGACATTTGAGGAATGAATAGTATTTTTTTATTTTTGTTAGGAATGGTGAGATAATCACATAAGTGAATATCTTAGATGAACAAGAACGTTTTATGTCTATAGTAAAGAAGTAAATAAATAATGTGGATGAAAGTGATAAATGAAGTGTTCTATTAATGAAATGGATGTCAATTTTGTCCTCCCTATGTCATCGTAGAGGGTTATGTGTTTTTTGTGTAGAATAAATGATCATTATGGAACTCAATGTCCTAAGAGGAATTTTCTAGGAGATAATAAACATGGGGGCACAAGTAGTTGATAGATTGTGGATGATGACAAGAGTCATGATGTAATGTTAAAGGAAAGAGGTATTATTGTTAATGCATTAAGGATGCATTAATCAAAGTATTTATGTTTTTGTATTCTATAATTTAAGATGGCGAATTATGTTGGGATTTATTTATATTTTTTTCTTCTATGGATTTAAAAGAACATTTATAATGGTCACAATGGACTAGAAATGGTGTCTCATTAATGAAAACATTTTGACTAAGTGAAGGTAACCCTTAACATGGTCATTATGATAATAAAGTGTTGTGTTGATAATGATACCAGGTATATGAATAACTCAATCAGAAAGTACAAATTACATTAGATCTATGTAAGGACCTCTTTATAGGTGGTTTATGCTACCATTAATGAATTTTACAGCATTTACATATTTATGGAGTAAATAAAATATACATTGGGATATGGAAGTATGTATGTTTTCAAAAAGTATTTACGATAATTCACGTTGATTAAATGTTTCTAGAGAATATATGATGAAGGTATCCACATTTTTTGAATGTGAAAATCAATAGATACATTGTGTTACACATGAGAATCAATGTTATGCTTATTTTGTAACATATTTCTTATGTTTTTGATTTTCATCTTTCTAGATGGTTATATGTTAAACAATTTATAAAATGATTTTGTGTTATCATACCACATGAGGATTTATGCATATTGTATAAACTGATATAAAAAATGGTTATGATTATAACTAATGACAGTTGGGATGAAATATAATGATTCTTTTGATCTATTAGTACTTCAGAAATGAAAAAGTAGCGTTTTTTAATATATAAATAGGTGAAGTAGAAAAATATACAATAAATGGTTATATTTTCTTCAAATCATGCAAATATATATTTTAATCAAAATTCTATAACATTAGGAATAAGGATCTTGAATCCAAAAAATGATGTCATATAGCTACATATTTGATGAATAATAATGCCCCTTAAGACAATACATATTTATGGCCTTTTGGTTGTTAAAATTATCTTATCCTTTTTATCTATCACTCCCCAAAAAATAATGATGATAATATTTTTCTTCCTTGTCCATGTTTTCAATTTCAACCTATGTTCTCCAAGGTGGAAACATATTTATATGTTACATTTGGTAACCGTAATGGTTCCAAATTTCCCTTTTTAGGGAAGTTCCAGTATCCAGTTTTATGATGTGGGTTTATATGAATGAAACATTCATGTATTAAACCTTTTATATCCCTGATGAATTTTGATGGTAAAATTCATTTTATGGGTGGTAGAATGTAATGCTCCAAGATTTTGTGATTTATTATTTTTCGATTAAATTTATCATTTAAAAATTTTTCAATTCACATGACACTAGAAATAGTTATATATATATAAATATTAATATACTATATTAAAAATTATATTCACATGCAATATCAAATTGAATTGCGCTACACACAATATCAACATGGCTTGCGCTACAAAAATCACCGTCATAGAGTACGATGCACGCAACAATGTGATTCTAAAAAACAATTCTTTTTTATGTTATTAATTATTTAAATAAGATAATATTAAACTAGTCTTTAAAAATTTAATAAATAATTTTCAAATAATGATGTTTTAAATAATTAAAACATATTTATGATGAAGGATAAATTTTTTGTTGAAGTCATATTATGTTAAAAATATTTTTTTCTTCAATGAATCACTTTAAACTAGTCTTTATGAATGTTTTATGACATGCACTTTCAAAAACACTTTTCTAATGGAAAAAGAACTACTGCCTCGCAAAACTATGATTTTTCATTTCTCCATTACCACTAATAATGGTGGACATTATAATAGAAACAATATTTATATTTGTAAAATACTATATTTATTATGTATTTATTTCTCATTATTCCTTTTATAAAACACATATCTTATCATTTCCTTCATTTTTAATACGATAATCTTGTTTAAGGAAGTGTGGACTACTACGCCCTCAATGCGATTTGATTCGTTCACACGCCACATGAAATGTATAAAGTATGGGTTGATTGAACTTATATTATATATATGAAATAGTAATTATAATTTAATAATGATTTATATATATTAATATTTTATTTACATACATTCTTTCAATACGATAACAAAATAGAAACAACATTCATGCGTGTGTTTGACTTATTATCTCCATGAATGGTGTATTGCATTTCATATACTTAAATTATAAATATTTTTATAATACACTTATAAATTATATACCTTATATTTATATCATGTTATATATTCTGGAATCGTGATATTAGTATAGGGACAAAAGTTGTAACAAATTATGAAGCATGCAATGTACAATGTGAATATTACCCGAAGTGAAAACATAACATAAGATCATTAAAAAGTGGGTAATATAAGGTTACAATCATACCATAAATGGTAATATATATACTAATATACTCTTATAAAATATTTATAAAATTGGTATATTTGTTTTACAGTAATCCTATACAAATTTGGAGAGATTCAAGATAAAAGGTAAGGTGATTTCTTCTCACATTTGTTTTCTATGACATACATGTTATCTTTACTACTCTATAATTTTGTGTAGTGTATGTACTTCCCATGATTCAATTATATGGATATTATAACTATAGTGTTTTTTATTTACATATCCATTTTATTATACTTCTATAATGGGGATTAATTGTCTAATTTTATTAATTAGTAAAACAGTTTTGTCCCAATTTGTCTTCATTAAGAATTATGTTTTTGTTATGCACCTAAACTCTGTCACAGGGTGCATATATTTCAATTTTACATGATATATAATAAATATCTACTTTTCCATTATATTATATGATTCATTTGAATTAATTTCCATAGACGAATATTATGATCCCATGTAACGAATGTATAAGGGTTTATTGAGACAATCACATTGCTTTAAGAGCTTGTTTATGTTTATACATACATTGATGAATTATTATGTTTCATATCTCATGAAAATCCATGAAATTAATTATCCTATTTTATTCATGATATAATAATTTAGTGGTAAAATATTTTCATTCAATGGTTCAAAATATATTAAAGAAGGCATCATAAGTAAGCCCGACATTACCATCTTTGTGGTCAGAAATCCGTGTTCCTTCAAAACCATGTTTTCTATACATGAATTTCCAATAATAATTTATTAATATCATATGATCATTAAAATAAAGTTTTACCCTTTTTTATGTTTCAAATCTCTTCAATGGAATATTCTTATCACATTATGAACATGGAATTCCTTCTAAGCTTTTTTACCATGAAAAAGGAATGTTAATTTTACCTCACACTACATGTACAAATTTATCCTCAGTCATTACATTGAAGGGTACTTCGAATTTGTAAAAGGTAAATATTTATTAAATTATTTTTATAAATAAATTTTAGCGATAAATATTATTGAAATAATTTCATGTATTTTTATAAGTTTTCAATTTGTTTTCTATGAAAATTATTTTAAATGGTTTTATGTATTAAAACACATTTTCCAATAAAAAAAATATATTCCTCTAGAATCATCTTTTATAGATATTTGAAAATTATTTTCCATCTAATATAACATCATTTGACGTTACTGATGACTTTTTATAAAATTATCTAAAGGATCCTATCATATTATTCCTATTAATGGGTTATGCTTAATTTCATTGTCTTTAAGATGCCCATTTCCCATTCATGAGATACATTTATATAAAGCCTACTTCGGTTCACATGTTATTGTGGTATGAGGTGGTTATGGAACCGATATATTTTTTATAAGTTATTATGTGATGAAATGTTAATGATACCAATTTCATTTTATGGGTTGTGATTTGAATTTTAAAAAACCTTTGTATTTTTATGGGTCAACATAGGATAAATGTTTTATTATCTTGTGCCACATGTATGAATGATTTTTTTATGATATGGGTGAGTCCCATATCTACCTCCAAGGAATTGGATCATGATCGGTGACTCATGTGTATAAAGGTTATTTTTGAACCTAATTACATGTTCACAATGTTATAAATGGTCATGATTGCATGTCTATAAGTTTTTGTGTGAACCTCATTAAATGTTCACAAAATTATGTGTGTAGATAGTTACTTGTTATCAATTTTATGCAAGGACTTATTTTGACGTCCATAAGTTCATGTGTGAACCTGATTACCTATTCACAATGTTATGTGTGAACCCGAATTCATGTCCAAAAGGTTATGCATGGACTTGGTTTCAATTTCATTTGTTTATTCGTGAACCAGGATACATGTTCACAGTGTCTTGGGTGAACCAGATTACATGTTCAGAATGTTATTCAAGGACTTGAAGTTTTTTCATGAACCAGATTACATATTCACAATTAAATGTGTCATCCTAAATACATATTCACCATGTTATGCATGGATTTCGTTTCAAAATTTTATGTTTATGTGTGAATTTGATTACATGTCCATAATGTTATGAATGTATGTATTATCTTTTCCCCAAGTTGATTATGGGGCCTGATTTCATGTCCTTAACTTAATGAGTGAACTTGTTTCTACATATACATGCTCACAACATTATAACCCAATATGCATGAAACTAATTCCAAGTTGTATTCTAATGTTATTATTTCATGTATTATTCATTTATTTCATACTTATTAATGTCATATGAACATCCAAGAGTCATCTCATAACTCATATTTATGACCTTTTTTATGTAGGGTGTGATCTACTAATGTTACAACCATATTAAAAACTAATATATACATATTTATGCTTACATATATACTTTTTTCCCTTATTATGAACATGATATCACCCCTTTATTCTGATTTCATTTCTCCAGTTTATGAAGAACGGTTCTATGTTAAAGTAATAAAGGTGTACATATTTGTGGGAGATCTTGAAGATATTTTACTAACATAAAATATTTTGCTTCCATGTTACCAAAGACACAAAACTATTATGAGCCTATCACATGTTATTTTTGTAATATACTAAATATTAATATAAATATATGTAATATCAATGTTTGTTATGCTTGGGATGCTACAATTCATCTACAAAAAACTGCATGCTTTGACACAAAGCCTATTTTTCTATAAAAACATGTTATTATTTTATTTTCCTATTTAATTCATGAAACTTGTACTATGTTTAAGTCATCATACCATGGAACAACTATAATCCTTGTAAATAAATAAGAATTTTGGAAAAAATATAACTAGTTATGTAAGAACCAAAATCAATATGAGGAATATTAAAATAAAGGAAACCCAATAATGAGTGGAAAATCCATGAAAACTAAAAATAATTTTATCCAATTTATAAAATAAACATTTCAATTTAAATTAAAAATTATCACAATAATGAAATAAACATAAAAGTATCTTTATATCATATAAAATAATAATTAAATGAATAAATACATAACAATATTAATGAAATTTTCTTCAAAAAATAAGATAAATCATGAAAACAATCCCTTAACATGTATAAGAATAACATATATTTATTAATTTTGAATTAATATTATTAAATCGTGAAATAAAAATAACAGTTTTTAAACCAGATGATTGAATTTAAAACCCTTATAGTTAACATGGTAAATTATCCTTACTATATTTCTTATAATGGAATCACATTATCAGAAAATTATAACATCTCTTATGATTATCATGTTACTGTTACACAGAATTAATTTATTAAATTACCTAAGGAGATATATCAGGGTCATCCATATTTAGAGATATATTAAAATCATGGAAAATTCATATAACATTTATGAAAACCATTTCATGAATAAATGACATATATCATTTACATTAATGAAAAAACTCTTTTGAATTTTCACTAAATGACACAATCAATAACAATCTTATTTAACTCATAAAAATATCAAGGGAATAATTTATGTAAACTATTAAATAAAATAATTTTCCTGATGGTGGGAAAAATTATTCATTTATTAAATGTTACGAAAATTATTCTTTTAAAAGTGTTTTATTGAATGCGAAAATAGTATTGTATGTGGAAAAATAGAAGGGAATATTTTTTAATCCATTTATAATAAGGAAAAATATATTTTGAAATGTAATTTATAATCCATAGTATAATATACAAAAACATTTTTGAAACCACTTAAAATTATTGTAACATTTTAGAAAATGTGTTAGTATGAAAACATTAATGAAATATTTTATAAAAATAAATTCCCTTGCAATGATTATAAAATTTTTTGGTCATATATCAACCAAGTTATGTAATTTTAATTCTATTATAATTATCTCCATTATAAAGTATGTTAACATCACATACATAGTTATTAATGTAGTAAATATTTTCATGGATGTTTTGAGGATATTCAGTTTATGAAGTAAAAATGAAGCAATCAAGATTAAAATGGTCACTGTGTTATTGAATCTATCATCTCCATAATATTAATCTGGATACAATTAATATTTTTATATGTTTAATATTTTTTAATAAATATTCATGATTTTTTTATGTGAAGGTATAAATACCACATATCGTGGTGGGGGTAATATTTACACACAAACAATGATCATTTCAATTATTCTACTAGATAGAAAAGAAATAACCTATATAATATTATTATTTTTAACAATAATAATTATAATATACATTTCATATTTATTAATTGTAATCATGATTGTGATAAACCATGATTTATTATTATTGAAAATGAATCACAACACTTATTGGAGGTCATAAACCATAAATACACATGAGCAACACTATCATTTTCAAATGAATGGAAATGTTAGGTTAGAATGTGTTGTTTTAACATAACTTAGAAATAATAATTCCATTAATATATCATATATTCATTAATTCAATATATATAACTATTAATTTGATCTTGTGTTCAAAAATGAAACAAATATCTTCATGGATGTGGTAGTATACACATATGAATGGGTGGTGATTTCATTTCCCAAATAATAGAAATTCGATGAAAAAAGGACATACGATTATCATATTAAATTTTCAATATATGGAAGACAATGATGTTATTATTTTCACATGTTTATAGAATGTTTAGTGTAGAAAGAAGAATAAATAAACATTAACTACACATCTAATAAATATAGATCTTGTTTCTAAATCCACACATAGATTTATCATAATTCATTCATGTGATAGTCTTTTTATAGGAATAATATCTTTATGATATGGGGAGATATTTTTGGATGGTATATATTTAAGTCTTCATCAAAGTAAATATATCAACATGTGTGAGGAATATAGTAGAGGATATAACCTTGTATATGTTAAGTAGGTGGAAATATTTTAGATATATGAAATAATAAAATATAATAATGGTACAACTCAATTTTAATGGTTCCAAAGACTCACACCACAAATGATAAGGCTTATATGGTTTAAAAATAATCAACTGATAAATTTTATACATATCTTGTGTCATTATAAACCTTAAATATTCACTTTACCGGATATTTAATCATATATAACCTTACCCATGGTATCAAATTTTTCAATCCTTACTTTTCACAAAAGAAAATTTGATATTTTCAAGTGGAACCAAAGTAGAATAGTCAAGATAGATTAAAAAATTTCATTTCACAACATTTAATGTTATAATTTTCAATAATATATAATTATTTATAATGATTTTTAATCATTAATTTCAATTTATCATCAAAATATGGAATATTCACAAAATATGATATTAAAGGAATCAATATTGAAATGTAATTTGAATTGAAATAATTACACCATCACTTATACAATGACCCATATAATAATCACTTTAAAATTAAATTATTTATATCAAGGGTTTCCTTTTTTTACATTACAAGGATCAATTGGGATTTTAGTATTATAGAATTTGGTAATTTTTTAAAAAAAGTTGTATAAATTAAAGAATATTATATATTTTTTCAAAAAAAACATATTACTTATAAATAAACACATTCTTCATTCATGGTATTCCCATTACTTCATATCTGATACTATTAATTTTTCTCATTATTTGTAAACCCAATGGCAAATATGGAAGCATGGGATGTGAAAAACCATTCTCAATAAGTGATACAAAATAAATTATTCTTGTTATTCAATTTCAATTCTTAAATAATATAAAATAATGATTTCCTCTTCCATAATATACATGTTTTCAAAGATAAACATTTAGATTTTAATGAATAAAATTTATTTTTCGAATAGATTTCAAAAGAAAATTTATTTTGAAATTGTGAAGGAAAAATTATAAAGAATAATTTTCATTCAAAAAATTATTACACATGACTATAATTCATTGAAAAAATATCTTTTATTTTTTAAAAATAGAATCATTTATACTAGTCAAAATAATAAAATAATTCTCTTACCATTTGAAATAAAATTATTTAATTTAAAAAGATTTCGTTAGAGTACTATATAGGTGAATTTGGATTTTGTAAAAAAAAAACCTTAAATAACCCTTATAATTTAATGACCAAAAAATATAATTCTAATATAACATATTTGTAACCTATCAATAGTAAACTCAGTCTGTTTACACAATGCATGCAGGAGCTATTTCAGGATCACATATCATCAGCACTATATCGGGAACCCCCATCATTTAGGTAGGATTTTCTAGTACCCAATAATTAAAAAAATTATATTTAACAAAATAATCATATAGACAATTTAAATTGGCATTGAATCCCATTAATATTTACACATTCAATTATCTTATAAAAATGAGAAAAAGACTTAGTTTCCTTATATTGATATTTTGAAACATAAAAATAATTGAATATTGAGTGAAATATATAATTTTAAAATAACCATAGAAACTATTAATGGATAAATAATAATGATTAATCTCTGTTATATTGAGATAGACAAATCAAAATAATGAAATTATGAAAAATTCATTTATACTTTTATAAAATAAAATAAGACATAAAAAATATTGAAAATATATATTTTTAATCTTTTTTATAGTAATTAAAAAATAATATGAAATGAACTTTTTAAAAATTTAATGCATAAAAATGAACATTGATAAAATAATTAATAAATCCTTGATGTGGAAGAAAATATTTTGAAATAAATTATTAAAAATGATTTTTAATAGAGTTTTCTTTACCAAGAGTCCCAAATAATTTTATACATATATATACAATTATTTGTAAGAATATTATAATAGTATTATAATTTATAATGGCATTTTTTATTCATAATTAAACTATAACTATTCTCATTATTATATTTCATTAAATGTTTAACATTGTTAATGAAATGGAAATGTTAATGTTTGATTTGTTGAGGGAGTTCGTTTTATAAGTCCTAAACGACATCAATCTGTTCATTAAGGTCAAAGGGACTTTGGATTCACTATTTCAAGAATATTAATCCATATAAAATTATAAATTTATTATAGTAAATATTTTTTTAACAATCCCTTGAAAGGGGATGTGAAAAATGAAATAAATCTCATTAGGGAGGTGGTATTTTTCAAAAACTAATGAGAATCATTACCAAATTTCTAAATGATATATAATATATTATATTCATTGATAAAAAGTTATGTTATAAATTCAATATTATTCATTATATCTATCCATATGACTAGTGGTATTAAGAGTTAATGAATAATTATTCATGGTAATTCATGGTGGTATCATTTCACATATATGAACAAGTAATGTTATTAATTTTTAACAGATGGAAATGGTATAAGGTTAAGTAATATATTACTATTATACAGTCATAAAATTTTTATAATAATATTATATAATCATTAATTATGTTATCTAATCCATATATATTATGTGTTTGTCAAAAACATAAAGAAAGGCTTCATAGAGGCAATGGTCTACACATATACACAAATGATTTTTTCATTTCCCATAGGATATAAATAAAATATTAAAGTGTTTTAATATTAAAATAATCAATCATTAAAAAATATAATATTACAATTTCATTATGTTGTGGTGGTTATAATGTATTTGTAGGGAGTAAATGAATAAATAAGCATGGAATAGTCCATTCAGGACTTATGCCTCCAACTAAAATATCTCTCATTGGATTATAAATTAATTTGTCATAGATTTTACATCGGAGAAGACCCAAAACACTAGGAAAATGATTTTTTTTCTTTCTATGATATTTGGGTATGAATTATTCAATATAAAAGGATCATGTGGTGTCAAAAAATAGTGGATTGGTGGTGCCCCATTATAAGTAATGGGAGTATCACTTTTGTAATTATATATTGTTTTAAAATAATAGAGTCGTATTAAAGGGAACATAGAACATTAATAAATTAAATTAAAATATATGGTAAAATGGTTAAGAAAAATTTATTAAAATAATAAATATAATAATATTTTGGATCATTATATCTTTTTTATCATATCTAACACATTTCATCTTTTTTACCATGGTGACAATTTTACCATTGTACCTATAAGAAATAAAAATATTAAAATTACATGAATAATAAATATCAGCAACCAAATTCAAAATATTAAATAAATTTTACAAATATATATATGAATATATATATATATATAATAATATGAAATTATTTTTTATATATGAATAAAAAATTAAAAGAAGAACTATTTTTCCAAAAAATAGTTTTAAATATTAAAAAAACATTTATAAAAAAATGATGATTAAAATTGAATTAATTTGAATATGTTAATTTAATGTGCCCCTATTTTAAATAAATAATTGATAAATAAAAATTATATTTTAAATTAAATTATTCATACAAGGATTTTTTTACGAAAATTAGTAATTTTTCACTATATAGTAAAAATGAATATTTTTAGAAAAGTCTGAAAATTTCAAAATATGAAAAATATTATTTGATCATTTTAAATATGAATAAAATTTCATGAAATTTATATCATATTATTATAAAATATTTATGTTAAGTAATATCATGTAATCCATGAAAAAATAATTTCGATAATAAATGATTTTTTAGATAGAAAAACTGCCTTTTTTCTATATAGTGAAAATGAATATGAAAAATATAATCAAGAAAAATACTATGAAATAAAATTTATTTGTTATAAAAATTATCTTGTTTATTTTAATCTTACCATTTAGTAAAGTTTTCCTCCCCTATATTATTAAAGAAACAACTGAGGGTACTTTTACCTCATTGATCTTCAATGATAAGTTTTCCTCTTTCATCGTACAATTATATAAAATTACTATAAACATGTGGTATAATTTTTTCCATAACATATTACCTATTTGAAATTAAATATAGTCAATATTTTTTCGAAATTATGATTCTCTTCCATCATTACCACCTCATAGATATATATATGAAATGAATCAGGTACATACATATTTAACAATAAAACATGAAATGGTTAATGTACTAAAAATACTATCATATGTATGGATAACAAGTAATAAACTAATAATATATTCTCAATCAAGTTAATAGATTCTAATAAATCATGGGACCAAATATTCTATTTAAAAAATAGAAAACACTTCTCAGATGATTCATTTTAAGAAATAAATAGTCACGAACCTAAATTAAGTGGTCCTTCATCAGGTTACATGTATATCAATTTCTATTTTATTTTTTTTCTCTCATGAGGTGTTTAATACTTTCTAATTTCTGAAAAATATATTCTTCTTATCCTTGATTCGTCAATTTATTTTCCTTGAATAAATCCCAATATGTAACTAATAGACACCATTCTCTAAAACATTTCTCAATTCATTCTATCTGTATACATGAATTGAAATTATTTTAATTAAAATAATTAACTAATGATAAATTATTTTCACATATCCCTAAATAATATAATAAAATTATATATTTATTCCAACAGTAGATAGAAATATATTCTTTTATTTTAAATCAGATTACAACTTAATAGTTATTTAGAAATTTAATCTAGAAACCATTAACTCATGAATTTTATTTTAAAAATATAATTTAATAGTAGGATTGTGATATTATATAATGGATAGGGAAACCCTATTTTACATTACTATTTTAAAAATATAAAATATATAAAGATGATCCATTGATAATGTATCTGAAATAAGTTTAATATTCAATAAATTATTAAAATGATCCATAATAAATGAATCCACACATTCACCAAAATATATCCCTTATATACCCAAGAAATAATCTATGGATATATTCTCCTATTTTAATAATTCACTTAAAATACTAATGGATCACCTATATTTTTTTGAATTATACTTTGGATAAGTCATAAATTTCATTATAAATTAGATGCCAAATTCTTTAAACCATACTGCAAAAAATATTTATGAAAGTCTGTATTCATCTTAGTTAATCTAGTATAAATAGAAAATTGAGATGTATTATATCCTCATAATAATTATTTAATCAAAAAGAAATTACTCATAACATATATAATCATTATAAACTGGTCAAGACATTCCTTATTCAAATTAAACTTAAGAACCATTCAATTTTTGGCCAATTAAACACAGTCCTCTAATCCATTATATTCCTTCTCATCATGTTTATTTTTTACTAATAAGAATTACTATAGTAATACAAGATTCAAACACAAATGATTTTTGGTATACATAATATTTATATGATCATTTATTTATTAATGAAATAAAGTATTAGGTTACAAATGAACATTAGTTAATAATTCACTATCCTTTCTACTCAATCAACTGCCTACGTTGTTTTCTTTACCTGGATGATATTGAATTTCTCCATCGTTATCCTCAATTAGTTATATCAATCTAATAAACCTTTTATAAACTAATTTTTAATTAATAGATATCATAAAATTTTATAATTAAATTGTAATTCAAATTTAATTCTATCTTGTTAATCCCAATATATTTTTTAAGAAGGAAGCTCCACATCAGTCTTAAGGTCATGTAAAAGATAACTTTTCACTTGGGGTTTTAATTTATGAGATACATACATGATAACACATTCATATCAAATTAAAATAATTTTAAATTCCATGAAAAATAATTATAAATAAATAACTATCAACTTATATACGGAAGGGATAAAAATGAACATTAACAAATATTATTTCTAATTCTAGGATTTATTCATCACATTCAATTATCTGGATGTATTTGAACCCTTTTAGAGTTAAATTAGTTTGTGAGATATATAATGAAGAAAATTTACAACAAACATCTATTAGTGACACAATAATATAATAAAACCTCAATATCAAAGAATATTTTAGGGTATGAACACTCTCCAACTAAAATATTATATCTGGATCAATGTTTATGCCGTCATTATAAATACAATGTTAAATAAATGAAATACACCTTAACAAAACTCCACTATTAAATAATTTACAGAAAAAATATTTTCAATTAATGTTTTTAAAAAATCCTCTTAATTATTCAGGATCATTATATAATTTTATGATTACTATAATAGAATCTATAAAAACAATAATTTATTATCCAAATAGTTAAGGAAAACATTATTCTATTGATCCATAAATATATATGGAACTTTTTTCCCAAAAAAATATTAACCACTTACACATAATCAACACTCCTCTTCTAAAATAGTATATTTTTAATTTCTTCATCCATTATGATTATGTAATTTTAAAAAACCAAAATATTAATCATGAAAAAATATGGTCTCCTTATAGTAGAACAATCACATTATTGATATGATGTTGGGAAAATTATTTATTAATAGTGATTTTATCATGTGCATTGTAAAAAATTAAATGTATTATGGAACCATAATTATTTTTTGATAAAATAATAGATTCACCCCATGGTGAGGTCAGAGGGTAGAGGAAACCATTATCAATAAATTCTATTAATTATGTTTTCAATTCAAACAACTGAATTAAATTAAATTGATAGGGTGGTATTATTTTTTTTATAGTTCTAGGAACGAATTTTAAAAAATATTGAGCCTCAAAATAATGAATAAAATCACGAAAATAACCAGTATATATATATTCATTTACTATTAACACACCACAAATTTGAGATGTTCTTTTCATCTAAAAAAATATGTGGAATATTAAATTCACATAAATCATGAATCATTATCTCATCTTTGTGATATATTATTAGTGTTATAATATTTTTTTTGTATAAAAATTAAATATAATTTAGAAAAATTTCTTTTTTACCTAGGAAATATATCATCGACCAATTCACTAAATTCCCAACTATACCATGAATAATTTCACAATATATGGTGGGAATGAGAATATGGAATAATGGAAATACCATTCATAGTTGATAAAAGAAATATTTTTTAAAATTGTTTTATCCTTTATTATACACTATATTTTTACCAATAATATAGAATTTATTCCTTAAAATGGCATTTCTATTTTAATTGAAAAAATTATTTATATAAAAAATCATATTGATCATGAATAGAAAAATATTATTATATAATTTTAAAAATAAATAATGTACATATCAGCACATAATTTAACATTCATGAATCAATCATAGTAGTGGAAAAATTCGTTTTCACAGCATTTTTTTATTGATCCCCATTATTCCCAAAAAAATTAAGATGCATCATAAATTAATTAAAAAAATTCCCATATAAAATGTAATTAGAGAATTCATCCATATACATTTCAATATATATCCAACCATTTACATTAAAATTTTCCTTGCAGTCATATCCCATGTGCTTAATATTTCTTCATCGATAACACTTCCCTAATTATCTAGGACATTCTCCCATATAAATGATTCAACACTTATCATAACAAGGTAAATTAATTTTCTTATGATTGAGATTCCATAAAAAATTCCACCCAATTTCCTATGAAAATGATCTATTCTTATCCATATTATTGAGTAATTTCACAAAATCAATCTCAAAATTCCCAAAAAAATAATTAAATTTCTTCATATCTTATGATGTCTTATGTAAATAGTTCCCATTGTAATTTTGGAATGGTTACTAATAAAATTGATCAATTTGAAATCAATTTCCTAGAATGTAATTTGTGGAATACATATAGAAAATAGTGATATTATATTCATAATAATTAACATATTCAGAATAATTTTTCGTTATCATAAGGAATATCCTTCCATTCTATGCCAAATTAATTTTTCAAAAAAAATCATGGAGGATGTATTTAAATAACATCAATTAAATCTCTTAAATAACTTTATATTCACGGTGTTTTAAATCAGATACCCACATTTATAGGATTTGATATAAAAATATTCACTGTAATTTGATACCATAATAAGTTATTAATATCAAAGAACATAAATATATTCTTCAAAGTGTTAATCTATTCTTTAGCATCTGAAGGGTTAGAGGATCAACCAAAACTTGTATTGTGTTGTTTCATAAAGTATTATCATATTAGGATATTATTTAATTAGGAATTTGGAAACTCTTTTACATTTCTATATATATATAAATATATCCTAAATCATTTGACTTAACACCACTTTAAAGTAAGATATTGAAATTTTATCCATATTTCATTAATGGTCTAGAATGACATTCTCATCTCAATGCCTCTATAACTCATCTTCATTTTTTCATTAATAAAACGAAATTATTTTTAAGAAATTACTATACGATGGATCCTTAATATATAATAGTTTTCTCATTACAAAATAAAATTATATTACAATATATTGTGATTGTCTTTCAACATCACCCTGACCTCTAATTTAATCAAAATCATTTATATTATACCAACTATAAAGATATTTACAATAATCAACAAAAAATAATATTATTTGTAACTAGGGTTTCCCTTTATTACACATCAATGATCTATTTCAATTTATTTTTTTGTTTAATTAGGTAAAACATTACATAAAAATTGAAAATTTTCACAGTGTCTATTTTCCAACAAATTAAATTCTTATTTTGGAAAAAATTTAATCATTATTGGTAACATAGATAATTTTAACATTGAAATAATTAATGTTTATAAGAATCTATAATACATAGTATTTTTTTGAAATTATGTGATGAGAATAAATTCATAGTAAATAATTTAAATGAAACGATGCATATTAGTCCACTTGTAAACCTAAAAACTACCAGAGTGTTTACCATTTTCATAATAAATATTTTCTCCCAAATATAGACTTAAATTTCCTAGAAAACAACTTAATTACAAAATATACTTCATAATACATTTTATATAAAATTATTTGGAGAAAAACATACATATTGTTTTCATAGAATACATGAATACTCAATCATTCCATCTAATAGAAAATTATTTATTTATTGTTCAAAAAAATCCTAAACATTTCATTAAAAATGAAATATCATTTCCTTAACTTATGAAACAAACATAAATCCTTTTATAATTTTAGTATTTAAATCATGTATGTACCATGTGAATAATATTTTTATTAACTCTTATTAGACACCTCAATATAGAATCAATTAACCGAATAATTCATATATTTCATAGTAGTAACATATAAAATGTAAACATTTTCACTTCACCCAATTCACTAAAGATTTATATTGGAATCACCCTCCATAAATGTTATATTGGGATCACCCTTCATTTATATAAAATTTGAATGTAACGTGGAATGAATAATGAATAACTTCCACATTATTCATAAAATCAATTTGAATTTTCATTCAATCCCATATTAAATAACACTATATATTATCTCAAAAAGATTTAGAAAAATAAAGATTTATATTGAATAATATATTTTAAAAATAAAAATACATAATATTGATAGAATTTTTTTTAACATATTAGAATGAATAATTTTAATGGAATATTTACGATGAATAACTAATATAATGGTAATAATGGGTGGAAAATATAAATATTTTATAAAAAACTTTTCTAAGAGTAAAAAATATCCCCAATAAAAAATGTTGAATTACTTATTTATTATTACATTAAAAAAATAAAAAAAATTGGAATTTTACATCATAAACAATTGCTGAATAATTATGATCATTCCTAGGTTATTTAAAATACCCTAATATTGAATAAAATAGATTAAAATAAAACAATATGATAACATTTTTAAATTAAAATCACATAACTCAAGTCCCGACTCATCTCATGTATATATACACCGCCATGTTTGATATAACTATTTCATTTTTCAAGATTATTATGAAACACTCCAATTTTAGTTTCATTAATATTCTTCAAATTTTTAGAATTTTAAAATATTTTGTTTTATTACCAAAATAGTCTATTTAATGTTGGACCATTAGAATATGTTCTGTTTAAAGTCCAAAATAAAATAAATCAGTTAAAGAATATAAATGGGATAATAGATCCACCAACCTAAAAATTTTAATCATGTGAAATTAATTTTATATAAATTAGAAAAATAAAACCATCCATGTAAGGTGGATATATATAACTAAAGATATTGTATTACAAAGAATGTACTTGTCGTGGAAACAGAAGAATAATTTCTATTCATCTAAAGGATGGAAAAGATATAAAAAATATAAAATCTTAAAATGATAAAATAATTATTATATTTTTAAAGTCATATGTATTTTTTTTACATTCTTCTGAACACAAATGCAATAAAATGTTTATAAATTAATCACATCGATGTGTATATGTTGTACACCACACGTATGCAAAGGTGAACTTATCAATTTCAATTAGATGGAAAGAGCTAAAATGATAGTGATAAATTATAATTATAAAATGATAATAATTTCATAAATATATTATTTAATTCAAAAATACTATCTTTATAATCCTCTTTGTGAGGGTTTTATAGGAAACGAATCACATCGGTTCATGGAGGTGGTAGTCATTATGTACTTATGTACGATGTTTTTATTTAAAATATATTTCAAATGAGTTAGACAAGAGTTTATTCATAAATATAACAATATTAATGTATAAGTGATATATATATTACAGTATCGTATCATTTGTAAATGATTTTTAGAGGTGTAAGAATAAAAAAACATGATATACGTTAGTTAATACATATATCACCTACATCGATATTCCTCATTCTCACGATACATTAGTCTTCTAGGATTGATGTTTTGAGAAGATGAGGAGATTTATGACATATGGATGGTGTTTTATGATTTGTTTTACTATTTAATTTTCTATATGAAAGTCTCACTTACTAGGATGAGGATAAGAGAAGAGGTTTCCATTAATTAGTGAGTGGAAGGGAACTTTTGTTACTATTCAATGTTTAAAAATAATACAATTAATATTCTTGAAAAAATATAACTAAATTAATTATAATTAAATTATATGATCATTATATTAAAAATAAACTCATCTAATAAAAGTTTAAGTATGATTGGGGGACCTTGTTACCTTGAGTCCATTTCAGTTGACATGTTTTACATAGTTTACTCTAGGGAGAAATCGTATTCCACCATCACTATTCAAAAATTCCAAAAATGATATTTTCACAATTAAAAAAATTAAACCTTTTAATTATACGTATAATAAAAATTATTCATTATTAAAGCTATATAATGTTTTAAAATTTCATTTTAAATAATATTAAATAATTCATTGAAAATAATTTTTAAAAAAATGTGTTTTTGGTAATTTCGATTAATACATACCAAATTAAAAGAAAAAATGATTCATATGGAAGTAATTATATTATTCTAAATCAAAAGGATATTATGTATCATTAAAACCAAATTAAAATAATACAGTTAATTTTAATTTTATTTATTTAAATTGTTTTTTCAAATATTTTTTTATACTTCTCACACAAAAATAAATCTTCTAGAAAATGTCCTAATAGATTCTATAGTGAATTGTAATGAATAAATCAATGCCAATTCAAAATATTTAACATTTAATATTATAAATTAAATCGCCTCATGAAAGAATATATAGTTCATTATTAATTTTAAACTTGATACGAATATAAATATATTATAATAGTTAAAAACTAAAATATACAAAGTGTTTTTTTATAATATTAATATTACACATAGTTTATCCTTTTATATATATCACAAAAAACATCCTAATGTTTGAGGAAAAATAAAATATAAAAATGTTTTCAACATAGATATTTAGTTAGTGTAAGTATACAACAAAAGCTGTGAATAAATAACACATAATACATAAGGAAAGAAAAAAATGAATTATAATGACACATAACAATGAATATTCTATGTAATCAAATAATAATATGTAAAATTAATAAATTAATTAATAATTATTGAATTAATTATACTAGACATCTAAAATGTTTTGATGAGTCTTTTACAAGGTATCTAATATCATCAAGTTATTATCCTAGAAATCCTTTTTTTTATATTCCGAAAACTGGTTTACAAGAACCGGTAACCGCACAATCCAGAAATTTCAAATTTCAAACATTCAAAAAACAAAGATCCATCATGCCAAATCGAGCCACATGACCACCTTGAGTCGCACACCCACCTCGAGTTACGGGTCATCACAAATCTCAACACCGCCTCTGGCCATGTAACCAACGAGAAAGTCCGACCATCTGCATCCATAGATGTCGTCAGAAAACAATGGATCACAGCCATCAAAAGATTAGAAACATTCACCAGTATGGAAACGCATCCTAGACACAAAACAAAAACATCACTATAGTCCCAGGTCCATCCACACACTCAAAACATCATCCTCGAACCATTGACGAATAGATTCAACCTATGCTCATGAAAACACATGAACAACAACATCCAATCTAATGAAGCAGCATGGCCCATACCAAAACACAAAAAGTAATCACCACCCGAAGATCGAGATAGTGCTTTCATCAAATCACTGTGGTTAGAAACCCTGCAAAGGAACAAAAACGAGAGAAGAAAAACAAAAACCAGCAGATCCCGCCGCCACCGAACAAAAGAGCTGCATCAGGCACAACGAAACCCTAAATTACTCACCAGAGAAAAGGCAGAAACCCAAAAACCACTGACGCATATGTGAAACCTTCAAACAATGAGAAACTCACCACAAGAACACCACAAGCTTCCGAACAGAACCAGGAGCGCTCTGTATAGTGTGTCGGTGCCGATCTGTTCTTAAACCCACAGATCTGAAGAAACAACTGCATGAGCCCATAGTGCATCACCACGAGAGGAGGCCATGAGGCTGCATAACTCCATTGCAGCAAAATTCCTCCCACAAAACCCAATGAGCACGAGGGGAAATGCCTCACTATCCACAGAGACGAAGCTCATCGCGGGAAGAGAGAAACTCTAGGGATATCCCCTTACGGGAGCATCCAAGTTAAATTTTTAAAAACCAAGTTATTATGCAAACATATCTATATAATTGGGTAAAGACTTAACCAATACCAAATAAAGTCTATATAATAATTACTACCGATGAATCAAGGGTTTATATAAGGCCCTACACATCACATAGTAATTCAAATTAATTTCTTATAATAACGGGTCTAAAATTAATCTACATAAACATTTGAATTGGAAGACAAATTTATGAAATGATATTACTAACCCTATGTAGTAATCATAATCATGAACTATCAAGATTAAAATTAAAACTATTAAGAGATTTTGAAATCCTTAATCAAATAGATAATAAATAATCCATATAAATATTAATACTTATTTTATTAAAATATATCTCCATTATATTATATGTAAAATAAAAAATCTACGTTATTCATAAATAGAAATAACATGAAAAGATCCTTAAATATTTTTATTATTTTTTTCTGAATATGATAATTACCTATTAAAATTAAAAGTATTAAAAACATTTTAAAAATAAATTTCAATGGGTAAAATGTACTAGAAGATGTAAAATGGGACTTATACAATTTATTATTCAGGATATTGTAAAATTTCATTCATGTTTTATGTATTAAAAAAATGATTCCATACATTATTTAAATAAATGAAAATGAGTATTATTATGAAAAAATATTGAAGATTCATTATGAAAATTATAAATATTTAAATATTGTTTAATATTTCTTTAATTAATCAATTTTAAAATGTTTAAATCATTTTATATTTTCTTTATAATAAATTAATTTCAATGAAACGGGGATATTTGAACAAATAGAGAAATAATATTTGATTTTCATAAAATTACTTATCTATTATTTTATATATAGAAGAGTCTAAAATAATAATATATCCTACAAATTCATAAAAAGACATATTGGAATAAAATATATTTATTGAATGATATAATTTTTATGTTATTACCTTGAGGGATATATAAACATAACCATTATAGGATTATTATGATATTTTGAGACAATCATTTTTCACTTTGGTTTCTTCTAAATTATATGTCCTAAGAAAGATATAGAATTTAATGAAACCATAAATACAATTTATATTAATGAATTAATTATATAAAATTAAAAATTATAAATATATACACCATTCAAGATAAATAATTTTTGAATATGGATTATGTTTCATGGATGAAGAAGGAAGATGATAAACCCTTACCTCATATTTTATTTCGTTAATATGTGACCAAAAATCAATTATAATAAATATAATTGTATTATAAATATATTTAAGAACAATAATATTATTTATTATACCATATATGATCCTATTATATAATTTTACATCTAATTTGTAAATAATATTTCAATATTTTCGTTTTTTGGATGTCAATTGCGTTGTTTTCTCATGCATTTTTTGACATGAATGTTCCACTTATTATATATTTAACATATATAAACAATAAATAAAATTATATTAATCATAAAAATATAATATTTCATTAATATGTACACATTTATAACCATTTATTGAATTTGGTCATGGAAAACAAATCACATTACATTATAGAGACAGTTGGTTTTACATACACATGAGATGTGATGTCATCACCTTAATGAGTGAAAGGGTAAGTCATTGGGTGATATATTAATATGAAAAAATAAATATAATCTCATATATATCACATTCTTTTGTTAATTTTATTATAATTAAATTTCATGTAATGTTTATGGGAATAACAAATCACATCTCTTTGGGAGGCAGTAGTTTTCTGTATACATAAGTGACAATATAATATTTGAAATGGCAGGGAACATAATCAACTATTAGTTATATTAAAATCACATATTAATAATAATATCATAAAATTCATATAAATTTTATAAATATCTAATTATATTCATCCATAAAATATAATGATGGAATAAAACAACATCGAATCCTGAGGTGGTTTTAGTCATACACACAATCTACTATTTAGTTTTCTAATTTGTATAAGTGGATACTGATAAATATAATTCATTAAAAATTATAAAATCAATGAAATTTGATATTATAGTTTTATAATATTTAATTTTTTAATACAAAAACAAATGTAAAAAATAACAAGGCTTATAAATGATATTTGTTAAGACAATCAACTTCTCTATGAGAAACAACATTTATATATCCTCTAAAATAAACTACAGTTTATATTTTGGGAGATATAGTAAATCTAGAATGTGTCTAAGGATTTTGGGATGAGATTTTGGCAGTGTTTTTTATATATGTTCTTTGATATGTTTGAATAAGTGAGGGGTGGTAGTACCATTTTATAAGTGTGGAAAGGTTTCTGTCTTGGAAATTACAGGAAAATCACCATAAATAATCTGAAATGACTAATTAATTCAAAACAAAAAACATCCAAATGAAACTATATAACAATTTGAGATAGATATGGTGTATATATTGAAAAAATATATTTTTTCTAGTTGGTTGGTCATTTTAATCTATGTTTTTTTAGTTTATCCCCATATTAAACCCATTAATACATTATTTATGACAATTATTTTTTAATAATTCCAATATTCATTATTTTCAAAAAATTATACTGATCATATTAGGTTATATAAAGTTATGAATCGAAATAATAAGGAATTATTTTTCACAAATTATATTTAAAGAATATGAAATTTTTAATTCAAAAATAATCCTACATATGTGATGAGAAAGTGATGTTTCAAAGAGAAAATTCCTTCTGTTTAAAATGTTTTTATATAAAAAATAATATGAAAATTATTAGAATTAAATAAATATCATAAATATATATATTATTTAACTACTCTTTTATTAATAAAAGTAAATAAATCATATAAAATTTAAATTAATTTAAATAAAAATGTAGTTTTCAATTAAAAATATGTATTTTTCAATATTTATCAATAAATAAAACTATTCAAAAAATACCAAAAAATTACCCTATATTGATTTTGATATTATGATTTCTAAAATATTGACTAATTTTCCAATATAATTTCCAAAAATTAGTAAAAATTAAATTTTAAATATTATGTGCGAAGTGAGACTATATAGTCATATAAACAAATTCATCTTTTCAGAAAACATTTATTTTTATCCATAATACGAATCTTGCATTAACTCAAATCAGTATATATAAATATTATTTATTTTATAAAATTTTAAATTATTTAATTTTTATAATTTAGTTTATAATATTCATAACCACTAATTTAATGGATATGCTATTTTGGTAATGATTAAATTATAAAATTTTAGTAGAGTATCACATTTCATTCAAGCTTATTATTGTGGGCATTGAAAGCTATTTAAGAGATATAATTAATTTAAAAATAAATATGTTTTAATGTTTATGAGTGTCACATTATCTTATAATCATGATGTTTCTTATTATTTATGCTATCAAATATGATGTTCCTTTTTTAAAATTCAAGGGTTTTACATTCTATATCCGTATGATAATTATATCATTAGAAATTAATATATTTCATAATAATTAGGGGTCTGAAATTTGAAAATAACATTATTAAGAAACCAAATCATGAAAAGGGTTAATAAATAATAGACTTTATTAGATCGAATGTGAAGTGCTAAGATCATATATAATAACAAATTAATATTTTTATTTCTATGCGAACATTAAAGACTAGTGAGGGTGTAAAGATTGAAGAAATCATGAATAATTATATAAAATGATAGAGGAAATCCATCAAAAAAATTTAAATGATGAATGGAAACTTAACAACCATCAATATATAAATATATTATGGGAATGACAGTAATAGGATAAAATCTTAAATATAATATCCTTTTACTATAGATTCTGTATTCTTAAAATATGTTTATTAAGAACATAAATTAATATACATACTTGATATTATTCTACTTCTAAAGAAAATCTTAATCCTTTAGTTGTGATTATATAAAATTCGACATCATCTATTACTCAATGAAATGAATATACAAAAAAATTATTACTAAATACACAATAAATATATCAATAGATTAACAATTAATTTATACTACCTATAAGTTTTTTTTATAAACCATAATTCTTATCACAACTTATCAAATTACTACTGATCTTAAACATGATCCCTTAGAATTACATCAACACTAGGAAAATATTACCGGTTGTGCCCCCTCAATAATTTAATTTCCATGAGGATAAAATTTTCATTGAATCACTTTTCTCTATTTTCTATTTTATTTTTCATATATAACAAAATACATTAAGCAATAGTACTAAGTTAAATTGTTTATATATTTCATGATTCTTATAACCAGAATATCATTTGTTAAACAATCCTATAACATAAATCATGAATCTAAATACATGTAAATTTTTCATTACTCATGGTTTGTATTATTAAGATATATTTTACCTTCATTTTATAAATATTTTTTGCATATTTCCTTGACACATGTAAAATTAATACGTGTTGTTCCCCATATCCTAATTATGGAATAATATCTCATTTTAAAACAAATTATTAAACTTATAATCAATAGCATTGTGGCCTTATACCTCATACATCAAGAAAACTACTTTTTCATTTAAGAACGTACTATGGTGTTTCAATAAAAATGTATCACATGTTGGATTATCCATTTTCCCTTATTCTCATTATCTATTTATTTTATGGCCCTTATATTTCATTTTATTCCCTTTAAATTTTGATGACATGGATTATTCTTTCACTATCTTGATAGAACATGATACTGTGTCCATGTGTGAAAAATATTCCTAGGAGACTACTTCCCTTCAGAGGAATGACAGAATCTTATAAAATAAAAAACAATTATTACTTATTATATTATGTGTAATAATTATTTTCCAATTCCTTATTCTATTAATCATTTATAAATTATTTAATACATTACATTAGGTCATAAAATTATGAAATATAATGTATACTCCTAAAAATAATGTTATGACCTTAAAACTTGCAGAATTATACTTTGTGATTTTTATTAATGATTATGAATAAGATATTAATTTTACATGAAATGAGATGCTTATTTTGATATATTACTCGACAAGAAACAATATTTTTCTCTAAAATCACACATTTCACACAATGTTGAGTTATACCGAAAAATAATACAATAAAAATATTATTTTAATTGGTTGTTAATACATAGTTATTGTGTTTATGGGAATGAAAATAACTAACTATATAATGATATTACATATTTGTTAAATGTTTTTTCATTTATCCATGGAATATTATAGGCTTCAAATAAGAATGAATCATATTTTAAGCATGAAATAATCTAATATTTTGTAAAGGTTATTTTACCGAATTTTGATGGAAAACCCTTTCTAAATATTAGTTTTTACACTTTTATTTGTCCTATTTGAAATAATAAACTTATTATTTATATTTGGGACATCTATATTTATTTCGGATTAATTATTGGCATTTTTTGATAAAGTTCATTTTTAGTGAATAGTGAAAAAATACTACATTCTAATTCAAAACTGTATTCTAATATAATTTATTTATATAGTTAGATAGTATATTTAATTGGGATTATAGTATTATTGGATTTTTTATCAATTAATCCTATTATGTTCATTGTATGTAATTAATCTTTTCATTTATAAATAAACACATTTCAATCTATTGATGGTTATTAATTCCAAAAACCCACTATTTGGTTTCGACTAAGGGAATTAATATTAAATTAATTACTAAAACATTTGTATTTTGAATTAGGAACAATTTATTATATATTTTGAATCATTACTTCTAAATTGTGTAAATTGGGACCTTTATTTTTAGATATTATGAATAATAACTTTATTCATTATTTTAGTTAACATGGTTAAAGGGTAAATCTGGTAAATAAGGGTAAAAAATTAATATTATAATAATATTAAATAGCCCTAACATGTGTTATAATCATATTGATTGATATATTTCAGACAATGGTCATACATGGGTAGGTTTTGGGTCCCCCATAGATCATAATGGATGTGTGAATGACATTTTATAGAAATTAAATTAATCTAAAGAAAAATACATCATAAACATTTAACTTTTAGTAAAATAATTTTTATATGGGGTTATATATGTGATATGATGAACGATAAATATATATAAGAAGTATAACTATATTTCCCACATCACTATTTAATATTTAAATTTATAAACATCATATATGTAAATTTATTTATGACATAATGATGGTGTAGTTATTACTTTATTAATTAATGATTTAAATAAATGAGATTATAAATATTAAAATAAATTTATTTTTAATTTTTAATGCCATCCACGAATTTTAGGGATTCCTATGTCTTGTTATATTTAACTTAATGATGGTTTTTATAAATAGTCAAGTTTTTATGGAATCATTAATAGGTCATGTGATGAATATTATATAAATTAAAAAAATGATATTTTAAAACGAATACAATTTTATTAAATGAAACAAAATTCCTGAAAATATAATTTAGAAAAATTAATTAAATTAGTTTGACGAAGTCATTAATGAGAAACATTAGATTATATTTTTATTTTATAGTAACTATATTATCCTTATAGAATGAACATACAAGAAGACCTAGTAAAAGTTAAATTTGTTGACTAAGGGTTAATGCTAAAATATAAGGATAATTTATGACCTAGACTTTCCTAAAACCTATTGATTTAAATTATTTCAAATAATACTCACCATATCTAAGAATTAAATATTTTTTGGGCCATTTTAACTCCAAATTCATTTAATAATAAAATAATATTTCAAGTCATTCCTAAATTGACCCTCCACCCTCTTATAAAAGGGAACCACCTCTAACGCTTACTCAAACCTCTCAATCCCATTATCTCATCCATACACTCCGAATATAATTTCCCAATATCATTCTATTCCTCATATATTCTTTACCTTGGGAAGAAGGAAATTTAAGAAATCATTTTAGCTAAAATCAACATGAGTTACCAGATTTTAGGTAATATCTTCTCTCAAGATTCTTTAAATTATTTTCTTTCTCCAACCCCATAAACTCTCTTCTGAATTTTTTTATAACCAAAAAATATAGTAAATATGTAAAGATGTTATTTTGATAATTATTGGAACTACATTTAAACACACCTCCATCTAATGGATATTAACATACTATTTCTGTGTATGGAAAACTGTTGCCTCACGAAACGATGATTGTTGGATTTCCCCTACCACCTATCATGGTGCCCATTATTATGGGACAATATTTACATTTTATATATATTATATTTATATTTTATTCATGATTATATAATTATTATTTAAAAAATACCATTATTCACTCCTTGATGTGTAAATCTGATAATTTCATTTTAGAAAGGGATGACTATCGCCCCTCAAATTAATAAGAATCGTTCATGCTATACATGGTATGTATAATTATGGAATTAAAGAACTTATGTAAAGTACATAAAATATAATATTATACTATAATTATAATATAACTATGTATAATTTAGATTTAATTCCATTAAATATGAAAAATTAATGAATGTAGTGTTCATGCGTACGTACGACTTCCCGTATCCATGAATGATGTATTTCATTTATTATCTCAAAATGTTATGGACTAATATAAATACATATATAATGGATATAAAAACATATATAATGTATATATATTATATTTAAATCATGAATATGATTAGGGATAAAATGTACATTGGACCATATAAACAATTTGTAATTATAACAAGTTCATTTTTTGACTCAACTACACAATATCGACAAAATGACTGATATTAAATTTACTAAAAATGTAATTTTTAAAATGTGGTAATAAGTGAAGTAATAGGAATAGAAAAGTTAATAAATGATCTAAATTATGTATAAATTAACTTATGTTTATTATTCAATAAGAACAATGAATATACTTGGCGAATTAGAGACAAGGTAAGAGAACGTCTTAACTCAATTACCATTCTTTGGGTTAAACATACACTTCTTGATTATGTCAAGCTATGAATATCTGTGATTGACATATGATTGTTTTTCACTTAATATCCACTTATATTGGTTGTATTTATGTTTTTCACACATATTTATGTCATTGATTTATACTTATTGTAATGATATGATCATTATAAGGGAAATCATCTCAATATCCATTCATTACGGCATATTTTAATAATATACACCTCATTTTATACTATTTATAGTAAACCCCTTTGAATATTACTTTCATTTAAATGGATTATTTTTTCTATGAATAATTTTAAAAAATGGAAAATGGAATTTTTTTAACTTATGCGGAGACAACAACCTATCTGCTATTATAATAATTATTTGGCTTCTTCTATAAGCCTTATTATTTTTAAAAGGAATTGAATTCCATTATTCACATTTTGGGTGTTTTCATATTGAACATGGTTTATGAAGTGGATTTTTTATTTCAATATCTTAAAATTATTTCTTTTTATTAAAAATGAAATGTTATTAGTGAAACATTGATATATGAAATATTTTAAGTGTTATAATTATATAACGGTACATAGAAATTTGGTGTATGGTTACATGAAAAACCAATTATGGGTTGTTAAGTGAAAAAACAATGGAGGGGTTGTTTCGTGATGAACCAATGATGAGTTTTTAAGTTATAACATCTAATGCATTGGGTATGGAAGTCAACTGTATGGTTACTAAATTTAGTGATATGTGTGGAAGTCAATAGTATGGATATTCCATATAAGTATGTATAGGAACCTTGTTACATGTATATGTTATATGTTGATTTATATTGGATTTAAGGTGATATTTTGGTTACATAAAGTGTAAGAAATGAGATTGTATTCAATGATTTTTTTGAAGCTTCTTAAAGGTGAAAAGTATTACATTATGATATGTTTCAATGGTTACATGTTTTTGAAAAACTAATAGTTTTATTTCATTATGTATGCCTTACATACATTATTATGCTCATCCTACATTTTTTAATGTTTCCCATAGGACCTAATATAGAAAACATTCATGGATGGGATCATGGAAAAGTTATGTAGTAATAAATGAAATGATGTCATATTTATTTTTAAAGTGTTTTTGTTTTATAAAAAATCCGACTGAGTACAAGTGTCTATTTGTAATATTAAATATGTTATATATAAGTTATAACCAAATTCTTTAAAACTCTAATACTAAAAATATCCTCAATGTGAAATCTATATTTAAATCAATATTAAGTAAATGATTATGGTTGTGGCCTAATAGTTCGTATCAGCGGTTGATATAGATATCTTTAGAGGTTAATGTGTTATTTAAGCCTAAGTGACATGTTTATATAAACAAATTGGTTACCATATTATAAAAATAAATATTAATTTTAGATAAATTTAATGATTTTAAAAAAACATGAATAAATATATGATAATGTTTACCCTGCTCATAAGATTGTATATGATGATTTTACTAATACAACCACACTAAATTTTTTTAGTAAATGTCTAGATCTAGTAGGCACCAATGTAACAATGGATGTCATGGAAATGATGGTTTTTTTATAAATAATAAACTTAATAAAATTGAAGATGCAATGAGAACTCTTATGGTTATTCTCAACTAACAATCTGCAGTCATGATTGACCACAAAATCCATGGTGACTTCTCTAAGGCATTATATAAGTGAGAATCAAATCATCAGGGAAGATTTGCTAATAATTAAAAATGTATATATATTCAAAAACTGAAGTTTCATTGGTGTGTAAAAAACACCAAGGAATATGTTTCAAAGGGACGATAAGATGTTATTGATGTGTTAATGAAGTTCATAAAGCAATAACCTTCCTTGGAATAAGGAAGCGTTTAGTTGACTCATGGAAAGGAAAAGATGTTATTTATGATGGATCAATTTAACAATTTAAATGACGTGTTCATGGTTATTATACAAATAGATTTCTTGTGAGGATGGTTTGGGAATGGGATCATCAGGACCATACAAATATATTTTTAACAATACTTAATTCCATTCCAATTAAAGACGAGGAAACTAAAAATTAACTATGAAAGGTCTGAATTATGTCCCAGCTCATTTTTTGAAATTATTGAAATTATTGGACATTGTGCATGATTTTTTTTGTATGAAAGAATTATTACAAAATAAATTCAGGAAAATGGTTAAAGGATCATGAAGAATGTTGGACAATTGAGAGGTAAGAATTTTATAAATTAGAGAATTATGTTAGATATCTGGGTGATTAAATGTTTAAAAGTATTACTGCTTTTTTTCGATGTGATTACATTGGAAGACTTTTCTCTTGTATGTGTAACCCTAATGTTTTGTATGTGACAATTCTATTTGGGGATGAAATATATTTTCTTTTTTGGATGTAGTTATAAAAAAAATTGGTTTAAATGATCCTTGAATTTGAGGAAATTAAATGTTATTAATTTTTGGGATGAAAATGGGGGGGGGTATGAGATAACATTTGAGGTCAAAATATGTTTTGGTTATTTTATAGAATTTATCCCTTTTTTAATGTTATAAAATTATATTAATTTTAAAAAAGGACAACACACAGACCATGTGACAAACAGTCACGTTGGACAATGCTTTGGGAATCCAACCCACATCCAAATTGTGAGTGGGATTTATCAACAACCACTAGACTATATGAAGTCCCTAATTAGTATAACTTATTCATTTTAGTTAAATAATTTTATGGATCAAGAATATGTTTATTTTGGGAAATTATTATTTACCAAATGGATATCCACAATATAGGAAAATGATTTGGGGGCGAAGTGATAAATATTATTTTGGAAGAAATTTACAATTTTTGGAAAACTATATACCTAAGGAAAATAGAATACTACATGATTTTTTTAGATTAATGGTTTACATAATATTTCAGAAGATTCTATGTTCATATTTTTTACATATGATGATTTTTTATATTTATGGAAATGATTAACCTATCATATATAATATTTAAATAGGTTAATTAATTTTTATTATGAGACATTAAAAGTAGTCGATGTTATTTTGAGAAAACTATTAAGATTTATCATGGAAGAATGTGTGATCAAATTCTTATGAGTTTTGGGTTTCTATATTAGTTTTTATTATTTTGGTAAATTTTAATGAAAATTTATTATTGAATGGTCTTTGTTGAATATTGTGTATTTTTGCTGATTAGTATTAATATTTATAAAGGAATCTTATTTTTGGGCACTATATGATCTTGTACTTACAATTATGGATATGGTTATTTTCTAAATATTCGGTAAGTATATATAGTTCATATTTTGAGGATTATCTTATACAATATAAGTTGATTCTTGTGATTTTGATGTGACCTATTCATCTGGAATACTCATCATTTGGAGAACTTAGGAGTTCGTGGTAGAAATTTAGTAAAGGATGAAAGTATACATTGAAATTAAGTATGTTTCCTTATGTTCTTAGTCAAGATAATAAATAAATTCCTCAACATTATAAAAGTTATTTTAAAACAAAAATGTTTTTTATTTACTTTTCCTACTATAAAATCAATGACAATTTATCACATCACATGTTTGTTGTTTTCTGGTATTTATCTTTCTCTTGATCATGTTTTCTATCACTCTCCATCAAAACATATTTGTTAGATTTATCTTCTATATAAAATTTCTTATGGAGTCCTAGTATGTGTTATTTAGGGTGAAATTTTCACTTCCCTTTGTTTCTTATAATGTTATAATTTTATTGACTCTTTTTCTGATGTGGGACATTCCATGATGAGTCTGAGCCCAATTTTATAATTGCGAGGATGAAATTTCAAAAGGGGTGAAAGGATATAATGACCCATGAATTTATTGAATAATAATTTGTGATATCTATTATTATTTATAAATTTTCCTTATAAATATTATAATTATTTCATATATTATGATATTTTATTTATAATTTTTATACATCATATAAACTAATTTATTTATGACACAATGATGATTTTCGATTACCTAATTAATGAATGGTTTTAATAAATTTTATTATAAATAATAATATAAATTTATTTTGAAACTTTTAATTCCATCCATGAATTTTAAGGATTCCTATGACTTGTTATATTTTTATTAAAAAAGGTTTTTTTAAATAATCAATTTGTTATGGATTTTCTAAAAATTCATGATATGAATAGTATATAAATTTATATAATTTTTTTAAATGAAATATAATTTATCAAATGATATAACATTCCTAAAAATATATGATTCTACCAAATGACTTATATAAGGATAAAACTATCAATAATTAACCACATGATGTTCTCTTGGATTTTTTTATTAATATACTATGCATATTGTAAGAATATACCATAAGACATGTTAAAAGTTAAATTAGTAAACTGAGGGTTAAATCTAAAAGATAAGGTTAACTTTGACCTAGACATGTCTACAAACAATCGGTTTAAAATAATTCAAAAAATACTTACATTATATTAGAATTAAATGATTTTTGGACCTTTCAAAATCAAAATTCAGTTTATAATAAAATAATATTTTAAAATATTCTTAAAGTACCCGTTATTCTTCTTATTAAAGGTAATCACCTCTTACCCTTACTCACACTTCTCAAGCACCTTGGCTCATCCATAATCTTCCCAAGTTTGCTCCCGAAATCCATTTCTTTTTCATAGAACCTTATCATGGGGATATGTCAATTAAGGAAATCCTTTAATATTAAATCATAATGAGTTATCTCATTTAAGGTAATGTATTTTCTAAAAAATTCATTCATCTATTTTTAGTCTTTAACAACTAAACTCAATTTATTAAATTAAATTATAAAAAAAATATTATATTTAATATACTTGGATGTTTTTATGATAATTATTTTAACTACACTTACCCTCACCTTTATCTAATTGATACTAACTTATTATTTCTATGTACAGTAAACTACTGCCTCACGAAACGAAGAATGTTCGATTTTAACCTAACACATATCAAGGTGGCCATTATGATTGTAATGTATTTATATATGATATATATTATATTTATATTTTCCCTATTATAATATAATTTTTATTTACAAACTCACCTATATGATTTTCATGATGTGAAAATACGATAATTTCATTTGAGGAAGTATAGAAAATGACCCCCTCAAAGTTATATGACTCATTCTTTCCATACATGGAACATATGATGCATGGAATTAATGATATTATATAATGTATTTAAAATATTATATTATACAGGTATTATAATATACCATTATATCATATAGTTTTAATTCCATTATATATTAAAATGAAATTAAAGTAGCGTTCATGCATACGTACAACTTATCGTCTCCATGAACAGTTCATTTCATTTCTTATTTCCAAATGTTATGAACTATTATAAATAAATATATACTTGGTATAAATACATGTATAATGTATTCATATGATATTTAAATCATTAATATGGTTTTTAAGATATTATACTTATTACCACGTGGGAAATTTGTAATTATAACAAGGTAATTTTTTTACTCAAGTACCCAACATCGATAAAATGACTGATATAAACTTAAATAGTTATGTAATTTTTATAACATGGTAGTAACAGATATAAAAGTAATATTAAACCTGAAAAAGTATCTAAATAAAGTAGAAAATAACTTATGTTAATTATTTAGGGAGAAGAAGGAATATATGTGAGGTATCTAACTCAAGGTAATGGAACTCCGTAACTAAATTTCCATTCATTGGGTTAAGCATCTACTTCATGACTATGTCGTGAAATAAATATGTGTGATTGTCCTATTATTGTTTTAAATTTAATATCTACTTATATTGGGTGTATTTATTTTTGTCACGGATAATTAGGTCATTGATTAATCCTTAATATAATGGTACGATCGTTGTAAGGGACTTCATCTAAATCATATTTCACTAAGGTTTATTTTGATAATATAACCCACCTTCGTTTATACGGTGTATAATAAAACCCTTTGTATTTTAATTTTATTCAATTCAAATATTTTTTTAATGAATAATTTTACTAAATTAAAAAATGGTTTTTAAATGTATTCAGCGACAGTGACCTCTTTATTGTTGTAATCATTGTTTAACTTTCTAAATAACACTTAATGTTTTTAAAATGAAAATAAATCCTTCATTCCCATTTTCGGTGTTTTCATATTGAGAATGGTTTTTGAAATGGATTTTGTATTTCAATACCTTTAAATTATTTCTTGTGATTGAAAATGAAATATTATTGGTGAAATGTTGATATTTTCACTACATTATGTGATATAATTTTAATGGAACATGGAAAATTTATGGGTGGTTATGTGGTAAGGAAATTACTGGTGGATACATAATAAACAAAATGATGGGTGGTTTCATGATATACCAAGTATGGGTGGTTATGATATAACCTTCATTTCATAGGGTATAGAAGTCAGTTGTATGACTAATACATTTAGTGATATGTGTCGAATTAAAATTTATGGTTATTCCATTTAAGTATTTTTATGTCCCTAGTTACCATTATATGTAATATTATTCATTTTCTAGGATTTATGATATTCATTTTGTTACAAAAATGCTATGAAATGAGATTATTTTCAGTGATGTGTTTTTGAATCATCTTAATGGTGAAAATTGTTACATTAAGATAAGTTTTCATGGATAACATGTTTCTGAAAAACTAATAGTTTTCAATCATTATTTATCCATTATTGAGATTTTTATGCTCATCCATTATTTTAAATTTTTTTATAGGACCTAATGACGAGTATGGTTGAGGATGGGTCCAGGGAAATGTTATATTGTTAATACATGAAACAATGCCATATTTTATTTTAATGAGTTTTTGTTTTATAAAAAAGGATATTGAGTAGAACTGTATACTTGTATTATTCAAAATTATATGTATAAGTTAGGACCGAATTATCTAAAACACTAAACCTAAAAATATCCCCAATGTGAATTCTTGATTTATATTAAGAATAGGAAACAATTTATGGTTGAGGCCTTATAATTAGAGAAAGAGTTTTTATAAATAGAAAAATGTAATCATAAATTATCTCATAATATTAATCATGGTATCTTAAACGGTCTCATAATTTTAAAATACTTCATAATAGTTTGTAAAGAAAATGAATTTCATCTAAAGAATGTCCCCTACGAGTGTCATTCCATGTATGTTGTATGGTCTATTATCATGCACCATGTAATAGTTAGGTCAATCCCAATGTACCCTTTTCTGAGATATTACACATTGTTACTTCTTTTCTAGTATAACCTATACAGGTTTTATACACAAAGATATGAATTTACTAGGAAACCCCATATAATATCACCCCTACCAAAATATTTGGATTTTATTCAATACATATTTGAAAGTTATCTCACAGTTTAATATTCCCTAATCTTTTTTTTCCTAAATATAGTTCATATTATTTATATTAAATTATCTTAGATACTTAAAAGAGTGACCCTACCCCAATACCCCAAGATAATGTGTACTATGTTAATTTTTCCTATGATACAATGAATCACATCTCGAAGGACCAAATAGTTTATTATCATTGGTAAATATATACCTGGATTAATTTTTTATTAAAATATAAATTTTAAAAAACACAACGTTTTTTCTTTGATAACATTGATATTCCCATTAGAGTATACATTCATGTCAATCAAAGACCGCTTCCTTATAACGTTGGGAAAATAACACATAAGAAATGTGTGTTGTTAGATAATCATTAAGGGTATGTGTATGTTATAATCTTTGAATAATAAAGGAATAATTAATATGAAAATATAAATAACAAATACTCATTCAATTTAATCAATCACTTAATTGAAATATAGAAGTAATAACTGTTGATCAAATAATTTCCTATAAATGTCCAAAATATCATGAATGAAAACACTAGATATTATAACTAATTGAATGATATAATTCAATAAAAATAATTAAATTTATAATAATTAAATTCATACTTACAGACATAAAAAACATATCGCCTATGATTTTTTCAAATAAATGTATTATCGTCAAGGACTTTTTTGAATACATCTATATAAATGGGTAAGTCATTGACCAAAATAAAATCTAGTATCTGTCATGAGACATACTAATGAATTATGGGGTAATAGTTAGATCCACCAATCATATAATACGTCTAATTAATTCATCCTACAAATGGTGTTAGACGTAATCAAAAACAATTCGTATAGAAAAACTTATATAAAAATGTTTATGCATACCCTAATTAATAAAAAAATCCAGTATCATCTAGAGTAAAATAGTTGAATTTAATAAACATGTACATCCTCAATCAAAATGATCATAAGCTATCAATATAAATAATAATAATTATTTCAATAAAAAAGAATATTCCATTTGGATCATGAATATAACCAATGGTTGATGTTATTAATGAGTAGAAATATCATAGAATTTTCAATGAATGTTTTTTTGAGAAAAAATAAACTTTTCACATTGACAACCATGTTTAAAAACGAAAAAAAACTAAAAATAATCGTTTAAAATAATCTTTTAAATCATTTAATTTATTATTTACATTATATATAGGTTAATAAAATGAAAGAATCTATTCATTTATTACTCATTAAAATAATGATTCTATTTACTATTTTGGTAAATGAAAAATGGGAATTATTTATTTAAAAATTAAATGTATTTTTTTATATTTGTAAAAATATCAAATGTAAATAAGCTTAAAATGATTAAAATAATTTTTGAATTCATTTATAGAATCTATAGATTTTTTATACAATTGATTTTCGATTAAAGAGAGAAATCATGTAGGCTTTTCATAAAAATAGTGATCAACCATTTTAAGTACCTGAGTACTGACATATGGTAATATTACATTAATAGTACATAAATATATATTTGAGAATAAAATAAATTTATTTCAATATATAAATTTAAAATAATACACACAAGGTAAACATAATAATAATGAATCCTGAATAATGAGTAGATTGTAAAATAAACCCTTGTATCGTTGGTATCATTTGAATTCTAATCCCTATTAAAGAGATAAAATTTAATAAAATATTATATAAAATTAATAAAAAATAATCAATGATATGATATAAAAAATGAGAATTATATATATTATATAAATGAAATAGGTTGTAGATTGGGTGTATATATCAACAAAGTAAAATTGAGATGCAAAACCATTACCTCATGTTTGACATCAATCATATGTGTCTGAAACTATGATATGAAAATTTTATGTATATTATAAATATATTAACAGACCATAATAGTATTTTTCATACCATATATGATCCAATTATAACATTTTGCATCATTTTTGTTAATAATATTTTATTATTCTCATTGTGTTAGATGTCATTTACAATTTTTCCTAATATATTATGGATATTGTCCCATAAACGAAAGAACAATTTTAATTTTATAAAAATAATATTGAATAATAAAATAATTTTTGAACTATTACAGAATGGTGGACATGTAAAATGAATCACATCGAATCTTAGAGATAATTGTTCATATGTACTCATGAGAGATGATATCATTCCCTTTAAAGAGAATGGTTAAAGAATTGTTTGGTATATAAATTACATATATTAAATATAATCACATATATATCGTATATATTAATTATTTTTAACCTTATTAAAATACATTTAATTTTTATGTTATCATTGAATCACATCACTTTATAAAGTGGTAGTCAGTTGTACAATTGAGAGATGATATCATATTTGAAAATAATGGATTATAAAAAATATATATGATTTTTTGAATCTCAATAATTATAATAATAACATAAATATACTATAAATGTTTTAAATAAATCATTATATCTATAAATAAAATATGGTGATTGAAAACAAAATACCTCGGTTCATGAGGCAGATGTTCACCGTATACAAAATAGATGATTTCAATACCATTTAATGAATATAGAATGGATAAATATTATTCCATAAATAATAATATCTATTTATATGGTACATAATAGTTCTATTATATTTTATCAACAGATAACTTATAGTGGATAAAGAACTCAGATAATGAAATATCATTATTATAGAAATTTCCTTCTCTATGTGAACCCTCCTATAGATATCCTCTTACGAAACTGACAGTTAGTTTTTTGGGTGGAAAAGTAGATGTATAATATTTATAAGTATGTTATGTAAATAATTTTTTTGGTCCAATAAAACGATTTTAATAGGTGTGAATAGGAGAAGGTAAGGAGTTCCTTTTTATAAGTTGGGAAAGGGAACCCTCTTGTTAATTACTAGGAAATTTTCCAAAAGAATCCAAAATAGCATGGTCATTCACATGATATAATCTTCCAAATGACACTATATAATATTTTGGAATGTTTAAGATGTATATAGGGCTTAAAATAATAATATTTTTCTTGTTTTTATGCATTTTTATTCTTTATCATCATAGATTATCCCCACGATAAACCGTTTTTAACATAACCACAAAAATTATATTGTTGAAAATTTTTACTATTCATTTATATACAAATTATGTTAAAAATAATAGTTAATATTAATTATTTTGATTCAGAATATGGAATCCATTTTTCCAAATTTTATTCACGTGATATGAATATTTTAATTTAAAATTAATCTCATAAAAGCGATTTGAAAGTGGGTTTTCAATGGAAAATATTAATTATTTCAGAATGTTTTAATATATAAATTTATTAACAAATATGATTAAAATTATCTATATTTGATTAATATTTATATAATAGAAGTTATAATTATTTTAAACTAATTTAATATTTAATATAGAATTATAAAAAATTCAAATATAAATATAGTTTTCAATATGAATTGATTAATTTTTACTATTCATCCAAATATAAAACATTTTAGATAAATATAAAAAGTTCACTATAAGATAATTTTTATATGAAGTGTGTCAGAAATATATTTTATTTTCGAAAATTATTTTTCAATAATTTGTAAAAAACAATATTTACTTTATTTTATAAGGAATTACTGAACTTCTTTTTAGAAAAAAAATCAGTTTTTCAAAAAAATTTAATTTGAATTGATTAATTTTTTATATCTAAAGAATAAATAAACTATTTATTTATTTTATTCATTTAAAAACCATATAATTTGGAAAATTTATTCTGAAATATTAATACCCTACAATTTAACTCCTATATTACAATAGTAATGTTAAAATAATAATATTTTAATAGAGTATCACATTTCATTGAAAACCACTGATGTGTTCATAACAAGATTTTGAAGATATTGAGTTTAAATAAAAATTTAATTATAATAAATTTCTTGTGGGTTAATATCTCTTTTAGGAGTTTATCTTCATTTCAAATACATAATCAAATATTATAATCCACTTTAAAATCTCACACTATTTCAAATTCACCATATGATTCCCTTAAGATGGTGATAAATTAAATTATAAAATTCTATAATATTATTTTATAAAATTTAGAAATTAAAATAATTAATAACAAATTACAATTTATGAAAAAAATTGACTAGAAATGATATTACATTTTGAGTAATATATTGATCACAATTAGTATAGTGAATATGACCACTTGAATCCCAACCATGGATATTACTATGACATAAAATTATTTTTTATTTATATTAATGTGGTTTAAACTCATAAGTCCTCAAATATATCTGTAATAAATATTAATCGTTTTAAATCAACTCAAAAAATAACTTTTAATATTATTAAAACATATATATGATTTTTCGCTATTTTTTATAAGAATTTAATCGACAATGTATGGGGATTTTAAATAAGTGTAATTAATATAAATAAAAAAATATTAATTTGAAAATAAATTATTATCAATTATTTCCTTTATAATATATGTTTACTCTTACCATAATCGTGGAAACATGTTTATTATTTAAAATGATAGAAACTGCATTTATTAAATATAACACTTTCTGCTCTTGGAGGCCGACCATGATTTCAAAGGAAGAAAGAAAAAATACACCAATAATAATTCTAATTACTTCAACACTCATAAATATAAATAAATACAAAATTTTCATGTATTATTTCCTTTTAGAAATAATTTCAATTTTTACCCTATATTATTATTACTATAATAACTCAATTTGTTAATCGTTCAAATATTTTTCTGAAGAGAAATAAAATTGAACAAATGAAAAAAATAGTACATGGTGATTATAAATTTTAGATAAATTTTAAATGATAAAATTTATATAAATTCCTAAAATTTATCATAATTTTAATGGACAAGATGAAACGAAAAAATATTAGAAAACTATGTTGTAAATATATCTATATATATCAAATAAAATATAGAAGAGATTAATGTTGAATATAGTTGATTATGTGTATTCTATTATATCTTATGTTACATTAAATAAAATTAAAAAATATTACTGTACTTTTAAATTACATAATGTAATGAAACCAAGAAAAAAATTCTAAAAATCAAAATGATTCACTATTCACTCAAATAATTTTTTTTAAATAACCCCCCAAAAAATACTCCTAATATTATATTATCATGAAGAATTAAAAAATTATGTCAAATATTATTGAAAAATATTAATGCATATTTCTAAAAAAATTAATATCTTCTAAAAAAAGGAAAAATCAATTTCTAAAGAATATATATTTCAAAGTTTTAAATGAATTGATTCATATTCCTTACCTATTAACCTTAATAAAAATATTTTAATTTATTCGATAATTCATATAATATAATTATTTCATTATAAAAATTTATAATTACTGATTATATTAATCTATTATGATATAAATAAATTGCACACATAGAAACAGTTTTATCTAAAAAAATATCTTTTACCATCAAAATAATTAGTCATTAACTACAAAAAATAAAAAATCAATGCATGATTGATTATTCATTTCATTAAGTAAATAATTTCAAAATATATTTTATATTACAATAATTCATATTCATAATCATCAAACTAATGTCAATGTCAAAAAATTTATAATTGAATGATAATAGTTTTGTATTCTTTCATGGTTTGTTTGTTATCCGTGTTCTATATACCAAATTTTATCCAAAAAATTATTTTTAAAAATTTATAATATCATTGGGTATTAGAGTTTTAATTCTAACATAATTTATATAAATTAAGAGAACCATATAACATCATATGAAAGAGAAATGCATCAGCCTATGGAGATGTTCTTGAAAAAATGGATCCTTTGAATTTATGTTTATCCTGTAAAACATATTTCTCAAAAAATAGATATTTAAGATCTATAGAATTTTTATCCTTCTCATAATTATCTTCTTCGTGTTTTTTAGAATGATTTTCTAAAACTAAATTTTTCTTGTCAAGTTCTTTGGTAAGATCTGAAAATGTATTTTTTAAAATAAATTATCTAGAATTTTATTTTCCATGTTTCTTAGAGACTTTACTGTTTTTTATTTCAAGAAACATAGATAGTCTATAATCTTTGTTATAGTATGGAAAATCGTAGTATCATTATGATGAAGTTGATAATTTATCTGAAGAAAAACATTTATCAACAAAATTTTCACATAAATATATATTGGTTGAATATTCTAGAGCTCGTACATTAGCAATAAGAAAACTATTTTAAAATGGATCTTGTGCTACAAAACAAATATTCATTATCTTAGAAGATTTATATTATGAATAATCATTAGAAGAGTCTCCACCAATTTTTATCCAAGTGTCATTGGCATTCACGAAATTTTTATCCTTTGATCGGTAGAACATTTTTTTCCTTTCAGAATTCATGTCTTTATCCGTTATCTTATTAAGAAAGGGAAAATCTAGTATAATTTGACCAGTTATTCTACATTCATAGCATGTAACTACTAAATCATTATTTTCTTTTCTATGTTTCTTCTTGAATCTATATTGAATGTTCTTAAGTCCAATAATCTTATTAATTCTCCAAGAAAGATTGGATAACTCATTTTATGAGGCTTCACTTTCTCTAGATTCAAATTGAATAACAACCAGAACATATTACTAATATATTTTCTAAAATTGATCACCAAACATTGAAATAAGATCATTAATATAAAGAAATTGTTCTGGAAAATATTTCAGAATCATTTACCCCTGAATATATTCTAACCTATGTTGATGAATCAGTTTGTTAAAACCCATGTCAGTTGTTATTTAAGAATCATCTCAATGATAATATCCTTAGTAATATAAATCAACCAGTAAGAACCAAAAGTTATTTAAGGATCAAATTTGGACATGTTTCTTTGGTTTCTCAATTTGAACCACAGACTTCTGAAGAAGTCTTGGGTGATGAAGATTGGATAAAGGCTATGCAAGATGAAATCAATAAATTAATAAGGAATCAAGTTTGATCCTTGGTAAAAAAAACATAAGGATACATTTGTTATTGAAGTAAAATGGGTTTTTAGAAATAAATGAGATGAAAATACAATCATTATTAGACATAAGGAAATATTAGATAATAAAGGCTATAATTAACAAAAAGGCATAAAGTGTGAAGAAACATAAGATCCTGTATCACGACTGGAATCTATTAGTATTCTTTTATCCTTTACAGCATTATTTAATTTCAATCATTATCAAATGGATGTGAAGTGTGCTTTCTTTAATGGTTATGTATAGAAGATGGTTTATAAATATCACCCCTGTTTTTGAAGATACAAAATATCCCTATCACGTTTATAAACACACGAATGCTTTATATGGACTCAAACAAGCCCCTAAGGCTTGGTATGATAGACTTTCAAGAATTTTTCATTGAACTAACTATGATAAGGGAACTACTGATCCAAGCATCTTTACTAAGAAAGTCAATAAATATGTTTTTATTATTCAAATTTTTGTTGATGACATCATATTCAGATCAAATCAAAAATCTTTAACTGATTCCTTTGTGAATCTAATGAAATATGAGTTTGAGAAGAGTATGATGGGCGAGTTAGCATTTTTCCATGGTTTTAAATTATCTCAAAAACTAGAATGAACAAAGATATATCAACATAATTATATCAACGATCTTCTTATGAAATATGGGTATGAAAACACTAAGAGTAGAAATATTCCGATCCGAATATCTAATACTCTTGATATTGATGAACCGGGGAAACTAGTGGATCAAACATATTATAGAGGAATGATAGGTTATTGACATTACATAACAGCAACTCCACCTAACATAATGTTCCCAGTATGCTTATGTGCAAGATAACAAGAAATTCATAAAGACTCTCATTTAATGGCTGTTAAAAAGTTGTTTGGTATTTAAAAGGAACTTTAGATTTGGGATTATTTTATTCTTCTGGAAATAATTTTGAACTTAAATTTTTTTTAGATGATAACTTTGGTGGATGTAAAATGGATAGAAAAAATACATCCAGAACATTTCCTTTCATAGGATATTCCTTTGTTTTTTTTTTTTGCAAGAAAAAAAAATTTATACTACTTTCCACTACTGAATCAGAATATGTATCAGCTAGAAGTTATTGTTTTCAAGTGTTGTAGATGCAACACACACTCACAGACTTTGGTATGAGTTTTACTAAAACTCATATAATGTGTGATAACCCAAGTGCAATTTTCCTATAAAAAATGCAACACATCACTCATATGCAATGAACCAAGATATTATACATCACTTTATTAGGTATCACACACTTAAAATAGATATTATACTTCAATTCATCAGAATAAAATAAAAACATGATGATATTTTTACAAAGCCATTACCATATGATATATTTTAATAAATTAAATAGAAGCTAGGAATGATCACAATAAGGTAATCATTCAAATCTAATCTTGTATAAATCATCTCCTAACATTATGTTACACCATATTTCAGGGGGAGTACAAATGCTTGTTTTTTTTCTTACATTTATTTCATTATGAAAATTTATCTTTCCTTAAAAAAAATTCTCTAAGAAAATCTATATTACCATTCTGTTCAGAATTGAAATTCTCTGAATTGAAATACTCAGAATTGAAATTCTCGAAATTGAAATTATCAGAATAAAAATTATTGATTTATAAAACTTCCTATAGAATTATTATAATACTGATAAATTCTTCAGTGTATTCCAAGAGGTACATTTTTATACTCTTCCATTTATAATTTTATGTTTCAATTTTTGGTATTAAAAAATATGCAATTCCTGGTTTACCTTACTTCAAAAGATCTAAATTCATTTTTTTTCTACAATAATCCTCAACTGTCATATCAGATCACATTATTTTTACCAGTTTTATTATCTTATGAATGTTGAAAAGTCATAGATAACTTTATACAAGGGGTTCTTCATTTATTGATTTCCACTTTATATTCCATAATCTTTGTGGAAAATTTCTATTGCCTTCAAAGTCTTCAGTCCGACACCACAATTTCGTTAACACTGAATACCTCATGAATCCTCAGAAGATCAGATGCCAATTAACAAGGAAATAAAGGATTGATTGATATTTAGGGAAATAATGGTATGACCTAAATTCTATGAAAATAATGAGTCATTTATCTAGATGTTCATAAGAACTAACTGGTGGTACAGTGAATGTGTGGAAAATGAGAAATCTCATGATTCGGTTTACCCTAATCTTGTTATTCAATTCTATGAATTCATTTCATTCATCAGAATGGATGGAAATGATATGATTATGTTCAAATGTTATGACAGGGTATATAAATTTCCATATAAAAAGGATGGAAATGTTACTAACATACCCTGTGAAGAAGATGCTATTTTATGCTCTCACCGAATTCCCACAAAGGATGGTTTTTTGAAAAAATAAAAAGGCTCTGGACTTCCATGGTCTTAAGATTGTTATGAATATGAAGATTAAAAATCCTACCACAAATCAAAAGCTGGTAGCTCTCTAGTTGCAAGGTTAATTTATTCCAAGAAATAGAGATAATACTCTCTAAATAGATGTGATATATTTCTTTTAGACTTTTTTGTCAATTTAAGGAATATAAACATGATCTAGTACATTTTTCTCACTACCCATGAATTAAATGGAAAAAAACATCAGATCTAAGATTATTATGTATATGACAACTATCTCTAGGATTATTGTTATGTGACGTCAAGAGGTGAATGTCCTTTTCTAATTAGTCTCAACTCCATTTAATATTTTTTTGCTGAGTAATGATACTCTAAAGACAATGAAGGTATAGTTTTTATTAGAATCCAATAGTTTTGAAGAAATAGTTGTCCCGTACAAAGGTGATGTTCTGGAATATTCAAAAGTGGTACCCAAGAAAAGGAAACATAATGAAACCAACATACCATCACTGGTTCCTGATGTTATGATATCACTACCTCCTCTTACAAAGAATCCAAAATCCTATTACAATGTAGCCATTTCAAAATGTAGAGAGATGGCAGCTACCAGAAAGGATTGTGACCCTTCCACTAGATTAAATATTATAGAGGATGAGGCCTTAAAAATAATGCAAGCTAAAATTAAATGGAAAATAATGAAGGAAAATATCTTGATGAATAATTCCTTCAATGATCATGTGTTTCAATATTTATTGAATTCTATAGTGAAAAATTCTCTATAAGTACAGGAACATCACATTGTTCATAAGAAACCGGTTGACATTCTGGAAACCCTGAAATCCAATAATGTCTTAACTTTATTAGAACCTGTTCAAGAAATGGAATTTCCGATCATTCAAGAATACATTGAAGATGTTTTAATGGAAGTGGAAGATTATATTGGAACTCCACATAATTCAAATTATCATTCTAGTTCTCAAGATCAAGATATTGAATAAGAAGTTAATGTTCAAATAGAAGTTAATGTTGAAGAATAAGTTGAGGATGAAGATAAAGATGAAGAGAAATATGAGGTTGAACAGCAAAGCGATAGAGAGGAAGATATCTAACATGAAAAAAAAGAAGGAACATAAGAATAAGATATTAAAGGGTAACCAAATAGACATAGAGATCATAATGATATCAAAGTTTCACATGAACAAATGCTAGGTCGAAATCAAATCTAAAGAAATACTATTTTAGTATCCTCATCTGGAAAAGAAATTCCTCTGAAGTATTCCAAAAGTATAGTGAAATAGAATTCCTTAACTGCAAGAATGGTTGAGAGAGGAAATAATTGTTCATATTCTGAATCCTCATCTTCTTTTATGTATGATGTTGTCAAGTGGTCTCTATGAATGATGGTCATAACTATACTGGTTCCTGCAAATATAAATTCCCAGTGTCAAATGATGCAGGAGTCCCTAAATGAAAAGATGGAATCTAACAATATTATTTTGGACATGGTGGTTAAGAAAGAATAAAACATCAGTAATATTTTTATTGATTATAATGCTCAAAAGGTGACTTGTACGAAATTCTTTAACCACACTAAAACCATCAATGAAAAACATTAAAAATTTATTGACTTCATGGATTCAAAAAATGGAGCATTCAATACTTATGATTCCAAGTTCAACAAAGTCAAGGCATCTATTTCTGAAACATTTAACCAACTCAATTCAGTTGCCCGATCTGTAAGCAATGAGAAGGATTTCAGATCCGAATTAATGAAATAGGGGGATTCTCAAGAAGATTTAATTATGAATCAAGAAGAAAGAATCAAAGCTAAATATTAAAGGATCATGTCCATTTAAATGAATAACTAAGATCAGAATATCGAGTTGAAGAAGCTTTAATAAGATCATAAGAATGTGAAAAACAAAAAGCATTGATAAAGAAAATTTTGTCTTAGCAGAAGAAGAATGGAAGAATTTTTTCATACATTCTGATGTTTTGTTGTAATTTAAACAGTATTTCAAAATTTTCTTTAAGAATATTGTTGTATATATTTTTTTGTTTTTGAGCGTATGTTTTCTTAATCGTACTGGTACATCTTATACTCTTCCATTCCTTTTTAAAAATCACGAAGGGGGATAATTTATTTTGAAATAAGAATTTAATGAAGACTCCAATGTGGGAGAATCTATTAAGGGTGGGTATGGTATGAAAGAATAATGCATATGTAAGGTGGATTTTCTTTTATGAAATAATGTTTACCTAATATATGATATACATTCTTATGAAATAAAATTGAATTCTAAAGATCAATAATATGATCCTTGGGAAACATAACCTAAGGGTGATTTAGTCGTATTCACCCGAAATTTCGTTCCAAAAGGGAGATAATTTTTATCGTACTTGTTTATCAATGTCAATATATTCTTCCTTTTTAATGTTGTATGTGCTTTCAAAAAGGGAGATATTGTTTAGTCAATAACGTTATCTTATAACTTCTCCATTCCTTATGGTTTTTTTATTTTTAAAATCACAAACACTATTTCTTATGTTCTGAATTTCATGTTTTGTTTTACTTATAGTTTGTTCATTTCATTATACATACATAATTATTATTACTTTTACTCACAAAAATATCATTCTGTTATTCATATAGAATTATCATTCTTCTAAACTTCACAATATGTCATTACATTTATCTAAAAATGCCATTATTTTTATGATACCGATTCCTGTACAAAGGGAATGTTGTTTTATGATATCGATTCCAGTACAAATGTCATGTTGTTTTATGATAATGATTCTTGTACAAATGGAATGTTGTTTTACGATACCGATTATAGTACAAATGTCATTTCGTCTTACAATTCTGAATCCTATACAAATGTCATACCATTTTTATGATACCGGTGCCCAAAAATAGTGATACTGTTTTCTCAAATAAATTTTCATTTTCTTTAGAATCTTTTTTCTTGATAATGTTATAATTTCTTAATGTATCATTACAATATTATCAAATTCTAAATTTTCTGATACAAATCATTTACCTTAATGTTATCATAATTTTATATACTGGAAACAATGTCATACAATTTGTTACAAACAAACAGTTGTCTGTTTAACACATGTCCAGGTCCCTCTGAAATTTACTGAAAATATAATGGTTAGAGTAGATAAGACTGCTGGAATATTTTTTCTATAAATACAAGTTCATTGGAACTAAAAAATGTACTAAGAAAAATTTGATGATGAAAAGTGAATGGAAAATTGATCAAAGTGTGTGAAGTGGTTTTTAGAGTGAGTGGATCCTACAACTACCAGTGTTTCATATGGATGTCATGATAATCTTGTTTAGGAATGAACAACATTTTCAGACTTTCTTTGTCAAAACTCTGATAGTGTTGATCCTGGGATTCCAGATTTAGAAGGTAGAGGTTCTGATTTCCTTCAAAATCAAGGACATATGGGGATAGCAAGATAGATACCGATCTTTGGAATGATGGATTACATGGGTTTGAGTATGATAGACTTTTGTGAATGTATAAATCAAGGAACATTTAATAAATTTTGTTAGATACCCTTCTATTTGGGTTAAATGAATCTTCTTGTTACTTGTTTTCTATTTCATGTATTTTTTATTTTGATTCTATTTTTTTAAGATTGTTATAGTTAAAAAGTATAACATTATTATACTTTCAAATTTTGTTACACTAATTATACAAAATATTCTATATTCTTTAAGGTAGAATCATTCCATTAAGAAAATATTTCTTATGTTTATAACTTTAGGTTATAAATATTAAGAAAATGATTATTTAAGAGGTTTTGTGAAGTTTGTTTAACATTGTTAAACTATGTTTTCTTAATGACAAAAGCTAACCTTAAGAAAAAAAAATTTCTATAAGGTTAAGAAACATTCTTCAAGAAAGTTCTATATTTACATCAAAGGTTCCAAAGAATTTTTTAAAGCATATAATTCACCCCTCTTATATTTGAGAATCTCATTATACATAATCAATCATACAATTTCCCCACCATAGGATGGATATGAATTCTTCTGTTGACCAATGACTCAACCCACAACTTACTCTCTCTCTATAAAATGGATTAATACTACCTCTTATCCCATGTGATCAATTTCCAATATCAGTAGAATTATCATAGTACACAAATGATTTTCCTTGGAGATATCTATTTGGAACCACAATGTAAAGTGGAGGTAAATTTATAAAACATCTATTTATATCCCATTAACCCATAATAATGATATTCCTTTGTGGTATATAGTCATGATGGTTTTATATCTCTGACAATTCCACACTTATAGCAAGTGTGAGTCCCACAACCCCTTGTTGTAGTTATATGGAATAGTGGATTCCCTATCCAATCACTTTTAAGACTCATATACATTAATTTTATTATTTGTTGATGAAACATACTGATAACTAAAAATGGAATGAAACCCAACAAATCTTGACCAATAATATTTGAATTTTTTTCCATTAATTTTTATTTTGAGATTTTCAAGATACGTCGTGACCATAAGAAATATGTATCAGGATTGAATATTATGTGTCAACATCATTTCAAAAAAATATGATTTCTATTCTACAATATGAAATATATTCATAAATATGTGTAAAAGCTCAGTGAACTGATTAAAACCCTATATGATGGGTTAATACTTTATAATAAGTAACAAAACCTCCATAAATGTTATTAGGATTATTGTTTTTAGATATAACTAAATATATATTACAACATTGAAGTCCATACACTCTACATTCACATTCCCATTCTATAGAAAAACTATATTCAAAGTCACCTAGTAGGTATCTTCTAATATAAAAGAATAAAAATGAAATTTAATATAATTGGGGATCTCAAAAAATGTAATTATCAACTTGGCCTTCTCTATTCAATCATTTGATTGATTTAGATTATTGGTCCCTCGTATGGAAGAAATGTTATTGAAAAGAAATTATTTATCACTATTGCTCTTTCCACATTATCCTATCAATATTATTAATCTATAGGTATGCTAGATCATACCACTAATTCAATCACTCAAACCATTTTGATTGATGGTTTATTTTAATTCTTTTATATTGGGGTATTGGATCATGGAAAATTTTTCAAGCCATTCTTTATAGGGTTTATAGTATTCTTCTACAGAGGAATGGAACTATATAAAAACACAATGTGTAAGTATACCGTCAAATGGTAAAATAAATTAGAAGGAGTAAACAATTTATTAAAAAAATTAAATTTATCAAAACACCTATTAAATAAGGTGCAAAAATTCACAAAATCATCATTATTCATGTCTTGGTAACTTCTTTTTCTTACCATGGAACCATTATTAAGATTATACTAGAACCCACCACATAAGACTCATGGTTTGGTCAATGTTCTACTACCATTTTTCCCAAACCATAATCCATGGAAAATATCCTAAAACTCCATATTTTACACCTAATACTTTTCAAAAGTCAATATGAAATTAAAAAAACTTCTCAAAGTACTCATTTTCCTATATCTTATGGAGTTTAAATTCTATTTAAAATGAATATTGTTCATCCACTAAATAAAATTAAACATATTAATCATGATGATCATATCATACGACTATTAAGACATTAGAAACATCATTAATAAAAAACCCTAAAACATAAACTAGTTTATGAAGAACCCATCTAGGTTACCCCTCAAGTGGGAACCTGAGATAATATATGGCATGGTTAGAATATATTTTCTTGATTCCCATGGATATGGAACTACTGTATGAGACTCAACAATAATCCTTGGTAAATGTTTTCCCATTTAGACCATTAAAATTTTCATGAAATGAATTTTTCCTGGCCTTTAGATACCTTTTCAAGTCATTATATTATGTACGAAATACTAAAAAACTAATAAATAAACAATAGAATCATCTAAGAAAACCCAATGAGATGACCATATTTATAAATAATAACTAAAAAATCATTAATAATAAAAAAGGATTATTTTACTGCCTAAAAATATAAATGGGATAGAATGGAAGTCTGTTAGTAGATACATAAAGAATATAGAAAAAATCAAACAAAAAAAGAAATAATGAGAAACTACTCATTAATGTGTGAGATGAGAACTCAGTCTATGTAATGACCTTAAATATTATAAATATAACATCCCTATCATAATTCAATATATTTTTATATAATTTTTCCATAGAAAACAAATGAATATATTTTGTTTTATTATATACAATTGTTTTTAAAATACCCATATGTATCATTACCATTGATAATATAGAAACTAAAAAGTCATGACATGATTAATATAAATATAGGGTTTTTACAAATTAAATTGAATGTGAAAAGGGAAGTGATAGAATCAACCAGTTATATCATACCCTGTGATTCCCATTTATTAGAGCATCCAAGGGAGATATCATCACTATGATTTTAAATTTACCATTTCAAAGAGGATATCCAACATCTTAATCTTGAGCAAAACCATTTTCCAAATAAGTTCAGGCTCATCAAGATCATGACCCAAACCATGTTCACTGAACCACTATATAAATGATTTGAAGTAATGAACCTTACCCTTAGGGAATTTTCTACTGTATTAAAAGGATATGTATCAAGACTGTAACAATAATAGTATGAACTTTATTTTTTATAAAATAATTAATATACTTTGACTATTATGATTACTTTATAAATTATTTAATTTTATATATAATAAATTAGAAATCGTATTCTTTGAAAATAATCAAATTAAATTAAGGGATTTATTTTCATGAATTAGTGGGTTTAAAAAAAATATATTAATGAAATATTATTATTAAATTATATTTATCTAATTTAATTGATAATATTATTTTTTGGAATTGAAATGTAATTTTTATAAAGTTTGAATAAATATTATTGTCAAAAATCCCTTCATTTCCTAAAAAACGGGTTCTTATATTAAAAGAGAATATAAAAATAATTACAATTTTTTTTATAAAATTAATATTTTATTTGAATAATATCATTGAAATTATAAAATGTGTAATTTTTCATAATTTTCTAAGACAACTGATTTTTTCGGTAAAAATTAATACCTTATAAATATAAATTATTTATTTGGGCATCTTAATGACCCAAAAGTGATGAAATAAATAATTTAAAATATATAAATGGCCAAATTTACTTTATCCATTTAAAATAAATTGATTTTATTTTTATTTTATGAATATTATAGAACATTTATGAATACATCGAAAACATTTATGTATCATATGATTTTAAAATAATTTCTTTATGATTATGACTCACCACCACAAATTCAATGATGTTATTTTATTTGGTTCTAGACTTTGGATTATTAAAATATTCATGCCACTCAATTTTGGTAGAAAAACCTAAATAATCCATTGGATGGTTTGTGTATTTTCATATTTTGTATATAGAGTCCAAACCAAAGATGGAGAAATGTTAATGAAATCTCAAATCATTTCTTATATAAACCAATTCAAGATCCCATTTATCTTCACTTATAATACAAGGATAATGTTAGTACTCTATAGTCACCTGTCTAGATTTGTCCCAAAGATCGCCAAGATATTATGAGGATCCTCTTAAGAATTTTAAATCACAAAATATAATAAGGGGTCTTTTCTTTTCTTCTATTTATTCTTGTATCTTCATTACATTATGCCTTTAGTCATAATTTACATATGATATATTATTTTATTCAATATCTCCCAAAATTTCCAATTTATTTTAAAATTTAAAGGGACCTATATCTCTCTAAACAACCTATGTTATGAATTATTAATTGATGGTGTTATGGTGTTAAAATTTTAGCAATATATTTCCATGCCAAAATGATTATGTAGTGAATACCATACCCAATTACTATAAAGGGCATTCCACTATAACACTTATACAAATATTACATGGTTCATTCAAGAATTTATTCCCCCAAACATTGTTTTCCAATAAAATATGATAATGAATGAATCTATGTTATATGAATTTTGTAGAACACATAAGCATGAGAAGGAAACTAATGCAACATGTGTGCCAAGAATAATATAGTGGATCCAAGAAATAGGAAATGTTTAGTCTCATGAGTACCCATGTTGGGACATAGAGTGAACCTGATTCATTTATTGAACATTTTCATCAGGATCTATTAGAATTTATCCTTGATCTATTTTTATGATGTACTGTTCTAAGTTGTTTCCACATTTCCCATGTTGCATTTATGAATATCATGATATGGCATCTCTCATAGTTAATGTTTATTATTCTAACTCCTTTTATTCCCCCATTGATATTCTTTTTGTCTAACATGTATTATATTAATAATTTTTTTCATTATCTTCCATTACTAATATTTATATTTAACCCTTTTTTATTTATGGACCTAGGTTATCCCATATAGTATTAATTACAATAATGCTAAATAAGCTTTCATAAAAATTATGTATTTCTTTTTTTTATATAATTCACCATTTTCACAAAGAAACTAAACAACTAAATTTTCTAGGTTGTATGAAGTGTAATCTTATGTAACAAATAATGAATTAATGTGTAATAATTTGAAGGTTTTTTATAGTTGGTATCAATGGAAAATCATTATTATTTTTGGAACTAGGAATAAAAAACACTCGAAAAATACTTAAGGATAAGACTATGTCATAGAATAAATCAAGAAAACTTTGTATGTATTGAGTATGTGGTTTGTCAAAAAAATACATCAATGTCTAAATAATTCATGTATAAGTATTTTTGGGATCGATGCACCTAGGTGTAATAATATTGATAAGGTGCGACGAGCTTGATTCGAGGAAAATTGGAATATGACAATGTGCATTTATATACACTTGGTTTAAAACTCCCATGAGCTATTTTTTGGTAAACTAACAAGATCATTATAAAAAATTAGGAAATAAAAAACTTCCCATTAGAATATATGTTTCCAAATAAATAATTGACAATATAAATTGACCCCTAGAAAGTAATATGAAATAAAATAATGAAATTTATAATTTATCTCATTATGTAATTCGATTACCCCATTATGTGTTTAATAATAAAAAAATAATCATCCTAGAAATTTATTATTATTTAAAATGGAGGAAAATAGGAGATTTCAGGTAAACAACCAATGGGATGGGTAACACTAAAATTATACATCAATTTAGCAGCTAGTATTTTTGTGTGTAGTGGCGGATTAAACCGCCTCGACATGGTTTGGAAGTGGTTTACAGAAACTGCCGCTAAATTTGGCATCAGAAAACTAATAGTGGACGTTATTTCATTTTAGTTGTGGTTTAAGGGAAGCGTCGTAGCTGCCTCATTACGTGGTAGTTTTACTGAGTTTAAAATCGGTTTTTATGGGCCTAAAATATTATATTATTAGTAGCAGTTATAACTTCCACTAATAACATAAAATCCAGCGATCGTAAAATTGCCGATAAAGTCATGAGAATTTCTTGCAGAATGAACGTGGGTGATGAGACTCTATAGTTGGGGTTAAAAACCCCACTAAATGTAAAACTTTTTACATTTAGCAGCAGTTAAAACCGCCTCTAATTCCTTACTTGTATAATTTTCGAGACGATTAAAATTTATGCAATAAGCTGACCAGAAAAAAAAATTCTTCTTCCACTGCACCACTCCCTGAAAAAAAAATCAAACCAGAAATACCAATAGCCAACTAGATTAATGCACACAAAATTTTAAAATTAATGGAGACATCTAGTAAAAATTTTATGGTTGTGATGGTTGTAAAATACAGGGGAACATCATAAATCGATATTTGTAGTGAGGAGGATTAAAAAACATGACCTGGATTAATAGATAATGGGTACAAAACCACACATCAAGAAATTTTTTGTGGGGTTAAATTATCTATCATTAATAAGTATATATATTTTACACTGGGTAATGATATAGTTTAAATTCAACTTATTAGTATTTTACAAGGCCTTTTCCATCTATATACCCATTATTTACTTCCTCATATAAGGAAATGAGATCATCTTTTCCCACTGATTTGTCAATATAAATGAAAGGAGATTATTGCTAAAAAAGTGGCTCATGTGAGTGTTTTGTGGAAATGACACCTTATGTAATGGATTAATATATGGTGAATCATCGGATAGGTACAATGATATAAGATATATGCATCAATATGTATCCCATAGAAATGGGAATCAATCCACCCATAGTTCTGGAATGTTGTCGAAATAGATGTTTGATGAAACTCTAGGGATGAATAAACCCATTTGATAGATGTATGAGCATATTTTATTGTAATAATGCTTGGACTAGAGATATCATTATATAAACTATTATATTTTAGATTGGTGAGGTGGGGGAATCAAGAATGTTTCTGTGGTGAATAAAACCTAGGGTTATATGATAAAATAGGACCTTCAACCCATGAAGAAATCATGAATATGATTGCATACAGTTTAAGATCATACAAAGAATACCATGATGAAAAATTTAATGTCATGTCTTGAAGAAAATTATTTTATCATCTCACATAATGTGATGCTTCATATTTTATATGAGGTAATTTTTTTCAAAATATCATAAATATCGTATGAGGAATCCAAAATTTATATAGGGTAATACATTTAGATCATCCAAGACACATTGAATAATGAATCCCAGTTTTATACGGTTTAATACCTTCTCCCACTATGAAGAACCTAGGTTTTAGATGGGGTATTACCACATTTTATCACCATGAAAAGAATATGATAACCATTAACAATGCATGAAGATTCACTATCTACACATTCTTCCTCACCAGTGTCCAAAACATTATCTCCTTGATCACTATGAAATGACCCAATTTTTTCAACACATAAAAAATGGGTTTAACTCTCAGTCACCCAAAATCTTTACTACCAATTCAAACACAGGACTAAATGAAATGATGTATACCAAAATTAAGAAATCAAGACATAAAAGGAAACATCAGATATCAATAAAATGAATACAAAAGAAACATGGAAATCAAGGAAATGTTAGGACATGAAAATGTTTGGTGGCAACTATGTGCCACACATGTTACATATACCGACCAGCTATTTCCATATTTTTTCAACACATCAATAATACAACTACTCATAGTCCGATGATGCATCATCACCGTCTCCACCTCCATCTCCACTTTCTGCAGTAACCTATAAGAAAATTTTATTGAAAATTAAATATTTTATCATATTTATATTAAAACATAAAACCAATGAATGTTTTCAAAATAAATTATTTTAAATTTTTTTGATTTACCTTCATACCACCAGTTGATGCACTTCCACCGGGGACATATATTCCCATCTGCTGATGTATATCTGTCATCACTTCTTACGAAGAGGATATTTGACCCCCTAGTCTTGAACTATGTTTCGTAGAGAATCAACCTCACTCTGAGCATATTCAGGTATGTATTGACTATAATCATGAGTAGATGAAGCTGAAATCTCTGGTGGCATGCCAACGACCTCAGATGGTATGGGTCTGAAACCCATTCTATACACTCTACCGGGATGCTCCTTCCCAAGGACTTTAGCAACTGGTTAATCCTGGGAGACTGAGTAGGACTACTTTGGATTAGCATCCCATATTTCTTTAATTTTTACTTATAAATAAAATATAAATATAAATTAACACAGTAAAAACTAATAATAAGTTGTTATAATAAAAAATTGGCTTCATACCCCAACTTCTTTAGCAGGCTTATTAACAAAACATCCATCTAATTTTTTGTGAACATCCAACTACAGTTCAGTTTGGGATGCTTCATAACCGAAACTATGTGACTGCATGAAGAAAATAGAAATCAAAAATTCAATATATTATACATATAATATTGTCTTATAAATTTTTAAACTAATTAAAATATTACCAATGTCATTCGGCTTCTAGAAAATCTTTTTGAGCCAGTAGTCTGAGGGATGACTTGCTAAGCCCGGTTTTATGCATTCTGTCCTGATAGATCCTGAAATAAATAAAACTAAATTTAATATTAATGTATTAAATCTCATCACCTTTTCATATACATGTATAAATGTTAAATTAGGATAATATAATAATATATATTTCAATACCATCTGCTTCTCATCATGTTGTTTTTCAACAAAACATTTCAACTATTCTTTCGGTACCCCCCTGGGTAGCTTATAATATATTTGTTGCACGGTCAACAAAGTATCGTTGAAATCACACCACAATATCCATTTTAATTATTTCCATTTCTTACCAAGACTTTTCAATGTCCACTTATGTTCTGTCACATAAGTAACTATAAAGTGTAAGAACATATATATAAAGAAATTCATTTTCAACATATTAGTAACATGACATTCAATTAAACCATAACGTAATAAAAATACCATTACATGGGAATCAAAAACATCATTTTTTCATCTTGGAGTCATATTTCCCCAATTATTGTAAGAAATATGAAGGGAAATGGGCTCCGCTGCTAGCTGGCCTCGAATCTTGCCAAATAACCCTACAACGTCATCCATATGGACCCCTTAAGAATCAAATGGCATGACTATCTTCTTTCCATTCATATTCCATACATCTGAACATTTTGAGCTTTTCTCTATGGTTGTATTTTTTTCATCTTCAATGTGCTAACAATTAGTATAAAAAACATGAAATAAATTTATTTAATTACAATTTATACATATGACAGTCACTCTCCAATGTGCCTATGAAGAACTGGAAGTGGAATGTCACTACCCCACTACTGAGGATCCTGAAGGGGGATTCGATTGCTCATCATCTAATGGGATATCCAAATATGGTGTGAGGTATTGTTCAGGGGGAGATGGTGTAGGGGTGTAGGCAGTTGGTGCATGAGCTGTTGTGGGGAGGGAGCCAGATGGATCGTCATCTGTCACAGAACTTGATGAAATAGTTTACCGCTTCCTCCCTGGAATTACTGTCATTTAAACAAAAAAAATTAATTTCAGAATACATATTTCCAAAAAAATATTCAGATAAAAAAATGATAATAGATTCCTTGTACTAACAGACAAAATATATTTAACGATGATAATAAATGACTACAGAAATAAAACAAGTGGTTATTGAATGAATAAATAATTATACATACAATCATTTTCCACTTCAATCATATCGGTTTCCTGCCCCATTGCTTCATCCACTTCATTTATCCTTTCTAGACATATATTTTCAATATCATGACGGAAAAATAATTCTTCTTCCTATTGTTAATAGATTCAATTTTGGAGGTCAAATCTTTCACTTCATCACCATATCATTAAAATCTATTTGTATAACGTGAGAAACAACACTCCACCATTCATCCACAACATCATTAACATAATATACCATTTTTTCTAGCAATCCAAAGATATATGGATCATGAATTTCACGATCACCAACATTCATCATGCGAGATAAGTTCACAGATGTAAATTGTAAGGAATATCTTTTAACACCTATGATAATATCAACCCATTTTCATTTGAATAAAACAACATATAAATTTCTATAGTAGTTTAATTGAATAATATCATGTATCTTTCCATAGTATCCTACTTTATCAAATGTAAATATAAAACTATTCTATTTTTTCAGACCCACTTCTCAATCAATTGTACAAAATATAAATCCATTCACATTATAAGCATCAAACATTCTAACATTTTTTATAGGATCTCTAGAAAGAAACATCAAATCTTCTAACAAGTATTCTTGAGTATCAGTATTCATGATCTGAAAAAAGAATTATTATTTAATGGATTTACAAAATATATGTGTCAAACTAATATTCGTATTGATTGCAATATTTAGGAACTTACACGTCGTAAAAACCATTCTACAAGCTCTTTATTCAAATCTTTAATTATATCATTCTCATTTCGTGTTCGGCCTCTAATTCGACATTATGTTTGTATCCTCAACACTTCAATAAATGGATCTAAAATTTCACTATTAATCAGATCATATCTATGTGCCTGTAATAATTTAAATTTTGTCACTGTCACATTTGAGGTCCGCCCAACTGATCAGCTAATAGCATGAAATATTTTTGATTTCTAATGAATTTGAGATTGATTTGATGTTTTCTCAACAAGTCAAACTCAATTAAATATTGTCTCAATATAATACTAATATCTGGAACAAAATGTAAGCCACTCCTCAGCCAAATAACCTTCAGCAATAGAGCCTTCTGGTAGAGTGTTATTTCTCATGTATGCTTTCAAATGCCCAAGATATATGTGAAATAGAATAATGATATTATGCATTTATTTAAATGACAAAAAATTGTTTAAATAAATGAAAAACATATAAATAAAATACTTCATAATTGGATATATCAATTTATAATGAACGAGGCCTCCTAATTTAGCTTCCTCAACCAAATCCACAGTTTAATGCATCATGATAGTAAAAAACGATGGAGGAAAGTTCATCTACATTGCACAAAATGTCAATAAAAACCTATCCTGGAGGTTGTCAAGCTGAAATGGATTTAGTGATTTCGCACATAATTTCCTGAAAAATATGCAGACTTGGAGTACAACTGCAGTAACTTTTTCAGATAATGATGTAGGCAATGTCAATGGTAGTAATTGTTGTTACAAAATATGTGAATCGTGACTTTTCAATCCATCTAACTTACGATTACTCATGTCAACACACCACGATATGTTACTCGAATACCCATCAGATACCTTCAAATTCGTTAAAATTCAAAGGAATGTATCTTTATCCATATTTTTCATTGAAAAAATGGTCGGAGCATACTTTTCATTCTCATCTGACTGGAGATCACGTTTTATGTTCATTACTTTTAAGTCTTTCCAAGCATTGTGATGATCCTTCTAATTTCTATTCTCATTAAGTAATGCGAAAATAAAATTATCATAGACATTCTTCTCAATATTCATCACATCAAGATTGTTCCACAAAAAATTAAATTCCCAATATGGGAGTTTGAATAATATACATTTTTCCTTCCATTTTTGTGTTCTAATATCACCTGACGGTGAACTTCATACTCATTTTACACTATCATTCAAATGAATAACCTTACTAAATTCTATTTCAACATTATCATATGGTTTCAACATTTCAAAACTAGTTAACTACATTGGAGGTGGTCTATGATCAATGGAACCATTAAATTTTGATCTATTCAGCCGAAATCTATGAGATGCATCGAGAAATATTGAGTGGCACAAGAAGCACCATTTTTTACTGTGAGGTAGCCGTTTGGGCTCAAAATCAATGTTACAAATGGAAAAATCCAATCCTATGTATGTGTAACGACTAGATAAATTCCCAAGAATAGTTAAGTCAATAATGGTCCACTTTAAAGCTGCATGCATTTTGAACATTTTTTAAAATAATCATCAAATGTCTCAACACCGTTTCTCCATAACTCCTGGAATTCGTCAATCAAAGGTTGAAAGTATACCTAAATATCATTTCCTAGATTTTTTTTCCAAGAATAATCATCGAAATGATAAATTTTTTTTGCTGCATACACATCCACAGAGGCAGATTATAAGGGATCAAAACAACTGGCCAAAATTCTATAACTGGTACTCAAAGTCCCAAATGGGCTGAATCCATCGGCAGTCAATCCCAATCGAACATTCCTAGGATCATCTGAGAAAAATAGATGTAATAAATCAAATTTCTTCCATGATTGGGAATCTCGTGGATGACTCATTAACCAATCATTGTTTTTATCTACAGAATGCCAGTACATTTGTTCGGTGGTTTTCAATGACATGAATAATCCTTGCAATCAAGGCATCAAGGGGATGTAACACAAAACCATTGCAGCTATGTTCCATTTCTTCTTATCAATGAAATTATGTTAATTTATGACTTCCAACATCACCCTTTGACTTCCATCTAGAATAAGAACATTTCTTGCAATCTGTCTACTTGAATCCTCCTCCTAATAAAGCATACAATCATTGGGACACGCATATATTTTTGTATAATTCAAAACTAGCTTGTTAACAACTTTTTTAATATCATAAAAAGATTTTAGGATTTTTTATTTAAGAAATGCATCACAAATCAATTACAATAACATGGACATTGCCTTATTTTTAATTCCACAAAGACATTTGATATGGTACAACTTTAGGATAAATGAATGCGTTGAATATTTCAAGAAACCACTATACAACTCTTGATTTACATCGTCAACTAAATCATGAAACACATTTTCCTCAGTGATGTTTTCTCATAAATTTGGATCCACATAATCAAGAGGAGAATCCAATGATATGTTACAATCTTTATATACTTGTGTTATCGTCTCAAAAACATCACTTGTCACGTTGCAACTTGTAGCACCCTCTTCTGGTTGTTCTGATATTTTTTTATGCTGAGAGTTGTGTCTTGCAGTGCTGAATACATCATTAATAAGGTATTGCATTTAATTTTCTATATTCGATGAACACGAGACCTCATTCTGTGGATTAAAATCAGTGATCAACCTTTATGTAACATTCAATTCTCCATTCCAAACCCAACACAAATATTGAATAGGGAATTGATTTTGTATTAAATAATCATAAACTTCATCTCTCTTCAACCATGTTTAAATTTACATTTCGGACTTGGACATCTTATTCTCCATTCAACGGATCGATTAGAAATTTCAAAATATAAAAACTCTTTCAAACCCTTTACATACTGAGGTGTGTTCCTCAGTAATGTGTTTCATCATTTATCCATGTATATCACAATGTTCCTACAAAATTATAAAAAATAAAACACATAGTTAATACTAAATAGAGAAAGAGATTCATATATACGATAGTTTAAGATTACAAAATCATAATATAATAAAGATGATCCCGTAAGATAGATATGAACCCTATACTATTTAGGATAGGGGATGTTTCATTGGTAATGAGAAACAATGTGCTAACTATGCCATATTACTCAATTACCACATGGTAAATACTAAAAGTTATTCTAAATATTATTCCTATCATGTTTCTCCCAAATCTCCAAATTTTCAACCCTTGAATTTTGAAATCCTTTATAGCATCAAAATATAATATTAGATAACAAAATGTAATATAAGTATAACTTGGTTGGAATCACAGTTCATGAGAAAAAAATAATGTTTCCAGTCATGATGAAGAAGCATAGAAATAGCGGGTTGTAACCCTTAATTGGTCCTGATTGTGTGACTCTAAATCACAATGCAAATTGTATGGGCTTCAGGACCATAAACTAAATGACCCAGATTCCAAGACCGTATCTTTCTCCTTCAACCCAGGTAGTAAAAGTGGTAAATCTCTAATACCACTACTTTCATTTATTATTAGAGAGTTCATATATTTTCCTCTTGATATCACACCAACTATCACTAAAACAATCTAGAAACGTGCAAAACCCACAATTATAAACAACAGTGGTCATTATGATTAGTTTTATTGAGTTATAATTAATTATCAGATCGTCCATTTTCATTATACTATATTTTACCAATTCATATCAGGCTAACTTGAAACATCTCTTCATGTAGGCTACCCCCACTTATGGTCAAAAAATCATAAACTTAAACAATGTGCACCTGGGCCAAATTTTTCTAACCTCAAACATCATCTATATCAGTACAACTTGCATGATCTATAACTATATAATTAAAAAGCCACACCATTCATCATGGTTAAAAATTGTAAAGAGAAACCTAGGTAAAAATTGAGTCTCCACAAACTAGATATGAAGTTAACCTAATCTATGTTAAGAATTTGGAATGGAAAATTGGAAGAAATCCTATTAGGTAGAAAATTTGTAAACAGAAACATAACAAAAAGGCGGTTACTTGTGAACTAGGCATCCCCAATATGAAGATCAAGAAAAATTTAAGGTGATAAAATAAATGACTTAATGCTTGTGGGGTTAATAATATAAATCTATAAGAAGCCAGGCTGTACTCTCTAGGACCATTTGATTGTGAAATTGTTTAAGCATTCACCTGTTCTCTCATCCCCAGTTTATCAGTCCAGAGGTATATTTTTGAATTGTGCGATGAAATATTTTTGGGGACATAAAACCCTTTTAATCATTAGAATCCACACTATTAATCTACCCCTTTCTGAACCTTATCATGTTGAGTGAACTATTTTATCCAAATGTACTAAAAAAATGTTATAGTGATGGTTGTTAAGCCTATACCCGTCCATAATCCATATAAAGGGGGAACTAATACATCCAGATGAACTAACTATAGTGTTAATTTTATTGTAGTTATGTTTATATCCATATATGATCCATGATAAAACTAAATAACTCATCCAAATAGACTAAATTTAGTCTTCCATTTATTGTACTTACGCCTATACACATACATGATCCATGAACCTGAGGAAATATTTCTGCCTCATGCATTTTTTGAGAACCATATTTGACTTTATGCACTACCAATACAATGTCCAATTGGTTTTAAATTATTTTAATGATGTTTCATCCAATAATTTAATAGGGTATTTTGATGTGTTAATCAAGCTAAAACAAAATCTTCGTAATGGATGACAATTAAGAATAAAAAAATCATCATTAATTAATATAAACAAATGAGAAGAGTATCCATATTATGGATTCTCTCTTAGATGATACAGGTAATGAAAAATGATAAAAATAAATATAAGATAATCAAATCATCCAAATATAAAAAAAATAATCCAATTGTTGATGGACTATTGAAGGTTCATTTGATTAATATCTTTCAATTTAGCCAATGGATGTTTCTTCTTAAAATGGGAGGTTAGTTTTAAAATCCTTTATATAATGGGCTCAATCCTTATATATACTGATAGTAGCTACACCTACACCCTTTCCACATGAGCCCCATGTTTTCTTGGTTTTCTATATTCATAGTTATTCAATCATGAGGACATGCTTCTTCAATAGGAAAATAATGCAACTACAGAATTGAATCCTCTATATCTTTTCCTCAATGGTTTGAATTATAGTATAAGATGAGGCTATATTCATAGACTAACTATTCCTCTGAGGAAGTGAGAAAATGATGGATAAGGGAATATAAGTTAAATTAATTGAACCCTATTGTTCCCAATCCATAAAAGGGTTGGTGAAAAAACTCCACTTTTTCAATATTCTCCTCTATCCACATGATGATAGAAAACCATTTTCACCGAACACATTTTATCATAGCTTAGTTTTTTAGAGTGATGTTGGGATCCAAATACTATTTACTTGATTCTATAAGTATGAAGCTAACGATACTGTAGAAGTATCCATGTTTTATCCCCCCATGAAGCCACTATAACTAAAATGTATGTAGGAAGCTAACGATACTGTAGAATCCTTTATGTTTTATACCCCCATGAAGCCACTATAACCAACCACCACTATGGATCCCCACAAACCGAGTTGACCCTCCACCTATTTCATATAGGGAAACCCCTACATAAAAATTACTTATAATTTGGGTGTTTAAGAGGTTATTTATACATTTCACTAGCTAGAGGCGACACCAAACCCATGGTGCTTCTAGACCGTAGCATGATAAAGTTATTTAGAGAACACCACTCCCAGAATTCAATCACTAAAAATTGTGTAAACTAAAAAAATATCCTTAAAGTCATTAAAAAATACAAAAATTATTTCATAGGGGGGAAAATAAACCTCCTAATGACACATTATTTCCATATAATGTAATTAGAAGAAGTATAAAATTAAAAATTATATAACCCCATGATACCTCATTTCAAGAGGTGGCTGGGTGTGAAACCAACATGGGGGTATCTGAGAGAATTAAATCGAGACAAAAAACACATCTAAGAAGATTAAAATATTCTATAATATTTCCTCATAATCTCCAATCATATTAAAATAATAAACATGAAAAAAACCCAATATAGGTAGAGGCATAGCATATATCTCTGCACCATTTATGGATAATCTATAATGGTGAAATTTAGACAATACATACACCTCGTGAAAAACACGAACAATAACCTAAATTTCACCAAAATCCCACAAACCCTAAAACTATCCATAAAATTAACATCTATTAAAGATCCCAAATATGAATGATAAAGTGAAAAAACCCACAAAAAATTCAAATTAATAACAACCTTTGTTTTTTACCCTGGTTGAAATGCTCAACATGGTCTAACTAGAACCTCAACTGCATGGTCTTCATGTCACAGAATACTCAAAAAGATCAAAACCCTCGTGATCTCAATAATATAAATTTTTATATTAGTTATGTGAACATGATTTCATATGTATTATCATTCTCAACCCGTCTAGAACCAACTCCATAAATCTCAATCATAGGTACACACAACCTTCATGTGGAAAAAACCCAAATCAATGATGTATTCGCAAGACCTTAATTCACCTTAAACTACCTTATGACATCCAAAAAACAAATTAAAACCAAAAATAATATGGAAAGAGGGAAACTTAGGGAATCCTGGGGTTGCGGGGTCACTGGGGTCATAGGGGACCGGGGTCGATGGGGTCGCGGGGTCACCGGGGTCGCCAGGGTCATGGGGGGCCGGGGTCACAGGGGTCGCGGGGTCGTCGGGGTCGCGGGGTCGCTGGGGTCGTGGGGGGCCGGGGTCGCGGGGGAAGCGGGGAGTAGCAGGGTCAAGGTGGGGGGGAAGGATTGGAAATGTAAAAAAAAATTTGCGGTGTTTTCATACAAACCGCCATGAAACCATTTTACAAAATTGTTTAGTGGGGGTTCTCAAAACTGTCGCTAAAAACTACCACTAAATACAATTTCTATTGTAGTGTAATATTATGATTTTCCAAAGGAGATTCCCAACACAATGATAGAATGATTCAAAAACATTATGATGATACTCAATCAATTAACTCTAGATCTAAATAGAGTCACGGAAAAAAGAGGTGTTTCTAAATAACTTGGAGAGAAATCATCCTAAAGTTGATAGACTTATATAGAAAATTTCTATGAATTTCATAGGATCATCTGATCCCCCAATCATGGAACAATGTATCATCACCATTGATAATATCAAATATATCCATCAATATTTAAAATAAGTGTTGTATGTACATTATTTTTATCATATAGAGGGAGAAGCTTAATAGTTGAGGAAATTGATCAATAATATAAATCCTTACTATTAGATTGACGTGATGGGGTTGAACGAGTTCTAATGTTTTTTTCAATAAATTTTTTACTAAAACACTCCAAAATAAAATTGAAAGATAATTCCTTAACCTAAAAAAAATATAAAAAAATATGATTTGGAGTAAAAGTAAAACCTCCCAAGGAATGTATAGTATGCCTCTATCATTGTTATTACCCATAAATTCAATTTTTACTGCTTCTTTTGTGAGATATTACCCTATCTATGAGAAGCACTAGTGATCCGAGATTTTGAGAGCTATGAGGAAATGGTATAATATACCCTTAATATTCAAATGGGGATCAGTTAATATCAGGGGTATCATAGGGATTATAAAGAAAATGTCGATTTGAATTCTAGAGTTCTAATGGAGAAATCGTATAGTGAAAAACAAAATCAAAATCCCACCTATCAAATGTGTAGAAAGTAGAACCCTGGAAATTTCCTAAGGAGTGAGAAAAGGGTTTAGGTGAAGAAATAAGGACACAAAGATATAGATTTACAATAGTATAGGCCCACTAATATGATAATGGAAATTAATGATCTTATCTACCCCAACAGGTCTTTCATTTCTTTAACATAATGGAAGTGAGGAACTTTGTAAACCAATTCCCTAAGAAAAGTGTTTTCAAAGACAACAAAAACCTTCAAGAAAGAAAGTGTGGGATTTTTTATCACAACCATAGAGGAAGAAGTTGAAAATGAAGTCGTGAAACGTACGCTAGTTATTCATTCAAGAATAGATATCATAATCTTTATTAGGGTTCTACTTATCAAAAAATATCATTAAAATTTATTTTATCAATTCAAACGACACCTCAATCATCGAATTAGAGTTGTCAGTGAAAATAGAAAATGGGGTAATTAATGCATCCCATTATTAAAATACACCCCCATTAAAATTTGTGTCATGAATTTTCCAACGACCCTTTTCATACTACCCTTTTTGTTATTTTATGTAATTCTTGGTATGGATTGGATTTTCCCATATATATGTAATTTAAATTTCTATGAGAAAGAAATTAATCTCAATATCTAGAATTTATCGTTGATTCTAAATCAGTTCAAAGAGGAGGTTGAAACTTCTTTAGTATTGTCGTATCATACATGGAAAATATTTTCTTATCAATTACTCTGTCTAGTTGAATTGATTGAGTCTATTGATAAAATATTCCTTCAATACATTCCCATTCTGAGGGAATAAATTGATGTACTTCATGTGTAATTTTCTAGTATTTTTCAAAGGTGAGAAATTTAATTTTCAATCAATCGTATACCCATAGTGTTACCATTGTTCAAGACTACATATAGATTGCATATTTTTGAACCAAAAAATATAAAGAAAAAATCTTCATGGGAATCTAGGTAAAGGTTTTATATGACCATGCGCTTCACCATGGGGGGTACCAGTCCTCTTTCCATGAAGAATTATTGGTCAATGTTCCTTTTCTTCGATTATCATGATCTCATCAAGATCATGAGAATGAAAAAGTTTTCTCAACCACAGATTGATGAATTTTTCAATCAGTAACATGGATAACAGTACTTCTCTACAGTGGATATTTGGTTGGGATATTATCACGTAAAGGCTAAAAAGGATTATATTCCCAAGACTGTTTTTCATTAAAATATATGGGAAATATGATTTTATAGTGATGCTATTAAAATTCACTAATTCCAAAAAAAATTATCGAAATTGATGAAAAGTGCCTTTAGAAATTTTATCTACAAATTGTAGTAGTATTTATTGATTATATTCTAATATACCCCAAAATAAATAAGGATCATGAGTAGAATCTACGAAATGTGTTAAATTTCCTATAAAAAGAGAATATCTATGACAAATATTACAATTTTGAGTTTTGGTAGAAGGAAGTAACATTTGTAAGGAATGGAATCACAAGAAATGGAATATTTGGGGTCCCTTCAAATATATAAGGATATTATTGAGAGTTTATACATAACTATATGACAAATATCTAGAGTTTCCTTGGGTTATCTAGGTATTATAACGTATTTGTGTTGAATTTTTCACAATTGTAAAACACTCATACTAGATAACACCAAAGGGAGTCACGTTTTCATGGAATTATGAATGTGAGGATAGATTCAAGGTGCTATAGATGAGTATTATAACATACACTATGCTGGAAAATCCCATAAGTGGATAATATTTCTTGGTATTCTACGACACAAAAAAGAAGGGATTGGGTTGTGTGCTTTTATAGAAGGAAAATTTCATTGTCAATGGTTCATGGAAGTTGCATGATCATGAATAAAACTACCCAAAAAAATAAATGTAGATGGATGAAGTGACATCGACATTGAAAATATGTTGAAATTATCTATTTTGGGGGAAGTTTGAAATATATATGGATAAAGAACCCTCAATTATATATTTTCACAAAAAGAGTTCAATATATGGCTACAAAGATAGTTAGATCTATTAAAGGACTATGAAAGAATAAATCAATACAATCCTGGTAAAGAGAATAATGAGGTCGACTATCTAGGTAGAAAATATACATTATTTATATCAACTATTGATAATTTAGAGTGATTTGATATTCTTGTACTTAGAAAGGATGGGCATGTGAATCATAAATTAAGGTACATAATAAATCATTTCACAAATGATTGCACAACAGTATATTATGAAGAGGTTAAAGGATGAAAATGATAAATCTACGAATTAAAAAAATGTTGACTCTATGACAAAAAATGGAAATCATCAGAGTTTAATGACAATAAAGATGGTGTTGTGTGATTTTTTTCACTACTATTTATACAATCAAATTCCGAGAGAGAGAATATTTTGTGGGATGAATCATACAGTTTTACAATCTTTGTTCATTCTGGAAGAAAAAAGATGTATTGAGTTATATGAGAGCTCAATTAGTGGGACAATATGAATAAAGAGATTACATAATATACATAAATGTGCCATGTATGCTACCAACTGAGGATTGTAAGACAAAATTATAAGGGAGTGATGAAACCATTTCCCATACCTATACGGAAATAAGAAAGCATCCTTATGTAATTTGTTAAAGTATATCAAAATAACTCTTCTGGAAACAATGTTATATGGGTTTTTTTATTTTCATCCAATTAATGATCATATCATTGAGATCTTAGTGGACTTATCACTGGATCAACATTGAAAGATATACATCAGTGAAGTGGTGAGGCAAGATAGGGTACAACTATCTATTAAATCTAATCGAGATCTCTGATTGACCTTTATGTTCTAGAAATATCTACAAAAAAATATATAAAAACTGAGCTAAAATTCATCATATATTATCATCCCCTGAATGATTTACAATCTATGAAATCTACCCAATCTCTCAAATACATGATGAGAGCATGCTCAATTGACATCGAAGGAGGATGTTGTCAACATTGTACTCTGGTTGATTTCTAAAACTATAACAATTTCCACTCAATCTTCAAAATGGTTCACTATGAAGTTATTTATGAGAATATTTTTAGAAAACCTTCATGTCAGGAAGATATTGTTGAATAGAAAATAAATAGATCCTAAAATATTTTATGGAGTAGTGGAAAAGGTTAAGACCATTCATTAGAAGATAAATAATGATCAATGTCAAAAAAAAAATATAATAACAATCCATGATGAGAACTATAGATTTCTATAGAAGACATGGTATTGCTCTATGTTTCTTCATAGAAGAATGTGATGAGATTTTGTAAAAAAGCAATGAATAGTCCCAGATATATTGGTTCCCTTGAGATCCTTGATCGCATAGGAGTGGTGGATTATCTATAAGCACTCGCACGAACCATATATCATGTACATGATGTATTCCATATATCCCTCATCGGAACATACATATAATAAACCTCTCATTAATTTAATCCAGAGGTGGTAACATTTAGAGAATGAAGATTTTTATGAATAGAACCTGGAGATGATCTTAGATCATGGGACAATGTTCTACATAATAAGACTATGATACCAGTCAATGTGTAGTGGGGTACCAAAATTTCAGTGAAGTGATCTGGTAACTAAAGGTGTTTATGACATAAAGATATACTCATCTTTTTTAATGTGAGATAAAAACATTCAAGGGATAAATTTCTGAAGGGTGGAATATTCTGATGACCCAAATAGTTATAATTACAATTTATCATTTTTCCTATTATCTTCGTTTAATAATGATAGGATATTTTTTCCCATATCAACCATAAAATTAAATTTATCTCCAAATTACGTGATAAATCTGTCACACTCATGAACCCATTTTATATATTTTTAGTTGACACTTTTATGGTATAAAAATTGCATTGCGATTATTCTATACCAACACCATTGTGTAGTGGATACCATACAAATTTCTAATCAAGGTATACAAACCTATACACATATACATTTTTTAACATGGAACATTCATTTATTTATTCCTCAAACATTAATTACGGTATAATATATTTTGATGAATTAATCCCTGTTTAATGATCTATGTGGGACACCGATGTTTGAGAATGAAATGACAATGGTTCGTGCGCCAAAAATTATCTATTGCTAGAATGAATTAATTAATTTTTAGATTCATGATATGTCATGTTGAGAGTTGTCCTGAAATTAATTTCTTTATGGTTGGTTTTTCATTCTGATATATTGTATTTTATCCTTTCTATGTGATTATGATGGACTTTTTTAGTTGTTCCCAAATTTACCATGTTTCCATTATGAATTTCATTCTATGTTATTCCTCTTAATTTTTTATTATGATTATCACTACTTCTATTGCCCATGGATATTTCTTTTTATCATGTATAATCATATTCATGTTACTCCATATATATTCCCATAATAAAATTTATATCTAATCGATTTATCTTTTATCTCTCAGGTGATCCCATGCTAATTTTAATACATGAATGTTAAGGAAGTTGTCAATAAATATGATGTATTTTCTATTCAAGTTGTTGTTAAATATAACTAAATACAAAAATAAAATCTAATTACTAATCATATTAGTTGTGTTAGTTGTTATATTTTATAATAATTCTTTAATTAATTAGTAATAAGGAGAAGGGTTGTTATATTATAACTATGCCACCATGACCCAATCATACACCATTTGTAAGATGAACCACTACTATTTAATATTCCTTTTATATTTTTTAAAAGTAATATCTACATATATCTACTAGGTTTATGTAGGTTGTAAATATAACTGGAACTGTATGAAAACACTATGTATTTAACGAGAAAAAACTATGTAGAGGAAACCACACGTTGTTTATTATAATAACGAATTACGTAAATATACCTTTATAATTATAAAACATGGTATAATTATAGATTCAATTAAATTTTGATATCAATGGAAAAACTAAGTAAATAAATACTAAATAATAATCCTTGGGGGCATCCTATGTTCACTATGGTTAGGACGACCTAAAAATCATGTGGTATCTTAGTGATCCCACCTCATAATGGCTTAATGTTTTCACACAACTAAGTAGTGTGTTTTTATTGCCTATTAAAAGAATAAAACATTTAAAGGGACTCCTAATATATATTCAATCAATAAAAGGAAACTAACTATAAATTAAACCCTATGGTTAAAACACTACTAATCACACCCCATGTTATAGCACTCCCACCACATTAAACATGGATCATTTTTTCCTTTCACGCTGTTTTAATATAAAAAAAATCATTAATTGTAACCATTTTTTATTGGAAGGATCATTTAAGACAAATAAAAATATCCCTAATTTTAATTCCATTCAAGATTAATTAACTTCCATAACCCATGGGCGTCCATTTATAAATATTTTTTATACTTATATCTATTTTCATATATATTAAAACATTTTTGGAAAAACTAAATAAACTCTATAAATACAAAAATGCACATAAGGTTTATAGAACATCGTATAAAATCAAACTTGGTATTTGATTTATGATAAACATGATTGAAATAGTTTGAATCCAATAATAAAAAATAAAAAAATACATCGAGGGGGAAATATGAGAACCTAATAAAAACACTTATATTATATTTATAAAATATGATACCTTTGTTTTCATGACCTTTGGGTAGAATGAGAACCATGGTATGTATTAAAAAATTATTTAAGTAAGGATAAAACCCCCAATATATAATTTTATTGAAGATATATGTTGAATTCTGATCCAAATCCAATCCAGTGTAAGGGAGATGGAATTTTTGGAGGAGGATTGTAGAGACCCGAAGCCTGACGTACATGGACATTACATTACCTTTGTGGAATACTTAGTACATAACAAAAAAACACACACACAAGGATCGTAATAGTTTAGTGTCTTTGGAAATTTGGAATATAATCTTCTAATCGTGGTGAAAGATCTTCAAAATCTCCCATAAAGATCTTCCTTTTTTTTACCTAAAACCTTTCTTTATATCCTGGGGAAAAGAAAACATAAAAGGGTGAGCTAAAATGCTCAGTAAGGGTAAACAAAAGAAATATCAATCACATCATATACATAAGCACATAACTTTTGGAAATCTTAACCTGCAAAAGAGATCATAATTTCATAACATGGGGTAAATCGTGGCAGTGAAATGTAATCACAATAATCATAACTTAAAACATGAAACTTTTTGGCATTCACACATAATCATAGAGAATCATTTCTTGTTAGTCAAAACTAATTGCCAAGACTATATTAGTGGACAAAGTCCCTTTCTGAATCGAGTAACCCTCGTTTCAGTCCTGTTTCACTGAACCGGTAAAACCTACCGTTCCATCCCTGTCTATCTCATGAGATATAAAATCTTTACCCAATGCATTGGTGGGAGATATAGTTCCCACCCATCTCATAATGATACCATTCTTATGTGTGCCACAAAATCATAAATCATACATCATAGCATAACCCATGAAATAAAATGGGATTCTTAAACATCATTCCATCATAACATAATCTATAAACAATTGATATCATTTCATAATAAGAAAATTGAATCCATTTAAATCATAGAGAAATTTTACATGAAACATACACACATGAAATAATGTCATCTTAGATGTAAAATAGTTTTGACAAAACACTTGAAATGAATTCTTGAGGAAAATATCCTTTCTTCTTTAAAATCATGTTCTTTTCACAAAATTCCATGAAATTTTAAAAGATAAGGGTTTTATTGAAAATAATTATGCAATCTTGTAGAGGAAGCTTCTCGAAAATGAGGCATTATGAAACCGTAAAAATCCGTTCACACCGTATAAGTTAAAAATAACATTCTCCTCGTACTTTTGTCGGAAAAGTCAAAAAGTACCTCGTACGAAAAATGACAAAAGATTCCTTTCATTTCTTTTACAAAAAACTCACAGAAGGGTAAAAATGGATTTAAAAAATTGTAGGTGGATGGAAATAATATTACATATTTATGAAACATGGATGTGGATGATAAAATACACCCCAGTAAATACTTACGAATAAACAACCCCGGATAAAAATGAGATTGTGATATTTCCCTTACCTTAGGACCCATTTGCTTCATAAGTGTCCGAACCTCCTGTATAATGATTTAAATAATGTCATTTACTTATTACAGAATCATTTTCATTGTTATGATATCATATATGGTTCACTTATGACTTTATATTACCCATTCTTTTGTAAATTCCATGTTAAAGAGTGTTTTGGGTAAAATTGTTTCATTTGTCGTCCGTGTTTTGACTTGTAATTATTAATATGATTACTTAGATAATGATTACTTAATTCCAGAACATAAAACATGATTTATATATATATATATATTCAGGATATACATATATATAATAAATCATTAAATGGAAAGAAATACACCGTTCATGGAGACGGTAGTCCGTACGTACGCATGAACGCTGTTTTCGTTTCCTTATTGAATTGAATGGAATTAAGTAGATGACATACATATAAATATAAATAATTCCAGTATAATTATTAGGTCATATATTTCATTATTACTTATTATATATACTTTATAATCATTCATGAATGGTTAATCATTGAGAATGAATCTCATCGCGTCGTGGAGACGGTAGTCCGTACGTACGCACGAGCGATGATATCGTTCCCATGGTCATGGAATTGTGTTGAAGTTTATGTATACTATTTCAGTATCAATATCAATTTATAATAATCATATATAGTTACTCATTACACCTTTATACACATCCAATTAAGGTGGGGGCGGAAAATAGATTACACCACGGCGTGGAGACGGTATTCCGTACGTACGCACACGCGGTGATTTCCTTTTTCCGTAGCATGGATAGAAGGTTAATTAGAGTTGTTTCATATTTATAATAACATATCAGTATGTAAGTAATAGTGATGTTATTACTTTATCATGAAACAACTAAAGAAGAAGATGTTGAAGAAGAAAGAAATTGAAAAGATCGGTAATGGATATTACCTCTTCTTTGGAACGCCTCTTTGAATCCTCCACTTAGGGAACTAAGATTGGTCTTTGAAGAAGACCAGGACCTCTAAGATTATTCTAGGGAAGTGGAGAGGTGAAAATGGCAGGGGTTGACCGAGCTTGAGTTCCCAAATTGGTGTGAGGAGGAGGGGGAGGAGGTGTCCTTTTATAAGGGAGGAGAGGGGCACATTAGGAATATCTCAAAATATTATTTTATATTAAACTCAAAATCGGTTTATAATGGTTCCTAAGGGTCTTATTTCGAAGCTAAAGTTGGGATGGGTCGAAATACTATCTTCCAATAGGATTTAGACAAGTTTAGGGTATTATTTTAACCTTATCAATTAGATTTAACTCTAAGTTAAATAATTTAACTTTTACCGTGTCTTTTTGTTTTCCTTCACTATATTGTTAATACACTTACTATAACATGCCAAACGAACCCCAAATTGTTTATTATTAATATATATATCCTTATCTAAGTCATTTGGCCGAACCTTAGATTTTTAGGAATAAAATAACAATTAATAATATAATATTTGATTTAAAAACTATTTTGTGTCAATTTTGACACTATTTGATATATGATTTTTGTGAAAGTCATAACAGAATAATATGTTCGAACCAAGTTGATTAAATCAACACTAATATATCATAGTAACCTATAAAATTAGTGTAATTCATATAAAGTCTCAAATTGCATTCATTTGAGCATTTATAACATCAATTATGTTAATATTTCCTTAAAAGGGTAATTACTGCATCATCGTTGTGTCATAAATAAATTAATTTATTTAAAGTCTAAAAATTATAAATAAAATATAATTATGTTGGAAATCTTTTTAGCTTTCTAATGAATATTTATAGTCGAATTTATCTTATGTATAACCCCATATTAAAAATGATTTACTTATTAAACATTGATTTTAACTATTTTAACCCTTATTTAAATAAATTAATAGTAAATGTCTTAATCTAATCCAAGTGCGCCTAAATGGTCATATTTTATTCATAAGGTTGTTTTTTGTCGAATTACACATATCCAATAGAATTAGGACATGTGTTAGGGTAATAGTAATATCATATTTACCCTTAGTTACCCTATTTACTATTAACCGCGGTAAAAAAGGTAAAAAGTTACTATTCACCAAAAAATTATTTTTATCTCATTGAACCACATTTTACTTACTGATATCAATTGTGTCTGTCAGATTTTCGAAATTCCATTCACAGAAGCGGTAAAATTATGTTTTATGCAAAATTCAGTTTTTAACCTACCACTTAGTGGTTTCACTATTCATCAAAAATTGAATGTTTTCAGAAAAATACCAAAATTTCACCCTAGGCTAATTTCGATATTCTGAGTCCAAAAATGAAGTCCTTTTTGAAAAATAAAATTAATAAAATTTCAAAAAGTGGTTATTACTATTCATAACGGCTAGTTTTAATAATATTTTAATATAATATCATTGTTTAGTGAAACTCAGTATTGCGTACTACACACGCTATCGAGGAAGGTTGTGATTGCGTGTAATGCAAGGGAAGTCAAGGATGTGTGTTGTACAAGCTCCTTTTGGTGTAGCGTACAACACAAGACATTAGTGAAATAAAAAAGAATATTTTTCATAAAATCTCGGGCTATTACATTCTACCCCCCTTAAAATGAATTTCTCCCTCGAAATTCGTCGGGGTTATAAATGGTTTACTATTCGAAAGTTTCCTTAATAGAAACCCACATCGTAAAAAGAAATACCAAAACTTGGCTTTAAAAACTAAAGTATGAAATGTAACGATTACCCAAATACACTAATCACTGGGTTTCCACATAGGTGAAAATATGGATATGGAAGAGAAATCTAACCATCATGTTCTGATGGAGAGTGGTAGAGAACATGGCTATGGAAAAGCCAGTAATCACAAATCCATAAATTTGTGATGATCTAAGGTACCATCTGATTCATCAGGTATAAGATCACTAGGACAACATTTTTGGTTTTCAAGATCATTTCTATAAAGTTGAAGAATTTGAATTAGAATAAATACTTACTTTATTTTGGTACAATCGCACTATTGTTCGTGCCTTGAACAATTTCCACTTCATCTCTTAAATAAATGAAGTTGAATTTGTTATTCGTGAAATGTTAGCAGATCATGTGATAGAATGACGGGTCATTCCATCTGTCTCAATCAAAAGGTTAGCAAAAATTATATACATAAGTCGATCTATAGTGAGATTAATCATATATGGTTCCTAAAATGGACTTATACTTCATATATCATACTGATTAATATAATAAAACTATTTTCTACTAGACCGGGACTTCCTGTAGGCCAGTGGTAGGCGATAAAGGCCAGTCGCACTTCGGTTGTGGGTTCGATTCCCACAGCCTTGTCCGACGCGATGGGCTGTCGCCCGTCCGGCAGGATGTCCTTTTTTCTAAAGCTATATTACTATAACATCCCATCATTAATACTAACTTATGTCCAACATAATCCATTCCAATCATTAGGCTTATCCATAATACTGTCATCCACTCTCAGAGATTTAATACCATCGTTGATCCCCATATATCATAAGATAAGTTTTTTTGGTCACATTCCAAACATTCAAAGTCATTAATCATGTATTCTCTTCAATACCATATTGAAAACATGAATGCAGTTTAAAGTTAACACTTTCCACATACCAAAATCCTCAAAATTCTATATACTCAAACCATGATATCACTTAGTCCTTATATCAATCATGAGCTCATGAATATTATTAAACATTTCATTTTCTCGTTTTCCCTTCATTATGCGCATATCATCTTATTTCCAAAAAATATCTCAATCACTTTGAATACCACATCAATAAATATTGCAATACTCAATGATACAACATTATTTTGGAATCCCATTACATAAACACTTAATCATTCCACCACATCGTTGTCATATTCAACATTTCCAATAGTGATCGCATGTGACTTCCCTTTGTCCTTTGCCTTCAGTGGTTGCTCATGTTGATCATCACTAACCCTTGGATTAGGGCATTTATTAGCATAATGCCCCATTTCCTTGCACTTGAAGCATTGATGTGTTGGTGGGGCGTTCTCTGCAGTGTTTGCTTTATTCACATCATTAGAAACCCTTTTTCCATTACTTCGACACTCAGCTGCTCGATGACCTTCTTTTCCACACTTAAAACATTTTCTAGTCCCTTTAAGACAATCTCCACCATGCTTCTTTCCACACTTTGTGCATAAAGAAACATTCATCTTCTTTTCACCATTATTCTGAGATTTCTCCTTGAACTCCATCTTTCGTTTCGTGTCAAAACCATGAGATGGATATGTAACACCAACTTCCATTTCTACTTTGATAGCACAACGCACAATTTCTTCATAGCTACTGAAGTCTCTTATAGCTAATTCCCTTCGAAGACTTGGTTTTAAGACACTGAAAAATCGATCAACTTTACTTTCAGGTTGGATGATAATGCCAGATGCATACCTTGCAAGTCTTGTAAAACTTGCTTCGTATATACCAACAGATTCATCATCCTTTTGCTTTAGTTAAAGAAACTCCTTCTCCATCTTTGTTCGAAGAATACGAGGGAAGTACTTATTGAAAAATAAGTTCTTGAACTCGTCCCATTCCATGGACTCAATTTCATCTATTTGCCTTGTATTCTTGATAAGATTCCACCACTGATCAGCTTCACCTTCCAAACGATATACTGCTAAGATGACTTTATCATGTTCATAACATTGAGGAATTGAAAATATCTTTTCAGTGGTACTGATCCATTGTTCAGTAACAAGTGGATCAGAAGACCCACTGAAAGAAGGTGGACGTTGCCTCATGAAGGACTCAATAGAATATTGTTCCCTTCTCTGCTCATTTGGAAGTCCAGAATGATTCATAGCTTGTGTAAGTATAGCAATAATATTTTGCACTCCATCTCCCATAACATATGTTTGTTCAGGAGGACAATCATTGCATTGTCCATTGCATTGATCAACACGGTTCCTCCGGGTTCCATCCATCGTCTAAAACCCAAAAAGAATAGTGTGAGAGGAAAAAATCATGCTAGGGAAAACAACATAATAAAGGGGAAGTACCTTCAATATCTAACATCTTAGGTTTAATTCTACGATCGTTAGCGTAGTTCTAGTACTATAACCTATACGTATACTTAACCTTAGGGACATCCCTAGACATACCTTAGAAATATCTCTAGGGATCTCACTAACGTTTTCGCATCCTAGTTTCCAAAGGTAGACTAAACCTTTCCTATGATACCAACTGTATAGACCCGAAGCCTGACGTACATGGAAATTACATTACTTTTGCGGAATACTTAGTACATAACAAAAAAAACACACACACAAGGATCGTAATAGTTTAGTGTCTTTGGAAACTCGGTATATAATCTTCTAATCGTGGTGAATGATCTTCAAAATCTCCCATAAAGATCTTCCTTTTTTACCTAAAACCTTTCTTTATATCATTGGGAAAAGAAAACATAAAAGGGTGAGCTCAAATGCTCAGTATGTGTAAACAAAAGAAATATCAATCACATCATATACATAAGCACATAACTTTTGGAAATCTTAACCTGCAAAAGAGATCATAATTTCATAACATGGGGTAAATCGTGGCAGTGAAATGTAATCACAATAATCATAACTTAAAACATGAAACTTTGTGGCATTCACATATAATCATAGAGAATCATTTCTTGTTAGTCAAGACTCATTGCCAAGACTATCTTAGTGGACAAAGTCCCTTTCTGAATCGAGTAACCCTCGTTTCAGTCCTGTTTCACTGAACCGGTATAACCTACCGTTCCAGCCCTGTCTACCTCATGAGATATAAAATCCTTACCCAATGAATTGGAGGGAGATATATGTCCCACCCATCTCATAATGATACCATTCTTATGTGTGCCACAAAATCATAAATCATACATCATAGCATAACCCATGAAATAAAATGGGATTCTTAAACATCATTCCATCATAACATAATCTATAAACAATTGATATCATTTCATCATAAGAAAATTGAATCCATTTAAATCATAGAGAAAATTTACTTGAAACATACACACATGAAATAATGTCATCTTAGATGTAAAATAGTTTTGACAAAACACTTGAAATGAATTCTTGAGGAAAATATCCTTTCTTCTTTAAAATCATGTTCTTTTCACAAAATTCCATGCAATTTTAAAAGATAACGGTTTTATTGAAAATAATTATGCAATCTTGTAGAGGAAGCTTCTTGAAATTTAGGCATTATGAAACCGTAAAAATCCGTTCACGCCGTATAGTTAAAAATAACATTCTCCTCGTACTTTTGTCGGAAAAGTCAAAAAGTACCTCGTACGAAAAACGACAAAAGATTCCTCTCATTTCTTTTACTAAAAACTCACCGAAGGGTAAAAATGGATTTAAACAATTTTAGGTGGATGGAAATAATATTACATATTTATGAAACATGGATGTGGATGATAAAATACACCCCAGTAAATACATATGAATAAACAACCCCGGATAAAAATGAGATTGTGATATTTCCCTTACCTTAGGTCCGATTTGCTTCGTAAGTGTCCGAACCTCCTGTATAATGATTTAAATAATGTCATTTACTTATTAGAGAATCATATTCATTGTTATGATATCATATATGGTTCACTTATGACTTTATATTACCCGTTGTTTTGTAAATTCAATGTTAAAGAGTGTTTTGGGTAAAATTGTTTCATTTGTCGTCCGTGTTTTGACTTGTAATTATTAATATGATTACATAGATCATGATTACTTAATTCCAGAACATAAAAAATGATTTATATATATATATTCAGGATATACATATATATAATAAATCATTAAATGGAAAGAAATACACCGTTCATGGAGACGGTAGTCCGTACGTACGCATGAACGCTGTTTTCGTTTCCTTATTGAATTGAATGGAATTAAGTAGATGACATACATATAAATATAAATAATTCCAGTATCATTATTAGGTCATATATTTCATTAGTACTTATTATATATACTTTATAATCATTCATGAATGGTTAATCATTGAGAATGAATCTCATCGCGTCGTGGAGACGGTAGTCCGTACGTACGCACGAGCGATGATATCGTTCCCATGGTCGTGGAATTGTGTTGAAGTTTATGTATAATATTTCAGTATCAATATCAATTTATAATAATCATATAAAGTTACTCATTACACCTTTATACCCATCCAATTAATGTGGTGGCGGAAAATAGATTACACCACGGCGTGGAGACGGTATTCCGTACGTACGCACGCGCGGTGATTTCCTTTTTCTGTAGGATGGATAGAAGGTTAATTAGAGTTGTTTAATATTTATAATAACATATCAGTATGTAATTAATACTTATGTTATTACTTTATCATGAAACAACTAATGAAGAAGAAGTTTAAGAAAAAAGAAATTGAAAAGATCGGTAATGGATATTACCTCTTCTTTGAAACGCCTCTTTGAATCCTCCACTTAGGGAACTAAGATTGGTCTTTGAAGAAGACCAGGACCTCTAGGATTATTCTAGGGAAGTGTAGAGGAGAAAATGGCAGGGGTTGGCCGAGCATGAGTGCTCAAATTGGTGTGAGGAGGAGGGGGAGGAGGTGTCCTTTTATAATGGAGAAGAGGGGCACCTTAGGAATATCTCAAAATATTATTTTATATTAAAGTCAAAATCGGTTTATAATGGTTCCAAAGGGTCTTATTTCGAAGCTAAAGTGGGTATGGGTCGAAATCCTATCTTACAGTAGGATTTAGACAAGTTTAGGGTATTATTTTAACCTTATCAATTAGATTTAACTCTATGTTAAATAATTTAACTTATACCGTGTCTTTTTGTTTTCCTTCACTATATGGTTAATACACTTACTATAACTTGCCAAACGAACCCCAAATTGTTTATTATTAATATATATATCCTTATCTAAGTCATTTGGCCGAACCTTAGATTTTTAGGAATAAAATAACAATTAATAATATAATATTTTATTTAAAAACTATTTTGTGTCAATTTTGACACTATTTGATATATGATTTTTTTGAAAGTCATAACAGAATTATATGTTCGAACCAAGTTGATTAAATCAACAGTAATATATCATAGTGACCTAAAAAATTAGTTGAATGCATAAAAAGTCTCAAATTACATTCATTTTAGAATTTATAACATCAATTAAGTTAATATTTCCTTAAAAGGGTAATTACTGCATCATCGTTGTGTCATAAATAAATTAATTTTTTTAAAGTCTAAAAATTATAAATAAAATATAATTATGTAGGAAATCTTTTTAGCTTTATAATTAATATTTAGAGTCGAATTTATCTTATGTATAACCCCATATTAAAAATGATTTACTTATTAAACTTTGATTTTAACTATTTTAACCCTTCTTTAAATAAATTAATAATAAATGTCCTAATCTAATCCAAGTGGGCATAAATGGTAATATTTTATTCATAAGGTTGTTTTTGGTCGAATTACACTTATCCAATAGAATTAGAACATGTTTTAGGGTAATAGTAATATCATATTTACCCTTAGTTACCCTATTTACTATTAACCGCGGTAAAAAAGGTAAAAAGTTACTATTCACCAAAAAATTATTTTTATCTCATTGAACCACATTTTACTTACTGATATCAACTGTGTCTGTCGGATTTTTGAAATTCCATTCACAGAAGCGTTAAAATTATGTTTTATGCAAAATTCAGTTTTTAACCTACCACTTAGTGGTTTCACTATTCATCAAAAATTGAAAGTTTTCAGAAAAATACCAAAATTTCACCCTAGGCTAATTTCGATATTCTGAGTCCAAAAATGAAGTCCATTTTGAAAAATAAAATTTATAAAATTTCAAAAAGTGGTTATTACCATTCATAACGGCTAGTTTTAATAATATTTTAATAGAATATCGTTGTTTAGTGAAACTCAGTATTGCGTACTACACACGCTATCGAGGAAGGTTGTGATTGCGTGTAATGCAAGGCAAGTCAAGGATGTGTGTTGTGCAAGATCCTTTTGGTGTAGCGTACAACACGAGACATTAGTGAAATAAAAAAGAATATTTTTCATAAAATCTCGGGCTGTTACATTCTACCCCCCTTAAAATGAATTTCGCCCTCCAAATTCGTCGGGGTTATAAATGGTTTACTATTCAAAAGTTTCATTAATAGAAACCCACATCGTAAAAAGAAATACCAAAACATGGCTTTAAAAACTAAAGTATGAAATGTAATGATTACCCAAATACACTAATCATTGGGTTTCCACATAGGTGAAAATATGGATATGGAAGAGAAATCTAACCATCATGTTCTGATGGAGAGTGGTAGAGAACATGGCTATGGAGAAGCCAGTAATCACAAATCCATAAATTTGTGACGATCTAAGGTACCATATGATTCATTAGGTATAAGATCACTAGGACAACATTTTTGGTTTTCAAGATCATTTCCCTAAAGTTGAAGAATTTGAATTAGAATGAATACATACATTATTTTGGTACAATCGCACTATTGTTCGTGCCTTGAACAATTTCCACTTCATCTCTTAAATAAATGAAGTTGAATTTGTTATTCGTGAAATGTTAGCATATCATGTGATAGAATGACGGGTCATTCCATCTGTCTCAAGCAAAAGGTTAGAAAAAATTATATACATAAGTCAATCTATAGTGAGATTAATCATATATGGTTCCTAAAATGGACTTATACATCATATATCATACTGCTTAATATAATAAAACTAGTTTCTACTAAACAGGGACTTCCTGTAGGCCAGTGGTAGGCGATAAAGGCCAGTCGCACTTCGGTTGTGGGTTCGATTCTCACAGCCTTGTCCGACGCGATGGGTTGTCGCCCGTCCTGCAAGTTATCCTTTTTTCTAAAGCTATATTACTATAACATCCCATCAATAATACTAACTTATGTCCAACATAATCCATTCCAATCATTAGGCTTATCCATAATAATGTCGTCCACTCTCATAGATTTAATACCATCGTTGATCCCCATATATCATAAGATATGTTTTGTTGGTCACATTCCAAACATTCAAAGTCCTTAATCATTTATTCTCTTGAATACCTTAGTGAAAACATGAATGCAGTTTTATGTTAACACATTCCACATACCAAAATCATCAAAATTCTATATACTCAAACCATGATATCACTTAGTCCTTATATCAATCATGAGCTCATGAATACTATTAAACATTTCATTTTCTCGTTTTCCCTTCATTATGCGCATATCATCTTATTTCCAAAAAATATCTCAATCACTTTGAATACCACATCAATAAATATTTCAATACTCAATGATACAACATTATTTTGGAATCCCATTACATAAACACTTAATCATTCCACCACATCGTTGTCATATTCAACATTTCCAATAGTGATCGCATGTGACTTCCCTTTGTCCTTTGCCTTCAGTGGTTGCTCATGTTGATCATCACTAACCCTTGGATTAGGGCATTTATTAGCATAATGCCCCATTTCCTTGCACTTGAAGCATTGAAGTGTTGGTGGTGCGTTCTCTGCAGTGTTTTCTTTATTCACATCATTAGAAACCCTTTTTCCATTACTTCGACACTCAGCTGCTCGATGACCTTCTTTTCCACACTTAAAACATTTTCTAGTCCCTTTAAGACAATCTCCACCATGCTTCTTTCCACACTTTGTGCATAAGGAAACATTCATATTCTTTTCACCATTATTCTGAGATTTCTCCTTGAACTCCATCTTTCGTTTTTTGTCAAAACCATGAGATGGATATGTAACACCAACTTTCATTTCTACCATGATAGCACAACGCAGAATTTCTTCATAGCTACTGAAGTCTCTTATAGCTAATTCCCTTCGAAGACTTGGTTTTAAGCCACTGAAAAATCGATCAACTTTACATTCAGGTTGGATGATAATGCCAGATGCATACCTTGCAAGTCTTGTAAAATTCGCTTCGTATATACCAACAGATTCATCATCCTTTTGCTTTAGTTCAAGAAACTCCTTCTCCATCTTTGTTCGAAGAATACGAGGGAAGTACTTATTGAAAAATAAGTTCTTGAACTCGTCCCATTCCATGGACTCAATTTCATCTCTTTGCCTTGTATTCTTGATAAGATTCCACCACTGATCAGCTTCACCTTCCAAACGATATACTGCTAAGATGACTTTATCATGTTCAGAACATTGAAGAATTGAAAATATCTTTTCAGTGGTACTGATCCATTGTTCAGCAACAAGTGGATCAGAAGACCCACTGAAAGAAGGTGGACGTTGCCTCATGAAGGACTCAAGAGAATATTGTTCCCTTCTCTGCTCATTTGGAAGTCCAGAATGATTCATAGCTTGTGTAAGTATAGCAATAAGATTTTGCACTCCATCTCCCATAACATATGTTTGTTCAGGAGGACAATCATTGCATTGTCCATTGCATTGATCAACACGGTTCCTCCGGGTTCCAGCCATCGTCTAAAACCCAAAAAGAATAGTGTGAGAGGCAAAAATCATGCTAGGGAAAACAACATAATAAAGGGGAAGTACCTTCAATATCTAACATCTTAGGTTTAATTCTATGATCGTTAGCGTAGTTCTAGTACTATAACCTATAGGTATACTTAACCTTAGGGACATCCCTAGACATACCTTAGAAATATCTCTAGGGATCTCACTAACGTTTTCCCATCCTAGTTTCCAAAGTTTGACTAAACCTTTCCTCTGATACCAACTGTAGAGACCCGAAGCCTGACGTACATGGAAATTACATTACTTTTGCGAAATACTTAGTACATAACAAAAAAACACACACACAAGGATCGTAATAGTTTAGTGTCTTTGGAAACTCGGAATATAATCTTCTAATCGTGGTGAAAGATCTTCAAAATCTCCCATATTGATATTCCTTTTTTTACCTAAAACCTTTCTTTATATCCTGGGGAAAAGAAAACATAAAAGGGTGAGCTCAAATGCTCAGTAAGGGTAAACAAAAGAAATATCAATCACATCATATACATAATCACATAACTTTTGGAAATCTTAACCTGCAAAAGATATCATAATTTCCTAACATGGGGTAAATCATGGCAGTGAAATGTAATCACAATAATCATAACTTAAAACATGAAACATTGTGGCATTCACATATAATCATAGAGAATCATTTCTTGTTAGTCAAGACTCATTGCCAAGACTATCTTAGTGGACAAAGTCCCTTTCTGAATCGAGTAACCCTCGTTTCAGTCCTGTTTCACTGAACCGGTATAACCTACCGTTCCAGTCCTGTCTATCTCATGAGATATAAAATCCTTACCCAATGAATTGGAGGGAGATATAGGTCCCACCCATCTCATAATGATACCATTCTTATGTGTGCCACAAAATCATAAATCATACATCATAGCATAACCCATGAAATAAAATGGGATTCTTAAACATCATTCCATCATAACATAATCTATAAACAATTGATATCATTTCATCATAAGAAAATTGAATCCATTTAAATCATAGAGAAAATTTACTTGAAACATACACACATGAAATAATGTCATCTTAGATGTAAAATAGTTTTGACAAAACACTTGAAATGAATTCTTGAGGAAAATATCCTTTCTTCTTTAAAATCATGTTCTTTTCACAAAATTCCATGCAATTTTAAAAGATAAGGGTTTTATTGAAAATAATTATGCAATCTTGTAGAGGAAGCTTCTTGAAAATGAGGAATTATGAAACCGTAAAAATCCGTTCACGCCGTATAAGTTAAAAATAACATTCTCCTCGTACTTTTGTCGGAAAAGTCAAAAAGTACCTCGTACGAAAAACGACAAAAGATTCCTTTCATTTAGTTTACTAAAAACTCACCGAAGGGTAAAAATGGATTTAAAAAATTTTAGGTGGATGGAAATAATATTACATATTTATGAAACATGGATGTGGATGATAAAATACACCCCAGTAAATACTTACGAATAAACAACCCCGGATAAAAATGAGATTGTGGTATTTCCCTTACCTTAGGTAGGATTTGCTTCGTAAGTGTCCGAAACTCCAGTATAATGATTTAAATAATGTCATTTACATATTACAGAATCATATTCATTGTTATGATATCATATATGGTTCACTTATGACATTATATTACCCGTTCTTTTGTAAATTCCATGTTAAAGAGCGTTTTGGGTAAAATTGTTTCATTTGTCGTCCGTGTTTTGACTTGTAATTATTCATATGATTACTTAGATAATGATTACTTAATTCCATAACATAAAACATGATTTATATATATATATATATTCAGGATATACATATATATAATAAATCATTAAATGGAACGAAATACACCGTTCATAGAGACGGTAGTCCGTACGTACGCATGAACGTTGTTTTCGTTTCCTTATTGAATTGAATGGAATTAAGTAGATGACGTACATATAAATATAAATAATTCCAGTATCATTATTAGGTCATATATTTCATTAGTACTTATTATATATACTTTATAATCATTCATGAATGGTTAATCATTGAGAATGAATCTCATCGCGTCGTGGAGACGGTAGTCCGTACGTACGCACGAGCGATGATATCATCCCATGGTCGTGGAATTGTGTTGAAGTTTATGTATACTATTTCAGTATCAATATAAATTTATAATAATAATATATAGTTACTCATTACACCTTTATACCCATCCAATTAAGGTGGTGGCGGAAAATAGATTACACCACGGCGTGGAGACGGTATTCCGTACGTACGCACGCGCGGTGATTTCCTTTTTCCGTAGGATGGATAGAAGGTTAATTATAGTTGTTTCATATTTATAATAACATATAAGTATGTACGTAATACTTATGTTATTACTTTATCATGAAACAACTAAAGAAGAAGAAGTTGAAGAAGAAAGAAATTGAAACGATCGGTAATGGATATTACCTCTTCTTTGGAACGCCTCTTTGAATCCTCCACTTAGGGAACTAAGATTGGTCTTTGAAGAATAACAGGACCTCTAGGATTATTATAGGGAAGTGGAGAGGAGAAAATTGCAGGGTTTGTCCGAGCTTGAGTGCTCAAATTGGTGTGAGGAGGAGGGGGAGGAGGAGTCCTTTTATAAGGGAGGAGAGGGGCACCTTAGGAATATCTCAAAATATTATTTTATATTAAAGTCAAAATCGGTTTATAATGGTTCCAAAGGGTCTTATTTCGAAGCTAAAGTGGGTATGGGTCGAAATCCTATCATCCAATAGGATTTAGACAAGTTTAGGGAAGTATTTTAAACTTATCAATTAGATTTAACTCTAAGTTAAAAAATTTAACTTTTACCGTGTCTTTTTGTTTTCCTTCAATATATGGTTAATACACTTACTATAACATGCCAAACGAACCCCAAATTGTTTATTATTAATATATATATCCTTATCTATGTCATTTGGCCGAACCTTATATTTTTAGGAATAAAATAACAATTAATAATATAATATTTGATTTAAAAACTATTTTGTGTCAATTTTGACACTATTTGATATATGATTTTTTTGAAAGTCATAACAGAATTATATGTTCGAACCAAGTTGATTAAATCAACACTAATATATCATAGTAACCTAGAAAATTAGGGTAATTGATAAAAAGTCTCAAATTACATTCATTTGAGCATTTATAACATCAATTATGTTTATATTTCCTTAAAAGTGTAATTACTGCATCATCGTTGTGTCATAAATAAATTTATTTATTTAAAGTCTAAAAATTATAAATAAAATATCATTATGTAGGAAATCTTTTTAGCTTTCTCATTATTATTTATAGTCCAATTTATCTTATGTATAACCTCATATTAAAAATGATTTACTTATTAAACTTTGATTTTAACTATTTTAACCCTTCTTTAATTAAATTAATAATAAATGTCCTAATCTAATCCAAGTGGGACTAAATGGTCATATTTTATTCATAAGGTTGTTTTTGGTCGAATTACACTTATCCAATAGAATTAGGACATGTGTTAGGGTAATAGTAATATCATATTTACCCTTAGTTACCCTATTTACTATTAATCGCGGTAAAAAAGGTAAAAAGTTACTATTTACCAAAAAAAATATTTTTATCTCATTGAACCACATTTTACTTACTGATATCAACCGTGTCTGTCGGATTTTCGAAATTACATTCACAGAAGCGGTAAAAATATGTTTTATGCAAAATTCAGTTTTTAACATACAACATAGTGGTTTCACTATTCATCAAAAATTGAATGTTTTCAGAAAAATACCAAAATTTCACCCTAGGCTAATTTCGATATTCTGAGTCCAAAAATGAAGTCCATTTTGAAAAATAAAATTTATAAAATTTCAAAAAGTGGTTATTACTATTCATAACGGCTAGTTTTAATAATATTTTAATAGAATATTGTTGTTTAGTGAAACTCAGTATTGCGTACTACACACGCTATCGAGGAAGGTTGTGATTGCGTGTAATGCAAGGCATGTCAAGGATGTGTTTTGTGCAAGCTCCTTTTGGTGTAGCGTACAACACAAGACATTAGTGAAATAAAAAAAATATTCTTCATAAAATCTCGGGCTGTTACAAGGATGGATTTGAGGGTGAAATTTTGGAATAAATTAGTGTTACAGGGTTAATATTATGATTGGAAATAATAAAATTTTCATATCTTTTAAAACCTATATGGGGATTATCGTTTTCCCACAATGTTCTACAAATTCTATGCCAAAATTGTGGTTACCACTCAACTTAGATGGGAAGTTACACAGTTTATCCAAATATTAATATAAATAGTATTCCAAGTATGAAAATAACCATAAATAATGAGTTTTGGGAATTTTTTAAAATGTTAAAACTATCCATGTTTAAATTTTGAAATGTTCATTTCCACTATTTTCAATATTTTTTAATTCGTGATTCCAATATATAAAATAATAGAATGAAAAAAAATAATAAATGTAATACAATAAAATTGAAATTGGGTGTGATACAATCACCTAATATTAGAAACTGAATATTCTACAAGTACAAAATTATTAAAAAAATCATCAAAATTAATGAATATTATAATTTTTTTAAACACATACCATTAAACATTCCTCCCTTTAATTTCATTATAGTGGTTATTATTTTTAGAGGATTTCTCAAACCATTTACCTAGTGAAAAAACATAATAATTAATATTCCATTGTTTCCCATAGTTAAATTGGAGATGTATCAATTCCCCAATCACAAAAAGTTAATTGTTATTTTTTATTACAACAAGAAGAGTGATACAATAAAAATTATAAGATAACGCATGGAAAAACACGATAAAATAGATTAAAATAATCTCCTTCAAAATAATGAACAAAAATTTACAAAATGAAATTTGAACTATTGTCAACACCACTTCCTGATGAAGGACATTTTTAGAAATAGGGATAAACTAAATGTGTCTCATATAGAATTTGTTTTGGACACTTCACTGGGGCACATGCATCCGTCTGTTTCGGGATGACGAGGATGTGCTTACTGTTGCCCCGCATTCCCTCTTTCCAAAGGTAGGTGGCATATGTCGTTTATTCAAGGATTTTTTCTCCTAGATCTAAATGGGATGATGGGATATCGATTATTCCTTCTATGGATTCCTCCCTGGAACTCGTTGCCTAGTCCAGGTCACCATTATAGATTAAGGCGTTCTTCGTGAAAATCTTCCAGGAACCATATCATCACGGACATAGGTTAATTACACTGCTTATTGTAGGAAATTCTAAGGGGCCTTGTCAGGGAAGCAATATTCAGTTGGGGAAGTAGTCACGTAGGACATCACTAGATTGTTTGGATGATGGAACAATAGTGTGTCTGGGTTTTGTTACATTTATGTTAGGGCTTCTCAAGGGTGAGAAATCCCATGCCATCCCATGTTGAATGCGGGGAATTATATTCCATAGTCATGTAACTGAGGTTTTCCTTTTCTTCCCATAATTAAATTGGGTATTCCGTAGGTTTAACGTCTAGAAATGATAGATCAGACTAATCAGAACACTAACTAGAGTGGATCAGATTGGAGAAACCCTTGTAGGGGAATACTAATTATATGAGGTAAATTGACATGATCTCACTAGGATGGGGAATCATGGGAAATAATCAAGATGGATAATGGAAGGTTATGTGAATAGTATGTAGAATGATATATAGATGATGTGAGGGTGAAAATGATGTTTGTCTTGAACCTTGAAGAGACTTCCTATGTATCCTAGTGGCAGGGAATCAAAGCCCATGTTGATCAAGATGAGTTATTGGATTGGGATGTGTGTAGATGACCTTGACCTGATGATATATTGGGGCTTATATGTGTTTATCATCCTGGAGTGGGTGTGATTCCACTGGTAAAAACTAGATATTTTTGTCCAAATAGAAGCGGTGACAACGGATTACTACTAGGATTGGGTTGACAGTGGTTTACAGTTGCGTGAAGTCCACAACAGATTAAAATTGGGTAGGGGATTACAACGTATTGTTGTCGGGTGGGGCACAACGGCTTACCACTATATGGGGGAAAATACCTTACCTCTTGATGGAGTCACAATAGCTAACATCTAGATGGGGCACAATAGAAAACCTATGGATGGGGGAATAACAACTTACTATAATATGGGGGCTGAACAGCTTACTGCTGAATGGGGTTGAACCTCATGGAGGCTTTCTACGTATCCTATCTAAAATATAGTGATCAAAGCGCATATAGTTCAGGATGGGCTTGGTGAACTGACGTGATGATGGTCGGGATCAATGGATGGTGGGATTAAGACTCCGGGAGGATTTATGCGTACCATTCCATGGAATGGATAAAAGTCCATATAGTTCAGGATGGGGTTGGGGAACTGACATGATGATGGTCAGGACCAATGGATGGTGGGATTGAAAATTAGAGAGAATCCTACGTAAATTTCCATGGAAAGGATCAATGTCCATGTAGTTCAAGATGGTGTTTGGGGATTACACTCTAGACTGATCAGAGATTGTGTTGTGGTTGATGCTTAAACTAACCCCACATGATTCATGCTCGGTTTGATAAATAGTAGGCACTAGAGACCTAACGACCACATCGCTAATGGTGTGTCCATGGAAAGTGGGATGGGTATTACATGTGGTTAGCGTCCCAAAATGGAAACATTGGTTTACGTGTGATATTCTTCCCAAGAATATAGTTATTGGGACATACTCCATGGTGGAGGCCAAAGTGGTGAAAAGGCCCAAAGGGAGCAGTAATTGGCACTCAAGAAAGAAGGGATTCCGTTCCAATCCCCCCATCTAGTCATTCTCAAGGAAGAAGATTGGAGGAGTAGGGATGTTTCCTCCCACAAGAAAGGTTAAAGGCTTATGCCAAGATGGTTTCCCTTACCCCACAGACAGACCACTCTCTTGTAAAGGGGATCTCATTCCACGTGAGGAAAATATAACTCCTGTGGAGACCACTGGGTATAGACAATGCACATAATGGGGGACCCAACGTATGATGCATGTGGTGGGGTCATAGTTTAACATCATGTGATAAGGAAGATGGTGCTTTTCAGTTTAACGTCCCACAGCTCAGACGAGGTGGGTTTACTCCGCACCCATAGGACTTACATGACTGATTCCCACATTCCCTTGGGTAAGGGAAGGCATTAGCAACGCCATGGTGAGGGGGTGTTATAGAGTGATCCATTAAGGGGCCCACGTTAGTGTGGATATTTGAAAAATCCATATCTGTTAGCGTGCCCCTGTGATGAAGCATGAGGCGAAGCAACACAACAAGAAGTACCACGCAGAGGATCTTGAACATACTTCGTACAAACTTAGAGGGTCCCATATGAAAATGTGTTGTGGAGAAAAGGGGTTCGTAGGTAGAGGCCTTATTATGCATTGGTGATCCATGTAGTGGAGGGGCCTCGTGAAGAGATATGCATCGCGGAGTGAAGTGGTCTTGCCTCAGCATAGGGCATAGGTTCATATGAAAGGTGAATCATGAAGTGGAAAGGCATTCATGGAGCTGTGGTTTGTGAAGCAAGGGTGCCCTGCGAAGCATATCATTACAAATAAATGTGTTTCACGAAGCACAATGACCCTACCTTAGCATCTTTTTCTCATGTTCTTAGAGGGTATTTCGCGAAGCATAACTGCTATGCGAATACTCGATCCCCCTTGGGTATCCCCTTCTATCGTGGAGGCCCATGGGATCCAAGAATAGCATCCCTCTTTGAAGAGGGGATGAATCCAAGCCAAAGGATAGGCACTACATGATGTTAAAGTACCTTGCAGAGCTCAATGTTTTTAGAGTAGAAATAGAATCACTATTTGAGAGCTAATTAGGGGAATGGTTGAGGGATCCATCCTTTGGTCCCAATAGAGGACCTATATTTTTAGGAATGAGGCGCTATGAAGTAGAGATTGATGGCTGGGATGAACCATGGAATTTTGTTATAACTGTGAAGCCTCCCACCTCCTTGCTCTACAGTAGCTTTGTAAATGTAACGACCCTATGTTTCATTATTGGAAATCCCTCTTGATCTAATTAAATATCTCTTTATGTTTATATAAAATGTCAACTTCTTTGGTTTTATGTTATGATTTTTGACTATTGCTAATATAGTCGTTGAACATTGATCACATGATTAGTATAAATATAGGACTTTAACAAATCCAATTTACTCATAAAAAAAGCAATGGCCTCATCAAGTAGAATTGTCCCATATGAAACCCATTTTTCGGAGCTCGGAAAAGAGGTGGCATCATTGGGCATCACTCTTGACCACACCCAAGATGAGCTTCATCATTTCAAGCTCGAACGGGACCGTCTATGGGAAAAGTGGAAGTTGATAGATATTACCACTCGAGTGATGTTATCCGAGCCACCCCAAGAGTCTGTCACCATCGCACACCTTACCGTTAGGTCTTATGCAGCTGTTTTAAGGGGTTCTGTAGCAAATAAAATAAATAGTACTATGTTCCTATACATTATTTTTTTATATAATAATGAATATAATTTCTAGTCATTATTTATACATTGTAAATAGTTTTAATAGTACAAATAGTGTTTTTAGTTATTATTTAATTAAGAATTATATTTTTTAAAATAAAGGATTTTTGAATTAAATAATATTTTAATAATATATTATTATTATAAATAAATTAATTTTTATTTAATATAAATGATCATATAATTTTATGAATGCAATTATAATTTTTATAATGGTTTGAAAGCCATTTCTGTTAAATAATTCATGTATTTAGAATTTATTAAAAATTAACTTATTTTACTATTCATAAAATTCATGAATTTTAGAAAAACCCCAAAAAATAACACTAAATTTCATTGGAAGTGTATAAATCAAAATTGATCACCATTTTATGAGAATAATTTTCCAAATATAATTAATTTAAATATTAAAAAAATCATCATTAACAGGGAAAATACAGATCAAAAATTTAGAACTGATATTATAAAAAATTAAAAAATTAATTAACCACTCATAAAATTCTATTAAAATCATAAGGCACATGATTATTAATTTAATTAATACATTTTAGTAAAATAAATTTTCGTTTAAATTAGTAAATTAATCATAAAATTGTAAATAAATATTTATGAATTATAAAAATTCAAAGACATAATTACTAATTTTTAGAAGATTTATTTAATTATAATATGATATAATTATATCATATTATCATATATAAGATGAATAAATTTTATTTTTACTATAATGGGTTAGGTTACTATTCATTTTTTATGGTTACTATTCATAAGGGTCATATTACTATTCCACTGTTCAAGATACTATTTCATATTTATATTTTATTTAACATCTAGAAATACTTCATATTTCATAAATTATTTTTATAATTTTTTTATAATGATATGTAAGTGATATTGTTTGATTTAAACTCTATAGAATTACTATAATAAAGGAGAAATTTTATTGATAAATGTTTTCATCTTTACATTCTCCCCACGTTTTGAAATTTCTCCCTCAAAAGATTATATTACGTTAACAGAGGAGGGTAATTTTCATTTATCACCTCCTTCAGTTCCCATGTTGCTTTATCATATATAGTGTTCCTCCAAAAATAATTGATAATGTGGGTTATGGTTCTGCATAGAACCTTATTCCTCGGGTCTAGAATCTTTATTATATTCTCCTCATAAGAGAGATCATCTGACAACTATACCACCTATTAGTTCTGTTCATATGAGGGATCTGGTATTTACTTCATCATGAGTGATATATGGAACACATAATGAAATTTAGCCATATTTGGGAGAAATGAAACATGAATATCCAAGGCTCTTACGTGATCAATAATCTCAATAGGGCCAATGTACATTATGGTATCTTCTGTTTATTTCCAAAATACATAGATCTCCTCCATGGTGATATTCGAAAGATAACATTATCTCAAAAATTGAACTCTAAGTCCCTTTGATGGTTGTCAATGTAGATATTTTTTTGACTCTGAGTATATTCTATAAGTTGCTAGATATAATGAACCTTTTTGTCTGGTATTTCACAAGATTAAGAGCATGTTGTTTTCTTTTTCCAACTTCATCCCAACAGGTTGGAGTTATGTGTCTCTTTCTATATGAGTCATCATATAGAGCCATCAGAATACTCGAGGCGATGATACATTTGTATGAGAAAAAACCAATGGTAGAGGATGATCCCATCCTACATGGTATTATAAAGAGTAGGATCATAGTTTATTTTAGTACATCTAAATAGACTTTTTAGATTGGCCATCATTTTGGGATTATCATATGTATTGAAAATTAATTAAGTAGTCAATTCATATTGAAGACTCCTACAAAATTCATAAGTGAACATGGGATCATGATCTTATAAAATAAAGTGTGGAACTCCATGCAGTCTCCCTACATCATTCACGTATATCTTTTCAAGATTTTAAACAGATAGATCTTACCGAATAGTGATAATGTGGGTAGTCTTGGTGAGTCCATCCACTAAAATCATCATCACATTATTTCTTTAGGATGTCTTCGAGTGAATATTAACTAAGTTTATAGTGTAATTCTACCAGTTCTAAATGGGTGTAAGAAATGGTTTCTTCATCCCTTTATACATATTTTTCTCTGAATTAACATGTTGACATATGAAGAATCATGAGATATAATTAAACATATTCTTCTTCATGTTGTCCCACTAGAAGTGTTATCAAAGTTCACGAAACATCCTGGAACTCCCATGATGGATAGAGAATGGTGTTCTATGTTCAATATCAAACAATTCCTTATTCATTCTAGGTGATTAAGGAACACATATATTAATTCCAAACTAAATCACATCGTCATCATTGATATGGAAGTCTTGAAATTTCCCTTCCATTACTTCATTCTCCATTATTTTTAGCTCAAGATCATCCCTTTGTTCCTCCTTAATCTTCTCTTCGATAGGTGGTTGGGAATCAATTTGGGAAAGACATGATGTATTCACAACCATTATGAATTCTAAATCAATCATTATCATATCCATGAATATAAAGTCTTTTTCAATCAAATACATGGATAGAGTAGCTTGTTTTTTTCTAATAAAATCTTCATCAACATTGTTCACCAATCCAGGATGATAGTGAATAGAGAAATCATATTCTATAATTAAATCAAACAATTTCCTTTGACATTGGTAGAAATCCTTCTATGGGAATATATAATTTAGGCTATTTCGATCATTATATATGTCCCAATTTTTTCACCATTGAATTAGTACTGTAATATTTTCAAGGAAAAAATCAAAATTACTAACTCCTTATCATGCACCAGGTAGTTATGCAAATGAATATTCAAAATTTGTGTGGTGTATGCTATCACATTATAATTTTTACTAGAAAACAACTCAATCATTTCTTTGAAGAATCATTGTATATCACAAACAATTATCCACTTTTTAGTAAATTGAGTATAACTATATTGGTAAAACTATTATTTAGATCAATGATACTATCCTCACATTTACCCATCTATATGTAAACATTCACTTTCCTTTTTAATGTAGTTATTAGACTTGAAAATCAGGAAAACTTTCTCACAAAACACCAACAATACCCATCAAATGTTATAAAATATGAATTTCCTTGACACTAGAGGGTCTGGGTCATTCATTAATTTTTTTTATGGGTCTATAGTAATATTCTCATATGAGATCACAAGTACCAAGAATGTGACGTGGTTCATCCAAAAAATACACTAGTTGAAATTCTTATACAATATCTCATTCCATAATATAACAACATCAAGGCATATATGTTCTTCATGTTCCTCCTTTATCATGGAGTATAATAGAATATGATCGATAAACCCTACCAAATTTTATTTTAGGTAATGTATAAGGAATATATTCATCAAAACATTGATGATTTCATGGCCCTGAGTATGTCCTAAGGGAATAACTAGAAACTCAATGTGACAATAACTATTATAGAAGGTAGTCTTATGAATATATTCCTTCTAAAACTTTAGAAGATGATATCTAGCTTCATTGTTCCATGCTAGAAATTGATCAAACATGTCCTCAATCATTGGAAGAGTATATATCATATTTTTGGAGATCATATTTAGTTTCTAATAATGGGTACACAACCACATTGATCCAGCATTCTTCTTGACAGGGATCACTAGATCACACTGATGTGATGAACTATGTCCTATGGACAATTTTTTGAAATTCTCTTACAGTTTCTTCTTTAACTCCATCATTTTGAGGGTAGAAATACTATAGGGACACCTTGAGATGGGATTAGCTTCAGGTATGAGTTCTATTGAGTAATATACCTCACGATCTTGTGGAATTTTAGGTAACTCTTCAAGAAATACATCACGTAATTCAATCATAATGGGAATTTCCCCTATGTTGATACCTTCTTTAACTAAACCATTTATGTGTGGCCTGTTTATTCACATGCAATCAAAACTCAAACTGTTGAAGTATTTTCAAAAAGAAATTCATGATCTCACTTGAATTTTTTTGATCATGGGATGGTTCATAATATGAAAGTATATTTCCTTTTCCAACCCGTTTATATGTGACCTATATAACTAGATCTAATCCATCCCCATTATAGTGTAAAATTCATCTAATGGAACTATTATGTGATTCACTAGAAGAATATTCCCACATCTGCCAATAGAAGTATATTCTAACACTTGGAATTCAATGATATCACTACTATGTTTTTAGGGATATCTCTACTTCAAGTTTTCAAGGATTTGATTTTATAGTTCTAGAATACATGAATGATATAATGGAATCTGTATAAATAGAATCAAATAATACTTTTTCCATTTCATGAGTGAATAGTAAGTGTACCTTGTATAACATCAATTTCTTGATCCAATTTAGTTGTAGTGATGGAAAAATCCTTGACAATGTCCTCTGGCTTTGGTGGATGCTGATGCTAATTACCCTTGAGGAATCGAGATTTAGTGAAATGTCTTGCATAGTGACCTTGATCCCTACAGTTGTACTATTAGACCCTAGGAGGTTCTCATATTTTCTCCACCACATTTCCATCATCCTCATTTATTTTCAACATTAATTAGAGTAGGGTCCTTATTTTCCACACATGAAAAATTTATTTATCCCATTGAGTTAGTTCCCATGATGCAACACCATTATTTTCAAGATGTGGGTGGTTTATTTTTGTTTTTTCCATTTTCATGAGATCCCCCAACTTGAGACTCCATTTATTTTTCTTATCACCATTTCTAGGGTACCAATTAAATATCAATCTCCACATTGAGATCACATATAATGACTTCTTCATAACACCCAATGTCTTTAACTCTAAGAGGATTTTAATAGTTTGGTTTAAACCACTAATGAATGTATCAATTTTTTTAATATTGTTGATAAAAAAACTCAAAGAATACTATGAATTATATTTTTTAACTTTTCTTCATAGGCATTGATAGATTATCTTTCATTTTTCTGCATCTGTATAAATTCTCTCTTCATCTTTTAATGAAGAGTAATAGGGAAATAATTATTATGAAACATTATCTTAAGGGATTCCCTCACCATATCTTCAATTTTATCCTCATCATGGTGTTATTTATCAAATCCCATAAAAGAACAGCCTTTCCATCAAAATTATAAATAGATCGAGTCACCTTCTCCATATCAGAATATTAATGCCAGGAAGAGATATTCTCAAATGACTTGACAGACTATTCTATGACTAGTGGATCAGATGTTCCACTTAACATTGTTATTTTTTTCCTTATAATGGACTTGATGTCGAGTTTCTCCCTCTTAGGTGAAGGTTGACATTAAACATTATTCATTTTATTTTTCATAACCAAGTATAGCAGTGTAAGAACAACTTTGAAATTTTGAACTCTACTTCATAAATCAATTTTGATGTCATTCAAAAATCACTACATTGTCTAAAAAATGGGTTAATTTCATGGTTTCCCCAAGTTCCCACCACATTCTAATATATACAATGTTATAAAAACATATATCAACAATTAAGGAATAAATAAATAATTGTCTTTTTAAATAGTTACTAAAATAATATATTGTGGACTTCTAATTTTGGGAATTTTTAAAACAAATATTATTGGTTGGTTATATGAACTTACTCTCATTCTATGAGTTTTTACTAAGGTTATATATTAATAATTCAAAAATTAAATAAATTATCCGCTGATTCTAACTATAGCAGAAATTATTTTTCTTACATGATTATTCAATCATATAAAGATAAAAAATTAATATCATTACATAATAAGAATCCAAAGGATTGATGTCTAGAGATAATTAGGACTCTATATAAAATTTATAAAATAAATCAAAAACATTTTTTAATTCATTATACTTTACCTTCTTAATGGCCTTGACATTTTCTTTTGTGAAAGTAATAACAAGATTTTATACGTTAATAAAAGGGACGAGATGAAAACCCAATAAGTGGATATATAAGAACATGAAAAAATATAACAAAGGGTGAGCAGAATCATAAAATCATCATCATTATCATCATCATTATGAGATGAAGCATTCAATAATGGCATGTAATTTGGAAATGCATAAAAATGAAACATCATGTCTTAGTTGTCCAATTCCATACAAAGGTGTGAAAAAATATAGCATCAAGTTCACACATATTTCAATTTCTATCCTGAAATACGTAGATTTACCAAATGAATTGGAGCACAATATAATTCCATGTGCACCCATCACATTATTAAATTTATATTGGGCTATATAATATTGGGTTCTCCCATCATATCATAACATTTACATTATCGTGCATGCCACAATGAATGTACATCAATATTTGACATAAAATTACCCATGTAGTGGAATGGGATTCATTTCATAACGTATAAATTCATAATTTTCATTCCCAAAATAAAGAGGGAATAACATACTTTATATAAGAATCATCAACCATAAGAAATGATGAAACGATTTTAGAAAGTAATAGGGTTGTTTTAATGAAATAAGAGTTCTTTTTGAAATGACTGACTTTATAAATAAACTCATGTTGATAAAATATATATCCCAGAAATGGTAAGACAATTATGAATATATAATATTTAATGAATATATGTTCTGAAAATTGGGTGAGAGAGCCAGATCCAAATGTAAGAGATTTGTGTTTGAGAATTCCCCTTACCCCCTGGCTAAATGATTCATTAACATTAATATGATTTATAATCACAATATATTCACTAATTAAAAATAAATTACATTATATTCAAGAATTTGAGACGTTATAGTCTAATTATGATCATTTATTCTTTTTTGGATGAGTTATTGTGTTTAATTTCATCATTTAGTATTGTTGGTTTTCATAGTTTTCATTATTAGATTGCTTGTATATATTAATGGAAGTTCATATAAAATGTTTATGAATATCAAGAATTGTGGTAACATTTTAATAATTATATTCCAGAATTTTATATGATCTTATAAACAATTTGGTTATATGGTATGGGGATTAATCATTAGATAAAAGTTAATGATGATCATTTTAGGTTAATTTTGGCGGTTTTTTGGATCACAATGATCTCATTTTGTTTAATAATTTAGTATTATGCGTATTTGTTTGATATATAACATAATGATGGTTCTAACAGAATCATTAAATTAATTTTCAACCATGATAATGGGTTTATTAACATCCTTGATGACATTAAATGTAAATGAAAGTGTATCCCACATGAAGTCTGTAAATTGATACATCAATGGAAGAGATTTCATTTTTTGAATAAAAGTAAGAATGCTATTATTTTTATAACATATCTTCCATTATCATAATATAAATGTAATATATAAAACATGCTGGAGTAATCAGTCCATTTGGACAAGCTAGTTTAGGATAAGAGATGAGAATAAATTAAATTGATAATAAATTAATAGAAAATGGCAGAGGATTATACCACATGGATTTATCCTCCTCATGAAACTCCTTAGGAAAAAGTTTTTATACTATTAATGAGACCAAGAACAAATAGATGTGGGGCGAGGCTTGGAAAGAAGGTTGGTGAGGGTGGTGTTTATAGTGGATGAGAGGGTTGTTTTCTCTTTATAATTTTCATTATGTTATAATTTTTTCACAAAACTATGAATTGTTTGATAATTATTAGTAAATATATTAAAATAACAAATTACTATTTTTTATTATGTTTTTATATTATCGTTACATCATATCTCGCTCCCTAATTCATGTACTTACCTTTTATTGTAAATTTTTGTATTTTACTATTTATAAAAATCATTTATTTTCACACAAAAATCCCAAAACATTACCCTAGACATTATTTGAAAATTACAATTCAAAAATGAACTCCATTTTATGAAAATAATTTTCCATGGATGATTAATTTAATTTTTAATTAAAACCATCATTTACATGAAAAGTTCTTATTTTAAAATTATAACATTTTTTATATCAATTTGAAAAAATATAAAAGGTCACATAAAATTATCATTAAATCATAATAAATAATTATAAATTTATCCATAAATTTAATGAAAATAAATTTTCTTTTAAATTATTAAATTAATCATAAAATTATAATTAAATATTAATGAAAAAAATTCCAATACATAATTATTAATTTTTGAAATATTTAATTACTTATTATGGGATATATTTTTATCATATTTTCAATTAAAAGATATCTATAATTTGTTTATACTTAAATTGATTAGGTTTCAATTCATTTTGCTGGATTACTATTCACTAGGGTCATATTACTATTTATATGGTCATGTTGATATTTCATCGGTATAGGTTCCCTAATTTCCAAAAATACTTCTTATTTAATTAATTTATTTTTTATAATTAATTTTATTATTGTATCTATAATATTTAATTTTATTTTCACTATATTACATTTCTTTTAGATGGACTAAAATCAATTAATAATTGGTTAGGTCATAATTTTTGTGCACCCAAATTTAAATGGTATAATAATTCTTGATGCATCCCTTATACGGTCAAACACTTTCTCTTGATGAGCCACATGGTTTAAACGAACCATGTTCCCATATTTTTTCTCTTATAAAGCATGTTGTCAAACGCAAACCAAATTGAAATAAATCAAAAAATTTCAGACTCCTCTTGAGCCTTAAACATCATCTAAAAAACTACACATTTTAGTATTCTAAAACATGAATTTAAATTCAAAAGATAAATTTATCATTTCACCAATCATCACATTAAAAATCCTTATTCATTAATAATTTTTATCCGATTCAAAAAATGGGGCCATATAATATTACATGTTGACCATAACAGAACCATCCGTTATATTATGGTAAGATTTTTTCCAATCTCTATGACCACCAAATTAAATGATAATTTAAAATAATGTTAATGATGAATCAAAAAGGGTAAATACTAATAATATATGATACAAACGAGTAAATAATTTCCTAATTTTTAATCTTGATTGGTAACAAGAATATTGAAATAATTATTTGTGATACCACCATCCATTTTTTGAAAAACCACCAAAATTTACTTTTCATAATTATTACTTTCATATATTATAACTAAAACTAACCTATTATTAAATTAAAAACAAAAAATATTTTATAATTAATCTATTATAGTACCATTAATGTTATATTAACGAAGAACCATGGGACAACATAAATTAATAATGATTTTATTACGAAACATTTTCAAAATAATCAATACTATTAGCACCCAATATATAATATCATTAAATACTATCTAGTATGAATATATAATAAATACAATTTTAATTTCATGTATTAATAAGGACATACAATTTCTGGATTTATAATAATTTTTTCATATTATAACATTTTTAGGATCATTTATGTTCAATGTTTTAATGAATTATGAAAAAACATACATTTCACAGGGAACACTAAAACACAGTGTTAATTTTCTCCCACAAAACAATAATCATAAATATAAACTATTATTTTATTGAGAAAACATTCACATATTTTAAAGAGAGTCATTATTTGGAAAATATTTAACATTATAGTCTTTCTAAAAATCCATGGATCATTTTAAAATCATCTGAAAAAATTGGATTAGAAAAAAATATAAATAAGTTATATAAAAATAATTGAATCACATTAGTCTAATGATAAACATGATAATACATGATATTTTTACCATTTCTATATGATACATCGACAAAATAAAAAATATATACATTTTAAAAAATCAATATTTTTTTTAAATAAAAAAAATTTAATCCCATAAAAAATCTTCTGAAAAAATTTAAATAAACATGAAACATTTTTTTAAAATCCTAACCACTCTATTTTAAAATCTTACAATATTTTTTACCTTATATAATCTAATTATTTCCATAGAAACATTAGGAAATAAAAAATAGTTTTCTTTTAACATCATATTAATAACACATTATTAATCATGTTTAAAAAAATTATTAAAAAAAGGCCCTATTATGTTTATAATTTTAACCATCCCGATCATCTCCATCATATTTTACCTTTGAAAACCCATGTCATTACCAAATGCACTGGGGAGAATTATTGGGTTCTCCAATCAACATGAGTTTTATTATGATCACTTTTTATCTTCTATAACGTCATAGTATCATATAAATACCAAAAAATTCTTTTGATATCACTTTTTTCAACACAAAACACATAAAAAATCATTTGAACCCATTAACAAAGCATTAACAATTTCTTCATAATTTTTTTAAGAAATAACTCATTTCATTTAAATCTTATTAATATAAATAATTCCCCACAAAAATGAGAATTGAAATTACATTTTAAAATATTAAAAGGATAATGTGTATGATTTATATGGAATAATGTATAAGATGATTAGAAATTTTAATCTTACCACATACGTTACAAAAATTTATTGTTCACTTTTGTTAAAAGTGAAAATAAATTCCCATATAAAAAATAATATAAATACTTTTAAAATGTTTAAAATGAAAATATAAAATAGTTTAAATTTGAATTTATGTACCCTTAATATTTAAATAATATCAATCAAAAATATTTTTACATAACATGTACATGGAAGAAAAATATTTGAAATTAATAACTTGAAAATAGTTTTAATTCAAATCTATTCCTACTTTTATAAAATTAGAAACGAAATAACACTCCAGAAGAGAAAATGAAATAATTTTTAACATTACATTTATTTGAAAAAATTATTAATATTATAAATCCATATTGTTTCATAAAACATACATATGAAAACATTGGGAATATGTATTAATAAAATCAAATTGGGAACAATGTCCTTACCTTGTATACTAACTTTCCATGTGTGTTCATTAACTCTGACATAATTAAGGTATATAAACTATTTAATTTCATAAGAACCATTTTATGTTTTCTTCAATCAACATAATATCATTTATTTCATTTACTACCATTTCATAAAAATTAATTATATTGATTTGGTGATGCCAAATATCATGAGGATGACCAGTTCATAATCACCAAAACAACTTCAATAGGTTGACCATGGTCTAAGGGGTAATTGTCCCATAATATCATGAATATTATTCATGAACATAATTATAATTTAATAAATTAGACAAAATTTTATAAGTATCCCGTAAAATTTGAACATGAAAAAAATCACATTAGATTCATAGATGTGGTATTCCACACATAAACTATAGTGAGATTATCAATAGTTAATTGGTGGAATGGTATGAATCTACAAAAAATATATAATATTTCATGTGTCAAAATTATATCCTTAATATCATATTTATATATAAAATATATCATAACTACTAGAATTTATGTTTAGTTATGTAAAATGAATCATATCACTTCATGGAAGTGGTTGTGCACATGTACATACGAGATATATTTCATTTCAAATTGGATGGAAAATGGGATTGAATATAAGCATCGGCTATTAAAACTAAAATTTATTTTGTGATTTTAACCTAAAAATATATTTATTTTAACCAATATGTTTTATTTTTATATTTTAAAAGAAACTATCCATTGCATATACATATTGATCTCTTATATAAAAAAGTGGATGAAACTATTTTCTCTCATTTCTCCCCAATATAAGATATTTAAAAAAACATCATTTCTTTTCATGAAACTTAATCATGAATATCAACATTAATTCTTTTCATCCCTTTCCAATCCTTATATCGTCTAAAAAGAAATTAAGAACTATAGAATGAGAATAATTATCTCAGAAAGTTATATATGAATAATAAATAATTTAATTCAGTAATAAACCAGAAAATCCATGAGAAACCCAGTTTAAAAAATAAATCCTTTCCCATTAATGTGATAATGATTTTTGAAATTATTTTCATATTAACTTTTAAAAACTAAAATAGTTTTAACAAAACTCATTAGTTAGAATATAAATGTTATCCATGTATCTTGTGACACAATATCCCATACCACTCTTGCAAATGGTATAATAAATATGATCAGAATAAATATCTTGAGTACCCAAAGCATTGGGGGTCTATTGGGGACCCACACATCCTTGGTTAACATAGTAACTTCCCATCTATTTTTAGTAATGAAATCATCCAGCTGTGGTTAATAAAATATCCACTCATCCTTGGTTAATAACAATATTCCTTGTTATTGGATAATAAAGTTATAAGCAATCATTAGTTTATAACTAATCCAAAATTCCTTGGAATATTAAAAAAAATATATCATCAAAATCATTTCCAAAGAATCATAAAATAACCCAAACACATAATATCATTCCATTATGATCATGAAACATTGTTTTCACTCATAAAAACAATTTTTGGATATAATGATTACCCTTTCCTTCAAAACCCCAATTTTCTGGACCAATATAACACAAAAAATAGAAATTGGGGTTTCCATTGAAGAAATGATCATTTAATACATTTTTGAGGAAAATATACTTTCTATTTTGAAATAAAAAATTATGAAATGATGAAATTATAAATGAAAACATGTTCAATTGCTACTACAAAAAACGGGCATTAACAGCTCTAAAAATGGGCTTTAACAGCACTAAAAAAGCGTTGTAAAGCTTGGCGTTGATAAAGGGGGTACCCCTTTATCAGCGATAAACAAGCACTTCTTTAGCACTGATAAATGATTGTTTTATCCACACTCCTTTAGCGCTGATAAACTTATTTTTTATCAGCATATCTTTAGCACTAATAAAGGTGTAGTTTATCAGCGCTTCTTTAGTGCTGATAAAAGGGTAGTTTATCAGCGCTGTTTTAGCATGGATAAAAGTACGATTTATTAGTGCTAAAAGAGCGCTGATAAATTCCCTCTCTGCTACTCTGATAAATCTGCAGCAGCACACCCAAACACCTGAAAAAAGCAGCATCTCAAGAAGCCAATTAAAGCAAGTATTCCCATACAAAATAAAATCATAAATCATAATAAAATTACACCAAGTATAACAATACAACAATTATACCCATACACCATTAACGCATAATTTATAAGTTAATCAAGTACTTAATGAAATCAATTCAGAATTCAAGGGGTTTGGGAGCTGTTCAATGGTTTGGGGTGTCTTTTCAAGGGTTTGGGGTGTCTTTCCAGGGGGGTTGGGGGTGTCCGGGGGGCATTCCATTTCAATCCTAAGGCTCCACATTGGTGTGTTTTATCAATACATAAATCATTGGACTTTTCTCTATCCACTATGCATCATGTTCTCAACCTCAAAGAAGTTATAAGGTTTGTACACACACAGAGGTGTGCATACTTGGTGGGGGATGAATCTCAGTAATAAACCCCCAATATTAAACCTGCAATAGGCTATTGTAAGTGCATGATCAGGCAATATGCACAAACTAGTTGAGAAATAACTGGAATAAAATTAATAAAAATCATCATTGATCCTCAAATCCAAGACCATGATTAAACCCAAATTAATTTTCCATGTGTTGATCTTTTACCAAGAATATCACACGGATCGTGTCGACATTATAAAAATATAGTTTGACCAAGTCCTACCCCATCTACGTCAAGACACATTGATTCTCAAGTATTAAAGATTGATCAACCATATCTACTTCATCCAATGTTAGGGTTTCTATGAGTACATCATAGGAACCACACAAATCATATAATATACCATGGTCTCCCCACTATATAAACAATTATCATTGACCTCCAACATGTGATTTTTATTTATACTCCATCATGGAAATCCACATATGGGAGTTTTCCCATCCAAGGAATACCCTCAACAGTATCTCAGACCACCCATATGTGTTCTTCCAATTCCGAGGCATAAGACCTATAAGGATCCCATCCCTATACTATGGGAGTACCCTTCTTTAGGGAATAATACTTAGAATCATATATTCATTACCATATGGGAGTATTATCATCCAAATAATAATCCCTAGAAGCATATAAACCCTCCAATATGGGTGTATTTTCATTTGAGGCATAATCTATATAATCATATCAGCCCTCACCTATGGGATTATTTTCATTTAGTGAATATTCCCAATAAGAATCTAATCCCACTCCTACGGTTTTATTCTCATTTGGGGAATAATACCTATATACATCTCATCCATCCCCTATGAGAGTATTCTCATTTCAAGAATAAGACCCATAAGCATATCCACCCGCCCAAATGGGAGTATTTTCATCCAGATATAAACCTATAAGTATCATATAACCAAACACATGATCACCCTAGTATACCAGGCCAACCATGACTTGATATATATGAGGCCCCTGATAGATCACATTCCATGACCCCCCCCCCATTTAAAAGATCAATGAAATCCTAATGTGTTTGGTCGGATTTCCGTAGGTCAGTTGTGGTTTTCACTTAAAATCTTGTCAATTTTAAACAATATAGAGACCCTTTGAGTGCTAGCGGCCACACCGTGCCTCGGATTGTAGCGTTTTTGACTTTACACATCACCAAGGACCCATGGATCGTTCTTATAAAAGATCAATGCAATCTGAATGTGTTTGTTCAGATTTCCGTAGGTCAGTTGTTGTTTTCACTTAAAATCATGTCCATTTTAAACAAAATAGAGACCCTTTGAGTTCTAGAAGCCACACCATGCCTCGGATTGAGGAAGGGTTGATGCGTACACATCACCAAGGACCCATGGATCATTCTTATAAAAGATCAATGCAATCCGAATGCATTTGGTCGGATTTCCGAAGGTCAGTTATTGTTTTCACTTAAAATCGTGACCACTTTAAAAAAAATAGAGACCCTTTGAGTGCTAGCGGCCACACCGTGCCACAGATTGAGGCAGGGTTGAATCATACACTTCACCAAGGACCCTTTGATCGTTCTTATAAAATATCAATGAAATCCGAATGCATTTTGTTGGATTTACATAGGTCAGTTGTTGTTTTCACTTATAATTTTCTCCATTTTAAACAAAATAGAGACCCTTTGAGTGCTAGCAGCCACACTGTGCCTCTTATTGAGTTGGGGTTGACTCGTAAACGTCTCCAAGGACCGTTGGATCATTCTTATAAAAGATCAATGCAATCCGAATGCGTTTGGGTGGATTTTCATAGTTCTGTTTTTGTTTTCACTTTAAATCTTGTCGACTTTAAACAAAATAGAGATCCTTTGAGTGATAGCGGCCACACCGTGCCTTAGATTGAGGAGGAGTTGACTTGTAGATATCACCAAGGACCCTTGGATCATTCTTATGAATGATCAATGAAATCTGAATGCGTTTGGTTGGATTTCCGTAGGACAGTTGTTGTTTTCACTTAAAATCTTGTACATTTTAAACAAAATAGAGACCCTTTGAGTGATAGCGGCCACACCATGTCTCGGAATGAGGTGGGGTTGACTCCTACACGTCACCAAGGACCCCTGTATTGTTCTAATAAATTATCAAAGAAATCCGAATGCTTTTGGTCATATTTCTGTAGGTCAGTTTTTGTTTTCAATTAAAATTATGTCCACGTTAAAAAAATAGAGACCTTTTGAGTGATAGCGGCCACACCGTGCCTCGGATTGAGGAGGGGTTAAATAGTACACGTCACCAAGGACCCTTTGATCGTTCTTATAAAAGATCTATTCAATTAGAATGATTTTGGTCAGATTTTCGTAGATCAGTTGTTGCTTTCACTTTAAATCTTGTCTGTTTTAATCAAAATAGAGACCCTTTGAGTGATAGCAGCCACACCGTGCCTCAGATTGAGGCGGGGATGACTCATACACGTCACCAAGGACCGTTGGATCATTCTTATAAATGAATAATGCAATACGAATGTGTTTGGTCAGATTTCCGTAGGTCAGTTGTTGTTTTCACTTAAAATCTTGTCCACTTTAAACAGAATATAGACCCTTTGAGTGATAGAAGCCACACCGTGCCTCGGATTGAGGCGAGGTTTACTCTTAAATGTCACCAAGGACCCTTGGATCGTTCTTATAATCGATCAATTCTATCAGAATGCGTTTGGTTGGATTTCTGTAGGTCAGTTTTTGTTTTCACTTAAAATCTTGTACATTTTAAACAAAATAGAGACCCTTTGAGTGAAAGCAGTCACACCGTGCCTCTTATTGAGGTAGGGATGACTCATACACATCACCAAGGACCCTTGTATCATTATTATAAAAGATCAATGCAATCCTAATGCATTTGGTCAGATTTATGTCGTCCAGTTGTTGTTTTCACTTAAAATCATGTCCACTTTAAACAAAATAGAGACCCTTTGAGTGATACCGGCCACACCGTGCCTCGGATTGAGGTTAAGTTTACTCATACACGTCACCAAGGACCCTTGGATCATTATTATAAAAGATAAATGCAATCCTAATGCTTTTGGTCATATTTCCGTAGATCAGTTTTGGTTTTCACTTAAAATCTTTTCCATTTTAAACCAAATAGAGACCCTTTGAGTGCTATCGGCCACACCGTGCCTCAGATTGAGGCAGGGTTGACTCGTACACGTCACCAAGGACACTTGGATTGTTTTTATAAATGATAAATTCAATCTGAATGCATTTGTTCAGATTTCCGTAGGTCAGTTATTGTTTTCACTTAAAATTTTGACCATTTTAAACAAAATAGAGACCCTTTGAGTGGTAGCAGCCACACCGTGCATAGGATTGAGGCGGGGTTGACTTTTACACCTCACCAAGGACCCTTGGATCGTTCTTATAAATGATAAATTCAATCTGAATGCGTTTGGTCAGATTTATGTCGGTCAGTTGTTGTTTTAACTTAAATTCTTGTCCATTTTAAACAAAATAGAGACCCTTTGAGTGCTAGAAGCCACACCTTGCCTCATATTGAGGCGGGGTTGACTCGTACATGTCACCAAGGACCCTTGGATCGTTTTAATAAAATTTCAATGCAATCCGAATGCGTTTGGTCGGATTTCCATAGGATAGTTGTTGTTTTCAATTGAAATCTTGTCCATTTTAAACAAAATAGAGACCCTTTGAGTGGTAGTGGCCACACTGTGCCTCGTATTGAGGCAGGTTTTACTCATACACGTCACCATGGACCCTTGGATCATTCTTATAAAATATCAACGCAATCCGAATGCGTTTGGTAGGATTTATGTAGGTCATTTCTTGTTTTCACTTAAAATTTTGTCCATTTTAAACAAAATAGAAACCCTTTGAGTGCTAGCAGCCACACCGTGCCTCGGATTGAGGCGGGGTTGACTCATACACGTCACCAAGTACCCTTGGATTATTCTTATAAAAGATCAATGCAATATGAATGTGTTTGGTCCAATTTCTGTAGGTTAGTTGTTGTTTTCACTTAAAATCATATCCATTTAAAAAAAATAGAGACCCTTTGAGTGGTTCAGCATTCTTGCATGTTGCTGGTTCATATCATCTATTAAAATGGGAAAATGACTCATTAAGGAAAGGCTGTTTTATTAAATAAAAATTATAATTTTCCTACAAACATTTACATACAACAATTTTTCATCTTTTGATCCACTTAACCCCTCTCAAAAATGACCAAAAATTGTACATGTACCCAAGTCAGATCTTCATTGTATTTTTGTTCAATCTTCCATCAAGTATGCAGATCACTCATTTCTGTACACATCTATATCGTCTTGTGAGTATGTGGATTTTTGGCAGTCATAATAGTACTGCAAATAAAAAATAAAGAATTAATAAATAACTTAAAAAGAACTAGTAGTTTTTTTAAAAATACCTCTTTAGGGATGCTAGTTTGCTGATGAAAAACGGTCTCTTTAATAAATTTACAAACATAATAACTGCAATAATTATCGTTTGATTGTTTTGGACACTGCAAAAAAATTGATCATTAAGGGAATAAGTTACTTTTGTTGTGATGTGTGTATATAGTGAAATTTTATTATATATACCCTGATATTTTTCCAGACGTAGTACTTTCTTGCCACCTTATGCTTAGCCGTTGGCCTCATTCTATTTTTAGACGATTATGATACACCTCCCTATTAGTAAATGATAATATAAATTATATTACTTGATGATTAGACCTAAAACGTAAGATGTAGTGTCTTACAGATTCACAAACATTATCATGTGTGGTCGGTCTGATTGATATCCTTGCTTTGAATCCATAAAATAAATCTTCGGAGAATCCATGTTCACCGCAATTACAAACCAATGTTTCATAACAACAAAAAAAGGAATAAGTAATAAAAGAAGTGAAAATATAATTGATATTCTTTAATCGTAGAGTATTACCCCTGCATGGTTGGTATTAGGAAAAGTTTTTCATCTGTAATCTTGTATTCAAATGAGTTCAGCAAGTCGTTCACTATTTCTTCCCTTTTTGATGGCTCTATTTTTGTTAGGTGTGTTGATGTGATATGAGGACTAACCAGTAAAAATCCTGGCTCATGGGAAAATTCCTTCAAATTTTTTTCATAAATGCGTTTGTCAACAATTTAAAATGCATTTAGTCATAATTTGCACACTAGATCAGCTTTTGTAAAATCAATTCATGGAAACATACCTCATATATACATTTACAACTGTGATTCCTAGCCAACCGTTTTCATGTATTTCATTTACATTTTCAGCAGTAAAAAAATATTGACTTTCCTCTCCGTATATATTCTCTTCAAAAACCACTATATAACTCTTACCATCTTTTAGCTTCATATCCACATGAGCCTTCAATTCTAGTAAATGTGGATAGAGAACAGGTGGTGTTATTGTGCTTTTAGTAGCTCCTTGGGATCGGTTGGTCGATTCTTTAGATCGTTTTGAACTGACTTTTGTCACCCCCTTCCCTTTCTCCGTCTATAAAAACAATCATTGGTTCAGACCCTTTTTTCATTAATTGTCAAGGGTTTATCTTGAAAAGAAAAGGAAATAAATACCTCTTTTTCCGTATGTGCTCTTACAAGTTATGACGGCCTTGAAATGAATGTGATAATATCCTTTTGGACTGTATAAATATCATCATCATGAAGTGGAATAGGTAGCTCTGCCTTTGGCTCATGAGCTACAGTAATAATCAATTTCAGATGATCTTTCAGAAGTGGTCTATTATGCAGTGTGGGATCTGGGATATTAAACACTATATCCCTTGCTACAAGGTGATATGTGGGTGTTGATAGATATAAATCACCATCAATATCACCCAGTAGAATATGTGTACAAGAAAAATTATCAGTGTTTGTCTGATTCTTATTTCATTGGAACAATTATTAGAATATAGATTACCACAGCTAAGACAATTCTTTGAGGTGAATGGCTCACATCAATGTTGGTGGGGGTGGGCTGGGATGTTGATGCAGCGGTTTTTCTTGAGTTGTGGCTTCCCTTTGCTTCCAACCCATAAAATTTGCTAGCAAATCTCCTTGCCATTGCAATTGTTCTTCAAGGGTTTCTATTTTTTGCTCCTTTGTTCCAATTTTTCATCTGTATCATCCATTTTTTTCTTCTTCTCAAAATATACTATGGGTGTCACCCCAAACCCTGCACCTCTGATACGACTGTATTTTTCTGGCTACTTCAATGTCGTTGATAATAGGTCTGTATTAGCTATAGGAGTAACTGATGCCTGTAACTGTTGGATATAGGAAAATAACTAATTATTTTTATGTAATGGAAATTTTAAAAAAATATATTTTATCGTCGAGTCATACTTACACATATTTACCCCACTCTCTGTGTGTTCTCATCTACTAACTTCCCATCTTTGTTCACACGTGCCTCCTTCCATAATACATGACGTGGGATGGAAGTGAATTTGGTTTTAGACTCATCAATATACATATAAAAATAGAAAAATAATTATGATGTTGTTTATTGGCACCTAAAAATATTATTTTAAATTTTAAATACATACAATTTTCATTTCTAATGATGTGTACGCCATCCTTGCTTTAGAATAGGGTTATCTTGGATTTGATGCATGTTCCTTATTTTCAGTATAGAGTTTCTATTTCATAAATGAAATATTGACAAGCAAAGTGATAAATATAGGTATCCTCAAACAACGTATTATCACTCACAATGTACCTGAAACTTCTCATCCCCACGACGGCTAATAAATACATCCCATGATTATTGGGATATCAGGGTAGCGTAGACAATGGGTGGGTACTGGTTTATTTTACCTTTTGAATCTTCGAGGTGACATCTTGGTAAAATAGTGCAAACACATCGATGAATCTATCCTGCAAGCCTTAGTACATAATCCTTGTGTGAATTGTCTACTATAAATGTACTCTACAAGAGATTGAGAAGATTAAGACATTGTTTCATTATTTTATTTGCGTGTAAATTAATGAAATAAATTTATAATGTTACCGTAATTTCTTCCCAGATCACATCCTTCAGCCCGGACAAAACATGGTGCAATGAATCTATGTCAATCGGCACGAGTTGCTGAGTGAAAAATCCAATGTAGCTGCTAAACATATCCTTGTTCGGATTCACATGTTGGCCTCGTGCAATACATCTGACTTCAAATTTGATGACTTTTCTTTTCTCCTTAAGAATTTTGGCTAACACTGTCAAACTACGACACACCTGTGATTTCTGCGATGTTGGTCCTTCATTCCTGACCATTTCATCAATATCACATCATCTATATGTTCATCTAGAATGGTATCAACAACATGTGTTGATGGTTGTTGGACCTCAACATTAAGAGACGCAGGAGCCGCAGCAGTAGAAGCATAAGGAGGACGAGCAGGAGGAGTAGCAGCAGCAGGAGCCACAACAGGAGGAGTAGTAGGAGCAACCAGAGCCGCAATAGGAGCAATAGTAGCAGCTGTATGAGCTGCAGGAGCAGCAGGAGCAGCAGCAGGAGCAACATCAGCAACAACAGCATGAGCTGCAGGAGCATCAGCAGCTGCAGCAGTAGCTGCTTGAGAGACTTGTTCATTCTCTAGGTTAGGAGCATCAGAATGTGCAGACGTCATTATCAGCAAAAGTGGTTGAATAGTTAATTCAGATTACATAAGTTCAGTAATGATAATATAATAACATGACATAACAAGATCTATATTACAAACAAAATATAACCTGTTTACTGAACTATCTTACTTTTTTTCAAAGGTTGAAGGGATTTGACACCTCTATCGACTATCCAAATCCCTTCATTGTGGTCTCCTATAACATAAAAAAAATCATCTACATTGGGACCGCTCCGAAATGATTGCAACATACCACTAAAAGGATCTTCCTAAACCGAATTTTCATCGAAACCTTCAATAGTTTTGGACAATAAAAGAACAATCGACCACTTTCAGTTTTCAGAATCTGGAACATAAAAAACCTGTACCGCTTATGATGCCATTATAAACTATTCGTCTTTGTACACTTCTTTACTAAAATCAACTTTCAAAAATCCCCATTCATCTATTTTAACACCACGGTTGTTATCAGTCCATTTGCATTGAAAAATCGGCAATTGTAATGTCGTATAATCCAACTCCCATATTAGTTTGATAATTCCAATATATGACATATTTGCATAAATTGGATTTCTGTCCTTACTACCAGAAACAAGCATCACTTCAGCCACTAGTGTAACTCCACTATTCTTCATGGTACTATCTTTATCATGATCATATGTATAGAAGGTAGAAGCATTAATTACATAACCACAGTAAGATAATACATACACACATGGTCTAGCAGCTAGCCATCGAAGACGTTCTGAAAATGAATTCAGATTTTCATCGAACTGCTTAAAAATATGGTCCTGAAATCATCCTATAAACTAGTGATTATGTGTATATGATAACCATTTTTCAGCCCTCGATGGATTCAACAGACTAAGAATTTCTTTTTGAGATTTAATATATAGTGAAACCTCCCAACTGTTATGCAAAACATAAAGATGAGCCTGCTCCCGATCTGTAATACTGATTGTCACAACCTATCTTTCAGAAATTCCCTCAAATTAGATAGGTATTCATTACAAAATTCAATGGAATCCTCAACAATATGTTGCTCTACTATACAAAACTCTGGCCGACTTCAATTTTTGACATACCCTTTCAAAATATTCATATACCGTTCAACATGATACATCCATCTATAGTGAACATGACCACAAAGTCGAATCTCTCTCACCAAGTGAATCATCAAATTAACAATCATATCAATGAATATTGGCAGGAAGAACATTTCTAATTCACATAATATGATGAATTTTTCTTTCCATATATGGCAATTTCCCCATGTGTAAAACTTTGCTACATATAGATTTGAAGAAGAAACAAAGTTTAGTTAACATATGACGAATATTCTTGGGCAAAATGCAATGTAAAGCTATAGGAATTAGATCTTGCATCAAAACATGGCAATCATGTGATTTCAAACGTTTTAACTTAAAATAATTCATTGACACAATGGTCTTGATATTTTATGAGTACCCCTGTAGAACCTTTACATCATTGAAGAAGTTGCAAAACTATTATCTCTCAACCCTAGAAAGAGTATATGTAGTTGGAGGAAGAAACATTCGATTTTCACCCGTCACGGGAGCCAAATCTTCTCGTATTCTCATGTAAACCATGTCCACCCATCCCTTAATTCCATCATTTTTTTTCCTGGGGAATTTATCAATGATTCAATAACACTGTCACATACATTTTTTTCCACATGCATCACATCAAGAAAATTTCTGACGTACAAACAATTCTAGTATGGTAATTCAAAAAAACTGGTCTCTTTTTCCAACCAATTTTCATATGTTTTTTCAAAAATGGTTTACCCAAAATAGTATTCAGATCATTTACTTTCTCAATAATCTGATCACCTGTTAGTGGAGGCGGTGTTGTGCGTTTTTCTGAACTTCCATTGAATGATGTCTTCCAAGATTGGTACTTATGCCGACAAGGTAGAAATATACGATGTCATAGAAACACATATTTCAATGAATGTTTCAACCTAATTGATTCTATATTTTTTTCGCACACGGGACAACCTTGAGTTCCTTTAATGCTATAGCCTGAAAAATTTCCATATGTAGGGAAATCGTTTATTTTCCCATACAACATCGCTCTCAATGTGAAGTATTCACTTTTATAAGAATCATACAACATTACACTTGAGTCCCAAAATAACTTCAAATCCTCCATGAAAGGAGCCAGATAAAAATCAATATCATTACCTGGTTGTTTTGGTCTTGATATAAGCATAGATAACATGATGAATTTACAATTCATGCATAACCATTGTGGCAAGTTATAATTTACCAACAAAACAGGCCATGTACTATGACTGCTAGTTTGAAAACAAAAAGGATTCACTCCATCTGTAGATAACGAAAGATGAAGGTTTCTCAGCTCGTTTCCAAATTCAGGATACCCATGATCAATTTTATTCTATTGAGTATATTCGGCCAGATGACATAATAACCCATCTTTATTTATTTTATTAGCATGCCATGATAATTTTCTTGCAGTTTCATCCCTTTCATATAGACGCTTAAACCTTGGAATGATTGGAAAGTACCATACAGCTTTCGTTGGATTGGATTTATCTTTTTTGTTTTGAGAAGAACCACACTTTGGGAATTATATAAGTGATTTTTTCTCTTTGATAAACAATATACATTCTTTCGGGCAGGAATTTATTCTTTCAGAAATCATTCCCATCGAGCGTAGAATTCGTCTAACTTCATATGTCCGGCTTGGGAGATCATTATCTTCTGAGAGCATGTCATTCAAGAGAGAAATTAGTTCCGTAAAACTGACATCACTACATCTATTTCTTGCTTTAAATTTATACAACTTCAGTACAACTGACAATGTTGTATACTTAGTGCAAGCAGCATACAATGGCGTCTTTTCACAACTCTTTAACTTCTCAAACAATTTTGGGCAATCACGGAGTTAATCTTGAATTGTCTTTGTCATTTCCTCAATACGATCATCATCATCATTGACTTCTGTAATCACATCCTCGATACAGTCTTCCTCATTATCCATATTTGTATTCATATCTGACGATCCATAAAACGCAGTTTTATCCCAGCCAGTAGCTGCATTCACTTTTTCTCCGTGATTATTCCAACATTTATAACTCCAATCTATTATGTGACATATCAAATGTTCTTCCAACTCCTCTTGAGTAAGTAGTCTAGAATAACAACAATGTAAACATGGAAAAAGGATTTGAGTAGTATCCTTTGCATGATCCTTTGCAAACATGATGAACTCTTTCACTCCATTTTCATACTCTATTGTTAAACGATTAGCATCCATCGAATCATTATTCATCTCCATCCTATTTGAATCCCAAATATTAGTATTTATGGTTCAAGTACACCAAACGAGAATTCCAAATATAGTAGAAGAGAACCACTTCCTTATAAAAATGGGTATTAATAGAGCCTAACCATTAGTATATATTCATCATGCCTAAATACTCACTGCTGGTGGAAGTGAAATCGTTCCTGATGATCATGCCAAGAAGAAATGGAATCCAAAAGGGGGGAGTGAATAAAAATACCCCAAACAAGATGGAAAAACATGGTATTTGAGAATAGTTTAGTGGCTTTCATGTTGTCTAGAATTAATCCTAATTTATTTCAATGAAAAAGTCTAATTCACAACAAGATAACATCCATTCCATATATTATTTTCATTAATAGGGTTATTTTGTGCTTCAAAATGATCAAAACATGTCTAACCAACTTCAAATGGATAAAATATGAATTCATGAAACACATGAATCCCAAAAAGAAGTTATATTATAGAAAGACCCACTTGGAATCTGAATGAGTCTGCTCAAATGAAGAACACCATACATCTCCAACTACATCGATGCTTTCTCATATACAACGACACCACTAGCCTGATAGTGGCCCTCACCAAGAACATCATACATCTCCAAATAAGAGACTACAACCACTAACAATGAAGAACATCATAAGATGATAATATAGTAAGAACAAATCCCTTCACCCAAATAAGAGACTACAACCACTAACCATGAAGAACCACTAATAGAATAATTTGAAACCTAAGGAAAGGTACACCCAAAACATAACAATGAATTCAAATGAAATATTTCTAAACCAAACCATTGAAATCCTCAAATTTTCCTTATAACAAACCCTATAATATCTCCTAATAAAATTCTTTGATAACACTATTTCATGGCCTATACCCATTTAGACCTCTCTATTGGTTAGTATATTATTTTCTAGTGACCCCCTACAACTATCCTCCAACATGTCATGGGTTAGTGAATGAACTGAGGGTATTTATCACAACCATGTGCAATGTACATATAATAATAAATAATTGATATAGTTTAACATCAAGTTGTATAGATGATTTTTCTAATGATTCCAAGTTAATGTTAGTATGGTAAAAATGTGTGATGAGACATTTTTGGTCTAACTAAAAGGGGATATACCCTAATGAGTGTATTTTGGATTCAAAAAAAAATATGACTCTATGTGGTATAGGGTTTTTGTTACTAGTAGGAGTATGGACCACTAAGTGAATATGGTCCACTATGTGTGGGAATGTTTTCATTTAGATTATGTCCTAATATGTATGGTTCCCATAGAATAAGGCCCATTTGAATTGGATATTTGGGCTCATTACACAAGTTGGATCACATTTTTCATGTGAGGAATCTACACCAATTTGGTTAATAAAATATATTCATATCACATAAGGATTTCAATATTCATCAACTAATGAATCGTGTTCTTATCACACTAGGTAAGAACATAATAAAATATACTGAGGGAAGTGTTTAGAGATCGTATTCTCATCACATAGGGGATTCTTGGGCACATCGCCTAAGGAATCTCATGCTCCTCATGTGAGGTATAATCCTAGGATCATTACCTAGGAGATGAATAAGAGATCTTATGATCATCACTTAGGGGATTCGTAGGCATATCCCCTAATGAATATATTTATAATCTCATGAGGTATAATCAAGGGAACATTATTTGGGAGATAATGAAGATATCATTTTCTTATAACATAGGGACTTCATATTCTCATAACCTAAGGAAACCTAGGATTATCACCTAGAGTTTGATGATTCTTGAATTAAGAGTGGTCATAGGTTTATATCTCTGTAATGGAACTCACATATTTGAACATTAGAAGAGGGAAAAACCCGATACACTCATCGCGTAGGGGATGATCATAGTTTTATAGCCACCATTTTATTTTCATCCATGAAGTTATTCAATTACCACCAAACCATTTTCAATTTCATCATTAAAAACTATATTCTATGTCACTGGGAAACTAAAAAGAAAACCCATATCAACTAACGATTTCCTCTCCCACAATAACCCACTCATTACATCTTTTTAACAATGGAAAGGTTGATGCTTCCCCACTGCACGATTTACCACCTCAACCATCTCACATTTTCCCCCAATGGAATATATCACAACCAAACTAATAAAAAACTACTCAAACAACCCCACCAAAAAACAATGATTATTTTCAACAATAAAAGTAAACAAGCACCATGTTCTTGAGAAATATAATGAAAATTAGTAAACACGTGTGAATCATCCCCTTTACATCATTTTCCATCAAGTATGGTCCATTTTATTCAATCAGTCAATCCATAATACTCACCCATAGAATAAAAAATCATGTTAAAAAATGATATAAAAATGGGAGAGGAGAACAATATTGAAAAAATATTTGGAAGGCATTCCTTAAAGGAGGTCCTGCAAACTGAAGCTTGAAAGCGTTGCGGGCGGCAGAGGTTCAGAAACTAAAGCTCGAGGGTGGCGGAGGTCCAGCAATGCGAACTCAGCGGGCGGCGGAGGTCCGAAATTGAGTAGTGAGGGAGGCAGAGGTCTGGAAACGTGATCTCAGCGGGTGGCAGAGGGGAGTCGCAGAGTTCCAGTACCACGGGAGCTTTAGGTCACGATTAAACGAGGGCACTGTTTGACCGACTTTATAAAAAAATGAACTAAGGGTTTATCAGCGCTAAAAAACTGCTGATAAAGACTACCTTTATCAGCACTAACATTTTAGCGTTGATAAAGGTGTCCTTTATCAGCGCTTATTTATCACTGATAATCGTACCCTTTATCACCGCTACAAAAGCGCTGATAAATCCTTCCTGTATCAGCGCTAAAATTTTACCGCTGATACATAGAGTCTTTATCTATGCCTTTCTGTCGCTGATAAAGAGTCTTTTTATTAGCACTCTTTTATCGCTGATAAAGGTTACCCTCTACCAGCGCTAAAATTTTAGCACTGATACAGGGTAACCTTTATCAGCGATTTTGCTTAGCACTTTAAGGGGGCGCTTCCCTTGCCCGTTTTTGTAGTACTGAATGAAATAGTTATTATAACCATGAAATAGAAGCTATAAGTAAATGATTGGTTATGAATTTGGGATAATCCACTCATATTTTATATGGTAAAAATCATACCTTTCAAACATTTTTTTCATAAAGTAACAATGTAATTCATTTGGAAGGTGACAAAATTATTCGTTTCGAACCATTTATTAAATATTGAAAATGGTTAAAAATAATTTTAACATTCATAAAAGAATATTAAAAATATTCTTTAATTTGTTTACATAATATATAAATTTATGGAAGGGGACATTAAGGGAAATATTAAAATATATGTTTTAAAATAAATTCTCTTACAAATTTAGAAACATTTGAATCGTAAGCCCTACGAAAGAATAAAAATTAAAAAATATTTGAATATAAGGATAATAGAGATTTTCATGATATAAAATATCAAAGGAGTAGTATATATTCATCAAAAAAGTATATAGGTTCATAACTAAAAATATTTCTCAATAAAATAAACATTTTAGAAGTCCCTTTCATTTTGTCTGACTTGTTTTGTACATTAATTTTTATTCCAAAATAATAGTATTATTTAAAAATTCAACATTTTTATAAACATTTTTCATATTTTAATTCAATTTATGTCACTTATTAACATGTTATATATAATTAATTAATAATTTAGTCTCACATTAGTCATTTTGGTGATTTTCAGTTCATAAGTCCAAAATGTCATATGTATGATTACTATTGTAAATGTTTTTATTAATCCAAAAATATTTAGAATATTCATCATGAAAAAAATATCATTTTCATATATTAGTATTAATATTAAAACTAATCATGCATGATGGATATGAAAAATGAACTATGTTACAATCACAAAAATGGTAGGTAGTACATACTCATGTGTAAAATATCAACATTTCAATGATTATTGTGGATAGAAGAGAAGTGTTGTTTTACCTTCCCAAAATTATTATCATATATATCATATTTCAATATTAAATATACTATTATTTATAATCTATTTTATAGGGTGATGAATTCCAAATTGCATCGTGTTGTGGTGTTGGTAGTCTACACATAAACAAGAATGACATTATCATTTTCCAATAAATGGAATGTTAATAAATTAAATGATATATTATATTTAAAAAAATTAAAATATGTGAGTAATATATTAATTAAACCATAATTAAATCACTATAATCATCTGTAATAGGTTGTGATGGTAAAAAATGTATATCGATTTGCGATGTAGTGTTTTCTTATACACATTAACAATGGATTACATACCCATTAACTAGAGGATGGAGATGAATAAACTAAATTCGATTAAAATAATAATATAATGGTATATTTAGTGTAAAGATGTTAGTATTTAATAATGTCTGAATAATAATTGAAGGATTTTAAAAAATAAAGAGAACTAAAACTTGTAGTTGAAAACTACACCTCTTCTTTGGATAACATACCTCTCTTATTACCATAAACTATAATGGGTGATTTTATTCAAAATAAAAGATAACTATAATTAGTGGAAGCATTATATAGAGGAATTTTGGTAGTTATGGGACTAAACAATTTGGTTTGTTTTGGATTTATTGATAATATGAAATGGACTGTAATGAGATGGGGAGTTTGTACTCAACGAATGTTTCGAAATATTAAATTAATATAAAATAACATTCATATGAAAGTGGATTCAAACTCATTTTTTACTATTTGATGATTATGGAAATAAATACTACTATAAAATAATATTTATACAACATATTTCTATTTTTAATCCTTTTACCTATTTGACATGTCATTAACCAATATTCAAATTTTCATGACAACAAAAGTTTTTTCTCATTGAGGGTAAATAAAGATACAATAAATGGAATAATAAATCGTAAATGGATCATGGCTAATTAAATCAACCATTTCATAAAAAAATTAAATAATATTACATTCTAATAATTTTTATATCATATAAAAATAAATTATTTATTATAAAATTTCAATAATTATGATTATTTGAACTATTAAATACGTTGCCTTTAATAATATCATGAAAAACTTAAAATAAAATAAAATATTAAATAATCACCAATGTGTTATAATATTTTATAAAATTATAAGATCCAATGATTATCTCAATTTCAAAAATTTCTAATAATTTTAATATCATTTCTTTTACTTGACCATTAATTGAAGAGTTATTTTCTTAATGTTAAAAAAGATTTTAGAGTATATATTTGTTAAATAAGAGTTAAAAATTAATTACTAAAATTAATTTAATATTTCTTTCTTTCACAAAAATATTAACTTTATAATATATTCACTCGATAACCCCCTTTGAAAACATAATATAATTTTTTAAAAAAATTATGCATCTTGTTTGGCCTTTATTGAAATATAATAATATAAAAGTAAACATCTAATCCAAAATTACAGTAAAATTCCATATAATTGAATATAGTATTAGTATGAGACAAATTAAATTATAAAATAAATTTAATAAATATTCTAGCTGATTTTATAGTCTATATAATTTTATTTTTAACCCTTCATTTCCCAATTTACACTTTACCATTTTAACAAAAATTAATAAGGTCATTATTCATTTTGACAAAAAAGGCATATGTTTATTATATATGTAACACTTGATTCAAATTTGGAAATATATTTTTCAAAGTAAAAAAGATAAAAGAGGAAAAATTTAATATAAATTTAAATATGTAAAATGTAATGAAAATCATTTTTTCATAAAAATAATCATTTTGAATATAAAATAGTTTAATGCTAAATTCAAGAAAAAATATTTTTACAACCCTATAATTGAATTATTTTATATCAAAATGAACAAATTATATTTTAAAATAATTCCAAAATAGAAATTTACTTTTAAAATAATGAAATGAAAAATATTTTTTTCAATTAATATTATTATTCTTAACTATTAATTAACAAATCAATCATTTCGAAAGGTCTCAAGAACTCAAATTGATAAAATTGAGACATGATGATTTCAAAAAGAAAATTCATTATTTAAAATAATCTTCTTAAATATTAATTGAATTATTTATAATATTCACTCATAATAATAGAAGAAAACACATTTTAAAAACAACATATTTATGATGAATTAAAAAGCATTAAAAAAATATTTCATATTTAAAAAGAATTAAATAAAAATATTCAATGTTTAGTACCATTATATTTTTGATATTATAGTTAAAACTATTCATTCCAAGAAATTTAACTATTAGGTTATAATTAAATAATAATTATCTATTAATATCTTATTCTTTGTGTTTTGTTTCTTATACACTATCTAACATTGTATTTACTTTTAAAAATATCATGATATTACAACCCCCCACCCAATGGAAATTACACTCCCATAATTTTATCTCTCACTTCGTAACTAGAGTTTGAATTTCCAAAATCAACATATAAAAATGTTCTAATTAAACTACTACATGAAAAGAGTGAAATGGGAATTAATATGTTCATCTGATAAAACAAGAAACAATGTTTCCATGTTGGAATGAATTTTGTGGAAGTGAAACCATCGATATAGAAAGAAATACTAACACACACAGACTTATATAAATTGTTTTGGAACATGGATATGATAATTTTAACCATTAAAAAAATAAAAATCTTGGATTTTTTAATAGAAATTTATTTCTTGGTATGAAATATTGGCATATAAAGTAATTTTTTTCAGAATCCTTTTTTAAAAGTTGATTAATTATATTTCTTTATAGAAATAATAAAGAATGATATATATATTCTTTATAATTGTAATTTCATTATTTAATCAATTCCCAAAATAATCTCATATTTTATCCCAAATGATTACTATTGAAAATAATTTTTCCCTCCTATAGCTATTGAGTCAATAAATAATATTTACATAATCAATTAAAGGAATAAAAAATATTTATCCGAAAATTTTTCATTGTAAAAAAATGAAATAGTAGATATATGGTATGACAAATCCCTAATTGAGAAAACCATCTTATGAAAAAAAATAGTTTAATATTGAAATTTAAACACGAATAAAGAATATCATCACAAATCAATCATTAAATAAAATACATAAAATTCTGAAAAAGTATTTTAGATTAAGACTGAAACCAAAAAATTAGACAAAACTAGTACTTAACCATGCATTCACATGACAATACGTTCAATGCTTATTTTCAAGAAGTCAAAACTATATTTAAATGTTAAAAAGAATCAGAATATTGAATATATTGAAAAAATAGTGATACTTAATATTGATCTATAATCGGAAAAAATATAAAGAATTGAAAACATAAAAAAAATAGAAAAATAATATAACGTAATAGATTATGTAGAAGAACATTGAAAACATATTGGAAAATATATGCAAATATACAAGGAAAACGTTATTATACCATCACTGTACAAAATAAACTATACAAATGCATGATATAGAATATACAAAAAACATATAGAAGAATATAGAAGGAAAATAAAATTATTTGAAAACATAGAAAACATATAGAAGAATATATAAGGAAAAGAAAACATACTTCCAAATTGAAAATTTAATATAGTAGATAACATTCAATTGAAATGTAAAATAACATTTAGAAACAAAATTGAAACGTGCGTGAATGAAAACATAAATGAATTGGAAAATAAAATAGGTCACGATGTAGAAAACAACATATGTATAGAAATTAAAATACATGAATAAAAAGAACATATGGAAAGTAATTAGAAAAGTACATTCTAAAATTAACATGAATGAAATACCATAATTATTAATGTCACTGAGATATTATGAAAAGAACATGGAATAATTATTTTACATCACTAGTATAAACAACATAATATTTCAACGGACATGAATGAAAAGAACATTCAAATAGAAAATTAAATTTCATTAAATACAACATAAGTATTACTGTAACTAATAAATTATGTCACATTGTACAAATATCCAACATTAAATGCATCGAAGACTTTTCTACATTTAGAATAAGTTTAAAATAATATTACATGAATTTACAGATTCAAAAAAATGAATGTTTATAGAAAATAATTAATTAGAAACCAAAATAAATGAAGTCAAAATTTACATTTTGAAGCTTGCAATGAAAACCAGAAACAACATGGTGTACAACACTTAGAAATCACAGAAAAACTCTATACAAAAAATCCATTTTCAACATCTACATATTCGTGTATTACAAAAAATTATAGTTCTTCACTTCATCAAAAAAAGACTTCATCTTCCTCTCAGGGAAACCTAACAATCAAATAAATAAGAACGGTCTAGCCCGTTGTCCGAGTTAATCAAATTAAGATTCAACAAATAATTATTATATAGAATAGAAATTTAAATCATTCCAATAGATACACATAAATAAACATTCTTACATGAAAATGTAATTAAACAAAAGATGCATGATTTCAAAAGGATGATCAAAATGATGCATGCAATTGATCACCATTTTAGAGATATATATGGGAGTGAGCTGGAAAGTTGGGTGTGAGCTGACCCCTTCATAAATGGATTGGGTTTACCATTTTAAATAAATGAATCGAGTTAGATTAAATGGATTCACAAGACATCCAACCCAACACGAACCCAACCCATGATCCTAAATTGTACCCTCCAATTAGTTCTTATGACAAGGGTCACCAAACTCTGTATTGAACGTACTTTTCTACTGGTATCTCTATAATTTAAGTAAAAATGTTATTTCTTGAACATAACCAACGCCACTTATTTTTTAAACATGTTTATCATAATGGATAAGTCCATTAAGTAGTTTCCATTCAGTTGTATAAAAACCCTTTTATTCCTAAAGAACACTATTCAAGAGTACCCGAACATCTCTTCTAATAAGAAATCTAAAAATTTTAGATGAAGGATAAACAATCTATATGAACTATTTAATTTGATTTGTACCACAACACAAAAAATTAGATATGGTTACCTCTATATATTATATAGAGTAGCACATGAAACTTCTGTTGAAACATTCTTCTTAAGCCAATCATGAACTTGAATGAAACATTATAAGTATTAATGTCACCTAGAAATTATGAAAAGAACATGAAAAAATTCTTATACACCATAAGTATACAACATAAGATTTCTGGAATATGAAACACATTCATGCCTTGTGTTCTTGGGCTATCACCAGGGTGTTCCAATAGTGCCTTTATAGTAAGTAATTGGTTGAACTCATCCTTTCTTAATGCAGCCAAAACCAATGAAATTGAGCCATCACCAATGCATTTCATCTTTTCCTCGCCAATATGTTATTGTTTGGAATCAACCTTGTCTAACAAATCATAAGAATACTTGAAATGCAGCATAAGAATATAATATAAGAATATATATAGCATAAGTATACGGCATAAGAATACCTGAATATGCAGAATAAGTATTAATTTCACTGATAAATTGACATGAGTGAAATATCCAACTGAGAAAGAACATTCCAATGGACATGAAGCAGACAACATAGGTATATATATAATAGCATTTAAATGGACATGAATGAAAATAACTTTTAGAGTGGCACATTGGATGGGAGCGATCACATAAAGCAGATCCATGGATGCATCAAGGCCTCTTACAATCCCAAGACCTTCACACTGAGGAAATTCATACATAAATATGAATATGAATATTGAATATATCTAAAACACAAATTATTGGTACATAATAATCGAATAGAAGTTAGAGAACTTTTTGGGAAATCATAAACATAGTAGAAAATATTTAGTTGAATTAATAAAGAATGCATATTTATATTTGTAATTAATGAAGGAGAAATCAATTGAACGAATTACAAAATGATTCAGATGGATAATTAAAATTAGATCATTATAAGATTTAATGATGGAAGTAAATTCCATGTAACTAAAAATAAAGAAATCAATGGTCTAGATAACCAGGTTGGGTGATGGTTAGTGAGGCTGAAGTAAAAAAGAGGTGAAGGGAATAACATCACCATGCCCATCACTCGAGAACCTTTCATGCAATGTATGGATCCCATGATAAAGGCTACAACTTCGAAACACCATTGGTCTCCACTGATGTGACATGGAATCCCCAACACACAATTGTAGTGGTGCAATAGGTTCATGGACCATTGAATGAAATTCTATTATGAATTGAAATATGAAAAACAATATTGAGGGACATTGAATGATAATGGGAGGTAATTAACAATGACTGAGCATGTAAATAGACCTTATTGCATGATATTGGAACTCTGTGCATGGAATCTCCTAGGAAGAATCCATAGGTTTTCCATTATAGATATATCAACATAATAAAAAAATATCATTAGCTAAAAGTCAAGAACGTCATTCCATTGAAAAATAAATTTTTTTAAAACACTCAATAGACCTTCTTTTCATACATTATATGTCGAATTGAATTTCATTTTTCGTCTAAATCTATGAAATATATTCTTTCCTAATCATATATTTCATGTCCTAATGTTGATATATGTATTTTTCCTACAACAACACATCATAAAAAATAAACAAAATGTTTACACCACTTCCAAAAAATGAGTATAGTCCTAATTATTATGGTGATTAGATTTTTTACAAATCTGAACAATTGCAATAGAGTAACCTTAATGTGGAAACAATGTACTAATCACAAGAGGTTAAACACACCAATTGACAATGATGCAATGGAGGAACCTGTGTCACTGAAAAATTTTAAATGTAATTGAAAATAGGCTCTACAACTTACATGTAATTTCATGTTAGGAATGTTGGTAATTTGAAAAATGAATTTATGTATTAAAAAGGGAAACATAATTTAACACATTAAAAAAATTTGTAACATCATGAAAAATTTATCCCTTTCACGAGAGTTGATTTAATTCCCAAAATATGATCTACAGTATCATACCTCCAGTAACGAGGGTCCCAAACCACATCATGAATGAATCATCATTGGTGAAAAAATACAACCTCATATTGTTGGAGTCACACCAATTATAGTGACCTAATATTTCCATCAAATGATACACTGTATAAGAAAATCATGAAGATCCACATGAAATAATTCAACAAAATAATGCTTTTAAAAAAACGTCGATGACAAAAATTGAAGTAATTAATTGCTTTAAGTAATTGAAAACTATAAGGAAATACATGTATAAAGTAAAGAACCAAACCATGGGTTGTGCTACATTAACTAGGTTTCTTAGAGTAAAAATAAAACCATTTGAAGCAATTGTATATATTAAAGAAAAAATATTAATCACAGGAAATCAAAAATCCCGATTTCCAGCCAAACACACATATGAGCATGCATGATAATGCATGCTTGTAGAAGAAAATTGTATTTTTCAAAAGGAAACATCATGCATGATAGTATAATCTACAAGTGGAATTCAATCACTATACATGATAATGAAATATAAACCGCAATATAAACTGCAATATGAAGTTATATTGAAACATCTATAAATATTAGAATGTAAACTGAAACTTTAGTACAACATGAAATAATATGAAGTGAAATAAAATTTTAAATATAAAATCAAATATAAATGGTAGTATAATGGAATATAAAATGAATTTTTAGTTCATGTTAGAATCAATAAAATACTATAAAGGTCGTGGTATTCAAGAACAACTATGTTCATACGTACCAAAGTTATTTCCATGTGCCTTAATTTGACCAGAAAGACACTGAGATATTCATGCATCAATTATGACCTGAATGGATTATAAAATGTGAATAACATAACCTATTAATGTCATTGAGATTTAAACAATTTTATTTTTACTTGAATACTAGTATTAATACCATAGTTAAGTGTATAAGAGTACATGATTTCAACAAAACATGTTGAAGAAAAAGGGAGAACAATCACCTTTTTTATGTCATGTCCATGTCTTTCGTGGCCTGATCAACCTGATACTGAAAATTTTGATCCATGCCAGGGAGTTCTTCAGATAAGAACAATATTTCAACAAACATGTAGAATAAAAATTGAGGACAATCACCTTTTTTATCATGTCTATGTCTTTCATGGCCTGATCAATATGATACTAAAAATTTGGATCCATACCAAGGAGTGATTCATATATTTTCTCACTGACATTCATGAAATCATGACACATTAGTGCACAAAAATATATATATTTATAGACCCAATACATATGTATTACACAAAATTATGCAATCCTACATATTGAAAAACTTGTGAATTCTATGAAATTACGGTTATAAAAAAGGCAACGATTTTTAGAAATATGAATCGAACTTTTTCAGTTCCCAGAAAATGTAACATATACGAAATATTCAAACCATAATAGTTACAAACCTATAAATTAGAAAAAATTACTATTAAAAATTAATATATATTGTTATGAAATATGAACATATATATTCCAGTTTGAAAATTATAATAAAGATGAACAGAGAAGTAGAATATGAATTTCTATATTAAAAAATATGAACAAATAGATCCTCCAAGAAAATTCAATAACATTATAAAATGATGCAAAAAAACCATATCATTACTGCTCAAATATGTAAATTAAATAGTACTCAAATTGAATGAGTATAACATGCCATAATTTGAATGACTATCACTTCATCATCAATGAATCAACAAATAGATGGAAAAATTGACATTAGTGATTAATAAAACATTGAATGAATTATAATCTAAGAAACTATGAAATTCATGAAAATACCTTTATGTATCGTAGTGAGACCAAATCCACTAATTAAACTACATTGAATAACCATGAAGCTCAATATATGGTACTAAAATAATATTCTAGAACAAACCTAAGAGGTATCGATAATTTCATAAAAACTGTAAAATTTTTGGGGATATAAGGAAAACATTAGTGAATATTTGGAAAAAAAATGCAATAGAAAAATGTCTTCACAACAATGGGGAGGATAGAGTGTGGAGTTTTCATTGCTGATTCTTTTTATATGGTATGTGTGAAGAAATTTATTGAATGTAAGGTAGAATGGTGTGAGATGGTAACAAAGATATTATGTGCATGGACAAATAACACCAATAGAAGCAACTATATATTTGGACGAAAAAATATTATCCACTGGAAATACATAAATCAATTGTACTGGCAAAACTCACTATGATCATGTATGATAATTCATGAATGAAGAACTAAATTGTATTATTCACAAGGAAACAACATGAATGATAATTTAATTTATAAGGGAATTGCAATCTGGGTACATGATAATTCAATATAAACATCAATATAAACTTCAATATGAGGTTATATTGATATAGAAATGAAAACAGGAATGTAAACTACACTTTTGGTACAACATGAACTAATATAGAGTGTAATATAAAGTGAAATATACAATGCAATATAAATGGAAGTATAATGTAATATAAAATTCAGTTCTAGTTAAAGATAGAATCACTCAAATACTATGATTGTCATGGTATTCATGAACAACTATGTTCTTACATTCCATAAGTACTTCCATGTGCCATAATATGACCAGATATTCTTTGAGATAATCATGCATAAATTTTGACAAGAATTGATTTGAAATGGTGAATAGATTCCTAAAAAAAATTCAATAAATTTAAAGAATTATGCAACAAAAAACCATTTCATTACTACTCAAATATATCAATTAAATAGAACATAAATTTCATGAAGAGAACATACCATAATGAGAATGACCACCACTTCATCATCTATGAATCAACCTACAGATGGATAAATTGACATAATGATGAATAAAACATTGAAGGAATTCGAATCCAAAAAAGTTTTAAATTCATGAATATACCTCTTAGTATTGTAGTGTGACCTAATACATCTATTAACCTAGTATGAATAACCATTAAGTTTAATAAAGGATACTAAAATAACAATCTAAACAAAACCTAAGAGGTATAGATAATTTCATAAAATCTGTAATGATTTTGGCTATAGATGTCAAATCTGATTGAATATTTGGAAAATAATTCAATAAAAAATGACAATAGAACTATTGGTGAAGAAAGAGTTTGTAGTTGTCATCAATGAATCTTTTTTTGTGGTCCATGTGAACAGATTGAGTTAACACATTGGAGAATGGTGGGAGAGGGTAATAAAGATATTGTGTGTGTTGAATAATCGAGGCCCCATCCTCTTCAATCGAACACCTTAAAACAAAGACTAACCAACACGATCTTCCATTCGCATCTTAGCAGCTTCGGGCACCTTCAACATCTTCTGATTCGATATGAGTTAATCAGCATCTTGTGTCTCCGTCTGTAACTCGTTTCGCCACCATATTTTGTTTTGAAACTCAGATGAACCCCCATTCAATCGTGCCTAGTCAAATCGATCAACCCACTTCATTGGCATTTGGATAAGGTTCATCCTTGGTTGTCTTCATTGTGGGGACCAGGTTCTAGTCAGATCATGTAAAAGGTAGTGGATTGATGAATTTATGGAGGTGGAAGTGGAGTAGGCGGAGGTATAACAGGTGGAGGGGAAGCAAATGGAGGTGGAGGTGGAGCTGAAGGAAGCGATGAGAGACTGAGGATAGAGTTTTGGGGAAACTGACGAATGGAATGGGAGGGGTTCAGTGGGTGTGGAGAGGCAACTAACGATAGTGAGAAGGCGAGCAGGGAGAGTATAACGGGATACGTGGAGGTGGAAATCGGGGAGGGGTGTGGGAACCCTAGAGTTGGGAGAGGGGAATCGGGGAGGGGATTCTAGGATGGGAGTGAGCATCCACTATTGTAAATGTCCATCACAGTCAAAATTGTGAGATGAATTTTTTGGTTTTGAGGAAGGGAGCCGGAATTTGGGTGACGTGGCTTCACAGGAAGAGGACATGGGTACATGAAAATTCATGCTTTAGTATATAATAGATTTTTCATGATCCCTTAACAATATAGATATAAAAAAGATAAAAGATAGATAAAGACCCCCCCGAGTCATGCTTCTAGTAGGCCTCAGGTTGGTGACTACCACAAATGATATAGAAAAATATTTAATGACTAGAATTAACCTATATAATAAAATAAGATTGGGATATAAGATAAATTAAAAAAATTAACGTATATAAAATATATAAAATGTAAATCCAAAATTCATCCCATAATTCATTTTTACATAAAGGAGATATAATTGAAAGTCCCGAAATGAAATTTTAAAAAAATCTAATGGTGTGACAAAATGATAAATTCAATGGCCTATGTTTGTAATGTCCATAATAGTATATGATGTCCCCCTATAAACCTGAAGAAAATTTTATATATGTAGGGTTATCATACATGTAATAACAACATGAAATGAAATTCTCTTGTACATATGTGAAAATATCGTACAAATGCATCTTCGAGGAAATAATATAACTAACATCACCGAAAAAATCAAAATATCTAAACCCCAAAATCATCATGTCTCAGTCACCAAATAACATATTTTAGTATTATAACATAATAATTTGAATATAAATAATGTGTACCTTGCACCCCTTTCCCACTAATATTTCACTCTTACTGCACATTGGTTAACATTCTAATTCTCCCACCTATTCTTTATCACATCACATAACATATCATCTAATGAAAACTAGGAAATCACATCACATTATATCCCACCTATAGATACCTGGTTCATCTCATCATAGAACCAGTATTGTTGATTATTCTAAACATGAAGGACCTCAACCATTTTACTTCTCCTACCATAAAAACCAACACTATAATCCATCTTATCAAATGTTTCCCAGAGACAATTGACCCATCACATATAATCAAATCACATCACAATTGTGGAGTTTTTGAATTTTTTCCATCAAATACCATGCATACCGTTAATTCTAGGGAGATGGAATAAGGAAAAGCATTAGCCATCTATTAATCCTGCAACTACGATTATGGAAAAAACACCATAAAAACTATTGATTTTTAGAAATAATTTATTGTTATGGGTGGAGAACATATATAAAATCACAAGAATAAAAAATGGTATACATGTATAACACCAAACATAGAAGACCAATCATATAGGTCCTCGAATGAAGCACTAATCATATCACTAAATAACAACATCACCTCACAACCTATGGAATTTTTTCATCCAATTTTAAATGAATACCACATTAGAAAATTATATAATACATATTTTACCCCTTAAATAATCAAATGACGAAAATTTTCAAAATTCATGTCAAGACCCGTCCTCGGGGCCCGTGTCGTGAATACCCCATGCCCGCCTTCCATAGGTCAGGGGATGGCGACTAGCACCAAAGGCGAATTCTCGATAAAAAAGGGAATGCATTGCCTTTAAACCTGTAAGACACACAGTGTGAACACAAGCAGTAGAAGTAACAAGTACCAATATAGAAAAGATAGGGGTGCTAAAAGTAAGTGGGCTAGTATACAAACCCAACAGAACTACAAGTACAAGTACAAGTAAAAATTGAAATTAACACCTGGATCATCCTCTTGGGAATCCTACCTGAAGGGTAGGTACAAATCACAAACAACTCATCCATGAGGTACGTCCCATCTAGTCCATCTCCGATTAGCCTCCCGTATGTCACCCTCAGCCTCAATTAGTACTGACCGTCATATCCGCAGAACACAATAAGGTGCGGGAAAAGCCCATGCATGGGTGAGTAAAACAATGCTCAGTAGTGGACCCCGATACCACTGAAGGTCTCCCAGAATCCACTAAGGAAAAACCACAGTAGTAAGATACAATCACGAAGTATCAAACATCCCTACATAGGTATATGCCCATACATATACATCAGTTACTAATCACAGTCCGACTGCAACACTCATACCCAAGCACAACCCATACCACAAAAAAGGAAAGACAATCATCTCGATGATATCAACTGAAAGACAAGACTCAGGTCACATAGGTACACAACTCATGTAAAGGGGTAGAGATGATTAAATATAGCCACTAAATCATCTCCTATATCGAACCCACATAGGATCCTGGAATAGTGTCAGCGCTGTCGAACCCATGGAGGATCCTGGTACAAAAGTAATCACTATCGAACCCATGGAGGATCCCGGTACAGAGGTCATCGATGTCGAACCCACAAGGGAACCCAGTATAGACATCATCATCGTCGAACCCATGAAGGATCCTGATACAGTATCATCACTGTCGAAACCATGGATGATCATGGTACAGTAGTAGGTCCATGTAGAATCCTATCATCTCAGTCGCAACCTGCCATAGGGTACCCGCACATAGCACACTCAATATCTTTAGGTTCCTCTCCTCGAGCCACGTTTCAATACATCAACTACCATGAAGTCAGGAGTTGATGTATCTAGTTTTTCCGTCACTTCAAAAGGAACCCAATGCGATAGACAACGCGTCAATCGGACGACATGTCTGTGGATTATTGGCATTTCCATTCTAGGGGCCTGGTTGGTTTTTAGCTTTAAACTAACCTAGCTATACCCCAACAATGTCCAAACCTCATGTCGGGTATTCCAAAAGTATCGTATCATTCTAATATTTATATCTTCATAGATGGTTCATTTATTGGAAACCCGTAGCTCAAGATATGGAAAAAAATGTAATTTCGTGTTAAACGGGTCCGGACAGGGGTCCGACCCGGTCCGCGGGTCCGACCCGAACCGATGGGGGCGGCCCGGTCGGGCTGGCTGGCCAGTGTGGCCTAGCCAGTCGGCTCGTGTGGCCAGGCCGGCCAGCCCGCGTGGCCCACCTGGCCATGGTGGGGGGGTTCCCCCCATCTTTGGAAGGAACTGACGCTAGGCTCCAATTTAGTGAACTGCGGGACCCAATGGGTCCCAACTTGTGGAGCACCCACCGACGAATGGCTCAGCCTTCCACCCTCCTCCGTCTGTCGTGGCCATTGGACGCGGTTTCTCTCTAGGGTGGCGCGATGGTGCCGCGCCCATCCTATCCGACCGTCGTAGCATTCGTGGCCGTGGGTTCTTCCTCCAGCACAGTGCGATGGCACCACGCCCCTCCGACACTGCCGCGACCCACATGGCCATGACCTAATCCTCTGCACGGTGCATTGGCTCCATGCTCGTCTGGTGGCCCAGCAACCCTTGCGCCACCAGTTCTTCTCATGGATGGCTCGTTGCCGGTCGCCACGCATATCGTCACAGCCGATCGGCCACGGCCTATTCCTCTGGCGCACCGTTGCACTGCTACCATCGACATCCAAAGAAGATAAACAAAGGGGAAGTTGGTCTGTGTTTGTGATTACCACACCATCTGCATTATGATGATAAAAAATGGTAAATCTCAATTCTAAATTTGAACAATGAAGAATGGAGAGTAAAATTCAAAAACCTACCTTGAGTTCGATGATCGATAACAGAGTGGCGGAAGGCAGACATCGTTCAATCAATGTCAGAGGGGGAAGAGCTCGGAGAAGATGAGTCGAGATGACGTCGTCAACATTCTTCATGGGCAGCGACGCTTCCCTTTCTTTCCACGGTTTAAGAAGGAAGAAGTTGGTGTTTTTCATTCTTCGGTGGTGGAAGGAACGTTCTTCGTGTTATTCATGGGGAGAATGAAGTTCTGCCCAGATTCTTTAAGGATCCACCAAAAGAGAGTTTCCAACCAAAATAGAATAATAACTTTTTCTATTATATTATTGTTGACATGATTTCAAAAGAATTCATATTGTTCCAGTTAATTACGTGAAGGAGTTTCCACTTTAATGAGGGGAAGGTGAAGAGGCTCTCCACTTAATTGGGGGGTTTCAAGGTGTTTAATAATCGTGTGGGCCCCACCTCTTTGATGACAAGAGGTGTTAAACTTTAGGTGGGTCCCACTAAAATAATATCCTCCGAAGGGAGGTTATGTGTGGGTGGGCCCCACCTCTAACCTCCACTTGGATATTTTAACCACCAAATAAATAAAAAGAAGTTACACTTATTTTTATTTAATTTTTATTTAAAAACCCCAATAATTAACTTTCATTCTTGTTAGAACGCAACTGGAGTGAAGGTATCCAAAAGTGAATACCGGCACTGCGAGTTTAATGGTGCCCACATATTTCAATTTCAATCACCGAATTAAAATTTATAAAATCCTGCTCATAAGTTTATTGAACGTACCTGAAAGAAACATCATAAATTGATTCTGGGCACACTGTTCCATGGAATCAAGTGTCATAAATTTATAAAGACTTCTAAAAATCCCATGAATTTATGAAAAAAGATATCACGGAATTTCTTGGTCACTACATTCTTTCCACCTCAGGGATTTACGTCCTCGTAAGCTACAACTCACACTAAGGAAACAAATGGGGGTATTTAGCATGCATCTGAGCCTCCCTCTCCCATGTGCTCTATTGGAGGTTCCCATGCTACCAACGAACATGCACCAGAGGTATCGACCATCCATGTAGGACCCTCTCCTTTTGATCCTCAATCTCTACTAGATCCTCCATAAAATTCACCTCGTCATCGATGTCTAGCTATCCAAGGTTGATGAATTGAGAAGGGTAGTGCATGTATCTCCTCAGCTAAGATACGTGGAAGACGTCATGCACCAGGTACAATTGAGGTGGAAGAGCCAATCGGTAAGCCCTCTCGCCAACTCTACTGAGGACCTAAAAAGGTCTGATGAATCATGGAGATAACTTTCCTCCATGGACAAATCTCCATAGTCCTCATCGTGGTGAGACCCGAAAAAATATGTGGTCTCTATCCTCAAACTCTAGTGGCCTATGTCTCCTATCAGCATAAGAATTCGGCCTACTCTATGCAGTCTTCATCCACTCCAGGATGATTTGAACCTTCTCTATTTTATCCTACAGCATCTCTGGTCCCATAAGTGCTGACTCCCCTGGTTCAGTCCATCACTGAGGCGATTTCCACGGTCACACATAAAGTGCCTCGAAAGGTGCCATACCAATGGTAGAGTGATAACTATTATTGTAGGAAAACTCTACCAATGGTAGGTGCTCCTCCCAACTGTGACCAAAGTTGAGGACACATGTGCGGAGAATGTCCTCAAGGGTCAGAATGGTCCTCTCGGTCTGACCATCTGTCTTAGGATGGAAGGTGGGGCTCAAGAAAAGATGTGTCCCAAAATCCTCCTTCAACCCCTTCCATAGCTGGGAAGTAAACTATGTGTCACTGTTAGTGATGATAGAATAAGGTACTCTAGGTAAACATACAATCTCATGCAAATAGAGGCATCCCAAGCTCTCTACTAAGCCATGCTCTCTGATCGGTAGGAATTGGTCGGACTTGGTGAGTCTATCAATGATCACCCATATCGAATCGTGACTCCTAGATGTATGTGGAAGACCAATCACGAAATCCATGGATATCCCATCCCACTTCCACTCTGAGACCTTTAAGGGTTGTACCAAGCCTGCTGGTACCTGGTGCTCTGCCTTCACTTGCTGAAAACTCAGGCATCATGAAACAAACTAGGCTACCGCCTTCTTCATACCTGGCCACCAGTGCTGTCATCTGAGGTCCTAGTACATCTTCACCACACCAGGATGTACCACTAGAGGCGACATCAGGAACATCCTCAACACCACCTCCTGAAGTGACACTGGCTCCATAGTACGTCCTCTGAAGAGGGTAACTTTCTCCCCACCGTCATAAAATATATCTGGTGCCTACCCTATGGATATATGATCACATCACGTCTCAAAGTCAGCGTCTCCATAATTCACCTCCCTTACTCACTGATGAAGTGGAGGAGCGACTGTGAGAGAATGTAGAAAGGATGCTCTATCTCTATCCACAAAGGATATCTATAACGCGGCTGGTTACTCTGTCTCCTCTCCTAGCAGCTGAATGCCTGATCTCCTACTAAGAGCATCTTCTACAATGTTCCCCTCCCCAAGATTATAGTCTATCTCAAATTCATAGTCCTGGAGGAACACAAGACTCCGCTATGGTCTCAGGTGCAGGTCCTTCTACGAGAAGATGTACCCAAGAATCTGGTGGTCATAGTAGACTGTGAAATGACCATTCATCAGATAGTGTCACCACATCGTCAAGACGAAGACCACTACTGCTAATTCCAGGTCATCGGTAGCGTAGTTCTATTCGTGCTGCCTCAACTGCCAAGAATCATACGTGATCAATACTCGCTCCTACATCAGTACACACCCATGTCCTGTCCATGATGAATCACAGTATAATATGTACCCTATTCCTTCCTCGGGAAGCCTGAAGATGGGGGCACCAGTCAACCTCTCCCACAACTCATGAAAGCTTTGCTGTCATCTCTTTGACCACACTATGATTTCCCCTTCTTCATCAATGATGAAAGTGGTGCTGCATCTCTGGAGAACTCAGGACCAAATCTCCGATATTACCCAGCTAGTCCCATAAATCTCTGAACCTCCATCACACTGCTGGGTGGCTCCCAAGAATGTAATGCCCCGATCATCACTGGATCGCCTGCAACACTATCCTCTAAGATGAAATGTCCCAAAAAGTGTACCTCTCGGATCCAGAATAGCCACTTAGAGAGCATACCATAAAGCTTCTGCTCTCAGAGTGTGTCCAGTAATACCGGAAAATGGTAGGAGCTCTCCTCCTCGGTAGTCGAGTAGATCAGAATTTAATCGATTAAGTCTACGACAAAGCGACCAAGATAAGGATAGAAGATCTTGTTCTAGAGACTCATGAACACTGGTGGAGTGTTGGTTTTGCCGAAGGGCATAAACCAGAACTCGTAGTGGCTGTTACGAGAGCTGAAGGTCGTCTTCTGTACGTCCTCATCTCAAACTCTGAGCTGGTGATAGCCTGATCTGAGGTCTATATTCGAGAAGTACTGTGCTCCCTTGAGTTGATCAAAGAGGTCTTCAATCCTCATGAGTGGGTACTTGTTCTTCATGGTCACCTAGTTTAGGTGACAGTAGTCGACACAGAGCCTCAAGCTCTCGTCTGCCTTCTTGGCGAATAGAATTAGGGATGCCCATGGAGAAACACTAGGCCGGATTAATCCCTTACCCTACAAGTCCTCTAACTGTACCCGCATCTCACGAATCTCGGTGGGAGCCATCTGATATGATGGACTAGATATCAGTGCCGTCTCGGGGTACAAGTCAATGTAATAGTCTACATCTCTAAGAGGAGGTAGTCCTGGAACATATTCAGGGAAGATATCTACGTACTGATCCACCACAATAGGAAAAAATGGACTCCACATATCAACTACTCCGAGAATAAGGCTTGCCAACTGAAGTGTGATCGGCTACCCCCTCCTCTGGGTAAGTCTATCCTGCACTGCAAAGGCTCCCATATTGTTGGTGAAGGTAAACCTCATCACATCCTTGTGGAGACATCACACTTTCTGTCTAATATAGTCAATATGAGCATGGAATATAGATAACCAATCCATACCCAAGATGACGTCATAAGGCCTCGACACCACTATGAGGAGATCCCAGCTGAAACTCTCACCTCCGAGAGTAAGCTCACACTTCCGGAACCAATGCATAATCATTGAGCCTGCTCCCATATGATTCTCTAGCCATAAGGATCGAGCCAACAGCTCCGTAGGAATCTACAAGTTCCAAACGAGGGTTGTAGCAATAAAAGAATGACTCGCACATGTGTCTATAAGTACATCAACAAGGGTGGATTAGACACATATTGTAACTCGAATCATCTCAGGTGAACCGTGGTCATAGGCCTCTACTGGCTGGAGCTGAGCCCGGTGCTGTCTCCTTGCTCCCTATGGTCAGGGTGGACCTCCTGGTGGTGGTGGTGGTAGGACCTTGAAACATCGTCCACAACTTCTGCTCAGCCAGCTCCCCTACCATGTCCTCCTACTCCCAGTGGACCAACATTGTTGATCTTATGCCTCTTCCTGGAAGGTACCTCTACTGTATGCTGCTCTTCTGCATGGACCGTCAGGCAGTCATGACCCATGTTACCCTTCTCGCCTCACGCATAGCATTGCCTGCTCCTTGTATGGCTGGCTATGTCTCTTGTGCCCCGCAAAACCAATCCTATATCTTGGGGTCTCCCACCTGATGGCCTGGTATGCCTGGAACTCTACGACATCTGTCTACTGCCGGCTGCAGAAAACTTCACTACGTGTCTCCCTATGGAGGGTCTCACAGCTGGTGACTGCTCAACAAGAAAACTCTTACAAGAAGGCCTCGCTCCAGCACCCCTGCCTGTGTTGGGATTCTAAGGGAGATCATCGAAGACCAGATCTTATGCCTGAGTCCCTTCTCGAAGGTCCAGTCCCTAAATAATGGGTCTCACACCATATCCATTGATTAGAATGAGAGGTCAGTGAGCCTTGTTGAGTATTGTGCGACCGTCATGCTTCCCTATTGCAGATGAAGTAGCTCCTAAATCCGCACCACATAAAGTGTGGTTGGAACAAACTCTGACCGAAAGAGACTCTCAAAGTCTACCTAGAGTAATTATGCCTTATAATTCACCTGTAGCATCAAGCTTAACCATCATCTTGCTACTTCCTGCAAGAGACTCGCGGTAAGGATCACCCTGAGGTCGGCTGGTGTCCCTACCAATCTGAAAACACTCACAACAACCTCCAGCCAATACTCAAATGCCTATGGGTCCGTCCCTCCCCTGAAACTGGGCAGCCTCTCACGCGGGAACTCATGCAACACACACAAATTGTGTGCACTCTCTGCTGTAAGAACTAGTGGTATCAGTGGCCCAGTGGGTAGTGGTACCTCTGGTACATCCGCTATAATGGGGCCCAGCAATAAGGCCTCATCGCTCGGTGGGCTACCATATCATACAAAACTCAGAACCCTTGTTGGCTACCTCTGTGGGGCCATCAGGAAGCGAAACAGGTGTGCCACAATCAAAACAATATACACGTTGAGCTCACACAAAGTAATCACAATGATAATTTTTTATATGAAACACACACACTCTCAGTGTATTCATGCACTGAGTCGGAAGTCAGAAGTCAGAGCCCTAGTGTATGGATACGTCGGCCGCCACACCAACAGTGGTTTCCCTAAACTGATAACCACGCCCAAAACACGAAACATTATTGTTATTAAAAGAATCATAGTATATGTTATGTGGTAGAAGCAACACCTATGATACCAATTTGTCACAACCTGTCCTTGAGGCCCATGTTTTGACTAACCCACGCCAACCTTCCTTAGGCCAAGGGCTGGAGACTAGCACCAAATGAGATTTCCTGATAAAAAGGGATGACATTGCCTTTAAAACTGTAACAAAGAAAGTCTGAAAACAAGCTGTAGAGGACCCCGAGACCCCTGAAGGCCATTGCTGACCATCATCTGCAATGAACACAACAAGTTGTGGGTGAACACTGTGTAGGTGTGAGTATAACACTACTCAGTAGGGGACCCTGAGACCCCCGAAAGTCTCCCATAAGCAATTAAGGTTAAACCATAGTAGTAATATACAATCATGAAGTATCAAAAATCCCTAATTAGGTATATTCCCATACATATACCTATGTTACTAATCACATTCCAGCTCCAATACCCAATCCCAAGCACAACCCATTACACAAAGGAAGTAAAGAAAATCATCTCGATGATATCAACTAAAAGACAAGAATCATCTCACACAGGTATACAACTCATATAGAGGGGTAGAGATGATTAGATGTAGACTTTAAATCATATCCTCTGTCAAACCCACACAGGATCCTGGAACAGTGTCAGCGCTATCGAACCCACAGAGGATCCCGATACAGAAGTCATCGATGTCAAACCCACGGGGGTTCCTAGTACATAAGTCATCGTAGTCGAACCCACGGAGGATCCCAGTACAAAAGTCATCGTTGTCGAACCAACAGAGGATCCTCGTATAATATCGTTGTTGTCGAACCCACAGAGGATCCTGGTATAGTAGAAGGTCCACGTAGGATCCTATCATCTCATTCGCAGCTAGCCATAGGGTTCCCGCACACAGCACGCTCGATTCCGAGTGGGTCCGCTCCTCCATCCAAGTGTCGATACATCCACTGCAATGAATTCTTCAGTTGATGTATCATGTAGTTCCGTCTCATAAAAAGGAACCCAACAAGATAGATAGAACATCATTTGGACACCCTGTATGTGAGTTATTGGCATTTCCGTTTCAGGGGTCCGGTTGGTTTTTAGCTTCAAACCAACCCGAGCATACCCCAACTATGTCCAAACCTCAAGTATAGTATTCCAAAAGTACTGTCTCATTCTAACCTTTCTGTCGTCACAGAGGGTTCATCGATCGGACACCAGTAGCCAAAGGTACGAATGACAATGTGATTTCGGGTTAAATAGGTCCAGATAGGGCTCCGACCTGGTCCGCGGGTCCGACCCGTTCTGCGGGTCTGACCCGACCCGATGGGGCAGCCTGGCCCGGTGGCGGCCTGGCCCGCAAGGGCGGTCTGGCCCGACCAGCCAGCCCATGTCGCCTGGCTGGCTAAACTGTGTGGCCGGGCTAGGCGGCCCGCATGGGCTGGGATGCTAGCCATCGTGGTCTGGCTAGCCGGCCCGCGAGGCCATGCAGGCCAGACAGCGTGGCCTAGCTGACCGGCCCACGGGGTCGCGCTGCCCACGGTGGGAGGGGGGTGTTTCCCCCCCCCCGGCATCCGAAGGAACAGGCCATAGGTGCTGGTTCGGTTAACCACTGGACCCGAAGGGTCCCTCCTTGTGGAGAACCCGCCAATGGCCGACTCAGCCAGCCCCCTCCTCCGTCTGCCGCGTCCTTTGGTAGCGGTTCCTCTTCGACATGAACCGATGGTGCCTCGCCCATCCCGTCTGACCACCGCGGCCTTCATGGTCGTGACTTCTTCCTCTGGCAGAATATGACGGCACCACGCCACTCCAACACAACCGCGGCCAGCTTGGCCGTGGCCCGATCCTCCGTGCGGCGTGACGACACCACGCTCCTCCGGTAACCCAGCGTCCCTTGCGCCGCAAGTTCTTATTGTTGCTGGATTTTTCCAGTCTCCACGCATTTCCCCATGGCTTGTCGGTCGCGGCCTGTTCATCTAGTGTGTCGTTGTGCTTCCACCATCACCATCAAGAGAAGATAAACGGAGGGGAAGTCGGGCAGTATTCATGCAGCCCTCACCCTCCGCGTTATGATAATAAACAAAGGCAAATATAAATCCTCAATTTGAACAATGATGAAGAGATAGTAAAACTAAAAACCCCTACCTCGAGTTCATTGATCAATGACGGAGTCGCGGAAGGCGGACGTCGTTCCATCAATGTCAGAGGAGGAAGAGCTCAGAGAAGATGAGTCGAGATGACGTCGTCGGCGTTCTTCATAAGCAGTGATGCTTCCCTTTCTTGCCCCGATTTAAGAAGGAAGAATATGGTGTTTTTCATTCTTTGGTGGAGAAATATACGTTCCTCGTGTTCTTTGTGGGGAGAATGAAGTTCTCCCATGTATCTCAAAGGCTCCACCAAAAGAGAGTTTCCAACCAAAATAAAATAATATCTTTGTCATTTATTTTATTGTTGACATGAATTCAATAGAATTCAAAATGTGACAATTAATTAAGTGAAGGAGTTGGAACCTTAATAAGGTGAAGGTGAAGATGCTCTCCACTTAATTGGGGGTTTGAGGGGGTTTAAAACCCGTGTGGGCCCTACCTCTTTGATTTCAAGAGGTGTTAAAATTCAGGTGGGTCCCACAAAAATAATATCCTCCTAAGTGAGATTATGTGCTTGTGGGCCCTACCTCTAACCTCCACTTGGAGGTTTGAACCACCAAACAAATATAAATAAGTTACACTTATTTTTATTTATTTTTTATTTAAAAACCCCAAAAAATAACTTCCATTCTTGATAGAATGCAATTGCGGTGAAGGTATCCTTAAGCGAATACTGGCGCTGCGAGTTCAACGGTGCCCTCGGATTACAATTCCAAGAACCAGTTCAAAATTTATAAAATCCCTCTTGTACATTTATTGAACATACCAGAACAAAACTTCAAAAATTGATTCCGGGCACACCAAGCCTCAGAATCAAGAACCGTAATTTTTTTCTAACTCGTAAATATCACATGAATTTAGGAAAAACAATTCAGGGAATTTCATGGTCTTAACAGTTCATATTTACCAACTAACTTCATAAAGGATTAATATTCTTTTTTCTTTTATCAATAACCATTTGATCTAAATTTTATCATTTAGAACATCCATTATGCACTCTAACCCATGACATTATAATTTAAAATTATCACTTAATGTCATTATTACTTGATAATATTTAATAAAACTATACATTACCATCACATATTCCACATATCATAATGAAAAAATCATGAAAATAATATAATCAAATTTAGGAATAGGGGTATTTTAACAAATTAAAATTCATTATTTAAGAGAATTATCACACAAACCCTATTTATTGGGGAATCCATTTTAATTACCAAATAAAATTGATTAACCACATCCATTTAATGTTATTTAAAAAATCATTACAATCATGGTTTCAAAAATAAATCAAATTATCAAAAGAAAAGTCTCCCAAATGCCACATTTTTTCTCTAGAAATGAAAAATAGTATAATATTTTCAAAAATATTTTTACATAAGAAAAAAATGTAATAATTTTGTTTTTTTGAAATATTATAATAATAAACTTCATGTGATTATCACAATATATCTCTAGAATAATCTATCATTTACATAAAGTTACATAACATTTGATAATAGTGATAATAATTCTCTATTCCCATGACAATAATTTATATAGAAGAAATTATTCCCAACATGTCAAAATCATAAATATAGATGAAATTAAATAATTCCAAATAAATTCCCCTTAGAATAATAAAAAAAATAATAAAAAAATCATATTATATTCTCATAGAATATAAAATTTATTTCCCCTCCCACATGATACACTATGTGATAAATAACGGATTCAGTGCCACTATTTGCAGACTCAATAAAAGAGAAACAATTTTCACTAAGTGACACCTGAAGTGTTAATCAATTGATTCTCCATGTAAAATTATTTAAATTTTAAAATTGAACATAACTAAAACATGTAATAAAAAGAGACATCATAAAAAAAGGTTTCTTACCATTTACACATCAACATGGATCCAACATAACTGACGGTACAATATTCCAATTAGTATTAAGGGATATATAAAATAAATAAATTAAATAAAATAGGGTATTTATATAATCTATTTGTAATTATAAAATTATAAAATTTCATTTATTTCACACATTTAAGTGTCTCAATTTATTCAATGTTTATTACACAATTAGTTTTCAATTTTGGTTTTTCAAATAACCCTATTTATTACTATTATTATTTTAATCATATTTATATTCACTTTTTTTGGGTGTGATTCCATGATGGATAAAATAACCTCTATTATGTTCCCACAATAAAACAATTTTCATGGATCAATCATAAATTCCACCCATTACTCCCAATTTTTGATTTATCCTATGATCGCCTCTCTCTAATCTATTAAAATCCCTATCTCTCTTTCACTTGTACGATTTCTTCTCCCATTATTATAAATTTATGTTTTTTTCTATTTATTCATAATCATTTATTGAAAATGTTTTCTCTCCCTTAATTTATTATTTATTTTTTTACCTAAAATTTGTGTTTAAAAAATTATTATATAAAATTATTATATTTCATTTTTTCAAAAATTCCTAAATTTTACATATATGAAATATTTATATATATATAATTTCATATATATTAAATAATACGTATATATTGATATATAAAATTATATATATACATCAATGAGATATATATTTACATTTATACATACAAGAATATGTATATATACACAATACATTTTACAATATGAATGTTTTTGTAATATTTTATTAAATCTTCAAAGTTGTGTATTTTAATCCAAATAATGATATATGTAAATATATTCAGTATATAAAATAATATATACATAGTTAGATGTATATATATTTATATGAACAAAAAAAATTATATATAAATATATATACCCATGTATATCTGTTTTTGTGTGTATGAGTTTATAACAATATAAACACTATTATATGTAAGAAAAATTAATATATACCTATATATGAACATATATGTGTAGTATATGACTGTGAAACACACACGCATGTATTGAAGAAAAAATGTAGTGCATATATACATATAACATTTAAAAAAAAATTATAAAATTTTTAATAACAACATGATGCTTGAAAATATACATATTTACACATGTGTATAATATGTTGTATACATATTTATATATCCTAACTAATTAATGTTTGAAAAAACAAATTTAAACATTGAAATCACATACCATTGAATAATTAAAAAATTAAAAGGTAAAAATCTACACACACAAAAAAAAATATAAAAACATCAAAATACATATAAATTCTCAATCTGATTTTAAACTGCTTTTAATAATATTACAAAAATATTCATACCACAGAATCACTAGGAAACAATTTATAATGATTAATGAAGACTAAAAAATTATTCAAAAACTTTACATTAGTTATCCCTAATACAATTATCATCCTTGATAATCAATCCAACCCCAAAAGGAAAAGATAACGGTCATACAAAAACCCAATTAAAGAGATAACTCTTAAGATTATAATTATGTCTGGTCCAAAAAAACCCACTTGTGAAAAGAAATGTGAAACTAATAAATACATTAAAATACCACCCATGTGGATAAAACAGTAAAATAGAACAAATCCACATACATGTTCTGAGCAGACACATAACACAATACATGTTATCCAATTATGAGTGAAATATCATTTTCAATCTAATCAATAATCATAGTTTTAAATAATTACATTCATTTAAAAATAAAGCCTCATTTAAAACATTTTTAAATTTGTATAAAAACACCTAATCAAATACATTTTCATTTTAGACATTTTTTATCTAACCAATATTTTAAAATACATTGAAATGTTTTTTATATCAAAATTGTCTGCCTTTTAATTCAAAAAAACAAATAACTCTTCTTTTAAAACCCACGCCTATTATTTCTAATAATTTTTCCTATGTTTAATTTTTTTTGAAAGTGATGAAATATAAAAATGTAAGAATGATAAATTTTATTTGGTAGTAAAATATTCCAATACTTTATAAAAACCATTATTTTCAATCTTAATAGAGATGAATAAAAATACATAACATTTCCTGACCAACACATGCAATCATATTAACATATACAGAGATGTAAAAGGAATACAAATCAAATCAATTCATCCATCATCCCATGATATTGTCCACTCTAGGAGACATTTACTTTCCCGCATGGTTTTAAAAAGCATCATAATATATAACATATTGATTCAAGAAAGTGTTTCCCTATTTTTATATGTTTTAGGTCATAACATATTTCATCAATATAAAATCAATAAAAAAACCCCAAAACCAAACAGATAATTTTAAAACATTTTATTCACTTTCATCAAAATGGGATTCGGTGTGGGAGGCAAGAAAATCTTCATTAATTTTTTTATTTTAAAAAAATAATTTTCTTTTCTTATAGACATTATGATATTAAAATTTTATTAGAGAAGATATGATCCATGAATAAATACACATCAAAACAAAAAATATTCATATCAACATAAAAACGCACATCTCATCCAACGCTCATCACCTCAATTTCATAACACAAAAATTGGCCTGAACTCACAAACGCATAAAAACATGCACTATACATTTCACATAACCACATAACTCACTGTATTGCCATCCACATAAAAATACCCTTTTCATGCAACAACATGATCCATATCAGTGTCCACACTTCCCAAAAAAGGGATCACTTCTATCATCAAACATAAAATTCATAAATACAAAAATCAGGGATTTCCCTCCCCCAGGTCATGATATTATCCTCATTGAGAGGCACTAACATGACAACATAGTTATAATCACATTAATGTATAACTCATCTTGATTAGGGATTAGGTTTCCCCTATTCATATTCATGTTGTTTTTAATCACAAATGTGACAAGGAAAGGAAACTATAACAACTCAAAATAAAAAAATTTATTCCGGATTCATCAATAATTTATGGCCTTATATTAAGTTGCCTCATTAATTAAAATGGGTATTCTAAAAAATATAAAATATTCCTTGGTGAACATGTTCATTAACTCTATATAGGTGATTATCATTTTAATTAACCTTGGATTTAATCGCAAATTCACTTGAATTATTTTTTAATCCATGATATTCAAAGTGCATCCAAGGTTTCTAGGAATAATATTTTAAGTAATTCATATGAACAATTCAGTGTAATAATAATAATTATACCACAAGACATACTGCATATTTAAAAACATTATTTGAAAATTTTCACATCCAATGTTGTTTTTCAATTGAAATACAACATTACAAACATAATATAGATTGATAATTATTTAAAAAAACATATTTTCTAACCACAAAATTAAAACAATATATGTTTACAATGTTCTAGGAATTTTCATGCGCAAATAAATATATTTTAAATTTTCTCCTCACATATGAAAACCTACTTATATTCTTAAATAAGGGTATCATGATTCTACATGAATTTTCAATAACAATATACTAGATGTTCTACGTGAAAAATTCACAGATATTAAATTTCCATCATTACCTCATAAATGGTATCAACATTAGGCATGATTCCTATAACAAAATACTGATGAATTAACATTTGATAAATCGTTATGTAAATACCTAAATTTTTTTATTATTAATAATAAATTAATATGTTAGATCCTTTGAGTATTTTAAAGTCTTAACATGTTACAAAAAATAATTTTTATAATTTTCTAAAATCTAGAAACAATTTCACCATATTTTATACCACAACACATGATTAACATATATGATTATATTAATTATACTGAACATAATCATTACAAAAACACAAAGCATGTTATTATTTTAATGATTATAATAATTCAAAGTAATTATCATAATTCAATATGGTCATTTTAATGAAATATGTAAATTTAAATGTATGATACAATGTCTTAAAATATTTTCTTAAGACAAGGTCATAATAATATATATTTAGAGGAAACATAATACATATTAAATTACCTGGAAATTAGAAAACTTCTATGTAATGTTTTAAAATAATTTATTTTTTCATGCTAGTACGAAATCTAGTCAAGATAACATTGTTAATAAGGAATTTAAAAAATTAAATAGTTGCTGAAGAAAAAATACCCTAAAAATGATTCTCTACGAATTTCAGTCATTTTGATATTCAAATGACAACATATAAATTTTTACATTGGAAAAAAATCGAATTCATTATGAATCATGCTTTAACAGGAGAAGAAACAACATATTAAGGCCTCAAAAGTTTTCAAACAAAGAAATTACTAGCGAGTTAAACATTATTTTACACTTTTTATAAATGTTATAAGATATATTAAACAAATAAGAGTTGTTCATTAGATGATACAACATGGTAACAGGATGATAAATGTGCATAAAAATCCAATATTTTTGTAATTAGTTTTTTTACAACCTAAAACAACACCATTAAATCAAATGTGAAATCAAAAATGATGCACGGACCTCTAATAAGACACAACCAAACAAGTGGTTCCAAATCACTTATTTCTTACCTAATAATATATTACATTAATCATATCATGGTTGGATGAAAAATATCACGTCCTACCCTATTTTCTCTGACCAATGTCACACAACAGTATAATCTGACAACATTTCCCCTCCAAACCATTAAATCAGCACACTGGCTAACTCTAATCTTCATCCTATATATTTTCCATGCTTTTGACAACTCTTTGTCACAAACCCTCCCTCCAAAGATACCAAAATAATGAAAAGGAGATAATGACCCTCAGTCTCACCTCCATTAGATCCTAGGTGGGAAACAAATACTGAGGGTATAAAAATATCATTATTGGGAGGCATGACCCTATTTAATAATATATCATTAGAAGATATGATATATCTATTGAAAACAAGTCCATGACATATATAAAATGAAATCTGAAAATTGATCTCATTATGAATATGTAAATAAAAATTATACAAGTAAATGTGTCCAAATGAATTCTCTAATAAAAAGATAAGTTTGTGACACCTCAATAACTCCAATGGTCCGAGCTAGAATTGTTCAAAATGTCTAATATATACTTCTATAATCATGGAAATAGGTTTTTATACATTGGTTTATCATAAAATTATACTCGGTTTGAAAACATTCATATATCATTTAATGGTGAAACAATAATACTCAAGAATCCACGAGGAAAGAGAAGAAACCCCATCACCTCATCATTTCAAACAACTAAGCCCCTTTATAACCGAGTCTCACTCACAAAATAACACCTCAATGAATAATTATATGATTCTAATCTTATGAATAATGTGTACCATGCACTGATTTTCTTTTAATTTTCCATGCTCATAATTTAAAAATTAACATCCTAATGCTTCAACATCTTCCATATCACATCACATCATATCAAATCTCCTCTCACTCAAACACATATCTTCCAATACATCACATTATATCAAACCCATAAAAACATTGGCCACCACATAACATAACCACTGTACTAGTTTATCATGAACATGATGGTCATCAATCTTGTGCCCGCATCCTACCATGGACAACCCCCTCCATAATCCACCTTATCAAATATCTCCAAAAGACACATTAGACATCGCATATCATCGCATAATATTTCTATAGTGGCACTTTTGACATCTATTCATTAGAGCTCGTGCATGTCACCAACATTAAGAAGAGGGATATGGGATGAGTGGGGGGTCATCCATCCATCCTCTCACTGGGATGTTACAAAAAACACCCCCAAAACACTTGTTTGTACGTACTATGTGATTTACATGGGTTAGGAACATATATGAATCTTAATAATATATAATTGTATATATATATATATATAATATCATACACCCAATCCCAACCTTGTCAGCTCGCAACTAAGGAACTAAACATATTATAACATCACTAAATCACCTCACAACCTCTGATACTTCTCCAATGACTACCAAATTCCAAACATCCCATATAGAATCCAAAATACAGCTTCCACATTTCAGTGAATAATTTATCATGTCAATACAATTTCCATAATCCCATTTACTATCCAATTCAAAACAAATAATTTGTTCAATTTTCATTTATCAATAGCCACATTATCCACACCTTCATTTATCCTTTCATGAATTTATTATCCAATATAACCAAATTAATTTTAATTTAAAATTATATATTAATTTAATTATTACTCAATAATTTATCACAATCCAATCTATTCCCATCACATAAACTTCATATCACTACTACACATCACACAAACATAAATTTTTTAGATTTTTTATATTGGGGATTTTACCAAATTTCACATCATTATTTATGTGAATTATCATAATAACCATAAATCCCAGGGAAACTATTTTAATAACCATATATAATTTATTAAACATTTCCATTTAATTGGATGCCAAAAAATCACACCAATCATGTTTCCAAAACACATATCAAATTATAACATATATAGTCTCCTAACAATCTTATTTTTAGTGAGGAATCTACCATATATAAACGCATAACCAAATTTATGAAAAAGAGAAAAATGTGAGATATTCATTTTCTTTGGAAATAATTAATAATAAATATCATGTGATTATAACATTATCTCTCCAAGAAAATCCATATATTATCGAAAATAACAAAAAATGTGTTAATATGGAAAATAATTATTTATGCATGCGATAATAATTTTAATTGAAAAAAATATCTACAACAAAATGAAATCATATAAATTGTAGTTAAAATTACATAATTACCCATCAATTAAAATTAATTAATTAATTATATACCATAAGTTTATGCATACTGTTTTCTAAATTAATAAAATGTATAGAACATACCACATGTTATAGTAGGTGAGAATGGAAGGATTCCCTACCCTAATTTTCATACCAACAATGGTGAGGATAAAATGTTTTCAAGGCCTAATGCTAACCCATATTCATCCAATTATTCATCTGAAATGATTAAAATGAAAAAAAATTAAATAAATTTATAAATTATAATTTCATTTCATTAAATACTAACTACGTTCATACCTTCTACTCAACAATACAAATCCTACGGAACTTATGCCATGTAATTCTTCTTAGGAGTTAGGGAGATAAGTTAAAAATAAGTTAACTAATATAGGGTGTTTATTTACCCAATTTTTAATAATTCAACCAATTTTTTCATTTAATTACCACATTTAATTGCATTATTTAATTTTATTATTTATTTAATAAAATATACAAAATTAATATTTAATTACGATGTTTTATATGTCCCCATTTATTGTTATTATTTTAATTCTATTTATGTTCATAATATTTTTTATGCCTAAAACCCCCATTGATCAACACCTCTATTTTACCTCTGCACACACCCCAAATTTTTTAATCCCTCTCAAAAATTAAACTTATTACTACTATTTTAATAAATTATTTTTTGACCCTCCCTCCCTCATATATTTACGTACCTCTATATTTATTCCCTTATATGAGTTTATCATTTTTTTTTATCATTTTTTAATATTTCAATTTTTTTAAAATTTTTTATCTCCCTTTTATATTAATTCGTTTTCTAAAACAAAAAAATAATAATTTTAAAAAAATTTATTTGAAATTATTTTTCAACATTTTAAAAAGAAATTATGAAATGATACACATATATATATATATAATGGTATATATATGTATACACTTTCATATAAAAAAACTATAATATATATAACAGTATATATATATACAATAATGTGTATTATAAATACATTTATACATTCCATAACATATAATTATATATGTAAAAAAATACATAAAACACATTACAATACATATTTTTTTGCGACGTTCTTTAATCATCAATGCATCATTTTTTTAATAAAAATCAGGATATATATATATATATGTGTGTGTGTGTGTGTGTGTGTTTATATATATATAATTATCTTACACCAAACTATATATATATAGTGATATATATTTGGATAATGAATTTATACATAAATACACATACACATATAAATATATGTGTTTGTGTCTGTGTGTGTATAACAATATAACCACAAATATATGTATAACAATTAACATATGCATTCATATATATACATATATATATATATACATATACATATATTCATTATATATAACCACACAAAACACACATGTATTAATATAACAATTCAGTGTATACATATATAACATTTGTAACACAAATATATTTTTTGAAATTCATAATAACAACATCGAATATATAAATATACATATTTACAAATCTATATAATATAATGCATAGTTATTAATATATCACACCTAATTAAAATTTCTAATCACATTTTTATATAATTAAATTACTTACAATATATTATTTAAAAGGATACCTGATAAATTTCCTACATCTAAAAAAATTAAAACACTTAATTACAATACATTATTTTTCATAGTTTAAATCAATTGTAAAATTTTTAAAAAATTACAAAAATTTTGAATCCCTACAAAAGACCCTAGATTGACTAATGAATGGTCATGAATATTATTTATCATTTAATATTTTATCACATACTCATTTAATATTTATTTATGTTTTATCTTTAAATAAAATTAATTAATATTGATGTCTCATTCCGAAATGCATTTCAAAAATCAAAAAAATATCTATGTTATAATAATCATGTATATAAATAAAAAGAAAGACAGTAAATCCATAATAAAATAATATATTATTCTAATAGATAATTAAACCATGATAGATAAAATCAGAAATTATTCAATTTACCATAATCCTATAATACTATCGAAAATTATAGTGACCTTCTTATGAATTAAATGATCCACTTAATCCCCTGATCAATTACCAATCACACGTTAATCATTGAGGTCAAACACATAATATCAATTTATAACCACTAGGGGTTTTATTTTAGTTTTTTTTCAAAAAATCAAATATTTTTTATCAACCACCTATTATCCAAATATACTTTTTTATCCATTTATCATATTTCCTTAATAGATTTTATATAATAAAACCATATTATTACAACCCCACATTTAAATTATATCATTTTCAACTAATTATTTTTCCAAATAATGAAATAAAACTAATAAAAATGCTTCAATATCATAATATCAATGGTAAAAAATCATTCTACTCTGTTCTTGAACCCATAATAAAACTTTTTCACCTTATTTGATGAAATGATAAATTACATTATGATTCGTCACTATCATGCAATATTGATTTTATATTATATCATAATAAAATAATTCATACATTAAATCTATATATCAGGTTTTGTCTTTATGTTGTTGAGACCACTGTTATCTTCCATCATGCAGTCCATGTCTTTAAAAAAATATAGTCCTTAGGGATATTTCTCTTGATGAATGGAGTGAAATATGTGCTATTTTGAAATCATGAAAGAGATATTAAATGATATGTATAAATAATAGATAACTGTAAATTTTTTGGGTAGATCAAAGTGTTTCCTTTATGTGAGTTGGATTCCCAAATAGATTTCAAGATCATAAGAAAAATATTTTCCAATGGTAGAGCTAATTTAATCTTTTAAAAGGATAATATGGTTATATAAGATACATTTCCTTCCACGCTAATTAATGCTATTAAATAAGTCCAAAAGAATATAATTAAAACATGAAATTCAAATTGAAATAAAAATACTCTTTATATATACAATACACATATAAATTTTATAATACGTTAACCTTACAAAAATATGTTAACAATATCAAAATTAAATAATGTTATAATAATAAGGGATTTCAATTTAATCCCATAAATGTTACTTTATTATTATTAAATAATACATCACATTAAACCCATGGATTACATATACCTCATCCAAATAAAATGCCTCCCAAATTATAATTAATCACCTTAAAATATAAACAAATAAAACAAACAAATGAGTGTCATTTCCATTTTACATATTGAAAACCTCATACTTATAAAATTATTATCGTACTAATAAATATTAAGAAAAACTTTCCTGAAATCAACCTAATATAAAATGATATATACATCCTACATTCTTAACAACAATAATGAGCCAACCATAAACCATACATATAATAGATAATATAAATAAAAAATGTCTTACATTTCCCAAAATAAATTAATGTTTATATTATTATAACATTTTATTATAAAATTTTATTATAAAAATATTATATCACAATGTGGAACATTCTATTGAATATCAATATTTTCCACAATAAGACGCCATTAAAAATAAAACATGATTTGATTTCATGAAATTCAACATGACATATTCATCTCTTTTATACATTAAAATACCATGTGAAAAAATAATCTAAAAATATATAATGAGAAAAATAATATTAATAGGGAACATAAAAAAGAATAAATCTTTTATTTAAATGAATACCATGAATGCCTGGGAAAATCCATTTTCAAAAATACATATGTTTTTACCCAGAAAGGGGAAATATATCTTTCAAAAATATTATTATATAGAATTTGTAATAAAATTATTTCCCATAAAACTCATTATAAAGAATTTAATTATTATGTAATCAACTTAGGACATCATTTTATGTATAAAACAGACATGTGGAATAACCAATATAATCCTATTCTTTATATAAAGCACCCAATTAATTTGAAGGGTATCAAGGACCCACCTATTCTTGGATAATAACATAACTAACAATCAATGGTTAATAACGTAACCACCCATCCCTAATTAATAACAAAACCATGTTTCTATAGTTTATATTGTAAAAATCATCTTTTAATTATAACATAACCAATTATCGTTACAAATAATACCTAGGAAATATAATATTGTAAAAAACACAAAATATCATGCAGTTTCAAATATAAAATATTCATTGCACCTATAAAAAATATATTAAAATATTTAAGTATACCATTCAATTAAAATACTTATTTTTAATAATAATATAATAATAAAAATGGATATATTAATTTTATCTAAAGAAAATACCTTTGCAAACATTTTTGACGAAAATAAAATTCCCTTTTCGAATTTACTTATTAAGAAACGACCCAATTAAGAGTGATAAATTTTTTTATTAAAATATAATTGTAATCATATAATGTAATATTCAATTCATCGACTATTAATGATGTTGGTAAAATACACTCATTCTTTATAAGATAAAAATATTCCTTTCATACTTTTGATGGAAATGTAAAAAAGTACCTCATTTGAAAATGAGAAAAAATAGCCTATTAAAATATTTTTCTAAAAAATAAATCGTGGGTAAAAATTTATTTTAAAATGAATATGATAATATTAAAAAATAATTTAATTTTTTTATAATATGTTTCATGATTGAAAAATAGTGTCTCTTGATAAAACATTAATGATAAATTTTAGAAGAATGTACCTTTCCACATTAGATGAATTTGAATCATAATCCTTATAAAATAATAAAAATAATAAATAATTTTGATATTATATATATAGTTAAATTCATAACATAAAATATTTATTGGTATGTGTCTACACATAAGAAAATAATATATGTTCATAACATCGAAATATTCCTCAATAAATGGAAATTATTACGAAGTCCCTTGCCATGTGGCTAACTCATCACGTACATTATTCATCTTCATGAATATTAGTCTTAGATTAATTTTATATTATATTAAGAAAATTTTTAAATTTTTAACTCCATTTATTTCACTTATTACCTAGTTATATAAAATTAATTATTCATTCAGGTTTATATTGGACACTTGACGATATTCAATCCATTAATTCAAAATGACTTTGGGGTATTGACTATCATCAAAGATTTCATTACTCCATCATCTACAAAATGGAATGAATGAAATAATTAGAATTTTTTTTTTCAATTTAAATAAAAATAAAAATAATTAAAGGTTTTTATGAAAGATAAAATATATTATAATAATAGAGATTATAGGTCGTATGTATTCATGAGTAACAATTTGACTTTTCAATGACCAATATTGAAATAAGGTATGTGTTATTATATATTTACAGAATATTAATAATATAATATATATCAAATTAAAAATTAATATATACTTATTTATATCATCTTTGTGGTGTGTTAATGAAAAATAAATCATATCACATCAAAGAGGTGGTTGTCCACACATACACATGAGTGAAGTTATCATTTTTCATTGAATGTAATAATAAAAGTTAAAAATATATATTATATGGTAAAAATGATAAATATTTCATGAATATTATTTTTAACCATTAATACAAACATTATATATAGTCATGAAAGGTGGTGGAAGATACATATTTATATTGGATCAAAAGACGATAGTCCTCCATATACACTAACGATGGATTCCTTGTCAATTTGTTTGAGGATGGAGATGAATCTTTGTTATTTAATTAACATATTAAAATTTAAAAATTTAGAAAATATTATTGTTAGTTTTTTCACCATTATTGAATAATATATTCTGGGGGATAAAGAAGAAACAAAAAATAAATATGCTTTTGAAAACTATACATCTTCTTTTATAAACCACCTTCCCAAAACACATTAAACCACTATGATGAGTTTTTTTTAAAACCAAGTCCAATAGAATTTGAATATTAACTACAAAAACAATTATATTTTTTGGTATTTTAGGAACAATATTGGTTATTACATGTGAAGGATTGAGAAGAAGAAATGTTGTTTTATAGAAGATAGGATTGGTACCTTCGGAATTTCCCAAAATACTAGATTCATATAAATTAATATTAAATTGTATTTAGTTCCAAACATATTTTACTAAAATATAATATATGTATGTTTAAAATTTCCCTTAAATAATAATTATTTTAGAATTTTTTTCATTTATTATCCTTATATTGTTTTTTAATCCAATTTTATCAATTTTTAACTATACCAGGACAACAATGTTTTTTCCACTTTTTCTGTCATGATAGTTAGTATAAATGAAAATAATTCCCAAAAAATGAACCATTTTTAAAATTATAAATAATATTACTATACCATTAGAAAACATTTTTTTTTATAATTTTATATCATTTAATAAAATTTTATTTATTATAAAATATCAATAATTTTAATTTTTGTAACTATTTATTTATATTGATTTTATGAATATCTATATAACACATATAATTTGATATAATTTTTTTCTAAAATAACCAAAATGTCATGGATATTTAAAAATGTTATATATAAAATTAATTATCTAAATTAATTATACTTTTAATTTTTAAATATCATTTAATAAAATTATAAATTAAATAATTAATTACATGGCGAGCAATGTGTAATTATATATGGAAATAATTTCGTTAATAAAAATTAAACAAAATTACCATGATGAAGTTAACCCTCGAATAGTTGAATACAAAATTCATAGTTCAATATATTCTCTAGGTAATACCATATTAAAAAATTCACTATAAATAAAATGGACTTTTCATGTTTTACATTTTTTGAATTAAAATATTAGAAGGGTCATAATATTACACAAATTGATATAAAATTACATAAAAAACTAATATTGGACGTGTATTAACATAATGGATTCATAAAATAATATTTATGAAGTATTTAGTATCATTTAATAGTCGTTATAATTTAGAATTTTACCCTCAAGTACCCATTTTAATCATTACCATCATTACAATATTTCTAAGGTGACTAATATTATGAAAAAATAAAAATCACATCCTTTATATATTATTAATATATGATACAATATTTGGAATCAATTTACTAAAATTTAAATCACTGAATTTTATTATATAAATATAAATTTAACATAAAAACAAATTAAAATTTGGTTTTTACAAAATCTATTTATAAAATATAAATTTTTGTATGAAAAACTATATTATAAAATAATTGTTAAAAATAATAATTTAATAATACTAAATAAATTAGAACTAATAATTGTTTAAAAAAATTACAAATTTTATTTTGTATTTGTACGTACTTTAAAAAAATATAGTTCTCAAAAAAAATCGGCATTTTCAGTATTAATTGAAAAATAAATATTTTTTAAAAATTAAAATCAAAATCAACCAAATATAATTTTGAAATGATGAATTCAATGATAAAATGAATTTTTTATAATAAATTTTTAATAAAATCTAAATATTTATTACAATATTAAGACAAATAAATCAAAAAACCCCATATTTTAATAAAACATAATATTTAAACAATTAAATAACAACTAAAAATTTAGTTCTTATTTAAAAATATATTATTAATTCAATGGAAATTAGTAGGACCATTATATATTTCATATTTCATTTAATTACATTTATTCCCTCAAATTAACTACTGGGGTTAAGTTTTTACATTTAAATAATAATAATCTGTTGTTTGATTATTTTCGGTGTTGACTATCTTGTAGGGTATGTAACATAGATTTTTTTTTAAAATTTATGTGTACAACATGAAGATGGATATAAAAATAAAATTTATAGTATTTGATTATATGGAGGTAAATTATGTTATGATTACATCAATGTTAATTATTATTTGTAGAATTTAAAATAAAAAATAAATATGAAATAGTTGTTTCAGAATTATATCATTTCTTTGTAAAACTACCTTTGTCTTACACCTTAATCCCTTCCCAGTTAACCTATTTTGTGATAATAACCTATAGTATGTGGGTTAATATGTTTCAGTGACATTGTGGTAGAAATATTACATAACAGGGGACTTTTTTTAATAAACATAGGTTAAGGGATTCGATTTAAAAACCTACTGAGAAGAAGAATATTAAATATAAAAAAAATTAAAATATAAAAAATATCATAATAATTTACTATGAAACTTAATAGATATATTATTATTATTTTTTAAATTATAATTTCAAAATAAATTCAATAAATAATATTTTAATATGATTATGCTTTATTTTAAAATATATTATTTGGAGTAACCACATCATTAACACTTTTTAATATAAACTACGGTAAAATATTTTTCATTATTTAAGGGATGTAAAATTACATATAAGGTCTATACTAGCCACAAAATTTCCCATTTATGAAATTTTACATTAAATATTATCTCACATTCCCACTATATATATATTTTTCTTACTTTTAAATCACTTTATAAAATAATGTTTCATACAATATCATTTAGGTTTTTTATGGGACTGTTCAATTAAATTAACTTCAATGAAATAAATATTGAAATGGAATATTAATATAAACATAGTTACCATTAATTATAATTGCTAATAATATGATGATGTTTCTAAATTCCACAATTCATTAAAAGTATATTAATTTTATTATCAATTCACTCATTTACAGGGATTTTTTTGCTTCTTACAAAAGCATTGTATCGACATTCTGTTAGTATTTAATTTAAATATATTATAAATAAAATTTAAAAAAGTATAATCAGTAAAATAAAATATTCAATATAAATATAGTTTTTTATTAAAATTAATAACTTTTATTTATCCCATATAAATTATATTAGAGATTTTAAAAATAATGATAGTGGGATTTTATAATCATTATTTTCATAAAATAATATATAGATTATTATTAAATGAAATTTCACATAATACATTAAAATTATAATATAAGACGATAAGGATAAATTAAGATTATTCCATAAAAAAGTGGATAATATTTTGTAACCATATCACATGTTATTAAACGTAGTTATCAATTTTTTCATTTTACTATACTTAATTTTTTTAGGAAATTTAAAATAAATATTGACCAAAAATAAATTTTACATAATTAAATATATTCAAACAACATTACTTTAAATATGGAATACAATTTTTACGATTCAATTTTAAGAATTTTAGAAACCAATTTTAATATAAATCCATAACATTCCACAATATGTTGTTATATGAAAATGATCTTTTTAATAAAAATAATACTTATACTAATATAAAATAAAATATTTAATTATTTGAAAATAAATATGTTATTTTTAAAAAAATATATATTTTAATCAATAAAAAATAAAAAATAGAATATTGGTTTAAAATTATATGATTTAATGAAATGAAATTACATAATAATAAAAAAATATTTCCACTATTTAATAATAAATCAATTTTTTAAAAAAATTCCCAAGGTATTCAACCAATGAATATTTTGAAATCATGATTTCGAAAATTATAACCATTTATTCACATAAATTTTCTAAATTTTGTGTAAATTATTTATTAAAAAAATGCACCGAACTCATTAGGAACCATTTTTTATAATTTTTTTTTTGAATAAATAAATTAAATTATTCTAATTACTATCATAATAACCATTACAAATTTTTTTATTCATATTTTTTTTATATATAATACAAAAATTTCATTACGATCATTTTAAAAAGTTTTTTATTTAAAAAATTAAGATAAAAATTCATTTCAATCAAAATAATGGTTTTATGAAAAAATAAATTTATCCAACAAAATACTATATTTTCATATCCAAATAATTAAAATCAATGAATTTTTAACATTAAATTTTTTAAGGGTTGAAGTTATACATATATTTTATAATATGATTATTTATATTCATTCCATAAAAACAAAATAAATGATCAAAACACTTATATTTAAATAATAATATTTTTATAGTGTATCATTATCCATTTTATACACAGTATTACATCTTTCTGCACATGAGCCTCATCCCAGTTGGTGAGGTATCCTTATGTGAGTCCACAAGTCCCAGGTTCAAAACTAGGTGGATGCATATTTCCATGTAATGTAGTAGTATTGTAGCAGCTACTGAAGATGTAGTGAAGTAGGGACTATACGGATACCATAGTAGGTAATGTTCCGTAATTTTGCATCCGGAAATATCCCCCTTGGGCCTCCTGTTTAGGATTGGAGTCCTTATGGCCTTCAGGCTACCCAGACCATTAGGTTCGTAGAGATTTTAGACACCTTTAAGTCCTTCAGGCCAAATCAAGGCCTTTTGGCCACATGTAGTATCCCCATACAGACTCTACAAAAAGAAGTAGCCCTATAGAAGAATTCAGGGTAGGCACACTCACTAGAGTAGAACCAATGGATTTGGAAGAATAAGAGGGTATGGTTATGTCATCCGGACATGCCTGTTCTTGGATGGGAAGCATAGCCAGACGACCATGTTTTGGTTGGGATATATCATCACGATGCTGACGATGGGGAGGGGCAGTTTATTGTAGTTATTATATGGTTGAATTCCCTAAGACCTTCAGGTCATGTAATGTATCTTATGCCTTTTGAAAATGTGATCCCTAAGCCTACAGGTCTTGTATGGGATCCCCCTCATCACATGAATGGAGGTTATCAAAAATTAATAAAAATAAAGGCCTTCGGGCAATTCAATATTTACATATTTCACATGCTATAAAAATATTATTTGGTAAAAAATTTAAAATTTCAGGGGGTCTTACATTCTTCCACCAATTTAATTTTAGTTTTTGAAATTTAAAATTTTGTCTAATAAAAATTATTTAAAATATTAAAAAACAATTTCATATATTTTAGAATAATACATATGTTCTTTAGTGTAATAATGGTTGTAATACATAAAAACCCATTTTGAAAAACCACTATGAAAAAATTGACAATTAAACATCTATATAAAATTATGAAAAGTTAAATTTGATGTTGACGTAAAATAACATATAATTGGGTTCCCATAAAAGTAGAATATTGGAAGTAAGTGAAATTATAGACATGGATTTACAAATTAACATACAATGAATAATGGAGTGTTATAAAGAACATAATCATGAAATATGTAATGATAGAAAACACATAAATAAAAAATGATAAATAAAGCCATGTATTTATTATAAAATAACAAACAACAGACATTTCTTTATTTTAAGATATATTTCATAGAGTTGAAAGATAATTTTACAATCATGTTATAGAAAAAGATAATTTTAATTTCTTGAATTATATCACTTTGATAACAGAAAATAAACCATTGGTTGTGAGTTCATAATTTTTCACGTCTATGTGGTCTCTTACACCATGAAATAAACATTTAAAATTAATTTATTATGTTCAAAGCACTAATATGAAATTTTTATAGATATCCTGATCTATAAAAGTTGTGGATAACAGGTTATGCGTCTTATATTTAAACGTTGAATAAAATAAAAAATATATAAGTAGATAAAAAATGTCTTATATGAATAATAAATTTCATGAAGAAACATAGTAATAATATAAATGAATTAGGTCATAACATCTAACATGTAACATTACTGATATTATGGTGGTGGAGGGATACAATAGAAATCCACATAGTATAGGGGTAATTAAGGCGATGTGGAGGTAATATATCATGTTATAGGAGTCTGGTGGAACGGAATAGTGGTTGTTCCATAGAAGATAAGTCAATGTGTAATGTAGAGTCATGTTGTTATGAAGATTCATAATAAGAGGAATTTGGTTCTACTTCAAAGATAATCATTTCTACAACATGGATTAATTTTTTCATCTTTGTAGGATAGTATGTGTGGTTTTGATATTGGTGATATTGTATAGTATATTGAGGGGATGTATCCATTGGTTATTCTATTTATAGAATGGTGTGTTCTAGGGGTCAATTTTCATCATAACCATTACTTTCCGAGTCATTTCTATAGGATGGTTTTTCCACTACATCCTGGTGGTTTATTAGACAATAAAAAATGTGGCATGGTACATACCATTTCAATATAGTCTACTCCTTTTATAGAATATTATGTTGAATGGTAAAGGGGGTTGAATCGTAGTCTTATTTTTTGAAAAAATCCATTAAAACACAAAACCACTTGAAACCCCTCATTATAATTCATTTATTATCATTTCATGGGTGACCTAGGTGCATCCCAAAGAGGTAATCTACCCTAAAATAATTTATTTTCACCCCTTCCTTGGGATATTGATCGTTAGTGGTTTTAGGAAAGTCCCTCTCTTTTAATATCCTTGTTTCTCTTCTATTCTTCATGTTTATCCCCAAAAAGGTTTTTATAATATAATGAATATATTTTTTGAATTATGGTTTGTTAATATTAGGATAATGAGTGTTGTTTTTTGGGTTATAAAGAGGTTCTACCTCATTATGGTCCTTATTTATAGTTACCCTCTAATTCTAATAGTGTGGAACAGTTTGAGAAGCTCTATTTGATGTGGTGGATCATTAGTTTCTCATATAGTTGTATAATTATAGGGAAAATTCTCTTTTAATAATTTGTAAGATATAATACACTATCCTAAATATATTAATCATTATTTTTATTTGATATTCAATTTTATGGGGATATAAATCACATGTCTCGTCACATTGAAATAATTTTTTTTATAGAATTAACTTGATGCCTTGAAGAAAACCATAGATGTTGCTGAATTTTGTTCTGTTTTTTTATGGGAATATTTTTGTTTGTTTACTTATTATATCATTTAATGAAAGTATCTAGGATCATATATCTGGATAATAAATTGGTTACATATGTAAATTTTTCCTAATCTAACATTACCATTGAAATAAATAATTTAATGTGATGAAATGAATATTTATAAATCTATAAAATTATATTCTATTGATTTGAATTTTTTTTATTTGGTTGGGATGTGGGTGGCCTATGTAATTTGATTCTAATTTTTAATTTTTTTGTGATGGGATGTTTTTATAAAGTTAAATGTGGAAAATTTGTGTTTTTTGGCATAATTATAAATGGTTTTTTATGTGATGTGTTATTGTATTTTCTAGGGTAATATTGTGAATAAATGTAAATTTGATCAGAAATGTAATTTATTTAAATTCATATTGTAAAAATAAACAAAAATGGAAGGATTTTATAAATTGGATTTTGGTTAATATGAATTTATTAGGATTAATTAATGAAAATTGTTGGTAGTGGGAAATTTGTAAATTTTCATATCATTAAATGGAAAGGGGAATGTAGTTTGTCTCTTGTGGCTTGACTATGTGGTTTTTTTCTTTTAATTTTTCCTATTAAGTTAGTTGAGGTAGTGGGGATTTGTGGTGATGTTAGGAGTTGGGACAATACTATTTTTTATGAACACATACATTTTTATTGTGTGTGTTTGTATATATATATATACCATTTATTTTACATGTGATTTATATATGTACCCAACCTATTATGATCACGATGTGGTAACAACCAAATGTTTTTGTGGTGTTTTATCATCATTTTTCTATTGAAAATTAATGGGTAGATACCACCTCCACCTTTATCAATCATATAATAGAGATTAATATGTTTGGGTTCCGATGATCACATGTAAAAAACTACAGTAGTGGATTTTTTTGGAGATATTGAGGTGTATTTTTGGGGTCATTCCTGGTAGTAGGAGGCAATGTGGCTTATTTCTTTCTGGTTCACAATATCCTAAAACGCTATTATTTCATTAGGATGTTATTTTTTGGCGTATATGTAATTTGGAATTATGTTATGTGAGGTCCAATTTTTCTTCACATGAGATTTTATGTATTGAACCTATAGTATTTGGAAAATATGTCATGTGATGTCCCTAATGAATTTAAGAGAGATGGAATGTGAGGTCATTGATTATGAGACTCTAAGAAATAAATGTTCTGATGTGAGGTGATGGACTATGTTTGTCTTGGGAGGGTTACTAAACTAAATATATGGGAGTTATATAGTGTTCTTCCTTGATTTTTGAGCGCAATAAACTGCTGGGAAAGTGGTGCATGATAACCTTTTCATCAACCAAATTTTTATTAAATAATTATCCTTGCATTTATTATTTAGTGATTGTGATTTGGTTAGGATGGTATTTTTTTGTTGTCCTTCTTAGGTGTTGGTTATTCTATTTACTGATTGGTGAATTATTGATCCCTTTTCAAATATTCATATAATAGATTGTGTATAACATTAATTATTATAATTTTATCCCCACACCATATGTATAAAAACTACCTTTTAGGTTCAAAGTATAATTTCATGCATTGTGTAGGAAATTACATGTTCGGTCATTTAGATCTTTTGTTGAGTCACTACTATAATAAAATTTTCTAGGGTATTTATTTCGAGATACCTTTTTTTTAATAAATTATCCATGTGTTGTGTAAAGAGTTTAATTAATGTTTTTATATAATTTTATGGAGTTCTATATAATTGGTTTACTTAATCTATTTACCCGATATTATTTAGGGAAACACATTATATTTGTTTTACCCCTTAGATCATGTTTCTAACATAAAGCCTAGTAAAATTGGTACCTAGGGTTCATTATCCATAATACATCATTGTTATCCCAATAGGGGTCCCTTTCTACGGGGGGACTTGTTGTAGAGTTGTATATGAGAATTAGTATTAGGGTTATGATGGAGTTTGGATTTAGATACCTTGAGGATTTCATGGGTTGGTGGATAAATAATGTTAGTTGATCTATTTCAGTTATATAATCTGAGTAATATTGTCTAGGATATGAGAATTTATGGCCATTATGATCTAATGTAAGGATTTGAGGAAACAGAATGACCATGTGAGATGGAACTTTTTATTAGGTAGGGACCTAGGGGAATTACATGCAATAGGATTACGTAGGTTATATATTGAATTTTCTGTTTTTTTGGAAGTAAAAATAAATTAAAATAATCTTAATAAATTTCCATAATTCATCTTTCAATAAATATTTATTACCCTTTTAGATATGTATAGTTTTCATCATCTATGTGCGGTCCAGATATTATTGGTTCATCATGTTGATCAGTTTTACTCAAAGTGGTTCAACTATACGAATAATGATGAGCCATGAAAAAGGGACTAATGTACCTTCCAATTGTATAGTACGGGAATATTTGAGAGTACAGTTTATAAAATGAAGATAGAGATCTAGATAGAGTATCTAATGATCACCTTTAATCTGATATGTGTCCTAATGGGGGGATGGATTTTTTGTTTGATAAATTTTTCGAGCTCACACATCATTATTTTATTTTGAAACATGGTGTGATAAAGGATGAATATACATTATGGGATAAATTTTAGAAGATATCTATAAAATAATTCCTATTATTGACTATGATGTATGTGAATATGTGGATGATAATGTCACACCAGGTGAGAATCATGTCTGTGTCGGATCATATGTATAGGATTAATTTACTTGTTTATTTAACTCCAATTATTTTTAGCTCTGTGAATATTTCCAACTAAAATGAATTATAGAGTCTATGGGTCCTTCAATGTAATATAATGTAACTCTTTTTACCATTCCAATGTAACTACATGTTCAGAAGAAGGTGGTGGTGATTGTGGACATTCACTCATGGGGATACTAACTCTGTGAGTGGAAAAAAATTTCATTTAGGAGAGAAGTTATCAGTTACAGGATTGTGGTGCTAGGACTATCGAGGGATTAACTAGTGGGGAGTGAACATCAATAGCTTCCATCTATAACATCTGGGGATAGTGGAAAACAATATTTTGTAGAGTCCTTGGGTTAGTTATCTTTGTCTTTAGGGGCCACTGAAATCATCATGGATAATGGAATGTAGTTCTCTAAGATCAGTAAGGATGTTGTGGCCTAGATAAGCATCATCCTCTGTAACAACATCAGTAAAAAAAATTATCATTATTTTTAGTAGTCTTATGATTAGCTAAAATAATATATTGAATGTAATGGTAAACAACATGATATTTCACTTCTACATAGACCATAATTTGGGCAAGACTATAGTGGTGGCTATAAAAAGATAAGCATATGATCTACCCATGGGTTGTTGTGAGCAGTAGAGGTGGAAGTTCTAACGAGTTCAGAGTTCATTGGAGCTACCATTACTTTTAAAATGATATATCCACTCCTTCATTTTTCCAACTATAGTCCATGTTCGAAGACTTGACATAGAGAGGATTCCTATTCTCCAATTGTTGACAACACCAATCGAATGCAAGACTAGATTTGTTGTAAACTGATGATGGGGATACATCAATCACATATAGACCAATTCGTACATCATATTCACTCATAATAGGTTATACAATGCATAAATTTGTTATATTCTATATATAATATTTTGGATTACATCTTTATGAGATTCAATTTCATTAAATTTTTTGGTAATAATGTAGTTCTCATTTGTGGGTGGGGAATTAATTTGGGAAGTATAAATGCAGATCCCCACACTTTAATGACTATTTATTAGTCACATAATCAATATATTTTAGAATAAAAAATGTTTTTAATGGAATTTGGGAGTGATTTAATGTTTTTATTGATGAGTATGCAACTATGAGACCTCCACATGATATCTAATTTAGGATAGATCCAAATACCAATGAATTTGCAATTTCGATTTATCCATTAGAAGAAACCTTTTGAGTAATGGGTATTGAGAATTTAGATATATGTAAACATTTATATATTTCTTATATAATCCAGTGTGGCACCAATGGGTTCCCAAATGTTATTTTCATAGAAGTCTGATGTTAGTATGGGTTTTTTGAAGACTAAAAATTGTTAAATAAGGTTATGATAAAGTATTTATACCCTCTATTGGGGATTGATGAACATTTTAACATGTTAATTAGGGTTTAGTTGGTATTATGTTTTTCTATAATGAATGGTTATCACTAGTTTAGAGTGAAGATAAATGATGTCTTGTAGAATATCATTAGATATAGGTATGGGTGCATCGAGTAAGTTTCCACTCAATTAAACCTCACAAAATGTTCATCTATAATAACATGTCCCATTAAATATTTGTTTTGTGATCTCTTGAACTGTCTTGTAAGTGGTTTCATCGAATATATTTTGATCGAATAGATATACGAGGTGTATTGTGATTACATCTCCAATATGACTTACATGTACTTTAACACCACCATATCTATGTAAATATTTCCATGAGTATTTTCTAGAAACAAAAATTTCATTTAAACGTCCATGTGGTGTTTTATATAGATATGCATATAGACCCATCAAATATCAATGATTTTTTTCCTTTGTATCACCAAAAAATGATGAAATGGTTCAAGGATTCAATGATCTTGAAGGATATTGCATGAGGTTTATATCTTATTTATCTTGGATTGAATCTCTATTGATATATTTGAATATGATGTACTAACATTATATTTAGATTGATCTACACCAGGAATAATTTGACTACATGAAATTAAAATTAATTAGTGATTTGGCCCACTAGATGTTGTTAGAGGGGTGATGTTTGACGTGTCTTGTGATTCTTCTTGTTTAGAAATAAGGTTCATCTTGACAAAATAAAAGTTATTGATATCATATGAGATCATTCAATTAATCCCCCAAATTTTAATTATGGAATCATTGATTTGGAGAAAGTTATAGTCGTGTTTTCACGGAAGTTGTGTTGATATTAATTCATTGATAAATGATTATTATTCATCACATATCATACGATTTCATTTTAAATCATTTAATATAGAGAACTAAATCTTTATAAGTGTATGTGGATAGAGTTTTTATATGATAATGACATCTAGTTAACCTAAAAAATATTAAATGTGATTATTTTGGATATATATTTGATTATAAATTCACTAAATGATACTAATCAAGAGTCTTGAGATTCATTGATAGTGATAAAAGAGTTTTATACATTGCACCTAAATTCATTGGTGTATGATGATGGAATTTAATTTTTTAGATGATAGTAATTTATATTTGATGTGAAAAGTAATATTATCATTGGGGAGCCTTATAGGTAGAGGTAATGAGAGATCATGTTGGTGATATCGATGGTTCAATTAGAAGGTCAGAATATAGACCAAACAAGGTTTTTATGGTATATTTTTTCTTGAATATATGCATTAGAATGTCCTTCTTAGGTTTCATAGATCACCTTTATCAATAAAACATATAGTATATAAGTTGTACCAAGAGTTTAGAATGCATTTTTTGTGGCCTGTGATGAAATGGGTAATTTCAATGTTTATAGATTAGTGATTAATTTTCATGAAGGTAATGGATGTGAATCATATTTATAGTGGTTTTTCAATCCCATGGATGTTCCTATGTAGAAATTATTTGAAATATCTATAGAAATTATTATATTAATATCTCACGTTTAAGGAGGTTTTGATTGTGTATCAGTAATCATGGGCCAGTTAATGAAATCAGACAACATACAAGTTATCAAGGAGTCAGAAACCATGGATGATATGGAAATTAAATATGTCGATGAGGTTCAGTGGATTTATGTTGTTTAAATGACAATTATATCAGATTAGGATGCATGTGGTTCCTCTCATGTCTATAAAGAATAGTACCATCCATTTTGAAATTATTTTCACCAAAATACAACATTGAATCCTCACAACGATGGGAATATGTATAGGACCATACAGACGGTGGATGACATGTTTTGGTTTTCAATCATTCCCATTGAGGGATCTTATGTATAGAATTCCATTGGATGAGTTTTATTGTATAAAAAATATTACTCTTATATTTACCATGAAATTGTTGAGGTGTTATATAGGTGGACATGAATTTATATATTATACTATGGAAAAATTTTAGAGTTATCAGTTCTCAATCATGATGTTGTGTAATCCATGGTAGATATTTTTCAGGTTTCATGTGAGAGGATGAAAGATGTAAAAGACCAGAAAAATAATCATGTTGATCATATTAGAAGTCCCTTTGAGTTCAAAAATGGGGACCACAAATTCTATGCAAATTATCCACAATGTTTTTATCATAGGATTAATAGGGTAGTAATCCCATTCCACACATTATAAGGACTTTCATGGTGTTTGGGAACATTGGTCAGGTGGAAGATCGGTTGGTACTCCCAATACAATAGGACAAGATTCCCCTCACAAGTCCCATCTTCTATCTCTAGTAGTATCTTTAAGATAAATCTTATTCAATTGAATGTATATATTATTTTATCAAGGATAATTGAATATTTATGAAGTGCATAGTATAGATCCTAGAACATCAAGAGAATGTGCAATTTTGGAAGGCCATTCTATTGGATCATGTACTATAGGCGCATTATGACCATGATGATAGTACTCAAGGGAATGAGACGTGGATTTGTATAGTGTACTATTTTTTTAGATTTTCTTGCTTTACCATTACTTATTGATGTGATTCCTAGAACCTGTTTGTTTATAAAATGTTCATTTTTCATAATGTGATGTCATTTAGTGATTCTAAATTATAGTGATATGAAAAACTAATCCCTAATAAACATGTGCCATATTTTTACACTTTGAAAACAATTTTTTAGAGTTAGTACCACCCAATGTAGATTATTTCATTACGTGGAAGGTGGGATTCCATGATTTTATTGGTAGGTTAGTATAGCGTGTAGTTGATTATGTCATTGGAATGGGATGGGTGAAGTTTTATATGGAGGAACAACTATATAATGTTGAAGTTATTTTACTGTTTGAGATTTTTGTAGAATCTTTTCTACAAGGTGTGTTTGGTTAGTGGATGTGTTTAGTTGTATTAAGATCTATGAGTGGTATATCGAGATATGGTTGTTTGGAACCATTCCATTATTTCAAAATCAAGGTTTATTTTGATTATCAAGGATGAAAATATTTTGAAAGGTATATGATACAAAATTTCATAGAATGAAACCCATTAAATTTTTGGAATTCTATTGGTGGGGGTGTTTGGGATGAGTCATGATGAGTTTGTAGTGAAAAGGGTGGGGATATTGAGATGAGATCTCAACTTGATGGAGCCTTCTGGTTGGAATCCTTGGCTGCACTATGGAAGAGTGGAATCGAATACAAATTGAGTCCAATTGTGGAATAAGGGATCAATAGGTTTTTTTCACTACTACATATAATATTATAATAACTATGGAATTGTGTATTGGGTTGTGTTATTTGTGGAGAGAAACTAATCTGTGGAGTGTAAGGATATTTCATTGTGGATCCAGGTGGTGTTTGTAGTTGTATTTAGAATTTTTAATGGTTATAATGTAGAGAAAGGAACTGAAGGATTCCATTCTTCTTGTGTGGGTTATAAATCATGGTGGAGTACACTATCCCATGTTCTTCTTGCTATTAGATCAAATCAATAGGATTAAGGTAGTTGTAATTCTCTGAGGTCACATTAAATTTTACATCAATGAAATAGACATTCCCTTTTTGTCACAGTCCAATCATTTTAGAGAAATTATATAGTAGGGTTAATGGAGTTACCATACATTCATATGTTTCATAGATCATAAATAAATCCCAAAATCCCATTGAACCCCAAAATTATAAGGATATTATTCACTGTTCAAGGGTTAACCAAGCGCATCCACTGTATTTAATTCATCCCCTTTCACGACCTATCCCCTAGGGCCCATTTTGTGACTACCCCAATCCCGCCTTCCATAGGCTAGAGGCTGGTGACTAGCACCAAAAATGCACATCCCAAAAATCAAAGTTGTTTCCTTTAATCATGTACACACACAGAAAGGTCATGATACAAAAATAAAGCCCCAAAGGGAGAAAAAATAGTACAACCACCACAACGTACCACCACAGAAGGTGAAAAGTGTGAACTAAAATTAAAGAGTCCACAGTACAAGCCCAACTGAAAGCAAAGTATAGAAAAAAAGTAAAAGAGCTTGGGGTGGTCTGCTAAGGATCCTACTTGAAAGGTAGGTACATCTCTCTATTAGATGTAATTTCTACCCAACGTGTCTATAAATCCACCTTCATGAACCATCTTTCCAAAGATCCCCAAAGTCCAAGTCAAAGTTGTTCGTCATCTACACATAGAAAATAGGTGACTGCGAAACACGTGATGGGGTGAGTATAAAAAAAAATTAGGGACCTCAAGACCCATGAAGGTATCCCCAAAATACGAAAAAAAATTCCACAATGCCAGAACAAAAAGTAAAGAAACAAAATCAACACATCTCACACTAGGATATAACCTATGTATGGAAGTAAAGCTGATTAGTCATAAATCTTGATCATCTTATTTTTTTTTGAGTGGCTCTACTGCTGTTCCAGGAAGATTATCTCTACTGATGATCCTTGAAGGGTCATTCTATAGTTGAGTCATGAAGGGTTGTGTTGTTGCTGATCCACAAAGGGTCTATCTACTAATGATATTGGAATTTTCACTCTACTATTAATCCATGATGGTTCGCTCTACTGTTGATCCATGAAGGGACACTCTATTGCTGATCCATGAACTGTATCTCTACGGGTGATCCAAGAAGGGTCACTCTACTATCGATCCACGAAGGGTCACTCTACATTTAATCCACAAAGGGTCCCTCTATGGATGATCTGCAAAGGGTAGATCTACTACTGATCAACGAAGTGTTCCTTTAATGCTGATCTACAACGGGTCACTCTACTATTGATCCACGAAGGGTCTCTCTTCATTCATCATTTAATATCCAAAAAATAGATTCCTACACATAGAAGGCATGATTTTTGGTGGATCATCTACCCAATCCATCTTTTATACCTCAACAATCACAAATTCTTACATTGAGTAACCCAAATGACTGTCTCATTGTAAGGGTCCGAAAGAAACAAACGATGCATCAAATAAAGGCGCGGTCTCTAAGATATGGGAATTTTTGTATAAAGGGACTGGTTGGATTTGAGTAAGATCCAACCCATACAAATGGAAATCTCCACTAAAACTCACGTAGCGTATCTCAATAGGACATTATCCTCACAAGGGTCTATGTGTCATAGATGAAGAATTAGTTAGATGCCCGGTTTGAGAGATATTGTCATTTTTGTAAATAGGGGATGGTTGCATCTTGGCCTGGTCCCACTCTATCGGTCTGATCCGACCAATCCTAGCTTGGGGTCCCTCATGACCCGTCATGTCTTCATGGCCCCTTTGGGCATCACTGGGCCCAGTTTATCTGGCTTGGCCAGCTCTGGTGGGCCAATCTCTTTTTCCCACATGGGTCTCATAATGGCCTATGCGGCATGGCTTTAACTCACCGGAAAGGTATGCTAAAATAGACAATCTCAAGGATCTAACTAGGACCCTCGGGCGGCCCGATGCCTTAGCTGATTCAGCCCTGCCAAGAACGGTTCACACCGTCCAATTGGGGTCAAGCGCGGCCAGTCAACTCGGACGCCCTCTTTGGTCATATGGGGTACACAGATGTGGGCCGCACCTCCACATTGTTCGCCATGGAACTGCCTCTTCGGCGCACTATAACGACAGTTGGGTGGCGGCCTCCTACTACTCCGTCGTGGCGTGTGTTAGGCATGCCACTCCCACCAGCTGCTGGAACATGATGGCACCACATACATCACCATTGCGGTGCACCGATGGGCGCACCCCCTCCCTATGCTCGTGACCACCTCAATGGGCCACCACAGTCTGCCACCATCACTACCGATCTAGTGGTTCTTCTAAGGGCCACCATAGTTTCAATGGTGGTATTTTTCATGAGATATCATTGTCTATAGGGTCTTATGGCTTCCACCTTTTCTACAGTGGATTTGAACTCTCCATGATGCCACTTTGGAAAAATCATCCCCGAATAATGCTCAATAATATGTAAGGTGGTGGGACTCTGGCCTTGTTCATGTCGGCTCGTTCCCTCTACGTTAGAGATGACAAATCAAAGGGGTGGTTTTGGGATTTCTACACATGAATCTACACCATAAATCAGGTCCCCAAATATAACTACCTTCCTGCAGGAACACAACATCTTCAAATCATCCTATTCATGGGTTGATCCTTGATCGATGTTTTAGAACGATGAACATGGAAGGAAAATAAATCAAAAATTAATCATAAACCCTAAATCGTTTGATGTTTTTTGTCATATCATTATTTCTTATAGGGTTCAAGAGGTCATTGTCATTTATCAATTCCCAGCATTATTTTTCAAGGCACATCGAACTGGATGATGTTCCACTAGGATTTTTTATTCTTGATGGAGAGGAATCTCTGCGGAGGATCGTCGTTTATTGATGGAGAGGAAACTCATCAGTGTTTCATCAGAAATTTAACCTCAATTTTAATTCCCATTATCCAACGCATTGTCTAATTAATAATGGAATGCATTGTAGCATTTCTATTACACAATGACATTGCATCTTTATATAGTTTCATTTATGATACAGTATAGCAGTTATGATACATATTAACAAGAAATTAGGGTGATTCCTTTTATGTGCCTCGTCATCACCTCATCTCCACACCCCTGTATTTTCATGTGCCACTCAATGGTTGAGAAAAGAAATAAAATAAATTTTTAAAATTATTTTATTTTTTTCAGAGAAGTATGAAAAAAAAATTCTTGACCGTACCAATTGAAATAAAGTCATTCCTTGGTGAATCATGTCATTCCAAGTTCAAAATTTCACTTTGATTTTCGATCTGAGCACCATTTCACATGATAGAAAAACCTATTCGCCTGTTTTTTAATATGAACCATACTGTAGTTCAAGAATAAAAATCAACCCTCGACCTACCCCGGTCGAGTTTGGCCTCCTCAAATGGTGAACATTCCCTCATGAGACCAATGAAACATTCATATTTTTAATCCAAGTTACTGTTTATGAGTTATAAATATTTGACAACAACATAATTGTTAATTATTTTATTTAAGGACAAAATATAACTTCCATGGTTGGCCCTCGCGGGCCAATTCTATGATCCTATTAAAGAAACCATACCCTCACGAGCTCAGTTATGGTATGTTATTTTTAATCTGAATCACCATTTGTGAGTTATAAGCATTTTAATAAAAAAATAATTTTATTTAACTATTTTATTTACATTTATTCCATTTTCAAAATTTTTCATAGGAGGTTTGTACTGACTAAACATAGGTATCACCTAGGTTATACCTACCATCATGAATTCAATGGTGCACATAGATTTCTGATCTAGGAACCCATTAAAGGGTTATTCCACTTTTTCATGAAAACTACCCACATGCACTATTTAAAGATTAACATTTTTAGATATATCATTATGGAAAATTTGAGCCTCGAAATCACAATGTGTCTTAGTGAATGGTCATGAAATAATTCCATATAATTCAAAAACCATTACATGGAAATTCTAGGACATTAAAATCTCCACACCATTAGGATTTACGTCCCCGAAATAAAAAATTAATGGATAATCAAACAAATGGAGGAATTGAGCATGAACTTGAGCCTCTTGCTTCCTTGTGCTATTCAGGTGGTTCCTGTACAACCACCAAATGCATACCAGAGTAATTGGACATTCATTAAAGACCCACTCTTTTCGATCCTCTATCTCCACTGGAAACTATACAAACATCGTCCCATTGTCAATGTCCAGCTCACCGTAGTTGATGACGTATGATGGATCACTAACATACATCCTCGGCTATGAAATGTGAAAAACATCATGCACCCAGTGAATCTGTGGGGGAAGAGCTAGGCGGTATGCCACCACACAAACATTTCACAGAACCTAGAGAAGATCGATGAACCATAGAGGTATATTTCCTTCCCAGCCAAATCTCCCCAATACTTTTTGGGGTGTGATCCAATGGAAAACATGGTATCCCTCCTCGAACTCCAAATTTCTCTATCTCCTATCAGCTTATGACTATTACCTACTTTGTACAGTCCTCATCTTCTCATTGATGATATGTACCTTTTCATTGTTAGCCCGTACCATCTCTGGACCAATGACTGCTAAGTCATCTGGGTTTGGCCATCATAGAAGTGATCTACAAGGTCACTCGTACAAGGCCTCAAATAGTTTCATGCCACTGGTGGAGTGATATATATTTTTTTTATTCAAAATTCAGCAGTGGTAGGTTTTCCTCTAAAAAGGATGATGTTCTCTCCACCTAAGAGAAATCTATTAGGAGCTTGTCTTGAGGATAATTGAGCGCGTCGGGCCTCACAGTCAACATCCACAAGATTTTACTCCCTAACTCGTTGTAAGAGTGTGGGAGTGATAGTCATTGACTGAAGTTACAATGATTCATCGTCATCAAATAAGGATATCTACATCAAAGCTAACTGCTCTGTCACTTCACTCAGAAGCTATAGGGCAGACCTCTTACTCAGTGTGTCTGCCTTCACGTTCTCCTTTCCAATAGTATAGAGTATATCAAAGTCATAGTCTTAGAGGAACTTCAACCATCACCACTGTCTAAACTGATGAAACACCTATGAGCTCGATTCCTCCCATGCGATAGGCTACCCCTTTTAACTAATCAATGTGACCATCGACCCTTTTCTGGTGGGTATTTGTTCTCCACAACCACTTGGTTAATGTTCCAGTAATCCACACATAAACACGAACACTGGGTCACACTAAGACAATCCTCTAAAAGCCCCCATATTCTCTATGATAATGAAAATCTATGAATTGCCTCTGATATACTGATGTTGATGTTGGATTCATCTCATTGTGTACAATGATATAGAATTCCATCTTTATGTGGGGAGGTAATCCCTGAAACATGTCTTTAAATGACATTCCGACTCTCCAACACTATTTTTGGGAACAGAAATCTCAAAATAGCTGCTACGTCTTGGGTAATGCTGAACAAGTCATGAGCAATCAGTTGCATGTTCCTATGCGTGAGTTTATCCCATCCATCCTAGGATTCTTTTTTCATCATCCAAGAAAAATCCAATTCCATAGATGCAGATATACTACATCTATTTTCATAAAACAGTCAATCTAATCATGAACTGAAGATGAATAGTCTATACCCAATCTATAATTGTAAGTCCAAAATGATGCCACCAAGAGGTTCCAACTGAAACTCTCGCCTCAGGGGTCATATCCCACTGTCGGCATAAAAGTGATTATCGTGTATCCTTCCATAGGTATCTCCAACCATAAGTATTAAGTCCAAGATTTATCAAGTTACTCTAGGTCATGAACGGGATACATGACAAGATGGAATGATTAGTATCTATTTCTATTAGCACATGATCTAGTATTAGACAAAGATCATACCTCGAATCATTCCTACAGACCATGGGTAGTACTCCTTGACTGCATACAACTACTCCCATCCCTTAACCTCCAGCTTCCTGAGCTAAGTGGGGACCACATTGTGTTGTAGGTCATATCATGTAAAAATGTATACCACCTCCTGCTAATCTCCTAGATCCTCCTCCACGTATGATTCCATGCAGCTCAATCTGTCCCTATCACATTCTCTTCCTAAAATGTTATACATGTCTATTCCTCTGAATCTGACATCGGTTTCCTACTTTCCCACTATTGACATTCACTGGCTGTATCTACTTAGCTAAATAACATCCAAGAACAAAGGATCTCTCTTCCAGTCAAACATAAGTAGAAATGCACAGAGGAATAGTGATGGCTTAGATATCCCTAAACCCATCTCACTCACAGGTCTGAGCCCTGAAGAACTAGTCATATTTTATTCATCGAGTACCTGGAATGGTGGGAACGCCTCGACTATTACTCATATATCGACATGTCTTCCTTTCATATTTGTAGATACTCATGGGAACATGTACCCCCTTGTATTTTATGGAAAGATACCCCTTATCTAAGAAAGGTTCTCATGCTCTGCCTAGGTGAATTTCAAATCATCGAATGATTGGGGAAATCTAAACCCTTCCATCACCCTACTAAGACACGTATAAGGCTCACTACTAGTACCTCCATCTAATCTAATGGTACCCAATATTGATGGAAACTTATTCACCACCTCAAGATAGTCCTTATCCGGTTGTGAGTCAGGATCCCTTTGGAACCTGGGGGGTATTTATCACTAAAATTCATATAAGGAAGAAAGCCTACATGTTTCCTCTACTGGTAGTGCTAGTATAAATAGTTGACTAACTGGTTGTGGTATTATTAGGAAAATACCCGGAGGTACCATCTCGGGAAACAATCCATGTACTGAAGCCTCATCACTCTATAAACAATCCTCATGGTCAGACACTAGAATAATGAATGGTTGTCTATGTGGAGGCATCCTGAAAGAGAATCAAGATGATCAACAATCAATAAGATTCAAATGGGTGAGGATACTTAAGAGAAATCATGAGAAATACATTTCTAAAACACATGCAACTAGTATTTTCATGTACTTATTCAGAAAATAGAATTCCTAGTCCTAGTGTATGGATATGTTGGTTACCACACAACCACTATATTCCTGGGACTAAAAGATGAATTCAAGACACTTAACACTATTTAACCATATAAAATTAAGACTCTTAGTATTTCTGGTAGAACCGACTGCCCTTTGAGAACATTTTTTCAATGACCTGCCCCCTGGGTCCCATGCTGTGACTACCCAAATCGCACCTTCCATAGGCCAGGGGATGGTGACTTGCATCGAAAAATCATATCCCAAACAAGGAAATAACTTTCTTTAAACCTGTAAACACACACATACAGAGAATACTACAAAAATTAATCCTCAAAGGAAGGAAAAATAGTACAACCACAACAAAGTACCACCAATTAGGGTAAAAAGTGTATACTGATATTAAATGGGGCAAAAATACAACCCAACTGAAAGAAAAATATAGAAAAAGAGGTACAATATACATGGTTCATCTTCCAAGGATCCTACTTGAAGGGTTGGTACAACTCACTCTCATATATCACCACAGCACACTATGTCTATCGATCCACCTCTGAGCATTGTCTTGCCCTGGCTCCTTAAAGTCTCAATCAATATTTTTTGTCATCTTCACAACACACAATAAGTATAGGTGAATCCCATACATGGGTGAGTATAATAATACTTATTAGGGACCCTGAGACCCCCGAAGTCCACTCCAAAATCAGCAAATTAAATAACACAAATGAAGACATCAACGTAATTCACAAATCAGTAGAAATTACTCAAACTAGGATATAAATTAATTACAGAATTAATGATTATTAGTGATAAAGATAGATCACATTATCTTATTGAGAGGATATGCTGATGATCCATGAAGGGTCACTCTACTACTGATCCACCATGGGTCGCTATATAGCTAATCCACAAAGGGTCATGATACTGCAGATCCATGAAGTATCCCAGCACTACTGATCCATGAATAGTCTCACTACTACTGATCCATGAAGGGTCACTCTACTGCATATCTAGGAAGGTTTTCTCATCTACTGATCCCTGAAGGGTCCCTCTACTATTGATCCTCGAAGGGCCGCTCTATTGGCGATCCACAATGTTCCTCTCTACTACTGATCCAAGAAGGGTCACTCTTCTGCTGATCCACGAAGTGTTTCTCTACTACTGATCTATGATGGTTCACTCTACAATTTTTCCACAAAGGTACTCTATACTTATGATCTATGATGGTTCTATATACTACTTATCCATGAAGGGTCTCACTTCATTCATTACATCACAACCAGCCACTAAAATTCCAGACATAACACGGTTTATTTCTGGAGGATCAACTCCTCAATCCATCAGTCATACCTCAATATCCATGAAATATTATAAAGGGTAATCCAAAGGATCATCTCATTGTAAGGGTCCCAATGCAATAGACGAAACATCAAACAGATGCACAGTCTGTATGATATGTGCATTATTGTAAAAAGGCCTCGGTCGGATTCAATTCCAATCCAACCTAGCCATATGCCAATATCTTACAAAACTCACGTACTGTATTTCAAACGATCTTCCTCATATCAACTGACCTTGGTCCATATACGATGCATCAATAAGACACCTGTTCTGAGAGATGTCGTCATTTTTTTAAACAGGGGCTGCTTGCGTCTGGGCCTTGTCCGACTTGGTCGGACCGACCTGACCGATCTCGGCCTGGGGTCCTACATGACCTATCTTGTCTTCCTAGTCTCTTTGACCCTCACTAGACCAGTATCTAGTTAGATGTATGTCAAATCTGATGGGTTAACCTATGACCTGGATTTATCAGGCCCGACATGCTTGGGTGGGCATGCCTTTTTTTTTCTATCAGGTGGTATAGTGGCCTATGCATCCTTGATTTAACTCGTCGGCCGAGTCCACATAGATAGAAAATCTCAATGAACAGATTGGGGCACTCTGGAGCCCTAGACTAGTTCGTCCAGTCTGGTACAACCCGATCCGATTTAGAGGGTCCGGTTGGGGGCATGTGCGGTCAGTTAACCCGGTCACCCCCTTTTGTCGAATGTGGCAGGTTTCATGGTGGAAACGTGTCTCCAACACACCACCTTGGATGTCGGAATGTGGCCACCTGCTACTCTTCCATGACGTGATCTGGGTTCCCCCCCTACTTATTGTCAAGCCATGCTTGTGGCCCATGTTGCACCGCTGTGGGGCGCCGATGGGTGTGTTGCCTCCCTCCTCATGCGGCCGCCAAAAATAGCACATAGGTGGTCCTTTTGCAGGCCACCAGAGTTGCTCCGATGGTCTGTTCCTTGAGTCATCTACAACTACAGGATCGTTGGGCAACCACCATTTCTTCGGTGTCTTTGAAATCCTCTTGCATCTACTTTATAAAATTCATCCACGAAGAATGATCAAGAACATGAAAGGTGTTGGGACTTGGACCTTGTTCATATCAGCCCTCGACCTCATATTTAGAGGTTCATAATCAAAGGGGAGGTATTGGGATTTCAACACATGAATCTACCTCACCATTAATGTCCCGAAATTTAAAAGCCTTCCCGAAATAACACGTGATCTACAGATCAACCTGTTCGTGGGATGATCTATGTTCGTTGTTTTAGAATGATGAATGTGGAAGGAAAAGCAATAACAAAGAAAGAATAACCCTGATCTCATATTATTTTTTAAAACATAAGGTTCTTTCATCGATGGTTCAAGAGGTTGATTACATTTGTCACTTCCTATCTTTTTTCTTTGAGGCACATCGAAGTCGATGACATTCCATCAACGTTCATCATTTTATGTTCAAGAGGAAACTCATTAGAGGTTTGTATTTCTTCATCAGAGAGGAAAATTACCAGGGTTTTTTAGGGGATTTCCCATAGTTTTAATTCCCACTCTCTAATGAATTTTCTAATTAAAAAGGCACATGTTTCACCATTTCTACTATGTTGCAGCATTCCGTTGTTATACTATTTCATTTATGAAACAACAAAGTTGTAAGGCCGCATCTAAATAAGCAATCAAAGGGATTCCTTTAAGGGACCTCATTGATGCACCACATCTTTTTTGTACTCCGCTAAATAATTGAGAAAATAAATAAAATAATTTTTATAATTTATGTTATTATTTTCCAAAATGACTAAAATAATATTCCATCTGACCCCTTCCGGTCGATGCGAATTTCTTTCTATGAAAATACCATTGTTTCGAGTTCAATGGTGCCATCAGATTTTTTATACAATTAATAGTTAAAAATATAAAAAACAATTCACGAATTTAATTAAATTATCTTTAAAAATAGTTACATTCACCCTTGACCCTCACAGATTGAGGGTAGGCACTGACAGTAGGGAAAATTACCTCATAAGATCAGTGGTACACACATATTTTCAATCTGAGTTAATATTTGGTGTTATATGGTTTTGAATATAAAATAATTATTACTAATTTAAAGAAAAAAAACATCCATGGATGGACCGTGATAGGCAATGTCAGATTCTTCCTACGGAATATGTACCCTCGCGGGCTTAGCAGTGGTATCAAATTTTTCATTTGAGCCATTGTTGGATAGTTATATGTATTTGAAAAATAACATATTTTTATTTAATTTTTATATTTATTATTAAGTAATTTTTGTGTTTCCTCACTGAAGGCTCGTGCTAACTAAAATTATGTTTCACCTAGGGTCAACCGACAATCCTAAATTCAATGGTTCCCTCAGATTTCAGATATGGGCACCAATATAAGTGTTATTCATCTTTTTTAGGAAAACTGCTCGTGCACTCTATGGAATGATTCATATTTTTTAAAGAATCATTTCAGGAACTCTAGGAATCTGAATCACACACCTTCTCAATGCCTGGTCCAGAAATAATTCCATATAATTTAGAAAAACAATACATAGAAATTCATGGAGATTATGTCTCTATTTACTATCTTCCAAACCATGAATTTTGAAATCAATAATTTGTTATTTAAGGTGATTATCCATCTTTTCATAAACCTATTATTCATCCAAAAAATATTTCTATCAAGGGGAAATAGTATTTTTTATGATGATTTGGTAATAATATGTGTCATGTGTCTTATTTAGGGACGCCATTTTGTTCTCTATCATCAAGTTTCTTAGTTGCGGTTTTCCCCTCATTCTGACCTTGTATAGTTATTCCAGATGCTCCATTTGAGGTAGAAGATCCTTCATTTATCATATATTTGTATCATTATAGTGTAATTATTCTTTTTTAAATTTTTTGAATGTATTATATATAATCCTAATCATGATGATAATTTGAAACCATTGATATTAGATGACAAGGAAAATAAATCAAATGTTTTACAACTTTAATTATACTAATATTATGATTTTATGGGATTCACGGCTTGATAAAAATTATGGATTTTGGGCTATTTCATTAAATGATGGATTTTGTGACAATGGGAAACCTGTTTTTATGTTTCTTTTTATCAAATTGATTAAAAATATATAAGAACAAATCTTCATCTAATGAGTTTTATAAACATGGAAATTATGGATTCTGTTATATTTCCCTTAAAATTTGGAAGTGAACATGATTAAAAATTACTCATAAATCTAATAAAAATATTATGAATAATTTAAAACATGTTTTAATGGGTGTTTTGATGTCGAGGAAAATGTTATGGGATGGGGTTGTTTTGTGGAAGATGCAAACAGAATTAGTGTTGATGTGAAATGGTGGAAATGTGGTATTTTTTGGAATATTGATAATGGTTTCTTTGAGGTAATTTGTTATGGTAGAATATTTTTAGTAATTTAATTAAATGTGAATTATGAATTAAAATTGAATTGCATTAAATGACTACTAAAATCAGGAACTAGAATATGATGTTTTAAAAAAACTGGTTGTTTCCTAATTAAAAAGGGATAGGATTAGTTTATTTAATCACTTAGTTATCTGGTATTTGAAAATGTGATTAACATAAATTTTAATGTAAATGTTGTTCGTGTCTTGTATCTTACTTGTTTATTTTTTCACCTTTACCTATGACTTTGAATTTTTTGGATGTTTTGAGGCATGATGGTGATGTTTTATGTAGAGGGGATACTATTTTTTAAACCATTGTTTAAGAGTATATATATATATATATGATTTTTTAAATTCCATGTGTTTTCTATATTCACCAAACCTGTGTTGAGAACCATGTGTATACAATGAATTTTTTTTCTCTATTTACCAACATTTATTTAGTGAGGATAGATGGTTGGCTACACCCATTAATCAACTAAATCTTCTAATAGATATTGATATAAATGGGATACAATGATAAGAAGTTGTAAATATACTAGTGAACATTATTATTGAGATGATAAGGTGGAAATATTGCAGGATGTGAGTGGAATGATGAAGGAATGTTTTTTACTTACTTCATGTTCATGATACCCTACTACTATGGTTATGAATTATGATGTGATGTCCTAATTGTCAAAGGTGTCCTCAGTAAAGATTTTATGTGATATCATATGTGTCAATGGGGGTGATGTAACATCATGGGCTATGTTTCTTCGAGTGAGATGTTAGATGGAAACCATTGTGTTTTCAAGCGTTATGTTATTCGTTTTCCATGATTTCTCTAAGATAAATTTTATATGATTTGATAGAATATGTGGCTTTAGGTGGGACATGTTTTTATGTGTTGTGATATAGTGATTTAGGTGTTTTCTCGAAGGGTTACAAAATAATATATATATGAGTTTAAGGGTGTACGATGTTAGGTTGTGAAAAAGGTGTACTGGTGGGAAATATTTCATTATTTTATTTGTATCAATATAATTTTTATTATCTTATTATGAATAGATGTGTTATTTTTTTGAGTATTCTTTAATAATGATGGGATTTTCTTAGTCGATCTTATTATGTGTTGTCTGTTCTTAGGTTTACTCAATTTTTCATTAGTATTCTATATTCACATGTGTATGGGATCATTTGAGTTTGATCCAACTAATTATACATGTTTACTCGCACCACATATATATAAATTATCATTCATATTCATAGTTGGACACAATGGACCATGCTAGTCATTACTAGCTCAAACCATTAGAGATTCTCTTGAGTTATTTTAATACGAAGTTTGGTTTGGTTTTTTATTTTATTATTATTTTTATTTGATTACAGTATCCATTAAATGTGGGATAAATTTATGAAATTATTTTTATTATATCATAGATGTTTTTAGTTGATTTATATTATCTATAAATTCTATATTAAATAGGGTAATGACTTATTTTTTTTTGTGATATTATTACAACAATGGTTCTATACACAAACCTAGGGAATATTAAAGGAGGGACTGTCATGACTCGTCCCTCGGGGCCCGTGTTGTCACTACCCTATGTCTGCCTTCCATAGGCAAGGGGCTAGAAACTAACACCAGAACAAGTATTCACTAAAAAAAGGAGGGCATTGCCTTTACAACCTGTATACTCACACATCTAAGCACAATGAAATATACAAGCACAATGTAAAACTATATATTGTAAACAAGGTGTGTATAGAAAGTAAAAATGGGGCCTGAATACAACCCAAACAGTAAAGTACAAGTAAATAGAAAAGTACGAGTAAAACTAAAAACAACACTTGTGAAACCCAGCCAAGGATCCAACCTAGAAGGTAGGTAAAACTCTCTAATGGTAATCATAGAATTACACCTCATCAAAATTCCACCTCCAAGCTACCTCCAGTCCTCGTACCCTCGTCCCCAGTCAACGTTGTCGGTTGTCGGCACCAAACACAAAAAGGTGCAGGAATTGCACCTATAGGGGTGAGTATATTGATTCTTAGTAGGGACCCTAATACCCTTGAAGGTATCACAAAATCAAAAAATGATTAACCAGAATGCTTGTAGACATATGTCAACCATATTTATGTATATTCCCATAAATATACTTAAGTTGTCAAGTATAAGAATCTCAATCATGAGGAAACACAAGGCACAGCTCAAAAGCCGAAATCACATCTAATCCATCATGGAAATAATACCATATAGATAAGACTATGATCAAACTAGGTATATAACTCTAAGAAAAAAAACTAATGATGCTGACCCACTCAGTATCGCTATGGAAGCTGATAGCCATCCACAGGATTCTCTAAGGATAGTAACAAGTAACATTCTGAACACCCAGACAGCTGGGGAACTCCTCCTCTATTGAGTACAGTGGGCATGATGTGTCACACAGATGGGCTTCCTACTAACCATGGCCTACTTAGGTACTCCTCCTATCAAGTACCATGGGTATACCTCGTCACACCGTGGTGCTCCCCACCATGTGGCTAACACGTTGCACAGAGGGGCTCATCTTCATGGCCTACTGAGGTACTCCAATTGTGGAGTACCATGGGTCTTCCACGTCACAAAAAGGTGCTCCCCACTATGTGTCTTCGACATCACACAATATCCCTCCCCATTGATCCAGTCGAGTCACTCCGAGTCGAAACAGTGAGCAATCGTCAAGTCTTAGCCAGTTGCAGGGTTCAATACATAGTACAATTGAGAGAACCATTCCCCAAGCCATAGGTCGTAACTCAACTTCCCCTAAGTTCCATGAAAAGTATCCAAAAATGTTTGCCACATCTAAAAGAACCCAACTCACCAAACAATGCATCAATCGGACGCTCGGTCTGTACGTTATTAGTGTTTCCTCTATGACGGTCGGGTTGGATTTGGGGTTCGATCCAACCCTGTTGTACTCCAGCATTATCCAAAACTCATGTGGAGTATATCAAAAGGACTGTCTCGATCCATGGATTCCAGCTCCGTAGATGGTTCATCAAACGGATGCACAATTCCCATGTTATGGCCCAAAAAGGTAATACTGGGCGTAGATGGGACACGGTCCGGTCCGGCCTAGCCCGACCCCACCTAGGATGGCCCGACCTGGTTCTGGTTGACCCGACCTATTCCGGGTCTGGCACGGATAGCCTGGGCCCCGACGGGTCTGGCCAACTGGGTCGTGGGCCGGCCTGGCCCGCACTGGGGGCGGCCCAGCCCGTCCCGTGATGGGTGCGACCCATTAGCAAGGCCTGCTGGGCGGCTCACGGTGTGGCTCACTATACGGCGCGCAGTGAAGCTCACATGGTGTCATATCGGTGCTGCCGACGTTGTGGCCCGACTTTCACACGGGACCGATCGACGGTGTTTCACGGTGCGCCTCAGCCAATCGGAACGGTCGTCAGGTCTTTTTTCCAGCGACGCGATAGCACCCCTATCCACGTACGGCCAGCCGGGTGCCGGCTGCCGTCCGCCTCTATCATGGCATCCTGATCATCCGACAGCGTGGGTGCACACCAATGCTCCACCATGCGTCCAACCAGTTTTCGACCGCCATCCTGCCCCTCTGCGGAAGATAGGCCGCGACCTCCTCTTCAACTGGTGGCACGGACGTGTGCCACCCTTCCTTCCTCGCTGTAGGTTGGCTGTCGTCCATCACCTTCTTCCACGGTCCACTGCGTCTTCATTCCAAGCCCGAAAAATTATACGATTTCATATTCATGATCCTTGTTTCGAGGGCTTTGTGTCGATATATCGTGCTTTGTGAAACTCTGTGTTTCCATCATCAATAAATATTAGGCATTGAAGAACTCACAAAGAATTCAAAAACAATAAAAAGAAAGTTGAGCAATTTTTATGTGTGGGACGATGGCTATGTTTGTTTGGCCATCGTTTTTATGAATTTAGGATTCAAAGAATCAATAAAATTAATTCAAAAATAAATAAAACCCATACCTCAATTGTTAATTGGAGGTGGCATGAGAAAGAAAGACGTAGTCAATGAAGAACGTCAGTGTTCTTCACCTCCTCAAGATGCTTCTAATCTGAGATTGGGGTTGATTTCTCATTCCTCGTTGGGGGATGGTTCTTCATTGGTGAAATTTTATCTTGGTTCTCCAGGGTTCTCCCAAGTCTCCTTTTATAGTGATTTCCAACTACGAAATGAAGATCATGCATATATTAAAATAGGTTTATCAAATTAATTATGGTTTTCACAATTAATTTTTTTTATGTTGGCACATTAATGATGTCATAATTAAATGGAACAATAAATTAAATTACATTGGCACAATTGAATGGAAAATTAAATTGAATTCAAATTGGCACAATTGAATGAGAGGATTCTGAGGAATTTTTCCACATTAATGAAGGGTTCGGGTGGTCCCCACCACTAAATTTCAAAAACGAGGTTTCAAACTCGGGTGGTCCCCACCACCATAACTCAAATGGAGGTTTCAACATGAAAAGTAATATAAAGATGTTTTATTTTATTTTCATTCATTTAACATGCCCACAATAGTTCAAAAACTAAAATTCACTCTCAACCTACTACGGTCATGGTGAAGGACTCTTTAAGAGATTATTAGTGCTATGAGTTCAACGGTGTCCTCAGATTTCAATTCCAGACACTGGTTCAAAAGTTACAAAAACCTTCTTGCACATTTACTGAACGTACATGAAAAAAAGTTCAGAAATTCATTCTGTGCACTCTAGGCCTTGGAATCATGCTCCGTCAATTTTCACATGCTTGTAAAATTCCCATATAATAAAAAACATTACATGGAAAAATCTGGGTCTTTATAGTATCCCTGCCTCAAGGATTTGCATCCTGAAAAGCCAAAAAATATACTATGGAAACCAGTGGGGGTATTGGGAAGGTATTTGAGCCTCCCGCTCCAATGTTCTCTCATAGGGTTTTCTATACTGCCAGCGAACGCGCACGAGAGGTATCTACTGCCCACAAAGGACCCACTCTGGTGGATCCTCAATCACTACTGGATCAACCGTAAACGATGCCCCTTCCCCGATGTACAACTCACCAAACTCAATGATGTGTGAAGGGTCATGCATGTATCTCCTCAGATAGGATACATGGAAAACATCATGCACCCGATGCAATTGAGGTGCAAGAGTTAACCGGTTATCCAACTCGCCAACTCTGCTGAGGACCTAAAAGAGTCCGATGAACCTCAAAGATAACTTTACGACCCGGCCAAATATCTGTAAACCTCGTCAAGGTGAGATATGTAAAAATACATGGTCCCCATCCTAAAACTATGGAGGTCGCCTTCTCCTTTTAGAATAGGATTTCTACCAGCTCTGTGAAGTCTTTATCAAGTCTGGGATGATTTGCACCTTCTTCCTGGTATCATGTACCATCTCTGGTCCCACAAGTGTTGTCTCCCCTAGGTTAGTCAAGAATAGTGGTGATGTTCAGGTCATCCATACAATTCCTTAAATGGTGACATACTGATAGTGTACTAATAGTTATTGTTGTACACGAACACCACCAAAGGTAAGTGATCCTCCCAGCTATGACCAAAATCAAGGATGCTAGCACATAGCATGTCCTCGAGGGTCTGTATGGTCCTCTTTATATGACCATCTGTTTGAGGGTGGAAGGCGGTGCTCAACCAAAGTTGTGCCTTCAACATCTTCTGCATCCCCTTCCATAGCCGGGAAGTAAAACGTGCATCATGATCGGAGAAAATCTTAGCTGAAACTCCATGAAGCTGTATAATATCCTACATGTAAAGGTGTCCCAAGATCTCTAATTATCCATGCTCTCTAATAGGATGGAAGTTGGATGACTTTGTGAGTCGGTCAATGATCACCCAGATAGAATCATCTCTCTAGGATGTGTGTGGAAGTCCAATCACTACATCTAGGGAAATTATATTCTATATCCACTCTGTAACCAGTAATGGATGAAACAAATCCTACTAGAGCCTCATGGTCTACCCTCACTTGTTGACAAGTGAGTCACTGAGAGGGAAACTCGTCCATTACCTTATTTATTCTCAGCTAGCAGTGATGACACTGGAGGTCCTGGTACATCTTCTCTACTCCTGGATGTACTTTTAGAGGGGATATATGGATCTACCTAAAAAATTCATCCCTATGTGCTAATGGAACCATAGTAAACCCTATTAAAAGGATGACGTGCTCCCCATCTTCAGAAAATTCATCTGGTGCATGTCCTGTGGAAATCCGAGCACGTCGAGCCTCGCAATGTACATATCCAAGCTGTGCCTCTCAGACTCGCCGAAGGAGTGGGGGAGTGATTGTTACATACTGTATATAAGATTCCCATCTCGATCCACCAAGTATATCTGTAAAGCGGCTAGCTTCTCTATCACCTCACTCAGCAATTGCATACCAGATCTCCTACTAAGTGCATCTTCTACTACATTACCTTTCCCAGTAGTATAGACTATCTCGATATCATACTCCTAGAAAAACTCAAGCCAATGTCTTTGTCTCAAGTTCAATTCCTTCTAAGTGATGATATAACTGAAAATATTGTGATTAGAGTAGGCTATAAAACGTTCCCCCATCATGTAATGTCGCCACATCTTCAAGGCAATGGATACATCTTCCAACTCTAGGTCATGGGTAGTGTAGTTCTACTCAGGTTGTCTCAGCTGTCGATAACCAAACATGATCACTACTCACTCCTGCATTAGGACACATCCAAGCATGGTTCCTAATGCATCACTGTAGACTACATACCAAATTCCTTCCTTCAGTAGCCTCAAGATAGGGGAACTCGTATGTCACTGCCTCATCTCTATGAAACTCAAACGACATGTCTCAGACCAAATGAACGGTTTCCCCTTCTTCGTCAATGCTGATAAGGGTGCCAAAACTCTGGAAAAGTTAGGCATGAACCTCCGGTAGTAACTGGACAAACCCAGAAAACATCGCACCTCTGTCAAGCTCATTGGTTGATCCCAAGATAGTACAACCTCAATTTTCGCTGGATCCACTGCAACACAAGCCTCTGAGATGATGTGTCCAAGAAAGTGGACCTCTCATAACCAAAACTGGAACATCGAGAGCTTACCATAAAGGTGGTGCTCTCAGAGTGTGTCCATAACGATCAAGGTATGGTTGGATGATTCTGTTCATGAGTCCCATGAACATAGATGGGATGTTGGTCACACGGAATGAAATAAACAATAACTAATATTGGTCATAGCAACATCTTAAGGTCATCTTCGGCACATCCTTGTCTCGTACTCTGAGCTAGTGATAGCCTGATCAAAGGTCTATATTTGATAACCATTGGTCTCCCTTAAGTTGATAAAATAGTTTTTCAATCTTCGGGAGTGGATACTTGTACTTCACAGTCATCTAGTTTAGGTACCCATAGTCCACACAGAGTCTCAAACTCTCATTCGCCTTCTTGGGGATCAAAATCGGAGATTCCCAAGGAGAAACACTGGGCCTAATGAACCCCTTGCTCTGCAAGTCCTCTAGCTGTAATCGCAGCTCTCGAAGCTCTGCGAGATCCATCCAATAAGCTATGGTAGATATCAGTGTCATCCCAGGGTAAAATTCTATATAAAAGTCCAGCTCTCTATGAGGAGGTAGACCCAGAACATCATCAGGGAAAACATCAGTATACTAGTTCACCACTACAAGATAGCTTGGACTCTCAACATCAACTGCTCTGAGGGTAAGGCTAGACAACTGATGTGTGATCGGCTGCACCCTCCTGCGGGTATGTCCATCATGCACTGCAAAGGTTCCCTTCTCACCGATGAAGGAAAAACTAGTCCAATCCATGCGGGGACACTGCACATTGCACCTAATATAGTCAATCTGATCCTGGAATGTGGATAACCATTCCATATCCAAGATGACATCATAATGCCTCGATGTCACGACTAGGAGATCCCAGCTGAAGCTCACATCTTCTATAGTAAGCTCTCACTACCGGTGTCGGTGCATAATTGTCGAATCTACTCCCTTATGATTCTGTAGTTGTAAGGATCGAGCCAAAAACACTGTCATAATCTCCATGATCTAAATGAGGGTCGTGGAAATAAACGAGTGACTGAAACCTGTGTCTATATGTACTGTATATAAGGTAGAGTAGACATAGATCATACCTCTAATCTTCTCTAGAGTACTGTGTTCATAGGCATCAGCTGCCTAGAGCTGACCTCGTCCATGTCCTCCTACTCCCTGTGGTCAGGGTGGACCTCCTAGTGGTGGATCCTATAGAATCTAAAAACATTACCCACCACTTGATACAAGGTCTGATCCTCTGCCACGTCTTCCTCTAGCCTACATACCTCCTCGATCAAACCTCTGTCTCTTCCTCAGTGATCCCTCAACCGTCTGATGGTTTCCGGTATGGCGGGTCAGGCAGTCAGAAGCCATATAACCCTTCCCGCTTCAGAAGTAACAATTTGTGTCTGTCACCTGTGCTTCTCTACCTCGAGAGCCTTGCACCACCAATCCTATAGCCCACGGTCATCCACCTGTAGGTCTGGTCCTCTTGGACCTCTATATCATCTGTCTTCTACCATATGTAGAAGACTCTACTACGTTTTGTCCAGTGGTGGGTCTCCCTGTCAGGGATTTCTCACCTAGAAAACTCTCCATTAAAAGTTCTCACTCTAACACCCCTTCCTGCGTCAGGATGATGAGAGAAACCATCGAAGCTCTAATATCCTATCTGATACCCTACTATAAGTTCTATGCCCCTAAAGAAAGGGTCTCACACCATTTCAGTGGTGTACCATGAATGTTCGGTGAAAATCGCTGAATATTGTGCCACATACATGCTACCCTGGTGCAATTGGAGAAGCTCATGTATACACATTGAGCGTAGGGTCGCTGGGACGAAATATACCCAAAAAATACTCTCGAAGTCCAACCAGATGAGAGTGACCACATCGTGAACCTGAAGCATCATGCTCTACCATCTGCCCGCTACATCCAGAAGAAGTCTGGTGGTAAGGATCACCATGAGATCAGCCATTATCCCTACCAGTTGAAACACTCTAACCATGGCCTCCATAAAATCCTTAGCCTGTTTTGGATCTGGCTCACCCTGGAACCTCGGAGGCCTCTGGCACTGTAACTCTTGCAATGCGCTCAAGAAGCCTGCACCCTCTGCTACTGGGGATGGTGGCATCTGCTGCCCAATGGGTAGTGGTGTAGCTTGTACACCACTCGGTGGTACAACTGACTTAAGGGTGACCTACACTAAAGCCTCGTCGCTCGGTGGGCTTTTATCACATACTCTAACTAAAATCCTGGCTAGCTGTCTACATGGAGGCATCCGAAAAATAAACCAGTTTTCCATGTTCGTTATGTTTATACCTAGTGAACTAACTCAAAGAGATCTCAATCTTTTCAAAAACAAATGCAATCAGTTCATTCATGAACTGTGTCAGAAATCATAATTTCGGGTCTTTGTGTATGGATACGTCAGCTGCCACACCAACATTGGACTCTTGACACTAAAAACCACACCCATAACACTTAACACTATTTCCAAATAGAGAATATGAGAGTCCTAGTTCATTGGTAGATTCGAAAAACACTGATTCAAATTTTTTCACGACCCATCCCTTGGGGAACGTGCCATGACTACCCCAACCCCGCCTTCCATTGTCTAGGGTCTGGAGACTAGAGCCAAAAGTTGTATTCCCTAAAAATGTGAAGGTACTTTTTTATAACCTATAAACTCACTAAACTATGCACAAAGGAGGATACAAGAACAAAGTAAAACTATATATAGTAAATAGGGCGTGTACATAAAGTATAAATGGGCAATTATAAAAGTCCAATGATAAAGCACAAGTAAACTGAAAAGTACAAGTAAAACTGAAAATAGCTCCTGTGAACACCCACCATGGATCCTACCTGAGGGGTTGGTAAAACTCTGGAATGGTTATCTCAGTTGTACTCCTCGGCTAAAGTACATCATAGAGCTACCTCCAGTCCTTATACCCTCATCCTCAGTCAATTCTATCTATCATCTACACCAATCACAAAATGGTGGAGGCATATCTCGTGCTGGGGTGATTATAATGATACACGGTAGGTACCCTGAGACCCTCGAAGGTCTCACAAAATCAACAAAGGATAAACCACAAAGCATGATAACATCTCTAAACCGTACTTAGGTATATGCCCATACATATACTTAATTTGCCAAGTAAACCCATCTCAATCATGAGGAAAAATGAGGCCCACCTCAAAATCCCAAAACCCAATTGTTCCACCAAGGAAATAATACCACAAACATAAGTCTCAACTCACAGCTAGTATACATCTCTGAGAAACAGAATTATGAAGCTAACCCACTCAGGATCACTATGGGAGCTGATTTTCAGCCACATAATTCTTTAGGCATAGTAACATGTGACATTCTGAACACCATGGAACCTAAAGAACTCCTCCTCTATTGAGTCTAATTTTCTTGAAGTTTCACACAGAGGAGCTTCCCACTAACATTGGACTGCTGAGGTACTCTTCCTGTTGAGTAATGTGGGTCTGCCACGTCACACAAGGGTGCTCCCCACCATGAGTCTATTGCATCACACAGAGATGCTCCCCCTCGTGGCCTGCTAAGGTACTCCTCCTATTGAGTACCGTGGGTCTGCCACATCACAAAAAGGCTCTCACCACTAAGCCAGTCGAGTCAATCTGAGTTGAAACGGTCATCAGTCGTCAAGTCTTAGCCAGTCGTAGGGTTCCGTAGGTATCGCCCATGTGAGAACCGCTCCCATGCCATAGGTAATACCTTAACCACCATTAAGTTCCACAAAAAGTATCATGAAGGTATGTCACATCAAAAGAAACCCAACTTAATAGACAACGCGTCAATTGGACACATGGTCTGTAAGTTATTAGTGTTTCCTCTCCAAGGGCCCAGTTGGATTCGGCGTCTGATCCAACCTGGCTGTACTCCAAGGTTATCCAAAACTCATGTGATGTATATTAAAAGTACATTCTTGATCCAAGGATTCATGAATCATATAAATTTTGTCAAATGGATGCCAGATACTCAATTTATGGCCAAAAAGGTAATATTGGGCCCAGATGGGCCTGGGTCCAGTTTGAACCGGTCAGACCGACCTAAACCGACCTGGTTCAGGTCGACCCGACTCGCTCCTGGTCTGGCACGGATGGCCTGGGCCTAGGTGGGTCCGGCCAGCTGGGCGATGTTCTTGCCCGACCAACATAAGGGGTGTCCCGGCCCACGAAGGGAATGACCCATTAGCTCGGCCCGTTGGAAGGCTTGATGTACGACTCGTGGTGTGCTCGCAGTTCGCAAAATTGTGTGATGTCACGGTACAGCCCGCGATGCGACGTCGATGTTCAGCCCATGGGGAAGCTTATAGTGCGGCCTGACTGGCACATGGGATCATTCACCAGTCCCGCACGCTGCACCTCTGCCAGCTAGAATGGTCGGTTGATCTTTCATGAAGCGGCATTACGACACCGTTGTCCACCTATGGTCGGCCGGGTACCGGCCGTCGTCCGCCTCAACCATGACCTCCTGCTCCTTCGGTGGTGTAGACACACACCGCCGCTCCACCATGTGGCTGGCCGGTTGCCGACCTCCATCCTACGACATCGTGGCCTACTAGAAGTGGCCTCCTATTCAACAGACAGCGTGGATGCGTGCCACCCATCCTTCCTCATGGTCGGTAGGGTGTCGGTCATCGCTTTCTTCCACAAGCCACTATAGCATCATTTCAAGCCCGAAAACTTCTACGATCACATATTCGCGATCCTTGTGTCAAGGGATTCACATCTCTATATAGTGCTCAGTGAAACTTCATGTTTCCAGTGTCAATAAATATTAGGCGTTGAAGAATTCATGAAGAACATGAAATGAATAAAAAAAGAAGAGCATGGTTTATATACGTGACGATGGACATGTTTGTTTGGTCATTGTCATCCTGAATTTTGATATGAATAATCAATAAAATAAATTAAAACATAAATAAAACACCTACCTCAATAGTTTATTGGAGGTGGTGTGAGGAAGAAATACATAGTCGATGAAAAACATCGGTGTTCTTCGCTTCCGCAATATGAAGAATTAGATTATAAATAAATACATTAAATCAATGTTTTAATGAAATATCCCTTGTAATACTCATAACATTTTAATCAATTGGATGATGAAGAATACAATAATAAAAGGGTTTATAAAGAAATGTAGTTTTATATAATGAATAAAACAATATTACCATATGTTTTTTCTTATAGCAACAAATAGAAAACATATGATGATTGTATATGTCTTAATGAAAATAAATTTAGAAAAGAAATCTTGTACTCCATCTCTTGACGTTCAAGGTACGTCTATTAACACTACCATAATGAAAATATATTAATTATTTAATTTCATAAGAACTGTTATTCTGTTTTATTGACACATCATAATATGTTGTATTTCATTTATTATGAAGTCATATATTTTTCAAAAATCATTTATGTTTCAATCAGACAGTTTGAGGAGGTTAGATTCATAAAACCCAAAAGATATTTAGTAGGTTGACCTTGTTTATAGGGGTAATTTATTCATAATCTCGAAAATATTTATCATGAAATAATTCAAATTTTTATACATTTCATTTATTTTTTAATTGATCTATTAATGTTAGACATGATAAATGAATAATATAACACTATGGAGGCGATATTCAATATGTACACACTAGCGTTATTTTTTATTTTTAATAGGTCCAGAAATTAGATGCTATATTATATAATATGTATTTTTTATCCTAATTACTTTAGGAATATCATTATATTTATCAAAATCATTATAATAACTAGTCTTGTTAGGTGTTGATGAAAAATGAGCCACATCTTTTCATGGAGTTGTTACTTGAAATCTATGCACAAGCACAAAGACATGAAATTAAATTATTTTATTCAAAATGTAGGAATAATGAAAGTTTATGGTGGTATAAAAAATGAAGGCTAAGAGAAATTCCAAAAACAATATCAATAGTACAATAACACTCACATGAAATTAAATTATTTTAAGAACATGAAATGTTTTCATCTTTCATTAGCTAAAAAGAAGATGAAAATGTGTTATAACATAATCACAATAAAATTTCACTATATTGATGAAAATTAATTTTATATTCCATAAATTTAAATGAATAATTAAAAGTTGTAGATGAAAAAAAAATATATAAATCAAACATTTGAGAATTATACATCTTGATTAGAGAACCTCTGTTGGGTTAAACATTATGCTTTACTAGATTTGTATTTTGGTGATAATTTAACCAATACAACATGGGGTGTGATTTTCTAGATATATTTTGGTATGGACTGGCTGTTACATAGATCTCAATTTTTTTTGGAAAAGTGTATTGGGTGATACATTTTATAAGCGAAAGGATTGGCATAATTATAAATATAATGAACAATAAAATATAATAAATATCATAATCATTTAAAGAGGTACATAATTGATATAATTTCATGGGTAAGACATTATAATATATATATATATATAACATCAACCATTTTTTACACATTTTTTTTTTCTGAATCTCTATTTTTTGATTAACCCATTATTAATAATTTTTTAACCATAATCACACTTACAAGTTTATCTGTCAATAATTATTATAAATTTGAATGAATGGTGAAAAGTGGTTCAAAAGTGGCCAATAGATGAAATTGTTGGACATTTACATTCCCCTGATTCATCCCTTGATGTTTTATTTATCAGATAATAAAATATTACTTACCATACAATATCATTACAGTTATTTATTGGACAATTTATTTAATTTGAATTAATATACATCCACATAGTAATAGAATTATAATATAAACACAGTTAAAATTTTTATACCTCATAACTACTAATTAAATAAATATTACATCACAATCAATTAAAATAATATATTTTTTATTTTTAATATCATTTACCATGATTCTTCTATGGATAACATAAGAACTATATCAACTTCCCATAAGAATTCATGGTTAATATATCGTCACTAATAATTAAAAATAAATTCAAATCCTAAAAATAATTTATTAATTTTAAATAAATTATTTCCCTTCAAAACTACATTTTATCCCTAGAAAAATAAATATTAGACATTAATATTAAAGGGGTGACATTTTATTATTATCAATTTCATAAAATATTATAATGGTCATAATGGATGGAAAATGTCACATAAATAATATATATATTTAAATGAATTATATGTGTTGACATATTTTCATAATATAATATTGAAGATAACATTTTAGGATTATAAAAAAAATGGCAATAATTGACATTTTTTACCCATTTGTTGTGGAGATAATATTTTTACAAAAGTCACTATTCAAAATGAACAACAATAAAATTTTCCTCAATAATTACTAGGATGATCTTGATTACCAAATAATGATTACCAATATGCAATACATTTTCAAAGATTCAATTTTAATAATTTATACAAACATTATTTTAATATAAATGTGCAAATTCTAATAAAGAAATTTTCATAAAAAACACATTTTTGAGTCCTAAAAATGAACATATACAAAAATAAAATTCTATCAACATTCCTTTTGAATTGTTTAGATTATTTTAAAGAAATTGTATTTTCTATTATTTTTTTAAAATAATACTAAAAAAAATTTTATTTTTAATATAGTTAACTAAAGGAAAATAATTGACAATTTTATTGAAAAATATCATTTTTTCATATTCAATCAAAAATCAATTTATTAAATAAATCCCAATATTTCATTAAAATACTATAATAACATGTTCATGTATAATATAATTTTAATTGTTTTAAATTATTTTTTTCAAATTTAATCTCTATTTTAAATAACTTCACATAAAATTCAATATAAAAAATTGTTAAAGAAAATGTATTTTTGGAGATAAAATGAATTTATTCTCATTCCATTACTTATAACCACAATAAAATGAATTTTTATTTATATTACTTAAAATATAATATAATAATATAATTTTAATAATTTATAATTTTTTATTAATTTAATAGATTAATATCAAAATACAGAACACATATAAAAATAATTTTATTAAAAATATCTCTTTACGATTCAAATAACAATGTCAACATTTTAAAACAATTAAAAATCAATTTATAAATTATTATTCATTTTATTATTAAAAAACCTTAAATATATTTCAAAATAATTTTATTATTATTCATTCTGAAAAAATAAATGGCTAGTTTATTATAGTTATATTTAAAGAATAGTATTTTAATTGTATTTCATAATTCATTTTAAACATGATATTTCATAAACCACAAACAAAAAAAAATATTATTTATTTCATGTAAATTTTAAAATACTACGGTGTTATAAAAATTAAGGGTTATAAATATTAATAGTTATAAGTAATTTTTTAAAATAAATAATTAGAATAATATAACATGATATATAATAGGTTTTATCATATTTTAGGAAACTAGGAAAACAGGTAAGGGTTTCCAATCTCAATTTTCACCCATCAATAATTATTTCATGATAGAACCCATGTTTTCATTATATAGTTTTTTCTTATACCTTTTAATATTTTTGAGTAATGAAACACTAAGATTTAATTATATTCAATTTTTTATTTACTTTTTTCCATTGGGGTTCAGAAACAATAATTTGAAATGATGGAAGTGTTTTCTTAACTTAAATTCAATCTTTAGTTTTATACATTAATTTTAACTATGTATTTACAAGATGGTTTTCTAATCTTTTAAAATGAAATTCTATTTCCTCATCATAGCTAATTTCAGTTCATGATACAAATAATTACATTTATGGATTTATTAATAAACAATAATATCATTTTTTAGACTAATTTCAGTTCTCTTTACTGATGCGTTACACTTCATATCTATAATTTTCCATCACTATAATGCTTCAGATTTTTATTGAAAGAATGATGTTTCTTATCATGTGGTATTCATATTTTCCTTATCTTATTCTCAATATAATGTTTTATTATCCATTTTATGATGTGTGATTTCAATAATGGAAACACAAAACCAAAAAAAGGGATGTTTTCTCTGTCTTATTTTTTGTCATGTAACGTGAAAAAAATGATATACTCTATGAAAATATTTTGAAACCCATGTTATATTATGTAAACCCTTCCACATTTATTTATGATATAAAGGGAAATTATAATCATTTTTATATCTATAAAATATTTTATAATCATTTATAAATAGATCACTTATGCTGTTTATATTTATTTTTCCTTCTCTTTGATCATTGACATTAATTTTCATACATATGAAATCGATGTATTAGAGTAATGTATCTTTACTTAAATGGGAAACCCAAAATTATGTTTTCTGTATTATCTTATGAATCCTAATAATATATATTTTAGTTATTATTTAACGCAAATTATAAAATCAAATCCTTCATCATTGGTTTTTTCGTGCTTATTCATTATGTATGGTTTAATTTAAACATGTGGGGAACCTATACATGTATTAATTTTTACTTTTATTTTGTAGTGGTAGTACTAAAACTATATATAACTTTATGCATTGGGTAATTTTTTAATGTCACGTGATACCATGTATGGGTCACGATCTGGTAGTTGAATCACACTATACAATATAACGAGTATGATATGAATTATTTAGCACTATATTTATTTTGGTAATGAAATATATGTCATATAATACTGTGTAATTGATTAGGTATTAAACATAAACTACTAGGGGTATTTCTACATTTTTTATGGTAATGGGTAGTAAATCCAATCCAATATGGGATATTTTTTTTCTATGTGGTGATTGTCTTAAGAGTGGCCCTTAGACAATGATTACGATGTCAAGTTTTATATCGATACAATATTTTTATGATTATGATAACATATGATATCATTTTATTATTCTATGGTTCCATTCATATCTCACATTGATATTAAATTTTACAAAAATTTAATTTTGATATTACATTCTTTTATTCATTATTAATGGAAAACTTTAATTCTATCATGTTATTTTTAAATATGAAATTTATCACTTGTTTGTTTTTATTATATTCATATGATCTTACCCTTAATGAGATGTTGATATGTTCTTTTCTATAATTACTATTTTATCCCTCAATGCTCTTATGATCACCTTTTATAGGTTGTGAATATATATATGCCTTTGAATAAGTGTAGAATGTGGCCAAGAAGTGGTTGATTATGAAGAACTGTTCACATGTCTCGAAAATTGTGATGCATGTGCATCTAGTCTTAAAAGTCATTAAAACATATATTCTTGAGATTTTGAGCTTATTTTTGGAGAAGTAAGGTTTAACTTATATAAATTATATGAAATAAATATATTTTTTTCTTGTATTGATATAAATAATCTTTTTATCTCTACCCTAAAAAAATATTCTTTGTTGATGGTTACTATTCAAAATATTTTGTTGAAATTTTATTAATCATATGTGTTGTTGAATACCCATGACCATTTAAAAAATTTATTATAAATTTTCATTTATATATATATATTTATCTCCAATATACTCATAACTTTATGTAGTTATATAATTTTATCAAAATTTGAAACCAAAAGGATCCACAAAGATATTGAGTGGAAGATATTATTATATATTAACATGACTAAGGAATATTATGATGTCCACTAAAAAACATAACATATACTCATGTTTCTAAATGTAAAATTCACATTATCAACTAGTATGATGGTCAAATTATGTACTTATGTTATCAATTGTGTTAAAATATCCTTAGTATCGATCATAAACAATCAGCAGTGGTGTTCTACACATATTTTAAACATATATAATATTCACCTTACTATTTGATTTAGGTATAAGTTATCTACAATGGATTGATGTTATTATTCATTGAAAAATGATCAAACAAAACACATATGGAAATGTTACCATTATTTTTCCTTGGAATACCAATTTGAAAATTCATATTGATATTTTTTCTTTTTCAAAAAAGGAATAGGAAATGGTTTCATCATTACAATTGAAATTTCCCTTTTTGAAATCATTTTATTACATACCTCGAACAAATATGTATATCTCACAATATCTCCTTTTATATTCTACCACTAATAGTTACCTCATAGATCTCAATAAATAGTTGTGATCATTTTTTTGGTGGGGATTATTGATATTTGATCATTATTCAACCACTACACATTTCTATATTTCTTCAATGGTATACAAAATCATATGCCAAACCTCAAAAATCAATTTTTTAAATATTGACTTCTATTTGTTTCTCCTTGACTCACAACATTATGCTACTTCTATATCATCAACCCTTCCCATTGGGCATCCTCAGTATTCTCTATAAGGGGTGGTTGAATAATCAATTTAGTAAGGTAAAATAATATTCATTCTTTTACTATTCTTTTTTCCATTTATCTCATGTAGAAAAGTATTAGATCTGTCTCTATCCTCATCAAGTCCATAATTTCTTGGTTCTTTATAATAATATAATCAATAATTTATCTTCCCATTATATAAATATATTGATAATTCATAATACATTATAAAACCAATCCTCCGTCATTGACACATATTTTGATTCATTTAATAGAATATATACATGAGGAACATTTGATTCATATATATATATCAAAACACAATCTATAGGGATAATGTATCTACAAATATTATATGAATATTAATTCATTAAACACTATATCACATGTGTGATGATTTTTTCTAGGTACCATCAAATGTTGATCGACATAGAAAATCAGTTTTATACTTTTCACGAGGACACACCAAAATAAATTTTGTGATGCATTATTATAAATCATAAATCATTCTACATATATATGATGTGTGTTTATATGTGTAGTTATGATCCTCTTATTGATCCTAATAATTATTTTTTAATGTTTATACCAAAACCATTTCACTCCCTTCTATGTAATATTTGTTATATGGGTTTATAATCCTGAAAGGATTTTCATAAATCACTAATATTACCCAGATTATTTGATTAATATTTGGATATATGTTATTGATTTTGGTTTGGAAAATTTCATCACCTCATTTATCTTATAAATATTAATAGAGATCCCCTTTAATTTATAATAGGACATATTAGTGTTACATTCTCGATTAAAAAATAAAATTTACTACACTATGAATATAATTTCTTATTTCTCATTGTTCATTGTATAGTATTTAAATAATTCTCATGTTCCTCTTATATACTGGAGTATATTTTATTATCAATTATAACCACTACCAAAATTTTCATGGTATTATATAAAGAACCTATTCACTATGTCCATAAATATTTATTCAGAATTAGTGAATCGTAATGGAATCATAATTATCTTATATTTCACATACCTTATACGGAAGGAATTCCTTGTGAATATCATCATTATATAGCTTTGTAAACTTATATAATAACTAGGGACAACATTCGATCCCTATTTTTCCTCAAAAAGATTATAATAGAGTCCTAAATTTATTCATTGGGATACGTTCTACATAACATGATCATGCTGAGATCATTGAAGCCATTGGATAGAAAATTTGACCAATCCATCTTTTTAACATATAATATTTTTGAACCACAAGGTATGTTAATTGGTTATTTGCATCAATTTTCCAAATTCTATTATATGTTATTCATTAAATGATCCTTTGAAATTGGTTTCATTATCTATATTTTCTTGGATATTGGAATATAGTAATGTATATCATTAAGTGAGAAATATACTTATCAATTATGTAAAATGATAGAAAAAATCTTTAAGGATTATATAATCATATTACTATACAATTGTAATGTATTGAAAGGTCATTTTGTACTTTTATCAGTGGGTAGGGCTAGATAAAGTTACACATAAGTCATAATTATCCATACATAAGAAGAGGTTTTTTGAATGCAATTTATCATCCTATTAACCTTTTTATTGAATCTCTAGATGTTTTTGGATATAGATTCTGTTTAATTTCTAATTAATAGTTATGTTTTCTATATATATATAATATCATTACATGACCAAAATATAATTAAATTCCACTAAGTGAAGAATTACATGGTCATCCATGATATTTATCCAACATACGTTAATTATGGGGAAAACATATTTTTTAGATGATGTTATTTCATCATTTTTTATTTTCAATGATAATACAACCTCAATGTTTTGAGGATGTGTTTAAATATTTCTTCTAAACATGAATGATATGAATGAATTATGAGAATGAGATTCAAATAATATATTCCTTATCCTTGAACATTTTGTGTACTTGTAACTACATTATTATCAGGATCCAACTCTGTAGTAGAGATATCATATGCTGACCCTTTCTTCATTTTCTTTAGAGGTAACATTATTCTGTTATCATTTGAAACAAACGGTATATGGAATATGTTTCAATGGTTTTTATGATAATTTTAGTTGAACAATTGGATAATGGGTTGATGATTGATCATATCCATTATTTCCTCCATCAATATTTTTTTAATATTCAACTCCAAATATTAACTATCTCAATGTAGTCTCCTTTTACACTTCAAAAACATATTTATTCCCTTAAGGCAGACTCCATGATGATTCTTCCCACTCATATTACAAGAGTAATATTTTATTCTCTTTACGCCATGATTTTTATTTGATGGGTATCCATTATTAATATATATTCTGCACTTTCTATATCTAATCCCGCATGACACATGGTAATAATCTATTTCCATATCTATTATGAAAGAACACAAGAAAATATCATTATTTTTTTCATGTCTCTAATATCCAATACTTCTATAGAGTTTTTATTTAACACCTTAAGATGTATTCAACTATACTTTAAATATCCACGAAAATTCGAAGGTATGTCTAGAAATCCTTGTAAAGATTTATTCATAATATCTAAAGGATTAAACAAAAATTTTCATAAGTCCAAGGAATTTATTATCAATTTTTAGCATACATAATTTATTGAAAATATTAATTGATAATTAATTTCTTAAATCCATTTCATTTAATAGATAACAAGTCATCTATTGTATTTTTATTCTTAGTAAGTGTTAACTATGGAAAATAATTAGTGTCTCAGAAATAGGCACTAGTATTAAATTATAATGGTAATAGTATTTGAGGATAGATATTATCTCCTTAATAGTGTTATTCTATTGGATAAATATATTAGGATCATATTAACCCCTACCAATTGGAGGAATTTTTCTTATATAAGAATCTTATATGGAATACTCTTTATTGTGGGAAAAAAGTCATCTAATGATAGTCATGTTATTTAACACAAAATGAGCCATTTGTTGTAATATTATCAAGATGTTTTTGACACATTCCCCAATTATATGATCCATTTCATTAATGAAACAATCACATATCCGATTATATTTTTTTAGCACTAATCCACTTATTTCCATCTATTTTCTATGATAATAGAATAATATGTATAATAAAAATTAATCTAATAATCATATAAAAATAGGAGAAATGAATATAGAATAATTTACATATAAATGACATATATATCCAAAATATGATACTATAGGTCTAATTCTTGATTTTCATTGTTAATTTCCCAGTTATTTTTTCAACGTAACAACATATTCATGTTTGATATAAAGGATCAATTAGATATTTTGAATTCACAAAAGTGAATCCATATGGATTCTCGAACTAAGGGTCCAACAAGGTTTCATTATCTTCAAAAAGGTATATTTTATGTTAAAAATCAATGTCCCCTTTTGGGGTTATTTCTCCATGTTATATCTATGGTAGAGCCACATCCATTTTCAATTTCTATACATGGTTTTAAATTCCTTGAAACAATTCACTCCATACATCACAAAAAATAATTAATGTTTTTCTATACATAGAAATATATGCGGGGTTTTCTCTAAAATATTATCAATTTGAATCCAATAATATAAATAATTTTACGAACTATTAATACTACATAGAGTAATATTGGGATCTACAAATGAAATGGGGTGAACTATAAATCCTAGTTAGATAATAATAAATTTATCATATGATGATAAAATATTCATGCGAGTCAAAAAGAATATCATGATATCATAAATAGGTAAGTGTGATACATATTGACAAAGAATCATATCAGAAGTAAAAAAAATCATCAATCACAGTGTCATAAAAATGTGTAATAAACACAAAACATGACATCATAAGCATATATTTAGGGTAATTAAAATGTAATCAATAAATATTTTTCATAGAATTGCTTGTCTTGCACAATAAATTTTATCTTTGGTAATGAAAACATTACCAAATACATTGGGTTATATTATGGTGAACCATTCATAACAAAATTAAATATTCAACCATTTTAATTTCACAATTATGGAATGTGGGATTACTAATTTGGAGTACCATTTATTTAATAATAGTCAAATATATGTGAATAACCTTAAATCAAAATTGGGTTAGGAATTTAATACACAATTTTTTGTAATGGAAAATACCAAGATATTTTTTATAGAATAATAGTAATATTTAAAATTTATTAGTAAGATTTAATAATAGTGAATTTTGGTACCCAATTATTTTGTAATAATACCTAAATTATTGGAATAATCATAAAAAATTCTTCCTGAGTAATTGGGTATCAAAATTCTTTGAGGGAGAAAAGTGTAGTAATGGAGAACAAGAGGTTGAGAAACTGTTACCTTGTATAGTTTCCTTTAAATGCATGGTAGGATCTCCTAAAAAATGGGAAATACAAGGGAATAATTTAGGTAATTGAATGTGAGGGTAACATAATGATTAATGTATTTTGAGCAAAGAGGAGTAGAATAATTGGTGGGTATTAATAATATTTGAGAGGGGATTTTTTTTTCTAAAAATATGTAATGAAATATTCATAACCATTGGTTATCCTAGGAAATTAACCTATAGGTTTTTCAAGAGGGAAGGGGTTTTAATAAATTTAATGGGACATTGGATAATATTAATTATATAATTTTTCCCATTGAGGTGGAAGTGATTCTTTTTCATAAAAATGGATTTTAAAAGCATAAAATTTATTATAGGTTTGGTAATATTGATTATAAGATTGTAATACTAATCTTATTATATTAAAAACACATTATATAAATGGAAAAACTAATTTTTCATTTGAAAATAAGACTATGGTATTTATTATATTACTTTATAACTATTATCACATCAAATAACCTAATTTATATTTATTTTTTAATTAATTTTTATCAAAAATCTGTTTTTTTGAAAAATATTAAAATATTACGATTAGATATATTTTATGTTTTAATTTCATAAATTTCATTTATTTCATAAAAAAATTTCTCTATGTATACAAGTTTTAAATTATAAATACATTTCATTAACAATTTAAAATGTATCAATTTATTGATATAAATAACTTCTAACCCCTATACAATTTACAAGTGGCATTATCAAACAAAGTATCACTAATAATAAAATAAATAAAAATTGATAAGGCTATATCATGAAAATAATTTTTTTATTAATTAATTTATAATAATAGTGTTTATAATTGACATTATTATTTTCTTAAAATAAAATTATCTATTCTATATATAAAAAATTATATTACTGATAATAATATCATACTTATGTGTATATTATAAAGTAATAATTAAAATGAACTTGAATAAAAAACTACCACATTTCTAAAAATAGAATTACACCTTTATAATATTATTATATAGATAAATAACCCCTTATTACACCAAAATAATCTATAATGGTATAGTGTGTGATAATTTTAATTTCATAGATTGGATTAACTAACATTGATATAGTAGTGATTTATAATAATTTGATCATTTTTATTAGTCGGTTACTCTCAATCCTCACCTATGTAATCTATTCTTTTATATGGTCTTGTGTGAACCCTTACAATGTAACCTCTCTATAAAGAATTAGAAAATGAGATTTGTAAGGAATTATTCGACCCGTTGAGGCCATCTATTCTCCTATACTCATTAAAATACATTCTTAATTTACATTAATATACTTTAATTCAAGTACCCATTATATAAAAGCAATTTAAAAATGGACATGTTCCAAACAATTCAAGTTCCCAAAGGTCATCCTGACCAATGATCATAATGGGGTTCTATTTCATATAAATCACTCATATTTTATTAATTTATTTATTACTTCAATTTCAATCAAGCATCAATATTCATCTTTTTTAATATTTATACTACAATATTAATTTCTTTTTTCTTTGATAGCATTTCTACCTAGTGTGATAATCCTTGGAGATTGAGATGATCCAAATATTCCAAATCATGTTATTTTATATTTTCTATTTATTATATCATTTTAATATTGTTTATTTTAATGGGATTAATATTTGAAAAAATATAGTATAGTTATTTAATAACGTAAATTTCAATCCCCGTGTTTTATGATATAAAACAATTATAAATATACTAAACATGCATATATATATAAGGGATTTTCTATATATATTTATATTTATATTTATATATATATATATGTATTTCCGAGTCATTAAAATTAACCGAGTTTATTATTATATAAATGTATTGGTGGTTAGAAGTGAAATATTTTTTGATTTCAATACAAATGATTGTGCCACATTCTTCCACTTATGTTATGTTTTCACACATCATAACTCCCAGCTCATATTTTTAATATATTATTGTCTATGCATTATGTAATGTAAATTATTTATTATATGACTCAATATTTATGTTATATGTTTTATTATGAATGATTATTGAATTTTTTCATTGTACTCCTTTATTTTGTTCACAAACCAAAATTTCCATTTAATTCACATTTCTAATATTCATTTTTTATCTTTTATAAATACCCAAAATGAGAATATAAGCTCAACCACTTTTTTTTTTCCTTCCCATTTTTTTGGAAGAAATGTATTATTTATGATTTTTTTAAAATGTTATATTGCAAATGTTTCTCCTTTTAAGAATTTAACAACATTATTAGATTAATTATTATCCATTGATATTGCGAGATAATCCTCAAACATTAATACTAATATTAAAAGACGAAAAATACCTTAAAAATAAAGGTATAAAACATTAACCCATTCCCACATATACTACACCAATGCATTATATATTATTTATATCATAATAACAACCCTATCATTGAAATCATGTCCCAAATGAAATTTATGTTAATAAAACTTATTTTTTTCATTATCAATGTCATTAAACATTAATAATTAATAAAATATAATATTAAATACTGATCCCAACATTATGATAATTAGAGTAAGGTTATTTAAAAAATAATACATTAACAAAACAAATTAATGATCTCATAAATAAGGGTTTCTTATAAATGTAAAAATGTTATGAGATGAAGGGGGACCAACAATGAGTTTTGGTGTTAATTGGGTATTTTATGGAAGAAGGGATGTCTATGTAATGTGATTAGGGAAGAACTATTTCAGTGGTCTATGTCATTAAAATCTCCAACAAAGTCAATGGGAGTCAGGAGGAACATTTACGGTGGACTTTGAGGGGACAACAAGTGAAAGGAACGTCTTGTAGTGGTGGGGATTGTCTAGGATCCTTAATGGTCTATGAATTTAGGAAAATTTGCAATATATGGGTGTTTGGTGTTTATTGTATTCATTTTAGGTGAGTTTTCATGCATATCGCACAAGATAACTACTCATTGACCAAATTTGTCCTATAGACTTCATGTCCAATGGACTGTGTAGTCCCACATTCCATGGGTATTCTATTGTTTTTTAAGGGGTTCCTCCACACCAAATATACTCAATAATAGATTAATATACACAATTAAATTAAACATAATTTATTTCTGAGTAAAATTGGGACACCCTACTAAACAAATAACTCACGGTGAATAAACCAAGGAACAACAATATACACAAGTAAACTAACCAACCCCAAATTATGAGTTTAATTATAATGACCTTCACTATTAGGGAATAAAATTCTTGTGAAATTACAAATCAATACTACCCCATGGATGACTCCAATAGTGTAGGGGTTTGCAATAAATATTGGTAAGGAATAATATAATATGGGAGGAATTTTATTAGTATACATATAATCACACACTCAACTCTCTCCATTAAATAGTTTAGATTAATAATTAAATATAGTAACATAAATAGTATATCATACGTGTGGGAACCTCTAGAGAATACCTCATAGTATTTTGGGATAAAACTAAAGCTAAAATGGAAAATGACATGCCCAAATAAAAATAAGTTTCAAGTCCAAAAAGAACTAGAATAAAGAATTATGAGGAAGCCTAATTTATCTTATCTAATCCCAAAAACTATATGATGTCTAAGAACTGAAATATATCTATTATCCATCAATTTCACTTTTGAAATTTATATCATCTACATTAGACTCAAATGTTTGATAAAAATCGATGTTGGGTTGAGTAAAAACATATCCAGTAAAACAACCCAATATCCAAAAAGGGGGAATTACGAAGACACAATAATGGTCAACTCAACCCTTAACATGATGTAAATGAATCCCATTATAGATATATATATTTAGAAAAAAATAGACCAAAATGATAGATAAAGTCTATATATATCTCCAAATTGATTCTTAGAATTATGAGTAAACCTACAACTCTGAATTTCCATCACTAATTACCAACATCTCATATATCAATCTGAGAAGTCCAAGTGGGGGACCTATATCTGCCCAGTACTAAAAGACCTAATTGGGAACAATATCTTGTATATTACTCAAACCATAGTAAAATAATGGTGTTCTACATAATATATAGTGGAATAAACTCATGTGTGATAGGGGAATTAGTGAACAGAGGACCCAAGACTAAGCATTTTATGGGTGTACCACTATCTAAGAATAGGGAATGCACCCTACTATATTTAGGGGTTACTAGATATCAAACATAAGACTTGTTCCCTAACGCGTCTGGGGTTCCCCTTAGTTGGTATATAGAAATATGGGGGATCTATACCCAGGTGTGAATGTGGGGTTTCTAACCCTAGTATATCTCAAATGATTTTATCCTGATCACTTCCATTTTCAAGGGTCTATTAAATGAGATTCATGATTTGAGAACCACTCATCAAATTATCTATTCCATAATAAATTCCATTATCATTTTATAGAGGGAAAACAACTTGGGATAAGATACACAAAATTTGGGATATGATAAATAAAAAAAGTCATATTATTAGAGTAATTTTTCATAAATGTTATCCAACATGTATCAAGGGTAACACAACATGTGACCTAATCTAGACTCATGGTTGTGTCCAATCCTACACAAGGTATGGAAGAAAATTAGTACATTCCTTTGTATAAGGGAACTATATAGCATGTCACAACCATTCGAGGTCATATATAGTATAACTAGACATTCATTTTTACTTCAGGACATACCTATGTACCTATCCATGTATATGGCCATTCTATGATACTATGACATTTCCCTATACTACCAGAGTACATGACATGTCTGTCTACATAGGGTCTTTGGCATGTTCTATATGGAACATAGATTTTATAACTAGGGAGGGTTGAATTGTTTTTTGTTAAACCACATGGTGTTCATTATAAGCCACATATTTTTAAGTCTTAACCATATAGTTTTGGATACATAACTCAACACAAAACCGTGGCACAATATTCAAGGGGGTAAAACCCTGTGTTGTCTTTTGGGTTAAAAAACACATTGTATAAAAAATTGATAACATTAATTTCATATATTGTTTTCTCAAATTACGTCTTTCCACCATAGAGTAATCATTTGAATATATGATATCAATTTAAGAACACTTTGACAATAATTTTTCTGCATATTGTGTCTTGGAAACAAAAGATAATTATCCACACAATGATGACATGTATAACATGTAAATCCCATCAGTTACTGCTAATCATGTATGCCAGATTTACATAGACTCATCAGTAATTTATAATTTTCTATCCAATAAACACTAATACAATAATAGTTCATACAACCAAGATTAATAAAGGATTTTATTTCCCTCAAATCATCCTCGACAATGTCAAATCATTATTTCGTGGTCCAATAATTAAGAACCAGACTAATATGCGGGGGAAAAGTAACAAAACAATGGTGTAGCCATAATAGTCTAAAATATCGAATCTAAATATCATAAAAAACATGATATATATGCAGGTATAATGGAATAAAATCTAAATTGGGATGAACAATTCAATTCATTAAAATGGGCTTATATGATGGGTGTATAATAAAATATCAAATCCATACTTTAATTATTTTATAAAATGGAAAAAACAATGATGTTGTATTCCTACCTATAATTGGATTGATTATTGATCATTATTGTTTTTATAGTGGTTATTAATACATACAAGGTTTTATAAATCTTAATCAACCCCTATCCAATCACACTTTTCCATTGAATATTAATCCATAAAAAATACTAGATCTTTTCTCAATGTAATCAAAGGGTTATGCTAAAAACCATAATGTTTTTATAAGGATTATATTTTATAGGAATATCTAGGTTAATTAATTTCAATAAAATAAATAAAATAAATTATTTTTTTTAAATTCACCCACTAATAGTTACCTCGACTAGATGTCTGAAAAAGACTATCATAATGACATTCATAGGGTAAAATCTGATTTTGAAAATCAACAGTGTTCTTGAATTTTGATTCCATGATTTTAAAATATTTAGGAAAAAATTTCCATTTAATGAAATAATAATATAAATATTTTTAATATAATATTTCTATGTATCTCTGGGTCATGTAGTGTCACACCGAAGTAGCACTTGGATAAAAACAACTTTTAAATATATAAAAATTTATTATAAGAAACATATTGATTTACTCCATTTACCTAGTTGGGACCAAGATAGCTAGAGAATGTATGTGAAAGAAAAAAATTGTTTCTCTACAATTGTGTTTTCTTTTTTTTCAAAGAGGATAAATCAATTCACATTGTAAAAGTTTAAAATTATGTTAACCATAATATTCTGAAAATATGACTCTATTTTCATACCAAATTCCATCTTATTGAGAAGAATGTTTCTTGTAAAAAAGAATAATCAGTTTCAACATAGGTCTAAAATTAGTTTTTGATCATAATAATGAAAAAAATCATATTCATAAAGAATAAAATATAAATATGAAAATGTTTTAACATTTGGTATATCCCTAAAATCATATGCTGGTTTGAAAACATATCATTCTAACCTTTCAAAAGAACGAGGGAATATTGCCAAACATATAGAGGCATTTATTAGGGTTAAATATGTTTTCTAGAAGACAAATAAGTTATAATAATATCATTTTAATTTCATATGTTTTTGAAACTAATCATCAACATTTTCAAAGTCAATAGTTTGTCATGATACAAAAATGTGTTTGTGGAATTAGTAAGATTACTGAATTCTAAATATTTTATTGTAATGTTCATCATTATGGGATCATCATATTAAGAATTTTTTGATGTTGATATAACATTGAGTATCATAATCAGAAGTAGAAATAAATTTATGCTAATATTGATCTATTGAACATCGTATGCCACTTATAATAATTGTTTCACTAACAATAAATAGTCATTAAATTTTTTTGTATCCTTGTGAAATTACTGGAAGATTGATAAAAATATCTTATCAAAAACTAAAATGTTTTTATGATGAATTCTCATGGGATATTTTGTGAAAATTGAATAAAAAAGATTTTTAAGATTGAGATCAATAAAAAATATTGTAACGCCCCGACCCCAGCTACCCAGAGTTGGTTCATTATTACATAACATTGGCATGATCCCAAAATATCAAGTTGCGAAAGACCGATTAGTTTAGTAGTCTTGGAAACACTAGATATATTCATAAGTTTTACATTACATCATAAATTAAAAAAAACTACAGCAACATCATTTCTCCACACTGATATCCCCATATACTATCACTGCATGTCATTCATAAAATACTTCATCACATCCTGGGAAAAAATAAAACTTTGAAAGGGGTGAGCTTAGATGCTCCGTAAGGATAACAATATAGTGGAAACTTTCATAAATAAACATGAACATTTAAAGAAATGTATCCCTAAAACAAAAGCCTTTTAAAATTGAACTTCATCATAATATGGAAAAGATAAAATGAAATAATTCCATTTACTAATTCACATGGATATTCTACTAGTCTAATAATCTCATGAAATATCAATAACCGCTTTCATAATGATTGAATTCATAATGCCATACTTTCATAACCACATAGTCAATGCCTTGTGCCAAGAATACAAATAAGATTTTGTCAACGCCTTTTTCCAAGACACTAGTTTTAATCATGAGACCTACCGATGCATTGAGGAGCTATATCAGGCTCCGTCCATCACTTATTAAGTCCAATGCATTCCTCATATGATGTTGTTTAAAAATAGCTTAAACATTTGTATTAAAAATAGAATATGAAATGACAATACTTTCTCCATAAACCAATAATTGTATAAAAATAAAACATCCACAGTCAAACATATCACAAAACCTTCAATACAATATGGATGTTTTGTATCATAATAAATAAACTTCAAATAAGTTTAAAATACATCAAAATATGTTGACATAGACGGAATCAAAACTATTTGAGAGAAATATCTATTTTTTTAAAATCATTAAAAAGTCACATAATTATAACAGAAAAAATTTATTTTTAAAATATTCTTATAAGGTTGTACGGGATGCTTCAATGATTTTATAATGGCAGAAAATAGTCGCACCCTCCGTATAAGTTAAACAATACATTCTTACCTTAATTCTATCGAAAAGGTTAAAAAGGACCTTATTTGGAAAGGACGGAATGATTCCTTCATGAACATCTTATAAAAAGTCAACAGGGGTATAAATGACTTTAACCCATAGTAAGAATGATTTAGAATAAATTTTTATGAAACATGTATGTTGATGATAAAGAGGTCCCAATAGATAATTACGTATAAACAACCTCGGATAATGAAGAGATTGTGAAATAAAGCATTACCTTGTAATATTCCTTGGATGAGGGTAGGTTAAACATCTATATAATGGTGAAATAATTTTTATTAAATTATAAAAGAATCATATACATTAATATGATATTATATATTATCTTTTTAACATTGCTTTGTTAATAATATCTTAGTATTATCATCGGTTCGGGTGTTAACTTACTCGTTTTATTTTATATTTTTTTCTTACATAAGTCGTGTTTGCTATGGATAGGTTGTATCTTATTCATATCAGGAATGATATCAAGTCCATAAAAATTAATTTTAATCATCAAATGATAATTATACATGAATGGATACGATGGGAAATTAATCTCATCACGTTCGTGGAGACGGTAGTCTGTTCGCACGCAGGAGCGGAAATATCATTCTTTTGATAACAAAATAAAATATAATTGGATGGTATATCATATATACAGAATCATAATCATGTTATATTTATTATTTACATGAAATATACATCATTATTATACCCATATAAATAATAATTTATTGAATAACAATTACACCACAACGTGGAGACGGTAGGCCGTTCGTACGCTCGTATGGTGACATGTCATTAAAGGTATGGATAGAATAATGAATTTGGTTGTTCCATATTTATAATAACATCACAGTATATAGAAGATAGTGGATTTGTTATTTTAGAATGTAAATAAGAAGTAAGGAAGAAGTTGAAGAAGAAAGGAACTTGAAAGAGGGTGGTGAAATCATTACCTCTTCTTCGGGTTCTTTCATTTTGATTTGGTCAAAAGGGATCCATAGGATGGCATTATGATCAAACTAAGGCCTATAGGATTAATTGAGGGATGTTGAGAGAATATTTAGTCAGGTTTTGGGAGAACCAAATGGGTTTGAATGTATTAATTAGAGAGAAGGGGGAGTGGCATTTTATAAGAGGGGTGATGGGCACCTTTGGAAAAACTAGAAATATTATTTTATAATAAATTCATTTTCGGTTTCTAATTGCTCCAAATTGATTTATTTATAATATAAGGTGGGGATGGGTTTCAAAAAACTCAACCAATAGTTTTTAGACAGTTTTGGGTCACTTTATTAACCTTATCTTTTTGTTTTAACTCTTACTTAATTAGTTTGACATTTACCATGTCTCTTTGTATTTTTATATTATGTATTTAATAAACAGACTATATACCACCAGGATACCCCCAATCGGTCCATTAATGATACACCTATCATTATATAAGTCCTTTTGTAGATACATATTTGTTTAGGAATAGAATATCAATTAATAATATAATATTTGTTCTAAAAACTCTTTTATGTCAATTTTGTCACTATTGGGTATTTTGTTTTTGATAATTTTATGACAGCACTATTACTTCAAAAACTATCTATATAACCAATATTAATATGTCATATTAACCTAGAAAATTAGTGGAATTGATAAAAAGTCTCAAATAACATTTATTTTGATATTTATAATATCAATTATTTTAATATTTCATTAATTAGCTAATTACTACATCACCATTGTGTCATAAATAAATTAAATTATTTAATGTCTAAAATTTATAAATAAAATACCATTATGTATTAAATATTGTTATATTTATAATGAATATTTATAATTGAATGTATCTTATGTATAACCCTATATTAAAAATGTCTTAGTTAATAAATGTTGATTTTTACTCTTCTAACTCTTCTTTGAATTAAATATTAATAAATATACTAATATAATCCATGTGGAGCTAAATGATAATATTTTATTCCTAAGGTTGTTTTTGGTCGAGATACAATTTTCCAATAGAATTAGGATATGTGTTAGGGTAATATTAATATCATTTTTAATCATAATTACCCTATTTACTTTTAACAGTGGTAAATAATAGTAAAAAGTTACTATTCACCAAAAATTATATTTATCCTATTGAACCACATTTTACACCTTGATATTAACCAAAAATCTTAGATTTTAGAAATTCCACTCATTGATGTGGTAAAATTATGTTTTATGTGAATTTCCAAATACTCTTAGGAGGTGGGTAAAAAACGGTGAAAAGTTTAATAAAATTTTTATATATCTAAAATTATTCTCAACTAACTACCATAAATTAAATTGAACTTATATAGGTATTATATATCCATTTTGACCTAAAATAAATTTAAATAAGAAAATAAATATTTAAATAAAATTTCAGTTTTAAACTATTACTTACTGTTTTTCACTATTCATAAAGAATTTAATGTTTTCAGAAAAATACAACAAATTCACACTAGGATGATTCTGATTTTCCGAATCCAAAAATGAAGTTCATTTTGAAATATAAAATTCATAAAATTTAAAAAAGCGGGTATTACTATTCATAACAGCTAGTTTGATTGATTGTGGTGTGTGTTAGAACTCGAAGTTGCGTACAACACACGCTACTGTATTATTCAAAAGGAAACGTACCATGGATGCTTTGGGTGTTACATTCTCCCCTCCTTCAAATAATTTCATCCTAAAAATTTCTAGAATATTACCACATGAAAAGACTTTGGTGGTTCTTCATCATATGTTTCTAAGTTTCCCACATTGCCTCTTCTATCTTGTGGTTTCTCCATAGAACTTTTACTAGACGAGTCATCCGGTTTCTCAGCACTTATTCTCCTATATCAAGAATCCTGACGGGCTCTTAAAAATAAGACAGATCAGGTTCTAGTTCTAATTCTTCATAATTGAGTACATACATTGGGCCAGGCATGTATTTTCTCAACAGTGATATGTGGAACACATCATGACCTTTAGAGAGACTTGGCAGAATTACCAAACGGTAAGCTACATCCCCAATTCGTTCTAAAATTTCGAAAGGTCTGATGTACCTGGGACTCAATTTACCCTTATTACCGAAACGTATAACTCCCTTCCATGAAGATAACATCAAGAAAACATGATCTCCTACCTAAAATTCCAAATCATTCATTTGGTTATCAACATAGATCTCCTGCCTACTTTGAGCTACATTGATGTGGTTTTGGATTACCTTTAACTTTTCTATCATTTCCTCCACTAGTTCTGGGCCTACAAGTTTTCTTTCACCAACGACATCCGAACAGGTTGGTGTGTGACATCCCTTTCCATATAACGCATCATATGGTGCCATCCAAATACTTTAATGGAAGATATTGTTATAAGAAAATTCTACCAGAGGTAAATATTGTTCCCACATACCCTGAAAGTCAAGTGAGCATGATCTCATCATTTTTTCTATGGTTTGAATAGTCTGTTCTGATTGTCTATCTGTTTGAGGGTGGTAGGCAGTTCTCAAACGAAATTCAGTATCCAGGGGTTTCTGAAAACTTTTTCAAAATCTTGATTTAAAACAGGGATCCCGATCCAAAACTATTGATAGGGGTACTCCATGAATCCTCACAATTCATTAACATACAGTCTTGCAAGACGTTCAAGTGGTAAACCTTCCCTTATTTCAAGAAAATGTGCTGACTTAGTAAGACAATCAAGAATGACCCATATTTCATCGTTCTTTCTAGGAGTCTTTGGTAGTCCCATGAAAAAATCCATAATGATATTAACCCATTTCTACTCAGGTATGGGAAGAGGTTTTATGACTCCTCCAGGTTTTTGCCTTCCAGATTTCACTTGTTGACAAACCATACATCTTGACACAAAATCTGCAATATCCCTCTTCTTGTTGTCCCACGAAAAATGTTCCTTCAAATCTCTATAGATTTTGGTTCCCCCAGGGTTTATATAGAAATTAGAACTTTGAGAATCGTCCAACAATTCCCTTTTTAGATTAGGTATATTGGGAACACAATGTCTCTTCCCAAATTTCAAAATCCCAACTTAATACAAAAAGTCACTCAATCACCCATCATTCACAGCTTTAATGTTCTTTTGAAACTCTTCAGCATCGGTCTGAGAACTCTTTATCATTTCTAGTAAAGATGGATTGGAAACTATTTGAAAAAGTATCGATGATCCACCTTCCATGGTTATTCCCATATGCAACTTTACTAGATCCATGGAAATATGATCCCTCTCAACTCTCATCTTGTTTAAAAATCCATGATATTTTCTACTCAAAGCATATGACACCTTATTTTCCTTCCCCATTTGGTAGAATATCCTGAAATAATAATCCATGAGTAGTTCAAGCCATATCATTTGCCCCATCTTGAGTTCTTTTTGTGAGAAAATATAATTCAAACTCTTTTGATCAGAATAAATATCACACTTTTCACCATAGAGGTAGTGTCTCTATATCATCAAAGGAAATATCATAGCTACTAACTCGATATCATGAGTAGGATAGTTTTGTTAATGAATTTTTAGCTGTCGTGATGCATAGGCAATAACTCTATCATTCTATATAAGGACACAACCAAGTCCTTTCTTTGATGCATCACTATAAATAACGAACCCATCATTCCCCGATGGTAGAGTAAATATAGGAGAATTTTCTAATCTTCTCTTAAGTTCTTCAAAACATTCTTCACACTCTTTTTTCCAAAAAACTTTACCCCCTTTACGTGTTAGCTTCGTTAATGGGTTATCCAATCGGGGAAAATTCTGAACAAATGCTGATAATAACCTGCTAAACCAATAAAACAGGTTACCTCTGTTATACTCATTGGAGCTGGACATTCTAGGATTGCCTTGGTCGTAGAAGGATCAACATAGATTCCATATTTGGATTCAATATGACCATGAAAAGAGACTTCTTAAATCCATAATTCACACATTCTAAACATCGCATATTATTCTTGTATTCTATGAGTCTTCAAGATAATTCGCACGTGATTTTCATGTTCTTCATAGCTTTTGGAATATACTATGATATCATCAATAAATACCACATCAAAATCATCGAGATATTCCTTGATAACACTATTCATTAGATCCATGAATACAGATGGTGCATTAGTCAGCCCAAAAGGCATTACTGTAAACTCGTAATGCCCGTACCTGGTTCAAAATGCTATTTTCGGAATGTCTTCTTTCTTTACACACAACTGATGGTATCCAGATCGAAGGTCAATCTTTGAAAAGTATTGAGCTCCAGGAATTTTTTCAAATAAATCATCAATGTGAGGTAGGGGATACTTGTTCTTTATTGTTATAACATTGATACCCCTGTAGTCGATACATAACCTCATAGATCCATTTTTCTTCGTAACAAGAAGGACATGGGATCCCCATGGAGAAACACTAGAGTGAATAAATACCTTATTACTCAATTCCTCTATTTGTTTCTCTAGTTCAACTAATTCCATAGTGGCCATTCTATAAGGGGTCTTCGATATGGGCCTTGAACCATGAATTAAATCAATGGAAAAATCAATTTCTCATTAAGGAGGATGTCCATGTAAATCTTCCAGAAACACATCTACATATTCTTTCACAATAGGTACATCCTCTATTTGAAAATTCCATTCCTTGCCTACAATTATTTCATTCTCATCCTCCCCAATAATTGAATCTAGTTGAGCTACTAGGGGTGGATCTAGATATGAATCAGGTGGTGACGATTCTGCTCTAATGATAAGGTGTTCTTTATCATTATCATCAAAAATTGTAACCTCCTTTTTCTTACAATAAAACATCGCATCATGGTCCGAAAACCAATCCACACCGAGGATTATATCAAATTCAATCATGGTTATGATGATGAGATCAACAGATAAAGAACATTTATATTCCCTAATGGGAACGGATCCACGGAACTTTGTAGCAATGATACTTCCCTTAGGAGTTTTCACTAAAACCTCCCTTGTTAAATCAAATTGGAAATATCTAATTTTCATAGAAAACTGGGAGGATATGAAACAATGAAATGATCCAGAATCAAACAAACCATTGGCTAAACTTGAGGAAACCATTAAATTACCTTCCACAATGTCTTTTTGAACTTCAACCTTAGAAGTAGTGATAGAATAAGCTTGGCCTTGATCTCGTGGCCTTTTCTGAGGTAAGTTCCCTTGACACATATGAAATCCATTTGCATAATGTCCCATCTCCCTGCAATAGTAGCACTAAACATCAGTAGCTTCTTTCTTCCCCTTGCAATCATGAGCTTGGTAAACTTTTTCACTTCACTTGTAACATACACCCATTCCCTTAAATAAAGTACCAAGGTGTTTCTTCCATCATTTACTGTAGGATTGATATTCAACTATTCCCTTATTCCCCTTATTTCCATTTCTTGAGTGATCAGCAGATCTCTTATTCTCTTTCTTTGATTTAAAGTCGTATGACTTAGAGAATTCCTTCTCTATCTTGATAACACATGAGACAATGTATTTGTATGATAAAGAAGGATTGTGAGACTAATTATTGATGAAGAAACGGTCTTAACCAATAAATGAAATGATCAATCTTACTCCTCTAGTTACATATATAATCTTATACATGCCTCGCTAACCTTGTAAAGTTAGCTTCATACTTAGCGACATTCTCATCCTCCTTTTGTCTCAGACTCAAAAATTGTCATTCCATATCTGCTCGATGGTCACGAGGAATGTATTTTTTCTATGAAAAGAACTTTTAACTCCCTATATTCCATATTTGATACTTCATCATCTTCCATTGTGTTTTGAATCAATGACCACCATTTCTCAGCATCTCCAGTAAGGCAGTAATCTTCCATGATAACTTTTTCCCTTTCACTACTCCCCAAGGCATGGAATAATTTGTCTAAGGAATTTATCCATTGCTCACCTACTAAGGGATTTTTACTCCAATTTAATTTTGGTGGTTGTGGCCTCATGATGCGATATAACATTGATCCTCCATTCTTTGGATCAGTGTGCTCCATACGGGTAAAGTTATTATTCATAACCTGAGTGAGTTATCCCAGTACGCTGATTAGCTGATCAACACCAGTTGCATCACCAGCTCCACTTTAATTATCTTAAGCAGGAGGGAAATCCCTACATGGAGTTCCTTCATTGATATGCTTTTTATTTCTTACCCTAGGCACCATTTCTAAACAATTACATACACTAAATTAGTTTATGAATCACAATACATAATTCCAAACTTGTAAAACACTTAACAAAAATTGAACTGATTATGGATATAATACATAATCATAAAAAAGTTTTATTTGAAGAATTATATACTCATAAACCCTTCATATAGGTTTGTAAAGAAAATGAGAATTATCCTAAGCATATCCCCCAGGAGTGTCGTAACCAAGAGTGCAGCAAGTCCCATTGTCGTGCAGCAGTTCCTATTCGAGTCTAGCTCAAAGCGGTGTTTTTCAGTTTTACCCCTAGGTACATCTTTGCTAGAGCCGCCTCTACCAGCTTGTATCTAGAAAGGGATTTATTGCTTGGAAAACTCACAAAATCTCTACAATATAAAAATTCTAGTATGTTCTTCTATACTAATCCTCAAAGTCCATCTTAGGTATATGCGCTCTAATCAGAGTTTATCTAAATCAGGTTCTCAGGGTTTGTACTAAACATCCTCTGATACCAACTGTAATGCCCCGACCCCAGTTACCTAGATTCGATGCATTATTACATAACATTGGCATGATCATAAAATATCAAGTCTCAAAAGGCCGATTAGTTTAATAGTCTTTGAAACACTAGATATATTCATAAGTCTTACATTACAACATAACGAAAAAAAAATTAAAACAACATATTGTCACCACACTCATATCCCCTTCTATCATCTCTACAGGTCATTCATAAAATACTTCTTCACATCCTAGGAAAAAATAAAACATTTAATGGGGTGAGATCAGATGCTGAGTAAGGATAAAAATATAGAGGAAACTTTCATAAATAAACATAAACATTTAAGGAAATGTATAACAAAAACAAATGCCTTTTAAACTTGAACTTAAGTATAATATGGAAATGATAAAATGAAATAATTTCATTTACTAATAAACCTGGATATTCTACTAGTCAAATAAACACATGAAATATCAATAACCACTTTCATAATGATGGAATGCATAATGCCAGACTATTATAACCACATAGTCAAGGCCTTGTGCCAAGACTACAAGTAAGATTTTGTCAAGGCCTTGGTCCAAGACACTAGTTTTTCTCATGAGACCTACTGATGCATCTAGGAGATATTGCAGGATCCACCCATCAATTATTATGTCCAATGCATTCCTCATATGAACAGTTTTAAACATAACCTAAACATTCGTATTAAAACTAGCATATGAAATGTCAATACTTTCTCCATAAACCATGAATGGTATAAAAATAACACATCCACTGTCCAACATATCTCAAAACCATCAAAACAATATGGATGTTTTTTATTATAATAAATAAACATTAAATAAGCGTAAAATCCATCAAAGGTTGTTGACATTGATGAAATCAAAACTATTTGAGAGAAATATCTCTTTTTTTAAATCATTTAAAAGTACCATAATTATAAAAGAAAACACGTACTTTGAAAATATTCTTATATGCTTGTAAGGGAATCATATACGATTTTATAACGGTACAAAATAGTCGCACCCACCGCATAAGCTAAAAAAGACATTCTTACCTATGTTCTATCGAAAAGTTTAAAAATGACCTTGTTTGGAAAACGACCGAAAGATTCCTTGATAAACATCTTATAAAAATTCAACAAGGGTTTAAATGACATTATCCCAGAGTATGAATTATTTTAAAAAAATTTTTAAGAAACATGGATGTGGATGGTAAAGAGGTCCCAGTAGATAATTACGTATAAACAACCTCGGATAACGAAAAGATTGTGAAATAAAACCTTACCATGTACTTTTCCATGGTTGAGGGTAGTTTAAACTCATGTATAATGGTGAAATAATTTATATTAAATTATAAAAGATTTATATATATTAATATGATATCATATATGATCTTTTTAACAATTCTGTGTTAATAATATCTTACTATTATCGTCGTTTCGGGTGTTAACTTACTCGTTTTATTTTATATGTTTTGTTACATAAGTCGTGTTTGTAATGGAGAGTATGTATCTCATTTATATCCATAATTATATCAGCTCATTAAAAATTACTTTTAGTCATCAAATGAGAGTTAAACTTGATTGGATACGATGGTGAATGAATCCCATCGCATTCGTGGAGACGGTAGTCCGTACGTAGGCACGAGTGACAATATCATTCTTTTGATATTAAAATAATATATAATTTGATGGTATATCATATATACAGAATCATTATCATGTTATATGTATTATTTACATGAATTATACATCATTATTATACCCATATAAATAATAATATATTGAATAAAAATTACACCACGATGTAGAGATGGTAGGCCATATGTACGCACGTATGGTGACATGTCATTCAAGGGATGGATAGAATAATGAATTTGGATGTTCCATATTTATAATAACATCACAGTATATATAATATACTGGAGTTATTATTTTATAAATGAAATAACATGGAATTAAGAAGTTGAAGTAGAAAGGAACTTGAAAGAGGGTGGTGAAATCATTACCTCTTCTTCGGGTTCTTCCTTTTGATTTTATCAAAAGGGCTCCTTAGGATGGCTTTCTGATCAAACTAATGAATATTGGTTGAAGTTAAGGAATTTGAGAGAATATTTGGGCATGGTTTGGCTGATCCAAATTTCTTTGAAAGTATGAATTAGAGGAAGGGGGAATTGCCTTTTATAAGAGGTGTGAGGGGCACCTTTGGAAAAACTAGAAATATTTTTTTATAATAAATTCATATTCGGTTTCTAATGGCTCTAAACTGATTTATTTCAGGAATAATGTGGGTAAGGGTAGGAAAAAATAAAACAAATAGGTTTTAGATAGGTTTGGGTCACTTTATTAACCTTATATTTTAGTTTTAACTCTTAGTTAATTAGTTTTACATTTACCATTTCTCTTTGTATTTTTATATTATATAGTTAGTAAACATACTATATACCTCCAAGAGACCCCCAAATGGTCCATTAATGATAAACCTATCATTATATATATCCTTTGGCAGAACATTATATTTTTAGGAATATAATATCAATTAATAATATAATATATTTTTTAAAAACTCTTTTATGTCAATTTTGTCAATATTGGGTATTTTGTTTTTGATAATTTCATAACAGAATTATTAATTTGATAAAAATTAATATAAACAATCCTAATATGTCATACTAACCTATAAAATAAGTGGAATTCATAAAAATTCTCAAATTAAATTTATTTTCATATTTATAATATCAATTATATGAATATTTCATTAATTAGGTAATTACTCCATCACCACTGTGTCATAAATAAATTAAATTATTTAATGTCTCAAAATTATAAATAAAATACCATTATATAGGAATTCTTTTTAGATTTATAATTAATATTTATAATCTAATTTATCTTATGTATAACCCTATATAAAAAATTATTTAGTTATTAAACATTTAGCGTAACTCTTTTAACTCTTCTTTGAATTAAATAATAATAACTGTCCTTCTGTAATCCAAGTTGACCTAACTGATAATATTTTCTTCATATGATTGTTTTTGGTCGAGATACACTTGTCCAATAGAATTAGGATATGTGTTTGGGTAATATTAATATCATTTTTACCTTTAATTACCCTATTTACTTTTAACCGTGGTAAATAAATGTACAAAGTTACTATTTTCCAAAAAATATATTTTTATCCTATTGTACCACATTTTATTCCTTGATATTAACCATGTCTCTCTGATTTTTGAAATTCCACTCACAAAAGAGGTAAAATTATTTTTTAGGTGATTTTACGAATTCTCTTAGGAGGTGGGTAAAAGACGGTGAAAAGTTAAATAATATTTTTATATATATATAATTATTCTAAACTAACTCCAGTAAATTACATTGATCTTATATAGGTATTTTGTATCTATTTTGACCTCAAATTAATTTTAATAAAATAAATAATTATTTAAATAACAATTCAGTTTTAAACTATAACTCAGTGTTTTTTCACTATTCATCAAAAATTGAAAGGTTTCAGAAAAATACCAAAAATTTACTCTAGGCTAATTTCGATATTCCGAATCCAAAAATGAAGTTTATTTTGAAAGATAAATTTTATAAAATTTAAAAAAGTGGGTATTACAATTCATAACGGCTAGTTTGATTGATTGTGGTGTGTGTTAGAACTCGAAGTTCCGTACAACACATGCTACTGTATCATTCAAAGGGAATAGTACCTTGGAAGCGTGGGGTGTTACAAATATAGTCAACCATTTCTCATCGAGGTGATTTTTTGATTAAATCATGTGATAAATAATTTTTTGAATATATATAAAATGTGGTTCAAGGGGAAGGAAGATGATGAAAAATATTTTGTAATGATATTTTGAATGTGTTGTTAAGGGTGAAAAGAAGCATTCTTAAATTCATTGAATTTGATTGTCATTGATTTAATGTTTTGGTTTAGAGAATCATAATGTGTAGTAACTTGTTTTATATATTTTTCAACTAAAATAGGGAAACATATTAGAGAATGTCATGTATACATTATAATGTGGTAATCAGAATGTGATGATTTTTTTTTCAATTGGTGTAGAGAAATTTTATGAGATGTCTTCAATTCTAATTTACAAACATGTGGGTCATGAAAATGGGTGTGACCATACTTCTTTATCGAAATGAATAAATCTCATTGGGAAATTATAACATAGTATTAGGTTCAGACTGTAGATTTTATAGGAAGTATAAATAATTGATGAATTAAAAAATAGATATGAAATTGAAGGGAAATTAATGGCACTGAACAAGTTATTGAAAATTATGAGATTTAATAAATATATAAGACTCAATAAAGATTGGTAAATTGGGAAAACCTTATGAAAATCCCATTAAACCATTTTGGGTTTTCTATAAAAGGAGTATATTAATTTTTTATTTCAATACAATCATCGCTTTCGAAAGAGGAGAGAGAAGATATATAATTATAGTAAGAAGAAGATTCATAATTGTGTTTTCATGATGAAGATTATAGGATAGAAGAAGAAAAGGATTAGAGACAAGATCTTATTCCATTTATGAAATTAGAATGATCAATTAGATTTATATTTATGGACATATTATGATTTTTTTTAGATTTTATTGTGGTTGTTACACAATGTTATATTTCGGTACTGAGCAACCAGACATGGGAATTGGATATGGGAAATGGGACTGAGTATCAATAACATATCTTGGAAGTTATTACCTAAACCTGCAAATGAATGTTAATATATTTTTTTATTGTTTATGTTTTTTTGAATGGATATCAGGAAGAACAAAAATTGGATAACAACATTTCGTGCTACATGAAGCATATGAACTATAGTATTAAACGTAATGTCACGTGAGTTTCATGGAATATCCTACTCACTTTATTCCATAAAAAGGGGTGTTTTCTTGTGGATTTGTTGGTGTTATATTATTTCTGAACCATACAAATGATATTATACTCTTATTTAGTGTTGAACCATGTAAATTCTTACATTCTTGGGGTTGTATGATTGATTTGATTTCCACAAAGAATGTTATATTTAACAGGAGGTGAATGTTATTACAAATTTAGGGATATTTAAAATAAAAAAAGATCACTCACTCAAACCCTCACCCCCTCAGTAATCTTTTAACCCTTGTTGGGTAATTCTAATTTGTATCAGAGCTAACGATTCCCTTTGTAAACTCATTATTAATTTTTTATGTTTTGATGGAGAATCGCAATTGTATGAACAGTAACGTGATTTCTATCTTTGAGGGTATTAACTATCATTTTTTGAATGAATGAATGATTATTTATACTATATCTCTTATGTATGATTTATTTTAAGAAACAACTAATGGATTTACTCTTATATATGATAAAGTTCCCTTTACACCTATCAATAAGAAAAATACTAATAATGTTGGAAGAGCTAAAAATTATTTACTCTCATTAATAAATGAAAGTGTTTTTTCATAATGGAAGGATTCCCCTCTACCAAAGGTATATAAGATATTTTAGAAAAACTATATAAAGGAAACAATAATGTCAATAATAAAAATTAAAAATATGGAGGCTCAAGTATGATGATATCAAGATGGGTGAATACAAATATGTTTGGGACTTCCTTTCAAGGGTAAATGACTTTGTCATAATAATCAAATGTCTTTGTGAAAAGTTATAATATTCTACTATTGTTGAAAATATATTGATTATCCTTCCTAAAAAGTTGGATTAAATTATTCGTCATATAAAAATATATTTCTATAAATTTTATATTTTGATGATTTTCCTACCACTCTCATTACATATGAGATAATAAGAGAGAATTTTTTAGAGAAAAAAATATTATAGAAAAATAACCTTCAAGTCCCATATGAATTAAATGTTTAAGAAGGTTCTTAAGGAATATAATGTTGTTGAATATAACTATGAAAAAAAGGAATATAAAAAACCTTGATGAATTTTTATCTTTATTCCTAGAAAATGTAGATGTGTTACATGCAAATACAAATGGAATCTTACCTTGAAGGGTTTTTAATGGGGATCTATTGGGAACATTGTAGCTAATAACATTAATGAATACATGAAGTGGATAATGGTGAAGAATATAGAATGCGAGTAAGGTCATTGAATAAATTGGGAGATAAGGATAATTATTTTTATATACAGAAAGAAAAACAATATATGAATTTAAATGGAGAAGATTATAATCAACACATAATGAAGAAGATGATAATGAAGTTAAATCCCAAAAAAATCTATTGAGAACGATAGTTAGAATTATTTGATTAAATAGGTTGCTAATAAAGGATTCAAAAGAAGCAGTTCGGATGAAAATGAATTTCAACATGACTTATATCTAAAATTAGTGTTTAAATAATGTATGATAAATATTAAAGGGCATGAGAAGGAAAATAAGAAGTTAAAAAGGACTGTTACTCATCAAATAATCAGTAATGTTCTCATGATGAGAAATTCAATATTATAGAAATAAATTATATATAAAAAATATATTGAAGAAGAAAATAATCCAAAAGAAAATATAGAATTGAAGTTGAAGGGAAAAAGAATAAAAATTTGAACTCTCTCGATAAAAAATTCCAAATATTGAATATAACATTACATGTTTTAAGAATTATAATTTTGAAGATGGTGAAATATATGGTAAAGATAAACTAAATAATGATCAGAAAATGTTACATTCAACTATTGGTAAGAATGTTGAATTTTTTTCCCAAGAAGTAAGAGAAAGATAATGTTTTATAAGTTTCAAAGACAAAAAAAGTGTAGAATTCAGAGGTTTCCAAAAATACCAAGTGTAACAATGTTTCTAAAAATTTAAATTTGAAATAATTTTTACTACATCTATTTATAATAAGAATGAAAAGAAATATGATTTGAAGAATAATTTTTTTTTTGAAAAAAGAAATTCTAATGGTCAAAAAAAATTATAAAGGTTACAGATAAACAATATCACAATACCCATTAATCTGAATGCATCTTAAGAAAATATTCATTCAATGTATTTTTTTTATTGTGCTGGATTCATATATATAGAAAAAATATGTTAGTTTAACAAAAAACATTACTACTATTTGAATTATTATGGACTGCAGTAGTAATGGGGGATTTAATGCCTTCAAGAGATGAATTGATAGATTTATGTTCTGATGAAACTAAAGAATGTTGTTATAAAATATAAATATAGGTTCCAATAACTATAACCTACTTTTTAATTATGTGAACAACATTCCAAACATTATAAGGGTTTTCTTGGTTTATTACCAACACAAAAAAAGTTTGTAAATATTTATCTTCAGCTAGATGTGATGAGAGATAAAGGAAAAGAAATGTATGTTGTTGTAGAAAATTCTCTAAAAGATACAAAAGTATTATGATCATAGAGTCATGATTTTGGGTGTTCTTTTAATATGATAATATTCTTGAAATAGTTTTATAATTTGAAACTCTTCAATGAAGTAATAGTGACCTTCAACAATGATTTTTTACTACGAATTAATGTTTTAGATCAACCATCATTGGGAATGGAAAGATGAAATCCATGAAATATTTATATGTTTAATAGATGAATAAAAACATGTTGGTTGTTTCACAACATTTGTATGTGGGAAAAAATGTTTACTTCAGAAAATATGGGTTTATTGGGAAAGGAGTGGAAGATGGAATGATATTTACCCGAGGCCAACATAGAAAATGGAACTTATTTGATGTTAGTGAAATACAAAACTCTTATTATATGGTTATGATGAAAGAACATTAGTTGGGTAATAAAAGGATAGGAAATAATTTTCAAAGAATCATTATTATGATATCAATGATTTAAAATGATCATGACATTATAAATATGTAAACAAGATGAGATTTCTGTTTCAATCTTGGTTAGAAGGGATAAATTAAATACACAATTCATAAGAATGTTTAAATTTGTTCAAAATAACCCCAATAATGTATTAATTACAATTTCAATTAGAAAAGTAGAAAACAAAAAAATAATGGTGATATATACTTCATTACATTCATTGATGACTGTACTCGCATTACTTGTGTTATGTATATGGAACATAAGTCCGCTGGTTTGAAAATGTTTAAATGTTTCAAGAGGAATGCTATAAAGGAATTTTATTATGTAGTGAAGAAGTTGACAATTTATAATGGTGGTGGGCACAAAAAATAATTATTTTTAATGTTATCATAACAAAAAAGGAATTCAGAATATGTTCAATTTACCATACAAACATCAACAAAAATGTTTTTTTAAACGAAGAATACATATTTTGTTGAATTAGGTATAATAATGTTACTTGAACATGCACTACAACAAAACTGGCCCCTAGCAGCGGTTTTTTTTCATTTGGCGGCGGTTTAAGCTGCCGCTATAGGGTTTTGCAGTGGTTTACAACAACCGCCGCGAAACTGGGCATCGGCAATCTATTAGCGGCGGTTTTTACTATTTCGCGGCGGTTTAAGAAAAGCATCGCAGATGCCTCTTTTCGCGACAGTTTTTGTCCATTTCGCGGCGGTTTTATGCGTAGATGATACTTATTTTTCGCGGCGGTTTTAACCGCTGCTATATTCTGGCATTTGATGCGCCTATGTCAAGGCGGTTAAAACCGCCACAAAATTTAAACATAATACATTTAGCGGTGGTTATAACCGCCGCTAAATGCTGACTAGTAAGACATTAGCGGCGGTTAAAACCGCCGCGAAATGTTGACCTGGGAAAAAATTTAATTCTGCTCCTACCACACCACTTCCCTGAAAGACAAATCAAACTAGAATATTGAACAGGAGACACCATACAAACAAATAACATTGTAGTATTCATTGAAAAATAGGATATGAGCAAATGTTGTATGCTATGGAGTCCAACCTAAGGAAAGGTATGTATCACAATTTGGTGAGTAACCAATCCATGTGACCCCCAAGATGTATATGTGTTTTTAGCTTCATTAATTTCTTATGTGTTTTAAGAAGGGTTGATTTATATTATATGGATACTAATACTCTATATAATAAATGGTTATGAATTTTGATACAATTTATGTGATCATGCTAACCATGGTGATGTGTAATGATATGTAATTGGTTATGCTCTAAGTTGGCCAATATAACATCTCTGGGTGGATTGTGATATGGGTTGGGTTTTTTTAACAATGGATTTGTGTTATGGGATAGAACAAATTATGTTTATATGGGTATAGAATTTGTTCCAAAGATGGATGTTTGAGTAGTTATAGAATGTATGTTATGGTATGGTTTGTTTTGTGTTTTGGGTTGGTTGTTAATGCCTACTATAGAAAATGGGTAACATGTGAATTGGCGTGTGTTTTAGGTTGGACAACACGGTAACCGTACATGGTGCATGAGAGGGTATGGTTCATGATCTTGTAGGTTATACATGAATCCTATTGAGGATTTTGAGTTATGTCATTGGATATGAGATAAGAGTTTCATGTATACATCCCAAGATGGTCATCATGTTGCAGGTTGGATGGGATGCATCATGATATAGTTGTTATTGACTTCGTTAAAGAAAATAGGTTTGAGTTCTCTAAAATTTCAACAACAACTTATCTAATGTTTTCCTAAATACCTTATTGGTGGAATTATACTTAACCAAACCAAATTATATTGATTTTTCACAATAGTTATTATAATAAGATAATGTCATTAATATATATGTGCATATATGTGATCTTTATCCTTCAGGGGAAGTATGGTGTGTCGATTTCTAGTTAGGATTAGTAACCTCGATTTCATAGTTGGATTGGGTATGGGATTTGTGATATGCATGAGAACCCTCGGTGGGTATATTGGCCTATGATTTTCCTCATGATATTTGAGATGGGTTCATAGATACTTCTCCATGGGTTGTATCCTATATAGGATGTGACATGTGAACTAGGGTTGAGAGAGACTAGTAATATTGAGATGTATCTTGGGATATTGGTGATTGGAGTGTTCTAATAAAGTGAAATAGCGATTCTCATTTCCACCTGATGAGGGTTTTCTTGTATGTATGTAATCCAATAGAGGACTTATCCTAGGTCTATGAGTTCATTAAATAAATGAAAGTATGTTTAGACACTTTTTTCTATAGTGATGTTATATAGGTGGACTGTGGTTTGGTATTCAGTTAGTAATATCATTGTATTTGGTATTGTGAATGTAAAAGCATGGGTAGTGCTTGTGTTTTGTTAAGTCTAACATGAATAATTGACATGGTTATTTGGGGGATAAGTTATGTTAAACTATTATTATTTGGATGTTATTGTAATGATGCATATTAGGTGTTTTAATAGAGTGTATACATGCTTAGATTCATGTTATACTAATAACGGTTAAATTTAGGTATTGTGGGAGGCTTCCAGGATACACTCTTTCCATGTCAGTAAGAGTGTGAGTTCTTTATCAGCATAATTGGTATGTTGGTTGTATAGTCTAAGATTAGCCTTTCAGGTGGGGATTTGGGTTGTTATTAGGTGTAGTTTTACTTGGTTAACATGTGGTTTATAATAATTGTTGTATTTTCATAGATCTCATAGATAGAGAGATTCAGTAATGAAGGTAATGTGACTATTGGTAATTTTTTCATGGGGACAATATCAATCCATGGTTGTTTCATGTGATGCTTTCCTAATGTATGGGTTTGTTCAATTGCGGAGACGCCAGGTTTCTCAAGATGGTTAGTGCATTGGGATACCAAATGACACATATTTTGATGAATTTTTTATTACAATTAGATGGTCCTTGAACATTATTCCTATGGTTTATACATTATTCTATGATACATGTGATATGTGGTCTCATCGCTTGTTTTATATCAACCTTAAACTAAAAACAAATTGGTATTCCTTGACCCATTTGAGTGGTGTAAAAATTTTAAGGCCATGACAGAGCCTTTTAACGTTAACCTTTCATGACTTAGACATTTATGGTCATGGGATTGGCCTTTTAGTGTGATACATATTGGATATGGATCCAATAGGGGTATGTCTATGCTAAACTAAAACATATTGGGCCATCAGATAGGTGCTTTATCTTCCACTTAGTAAGAAAATTGATTGAAAAAGGGAGTATCTAGTAAAAATTGGCATATATAAAACCAATATGTTACCTAATAACTTCTTCCTTGTTGAGTGTTACATGGGGTGACTGTTCCTCCCTCCTGAGATTTTATTCTAAGGGGATATAGTTTGGTTGTGATTATGGATATAGTTTGGGCCTGTTTAGACCAACCTAGCGTAGACCTAAGGATGTGTTAGAATTTATGGAATCCCTTCAATGAGATTTTTATCTTCTGTTGTTTTGGTTGTCTTTATACCATTGAATGTTTGGGGCTTTGGTATGTGTTAGAATTTCTTCATGCCTGTGTAATGTTTTGTGGATCATTGGGCCTTGATAGTGATGGTATTAATTGGGCTTACACAGCTAGGATACCTAGGTGCTGCTATGGAGCAACAATGATATGAATGGGACTTACACAGTTGGACTGCCTAGGTACTTCTATGAAAAAGTTATGGTATGAATCGAGCTTATACAATGGGGCTACTCGAATGCTGCTATATAGTAGAAATGGTATGAATATGGGTTACATATATGGTATTCTCATTGGATGTGGTACCAATTCAAACACAGGGCTAAATGGAATGATGTATACCACACTCGAGAAATCAAGACATAAAATGAAACATCATAAATAAATAAAATTCATAGAAGGAAACATGAGAAATCAAGAAAATGTTAGGACATGAAAATGTTTGGTGGCAACTATGTGCCATACATGTTACATATACAAACCAACCGTTCTCATACTTGTTCAACACATCAACAACACTACTACTCATCATCTGATGTGGCATTGTTACCCTCTCCACCTTCATCTCCACTACCTGCTTCCACCTATTAGAACATTATATTGAAAATTAAATATTGTTTCATATTTATAATTAAACATAAAACCAATAAAAGTGTGAAAAATAAAAGATTTCGATTTTTTTGTGATTTACCTGCTCACCACTAGCCGATGCACTACCACCGGGGGCATATCTTCTCATATGCTGACGTATTTCAAGCAACTCTTTCTACAAAGAAGATATCTGATCCCCCTGCTGGTGAACTGTGTTTCGTAGAGAAGACATATCCCTCTAAGTATCTTTAGGTATGAAATGACTATAACAAGGAGTAGATGTAGCCGAAATCTCTGATGGCCTACCAAAGACCTCAGATGGTACGGGTCCCAAACCCATCCTGCGCACTCTACCAGGATGCTCCTTCCCAAGGACTTTACCAACCGGGTCATCCTGGGAGACTGAATAGGATTGCCCAGGATTGACATCCAATATTTCATTAATTTTTAATTATAAATCAAATATCAATATATATTAACACAGTAAAAACTGATAATAAGTTATTATAATAAATAATTGACTTCATACACCAACTTCTCTGGTAGGTTCATTAACAAAACTTCCATCTGTTTTTTTATGAACATCCAGCCACAGTTCTGTTCGGGATGCTTCATTCCCTAAACTCTGTGACTGCATTAAACAAAGATAAATCAACAATTAAATATGTTAAATAGATAATATTTTCTTATAAATATTTAAACTAATTAAAAGATTACCAATTACATTCGGCCTCTAGCAAAGCTTTTTGAGCCCGCAGTGTGCAGGATGACTTGCTTTGCCCGGTTTGATGCATTCTGTCTTGAGAGATCCTGAAATAAATAAAATTCAATTTAACAGTAATGTATTCAATGTCTATATCCTCTTCATGTACATGTATAAATGTAAAATGAGGATAATATAATAATATATATTTCAATACCATCCGCTTCTCATCACGATGGCTATCGACAAAAACTTTCCACTGTTCTTTCGGTACCCCACTGAGTAGCTTCTCATACATCTGCTTCATGGTCAACGAAGTATCATTGACATCAAACCACAACCTCCATTTGAAATCTTTCCATTTTTTCCAAGATTTTTCAATGTCCACTTCCGTGCTATCACATCAGCAATGGTAAAGTGGAGGAACATCTGTATACAGAAATTCATTTTGAATATATTAGTAACATGACATTCAATTAAACCATAAAGTAATAAAATTACCTTTATCTGAGAATAAAAAACTTCATTTTTCTAGTTTAGAGGCATATGCCTCCAATCATCATATGAAATAGGTATGGAAATGGGCTCCGCTGCCAACTGACCTATAATCTGACCAAGTAAACCTGCGGCGTCATCCGTCGAGACCCCATAAGAATCAAATGGCACCACTATATTCTCGCCATTCATGTTCCAAACATCAGAACTTTTTATGTGTTTTTCCACGGTTGCATTTTTTTCATCTGCAATTAGCAAACAATTACTATAAACAAAATGCAATAAATTAATTTAATTAAAATTTGTACCAATGACTGTGACCCTCCAGAATGTCCGTGATGAACTGGAAGGGGCGTGTCGCTGCCCCACTGCTGAGGCTCCTATAGGGGGAGGCAATGACTCATCCTCTAATGAGACTTCCACTGACGGTGTCAGAGATGGTGAAGGGGGAGATGATGCAGGGATGTAGGCAGTTACTGCCTCATATGCCGTGGGGACAGACGGATCGTCATCTGTCGCAGAAGTAGATGAAATGGTGTACCACTTCTTCCTTGGCATTCCTGTCATTTAATCAAATAAAATTAAGTTCAGAATATATATTTCAAAAAATTTATGCAGAAAAAAAAATTAAAAATGATAATAGATGCCCAGTACTAACAAACAAAATATATATAACAATGATAATGAATGACTACAGAAATGAAACAAGTGGTTGCTGAATGAATAAATAATTGTACATACAATAATTTTCCCCTTCAATCATGTCGGTTTCCTGCTCTATTGCTTCATCCACTTCATCCATCCTTGCTAGACTAATATTTCCAATATCATGATGGACAAATAATTATGCTTCCTGTTGTTGATGAAATTCAATTGCAGAGGTCAAATCATCCACTTCATCACCCATATCATACAAATATCTTTGTATTACGTGAGTAACTACACTCCACCCTTCATCCACAACATCATTCACATAATATACCATTTTTTCCTGTGATGCTAAGATATATGGATCATGTAGTTCACGATCACCCACATCCATCAAGCGAGAGAAGTTTACAGAAGTAAATTGCAAGGAATCTCTTTTAACACCTCTGATAATATCGACCCATTTGCATTTGAATAAAACAACAGAAAAATTCCAGTGGTAGTTTAATTCAATAATATCATTCACCTTTCCATAGTATTCCACTTCAGAAAATGTATATATACCACTATTCTGTGTTTTCAAACCCACTTCTCGATCGATTGTACGAAATCTAAAACCATTCACATTATAAGTGTCGATCTTTCTAACTTGTTTTATAGGACCTCTAGCAAGAAACATCAAATCTTCTGACAAGTCTGCTCGAGTATCAGTATTAATGATCTGAAGAATAAAAATATAATTTAATAGATATGAAAATTGTATGTGTCAAACTAATATTCGTATTTATTGCAATATTTATAAACTTACACGCCGTGAAAACCATTCTACCAGCTCTTTATTCATAGATTTCGTTATATCTTTTTCATTTCGTGTTCGGCCTCTCATTTGTCTCTTTGTTTGTATCCTCAACTGTTCAATAAATGGATCTGCAATTTCACTATTCAGCATCACATATCTATGTTCCTGTAATAAATCCAATTCTGTCAGTGTCGCGTATGAGGTCCTCCCAACTGATCGGCCAAAAGCAGGAAATAATTTTGATTTCTGATGCATTTGAGATTGAGTTGATGTGTCGCCAACACGTCCAACTCGATTAAATCTTGTCTCAATATCATCCAAATATATGGAACAAAAGGTGAGACACTCCTCATCCTAATAGGCTTTAGCAATAGAGCCTTCTGGTTGAGCTTTATTTCTCACGTATGCTTTCAAATGCCCAAGATATCTGTGAAAAATAATAATAATATTATGCATTTATTTAAATTCCAAATATTGTTTACATAACTGGAAACATATAAATAAAATACCTCTCAATTGGATACATCCATCGATAATGAACGGGGCCTCCTAATTTAGCTTCGTCAACCAAATGCACAGTTAAATGCATCATGACAGTAAAAAACGGTAGAGGAAAGATCATCTCCATTGAACAAAGGGTCAATATAAACCTCTCCTGTAGGTTGTCAAGATGTAATGGATGTAGATTTTTCTAACATAATTGCCTGAAAAATGTGCAAAATTGCAGTACAACAACAGTAACTTTTTCAGGTAATAATGTATGCAATGCCAATGGTAGTAACTGTTGTAACAAAACATGTGAATCGTGACTTTTCAATCCATATAACTTACAATTATTCAAATAAACACACCTCGAGATGTTACTAAAATACCCATCAGATACCTTCACATTCGTTAAAATTCTAATGAACGCATCTTTATCCCTATTTTTCATTGAAAAAATGGTCGGAGCATACTTTTCATTCTCATCTGGCCAGAGATCACGTTTTATGTTCATTACTTGTAAGTCTTTGTGAGCATTGAGATGATCCTTCGACTTTCCATGCTCATTAAGTAATGTGAAAATCAAATTATCACATACATTATTCTCAATATGCATCACATCAAGATTGTGGTGCAATGAATTAAATTCCCAATATGGAAGTTTGAAGAATATACTTTTTTTCTTCCATTGTTGCATTCTGATTTCACTTGACGATGCACTTCGCACTCATTTTCCGCTATCAGTCAAATGGTGAATCTTCCCAAATTCTGTTATAACATTTTCAAGCTGTGTCAATATTTCAGAACCAGTTATCAACTTTGGATGTGGTCTACGATCAATGGAACCATTAACTGTTTATTTGTTCAGCCGAAATCTATGAGATGCATCAAGAAATCTTCGATGGCACAAGAAGCACCATTTTCTACTGTGAGGTAGCCATTTGGGCTCGAAATCAAAGTTACAAACGGGACAAGCCAAACCCGTATAAGTGTTCCAACCAGATAAATTCCCAAGACCAGGGAAGTCACTAATGGTACACATTAAAGCAGCATGCATTTTGAACATTGTTTTAGAAGAAACATCAAATGTCTCAACACCGTTGCTCCATAACTCCTGCAATTCTTCAATCAAAGGCTGCATGTATACATCAATATCATTACCAAGAATTTGTTTTCCAGGAATAATCATAGAAATGATAAAATATGTTTGTTGCATACACATCCACGGAGGCAGAATATAAGGGATCAAAACAACTGGCCAAATGCTATAACTCGTACTCAAAGTCCCAAATGGGTTGAATCCATTTGCAGCCAATCCCAATCTAACATTCCTAGGATCACCTGAGATATCTAGATGTAATGAATCAAATGTCTTCCACGATTGGGAATCTCATGGATGTCTCATTAACATGTCATTTTTATTAACTACAGAATGCCACTTCATGTGTTCGACAGTTTTTGATGACCTGAATAATCATTGCAATCGAGGCTTCAAATGAAAGTAACTCAAAACTTTTGCAGGTGTGTTCCTTTTCTTCTTCTCCATGAAATTATGTTCAGTCATAATTCCAACATCACCTTTTTACTTCCATCTAGAAGAAGAACATTTCTTACAATTCTGTCTACTTGAAACCTCTCCCCAGTAAATCATACAATCCTTGGGACACACACGTATTTTTGTATAATTCAGACCAAGCTTGTTTACAACTTTTTTCATCTCATAAAACAATTCTGGGATTTTTTCTTCAGGAAATGCATCACGAATCAATTCCAATAACATGGAAATTGCCTTATTTGTAATTCCACATAGATATTTGATATGGTACTACTTCATCATAAATGAAAGCTTTGAATATTTCAAACACCCACTATACAACTCTTGATTTCCATCGACAAATAAATCATGAAAGGCATTTTCCTCACTGAAGTTTTCCCTTAAATTTGGCTCCACAGAATCAAGAGGAGGATCCAATGATATGTTACAATCTTGATCTTCTTGTGTTACAGTCTAAAAAACATCACTTGTCACGTTGCAATTTGTAGCACCCTCTTCTGGTTGTTCTGATATGTTTTGATGCTCATAGTGGTGTCTTGCAGTGACGAATGCATCATTTATGAGGTTTTGCATTTCATTTTCCATTGGAGACAAACATGGGACCTCATTCTGTGGATTAACATCAGTCCTCAATCTTTCTGTATTGTTTGATTCTCCATGCCAAATCGAACACAAATATTGATTAGGGAATTGCTTCAGTATTAAATGTCCATAAACTTCATCTCTCTTCAACCATGTTCTAAATTTACATTTAGGACATGGACATCTTATTCTCCCTTCAATGGATCGATTAGAAATTGCAAAATATGAAAACTCATTCAAACCATTAACATATTGATGTGTGTTCCTCGGTAATGTGTCCCAGCTTTTATCCATGTATATCACAATGTGCCTACACAAAATATACGATAGTGTAAGATTACAGAAACATAATATAATAAAGATGAACCATTGATCATAAAGTATGCATAATATAATAAAGATGATTCATTGATCACATTTACCACTTCATACCAACCGAACAAGTCTGGTCCATAGGAGACACCGTCAACACCTCATTGAGGAGCAATAAGAATATCGGGTTACACACTTATCATAACACTATCGATCACACATTTATGTTGCCTCAAACAACACCCCATTGATGTGTGATCGAAACTGATCATAATGCATTTTAAACCTTAGACATTATGTGATTTTTTAGGCTTGACCGTAGATGTCCTCCAAGAGGAATGATGTTTTTCAATGGTTTTATACACAACCAACCATATCAAAGTCGTATTTCCTATGACAAAGAAGACTATCTGGGTACCAATCCATGTACTGAATAAGGTGTGAGGTAAATTAAGTAGGCCACCACTAATGGTTTCTAATGCATAATATAGTCCACGAATATGAAACAAACAATAGTGTGAAGGTATATCAATATTAAGTGTCATTGTAAATATAAATCCATGTCACACTCAGGTTTCTTAGGAGACACTTGGAACAATCTCAAACCTTAGAGATTTCATGTAAACATTGGTAATAATATCCACTTTGAAATGCACCAACCTAGAAAAGTTAGTGGAATACACTGTAACAATACATTCCCATTTTTATAATGTTAGAAAGTATCAGGTCTTTTCCACATGTAACATTTTAGGATAAAACTATAGTTTATATATTTTCTTGAAGGATTCCCACATAAGATCCTCATAAAATATAGCATGCACAACTGAGCCTCACCATTTCCTTCCAAATCCATCAAGAATATATGTTGACCCCCACCCCTTAGATTCCTTGGGAATCTTTATAATTTTAAATCTCCTACCAATCTACTCAATCCTCTCCTCATATTTCTAGATTCCATTATCACCATGAAAGATAGGTGGATTCTTGTTAGTAAATTATGAGTCATGATCCACTACTCCTCCTGGGTTTTTAATACCTTCATAACCAAAGTATGAATAGTGCATATTATAACTTCCAATAAAGAAGATACCACTAAGGTATTCTCCTATTAAACCCGTCTCACAAATCTATCACTTAGATTCATAAGACCTCTTCTAGTAGGAATCATCTAACAAATACAATATGAAAACCCCTTTAGTCATGAGAAAATTCCTAAATCATAGAAGAACTTCCATAATCCATATTAATGATTTAAAATAATAATAATTTTATGAATTTATGAATTTTATTAATGAAATATAAAACATAAGAAAGGAATAGTTTTTTTTAAATAGACACCAAATCTAGTTTATTCAATCAACAACAAAGACCAAGTGACAATATTTTCAAAAATACCTAACCACCCAGAGTAACATGAATTCATACATGGAGGTGAGATGTCTAGGCACCATCCCACACATATTAACTAAATTATAGTGCTACTAAATCTAGTCTACCAATGAAACTAAACCAAAACTAGGATGTGTCGTAACATTCCAGGATCAATATTCCTTTTGATATTAATTTATAAAGAACCGACTAGGGAAAACTAGGAAAGTCTCCCAAGAGGGTCTTATACATGGAGATGTGTAATAAAGAGACATGAAAGTAGTATCTTGTGTTAGAGAATAAAGTTATGAAACCAAATTAAAATAAAAAATAAAGATAAACATCCATTAGTATAAAAAATTCAATCTAAATAGACCAAACCATAAAAAATTTAGTCAACCACTTTTTGTGAGAAAACCCATTTTTGAAGAAAGACCTCTTTAAAAACATGTATATTTTCCATAAAATCCATTTAAATCCATCAATTTCATGAAACAATCCAAAGAAATTAATAAGAATATAATGAAATTTTAAATTAGAACCGCTGGTATAGATACACCTACCTTATAAACATAAGGAACCTAAGATACTTCGACAACATAAATTGGAAACAAGCAGATATTCCTCAAATAGAAAAGGAATGAGGGAAAACGACAATGGATTGATTGATAACACATATTATTTATGAAACCATCGAAACCATATCACACAACACTACCAAACCAAGAACATAAATGATAAAGAGAGTGAATGATATTACTCGTACCCAAAGGAAGACAACCCACCACACTAGTGAACAAATGCTCCAAGAAAAGAAATCTGGTAGATAAAGATACCCAATATTATCTAAAATATTTCTAGGATTTATGAGGGAGGTCATCACACTGAATGGAAGAAGGGTAATATGTAAATCATGAAAAAAACCTTTGGTTCTAAATAATTAATTTCATGAACCCCTTTCATGGTGTGAATTCCATGATTTATAAAAATACACAAAAAAGTATCCTTAGTTTGAATTTATCCTAATCAACCCATTAAAAACTTGAAAATGTTTTATGACTTATAATTATTCAAGCACTAAACCAAACTCATAGTTTCTACCCTGCAGTAGATTCACATTGTGTAACAAATTCATGATTCGAATCAATGAACCAAGAAATAACTAAAAATTACAAAAATAGAAGGTGGTCGCGAGGGGCGCCGGGGGGTGCGGGGGTCGCCGGAGGCGGCGGGGGTGTGCGGGGTCGCCGGAGGGCGTGGGGGGGGGGGTGCGGGCGTGTGGGGGGCGCGCAGGGCGCGGGGGTCGAGGGGGGTCAAGGGGGGCACCGGGGGTGCGGGGTTCGCCGGAGGGCGTGGGAGCGTGGGGGGTGTGGGGGTCGCCAGAGGCCGCGGGGGGTGCGGGGGTCACCGGAGGGCGCAGGGGGCGCGGGGGGCGCACAAGACGCGGGGGTCACTGGGGATCTAGGGGGGCGTCGGGAGGGTGAGTGGTTCCCCGGAGGGCGTGGGGGGCGCGGGGGGTGCGGGGGTCGCCAGAGGGCGCGGGGGGCGCGGGTGTCGCCGGGGCCGTGGGGGGGGGGGATCGGGGAAGAGGGGGGATCAGGGAAGAGGGGCGAGGGTTTGTGGGGGAACCGCGGTAGGGGTAGGGAAAAGGGTCATGGTTTTTGAAATAAAATAGTGTTTCGCGGCAGTTTATTAAAAACCGTCGCGAAACCTTTCACTGAAAACGTTTAGCGGCGGTTTTGTGAACCGCCGCCACAAAACCACCGCTAAACCCAGTTTTTTTTGTAGTGATGGTCATTATCATTAATTTTGAAGGCAATTCTATGAGTACAGTTGTGTATTTCCAAAATTGGTGTTTCTCTATTCCATGTTCATATATGAAATCATATTATATATTATATAGTAAAACAACATGTTTAAAAAATATGTGTGTTTTTTGGAGCCTATTAATCTATAATAATAAATGTGGAAACCTTGTAATGTTTTAATAGGTTGGAGAAGATGGATACTTTATTGACTATTCTATAGATGAAAGAGGTTACATGAGTTTTAATAGATAAATATGAAAAATTGTTGATCCTATTTATGTGAAGGTTATTGATAAGATTGAGTAAGATAAATAGACTTGTGAAGATAAGTATGAAAACAAGGATAACAAAATATTATTTAACAATTCTGATATGATATTGATAATAGTAATCATACTCAAGATTAATAATCGAACACAGATATTTCACAGGATGAGAGAAAAATTAGTAAATATTATACCAGGATGAGGTAGAAGGTGGAAGATCAAATAATTATTGATGATCAACATTATAAGGTAAAAACTAGATGAAAATTTAATGAATTTTCCCATACTTTTTGTATTCAAAATTCAAGCCCAATGACATTAATGAATCTCTTGAGCATTTGTAATGTATTTGGTCTATGATTAAAGAAGATTATTAAATATAAAATAATGATACTTGGGAACTCCTACACATGTTGGATAAAAAAATGGTAAAAATGGGTTTAACAAAATATGTTGAATGGTGCAGGGGAAGTGATAAGGAATAAATCATGATTAGTGTGAAAAAAGTACTAACAAATTGAGGGTATTGATTTTAATGAAATTTTTTCTCTAGTGGAAAAACTAAAAACAATCTAAATTATTCATACTATTCCTTTTCAACCAAGATAAAAATTTTATCAAATGGATTTTATGATTATATTTCTTAATGGGGAAATTTATAAGGAATATTAAATTGAATAAAAATAGGGCTTTTGTTGGTAGAGATGAAATTTATTTGTATAAGGTGAATAATGACATGTATTGGCTGAAAAATCCAAGAACAAGGTATTTGAAATGTAATAATTACATGAAGAAGATGAATTTTATGAATGGATGATTTGATATCAAACTTTTCATTACGTAAAGTAAGGAGTTCCCCTCCTTATAAATGTTAATATAGATGAAATTATTAATTTTTAAAATTATTAAAGAATATATTAAATACTTAAAACTGATATGAAAATTTTGTTTGATATTTCCATTGTAACACCCCAAGCTTCCACAGTACGCTTCCCTTTGAATATTCCAGTAGCGTGTGTTGTACGTAACTTCGAGTTCAAACACACACCACAATCAATCAAACGAGTCGTTCTGAATAGTAATACTCACTTTTTAAAATTTTATAATTTTTATATTTCAAAATAATATTTATTTTTGGATTTAGAATATCAAAATTAGCCTAGGGTGAATTTTTGTTAATTTTCTAAAAATATTCAATTTTTGATGAATAGTTAAAAACACTGACTTATAGTTTAAAACTGAATTTTTATTTCAATAATTATTTATCTTATTTAAATTTATTTTAGGTCAAAATAGATACATAATCCCAATATAAGTTCAATGTAATTCATTGGAGTTAGTTTAGAATAATTTTAGATATATAAAAATGTTATTGAACATTTCACCTTCTTTTACCCACCTCATAAGAGAATTTGGAAATTCACATAAAACATAATTTTATCCCTTCTTTGAGTGTAATTTCGAAAATACAAGATACACGGTTAATATCAAGGGGTAAAATGTGGTTCAATAAGATAAAAATAATTTTTGGTGAATAGTTACTTTTTGCTTTTATTTACCACGGTTAATAGTAAATAGAGTAATTAAGGGTACAAATGATATTAAAATTACCCTAAAAATGACCTAATTCTATTAGGCAAGTGTATATCGACTGAAAACAACCTTAGGTATAAAATATTATCAATTAGGCTCACTTGGATTAGATTAGGACATTTATTATTATTTAATTCAAAGAAGTGTTAAAATAGTTAAAATAAAAGTTTTTTAACTAAAACATTTTTAATATAGGGTTATAAATAACATAGATTCGGTTATAAATATTAATTAGAATGATAAAATGATTTCTTACATAATTATATTATATTTATAATTTTTAGACATTGAATAATTTAATTTATTTATGACATAATGGTGATTCAGTAATTACCTAATTGATGAAATATTAAAATAATTGATATTATAAATATAAAAATAAATTTACATTGATATATTTTATGAATTCCACTAATTTTATAGGTTAATATAACATATTATGGTTGTTTATAATTATTTTTTTTGAAGTAATAATGTTGTTATGAATTTAGACAAAACAAAATTCGAAATTGTGTCAAAATTGACATAAAAGAGTTTTTAAAACAAATATTATATTATTCATTCATATTCTAATCCTAAAAATCTACGGATTGGCCAAAGTACTTATATAATGATAGGTGTATCATTATGGGACCACATGGGGGTCTCTTGGATGTTTATAGTAAGTTTATTAACCATTTAATATAAAAATACAATGAGACATGGTAAATGTCAAACTAATTAACTAAGAGTTAAAACTAAAAGATAAGGTTAATAAAGTGACCCAAACCTCTCTAAAAGCTATTGTATGAGTTGTTTTCAACCCATACCCACATTATACTCTAAATAAATCAGTTTGGATCTATTATAAACCGAATATGAATTTATTATAAAATAATATTTCTAGCTTTTCCAAAGGGGCCCCTCTCCCCTCTTATAAAAGGGCACTCCCCCTTCTCTCTAATTCAGAACATAAAAACCTTTTGGATCGGCCACCCCCTTCACAAATATTTTCTCAACATCCCTAAATTCAACCTAGATGGATTAGGTTGATCATAAATCCAACCTACGAATCCCTTTTGATCAAATCAAAAGGAAGGACCCGAAGAAGAGGTAATGTTTTCACCACCCTCTTTCAAGTTCCTTTCTTATTCAACTTCATCATTATTTGTAATTTACATTCTAAAATTATAAATCCAGTATATTATATATAAAATTATGTTATTATAAATATTGTAAAACCATATTCAGTTTTCTATCCATCCTTTGAATAACATGTCACCATACTTACGTACGTACTGCTTATAGTCTCCAGGTCGTGGTGTAATTATTATTCAAAAAATTATTATTTGGATGGGTATGATAATGATGTATAATTGATGTAAATAATAAATATAGAATGATATTGTTTTAGTATATATGATATACCATCCAATTATATATTATTATAATATCAAAAAAATGGTATTGTTGCTCGTGCGTACGTACAAACTATCGTCTCCACGAATGCGATGAGATTCATTCCCCATATTATCCATTCAAGTCTAATTCTCATTTTATGATTAAAAATAATGTTTAAGGACTTAATATAATTCTAGATATGAATAATATACAACTTGTCGATAACAAACACGACTTATGTAACAATTTATATAAAAGAAAATGAGTAAGTTAACACCCAAAACGACGATAATACTAAGATATTATTAACAAAGCAACATTAAAAAGATCATATATTATATCATATTAATGTATATGATTCTTTTATAATTTAATAACAATTACTTCACCATTATACTAGAGGTTAACCTACCCTCAACCTTGTAAACGTATAAGGTAAGGGTTTATTTCACAATCTCTTAATTATCCAAGGTTATTTATACGTAATTATCTTCTAGACCTCTTTATCATCCACATCCATGTTTCTTAAAAATGTATTTCAAATCATTATTACTATTTTGTTGACTATGTGTTTAATTCTTTTATACCCTTGTTGAATTTTTATAAAATGTTTATAAAATAATCTTTCCATCGTTTTCCAAACGAGGTCCTTTTAAACCTTTTCGACAAAATTAAGATACGAATGTCTTTTTTTAACTTATATAGAAAGTGAAGCTATTTTGCACTATTATAAAATCGTCGAATATTCCCTTAAATTAATAAAAGAATATTTTCAATGAAAATTTTTTATATTATAATTATGTGATTTTTAAATGATTTCAAAAAAGAGAGATATTTTACTCAAATAGTTTTGATTTCATCTATATCAACATCCTTTGGTGGATTTTAATCTTATTTGAAGATGATTTATAATGATACAAATCTTCCATATAGTATTGAAGGTTTAGTGATTTATTTGACTGCGGATGTGTTATTTTTATACCATTCATGGTTTATGGAGAAAGTATTGACATTTCATATGCTAGTTTTAATACGAATGTTTATGTTATGTTTAAACCTATTCATATAAGGAATACATTGGAATTAATAAGAGATGGGTAGAGCCCAATTTAGCTCCTCGATGCACTGGTAGGTCTCATGAGACAAACTAGATTCTTGGCGCAAGTCCTTGATGAAATCTTATTTGTAGTCTTGGTACGAGGCCTTGACTATGTGGTTATGCTGGTCTAGAATTATGCATTCCATCATTATAAAAGTTTTTATTGATATTGAATGTGATTATTCAACTAGTAGAATATCCATGTGAATAAGTAAATGAAATTATTTCATTTTATCTTTTCCATATTATACTTAAGTTCAAGTTTAAAAGGCTTTTGTTTTAGTTATACATTGCCTTAAATGTTTATGTATATTTATGAAAGTTTCCACTATATTATTATCCTTACTGAGCATCAGAGCTCACCCATTTAAATGTTTTTTTTCCTAGTATGTGAAGAAGTATTTTATTAATGACGTTCAGGGATAGCATAAGGGGATATGAGTGTGGAGAAAAGATTTTGATGTAGATTTTTTACTTTATGATGTTATGTAAGACTTATGAATATATCTAGTGTCTCTAAGAATACTAAATAATTTGTCATTCGAGACATGATATTTTGTGACCATGCCAATGTTATGTAATAATGCACCGACTCTGGGTAACTACGGCTGAGGCGTTACAGTTGGTATCAGAGGAAGTTTAGTACAAACCATGGAAACTTCATTTAGATAAACTCTGATTAGAAAACATAGACCTAAGATGGAGTTTGAGGATTAGTATAGAAGAACTTCCTAGAATTTTGGTATTGTAGAGATTTTGTGAGTTTTTCGAGCAATACATCTCTATCTAGATATGAGCAGGTAGAGGTGGAACTGGCACAGATATACCTATGGGTAAAACCAGAAAACACTGCTTTGATCTAGACTCGAACGGGAACCGGTGCACGACAATGGGCCTTGCTGCACTCATGGTTACCACACTCCTGTGGGATATGCTAAGGATAATTCTCATTTTCTTTACAAACCATTGTGAAGGGTTTATTAGTATATACTTCCTCAAAGAAAAGATTTTTATGATTCTGGATTATATCCATAAACTATTCAATTTATGTTAAGTATTTTACAAGTTTGTATTTATGTATTGTGATTCATAAACTAATCTAGTGAATTCCATTGTTTAGAAATGACACTTAGCGGAAGAAATGGAAACTATATCAATGCACACACTCCATGTAGGGATTTACCTCCTGCTAAAGAAAATTATAGTGGAGTTGGTGATGAAACTGGTGCTGATCAGCTAATCACCATATTGGGACAACTCACTCAGGTTATGAATAATAACCATACCCGTATGGAGAAAACTGATATGTAGCATAGAAGATCAAGGTTAGATCTCTTCATGAGGAAACAAACACCAACATTAAATGGGAGTAAAAATACCTTATTAGCTGAGAAAAGGATACATTCCATAGAGAAAATATTACATGCCTTAGGGAGTAGTGAAAGGGAAAAGGATATCATGGCAGTTTACCGCCTCACTGGAGATGCTGAACAATGGTGGTCATTGATTCAAAACACAAAGGAAGATGATGAAGTATCAAATATTGGATGAAGGGAGTTCAAAGAGCTTTTATTAGAAAAATACTTTCCTCGTGACCATCAAGCAGATATGGAAAGGCAATTTATGAGTCTGAGACAAAAGGAGGATGAGAATGTTGCAAATTATGAAGCTAACTTTACAAGGTTAGTGGGGCATGCAGAAGATCATATACGTAACCCGAGGAGTAAGATCGATCATTTCATTGATGGGTTAAAACCATTTCTTCTTCAGGCATTAGTCTCACAATCCTTCTCATCGTACGAAGACATTGTCTCATGAGCTATCAGGACAGAAAAGTAATTCTCTAAGTCTTACGACTTTAAAGTAAAGAAAGAGAAGAAGAGATATGTTGATCACTATGGAAATGGAAATAAGGTAAAGAAGGGAAAAGTTAAATATCAATCCTGCAGTAAATGTGGGAAGAAACAACCTGGTACTTGCTTGAAGGGAATGGGTGTCTGTTTCAAGTGTGGTAAAAAAGGTCTCCAAGCTCGTGACTGCAAAGGGAAGAAAGAAGATACTGATGTTCAGTTATACAATTGCAAGGATATAGGACATTATGCAATTGAATTTCCTAAGTGTCAGGTGAACATACCTCAGTAAATTCCAAGGGATCAAGACCAAGCTTATGTTGTCACTACTACTGAGGTTAAAGCTCTGAAAGGCGTGGTGGTATGTAATTTAATGTCTTCATCAAGTTTTTTCAATGATTTATTTGATTCTGGATCATCACATTGTTTCATATCTTCTGAGTTTTCAATGAAAATTAATTATTTCAAATTTTATTTAACAAGGGAGTTGTCAGTTAAAACTCCTAAGGGAAGTATCATTGCTACAAAGTTTTGTGGATCTGTTCCCATTAGGGAATATAAAAATTCATTATCTACTGATCTCATCGTCATACCGATGATTGTATTTGATATAATCCTCGGTATATATTGTCTTTTAGACCATGATGTGAAGATTTATCGTAAGAAGAAGGAGGTTACAATTTTTTATGATGATGATAATGAACACCTTATCATTAGAGCAGAAACGTCACCACCTGATTCTTATCTAGATCCACCCCCAATCGCTCATCTAAATTCAATTATTGGGGAGGAAGAGAATGAAATTATTGTGGGTGAGGAAATGAATGTTCAAATAGAGGATATACCTATTATTAAAGAATATGTAGATTTGATTTCGGATGATTTACCTGGACATCCTCTATAATGATAAATTTAGTTTTCCATTGATTTATTTCCTGGTTCAAGGCCCATATCGAAGACCCCTTATCGAATGGCCACTGTAGATTTAGTTGAAGTAAAGAAACAACTGCACAAATTGAGTAATAATGGATTTATTCACCCTAGTGTTTCTCCATGGGGATCCCCTGTCTTTTTTGTTATGAAGAAAGATTGATCTATGAGGTTATGTATCGACTACAGGAAGATCAATGCTATAACAATAAAGAACAAGTATCTCCTACCTCGTATTGATTATTTAATTGACCAACTGCATGGAGCTCAATACTTTTCAATGATTGACCTTTGATCTAGATACCATCAGTTGTGTGTGAGGAAGGAAGATATTATGAAAAAAAGCATTTCGAACAAGGTATGGGAATTACGAGTTTACAATAATTCCTTTTGGGCTGATTAATTCACCCTATATATTCATGGATATAAGGAATATATTTTTCAAGAAATATCTCGATGATTTTGTAGTGGTATTTATTTATGACATATTTGTATATTCCAAAATCTATGATGATCATGAAAATCACTTGTGCATTATTCTGAATACTCTTAGAAGTCATGAATTATATGGGAATTTTAGCAAATGTGAATTATGGATTTCGAAGATCTCTTTTCATGGCCATATTGCCTCCAAAGATGGAATCTCTGTATATCCTTCTAAAACCAAGGAAATACAAGAATGGGTAACATGGACGAGTATAACTGAGTTATGCTATTTTATTGGTTTAGTAGGTTATTATCGGAATTTCGTTCAGGATTTTTCCCGATTGGCTAACCCATTAACGAAGATCACACGTAAAGGGGTTAAATTTGTTTAGACAAAAGAGTGTGAAGAATGTTTTGAAGAACTGAATAGAATATTAGTCAAGGCTCCTATATTGACTCTACCATCGGGGAATGATGGGTTCATTATTTATAGTGATGCATCGAAGAACGGACTTGGTTGTGTCCTTTTGTAGAATGATAGGGTTATTTCCTATGCATCACGACGACGAAACATTCATGAGAAAAAATATCATACTCATGATCTTGAGTTAGCTGCTGTAATATTTTCATTGAATATATGGAGAAATTATCTCTATGGTGAAAATTGGGAGATATATACCGATCAAAATGGTTTGAAGTATATTTTCTCACAGAAAGAACACAACATGAGGAAAATGAGATGGCTTGAACTACTCAAGGATTATGATTGCAAGAGACACTACCACCTGGGAATGGAAAATAAGGTGATACATTCATTGATTAGAAAAGATCATGGAGTTTTGAACTAGATGAGAGTATAAAAGGATCTTATATACAAGGATCTTGTAAAGTTGGATATTGGAATCACCATGGAAGGTTAAACATCAATGCTTTTTAAAATGGTTGCCTAACCATATTTACTATAATAAATAAAGAGTTCTCAAACCGATGATGAAAAATTTCAAAAGAAGATTAAAGCTGTGAATGATGGGAGATTGATTGACTTTGTGTATGAAGAATGAATTTTGAAATTTGGGAAGAAACATTGTGTTCCCAATATACCTGATCTAAAAAGATAATTGTTGGATGATTCTCATAGTTCCAATTTTTCTATACACCATGGGAGCCCCAAAATGTATATATATTTGAAGGAAACTTTTTTGTGGGAAAACATGAAGAGAGAGATTGTTGATTTTGTGTCATGATGTATGGTTTGTCAAAAAGTGAAAGATGGAAGTCAACAGCCCGGTGGAGTATTGCAACCTATTCCCATACCTGAGTGGAAATGGGATAATATAACGATGGAATTTGTCATGGGACTAACAAATACTCCTAGAAATAATGGTTCAATATGGTCCATTGTTGATCGTCTTACCAAGTAATCACATATTCTTGTTATAAGGGGTGATTTACAACTTGAACGACTTGAAAGATTATATATTAATGATGTTGTGAGGCTTCATGGAGTACCCATATCAATTGTTTCAGATCATGATTCCCATTTTACATGAATATTTTAAAAGTATTCAGAAATCCCTGGATAGTGAACATCATTTGAGCACTGCCTACCACCCTCAATCAGATGGACAATCAGAATGAACTACTAAAAACTTAGAAGACATGTACAGATCATGCTCACATGACTTTTAGGGTATGTGGGATCAATATTTACCCCTGGTATAATTTTCCTATAACAATAGCTTGCATTCAAGTATTCAGATGGCACCATATGAAGCGTTATACGGAAAGAGATGTCGCACACCAACCTGTTTTGATGACGTTGGTGAAAGAAAACATGTAGACCCAGAACTAGTGTAGGAAACGATGTAAAAGGTGAAGGTAATCCAAAACCACATCAAGGCAGCTCAAAGTAGGAAGAAGAGCTATTCTGACAACTAAAGGAATGATTTGGAACTTCAGGGAGGAGATCTTGTTTTCTTGAAGGTATCTTCATAGAAGAGAGTTATACGTTTCGGTAAGAATAGTAAATTGATTCCCATGTACATCGAACCCTTCGAAATTATAGAAGGAATTGGAGATATAGGTTACCGTTTGGCAATGCCTCCAAGTATCTCAAAAGTTCACGATGTGTTCCACGTATCATAGTTTTGAAAATACATGCCTGACCCAATGCATGTACTTACATAGAGGATGAAATTTAGAGGATGAAATTATTTTACAGAGGGGAGAATGTAACACCCCAATCTTATACGGCATGATTCCCTTTGCATAATACAATAGCATGTGTTGTACACAACTTCGAGTTCTAACAAACACCACAATCAATCAACTAGACGTTATGAATATTAATACCCACTTTTATAAATTTCATAAATTTTATCTTTCTAAATGAACTTAATTTTTGGATTCGGAATATCGAAATTAGCCAAGGGGGAATTTTTGGTATTTTTCTGAAAACTATCAATTTTTTATAAATAGTGAAAAAACATTTAGTTATAGTTTAAAAACGAATTTTTATTTAAATTTTTATTTATTTTATTTAAATTTTATGTTAGGTCAAAATATATACATAATACCTTTATAAGTTCAATGTAATTCATTGGGGTTATTTTAGAATAATTTTAGATATATAAATATTTTATTGAACTTTTCACCGTCTTTTACCCACCTCCTAAGTGAATTTGGAAATTCACATAAAACATAATTTTACCTCTTTTGAGAGTGGAATTTCAAAAATTAGAGAGACACGGTTAATATCATGGAGTAAAATGTGGTTCAATTAGATAAAAATATTTTTTGGTGAATAGTAACTTTTTACTTTTATTTACCACGATTAAAAGTAAATATGGTAATTAAGGGTAAAATTTTTATTAATATAAGCTTAACACATGTCCTAATTCTATTGGACAAGTGTAACTCTACCAAAAACAACCTTATGAATATAATATTATCATTTAGGTCCACTTGGATTAGATTAGGACATTTATTATTTTTTAATTCAAAGTAGAGTTAAAAGAGTTAAAATCAATGTTTAATAAATAAATAATTTTTAATATAAGATTATATATAATATAAATTAGATTATAAATATTAATTATAAAGATAAAAAGATTTACTACATAATAATATTTTATTCATAATTTTTAGACCTGGAATAGTTTAATTTATTTATGACATAATGGTGATGCAGTAATTACCTAATTAATGAAATATTAAAATAATTGATATTATAAATATCAAAATAAATGTAATATGAGACTTCTTACGAATTAAACTAATTTTATAGGTTAATATAACATATTAGGGTTGTTTATATTAGTTTTTTCGAATTAATAATGCTTTTACAAATTTAGAAAAAACAAGATACCAAATAGCGTCAAACTTAACATAAAAGAGTTTTTAAAACAAATATTATATTTTTAATTCATATTTTATTCCTAAAAATCTATGGATCGGTCAAAAGTCATATATAATGATATTTTTATCATTAATGGACCACTTTAAGTAGCTTAGACGTTTATAGTATGTTTATTAATGATATAATATAAAAATACAAAGAGACATGGTAAAGGTAAAACTAATTAACTAAGAGTTAAAACTAAAATATAATGTTATTAAAGTGACCCAAACCTTTATAAAACCTATTGGTATAGTTGTTTATGACCCATACCCACCTTATCCTCGAAATAAATTAGTTTTGAGACATTAGAAACCGAATATGAATTTATTATAAAATTATATTTCTAGTTTTTCCAAAGGTGCCCATCACCCCTCTTATAAAAGGGCACACACCCTTCTCTATAATTCACACCTTCAAAGCCTTTCGTCTAGGCCAAACCCTGACCAAATATTCTCTCAACATCCCCCAATTAAATATAGAGTCCTTAGTTTTATCATAAATCCAACCTAAAGATCCCTTTTGATCAAATCAATAGTAAGAACCCGAAGAAGAGGTAATGTTTTCACCACCCTCTTTCAAGTTCCTTTATTCTTCAACTTCTTCTTTATTTTTTATATCCACTATAAAATAATAACACCATTATCTTATATATACTATGATTTTATTATAAATATGGTAAAACCATATTCAGTATTCTATCCAAACATTGAATGACATGTCACCATGCGTGCGTATGTATGGCTTACCGTCTCCACGCCGTGGTGTAATTGTTATTAAAAATATTATTATTAGGATGAGAATGATAATGATGTGTAATTTATGTAAATCATAAATATAACATGATAATGAATCTGTATATATGATATACCATCCAATTATATATTATTATAATATCAAAAGAATGATATTGTCGCTCGTGCGTATGTACGGACTACCGTCTCCACGAACGCGATGAGGTTCATTCTCCATCATATCCATTCATGTATAATTCTCATTTTATGATTAAAAATAATTTTTAAGGACATGATATCATTTTGGATATGAATAATATACTTCCTATCCATAAAAAACCTAGATTATGTATCAAAACATATAAAAGAAAATGAGTAAGTTAACACCCGAAACGACAATAATACTAAGATATTATTAACAAAGAAATGTTAAAAAGACCATATATGATATCATATTAATGTATATTATTCTTGTATAATTTAATAACAATTATTTCACTAATATACAGGATTTTAACTTACCCTCATCCAAGGAAAATTACAAGGTAATGTTTTATTTCACAATCTCTTCATTATCCGAGGTTGTTTATACATAATTATCTAATAGGACCTCTTTATCATCCACATCCATGTTTCTTAAACATGTATTTAAAATCATTCATACTATTTTATACACAATGGGTTAAAGTCATTTATACCCTTGTTGACTTTGTATAAGATTTTTTTAACGGAATCATTCCGTCGTTTTCCAAACAAGGTCCTTTTTAACATTTTCGACAAAATTAAGATATGAATTTCTTTTTTTTATCTTATACGATGGGTGCAGCTATTTTCCGCCATTATAAAATCGTCAAATATTCCCTTACAAGATTATAAGAGTATTTTCAAAGTAAATATTTTATTTTATAATTATGTGTCTTTTAAATGATTCCAGAAAAAAGGGATATTTCTCTCAAATAGTTTTGATTTCATCAATGTAAATATCCTTTGATGGAATTTAAGCTTATTTGAAGTTGATTTATAATGATACAAAACTTCCATATAATATTTATGGTTTTGTTATATATTTGATTGTGGATGTGTTATTTTTATACCATTAATGGTTTATGGATAAAGTATTGACATTTCGTTTGCTAGTTTTAATATGAATGTTTATGTTATGATTAAACCTATTCATATGAGGAATGCATTGGACTTATTAAGTGATGTTTGGAGCCTGATATAGGTCCTCGATGCATCGTTAGGTCTCATGAGACAAACTAGTGTCTTGGCACAAGGCCTTGACAAAATTGTATTTGTATTCTTGTCCTCAGGCCTTGACTATGTGGTTATGATAGTCCGATATTATGCATTCCATCATTATAAAAGTGGTTATTGATATTGCATTTGATTATTAGACTAGTAGAATATCGATGTGAATAATTAAATGGCATTATATAATTTTATCTTTTCCATATTATGCTGAATTTAATGTTTAATATTCTTTTGTTTTAGTTATACATTGCCTTAAATGTTTATGTTTATTTATGAAAATTTCTGCTATATTGTTATCCTTACTGCGCATCTGATCTCACCCTGTTCAATGTTTTATTTTTTTCCCAAGATGTGAGGAAGTATTTTATGAATGACCTGAAGGGATAGTATAAGGGGATATGAGTGTGGAGACAAGATGTTGTTGTATTTTTTTATTTATGAGGTAATTTAAGACTTATGAATATATCTAGTGTTTCCAATACTACTAAACTAATCTGTCTTTCGAGACATGATCTTTTTTATCATGCCAATGTTATGTAATAATGCACCGACTCTGGGTAACTGGGGTTGGGGTGTTACACCCATGTTAGAGGAAACGAAGAAAAATATTATTTTACAAATTTTAAAATATATGATATGCATTTTAAACTCAAGAAAGTTATTCTTAGAAACATCCGATGAAGTTTTTCATTGAAAATTGAAAACGTGATTCTACTCCAATTTCAGTTGGAACCATGTTGTGAAAATATGTGTAAGGAGGTAATGTTGATCAAAGAGTGATTCAAAAGTTAATTGGATGTTTTTTGTACTTTGTACCAGAAAAAACAACATTTTTTGTGCTTTTATTGTAGGATCAATATTTCATAATGATATTAACGAATCACATTTAATTTATGTAAAAATATTTCTCAGATATATCAAAGGAATAAAAAATTTACGAACTAGATATGATGGATGAGAAATTATTGACTTGTTTTGAAATCTAGATGCAGATTGGGCTTGAAATGTTGATGATAGAGGATCAACATTTGGTGTAGTTTTATTTATATGGAAATTATGCATTAGTTGTCATAAATGTTTAATATCTTAACCTAGGTTCTATGACTCGGTGACCAGATCTAGACCACCACATGACCTCTGTATTTACTCCCCATGCGCGAGTCGATATCGACTAGATGTAAGGGTTTAATGTTGACCATGGGATACTATAATATTTTTTATCAGAGTAATTAACTAGAATAAAATAATAACTAATAACTAAACTACGCATATTCATAAACATAATAATATAAGATCATTGATGAACAAAACTATGGATAGAATATCAAACTGAATTTTAAATATGGCATGCTAATATTTGTTCCAAGAGTAAAAATAAAAAATAAAAATCAAAGACATTGTAGACATCAAAGATGGTCCAAAATCCCATTTGGTTCCATAATCCACACTCCATCCCCAAACAAGCATCTAACATAGGGCCTTTTTTCCTTAAACCATCATTCATACATGAAATAAATTCGTTTACTGATCCAGAAGCCCATGAATTATTTGAATAAAAATCAAAAGGCCACCACCGATGACAAATAAAACAATATCTATTAAAAAAAATTTATGTAGTTATATAAATATAAACATAAACTGCAAAAGTAAATAGTTATCACATTTTCATTTATTCATTATTTAGCTACATAAACCCATGGGTTCCAGAGGACACTGGATCCTCAATACATATTTCGGCTCATGTGGGAGTCTAATCCATTTTACATTATAAATTCACAATTCATTAAACTAATGGTATTTCATGTTCCATTCCATTTAAAATTATAAAATGGCTAATTTGAACAATAATACAATATTAAAAATTTGGGTATAGGTCCCCATTCCATGGACCTCGTAGACCTTGGAATTAGTAGACAATGTCCCACACATATTTATCAATAAGGGCTTCATAAGTAGCATATATTGTCCTACACACATGGGATTTGAAGCAAAATACCATTCCCCACACACATTAATCACTATGGAATATGAAAACAGAAGAACATGTCACACACACATTTATTAGACAGTCATATATATATATATATATATATCACATTTGTCACAATATCACTATATCACACCAATCTTGATTAATCATCATTAATCCATTTTTCACAATTTACCATCACAATATTTTATTATTTAATTCATAAAATAATTAATCTACACCGATTAATTAATTAAAATATTAATTTACCACATCAAATTCCTTTAATAATTTCATCAATTAATTTACAATATATGTTCTATTAATTAATTCAACAATTAATTAATCATTTCACAATATCAGCAGCCATTTATTAATTTACCAATTAATTATTATCATTTTTTTAATCAAAATTTTGATAATTAACACACAAAAATAATTATCCATAATTACTCTATTCCATTATTCAATAAATAACCAATTCATCAATTAACTAGTTGTCCCCATTAATTAAATCTATATTGGAATTATAAATTCCAAATGTACAATATAAATTCAATTTCATTAATACACATATTAAAAAAACATGAATATGTGGTTTGAATATTAGACCCCCTTCCTTGATTAATTGATTAAAATTCTCCCAATTGAAACTAGTAAATATTTAGTGGAATAATAGTATTTAATAAGAATCATAAGTATAAAAAATGGAGATTGAAAAATTAAATATCTGCTATACTTAAATATAAAACTACAATCCTAGATCTTTATCCAAAAAACTATGTACATATATAATCAATGTATATAATAAAATCTCTTAAAGAAATAGGTAAGGATGAGATTATAATGGGAAACCAAGAGGGATGAGATACTTTAACAGGGAGGGGTAAAGGTCTTCGATCTGGGCATGAAATTAGAAAGAACAGAGGATAAAATGGCATGGAATACCTCTATAAGGATGTGAAATTAATATAAATAATTAATTGGTCATATAAGGAAATAAAAGATATTTTATAAGAGTTATAGAAATATTTTAATAATTTCCTGGGAATTAATTCTCATACACACAGTTTGAATCTCGGGCCACATGATTTCCCCTAACTATGTGCCCCTTCTGGGGGGGTTCATTGTTTCACTTATTAGGGAGCATGTTTTGACCCACAATTCACCAACCATGAAAATACCCACTATCTAGGTTTTCATGGATTGTAGGGATGGGGAACACGGTTTTGGAAAACCATGCGCCAACCATGTACTTTTCTATTTCCTCATTAAATTTCTAAATTTCACCACAACACACCCTCTAATAAAACCCAAACATAAATTACTGAAAAAAAGGAAAATTTGTATCAAAAAATGAGCCCCATTCATCTCTCAACCTTATAACAGGTATTCCTTGAGCTTCACTCCCAAGCACCTCTATGATTCCATTTTAAAATGATCAGGAAATTCAGCCATAATATATTTATATCTCTACCATGTTTCCTCATGTAACCATACATGCTTCTACAATACATGAACTATCAGAACATTCTTCCCTCTCAACAACTTATCACTACAATACAAAACACATATTAGATGATTTATAATGGGAACATTAATATCAAGCACATCATCATCCACTTTTATTATGTGATAAGGATTAGGTTGAAACCTCTATAGTTCAAATAAATTGAAAATTCCATTCATAGAACTATATCATAGTTGAATACCCAATCGGTATGCTACAGGACCGACTCATTATACAAACATAAATGGTCAAGAAAACATGGGTGCCTACTTTATATTTCATTTTATCCTCAGCTGACGCAATCTCAGTGAGAACCAATGGAATTCAAGATCACCATTTTTAAACCCTGTGGGTTATTTTCATCATTCAATATTTTAATTCCTCCTAATATGATCTATATCAATGACATTTTAATTAGATAAAATCATTCTGATGTCTCCAACATGAGACTTGATATCAGAAATTCGAACTCAGGGGCTTCCGTCTAGCATAGATGTTATATTCATGAACAACCAGAAATTTTCTTATATGATGTCACTTGAATCATTTCATGATAACTATTGTTATTATAGAAATCAATAAAATCTAAGTCCCTCTCTCATGACCCAAGAAAATCATGATCAAATTATAATTGCATATCCTCCAACACATGTATAGTATGCTCCAACATTCCATAAGCCTATGTGTGGGTTATTGAACACTATAGGACCTATGTACCAAGAACCATCTTTTAAGATATACCAAAAGAGAAAAGTAAAGAATGAATCATTTTATGAAACTATATTATGAGGAACCAAATATATATGGGATATATCTTGAGAATACAAATCTCGTATCTTCTCCATTTAAAATGTCCCTCATATAAGTAAGAAATATAATACATTTTTCTTTCTATAAAAAAACATTTAAAGTCATTCCTACTAAGAATCATTAGGACACCCATCACTAAATTCATAGCCATATCTTCCCTCTTTCATTTCAAAATTGGAAATTGACGAAGAAAATCTCCAGAACATTGACTATCAGCCTTCACCAACTGAAATGTGAAGCATTTGTTTAGAAATACGATAGTTAGATATTTCATTATTTTCCACCAAAACATTCGCAAAAGGTAATGGTATATATTGGTCACACTTGGATTCACCACAAATATTGATGTACAAAATTCCCGCATCAACTCCTCTCGCATGCTCATAGGTAAAACAATGTGATTCCTGACATATACGATATCATCATTATCTATGATATAATCTTATGGTGACTCCCCACATTCAAGGTTTTCCCTAAAGGACAAACACTTCATATCCTCATACATTCTTTCTATAATCTAGCTCAAAAGTGTATACTCCACCGAAACGAATAATCGTGTCAAATTTTTCTCATTCTTCTAGACCACCACATGCATCTTCGCTAGTATAATCATCATTCTTTACTCAACACTAGATTTATGAAATGTATGAGTTTGTGTTTTCCTTCTTAAAGAATCATACACAGTATTTCCCTTCCCAGAAAATAATTATACATCAAAATCAAATGAATTCATATGATCAACCCATCAATGATGTTATACATTCAAGTCTTTTTACGAAAAGATATACTTTACGCTTTCGTGATCGGTGTAACCTGTAAACTTACCACCCAATAGATAATTCCAAAAACAATTCAAATAATAAACAAAAACTACAAACTCAATGTCATTTGTAGTTTAATTCAATTAAGTATGCCTCAAATTCCTAGATCAATACACCACAACATGATCTCTCAGCATCAACACAACTCCATGTTCGATCTTATAATCATCTCAATACATTATATAGTGATCATCTGAATCAGGTTGAATCAAGATTAGTGATGACATCAAATGCTCCTTCTTCTCCATGAATGAATTCTATCATGCTTCTAAACATTCAAAATTGATACCCTTTTTTAAATCCCAACAGAGGTACTTATCATCACGAATAATCCAAGATAAACTTCTGATAATATCCAGCTAACCCTATTAATATATGGATATCAAAAATGTTCATGTGCCACCCTAATTAAACTGCTGCCTAAAATTTTTTTAAGACTATTGGAACAAATTATTTATAGATTATGTGACCCATGAAATCTACACTTAGATACCATAGTGTATATATAATTCTCTCTCAGTGTACCTTAGACGATTTTAAGGTGTTTGGAATGATCACCATGAGCCTTGTAGTACTACAAGATATCATTCAAAAAAAATTCAACAAATTGATCCTGATATTAATTGAATATTTTTTTCATCATGTCCATAAACACTTTTTATGACTTATTTAACACAATAAACATTACAAAGAACACATGAAGGCTATAACTACTCCAACAAGAAGTGATCAGTATTTTAGAAGTTTGAACATTCAATATATGATACCTTCATATCAATTACATCTTTTAAAATATACAATCGCCCCACAAATAATAAATAATTTAATTGATACATAGAAGAGGGTACTAATTCTTCATATTCTGTATATCTGTAGCTTCATGGATGATATGGTGTATAAGATCCCCTTACAGCACATTGGTTGTTCCTTTCTCCTATATCATTAACCATCTTTAATGGGTTATTTAAAAACCTCTCTAGATGTCCCATCATGTCGCAGCCTCATCACTCCACTAAAGGTTACAAAAAAAATTTCTGGAAGTGTCATGTCCTACCAAAATTGTGTTAAACCACATGGTAATGGTCATGTTTATGTAACACATTCTCATATGTAATATTATTTACACTACACTAGATGAAATTATCATAATCCCATTTCATTTTTTCATTATTTGTGCATCTTAATCATGAAGAAGAAAACACCAATCCTTTGCTGAAAGAAACATTCAGGATCTCCTAGATATGAGATCCTAGTTGAACACCTCTAGAAAATTCTTCATACTAAGGATATTTACACGTGATTAATTTTTTAGTTTATTCTATCCTAAAAATATGTTGCAGAAATATCCACATATCCTTCCAATTCTAGAACAAATCACTATAAATCTGTAACGGGTCCACCATAGTCCACTACAGACATTCCCTCTTGAGTCAACCTCATTATCTCAATTGTAATCTCATGTACCAGTATACCTAGATATGTACTCGAGGAACATATTTTCAATGTGATTACATTCTGGAGTTTTGGATGTCTAGTCAAAGCATGATTATCCCACAAGCATATCACTGACCCTCATAGAATATAAGTGGCCAACATGATTATGTTATCATTTGGAGTGTCCAAGTGGTCATGTTTAGTATGGATAAATTCAATCAAAATCACATATCCCTCATGTCCACCCTCTCTAGTAAAAGGTGGAGGTTGCTAGAACATAAACTCCTTCATCATATTATACATTCTTCTCACAAATAGCCATGGGACTATTTCCTTGAATTAGATGAAGATTAATAATTTCTATTTTAATCGGCCCCAAACATCTTAACCATCACTATCGGTGCCCCAGGTTCTACTTCTGGTGGAACATATACAATCATATACTTATGTAGCCCTCTTAATATTAATATTCATATAGGATTATCACTACTAATCCTAAAAAACAACATAGGACTCAAAAATAATTTTATAACACATTTATGTATGGGGAAAGTCACTATTATACATAGAAATGAACTTCTATATACCTCACTATGCAGTCAAAACTCAGGTTATGTCACTACCCTTAACCATCGAACACCTAGGTCATTGTTAAAAAGGGTAAAAAATATATCATTATTCATGTTACATCATTTAGATACCCAATTATTCGCTTTAGATTAATAATTTTTACCATTTTCAATTTCATATCAGACACCATTTTCAATTAAATTTCACAATAAAGAATAATAGGTCATCTTCAAAAACGTGAACATAACACAATTTCCTTGTATACCAAAAATTTTTAATTTTGTAAAAATCCTTAGTTCCAAAAAATGTTGTATGAAAACAAAACTCTCATTTCATACATGTACATGTTACATATCTCAAAAATTATCATAAAAAATTATCACATCACCCATAAAATGTGCCACCTAAGGTGAAAAAATAATCAATTGTAACACAGAACAACAATAAAAACAATCCCACTATGGGTACTTGGGTTTTATCTAAAAGATGGGTTTTGAACTCCCATGAATTAGAAAATTACTAATTCTTGACACTCAAAATTCCTTTTCTACCATTCCCTAATAGTATTACAAAGGAAAATTCATGAAAAGTGGTCTCTCATACCACATTGTAACATCTCTGCTCGGGTGTCATTCCCTGGTGCCACATGTCATACCACCACATTATTTCATGCATACCTCCTTATACGTTAGAGGCCACAGACTAGTAGTGAGGGTCCAACAACAATCCTCTGGTGAATATACCTTATTTTATTAGATCAATACAATAGAAAAATATAAGAAAACATTAGTAAACAACGTAAAAAATAAATATTATAGTATATGATTATAGATTCCCAACACAATATACACAATATCAAATAGAACTATAAATATGCAATGCTAATGTATGAGCAGAGTTGAAAAATGAAAACTCAGATGTAAAGACACTGATAAAACCCAAGATGGCCTTGAACCAGGTTAGGCTCCATCATCTAAGATCCATCTGAATTCATAAATCTAATAATGCTTTTTTTCAATAAACATATCATGAATCCATGAATATATTCTTGTACCCATTAGGTATCATGAGTGTGGTGTTTTTATAAATTAGTAGTACACCACCAATATTGTAAAAGGACCATATTTAATCAGTAACATTTTATGAATTTGTATAAAGTTATATATATAATTCACCAGTAAATAGATATCAGATAATCATCTATTGATTATTAATCTACATAATCCCCATTATTCTTGAGGGTAACCAAACCTCAATACCTACTTCAACCCATGCTAGAGTCTAAACCATTTCACATTATAAACTCAAAATTCATTTTACTAATGTTCTTTAATTATCTATTTCATTTCAATTTATAAATTATCTAATTCGAACCATAGTCTGATGCCAATATTTTGAGTCTAGGTCATCATTACTAGGAATAAATATCCTTTGGAATCAGTTGCCCATGTCCCAAAAATATTTATCACAATGGGCTTCAAAATCAGCAGACCAGGTCCTAAACCCATGGTATTTTGAAGCAGTAGACCAAGTCCAACACATAATTATCAATATGGGAATCATAATTACCTACTGTGTCACACACACATTTATCACACAATCATATATATATATATATATATATATATATCACACATGTCATAATATCACTATATTAAATCAATAATTATTAATAAACATTAATCTTGTTATCAAAATTTAGCTTCACAATTATCCATTAATTAATTCATAATTTATTCAATCCATTACCATTAATTAAATCAATAATTAATTAATCACATCACATACCATTATTTAATTCAAAAATCAATTAACTATATAATACCTTTTAATAAATTAAAAATTAATTAATCATCTAACAATAAAAACAACCAATAATTAATTGACCAATTAATTATTCTCAATTCACAATTAAACACTCTTCTAATTATCAAAGTAAATATTTTTTCCCAATTCAAAAATTTAATTATTCAATCAAATCCAAAATGTCTCAATTAATTAATTAACCATGTTAATTATATCAATTTAGGAATTTAAATTTCTAAACAAGTTAGAGAAATACTATAATTTTAATATATGAAATAAAAATAATCATTTTGAGATTTTAATATTAGGTCACGAACATCAATTCATTGACAAACAATATCTCAATAGAAAAATAGAAAAATTTAGCTATTTAACGACAAAGAATGATATCCAAATCTATAACCTAAATAACAAATGATTTAACACCCTGAGATTTGATGAGAAATATTTCTTTTATGTCTTATTTTATACGCAACACAAAGAGAATCTTTCCCTATACACAACACTTTCTTGGCTTGCGTTGCACGCAAGAGAAACCTTCTTCGATAACTTGCGTTGCACGCAATGCCGAGTTTCACTAAACAATTATATATTATTATAATATTATGAACTAGAAGTTATGAATAGTATTAACTTAATTTTTAATTTTATAACATTATAATTCATTTTACATATTTTCAAGAATAAGGAATGAAAACAAAATCAATCTTTCAAATAAATGAAGCATTTTTCAAAAAACTGCAATTTTACCACCTTTTGATTGCACACCCTTTATAAATATAACTTTTTACAAGTTTATAAGTTCAATTTTATAAAATAAATTTCTTATTTTGAAATATGATATAGAAATTTATATTGGATAAATTTTTGGTATTTTTATGATAAGTTTCTTATTTTGATGAATAGTAAAAATGCACAAAATTTTAATTAAAAACAACTATTTTCATCAACATAATTTATATGGTAAAATTATAATATTGAATAGTTTTAAAGTATAAACAGAATATTTTTTTTGATTTAATATAATGTATGTCATTACCATTAATTTTACATTAAATTCATAGGTAAAAACATTTCAATCTTTGGAAATGTTTTAACTTTTAAAACTCGTTTTCTTAACAATGGGATAAATTTTAATTTAATTACTACAACTTCTGTGTTTTGAATTTTGAAAAATGGATTCTATATTTGGATTAAGTGGGTCCAAATTATGTTATTGGTTAATTTTTTTTTGATATTATGAATAGTTACTATGGTAATTTTTTATTTACTACAGTTAAGGATAAATCTGGTAATTAAGGGTAAACCTAAGATTATAAAATTAACATAACACATGAAAAAAATTTATTGGATGAATAAAAGTGGACCCATATCACCTAATATTCATAGTATATTCGTTTCATGGACTTTTGACCATGAAAATGAAATAATTATTCTTAAAACCAAAGAAAGTGACAACATGTCACTCTCTTATATCTTATAAGTGATATAATTTTAATTTAGTGATAAACTTCATTAAACATAGAATATAAATAGTCTCCAAAAATCTAATAAACATATATACATCATTAGAATTTATTTATAATTTTTTAGGATAAAATAATTATCATTAATGATGACACAATAGTGATGTAGAAATTATCTTATTGATTGAAATATCAAATAAATGGTTTTGAAAATATTAAAATAAATATTATATGAACCAATTAATGTGATACATTAATTTTAAAGATGAATATGACATGTTATAAATCTATTAAATATTTTGGTTCAAACATATCTTCTGTGTGGATTTTATTTAAATTCAAATAAATGAATAGTATCAAAATTGACACTGTTGTTATTTTATAAAAATAACATATTATTAAATGGTTTAAAATTCAAAAAAATATTTAAAAATTCTAAATATAAATTTATATGGTCTAAAATAAAATAATTTATCTAATTATGGATAATTCATAACACATAGGTAATTATTTATAACAATTTAAAATTTATAATATTATTACCACAAATAAAATTAAATAGATTAAATAAGGGTAAATCATGTAGGTAAGTTATAAAATAATTTCCCAACATGTATAAATTTTATTGGATGATTAGATTACAACCCTATATAATCTCATCTTCTGATTTAAGACATTTTTTCTGGTTTTTAAGTGGGTTTTGAATTTATTATAAATTAATATTTCTTATGTTTCCAAAGGTGCCCCTCTCCTCCATTATAAAAGGGATCCTCCTCCCTCTACTCCTCGCACCATTTTGAGCCTTCATGCTCGTCCAAACCCTACCCATTTCTCTTATACACTTCTCTAGGAACATTCTAGAGGACCTGGCCTTCTTGAAAGTCCATCTTTACTTCCCTAATATGAGGTTAAGAAGAGCCGCGTCGAAGATGAGGTAATATCCTATACCGATTCATTCAAACATATTTCTTCTTCCACTTCCTCTATCTGAGTTGTTTCATTATTAAGTAATAACTCCAGTATCAATTTTATACTGATATGTTATTTTGAATATGAAAAAACCATGTTCTATCTTCTATCCATGCAATAAAAAAATGAAATCACCACACGTGCGTACGTACGACCTACCATCTCCACGCTATGGTGTAATCATTTATTTAATCACTAACAAACTTGGATGGGTATATGATGGAAGAAATAAATATATATGATTATTGTAATGTAATATTTATTCTGAAGTATTTTACACCATAAACTTCAATACAATCCACAATCATAGAAATGATATCATCGTTCGTGCGTACGTACGGCCTACCGTCTCCACGATGTGATGCGACTCGTTCAACATGATCTTCATTGAATAATGATTATATAAATGAATTGAATGAAAAAATATGATATATATTACACAAATACCCTTCTGCAAATGAGGTATCTATCATCTAAAAATACGAATAAGAATTTATTCGACAAATCATGCATAAGAACATAAAGCAATGAACACCCGAATAACAAATAGCAATGAAATATTACTAATAAGAAGATAAGAATATGACCATATATGATATCATAACAATGAATATGATTCTGTAATAAGTCAATGACATTATTTAAATCATTATACAGGAGGTTCGGATACGTATGAAGCATATCAGACCTAAGGTAAGGGAAAATCTCAAAATCTCATTTTTATCCGAGATTGTTTATACTTCAGAATTTACTAGGGCATATTTATCATCCACATCCATGTTTCCTCAATATGTAATATTATTTCTACCCTCCTAAAATTTTTTAAATCCAATTTTACATATTGGGGAATTTTTAGTAAAAGATATGAAAGGAATCTTTTGTCGTTTTCAGTACAAGATACTTTTTGACTTTTCTGTCCAAAGTACCAGAAGAATGTTTTTTTAACTTATACAACATGGATGGATTTTTTTCCAAGAATATTCCATTACAAATTTTTCAAGTTTATTATTAATTACCTTCTTCTAGTTTAAAAATGTATGACATGTTAAGAAAGGAATTTTTTTTATGTTGAAAGGATATTTTCCTCAAGAATGGAGTTCAAGTGTTTTATTAAAATTATTTTCTATCTAAGATAATACAGGGTTCTGTTTCTATCCCTATTTTTATGTTGATTTTATTATTTTATGATGAAAATATTTTTATGAATTCCATTTATCTTATATGGTTTATTTTATGAGGGAATTATGTTTAAGAATCCCATTTTTATTACATGGTTTACGCTATGATTTATGATTTTGTGGCACACATAATAATGGTTTCATTATGATATGGGTGGGACTTATATCTCCCTCCAATTCATTGGGTAAATATTTATATCTCATGAGATAGGTATGGCTAGAACAGAAAGTTAATCTGGTTCAGTGATACAGGACTGGAACGAGGAGTGAACTCGGTTCAGAAATGGACTTTGTCAACTATGATAGTCTTGGCAATGAGTCTTGAATAATAAAAAAACATTTACTATTATTATGTGTATATGCCACAAATATTTATGGTTTATGTTAATATTATTGGGATTACATTTCATTACCATGATTTATCCCATGTTATGATATTATGATCTCTTTTGCAGGTTAATATTTTCAAAATGTTATGTTCTTATGAATATGATATGAATGATATTTCCTTTGTTTACCCTTACCGAGCATTTCAGATCACCCTTCTATATGTTTTATATTCCCCAAGTAAAGAACAAGGGTATTAAGTAGGATATGCCAAAAAGGGACTCTAGATATGATGAAATAAATGGGAGAAAATGTAGATACTTTTTGAACCAGTTGTTTATGTTTTCCAGTTTCTAAAGACACTATACCTATACGGTCCTGTCATAGTTTTGTTATATGTAGTAATAAGTATGCCTCAATTCTGAAGTAATAACAATGTATGTATTGAATGGGTTATTATAGTTGGTATCAGAGGAAAGGTGTAGTCATCCTTTGGAAACTAGGGTGTGAAATCCTTAGTAAAGAACCCTACGGATATGTCTAATCATAGAACACGATATTAGTATTTTAGAAATGACCATGAATAACCTATGATAAGACCTTAAGTGTGAAATATTACTCTTGATTAGTTTGTTTTCCTATTATTACTAGTGTTTCTCACACTATGCATCTTGGTATTAGTCAATGGCTTTAACTCGGAGGAACCAAGTTAAAGTGGAATATGACGGGCAATGCAATGATTGTCCCCCTAAGAAAAAAAATGTTATGGGAGCTGGAATGAAAAATATAGTAGCCATGCTCACACAACTTATTCAAGCTATAAATCTTGTAGGACTCCCAAATGAGCAAAGGAAGGAGAACCATTATGTTTAATCATTCATGAGGCATCATACACCCTCATTCAGCGGTTCTACTGATCCATTAGTGGATGAACAATGGATCGGTACCACTGAAAAGTTATTTTCAATTCTACAATGTTCTAAACATGATAAAGTCGTCTTAGTAGTATATCATTTGGAATGTGAAGCTGATCAATTGTGGAATCTTTTCAAGAATATTTGTCAAATAGATGAAATTGAGTCCATGGAATGGGACGAGTTCAAGAACATATTTTTCAATAAGTACTTTCCTTGTATTCTTCGAACAACGATGTTGAAGGAGTTTCTTGAAATAAAGAAAAAGGATGATGAATCTATTGGTACCTACGAAGAAAATTTTAAAAGACATTCAAGTTATACTTCTGTAATTATTATCCAACCTGAGAGTATGATTGATATATTCTTTTCTGGCTTAAAACAATGTCTACGTAAGGCGTTATCCATAATGGACTTCAATAGCTACAAGGAAACTGTTTGATGTGATCTCATGTTTGAGATAGATATTAGACTAACGCATCCGTCATATGGGTTTGATAAGAAGAGTAAAATGGAATTCGAAGGGAATTCTAAAGTCCCCACTGAAAAGAAGATGACTTTTCCCTAACGCTCAAAGTGTCGAACAAAACATGGTGGGAATTGTCTTAACGGGACAAGTAAATTTTTCAAATGTGGAAAAGAAGTTCATCGGGCATTTGAATACTGCAATGATGGGAAAAAGATGTCTAGTGATGCGAATAAAGAAAAGGGTACACAGAATGAACCTCCTACACTTCAATGTTACAAGTGTAAGGAAATGGGGCATTATACTAATCAATGCCATAATCCAAGGGATGATGATGATGATCGACGTCAAAAATCTCCTAAGGCCAAAGACAATGGAAAGTCACATGAAATTTCTATCGGTGATGTGGAGTATGATAAAGAAGTCATGAAAGGTACCCTTACCATCCACTCTAATGTAGAATTTTTTTAATTTGATTATAGATCCACCCACTCGTTTATTTCTGAAGAACTGTCCAAGGGTACCATCTTACTACATCAATAATCAGCTGTTGAGTTAGCTGTGACAACTCCTAATGGCACAACCATTGCATCAAAAGTTTATAATTCTTCACTAATTGACTTTTGTTGGAATGTGCTTCCAAAAAATATTGTGATCCTTCTAATATTGTAATTTTATGTGATTCATGGAATGGATTGGATTTCCTTATATGGAGCTCATATCGATTTCCAATGAAGGGAAGTCACATTTCATATTCCTCATCAATCTATGATCATCTATCAATGCAAGGATGGATATAACCTTACAATGGCTATTTCTTCCATCATATGGGTCTTGATTATAATAAATGAAGGTTATTTATCTCAAATTGTTGGAGGTAAACTCATAATTAATAATATTCCCATTGTACGGGAGTTTGAGGATTTCTATCTAGAGTAATTTCGAAGTCTTCCACAAAATCATGAAGTTGAGTTTTCAATAGATCTCATACCAGGTTATATGCCCATTTCAAAGACACCTTATAGGATGGCCCCAATTGAGTTACAGGAATTGAAGAATAAACTCAAAGAGAATCTTGATAAGAGATTCATACGCTCTAGTGAATCACCTTGGGGAGCACCTGTTCTGTTTTTTAAGAGGAAAGATGGATCAATGAGACCCTGCATTGATTATCGAGAACATAACAAGATCACTATCAAGAACAAATAACATCTCCTATGTAATGATGACTTATTTGACGAACTACGCGGAGGTCAATACTTTTCCTAGATTGATCTTCATTTAGGGTATCATCAATTAAGGGTAAAAAGGGAGGATATACCAATGATGGCTTTCTGTACAAGGTATGGACACTATGAATTTATAGTGATTCCATTTGGACTTACTAATTCCCCTAAAATATTCATGGATCTAATGAATATTGTCTTTAGAGACTATCATGATCAGTTTGTGGTAGTATTTATAGACTATATTCTTTTCTATTCCAAGAGTAAGGAATAATATGTTGATCACTTGAGAATTTTATTAAAGACCCTAAGAATGGAGAATCATTATGCCAAATTTACCAAGTTCAAATTTTGGCTTCAAAAAGTTTCATTTTTGGGTCACATAATCTCAAAAGAGAGGATATCTATGGATCAGCAAAAATAGGGGTTAGTGAAAGATGGTCGAGACCAACAAAAATAACTGAGATCCGATGTTTTCTTGGATTGGCTGGATATTATCAGTGTTTTGTGAATTATTTTTCACGATTATCTATTCCACTAACTAGGTTGAATGTAAAAAGAGTTAAGTCCATATGGAATAAGGAGTGTGAAGATAATTTCAAGGAGTTAAAAAGAATGTTATCCAGTGCACCTGTGATCTCACTTCCTTGTAGTGGATTAAGGTATGTGATCTACAGTGATGAATCCAAGAAGGTATTGGGGTGTGTTCTCATGAAAAACTATATGGTGATAGCTTATACCTCATGAGAGTTAAAAATCCATGAGAAAAATTACCCAACTCATGATTTTGAATTAGATGTGGTAATCGTTGCATTAAAGATTTGGAGGCATTATATTTAGGGTGAAAGGTGTGATATTTATACTGATCATAAAAGTTTAAAGTATATTTTCACACAAAAGGATATGAATATGCACCAAAGAAGATGGTTGGAGCTGATTAAGGATTACGAATGCTCAATTCATTACCACCCTAGAAAAGAAAACAAATTGGCAGACGCATTAAGTCGAAAAGACCATGATAGCTTATCCATGATGAGGATCACAAAAGATCCAAAATTAATGGATTTAGAAAGGATGAATCTTTGAATGATAATTGACGGGAGAAATCTTATCTTTCTCAAATGAATGTTCAACCATCTATACATGTGAAGATTAAAGAGGCACAAAAAGAAGATTTTGAGTTTCAAAACAACCTGAGAAATGTACCTGAATTTCACTTTGATTGTGATGAAATAATAACGTTATGGAATCATTTTTGTGTCCATCCCATTCTAGAATTAATGAAGGAAATATTGGATGAATCTCATATTTCTTCATTCTCTATTCCACCTAGAAGGACGAAGATGTATAGAGACTGGAAGGAGTACTTCTGGTGGGATGGAATGAAAAGAGATGATGCGGAATATATCTCTCGATGCTTGGTTTGTCAACAAGTTATAGCAATGAGACAGAAGTCTAAGGGGATGTTACATCCATTACCCATTCAATTGTAGAAATGGGAAACATCACTATAGACATTGCCACTGGACTTCCTAAATCATCCAAAGGAAATAATGCTATCAGGGTTATAGTTGATCATCTTAGGAAGTCGGTACACTTCATTGCTATTAGAGAAGATTTCTCTCTTGATCAAATTCCCAGAATATATGTGATGGAAGTGGTAAGATTGCATGGATTACCACTTTCTATTATATCTGATCGGGATCCGGGGTTTACATCGAAGTTTTGGTGAATTCTTCAGCATAATATGGATACATAGTTGTGTTTTAGAAATGCTTATCATCCTCAGATAGACGGTCAGTCTGAGAGGACAATTCAAACTCTAGAAGACATGTTCATAGATTTCACTATGGATTTAATGGGTGGTTGGGATCAACACCTACCTTTGATGGAATTTTCTTATAATATTAGCTTTCACTCCAGTATTCAGATGGCTTCTTATGAAGTTCTCTATGGAACGAATTACAAATACCCAAACACTACTACAAATATGGGAAATAACAACGATAAAAACAGGATTTAACAGTGCCAAAAATGCGTTGTAAAGCGCGACACTAATAAAGGGGGTACCCTTTATCAGCACTAAACACGAGATGATAATGGTAGACATTATCAGCACTAAAAGAGCGTTGATAAATGAATTTTTTATCAGATCTTTTTCAGCACTCATAAATGTATACATTATCAGTGCTTCATTAGAGCTTATAAAGGTGTAGTTTATCAGCGCTATAAATGCTTTGATAAATTCCCTCTCTACTGCTATGAAAATATCTGTAGCAGCACACCCGAACACATGCAAAAAAAAATCAGCATCTCAATTAGATAATTAAAGCAAGTCTACCCATACAATATTAACTCATAAATCATAAGATAATTTGAACAAGTATACCCATACAACAAGTATACCCACACACCATTAATAAATAATTCATAAGTTAATTAAGTACATAAAGAATTCAATTCAGAATTCAGGGGGTTGGGGGCTGTTCAAGGGTTTGGGGTGGTTGTCCAGGGGGGTAGGGTGTGTCTGGGGGGGGATTTCCAGGTGGTGGGAAGGGGTCCAAGGTGTCGTGGGAAATTTATAGGGGGTGGGGGTGTCTAGAGGGGTGGGGGTGTCCTGGGGGTTAATTGGTGTCCCGGGGGGTGGGGGTTGTCCAGGGGGTGGATTGGTGTCCGAGGGGCTTTAAAGGGGGTGGGCTGGTGTCCGGGGTGTCAGGGGGGATTTACAGGGGGTGGGTGTGTCTAGATGGGTGGGGGTGTCCAGAGGGGTGGGGGTGTCCAGTAGTTGGATTGGTGTCCCGGGGTGGGGGCGGTCCAGGGGGTGGTCAGTTGTTGTTTTCACTTAAAATCGTGTCCATTTTAAACAAAAGAGAGACCCTTTGAGTGGTACCGGCCACACCGTGACTCATATTGAGGCAGGGTTTACTCGTACACGTCACCAAGGACCCTTGGATCATTATTATAAAATATCAAGGCAATCCAAATGTGTGTGGTCGGATTTTCATAGGCCATTTGTTGTTTTCAATTAAAATTGTGTCCATTTTAAACAAAAGAGTGACCCTTTGATTGATAGCGGTCACACCGTGCCTCGGATTGAGGTGGGGATGACTTGTACATGTCAAAAAAGACCCGTGGATCATTTTCCTAAAGGATCAACACAATATTAATGCGTTTGGTCGGATTTTGATAGGCCAGTTGTTGTTTTCACTTAAAATCGTGTCCATTTTAAAGAAAAGAGAGACCCTTTGAGTGGTACCAGCCACAACGTGCCTCGTATTCAGGCGGGGTTGACTCTTACACGTCACCAATGACCCATGGATTTTTTTTATAAAAATAAAGGCAATCCGAATGTGTTTGGTCAGATTTTCATAGGCCAGTTGTTGTTTTCAATTAAAATTGTGACAATTTTTTTAAAAAAAAGAGAGACCCTTTGAGTAACATCAGCCACACCGTGCCTCAGATTGAGGCAGGGATGAATCATACATGTCACAATGGACCAGTGTATCATTCACCTAAAGTATCAAAAAAACCGAATGTTTTTGTTCGAATTTCCGTAGGTCAGTTGTTGTTTTCACTTAAAATTGTGTCCATTTTAAACAAAAGAGACACCCTTTCAGTGGTAGCGGCCACACCGTGCCTCAGATTGAGGCTGGGTTTACTCGTACACATCACCATGGTCCCGTGGATTGTTCTTATAAAATATCAAGGAAATATGAATGCGTTTGTTCAGAATTTCATTGGTCAGTTGTTGTATTCAATTAAAATCGTGTCCATTTTAAACAAAAGAGAGACCCATTGAGTGATAGTGGTAACACCATTCCTCAGAATGAGGTGGATATGACTCTAACACATCAGAAACTACCATTGGATTGTTCTCCAAAATGATCAACTCAATCTGAATGTGTTTGGTTGGATTTCCATAGGTCAGTTGTTGTCTTCACTTAAAATCGTGTCCATTTTAAACAAAAGAGAGACTCTTTGAGTGGAACCGGACACACCTGCCTCAGATTGAGGCGGGGAAGACTCGTACACATCACCAAGGAGAATTGGATATTTCTCCTAAAGGATAAACATAATCCTAATGCGTTTGGTTGGATTTCTATAGGTCAGTTGTTGTTTTCACTTAAAATCGTGTCCATTTTAAACAAAAGAGAGACCATTTGAGTAGTTCCGGACACACTCTGCCTCATATTGAGGCAGGATTGACTCATAAATGTCCCAAAGGAGCCTTGTACCATTCTCCAAAATAATCAACACAATACGAATTCTTTTGGTCGGATTTCCGTAGGTCAGTTGTTGTTTTCACTTAAAATTGTGTCCATTTAAAAAAAAAATAGAGACCCTTTGAGTGGTACCGACCACACCGTACCTCGGACTGAGGTGGGGTTGACCGGTACACGTCACCAAGTACCCATGGATTGTTCTCCTAAATGATCAACACAATCAGAATGTGTGTGGTCATATTTCCGTAGGCCAGTTGTTGTTTTCATATAAAATCTTGTCCATTTTAATCAAAATAGAGACCATTTGAGTGGTACCGGCCACACCGTGTCTCGGATTGAGACGAAGATGACTCATACACGTCAAAAAGGACTCTTTTATAATTCTCCTAAAGGATCAACACAATACGAATTCGTTTGTTCTGATTTCCGTATGTCAGTTGTTGTTTCACATAAAATCGTGTCCATTTTAAACAAAAGAGAGAACCTTTGAGTGGTACCGGTCACACTGTACCTAGGATTGAGGGAGGGTTGACTCTTACACGTCAAAAAGGACCCGTGGATCGTTCTCCTAAAGGATCTACAAAATTTGAATGCGTTTGTTCAGATTTCTGTAGGTCAGTTATTTTTTTCACATAAAATCGTGTCCATTTTAGACAAAAGAGAGACCCTTTGAGTGGTACCGGCCACACTGTGCCTCTGATTGAGGCAAGGTTTACATATACACGTCACCAAGGACCCTTGGATCATTATTCTAAAGGATCAACATAATCTGAATGTGTTTGTTTGGATTTTTGTAGGTCAGTTGTTGTTTTCACTTAAAATCGTGCCCATTTTAAACAAAATATAGACCCTTTGAGTGGTACCGGCCACACCATGCCTCATATTGAGGCAGGGTTGTCTTTTACACAACACAAAGGACTAGAGGATCGTTCTTATAAATGATAAACACAATCTGAATGCGTTTGGTCAGATTTCCGTAGGTCAGTTTTTGTTTTCACTTAAAATTGTGTCTATTTTAAACAAAAGAGAGACCATTTGAGTGGTACCAGTCACACTGTGTCTTCGATTGAGGCGGGGTTGAATATTACATCTCAAAAAGGATCCTTGGATCATTCTCGTAATGGATCAGGGCAATCCTAATTCCTTTGGTCAGATTTATATAGGTCTGTTATTGTTTTCACTTAAAATCATGTCCATTTTAAACAAAAGAGAGACCCTTTGAGTGGTACCGACCACACCGTGCCTATAATTGAGGCGGGGTTGACTCTTGCATGCCAAAAGGACCCTTGGATCATTCTACTAAATTATCAACACAATCCTAATGCTTTTGGTTGGATTTATGTAGGGTAGTTGTTGTTTTTACTTAAAATCGTGTCCATTTTAAACAAAATTGATACCCTTTGAGTGGTACCAACAACACCGTGCCTCGGATTGAGGATGGTATGACTCTTACACATCACCAATGACCCTTTTATCGTTCTCCTAAATGATCAACACAATCCAAATGTGTTTGGTTTGATTTCCGTAGGTCAGTTGTTGTTTTCACTTAAAATCGTGTGCATTTTAAACAAAATAGAGACCCATTGAGTGATACCAGCCACATTATGCCTTAGACTGATGCGAGGTTGACTCGTACACGACACCTATTACCCGTGGATCATTCTTCTAAAGGATCAACATAATCCGAATGCTTTTGGTTGTATTTCTGTAGGTCAGTTGTTGTTTTCACTTAAAATTGTGTCCATTTTAATCAAAATAGAGAACCTTTGAGTGGTACCGGTCACACCATGCATCTGATTGATGCAAGGTTGACTCGTACACATCAAAAAGGACCCGTGGGTCATTCTTATAAATGATCAAGGAAATCTGAATGCGTTTGGTCAGAATTTCATAGGTCATTTGTTGTTTTCAATTAAACTTTTGTCCATTTTAAACAAAAGAGAGACCCTTTGAGTGATAGTGGTAACACCATGCCATAGATTGAGGCTAGGATGACACGTACACATCACCAAGGACCCTTGGATCATTCTAATAAATGATCAAGGCAATATTAATGTGTTTGAATGTAATTTCATAGGTCAGTTGTTGTTTTCAATTAAAATCGTGTCCATTTTAAACAAAAGAGAGACCCTTTGAGTGATAGCGGTCACCTCATGCCTCAGATTGAGGAAAGGATGACTCATACACGTCACAAAGGACCCTTGGATCGTTCTCCTACCGGATCAACACAATACAAATGCGTTTGGTTGGATTTCCATAAGTTAGTTGTTGTTTTCACTTAAAATCGTGTCTATTTTAAACAAAAGAGAGACCCATTGAGTGGTACAGGCCACATCGTGCCTCGTATTGAGGCGGGGTTGACTTGTACATTTCCCCAAAGACATGTGGATCTTTATCATAAAGGATCAATGTAATCCAAATGTGTTTGTTCAGATTTCTGTAGGTCATTTGTTGTTTTCAATTAAAATGGAGTCCATTTTAAACAAAAGAGGGACCATTTGAGTGGTTCAACATTCTTGCATGTTGATGGTGCATATCATATGTTAAAATGGGACAATGACTCATTGTAGAAAGGATGTTTTATTTAATAACAAAAATAATTTTCCTGTGAACATTTACATACGACAATATTTCATCTTTTGATCCCCTGAACCCCTCTCAAAAATGACCACCAATTGTACATGTCCCCATGTCAGATATTCATTCTATTTGTGTACAGTCTGCCATTAGGTATGCAGCCCACTAATTTCTGAACACATCTATATTGTCTTCTGAGTATGAGGCTCTTCAGAATTCAGAGTAGTACCAAAAAATAAAAAAATAAAGAATTAATAGATAACTTAAACGAACTAGTAGTTGTTTTTAAAAATACCACTTTAGGGATGCTAGTTTACTGATGAAAAACAATCTCTTTCATAAATTTACAAACATAACAACCACAATCATTATTGTTTGTTTTTTTTGGAAACTCCAAAAAAATTGGTCATTAGGATAATAAGTAACTTGTGTTGAGATGTGTTTGGATAGTGAAATTTTATTATATATACCCTGATATTTATCTACACGTAGTACTTGCTCGCCTCCCTATGTTTAGCCCCTGTCCTCATTCCATTTTTTAGACGATAATGATACACCACCCTATCATAACAGAATCCTCAGTAAAAGATAATATAAATTATATTACGTGATTTTTAGACTTATAACGTAAGATTTAGTGTCTTACAGATTCAAAAAACTCTATCATGTGTTGTCAGTTTGATGGATATCCTTGCTTTGAATCAAGAAAAAAATCTTCAGAGTATCCAAGTTCACCGAAATTAGAAACCAATGTTTCCTAAAAACACAAAAAGGAATAAGTAATAAAATAAGGGATATTATAATTGATATGCTTTAATCGTATTGTATTACCCATGCATGGTTGTTATTAGGAAAAGTATGTCATCTGTAATCTTTATTTTAATTGTTTTCAGCAAGCTGTTCACCATTGCATCCCTTTTTGATGGCTCTATTTCTGTTAGACGTGTTGATGTGATATGAGGACTAATGAGTCCAAATATTGGATCATAGGAAATTTACTTTAACTGTTTTTCATAAATGCATCTCTCAAAAATATAAAATGCATTTAGTCATAATTTGCAAATTAGATCAGCTTTTAGAAATTCAAATCTTGGAAACATACCTCATATATACATTTACAACTTTGACGCCTAGCGAACCATTTTAAAGGATTTCATTTACATTTTTAGCAGCAATGAAATCTTGAATTTCCTCTCTGTATATATTCCCTATGAAATCTACTATATGACTATTACAATCTTTTATCTTCGTATCCACATGAGTCTTCAATGATAGTAATTGTGGATAGAGAACATGTGGTGTTATTGTGGTTTCAGTAGCTCCTTGGGATCGGTTGGTCGATCCTTTAGATGGTTTTGAGCCGACATTTGTCACCCCCTTCCCTTTCTCTGTTTATAACAACAATCATTGGTTCAAACGCATTTTTCATTAATTTTTAAGGGTTTATCTTGAAAAAAATGGAATAAATACCTCTTTGTCCGCATTTACTCTTACAAGTTGTGACGACCATGAAATTAATTTCCCAATAGACTTTCCAACCGTATGAATATCATCGTCATCAAGTGGAATAGGTATATTTTCATTTGGCTCATGTTCTACAGTAATCATCACTTTCAGATGATCTTTTGGAAGTGGTCTATTATGTAGTGTGGCATCTGGGATATTGAGCATTATAGCCATCACTATAAGGAAATAGGTGGGTGTTGACAGATATAAATCACAATCATTATCACCCTACAAGAGATCAGTACATAAATATTATCCGTGTTTTTCTGATTCACATTTCATGGGAACAATTATTAGAATATTGATTACCAGAGCTAAGACAGTTCTTTGAGGCTAATGGATCGCCTCAAAGCTGGTGGGGTGGGGCGGGATGTTCATGCGCGGGTTGTTCCTGAGTTGTGTCTTCCTTTTGCTTCCCACCCATAAAAGTTGCTAGAAAATCTCCCTTCCAATGCAATCATTTTTCAAGGGATTCTATTTTTTCGCACATTTGTTTCAATGTTTCATCTATATCATCCATTTCTTTCTTCTTCTCAAAATATACTCGGGGTGTCACCCCAAAACCTGCACCTCTGACACGACCGTATTTTTCTGGCTGCATCAAAGTCGTCGATAATTGGTCTGTATCAGCGATAGGAGTAGCTGATTCCTACGATTTTCGGATATAGGAAAATAACAAATTATTATTAAGTAATAGCAATTCAAGAAATATATTTTTGTTGTCCGGTCATACATACACATATTTCCCACACATTCTGTGTGTTCTCATATACTAACTTCCATTCTTTGTTCACATGTGCCCCCTTCCATAGCACATGATGTGGGATGGATGTGCATTTGGTTTTAGACTCATCAATCTACATATAAACATGTAAAGATAATTATGATGTTGTTTATTGGCACCTAACAATAAAACTGTAAATTTAAAATACATACCATTTTCTTTTCTAATGAAGCGTACCCCATACTTTCTTTACGATAGGGGTATGTTGGTTTTGATGGACGTTCCTTATTTTCAGTACAGAGTTTCTGTTTCATAAATAAAATATTGACAATCAAAGTGATGAATATAGGTATCCTCAAACAATGTATTATCACCCACAATGTACCTAAAACTTCTCATCCCTACGACATCCAATAAATGAATCACATGATTCTTGAGATATCAGGTGAGCGTAGACAATTGGTGTGTGCGAGTTTATTTTACCTTTAGAATCATTCAGGTGACATCTTGTTGAAATAGTGAAAAAACCTAGATGAATCTTTCCTGCAATCCTTAGTACATAATCCATGTGTGAATCGTCTACTATAAATGTACTCTGAAAGATATTGAGAAGAGTAAGACATTGGTTCATTATTTTATTTACTAGTAAATTGAAGAAATAAATTCATAATGTCAATGTAATTTCATCCTATATCACAACTTTCAGCCCAAACACAACATGATGCCATGAATCTATGTCAATCGGCACGTGTTGCCGAGTGACAACTCCAATGTAACTGCTAAACATAGCCTTGTTGGGATTCACATGTTAGACTCGTGCATTACATCTAACCTCAAATTTGATGCATTTTACTTTCACCTTAAGAATTTTGGCTAACAACGTCAAACTACGACACACTTGTGTTTTCTACAACGCCATCCTTCATTCCTGACCATTTCATCGATATCAACAACATCTATATATTCATCTGTAATGGTATCAACGTCATGTGTTGATGGTTGTTGAAACTCAACACTAAGAGAAGACGGAGTTGTAGCAGTAGGAGCAGCAGCAGCAGCAGCAGGAGGAGTAGCAAGAGTAGCAGGAGCAATAAGAGTAGTAGGAGCCGCAACAGGAGGAGCAGTAGGAGGTACAGCAGGAGCAGCAAGAGCAGCAGGAGCCGCAACAGGAGGAGTAGCAGAAGCAACAGGAGCCACAACATAAGCAACATCAGCAATAGCATGAGCTGGAGAAGCAGCAAAAACCCAGCAGCAGCAGCTTGAGAGACTTGTTCAGCCTCAAGGTTAGGAGCACCAGAATGTGGAGAAGTCATTATCTGCAAATGTGGTTGAAAAATTAATTCAGATTACGCAAAATCATTAATGATAAGATTATAACATGATATAACAAGATCTATATTACAAACAAAATATAACCTGTTTACTAAACACGCTTTCTTTTTTTCAAAGGTTGAAAGGATTTGACACCTCTATCAACTATCCAAATCCCTTCATTGTGGTGACTCTAACATACAAAACATCATCTACATTGGGACCACTCCGGAATGATTATGACGTACCACTAAAATGATCTTCCTCAACTTAATTATAATCCGAACCTTCAGTAGTTTTGGATGATAACAGAACAATCGACCACTTTCGGTTTGCAGGATCTGGAACATAAAAAACTTGTAATGCTTTTTATGCCATTATAAATTGTTTGCCTTTGAACCATTATTTACTAAAATCAACATTCAAAAATCCCCATTCATCTATTTTAACACCACTGTTGTTATCAATCCATTTACCTTGAAAAAGCATCAATTGGAATGTCGTATAATCCAACTCCCATATTAGTTTGATAATGACAAACTATAACATACTTGAATAAATTGGATTTCTGTCCTTACTTCCAGAAACATGCATCGCTTCATCCACTAGTATAACTCCACTATTTTTAATGGTATTATATTCATCCTGTTCATCATTATAGAATGTATAACTGTTAATTACATAACCAATATAAGATAATCCATACAATATTGGTCCAGCAGCTAGCCATCAAAGTTGTTCTGAAATTGAATTCAGAATTTCATCCAACTGCTTAAAAATATGGTCCTAAAACCATCCTATAAATTGGTGATTATCTGTATCTGATAACCATTTTTCAGCCCTTGATGGATTCAACTACCCAAGAATTTCTTTGTGTGTTTCAATATATAGAGAAACTTCCAACTGTTATGAAAAACATAAAGATGAGCCTACTCCCGATCTGTAATACTGATTGTCACAACTTCTCTTCTAGAAATTCCCTCACCCTCAATGCATCCAGCGTGATGAGATTTTGGGAGACCAATGCTTTCGACATCAGTTAGGTATTCTGTACAAAATTCAATGGCTTCCTCAACAATATATCACTCCACTATACAACCCTATGGCCAACTTCGATTTTTGACATACCCTTTCAAAATCAGCATTTACTTTTCAATAGGATACATCCATCTATAGTGAACAGGACCAAAAAGTCGAATCCCTCTCACCAAGTGAATCATCAAATGAACCATCATATCAAAGAATGTTGGAGGGAAGAACATTTCTAATTCCCATAATATGATGAGAATTTCTTTTTCCATAGCTCGAAATTTCCACAGGTCTAAATCTTTGCTACATATAGCTTTGAAAAAGAAACAATGTTTGGTTAATGTATGACAAACATTCTTGGGTTTAATTCAACGTAAAGCTATAGGAATTAGATCTTGCTTCAAAACATGGAAATCATGTGATTTCAAACCTTTTAGCTTCAAATCATTCATTGACACAATATTCTTGATATTTGATGAGTATCCATCTAGAACCTTTACATCATTGAATAAGTTTTAAAACTGATATCTCTCCGCCCTAGAAAGAGTATAAGTAGCTGGAGGAAGAAAAATTTGATTTTCACCCTTCATGGGAGCCAAATCTTCTCGTATTCCCATGTCAACCATGTCCAACTTTTCATTAATTCCAACTTTTCTTTTCCCAGGGGAATTTAGTAACGTTCTGATAACACTATCACATATATTTTTTCCACATGCATCACATCAAGAAAATGTCTGACATACAAACAATTTTGGTATGGTAATTCAAAAAAAACTGATCTCGTTTTCCAAACAATTTTCGTAAGGTTTTTCAAAAACTCTTTACCAAAAATAGTGTGCAGATCTTTTACTTTCTCAAACCGTTGATCTCCTGTTAGTGGAGATGGTGTTGCGTGTTTTTCTGAACTTCCATTGAATGATATCATCCAAGATTGGTACTTATGCCGATGAGGTAGAAATCCACGATGTCCTAGAAACATATATTTCGATGAATGTTTACACCTAATTGATTATGTATCTTCTTCACACACGTGACACCCTTCAGTTCCGTTAATGCTATAGCCTGACAAATTTCTACAAGCATGGAAATTATTTATTGTCCCATACCACATCGCTCTCAATGTGAAGTATTCACTTTTATAAGCATCATACAACATTACACCTGAGTCCCACAATAACTTCAAATCCTTGATCAAAGGATCCAGAGAAACATCAATATCGTTACCTAGTTGTTTTGGTCCTAATATAAGCATAGTTAAAATGATGAATTTCCGCTTCATGGATAACCAGGGTGGAACGTTATAATTTACCAACATAACAGGACATGTACTATGAGTTCTGTTTGTCAACCCAAAGGATTCACTACATCTGTAGATAATGCAAGATGAAGGTTTCTCAGCTCTTTTCCAAATTCATGATACTCATGATCAATTTTCTTCCATTTAGGAGAGTCGGCCGGATGACATTATAACCCATCTTTATTTATTTTATCTGCATGCCACGACAATTGTCATGCAGTTTCTTCACTTCCATATAGATGCCTAAACCTTTGAATGATTGGAATGTGACATAAAAATTTCATAGGATTGGATTTATCTTTCTTGTATTGAGAATACCCACACTTTGGGAATTCCATAAGTGATTTTTTCTCCTTGGGAAATAATATACAGTCTTTCGGGCATGCATTTATTCATTCAGAAATCATTCCCTTCGAGTGTAGCATTCTTCAAGCTTCATATGTCCTACTTGGGAGCTCATTATCTTCTGGGATCATGTCATTCAAGAGAGAAAGTAGTTCCGTAAAATTAAAAACACTCCATCTGTTGCCTGCTTTCAATTTATACAACTTTAGTATAGCTGAAAATGTTGTATACTTACTGCAAGCATCATACAATGGTGTCTTTGCACAACTCTTTAACTTCTCAACCAATTTTGGGCAATCATGGAGTTCATCATTAATTTTAATTGTCATTTCATCAATACTATCTTCATCATCATTTACATATGTAATCACAACCTCCATATAGTCTTCTTCATTATCCATATTTGTATTCATATCTGACGATCCAAAAAACGCATTTTTATCCTAGCCAGTAGCTACATTCGCCTTTTCTCCGTGTTTATTCCAACACATATAACACCGATATATTCCGTGACTAATCAAATGTTCTTCCAACTCCTCTGGAGTAAGTAGACTAGAACAACAACATCGTAAACAAAGACAAAGGATTTGAGAAGGATACTTTTCCTGATTCTTTGCAAACATGATGAACTCTTTCACTCCATTCTCGTACTCTAGTGTTAAATGATTTGCATCCATCCAATATTTATTCATATTCATCTTATTTGAATCTCAAATATTAGTATTTATGGTTAAAGTACAAAAAACCAGACTTCCAAATACTGTAGAAGAGAACCACTTCCTTATATGGAGTTCAAGTAGTCTAACCTATAATCAGGATTCATAAAAAATAATATTAGATTCACTAAAAAGATGATGATCTATCAATATATACGGAGGATATAAGAGGATATAGATGATTTCCAATCAATTATAGATCCCCTTATCAGAGAGAAACCAAACACATCCACTAAATCTTCTACTTAAGAAGAAGGGAGTTTGGAGGTGTTAAAATGACTCTTGTAAGGCATAAAGAATCAATATTTCAAATGAGAGTTGTGTAGGAGAAAAAAGAATATAAAATGGGGATCATGGAATTTAAGACTATAAAAAAAGATATAATGTTGCAACCTCCCATGGAAACGGTAAATAAAGGATTTAGAAAACCATATTATGGTGTAGACTTCTTGTCATGAACTAGGCCAGGTTTCTATCCCACTTGACACATGAACCAACTCTTGGGAAGGTCCAAAGGGAATTACCAATCCCCATGGGTTGTAACTAGTTCCTAGGAATTGAGTAACACCTTTGGGAATGGGTTTTTCATGTAAAAAACCATAAATATTACATAATAATCAAACAGCATATCATTACCAAATTTCACAATATAATAGACCAAAAGATAACACTGCAATAGGGGATAAGAATTTACCAATTTTAACCATAACCAAAATAACAAAAAAAAGGTAAGGGAACCAACAATACAACCAAGCCTCCATGAAACATGAGGGTCAACATCCCCATTCCACAACCAATAACAATCGCCAAAAGGGTAACTACTAGCACATATATCCACCATCACCACCAAGGGAACCTTTCCTTCAACTGTGTAAAACATTATATGGTATACATAAACCTGAGGGTGTATATAATGTGTGAGCCAACATACCTTGTAGGATAGAACAAAAACAGCTTCCATGTAATGAGATTACGATAAACATTAACATGTTATTTTTTAAGAAAAAGGAAGATAAAATTTAAATAAAACATTCTTTGAAATAAAAGAGATAGTAAATGTGACAAGATAATGGAAAGAATAGTATGAGCACTATACAAAATCTCTAAGGTATTAGGGTTACTAGGGTCATAGGTTCCTCGTACTCTTGGTGATCATATCTCTTAAACACGAAGGTTCAATTTGACCCTCCAATCCCTAGCACATGAATGTTTAGTTAGTGTTGTTATATATCCATATTAAGGACAACAATCATCGGCCTGACTAATTCAAATAATATACTAGACCTAGTCTACCCACCTAGATAACTAGGATTCCATTGTGATCAATCCCACCCCCTATATAAAATTATATCAATTTTATACAATCACATTTCCAATAATAGAAACACAGATGAAAAATAACCATTTAAAATAGTCAAATAATTATCAAACCCTTACGCACAACAAAAAAATTGGAAAACATGTTTCCCACAACTCAGAAAATTTATAAAACCATTTTAGATTCAAATAAATCATATTAAACACCTAAAACAATGTCAAATAATGGAACAACCTACCAATTTCTTGATATCTTCACAAAACCAGAATGAAACCACCAACTGAACTAAGGAAAGGAACACCCAAAACATACCAATGAATCCCAATGAAATAACGCAATCAATATCCATCAATGATTCAACCAACAACAAGAACAATATTAAAAAAATATTTTGAAAACATGCCTTAAAGGTATGTCTGGAAAACCGAAGAGGGCGTTGTGGGAGGTGGAGGTACGGCAACAAGAAGCCGGGCGTTGCGGGTGGAGGAGGTTCTGTAAAACAAAGAAGATATAGCGGGCGGCGGAGGTCCGACAATGAGAAGTGAGGGAGGCGGAGGTCCGGAAAGAAGAAGTGAGTGTGGCGAAGGTCCGATAAAGAGAAGCGAGGGCGGATGAGGTGTGGCAACGAGAACTCAGTGAGCAGTCGAGGTGAGTCGCAGGGTTCCAGTACCGCGAGAGCTTTAGGTCACGATAAAATGAGGGCACTGTGCGACCGACATTATAAAAAAATGGACTAAGGTTTCATCAGCGCTAACAAAGCCCTGATAAAGACTACCTTTATCAGCGCATTTTTAGCGCTGGTTATGGTAGTATTTATCAGTGCTAAAAAAGAGCTGATAAATCATTCCTGTATTAGCGGTCAAATTTTAGCACCGATACAGAGAGTCTTTATCAGTGATTTTCTAGGGCTAATAAATGGTCATTTTATCAGCACTTCTTTAGCACTGATAATGGTTACCCTGTATCAGCGCTAAAAGTTTATCTTTGATACAGGGTAACCTTTATCAGGGGTTTTACTTAGCGCTGATATAAGGGCACGCTTCCCTTGCCCGATTTTGTAGTAGTGAACTTGCTGGGATGAAGTTGGAGAGAGAAAGCTATTAGGACCTGATCATGTTGATGAGATGGAAGAAAAGGTAAGATCTATTCAACAACACATACGAGCATCTCAGAGTCGAAAAAATGATATGATGACAACCGAAGAAAAGACCTAGAGTTTGAAGTGGGTGATAAAGTGTTCTTACGAATATCTCCTTGGAAGAGAGTAATGCGATTTGGAAAGAAGCACAAGATGAGCCCTAGGTATATTAGTCCTTTTGAGATACTGGATCATGTTGGGGAGGTAGCTTACAGATTGGTACTTCCACCAAATCTCTTTCAATTTCATGATGTGTTCCATGTATCTCTTTTGAGAAAGTACATACCTGATCCTTCACATGTACTAAGAACAAATGTTGTACCACTGAAACAAGATCTTTCTTATGAAGAATAGCCGATAGAGATTATGGATCGTAGCAAAAAGTTCGATGAATCAAGACCACTTTCTTTGATAATGTTTTATGGAGGAACCACAAATTAGAAGAAGATACATGGGAACTTTAGGATATTATGAGGGAGAGGTATCCTCATCTGTTTGTTACGAAATGATGAATTTCGAGGGACAAATTCATTTTAAGGGGGATAGAATGTAACACCTATACATTTTAAGAGAAATATTTTTTATGTCTTATTTTATTCGCAACACAATTATAATCATTCACTATACACAACACTTTCTTGGATTTCGTTACACGCAAGAGCAACCTTCCTCGATAACTTATGTTGCACGCAATGCCGAGTTTCACTATACAATGATATATTATTATAATATTATGAAATAGCTGTTATGAACAGTAATAACTGAATTTTAAATTTTATAACATTATAATTCATCTTACATATTTTCAAGAATGAGTTATGCAGACAAAATCAATTTTTCGGATAAAAGATGTAGTTTTTCAAAAAACTGCAGTTTTAACACCTTTTGATAGCCCACCAATTATAAATATAATTTTTTACAATTTTATAAGTTCAATTGTACAAACTAAACCTCTTCTTTTTAATCATGATATAAAAATTTACATTGGATAATTTTTTTGTATATTTCTGATAAGTTTCTTATTATGACGAATAGTAAAAATACACTAAATTTTAATTAAAAACAACTTTTTTCATCTAGATAAATTATATGGTTAAATTATAATATTGAATAGATTTAATTTATAAAAAGATTATATTTTTACCATTTAATATAATTTATGTCATTACTATTGATTTTACATTAAATTCATAGGTAAAAACATTTCAATCTTTGGCAATGTTTTAACTTTTAAAATATTTTTTCATAATAATGGGATAAATTTTAATTTAATTACTGCAACTTCTGTGTTTTGAATTTTAAAAAATGGATTCCATATTTGGATTCAGTGGGTCTAAATTATGTTAATAGGTTAATTTTATTTTGATATTATGAATAGTAAATACGATAATTTTTTATTTTCTACAGTTAAGGATAAATCGGGGTATTAATGGTAAAGATAAGATAATAAAATTACCCTAACACATGAAAAAATACTATTGGATGAATAAAAGTCGACCCATATCACATAACGGTCAGAATAGATTCGTTTCATGGAATTTTCACCATGAAAATGAAATAATTATTATTAATACCAAAGAAAGTGAAAACATGTCACTCTCTTATATCTGATAAGTGTAATAATTTTAATTTAGTGATAAAAATTATAAAACATTGAATTTAAATAGTCTCCTGAAATATAATAAAATTATATACATCATAATAATTTACTGAGAATATTTAGGGATAAAATAATTAGCATTAATGATTACACAATAGTGATGTAGAAATTATCTTATGGATTGAAATATCAAATAAATGGTTTTAAAAATATTAAAATAAATATTATATTTACTAATTTATGTGCTCCATTAATTTTTTAGATAAATAATACATGTTAGGAATCTAATAAATATTTTGGTTCGAACATATATTTTGTGTGTATTTTATTTAAATTCTAATAAATAAATAGTGTCAAAATTGACACTATTGTTATTTTATAAAAATATCATATTATTAAATGGTTTAAAAATCTCAAAAATATTTAAAATTTATAAATTGAAATTTATATGGTCTAAAATGTCATAATTTATCCAATTATGGATAGTTCAAAACACATTTATAATTATTTATAACAATTTGAAATTTAGAATATTATTACCAAATATAAAATTAAATACATTAAATAAGGATAAATCAAGTTGATAAGGTTTAACATAAATTCCCAAAATGTCTAAATTTTATTGGATGATGAGTTAACAACCCTATCTCATCTTATATTAGGATTAAATTATGTTTTGGAGGTTTTTTTGTGGGGTTTGAATTTATTATAAAATAATACTTCTTATGTATCCAAAGGTGCCCCTCTCCTCTCTTATAAAAGGGAACCTCCTCCCTCTCCTCCACACACCATTTTGAGACTTCAATCTCATCCAAACCCTGAAAATTTCTCTTCTAAACGTCCCTAGAAACATACTAGAGGTTCTGGTCTTCTTCAAATACAATCTTTAGTGCCCTAAGAGGATGTTAAGAAGAGGCTTGTCGAAGAAGAGGTAATATCCTTTACCGATTATTTCAAACTTATTTATTCTTCCACTTACTCTATATGAGTTGTTTAATTTTTAAGTAATAACTCCAATATCAATTTTATACGGATATCACATTATGAATATTAAACAACCATGTTCAATCTTTTATCCATCCCATAAAAAACAAAATCACCACGCCTGCGTTCGTACGGCCTACCGTCTCCACGCCGTGGTGTAATATTTTATTTAATCACTAACATTCTTGGATGGGTATATGATGTAATAAATAACTATATATGATTATTGTAAAGTAATAATTATTCTGAAATAGTATACACCACCCACTTCAATACAATTTCACAATCATGGGAGTGATATCATCCCTCGTGCGTACGTACGGCCTATCATCTCAACGATGTGATACAACTCGTTCTACATGATCTTCATTGAATAATGATTATATAAATGAATTGAATGAATAAATATGATATATATAACACAAATACCATTATTTAAATGAGTTATATATCACCTAAAGAGGAATAATAATTAATTCGGCAAAACATGCATAAGAACATATAACAATGAACACCCGAATAACAAATAGCAAAGAAAAATTACTAATAAGAAGATAAGAATATGACCATATTTGATATAATAATAATGAATATGATTCTTCAATAAGTCAATGACTTTATTTAAATCATTATACATGTGTTTCGGATATTTACTAAGCATATCAAACCTAAGGTAATGGAAAATCTCACAATCTCATTTTTATCTGAGATTGTTTATACATTATAATTTATTGGGGTATATTTATCATCCACATCCATGGTTCCTCAATATGTAATATTATTTATATCCTCATATGAATTTTTAAATCCAATTTTACCTGTTGGTGAATTTTTAGTAAAATATATGAAAAGAATCTTTTTTCATTTTCAATACGAGATACTTTTTGACATTTCCGACCATAGTATGAGTAGAATGTTTTTTAACTTATACGCAAGAATGGATTTTTTTTCATGAAGATTCCATTACAAGTTTTAAAGATTATTTTTAATTAACTTCTTTTAGTTTGAAATTGTATAATGTTTTAAGAAAGGAAAAAAAATTTAAGTAGAAAGGATATTTTCATCAATAATGGAGTTCAAGTGTTTTATCAAAATTATTTTCCATCTATGATAATATAGGGTTCTACTTCTATCCCTATTTATACATTGATTTGATTATTTTATGATATAATTATTTTTATGAAGTCCTTTTATCTTATATGGTTTATGTTATAATGGCATGATGTTTAATATTCCCATGTTTATTACATGGGTTATGCTATGATTTATAAATTTGTGGCACACATAAGAATGGTTTCATTATGAGATGGTTCAGACCTATATCTTCGTCCAATCCATTGGGTAAAGATTTATATCTCATGAGATAGATATGGATGGAACGGAATTTTAATCCAGTAATGCGATACATGATTTTAATGAAGAGTGAACTCTGTTCAGAAATGGACTTTTCCCACTATGATAGTCTAGGAAATGAGTCTTGACTAATAAGAAATGAATTTCTAGGATTATGTGTGTATTCAACAATGATTCATGTTTTATGTTATGATTAATGGGATAAAATTTCACTACTAGGATTTATCCCATGTTATGATATTATGATCTCTTTTGCAGGTTATGATTTTCAAAATGTTATGTTCTTATGAATATGATATTAATGATATTTACTTTGTTTACCCTTACTGAGCATTTGATCTCACCCTTATGTATGTTTTCTTTTCCCCAGGTTAGGAAGAAGGGTATTACGTAGGATATGCCAAAAAGGGACTCTAGATATGATTAAATAAATGGGAGACAATGTAGATGCTTTATGAACTAGTTGTTTATGTTTTTCAGATTCTAATGACACTATACATATATGGTCCTATAATAGTATTTTTATATGTTGTAATAATTATGCTTCAATTCTGAAGTAATAACATTTTATGTGAAGTATGGGTCATTATAATTGATCTATAATAGATATGTTAAATATAGATGAAGATGTAAAATACTATATGTTGATCCAAAAATCATTGTCAACATTTATTCAAAGTATAGACTAACAACCCTTAATAAAATAGGTAGAAATGGGAGAATAACATGAATAAAACTAGGATGATATCCTCTAATATGTAGGAATGAAATTCACTGATACGAGCTTCAAATTGTGAAATACATATTCCAGAATTCCTTGGAATCAATCTAGGTGGATCTAGACATTAGATATTTCATATATTGATAAATCTAGAGTGATTTGGGGTATTATATGGTGGTATTGGAATTATTTTAATATCTTTCATGGGAGATATATCTCATACGAACAATTTTTTTCTTGGGCCACACTGTTTATCCTAACATTATGTTTAATCATTTACCACTTCTAAGGGGGGGGTGTATTTTATTTCTTATTAGAGGATACTATTCAAAAAATTGTGCACCATCCTTGAAAATAAAAATTAAACTAGGTTGGATGTTTTGGTGGCTGGGGAATGGTTTTAGAAAACCATTCACAAACTGTTAACTTTTACATTTTCCTCTAAAATTTCCATATTTTTTTAAAAGTAAAACCAAGGTAAAACCCAAAAGAGAATTACTCAACAAAATGAAAAAATATTACATCTAAAAAATCACTTGAAATATATAAAAATCAGTATCTTAAACTAAGAAACCAAATTAATTAATTATTAACTTTCATAAAGCTGAGTCTATTGCTTACACTCAAACATATTCCAATCTTATGTGAAAGAATACTTTGTTAGAATACACTCTTATTGAATTGATGTTAACCATCCTCTTGGTATGTGATAATAAGAGTTAAATAAACCTTAAAAAGAATCTTATATAACAACATCAATCAAAACATATTGAGATCAAGAACCACATCATCAAATGTTTTTGTGGAGAAGAATTAGTTGAAGCTGGTGTATCTTCCATCATCAGAACAAGATGATGACATTTTCAGAAAAAAAATTTCAAAGGATCCATTTCAAAAACTATGGTTGTACATGGGAATCAAACTACTTTCTCATCATACCCAAGGTATGTCTTGTTCCCTATCTCATCTAGTATTTTTAATCTTTAAAGTGGAAGAATTTTTTAATAAATCTATCAATTCCATAGGTGCTAAAAATTATAAGTTAAATGTATATATGTTGTGTTTTGGGAAATATTTTTTATCAAAATGTATATGTGATAACTATTCTAACTATTTTTTGGAGTGGTTAGGTGAAATTTTTTTTAGGAATATTCATGAAGAAAAGTGGAAGATGAATATGGTTATGAAGTTATGATGATGAGGATTTGCAGTCAAAAATTTTGGAAAAAATTGTTTTTTACCCATGATTCTTGTTTGCTACATTGGGTTAGCTAACATCATTATATAATTGTTTAAAAGAAACATATTTCTTGAGGTTATAATGTTTACTAATTTATGAATCTTGGTTGAAAAAAATCCAAAGGGGGAGATTATTAGGGTTAAGTAGAATGGGGAAGGTTTTGGGAAGTATGTAACTATTTTTTAATATTTTTTTTGTGTTTTATGTCCAAGTGGATAATTCAATTAAATTTGAGTAAAGTTGTTGGATGGAATACATGGAAATTATAAAACAATTTGTAGTAAATTATATGTTTCTGAAACTAGTCATCAATATTTTCAACGTCAATAAAATTTCAAGAAAAACTTAGGAGTTTTGGGATGTAGAAAGTATTCTCAAGTAACAACATTTTTGCATTAACATCATTTGTATGGGATCCTAATATTCTGAATTTTTTGATGGTTCTATGACATAGATTATCTTATCTAGAAGGAGAAAGAATTTTTTGATGATACAATACCATTAGACAAGGTATTACATTAATAAATAGAGTTACTTTGACACCACCTAGTCATTAAATTTTATTGTTATCTTTGTGAAATAATATAGAGATTTAAAAGAAATGTTTATTGAAAAATAACTGTTTTTTGAACTTGAGTTGTTTTGTCATGATTTTTCAATGTGTATTTTGGTAAAATTTAATTAAAAAGTCATTTTGTTACCAAGATCAATGAAAAATTGAGTAAACAATTTCACATCAAGATTATTTATTTATTAGTTCATGTGATAATAAAAATTTTATTATCTACATCAAGTTGGTCATGTGAAAAGAAGAATAATAGGGATCTTCTTTAAATGATTTTTAAATGTGTTATCAAAGGGGGATAAGAGTCATTCATGATGTTACAATAATTCATTTCCTATACATTTATTAGATGGTATGAGGTATCATAAGGGGAAGACATATGTATTACATAATTCACTGTTGAAACAGAGAAATTTAGTGAGGAATATGATGTTACCATCATAATGTGTAAATCAGAATTGGATGATTATTTTTTCATTTTTTTGCAGAGAAACATTATGATTTAAATTTAGTTATTATTTTATTACATTTTGGAAAATAAAATTGGTGTGACCAGATGCATTTATCATAATGAATAAATTTTTGATGGAAATCAGATTCGAATGGGGTAGTTTTTTGGAATTATGAAGAATTTATGAATTTGAATAGAGATATGAAATTTGATGGAAATTAAAGGTGTTGAACATGTATATGAAATATAATTTATTTAAGGATGATTGGAGATAAAAAAAATTGTTAAAGATGGATAACCTACTCGGAATACATATTAAACAATTATTGAATATATATAAAAGGATGAGAATAATTATGTATTTAGATACATTCCTTTATCTTTAAAGAGGATTTAGAATAATCCCAATTCTAAGAATAAGATGTTTCTATACTGAGTTTTTATGAATAATCTTTCCAAACATAAGAATAAAAGGATAAGTGATATGTTTATATTCTGTTTCCAGAATCATATCGATCAATTAGATTGGGATTTATAGACTATGGATAAAAAAAGAATATTTGTGTAAGTGGTATTTATATAATGTTGTATTTCTGTATTGAGAAATAAGACTACTGAATCAGTCTTGGAAATCAGAATTATTTTCATTATAAAGTCCATGATTTTCTTACCTTCTCCTAGATAAGAAAGTGATAAATTATTTTGAATGTATTTTTATGATATTTTATCTAGAAGCACGTTAATTTTATTACATCATTTTCTACATCCTGAAGCACATTCACTATTTTTTTATCCAAGTTATACACAAGTGTATGGTAATATCCTATTCATTTTATTCCACAGAAAAGTATTTTTTTATGTAGTTTATTTTCTACTATGGTGTTATTTATAAACTATACCATAGATTAGTTACTATTTTTGAGTAGTGAACCATGTAAATTCTTAGTTTCCTCTGGTTATGTTTTTGATATATTTTAATAAGAGAATGAATTTATTAATAGGACGTCAAAGTATGTTTCTATTGTAATAAAATATAAAAGAAAATGACTTCATTGATTCACCCCAACCACCTATATGTGATCCTTGATTCCTTGATGGGTGATCACACACCCATCCTTTAAGGATTTTTAAAATGAAAAAATATTCTAAAAAGGGTGGGGATACCATGCCAACATTTGGCCCCCTGTCTCTATAGAAATCTCTTGGAAACTCTCATCTAACCATTATACACAAAAAAAGGGAATGGTCAATCGTCATAGGGACCACTCTTGTCGATCCTCAGTTTCAACTAGGCACACCATTAGGTTTCTCCATCCTTGATGTACATCCCCCCCTATTAAATAACGTGTGTAATATCATGGATGTATCTCTTGAAATTTGTTACATGGATGATGTCATTCACTTGATCCAACTATGGGGTCTGGTTAGGTCTTAACCAAACTCACCATACAACAATGGGATCTCAATTTTAATAATGTGAATTATGGATGACATGAAATTCTAAAAATACCAAAACAATACTCCTCATGGGGAGACTGTTAGAAAAATAAGGATTCCATGCTCATATATCAAGAGAAAAAATTTGTATCGGTATATAATTTCTATCATATTTAGGATGTCATCATATTCTTGTGGAGCACCTAAATATTTTTTTCATTTCCAATCCCATCAATGGATTGACAAGAGTAGAAATTACAATATAAAATTTACATAAGGGTTACATAAGTAGACTCGAATATAGAACGGATAATGTTTCAATGTCAATTGTAGAATGATATACATTGTTATAAGAATACTCTACTAATGGAAATGTGATCGTCCATGCTTATGGTGATGTTCAACATAGATGTCATAAACATATCTGCAAACAACTAAATATTCTATTTAGGTTTCCCATTCATCTAAGAGTATAACATTGTAATCGTCCTCAACTATGTCGTGAAGGCCTCTTGTAAAGTTATACAAAATATGATGTGTAATTTGAATAATGATAAAATATAGATGTCAAGGGTACCCCATGAAGCATGCCAATATCTAGTATATATATCTGCCCCTAAATATAAATCTAACTCTTCTAAATGATGGGAATAATGTATTCTAAATTAATAATCAAGTTCACTATCACCAAGATAAAATTGTAATATATCACTATTCATGGAATCTGTGTAATGAAGTCTATAGATACAACGCCGCACTTCCACATAGGGATTTATAAAAGAAATGTCAAATCTACCAAAACCATATTTTTATCATTCACCAGCTGAATTATGATCCATAGAGAGATGAAGAAAAAAACGCACAGCCTCATGTAATCCAAACAAAACCATTTAGAAAATTCCATACACATATATTCCACACGATGATGTATAACCCATGTGGATGTGTGAATCTCTATAATCACCTAAATCCCCAATGATAATAGAACCATGTCCATAATTCAAAAAGGATGAAATGATCCACTACATTAAAAAATATTTGGTTTATCTATTTAACATATCTGGTCATGTTTTACAACATATTCATTGTCCCCCAACTAATACAGTCTCACGTGCTAAAGAAAAATTGGCAACACTACAATTGACTAGAGAAACACTACCACCCTATCCTCCACCAAGGTTAGCTGCAAACTATCCTACTACTCATTTGTTTCCTACACCAAAAAAGAATAGTAAATCCTTTTAAAGAAATCTATAACCACATTACCCTGCCTACTAGTATATACTATCTCTAATTTTTAGTATAATGTGAACTCAAAACAATTCCTTTTCTCATGTTTTTATCTCTCTAATTGAATATATAGATGAGAATCTATTGGACTGAAAATATAATAAAGGAATCTCCAAGAATATAGGGAATTGAAATATTCAGATTAAATCATATGTCCCCAAACAGTTGATCATTTGTATCGTAGATATTCTCATTTTTTCTCAAATAACATGTCCATATGTTATCATTTCAACCATCTTTATCAAAATGATTCTACGTCTAGCTCTTGAGGATTCATATAACACGGTGTACTTCATGATCATCTTTATTAGTCTAAAAAATGACAAATGATTAACTTATCCTCAACTCTGTAAAGGATATCTAAAACTACTATGCCCCACTAAATGGATTCCCATTCAATTTTAGGGTGGTTAAGTGGTATATAATATTGAAGATTTCTACACCAAACCTTGTGTAGTGTTACATTAGGAAATGGGATCTCTGAATCTCTTACATGCTCTTGGCTGCTTCCTAAGTAATTTCTACAAAATCCTTTTCAGAGTACACAAAAAAGAATCTTAAAAAATTACATGCTCCCAAAATTTTACCTCAATAATCCCAAATTGGAACATTGAGATCAAAACATAACGATGGTACTCAAGGAGTAAGTCTAGATGTAATCTGAAATTCTCACGATGTTCCTCCTCTATTGAAAAGTAACTATCTTTTTCATCAATGATAAAAAAACCCATTCTGTCACAATTTGGAAGAATGATAATGTATATTAGAGTTATAAAAACTATAGGATAATTCATCACACTAAAGAGAATCACAATGAACTCACAGAATCCATAACTATATCAAAATTAAATATTTAGAATGTCAACCTTGCAATCACTCAACTTGAGGAATCTATACATGATATTGATCTTTGAAAACCAACTTATTTCACACAAATGGTCAAAGAGGTCATCAATCCATAAATAAGGGTACATTATATTTATTTCTACATGGTTCAAACAATTATATTTTACATAGAGTATCAATATATATTCCAAATTTTTTTAAAACAAAACTAGTGTTTCCATGGGGGGACACAATGGGTCTAATGAATCCCGTCTCTCAAAGGCCCTCAAACTCCACCATTAGCACCTAGAGAATTATGGAGGACAGATGATATAAAAATTAAGATATCATGGTGGTCATGGTGTAAAAATGATATAGAAGTCCATTTCACACATTATAGGTAGTCCTAGAAAATCTGTAGGGAAGACTTCCATAATGTCTTCTGGTAATGAAGGAATCTAGATTCCTAAATATAAAACTCCAATAGGTACTAAACTCATCAACTGATGGGTGATGTGTTTCAAATACATCACTTAATCCCCAGTTACCCATCCATGAGATCTATCACATTGATAATAGAGAATCACATCTATTAGTCATATGGTATATAACTCTTCTATGATGATAGTAAATCATGTAATTAATCATGTTTAATCAATCCACACCCAAGATGACATCTTCTGGTTTCATCATGATGACTAAAAGGTCCCATGGAAGCTGTTTCCACCGAGCACTATCTTTCATTTCCAAAAGTTAAGTGATGTTGAAGAATCCCTCTCTATAGGTACGTGGGTTCAAAGATACTGGAATAATTTCTCACATAAAATACCGAACACTTATAACATATATATGTCGATGAAGGTAGGGATTTCAGTTATATAGATCAAAATAGTAGAAAGTGTAAGATAAATATAGATCATACATAGAATCATCTATAATGTTACATATTCATATTTTCTTACTGCTAAACACATTCTACATATCCAACCATAAAATCCATATTCATGGAATGGTCTACATGGAAGAATTTCTTATTAGGGATGATCACAGCATCTTAATATGAATATCTTCTCCTAGAAAAACCCTAGCTCTTCTTCCACCACCACATCCTTATGGGATTTCCTGGTCATTCGTGGGAAATTCTTTATCACAAAACTACATTAATTAGGGCACTCTATATCTAGGATACCTTTATTTATCAACATGACTTCTCAATAAATCTCAACACATGGGAGCTCTCCCATTGCAAGAACAACCTCAGCCCAATCCAAGAAGATTGTAACATCTACATAAACAAAACAACAAATGTACACAAGAATGATTTTAATTATGATGAAATGTCTTATTATAATATATTTTTGGTAGGTTTTTTCTAGTTACTATAAAAAACATAGCAACTTGACAGTCACAAGAAAATCATACTTCCTAAAATCCATCATATAGTATTATCCCCATCACCATAGCCCGCTCTGGCTCTCCAGCGTATATAGGAATGTAAAATGGGACCATTGTGTAATGGAGGAACCTATGGATTCCCTGGAATATAATTTGTTGCTCTATGTAACCATATCACTCAATGACATGGGAGTACCATATAAAGATAGAAAACCATGTGGCATACATAGAAACATCCATACAACCCTCATGTACCTAAAGGATCAACAAGAAAAAAACTGAGTACATGCGTGATGGGTAATACTCCCCTTGACATATACTTATGAATTATACCCATGATATAATAATATTATCATGGGTCTGATTTACTAGACACCACAAACACCATATTACTCCATGGAAAAACTACCCACCAACATAACAATTATATCTTTTTGGGTCCAAATGAGCCTAAAGATCCAAATCACTAACTAAATTCAACCCTCTACTTGATATGGTTTTATAAATCCATGTATCCTTAGTGTTACATTATTATTGAACTTGCATAGATTTGTAATACTATATAAATCTTCATCCTTCCCTACTAAGACTATCTACAACTTGACACATAGAGGTGGTTCTCACTAACTTCCTTGAGTAGACACCTCATGATACAACCTAAGAAATATGACCACATAACTCATCAGATTAGAATCATTATATTGAATTTGTACCATGGATGCATATAATCATTAAGGAAACCCAATTGTGCTGAATATGTTGCATGGGAATATTATCATATAAATATATGAGGAGCTCAGACAAGAAGGATAGTCAAAAAAATATTATATAATGCATTTTCCATTAATCCACGTATCCAATTCCAATGTTAAATGAGATGAAAAGAATGTATATTTATTCCTTATGTTGGGATATGTTTATAACCACAACAACACTACGTTCAATAACATGAAATCTTCACTCAAGAAACTCCTAATTAATATCCCTCTATCCCAACAAAATTATCATAAGTTGAAAAATTCAAACACCATCATATGTAATGAACTTATCTGATAACACATTTTAATGATTTGGAAGAGAAGGATCTACTTGGTTAGAATGAATCCAGTCAATTAAAACTCTAAAATAACATTTAGTAGTCCATAGGTTGGATTCAGGTGTAAAGAAGGTAGTATATATAATTGGATGCCTTTTCATACTGTTCCACTATGAAACCACAAAAAAGTCTCCATGAAATAATGAAATGGGTTAATAAATTATAGTAATATAGAGATTAAACCATGCATAAAAACAATTAGGTAATACATAATTGTACAATTGGATAAAACCCAATGTGTAAATAGGGAAAATACATTCCCAACTAGAAATGAATTCTGATCCCAAAAGAACTAGAATAAAAATATGGTAGAGAGCTCATCCATTGATCTCCATGCCTAGCCACTACATATAGTCTAATAACCTCCGTATCACTATAACCCTCTAATGAAACCATTGAACTATTCATCATCTTCATAAGACATGATACATATATGAAAATCCCATGCATGATTTAATATATATTCAACCTTTAAAATTCCCCTATACCTAAAAAGTGATCAATATAAGGATTCATGAATGGTAAAATCAAAACCCAGTAAGAGGGAAATATATCCCATCATAAATGTATATATGCTAAAAATAAACACAAAAAAAATCCAAATGGGGATCTCCATATCCACCTACTAAAAAAATAATGATTCATCATACATATCCTGTGATCCATTTCTAATGCACATCATCTCATGTGTCTGATTAAGAAGTCTAGGTGGAGGACCTACGACATGGTACTACTCTACAACAAAGGGTTAACATTATCCAATATTGGACATTTTCCTTAGTACGATAAAGGGGTCTCACTCAACATACATAGAAAACTTACCCTGGAGTGACATGGTGTTCCACTCTTTGAATGGAGGGCCCTCTCCCTTGTTCAATAGGGGAGACCCCTAATTAAATGGAGGATCCTCACCCTAGTAAAATAGGGTTACATAATGGTAGGTAATAGACCTATACTCAGGTCTATTAAATTGTACCACTCAAAAAAAGAGGACCCTTTCCCTATTAAATTATGGTGTCGCAGTCAGTAGGTTGAGAGGAATATGGGGGACCCATTCCCTATAATGATAGGCTGATTTGCAACTAAAACATATCCTAGATTATACTACCCTAACCATTGGAATCATTAATATTCCACTAATGAAAATCATGTTTATAAGTACACACATCATATATCTTATTAAAAAATGAAACCCTAATTCACATTCAATATGTAAAATCACATTGGATAGGATACCCATGGGAAAATTCATAGTGAAAACATAGGATATTTGACAGGAATAATTTCCAAGGAAAATTGCATGACCTGTACTGTGGGTGATATTAAATGTGTCCTTAGTTGGACTCAGGTACATGTCATGTCACAAATGTGAATTGGATTCTATATAGTTCTAAACTATATTTAAGTGTACTACACAGTGTGTCATGAACACTTATGTTGTACCTAAGTATAGTTGTTCAAACCCATGAACATTGGGCCATGATAGTTTACTTGGTCAAGTACATGGTTGTTCATATGTAACATGCCAAATCTATTTACTCCTATATTACATTGTGTGATTGACCTCATGGGTTTATTTGCATGATTCATTTGACACATGGATTGTTAACCTAGGGAGGGTACCATGGTGTGTTGTCCCAACTACATGGTTAGGGATCCTTAATTTAATATAAAACCATATCATCATATCTTGGGGGATCCACACCATTTGTAATTCACATTATAGGATTATATTCTAGAATAATCTTGAACCTTACATTTGTTCAATCATTTTATAAATCATCCATTTATCTGTTGGATCTTATCATTTTACTACCCAATATCAAGGGAAAACACCCTCATCCATCATTTTCTATCCTCATAATTTTGAAAGGTGGAATTTGATCACCAATTTGAGTCCTCCACACATCTCGTACACCTATCATCATCTTTCACTGCTTCTGGACCTGTAATCCATGAAGTATCACATATAATCCCCCACAATCCATCTGAAAAAACCAATCTATTCAATAAGAAAATAAACACCATGAATACGATTGTTCATTCACTCTCATACCCACCCCGGATATGCATAATAATTACTTGGTCCAAAAAATAATAATGTTAATAACGGGTGGGACAAATTTCAGAAGAATAAGGGTGTTACCATTATTTTTAAATATATCTCAGAAAATTGTCATATAAACATGATATCTATGGTGAGTTCAAGGAATTAGAATAGAATAAAATTTTATAATTCATTTTATTAATATTTTCTCAGGGGAAGGAAGAATGTTCAATGATATAATAAAGTAGACAAAATCCATTTATGAGCAATTAATTCAAAAGACATAAATCGTATTTGGTGACTCCTTGCGAAAATTTGATCATTTATTGTGATGAATTCATTCATCTTTGATCAGAAATACCCACTATTATTATTTCTGTTCGAACCAGATTGATTTTTTCATTCATTTTCCTCTATTATTGATCCATCAATAATGAATTCTTGTAGATTCTCTTACATTTACCATGGTTTATGTGGATAAAGTTAGATATTTTTTAAAAGTGTTTTTATAGAGGTTTTTATGAATAATTCATTTAAATTAAATAAATAAATTAAAATAATTATTTAACTAATTGAACCTAATAACGACTACCTAACTAAGATGCTTGGTGTCGACCAACCATAGATCAAGACTAGTATAAACCCCAAATTATGGAATCAACTATAGAATGTGATTTGTTTTCTATGGTCTTGGAGAATGAGAAAACAAAAACTATATGCTAAATGATATAATTAAATTAATATTTTTTATATATCAATTTCATATCTTGGCAGGGCCAATATGGTCTATCTAACATAGATCATTCTTCAAATTTATTCCGTAATATATTCTAAATTCATACAAGGAAAAAATTGTTTCAATAAATTAGTAGAATGGATTGAATATTAATATACTTCTTCGATCATTTATGTTTCTAATGATAGATAATTACTAAACACTATTAAATATATAAAACATAAAATATAATATGGATATATCCCCTTCAATATAAAATTTTTATTTTGAATTTTGATCATAAATTTTGATTTTGATTTCATTAAAAACACTATATTTTATTTTTAATAATTATTGTATAAGGGTGGAACATGATATAATTCATACTAAAACATATCCACCATGAAAAAAACATTATGAAAATGTGGAATTATTAAAACAAATCACAATAAAAGGATATAAAATGAAATGAAACTCATCGCTCAATTTTAGAATTCATGATATAAAAAATAATTTTTTTCGTTTTCCATAATAGACATTGATCTAAAATAAATTTCTATTAGTTAATGATGTTAAGTTATTTCTGCAAAGTTTCATAAAATAAATATTAAATTCAAAAACCATAATCCTGACTACTTCTGGTGAATCATGTTCACTCATGTAATCATTTTCATGGAAAATTACTATTTATACAGAAAAGGGTTATAAGAATTTCATTAAACACAACCTGATTAAGTAAGAATATGAATTAAATTTTTTTCTAAGAAACCTAATTTTGATAATATTGAAGACATGTAGGTTTATTGGGACATTTTTTTTAAAATTACTATTAAAAGGAATATAATAATCTTTAATTCTAACATATCCCTTAACAGAATCCTAGTTCCTATTTACTCCATCATATTGAAAATTTCAATGTATAGATATATATGTTTCACTAGTTATCATATAAATTTTTAAAAACATATCATGATTAAAACACTTAAAATCATACATTTGTATCATAATATAACATAATCTATTCTATTAAAAAAATTTTAAGAATCACATTGGAGTTTCAAGTAATAAATTAGGATAAAAATAACATTCTACTATGAAAACTCTAACAAAAATAAAATTACTATATGAACTACAAATAAAATATTTATTGAAAATCCATTAACATTATATATGAATATTGTTATAGAATAATTCTTTTGTCCATGTGAATTTATTCATATGTGTTATACATCAAATCACATTCTCATACACCTTGGTAAAGAGGGTTATAAGTTTCTCATATAGGAAACATAAAAATGATTTTATTTGAAAAAAATATAACTAGATTACCTATTAATTGAATATTTCTGTTAATAAAATTTCATGTATTAAATTTTTCACTCTTGAAACATTAAAAAAAACCTTCCCTTTAATTTATTAAATTAAAAAATTATTGAATAGAAAATATATTACATTAAGTATCATATCCATTATTATGTTCCAAAACATTTTAATATTAAAATTATATTATTTTCCCCTGCGATTATGAAAAAATTTCATATCCATTCTATTTTCATTGTTTATTTTTTACCATGTTTTATTTCGTTAATGTATCAGTTATGTTATTGTTATACATTTGGTTCGAAATTCCAAATACATCACTATGACATCATATATAGAATACTAATCATGAAATAATTATCATTTTAATACATTTAATAATATTTTTTACCGGAAACTAAAGAGGACATGAAAATGAAGAACATCAATTTATGGGGATGGTAGTCTGTATGTGGGAATAAAAAATGTTATGATTTTTCAAATTCATGGGAAATAGATAATGTATAGAATATTATATATTTATTGAATAATAACAATGTTATAAACGTTTTAAATGATTAATTCCATCATTATCACCTCCATTTGATGTTGGGATAATAAAATGAGCCACATCACACTGATGATGTGGTCGTCCTCACTTACACAAAATAACTATTATCATATTTAGAGGATAGAATAGAAGAATGTTAAGTAAAATTTTTTCAATTTTGAATAATAATTATGTTATAAATATCATATATATATATATTCAATTTCTACATAGTTTTAATCATTCAAATGAGGTGTTGATGAATAACTGAACCCATCTTCTGGTGTAGCTGAGAGTTTAAATTTAAGTACGCACAAATTATTTATTTTCAATTTTAAAAATAATATAAAATAAAAAGTGTTATGAAGAAAAATATTAATATATAAGAATATTTATGATATTTAGATTATTATGTAATTTTGTTTATAGAATATATAGAGTATGTGGAATAAGAAATTATTAAGAAAGAACAGAGTTAAGTGTCACACCTCATCTTTGATAAACATAATTTTTTGATGATTAATCCTTCTAAGATAGAATTCTAGTAAGACCAACAACCCTTGAAAAATTTGATAAAAAAGTTATATGTTATTTGCATATATCAATGAATATTTAAAAATAACAATAGTTTTTGAAAAATAGAAGAGTTGAGGTTCTTTTTTATAAGAGAGGTGTGTTACACCTGTGTTAATAGATGAAATCATTATAAATAATAATTGTTTATCAAATGTAAAATTGATTCAAATTTCTATATATTAAACATATAGGATGATGTGTTATATATATATTCTACTAATAAAAAGTAGATAACAATTAGTGTCATTTAAAACATTATTTTCTGGTCTGACCCCATCATTATTTATCATTCTCTAGAATAGTTGTAATAAGGCTTTCAATTTTTATGGATTATGAAAATAATTATTTGGAACATACATTAACCATTAATGATAATATTTAAATGATAACATCCATTTGAGTTACCAATGAATTTTAATGATATTTAAGTGATTTAAAAATAACTCTCAACAATTATAAAAAATTGAATGTCATTTTTTGGAATATTTAAATTTTTATGACATTGATCATATAAAAAAACATGAAATTATAATCTAATTACATAAAAAATTAAATACAAAAAACAATTTTAATTTTTTTTATTTAATAACTCAATGAAAAAAATATTCATTTTAATGTTTTAAAATTAATTTACATGGGTTTTTAACTACTTGAACAAGTGAAACATTAGTGTTGCATTAAAGTTCTATATAATCATAAAATCACTAAAAAATGAAAATAATCTTTTATCAAAAAAAATTAATTACTCATATTAAAAAAAATTATTTATATACATTAACAACATATTTCATAGTAAATAAAAAATTATTATATTTATTAAAAGAAAGGGACTGACATTTGTTTATTATAATTTAAATAAAATAATATTAATGTTATAATAAAAGGAAATATGAACCCAATTTCTAGTCTTTTCAAGAAAAGGTTAGTATTTGGGATAAATGTCATACATTAGGAATTAATATAAAATTTTGGGTCCTTATCACAAAAAAATTACTGATTATTAACAATTTTTACCCAATACAGTGGGGGTAACAAATTATTATGTTCACTATTCATTATGACCAAATTAAAAAATAGTAATATTAATAAATTAAAACCTATAAATTAAAAATATAAGATTTATTTTTATAGAATAGGTTTTTATTTATTTTTTTTTGTTACTTTTATTATATGATCATAAAAAATTAAAAACAGTTTTTTTAATGTATTTTTTAGAAAAATTGAATTTATATGAAAATAACATATAATTTTTATTTTTATGTAATTACATGGTGTATGTTAATTAAGTGGATTGTTATATTAATTTATAATAAAATAAAAAATAAATTGGGAATTTTAATGTATTTTATTTAAATAGAAGAAATGAATGTTTTACAATAAATGATCTTTTCACAATTCATTCAAAAATATAAATTTAAAATAAATTTTAATAAAAATATTTTAAATTTATTTTGGGATGTTAATTTGAAAAATGGTTTTAATTTTATAAAATAATATAATAGAATCAATAGAAACTAATAATAATTACTATAATTTTTTTAATAAAAACTATTTTTGAGGAAAATGTATTTATTAAATTAGTTTGATCTCATTACATATATAATAACCATTAATAGATGAATATTAATTTATTTTCCTAAATATGAAATCTATAAATCAAATTGTAATAATTTTTTAGTCACAATTTACTTTTATGGAAATATATTCAACACAGTAATCAAATTTCTAGAAAATATATAGTATAATATTAATTGATGTAATTTAAAATTTGATTCTTTCTTTAATAGGAGATGATATGTATGTTGGTATTAAGAAAACAATTTATATTACATATTTCATAATATAGTAACTCTTAGTTGAACCATAAAACGTAATTCAAAGAATATAAATATAATATAATAACATTTTACAAGTATAAATTAGTTTTTTAAGCTTAACATTTCATTTGATAGATGTAATCAGACATATTATTCTTTTTAGAATAAAATATCTCGGGGTAACATTATTCATTCAAAAAAAAATTCACTTTAAAAATTTTAATATTATTCATTAAAATTTAATTTCTCAAATATGGTAACCAAATCAGTTATTGATTTTATCGTAAACATTAACATCATTGGAAATACCATGTATCTTATTATTTCATAAATATGTTTCCCCTATATGAAACAATCGTACATATGACTTTCTATGAGTGCACCCAGAAGGTTGAGGGTTAATTTTTGATGAATAAAATATATATACTTGAAAAATTACCTTACAATCTACATTCATATTTTATGAACATACAAATACAATGTTTATATTGAAATAATATAGTGATTCTTTTTTAAGATTTTATAATTTTATACTTCTATCAAAACTCATAATAAATGTGATGAATATTAAAGATAAATATATCAATATCTACTAACTAAATTCATATTCTAATGGAAGAAATGATGAATAAAAGGATTCAATGTTATTTATATTTTTTCTATTCATTAATTAAAACAATTGTTATTAAATTATATCATAATATCCAATATAAATAATAAAAAATTAGTCCCCAATGTATTTTAAATAAATCATAATGTTAAACATAAATAATTTAATACATTACTAAATAAAAATATCATTGAAATATTCTAGTTTGGAACTAAATGAAAAAGATGAGGCTGATTTTATCATATATATAAATATCCAAGATAAAAAAATTGTGTTTTAATAAAATCAATCACACATATAAATTCATAGAAAAAATATTTATCCCCAGTATAAAAATCGTCAAAATATGATAATATTTTATACTAATATTTTATACTAATATATTACATCACTTATTGATTCAGTAATTAAAATATTAAACTAGAACTAAAATGATCTTTTAATCATAATATAATGTACCATTTTGGCCAAAATTATTTCTACATACCTTAATAATATTGTGATCCCAATACAAGGAACTTATTTAAAAATACCTTTAATAACATAGTAACTAAATCACATTTCTGTCCCCGGTTAATCTATATAATAAAAAATATATTCCCGAACTGAAATAAACATTTTTTCGAATGTATCCATAATTACATTAAATTATGAGGTCATATTAATTATAATGATTATATAAATATTTCTACTTATATCCACAAACTATAAATTAATTTTTCCTCAAATATAATTCTCACTAAAACACATGTTAAATATAAGGGAAAATTGTTTATAAAAAATTATTCAAAAAAATAAATGTCACCTAATGTATCCACATCACAAAAATCATAAATTTTTTCCAAACTATATAAATGTTATTATCATCCTTATATTAATAAAGTATTAAATAATATAACACTACATCATCAATCTACATAAAAAATTTTAAACACATCAATTATTCAAATTTCATTAAAAACCATTAATCTTTCATTATCATCTAAATCATTAAAATTTACTTCTGATAATAATAATATAAATCTTACCAAAATATTCATACATTTGAAAACATAATATGAAATATAAATCATATATATTTCATTAAATTTGATGCTTATTTATATTAAAAAGATAACCTCTATAAACCTTTATTTACATAACCATGTCAATCCAATTATGGTTCATTCATTATTGGGAATCTATTTCCATAATCCCTATACATTCCACATAAAAATCATTCAATTGATACCATAGGAATAAAATTATTCCCCTCAATTATGTTAACTAAATATTCATTTTCATTACTATTTTATTACTTTATTTCATCCTTTAATATAATTGAAACAAAATCATACTCTTATAATACAGTTACAAGGATTTACTTATACCCTTCTTAATAATGGGGATATAGTATATTTTACCTTAATTACTTGAAGATCAATGAAAAATATTTTCTCTATTATTTAGTTCATTATGAAATTCACATTAGTCTAGCTATATTGTAATAAATCCATAATGATAGCGAAGATTAAATAAATGTGTTTCCACTAAATATATCACCCCATCCAGTTTATTTTTTAGACAACCACCACATTGACTGTGACATTCATTATTGGATTGGTTCATTCTTATTGTAGTCATTTAGTAAATCCAAAATTATTAGTGTTGGAATATCAAATTGAATCATAATAAACCATTTTATTTGGAGGATAAAAAATAATACATCCTTAAATGTGTCATATTATATTTAGCTCTTTTGATTATGGAAAAACAAATTATAATTAACTATATATTTCAGAACATTGAGGATAGAGAATATTTCTAACTTATGATCCCAAATTGACATATTAAACATTGAATTTTTATCATTAAAATATACAAAGACCTATTATGTTATATAAACCCATTATCCAATTCCTACTAGAAGGAATCATACCTTAATAAAACCAATATTATGAGAATAATAAGAAATATAATATTTTATTACCCTTTCATGTCATATTAGCATTATAGTTTTAGAGAGTTAGGAAAAATTATTGCACATCAATACATAAAAAAGAAATTGTTAACATCTAATTATTATAATATATTTCTAAAAAACTATATTGTTAAATTTAATACTCTTTTCATTCAAACCAAGATTATTATTATTTAATTGGAACCCTTATATAGAAATATAATTTTATATATTATATCAAAATATCCCTAATTCATATGAACATAAATAGAAAATATGGGTTGAGAAAAAAAATCTATTTACTGCATATAAATAGAAGTAACCATATTACCTTGTTAAATAAATTATTAGATACCAGAATAAAATTTTCTTTTTCTGAAGAAAATTTATATGAAATAATCATTTACATACTAAAAAAGTAATCTTATTTCCCATTTTTTACAAAATATATCGTAATAAGTCCTAAATAAAAATTCCTAATTTTTAGGGTTTTTAAAATAACATTATTACTCGTGAAATCATTTTGTTTAAGCCCATAATTATCACCCATAAAGTAGAATACATAATAAATTAAAAATATAATCGTTTTATTTCCTTCTTTTATTTTATTTCTATTATATATCAATTATATACTACAAAAATCATTTTCCAAAAATAGAACATTCATATAAGTTCCCTAAGAGAGTATTATAAAATCACCATTATAATGTAATATCCATCATGATTAAATCATAAATAACCTTTAACTGTAACATAGTACTCAATAACCCAGTATGTTACCCAATGAGTAGGACATCTATATCAGTCTCAAACTTTATAATACAAAATTTTCATGTACAATATCAAGAGAAGAAAAACATAAAATATTCTATTTCCATAATATTAATATAATAAAAATTTAAATTCAATACATATACATAATAATATTTTTGGTTTATGTAAAAATATGGTTAAATTAATTTTACCATTGTAGAATTTGAAAAATGAAAAATTCAATGAAGTATGAGAAATAAAATATTATTTGAAAACAAACGAAATTTTTTATTCTAATTCATCATAATGAATATACTTCATGAATGAAATAAATATTGATGAGGATATATATGTAAAAATCAATATTTAACTATTTTCTAAAAAGGATCTAATGTGACCCGTTCAGTAAACATTAAGAAGATTTCATTCAAACCCTTATTATATAAATTAAAATGAAAAAAAATCTTTAATAATATTTAATATATATATAATTAATTTCTTGAATAATTTTAATAAGCCCCCACAAGAATGAAATATATTTTAATAGGAAACATTAAATCATGGTTTTGAAGTAATACAATACCATTATATACATTTCGAATTTTATATTATCACACTAACACACAATAATATAATATTTTATAGTTACATGACTATTAAATTATTTTATTAATCATATAATTATCATAATTTATTTCATTACCATTTTTTAGTTACTTTATCAATTAATTTAATATTATATGTTTTGTGGATATTAGGTCTATAATGATAAAAACAACATATTTATGTTAATAATAGTCACAGGGGGTCATTTATTTATCATCTATGTAATGTTATTCATAGGATAATTATATTTTTTATTTATTGAATATAATTTTAGAACAATATTTTAAGGAGTACATGTTAAAAGAATTCACATCCTATCATGGAAATGGTTGCCTATATATAGTAGGAACGACATAATATTTTTTCTACTAGTTGGAAAATAATTTATTTAGATACTGGTTTACATCATATAATTTTAAATATGATAAAACTGTTATATTAAATCATTAATTACATCATTATGAACATCCATATGGGGTTTTAATGTTGAATGAATCAAATGGATTCTTGGAGGTCGTAGTCTACAAGTATGAATGGTCAACAATATAATTTTTTGATGAATGGAAGAGTAAAATAAAAAATAATATAATTTCATTAATGAATGTTAATTATTTCATAAGTATAATAAATATTCATATGACACATCATTTAAACTATCCAAAATATCCATGATGAATACAGTATACATCGCTTCGTGGAAGATATAATCCACAAGTAAAAATGGGAAAAGTATTCATTTTATAATAGATATAAGGGGATATATATAAGAGCAGTTGGATAAAAATAATATATATTTATATATAAGGTTATTATATATGAATTTTTGTATAATATTTTGTAATAGAGGATGAATAAACAATCATCTAAACACACAGTTAAGAGTAATCCTCTTATTTGAGAAACATCTATTTTATTACACATTAATTCTTGTAGAATACCATTTTGGTGAGATGAGAAACTATGTGGAATAAAAAGGAAGAATGAGAATGAATTTTCTTAAGAACCTCGTCTAGAAAAATTAGCCCTAACATGTCATTAATATATATGAGGAGGTACCCTATTATAAGTGTGGTAGGTGGATGTTTGCTAAATATGAAAAATATACATTTATAATGTCTGATAAACTCATTTTAGATTGTTAAAAAAGGAAACAATATCATATATAATTATGCTATTATATAAATAAAATTATTAAATTTAATTTATGTATTCATATGTTTCATTTTAAACCATATCATTTTGTTTAACCCCCTCATTAATCACATTTAACGAGAGTTGTTGTAATTTATATTCAATATATAAGGGTTATGAATCTAATTTTAAAATTTTATGTTTATTATAAATGATCTATTAATGATTTTATTAACAATTCCACCTCCATTTTGTGTCAATCTTTATTTATTTATGATTTTCTAATTTTTTAAAAAAATCATAAAATTTAATACTATTTATGGAAATATGAAAGTCTATTCCCAATATTTGAAATACAAAATTTGACGATGACAATGAAATAAGAATATAAATACAATAAAAATCTCTAATACATGATTTTGATATAATAAATTTCAGTAATACTATCATTCAAACAGAACATATTACATTTAATCTATAAAATATAACATATTTTATTTTTATTCATCTTACAAAAGAGATTCATTGGCATGGAGTAATAATTATTCAGAACTATTTCATTACAAAAAAATTATAATAAATTAATTTCATAATATTACGTTAGTTAAAATCAATATTACAATTTATAATCATTCATAAAATATTTTTAACCATATGAACAAATAATATAGATACTAAATGAATGAGGGTAAAATTTAGTAATTATACTTGGCATAAAATTATATATTAATTATAATCAAATTAATGTTTTAGTAAATGACCATATTATGTATTAAAAACTGATAAGGTTTGATGTATTATCTTCCAAAAAAATGATATGATATTTTTTGAACGTATATAAATGTGTTTCCACCAAATAACTAGTTTTAATAAATTTGGTGGTGATAAAAAATTATTATGTTTCACATTCATTGTTACCTAAATTGAAATTCAAAAAATTTATAAATATAGAAAAACTAATTCCAAATATAATGTTATTTTTTTCAATATTTAATAGTAAAATTTTCAATTTTTTTTAGTTTTTTTTTCCAATTCACATTGTTGGCGCGAAAATATTGCACGAAAGGGAGGGACGAAAAAGAAGGCTGGCCCACTGCATCGCGAAGCACCGATGCGAAGCACCCCGAGCATCGTGGTCTCGCGAAGCTCCAGAGGCGGTAACTCTCCGCGAATGCATTTGACATTCGCGAGCCCGCCACGAAGCTCTAGAGGCGGTAACTCTCCGGGAATGCATTTGACGTTCGCGAGCCCGCCGTGAAGCTTCAGAGGCGGTAACTCTCCACGAACGCATTTAACGTTCGCGAGCCCGCCGTGAAGCTCGAGAGGCGGTAACTCTCCATGAATGCATTTGACGTTCGCGAGCCCGCAGCGAAGCTCCAGAGGAGGTAACTCTCTTTGGATGCCATTGACGTTCATGAGCGCGCCGCGAAGCACCTGAGGTGGCGCGCGATTTCTGCTTCACGGCGCCCCTTCCATATAAATACTGGACTCCCCCTGAGTCCCGAAGACGGAGGATCCGACCTTTCGGCTTCTCCTCTCCCGAATCGCGAAGCACCCTTTTCCCTGAGGAATCATGAGCTCCGCGAGGTACTTCTACTTCGCGAGACGTCTTTTCTTGGTCTCGTTTTGACCCCCTCTTACGAGAGGGATGCCCTTCGCGAAGCTGAATGGAATTCGTGAAGGAAGGGGATTCCCAAGGGAACCCGGGAAGCCATGGAGCGTTTATGCTTTGCGAAACACCCAACCTGTACTAGTGATCCCTATGCTAAGGCAGGATCGCTCCACATCGCGAAGCACACTGCTTCGTAGCACCCTTCTTCGCGAGGCACCTCTTCTTTGCGAGGCAGTGCTCCGCGAATATTGTTCTACTTCGCGAAGAACCCTCCAACTCAATCATATGCCCCATGCTATGTCCAAGGCACTCCACTTCACGAGGCACACTCCTTTGCTTGGAAATTCCTCTTCCTGTGCGACCCTCCAGGTTTGCACGATGTGAGTTCAAAGTCCCACGGACAATACCACTTGTAGCGTTGCTTCGCCTAATGCTTCTTCGCATAGGCACGCTAACAGCTATTGCTTCTTCGCATAGCCACGCTAACGTGGACCCCTCGATGGTTTTCTCCACAACCCCCCTTGTCCATGGCCTTACTGGTACCTTCCCTTCCCCAAGGACCAGAGGGTACCAGTTATGTAAGTCCTAGGGGTGCGGAGAGAACCCACCTCGTCTGAGCTGCAGGACGTTAAACTACAAAGCACCACGTCCTTAAATCATGACGTTAAACTGTAACCCGAACTCGTGCTTCGCACAAAGGGTCCCCCCAGCTCGAACATTTTTTACGCCACTCGTCCCTATAGGAGTGGAACCACCCATCCACAAGGGATGATATCCTCCTTATTGGAGTGGCATATGTTCTCAGGAGAAGGGAGACCCTAGTTCCCCAATGGATAGTTGCACCCCTGCATCTCCGTACTTCCCCACTACTATGGTCAGTGGAGGGCGTGATAGGGAATGAGGCACCTCCCATCGTTGGTCCCAAGTCCCTCTTTCTCCATGCTTTGTCAACTTCTGGGCTTCCATTCTGGAGTAAGTCCCAACACCATGGGCCGCCTAACTCATAAGCCCCTCTTCGCTTCTAACAGACGCATCCTTCGCGACGTGATCGTCATGTCCCTGCAACCTCTTGTTTCTCACACCGAGCATGACTCACATGGGCTTAGAGTGAGCACCGACCCTGACCCCTACCCTTAGTGAACTACGATGACTTTGATCCATGTCAAGGCATGGTACGTAGGAAGCCTCCATGAGGTTCAAGCCACATTACTCGGTCATTCATTCAAGTCAAGTTTCGCCCTCGTCCAGCATGACGTTAAACTGCACGCCCCCGTCCCACATGACGTTAAACTACATACCCTCGTCCAGCATGACGTTAAACTGTATGCCCCTTGTCCCGCATGACATTAAACTACACACCCATTAGAACTACGAGGTCTTTGATCCATGTCAAGGCATGGTACGTAGGAAGCCTCCATGAGGTTCAATCCCACCCATCATCCAATTCAGGTTGAGTTCTACCTTCGTCCAGCATGATGCTAAACTGCATCCCAGTCCAACGGAAAGCCGTTGTGACCGACCCGAACTACGAGGACTTTGATCCATGTCAAGGCATGGTACGTAGGAGGCCTCTACGAGGTTCAAACCCACCATCCAGTCATTCCGACCACATTCACGTCGTTTCACTCCCCGTCCCGCATGACGTTAAACTGTATTCCACTATTTGAAATACGGGGACTTTGATCCATGTCAAGGCATGGTATGTAGGAAGCCTCCCCGAGGTTCAATCCAAACAATCATTGGCCCAGACCGTCTCCTTGTCGGTGTGCCAAGTCCCTCCCCCCATTTTCACCCGAACTACGAGGTCTTTGATCCATGTCAAGGCATGGTACGTAGGAAGCCTCCCAGAGGTTCAAGACCATCTCTCATCGGACCAAGGTCCATCATTTACGTCGGATCACTGACGAATTACATCAATTCTTTTAACTACGAGGACTTTGATCCATGTCAAGGCATGGTACGTAGGAATCCTTTCCAAGGTTCAAGCCCACCACTAGTGGACCCCCGGGTCTACTTCCACGTTAGTTCACCGATGACACCCTTTGAACTACGAGGTCTTCGATACATGTCAAGTCATGGTATGTAGGAAGCCTCCCCGAGGTTCAAGACCATCTCTCATCGGACCAAGGTCCATCATTTACGTCGATTCGCTGATGAATTACATCATCCAAACTATGAGGAATTTGATCCATGTTAAGGCATGGTACGTAGGAATCCTCCCCGAGGTTCTGGCCCACCACCCATCGGACCATGGTCCACCTTCACGTTGGTTTGCCGACGAAGCCCCTATGAACTATGTGGTCTTTGATCCATGTCAAGACATGGTACGTAGGAAGCCTCCACGACGTCCAAGACCACCACCACTAGGACCCTCCTGGTCCTCCCCATTCACATCAGTTCGCTGATGATGCCCTTCGGACCAAGGTCAACCCTCATGCCGGTTCACCGGCACCATCCCTAACTACGCGAACGTTGATTATCTGCCACGAGGATACGTAGGAAGCCTCTTCATGGCTCAATCCCAAATTCACAGCAGCCCATGGGCTAGTCCCGGTATCAGTATCCCTTCAAGGGAAATCCCTGAATCCGATCAATTCTAGCTAATGCTCTGATTGGGCTGATCCATCTCTGGTGGACGTTAAACGCGCAGCGTACCCTGTGTTAAACACGAGATGCTGAGGAAAACCTCAGATATGTGTCTATGGAATATAATTCCCCACGCTCTATGTGGGATGCCTCGGGCTTCCACGCCCTCGAGAAGACCTATGACCAGGGAAAAGAGACAGACATGCCAGGTTCCCCAGCATCTAGACACGCTACTGATGCCCCAACGTGACTACTCTCCCGACTGAAGGTTGCTGCCCTGACCGGACCCTTTGGAATGTCTCGACAGAATCAATGTAATTAACTGGCATCCTTGGAAACATGGAACTGGGAAGAGATTCATGAACTACATATTAAATCTATGAGGGAGACCCAAACTAGGTGACGAGTTCTGAGGAGGAATCTACAGGAGGAAGAACCGACATCCCATCATCCTTTTTCGATCAAGGAGCAGACGTCCCAGAATAAGGAGCGAATTTCGCCCGCCTTTGGAAAGTGGGAATGCAGGGCAACAAGCGTAGCGCATCCTCCTCCGCAGACGGACGGATGCACGCACCCCGGTGAAAGCTTCGGAAATAGAAATGGTGAACCCGATGTGAACATATTCTCCTCAATATGGAGATTAGTAGAGTTTGAGGTACCAGTAGATTGACGTGTCAATGGATCCAGATATTCGGCGCCTGGTCCCGCCAAGCAAATAGCGGGCCTGTCGTGAAACTCACCGGAAGTTGGGGCAGTAGAACGTGGGGCACTCCGTTCTGCAGCGTGTTGGCGTGGATCCTTCTTACAGACGTGGAGAATGGAAGGAAATTGGGGCACTGGTTGTCAATATTTTTCCTCTAAGTTCTTATTAGTTGATCCCTTTGTTTCTTATGAACCACGATGTTGTTACAGAGAGACAATCACCGCCTTCCCGCCAACGCAGGGGTAGGGGAATCTCGGCCACATCCACCCCGCATGGAACCGCTACCGCCACGACGGCCGCCACATCATGAAATACGGGGCATCCACGTCCTCTTTCCCTATTATAGGTCATCCAGCGAAGGGTGATAAACAACCTCATGCACAGGTACGAGGAGGAAGGGGTCATCCCAACTCGGGATATGGCCCACTTGGACCTGGATGCCTCCATGCCCCGCCATCAACGCCACCCTAACAGGCTGCGCATGGAGCCCCTACTCCCCACCCCAACGTTCATCCGTTTCAGTAGCCTATCCCCAGAACGCCTTGACGACTCCTCGGCTTACGCTGATGAGGCGGGCGCCGTCCAGCTCAGCCCGCTCAGGGTCCCGACCCAAGGGCTCCAGGCAAGATCTCCCGCCAGGCCACGTCAGCGCCGCTGTCCGACTCAGCAGGAAGAGTGGGCAGGCCATGCCCATGCACAACCTGCACTAGATCATCTGACCCGACGTCACCACCGGGCCCCGGCTGAGGATTCTCGCCTAGGTGCATCGACGTCAACAGCTACAGTGGCTCGAGCCACCGCTGATGTGCATCATGAAGTACCTGCATACACTGAGCTGGGGCACTCCTTCACCCAACTAGGATCAAGACCCCAACCACCCCACGGGCAGGCTGGGTTGACTCTCCGGGTTGCAGGCCCGAGTGGTGATCGCCGCGAACTAACCTGCGGTGATGTCACCCCGTACGGAGGCCCTCCCCGTACCACTAATCCACATAGTGTGGGCCTTCCCCACTTCGAAGCTCGTCATGGAGGTATGCCTTGTGCTACCCCCACCTTGAAAGAAGACCTGCCCTGCAGCAGTGATGCTCAGCATGGAAACCTTTCCCACGCCCACTATACAGGGTATGGAGTCCATCCTCCTACCCCCGACCGCCGATCTGAAGGCACTGTCCATCCAGTCCTTCTCCAACATGGGGGGACCCCCTACGTCCTCTCTACAACCGGCAAAGGTCCTCCTCGCCCCAGCAACTCGAGGAGTGAAGTTCAGCCTCGCTCCGCCCGCATCGACCATGGAGGTCCCCCCCTGCTCCTTCAAATTCCAACAGAGGCTCCGCCCACATGGGTGTTGTCCATGGGGGCCCTCCCCATGTAATCTTCGACATTTTCCCTAGTGCCCCTCGTACCTCGGCTATCTCGAGTGGGGGTCCTCACCGCCATGGAGCTAGCGCCGCCCCGAGACTAAATGATATGGATCAACCCTGTCCCGAAGAGCCACCCCGGGGCAGGAGAGCGGGTCGTCGCTGCCACATGAAGAATCCTGGGAAAGCCCGGGTGGAGATCAAACCTGCCCGCTTCTCTGACTCTGAAGAGGAATGTGACTCAGCGATGGAAACTTCTCCCCGCTCCTCCATATCAAGGACTGGGGCAAGAACTAGACGCGTTATCCTCATTCTCCCAGAATATGAGGTCCACCAGATTCCCATATCTCTCTGCAGGTACATCCAGGAGGATAAAATATTGGGAATTCTGCAGGTCTCGACCGTGCAGTCACCGCCATTGTCACCAGAACCACCCTCTACCTCTACCAGAGATCACAGAGAGCTATTTTGGAGGCCAACAGCGGTAGAGAGATGACATGACCTGTCACAGGTAGCTGCGACTCCTGTGCCGGAAGCTGTGGCTATCAGCCCATCGTATCGTGACATCGTGGTCAGGTCACCTTACTCTTCAGAGGATGGCCCGGAATTCGGCGGCCAGTCAGCTCGTTTGCCGTATTCTACACCGCCGAGTTTACTATCCCAGAGGTCCGCCTCGGTACTGCTACTGGTCCCTCAGCCGCCCCCGGTTGACGAGTGGGTAAATACAGGACCAGAACCCGAGTCCGAGCCCAGGAGCTTCTGGAGTATTCTTGTAGCGGATTACTTCCCAAAGAATTTCTGGTCGACGGCATCACTGAAATTTCGTGCACCAGAGTCCCTTACCCCTGAAGAAGTGGGGTGCTTTTGATGAACCCTATGGGCGACAGACTTCCTCCTTCGTTACGAACGGGTGGTGTACCCCAGAAGTCGAGAGAACTTCGAAGAAATCGGCGAGCAATGCCGCCTGATCGATTCAGCCGCACTCCTTGTGGCCCAGTACCCTGAGTCGCTCGGCAGCCAGAGCACCCTTCAACGGAAATGTGTTCAGAGTTCCAATGTACTCCGCAGAATCTTTAGGGAAGCTACCCCACATATGCAAGTCCGTGGTTGGGGACACTATGCCGCTCTCCTCTTCGACCCTATCCGACGACAGCCTGATTTGTTATGCGACATCGAGGATATTCCCTCGGGAGGGGTCGTGGTCCACATGGATGAAATAGTGGACAAGGAAGACGAGCTTGAATTCCTTGATTGATACTTACCCCCCGAGGGCATACCGCCATTGTTGGACCCATCAGGGAGGGTTACCCGTCAGCAGAGGAACCTGCTAGGCCTCCCCGTACCCACCGAGTCACTAGTACTCTGTCAAAATACCGGAAAGGGTAAGGAGCACATAGGAACTGTCAAGCACTCTGACCCGTTTGCCTCTGTGCAGAAAACTGACGAAGATCCCGAGAAAGCCACATTACGCCAGCAGTTTGCTGAGCAGAAGAGGCGGGTTGATGAACTCTTGGCTGAGCGCGCCGCAGAGCGGCGACCCGACTATGGTAATCCCAGGCTGGGGAAGGAACAATTTCCCCCCAGTGAGATGCCTCTGGGAAACCCTGATCATGCTACTTTCACAGACAGGGCAAGAGCCGGAACTTACGGCAAGAGGGCACGATGCGTCTGGCCAAACACCCCCGAGCGACGGGGCAATCTGAAGAATCCAGGTCGGGTTCCCCCAGTCTCCCCGCAGGTCATTCCGCCAGTTGATCCACGAGCTGCCGAAGCCATCTACCATGTTGAAGAACCTGGAAACTCACTTGTGGGTAGGGATCCCCATCAAGACAGGGACCCCCACCCAGATGATCTTATAGCGGCACTCACAGCCCGCCTCGAAGCGTTGGAAACACGGCAGGTGGCGGTCCCACTGGATGGCAAGGTGTATCCCACGTGGGTGGATGATATGCCCGCACCCCCGGGTTTTGGGAACCCCACTTTCTCGACCTTCAACAGGACAAGGGACCCGCCACAACACTTGGCTCATTTTTCTTCCAGGTGTGGCCCCATTCTGGGGACCCCGGCTCAGTAAGAAGCTGCCAAGGTTCGATGTTTCGTACAGACATTGGAAGGTCTAGCATTCGTCTGGTACAACCAGCTCCCTATCGGATCGGTGACCGACTGGGAGGATCTCCTCTGGCAGTTCCTATACTAGTTCAGCTCCACCACGCGGAATACCATCATTGTAGACCTTTTCAAGTGCAAGCAAAGGCCTGATGAGCGAGTCGCAGATTTCATCGCCCGGTGGAAGGGACTTTCGTATTCCCTCGACATGCCACTGATTCAGGAGATATTACTGATGATGTGTGTGGGGAACATAAAAAAGGAGCTGGTACCCTCCTTGATTACCCAGATATACCCTGGAGGGTTCAGATATTTCTCAGATAAATCTCAGCGGCTTGAGAAAGCTTTGCAACAGGCTAGTCAGGCACGTTCATTGCCCTCTATGGTCCCAGTCAGGAGGACCGCCATAGCCGAACCCGCCGCGGTGGACAAAATAGAAGCCCCTAGGCAGCTGTAATTACTACCGGCGGCACCATCCCCGCAACCCCACAGAGGTCCTCCACCTCAAGCACAGGCTCCTGCCCAGCAGCGACCGCCTCAGAACCGACAGGTTCCCCCGCGCAATGAACCACCACCACCTAGGCGAGACAATCAGGCATCGCCTCCTCGGAAGGCCCCTCCATCCCCTCATTAGGGCCAGGCACCCAGGGCCCCCTATCCGGAAAGAAGGCACAAGACTTATTCGTTCAACGAAAATCAGGTCCCTGGCTACTTCTGAAGTGCTCTAGAGCAAGGGATTGTGCGCATGCCTGAGTGCAGAAGGCCGACAGAGGCGAATCTCACTGATCACCTGTAATGCCCCGACCCTAGTTACCCAGAGTCGGTGCATTATTACATAACATTGGCATGATCACAATAAAGATCAAATCTCTAAAGACCGATTGGTTTAGTAGCCTTGGAAACACTAGATATATTCATAAGTTTTACATTACATCATAAAATGAAAAACTACTACAACAACATAATGTCTCCATAATCCACACTCATATCCCCACATAATATCCCTGCAGGTCATTCATAAATTACTTCTTCACTTCCTGGGAAAAATAAAACATAGAAAAGGGGTGAGCTCAAATGCCCAGTAAGGATAACAATATAGCGGAAACTTTCATAAATAAGAATAAACATTTAAGGCAATGTATAACTAAAACAAAAGCCTTTCAAACATGAACTTTCAACATGGTATGGAATAAATAAAATGAAATAATTCCATTTACTTATTCACATGGATATTATACTAATCTAATAATCACATGCAAAAATCAATAACCACTTTCATAATGTTGGAATGCATAATACCAGACTATCATAACCACATAGTCAAGGCCTCGTGCCAAGACTAAAAATAAGATTTTGTCAAGGCCTTGTGCCAAGACACTAGTTTGTCTCATGAGACCTACTGATGCATCGAGGATCTATAGCGGGCTCCACCCGTCACATATTAAGTCCAATGCATTCCCATATGAAAAGGGTTAAACATAACATAAACATTCGTATTAAAACTAGCATACGAAATGTCAATACTTTTACCATAAACTATGAATGGTATAAAAATAGCACATCCACAGTCAAACATATCACAAAACCTTCAATACAATATAGAAGTTTTGTATCATAATAAATCAACTCCAATAATCTTTAAATCCATCAAAGGATGTTGACATAGATGAAATCAAAATTCTTTTTAAGGAAATATCTCCTTTTATTTCGAAATCATTTAAGATCCATATAAAATAAAACATTTTCTTTGAAAATATTCTTATAAGCTTGTAAGGAATGCTTTGAATATTTTATAACGGTGGAAAAAAACCGCACCCGCCGTATAAGTTTAAAAAAACATTCTTATCTTAATTCTGTCGAAAAGGTTAAAAAGCACCTTGGTTGGAAAACGACGGAAAGATTCCATTATAAACCGCTTATAAAAAGTCAAACAAGGGTATAAATGACTTTAACCCATATTTTTTTTAATATTAAAAATGTTTTGAAATACATTTTGAAGAAACATGGATGTGGATGATAACGAGATCCCAGTAGATTATTACGTATAAACAACCTCGGATAATGAAGAGATTGTGAAATAACCCTTACCTTGTACTTTTCCTTGGTTGGGGTAGGTTAACCTCCTTTATAATGGTGAAATAATTGTTATTAAATTATAAAATAATCATATACATTATTATGATATCATATATGATCTTTTAATATTGATTTGATAATAATATCTTAGTATTATCGTTGTTTCGGGTGTGAACTTACTCATTTTCTTTTATATGTTTTGTTACATAAGCCATGTTTGGTGTATCTTATTCACATCCAGAATGATATAAAGTCCTTAAACATCATTTTTAAATCATCAAATGATAATTATACTTGAATGGATACGATGGAGAATGAATCTCATCGCGTTCGTGGAGACGGTAGTCCGTACGTACGCACGAGCGACAATATCATTCTTTTGATATTAAAATAATATATAAATGGATGTTATATCATATATACAGAATAATTAACATGTTATATTTATTATTTACATGAGTTTCACATCATTATTATAATCATCCAAATAATAATATATTGAATAACAATTACACCACGACGTGGAGACGGTAAGCCGTACGTACGCACGTATGGTGACATGTTATTCAAAGGGTGGATAGAATACTGAATATGGTTGTACCATATTTATAATAACATCACAATATATCTGAGATACTGGATTTATTATTTTAGAATGGTAACAACAAAGGAAGAAGAAGTGGAAGAAGAAATGAACTTGGAAAAGGGTGGTGAAATCATTACCTCTTCTTCGGGCTCTTCCTTTTGATTTGATCAAAAGGGCTCCTTAGGTTGGCTTTATGATCAAACTAAGGCCTCTAGGTTGTAGTGAGGGAAGTTGGGAGAGTATTTGAGCAGAGTTTGGCCGAACCAAAAGGCTTTTAAGGTGTGAAGAAATGAGAAGGAGTGGTCTCCTTTTATAAGGGAGAGGAGGGGCTCTTTAGGAAAGAGTGAACGTATTACTTTATAATATAATTATATTCGGTTTATAATGGTCCAAAAATCATTTAGGTCGACGATAAGATGACTCATATTCTAAATAACATCAACCAATAAGAATTGGATAGGTTTTAGATAATATTTTAATCATTATAATCTTATTTATTTAAATGATTTATTAATGATGTAAACATTGCATCATTATTGTGTCATTAATAATTTAAATTATTTGATGTCTAAAAATTATAAATAAAATATAATTATGTAGGAAATCGTTTTATCTTTCTAATGAATATTTATAATCTAAAATCCAACATGTATAACCCTATGTGAAAATTGTTCTTCTAAAAGATGTAAGCTTATGCCATTTTTATTTTTATTTTAACTTTATTAATCTAATGTGTCCCTACCACATACAAGTGGCTCTAAGGGGTCCCCAAATCGACCCAAGGATGCCCATGGTCGGGTATGTTTCCACCAATAAGGTTAGGACACGTTTTAGGGTAATTTTGTGTTATTATAATATTATTTTTTAACCCTTATTTAAAGGATTTACCCTTTAACCATGGTAAATAAAATATTTACCGCAGTAATTATTCAAAATGTGTAAAAATAAAAGTTACCTATTTACATAATTTGGACATACTGATTCCAAATATGTAATCAATTTTTCCAAATTCAAAACACAGAAGTGGCAGAAATTAAATTAAAATTAATTCCCATTGTTTAAATAAAAAGCGTGTTCTTAAGAGATAATAACTATCAAAAGATTGACACTTATTTATGTCTGGTTTAATTATGAAATTATGTCCAATGACAAACATTAAATTAAATGGTAAAAATATATTCTAAATATACTTTAAAACCACTCAAATTCATAATTTATCAATATTAATTATTTTGATTAAAAAAGTTGATTTTAATTAAAATTTAGTAATTTTCACTATTCGTCAAAATATAAAAGTTATCCGAAAAGTACCAAAATTTCACCCTAGGCTAATTTCAATATTCCGAATCCAAAAATGAAGTCCATTTTGAAATATAAAATATATATGATTTCAAAAAGTAGGTATTACTATTCACAACGGCTAGTTTAATTAGTTGTGGTGTGTGTTAGAACTCGAGGTTGCGTACAACACACGCTATCGCATTATTCGAAGGGAAACGTATCGTGGAAGCTTGGGGTGTTACATTCTCCCCTCCTTCAAATAATTGCATCCTCGCAATTTCTAGGGTATTACTGTATAAAAAGACTCGGGTGGTTCTTCATCATAAGTTTTTCGGGTTCCCACGTTGCCTCTTCCATCTTATGATTTCTCCACAAAACATTTACCAGACGCGTCGTCCGGTTTCTCAGTACTTGTTCTCTTGTATCAAGAATCCTGACAGGCTCTTCACAATAAGACAGATCGGGTTCCAGTTCTAATTCCTCATAGGTGAGTACATGCGTTGGGTTAGGCATGTATTTTCTCAACAGAGATACGTGGAACACATCGTGAACTTTGGAGAGACATGGCGGCATTGCCAATCGGTAAGATACAACCCCAATTCGTTCTAGAATTTCGAAGGGTCCGATGTACCTGGGACTCAATTTACCATTCTTACCAAAACGTATGAATCCCTTCCATGGAGATAACTTCAGGAAAACATGATCACCGACTTTAAATTACAAATCCTTCCTTCGATTATCGGCATAGCTCTTCTGCCTACTTTGGGCTGCTTTGATGTGATTTTGGATTACCTTCATCTTTTCCACCGTTTCCTCCACCAGTTCTGGGCCTACAAGTTTTCTTTCACCGACATCATCCCAACAGGTTGGTGTACGACATCTCTTTCCGTATAATGCTTCATATGGTGCCATCTGAATACTCGAATGGAAGCTATTGTTATAGGAAAATTCTACCAGTGGTAAATATTGATCCCACATAACCTGAAAGTCAAGTGAGCAAGATCTCAACATGTCTTCTAGGGTTTGAATAGTCCGTTCTGATTGTCCATCTGTCTAAGGGTGGTAAGAAGTACTCAAATGAAGTTCAGTATCCAGGGATTTCTGAAGACTTTTCCAAAATCTTGATGTAAACGGGGATCACGATCAGAAACAATCGATAGGGGTACTCCATGAAGTCTCACAACTTCATTAATGTATAGTCTTGCTAGACGTTCCAGGGGTAGATCTTCTCTTATAGCAAGAAAATGTGCTGACTTTGTAAGACGATCAACAATAACCCATATTGCATCGTTCTTTCTAGGAGTCTTTGGTACCCCCATTACAAAGTCCATCGTAATATTGTCCCATTTCCACTCCGGTATGGGAAGAGGTTGCATGAATCCTCCAGGCTGTTGCCTTCCAGCTTTCACTTTTTGACAAACCATACATCTTGACACAAAATCAGCAATCTCCCTCTTCATGTTGTCCCACCAAAAATGTTCCTTCAAATCTCTATACATTTTGGTGCTCCCATAGTGTATAGAGAAATTGGAACTGTGATCATCATCCAGCAATTCCCTTTTCAGATCAGGTAAATCGGGAACACAAAGTCTCTTCCCGAATTTCAAAATTCCATCTTCATACACAAAGTCTCTCAATCTCCCATCATTCACAGCTTTAATCTTCTTCTGAAATTCTTCATCATCGGTCTGAGAACTCTTAATCCTTTCTAGTAAAGATGGTTTGGAAACCATTCGAAAAAGAATTGATGTTTCACCTTCCCTGGTTATTCCCATGTCCATCTTCACTAGATCCATGATAATTTGATCCCTTTCAATTCTCATCATGTTCAAAACTCCATGGTCTTTTCTGCTCAAAGCATCTGCCACCTTGTTTGCTTTTCCCGGGTGGTAGTGTATCGTACAATCATAATCCTTGAGTAATTCAAGCCATCTCCTTTGCCTCATGTTGAGTTCTTTTTGTGAGAAAATATACTTCAAACTCTTGTGATCAGTATAAATCTGACATTTTTCCCCATAGAGGTAGTGTCTCCATATCTTCAAAGCAAAGATCACAGCTGCTAACTCGAGATCATGAGTAGGATAGTTTTTTTCATGAATTTTCAACTGTCGTGATGCATAGGCAATAACTCTATCATTCTGCATAAGGACACAACCAAGTCCTTTCTTTGATGCATCGCTATAAATAACGAACCCATCATTCCCCGATGGTAGAGTCAATATAGGAGCATTGACTAATCTTCTCTTCAGTTCTTCGAAACATTCTTCACACTCTTTTTTCCAAACAAATTTAACCCATTTTCGTGTGAGCTTCGTTAATGTGTTAGCCAATCGGGCAAAATTCCGGACGAAACGTCGATAATAACCTGGCAAACCAATAAAACTACGTACCTCATTTATACTCGTAGGTGCTGGCCATTCTTGGATTGCCTTGGTCTTAGAAGGATCAACAGAGATTCCATCTTTAGAGACAATATGGCCAAGAAAAGAAATATCCTGAAGCCAGAATTCACACTTGCTAAACTTCCCATATAATTCATGCCTCCTCAGAGTCTTCATGATAATGCGCAAGTGATTTTCATGATCTTCGTAGGTTTTGGAGTATACCAAGATATCATCAATAAATACCACCACAAATTCATCGAGATACTCCTTGAAAACTCTATTCATCAGATCCATGAATACAGATGGTGCATTAGTCAATCCAAACGACATTACAGTAAACTCGTAATGCCCGTACCTGGTTCGAAATGCTGTCTTCGGAATGTCTTCCTTCTTCACACACAACTGATGGTATCCAGATCGAATGTCAATCTTTGAAAAGTATTTAGCTCCATGTAGTTGGTCAAATAAATCATCAATGCGAGGTAGGGGATACTTGTTCTTTATCGATATAGCATTGATCTCCATGTAGTCGATACATAACCTCATAGATCCATCTTTATTTTTAACAAAAAGAACAGGGGCTCCCCATGGAGAAACACTAGGGCGAATAAATCATTTATTAATCAATTCCTCTAGTTGTTTCTTTAGTTCAACTAATTCTATATTGGCCATTCTATAAGGGTTATTCGATATAGGCCTTGATCCAGGAATCAAATCAATGGAAAACTCAACTTCTCGTTCTGGAGGATGTCGAGGTAAATCTTCTGGAAATACATCTACAAATTCTTTCACAATAGGTACATCCTCTATTGGAACATTCCTTTCCTCACCCACAGTTATTTCATTCTCTTCCTCCCCAATAATTGTATTTAGTTGAGCTATTGAGGGTGGATCTAAATAAGAATTAGGTGGTGAGGATTCTGCTCTAAAAATAAGGTGTTCCTTATCATTATCATCAAGAATCGTAACCTCTTTCTTCTTACAATAAATCTTCGCATCATAGTCTGAAAGCCAGTCCATACCGAGGATTATATCAAACTCAATCATAGGTATGACGATGAGATCAGCAGATAAAGAAAATTTATGTGCTCTAATGGGGACTGATTCACAAAACTTTGTTGCAATGATACTTCCCTTAGGAGTTTTAACTGACAACTCCCTTATTAAATCAAATTGGAAATATCTAATTATCTTAGCAAACTGGGAAGATATGAAACAATGCGACGACCCAGAGTCAAATAATGCATTTGCTAAACTTGAGGAAACCATTAAATTACCTGCCACCACGTCTTTCGGAGCTTCTACCTCAGCAGTAGTGATATCATAAGCCTGGCCTTGATCCCTTGGACTTTTCTGAGGTAAGTTCTCCTGACGCTTAGGACATTCATTTGCATAATTCCCCATCTCCCTGCAATTGTAGCACTGAACGTTGGTAGCTTCCTTCTTCCCCTTGCAATCACGAGCTTGGTGGCCTTTTTCACCACACTTGTAACAGACTCCCATTCCCTTCAAGCAAGTACCAGGGTGTTTCTTCCCGCATTTACCACAGGATGGATATTCAACCTTTCCCTTCTTCCCCTTATTTCCATTCCCAGATTGATCAGCAGGTCTCTTCTTCTCCTGCTTTGCTTTAAAGTCATAAGACTTAGAGAATTCCTTTTCGGTCTTGATAGCACATGAGACAATGTCTTCGTACGACGAAAAGGATTGTGAGACTAATGCTCGACGGAGAAATGGTTTTAACCCATCAAAGAAACGATCAATCTTACTTCTTTAGTTACGTATATAATCACCAGCGTACCTTGCTAACCTTGTAAAGTTAGCCTCATACTTTGTGACATTCTCATCCTCCTTTTGTCTCAGACTTTGAAATTGCCTTTCCATATCTTCTTGATGGTCGCGAGGAAAGTATTTTTCTAAAAACATATCTTTGAACTCTCTCCATTCCATATTTGATACTTCATCATCTTCCTTCGTATTTTGATTCAATGACCACCATTGATCAGCATCCCCAGTGAGGCGGTAAACTGCCATGATAACCTTTTCCCTTTCACTGCTCCCCAAAGCCTGAAATATTTTCTCTAGGGAAAATATCCATTGCTCAGCTACTAAGGGATTTGTATTCCCATTGAACGTTGGTGGTTGTTGCCTCATGAATCGATCTAACATTGATCCTCCACGCTGCGGATCAGGGTGCTCCATACGGGTAAGGTTATTATTCATAACCTGAGTAAGTTTCCCCAGTATGGTGATTAGCTGATCGGCACCAGTTGCATCACCAGCCCCACTATAATTATCTTGAGCAGGAGGGAAATCACTACATGGAGTCCGTGCATTGATAAGGTTTCCATTTCTTCCACTAGGCGCCATTTCTAAACAATGGCATAAACTAGATCAGTTTATGAATCAAAATACATAATCCCATACTTATAAAACACTCAACATAAATTGAACTATTTATGGACATAATCCATAATCATAAAAATGTTTTCTTTGAGGAATTATATACTCATAAACCCTTCATAATGATTTGTAAAGAATATGAGAGTTATCCTAAGAATATACCCCGGGAGTGTCGTAACCAAGAGTTCAGCAAAGCCCGTTGTCATGCACCAGTTCCCGTTCGAGTCTAGCTCAAAGCGGTGTTTTCGGGTTTTACCCCTAGGTACATCTGTGCCAGAGCCGCCTCTACCTGCTCGTATCCAGACATGGATGTATTGCTCGGAAAACTCACAAAATCTCTACAATACCAAAATTCTAGGAAGTTCTTCTATACTAATCCTCAAAGTTCATCTTAGGTCTACGTGCTCTAATCAGAGTTTATCTAAATCTAGCTTCCAAGGTTTGTACTAAACTTCCTCTGATACCAACTGTAACGCCCCGACCCTAGTTACCCAGAGTCGGTGCATTATTACATAACATTGGCATGATCACAAGAAAGATCAAATCTCGAAAGACCGATTGGTTTAATAGCCTTGGAAACACTAGATATATTCATAAGTTTTACATTACATCATAAAATGAAAAACTACTACAACAACATATTGTCTCCATAATCCACACTCATATCCCCACATAATATCCCTGCAGGTCATTCATAAATTACTTCATCACTTCCTGGGAATAATAAAACAAAGAAAAGGGGTGAGCTCAAATTCCCAGTAAGGATAACAATATAGCGGAAACATTCATAAATAAGAATAAACATTTAAGGCAATGTATAACTAAAACAAAAGACTTTCAAACATGAACATTCAACATGGTATGGCATAAATAAAATGAAATAATTCCATTTACTTATTCACATGGATATTCTACTAATCAAATAATCACATGAAAAAATCAATAACCACTTTCATAATGTTGGAATGCATAATGCCAGACTATCATAACCACATAGTCAAGGCCTCGTGCCAAGACTACAAATAAGATTTTGTCAAGGCCTTGTGCCAAGACACTAGTTTGTCTCATGAGACCTGCCGATGCATCGAGGAGCTATAGCGGGCTCCACCCGTCACATATTAAGTCCAATGCATTCCCATATGAAAAGGTTTAAACATAACATAAACATTCATATTAAAACTAGCATACGAAATGTCAATACTTTCACCATAAACTATGAATGGTATAAAAATAGCACATCCACAGTAAAACATATCACAAAACCTTCAATACAATATAGAAGTTTTGTATCATAATAAATCAACTTCAAATAATCATAAAATCCATCAAAGGATGTTGACATAGAAGAAATCAAAATTCTTTTTAAGGAAATATCTCCTTTTATTTTGAAATCATTTAATATCCATATAAAATAAAACATTTTCTTTGAAAATATTCTTATAAGCTTGTAAGGAAAGCTTTGAATATTTTATAATGGCGGAAAATAACCGCACCCGCCATATAAGTTTAAAAAAACATTCTTATCTTAATTCTGTCGAAAAGGTTAAAAAGCACCTTGTTTGGAAAACGATGGAATGATTCCCTTATAAACCTCTTATAAAAAGTCAAAAAATGGTATAAATGACTTTAACCCATATTCTTTTAAATATTAAAAATGTTTTGAAATACATTTTGAAGAAACATGGATGTGGATGATAACGAGATCCCAGTAGATTATTACGTATAAACAACCTCGGATAATGAAGAGATTGTGAAATAACCCTTACCTTGTACTTCTCCTTGGTTGGGGTAGGTTAACCTCCTGTATAATGGTGAAAAAATTTGTTATTAAATTATAAAATAATCATATACATTATTATGATATCATATATGATCTTTTAATATTGATTTGATAATAATATCTTAGTATTATCGTTGTTTCGGGTGTGAACTTACTCATTTTATTTTATATGTTTTGTTACATAAGCCATGTTTGTTGTATCTTATTCATATCCAGAATGATATCAAGTCCTTAAACATAATTTTTAAATCATCAAATGATAATTATACTTGAATGGATACGATGGATAATGAAACTCATCGCGTTCGTGGAGACGGTAGTCCGTACGTACACACGAGCGACAATATCATTCTTTTGATATTAAAATAATATATAAATGGATGTTATATCATATATACAGAATAATTAACATGTTTTATTTATTATTTCAATGAGTTTCACATCATTATTATACCCATCCAAATAATAATATATTGAATAACAATTACACCACGACGTGGAGACGGTAAGCCGTACGTACGCACGTATGGTGACATGTTATTCAAAGGGTGGATAGAATACTGAATATGGTTGTACCATATTTATAATAACATCATAGTATATGTGAGATATTGGAGTTATTATTTTAGAATGGTAACAACAAAGGAAGAAGAAGTGGAAGAAGAAATGAACTTGGAAAAGGGTGGTGAAATCATTACCTCTTCTTCGGGCTCTTCCTTTGGATTTGATCAAAAGGGCACCTTAGGTTGGCTTTCTGATCAAACTAAGACCTCTAGGTTGTAGTGAGGGAAGTTGGGAGAGTATTTGGGCAGAGTTTGGTCAAACCAAAAGGCTTTGAAGGTGTGAAGAAATGAGAAGGAGTGGTCTCCTTTTATAAGGGAGAGGAGGGGCTCTTTAGGAAAGAGTGAAAGTATTACTTTATAATATAATTAAATTCGGTTTATAATGGTCCAAAAATTATTGAGGTCGAAGATACAATGACGCATATTCTAAATAACATCATCCAATAAGAATTGGACAGGTTTTAGATAATATTTTAATCATTATAATCTTATTTATTTAAATGATTTATTAATGAGGTAAACATAGCATCATTATTGTGTCATTAATAATTTAAATTATTTGATTTCAAAAAATTATAAATAAAATATCATTATGTAGGAAATATTTTTATCTTTCTAATTAATATTTATAATCGAAAATACAACATGTATAACCCTATGTAAAAATTGTTCTTCCAAAAGATGTAAGCTTATGCCATTTTTATTTTTATTTTAACTTTATTAATATAATGTGTCCCTACCACATAAAATTGGCTCTAAGGGGTCCCCAAATCGACCCAAGGATGCCCATGGTCGGGTATGTGTCCACCAATAAGGTTAGGTCACGTTTTAGGGTAATTTTGTATTATTATAATATTATTTTTTAACCCTTATTTACCAGATTTACCCTTTAACCATGGTAAATAAAATATTTACCGCAGTAATTATTCAAAATTTGTAAAAATAAAAGTTACATATTTACATAATTTGGATATCCTTATTCCAAATATGTAATCCATTTTTCCAAATTCAAAACACAGAAGTGGCAGAAATTAATTTAAAATTAATTCCCGTTGTTAAAATAAAAAGCATGTTTTTAAGAGATAATAACTATCAAAAGATTGACACTTGTTTATGTCTGGTGTAATTGTGAAATTATGTCCAATGACAAACATTAAATTAAATGGTAAAAATATATTCTAAATATACTTTAAAAAAACTCAAATTCATAATTTATCAATATTAATTATTTTGATTAAAAAAGATGATTTTAATTAAAATTTAGTAATTTTCACTATTCATCAAAATATATAAGTTATCTGAAAAGTACCAAAATTTCACCCTAGGCTAATTTCAATATTCCAAATCCAAAAATGAAGTCCATTTTGAAATATAAAATATATATGATTTCAAAAAGTAGGTATTACTATTCACAACGGCTAGTTTAATTAGTTGTGGTGTGTGTTAGAACTCGAGGTTGCGTACAACACACGCTATCGCATTATTCGAAGGGAAACGTATCGTGGAAGCTTGGGGTGTTACATCACCCCAACTATGGTCCCTATAATCGGATCCTGGGGAACACCCTCAAGAAGTTCTATGTGTTTAAAGACTGGCTTCAAGACCAGGTCAACAACAACATAGTCAAGTTGGGCCCGGCACCAGAGCAAGTGGCAGGTGTCATTATAGGGTCAGAAATCGGCAGCGACAGTGAAGGCGAGTGGCAGCAGGTTCCCAACCGCAGATCCCGGAAATACGACGACTGGATGGCTCTAAGAACCGTCGTCTGTGCCCATGGTATCATACGGGCGTGCTTGAAGCAACCGGAACCTTCAAAAGAAGTAGCTGGTACCTCCACATCGTCTTCACAGTCGACCTCTTCCCAAAAGGGCAAGCAGCGACTGTTTCGGTGCGGATGTGCGTCGGGTTACGCTGTTCCGCCAGGACGCGTTCGCGCGTGCACCCGTCAACCCGAGGGGATGGGCGCGCGGCTTGTGGTCCCGCAGTCCCGCTTTCCAAGGGCGGGCGGCATTCGTCCCTTATTCAGGGGCGTCTGCTCCTTGATCGAAACCGGGATGATGGGATGTCGGCTCCTCCTTCCTTGGACGTCTCCTTGGAACTCGTCGCCTAATCCGGGTCTCCCTCATAGACTTAAGAATGTTCGTGAATCTCGTTCCCGACGCCATATCTTCATGGACACCGGTTAATTACGCTGCTTCCGCCCGGACGCTCCAAGGAGTCTGGGCGGGGCAGCAACCTACAGTGAGAAGGCCGGGTGGCTCTGGGTGATGGGGGCGTGTCGTAACACTGCGGCTCTGCACGTCTGTCTTCCATCCCTAATAGGGCTTCTCGAAGGCATGCTGGCCTGAGGCATCCCGTACTAGGTGCGGGGAACTGTGTCACCTGAGGTTTTCCTCAGCTTCCCATGTTTAACACGGGGTATGCCGCGAGTTTAACGTCCAGCGGGGACGGCGTCGGACCAATCAACACGAAAAGTGGATCAGATGACAGAACCCCTTGCGGGGAACCTCCGACGCTGGGGCCAGCACATGGGCAGCTTCCCAAGTAACGTGGAGTGGAGTGAAGTGGCATGACCCCACCGGGATGTGGCGGCCCGGGTAAGGATCAGGATGGATGATGGAGTGAAGAGCATGGACCCCGTAGGGGCTTCCTACGTACCGCGCGTTATCACGGATCAAAGTCAGCGTAGTTCGGGTATACAGTTTAATGTCATGCTGGACGTCGGCAAGCCGACTCACGAAGAGGTCTAGGCCGCCGGGCGGAGGATTGAACCGAACCACCTCGCACAGAGGGGGGTGGAACGGCCGAGTGGATCACAGTTTCACGTCATGCTGGACGATAAAAGGGGAAATGGGAAAAGGGGCTGTGGGGAGGCACAATGGAGATACACACGGGCAGTCTCCCACAGGGGCGGATTCATAGGTGAATCGACGCAAGCGTGAACCCCTGGAGGGGTCCACTGATGGACGAAACGACGTAAATACGACCGGGACGACCAGGTGGCGGGCTTGGACCTCAGGGAGGCTTCCTACGTACCCTGTATAGAAGACAGGGATCAAAGCCCACGTAGTTCATTCTGTCAGGACTTACTCACTTGAGGCAGCCCGGATGCGGCAAAACTCAGTTGGAAGGGACTTGGACCGAAAGCAGAAGACACCTCGGTCCCAGTCACACCCTCTACTGGCTTCGGCAGTGGGGAGGCGCAATGGAGATACACATGTGCAGCCTCCCACGAGAAACTAGGGGTTTGTAATACCCTGCCCCCGTAGGGAAAAGTCACTTCCATTAAATCGTCCCAAAAGCGGGACAATCCCGACATCCCTGCAGAGACGAGCGGGTGGGGGCCACGTCCAAACCGGGGGAGACCCTGCGTGCAGAGCACGGGATCGGACGATGCGGACGGTTTAACGTCTTGCCGGACGAAGTACAGTTTAACGTCGTGTGTTGAGGACGAAGCGGACGGTTTAACGTCTTGCCGGACGAAGTACAGTTTAACGTCGTGTGTTGAGGACGAAACACTTAGCAGTTTAACGTCTTGCAGCGCGGACGATGGGGGCTAGGCAGTTTAACGTCGTGCAGCCTGGACGTATACAGTTTAACGTCGTGCAGGACGTGGTGCAGTTTAGCGTCATGCAGGACGAATGCTGAACAGTTTAACGTCTTGTAGCTCGGACGTAGTGCAGTTTAGCGTCATGCTGGACGATAAAGCCGCCAGTAGGTCCGTGTCACTTCGCGCGAGCCTAGGGGGGGGGGGGCGCACGGAAAGACGACGCACAACGCGGGCACCTGCGATGAAGACCATCGGGCGCCACGCAGGCGGGTACCCAAAGGGGGTCAAGGGAGGCGACCCTGGCGGATTGCGCGCAAAAGAGGAGCTTTGCACGCAAAACCGCGGATCGGCGCGCAAAATGGCGGGCTGGCGCGCAATTGGGCCAGCGCTTCGCGCGCGGATGATTGGGATTGCGCGCACCGGGCTTCGGGTAGCGCGCGGGGGCAACGGCTCATTCTCTAACGAATGGCCACTTTGAAGATGGGGGTGCGCGCAATCGGGTTGGATTGCGCGCACCCGGGGGCAATTGCGCGCAAGAGGCTTCTTTTGCGCGCAAAGGCCTTCGGGTTGAAATTTATTCAAAGGAGATGAGCCAAGGGGATTGCGCGCGAAGGCGGACCCCAAGGCTCGATTGCGCGAAAGAAAGGAGGTTACCTGAAGATCGACATTGCGCGCGGAAGGGATTGAATTGCGCGCGCGGGAGACCGTTCGACTTCCAGCAACCCTTGAAACGTTGGGGGTCGCCTAGTATTTATAGGCAACCCCGGGCGCGGAATCCAAGGCGCGAGCGCGGAATTCTCCTCGCGGGCGCGGAATCGGGCACCGCGCGCAAGGGAGTTGCGCGCATCCCGGGGGTTTTGCGCGCGGATCATCATCTTTGCGCGCAGACCTCTGAAATTCCGCGCAAGGCCTCCGGGCCCTCCGAAACATTCTTCCGACTCCAAATATGACCTCGCTTTCCGCATCCGGAGCTTCGTTTGGGAACAACGGACTTTTCCGGCGTCTACAAAAGCCCCCCCTCGGAATCTGATCGGCGAGAGGTCGCAACGATCGGGTTCCGAGGGAGACGCCGGAATGCCGAAGTCCTAGGCGGCGCGGGACTTAGGCGCGCAAAAAGGGGCTCCGGTCGCGAAATTCGCCGCTGCGGTCGCGCGAAGCGCTTTCCGCGCAGCGCGGACCCCGGCCTCGCCTATAAATAGGGGCACTGGGTCCCTCCGTGCCATACATTGGCCTTCCGCGCGATAAGCATCTCTGCTTTCGTGCGCGAAATTGCCTTTTCCGGCGCGGAATTCGCCCGCTCGTCGCGCAAAACCGTCTGGATTTCGCTCTGTCTTTGCGCGAATACCCAGGGTTTTACGCGAACGCCTTCCCGATTGCGCGCCGTCCACTAGGATTGCGCGCCGACTCTCAAACTTTTCCACCAGCCTCGTCCGATTCCGCACACTTCATCCCTTAACCCGCACGACCCCCGGAACTTCTGAGATGGCCGCGAATCAAGGAAATGAGGGGGATGCCGCCACTCGCAGGGCTGAGATGGCGACGAACGAGGAGGTTTACGGAGCCAAGGAGATTGTTTCCAACAATCAATCCTTGTTCGACTTACTGACGCTGGCCCAGAAGACATATCCACTGTCGGACAACCTGCCGCTCTGGAACTTCGGCATCCTAGATGAGGTTCCGGTGCCAGGGTTCGAGATTGATGCGCCGCGGACCTGGGTGACCCGGGAGGACGAGCTTCTCCGCGATAACATCACCAACAATGGGCATCCTGCCAGGGAGACGAGGCACTTGGATGTCTATGTCCTGAACCCGAGGACGCGAACCATTGATGGGGGTGAGCCTACTGCAGAGAATTCTCCAGCCCTCTACTCGAGCATATATCGCCAGAGCGTCACGGACGACACCAAGGGCTGGCTGAAGGACTGGGACTTGCGGTCTGGGGGAAACTTCACCAGCGAGTGGGCCTGGGCGTTCTGGGTACGCCACACTTGCGATCACTTCGTAGAGGAGCTGCGGTACATCGGCCTGTTCGAGGCGGTGTGGACGTCGCAGTTCCACTTCTACCAGCAGTCCGAGCTCGGGCCGGAGCTGTTCACCCGATGGTCTCCGGATACCAACACCTTCCATCTTCACCATGGGGAGGTCGGCATCGGTCTCTGGGACATCCACTGCATCAGAGGTATCCCGCTGGAGGGCTACCAATACGATGAGTTCCTGCCACCGAAGAATACCTGGGAGGACAGGTCACGGACTCCCATCCTGACCTGGCATCTGCTTGACCTGGCTACGCAGCGGCTCGGGATCAAAGACTTCCAGAAGGACATAGCCTACAAGGAATGGTTCGGCCAGTTCTTGGAGCATGAACCGGCGGTCAAGATGTCAGGTAGGGGGAAGCGGTGCCCGACCGCAGCTCAGAGAAGCCGGAACGGGTCGTACTGGCGGGTCCTGGAGACGGGTGACTATCGCTCATGGGGGTACCGCGTCATCGAGGCCCGGGACCCAAATTTCCGGTACCCGGCGTTCCTGGCCGCCTTTCTGAGTGGGTGGCTCCTGCCAGTGCGGGACGCGAGAATGGGCGTTCGCCCGGCGACACTGGCGATGGCGGGCGCTATGGCCGCCAACAAGAGATACAACCTCGGGGTCCCAGTGTTGGCGAGGCTGTATGCCATCCTGGGACGCATCTCACGAGGGGGGTCGCCACGAAGGATCTGTGGGCCATTTCAGTTCTTCCACGGCTGGGTGGCTGCTCACCTCGGTGGGTACACGTTTCCGAACGCCATCATTCCTCCGGGCAACGGCCTGCGACCCTCCCTGCTGAACATCGCGGGGGTCGCTCCGATGACCCTAAGTGAGGAGGGCGTGCGGATCCGGATTGGCAATCATGCCAACTTCAACTTCAGTCCGTTCCCCACTCCCGTCGGCCAGATGATCGACAATGGGCAGGGTCCGCTGGAGCAGCATGAATACTTCCTGAACATGCGGGGCGGGGTGCTCGTGGCTCGGATCGACGGGAAGGTGATCTGCGAGCCTTACGTGCCGACCCAGTTCGCCAGGCAGTTCGGGTGCCTTCAACGGATGCCGAAGAGGGTATTCACTGCTGTCCGGGAGGAGACGAACCCTGGCGTCCTTCGCCAGATGTGGCTGATGTTTGCCGCTTTCGGCTCTGGCGACGTCATCACTCTCCCTCCTACCGGAGTTGATGCAGGCTTGGCAACCGAGTACGCCGAACACTGGGCCATCGCGTACCCCGAGGGGCATTTGCGGAAGCTAGTTCGGCGGCTCGAGGCTACCCGTGCGGAGACCGGGCGTCAAGGAAGGAGGCGAGGTGCCGCCACACGGGGGAGAACGGAGGCGCGCCAAACAGCGGAGCCCGCGCGGGCAGGGACTTCGGCGGCGGGCACATCGCGAGCTGCCGCCACGACCTCAGCGCCCAGAGAGGGGGCACGTGCGGTGGTCGACGAGCGGCCCGGGAAGCAGGTGAGACGTCTGCTCGAACCTTCCCATGATGCGGTCTTCCCGGCGCTGTGGTCGGCCTGGATGACTCTGCGGCAGTCACTGGGGACCGACGCCATCTGGCGAAAGATACTCAGAGAAGGAATCTATCTGCCAGAGGTCGGGCGCCTCCAGATTGCCGACAGAGTGGACTTTAACCGGCAGTATGCGTATCTGACGGCCATGGACGAGTACGCGCGCCGACGTGGTCAGCGCGCGGAGCCATCCCTTCTGGTGAAGGTGATGCTCGGTCTCGAGCCCGCTCCGGAACAGATGCCGCCGGAAGAAGATGACAGTAGCAGCGACTCCGAAGAATAGGAGGAAATGGGGGAGGATGAAAGCTCTAAGGGAAGATCCCATCAGGGGAGCCCACGGGAGAGCGGCGAGGTGGCCGGCTCTGACAACGTTGATGTCACTGAGCTCCTCGAGGTCCGCTTCTATCCCTACTCAATCTGCTTCATCCACTCTCTTATGCAGCTTCTAACCCATTTCTCCATCTTTCTCAGGAGCACACGGATGTCGGTCAGGCGTCCTCAGCAGGAGTAGGAGAGGCGCCAGCAGGACAAGGCGGGGGCCAGGCACCCATTATCGAACTGACAAGCGCTAAGGGGTCCCCTGCTGCAACTGTTCCTGCGGCGACCGGGATAGCGGAAGATGACGCTCCGAACTCCCGTAAGTCTCCCTACTTTACTGCTGGTGCTTGCTGTTGACGATCCGTGACTACCCATGGCATGCCCCGCGCAGTGATCTCAACATTGGAGGCTCGTCGGGTTGCCGAACCCGGGCCATCTACGAGTGGACCAGTGGTGGACATGCCGCCTGCTCCGGAACAGACTTCCCAAACCGAGCCGGCCCCACCAACTGCTGATCAAGGGGCTGCGGACGTCGGCGGTGCTGCCATCGGAGAGAGGCTGGGGGCTGACGAGGGTGTCAGCGCCGCTGGGGAGAGAGAAGAAGGTCGCCCAGATGTTGGGGAACCTATCCCTCATGAGGACCTCCCAGGGGCGGACCCTGCAGCAGACCTGCTGGCTGCCTTCCCTGCCTACCGGCCTGCCGATCCCGAGGAGATGGACGACTCAGACACGGAGGCGGTCGAGGAGAGCCGGATAACGCGCCGTAGGTGGTGGAAGTGCATCCAGCGCTTCCTCAAGAGAGACCCATCGGAGTGGCTGGGGCGCATGGGATCACTTCAAACCTGGCTGCGCTTCCTGTGTGCCGGGGGAGCTGATGCTCAACGCCTCCATCTAACGGTCCGTGATTTTATGGCCGAAAAGATGCGCGAGAGCTGCCGGCGTGCCGACGTCGCACAAATTCGGGACATGTCGGAGAGCGCGCGGGCGCTCCTCGCGGCAGAGCAGGAAGTCCGGCGCCTCGAAGGGCAGGCGGCAGAGAAGGAGGCCTTCGTCGCAACGTGTACCGAGCTTGTGGAGCAACTAGCAGCTCAGCTGGTTGACGCCCAGGTACAGCTGACGGAGGCGGGCCAACAGATGGTCACAATTCAGGTCGAGCGGGAGCGTGCACAGGCTAGAATCGACGAATTGCGCGCTGCGACCGCCAACGAAGATAGGGCACGCAGAGAGCGAGAAGCAGCTCTGGAGGCCACCAGCCAAAGGGTAGCGGCATTAGAAAGACTCATCCAGCACTCTAATCCCTAAGGGCTTTGTTTTTCCATTCCCAAAACATTTGCTTCCGCTACTTTGATCCATCTGTATGAATCAATATATTTATCTGCATCTTTTGGTTTAACATGCTCAACCACAATTCGTTGTCTTGCGGGAGTGTTAACCAAGCATCAGGCATCCACAATTGGGCCTGGATTCCTGGAGAAAAGAGGGAGGTCATTCCTAAGAAAGGAGACCTCAGACCTAATCAATGTACCATCCCCCCAACCTGTTCCAACACACGAGCGGGACAATTCTAGGGGCGTTGAGATTTTATCCGAACATAGGGAAATGAGAAAAGGTGAATCGTGCGTCCCGAATCCAGACATCCACAACGGTCGGCCTTCCAGGAAATGCCCGAGACGGTAGGCGGACAGCGGATCGACCATAACAACTGCAATATACGGACCGAAAAAGGCCATCATTCATATTGCAGGAGGCGGACCACATGTCATCATGAATACCGCTTTGGGGTTCCTTCAGACACAAGGGTGGAAATCCAGATCAACAGGGCATGCGAAGCGTGGGGCGAAGTGACGATTTGTTCGGACAGAATCCAACGCTCTCAAAATTGCGCCACCGTGGGGAGAGCGTATTAGGCGGATGCACTAATCTGGCCGTGAGTCACCTCAATTCTCAGACAGCACCTCTCTGACGAGGAAACCGTCGCTTCCCATCCTTGCGATGGGGCATCCCGAGCTGAATCAGGGAGAATATCACAACTGCACCACTCTACCCGAAGTCAGGCCAGACGGCCGGCGACGAGGAGGGGCGGGACTTAACGATCCCTGAGTCTGGACCCGAGTCGGAATGCCCGGGCGTTCCTACGTACTCCATCAGGCTGGAGATCAAGCCATACGTAGTTCTGAGAGTGCAGTTTAACGTCATGCAGGACGTAGGACCCCATTTGGGGAGATCTTAGTTTAAGGTCGTAGAGCTCGGACCATAGGGGTAGATCTTAGTTTAAGGTCTTTAGAGCTCGGACCATAAGGGCTAGATCTTAGTTTAAGGTCTTTAGAGCTCGGACCATAAGGGCTAGATCTTAGTTTAAGGTCTTAGAGCTCGGACCATAAGGAGAGATCTTAGTTTAAGGTCTTAGAGCTCGGACCATAAGGAGAGATCTTAGTTTAAGGTCTTAGAGCTCGGACCATAAGAAGAGATCTTAGTTTAAGGTCTTAGAGCTCGGACCATAAGAAGAGATCTTAGTTTAAGGTCTTAGAGCTCGGACCATAAGAAGAGATCTTAGTTTAAGGTCTTAGAGCTCGGACCATAAGAAGAGATCTTAGTTTAAGGTCTTAGAGCTCGGACCATAAGAAGAGATCTTAGTTTAAGGTCTTAGAGCTCGGACCATAAGAAGAGATCTTAGTTTAAGGTCTTAGAGCTCGGACCATAAGAAGAGATCTTAGTTTTAAGGTCTTAGAGCTCGGACCATAAGAAGAGATCTTAGTTTAAGGTCTTAGAGCTCGGACCATAAAGACCTCCAGGCACGCCACATCGTGGTCATATCCCCTGGATATGCGAAGATGCACTGAGGGATAGTGTCAAGAGTGTCGAGGTTTTGCCTGGCCGGAATGGGAGGTGGAAAATGTGAATCATGCGGCCATTCATTCAAGGACTGGAGGCACCGGCGTAACGATATGGGAGTACTGCCGACCGTGGCGGAAAAGCAGCATCAATATCGCACTAACCGTTGGTGGAGTGAGGCAGCAAACGAGCATCGACCGCTCAATCGCAGGATTCATATCGATTTGCTGCCCGAGGCCATTGGGGGTACCGGCCCGAGTCGGTGGGAGAGCACTGAGGCATTGTGTCCGAACCGTTCACGGGGGCTCCACCCAGGGCGTAGACGATGGGTCCGAATGAAAGGGAGCACGAAGCCTGAAAAGTGGAAGGAACCTGACCAAGCTGAACATGACACTCCTGGCAATAAACCAGAGTACTCTTGACACCGGTGGACCACGGCAAGGGGTCGGGGAACACGCCTTGAGGGTGACCTGAAGGCGGCGGATTCCCCAGAGAAGGGGGGAATCTCTAAGTGGTGGGGGGCTGGACCCGAAGTTTCAAACATCCGGGCGTTCCTACGTATCCCGTAAGGATGGGAATCAAGCCACACGTAGTTCTTGAAGCGCGGCGCATCACAATCGGGCACCAGCGCGAGGAAGAGTGCGGTTCTGACCCTCGCACACAGAAGGAGCGGCATTTGATATTTCTTGTTTGTCCTTAAAGATGAATGGTTTTTCTTTGTGCGGCGACATGCCTGTGATTGAGAAATCTCTGGCGTCGCCACAATAATCAAGCCATGGAAGGCATTGATGAATGGCGTGGTTATTAACCAGCGCCCAACATGAGTGTCCCCCGAGGAGAACATCACGATGCAGTGCCGTTTCTCGTCGGGCGGCCAAGACGATCACAGTTTACGGTCGTGTGGTAGGACCAGACAACACAGTTTAAGGTCGTGTGGTTCGGACCATGGAGGAATCCGCTTATTGCGGTACGGTGGACACGGCGGAGGTGGGAACATACCCAGCCCTGCGGTCATGCACGATTCCAGGAGGAGAGTCTTGGGATAGGGGTCTGCGTATGTCCATCACCCGAGGGGCAGAGATGCTAGCCTCCAGATATACTGCGCCCAGAACGCGATTGTTCGGGCGACTCCTTCCTCCTTATGGGGACGAGGGTCCAGCTACGCACGGCCCTTAGGGAGGATATCCGCATATATCCTTGGTGCTCAGATCATGGGAGCCTCGAACGACATCATTACCCTGGTTGGTCTGTCTAACGTGTAGAGGTGTACTGTAGGTCAGTATGAAGAGTGTCGAGATTCCACTACAACGCATAAAGGCGGAGTGTGATGAGGACTGCGCAACCAATGTTCAGAGCCTGAAAGAGCCGACATGGCGATCAAGGATGTTGCTGACGCATTCGCAACACAACATCCGATCGCGTCAGCCTAAGACGGGGCAAGCAAACGAGCATCAACCGCTCAATCGCAGGATTCATATCGATTTGCGGCCCAAGACCCGCCGGTAAATCGACCCGGAGCGGTGGGAGAGCACTGAGGCGTCGTACCCGAACCGCTGACGAGGATCCCTTTGAGTGAAGGCTCGAACAAGAGGAAGCGCGAGGCCTGACAAGCAACACAGGACTTGTCAGGATTGAATCTGACACTACGAGTCATAGACCGAAGCACCCAAAACATGTTAACAGATCTCCGGAAAGGGTCGGAGGACTCACCCTGAGAGCAATCAAAAGAGGGCAGATCCCCATGATCAACCAAGTGACGGGGCTGGACCTGAAACATAAGCGTCCAGGCGGTCCTACGTATCCCATAAGGATGGGATTCAAGCCATACGTAGTTCTGGAGAGGCAGTTTAACGTCATGCAGGACGATGAGGGGTGTGAGGTAGTCCCACACACGGGGGAGGCGTACGGCGCGGCCAGTAGACCGACGTGAATGAGGACATAATCCCCCGCTCACGCGATACACCTTGCACAAAAAGAAGGGGAACTGGGGCCAGAGGCCCAACGCGGGATAGAGATTCCCGGGAAATGGGGCTGGGCCTGAAACATGAATGTCCAGGCGGTCCTACGTATCCCATAAGGATGGGAATCAAGCCATACATAGTTCTTTGAGAGGTAGTTTAACGTCATGCAGGACGATGAGAGAGAAAAAAGGAAGGGGGGAGAAGAAGGCATCCCCAAACGTGGGGGGGGGGGCGTACAGCGTGACGAGCAAACCGACGTGAATGAGGGCATAGCCCCGCGCTCACACCATACGCCGCACACCCGGGGGCAACTGGGCCAAGGGCCCGAGATGGGATGGAAATTCCCGAAGGATGGGGCTGGGCCTGAAACATGAAGGTTCAGGCGGTCCTACGTATCCCATAAGGATGGGAATCAAGCCGCACGTAGTTCTTGAGAGGCAGTTTAACGTCATGCAGGACGAATGCTGAACAGTTTAATGTCTTGTAGCTCGGACGTAGTGCAGTTTAGCGTCATGCAAGACGAAACACTTGGCAGTTTAACGTCTTGCAGCGCGGACGAATGCTGAACAGTTTAACGTCTTGTAGCCTGGACGAATGCTGAACAGTTTAACGTCTTGTAGCCTGGACGAATGCAGTTTAACGTCGTGCAGGACGTGGTGCAGTTTAACGTCATGCAGGACGAAGTGCAGTTTAGCGTCATGCGGGACGACTGTGCAGTTTAACGTCATGCTGGACAAATGTGCAGTTTAACGTCATGCTGGACGTCTGAACACTCAGGCAAAGTATTTCTTGAGGAACCTAGCGTTGGTGGGAGGAGTGACACGCTCACCATCCATAGTCGCTAGGGAGTACGCGCCATTGGGATAGACCTTGTGGACAACAAAAGGTCCCTCCCACTTGGGCTCTAACTTGGGTGGCTTCCTGCCGGGGATCATCGGTGCTCTTAGGGCTAGCACTAGATCACCCTGCAGGAAGGAGCGGAGGCGAACCTTCTTATTGAAAGCTCGAGCCATTCTGCTTTGATGCCTCTCCAAGTTGTGCAAAGCGCGAAGTCTATTCTCATCCAGTGCTTCCAACTCGACTAGACGGGCTTCAGCAACTCTGTCCGGCGCTTGCTGGTCGTAGACCGCAGTGCGCAAGGACGGCAACTGGATCTCGATGGGCAGGACGGCCTTAGCTCCATACACCAGGGAATAAGGGGTCATCTGGGTGGAATTGCGAGTCGTCGTCCGATAAGCCCAGAGGGCGTTGGGGAGCTTGTCCGGCCAACTCTTCTTGTTCTGACCAACCATCTTTTGCAGAATGTTAGAGAGGGTTTTGTTGAACGCCTCGATCTGTCCATTCGCCTGCGCATGATAGCGAGATGTATGGTTCGAGCGAATGTTATACTTGGCGTACAACTTCTTCAACTCGGCTGCTCGGAAATTGGTTCCGTTATCCGTGAGGATAGCATGAGGCACTCCAAATCGATAGATGATGTTGGAGGTCACGAAGTCAGCGATCGAACAGGATTTGACCTCTCTGAGCGGAATCGCTTCTGCCCATTTGGAGAAGAAGTCCGTGGCGGTCAGAATGAACCGGAACTGGCGAGCTGTCGCCGGCGGGTAAGGTCCCACAACGTCCAGTCCCCAGACTGCAAAGGGCCAGGAATACCTTGTGGTATGGAGAGGCTCCGGCGGCCGATGCACAAAGTTCGCATGAACCTGGCACGCATGGCACCTCCTGGCATACTCGATGCAGTCATGGATCATGGAGGGCCAGAAGTATCCTAACCTCCGAATCTGGTGGGACAGCTTCGGCCCAGTCTGGTGGGCGCCGCATGAACCAGCATGAACCTCTTGCATGACTCGTGGGATCTCAACTCCCTGAAGGCAACGGAGGAGAACACCATCAAATCCGCGTTTGAAGAGGATCTGCTCCAGGCCGGGACTGCTCTGGAGGACGAACTGCGATGCGCGGCGTCGAACTCGCTCACGCTCGGCCCGATCCGATGGAAGAATGCCATGTTGGAGGTACTCAACCAAAGGCGTCCTCCAATCAGGGGCTGATCCGACTGTCATATATGGGGTACTCGGGGCTCCGGGCATAGGGGCAAACGTGGTGAGGTTACTTACCAACGGGCCGCGATCTTCTTCCGGGATAACGGGAGCGATGATCCTGCGGCGCGTCACGCGGACGATCAGGTTGTCCTGTTCAGGCTCCGCAAGTGACGCAGCGAGGCTGGCCAAAGCATCTGCTCGACCGTTCTGCGACCGGGGAACATGGACAATTTCCGGCCGAGAAGGGAACCGGGCCATCAGAAGGAGGGTGCACTCCAACAATGGCACAAGTTCCGGCTTCCTGACAACGTAGTCGCCATTGTTCTGCTTAACGACCAGCTCGGAGTCCCCTTTCACGCACAGACGGGGCACGTCGATCTCGAGAGCCAACTCGAGGCCGGTGATGAGGGCATGGTATTCCGCCTCATTGTTGGTACAACCCTATGACAACAGGAAAGAGTATGGCAGCACGGCTCGCTCCGGGGTAATGAAGACGATGCCCAAGCCCACTCTGTTGAGCTTAGGATTATCGAGTCTTCTACCGGTGGGGCTCCGGGATGCACCGTCAAAGTGCATCTGCCAGCATGGATCGGCTCGATCAACCGAGAGAATGGCCTCATCAGGAAAGCCTAGATCCAGCGGCTGATCCGCGGAGGTCGGGTGAGCTGCCAGAAAGTCTGCCAATGCTTGCCCTTTGATGGCCTTCTGAGACACATACCTGATGTCGAACTGCTGGAGAATCACAGCCCACCGCGCTAGGCGGCCAGTCAACATAGGCCGGCTCAGGATATATTTCAACGGGTCTACCCGAGAAACCAACTGTACCTCATGGTGCTGCAAGTAGTGCCGTAATTTCTGTACGGAAAATACGAGCGCCAGGCAGCTCTTCTCGATGGGGGAATACCTAACTTCCGCATCGAGGAGCATGCGACTGAGGTAATAGAGGCTATTCTCTGTTCCCTCGTTGTTCTTCTGGGCGAGAAGGGCACCCAGGGATTGTTCCAGGGCGGTCACATAAAGGACCAGCGGCTTTCCGGATACGGGCGGCATCAGGACCGGAGGTTGAAGCAGGTACTGCTTGATTTCCTCGAAAGCGGTCTGACACTCTTTATCTCATACATAGGTGGCACCTTTCTTCATGAGCCGAGAAAAGGGCTTACACTTGCCGGCCAGATTCGCGATGAATCGGCGTATATAGGCTAAGTGGCCTTGGAACCCTTGCAGTTCCCGGACGGTACCTGGGGGAGGCATCTGGCTAATCGCCCTGATTTTCTCTGGGTCGATCTCAATACCCCGGTATCTTACCACAAATCCAAGGAACTTTCCGGAGGTGACCCCAAAGGCACACTTCAACGGGTTCATCTTCAGGCATCGAGACCGGAGGAAGCTGAACACTTTCTCAAGATCTTTGAGATGGTCCTGACGTTGGCGCGATTTGACAACCAAGTCGTCGACGTAGCATTCCACCAGTGTGCCGAGGATTTTCTTGAATATGCGGTGCATCGCCCGTTGATAGGTGGCACCTGCATTCTTCAGGCTGAAAGGCATGACCCGGTAGCAAAAGGTACCTTGGGGGGCCCTGAAGGCAGTGAACTCCTCATCCTCAGGGGCCATCCGAATTTGGTTGTATCCGGAGTATCCATCCATGAAGGAGAGGGCTTGGAACCCTGCCGTGGCATCAATCAACAGCTCTGTCACTGGAAGGGGAAAATCATCCTTCGGACAGTGGCGGTTGAGATCGCGGAAGTCGATGCAGACTCTAATCTGCCCGTTCTTCTTCCTGACCGGCACAATGTTGGCCAGCCATTTGGGGTACTGAACTTCCCTCACGAAGTTGGCTTTGATAAGCTTGTCAACTTCGGCCTCAACCATGGCACCGTGGGATGGGTGCATATTCCTGGGAGGCTGCTTGAACCCGCGATGGTTCGCCGGGAGACCAAGGCGGTGGATGGCTACCTGAGGATCTAGCCCCGGCATCTCGTCATAGCCCCAAGCGAACACATCACGGTGCTGCCTGAGAAAGTCCACGTACTGCTGCCGCTCCTCAGAGGGCATGGCGGCACTAACCAATGTGGGTCTTGGATCGGCCTCGGTTCCAAGGTTCACCTGTATTAACTCATCGACCGTGGCGGGGACGCCCTCCTCAAAGGCTGGGGGTGCGTCTTCCATATCCTCTCCGCTCGGGGAGGGATCGTCCACGGGAGAGACTGCGTTGGAAACTGCACTGGGGCTACCAGATCCTGCTGGGCCACTGGTGCTGGCACGGGCGGTCGCGGCCATCTCATCAGGAGACCCGCGGACCGTCAAGACCATGGCGACGTCCAACCGGTGAATCGGGAGGACATAAGCGTCATCCAGACTTTCCCAGGGATCGCTTGCAACAGCGACAGGCTCAACCTCACCTGCCAGGATCTGCTTATCCTTGCTCTTGTAATAGTCCGCGTCCAGATAGCTGGCTTCACATGAGGCAAAAGGAGAGGCATCTCCTTGAAGCACGCCTACTCGACCATTAAGGGAGTATTTGAGGCATTGGTGGTATGACGAGGGAACCGCCGCGTGAAGGTGAAGCCATGGCCTGCCCATCAATGCGTTATACGCAGTGTCCTGAGAGACTACCATGAATTCGGTGTTGGCAACCAAGTCACCGAACTGGGTCTTCAAACGTATCTTGCCGACCGGGGTTTGCTCGGTGCGGTCGTACCCCTGGATTCTGAGGTCGGAGGGAATCAAGTCATCCTCAGACAACCCCAATCTCCGGAGCGTCCGAGTTGGAATCAGGTTAATCCCGGACCCCGTGTCGACAAGACAGCGCCGGACTTCAAGGCCATTGAACTGGCCAGTGACATACAGCAGACGGATATGTCCCTGTATAGGAGGGTCTTCATCCTTACCAGAGAACGAGATAACTGCCTGACATTCGGCATCCTCGATCGTTTCGGCGTGAAAGGCCTCTGCAGCCGCAACCTCTGTCTCAAACTGGAGGGGGATTTTCAGGGCTTCAGCGAGTGCCTCGCGCATCTCAGATGACATGCGCAGAGCCTCAAGGATGGAGAGCCTTGCTGGGATGTCGGCCAAGTGCTTCAGGACATCATACTTTTTGGCCAAGCGCGAGCCCCTGGTTGCAGGAGGTTGCTCTGCGGTTGGTGGCATGACGGACCTTGCCGGTTGGATCGGCGGCCGACTGGTACTTGGCGCATCTCGCTGTTCACTGGTCGCAGTCCGGGAAATGGTCACCGTACTGGAGTCAGGAGGCCGGGATGGACTCGTGGCAGGGCGGAGCTGGTCGCGACGCGGCTGAGGCGGTTCTGCCTGGTCCCACACCACAAACAGTGGCGGAGGCGAATCCGTCATCCCCGGATGGGGGGGCTGCGCGCGCTGAGCTCGATTTTGAGCCTGCTGCCTAGTCTCAGTGGCGTGCACAGCCTGGCTGGAGGCACCAGCGGCTGTGCCCCGGCGACTCCTGCTGCTGCGGTTCTTCCGACGGTGGCGACGACCGGGGAAACTAGGGAGGTCCACCCGTTGTTCTTCAACGTCGGGAACCGAAAAGGGATTTACCAGCTCGACGGTATTAACCGAAGCGTACCCAATACCGTCATCGGACGAATCATCCATCACCGGGAGGATCCGAGGAGGGACCCCCATCTCCGGGGGCATGAAATCGCCGAGAGTGCGGGATAGTGGCGGAACAGGCGGGGCGCGCTCTTCCTTCTTGCGCTGCCGCCGTTTGCTCCTCTTGGAAGAGGTAGGCTGGGATGACGATGCCGAAGCAGCACCCGCAGATTCTAGGGGCTCAGGCCGATTCAAGCGCGCACGGATGATTCCATGGGCGCGAATGGTCGTCTTGCGGGCCATCCAGTTATTATACTTCTGGGATCTGCGGTCGGAGACCAGCTGCCATTCGTCCTCGTTGCCACTATCGTCATCTGATCCCACGAACACGCCCGCCACTTGTGCTGGAGTTGGGCCCAACCTGATTACATTGTTGTTAATCTGGTCTTGGAGCCAATCCTTAAACACATAGCACCACTGGATGGTGTGCCCCAGAGCCCGATGGTAGGGGCAGTAGCGGGGGTTATTCGTAAGATGTGCCTCCTCTGGCCTCCAACACTCAGGCAATCGCACAATCCTCTGCTCCAGGGCGCTCCGGAAGTAACCGGGGACCTGATCCTCATGAAATGAGTAAGTCAGGTGTCGCGGGCCCCTGGGAGCGTGGTCTTGACGAGGGGCTGGAGGGGCCGGCCGAGGAGGTGGACCCTGATTATCTCGCCTGGGTTGTGGCGGTACATTACGCGGAGGGGCCGGCCGGTTCTGGGGCTGCCGCTGCTGGGCCGGGAACTGAGCCCGTGGAGGCGGATTCCTGTGAGGCTGTGGAGCTGGCCTCACCGGCAGCAGCTCCAATGGCCTGGGGGCCTCTATTTGGGCGACAGCAGCGGGCTCAGCCCTGCTGACTCTCCTTGCAGGAATCATAGGAGGCAGCGGGTGTGCCTGGATGGCCTGTTGCAGGGATTCCTCAAGACGTTGAGCTTTGTCTGAGAAGTCCCTGAACCCTCCGGGGTAATTCTGAGTGATCAGGGAAGGGACCAGATCGGTCTTGACGTTCCCGACGCACATTGTCAGCAACTTCTCCTGAGTCAATGGCATGTCAAGGGAATACGTGAGACCCTTCCATCGGGCGACGAAGTCCGCGACTCGCTTATCAGGACTCTGCTTGCACTTGAAGAGGTCTGCGATACTTGTCTTCCGGGTCGTGGAACTGAACTGGTAGAGGAACTGTCTACGGAGGTCCTCCCAGCTGGTTACCGACCCGACGGGGAGCTGGCTGTACCAGACAAATGCTGGCCCTTCCAGTGTCTGAACAAAGCAGCGAAGCTTAGCGGCCTCTTGCTGCTCCGGAGTCCCCAACATAGGCCCGCACCTCGAGTTGAAGTGGGCTAAATGCTGTGGCGGATCTCCAGTCCCGTTGAAGGGGGAAAAAGTGGGATTCCCGAATCCCGAAGGCGCCGGCATGTCATCCACCCATGCTGGGTAGGGCTTGCCGTCCGGTGGGATCGCCACCTGCCGAGTCTCCAAGGCTTCCAAGCGGGCAATGAGTGCCGCCATCGGATCATCCGGACATGGGTTCCAGTCCTGGCGAGGATCTCTAACCACGAGCGCATTGCATGGCCCTTCAATCGGGTCGTCGACCGGGTCGTCGAACTCGGCAGCTCGTGGGATGGCGGGCGGAGCGGCCCTTGGGGCAGCGGGAGGAATCCGAGCGGGATCTCTCAGGTAGTCACGCCGCTCGGGAGGGTGTGGCGAAACATAACGCGCCCTCTTGCCATAGGCAATGGCCTCTCTCCTGTCGGCGAACACGGCGTAATCACGGTTGCCCGGGAGAGTCTCATCGAGGAGCGGTTGTTCCGGTCCCTGCTGTCCTGGCCTGGGATCACCGTAGTCAGGCCGCCGTTCTGCAGCGCGCTCGGCGAGGAGCTGGTCAACCAGCCTCTTCTGTTCGGCGAGCTGCTGACGTAGCGTAGCCTTCTCGGGATCCTCCTCTGCCCTCCGCATGGAGGCAGATGGGTCGGCGGGCTTTGTAGCCTCGCTGTGCTCTTTTCCTTTGCTGACGTTTCGGCTCAACGTCAGTGCTTCAGTGGGTGCGGGGAGCCCCAGGAGGTTCCTCTGATGACGAGTAACTCTCACCGATGGATCTGACGACGGCTTGTCTTCGGGGGGGAAGCCCCCGTCGAGAAGTTCCAAGTCGTTCCCCTCTCCCGACAGGTCAGCCATATTGACCGTTCCTGTCCCTGGGGATATACCCTCAGGGCCACCCAGCGAATCGGGCTGTCGGCGGATCACACTGAAGCGTAGGGCAGCGTACTGCCCCCATCCACGGACATACACGTGGGGAGTGGCTTCCTCGATAACTTTGCGGAGTACTTGGAAGCACTCAACGCATCGTTGTTGGAGGGCCTCGTGGCGCTCAAATGACCCGGGGTGCCGAACCGCGGGGAGCATGGCCAGGTCAATTTGACGGCACTGCTCACCAATATCCTCCATGTGCGCTTGACTCCCGGGGTATGGCATTTGTAGGCGGTGAAGATAGGAGAGAGTCTCCCGGAGAGTTCGGCAGAAGCATTCGAACTCATCCGGGGTGAGCGATTCGGGTGCATCAAAGCCCGGTCCTGCGACTGGCCAAAACTTCTCAGGGAAGTGGCCCTCTGCAAGGACGGTCCAGAAGCTCCACGACTCAATCTCGGGACCCAGATCTCCTTGGTCCTCTTCCATGGCTGGGAACGGACGGGGAACTGGTAGTGGTGCTGAGGCGGGCCGCCGGGCTGACGGGCTGGCCGGCGGTGAATACGGCGAGCAGGCCGATTGGCCTCCATATCCCGGGCCGCCCTCTGAGGGTGGCGGTGCCCTGGCTACCACATCATGATAGGACGGGCCGGCGAGCGAACATACTTCCGTAGCATCGGTACTCACCGAGGGTGCACCAGATCGTGGTTCGACCGTCGATCCCCAGAAAAAGTCTCTGGCTTCTCCGATCGAGGCGGAAGGCACTTCCGGAGGGGCCGGTACCAACCGCAAGCTTGATCCTTGGGGGTCTACCAGGCCCTCGTTACTCCGGATATACCTTCGGAGAGAAGCGGGGATCACACCGATCTCGCTCTCGGGGAGCACGAGGCTGACGTGCCGCATTCCTACCCCTGCCCTTGACTGGCGGGATTGGGGAAAGGGCTCTGTCGCCGAATCGTACTCCGCCTCTGAATCAGAGAAGCGAACCGGTCGGATCTCTGCCCGGAATTCCGTAACATTCTTCCCTCGGCGTCGACGCCTTACCTTCCTGCCCCTGGGTGGTTCTCCGGGGCAGGTCTGATCTCTGTCCTGGCGTCCTCAGGCCGCACTGGTGCTGGGGCCAAGAGGACTGGGAACCAAGGTGCGAGGGGCACCGGGACAGATATCAAAGGGGACGCGGGGAGAGATGATTCCGGGCAGGACTCCGGGCCGGGATCGGAAGGTGGGATGACCCATGCCACCTGGATCGGCCACACAGAGTAGATCCTACCGGTGAATAGCGCTACCGCGAGGTGGTCCGCGGTGGCTACTGCCAGTGCCAGCAACCGGGAGAGTCAACCCAACCTGCCTTTGGGGCGGTCGGGGCCTCGATCCAGGTCGGGCATAGGAGTTCCCCTGCTCAGGATGCGCAGAGGCCTGACGACTGGAGCCAGCAGTGGCTTGGGCCAATGCGGCCGCTGTTGCTAGAGCCCCAAGGTGGGCATCCTCTTCCGCTCGTGCCCAACGTTGGCATCGAGACAGGCGAGTCGGAATGAGCGGCGCGGGCAGGTGGAGAGCCCGCTCTTCGACTGGAGAGGCCTGGCGGCGGTGTCGCCGTGGCCTGGCGGGAGTCCTTACCGTAGATCCCTGGAGCGAATCCCGGATAGGGTGATCCCGGGCCTCTTCCACCTCATCCGCGTAGGGAAGGGAACTATCAGAGCGCTCCGGGGATAAGCTCCCGAAGCGGTTGGACGTCGAGGTAGGCAGCGGTGCCTCCCTGCGCGGCCCTCGGGGGCGGCGGTGGTGGTGAGGCGCAGCCTCCTCAAGGTCTAGGCGAGCCATTTCCCTAGTGGGGATGACTCCCTCTTCCTTTTATCTCCACACCAGGGTGTTGATCACCCTTCTCTGGATGACCTCCGAGGGGGAGAGAGGGCGTGGTCGTCCCGCAATTGCGGCTGCTGGGACGGCTGTGGAACGGGCGGGACCGCGCGGAGTAGCCGCGTCGGTGTTTCCCATGTCCCCGCGCCAGTGGGCGGGTGGCGATCGGGCGACCTGATTTCTGAAAGCAGGGAGAATGACCCATTAACACTGACAGGAAAAAGGAATCGACAACCAACCATTAGCGCCACGACGCCTTCCGTGGGGGGAACCCAGGCCCTCGACGTTGCGAGACGGAGTGCCCGATTTCACTTCCCCAGCCCCTGGCGGGTAAGACTGAATGCTTGGCCGGGCAACATGCCGGTCTTCCAACACCTCTGAAAGTCATCGGTCTTCGTATCGAGGAGAAGATATTCACGTCGGGTTCACCATTTTTCTGTTTCGGTGCGGATGTGCGTCGGGTTACGCTGTTCCGCCAGGACGCGTTCGCGCGTGCACCCGTCAACCCGAGGGGATGGGCGCGCGGCTTGTGGTCCCGCAGTCCCGCTTTCCAAGGGCGGGCGGCATTCGTCCCTTATTCAGGGGCGTCTGCTCCTTGATCGAAACCGGGATGATGGGATGCCGGCTCCTCCTTCCTTGGACGTCTCCTCGGAACTCGTCGCCTAATCCGGGTCTCCCTCATAGACTTAAGAATGTTCGTGAATCTCGTTCCCGGTGCCATATCTTCATGGACACCGGTTAATTACGCTGCTTCCGCCCGGACGCTCCAAGGAGTCTGGGCGGGGCAGCAACCTACAGTGAGAAGGCCGGGTGGCTCTGGGTGATGGGGGCGTGTCGTAACACTGCGGCTCTGCACGTCTGTCTTCCGTCCCTAATAGGGCTTCTCGAAGGCATGATGGCCTGAGGCATCCCGTACTAGGTGCGGGGAACTGTGTCACCTGAGGTTTTCCTCATCTTCCCATGTTTAACATGGGGTATGCCGCGAGTTTAACGTCCAGCGGGGACGGCGTCGGACCGATCAACACGAAAAGTGGATCAGATGACAGAACCCCTTGCGGGGAACCTCCGACGCTGGGGCCAGCACATGGGCGGCTTCCCAAGTAACGTGGAGTGGACTGAAGTGGCATGACCCCACCGGGATGTGGCGGCCCGGGTAAGGATCAGGATGGATGATGGAGTGAAGAGCTTGGACCCCGTAGGGGCTTCCTACGTACCGCGCGTTAGCACGGATCAAAGTCAGCGTAGTTCGGGTATACAGTTTAACGTCATGCTGGACGTCGGCAAGCCGACTCACGAAGAGGTCTAGGCCGCCGGGCGGAGGATTGAACCGAACCACCTCGCACAGAGGGGGGTGGAACGGCCGGGTGGATCACAGTTTCACATCATGCTGGACGATAAAAGGGGAAATGGGAAAAGGGGCTGTGGGGAGGCACAGTGGAGATACACACGGGCAGTCTCCCACAGGGGCGGATTCATAGGTGAATCGACGCAAGCGTGAACCCCTGGAGGGGTCCACTGATGGACGAACCGACGTAAATACGACCGGGACGACCAGGTGGCGGGCTTGGACCTCAGGGAGGCTTCCTACGTACCCTGTATAGAAGACAGGGATCAAAGTCCACGTAGTTCATTCTGTCAGGACTTACGCACTTGAGGCAGCCCGGATGCGTAAAAACTCAGTTGGAAGGGACTTGGACCGAAAGCAGAAGACACCTCGGTCCCAGTCACACCCTCTACTGGCTTCGGCAGTGGGGATGCGCAATGGAGATACACATGTGCAGCCTCCCACGAGAAACTAGGGGTTTGTAATACCCTGCCCCCGTAGGGAAAAGCCACTCCCATTAAATCGTCCCAAAAGCGGGACAATCCCGACATCCCTGCAGAGACGAGCGGGTGGGGGCCACGTCCAAACCGGGGGAGACCCTGCGTGCAGAGCACGGGATCGGACGATGCGGACGGTTTAACGTCTTGCCGGACGAAGTACAGTTTAACGTCGTGTGTTGAGGACGAAGCGGACGGTTTAACGTCTTGCCGGACGAAGTACAGTTTAACGTCGTGTGTTGAGGACGAAACACTTGGCAGTTTAACGTCTTGCAGCACGGACGATGGGGGCTAGGCAGTTTAACGTCGTGCAACCTGGACGTATACAGTTTAACGTCGTGCAGGACGTGGTGCAGTTTAGCATCATGCAGGACGAATGCTGAACAGTTTAACGTCTTGTAGCTCGGACGTAGTGCAGTTTAGCGTCATGCTGGACGATAAAGCCGCCGGTAGGTCCGTGTCACTTCGCGCGAGCCTAGGGGGGGGGGGGGGGCGCACGGAAAGACGACGCACAACGCGGGCACCTGCGATGAAGACCATCGGGCGCCACGCAGGCGGGTACCCAAAGGGGGTCAAGGGAGGCGACCCTGGCGGATTGCGCGCAAAAGAGGAGCTTTGCGCGCAAAACCGCGGATCGGCACGCAAAATGGCGGGCTGGCGCGCAATTGGGCCAGCGCTTCGCGCGCGGATGATTGGGATTGCGCGCACCGGGCTTCGGGTAGCGCGCGGGGGCAACGGCTCATTCTCTAACGAATGGCCACTTTGAAGATGGGGGTGCGCGCAATCGGGTTGGATTGCGCGCACTCGGGGGCAATTGCACGCAAGAGGCTTCTTTTGCGCGCAAAGGCCTTCGGGTTGAAATTTATTCAAAGGAGATGAGCCAAGGGGATTGCGCGCGAAGGCGGACCCCAAGGCTCGATTGCGCGAAAGAAAGGAGGTTACCTGAAGATCGGCATTGCGCGCGGAAGGGATTGAATTGCGCGCGCGGGAGACCGTTCGACTTCCAGCAACCCTTGAAACGTTGCGGGTCGCCTAGTATTTATAGGCAACCCCGGGCGCGGAATCCAAGGCGCGAGCGCGGAATTCTCCTCGCGGGCGCGGAATCGGGCACCGCGCGCAAGGGAGTTGCGCGCATCCCGGGGGTTTTGCACGCGGATCATCATCTTTGCGCGCAGACCTCTGAAATTCCGCGCAAGGCCTCCGGGCCCTCCGAAACATTCTTCCGACTCCAAATATGACCTCGCTTTCCGCATCCGGAGCTTCGTTTGGGAACAACGGACTTTTCCGGCGTCTACAGCGACGACACAAGAAGAAGCAACACGCTTCGCCGGTTCCGTCATCATCCCACACTCTCGGTGACTTTATGCCCCCTGAAATAGGGATTCCTCCAAGAATCTGCCTGGTACTGGATGACTCCTCGAGCGACAGCCAGGGGTACGCTTAGGTTAACACCGTGGAGCTAGTAAATCCTTATATGACTCCCGACGAGGGGGAATGCCAGACGAACCTCCCCAACGTTTCCAGCCGACGTCAACGTCGGCGGAATCACAACCGCTCTGGTCATCGAGGTACGTCAAAGGGAACTTTCAGCCAAGTCGTGCATCCTACTGAGACCAGGGAGCAGGCTCAGTGCAGAGCTCAGCACACGCAACCCCATCTAACGCCCTCAGCTCTACCTCCACCGCCGTTTGTGCTACTAGATCAGGGAGAGCTGCCTCATTCGTGTCACAGTTAGTCTTGCCCGGCTATAGGCCAGCCTCCGCTGGCCAATCCTAGTCTGGAGACTACTCTCCAGGCTTCAATTAGTAGGCAGCAGGATGTACCCAGTACTAGCCGATCGTCGGTTCAACCGGAAGGACCCGCTATGCCTCCAAATGCCGAACGACCTCTTGTAGGCAGAGGTTCGCATTTGGCACGATAGTATGATGTCCTGAATCACCTGACCGACATTCCGGCAAGGATTTCTATCCTTGAGGCCCTTCGACTTTCATCTGAAATGCGCAAGGCACTTGCTGAGGCCTTAAGGAGCCCCCTCCAGTTTGAGAAGGAGGTAGAAGATTCAGAATCCTTCCATACTGAGATGATTGAGAACGCTGAATGTCAGGCGGTTATCTCGTTCTCCAGTGAAGATGAGGACCCTCATATATAGGGGCACATTCTCCCGTTGTACATCACTGGCCACTTCAATGGCATGGATGTCTGTCGCTGCCTCGTTGACACGGGTTCCGGAATCAATCTAATTCTGACACGGACGTTGCGAAAGCTGGGTCTGTCTGAAGGTGATTTAACTCCCTCTGAACTCATAATCCAGGGGTACGATAGGACCGAGCAAACCCCAGTCGGCAAGATCCGCCTGAAGACTCAGTTTTATGGCTTAATTGCCAGCACCGAGTTCATGGTCGTCTCTCAGGACACCGCCTACAACGCGTTGATGGGTAGGCCATGGCTCTATCTGCATGAAGCGGTCCCTTCATCGTATCGCCAGTGTCTCAAATACTCACTCAACGGTCGAGTAGGTGTGATCCAAGGAGATGCATCCCCTTTTTCTTCTTGTGAGGCCCGCCATATGGATGCGGGTTATTACAAAAGTAAGGATAAGAAAATCATAGTAATTGAGGATGACCCGCCCCGGTCACAAGTGATACATGGGCAAGCATGGATGACGCCTATGTCCTCCTGATCCACCGATTGGAGGCCACGACCCCTAGCATGGGGCAATGTTTTGTTGTTTCGGGTACACAAGGAAGGCATGTTCCTGTGTCCAAGAGGCGGCGAAAAATCACCTCGTACTCCTACATCAACCAGGCTCAGGTGATCCCGGAACCTCCTACGCCTGTACGGTATTGGGATTTCAAGATTATGACAACAGTGGTACACCATACGTGTCTCTTTCGCCAGGCTGGAATCCACCGACTCAGGCCGACATGTCACCACTGCTTTGATATCATCAAATGTGGCCCTTTAGGCCGAAGGCTAGATGGGATATGATCGACTGCCTTCATTTCTATGGTCTCAATGGCGAGTGAGTCTCCTAATATGATGACCACTTCCACCCACACTGGCACCAGCTGCCCCTCAGGATTTGATATCCCAGAAGTATCTCCCGTCGCCGGAAATCTCCCCACGGGTGGGGAGGAAGACCTGGAGGATTCTCCCCTACCTTTGAGGATGGCGTCTCTACCAAGGTTGATGAATTGGTACACGTGAACCTTGGTAGAGAGGAAGATCTAAAACCCACATTGATCAGTGCATCCATGTCCCCGAAGGAGCGGCAGCAGTACGTAGACTTCCTCAAACAACATCGTGACGTGTTTGCCTGGAGATACAACGAGACGCCGGGACTAGATCCACAGGTAGCCGTTCACCGTCTGGGCCTCCCGAAAAAACAACGTTGGTTTAAGCAGCCCCCTAGGAAGATGCACACTTCTCACGGTGCTTTGGTTGAGGCCGAAGTTGACAAGATTATCAAATCCAACTTCGTCAAGGAAGTCCAGTACCCCAAGTGGCTTTCCAACATTGTTCCAGTCAGGAAGAAGAATGGCCAGATCATAGTCTGCATCGACTTCCGTGATCTTAATCTCCACTGCCCAAAGGATGAATTCCCACTCCCAGTGACAGAGTTATTGATTGACTCCACGGCCGGGTTCCATGCTCTCCCTTTCATGGACGGGTATTCCGGGTACAACCAGATCCAGATGGCCCCCGAAGACGAGGATTCCACTGCCTTCAGGGCTCCCCAAGGTACCTTTTGCTACCAGGTTTTGCCATTCAGTTTGAAAAATACAGGTGCCACTTATCAGAGGGCCATGCATCGCACATTCAAGCCGATTCACGGGACATCGGTGGATTGCTACGTAGATGATCTCGTAGTCAAATCGTGTCAGCGCTAGGACCTTCTCAAAGACCTTGAGAAGGTGTTCTGTTTCCTCTGTTCCCATCACCTGAAGATGAACCCATTGAAGTGTGCCTTCGAGGTCACCTCTAGGAAGTTTCTGGGATTTGTTGTAAAATACCGAGGTATCAAGATCGACCCGGAGAAGATCAAGTCCATCAGCCAAATGCCTCCCCCGAGCAACGTTCGGGAGCTTCGAGGCCTCCAAGTCCACTTAGCCTATATAAGCCAATTCATCGCGAATCTGGACGGCAAGTGTAAGACTTTTTCCCGTCTCATGAAGAAGGGATCCGCCTACGAATGGGATGAGGAGTGTCGAACTGCCTTCAAGGAAATCAGGCAGTATCTACTCCAACATCCAATATTGATGCCACCCATCTCCGGAAAGCCGCTGGTCCTTTACGTGACCACCCTGGAAAGATCCCTCGGTGCGCTACTCACCAAGAAGAATAACGAGGGTAATGAGAATAGTCTCTACTATCTCAGCTTCATGCTTCTCGATACAGAGGTCAGATACTCCCCTATCGAAAAGAGTTGCCTTGCGCTCGTCTTCGCCGTGCAGAAGTTGTGACATTACCTGAAGCACAATGAGGTGCAATTGGTCTCCCGGGTAGACCCACTTAAGTACATCCTGAACTGCCCCATGCTGACTGGACGACTAGCACGGTGGGCGGGGATTGTCCAGCAGTTGGATATCAGGTTCGTACCTCAGAAGTCCATTAAGGGACAGGCATTGCCAGACTATTTAGCTGCCCATCCAACCTCTGCGAATCAATCCCTGGACCTGGATTTTCCTGATGAGATGATCCTCTCAGTCGATCATGCTATCCCATGTTGGCAAATTCATTTCAACGGCACCTTCCGGAGCCCCACCAGTAGGAGGCTCAATGATCCCAATCTCAACAAAGTGGGCCTGGGTATTGTCTTCATTACCCCGACACGAGCCGTCCTTCCACACTCGTTCCTGTTGTCAGAAGGCTGTACGAACAACGAGGCAGAGTACCAGGCTCTCGTAACCAGCCTCGAGTTGGCCCTAGAGATCCATGTGCCCCATCTACATGTGAAAGGAGATTCCGAGATGGTAATCAAGCAGGTTAATGGAGACTATGTCGTTAGGAAGCCGGATCTTGTACCGTTGCTGGAGTACACCCTCCGCCTGACGGCCTTGTTCTCTTCTCGACCAGAGGATACCCATGTCCTGCGGTAACAGAACGGTCACGCAGACGCCTTGGCTGGCTTAGCCGGTTCGCTTGCAGAACCTGATCAAGATGATTTGATCATACATGTGTCACACCAGAGAGTCATTGCCCACGTCACCCAAGAGGACAATGATGGCCTGCGGGTAAGTCATCTCACCGCCGGACCCTCCATGTCAGGGGTCCTGGGTTCGTCAGATGCAGTGGTTGAAGCCACTCCCGACTAGAGGGCACCTTTTTTTCGAGTATATCCAAAATGGTCGCCTCCTGGACGACCGGGCAGAGCGTGAGAAAATTCGACGCCACGTGCTGCAATTTACCCTCCAGAGTGGCCCCAGTCTTGAACATATCCTTTATAAGCGGAGTTTCGATGGTATCCTCCTCCGTTGCATCCAAGGAGTATAGATACCTAAAGTTATGCAAGAGGTTCATGCCGGTTCCTGTGGCGCCCATCAATCTGGGCCGATGCTGTCCCATCAGATCCGGAGGTTGGGGTACTTCTGGCCCTCTAGGATCCACGATTGTATTGGGTATGCCAAGAGATGCCATGGGTGCCATGTTCACGCCAACTTCCTGCATCGGCCGCCATATCCCCTCCACCCCACCAAGTACTCTTGGCCATTTGTGGTATGGGGACTTGATGTAGTGGGACAATATCCACCGGCAACAGCCCGCCAGTGTAGGTTCATCCTGACTGCTACAGATTTTTTCTCCACTTGGGCAGAGGCAGTTCCGCTCAAGGAGGTCAAGGCCCATTCCATCATCCACATTGTGAGCTCCAATATTATACACCGGTTTGGGTTCCCTCACGCTGTCCTCACTGATAACGGCACCAACCTCTGAGCGGCTAGACTGAGGAAATAGTACGCCAAGTACGACATCTGTTCAAACCATAGCTCCCGCTATAACGCGCAGGAAAATAGACAGATCGAGGCATTTAACAAAACCCTCTCTAACATTCTGCAGAAGATGGTTGGTCAGAAAAAAGAAAAGTTGGCCGGACAAGCTCCCCAATGTCCTCTGGGCTTATCAGATGACGACTCGGAACTCTACCTAGGTTACCCCATATTCCCTGGTGTATGGAGCTGAGGCCATCCTACCCATTGAGATCCAGCTGCCATCGATACGAATCGCAGTCTATGATCAGCAGACATCAGATGAGGTAGCCAAAATCCGTCTAGCTGAATTAGAAGCACTGGACGAGAGCCGGCTTCGTACCCTGCAAAATCTAGAAAGGCATCAGGATAAGATAGCGAGGGCCTTCAACAAGAAGGTTCGTCTCCATTATTTTCTACAGGGAGACCTAGTACTGGCCCTTCGAGCGCCAATGATTCCCGGTAGGAAACCACCCAAATTAAAACCCAAATGGGAAGGGCCTTATATCATCCATAAGGTTTACCCCAGTGGATCATACTCCTTGGTGACCACGGATGGGGAGCGTATAACCCCTCCCACCAATTCCAAGTTCCTTAACCGATACTTTGCCTAGGGAAAAAGGGTCCTGCACGACCCTAAATTGCAAGATGGTCCCGCATGACCTTAAACTGCACGTTACGGTCCAACACGACCCTAAACTGTATGGTCCTGCACGACCTTAAACTATATCTTCGTCCTGCAAGACGATAAACTGCAAGAGGGTCCCGCATGACCTTAAACTGCACGTTATGGTCCTGCCCGACCTTACAATGCATCTTCGTCCTGCAAGACGATAAATTGCAAGATGGTACAAAATGACCTTAAATTGCACGTTATGGTCCAACACGACCTTAAACTGTAAGGTCTTGCACGACCTTAAACTGCATCTTCGTCCTTCCAGACGATAAACTGCAAAATGGTCTGAGCTCTATGACTTTAAACTAAGATATCCCCCCGTCCTTACTGTAAGACGTTAAACTGCAAGCCAGTCAGGACTTCCTGAACGAGGCTCAGCTTCAGGCCCCTCGGCCTCCTCGAGCCTCATGGCCCCCGTACTTATTGTAAGATGTTAAACTGAAAGCCATTCAGGCCTTCCTCACCAAGGCTCAGAATCAGCCCCCTCGGCCTCCTCGGGCCCCAAGGCCCCCCGTCCTTACTGTAAGACGTTAAACTGCAAGCCAGTTAGGCCTTCCTGACCGAGGCTCAGCCTCAGGCCCCTCGGCCTCCTCAGTCCCCAAGGCCCCCCGTCCTTACTGCAAGACGTTAAACTGCAAGCCAGTCAGGCCTTCCTGACCGAGGCTCAGCCTTAGGCCCCTTGGCGTCCTCGGGCCCCAAGGCCCCCCTTCCTTACTACAAGACGGTAAACTGCAATCCAGTCAGGACTTCCAGACCGAGGCTCAGCCTTAGGCCCCTTGGCATCCTTAGGCCCCAAGGCCCCCTATCCATAATGCAAGACGTTAAACTGCAAGCCATTCAGGCCTTCCTGACCGAGGCTCAGCCTCAGGCCCCTTGGCCTCCTCGGGCCCCAAGCCCCCCCGTCCTTACTTCAAGACATTAAACTGCAAGGCAGTCATACCTTCCTGTCCGAGGATTAGCCTCAGGCCCCTTGGCCTCCTCGGGCCCCAAGGCCCCCCCGTCCTTACTAAAAGATGTTAAACTGCAAGCCAGTTAGGCCTTCCTGACCGAGGCTCAGCCTCAGGCCCCTTAGCCTCCTCGGGCCCCAAGGCCCCCCATCCTTACTGCAAGACGTTAAACTGCAAGCCAGTCAGGCCTTCCTGACTAAGGCTCAGCCTCAGGCACCTTGGCCTCCTTGGGCCCCAAGGCCCCCCGTACTTACTGAAAGACGTTAAACTACAAGCCAGTCAGGAAGGCTCAGCCTCAGGCCCCTCGGCCTCCTCGGGCCCCAAGGCCCCCCGTTCTTACTATAAGACGTTAAACTGCAAGCCAGTCAAGCCTTCTTGACCGAGGCTTAGCCTCAGGCCCCTTGGCCTCCTCGGGCCCACAACCCCATCTTCACCGCGAAACGTTAAACTGAAAGCTGGTCAGGTCCCCCTGACCGCGGTCCGGCCTCAGGCCCCTTGGTTTTCACAGACTTACCCTCTTGAGGGATTGTACGGTATGCTGTGGGACTACGTCCTCATCCACGTCGGATTAGTTGTTGTACCTTATATATCCCCAAAAGAGATGTGTCCTCACCCCGCATGACGTTAAACTGCATCTTGAGAACTACGTGTGACTTGATTCTCATCTCAATGGGATACGTAGGAATGCTTGGATGCCTCGTCTTGAGCCCAACCCCAAGATTTTCTCTTACACTATCCCCAGCTGGGAATAGTTTCCTTGGCGGATCCTTGTGTAGCGAGGGGTAGGCTTTCTTAGCCCCGCTCATACAAATCCGCTCATACAAGGATTGTAAGGGTTGCACTATGTGCCCACTCCCATTCGTCTATCCTCCCACGTCCTCACCGCATGATGAAAAACTTCATGGCCATCAAGAACTATGTATGGATTGATTCCCATCCTAATGGGATACGTAGGAACGCTCGGGCATTTCATTTGTTGGCCCAGCCCAAAAGGCAAAATCTTCCCCTCGGGTCAAGATATGGCAGGGTGCACACTTTTGCCCCAACTCACGTCGAGCAAGCCTCAAATCGGCTGCACATCCCCCTAGAGATGTTTGCCTCTTTCGTGGATGGATACAACTATGCTTCACCCACTCCATGACTGGGATTCCAACATTTTTCACACCCAGAGGGACCCCCAAGAACGTCCTAGATACTCCACCCAAGGGCTCTCCTACCGATACGGGCCAACTACCCCAAGGGTTTTCAAGCTACAAGCCGATACAAGTCCTGTGTTGCGAATTTGGTCAGCGGTCGACACTTATTTGATGCTCCCATATCGGGTCACCATGGGAATGTTGTGTTTCGAACATGGTCAATAGTGTCCTGGATCTTCGGGTCCTCCCCGAGATGTCCCAATCATCGAGTGCAGTGATTCGTTCTACCCCATCCTGAAGTGACAAACTTCCCCCCGGGTGGTGCTAGCGATCGGGCCCACGACCCCGATTCCCCTATAAAGGGGTGTACGGTGTGGTGTGGGACTACGTCCTCATTCACGCCAGAATCATGTACCATGTTGTATGCCTTCCCTTACAAGGATCAGCCTCAGGCCCCTTGGCCTCCTCGGGTCCCCGACCCCCGTCCTCATGTAAGACGTTAAACTGCAGACCAGTCATGCCTTCCTGACTAATGCCTGACCTTAAGCCCCTTGGCCTTCTCGGGCCCCTACGCCTGACCTCTTACCCAGGTTGTACGGTGTGGTGTGGGAATATGTCCTCATTTACATAGGGATCATGTACCATGTCGTACGCCTTCCCTAACAAGGCCTAACCACAGGCCCCTTAGCCTCCTTGTGTCCCCGACCCTCGTCCTCACTGCAAGATGATAAACTGCAAGAAGGTCAGGCCTTCCTGACCAATGCCTAACCATCAGGCCCCTTGGCCTTCCCGGGCCCCGGCCCAGGTCCTCTCTTATAGGAGTGTATGGTGTGGCGTGAGGTTATTTTCTCATACACGTCAGTCTCGTAATGACTCCACCAGGTATCTCCCCTTCCGGAGTTGTTTCGTCGACCCCTCTTCGGCGGTTTACCAATGTGCCTAAGAGTACTCTTGTTTATTACCTGGAATGCCAAGCTTTACTTGGAGACGTCCGCACCCGCTTTCCAGGATTTGTGTGTCCCTGCATCAGGGCTTCCATCATCTTTCACACCCGGAGGGACCCCCAAGAATGGCCTGGATACTACGCCCAAGGTCTCTCCTACCATTACGGGTCAACGCCCCTGAGGGTTTCGGAAAACAAATCGATAAAATCATGCGTTGTGAATATGGTCAGCGGTCGATTCTCGTTTGTTGTTCCCACCTCAGGCTAACGCAATATAGACGCTGTGTTTCCACCATGGTTAACAGTTTTCCTCTATCGCCACTCCAACCCATTAAGCCCAAAATGTTGGGTACACAATTCACACCCTTCATCCCTTCATCATGTCCAAGTAGAGTCTCGGATCTCTTGGTACTTTTCCTCTGTGCACGTCCGTGCGTTGGGGGAACAAGCCACGTCAAAGGTGTCCTTTGGGGCTCTCTACCAACTCCCATTTGACTCGCCCAAAGTATTGCGATGAGGATACCCCCCTTGTTTCCCACACCATGTTTAACTCACATGGGCTTAGGAGTCGGGTTGACATCTGTGCTTACTCGGGAAGTTGTCACCATTCACGGTCCGAGCTCTAAGACCATAAACTAAGATTATCATCTGGAACTATGTTCAGCATGATTTCCATCTTAATGGGATACGTAGGAATGCCTAGACCCCTTGTCTTTGGGTCCAGCTTGAGTTCAGCAAATTCACCTCTCTGGTCCTGCCTTCAGGACCCCGACTACGGGACCGCGTGGCGTAGTGCGGGATTATGTCCTCATTCATGTTGGGTTTTCAATAGCTGCACCACGCACACCCCCTTTCTGAGAGTTATCCCTCTTATTCCTTGTACAGCATGACATTAAAAGGCACCCTTCAGATCTATATGTGGCTTGATTCCCATCCTCATGGGATACGTAGGACCGCCCGGACGCCCAGTCTTCGGGTACAACCCATTTAGGGAGCCAGTCTCTCCCCCTGTTTCACCTCATACCTCTATATAGGCCCCTCGGCCTAAGGTCTCCCTCTCCGAGTGGCATATAGTGTGATGTGGGATCATGTCTCCATCGATTGTGTCTCATGACAATGAGCACATTCCCCACCTAGAATATCCTCTGCTACGTCTGCGCTGCATGACGATAAAATGCATGCTTGGTCCTATCATACGACCCTAAACTGTGACATTATCGTCCTGGACGCACGACAAAAAACGGCACTGCATTGTGGTGACCTCGTTATAGAGGAAATCATGTTGGGTATTGGTCACGTGCCATGCTATTTATCAATGCCTATCACAACTTGATCCTTGTGGCGACACCACAGCCTGCTACTCTAACCCTGTCGCTTCACAAAAAAAACCACTCACCTTAAAGAACAAACAAGATTTATCGAATTCCGCTTCTTTTAGTGCAAGGGCCACGACCGCACTCCCCTTTTCCCCCGGCACTATTATCTTACCATGTCAACTCTAAGAACTACGTGTGGCTTGATTCTCATCCTCATGAGATACGTAGGAGCTCCCGGACACTTCACCGCGGGCCCAGCCTAACCTGCGTGTTCAATCCCTCGACTCGAGCATTTCCCCAGAGAACACATGGTAAGTAGGGCTTAGGTCCTCATTTACGTCGGGTTTTGTTTCCATGTGTCCCCGGCTCCCTTTACCCATTTATGGCCTAAGGTCCATCAAGAACTATGTGAGGCTTGATTCTCATCCTTATGAGATACGTAGGAGCGCCCGGGCACTTCCCCGCAGGCCCAGCCTAACTTTCGCTTTTGGTCCCTTGACCTAAAACCTCTCCCAAGGGGGTCATGCAGTGTGATATGGGATTACATCCTCATTCATGTCAGGTTGTTCACCGCACCGTACAAACCCCCTATTCCCATTCACACCAGTTGTTTGAGTTACTCCACCATGTGCCTCTTATGTCTCCTCTCATCCATGGTCCAAATTATACGACCCTAAACTAAGATCATTCTATGGGAATGGTATCTCCTCCCTCTATCTAATACGTCTCTTTGTCGTATTCAGATGTGTTTTGACAAAGAGCCCGAAGTGTGGGATTTTCTTGGGGACATTCCTCTCATCCCATGACCAATCTTCATGAGCTCGCCATTTGGATCCTCATCCTCTTCCACATCCAAAAGGACCCTCAGACGACATGGATACTAGGCTTAAGGGCTCTCCATGAATACTGGACCGAAGAGCCCTCAAATCGTTTCGGGAAAACATCCCTATGGATATATGACAACATTTTTGACATGGTCCAGTGTTTCAAACATGGTCAATGGTCAACCCTCATTTCTTTGTCCCCATTATAGGCTAACGCGATATGGATGCTGGGATTCTGCCATGATCAACAGTTATCCTCCATCGTCATGCCTCCATCAACGTGATCTGAATCTCGAGCGCCACGATTCCCACATTTCCACTTCCTCGTGTTCTAGTGGAATTCCATCATACTCTGGCCTTTCTCTTCGCGCATCTAGGTGCACTAAATTATCGTGTTAGTTTCATTGGGCCGGTATTCACCGAGCATCCCTTTTCCCTAACCTGCCCCTTTCTGTGTCGGGAAATTCCCACCACTACTGCTTCTTTCCCACACCAAGAACGACTCATGTGGGCTTAGTAGTTTTGGCAGGATGTGTACCAACACGGCCAGGCTTCTCATCGTCCCACATGACGTTAAACTGCACTTCCAAAACTACCTATGGCTTGATTCCCATTCTCATGTGGTACGTAGGAACTCCCGACCGCTCTGCTTCGGGCCCAGCCTATTTCTCACTCTTGGTCCCACAACCTGATGAGTTTCCGCTGAGGGTACGTGGTGTGATTTGGACTCCAAGTCCTCATTCACGTCGGTTTTATATCTACCTCACCACACACTCCCTAGTATCTTCCCTTTTATTCCACGTCCTATCGTATGAAGTTAAACAACATGAGTCCATGTGTCCTCAGCATATGACGCTAAACTGCGGCTCTACCCTGAATAAGTTCAGAATTCCCCAAGATTACATTGGGAAGCGGTAAATCCCCTCGCCAGAGAGGCCTTACCTGAATGAAGGAATGATCCATGATCAAACCAATGCACCCATATGGTGTACTCCCACCATGGTGGTGTAACTACCTATGTGCTGGATTCTGTTTGGACAAACCATCACTCCATATTCCATGCTTTGTGTGCCCCTTATTCGAACCCTCGTCCCCTTTCATGTCTCACGGGACCCCCTAAAGGCCAGGTCTCATGCCACATCGGCTCACCTACCGTCCTGGGCCAACTTTCCGGAAGACTGGTCATGTTTGGAAGGACCCCCTAACAGTATGGATGTTTGACCTAGGGTCCACCAACTGTCCTGGGCCAACGTCCCGAAGGATTGATGGACAACATTGGTGACATGGTCCCGTGTTTCGAACATGGTCAATGGTCGACCCTCATTTGTTGTCCCCATTACAGGCTAACGCAGCAAGGATACCACTTCTCCTCCAGGGTTAACGGTTTTCCCTTATTGTCACGCCATCCCCACAGTGTTCTGAATCTTCAGTATCGTGATTCACACTTCCCATTTTCATCTGTTTGGACCGATTTCAGCGCCCCTGCCATTGCACCATTCGTGCATAAGATCAAGTTGAAGAAACTGTAATTCGGCTATCCTGAAAGTTCCTTATCTGATCAAGCCTCTCCCATATTTTAGAAATCCGGACTGGTAATCCAAATCCAAGATGCCCGGAGCATGGTCCCCAATCCTATGTTAGGTGGGATGAGAGGGAAACTATCTCCTGTTTCTCACATCGGGCTCGACACACGTGTGCTTGGGGAATTGTCACCGAACGTCCCGCAAACATTGTAGGAATGTAACAAGGTGATTCAAACTGTGGAAATCATGCGCCCTACGACATTCAAAACAAAGAAAGAAAAAAATTGAATCACGAAAGTACCAATAAATGGTTTTTGGTTTGTTAAAATACCCGGGGGTCGACTCCCCCCATGGACGGGTTGACCCCTTCAAAAGAGCGTTGAAGCTCCGCCACCCGTTGGCCCGTGGCGTCCAAGGATTGCTGCCACTGACTTAGCTCCCGCTCCTCCTCGGTAGCGGCAGGGCGCAATTCGTCAGCCTTGGCTTTGGCCCTCTCTATGCCAGGTTGACTGGCAGCCATCTTTCCAGAGGCCTGCCTCGTATGCTCTTCTGCCTCTGCCAACTGGGCCTTAAACCATGAGACCAGCTCAAATTGTGCATTAAGAGAGGCTGAAAGCTCATCTGCCCGGGTCTGCATCTGTTGGAACTCGCCTTCAGCCTCCTGGAGCTTCTTGATGTTGGTTGCCTTCCTCTGCTGCCAGCCCACACTGATTCCACGATCATGCTCCCGGATCTTCTCAGCAATAAACTCTCGGATGAGTGTGTGATGACTTTGGGCATCTACTCCCCCAGCGCACAGTTCGCGCAACCGCGAGCGGATTCTATCCATTTTGGCCAGCCATTGCGCTTGGGGGTGTCCTTGATGAAGTGCGTGATCGGCTTCCACGACCGGCGGCAGACTATGTTGTTGTCTTCCTCGTCGGAGGCAGTTTCGTCCCAGTCTGCGCCATTGGTAGGCTCGTACGCGGGATACGCGCTTAGGAAATCCTCGGCAGGATCAACATCTGGTGTTGAATCCAGTACGGCACCTGGTGCCGAAGCAGGAATGACAAGACTGGGACCGACCTGTTGATCCTTGTCCTCGGAGTCCAACTTAATGACTTCGGGTATGACCCTACTGGTGGTCCCGCCAGTGATGATGTGCGTCGCAGTTTGAGGAGATGGGGGGACTATCGCCACCATCTCCGGCATGCCCCTAGGAGGGACGCCACCAGACATCCCGACTAGTCTTGCCGCATCATCCCACGCCAATCAGAGAATTGTACAACAGAGAGGGACATAAACGTTAGTTGGAAGTCATGGTCTACATATGACGATAAGGAAACCGGTAGAGGAGACTTAAGGAGATCGACCTCCTGGCGCTGCTCATGAGCCGGTACTATCGGGGCCACGAGCCGAGGCCCTCCGTATACTGTTGGAAGGTCAGGAGATTCTGGAGGAGCCACCTCGGGTGCTCTGGTCCCACCAGACGTGGAACTGGATGCAGCCATAGGGACGGGTTCTGAAGTTCCCACATCATCACCCGCCGAGGGGCAAGAAGGAGGCCTGCGAACAAGTTCCTCCTGCATGACACAAACATTGGTGAGAAGTCCATAGTGACCCGAGAACAGAAGGTACGGAAAGAAGATCAGAATGCTACCTCAAGATCCTCTGCGATGTCTTCGTAATCTGAGCCTTGATCTCCAACCACTCCCTCCTCCAACGGGCTCCCTCCTCCAGCCTCATTCTCCCGAGAGGAGTCCTCTGATTCTTCTGGCATGGGGAAGCGCTCCCTAAGATCTGCAGCTGATAACTGTTGGGGGACCGTTTGATTCAGCAACACCCTCACCTGGTCTGTCATTGGGCGAGGGACACCACTGAAGTGGACGTAATCCTCAAGCTCGTCCAGGTATTGTTCATCCTCCGCCGAAGACGCCATGAATCCAGCCCAGACTGGGCGTATGCCTGGTAATTCCATCCCGAGGCTATTCAGGTGGGCCCATATATCAGGTGGGATGAGGAATTGTCGGTTGAAATCCCAAATGTCCCAGGCTTCCGGGAAGACATCATCCTCTTCCAAGTCGATATGATGCAGCCGCTTCCCTGGAGCCTGAGTGGATATCCTATTAAATCCCCTCGGTGGCTGCCCCTCTGGATGACTCTGCTCTATCAGAATCACCGGATCCACCACTACTGCCATACCCTTAGACGGTGCGGGTCTCGCCTCTATGGCAACCCCGCTACCGCGAGCGGCCCTAGCTGTGCTCCGGCCCCGACCTCGAGATAGAGGAGGCCCACCATCACCGACCCGAATAGTCGGTTGCTTCAACATCTCCCCTGGGTAAGGAGCCTCCTAACTAATGGCATACTCCCTCACCAATCCGAAAGCAGTGGTGGATGGAGGAAATGCAATCCGCATCTTCCCATATTCCCGTGTGAACATGAGCCACAGCTGCCTCATCAGACACGTGTGCTCCTCGTGACGCACCTCCCAGTAGACCTACGGGGTCAGCCACTGGAGGAACCGGAACTGCCTCGCAAACCGATGCGGGGTGTACGGGTCGCAGAGTGGCTCATGATCTATCCGTGCCACCAAAACTCCACCTCAAAAGGCCAGGAGGTAAGCACAATGTTCTTCTGTTCCCCACCCGTTGTCAGTAAGTATCCCTGTCGGCAATGGGAAGGGTGGAAATTAAACTCATCCGCCCTCCACACCCGATTCAGTACCATCAGCACGACTAGTTTGAACGGGAAGCTCCCAATCGCATTTAGGATAGAGGGACGGAATTTCGATCCCGGTGGAGAAATGGGGTTAGGATACTCGTAAATCCCCCTGATGTTCATTGTGATCCACCCATAAAGGAGGTGGAAGGGCCCGCATATCCTTGGCGGCTTCTTTCCCTCTCTAATGTGCTGCAGTATTCTGTACAGTTTGGCGAGAATTGGAATCCCCAGATTGATCTGCTTCCCCATGGACAACATGGACGCCATAATAAACAAGCTGTGACGCACCCCCATGCTCGTATCCCTCACCGGTAAGATCCAACCGCAGATGAGAGACGCGATGAACACCGCCAGCCTAACTATCGACTGTTGTTCAGGGATGACACAGATACCCCACTTCTTCCATTGGCTGTCCTCCAAGACCCGCCAATACGAGTTCCCCTTACCCCGTTGGGCCGCCCTTGGACAAGTTCGAGGCCTCAGAGGGAACTCTCGATTCTCTGGGAAATTCAGGAAGCATTTGAACCATCTCCTATAGTAGACATCCCTCATTACCTCCTTGTCCTCTCCAGGGAAGAGTGCCATCAGCGCTGACGCTAGTCGCGGCATTTTCTCTGTATCCTCCAACGCACTGATGACGGGAAGGAACTCATCATACATGGCCCCCATGATTTGAACCCCAGAAATCTGGTGGCCCTCCCACAGGCTGATGCCCACCTCCCCGTGATGCAAGTGAAAGGTATTGGTCCTAGACGACCATCTTCTCAGCAATTCCGGCATTATTTGCTTTGGTTCGTAAAGGTGGAATTGGGAGGCCCATGCCCCCTCATACAACCCCACTCTCCTCAGCTCTGCCCCAAACTCCTCGCATTAGGTGACTACCTAGTAGGCCCAGGCCCAGTCATCAATACAGTTTCCACCCTGGCGTAGGTCCCACTCATCGGACCATCCCTTCTTCGAATCCTGCAAAGCCGCCTTCAGAATGGTATGGTAGAGAGGAAGGGACGTCTCCGGTTGCAGTGGCCTCCCGTCAATATCGTTCACATGGTTGTAGAGACAATCAGAGGTGACGGGTGTGAAGTCCTCCTATGCGTGACCATCGGCCGCCCTGAACCATTGGTGCTGGAATGGTGTACTCCTGAACTAGCACACTGGTTCGTCCCAAATCACCTCAGGGATGAAGACGTCATCCCTCAACCCAAAGCCGTACAAGGGCAGCTTCTTACACTGCAGTTAATTTTCTTCTGACCCTCCGATAGCAGATCTGTCAAAGAAGCGTGGTATGAATGGCTTCGGACCATCTCCCCAAGGCCTGGACAGTTGGCCATCTCATCCCGACGGGCAGCATCTACAAGCACCCCCAATATAACCTCTTGATGGGCCATTTCGATGACAGCCCTCAGAAAATATTTTTTTTCAGAACGGATCGCGAAGCTGGATTATGAAGCCGGATTGCGAAGGTCGGTCGCGAGACCAAGCTGCGAAGTCTGTCCTAGGCTGACAAGAAGAAGTTCTCTTGGCGCGGACGTGGAGTCAGAGACCCGTGGTTCGCCGCGAAGCTCGATTCGCGGAGGGCGGTTGCGGAGTACGCGGAGCTTCGTGAAGTCGAGAGCACAAAAAGACAAGGAAGTCGCGTGAAGAAAAAAAATAGGTCGACCCCCTATTTATAGGTGGTGACCCCGGAGCATCGCGGCGCACCTCACCCACACGGAGCATCGCGGCGCGTCCGGATCCGTGGCCCCGGTCAGCACCGCGGGCCCCCTTCGTGAAGCCGCATCGCGAACCGCCGACAATTTTGCTGATTTTCCCTCAGACTTCGACCCTTCACCCTCTGCGGCTCCAATTCTGAGGGGGGGCATTTGTTGGCGCCAAAATATTGCATGAAAGAGAGGGATGAAAAAAAAAGGCTGGCACACTGACTCGCGAAGCACCGACGCGAAGCACCCCGAGAATCGTGGTCTCGCGAAGCTCCAGAGGTGGTAACTCTGCGCGAACGCATTTGACATTCGCAAGACCACCGAGAAGCTCCAGAGGCGGTAACTCTCCGCGAATGCATTTGACGTTCGCGAGCCCGCCACAATGCGCCAGAGGTGGTAACTCTCCGCGAACACATTTGACGTTCGCGAGCCCCCCCGCGAAGCACCAGAGGCGGTAACTCTCCGCGGACGCCGTTGACGTTCGCGAGCGCGCCGTGAAGCACCTAAGGTGGCGCGCGAGTTCTACTTCGCGGCGCCCCATCCCTATAAATACTGGACTCTCCCTGAGTCCCGGAGATGGACGATCTGACCTTTCGGCTTCTCCTCTCACGAATCGCAAAGCACCCTTTGCCCCCGGGAATCATGAGCTCCGCAAGGTACTTCTACTTCGCGAGACGCCTTTGCTTGGTCTTTTTTTGACCCCCTCTTCCGAGAGTGATGCCCTTCGCGAAGCTCAAGGGAATTCGCGAAGGAAGGGGATTCCCAAGGGAACCCGGGCAGCCGCGGATCGTTTATGCTTCGTGAAACACCCAACATGTACTGGTGATCCATATGCTATGGCAGGATCGCTCCACATCACGAAGCACACTGCTTCGCAGCACCCTGCTTCAAGAGGCATCTCTTATTCACGAGGTAGTTCTCCGCGAATACTCATGCACTTCGCGAAGCACCCTCCTCTCACACCTATGCCCCATTTTATGTCCAAGTCACTCCACTTCGCGAAGCACACTCCTTTTCTTGGAAATTCCTCTTCTGGTGCGACCCTCCAGGTTTGCACGATGTGATTTCAAAGTCCCACGAACAATACCACTCGTAGCGTTGCTTCGTCTAATTCTTTTTCGCATAGGAACACTAACGGCTATTGCTTCTTCTCATAGCCACGCTAACGTGGACCCCTCGATGGTTCTCTCCACAACCCCCCTTGACCATGGCCTTACTAGTACCTTCTCTTACCCAAGGACCAGAGGGTACCGGTTATGTAAGTCTTAGGGGTGCGGAGCGAACCCAACTCATCTGAGCTGCAGGACGTTAAACTGAAAAGCACCACGTTCTTAAAACATGACGTTAAACTATGACCTGACCTCGTGCATCGCACGCAGGGTCCCCCCAGCTCGAACATTTTTTACGCCACTCATCCCCACAGGAGTGGAACCACCCATCCACAAGGGATGATATCCTATTTATTGGAGTGGCATATGTTATCAGGAGAAGGGTGACCCTAGTTCCCCAACGGATAGTTGCACCCCTCCATCTCCGTACTTCCTCACTACCAAGGTCAGTGGAGGGAGTGATAGGGAACGAGGCACCTCCCATCGTTGGTCCCAAGTCCCTCTTTCGCTACGCTTTGTCACATTCCGGGATTCCATCCTGGAGTAAGTCACAGCACCATGGGACGCCTAACGCATAAGCCCCTCTTCGCTTCTCACAGATGCATCCTTCGCGACGTGATAGTCAGGTCCCTGCAACCTCTTTTTTCTCACACCGAGCATGACTCACGTGGGCATAGAGTGAGCACCGACCCTGACCCCTAACCTTAGTGAACTACGAGGACATTGATCCATGTCAAGGAACGGTACATAGGAAGCCTCCATGAGGTTCAAGCCACATTACTCGGTCGTTCATTCACGTCGAGTTTCTCCCTCATCCAGCAAGACGTTAAACTGCACGCCCCGTCCCGCATGATGTTAAACTACATACACTCATCCAGCATGACTTTAAACTGTATGCCCCTTGTCCCGCATGACATTAAACTGCACAACCATTAGAACTACCTTGTCTTTGATCCATGTCAAGGCATGGTACGTAGGAAGCCTCCACGAGGTTCAAGCCCACCCATCATCCAATTCACGTTGAGTTCTACCTTTGTCCAGCATGACGTTAAACAGCATCCCAGTCCGACGGCAAGCCGTTGTGACTGACCCAAACTACGAGGACATTGATCCATGTCAAGGCGTGGTACGTAGGAAGCCTCTACGAGGTTCAAACCCACCATCCGGTCGTTCCGACCTCATTCACGTCGGTTCACCCCCATCCCTCATGATGTTAAATTGTATTCCACTATTTGAACTACATGGACTTTGATCCATGTCAAGGCATGGTACATAAGAAGCCTCCCCAAGGTTCAAGCCCAACAATCATTGGCCCATACCGTCTTCTTGTCGGTGTGCCAAGTCCCTCCACCCATTTTCACCTGAACTACGATGTCTTTGATCCATGTCAAGGCATGGTACGTAGGAAGCCTCCCCGAGGTTCAAGGCCATCTCTCATCGGACCAAGGTCCATCATTTATGTCGGTTCGCTGACGAATTCCATAAATCCTTTGAACTATGAGGACTTTGATCGATGTCAAGGTATGGTACATATGAAACCTTCCCAAGGTCCAGACCAACCACTAGTGGACCCCCGGGTCTACTTCCACGTCGGTTCACTGATGACACACTTCGAACTACAAGGTCTTTGATCCATGTCAAGGCATGGTACGTAGGAAGCCTCCCCGAGGTTCAAGCCCATCTCTCATCGGAACAAGGTCCATCATTTACGTCATTTCGCTGACGAATTCTATCATCCGAACTACGAGGACTTTGATCCATGTCAAGGCATGGTACGTAGGAATCCTCCCCAAGGATCAAGCCAACCACCCATCGGACCAAGGTCCACCTTCACGTCAGTTCGCCGACGAAGCCCCTCTAAACTACGTGGTCTTTGATCCATGTCATGACATGGTACGTAGGAAACCTCCACGAGGTCCAAGCCCACCACCACTAAGAACCTCCTGGTCCTCCCCATTCACGTCAGTTCGCTGATGATGCCCTTCGGACCAAGGTCCACCCTCATGCCGGTTCACCGGCACCATCCCGAACTACGCGGACTTTAATTCCCTGCCACAGGGATACGTAGGAATCCTCTTCAAGGCTCACACCCAACTTCATAGCCGCCCATGGGCTGGTCCCGGTATCGGCATCCCTTCAAGGGAAATCCCTCAATCCGATCTATTCTATCTAATGCTCTGATCGGGCTGATCCGTCTCTACTAGACGTTAAACTCGCGGCATACCCTGTGTTAAACACTGGAAGTTAAGGAAAACCTTAGATATGTGTCTATGGCATATAATTCCCCACGATCGATGTGGGATTCCTTGGGCTTCCACATCCTCGAGAAGCCCTATGACCAGGGATAAGAGACAGACATGCCAGGTTCTGTAACGCCCCGACCCCAGCTACCCAGAGTCGGTGCATTAGTTCGTAACATTGGCATGATCACAAAAGATCAAGTCTCGAAAGACCGATTAGTTTGGTAGCCTTGGAAACACTAGATACATTCATAAGTCTTTCATTACATCAAAAAGTAAACAAACTACAATAACATGGTCTTCATAGTCCACAATCATATCCCTTTCTGACTACCCCTGTAGGTCATTCATAAAATACTTCTTCACATCCTGGAAAAATATTAAAACATTGAAAGGGGTGAGCTCAGATGCTCAGTAAGGTTAACAATATAGCGGAAGCTTTCATAAATAAAAATTAACATTTAAGGCAATGTATAACTAAAACAAAAGCCTTTTAAACTTGAACTTCAACATAATGTGGCAAAAGTAAAATGAGATAATTCCATTTACTTCTTCACATGGATATTCTACTGGTCGAATAATCACATGCAATATCAATAACCAATTTCATAATGATGGAATGCATAATGCCAGACTATCATAACCACGTAGTCAAGGCCTCGTGCCAAGACCACAAATAAGATTTTGTCAAGGCCTCGTGCCAAGACACTAGTTTGTCTCATGACACCTGCCGATGCATCGAGGAGCTATAGCGGGCTCCACCCGTCACTTATTAAGTCCAATGCATTCCTCATATGAATAGGTTTAAACATATCATAAACCATAACATAATCGTATCACATAAAACATGCATAAAGGAAACATAACATTTCCACATTTCAATCACAAGATATCAATACAACACATTGATATAATAAAAATGCTTTCAAAACCATTTTCAATACCAAAATAAAATAATGTTAAAACTTTGTATTTATTTTTCATTAAAAAAATGATGGCTTGTAGAGGATGCCGAATCTCAAATAATGGTCACAGCGGCGGAGAAGTCTTTGTCGCCGCATAAGTACGGAAAGAAAAACATTCCCTTTTGTCATTTAGTAAAACGTTTCGTATAAAAAAGATTCCTTTTGAATAAACGTAAAAGTCAAAGGGTTTTATACATCATATAAAAGAAAGTTGTGTATAAAACCAAATATACCTCAATTAAAGGGGATTGAGACGAAGTCCTTAAAAAGATCATTTTTTTAAATAAAGTACATCTATAATGTGTATTCACTATAAGTACACATAAATAATGTACAAATACAATATAGGACATAATAATATCATGACATAATTTGAAAGTAGGAGATTAAACCAAAGAATGGAAGTTGGGTTAAGAAATTCCCTTACCTTGTGTCTGACATGACTCAACCATTCTTTAACCTCATGAATAATAAACTAGAGTTAATATCTACCTTATTAAGAACCATTTTCAATTTCATTATCCTTTTTATATCACTTATTACAATGTTATGAATATTATGTAATTATTCATGTTAATAACGATCGTTTTGTCGATCCTTGGTAACTTGAGTCAACAATAAACTTCTTATAATTACTAGTTGATCATGTGGTAGAATATCCATTATATCCAGAATTATATTCATGATTTAGATGTCATATATATCATATATATCCAGTATATACATTCATTTATAATATTACGTAACATTTAGAGGTAAGCAATGAAATGCACCGTTCATGGAGACTGTAAGCCGTACGTACGCATGAATGCTACTTTCATTTCAATTTCATATTTAATGGAACTAAATAATAATGATACAAATGTATAATATAATTACATTATAATATAGTGTATAATACCATTTACTCCATCCTTTATACATCCCACATATGGCATTAACGATTCAAATCACTTTGAGGGGGTGGTAGTCCGCACTTCCTAAAATGAAATTATCGCGTTTTACCCATAATGGAAATCATAAAATATGCCATAAATGAGAAATACAGAAGCATAAGTAAAACATAAACATATTATATATCATATATAAAAATATTGACATCTTAATGGCCACCTTTGAAGGTGTTATATGAGTTTTGAACAATCATCGTTTCGTGAGGCAGAAATTCGCCATCCACAGAAACTGTATGTTCTTTAACCATTAGATGTAGGTGTGTGTAAGTGTAGCTCGAATAATTCTTATAAAAACATCCTAGTATATTGAGGATACTGGTGTTGTTACAAAAGAAATGAATAAAAAAAGTTTAGGGGGTTGGACAAGAAAAATAAAACAAAACAACATTAGAGAAGACATTATCTCAAAATCAGGTAACTCTTTTTGATTTGAGCCAAAGGCTTCCTTGGGAAGAGTTCTGCCCAAAGTAAGGCTTCTAGGATTAAGAGGGGGAAGTTGGGAGAGTATTTGGGCAGAGTTTGGCCGATCCAAATGGATTGAATGTGTAAATGAGGTGGGAGAGGTGGGGGCCTTTTATAAGTGGAGAGGAGGGGCACTTTTGGAAAGATTGAAATGTTATATTATTTCACAATGATTTTCGGATTATAAAGGTCCCACAGTTATATAATTCTAGGATAAGGGGATAAGGTTTCTAAATCTCCTCATCCAATAGGCTTTGGACTAGTGTAAGCCTTGGATTTTGCATTATCTTATCATTTTATTTAAATCGTTAAATAATGAGGTCATCGCTGCATCATAATGATGTCATACATAATATTCTTTATTTAATGTCTAAAAATTATAAAAAAAATACTATGATGTAGGAAATCTTTTTATCTTTCTAATTAATATTTATAGTCAAAATTTGGACTTGTGTAACCCCACTTAAAAACTGTTTTAGTAAAATAACTCATGTTTGTGTCAATTTAATTTTAACATTAAATAAATATATATTAATGTCATTTTCCAACTAAAGTGGCTCCATGGGGTACCCAAGTTGACCCATGGGTTGTATTGGTCGGCCATGACTCATCCAATAGGAGTAGGACAAGTGTCATGCTCATCTCATATTATTAAAACATTATGTGTACCTTAAACTACACTAATTACCTCTAATCGCGATTAAGAACTTAAAAGTTACTATTCACCAAATAATTATTTTAATCTCATTGAACCAAATTTTACTTCTTAATGACAACCATGTATGTCGGATTTTTGAAAATCAAATCACATAAGTGGTAATATTTCATTTAAACGAAAAATCAGTTATTTAACTACCACTTAGTGGTTTCACTATTCATCAAAAATTAAAGTTTTTCAGAACAAGGCCAAAATTTCACCCTAAGCTATAATTGATATTCCGAATTCAAAAATGATGTCTATTTTACAAAATTTCAAACATATAAGTTGCATTAATTAATTTTATAATTAATTTCCGCTGTTACGACAAATAGCGTGTTTTTAAGAAACAATTTATATCAAAAGATTGGCAATTGTTTATGTCCAATTTCATTGTTAAATTAATTCCAATGACCACCATTGGATAAAATGGTAAAAATATATTCTAATTATAACTTAAAACCACTAAATAGTATAATTCATCACAATAAATTATTTTTATTAAAAAGTTGTTTTAAAGTATTTTTCACTATTCATAAAAATTAGAAGTTCTCAGAAAAATACCAAAAATTCAATATAGGCTAATTTCGATATTCCAAATCCCAAAAATGAAGTCCATTTTGAAATATAAGATTTCTATAATTTTAAAAAGTGGTTATTACTATTCATAACGGCAAATTTGATTAGTCGCGGTGTTTTAGAACTCGAAGTTGCGTACAATGCAAGCTATTGCATTATTGAATTAGAAACGTATCGTGGAATCTCGGGGTGTTACATTCTCCCCTCCTTCAATAAATTGCATCCTCACAATTTGAAATTTTTCTTTCAAAATAAAAGGATGAAAAGAGAAAATACCTTTGAGGAAAACCCACATCGGAAATAAGGTTAATAAATATATAACATTAAAAGAAAGCAGGATAAGTACAAAGGTCACCCGATATAGCCCATTCTAGGATTATATGAAAATATGGATATGGAGGAGAAACAAACCATCAAGGTCTGATGGAGAGTTATAGAAAACAGTATTAGGAGAAAGTTTAACCACAAGAAAATCACAAACTTGTGATTGGTTAAACGGTCATTGAATCCCCAGTTGGAAAAGTTAACCGACAACATTTTTGTTTTAAGTTACCTTTTATAATGTTGAGAAATTTATTTAGGAGATTTACTAAGAACGTAAGGGAATATACATACTTGTTATGAATACTTTCATTCGTTAATAAATTTTACCACAAACCCCACTTTTACTCCAAATGGTAACAGAACTAAAAAATATTCTATTTATCCTAATTGTATAAGGTTAAAAATGTTAACACATACCATTTAGATTAGTAAAACTATTTTGTAATAACCAGGGACTTCCTGTAGGCTAGTGGTAGGAAATAAAGGCTTGTCGCACTATGGTTGTGGGTTCCATTCCTGCAGCTTTGTCCGACGTGATGGGTTACTCCCCACCCTGCAGGTTGTCCTTTTCATAAAACTATAGTATTATAATATTCCAAAAATAATCTTCAGAAATTCTTTAACCTTAAACAATACTATCCATGGTTCAACATAATCTATTCCAACCTTAATAGTTATCCAAAATACCTCCGTCCAGACTTTCTCTAAAAGGTCTCTAAATTCCAAAATCAATTGTAACATCATATTCCCCAAACAAAGAAAAGTTTCTCTTATTGTCACATACTAAAAATATGATTACATTAATCATATTAAAACCTTACTGAAATCAACAAGTACTGCAGTACAATCCATATATATATATCACATTATTCTTATAACCAGAATATAATCCTTGAGTCCAAAAGCACCAATACATTAATTATTCCGCTTCAACTGTTGTCACAACATAAGATTGGCCTTGATCCCTTAGCCTTTTCTGAGGTAAGTTTCCCTGATGCTTAGGACATTCATTTGCATAATTCCCTGTTTCCCTACAATTGTAGCATTCAACGTTGACAGCCTCTTTCTTTCCCTTGCAATCACGAGCCTGGTGACCCTTTTCTCCACATTTATAACAAACTCCCATTCCTTTTAGGCATGTACCAGGGTGATTCTTCCCACAATTATCACATAATGGAAAATCCTTCTTTCCCTTTTTCCCTTTATCTGTCTCTTGTTCCACCGTTCTCTTCTTCTCTTGCTTTACTTTGTTGTCATAAGACTTAGAGAATTCCTTTTCTGTCTTGATAGCACACGAGACAATGTCTTCGTATGATGAGAAGGATTGTGATACTAATGCTCGAAGGAGAAATGGTTTTAACCCATCAAAGAAACGATCAATCTTACTCCTTGGGTTACGTATATAATCGGCAGCATGCCTCGCTAACCTTGTAAAGTTAGCCTCATACTTTGCGACATTCTCATCCTCCTTCTGCCTCAAACTCAGAAATTGCCTTTCCATATCTGCTCGATGGTCACGAGAAAAATATTTTTCTAAAAACAGATCTTTGAACTCCCTCCATTCCATATTCGATACGTCATCATCTTCCTTTGTGTTTTGAATCATCGACCACCACTGATCGGCATCTCGAGTGAGGCGGTAAACTGCCATGACAACCTTCTCCCTTTCGCTACTCCCCAAGGCATGGAATATTTTCTCTATGGAGTTTATCCATTGCTCAGCTACTAACGGATTTGTAACCCTATTGAAGGATGGTGGTTGTTGCCTCATGGAATGGTCTAGCATTGATCCTCCACATTGCGGATCAGGGTGCTCCATACGAGTAAGGTTATTATTCATAACCTGAGTAAGTTGTCCCAATATGGTGATTAGCTGATCGGCACCAGTTGCATCACCAGCCCCACTATAATTATCTTGAGCAGGAGGGAAATCCCTACATGGAGTGCGTGCATTGATACAGTTTCCATTTCTTCCACTAGGCTCTATTTCTAAACAATTGCATAAACTAGATTAGTTTATGAAATAAAATACATAATTCCATATTTGTAAAATACTTTACATAAATTGAACTATTTATGGATATAATCCATAATCATAAAAAGAAATGTTTCCTTTGAGGAAGTATATACTCATAACCCTTCATAGTGGTTTTTAAAGAAAATGAGAATTATCCTAAGCATATCCCCCGAGAGTGTCGTAACCAAGAGTACAGCAAGCCCCGTTGTCGTGCACCAGTTCCCGTTCGAGTCTACCTCAATGTGGTGTTTTCGGGTTTTACCCCTAGGTACATCTGTGCCAGAGCCGCCTCTACCTGCTCATATCCAGACAGGGATGTATTGCTCGGAAAACTCACGAAATCTCTACAATAACAAAATTCTAGGAAGTTCTTCTATACTAATCCTCAAAGTCTATCTTCGGGATATGTGCTCTAATCAGAGTTTATCTAAATCTAGCATCCAAGGATAGTACTAAACTGCCTCTGATACCACCTGTAACGCCCCGACCCCAGCTACCCAGAGTCGGTGCATTATTTCGTAACATTGGCATGATCACAAAAGATCAAGTCTCGAAAGACCAATTAGTTTAGTAGCCTTGGAAACACTAGATACATTCATAAGTCTTTCATTACATCAAAAAGTAAACAAACTACAATAACATGGTCTTCATAGTCCACAATCATATCCCTTTCTGACTACCCCTGTAGGTCATTCATAAAATACTTCTTCACATCCTGGAAAAATATTAAAACATTGAAAGGGGTGAGCTCAGATGCTCAGTAAGGTTAACAATATAGCGGAAGCTTTCATAAATAAACATTAACATTTAAGGCAATGTATAACTAAAACAAAACCCTTTTAAACTTTAACTTCAACATAATATGGAAAAAGTAAAATGAGATAATGCCATTTACTTCTTCACATGGATATTCTACTGGTCGAATAATCACATGCAATATCAATAACCACTTTCATAATGATGGAATGCATAATGCCAGACTATCATAACCACGTAGTCAAGGCCTCGTGCCAAGACCACAAATAAGATATTTTCAAGGCCTCGTGCCAAGACACTAGTTTGTCTCATGAGACCTGCCGATGCATCGAGGAGCTATAGCGGGCTCCACCCGTCACTTATTAAGTCCAATGCATTCCTCATATGAATAGGTTTAAACATATCATAAACCATAACATAATCGTATCACATAAAACATGCATAAAGGAAACATAACATTTCCACATTTCAATCACAAGATATAAATACAACACATTGATATAATAAAAATGCTTTCAAAACCATTTTCAATACCAAAATAAATGAAAGTTAAAACTTTGTATTTATTTTTCATTAAAAGAATGATGGCTTGTAGAGGAAGCCAAATCTCAAATAATGGTCACGGCGGCGGAGAAGTCGTTGTCGCCGCATAAGTACGGAAAGAAAAACATTCCCTTTTGTCGTTTAGTAAAACGCTTCGTATAAAAAATATTCCTTTTGAATAAACTTAAAAGTCAAGGGGGTTTATACACCGTATAAAAGAAAGTTGTGTATAAAACCAAATATGCCTCAATGAAAGGGGATTGAGACGAAGTCCATTAAAAGATCATTTTTTTTAATTAAAGTACATCTACAATGTGTATTCACTATAATTACACATAAATAATGTAAAAATACAATATAGGACATAATAATATCATGACATAATTTGAAAGTAGGAGATTAACCCAAAGAATGGAAGTTGGGTTAAGAAATTCCCTTACCTTGTGTCCGACATGACTCAACCGTTATTTAACCTCCTGAATAATAAACTAGAGTTAATATCTACCGTATTAAAAACCATTTTCAATTTAATTATCCTTTTTATATCTCTTATTACAATGTTATGAATATTATGTAATTATTCAAGTTAATAACAATCGTTTTGTCGATCCTTGGTAACTTGAGTCAACAATAAACTTCTTATTATTACAAGTTGTTCATGTGGTAGAATATCCATTATATCCAGAATTATATTCATGATTTATATGTCATATATATCTTATATATCCATTATATACATTCATTTATAATATTACGTAACATTTAGAGGTAAGAAATGAAATGCACCGTTCATGGAGACGGTAAGCCGTACGTACGCATGAACGCTACTTTCATTTAAATTTCATATTTAATGGAACTAAATCATAATTATATAAATGTATAATATAATTCCAGTATAATATAGTGTATAATACCATTTACTCCATCCTTTATACATCCCACATATGGCATTAACGATTCAAATCACTTTGAGGGGGCGATAGTCCGCACTTCCTAAAATGAAATTATCGCGTTTTACCCATAATGGAAATCATAAAGTATGCCATAAATGAGATATACAGAAGCATAAGTAAAACCTAAACATATTATATATCATATATAAAAATAGTGACATCTTAATGGCCACCTTTGAAGGTGTTACATGAGTGTTGAACAATCATCGTTTCGTGAGGCAGAAATTCGCCATCCACAGAAACTGCATGTTCTTTAACCATTAGATGTAGGTGTGTGTATATGTAGCTCGAATAATTATTATAACAACTTCCTAGTATATTTATGATACTGTTGTTGTTAAAAAAGAAATTAATAAAAAGAGTTTAGGGGGTTGGAGAAGAAAAATAAAAAAACAACATTAGAGAAGTCATTACCTCAAAATCGGGTAACTCTTTTTGATTTGAGCCAAAGGCTTCCTTGGGAAGAGTTCTGCCCAAAGTAAGGCTTCTAGGAGTAAGAGGGGGAAGTTGGGAGAGTATTTGGGCAGAGGTTGGCCGAGCCAAATGGCTTGAAAGTGTAAATGATGTGGGAGAGGTGGGGGCCTTTTATAAGTGGAGAGGAGGGTCACTTTTGGAAAGATTGAAATGTTATATTATTTCACAATGATTTTCGGATTCTAAAGGTCCCACAATTATATAATTCAAGGATAAGGTGATAAGGGTTCTAAATCTCCTCATCCAATAGGCTTTTGACAAGTGTAAGCCTTGGAGTTTTCATTATCTTCTCATTTTATTTAAATCGTTAAATAATGAGGTCATCGCTGCATCATAATGATGTCATAACTAATTTACCTTATATAATGTCTAAAAATTATAAAAAAAATACTATGATGTAGGAAATCTTTTTATCTTTCTAATGATTATTTATAGTCAAAATTTGGACTTTTGTAACCCCACATAAAAACACTTTTAGTAAAATAACTCATGTTTGTGTCAATTTAATTTTAACATTAAATAAATATATATTAATGTCATTTTCCAACTAAAGTGGCTCCATGGGGTCCCCAAGTTGACCCATGGGTTTTCATGGTCGGCCATGACTCATCCAATAGGATTAGGAGAATTGTCATGCTCATCTCATATTATTAAAACATTATTTGTACCTTAAACTACACTAATTACCTCTAATCGCGATTAAGAACATAAAAGTTACTATTCACCAAAAAATTATTTTAATCTCATTGAACCACATTTTAATTCTTAATGACAACCATGTATGTTGGATTTTTGAAAATCAAATCACAGAAGTGGTAATATTTCATTTAAACGAAAAATCAGTTATTGAACTACCACTTAGTGGTTTCACTATTCATCAAAAATTGAAGTTTTTCAGAACAAGGCAAAAATTTCACCCTAAGCTATAATTGATATTCTGAATTCAAAAATGATGTCTATTTTAAAAAATTACAAACATATATGTTTCATTAATGAATTTTATAATTAATTCCCATTGTTACGACAAATAGCGTGTTTTTAAGAAACAATTTATATCAAAAGATTGACAATTGTTTATGTCCAATTTCAAAGTTAAATTAATTCCAATGACCACCATTGGATAAAATGGTAAAAATATATTCTAATTATACCTTAAAACCACTAAATAGTATAATTTATCACAATAAATTATTTTGATTAAAAGAGTTGTTTTAAAGTATTTTTCACTATTCATAAAAATTAGAAGTTCTCAGAAAAATACCAAAAATTCAACATAGGATAATGTCGATATTCCGAATCCAAAAATGAAGTCCATTTTTAAATATAAGATTTCTATAATTTTAAAAAGTGGTTATTACTCTTCATAATGGCTACTTTGATTAGTCGCGGTGTTTTAGAACTCGAAGTTTCGTACAATGCAAGCTATTGCATTATTGAATGAGAAACGTATCATGGAAGCTCGGAGTGTTACAGGTTCCCCAGCATCCAGACACGCTACTGATTCCTCAACGTGACTACTCCCCCGACTGAAGGTTGCTGCCCTGACCGGACCGTTTGGAATGTCCCGACAGAAGCAGTGTAATTAACTTGCGTCCATGGAAACATGGCACTGGGAAGAGTTTCACGAACTACGTATTAAATCTATGAGGGACACCCGGACTAGGTGACGAGTTCTAAGGAGGAATCCACAGGAGGAAGAACCGATATCCCATCATCCCGTTTCGATCAAGGAGATGACGTCCCGGAATAAGGAGAGAATGCCGCCCACCTTTGGAAAGCGGGAATGCGGGGCAACAAGCGCAGCACATCCTCCTCTGCGGACGGACGGATGCGCGCGCCCCGGCGAAAGCGTCAGAAACACACATGTTAATGTAATAAATGAATTCAAGAGGAGTTTTGAGTGATGAATTGAGGATCTACCAAATAAATGAATTATAAATTTTGTCCTCAGTCTAGGGAAATTAATAATTTTTTATTGGAATACCATGAAATACTATAAAGAATGATTCAAGTGGGAAACCCATACATTATTTTCTTTAAAGTGTTGATCATAATTGAAAAACATGACATGTGATGAACAGTGAGTTATAATATTATCCTCAGCAATTTAGGATAACATTAATGATGGTTTTAGAACCTATACCTATAAAAACTCTACGGTTATATAGGAAAAGAATAATTTAGGTTCAAAGAACTATGATGTTCTATATATAAGTGGATAATCCATCTAAAGAGAAATAACATTGTTGGATGTAAAAATCATTGTTTATAGATTACATTATGAATGTTTATATTATCAGATATAGTTATGGATTTATAAATGAAGAGTCACACTAGAGTTGGAATAGGTATTAGTGGAAATAAATTAATCTTATTATTTTCATCTTTTGTAATTCCACATATATTCCTAATAAAATATTCTTATGTGCTCTAATAACCCCATAAAACATTTAAATAAGTTGTGAGATATTGTGATTGTATTAATGATGGTCTATGATTGTATATATTTAAACAATAGGATGACTGCATTGAATTTGAATTAAATTTAAAATATTTCTATATATAGATTTAATATACATGAGTTCATTCATATATGAATTTCTTTATTTCCAAACCCATGTACTTTTAGTCACCATATATGAAAAAAATATGCCTTCATGAATATCCATGTAAGTGAATATATAAGCATAGTTGAATGACCAAAAAATGAAAATATAAATAGATTAAGTATGCAACATGTCTATATTCAATAATTATTTTCTAATAAGAAGTGTTAAACATCTAACAGATGCTATGTAGCCAAATTCACCAAGTACGGTAGTTTGATAGCATAACTAATAATTGTATAACCAATGTACATTATGTATTAGAATTTATATTCGAATAAATTATTTATTCCATTTAATGTATAATTATAAAGGATCCCCAATGTACCAAAAGTTTAATTCACGAATCCCCACATAATATAATTCCACTCGTAGAGAAATGAGACTAAGGTAAACAAAAATTCACACTACTGATTATTCCTTATACATAGGGTGTAAAATATTGTCTTCAACATTACGTGAATCTAAAGAATAAAATAAATTATGTTTATACTGAAGCTATTCTTTTAGGAATAAATAATCATAATAAGCATTAATTGTGTGAGATTCAATATTTGAGACAAAATATAAATTGATCATCATCCAATGAAATTTTATGATTAAATTTTATTGACAAATATAATTTATATATTTCATTAATTCTTATAAAATCAAATGTAATTATATTGAAGTTTTACTTTTTATATTATAATATCAAGATTCTTGATGAATCTACGATCCTATATAATTTTGAAGAATTTTGAATGAAGTGAACCACAATATATATTCATGATGATGAAAATGATTGTATTACTTTTCAATGAAAAACACTAGATTATTTTCAATAAATCACCATGATTTTATTTCAACAATGCCTATACAATATTGATCAATGGATATTATAGTGTTCATTCGTATTTGAGACTAATCCTAAATAATTTGTCCTAATACAAGAATAATGAGAAAAACTATTCTGTGTCACTATCAGTAATGATTAGTTCCCCGGTAGATATTATTTTTTTAATTTAATAAACTATAAAAATATATAGTGAGGATTTTAAGTGGATTTATTTTGAGAAAAATAAGTTGAGCATGCAATTGAAATTTTGTAACGATCATTTAGGCCATGTTATATAATTAAAATAAATAAAAAAATTTTATTGAATAATATTTGAGTTTAAAAATACATGCATGAGAAATCCTTGAAACCAAAATGAAGTACACAATTATTGTACATTTCATATGTATGATTATTTTACCTTTTTCCATACCATTTATTGTAATTGAAAATTAAAAATATGATTTAATGTATCTTCTCATGCTTGGGAGAAGGTGTGGTGATTGAGGAGAAAGAAAAAGAAAAAAAGAGAGACACATTGATTGTGTGTGTGTGTGGAAATAGTGTGTATCTAGAGAACTAAAAAAATATTCAATAAGAATTTAATATGTTTGAATTTAATTTTTATTTTTAAATTAAAAGAATAATATTCCACAGTCATTATAAAATCCGTTTAAAAATTAATATATTCAAAAAAAGAATATCTGATTATAATCATTGTTGCCAATGTTTTATGAAGATTTATTGGGTTTCAAAATCATATTGGATTGCTGAGTGAATTAGATAAGTTGTAACAATGTGATATTTTATGTTATATTTATCTTTAAATAAATTAAATTTCATTTATAGCATGGGATATATAAAAACTCGATTCTAAATGAACCATAATATAGAATGACACTATTACATTTCCATTAAATTGCACATATAAAAATGAATACCAATATATTAAATTTTTTTATAAATGTTTTAGATTAATAAAATGTATTTATAAATATGTACATAATATTTAATATCACATTTTTATGATTCAAAAAATGTTTTCCCTCAAAAAAGTGTATTAATTTTTCATGTGAAAAAAATATAATTATTTTTTTCAATTTAATAAAATTTATATAAGTTGATGATATTAATTTTTTAAAATTACCATTTCAATATATTCTCATTTTTATTTTTTGATAATTTTCAGAATGTTTTATTTTTCAGTGAATAGGTAAAAATATAAATTTTTGTTGAAAAATATATGTTATATTAACGAATTAAAAAGTTATATTTTAATTCAAAACTATATAAAAAGTATAAATTGTTTTTATATATTATTATTGATCCCAATTATTTCATGTTAAATATAGTTTTTTTTTGTTTTTTCGTATAAATATTATAATATTTAATAAAAAAAACTTCAGGAAAACTATATTGTGTGGAAGTTGTAGGAGTAATTTTAAATTAATTTCTATCAACAAAATGAATTTAATTTCATAAAATGTATAATATATTTGGAATAAAAATAATATAAATTATATAATATAGTTATGTTAATTGTTAGTCACAATTAATATTAAAACTTTTATAAATTTTTACCATGGTTAAGGTTAAAACTAGTTTATTATGGTTAAAAATGTTGATAACAGTTTATTTTCGAATAAAACATGTAAAAATATTTTTTAGGCCCATTTTTTTACATAAAATTCCATTGCAGTCCAATATTAATCATTTCAGAGGAATTTTAATCTTTTTTTAATAGTTATATTTTAGTATTTAAATAGATTCAAATGGTGTTATCTATCGAACTTATAAAAGGACAACCCCCATTTCTATTATTTACACCACATTGATCAATTTAGCTCACTAAAATCATTCCCAATTATCTTATATACTTTTTTATAAATAATTTATAGGTCATTTTTTTTAAAAACCATTCCAACAACCCTTAAGGATAGATCAAAAAAGGCTTACTAAATTAGCGGTAAACTTCTTATATAACGTCTTTCAATTACTTTTATATGCTACATCTTATAAATCTATGGTATTAAACATAAAATAATAAATTATTTATCCTAAATATATTTATACATTATTGTGATTATGTATCCCATTATTGTCCCACCCCACACCCACGTAATCAAATGATAAGTGATAGTATCACTCTTGTGAATCCCGGGACTAACACCTCTATGTACAGATATAATTATTTTCCATCAAAATAGTTTATAAATTGTTATTATTAGGGTAAAAAATAGTCTGTATGATAATTATAACATAATAACTATATTTTAATTATTTTATCCTACCTATCCTTTTAACTTATCTACTATTGGGATATAATAAAGGCATTCGTGTGTATTTATAAAGAACCACCTCCACAAAGAATGTGATTTGTTATTCATTTATAATCTATGTTGATGTAATTTACTTTTTATTTTATGAATGTATATAATATTATAATTATTAAGTACGTTTTTATTAATCCTTCACTATCATTCATCCCATCGAACAAAAAGTGAAAACCTCGGGTGTGTGTTTGTGTGTGTGTGTGGCCTATTGTATCCCTGAATGGGGTAAATAATTTTTAAAATTATAATTTTATGGATGGATATCTATATTTATAGTAAATATATATTATATTTATATAATTATTGAAATAATGGATAGGATCAAACTGTGATCAATGTACAAGGACCATAATTAAAATACTGAAATTTTAATGGAAAATGATATAGTAAACACATTGAAATGATGATTTTAATTATAATTTTTTAATGAATGGTTGTTTAAATATTATAAGTGTATGATATATTATAAAATAAATATTTTCATGATTATGGTATAGAATTATGATATTTTATATTTTTTTAAAGAGGTTATAGAACATTCAATGCATGTTAAACGTGAGGAAATGAATTTATATTATAATATTGTTTCAGGATTCTTTATAATTATGTTTTTTATGATAAAATTGTATGATCTATCTGTTAATAATCTAATAAAATTATCAAATAATATGTTTATATAAATATATTAATTTTCCCATTATTATTATTATCATTATGTTTTGAGGAGATCCTTGGAATAATGTTAAAGAGAATTTATTTTATTTCTTTATTCATTCAAAAATAATTTTCTTCCATGTCCATAAAAGATTTCTTGAACATAATTATTATTATCATATAATTTTTTAAATTCATTTTTACTAAATTTTTAATTTTAAAAAATATTTTAAATTTATTTTTCCATTTGTTTTCAAAATGTGGATCTGTTGAATTTTTTCCTAAAATGAGAATGAAATATTTTTTTTAATTGCATTATTTGAATAAATATTCATATAGTCATTCATGAAAAATGTTTTCAATCTTCATTTACATGTTTCCTAGGTTCTTTTGAAATAAATTAATTTATATGGTAAATTATTGTTTTCTTATTATTTCATATCATAATTAAGAGTTATTTTCCTATAGAAATATTCTATTGGATATTTTAAAATAATTTTCAATTATGATAGAATCCATTAATGTTAAATATTCCTTAATGTGGATATTATACCATAAGACCACCGTTATTTTTCTATAGATGGATCTTCATTATAATAATGTGATATTTATGAAACCCAATTACATTCCACTGGTTATTCAATGATGATTTTTGAAATGATCATTAATCTTGTATTTTTTTCTAGGGGTTATAATATTTGATTAATATTTTATGATCATTTTTAATAATAATATATGGATTATTATTATTTGATTGGTGGGCAAAAAATTATATGTATATCTCTTGAGAAAAAATGAATAGAATATAGAGTGTTTGTGGTTTAGTAAGAGAATATGTCCACTATGATAGTTTTCGTAGATAACCACGTCTAATAATATAATATAATGTATGGTGAATCAAATCTACTGTGATAGTATTGGAAATGATCATTGATGAATGAAATGACTTTTTTTCTTATGTTTATCAAAAAAATACATATTATTCCAATGTTATTACCATATGGCCCGTGTTCTTTTTTTACATAATTATTTAATTATTATGAACAAAAAAGGTCTATAATAGAACTCATAATTATGATATATGTTATGTTTTGTACTGATTTGTAATTTTATGTACATTTTATAGTTATCATATTATCATGTTATGTTTATAAAATTCTGAATATCTAGCTTCTATTACATTATTATGAATCTAAGTGGAACCTTTCTAATGTTTCTATTCACTAAGATATAAATAAATTTTTTATGTATGACATATCAAAGAAGAGTGCCACATATAAAGAACCATGTTGTAGATGATGTAATTATATTATTAATAATTTTTTTATGTATCCATGTCGCAAAATACACTAATCATTTATGATTTTGGAGTGAATAGTAATGATATTTATTGAATATTCGTATAAAATTTAGTAATATATATAAACATATGAAATTTATGTGTTTTTGGATTTGGTATCAGAGAATGGTTATGTTACCTTTGGAAACTACAATATGAACGCCTTAGTGGGATCCCATAGCATGGTCCTATTTATCAGATAATGTCTTATGTTATGGTACTACATGGATTGTGGATTCCCTATAAATAAATACATGCATGAATACTATAATCATATTTTGTTTTTGAATAGTTGAATCCTGGAATAATAACCCCAATAAGTGTTTTTTGAGAATATTATGACCATCATTCTAGATCTTGGTGTGATTTACCTTATTACGAACAATGTTTGAAAATTCAAATATAAATTTGTGGATTTATTCCAAATTTTCGTGGCAACCCATTATAATGTATTAGATTATATTTCAACAATGAATAACCTATATTAAAAACAAGGCTCCATAGATTGAAAATAATATTACTTCTATTAAATAATCCATAAATTATTTTTCCCGATTATATGGTTTCCACTATGATGTATCTCATTTTAATGCATAAAATACTTTTAATGTCGTGATCCATTATGATCTTCCAAATGAAAAACAGTGGGAAGGATATTTGTTATATCCATTATGAGAAAACATCCATCATATTTTAAAGGATATATTGATACAACTGTTTCAATGAAATGGATCAATTACAATAAAAATATATCTCCCATTCTCTACTGTTTTGAAAATGAAATAAGTATTTTTGATATTTAAAAATTAGGTGGTGAAAAAATAAATTGTATAATATTATCAAGAACATGATGTAACATCATGATATTTAATAAATTAAGTGTGGTGAAATTAATATATTAATTTTTAAAAGTAATTTTATTATATTAATAAAAAAAATTGAGATTAAAATTGTTAAGATAATTCATACAGATGATGAAACCATTATTTCATATGAGGAAATGTTTTTGATACATGTTAGGAAAACATATGGTATTATCATCGAACCTGGAAGTAATATAGATCAAATATTTTTTGTTCTAAAACATTTCTATGAAGGGTTTTAGCCATATGAGAATATTTTAGCTATGAATAAATGGTTTTATGGGATATTATTGTCAAATTAGTTATTAGAGTAACCCAAAAGTCTCACAATTTTCATAAGAAAAGAGAGATGTAATTTGATGGTAATTAAAATAATAATCACCCTTTCTAAAGGATAATTATCATACCATTATAGTAAATGCGATTTAGTAAACATAGAGACATTTTATTAAGGTGGCTGGTGAATTTTTTAAGAATTGTGGTAAATTTATATAAGAAATAAAATATTTATGTGATTGATAGAATAATTTGAATAGTGATTTCCAAAAAGAAATATATAATAAACAACACATGCTCTCTTGTTTCATATCCAATGAGTATGTTAAATTAGATACCCAGCTATAAAAATTATGGTTAATGGTGGTGATTGATATTAGTGTCCACATCACAGTAGTGTAAAAGGAAAATATCTTATGATCAAAATCATCATTTGGGGGTAGAAAATATACAGAAAGGTATACTTAATATCCACTTTTTAATTGGTAATATCTTATATTATTCTAGATCAACACAAAATTTTATATCTAAATAATTTTATAAGGTTATCAACAAAATACAACAATGATTACTATTGAATTATTAGTGAAAACTTGTAATTGTTTGATGATATCATATCAATAAAATAATTCTTCTCTCGTTTGTGTTTGTAGTAATTTTATATAAATTAATACCATTATTTGTTATTTTTGATGATTATATTATCTGAGGGATGAATTATATTTTATTAAAAAAACACATATAAATTGATAAAAAATGGATGTGATGTTTGAAATCCTAAACCAGTATAAAATCATCCACTAGTGTTATGATAAATACGAACATCCAATTAAAATTACATTCATTATTATTGTGTGGATTATTATTCCAATGGATGTTCATAAGTGATGGTTGGAGAGAAACAAAACATAGTATATGATCATATTGATCAAGAAATGTTTATTTTCTCTCCATCAGATCTTCATTTGCTTAATTTTATTCCTAACATAATTTTTTTAATATTACTCATTCCTATTTTTTAAACTATTTCAAAAAAACTATATAGAATTTTCCCTAATTGAGTTTTAGCAACAAATTATAAAAATTTGTTATTTTCAAAGTACACTATTCATTATATCATGTGTCTTGAATTAGGTTGAACATGTTTCTTTTTTAACAATAATGATAGACTATTATGACTTTTCATTACTTTTCAAAAACATAACATGATTAAAATCAATAATATGTAACATCTACCTAGTATCTAAATTTTTTCATCAATTATGATGAGGTCAATATTTTTTAAGACTAATATTCATTCGACATACTATGTGGTTAAGGTAATAATTAAGGGAATATCCAAAAACCACCTTCATTATGAGGTTTGTAGAGTATTAATTTTTTGTTATTACATATGGTCATACTGATTCCCTTGGTATCATTATATATTTTGATAACATAATATTTAGAGACCACTTTGATTCATTTTTATACGACTCTATATATTAAATTACTATATATTCTAAAATAATGTAATATCATGTTGATACATTAATAATTGAACAAATGGATATACGAATAGATAATAAGAATTAAAAATTAACATAGACTGAATTATTTATACAAAATTTTTAACCTTTGGGTCATATTGAATAAAGAGGGTGTATATCTGTTGACCGATAAAAGATGAATGTTATTTAATGTTGGCCCAGAAGAACCACTATGAAAAAATATTTATATATATATATATATATTATTTATTCATTGTGTAATGTTTTTCATGGTAAATTAATATTATTACACTATTATCGTGGAAGTGATCCAAGGTCCATTGGAAAAATTACCATAATGAAAAAATCAAGATACTAAATCGACGGTTGTCCATTGACCATGTTCTTAAACTAACCTACAATAGATAAGTGTCATTTATATATATTTATTCATTTAATAATGTACTAGGATTTATCATCAGGTTGACTTATATGATGAAAGATTATGCGTCATAACAGTTGAATGATTATGAAAAAAATTATCCAATTCCAGATATAGTGTCATCTATAGTAACTTTCTCATTCAATAAATATAGGTGTTATATTTATAGAAAATATTTTGATATATATAATGATCATAGAAGTTTAATGTTTTTAATCATTTATAAATATTTGAATATTTGTAAGTGAAGATGGTTTGTTTTGATTAATTATTATCATTTCTCATTACATTACCACTTTAGGATGGTGAAGTCGTTTGATGGTCCTTTGATTTAGAAGCCTGACACATTCCTATCTATTAGGGGGATGAAAAAAGAAATAATATATTAGGATTTTTTAAGTATTTAGATAATATTATTGATAGATGGGGAGAAATATTATATTTTTAAAATGGGCTTTCTACTATATATCCAAATTAAAATTGACGAGGCATACAAAAATAGATATAGACAAAAAAGGTAATTTTTTTATTATTTAAAACTTGATTGTAATTTAATGATAAGGAACATGAACATTGTATGTTTCTCATCCATACCATATTTGAATGATTTATTTGATAATATCTTAGTCCTTTATTCAATACATGTCCTGGATGTATAAAGATGGATAGATACCTGAATGAGTGTATCTTTTAGGAAAACATGATGATATATATATTATAGAGTATGTATTTAGATTCTTGGTTTTTAATAATTTTAGGGATGAGAGACATATGTATAATTGGATGATACATCCATTATACATGTCATAATATAAATTGGTAAACATTACATTGGATTTTGTCCCCAGGATCCAAATTATTTCTATAGGTCATAATGATATTTTGGTCATAGTATATCACTTTATCTATCCAACATGCATTAATTATTTCATAGATTATTTATTTACTAATTATATTTCTGTAATTTACATTTTGGAAGTTGTATTGTCACATGGATTTCAATTTTTTATTATATCGTAACGTGATCCATATATTACCTAGATGTTCAGGTGATGTATTTAGAAAGATCATGATCCTTTCTAATATTTTAGTTCTTATTAATTCCCTCAGAAATATTATATGTACAATAAAACCATCTAAACCTTGATGGATATGGTGTGATTGTTTTATATTGATTTCATAAGCTAGGCTGAACACCATCATCTATTTTATTCTTCCAACAATAATAGTTTTTATATATATTTAAGAGGTATCCTTATGAATCAATTTAGAAGAATATTTTTATAGATCCATTGTGTTGTAAAAAAGATAATTAAATAATATTTTTGAGATGTTAGTTAGCATAGGAAATGGCACAAAATAATAAATCCATTCAACATCACTTGATGGAATCCTGGAGTCGGTAAAAACAATTTGTTAGTGATTGGTGAAATATAAAATTTTAATTTTTATGAAGGTTATATAATGAATTTATACATTGAATTGGGTTATTAAAATGGAAAATATTAGAAAATTATCTCTATTTATAGTTTATCCATTGATATATTGATTGATTATGGATTATATAATGTCTCTTGATGTATCATGAAAACCTCTCTCAAGATCATGATTTTTTCCATTAATATCTACAATGAAAAAAATAAATGAAACTTCATATGTTATTAAATAATAATTTATACAACTAGGGAATGAAATTACTATGAATAAAATAAAAAAATCATTGATCAAAGAGATAATTTTCTACATAACAAGACTACTATGCCTGTTATAGTTATCTAGAGGAATAAAAAATTAAAAGTAGCTACTTGGAAACCTATGGATGTGATAATATATAGATATAATTATTTTATCTAAAAGAGTAGGGTACGTTTGATAGATAAATTAAATTTATTGGTGGTAGAATGTATATACTGAAATTTTATGATATATATTTTTCATATAAATTTAATTTCATCAATAAATTATGATATATGAAAATCTGACTCTAAATGAGCTGTAATTTAGAATATCCTTATAACCAATCTATATAATTAGTTACATGAATATGAATAAAAATTTGGAGAAAACAATTTATAATGGGTTTTTTTAGAATAACATATATGGATAATTAATAAATATATTTTTAAAAACAATTATTATGTGTCAAAAATTATTTTTCCCTCCAAAATGGATTTATTTTTGAAAATAATTTCCTAATTTTTTAACAAAAAATGATAAATGAAATTCCATTTTATAAATCAATATATAATTGTTATATATGAATTAATATTTGATAATATATTTTAAAATGCATAAAATTTAGAAGATTAATGAAAATACTGATTTTTATGAATTTTTTTGATAATTTTAAGAAATTATGAATCCCCATTTTGTTTCAAAATTTATTTAAAAGTAATATTATATAATTTTGATTATTAATAACCCAATTTATTTAATTAATTTAAATTTTTATTCAAAATTTTTATAAACACTATAATATATAATGATATATTTATTATGGAAAATTTCATTGCATCTAATTCAAAAGGTTTAAATTTATATTAAATTCAGAAAATTTTGTGAATTTAATTTGAAGAAAAATTATTAAAAATTTAAAAATAGTAACTACTAAAACAAAATTATTTTATCATAAATTTCGGTTATAATTAAATATAGAAATAATATAAATTCATTACCATGTTTCAAGATAAAATAGGTTTATCAGGTTTGAAACCACGAAATAATGGAATGTTTGATAAATATGATCAAATAAATCTCATTCTATACACATATATTTACATAATAATTTCCAAAAAACTAATATAATTAGATATAGAATAATATTTATTCATTTTTAATTATTATATTTTAATATTTCATAAATTAATTGTTTGTCCTCTCACCGACATATAAAATGGAAGACATAATTTCTCTTATTTACACAACTTTAAGGAATCTAGATTGTCTAACCCCTACTAATTTATATCAAGATATATCATATACATTAATCAGTTGTACTTGTAATCGTAAAATAAAATTCTTATTTTCCATAAAAAGGGATGTAATAGAGGAATAACAACGAAGTGCTAATCATCCCACCTTACATATTTCAATTTCTTTCATGTTATACATTCAAAAAATATATGTTATTCGAAATAAAATAAGATTATTATTGAAATCAATATATTTAAATATTATTTTGATTAATGAACCATATTAATTAACCCTCTTTACCATCAAATGGTAGGAGAAAGTATCGCACATGCATATGTATTGAATAACACCTCCTATAGCAATACAATTAATTTCCATCACCATAACACATGGTTGGTTATTTTCATGAGTTTAATGATTATATATGATATTTACGATTTATTTATATTTATGTAATAATAATATCATATATTCCTTATTACCTTATAATTTTTTTAAATATGATAGTGTCACTCTTGCATATATGTGGACAAACACCTCCATAGAGCGATGTAATCCATTTTTCATTAACAATTTTAATTAATTATAATAATAATGAATTTAATTAATATATATGATATATCAAATATAATAATAAATTTTTAATGGAAATTTTTATTTTTCATTATTTCATTCTGGAAATCAAAAATTGAATACAACATTCACTATTATGTAAGACCTATCATCTCCATGAATGATGTAAATTTTTTTCAATATCTATATTTTATGGATGAATTTGGATATAAATATATTTAATATATATGATATATATAACATAAATATATTATATATTTTATTTAATTTGGATAAATGTCAAAGTATATGTCCTGATGAATTCAAATTTTTCTGAAAAATAATACAGTTAACAACTAGAAATTTTTTTTTAAAAATTTATTTATTAACAAATGAATATTGAAAGGTTTCAGTCGGATCATATATGGTATTATATGTAAATATATAATTTATTTATTTAATTATGATAAATTTAAAAAATTTATATAGGAGGTTATATTTCCTTAAAATCATTTCAAACATGAGGTAAGGGATCTATGATACAATCTAATTATTTAATCAGGTTATTTATAATTATGTTTTTTATAATTAAATTCCATGATCTACCACTCAGTAATATCATTATTATTATGATAATTACATTATTTCTAGAGATTACATTTTTTTTCTTTTTTTCTTTTATTTATTCACTAAATATCGTGAATGATAATTTTAATAGAAAACTAACTTTATTTCTATATAATGTAAAAAATTATTTTTCATGTGTGTCGAGGTTTTCAAAACATGTGTTAGAAAAAATTTTAAATATTTTTCTACCTAAATATATATAACTACTTAAATGTGTGAATATGAAGGAAGAGCTTATATTTACATTTTGGTACTCTGTTGTGCCTTTCTGACATATGGTTTTCACAGATACCTCCCAGGGACTAGGTGAAAAAAAAGTGACTCTCCTAATGTATTCTTATATATGTTGGAAAGATAATTCAAGAGAGTTTATAGAATGTGGCTGGTGTGTATATATACAATACAATATCCATGAGAATTTTTTTTGTTCTTGGTGTGTGAAAAATCCATCAGCTATAATTGAAATATATAGATTATATAAGAGAGTCCTTTATGGGAGTTTATAAATAAACAAGTCATATAGTAATGATTTATAAAAATCCATCTAAATCCTTAGGATCATGTTCCATTATTTATAAAATTATATGAATGATGATGTAAGTCCAAATATGTAGTGGATTGAGACCGGATTTTTTAACGAGGATAAATTGAAGGTAATAATTTGTTAAATAGTTAAGTGACCTTATATTCATCCCATCTATCTCAGTGGTCCATTATTCTCCTGTTCACTTTAAGTTGTATCAGTGAACAAGTTATCTATCTAATATCAATATGACCAATTGATATGGGTTTATAAAAGAAAATAATGTCATTAATAATTATTATTCAACATCCATCAAATTATATATGGATTTATTATACAAAAAAATAGGATAATGAAACAGTAAATGAAGCTGGGAGATGTCATTAATAAATAAGAGGTTATAGAATTACCTAAATATAAAAATAATTGTATCTATATAGGTATTAAATATTTCAATTTTTATTTTTTATTATGTTTAATCTTCTTTCTGGGTAAAATATGAGAAACATGGATACATTATAAAAGCTAAAGATTCTTTTGTTAAATGAATGAAATAATCTAGATAATGTTTTTTCTGTGGTTTTTTTATATGTGTTGAACTTCATGATGGATCTATTTAGTTTAAAATAAAAGGTGATTAAAATGAAAATTTAGTAGAAAATGAATAGTAATAACAAGTATTAATAATAAAACACACACGAATATTGTAAAAATTATGGAAGATTCTAACAGATACTATAATCAAGGATTTTATTTAAATAATAAAGAAATGAATAGATTTTTTTAGTGAAATTTGTTTTTAGGAGTGATTGGTAAGGAATTATGATGTTACATCCTGGTCTAGAATCTACTAAATAAGTTTCCCAATATGAATCACCACATGATATCATGTTTTCATCTTCATACATATAAGGAAGAAGACAACTAGTGGCGATTAAAGAACAAAAAGTTATTATACTATACCACCATATTATTGTGTATAGATATATGTAAAAATCATACACAATACACATCAATGTACATAGGAAAAATTACTATATGAGAAGCCTACTTTAATAGAATGAATTATTATAATTTCCTTAATATCCATTCTATACAAATAACATTGATTACCACTAGCTTGATCAAATTTTAAAAAATAAAATAAAAAACACATCAGGCATTATAACAGAATCTTATCCATGCCACACACTCAATCTTCAGTATCTAGTTGATCTCCTCTAGCCAAATCATCATACTCTATTGGTGATGGCTTGACAAACCTAAAATCTCAGGGCTTCTCCCGATCTATCATGTATATTATCTCCTACTAAAATTAGACATAAGGTCTATAGAAACATACATGTGCACAAATAACGAGTGATAAATGAATCTTAGTAGCCCTTACCCATTGGTGAACCTTTGAAATAATTTCATAAGATAATGATCAAAAAACATTATCTTCCGAGTTGAATTGTAACAGAAAATAATTTCTACTAAAACAATTGTCAATCCATAGTTCTATTATCCTAATCATGGAAACAATTATTGGATAATTATGGGTTGTCTCTAATAATTTATTCATCACTATGTATCTACAATAACATGTGGGAACCACAACCATGGATTCCCAAAATAAATCTCTTTATTTTATTCATTATATTTTTACTCAATACCTATAAAAATTATTACCATGTACTAAGTCCATGGAAAAATACCACTAAAATCTAGATCATAAGCCTAACATATTACCTATAAAAATATAATATATATCCTCAGGAATATTTAGAGTGTGTAATGAATTCTTTTATATAATGATTCCTAAAGAAACAGTCTTGAAACTAAACAACTGATAAGGAACAACTTTTCTAGCACACTCAATTGTGTGTGAGGAACAACATGTACAACAACTAAAATTCATGGATGGTGAATTCCACATCTAACAACTAAAGATTTTGGAAAAGTAATTCCATGTCCACCACCCTAAAAAATGGATAAGGACATCCATGTCCAGCACCCTATAATGATAAATGAGTAAATCCATGTACAACACCATTATTTGTGGTTGTCTAATGTAATGTACAATATTGTAAACTGTGGATGTTGAATCACTTTTCCACCACCATAAAACTATACAGTTTGAATTCAATGACTAGCACCCCAAAACTATGTACGGGGAATTCCATGTCCAATACACTAATCATTGGATGGGGAATTCCTTGTCAGGCACCCTAACCTGTATAAATAGAAGGAACTGGCTATAATAATTAACTATATCTATGGAATTATACATCCCCCAATGTCATCCAAACCATTGAACGCCATTTTCATTATGCACTATAAATACGTGGAATTCCATGTACACCTAAAACTATCATTTCAAATACATAATTTTATGCCTGTGAACATGTATCACAGGTATAGAGCATCAAACCCAAACTATCTAACCATAGATGTGGAGTGCCATGTTTTAAATCAGTGGCCATATTAGTGGATAATTATATCTAATTCTCTTAGTGATTTTAGACCATAACAATAAGCCATGATATAAAAGTTGTTTATCCAACTATATCACAATAGCCAGATTGTATAATCCAATTCTTAACCTCAACATATAGGTAAATATAAAAAGGATAAAAAACATAAATTTAGGTAAAAATATACTTTGGTAACAAAAACGATGGATCTATAGATAAAAACACTATGAGGGGTTCCTCTATGTTTTCCCTAGTCTCGAGAAATTATCAGTAGAAGAGAAATCCTCACACGTCCCTTTGTTTCCAATAACTAATCCTCAACCAACAACATTGTATAAATTGAATCCAAAATTATGTCCTTCCCTTGAATTTCTTCTCAAGAGCTGACTACAATATGAAACGTTTTCTTGATCAAAATACAACGTTGAGTGGGATTCCTCAAGAGTCCATCGGACACAACTCAACACCACAATAACACTCATATTTAACCACATTCCTTAATCATTAACCCATCCTGAATTCCCCCAACAACTATGATTCAAAATGATATGATATAAAAATTATGTACTCTAAACTCGATAAACAATTCATGTTATATAGGGGAAAACTAATAACTCCTCAAATTTACTACTCGATCCATACTTTGGAGATCTATCCAATGAACCTCTAACAAATCAGCATTTCACTATAATTCTTGGATGATCACCAATTTCACAACCCTCACCAATGAATCATATCACACAACCTAACACACTAGAGTATTTAATATATATTCTTCAATGAAATCCATGGTCTATGATATATGCTTCCAACATTATATCCATATAGCCTCTAACTGTGTAAAAGAATCCAAAAAACATGATCAACATAATAAATTCTTAGAATGTTCTACGAACATGTCCAATTCTAACTGTGGGGCAAAAAACACCCAAAACCTCCCCACTGAGTGAATTATATGGAAAGTACATCTTAATTCACATCATTATTTATCTAATATTCACATGGCCTTGTACATCTACATGGATGAAGCATACATGGGGTTTTCATATGTACAACTATATGGCTAGGGAATACATGGTATCTTTTCATGCCAAACTACATGAACATATACAGCTGACATGGGGTTTCTTCCAACGTACTTGGCCACATGGGTATCTCCAACTACACAATGTGTACACATAGTACGTGGATTTTACCTTCCAATCACATTCTTCACATGTAATCACACACATCTCCCTGTACATGGCCATGTACATATACACAACATGTACTTTTATATATTTTATATTCCCATATGGGAAGAACATGAGGTGTGTTTTCGTAAAATCGCACACTATGAAGTTAGTGTTTCATAATGAGAAAATCTGACAAACCATTCTATACCCCCCGTTTTTTATTACTAAAAATCATTTATCAACCCACATGAGGTCTTTATATATTATAATAGGGATTTAAAACATAAAACCCATGTATATATTGGGATTAGGTAATATGAATGATGATTAGGCCTACATCATGGCATAAATGTCAAATCTATGTGTCTAAATCCACTATCAAAAGCCATTGCACCTCGATCCAGTCCCTATGTCCTCAATGGGAAAGGTTTGGTTGCATCTCTTCCTCCTTCTCCTCTTAGTATGACCAAAATGTGTGGACAACCATGTCACTTTTTTCATTTCATGTGTAAGAATCCATAAAGGGAGTGGTTTTTTATATTAATTAATTAATAAATAATTTATTTAATTATTCCCATTTATCACTCATCTTGGGGTTTGATTGTTTTAGTGGGTTTATACATCACATAAGAAAAATTACATATTTTGAACACCAAAAAAAGCCAGTACTCAATCCAACACTCCAATCATAAGATATCTCCAACCAAACCAACACGTATAATTGAATATTTAATTAACTAATTATTAAAAATATTAAAAAAACCCAAAAAACACGCAATTACAAAAATCATTAATCCAAAAGAAAATTCAATATCCTCGGTCTAACATAGTGGTCATAAAAGTTTCCCATGATCATCTTCGAATGGAAAATTTCTTTTTCACACACATCAAGACCATTAATTTAATATTTGGATTTATGCTAAAATTTCAAAATCCCAAAAAACTCAAGAATACAAAACCTCCCCACTATATGCCTTATCATCAGTGATAATCATTTATGGTCCTACAACCACACTTCATGAACAACAATCGATATCAGATTAAGAAAAAATATTTATTTTCTACTGAAATACTATAATATAATTTTATCTCATAAGACTTAAGATTGGTCATATGAACCATCAAAGGTAGAGACACTAATTTATACAATCAAAACCCACTAAGAAAGTGACTAGTTGTACATGTCTATCCTAATTCATCATAAGATCATTTAAAAATCACCATAATAATCATTGTTCACACACTAAAAAACATAAAACAAATATAAAAATTTTGATACCAGAAATTTAGCATAGTCGAAATCCTCTTTCACAAAAAACATCATTGAACCACAAACCCACAGGATGTGGTCATCATTGCATCATCAACCCTACCCACACCAGAATAAAACCACCATGAATGATTTGGTACTTCCCACAAGTAGACTTTCCATACTATCTCCTGACAACCAATCATATGTCCTAGGGACCATGCCCCAATCGTAATCATGCATCAGAACTGGAAATATTAATATAATTCCCTCAAGAGATATAAAATGAATCATCAATTGTCACCCATTAAATATATCTATAAATATCACCCACGATGTTCTATGATATTACATAAAATCTTAAGATATCACTATTAATAAAGTCATAGTGAAATCCCCACCATACTACATTATATGAATTGATATATAATCACATCTATATAAAGGCGCTTTATCGAAACAAAAACATCATTCAAGTTTTTTTTGGAACAACCAATTCTCCCCCGTCATACAAAGTATGATGTCAAGATATTGGACATGATCATATTTAAAATAATATTATGTTATGTTTTCACCGCTAAATACCACCACATACACCTCCATTCCACAACATCATTATTCTATTCTGAGGTCCTCCGGTCACTATTCCGATAATCATACAATCATAACTAGATTATTTCTCTTCATACTCATTATTGATTTCTCTGCACAAGAATCACAACATACACATTTCAAAAATAATGTAATTACCTCTATTGAATTATTTTATTATCAAAATTATCATGGTAAATTGATTAATTTAATATAAACTATATTTTGGAAGTTTTTAGACAAGAATTTCATTAAATAAAACAGAAGTGAAATGTTAGAGACATAAGTATATAAAATAGTTTTACTATTAATTTATCATCTTTATAAGGAAAAATAAAAATATTTTCTTAAAATATGGATATAAATATGTTTGTGTATTAGTTTGATGAATAATCATATTTTCGATATAAAAATCAATGGTCTGAATTAATTTTTAAAATAAATATAAATATTATAATGATAAATTTTTCATAAAAGTATTTAGATATTTGTTTACAAGAGAAAAACTATTTTGAAAATTTATAATGAATTAATTTTTATAAAAAAACTCTCATAAGATAATATTTTTTATCAAAATAGGGAAGAATATCCATGAAATGAAAGGAAAACTATTATAAATGGGTCATATATAAGATAAAAAATTTAAAAATCTAATTCAAATTTTAAAACACTTTGAAAAAATATAAGGAAAATTTTAAAACATATAACTAGATATATCAATCATCTAATGAATATTTTCATAAGTGAACTATTCCTAATTCACTATTAACGAATTTGGAATGATCATGGAGTATAGTATTAGTGAAAATATTTGTGAGTTGATATTCCTTTAGGAAAAAATCTAATAACATATCCCCTTTTTTGGATGTTATCTCTTAATAAATTACATTGATAGTCATTTTTTTGTTGTTGTGAGAGTGTAGGATATAGATTTTAGAGATCATAATATCACTATTGGAATCACACTTTATGGGTACACGGTTAAATGTATGACAAAATACATTGATATTGTGTTTTATCGAGATTATCCAGGTGCATAATCTCGTTATGGATATATATTCCACTTCTATTAAAAAACAATATAATTAGTTATTCTGATCACAACTACATGAGATGGAAGATTTTCCAACAATATTATGTTTTCCACTAAAATTGTTTCAATGTATTTGGAATCCTAAAAAATCATCATTGGAATAATAATTTAACTCACATGAGTTTCCTTTTAGATAAAAAAACATATATTTATTGATACATTTTAAAAATTAAAATTTATTTTGACACATTTAAAAATATTTTACTTTATATTATAATCTTAATAATCATAGAAACAAACAATGGTTATAATACTAGTCCATGAAAAATTAAGGAATATTAAACTACAAATCATACATCTTTAATGGTAGTCGATTATTGGTTTATCGGTTCTATCATACATAATTATTGATGATTTATTAATGGTATTTCTTATTTTCTTCACATGATCTATTGTAAGTACTTTCCATAGTTCATTAGTAACTATTAAAAAAATACCATCAATAATTTATGAAAAATTAATACCGATAAAGTGTTTTATCTCACCAATAAAACCGATATATGGTTCCTTGTTTATAACATTACAAAAATTAAAACATAGTGTATTATTAGTTATACTAAAAATAAAATTATAAACATTAATTTAAACAAGTAAAAATCATTTGATTTTTGTTTTATAATTATATATGAATATGTTATTTTTATTATGAAACAATTTTAAAGAAGATAATTTTAATGAAGTTCATATCATTCCCATGTAGAATAATTTAAACCACAATTATATTTCCATAATTTGAGAACTATATTTAGAAAAAATGATTTTAAAAATTATGTGATTCCTCCAAAAAACCATTTTCTAAAATAAAACAATTGTAAAATAAATTTTTTAATTAATTTCAACGAGTTTGAAATTAACATGAGTGGATAATTCCAATTCCAATAAAATGGATTCAGTTTGGAAAAATTGTGAAATGGCTTCAACCTAGATAATTAGTATTTCTTAATTAAAACATTTTGATACTAAAACATTGTTATTTATAGTAATAATTCTATATTATTATAGTTTATTTTTTAAGACACATTTTTATCTAATAATTCAATAATCATTAGGTATTTCCATGTGAGTCTATACAATATTTTATGTTTTCTTATTTAGTTCAAATTATACGGTAGATACACTATTTTTATATATAAGGGCACCAATAATTTTTGGCAGTTCAATATATGATACATAGACATGATGTATAAAGACATTCAAGATTGGTCTATGAGTACTTGTTTCATCCTGTAAATATCTGATGATATAATCATGAGGAAGTACATTAGATATTTGGAAAACATTAGCTAGTTAATTTGATGGTCATTGTTCTTCTTCAATAACCTAATTTGTTTTAAAAAGATAATTTAAGAAATAATTGTTAATATCATATTAATAAATAAATTTTTAAATAACATAAAAAAATCATTTATGTTAAATCTACAGTTGTATTTCTATTTTTAATAAACCAGTTAGCTTTTCTTGAGTTGGTGAATCCAAGAAACATTCATTCATGAGATTTATATTCAAAATTTCCAATATATTATTCAATAATGTATTTAAAAATAATACTATTTAATAATATCACTTTCGTTATTTATTAACGAATTTTTTATAAAAAATTTTCTTAATAAATGATCGTAAAATAATATGATAAATGATATTTCATGTATTAGTTACGTCCTCTTTCAAGAAAAATTTATTACAAGAAGATTAATTTAAAATTGTTTAAGGGATTTCATGGATTATTCAATTTCACCTCTATATTACGTTTTGATATTGTGAAGTTTGAGATGATAAATAATAATAATTATATATATTTGAAGAATATAAATATTTTTTAAAATATTATATAATATTCAATCATAATCAATATGAATTTTGATATTTTTAATACCATTTTAATTTAAACTCATTTTGAGAACATGTTTATTGATTTGAAGGATTCACTTTTAATAGTAAAAAAAGAATCTCAATTCAATCATGATTTTTTTTAAAAATATTGAGAATTTAAAATTTTATCTTCTATATAGGATTTTAGAAAGAAAATAATTCAACATTAATTAATTCAATAGATTATTATGCCCAAATTCATTTTTTTTCTTATATAAAATTTTATTTTATCCTTAACAAAATTTAATTCTTCATAAAAAATCATCATTGAAATACAATTGGGTAGATCTCTTACATTTTCATGGATATTTAGTCTTAAAATAGATTTACTGTTGTTGTGATTGACATATCTATGTGAAATCTATGACCCACAAACATGTGCAGTAAACTATTGGATTTTTTGTCTTGCAAGATATATTAAATCAACATTATAAGAATAATTAGACCTTTTGAATGAAAATATATTTTTTTGTTTTTAAATAAAAAATTTAATAATTCTTTCTCGATAGATATTTTAATTCCATAATCACAAAAATGACTAATACATTGAAAATGATGACTGATGACTTTTTTGAAGAATTTTATTTATAAAATTTTAGTTAAAAACCAATGGTACCATCATCTATTATCATACCCCTTGTGATATCTTTGAATGTGATGTAACATTTTAATGGTAAATTAATTTGATATAATTTGATGATGTCATTGTTAATGTTTCTCTTGAATGATTCATTTGGTACCATATTGTTTATAGGGATTTTCTCAGAAGAATCATATCACTATAGAATAAATGTTTATTTGTATTTTTACCAATACAAACATGGGTCATCTTATGATATCTAATAATTATACTCAAATACATATTTCCTTAGTATTATTTCTTTTTGAAAATTACAAGAATTATAGATTGATTATGGTATCCCATATCATGTAAATTTTTAATTTCATTTATAGATTAATTGATCGATTATTATCAAATAATTATAAATATTTTATTGATTTAAATTTTTTAATAATATAAGTTTCGCTATATTTTTAGAGGTTCATACCGTACTAGTGAATTCGTAGCTGACCGGATCATGTCTATGTATTAGAGGTCACAAAATTGTATTCAACTTTTCTTCACAAAGAGTTATTTTAAAAAGATATTTATTGAGTTATTTAATAGTGGACATAATATTATTGATATATAGATGATTTATTATTATCATGTAGTGATATTCCGTTTTCTTATAAAGAATATTCATTAATTTTTTAATAACATATATTTATTTATATATATATAATAATATTTGTTTTCATTTTTTTCATATAACGATGTAGATTAAAATAATATATTCCTGACATTACTTTTAAATTAATTTAGATCTTTATAATTTACGAGACTGTGGGATTATGAAGAAAAAAATGGGGATAAGATGCAGAATAAGAAGAGGAGTAATAGGATATAGTAATAGGGGTAATGACCTTTATATATTCACATATACTTTATATGATGAACTTGGTAATTTTTTACCTTGAGGTAGATGATAACATTGAATCTAGAGATTCATCACAGACCCCCTAAATCATGACATTGAGAACAAATTTTATCTTGATTCTTATTGTTTTGAATTTTATTGAATAAGAGGCACCCCATCTTAATGTGGACTCTATTTTTAACATTAATAACAAATCCAATTCATTTATTCCTTTTAATGATAAATTTTATATACCTTTTATAATTTATTATTTTCATCAATGTCGTATGTGTTACAGGTAGAAAGAGAAGGGTCCATTAAACCACCTTTGGTTGGTTCATCATTGGTAGATTTTTAGATGAAAATTTTCTTTATATATTTAGCATCATTGGAATTCTATTCTCCCTGTGGTATATCATGACATTTTATATGCTGAGGGAGCCCATGACTTCCACAAATTAATTTTTTTTACTTATTTTTATTCTTGAGTGGATATGGAATTAGGAGCCTAGTGGACAAGTAAAAACCATAATAATTCCTTTATGAGTGCTTTTATAGATAATTTATCAATGATGGACATCCTACCATTACAAATTATTTGAATATATATATATATATATATTGTACTTATACAATCATATGATTCAAGGATAAAATTTACAATTTTGAAAAAACATACAAATTATGTTATCTTTAACATTATATTTTCCATCATTTGTATAATCTAATAACATCAAGATTTTATCAGCGGTTTTTTTGTAGTAGAAGTGAGAATAAGATCCTTTTGATAAATATCACAATGTAATGACATATGAACATTTTTATTAAATTAAAAATTATTAAGATATTTAGGGTTCTATTTTCCTTCTGATTCAATAGTTGGAATATACTAATGTGTTACCAATTTACATACGTGGTAATAAACACTACTAAGAATGGTTGACTTATGATTCATAAAATTGGAATATTCGGTGTCATCAAAAATAGGAAAATGGGAATTACAATATTTTCCATTGTAGAATCGATCATTGAATATGAACATTTATTTGAGAAATAAAAAAAATAATATAATATTTTTTTTATAAAATACAAATTTTCCCTTTGATAACCATTACTGCATGGATGAAAATGGAAATAAGGGTATAAAATTTCCCTTTTAGAAACTTATTCTAGAATAAATGACCAAAGTGATAAATTTATCAGATAATAGTTGATAGATTCTACTTCCGTTAATAAATAAAATATCAATGTAACTTATTGTTTGAGATTATCAAACCAAATTTTTTCTTTTTTAAATATATATTTAATTATTTATTGAAAAAAACAATATGAGGAAAGTCACAATTGATAATTAATTTGGATAAATCATGAGTTTAGGCCCTATTTCATGACCCCCCACTATGTATGTATATTATTTAAATATATTAATCACTATGGGGATCCAAAAACCCATCTATCAGAATTGTGGTATATATAAACCCTCTTTAGAATCAACAATATTCATGTAATAATTTCATCACTTTTTCAAAGTGATGACCCATTAGATAATGTCGATGATAACATATAGGTTTTCATTAGGAAACCCAATTTTAATGAAAAAAAAATACCTTCAATGGATCATTATGATTATTTATTATATATATTGGAAGAGGATTAGATTATTTAGAGATTGAGAAGATAGTGTTGGATAATTGAGAGGTATTGAAGAAATTTAGTACTTCAATGTCAATTTGCATGAACGAAAATTATTGGATAATGTTGATATTGAGAGACTCCATGATCCACTATTTATATATATAAAAAATTGTTGTATAACTTTTTGAATAGGGCCATTGAAATTAAAACATTGATACCCATATGTAATATAGGTTTGAACATCATTAAAATAATCACTAGTTCATCACAGGACATTATAATTTTCACATAATATATGTCCAAAAACTGTAGAGATTTTTTTTCTTTAAAACACATATAACAACTTCGTAGAATATGTCTAAAACACCCTATAATAGGTCCATGATTACCATGAAGTAGTTATTTTTCCTATTTTTTCATGAAACTACAATAAAACATAAGATTTCATGAAGATATTCAATGTTACAAAAATACCTATATAATATAAACCAACTAAATACTATTATTAAGAATATATTCATATAATAACTATAACATACATGGATGAAATTGTAAGAATAAGATATAAGTGTTTGTGATCACGAAAAGTAAATGATATATAGAGGTTCAAAATATAATAGATGAGTTATATAAGGGAAATATCTAGGTGATCAATCCCTCTATTTGCATATATAATCTCATAGATTTTTTTATTGTTTTTTATTCTTCGATGATAGGGTTTTTTCACATTATATTATTTATTTGACTTTTTATATTTGTGTCCAATGAATGTAATATAATTGTAAATTGTGTGTTTAAAAAGTGAAATTTAAAAGTTGATGTTAAATGTGTGGTTTTAGAAAAGGTGTATTAGTTTGATGAAATTTTTTAAAACTGATATTTTTTATATAATTTAATAAAAAGTAATTTCATGAAATGGAAATATTATTATTTTATTTTTCTTGTTATTATGAATGGAAACAATATTTCATAATATAATTTCAAAAAGAAACATGAAATTAATTTCTCTAGTAAATTGAATTTACTCTTTTCTTAATGTATCTAGGATATATTTTTCTCACTCCCTCTAAAAACAATTAGATGATTTTAATATTACATATTTACGTTTTTGGTCAACACTTCATTATTACTAATGCTTGGAGCTTATGTTTTTCATGATGGTTGGATTGAGATATGGAGAGTTGATGAGGTGAATATTGAGATATATATGGTCATCTGAATTTATTTTATTATTGGATGTTATGTATTAAACTGATAGAACCCATTCTTATAGGGATTTTCATGTAACACCCTACAATTTAAAATTAGTCCATTGTATTTTATAGCATATATGGCACAAAAAAACCACGCATATAATGGAATATAACACCCCAATTCCATACAAAATATTTATTTTTAAATAAATCTAATCTCATTAATTGTTTTCATTACACAAAACATGGATTTATTCTTTAGTTACATGCAACAATGAGTTTCTTAGATAGATTTTTATACATGTAACCCCAAGTTTTATTGAATATCAATGTACATAAAATATTATTATATTATATTATAATTATCTCCTAGATATTAGAATGGGAGGTATGAATAAGAATAACCCGTATATTAAAATATATTGTTTAAATGTTTTTATTCAATATATTTTGAGTTTTTAAAAAATAAATATCATTAAAATTAGAATGAAATGTTCTCTAAAAAACTAAATTTTTTCTAAAAGGAAATTTAATCATGCTTTTCAGACCTAATTGATAATTTATTTTTACGAATTTTAGAGAATATAATTCAAGAAATAACAAATATTTTCAAATGAGTAATACTATAATTTTCATTGGGTGAATTGATGGTCTTTTTTTGTGAATTTTAATTTTTTGATGAATTGTGAAAATATAGAATTTCAATTGAAAACTACAATTTAATTTAAAATATTTATTAAATTAAAATATATATTATTTTAATTAAAAATTTGATAAATTTTATATCATTTCATACAATTTATTTTCTTTGAATCATTTTCATTTAGAATTTTTCTATAATAACCTTTTAAACTTTTGAACACTTTCACTATAAAAACCTTATTTTCAATGTTATCAATGGGTTAATATAAAATTTAAATATTATTCTATCATAAATAAGATATTAAAACAATTATTACTTATTTTTAATAAGATCAATTTATTATTTCTAGTAATTTCCTATTTATATTTTGAAAAAATTAAGAGTGGATGTTTTTAAAAATAATTGTATCCATTAATGTAAAAATGGGCTTACCTATCATTTAAACTAATAAAATTGGAAAATGGTCTATAAAAATGTTTGAAACTATTGAATTTTACTATATTAACCATTTAACATATATGATACTACAATGGTCCATTTATACCCTTTTTACATTTTAAAAATAGGGTATCACTCAATTATTTTAAAAAATACAAATTGTGTTCTCTCCCACACTTATAAATGGCCACCCTCCCCTCTATTCTAAAGACCACCAACCACTATTGTTATCAAAAATAACTACCAAAATAACATTTAAAATTCCATCAAATAATCTTATAATCCATTATATGGATGTAAATCTAAAATTTAAAGGCATTAGTGAAAACCAAAAGAGGATACTCAAAATGAGGTAATGTTCTATTATATATGCCTTTATTTTACATCTTTCAAAACCTCATTAAAATGTTATTATACCATGATGATATAAGAAAATTATTATCTTCAAAATATTTGATTTTTTTTATATTAATGGAATGTATTAAAAAATTCTCAACTTATATTTAATGGGTTAATAAATTATTGTTCATGTGTATGGCGGACTTCCACCTCACGAACCGTTGTATTTCATTTTCCAATATACAACTCTCAAGGTTGGGTATAAAATTGTTCATAAATTATAAATATGATATTTATAAAATATATATTACTATTTGAAACTATATCCGAAATAACCTTTAACATTTCATTTTATAGGAGATACGATAATGTTGATCATGTGTACAGAGGTCTACCGCCTCACAAACTGATGTGACTCGGCTTTCATTGTTGTTTTAGATGGATGGTGATAAATATATATTTATTGATTACATGTGATATAAATGATTTAATTATGATAATAATGAAATATTTATAAATATATAAAGATAATATATATCATTATATTTCACTACTTTTCACTCATGTGAACAAGATAACATCATTTGTGTATGTAGGGACTACCACATTCATGTAGAGATATCACTCCATTTTCATCACCAGACCACATGGATAATATATATAAATATATGCATAGTAAATATAATATTATGAACATTATATATAATGTAAAAAAATTACATACATCAATACATTAATGATCATTCAAAAATCACAATGTCACTCCTGCATACATATGGCCTACCATCTCCATGATCATGACATACTTCATTTTTTATATCCATCCATAATTATTGGTTTTGAAATTAATATTTGTTTAAAAATATTATAATTTTGTAATTATTATTATTATGGAGATTATATAACAATATAATTTTCCCAAGAACCATGATATTTATAATTATTCACAAATGAGATCATAATGAAATTAATTCAGCAAAAAAAAATAATAGTTTATTTTTAATGAAGGGGTGATGAAATTTTATAAATGGTTCATATATGATATCTTAAATATTAAAAATATTTTCTATATAATTTAACAACATGTTAATAACCACTATATATGATTTTAATTCATTTTCACCTTGAATGAATTATAAAATAAGGAATTTTGTGTCAAATTCATTTCATTTAGTAATATTCTACTTATAAGATCCTAACATCATTTAAATGTTTTATATACTACCCTATTTACAAATAACATCTTAATTAATTCATCCTAAATGGTATTTTGAGTTCAAATTTGAATTATTTCATCTAAATGGTTTTGACATAAGAATTACTTAGTTGTAAATAATCTCATAACACAATTTCTTTAAATTGGGTAATATTACATTCTTGTTTTCATTAATATTATACTCCCCTCCTCCAAATTCATTTTTTAATTTATTAAAAGGCCACTTTGGGGAATTGTGGGAACCATACAGATACATTCACATAGTATAATACACTGCCTTCCAAAAGAAAATTTCACCATACATATTTCAAAATTCAAAAATTTCAAACAGTAATATCATTACGGCGCCTCCCACGAACTAGCTAGCAGTGTCACGTACGAGCCAAAGACCGCTCTATATGAAAATATTATAAATTTTATTTTCAAATGACCATCATATTGATCCATTCACATAACCTAGTTGACATGATCACTTTTCCAACCTAACACTTTCATTTCTAATGTTGTATCACTATCATCACCACCGTCATCGCACATCACGTCATCGTTACCCGCGAGAACCAGAGATCCATCCACATCGCAAAAACTAGCAACCTCACCATCAGGAAATGTCATTGTTTTGAAAAATTTAGAGTCGGTGTACCACCAAGGGGACTGAAATCACAAGCTGGATAGAGATCCTACACAGGCAGCAAACGCTGAAGTGTCGATCGCCTCATCCCCAAATCAACAAAATTCCAGCGACATCAACCACTGGAACCCACCAAACCACCGTGAAACAAAAAACCAGTAAAACACCCAAAGATCCCTCACCGCAGACATCCATGTCGCGCCACCGGTGCCACTAGGAAGAAATTGACACCAAGACACCAAAGAGATCCACAATGCATCCCATTGAGCAGGAACTTTGGAAACATTACACCCAATGCCTTCAGCGGCAGAGCCGCCTGGGACATCCTCCCCATCGCACCACACGACCCAAAGCACCCTACATCCTAACACACCTGACCGACCTAGAAGGGAGAGGAGGGACTGGAGGCTAGAGGGGGTATAGGGGAAGAGAACACCTAAGAAGGTCGAAGCCGAGCAGGCACCCACAACCTCACAAAAACACACTGACGTAGAAACTTCATTAGAGAACAAGGACCATAGCGACTCAAACAGTGAAAAATTGAGAAATGAAATGGGAAAGAGAAAAACATGGAGAAAATGAAAGGTTCCAGAAAGCTCTGCGATCACCGAACCAAGAATCCCAAAACCATTGAGAATCTGTCGCTCCATGTCCGACCCAGAGATGAGCGTTGGAACGTGAGGTCAGAGCAAGTTGAGGAGGTCGGGGAAGAACTAAAACCCCATCAGAAGAAGGAACATGGAAGGAACATAAATGGTGATGGAAACCTAAGTAGAACTGATTTGGGGATGGAATAATAGGAGAAAAAATGATTCTCCATAGAAAAAACCAGAGGAAAATGGGGGTAGAGAGATCCGCCACTGAGAGGGGATAAAACCCAGGGAACAGGGAGAACGCTCCAGAGAACACCGCAGAGGAAATAAAATGTTAGAAGGTCACCGCAGAGGAGAGAGAATGTTGGGAGGTTCGGGGGGAGCACTCCTGAGAGGGGAGCACCCCATGGTTTTAATTAATATTCTATGATAATGTGATTAATGAGTTCATATTATTAATTTTTTTTTATTTTTAATTGTTTTATTGTGATATATAGTTTATACACAAATTCAATTAATTGGGAGATTCTCACATCAACATTATGATGCATGCATGATTTTATATGACCATCCCATTTTTATCTATATTGTTTATACATTTATTTTAATTCACTAAAAAACATTTGACAATTTTTTATTAAACCGTTTCATTTTCATATCGTATGGATATTCATAATATTTTCATATAACATTACCATATTTCAAATATTTGGTAGATTAGTTAATTTTGTAATTTTTTTTCAGATAATATGAATATATTTCTCTATTCATTCAGAAACTAATTTTCATCCAAAACTATGTTTTATAAAAATATTCCCAATAGTAATTTTATATTTTCAATGTTAAATTTTAAGGATAATTTTATCCCCTTTTTTACATTTTTTGTTAAATGGAATCATTATATCATTTTAAAATCAATGGATTTTTAGATTTTACAAAATAATTGAATAAATAAATATTTTTGTGTGAAATACATATATGAAATTTCCCACCATTACAAAAAATTTATTTAACTATTACATTAAAAGTATTTATATTTATTTTAAATTAAAATAAATTTTAAAAAGATTTATATTTTATAAATTTATTATCATAATGAAATAGATATATTCATAAACATTGTCTTTAAAGTGATTATTATGGTTTCTTATTCAACAGTGAATGAAACCTGTTAATCATACTCTAATAAGTAAGTTATATAATGATATTATCCTAATTATTCCTTTGGATTATATATGATTACTTTTAATAAGTATAGTATTGAAAATCAATTACTTTTGTCATTATCATAGTCAATAATTTTCCCTTGAAATATTCACATTCATGTGATCATTAGACCATAAATTTCCCCTAAATATGCATATTATTTATCATGTATATTCTTATTTCTTAAAGAATATCTCATTTATACACAATTTTTTTAAAATATCTTGTATTATGTGTTGAAATTTTGAAAAATATTTATCCTTTACTCAATAGAGATAATTGATAACAAATTTCATTGTTCATGAATTAAATCTAATATTTGATATATGTAAAATATTTTTTATATGAATATATGGGTGGGACTCATTATAGAGAAACAGTCGATTCATCATCAATTACATTTAAAAATATCATTTTTTAAACCCTGATCAAGTGAAACAAAAAATCATTAATAGTCATGGATATAGATCTTGATAGTAGAGGTACATATAACCAAACCCACTATGTTTGTACCTAGTACTTTTAAAATGACTTTAATATAAATATTGATGAAAAAATTATCAAGTGGCTAGAAAACATGAAATATAACAATTAAGAATTTATGTCACTGAGAAATCGAATAGTATTTTTATTATAAAGGATATTTTTATTATGTTATTTTTTATTGATACTTGTAATTCAATATTTTTAAATTGAATTTCACGTTTTTTTAGTTAGTTACCATTAAATATTAATTTATCCTTCTCTTAACATTATTTTCATGATATGTGAATGTCATATATGTTCATTTGTTTATCTATCCAAAAATATTAGGTCTTATCCTATTATGGTGTTATTTTTCTTACTCAAATACCATTTAGGAATAATTATTTACCTTTATAAAATATTTATTCTAATTTATTCCTAATAGTTTCCACTATAAATAACCCTTATAGAGAATATGATTGTCTATTATTTTGTTTCCATTCTTAGGAATCCATGAAGAGTACTATGTTTTATATGAAAGGATATAGTAGAAGAAAATAATGTTATTCTAAAAAATAATTATTTTTTAGTTTGTGTATTCAAATTCAATTTAGGACTCATGTATGTATCACATTTTCCTATATTACTAAACATTAATATTCTTCATGAAATTATTCACTGTATATTTTTCTAATGAATTAAATTACACATTGTCTCTATGCTACTATTTTTGGGGTTACTACATTCGGTATTAGAGAAATTTTTGTAGAAATTTTGGGGATTAGATTTAATAAACAATATATTTGGGAACATAACCCAAATATGGACATCGGGGGTATGTATTGATGAACATACAAATGTTACTGTAATTTAGATATTATGTGCTTTTTCGAACCTATATATAACAATCGAGATAATATATGAGGACATGGTTTAGGTACAGATGTACATATGGGTAATATCTTCAAAAAGGGTGCATTGGTCTTGACTATATCATCTCCTGATTAATGAAAATGAGCCTTACTATTCAACATGTTTGGAAGACCTGTGGGATATATGTAAGATAACATGAATTTCATTTATAGATGATTATAAAGGATATTATTATATAATAAAAATAAATGACCTAGTATAAACCCAACACCATGAGAGAAACTATATCGGAATAAATTAGATGAGGTAATTTTTAATTTGGATTCATGTTTTAAATTTTGAAAGTATTTTTACAAATGGTTTTTTGGTTTGTGAATCATGAAATGTCTAAGGATTCTTTTAAACATAAAATTCATATGTTTATTAATTAATGTATGATTTATTTATTCTATCATAGGATATTAGTTTAATGTTAATCATATGTTCAATTTATTTTTAATCAATTTTTAATTTTTTTAGGAATATATAATGATAAACTAAAATTTGGGAATGTTTTTGGAAATAAAACCCACTGGATTATTATATGTTTTTCTTAAAAAACTTATTTTAGTAATAATTATTTTATAATTTATAGATATATATGTAATGGTATTTATATCTTTTATGGATAATATAAAAATTATTGAAATTGTAATAACAATCAAATTATATTATTATACTTTGTTAAATAATTAATTGTACAGAAAACCTTAGTAAAAAGGTTGTTTAATGATTATTTTTATTTCATGAATTCATATTATATTTATTGTTAATGTTTTAATAATTATCCTAATATAGTTTTAGAAATCTAAAATCCCACATTCTAGGTGAAAACCCATCACATCTAGAAATGTGGTGGTCTCTATCATATACCCAAAACATGATAAGGATATCACTCCAAAAACTATACTATTTGATGTCCTGAAAAATATGTTATTTTTTAGTAACTGACATGTCTATTAATTATTAATGAATAACCAATGGAGTAAATTTTTATTTATAGAGACTAATTTATTATCATAGATATCTAATTACAACTATATTCATTTATTAAAATTTTTACATTTAGATGGAAAGACATTTAACTCTTTTTTGTTCTTTTTATCTCTTAAAAGTGAATTTTAATGCTTTAGGTATAAAACCCCCATTATGTTATATTCCTGTCATTGACTAAGGGTTGAATTGGAAATTGGAAGAAGAAAAACCCAAAGAATTAAATGATGATTATTAAATAGAAATGTATCATGTGAGTATATCTCGTTATATTCCTACACAGTAAAATAATTCATCGACATTAGTAAAAGTATATTGAAACAAAAATGTTATCATTTTAAAGTCATATATGATTAAACATATTCGTTTTTAATAGCTAGATATTTATGGTTTTTAAGCCCATAACATTACATTGATCATTCACTTATCCTTGATCATTAGGATAAATCACACACAATAATTATTTATTCTTTTCTTCCATTTACATAACATTAAATTCAACCAATCCTCACCTTTGTAGAAACCTAATTATGTGTTATTCTATATAACCCATGTACTTAGTATACACTCTTGTTCAGATGATTTATATAAACCCATTTATGATGTGGGGTTTTTAAGAGAGTAATTTTTTAATATTAAAATATATATTACTAAGATCATTTTTAAATTACACGGAATAAATATATTTAATGTAGGGAGAATGTAGCACTCCAGAAATTTAAAATAGAGATGTTATATTTTATTGCATGTATCACATGCTACACCATGAGTATAAGGGAATATAACACCCTGATAGAATATGATATATATATTTTTCAATAATTACACAATCTAAAATATCATAGATTAATTATAATAGTAATTTTATGTTTTATAGAGGATCAAATTTATTCGATATTGTGAATTACATGGAAGATAGAGTTTTACCCAACAATAATATATTATTATTATTATTATTTATTAATATGATGTATATCACAGAGATTTTGAATGGAGAGTATGAATAGGATAAACTAACCTATGAAAATACCTATTGTAAACATATTTATTTATTATGAATTAATTATTAATAATGTATGTTTTAAATAAAAATGATATGTTTTCTGAAAAAAAATATTTTATCTAAAAGTGGTTTTAGTCACTCCTTACCAAAATAATATAATATTAATTAGTACTACTTATATAAAGTTTATTTTTCATAATGGAATTTTTTTTTTCAATTGGAATACACAAATTTACATTGGTGGAATTTTTGGTTTTTTTTCTTAGGAGTATCATTTTTAATTTATAGTGAATAATACATAATTTTTATTGAAAACTACCATTTTTTATTATTTATAACGTTAAAATATATTTTTGAATTGACCTTGAATTAAAATTCAATTAATTTTTTATCAATTATTCCAATTTAATTCATTGTAACCATTTTTTATTTAATTTTAATATAAAAAAATGTATCCTTTATAATATTTTCATTTTAAAAACCCTCATTCATGTCACGTCTATGAGATAATTTTTATGTTATAAAATTTTAACATAAATTGAGTTTATAAGAATTGTTTTCATATTTTTAATCATAATATTTAATAGTTTCTTATAATTTCATATAATATGTTTATCAAATTAAATAGTGAATCTAGAAAAAAATAATTACTCTCGTTAAGGTTAAAATGGTTTTAACTAAGTGTTAAATGTTAGAAATAAAAATGATCTTTAAATTTTTCTAAATACTATTTCATTGAAATATTTTGAAACTTACACATATATTTTTCTATAATTGTATATTTTGGACACATTTGACATATGAAAATCCTAGGATCACTCAATTCTATTAAAAAAACCTAGTATGTCTTATACACAAATTATAAAAGGCCATAACCTTCCTACACATATTCAAACCTTGAAATGTCATTTTTTATCATACAATTCCTAACAAGATAACATCCCCAATTCAAACCACCCTCATCCTAAAATCCATATTTTTTGACTAAAACCCACCCTTTTATATAATTAGTGAAAACCTGAGGGGGATTCCTGATGATGATGTAATGTTCTTCAATGAGAATCTTTATTTTACTTATTATCCCATCCTTAATTTTTAATTAAAAGATGAATATATAATAAAATCAATTTATTCAATATAAAAGGATGTTGTTATAATAATGTAATGTTATCAAAACATATCCACTTCTATCAATAGCGTTATGAAATAATCATATGTGTGTATAGTGGACTACCACCTCATGAACTGATGTCATTTATTTTAAATTTAAACCTCTCAAGGATGTGTATGATGATGAGTTTAATGTATATATAATCTATTTATAGAATATATATAATAATATATTCACTATATATTATATATATACATTTACATTTCACTTTATTGGATATACAATAATGTCACTCGTATGTATGGTAGACTACTGCCTAATGATGTCATGTGATATATTTGTCACCAACCCTTCACATGGAGGGTGACAATGATAAATTTTATAAATATATCAGATATTAATGAAAAAATTGTTATATTTATCACATATTTATAATTATTAAATTATAATATGTTTCATTTTATTTATTTCCATTTCACTTATGTTAAGATGGGAACATTGTTCATGTATGTGTGGACTACCACCCTCATGAATTGATGTGACTCTATTGTCATCATCAGACCACATGGGTGATATATGTAGTTATATAATATGTTATATATTAAATTATTATAATAATATAATTGTAAAATATTACATAATTCAATTCCATATTTATCATTGAATAATGGAATCGTTACTCGTGTGTATGTATGACATAATATGTACAGTATCTTTATGTACATATTTTTTCAATAACCATCATCCTTGAATGGTTTTAAAAGAAAACGTGATGTAAAAACATGGAAAATATTTCCTGATTATTATTCATGGGTTTATTGAATTATATAATATACAAAAGAACTAGAACCATCATAATAACGAAAGAATGGGAAAACTAGGTAAATATGGCCCAAAATAATGAAAATAGTGAATGGTTATTAATTAATGGGTGATGATATGATATAACTGGGTCATATATAATATAAAAATATTAATTTGGTTTTTTATAAGTTAAGTACTTGTTAAAACTTATATATGTGAGGTTATATCATGTATACACAAAAGGATAGGTGTGGTAAGAGATTTCATCTAAATTTCATTTCATTGTGGAATATTGTAATGTTATGCACCTAATTTCTATTATATATTATATGTTTTCATGACCTGACCCAAACCGGGGATCGAGCCTCAACTACCCCAAACCCACATTCAAATTTAATGATGTGGCGAGAAGACTTGAATGCATAACTAACTTTGGTAGGCATTACCAAACTACCAGTACACATTCACATTAATAGATCAATGAAAAAGTGCAGATGGATAGATGAAAATATGGTAAATTCCATAATCTAAACCCAACATGAATGAAACTTCAGATGGTAAAAAAAGTATTGTAGTGTGGACTGAAATGTAACGGGGAAAAATACCATCCCAAAAAAATATGTCCCAACAAGAAAAAAATAGAAAAAAGTAATTATTTGACGGATCCCAGATCTGGAATCCCAATCTATGACCACCATATGTAGCCCAAGAACCCAATATCCCTAAGATAATTTTTTACATGACCATATGGTCTATCATCTTCATAAGACATGACACCTATAAAAAACCCATGCAATGGGGAGTATAATAATATCTAGTTTGACTCCTATAATGTTGATATGGGATATAACAGATACAAAATATCAGAATGATAGAAGACGCACATGGTATAGTAATAGAGTACATCTCTTCCCAATAAGAGTGAAAGTAAACTCATCCATGAAGAATGGGAGAAAAACAGTGAGTATATTAACATCTTATCAAGACCAAAACACTTATTTCTAGTGACTATACACATCCAACAATGAAAAGATAGAATTATAATGTGTGTGGAATACCCCATGTCTCTTCACCACTCCTAGATGGAGGGTAACCCAACCTAAATAGTGGAAAAATAGATATAGATATATGATAAATCAAAAAACAAAAAATTACAGTGTAAGGGTATATCCATATCATAGAAGGACCCAAGAAGAACTGTAGCCAATTTTTCCAGAAGTATCCATCAATATTCACAACAACCCACACATCTTCAAAAAACACAAATGTCTAAGGATGTAAATCACCACAACTAAATAGTATCTTCTTTGGTCATTACTGAGTCTCCCAAATGGTTTTAGGTCTCTTTACAGGAATGTTTCATGGTGGATAAATAATCTCTATTTCTCATGAGTCCAAATATATATTCAAACAACATCTTTTCATTATGCATCACAGTTAAGGCCTAGGGGGCCAAAACATCATGTAAGGATCTCATTCCCTAGTATGTCTGGATGGTCCCACTCTAATAGTCTCTAAGGAACGCTATTGCCTTGACTAAAAAGAGGGTAACACTCAAGAAAGTCATTACGAACTCCATTAACCTACCCTTCTAGAGGTAAATGCTCGAAATGGCCATTTGGAAACTCCAATGCCTAGCCTTACTAGAGGTTAATGCTCATAATAATCCTTTAGGGAACTACACTAGCCATTGCTAATGGAGGGTAACACCATGAAGAAGTTATTTGGGGACTCTGCTACCCAACCATGCTAGAGGTTTATACAAGGAAGAATCCATCAAGTAAATCCACTACCCATACATTCTAGAGGTTAAGACATAGAAAGTGTCCTTGGAGATTTCCACTTCCCATCCCTATTAGAGTCTAAACCTCTAAAAGATCTTGTGACACTATACGATCAGTTTCCCAATCGGGTGTAACCATGGTGATTTCCTAGAAAAAATATATTTTACATTTTATATTGAAATCTACAACTGACAGAACCATATTATTATATACAGAAACAAACAAATGATAAGTTACTCGCAGTCTAAAATCAATGTTCAAATGAAGGAGAAACAGAACTTGGAAGGCCACTCAAAGTTTCTCATGGTGTACACACCATGATAGGAGACCCACATGGCATGTGGCACTACTCCAAAACATAGACATATCACTTTCACGTCATTAGATCTCAATACTATGTAGTACCAAAGACCATATAAGTAGACTACATGCCCTTTCTAGTCTAAATGGGATTGGGGAAATGTCATGTTGGTTGTGTTCATGTACCAGAATTTGTGTATGTGTGCTTCTACATGAATTCCTACTGATTTGGTCTAAAACACAGGTTATCCAACTATGATATGAAACAAGGATTAAAAATTGGACTACACAATATTTCCCCCATATGATTTCAAACCTTATCCTCTACCACTGAGATGGAATACATAGTGTGGGTTAATTAATATACAAGGTGTGAAGTATGGATTTTTCCATAAATTCAATAAAATAAATCATATCAAGTAATGTATTAAATCCATAAAAAATTCAACATTGAATCATCATTATATATTTTTAACTAGTCACAGATCAGGATTTTCATCTGTCATTTTCCAGAAAATGGATCCAGTGATGATTGGATGAATCATTGTTCTTTCTATATATTATCTCTCCTTTTCTCATCAAAATACTGATTTTAGTCCACATATAGGTCATCATTAACTTGATATTATAATATATCTATACACATTTTAACAAACATCTCATGTTTTGTAGATCATATATATATTTAGGGGCACTATCGAGCTTGGTTTTACATATGAATCATCGAACCGGGAACCGTGGAGATTTCATTGGTGAAAAAATGATGTAGAGAGAAGAAAAAAACCATTAAACATAGATTAAGAATCATTGGGCAAGAGATATTTCTCAATTAAATAGATCATGGGTTCTATGTTTGAAAAAATTTGACAACAAAATATGATTCAGTATGTTGGAACATGCAAAGGTTTGCAACCGGGGGGAAAATCAATGAACCATTATCAATTTACTAAAAATATTAAACCATAGATGAAAAAACCTAAATATGCATCATAATTATATTTTGGATCATTCACTAATTAAGAAAATTCTCAGAAAATGAATAGAAAGAAATTTTTTGTTTTTTCATCTAGATCCACTTGATCCTAGAGTTTCGTCACCATTCTCCAAAAAATTCACTGATTGGAGGAGGAAGGAGGTCCAACCAGTTATTTTAGATATTATGATCTTACCCTTTAATAGATATCTAATTAGATAATTTTGATATATATTATTTTATTTTTAAATGAATTAATGAAATAATATAATTAATTAAAATTTTCCTCATAAATGAACCTCCATCGAAAAAGGTGTACGAACATCCAGTGCTGACTCACATTATGTTAGTTGTGGGCTAAACATGAGGTTATGGACACAACCATGGTATCATACATCATATCTGAATTTTTTTTTTGGAGTTTTCACATTTTTTAGAATAATTCATTTATAAAATAAAATATATTAAATTTTATTATAAATTTAATTTTAGTCACATGAGGAATTAGAATCGCTGACCATCTAAGAACCTATATCTGGAATTATTTTTTGATATTTTATAATGTATTTTATGGAAAATCAGGTCTCTACATAATTAACTCTTTCAAAATTTTCATCTACAAAATAAAAAAAACGTAAACAACCTAGGATAATGAGAAAGAAGTTGTCTCTCCCTCTCCCACGAGCTCTCCTAGATATTTTTTTCTTCCACATCGTACGAAACTATGGAATGGTCCATCCATAAAGGGCATGCTCATATCGATCCTAGATCTCCACCAGGTGCTATAGAAAGGAGGAGCCATCCTCAATGTCCATATCACCTTACTCAATAACATTCATAGGGCCATGCACATATCTTTTCATCTACGAAATTTGGAATATTTTTTCACAGACTCAATGTGTGGTAGTAGGATGAGGTGACACACAACTTTTCCAACCCTCTACATGATCTCGAACATCTCAATGGACCTCAGGTATAACATCCATCAATGGAATAACCCCCACTTTTTTCATCATGGGGAGACTCGTAAGAAAATGTGGTCTCACTGCTCAAACTACAAGGTCCTGCGATGAAGATCAGTGTCAGATGTATTTGTTATTTGGGCCACCCTCCACTAATCACTTATGACCTGGACATTATTCATTATAGATTCAACCAACATTTGTCCCATTAGAGATGAATTTCAAATCTCTGCCAGCACAGGAGTGATTTTCAAGGTCCCTCGTATGAGGTCTAAAATGGGTTCATGATGATTGTAGAGTGGTATCTATTTTTATATGTAATATTTACCAAGGGAAGGTGATCCTATCATCTTCAGTCAATGTCTAACATGTAATCCCTAAACATATCCTCCAACACTCCAACACCAGGAAATTGCTATTGGTTAACACAATGTTCTAGGGTGAGAAGATCCACTAATCTGTAATTGGGTTATGAAATCCTCATATAGTCTTATCCAAAATCGCAATATAATCCATGTTTCATGATTAGAGACAATCATTGATGGATCCTTATGAAGGAGAATAATATCACATATGTACAACTACCTATCACCCTAAACCAAACACATCCCCCTTTATACCAGGAAAGTGAACCAACTTCATGAGTCATCCCACTACTATCCAGGCGGACCCATGGAACAACGAATTGCATGGAAACCCTATGATGGAGTCCATGGATATTTCATGACATTTTCACTTTGGGATTTCATGAGGCTTTAATATTGCTATCAAACATGGTCCCAACCTTCACCTGCTGATAAGAGAGGCACTAAGAGATATAGTAATCTATGCTTCGTATTATGTAGGACTGCCAAACCAATGACATGAGGTATTTGTACATCTTCCCCCGACTAGGATGTAAAACCTGGTGAGATGTGTGGAAGTCCCGCATCACCTCCTACTACAACAAGAATGGAACCATGATTCTCCCATGGAGAGAGATACTGTGATTCCCTCCTTCAAAATATCCATATGGTGAGACTTCTATGTATATATGATCATCGAAAATCTAACAGTCAATTTCTCCAAGTTGATACTCCCTCACAAACTAGAGTAGTGAAATCATCTACACCCATGAATGATTAAAGGTTACACCGACCTTCTCCACTAGGTTCAACAATAGAGAAGCTATATGGTCTAAATTATCCTTCACTAAGAGATCCTAGGACTTCCACCTAAAGGAATTGAATAAACATATTCCCTTCATGGAATTATAGACTAACTCAAGGTTATTGTAATATAAGAACACAAACCATTTTCATTGTGTCGTGCTCAATTATCTCTGGTAGAAGATATACAAGAGACTCTGGTGGTCTGAGTAAACCAAAAAGTGATCTCCTAGATTGTAGTGCCTCCAAATCATAATAGAAAAGACCACCACTGCTATCTCTATTATGTGAGTCATATATTCTAATCATGGGCTCTCATCTACTCTGACACTTATTCGATAATTTCCTACTACTACATCTATAAGGCCCCAGGATTAAACATTACATAATATTGAATTATGTTAGTAATTCATATTGAATATATTTTGAGATTTGGAGTTTTAGAGAATTATGACATAACTATTACATTATATCTCAAAAATTACAAATTAGAAAGTTATACTCAGTATCCATATTTTCATAAAATAATAATTTTGAAAGAAAACAATAATTATTTTCTTTATATATATCTTCATGAGTTGTTAATTTCTCTTACCCAGCTTTATAACCTATGAAAAACAATTCAAAAATAGGGGATGATAATAATAAAGATCAATAAGGGTTATAAAATAAATAATGAATACATTAGTTCATCAATACAGACAAAACATAATCACTTTAGCATACCTAATAAAATCATAAGATCTTTGAATAACACATAGAATTCATAAATCATAAAGGTAAATTATGGAATCCATGTCATACTTACATTGTATCTATCACAACTACTTAGGGAGTTACATTGAAATACACATCAAATTATATTTCGTAAATATCTTGGGTGAAACATTAACGTTTACCTCAGTCATGTTATGCAGTTCATTTGAGTTCTATCTCAGGCTCACCTGCAATAGGTTTTTTACAGAACCACCAGTATATGTAAATAATGACTAATAACCATAACATATTAATAACACATAAAAAATGCATAATGTAATGATAAAATTCCCCCATCGCAATCACAATATATCATTTCAACATATTTCCAGAATCAATGCATTATCATAAAAATTTTCAAAACCAATTAAAACATTTAATGAAGAGATTTCTGAATCAAATTTTCCCATAACAATTTGAATATTTTAAAAGAAATTTTAATTTCAAAACATTCAAGTACATATAAATAAATTTTTAAATCCATTTTTAAAACATGGAAATTAATGGGATTTATTTATAATAATAAATCCATAAAACATTTAAAACGATTTTTTAGTTAAAGAGTTCATAACAAAATGAGATATTATTGAATAAAAATAATTGAGGAATAACATTAATCAAATATTATAATATCATTATAATTAGTATATTCATGATATAATATTTCAAAAGGGCATTATATACACAATATATAATAGAATTGGTGTATAACAACAAATAAGTCTCAATGGAATGTAAATTCAGACAAAGCCCCTTTCAAAGATAATATCCTTCGATTAAGGAAACATCAATGACTTAATTTTGTGTGACAATTAATAATACACCTAATATAATAGGATATTATGTGTAATAAAATCCTAGGAAATTCATACATATTCATATAATCATATAATCAATAAGGATAAGTTTAACCCAAAGAATTGAAATTTCCGGTTTAGGGGTTCCCGTACGGAAATTCGACACCCTAACAACGTCACATTAAAATTATGAAAATAAGTTGATAAGATAAATTTTTTTTCTCATCACATGAAAATAAAATTTAAAACAATAAGGTTATATATGAACATATCCCAGCATAGGAAAATTTAAATTAAAAGACATGACATAAAAGAAGTCTTTTCCTAAAAGAGTGCGGTGAAAGGTTCCCTTACTAATTTGGTAACTTATGAAACATATACCCCATGAAGGAATAATAATAAAATAAAGATGTAAATATTAATAAATCAAATTATATTTCACAAATAATTAAATCATGGTAAGTACGTACACCACAAAAAAGGAAACATTGGACAATATAGCATGAATCTCACGGGAATAAAGAGTGACATGAAAACCCGTTACTACGTTGTTATCTATCAAGTAATATGACCAAAAGTTAATAACAACCAAATGAATCTCATAATAAAATGAATTTAAATATAATCATGATAATATATATCAAATGGAAGTACAAAATACACCACATTCAATAAATAACTACTGAACAATGGAAATCTCATGGAATTAAAAGTGAGATAAGAAACCCCTTACCTTGTGTCTGACATGACTCGTATGTTTCGTGTTCTTACTTTATAATAAAAATAATTTAATTTATATTTAATTAGGAACCTTTTAATGTTTTTTATTCATTTTATATCACTTATTACCTTTTTATAACTATTAGTTAATTATTTTAGTTTACATCAGACATTTTGTCGATGTTCCATGCATTAGTCAAAAATCAACTTGTTATAATTAAAATTTTCCATGTTGCCAAAATTCCATTATCTCTAGAAATATATTCATTATTTAGATATCATATATATAATATATATACAGTGGATTTTTATTTAATATATTCTGTATCATTTGGAGTTAAGAAATGTAACACATCGTTCATGGAGACGATAAGCCTATGTACGCATGAACACTACATTCATTTTTATTTTATATTTATAGAAATGAAATATTAATAATAAATAGTTATATAATAATTTCATTTTAATATCTATGGTAATTTATTTAATTAAATTCATCTTTTATACATTCCAATTATGGAATTAATGAGTAATATCACTTTAAGGGGGCGGTAGTCCGCACATACTCAAATAAAATTTTCGTATTAAACCATTATGGAATCCATAAAGGTATGATATAAATAAAAAAATATAGAACTATAGAGAAAATATAAATATAATATATATCACATGTAAATAATGTTCCCTCTTAATGGACACCATAAAAGGTGGTAGGAGAATATTGAACAATCATAGTTTCGTGTGGCAGTAGTTCATCCTTCATATAAATAGTTTGTTCTTTACCTATTAAACGAATGTGTGTGTAAGTGTAGATATAATAAATCTCATAACAATAACCTCTTATATTGATGATACTAGTGTTGTTATAAAATAATGTTATAAAATTATTTTATCATGTGGGAGATGTAAAATAAATAAATAAAACTTAAGATAATATGTTTCCTTTAAATCTAGTAACTCCCATTGGTTTGAACCAAAGGGATTTCTTTAAGTGCCTACTGCCTATGGTAAGGCTTCAAAGTAGAAGAGAAGGATATTGAGATATTATTTGGGTATAGGTTTAATGATTCAAATAACATGAGATATGTGAGTAATGGGTTAGAGGTGATGGATTTTTATAAGGGGAGGAGGGGCTCTTTAGGAATTTACGAAAATATTATTTTATTATATAATGATTTTTGGTTTATAAAGGTCCAAAACATATTAATGTATAAGATAAGATTAATCTTGTTTTAAATAACATCTTCCAATAATAATTTTACAGGTTTTAGATATTTTTTTATTTTTTATAATCTTATATATTTAAATCATTTATTAATGAGGTAAACCGTGCATCATTATTGTGTCATGAATAATTTTATTTATTTAATGTCTAAAAATTATAAATAAAATACCATGATGTAGGAAATATCTTTATATTTATAATTAATATTTATAGTCAAATATATAAATTATATATCCCCACATTAAATTTTTTTTAGCAAAATATTACATGTTTATGTTGTTTTTATTTTTACTTTAAATAAAAAGTTATTAATGTCATTATCTAACCCAAATGGATTTAAATTGGAAAAATCATAACCCAAGGATTGTATTAGTTGGTCACTATTAATCCAATAAGTTTAGGACAAGTGTAAAGATAAGTTTATATTATTATAATATTTCTTTTACCTTGAATTACCCTATTGTCCTTCAATTACGGTAAATAAATGTCAAAATTTACCATTCAAAAAAAATATTTTCATCTCATTGAACCAAATATTACATAATAATAACAACCATGTATTTTGGAATTTCTAAATTTAATTCACAAAATTGGTAAAATTTCATTTGTATAAAAATGTGGTTTTTTAACTAATACTCTATGTTTTCACTGTTCATAAAAATTTGATGGTTTTCATTAGAAAAACCCAAAATTAATCCTAAGATATATATGATATTCAGAATTAGAAAATAATATCTATTTTACCAAATTAAAAAAAATTTAATTTTCATTAATTAATTTAAAATTAATTCCTATTGTCAAAATAAAAAAGCGTGTTTTTAAGAAATAATAACTATCAAACGTTTGACACTTGTTATGTCCAATTTCAAAATAAAATTACTTCCACTAAAAACAATTGGATTAAATGGTAAAAATATAATCTATTAAAATATTAAAACCAATTGAAAATATAATCTTACTATATAAATAAATTATATTAAAAGGATGTTTTGATTTAAAATATAATATTTTTTACTATTCACTTAAAAATGGTTTTTTACAGAACAAATACCACAAATTTACTCAAAATAAATTTTGATGTCTTGATTTTAAATAAGAATTAAATTTTTTTCAAATTGAACATATAAAAGTGAGCAAAACTATATTTAATGAGGGTTCTCCATCATAAGGAGATTTATCAACCTTTTAAATAATATTACAATATTTATGCTTAAAATTGAATACATTCACATTTTAATCATCAAAATTTTATTGGATAAATGTAAAAACTTTTAACTAACATATATCATCATATTTTAGTTAATTCTATTCATTCTGTCAATACAATGGCTAGGCGTTAACTACTATGTAAAATAATATTATTTTTTTTCAGTATGACCCAACGTTGTGTGCAACATAAGTTTTCAAAGAAACTCATTTTTTTGTATTATGTACGCCATAGAACATAGCACCACCTTCAAAGTAAAATTAATAATTAATTCATAAATATTAATAATTATGGAAATATATTATTCTTTATTTACATAGGATGTTACATCATTCTCCCTTTTAGAAATTGTCTCCTTGAAATTTTAAAATTGGTCTTGGAGACTTCATTAAAAGTACCACATCATAAAGTGAGTCAATAAAAATAACACATTAAACGATAGAAAGTGAAATAAAAAGGTCACCTGAGATATCCCATAACATGATTCCATGTAATAAAACATTTATATTGAGGAGAAACTATGTGTCAAGTTCAAATGGATAGTTATAGAAAACATGACTAGGAGAAAGCTAACCACCAGAAAATCACAAACGTGTGACAGGTTAAACGACCATTGGTTTCCCAGTAAGAAAAGTAAACATACAACATTTTTTTACGTTCATTTTCAAAAAGATAGAGAATTTATTTATGATATTGACTATGGACTTAAAAAAATATATATAATTTTCTAGTATATTTTCATCCCTTAATAAGTTTCTACAAAAAAAACTCATCTTTTCTCCCAATGATGAGTATTCAAGATGACTTGTTCGCATCTAAAATGCTAGAATAATCTTCTATAGAATCACATAATCCACAAAGGATGTACTATATATTTCCCCTATATTTAAACAATAACTGAAACCAAAATGGTTAGTACAATATTATATAATCCAAAATAGGATAATCTTTAATAAATAAATATTATTCCAAATCTTCTCAATTTTAAAAAAAATACCCAAAGTTCAACAAAGACCATTCTATAAACAAATATTTATAAAATTCATCAATATAAACAAAATTAATATTGAAACCCAAAACTCAGAAAGATTTAATCATATAGTCAACCCTAGTAAATCTTAACATTTATATCAAAGTAACATTGACTACTCTTAAAGTATCCTACTAAATTTTAATTAACCTATTCACATATTCTATGTGATAGGTTAATCACTTCCATAAACAGCCCAAATAGCCATAAAACATAGATTCTTCAAAAATAAAATTTCAACCATTATTCCAAAAATTAAATACCATTGTATTCTATTTTCCTTAGGCATATAGTGTTTCTTTAAAAGTGAGAACATCTTCCAAAATATCTTTTATCACTTTATCACCAAGTCATTTTTTTATACTAAGGATATCCATTTGATAAAACATAATTTCCCAAAATCAAATTTTTCTTAATACATAAAATCCTTTAACTGAATTAATAACTCACACTAACCAGGGACTTCATATAGGCTAGTGGTAAGAGATAATCCCTTTTCATCCTTCAGTTTTGGGTTTAATTCCCATGGCCTTTCTGAACATGATGATTTTTCACCCATATTATTTGTTGTACTTTTTATAAAACTCAAAAAATAACCCTAACATATTTTAACATATAATATTGTCTTATACCTATCATTTTCATCCCAAATCACTGAGACCTCAACATCATAATGAAGACTTATATTTATTTTCATTTATTTATTTCACCTCCACATGATAAAAGAAAACAACTCCCAAAAGATAGAACAACATACCTTGATCATGGTGTCCACATGGTTTCATCGTCATTGTGTTCAAATAGGTAGAAGGTGCATGGATTGAAAAAATGATTTGTAGATCCTTCAAAATCATTTTCAGCCATCATCCAAATACACCTTGTACTACATGGGTTATATGTCTATTCATAGAAAATTTGTTTCCGAAAATATCATGTATAACATATAAATTCAAAACATGCGATAATATTTTATTTTTATAAAATATTCAGACTAATTTTGAGTTGAAAAATTAAATCAATTGTCCTTTTTAAAAACCAAAAGTATGTTCTTAAAGACTATAATTTAAAAGAAAATATAAATAGGTTGTTCAAGTTTCTCCTTCTTTACCATTTTTTTCAAAATCATAATATGATTCAAAATCATGTGATAAGGTAAAATATTTGAAAATGCCTTGATAATATTTTTTATTCTTGAAAATTTGTAAATATTGAGAAAATAGTATTTGATTAAATAGAACCCATGACCCACGATGTTATCAAGGTATAGTATATGTGTTTGATATGTCAAAAAAAATTTGCAAGTGGGTTTTATGTTAGAAAATGTTTCAGAATCATCTGGGCATGACTTTGCAAAAATTATTTCAAGAAAGTCACCAGAAAGAGATTGGAATGTCATTTGAGAACCTCCTCCTTCTATTTGTAACAGACTTTCCTTGATCTTATAAAGTTACAATAAAAGGATTTATCAGAAATAGTAAACATAAAGACTAACCATGTTTCTAACAAAAACTCTTAATCCCTAATGTTTTCTAAACTGACCTTTGATACCAAATATAAGGCCCCAACCTTAAACATTACATAATCTTGAATTAAGTTAATAATTCACATTGAGGATCTTTTCAGGATTGTATTTTTACTGATTTGGGCTATAAATATTACATTACATCTCAAAAATTACAATGTAGACACTTCTACTCAGTATCCATTTTTTTCATAAAATAAAAATTCAAAAAAGAAAACAATAATTCTTTTCTTGATATAATTCTTCGTGAGTTCTTCTTTTCTATTACCCTAGATTATACCCTATGAAAAACATTAAAAAAACCTGGTATTATCATAAAAAATGTCAGTAAGGGTTATAAAATAAAGGAAGAGAACATTATTTAATCAATACAAATGAAATATAATCTCTTTAACATTACTCACGAAATCAGAAGATTTATGAATACAACATAGAAATCATAAATCATAAAGATATATTGTGGAATACATATCATAATTATATTGTATCTATCACAACTACATAGATATTTACATTGGAATACATGTCATAGTATATTCCCTAAGTCTCTTAGGAGAAACATTAACGTTTACCTCTGTCGCATTACCCAATGCATTGTATAGCTCTCTCCAGCTGACCTACACAAGATTTATCACGGAACCACCTATATAATTAAATAATTCCCAATAACCATAACATATTCATTACACATAAAACATTCCTAAAGGAAATATAACATTTCTACACCACAATCAAAGTATATCATTTCAACAAATTGACATAATCAATCCTTTATTAAACCATTTTTCAAAACCATTGAAAACATTTAATAATTATATTTTTGAATTAAAGTGTTCCATACCATGTTGAAGATTTTGAAATGAATTTTAATTTCAAACATTTATGACCATATAAATGAAACCATAAAACCATTTTTAAAACATGGTCATTATTGAGAATGATTTATAAGAATAAATCTTTAAAACATTTAAAATGATATTTTAGTTAAAGAGTTCTTAATGAAATGTGAGACGCTTAGATACAAATAATGGAGGAATAAAATTAATCATTGGTTTTAATATCAAGAGAATAAGGATATTCATGATATAATTTATCAAAGGGTAATATATACACTATATAAAATATAATTTGTTTATAACAAAAAATAAGTCTCAATGTAATATAAATTGAGACAAAGTCCCTTGCAAAGATCATATCCTTAGATTAAGGACAGATAAAGGTCATAATTATGTGTAAAAAAAGTAATACACCCAATATAATATGAAATTATGTGTAATATAATAATATTTCATTCACATATATTCATATCATTATATAATCAAGAATTACAAGTTTAACCAAAAGAATTGAAATTGTGTTGACGAGTTCTCTTTTAGAAATTCGACAGCCTAACAATGTCAAAATAAAATGCATAAAATAAGTTGATGAGAGAAAAAAGTGATTCTTGTCACATGGAAAAACAATTTACAACAATAATTATATAGAAGAACATATCCCAAAATTGAAAAATGGAAAATATAAGACATGACATAAAAGAAGTCACTGTCTAAACTAGTACGGTTAAAAGTTCCCTTACCGATTTGGTGACATACAAAACATACACCACATGAAGGAATGATCATAAATAGAGATTTAAATACCCATTAATTAAATTATGTTACCCAAACAATACAATAATTGGAAGTACATACACTACACAAAGGTAATTAGTGGAAAATATAGCATGAATGTCATGGGAATAAAGAGTGAGATGGAAACCCCTTACCATGTTGTAATCAATCCAGTCATACGACCAAAAGCTAATTACCACTAAATGAATCAGATAATACCATGATTATTAATATAATAATGATAATATATATCAAATGGGAGTACACAACATAAAACATGCAATAAATAAGTGGTGAATAATGGAAATCTCAGAGAATTAAAAGTGTGATAAGAAACCCCTTACCTTGTGTCTGACATGACACGCATGATCCATGTTGTTCCTAGATAATAAAAAATTGTTAATTTATACTTCATTAAGAATAATTTAAAATTTTATTATTTATTTTATATCTCTTATTACATTTTTATAACAATTAGATAATTATTTGAGTTCATATTGGATATTTTGTCGTTGTTCAGAACTTTAGTCAAAAATTAACTTGTTATAATTACAAATTGTCCAGTTGGTCAAAAGTGCATTATCTATATAATTATATTCATGATTTAGGTATAATATATATCATGTATATACATTGTATATGTATTTATAATATTCCATATCATTTGTATTTATGAAATGTAACGCATCGTTCATGGAGACGGTAAGTCATACGTATGCATGAACACTACTTTATTTTCAATTTTATATTTAAATAAATAAAAAATTAATAATAAATAGGTATATTATAAGTACATTATAATATATATGTTATGTTATTTAATTAAATCCATCCTTTATATGTTCCATTTATGGCATGACTGAGTCATATCACATGATGGGGGTGGTAGTCTGCACTTCCTCAAATGGAATTATCGTATTTTCACAATATGGAAACCATAATGGTATGATATAAAAGAAAAATACATAAGTATAGAGAAAATATAAATGTAATATATATCATGTGTAAATAGAGTTCCATATTAATGGACAGCATAATATGTTGTAGGAGAAGATTGAATAATCATTTTTTCCTGAGGCAATAGATTGTCGTCGAGAGAAACAGTATGTTTTTACCCATTAGACAGGCGTGTATGTATATGAAGTATAAATAAATCTAATAACAACAACCTATTATATTTAGTATAATATATTTTTTATAAATTAAAGTAATAAAAATAGTTTAGGGGGTTGTAAAATTGAAATAAAACAAAATAACTTAAGAGAATATGTTACCTTTAAATCGGGTAACTCCATTTTGTTTGAACCAAAAGGATTTCATAAAGTGACTCTTGAATAAGGTAAGGGTTCTAGGTGGAATAGAGGGATCCTAATAGATTATTTGGGCATAGTTTTGATAAGCGAAGGGACTTGAGAGTTCTTATTAATGGGTTAGAGTGTATGTCTTTTTATAAGGGGGAGGAGGGGCTCTTTAGGAATATATGAAAATATAATTTCATTATATAATGATTCTCAGTTTATAAAGGTAAAAAAAATATTAAATTCAAATATAAGATTACTACATCTTCAAATAACATCATCAAATAGGAATTAGACTGGTTTTTTATGTTATTTTAATTTTTATAATCTTATTTATTCAAATCATTCATTAATGAGGTAAACACTACATCATTATTGTTTAATAAATAATTTTATTTATTTGTTTTATAAAAATTATAAATAAAATATCATAATTTAGGAAATATTTTTATTTTTATATTTTATATTTTTATTCAAATATATAAATTACATAAACCATCATTAAATGTTTTTTCAAAACAATACATGTTTATGATGTTTTTATTTTTATATTAAATAAAAAGTTATTCATGTCATTTTCTTACCCAAATGGATTTAAAAGGCCAAAAGTCTAACCCAAGGATTGTATTGGTCTACTAAAACTCATAAAAAAATGTCAAGGCCAGTGTTATGATAATTTTATATTATTATAATATTATTTTTACCTTTAATTACCCTATTTATCTTTAACTACGGTAAATAAAAGTCAAAAGATATTATTCCCCAAAAATTATTTTCATTTTATTGAACCTCATATTACTTACTGATAACAACCATGTATGTTGGATTTTCAAAATTCTATTCATAGAAGTAATAAAATTTCATTTAAATGAAAAAGTTAGTTTTTAACTATTACTCAGTGTTTTCACTATTCATCAAAATATGATGGTTTTCAGAAAAACATCAAAAAATAAAACTATGCAATATTTGATATTCTGAATTAAAAAAATGATAAATATTTTATTAATTTCAAAACATATAAGTTTCATTAATTAATTTAAAATTAATTCTTGTTGTCAAAATAAACAGTGTGTTTTTAAGAAATAATAACTATCAAAAGATTGACACATGTTTATGTCAAATTTCAAAGTGAAATTACATACAATTACCAAAATTGGATTAAATGGTAAAAACATAATATAATTAAACTTTAAATCCATTTAATAATATAATCTAACCATATAAATAAATTTTATTGAAATGCATTTTTGAATTAAAACACAATATTCTTCACTATTCATTAACAAATTAATTTTAATAGAAAAATTAAAAAAAAATTACCCAAAGTATATTTTGTTGTCCTGACCAAAATAATCAATATATTTGGTCATATATAACACATAAAAGAGACCAAAACTATATTTAATGATGGTTCACCATCAAAATATGGTAAATACACCTTTTAATGAATATTAGAGTATTTATTCTTAAAATTGGATTCATTCAAATTTAACGCCTCATAATTTTATAGGATAAATGTAAAAACATTTATCAAATATTTATAATAATATTGTAGTTAGTTCTATTAATTCCTACAATCTAATGTCTAGTCATTAATTACCACTTAAATGATATTATATTTTTATTTTTTAGTATGGCCCAACATTGGATGCAACATAATATTTCAAAGAAACCATTTGAGGTGTATTGGGTATGCCATTGAACATAGAATCACCTATAAAGTAAAATTAATATTTAATTCACAAATATTTGTAAATATGAAAATATATTATTCTATATTTACATTAAATGTTACAACATCAACGCACTACCAAACACTGCTCTTGAGGCATCAAAATAAATTATAAACTACATGCCCTCCATTTTTAGTTTTGACACTGGAGTTCTCTCTACCCTCTACCTTAAATCCTAAAATGTCATCTACCACTACTCAGACCTATAAAATACCTTCCCTTTACGTGTTTGGGTGTTCAAAGGGGATGTGATTTAGGAGAAGTTTGATATAAATCTCATGTAGTACCCCACCAACACAGGGATGCTCCACTCTTATGACACATTAATTTGTGGTTATCAAGAAGGCACTGACATGATCATTAGTGGATCCATGTATAACACTTGTTAAAAAATTACCTTTTGTAAAAATTGAACCTCATGTATCTAGTACCTGACGCATCATGGTCTTATTGTAAATCTAGTGCTCTTGAGTAATGTCAAGAACCTTCATCATTAGATATGCATCTTCGTCCTACAATGATGTGTAGATGAGTATTCTGTCAATGAAGGCATCAACAAACTAGACCATGAATGGATAGAAAACCTTGTTCATCAAATCCATAAATACAGTGGGGGAATTCATCACACCGATGGGCCTCACTTGTAACTCATATTTTTTTAGTAACATATGAAATCCAAATTTGGAATATCAGACTCAACGAACCCCAAATAATTCTATTCATACCAAATATTGATCTTATCGAATTATCTCATTCCTCACAACTGGTCAAATCGGTCATCAATTATCATTATGGGGTACTTTTTCTTTATAATTTCCTAGTTTAGGGGATGATAATCTTCACCAATCCATAATATCCCATCTAATGATTTCAAGAACTACTTTGTAGCTACCTAGGTTGAAATATTGGTTATGATTAAAATGTTCTCTCAATAATCCCTTAAATGAAACTGTTGATCAAATATCATGGTTGGTTCCATTTGATATTCTTAAAAATATATCGATGTTTTCCCTAGAGGCAAGTCACTAATAAATTCTATATCCCTCTATAAAGGTATTCCCAAAACATCCTTGTGGAATACATCAATATAATCCTCCAAAACAAATGTAGACCCGATTCTCAAAGATCATGTTTCAACTAGGGATACACATTCCAAATGAATGGTGATAGACTGAATCCTCTCTCTCGCTGGACCCAATTTCACTATAAAGATATTTCTCTCGCCAGAAAAGTAGAATCTCATCCCATTAGTGTGTTGTCATATAACTAGTTTGTGGTAAAAATTTATCATGGATCAGAACATAGATAGGAAATCCATACACAAGATGATGGCATATTGATTTAATGTAAAGACCAAAAGGTCCCATTACAACCTCTCTCCACAAAGAGGTATCTAGAACTACTATCAATTGAAGGTTACATATGAAGTGTTACCTAAAGGATTTTGAAAAAAATATGATGTGCAAGTACCACTATAGGGATCTCATACTCTCTAAATGGTTGTATCAAAAATAATAATTTGATAGAACCTACGTGTAAAAATATTTAAGAATGACTATAATAAACACATATTATACCTAGAATCATCTTGTGTGCTATATGGTCATAGACATCCAATGCTTACAGCTCTCCATGGCCCCATCTTATGGATCCCTAAGAATGGTGTGGGTCACCTAGTGGTTGTGGGGGAAGAATCTCGTACTAGCGTCCACTATAAAAACACCTACAAATCCTAATATTGATTTTCCTCCATGGGAAACAAACATTCCCTACATTGGGGATACCTGATTAAGGGACATAAATTTTCATGGTGGTCTATCACCTATATTTTTGGGAATTTCAGCACTTCAGATCATTTAGTCATTCTCTATGATACCTCTCGCATCCCACGAAAATTATTTCCAATCCTTGAGGTTATTGATAACTATTTTTTGCCTCATCCCCATAGGACTACATGCTTCAGCATGATCACAAAAGTGTCTCATGCTTCAATATCTTGTTGACCAGGTCTCGCTAGTTGTTGTAGATGTCTCAACTGTGGGACCCCCACTTCTAGCTATAACTATCTAGCATTATTATAACATAATAATCATTTTCATCAGTGACAAATATAGTACCATATAATATGTGTGAAATTACATGTGAAAAATTATTTCTCAAATCTCTTAGTAGGGTCCCAGCTCAACCTTCCATACTCAGAACTAGACATCACATATCATGTCAAGCGAGTAGTGCATATGGTCTATAAACATTCCCGTGTACTCATCCACAAAAATTCATCCATTATAAAGCTCCATCATCACATTGATCTATTCTAATTTTAATATTTATGGGTATAAATCATCACGGAACCGTCACTGGGAGCCATTCCATGAGACTTTTATCTCATAGTACATCTATGTAACAAGACTCCACTAGTGACCAACTACTATGTTGAAAGGGTTGGATACTTGTTCCACTACTTGATGCATCAGGTTCTGAACAAGCCTGATGATATGGACAATTCACTCTAGAAAATTCTATAATTTCTATGAATTTAGATCGCCTCAATAAATCAGTAGTCTATATCTCCAATACTCATAAAGTGTGCTAAGCTGACATGAACCCTAATCATAGTCAACTCATATGATCTAATTCTTAAATAGTGGAGGTGATGAAACATATCAACCTAGATTTTAGGGATTACAGAATGTACACTGAACTGATTCTCCTTGGATCATATGGTTGTTTTCTTAAACCGGAACTGGTATCCTGGTTGGCCATCATCATTGACCCATCCATAAAGTTATCAAGGAGTAATTCTATTAGATGCACATATATTTTTATATATAAAAAACAATAGGTAGATGACAGAAGAAGGTATGTCAAAGAATCAATATGATATGATTCATGTAGCATTGACCCATTAAAAATCTTATAGCATGTCGAGTAGGAAATCATGATTCAACAGTCATGGTGAATGGATATATAAGTCGGGCGTACCATCACTAGACTCCCTAGCTCAAGAGCCACACTCGAGACACTTGGAATTTTATCTCCAAAACCCAACCAAATCCCATTTACGGAATTTCCAAACAATGTCACAAGAATCAAACCACCTATGATACCAATCTATCATGACTCGACCCATGTTACGGATCGGTTCAAAACTACCCCAACCACGCCACTATAAGAAAGGGGTAGTGAAAAACATCGAAGGCATAGAAATATCGGTCTGGATTTTGACTATGTACCTATATACATGCACACATCTAACTCATTGAAAATGTGTTGATGGAATGAATATGATATTAAACACTTATAAAATATAATCCAAACAATAATGAACTTATAGAATGTACAAAAATATAGTAGGATGAACTAAAATGTAACCGGAAAAAATCCATGACCAACAATATATATATATCCCATCCTAAAAAACTAGAAATGTAAATAACATAGATATCCAATCTCTTGAATCCTTTTATACGACCATTGTATAATGTCTAAGAACCCAGTACCACTATGATACTCTTTAGTCATGGTGAACATATTAAATGTCTGAATTAGACAATTCTTGTGAGGGAAAACCCCTTGCATTGCTGAGTATATTAATAACTAGTTGGGCACCCCATAAGCAGATGGTGGAGTAGTAACATACATAATAGAAGATAAAAATAGCATATGACCAAGGTATAATGAAAGATTACATCTCAAACCAACAATAGTGAAGTTAAAATGGTCTATTAATAATGGGATAAACATAGTGATTAGATAAAATACATGTTGACCAGTATCCACTTATAGTAGGAGAGTATACTCATCCAAACTTGAGATGATATACACATAAGTCACATTTCATACCATGCACATCTTCACATCTTCTAAAATTATATTAAACAAACCAAAAAAGTTTGTACAAAATAAGTAAATAGATATATTCATAGTCAATGAATCCAAAATGAGTGATTAATGGGTTATCCATCTCATAACTCATCCCAATAATAAGAGTATACAATATTTCGTGAAATATCCATCAATGATGCCCAATATCACATGTTTCTTACCTAGAACACAGTTATAAGAAACTATATTATCAATCCTTGATTATATCCACATTGGGATGAACTCACTTACTCGTATGGATTTAGGTTTCATCATAAGAACTTCTCTTAGCTTGGAATTCATCCCTCTTCCACATTAGTACAATGCTAGGTTAAAAAATGTATCATATCTATGCTTCATAGTAGAGGGGGCTCAGACTCTATGTACGGATCTGAAGCCCTGGTACATCAGGAGGCAACTACTCTAATTGTCATTGATGAACTCCATTTCCCAGCCCCACTGAATGTTTACACTCAAGAAATTCATTTGGGAAATCTACTGCCCAACACTATAAGAGGGTAACAACACGAAATTTCCTTGAGGAACCCCACTACCCTTCCTTGCTGGAAGATAATTTCAAGAACAAGCCACCGGGGAACTCCACTTCCCATCCATATTGGAGGGTAACACCCTTAAAAAGATGATGATGAACTCCACTAACCATACCTACTAGAGTACAATGCCTAAATGAGGCCTTCATGGAACTCTATTTTCCATCCCATCATGTAGCTACCCCGAAAAGGGTACTCAATGAACTCTGCTTCTTCAACCCTACCCGGGGGTAACACCAAAAAAGCTCTAGTTATCATGTATGATCATTTTCATTATGAGTTTTTTCATTAGTGTGTTTTAACACCATAATAGTTCACATCCAACATAAAAGTCCACAAACAAGGACCCATCAGCCATTATGTAGAATTTTTTTTTTAGTCTACACTCAGGCCAAAATTTGAGTTCAAATGAAGGATACATAGAACATGGATTGTTCCAAGTAGGAGTAAAATGGGAACACGACATGTTAAAGGACCCACACAATAATCATTCCATATCCACAACTGAGTCATGTCCCTTGATCTACACACAACCACAATCCCATGTAGTCAGACACACCAAGTAGCTGGACTACACACTGTGTATAGTCTAACGGGGATCATGGTCATGTCTTCCAAGGTCTATCCATGCACCAAACACCATGTTCGTGTACATCTAAATAGGCTCCCACCTGTGTGGTCCTCCACACGAGTTATCCAAATGGGATATGATGCATGAAAATTTAAATTGGACTATATAGTGTCTACTAATTTATACTTTACAACCCTAATACATAATATTATTAAGGGGCTACACAGTGTATTTTTATCTCTATAGACATTGTATAGTTGGGATTTTTCCAAAAATATGAGCTCTGATCTTTACCCGATGAATCTGTTCAATACACTACAGATATCACTTTTAATTAACCCAAAATAATATGACATTTCCATTGACCAGACATGGAATTCATTCTTTTCTAAAAATGGCTCTAATGATGATTTGGTGAACCACTATATGTTTTGAAATCCTACAGGCCTTCATTTGACATTATCATGAAGTTAAATCCATATATTAGTCATCCTCACCACGCTATGATCAAATATCTATAATTGTTTCAAAAAACCACTCATGTTTTTTAGAACTTCTGTGGATTTGGGGTTCTGATCGGGCTAGGTTCCACCCATCAATCGTCGAAACGGGAACCGTGAGGATTGAAATAGTGAATAACGTGATGTAGTGAAGGAAAAAATCACCATAAACCTATATTTTCACTTCATTTTCCTTGATTTTTTGGGAAATAACTTTGATCCAAGATTCTAGGTTAGATAAAAATTGATAAAAATTATGTTTCGGTACATTGGTACATGTAGAGGTTAGCAATTGGGGAACATATAGGTGAAAAAAAATCCACTTTCTCAAAAATTTAATTTGAAAGAGTATAACACAAAAACTTGAGTCCCAATTCAATTTTGGATCAATCACTAATGAAGAATGTTCTTCTGAAATGAGTAGATGGAGTTGTTTTATTTTTTGTATCATGGTCTACATGATCTTGGCGTTTCATCATCATTCAACAAAAGATTCTTCAATAAGAGGAGGAAAGATCTCTCGCTGGTGAATTAATAAATTACGAGATAACCGTATAATAGTTTGATAGGATATAATTTTATAATTTATCATTTATATTTGAAAATGATTAATGAAATAATTTTATTAATTTATTTTATCATCTTAAATTCACCACCAATGAGCATCAGGTCTTAAAATCATGCGCTTACCCACATTATGCCATGCTTAGGGTAAACAATACCATTTAAAGACAAATAAAATTACACGTTTTCTATTTAATCATTCGTTTAATATTTTTCTCATTTTCATTAAGGTTTCATGTGAAAACAATATAAAATATATTTATTATTCATATAAAATTAATTTTAGTCAAACCTAGGCTTGGAATCACATGTCTTCATTGCACATATAACTGGAAATATATTTTGACATACATCAAAGTTTTATAAGGAACAAATATAGATTCCACGTATATACATCCCCATTAAAATGTAATATCAAGAATAATTCATAAATTAGTGTATTTTTTTAATTTGATTTATTTCGTCTAAGTGGTTTTGACATACAAAAGTTATAGATATTTTCATAACTCAGTTTATTTTCATTATATTATATTACTTCTTTATTTCAATTAATATTATAATATTATCTTTTTAATAACTTTTTAATATCATATTTTTAATTTCTAGATGTTTTATGTGTATTTATATTTGATACAAATAATTGATTCATTAGTTGATTCTAACATCAATGATATAGTATTTATAAGGGTTTACATTACAATATAATATTAATCAATATTGTTTATTCATTAAATAAAATTGAATGATATTTTTTTATTAATTATTTAAAAAATTAACTAATTTTGTTCTCCACTACTTATTCGTGATATTTTAATGTAATGATATAATCTCTATACTCGATGGTACCTAACTTTATTGATAATTTTGTTTAAAAAACAACTTCATTTATCTCTTTCATCAAGAAAGTATTTTCTTCCAAAAATATATACTCTAAAATAATTTTCCATAATTTTTTTAATATTTTAAAAAAAAAATTAATGAAATCCGTACCCATGTTTACTTTTTTGGAAAAAAAATTAAATGGAATATTTATTTTATTATCAAAATTAATTATCTTTATAATTTATTTAAAATGTGAATGGAATAGTTGTTTCATCATTTATGAAATGTATAGAATTTACCAACATCATTTCATAAATTTTTTTAAAGCTTCCATTATATATATTAATGTTCATTTTGAAATAAAATAATTATTAAATTGTTTTATTTTACCAAAAATTATTTTCAAAAAGAATAATATATTTTTATCAAGAATGACTTTAATGATATTTTTATGTTATTTTTTTCATTAATAGGAACAAACCATTATTATCACTAAAATGTGGATATATTGGACTGATACTATCTTAAATCATTTTGTGATGGTTTATGATTATATTGACCATGGTTGGTATTGAAATTAAGTTCCCTGTTTCATTTTTTTATTAATCAATTTTCCCTTGAAATATTTACTTTACTATGGTCATAATATATTAAATTGAACCTATGAATCTATATTATTTAGAATGGATATAATTATTTATTAAAAAATTACTAATTTATACATAATTTTTTTAATTTCATTATTATTTGATTAATTTTTAAAATATTAAAATATTTTTATCCTTTCCCATTACAAAATTTTGATGATTAGGTACATTTCTCATGAATTGGATATATTTTTCATTATATTTGGAATTATTTGTAAATTAATATATGGGTGGGGGATATTATATAAATCCCCTTGATTCATCAATATTAAAACTATGGAAAAATATATTGGAAAATCCAAATGAATTTGTAACAAATAGTATAAAATTTTCATGAGGATGTGTCAGGACAATTGAGGTATATTTGGGTAAAAATGATGGGTTTGTATCAAGTATCCTTAAATTGAATTTAGAATAGATCCTGCTTGAAAAGGTACCATGTTTATTGGAAACATGAAATCAAAAGTTACCATGTTTCCATGTACATTACCCTTATAGATATTTTTCATTCACACATATTTTGATTACATTTTTAGTAATCTATGAAGAGTACTATGTTTGATATGAATGGATATTCTAGATGTAATAACAGTATTCATGAAAAAAAATTATGTTCTGATTTTTTGTATTATAATAAAATTCAAGTCTCAACATATCTAGTATAAAATATTTCTAAACTATTACATCATTTGGGATGATATTACCTATTTTTTATGACAATTTTATAATTATTTCACTATCACCATGTTATTAGAGTCAGGGTTGTAACATATCATGTATTCATGTCTAGTTGATCATTATTTTTTTTTCTGATATTATATTTATTATTTCTTCATGATATTCTAAGATATTTTACATTATTGATATGTATATTATTCAAAGGAAAAAATAATTTCTAAATGTGTATGTTTGATACATTATAACTACTTTATGACCTAAAGCATTCAAGAATGATGCTTGGATTTGACACATTCTTTATCGGGTTCCATTTATAGGGTGAAATGGGTTGCTACATTCTAGAATGTTATTAATTCATATGTTGAATGATAAGGAATTGGTAACTAATATTTTCTTCTCCTTTATTGTGGATTTTATTGGTTGAATATGCTATAGGATTTTGAAATTCATGAATTAGTCTATGAGTAGGTTCTTAATAAACACCATTCATGATAATTTTTATGCTTTAGGGGTCTTTATAATTTGTACATTAATTAAGGGATCTTTTATTGATTTTTTGGGTGAGTTTTCATGTATGAAATTGATGAAATTTTGAGATTCATAGGTTCCTTATAAGCAATATTAGTAATTTCATGTGATTTTTTGAGAATTTGGATAAAAAAGTAAGGATGCATTATAATAATACATACTTCAGAAACCATATAGTGTAATTATATTTGGTTCTGAGGACTTCGTAGATAAACATACAGGGTTAGCACATGACCCACCAAAACATTATTTATAACCTTGTACCACCTTTTATCCCACATAATTTTTTTGACCCCTATTTATTCTGAATATCATCTAATGTGATTTCCAGTAACTAGATATGTATTAAAAAGAGGTTTTATGCGGTTTGCATTTTTAGAATTTGATCACTATTGGTTTTTTGTATTGTTTTTTTATTTTTGATGTTTAAAGGGATTTTTATAGTATAAATGAAAACTTTATAAGGAAATTTATTTCAAAATATATTTTGATAATTTATTCAAATAGATATTTTAATTTTTTTATGTGTTTTTAAAATCATTTTATTTTAATTTGAAATATTGGAATGTTTTTTTAAAAAATAATTGGCCTCAGATAAATGATATTAATTTGTTTTCGTGAATTAAATCAAAAGATGTTGGGATATTTTGTGTCTGATAGTGTGAATTTATATGAAAACTGATTTTTTGGGAAAAGTTTATTATAGATCTAGACATTTAGAAATAAATAATATTCAAATGAATACATTGTTTTCAACAAATAATGTGAAATGTTTGACCTATTTTTCTTAGGCATTACATTATTTTTTTCAAATAGGAGTTGGTGGATATTATATTATCATTGAAAATCTAAATTCATTAACTCTTTGGGGAGACGTGAGATATATATAGTAGTCATAAGAGCCTCACATGTATATATATTCACACAGAATCAATTTTATATGTGGTAGAAAATATTGTTATAGCACATCAATTATTTTGACTTCAAAATTAACTATCATACTATGGAATCAAATAAATTGGAAGATGGTCTATGTATAAAGTATACAGTAGCATTCTTAATGATGATACTTGAAATGGATTCATACTTTATATAATTGTAAAGAATGGTCATGGGAATCATTAAGGAATAAAAATTTGAAATCCTTTCTTAATTGATTTCTAAACCATCTCTTTTATAGAAGATAAATGATGCAAAAAGAGATGATGTGGAAATTCAGATGATAGTGGAATGTATTATAAAAGAGAAATCCCATGAGATTAAAACTGATTTGGAATGAATCATAAGAATTTTGGGATGACTATGTGTACCATCAAATCCAAATATAAAGAATGATATTTTTTTATTGATAGCCATTGATCGGCCTTATATATCCACATTTTTAGAAAAAATATTTATTGATATCTAATAGGGAAATATTTGTGGAAAATACAGAGAAGTACATCGATGAATATATATCCATGTGCATGGTATGTTAGCATGTAAAGTATGAAAGAAAAAATTATAATAGGCTGATGAAACAATTAACCGTAAAAACATATAAATGTGAAAACATAACCATATAAATTTTTCAATGTAATTATGAATATTCAGAGGAAATAATTCCATATAGGTTTTATTGATTTTCTTACAAATACATCTCATTTTATAACAGTTTGACATAATTTATCAATCAATTATCTTGCACGTATACACGTCAAAGAAGTAGTAACCCTTCAAGTAGTACCATTATCTATTATATGTGATTGAGATATGAGATATACCTCCATGTTTCAGAAAGTTCTCAAACAAGATCTAAATACTATGTTGAACTTTGGAATGAACTATTACCCCAAAACTGAAAGCCAGACATAAAAATAATTTTAGGCATTGGAAGAAATGTTGAAAGATTATTCTATGGACCCTATATGTGGATGGGAACAACATATACCTCTTGTTGTGTTCTCTTACAATAATTGCTTAGACTCAATAATACAAATGGATCCAAATAATAACCATTAGGGAATATTATATAGATAAACAACATGTTGGGTTGTTGTTGGAGAACGTAAGTATCTAGGATAAAAACTGGTCAATAAAATGGTAGAAAATGTAAAGTTCACTCATCAAAACATCAAGGTAACCAAAATTAAAGAGAATATATAATTAGATAATATTTGAATAGAGTCGTATTTAGATTTTTATGGAATGGTATACCTCCTCATGTCACCATGGAAGAGAGTCTTCTGATTTGAGAAGAAAAAAAATCTAGGTCCCAGGTATATTAAACCCTGCAAGATTCTTTATCGTAATGGAGTTTTGACCTATAGATTGACACATCCACTAACTACATCTCATGTACATTAAATATTCCACATATCCATCTTGATGAATTACATACCATATCTCTCACATATAATGAATTCATATGTTGAAATGATGGAAATTTATCACTCTTTTGAGGAGAATATGGTGAAGATAAATGACTATTGAGATAAAGATATACACCACAAGGTAAATCGTGTGGTCATAATATTATAGAGGAACCAAAAATAAAAATAAGCGAGAATGAAACTTGAGGAAGTGTTGAACGAGAAATACCCACACCTATTTTCACCATAATGTGTAGAATGAAATTTCTAGTGAGATATTTTGTATGGTTAGAAGAATGTAATGACTCAAAAGTATATTAATGAAATTTAACTTCTTATAATTATTTAATATAGATAACCCAATAAAAACATTGTTCTCATATATGAATAATAAATTAAATAAGTGGTACATATAGAAATTAAGGATTCTATACCATTGGAATCATAACCTAATCAATGAATATTAATCTGACTGTTAGGAATAGTAATCTAGATGATGGAATAGTAACCACACCTATGTTAGTATAAAAAAATCAGTTATCTTATAAATAGATTATCATATTTTCATATCATGGCATAAGTAAATAAATTTTTTAGAAATGATAAATTTTGTGTTGGTGTTTCTTTAAAATGTATGTATTCATTTTAAATATTATTATTACTATAATTATTTAAAATAAATATTTTTGATTAAATATATTAAAAAACTAATATTTTGTTATGTTATAATTTTAATATAATTTTCTGAGGCCTTAATTAATTTTTTAATGTTCTATAAAGTTGAATATATTATGGAAATTGAATTATTTTTTTTTAAATTATTATTTAATATAAAATTGAATTTGTCAAATTTATAAATTTATTTTCATGAAATTGATTCCATTTTAAATATATACACCTCGAAAAAATATTTTAATTTTTGGGATTTTTCTATAATAGTTGAATTCTTAGTGAATAGTGAAATAAAGAATTTTATAGGATTTATCATTATAAATAAAATAAATTTATTTTTTATACATGGATGTGGTATTCATGATGTAACAACCCATTGTTTTTAACTCTCATTACTTATTTAATTTATTTTTAATCTTGATCCAAGATAAAGATAAAAAAAAGATAGTAATAAAAAACACAACTCTCGTCCCCGTATGAATATGAAACCTCACCAACACTTATATTGATAGTTAATAAGCCTTGATGATTTTCTATATTCTTTCGAGTTCCATTAACAAGTATATAACCCATGTCTAAGATATTTTGGTTACATAAAAAATGTCTAAACCCCTGATCCTTATGGTGTTTATCATGGAAACAACATTCATGAGGTAAAATCTACATTCCTTATCTTTTAATTTATTTTCAATTCATATACATTCCTCACCTCACCTATAAAAATTGTAATGAAATATTTAATATAATATATATACAATAATTATATTATTTTAATGGAATATAAATTGTTAAATATATTCTCTTCTTGTTTTATTTTAAAATGAAAACATTGTCTCTGATATGTCAGCTCACCACCTTCACATATGATGATTTCTCGTTTATAGTTACCAACACCAATCATAGTCACAATACCATTATAATATATAGAATTTATTTTAAAATTAATATTATAACATTTTTGATGTTATGTAACAAATATAATTAACATAATTTTAAATAATATAATAAAACTCGTTCATGATGATTGTGAAACCTGGAAAATGAACTAAACTTGCATCATTAAATTTTTATCAAACAAATCATCATCAGATCAGAATAAAATTGTTATATGGTAAAATTTAAAATTATGTAATTATATAAGTACCATTTTATTTCACTTTTATATTTCTTTTCCATTTGATAGAAACTCCCATTATTATACTCAAGGTAACTGACCAAAAAACCATGAAATGTGTTCCCTAGGAACAATAAAATTTAAAATTTTCACTCATTGAAATGTCCATAAATGAACATAATAAAATTCTAAAAACTAATATATATGTTGAATAGGTTCTGAATTAAATTTTTAATTAATTGAATTTTATTTTCTAGGACGTTAAGTGCATGTGCAAAACACATTTGATCATTAGTAAAGGAATATCTCCAACCCTCTAAATTGACCATTGTGTTACGATTTATCTATAACAAATCCAATGAATTTATTAACTAAATTTACACTATTATTATAAATTCTTCTTAAATGTACCAAATTTTTTATATAGATCAATTCATCCTTCTTTTATGGGTAAATTCATGTTTAAAAAGGTTACCTTCTCAATTTCTCTAGATAAGAAAAACTGAATTAAGGAAACATCCAAATTTCATTCACCTTTTCTAATAAGCTAAAAAATATAATTTAGACACCATTATTTAAATAAAATAATTAATTTTATCATGTAAATACAAGTTATTTTTTTTTATGGTTTCATACAAACAATTATTCCTTTTTCCTATTTAAATACTTTTTTATATTTTTCATTATAATACACCAAAGTGGTTCATTTATAATGAATTCTAAACACTATTTTCATATGGTCACCTCAGTGGGACATAATTATTCATGATATATAAATATAATTATTTTTCATATCCAAAAATTATTTAATCTCTTCATTCCTAGATTCCATTATGAAGAACCCTTTGGTTATTCCTCATGGAATGATTATGATGCCCATTTCATTCCAAATATAACCCATATGTCTATTTCTAATGTTTTATAATTTATGTGGAACACATATACATGAACTTGTTATGATGGGTGTTCCTAGATAGGTTTCCAATGCATTGGGTAATTTCTAGACTCATGGGACAAAATTTTTGGGATTGGGGATCAAGAATAATACATTATGGGAATTTTTCCACCATGTGATACCATATTGAATGTTTTAATTGACTCTTGTTCATGTCATGTTATATGTTTCAACCACATTAAAATATTTTAATGATCATATGATTTTATGATTCCAAATTTTATGATTCAATATGTTTTCTCATGATCCAAGCATGTTATATTATGATGTAATAATTTTCTAACTCATGTGTTATGACTAATTCCCAAGTCTATTCCTTTTTGGTATTTTAATTCATCCCTTTTTTCTATATATTCCTCAGGTTATCCTATAAAAGTATATGATCCAAAATAAGGATAAGATTTCATTATAAATGATTAATAATGATTTATTTTATTCAAGTTCAATGTTTTATTGTTATGTAACAAGTCTACCAAATACACTAGACTTTTAGATCCTTGGTTAGTATTTCATGGATTATTATGCTTAAAATCATGTATTACAACGTGTAAAATGATGGGGTCAGTACAAAATCCCTATTTCTTAGATGATTCCTCATGGAAATACCTCAATTCCTTATTTTTCTAATATTCTTATACGTTGGTTTTTTCCCTCGCAACAAACCTAGTGGATACCATACCGAATTCAAAGATCATGATGGTTTATTATTTAGTGGTTTGGATGATATGGATAAGATTGGACAATAATTTTCACTTCATAAAATTATCCACTGAATGTGATAGAATCAAACATGATATCTATTTAATTGAGATAAACTTTTTATATGTCACCATTATTTTCCATACCATTTGTTGAATCTTATTTTAAAAAATCTTTTACTTTTTCACATCAAAAGATATTTTAATGAATTTTAATGGACTGTTGGATAGTTTTTTACATGGTATATCTGGTATTGTAAGTTTATTTTATTTATATATCATTTTTTCTATTAATTTGATTTTGAAAGGTTCCAATTGATTTATTTATCAAATTATGCACCTCAAATATGCTTGAACACATTTGGGTCATCAATTGTGTGAAAATAATTTTTGGTTTTTGTAGTTTTTCTAAATCAAATAAGACCAATATTTGAAATTGAATTGAATGTGGTCTAGAATTTGTGTTCTTAAAGAATGATTTTAAATTGATATTTATAGGGGAATGTAATTTGTCTTAGAACTATAGCCTATTTTTAGTAAGTCCCATTTTGATTCTGGAATTGATTTTAATTGGAGTGTATGTGATCCCATATAGAAAAAATTTTATGATATGCAATATGTCCCATGGGGAGGAAATGGGTTTTAATTGGGAGATGAATTGTGTCAATGGGGTTGCATATTTAGATGATATTGGAGTTGAGGTATGATTTATTGGAATTTTTAGATGCTTATATGAATCAATTGGTTCTTCTCCACCGATATTTTTTTATGAGTTCACAAGGAACTAATAGATACATCTAGATTTATTCTATATTTGATAGTTACATGCTACTAGTGTCCCCATAGTTACATGGTTGGATAGGGCTGGTTTGGTCTTCCATACATTATAAACTAGCTATAGTCTAGTCAGGTGTCTCTTATGGTTTGGATTAAATATATATTTATTTTTAGTCTCGTTAACCATTAAAATCTAGGGCCATATTACCATTGTACGTAGTGTGTTTCCATGATTCTAGATGATTTATATTGTGTTATATTCATGGAGATTCCTTATTTTATATGCCCATGTGACACCATATATTTCCCCATTAATATATCTTATTCATTTATGAGATAATTATTGAAAACATATTTTGTTTTTTTAAATTTTATATTTTTTATAAAATGTTAAATAAAAAATCATTGAAAATGTTTGATTATAAATTCATTTTGAATAATAGATTTAATTTTTTGTCATGTTATCTTAGGAGAATGATGATTTTTATTTAAATAAAAATTGTTGTTTTAAAATAGAAATTAATGTGTTGTGGGTTTTCATATAATTAATAATGGATGACCAATTTTATTATTTTATCTCAAAATAGTATAAATAAACCGAATATTTTATTGAAATTTCATGAAAAAACTTCATAAAAACCTATATAGCTTATTTTCTGTGACACCCAACATTCGCCATTTAGTGTATATATCTATTACATTTTATTGTTTGGATTCATAAATTTTTCCATCCACTTGTTTCGAGTTTAAGTTGTTCTAAATAGTTATCTTGGGATTTATAGAGTGATTGAGGGTCATAGTGAGATAGTGGTTAATGGTGTGGATAGTGTTTATTTTTTGGATGTTGTGTATTTAACTGAGTGGACTATATCTTGTCGAGTAATTCATTTATTCACTACCACATGATCATTATTATTAGTTAAAGAGTTTTATAAATTATTATTGTTTCTTACTCAATTGGGATATTTTAATTCATTATTGTATATAAGATTTTTTAGGTAAAGTAAATCTAAAATCTATTTTTCTTTTTTATAAAATAGAACAATTTTTAATACCTAAGGAGGTCTATAAATCACCTATGGTATGTCAGGAATCATCTTGGGATCCTAGTATGGGGTGTATTGGGATATCTTCTAACCCTAATATTTAGCAAATATGAGAAATTATTTTTAGGGTAGAATATTTTTACTAAGTAACTAGGATATAGATGGAAATATATTTGTTGAAGGAGTGTAAAATTGGTGATTTTATAGATAATATTATGTGTAATTTCTTCCAATAACCACTCCATGATGAATTTTGAATTTAGTTTATTATAAAAATTGAATTAATGGTGGGAAAATAATTTAGGCAAGATAATGGGAGATCGATATTTTCGTGAACCATAATTTATAGATAATTGTTTAGGATATTGTATGTAACATCCTAACCCATGTGACACTAAATGGGTTCCCTAAGACATATCATTACATTTCCTCAAGTGTGACTTGCCATATACTGGATGATGGAAGTTACTATTGAGGGTATAATGAAACATGTGGGGTGAATATATCATCTTTGAAAGATTAAATAAATAGAGTAATTCATAATGAAAATTGATATAAAATGTTAATAATAACCCAAATATCTCTTAACCAACATTAAAAAATATGGCTAGTATTACAATAAAAAATTATATTCATGACAAATCATGCTTGTATAAAGTTCCAAACATAAACTAAATAAACACACCACTAATAATCCCCACAAAGATACTCAATAACATATTTGGTACCCATTTTGAATCTCTATCCCATATAAAAAATGTAACATATATCCCTTGACCATGTTCAATCCTACAAATAAGAAGACTTCTTTAGATTCCAAAGCGGGTTGAGGTGGATGTGAGTACAACTCAATATGACAGAAAAAATATGTTATTTAATAATATCAGGCCTTAAAACTATTTATTTAGATGTAATGATAAGAATTAAAAAAATAAAATACATGTAGATTAGTATTTAGTTTCATAATTATCAGTATACTCCATTGTCTCGCATTTAAAACTTTGGTAAAAACACACTGACCTGTTTGGGATCACATTATAAGTCTAGACCATATACAATAAGGGGTCTACAAATATTCATTAAATGGGAGTTCGTTAATCATATAAATTAACTCATTGAACAATGGATAATTTTTTTCATGTATCCACATCATCTCATACTAAAGGATATTGGAGAATAAGTCCAACATCAACACCATACAATACATTGGTGGGGACTCAAGAATCAGTTAAGCCTAAACTGAAGATTTGGATCCTTAGTCCAACCTCACAAACATTAAATAAGTCATGATTTAAATGTATAATCATAAGTAACTTTTATAAAAATATATAAGGGTTTAAATTTTCATTTAGAAACATACTCATCGATAAATACTCTCAATACATTCATCTAAAATCCATAACTAGCATATATAACCTATTCTCCATAACCATAAATAGTAGTCACTAATTCAAGACATTTACCAACATTGAAATCAACACATAACTAGTTTTTAATTTTACCCATAATTAAATCATTAAACATTTTATGTTTCATGTTAACAAAAACAAATTATATCATGTTAACATAATAAACACAATTATAATTGTTTTTTTCAAAAAAACCTTTCAATAAATTATTTATCAAATAACTTTTAATATTCAATGGAGTGAAACACGCCATGGATGGCCTTAGGCCCGATCTATAAATCATCAATAGACTTTATTAGAGTCATGAAATGTAAATCTAATCATTTTTACACTGAATATTTCATTCCCTATCAAGAAATCAATTTCATAATGGAATATAAAAATGTAAAATTCAAATAAATTGGAAGAAACACTAAGACTCTGTGAAATAACATGTAGAACAAATACCATTTGGTCATTAAAAAACTCTCACCCATCCTTGGACCCTAATTCAAGCTAGAAAAACTGAAATCACCAGTGGTGATGATTCATTCAGAATTTATTTTTTAGGTTCTGTTGAGGAAGAAATAATAATCAATAATTCTTTTTATAAACAAGGAGTACTCGTAGACTAATATAGTTATTCAATTACAAACATAAAGTTAATCAAATGATATATGATCAAAGTATAGATGTAATCCGATAATGAGGGAACCTTTAGTTTATAACCCTTACTACTGTAAGTTGGATGGTGAAAAAAAATTGGAAGGAACCCTATAAATCAAGAGGGAAAAATATAATATAATCTATTTTAAAAAGGCACACATTTTGGTCATAATGTTATCCAAAATTTTCACCAACCATATTGTTCCATCATTCCCAGAGGAAACCATGCCACATAGTTTATCTTGGCCAAAACAAAGTGTTTGAAAACATTAATGTAGCCATTATGTTACCATTATCTATGAGGGAATGAGTTTCATTATCTCCTGATCCAACACGAATGGGTTTCTAACATATCTCCACCCTCAAAATGTCACACAGTTATGGTGCATAGTTAGTACCAACCCCCTAAAAACCATTCTATAAATTGTAAATGAATAGGTTTACGATATTATTAGGTACATAACCCCCGCGATCCCCTCAATACCTTTCCCACTCATTGAAGGCATTTCATTGACATGTTTTAGTACAGGTAAACAAATATTTTAAAAATATTTCCTTAATAGATGTTTATGATATTACAGCATCCCCACATTATAATAACGCATCCTTGATCTAAAATCGAAGAAATCGTAAATCATATAAGGGAAAAATTTCAGTCCACCGGTCACATATGTTATCATATTAATCCCTAGTATCCTTCTGAGCACTACCATGTTTCCAGTACACATTAAAAAATGACATGGCTTTCCCCCAATTAATTTTCTCAATGTGATCCAAAATAAAAATACAATGATTCAAAAAAGACACATCGTTCTCAATATTAATATCATAAACAACAATAATATGAGAAAGGTGTAGGAGACACCACAAAATCTATAATAAATGAAAAAAATTCTAACATTGAACTATACTATTGTGGAAGATCTAACTAATAAGCTACCAGTATAATGAATTATATAATATGAAATGACCCAACATAACTCATTTCCATATTTCCCTATTTCTAAATGCGAAGGTGACCCAATATCATCAAAATCAGATGGGCCACATGACTGACAACTATAAAATCACGAGTTGGATGGCATAGATCAAAGATCTACTTTAGTATACTATAAGAATAGAAATAGGATTCCCGATCAGTTTAACCAAGTTTGACATCTCATTATGAGACTCAATACAAAAACATGGGTTCTAATACTTACATCCTACAAAATAGTAATATATATACCCTACCATATAGTTCCACATGTGGTTGCATCTGAATAGTCTCCTGATAAATATTTGTATTGTAAAACTGAATAAGTGACATTCATTTACATGTCCCACCAAAATCCTATTTGGATTATCTTAATATTTTATCAAACACCTATATATTACATTCTGATTTCCTCTCCGTATATGGGTGAAAATAAGTTCTACAAAAATACAATATAAAAAATAACTATCAACAACCGTTTATATAATAATTAGGTAAAATTAGGGGTTTCTATTTGAAGCGTAGCTTCAAATAACTCTAGGTAAAATTAATGTCACCCAAACATATAAGTCTCCCAATAGTTCCACCGTAAAAATATCCCAAATTTAAAATAAGTGGGATAAATGTTTCAACTGATCCACAATAACCCAACTCATATCATTTTTCAAAGGATTCCTCATTAAACCTACCAAATTAACCATTGTAACACCACGCCACTTCCATTTTTAAATGTGTAATATTTTTAATAGGATTGAAGGTTGTTGATGACCCACATTTACTTTGTGATAGGTGAAACACCATGTTACATAACTTATTATCTTTATCATCATTCCTATTCCTCAATAATTTCTACTAAGGCTGTGAAATATTTCAGTAAAACTAGGTTGTACAACCAACATCTAGGCATGAAGCTCCCACATAATCCCCTCTCAGATACTTATAGGCACACTCACATGGAAATTAATATATATATATATATATATATATATTCATCAACATAAATAATAAAATCAAGATATTTCTTCCAAAAATCAATGATTTCCCGCAAATACAAACTCTTCAAATACACATGAATCCTCTCATTAATATAGATTAGAAGAGATGAATAATGTATGAGAATATAAGGTCCATCTATTCCATTTACTCTTGAGTAGAAACATACATATTAGTGATAAAATATATCATTTCCACTCAAAACTAGAGACTTGAACCGTCTAAGTGTATGCCTTCTTGACCAGACAATTAGCAACATTGTTCCACATTCCTATTATATTAGCTATATCAAAATAATTTAACTAATATAATCAACCCATTTCTACATTTAATGATTAAAATCATGTTTGGGAAATATGTATATAAGTATCTTATGGTCATCAAAACTATAAATGTTTTCTTCCACATGATAATTCCTTCGACGGTTTTTCATAAACCATTATGCCCAACTTGAGATCATGCATTGGATTGTTCCATTCATTATTCCTCAACTAAAAATATTCAATATTACATTAACAGATATAATTAAAAAATAAAATATCTATTTGTAATCCTAAATATATCATAAAAAATTATAATCATTGTCATGTTTGGGTAACATTAATGTTGGTTCTTTAGTCAAATGCATCTTCAACTATTGGAAGCCATTCTCACATGCTTCACACAATTCAAAATTTCACCCTTATTATTTAGAACTAATATATGTAGATGTACATAGTTCTAAGACATATATAATATATATATTCAGATGAATATTAATTACATTTCTCTAACACATTCCTATGTATCAAAACAGTATTGATCCATTGGAGTCTATTCACAAAATATATTTATTCATTGAATGATATTCAACATATCCCATAGTGACCTTACGACATAGTAGTCATATTGAAGATACCCAAGATGGAAATGTATTCATAACATGGGGATGTACACATAGGAAAGGGTGATCTTAAAAACATAGTAAGTGTAATAAAAGATAGATGCAAGCATAAAAGGATCCAAATGGTATGAGAACATAAGTATGAAAATTTAAAACAATACCCCCCATAAAAATGATCAAAATTATGAGTCGTGGAACATATTTTGGTATTTTATAAGACACATATAAAAATTGAACAAATAAATATGTATAATGATATATTACCAATTGAATTAAGAATGGATTTATGGAACACACCTAACAAGAAAATATTTTCTGTAGTAGTAAATGATTATTTTCATGGCCATCTAGTGGAGTGGGTTCACTAACCAAACCATCATAATAATAAAGTTTCACCCCCACGGTCATCATAGTGTACAATATCTATTAATGAATAATGTTCACTACCCATTATATTAATGTTTATATCATGATATATAAATCTATACACAAAGCATTGGATGGAGATATAGGTCACACACATAATTAGTTAAAATATGACCACCATCCATTGTTATAACATGACTATATTTAATGTTTATAACCTAAACAACATCACATAATAAATATCATACTTATGTGTTCAAAAATATCATCATACAATAATTAAATCAAAATCCTTGAAAATAAATGGTTTTTATAAAAATTTCATCAGGAAAAAACCTATAGAAAAGAAATAGAATTAAAATTCATCTCATTATTTCATCAATGAATAACCTACGAAAAAAGAATCTGGTTTCATAAGAATCATATAATGGTATAACCCATGGAATAGAAATAGGTTTCATTAAAATATATTCACCAAAAAAACCAACCATCATGATAAATAATAATAATTGTACCCTTGGGTCAAATACCATATAAGAATTAAGTAATAGAAAATGATGTCATATTTGATTGAAGATTATTCATAAAGATCACATGGATCATTTACTGAAATGATAACATATCATTTAATATAATTTTTTTTAAAAATTCATAAACAATTTAAGAAACAATTCCATATAAAATAAACATTCAAAATACAAAGGAATTTTTAAAAACACATATAACATTTATTGATGAAAATATCATTTCTGCTCTAAAAACCCTTTTTAAACAATTTTTATTAAAATTTATTTATATGAAAATATCCTTCAAAAAATATAATGTATTCACTAAAAACCATTTAATAGTTTTCGAGAAAAAATAACATTTCCAATTTGAAAATTAATTTTTAATAAATATTTAATTTTAAAAAACCATTTCATTGAAAAATCCATAACAACATATAGGGGAATCATTTAAAATAATTCCAAAAAATTCTTGAAAAAAATATACATTTTGATTCCAAAAAAAATTATCTTTTTTATAATTTGTGAAATTATTTACCATTAGATGAACCTTGAAGAAATAATGGAATATTCAAATAAAGTAGTATTCATGATTTTAGGAAATTCTGTTCATTCCATATATATGTGAAAATAAATATTCTTTTCTCATTATTCCATAAAAGATAAATGTGAATTGATTGTAAAACAAAATGATGATTGAATTATAAAGATTATTATGAATTAATAAAAGGGTAAAAAGAATTTAATAGGTCATTTTATGAATTTTGAAAACATTTTGAAAAAATATTTTCTATATGAATTATTTTGGAAAAAAGTGTTTTCATCTGAAGTATGAAATAAAGATGAATTTTAACAAAAAAGTATTATGAACTATTGAGTACATAAAACGAGGATAATATAGAGGGAACATGTATTCTAATTAAATATAAATAGATGACTAATATTTAAGAATTTAATAATATATAGACCATAATATTCAATCATTGTATGTATAATCATATACAATCCCAATAAACAATGAGATTATTCTGTAGAATTTTAACACATTTGTAACCTTGAATCATGATCCCCAAGAAATAATTGAATTATAGTAAACATATAATATCAATAAAATATGATAATAATGATATAACATGTAAATTGTTATATATAATAACTCCATATAAGAAGACCAGTGAGTGACAAATCTTATCTCCCAAAGAAGGCAATTTAAGACATCCAATACCTTACCCCTTTGGTAACATATTAACCATATTCCCCATGAAAGAGAGATCCTAAAATGGATATGAAAATCCCCATAAATGTAATGATAATAATCCCAAAATACATTACAGGGTGGTATATATACAACATAAAATAAACACATAGTGATTTTGGCATGTGTCTCATAGAAAAATTATAGTGAAACGGAAATCCATTTATATATGTCTCAACAACCATAATTGATGATTGATCATACATTATAATAAATATAATTATTTTATACATATATTTCAGAACAATACATATATATATATATATATATATCCCACCATATATGATCTACTTATGAACATTTATTACTGGTTTATTAACACATCCTTATTAAACTCTCAATTCATGTAAAAACCAATTAGTTTTTCATGTTTTTTTATTATTTATTTTTTCATATTAATATTATCATAGTTTAATAATCTAAAAAATTATAAATATGATATTAATATAATATATTTTTTTATATATATTAATATAGTAATCCAATAAAATTAGAAGTGGAAAATGAAAAACATCATTCATATAGATGGTAGAACATACATACACATGAACATTGATTCCATATTAATAAATAATTTAATAAAATAGAGAATAATAATATATTATGATTAAATAATAATTCTAATTCAATACATACCTCCCATCTTCATTAAATCTATCCTTTAAACCTTTTTTTAATGAGTTAATGAATCGCCTCAGTTCATGATGTGGTAGTTTGTCGTACACATGAGTGACACTATTTTATTCCCATAAAATGGAATGTAAGGAGATATATGTGATATAATTATTATAGAATTATAGAAATTTGACCAATATTATATATTTTCATTTCACCTATTATCATCATCATCCATGTAGAATATAAATTAATTACTCATCACTTCTATCCAAGGGGCGTTAGTCCTCCGTACACATGAGTGGAATTATTAATTTCCAACAAGTAACATGGGGATAAGGTGTAATTATTATTATAATTAATAAGTATTATATTTTCATAAATATAATATATAAAAATTAAATCTGTCATTATATCCACATATGAGAGGTAGTTGTAGAAAACTAATAACATTAGTTCATGATGATGTTTCCTTCCATAGAAATGAGTGATAATTTTGAATCCCATTTGATTGAAGTGGATATGTTTTAGGGTAATTTACATAGCATAAAAAATATCATATGGAATATATTTATTTTATAATATTATGATTGTTTAAAAATAATTTAGTAATTTGTAATATGGATGAAAATAAAATTCTTGTTTAGGGACACTATCTCTTTTCCAAAAAACTACATTTTTCTTGCACCTATGGACTTATAGGGTTGAATTTATGAAAAAACTACGAAATATATGATGATGAAATAGAAATATTGATTTTATCATGGTAATAATTTTCTGAAACAATTATTTATTAATGTTTGAATATGATATCAGAGTGGTGGAATTTAATCAACGATTTGAGTGGAGCACTATTAATTTTTTAATATAAAAAATATACTACATTTTTTAAATTCTAAAAAGCTCTATAATAGAATATTCAATAAAATATAAAACATAAGGTTGAATTGTTCCACAAAATGGGGTATTGTCATATTTTGTGATATATTAACACATATCATATTATATTAACCCCTAAAAAACCCATTTCACCTTAACCATGATAATTAATTTTCAGAGTTTTAAATTTCATTATAAAAACAACAAAATTCGATCCAATTTGGTTAGATAAGTTATTATTATAAGAAATTTGGAATCCTTTTTTTTCCAAATTCCTTTCATATAAGTGTAATAATTTAATTTAAAACTATTCTCAATAACATGATGAGAAATTGGTTCTTAAAGAGAAAATATTTAAATGATTAGAATGCTTTTATGTCAATATTAAATATGAAATTGTGTCCAATTTACAAAATTTTATTAATAGATATATAATTGTAGTAATTTGAATTTTGAAGCTATATTAAAATAATAAATATTTTTTAAATTATTTAAAATAAATAATAATTATTTATAAATACCAGTTCTTTCACTATGCCTTTAAAAAACTACTTTTTCAAAAAAGTATTAAAATTTAACATCATTATAACATTCAAAATCTAGTTTAAAAAAATATTTATTTTACAAACAAAATTGTATAAAAATTGACAATGTTATTTGAAAATAGGATCCCAAAATAAAAAAACAACTTTTATGGAAAAATATTTTAAATGAAAAACAACATTAATTATTATATCCTTTTTAGAAAACACAAAATTTGAATTTTAAACATTTTATTGAATACTTAATATATAAATATCACAAAAATAATTCAATAAAAAGTTATTTGTTAAATTAATTTTTGTAAATTAATTTTTGTGCACAAAATACTATTTTTAGAAAAATATTTTCGTTATTTTGAAATTATTTTTATATTCATTTATAATTAATTATTCAACAAAGTTTTAATTTCATATACATGTGTATAATATTGATTTTTATAATTTTCATAGTTATATTCACTCTTTAAATATAATTTTAATGTGTTAACTTTCATAATAAAATTATATAGTTTAATACTAAGTATCGTTTAAGTAAAACTCGATGTTTCACCATTCAAAAGCTACACTCAATGTTGTTTGTATCCATAGAGAAAAACTGTTACATATAACAGAAAATATCAAAAAAATAAATTATCTTGAAAGAAATAGAATATCTTTCAATAAATATTGGGTTTTTATATTCTACCACCTTAAGTAAATTTTTTTCTTATTATTTAATCTTATGACCAGTAAAAAATGGGGTATAATTTTAAAATATGATTGTGGTACGCCCATATTGGAAAACATGTTAATAAAAATTAAAAATTAAAATCTATCTTGGGTTTTTTGAAATTCATCTTTAACCACACATACTGGGATTTAATGTCTTATAACACAGTTTAGAGGTTGAAACATGGACATCAAACCAAAATATGACACCCAAATATTGAAGGAAATTAATAGATAACTTTCCCAAGAAAAAGTAAATCAATAAAAACCCATAAATACATTATAGGATAAAAAACCATCAACTCAAATAAAATAAAATTAAAGGTATAAAATTTTATATGAATATACATTATGGTTAGTATAATAATTTTCACAATAACTTATACATGCTATATTTCATTTCATTTCATAAGCATAATCTCATCCATTGGTTGAGCTTTTCTTAATTTCCACACCATATCATACTATAAATATTGAATATTATTTTTTTATTCTTGAAGAATATGTGGATCATAAAATCAATAAAATAATTATAAGCAATTATTTTTATCACTAGTTATTATCAAAAATATAATTATCAGTATAGTTCATTCAATATAAATATATATGAATATTGTGAAAAAACAAATTAATCTCTATAACATCATCAAAATTATTATTAATCCTTTTGATAATTTGTTAAACTCATGACATCTCCAAATGATTAAAATCCATAACCTTAAAAATAAATTCACTAAATTTATGACATTAAATTACAATTAATCCCCAAAATATTATGAAGTGGATCTTAATTTTCACATTCCATTCTTGTAAATACCTTTATCATGTATTCTCTCAAAACATGGTAATAATATAACTTTCCATAAAACATTTTTTAAAACATATATGATTTCTTTTACATTAAATAAAACACTATTTTTTGATATGTTAATTAAATAAATTAATTATATAAACTCTGTCATTAATTACATAGACCACTTATTCAATAATCCATTAATCTGTCCCGAGGTAATCAATATTATCTAATATAAATCATTATATCAAATAAATCAGTATCCAAACTAAACACCATATTCTAAACATAAATAACATATTCATGGAAACCATACCTAAATAAAAATTTCACATTTCCATCAAATCAATTTACAACACCATTAGAAACTATTTAAAATATTCTTGTAAATCAATGAAAAACCATTGTGGAGAAATCTATTGATTTTTCATGATACCAATAACCAAAAAACCACTTATAGAAATAAAATTCATTGAATCCGAATACATTATAACATAAATAATTCCACATTCTTCATACACAATTATATGAGATTCATCATCTGATTAACTAACACTTATTTCCTTTCATATGTCATATATAGTATCATCATCACCAAACATATTACCATTACTCAAACATCCATTATAAACATACTCATACATGTTGCTATTAAAAAAATTAGCATTCCCATGCATTAAACATTTGAAGAACCATATCATCAATTATATATTATGGATATTGTTATACTCATCTATTTCATTAAAAAACATTTAATTTTTAGTATTCCATTAATTTATTTCTTTCCTTATTTTCAACAATGAAAAAAATTTGTTATCCTTTGATGCATTCATCAAAGAGGTTTATCTAACATTCATGACATATAAGAAACTGACTATTCTATCTCCCATGTTCTCCCCTATACAAATTCTCTAAAAACACTACCTATTTATAATTTAGTGATTCATATAGTTGGTTATAGCACAAGTTATTAATCATATATCATTATAATCGACTATGAATAATAAAAATATCCATCCCTTTACTTATCATTCTATTTATTTACTCATAAAAAAATTTCAATCACATTTAAATTTGATTGAATTCCAATGATTTTAAGATAATGAGAAAAATAAAAAATGTCTAGAAATTAATATAAACAGTGGGGTACCGGAAAATCATTAAAATACACATATTGGATGTATAAATTAGTAATAATTCTTATAATCTATGAATCCATGGGATTAAAATTTATCATTCAATTTCATTATTTAAATCCATTTTGATGGTTCATAAATAATTATTTAATTATCAAAATCATATCACTTTGATCCATCAAACCAGTTGTGATGCATGTATCGTTATTTTTTAACATGTGATTATTAAGTATGGATTAATTCCCCCTTCTCAATGTTATTACCCCTATGTACATATATTATAGATACACATCCACATGTATTATCTATAATATGAATTAATTTCTAAGAATCCACTATCTCTGTACATTAACCAAATTCCATGAAATTTTTCAATTATTTTACTCATCCTTATACTAATCCTTAGACATGTACATTGGTATGTTATATATATATTCCAATATTAGTTTCAATATTCTATATAAAAAAATTATTTTAATAAAAACTTAAGAAACCTAGACTTATGTTGAAAATATGTTACAACTTTTTAGATTAATATTCATTATATTAAAAAACACACACAAAAGGATTGTAAAGAACTTCCAATTTAGTAGACATCCAATATAGAACCACTTTTAGACATACCATATTAAAACCAATATTCATAACCTAGGGAAATGAAACATAAGAAAAGGGTGATCTTAAATAATTAATAATGTTAAAATTATTAGATATATAAGAATAACATGAACATAATCTTATGATAACATGAAAATAACATTTGAAAACCACACTATACATATAAAAGGACATAATCTCTGATAACTAAATAATTATTGGTAGTTCCTAATATATGGATCACAATGAAATCAATTATCATGAACTATGATAGAATAAAATTGTAAGAAGACATCGAGTTGTGGCATCAACATAATAATTTAAATTCATTTTCATTGTAGTCATGTCTCATTGAAAAGTCTAACATAGCGGAATTGGATCACTCAATAAACCATTATAGTAGTTTAAGTTCACTCCAATTACTATAATAGTGTATAAAGACCCATAATAAAATGGGTTCTATCCCCATATAGTCATGTCTCTCTCATGAGATTTACATAATTACCCAATAAATTAGTGGACGATATTGGTCTTACTAATCATTGGTAATAACTTAACCAATGTACCTGGTTATAACTTAACTCCCATCCTTGGTAATAATGCAACTGATGTAACATATTGAAAATAATACATATGTGTGCCAAAATATCATTAAACATCAATCAAATAAAAAAACATGAAAATAAATGGGTTTCATAAACATTTCCATTTAACATAAACTTTTTAAAATTTAAATTATTCATAATCATTTTATCATTTCAGCAATGGATAAACCATGGAAAAGGAACCTATTTTCATAAGAAATTTATTGCGGTATAACTCATGGAAGATAAATGGGTTCCCTAAATATATTTTAATTATAATAATAAAAAAATTCATAGAAAGAATAAGAGTTCATATATCTATATCATATATATAGTACATTATAAGTAGCATTAATGGATTCCATCTTAGATGGAAAATGATTTTGAATGATCACGTGGATAATTTCTGATGGAAAATATATTTTCTTCTAAATTAAATTTTTATAACTATGAATTCCAATAAAATCATGGAATTACATATCATTGAAAAAAAATTAATTCTTATAAGGTATTATTTACAAAAATTAAATAATTTATTATGTAAAATATAGTTACTACTTTGGGAAAATATTTTTAAGATATAAAATAATTCAAAAATCCTTTTATTTGAAAATAACCTTGAAAAAAAATAACTGAAAATTTAATAATCATTTTTATAATTTATTTTGTAGATTATCATTTACTATATGAATAAATAATTTCAAACCCTATAAAAATTTTATAATATTTTTTGAGATAACCATGAAAACATATAAATGTATCCATAAAAATCATTTAAATCATTTCTGAGTAAAATATCCAATCCACCTTGAAAAAAAATTAAATATAATTTTGTAAAAAATAATAATCATTGAAAAATTATATATTAAAATTGATGTGAAATAATGTTCATGATGGATGAAAAAAGGTTCAGTCCTTACAAATTGTAGAAAATTTTCATGTCACATTTATAGTAAAATCTAAACAGGAATTTTTTTGGAAAAAACATGAATATTTCTATAAAAAAATTATATGTAAAACAAAATTATATATTTATTTAATATAATATTGTAATATCTTAATAAAATTAAATAATATTCACACAAAAAAATTTGGAAGAAAAAGTGTTTCTTACTAAAGAGAGAAATATATAAATTTCATTAAAAACTCATTTAAACTCATGAGTACCTAAAAAGAAGAAAATCAAGGTACAAAATTTATTTTATTGAAATGGAAATAGGAGTATAAATACATGATTTTAATGGGATATATATATTAAAATTTCATCATTCGAATCATAATCATAATCAATCATAAAAAATAATGAGATTTTAACAAAAAAAATCATACCACATAGGTAACGTTGAGTCATAACACCCATCAAATAATAAAATTAAATAAAAATAGTCTATTATAAGAATATTATATTAAAGATATGAAATGAGAATGTGGAATTATATACACCTCATATAATAGGATTGGTTCATAACATTACATACTTCCAAAATAAGGCAATTTGATGAAAATTAACTTACTACTTTTGTATCATCGTAAGTGTAAAACCTAAAGAAGATAAATACAAAAATGGGTGTTTAAATAAAAATAAATTTATGTATAATAATTATAAAATGAATTGAATGGGATTTCATATACCACATTAAAGAATAATGTGTTGAATATAGATTTTGTCTCACTGAAAAATAAAAGTTACATGGAAATCCCTTACATTATGTATTCACATAATTCATACACATATTAATTTAGTCTATAATAAATATAAGTATATTATAAATATACCATATAATAATAAGTATTTATATAATAGAATATATGAGTTACTTATGATCATTTAATTTTATTTCATTATTTCATTTTTAAATTAGTGATCTTGGTAATAAACGCTTTATTTTTTGTATGTTTTGATTTTTTATTTTTATTCTATTAAATTGATCATAGATATATAATAAAATGATTATAAACATGATACCAATATAATATATATTTAATATATAATTTTTTATATTAATTCATTAATATTATTGGAAGATAATAAAATACATCATTCATGGGTATGGTAAATCATACATACCCATAAAAGTTGTTTCCATGTTCATGATAGGTTTAAAGAAAGAATGGTAAATAATTTTTTAAAATTACAGAAAAAATAATTTTTAATATATACAAAATATTTTCATTCAACCAATCCTTAATAAATTCCATGTGTGGAGTGAACGAATCACATCATTTTGCAAGGCGATTGTCCATCTTACACATGGTTGTTGTTATTTTCACCCCAAAAAATAGAATGTAAAGAGTTAAATGTGATATCATAATTCTAAAAGTATAAATATTATATATATATATTATAATATAATATATTCAATACTTATTAAAATATATGTAAAATAGTAATTAAAAACTCATCATATTGGTTTGTGAGGTGATAATCCATTGTACACACGAGGGATGTTATTTTTTCCAACGGGTTTGTAGGGAAGTATGTATGGTTTTTATTATAATTTAAAAGGTATTATAATATGATAAATATAGTATATAAAAAAAATAAATCCATTATTAAATACATCCATTAGAGGTGGTTATACGAAGTAGATAACATCAGTTTATGAGGTGGTAGTTTGGAAAACACATGATCGATGATTTCATATACCCTTTTAATGGATGTTTAGATAGTTTTGGGTAATTTTAATAGAATAAAAAATAATTATATGTAATATAAATATTTTACAATATCAATTTTTATTATAATTTAAATATTTGGAGTAATCAATAAAATAAAACTCTTTGTTAGTGAAATTCAATTTTCATTGGGAAACGTCTTTTGGTTTGCAAAAAATTCATTACTATAGAGTAATCACTGTATTTTTTACATCTTTTGGTCCCTTTTTAATACTTATAATTTTAGTTTAACCCATGGTAAACCGAATGTTTTCTTAGTCGATGTAAATATTTTTGAATGTTATTATTATTCATTATGTTAAAGTATTAAATTGATAAAAGTAGACAATATATATTAATATTATTACTAAAATGTAATACTTATTTTAATATTTCATTAACATACGAGGAACATTTTAATATTAAAAATATTTCCTTTATGAGGAGAAAGTGGTTTTCCAAAGAGAAAATTATCAATAGTTTTTAAAAAGTTCTATAAAAATTCAATATTATATTTATTTCAATGATCTAAATTTGATTAATATAAAAATATTTTTCTTTTCAAAAACATATTAAAATAATATTGATGTTTTTAAAAGTATTTAAATGAAAATAAATCATTATTTTAAACTAGTAATTTTAATATACATTGATAATTTTATAATTTTTTAAAATTATTAGAAATTAAAAACAAGATAATTTATAAAAAATGACATAAAAACATTTGATCATTTTTAAAATAAATTGTATATATAAGGTAAATATTAATTTAAATAAAGTTCACAAAAGGAAAAACACTACTTTATTGGAAAATAAATTATAGAAGTGAAAAATTGTATTAATTCAAATTTTTTGTTTATGAAAAAACATATGAGGAATGTTAAAAATCATATTGAATATTAAATATATAATTTTTTAGAGATCATTAATAATTAGTAATTTTTTAAATTTATTGGGATTATACTTGTTTTAATTCTTAAAAGTTAACTATTATAAAAAGATTTCTTTTATATTCAATTGATTTAATTTTAATTTATAAATAATTATTCACCAGAGAATTCATAATATATAAATTTTTAGACCGTATATTTTCATAATTCCTTTAATCTTAGTAATTCCCACCCCTCCAATTGCTAGTTCATAACTATAAAATTAAATAATATTATTTTAATACTATTTCACACTTTGTTTAAAAACTCTGTTACATGTGATGAAAGCTACACTCAGTGTTGGATTTAACATAAGTTGAACATATGTCTTCCAATAGTAAAATATATTGAAAATACTGAATTTATTTGGATGAAAAATTTAATTCACCAAATCTCATTATTTTATAAGAGAAGTGCTACCATATAAGAAAATTATATAATGTTTCTTTTAAAATAACCCATAAATCCCAAAAAAGTTTCAGATATAAAAATAATTCATGGGATTCTTTCATTAAATATCAACTTGAACTTTTTAGGGTCTACTAAAACAAAATCCTAGATGATTATGTGTACTCTTGAATGTGCCTCTTCAATATAGAAATCACACATTTATGCATTTGAATAATATTGAGGCTCTCTTTGTGTACTCATAAAAATAATATGTTTTTTTGGAACATTATTTATGAAATGTGAATAATCCGTGATAAAATATATGAATACAAACAAAAATAATTCCATGTATTGGTGATGGATTTAGTTTATGAAATATATAACAATTGTAGTATCATTCGTTATCACAAACTACATCACAATAAACTCAAAAAAATTACAACATGTCTGGAAAACCATCTTTGGAATAATATCTGGTCTCTCTCTTATTTAGTGATACCATTATATCAAATCAATTTTAGGGAATATGTAGCCACCCATTAGATGGATTTAGAGATCCTCATTTTGATTAATGGGATATTCATTCGTAATCATCATCTAGTTCCACAAACATTAATTGACTTTAGAAAAATGTTACATCAACTTTCTTATTCAAAAATCTTATGAGAACTACATTATGAAGAATTTATATGGATAAAAGCATTATACAACAAATTCACAAACAATTTAATAGAAAATTGATTCTTTTCAGGGTGAATTTTGTAATGTTGAATAAAAATCAGATCAACACTAGGAATCTGGTCAATTGTGAACTCAACTTATCTATCATGTGGAATCAATGGAGACTATTTAAGAAACATATAATGTATAATATCCAATAATAATATTTAAACCATGTTTCTCTAGACCTTCATCATGAATAGGACTTTTTAATAGGGATGTGATATCTCAAACCATCGAACATAAATTCCATACACATACTACTAAGTTATTCCATTCCCTAAAATGATCATAAACATCACGTTCAAGGGACATATGACTCACTCTCCCATGGTAATAATCAATTTAATCACGATACAAAAAAACCAATCAATTAATAGTTTCATGCGAGAAAATGATATATCACGAATCAAAACAACCAAAAGGAGATGGTAACCATCAATGTTTGGGGTATAATCCTTACATCATTAGAATCTCTCCATTTTTTTACTATAATAACGAACCTATTAAAATGAACAAAATTAAAAATACAACATCAATAACAAGACCAACAAAAAAACAAATATATATATATATATATATATATAAGTGTTTAATTCCCATATATTAAACAATTAATTTTCAGGACTGAAATATATAATATTTTTACTTTAGAATATTAACGGTTTATTCTCTCTGACATTTAGTGTACGTTTTATTTCATACATCTATCTAGTTACCTTTATATAGTATCCCATCTAAGTCCCTTGCAATGTATTTCCCGACTAATACAAATGATCCTTTCCTTACGTACATCGTAACCCATCCCAACTAGGATGGCTAATCGGATCCGACTTCCATAATGATGTGGGGTAGAAGATTCCCTTATAGTGATATGTATACTTATAGGTCCTCAATCAACACCCATCTATTGAGGTTTCTTAAACACCCGTTATCCATGAGACACCAACAATATTATTTTTATCCCACTAGTGGTAAGGGAAACTGACTATACGTGTGACCTAATCTTCCTCACTAATGGTATAACAGTATATCATTTCTTTTTAAGGATGATCATCTATACTAGATATTCTTTCACCCACAACCCATGTGGATGTTACAATTATGACTCTTCCAATTATCTAATGATGTTCTGATTGATCACCAAAAACACATGTACACTACTAGAAACATCCATTAGTTTCCCTTTATAAAATATTTTCAATTTTAAAACCGTAAAAAATCATCAAATTGATTATATTTACATGAAACAAGATCTCACATTCAATTCTATCATAGAAATGTTTAACTATAGATTTCTTATCACCCATCAGAGTCATAAACCATGAATCAAATTAGTTTTTTGGCTAGTATAAACTATCACTAACATGTTTTCCTTGGTAAAATTCATGAAATATATAGTTATATTGAGTATCATGGTATATGGGTAAAATATATCTAATAACATACCTTATAATTACTTTTATTTTATACCATTGGTCTTCTTTTCCTGCACCAAAATATCCCAACACCACATCTTTTGGCCTTGCATCATATATACACCCATATTGACCTTTTTCACTATATTGAATCGTTATGATCCAATATCATCAAGATGGACTAATTAAATAACTGTATTTACTTAGGTGTACTCTCTTTAGTAAAATTATGTGGGTTTTTGGTGAAACTCCCTTGTCATCTCCATTATACTCAGAGCTGCGCACCATAGGTCTCTCTTTATAAAGTAAATAATGTAAGTGAAGTTATCATTAATGTGACTTGTATCCCTATTTCCTAGAACAAAATGGGGTTCAGATCGTTTTAATATAGGTTCATTCCCATAAATTACCACTTTTCACCCTATTAGTAAATGCATTCATGTTGTAATTTTATTATAATTTAAATCAATGATTTATGGGAATATAAAAAGATATTCCATAGTTATAGAAAACATGGGGAAAAAATAACCATAAAATTATTCTATATTCAAAATCCCAAAATCAATACACAATACTTTCATTAAACTCATCCATCCTTACAATGGATATCAATAACTATAGGTAAACTAACATTTATATTTCACATGTTGTATAATTGACACCCCTTGAAACCATTATTAAATTACATGTTTCAGTTAAATTGATTAAACCATTTTCATTTAGGAACTATTTTTATCATTTAATTTAATGACAATCAATTTTAAATTAATTTCATTATATTAATTAGGAATCATTTCTTATAAATTCAAAGAAATAAAAATGAATTTTATATGATGATACACACATCCTCTTTCATGGGTTCTAAACATGATAGATGAATCATAAATATTGTACTTTTATGAATGGTGCATGAGTATTCAATAATTTAACATACAATACCAAGATTAAAATATTCGATGAATACACATAACACATCATGTGACTCACCAAAGGTGAAAATACAACAAATCGTAATAGTGGAATATGATGAATATTAAATCCACCTAAGGAATATGTGGTTTCCCCCATAAAAAAGGTAGATAGTGACATTAAATAGATAATTGGAAAGGATCTAGAAATGCATGGATATATTATAACATTAATAAATTGTAATGAAATATAAATGAAACCCCTCAAAACCCATTTTTAGCATTTTTTTCATAGGTGACAGTAAATCTTCCCTCATAGTCGACTAATTATGTTACATGAAACAAGTCTCCCCTTATTCTAAAGGTTGATGTCTAGAAGCGGGGGGAATAATATAACACCTGGGGAGACTATACCATCATTACCGTAGTAGATCAAAAATGGATATCACAACAAACATTTATATATAATAATTAAAAATGAACAATTATCTCATAACCAACTCACAAAAACTGGGTATATAAATCTATCAAAAATGTCAAGGATACAATTTAATTATATTGTAACGTGTAAAAATAAAACTAAATAATAAATCCCAATATATAATTTTGATAATAGGTATGGTCCCCTCATCTATGCTCTATTAAAAATCTACCATGTTTCAAATCGAAATTGACCTTGTCTAATCCTGCAAACATGAAATTTGTACAGGTACCCAACAACATCCCAATCAGTGTGTGTGTAATTTATTAGGCTAACATAAATGGTGTCTAGAAAATATATTCTAATTACAATATATATTGATGTAAATATATGAAATAAACATGAATGTGATAGTAAATCGGTTTTTAGGGATGCAATTATATATTAACCCTATGTGATCACAATTCCCACTATAGTTCCAACATGCCAAACATCATCATCTCATGACAAAAGATTGAACCATAAACATTAATGGGTATAAAATTTGACAACAAATGGTAACTAATTAATCAAACCAATGAAATCACAATCACATGGAGCATCAGTCCATGTATCCACATCATGTCATATAAAAGGATATTATAGGAAAAGTCCATCATACACACCATACCATACATATGTGGGCCCTCAAGCATTTGTCTAGAATAATAAAAAAATAAATATTCTAGGTCCACCACCCACAGAATACCATCAATCATTATTTCCCATGAATTATCATTAGTTATTTTTTAACAAACAAAACAAATGGTGTGAACCTTTTATTTTCAAAAAATTTCCACATTTCATTACACATAATAAATTCCACTCAAATTGAAAACACTAAAATTTAACAATTTATCCATAACCACAACAATTAAAAAAATAATAAAACCATTTAGAACATATAATTTACCATTTAAACAATTTTTATTACTCTAATCAATTAACTCAAACCTCAGTTTACATTCCATATTAAGAACAACTAACCTCTATATCATGATAATATACAAAACATAACTAAAACACGATTAATATTATTAAACCATTAATATATAATTTAACAACACAATATTCATGTTCAATGGGGTTCTACACCCCATTGGTGGCCTTATTCGTGGTATAAATATCATCGAAATACCACAAATGATTCATTGATGTTCCAAAACATCATTCAAACCCCCATTTTTTCATTACCAATTAAGGAATCAATTTATTAGTGAAAAATCATAATTAAAAATCTACATACACATGAATAAAACCCAAGTTAATGGAAAATAAAATTTAGACTTACTACCTTAGGTTTTTAATGACAATTCTCCAATGATTATCCAATTATTCATTCTAGAATTTCCTAAATAAAGAATATTGATAATTTCTAAAAAAATATGGTGGTGTGAGAATTAAAAATATAGAAACCACTAATCAATTAATATTCATGAAAATACAATATGGATGAATCATAGAATCACATAAAGATATTATTCAAAACTAACATCACTTTAAATGATCCAAGATCAATGGAGAAGTATCCTGGATATTGTCAGTATATTTTTTTCTTATCTTTTACCACATTATGTGGAATGGGTATGAAATTAAATAAATAATACTTTCATACAAAAAAGAAAATTATAGTAAAATACAATATTTTAAATATAATCATTGTTTGGTTTCATGGTTTACCAAACCATGCATCATCAACATGGCAGCAATGTGGTATTTTTATCTATGTGGGGAATGAAATAAACAGTATGCCAAGACACCATGAATGGTTTTATAACATCTCTCTACCATCTAATGGGTATCATATATACGGAATATGGTAATTATAAATTATACACTAACCATGTAACATTCACTAGATTTCCATTTTTTCTCATATTTTCATATCTTGAACCCCTAAGACACTCTTAATACATTTTATCTACAATGAGAAATTCCATTCATCATTTTAAATGGGTTTAAAATAATATTTGAATAAAAAAATATGTCTTCAGATGTTAATTTTCTAACATAATTTGTCATTATCCCTTCATTGAAAATTTTATCTCATTTTATATTTATTCAGGAAAATAAATTTTGCCTTGGTAACTTATTTTAATTCCAAAAAATGAATTTGACCTTATCACATTATTGATACATATTGATTCAAATTATCAATCAGATTTCAACATGTTTAATTTTAAAAATAGATAAAAATTTACATCATTATAATAATGAAAAATACATAAAATAATATTTGTTGGAAAATGTTTTGCTGAGAACAAAAATTATTTTTTCTAATTCCATACCGTGAAATAGCCCTTATAATTTTACTAATTAATATATATATATATATATATTCATGCATTCCATTAAAACATTCATAATATGGATTAATTTTAGTTATTAAGATAATAATTTATATTATATCAAAAATATAATTCTTTAAAAAACATTTCATTTTATGATTAAATTATTATTTTTCAATATTAGTAAATTATTAATAATCAATGCTAATAATTTTCATAATACATCTATTTATCTAACCATATACTAAAAATATGATAAATTTATCATTGAAATAAAAACATATAATATAAGTAATCCATATTTTTTCGTTAATTAAATTAAAAAATGTAATTAATTTATTAAATTTAAATTTCATAAATTTTATCAATGAATTTATTTCATATCATTCTTAAAATTAATAAATTTTAAAAAAACATATCATCTTAAAAATCATTTGATTGAATGGATGATCACATTTTAATTTGTGTCTTTTTTATTAATAATTTTGTTTCAATAATTTACATATATTTATAATTTTTCTATAATAATATCTAAATAATCCTAATGTATATTAAATACCAAAATGCTATAATTCTGACAACTATAATTCTCAAACACTCTATACTCTTTTATAATGGCCATATACCTCCCATATTAACCAAATTAAATTGTACAAATTCTTTCTTTTCTCGCATCATAATGGAAACTTCTTATACATTTATTTTAATTTTCTATTTTAAAATAATAAGTTCTCATTTATTTATATTTGTGTTTATATTAATTGTTTTTTTCTATTAATTGTGATTCTCATGTGTGGATATGATCAAGATTATTTCATAGATCTAAAAAAATTTATACTACCTATTACCCCATTTAAATATATATATTTTAAAAAGATTTTATCATCATATTTATATAGAAATTCATGGTAGATAATATTTCTATACATTCACTTATTTTTTAATGGTTTATTAAGATTAAATAGAGTATTGTTAGTTATATTCACATGTAGTAAGACTATTTTGAACTAATTTTTTTTATTTTTTTGATGGATAGAAAAAACAATTATGGTGATAAAGATAAAACATAGCCACTGATAAATCATCACCAAATACCTAGAGGTTTAGTGTATTAAGATATTTGATTCATTATCGAGTCATTTTATATGAATTATTCAACATATCCTACAAAAACATTTCACACATGATACCAAACTAGAAATATATTTAATAATACTCTTCTACATTGTATTGGGAAAGGAATTATTAGAAATAAATGATTTTAAATGATCAATATGGGGTGATCATAAGAGATATCAATAGAATATCATAAGTGAGAATAATATAAAAATGTGGTTATGTGAACATAATCTTGGTGACTATAATTAGTTTCATATAGTCATTCCCAATATCTCATAGATGAGAAATAATGACCAATGATTTATGAATTTTTGAATAATATATGATATTATTCATACGATTGTGGAAATATGATTCAATAATCTACATCCCATAAAATATTACATATGCATATTCTATAGCATTGAAATATTCCATAATATAGTCATATAAATCCAAATTTTTATTCTAGGATCACATTATTGAAAATAATGACATATTATATAGGTTCATATAGTGAATTGGGTTCACTATTCAGTCCTTGACACGGTAGATTAGTAGATATAATAATTTAACTAATCTATTATAATGAAATATAATTCCTAGCACTCCTGTCACATTATTAATGTTGATTTCATTCAATCCACAATCCATTATATTTAATATCATGAGATACCAAGATTCATCTAAATAATTTAAGGGATATATAATTATAGGACCACTCATTATATTATATAAACTATATATAATTGTTCCACATGAACATGAAAACATTCATAATTATACCATATAATAAATAACCCATGAGAATGAAAAATGTTTCATAATAATAATCATAGTGTATATCATAAATCATCCATAGAATGAAATAAGGTTATGAAATTAAATCACATCCCCAATGAATCAGAAGTAACATTACTATATATTATCATAAATAGAAAAACATTATGTGTTTGCTACTAAATTTCATTGTAAAACAAGAAATTTTTTAATTGATTCACTGAAATTGTTAATTCTAAAATGAAATAATTTATAAAAAATGAGTTTAGAAATTATATCAAAAAACCATAAAATATTTTGAAATGATTACATGTGAAATATCATTTAAATAGTTAGGAGAAAGAGATCGTGTATAAAATTTTAATAGAGGTATTTTTTTTCAAAATATTGTGATAAATTTAGAAATCAATAGATAATAACCCATGTAGAAAATGTTAGAAATATATTCTTTAATATTTTATTAAATAATGTAAAAGTATATATATTATAAATATAATCAATACATGATGTATAAATAACTATATACAAAAAATAATATAATTATTATGGATATGATGGACAATGATTGAGATAAATTCATGAAAAATTATAGGAAATCATTCAATTAGGTAGTGAGATAATAATAGATGAAATTTTTCAAGTACATATAAATTTAAAAAATAAGAATTTGAGAATAAAATAGATGGAATTTTGAGGGTAATGAAAATATAATCTCCCAAAATAAAAATTTATACATACATAACTATGATTTCAAGATGATATTGATAAAGAAAATATTATGGCATTAGTAACATTTGAATGAATAACTCTTATATGAAAAAATATAGATATGTAAATAACATAAATTTCATTAAAATGATTATATAATAATTTATTATTTTAGTATATAAAACGTACAAAATAACACGAGTGGTGAATATAATGAATATATCAATGATAGGAAATTGTTTCGAGAAACCCTTTCTGGGGAATCATATTTGTTCAAGCGTGCCCCAACCCCATTAAAATTAATTATGGATTACTATTCATCTATATTATAATCATATTTATTATTATTTTATACCATTCATTTATATATATTTCATTCCTATTTTCCAAAAATTAATAGTTAAAATTTAATATCCAAGTATTAATTTTCCTATTTTTTTCATTATGCATCGACATAGATTCTATGGTCCAAGATCTTTGATCAAGTGTTATTTCTACAAATAATTTAAATAGAAATTAAATATAGAATCTTGATATATCTTTAAATAAATTACATTTTATGAATTTTATCATCATGGTTTATCAATAGTTGTTAAAATAGCTTATGTATAATTTTTTTTTGTAAATTAAAAGAATTGATTTTATTATTGAGAATTATTATATATATATATATATCATAATTGTGTAAATGTTTATTAATCATAATTATTAAATTATATTCATAGTATATAGGATATTTTATTCATTCATGATGTAAATTTTATATGATCATTCATGTATGTGGTAAAACTAACCCAATCAAGCACAGGTTATAACATGTGCATTGGTATGAAACATTTTATTTAAATGTAATAATATTAGATTTACCATAAAATATTTGTTTATATAACATATAATAAAATTAATTAATCATATTTAATAATAACTAGATGATGAAGATATAAATGAAATATTAATTATAGGATAAAAAAAACATTTGTGAACAGAATATTTTCATAAATAGATATATAAAAATTGTGGTTTTAGGAATTATTATTACAACTAAATGTTAAAAAACACATGATAAGTTTACTATAAAGATAAATTAAGAATCTAATAAATAGTAAACTATGGTAAATATTTGTATTGAGTGGGTGTATAGGGGTTCATTTATTGGAGTGCTATAGTGGGATTTTGGAAAATGCAATCTTTTTTAGTGAATAAGGCATGTAATGTATCCTAGGATGTTGATTTAAAGTGGAAATATATCTAATTTAAAATATTTGGAGGCCTATAATTCTATAACACACTCATTTTATGATATTAATTTTTGAAAATTTAAGAGGATTCACATTAGTTAAACTCCTTTACATAATTTTAGATTAACCATGGTGACTCCATTTTTACCTCGGTAATGGATTTTTTACAAAACATAAAATTATTTATATCATAAAATTTATACATGGTTATTAAAAATGTAGAATAAATTTTAATATATGTAATTATGAATATTAAAAATTATTTTTTTAATATTATATTTCATAACATAGAAAGAAAATATTTTAGAGAAATAATCATTTGTAGTCAAAACTCATTATTTATTATGCCTTTTTATGAAGTTATCACTGCGTAATTGGTAATTTATTTATTTTTATAAATATACTTTCATTAGAATTTTTCTCTAACATATATCAGTTTAATTTATTAAAATAAAATATATCAAACATATAGAAGAAAAAATTATTCAAATTAAATGTTATTTTATAATTAAATTATATTATCATTAATACTAAATTATTAATAACATATTAAAGAATTTTAATTAACTATTTAATATAAATATATAATATATTCCATAAAAATTTACACTCGAAACATGATAAATTCTAAATTTAAATAAAGAATCATAATATATTATAAAAAGATAAATGTTAAAAAAATTATTTAAATTTAAATAATTGATTAAGTAATCATTAAAGATTCTTAATTATTTCATGACATAATTAATTTATTTTACACGCCATTACATGAATTTTGTGAAAAAATTTGATGATTTTATACATATTAGTACAGACATAAAATGTGTACATTATTTACAAGATCAATTTCATTAGAATCAGTGATATTTTACAATTTAATTTTTTTTCATTAAATAAATTTATATATAATTTATTTTAATTATAATAAAATTTATTATAATGATAATGTATTTTTTGACATCTAAATAACCAATATATTATTTGACAATATATAATTAATTCCAAAATGCTAATAATGTTACGATTACTATTCACATTGGATATACACCTTATCATAATGTTCATAAAATAGTTATATTAACCTCATTAAATCTTCTAAATTCATTCAATTCTAAATTCAAAAAACAGAATTCACATTCTAGTGGTTTTCATTTTCAATTTTACAAATAGAATTGTAAATTTTGTGATTTTTTTCAATATAGGTTTTTTCAACTAAAACAGATTTTCCACAATGTAAATGATCCATGGGATTTCATTTTCGTAAGAATAATATTGTTTTCTATTATATATAATATGCTAAATTATTAATTCCAAGTGGTTGTGATAACCCGTGGAATATAAAAATTTGTTGTATGTAATACCTTATTTCTTCTAATTGTTTTTTCAAATCTCCCATTATAAATAAATAAATTACAGTAAGTTTGGTTCCTATATCTTATGAATTTTATTACACATGTAAAATTATTTTTAAACAATAGAAAAAATATATTTAATAATAATAAATATATTATTTTAATAATTTATTTGAATCCTAAAACCAATAAATTTACAACACATAACCAAATTTTCCTCTCTTGTGCCTGATGTGAAGATAAAAATTCAATCCATGAAATTAATTTAAAATTGAACCCTTATAGTATGAAACAATTAATCACACCATTCACATAAAAATTTCATCGTTGAGATCAAATCCCTTTATAAAACGATCCCATAGGACATAAAACCCCAAATAGATAAAAGTTAATTATATGATAATGTTCAGGTCTTTACATTTATAATTGGATGCTTGAAATAGATATGACTTAATTCAATCTAGAGACCCACCTGAGGAAATTATAGGATCCTGGGACACACATTACATAGAAATTGAAATGATTTATTACATGAATATTGAATATTAATCATTATAGTTATTCCATCATGTAGTAAGAGATATTTATTGAAATGAAATAATATAATTTGGATTGAGCTTATGATGCTATATTGGTAGGATAAAAATAGTTTCAAATATAACTTGTTGGATACATTCTGTAAGGGCATGCGATTGGTTATTTTTATTAAAAATATATAGTCTATCTTCTTTAGTTTTCCTATTTTTTATTATTCAATATTTTTCTGATGGGTTTTAATGTATGGTCCCTCTTCTTCCCTTAATTTTCCTTATTTATATTCTGATATTTCAATGGATTTCATATGGGTGTGTAGTAAGATGACTATTGTTCTAGTTCGGACAACGATTATTGATTTTTTTTTATGAGACTACGTGGTGATCGAATCTAATAATTCACGAGAGGTGAGTTATACTTTATTTAGTCATCATGGAATTCAAGTTATTAATTATATATAGGTGTATCTAAACCTTAGTTGTGTATTCTTAGAAATTAGGGGGGGTGTAAATTCATTATGATTTATAAATTAAATACACTTTTCTAATGAATAAATGTTTTATTGTGTAATTAGGATATAGTAAACATGTTCACTTTTTTGGGTTATTTTATACCAATATATGTTATAACCTTTTGTACTTAATATTTTATTAATCATCATAACAATTTATAATATAGTCATTATACAGTGATCATTATGATTATAATATATTAGGTTTTATGTTAAATTCCAATTAATAAAATGGAAAACTGATGTCCTTGACTGATAGGATTATATCCTAAAAACCCCATTCATTAGTGCTTCAAATGGAGATGGAATCACTGGGCTTTATTCATGACCAATCCATATAATGGATTCACAAAATATAGTATGAAAGAAACCTTTTATGGGAGAATAAGAATCTTATCAAGAGGACTTCCCAAAATATTTTTTTTATACCACCCCAAGAATGTGGCACCATCACACACCATAACCTAATGGAATACATTGGTGTAAAAGTGGGTTATAAATCTAGACCCTATTAGTAATAATTTTTATGTTCTGGTCTTTAATAATATAATTATTATATTATTTAATAGTTTCATTTCATTAATTATTAAATTATATATGAGTAGATGTAAATAATATTTTTACAGAATTAAAAAATCATATTATATGGAAAAATAGTGTTTTAAAAATAAAACACTATTTCACATAAATTATATAATTTTTAAATAAATATTATTTATAGATAAAAACTTTTTTGAAAAAATTTATTTATTTACATATTATAATATAATTAAATGACATCTAATATAATCATTATAAGGGTTAGAATGAAACTATTATCAAAATAATTGTATTTTACATGAAATAATAAATTTGATATAAAAGATAAATAATCATATTTAGAAAAAAAATATTTAAAAAATATTTAATATTTTTGAAATGGTAATATTGAAATTATCCAATGGTGATATATTTTTTTGAGAGAGCATAATTTTTGGGTTCGACATAAATATATAATAATTATACATTATTAATATGACATAATAAAACCTAAAATGTTATGTTTCTAATTCATAATAATGAATTTTTAATTTATTTTATTTATTATAAAACTAATTTTTGAATCCTAAAAATCCTATATTCTATATTATATTTTTAAAACTAATTCATTATAAATGAGAAACACTTCCACATCACCATGATAATATTACAATATTATTGGTTCATATAGTTATAAAATATTCAATACCACCACCTTATGGAAAAAATTGAAAATTCCATGGGAAGGTATTTTTTGTTAATTTTTTTCATAAAGATTCCAAAATGAATGTTTTTAAATTAATAAATAAATAAAAATTATTTTTTATACTACTGATACCATCTTACCATTCATATTCATTCAATATAATTTTAGGATACAGTTATAATTCCATAATCTCTCTAGATCCCTCCCATTGTGTTTCCATCCTTTTAAAAATCTCCTCTATATTATTTATAACTTCCCTCTCAAGGTATGGGATCCCCTCCTATTTACTTAAATGTAATATTTATATTATACCATTTTATTTAAAAAAATTATATGGATATATGTTTTTACACAAACCTATTACTATCATTTTAAATTATATGTGGTGAAATACCCTTTTACTCTCATCAATCAATTCCAGAAATATTTATATATCCATGTTATAGTACCATTTTCATCCTATTACATTCCAGGAAAAATAATTATGTTGTTGATTCTTGTAGCCATTTCATTAATGTGTATTAACCATGATATACATATCCATAATTTCATTGTATTTTTTATATATATAACTCCCACTCCTTAATCATTTTATTTCATGTGATGAAATTCATAATTATTTTTTTATGATGTATGTGGAACAAATATTCAGGTACATGATATGACTGTGATGGATGGGGCCAAAAATATATATCCATCCAATGCACTGTGTATTGTTATTATATCATGAGATACCATGTATGGTTCAAGGGAGTTTATCCTCAGAAAAATATTTTATGATGTCATGGTGGTTACACATTAAATTTTCATGATGTCCTATTTGTTGTTGCTTCAATATTCATTTGTTTCCATCATCTTATCGAATTATATCATTATTTGATGACCATGTTCATGATTCTAAAAAAATTATATCATTGTATTATAATTATAGGGTTTGTAGAATCCTTTTAAGATTTCATTAAAACATCAAATGAAGGAATGTCCTAGATTCATGGTATGGTTAATACCTGTATCATTTTCTTTAATGTAGTGTGTTGGATCATTCAGGAGGAAAGGAATATGTTGAGGGAAGGCCCTTTTTCCCAATTCACACAATTCATGTCCGAGTTAAATTATTTAGTAGAGATCATAGGACTTTTCCCACGTCTTTTCAAATCATTTTAATTCTAAAGAGTTATCCCAAGAGTAAATAGGCACGCTGAAGATGTATATAGAGATAATCAGGGGGATTGGGTTAGTTTGATCCATCCCATGTCATGGTTAAAACACAATGTAAAAAATCATATGTGTATGAGATTATGATTTTAGACCACTAATTTGTGTTAGTATAGGGACAATTATTTATATATTGAAATCATATTATTGTCTAGGAAACTCTATCATAGTAGAATAAAGGGTTGTGGAGAGTGGCCTCATGATGTGTATATTATATATCACTAGAATTATAGAGAATGAACCTATTTAAAAATTTTCTAATGGGGTTCTTAGATGTAAGCATATACCTCCATGTGAATTATCTTATTTCATCATGAATTTTAGAAAGATCATTAACTAAGGGAATTAGGTTTGACACACATTGAAGGAATGTGATTTTACAACATATGTTTTGGAATAAAAATGTGATCCTAGTGAGCCTTCTTTTTATATTTCTATATTAACTCCCTACCAAATGATTGGAAGATCAGTTTTTTTGGGGAATCACTTAGTCTCCTTCACTACCACCCCTCATGATGGTGTTACTCTTATCATTCATAAATTTCAACAAAAAGAAATTTTTTTTATCAATTTCATCATGTTTTAATTTTATTATTTCAATATATTGATTTATAACTCACCATTTTTTATATATATCCCCATGGTATCATTTTTTGTATTAAAGAATCAATAGAACATAAGGGCCAATTGGGAAGCTTTTAAATAATTTTTTTATAACCATGTTTCATCTTAATATTAAATTTAAATAGTTTCCCAAATACAGTAGGCCTCACAATCATTGGGATTGTATTATGAGTATATTTACATATTATATCAATAATTAACATTTATTATAGTTATGGTTATTCAATTTTTATATAATTTAAATTTATAGTAATATTTGAAAAATTTTATCACAAAACCTTTGTGAACCCCATGGGATAAGACAAAAAATAGGAAAATATCTATAAATAATGGTAAGGTATATATTTTTTGGTTATAATGAAAATACATCAAAAAAAGGTAACTACAATATGTTTTTTCTTTTTAATAGTTGTTCTTATGTGTAAAAACCCTTTAAAGGTAGAATTGGTCTTGATATAATTATCACTAAGCTCAAAAAAGGTGGCATTGTTATAGACGTGGTTCAATACTTACTAGGGTTTTTATAATTCGTAATATCCTTATGTACTATTATTAAGGGAATAATAACAATAATATGATTTTATGGGAGTAAATTAACCATTTATAACATAGATTGTAACATTGAACATTATAGGTCCACAAATATATGGAATTTACAATTTATCCCTTCAATGGTCATAATTTCACTATTAACTGTTTAATAGTTTGAATATTCTTATTAATGGGTATATTTTAGATGATTTAAATGACTATAATAATATTCAGATAGTGAATTTAAGGAATTTCATCCATTCATGAGAATAAATATTCCATTGTAACTATAATGAGATGATTATTTGTAAATTATTTTACCTTTTGGAAGATTTAATTTTTATTGAATAAATTTGTTCAGTGAAAACGCAAAAACGAATTTTCTTTTAGGAATATTCTATATTTTATCTCATAAGATATAAATACTCTTTAACTTTCTATTTATTTGTAACATAGTCATTGTATAGTTATCATGTGATTAGTTTATATATGTAGGGAAATGATAAATCTATTTGATAAAGAAAAGGGAGTTCATATCCATCTTATCCATTTTATTTTATATTTTAAGTGATTCTTTATCATGGAGATTTTCCCTTAACTAATCTCATATTGTGATTCAATAACTACCAAACATGAAAGACCATTTAAGAGTTATTTTCTCGGTCATTTAGATCACAACACACACTTTGTTCTCTAAAATATCACAAGAAAGTATCATCATATCACTCCTTATAGTTGATAATTCACAAGAGTTAAAATTGGATAAGTATTTGGATGCTAATAGTATGAAATTACATAATTTTTAAAATTAATTATTATTTTTTCACTTTTTATTAATTCATTATAAATGTTTAAATAATCTGTCAGATAAAAAAATTGATATGTTGAAACAAAAATTGAAAAATATGGAAATAAATTGTTTCTATCAGGATGCTCATTTTCCTAAATCCAAAATTTATTGGACATAAATAATATATTATTAAAATATTACTTCTATATAATGGATATTAAATATAAATGAATATTTAATTTTATGATGTAAAATTTAACTTTTATAAGGGTCTATAAAACTGTTATCATTGAATAAATACAATATTTTTTCAATAAATGGGGACATTAGATTTCAACTTGTAAATATTCATTTATATAGAATTAGTTTTAATAAATAAACAATAATTTTGAAAAAAAACACATCAAAAGTTGATAATGATGAATTATTCATAATTTTCTAAACCAATAAATTTTTGGTTAAATATTAAATATGACATAAATATATAGTGTGCATTATAACAATATAAAAGGCAAAAGATGATTTTTTTAATTTCTAGAAATATTATATAATACCAAAATTAAAATTTCACATTAAAAGAACAAAATATCATGTTATTTGATTAATTTTATAATCCCTTAATGAATCCTCCAAAATATATATTATATTTTATGGTATTAAAATAACTTTTTTGGTCAAATGACTCACTTCCACATCTCTAGATTCATTAGATTAATGAGTTCAATATGTAATATTATAAAATAATGAAAAATATTATATTTGGTAAACAACTTAAGAAAATACCAATGTTTGTATTCATATTTGATTAATTTTCCAAATGGAGTCCAAATCCTGTGTTTAGAAATTAATCAACAAAATATCCTCATTTTTCTATAAAAACTAAATAATAATCTAATTAATCTTCATTAAAGACCCTTTTATAATGATTTGTCTTTTACCTTCCTTCCCTATAGACATACCATAGTACCCGAATATTTTAATAATACCCTCCCATGATTTTAGAAGTACTTGATCAAGGTAAAAGATCTAATTCTTTTCCTCTTTATTAAAACACCTTCTTTATGTTCTGACTTATTTATTACAATTTTTTTGTTTAAATATGTTTTCAGAAATCCCTACTACTATACATATTATTTACAAGTGATTAGATCCTCTTTCAACCTCATTATACCCTTCCATGAATATTTATATTCCAAATTAATGTACTAAAATTATACATCAATTTTCCTTGATGAACATTTGTGTAGCGAATTACCAAACCAATTTCCACTCAAGAGTATCAATGCAGTTAATGATACACATAATGATTTTGGTAAATCAATGTATGAAGCATAAACTTCTTAATATTTGGGTTAAAATTGATGAAATATGTTCTTATGTTGTATAATCTATGTAGAACAATTATGTATATACTTTATATATTTGTGACAACCGGGCCATAAATTATATTTCCACCAATGCATTGGGTAATAATTGAGACTCATGAGATGACATGCATGGTGAATGTTAGTTTATGCCAATTACACTATGGAAGGATTTATAAGAACTTATCATTCATTTGTGTTTATAATATTATGTCATATAATGTTTCCATTTTCTAGTGTTCCCTTTATATTATAATATTATTTCATTATTTGATTTTCACGATTATTATTTTCACACCTATTATGGTACCTTTATATCCCTATTGAATAAATTTTATCATGTTATTTTGTTAATGTTACCGTACTTGTATTTATATCTCACCACATTTTTATATATGTTGCCTATATATCTCATTCATTTATAGACATTTGAGGAAACTCAATGGAATTCTATGTAGCTCTCGTTCATCTCATTGTATTTTTTTTATGTTATTTTAATATGTACTTAATTACCCAAAAAAAATATTCCTCATAATAACCAGGGATTATATTATATGTGTATTTAGGTCTTAAATCTGGAAATAAAATATATGAATGACATGAGTTTTCGTAGTTGGTATCCATGTAATTTTTATTGATTTTTTAGGATTATGATTACGAAAACAATTGTGAAATATATAGGTATGAGAATAAACATAATCAATAATCCTCATATAAATGTAATTTATTGATCATGTGGTTTCTATTAAAATAATTACCTTTTGGATTCAATAAGTGTGAATGGATCTGTTATAGTTATACCAATGTTAATTATCAATGAAAGGGTGTATTATGATTGAATTTATCTTTAGCAGAAACCTGAAAAAGAGGCATTATTTTACACTAGGTTTTACACTTTTATGGAATATTATTAAATAATTATAAATCCCTATATGAACCATTATTAAGAGATACAAATTTCCAAAAGATTTTATATTATAAATTTGATATGGTAAAATTTAAATTGAATCCATGAAATAAAAATGTCAAGAATCCTCTTAATTTTATGATATCTATATTAATTTTTCATTTTTTCACTTTTTATATGTAATTGTTTGATAATTTACATCTCTTAGATGATTTTTTATGATTATAACTAGAATTATATTGTGAAATGATGGCTTATTTTCCATTTATTTACATCAAAATAACTATTTGACTTTTTTTCTTCTCATTATTTTATATAAAACTTGTTTTGTATAACTATTCATTCATAAAAATGAATAATTGATGTTGTTTTTTTAGTAAATATGTAAAATGTTTCAATTGTTTCTTCATATGTATATAACACCTCCCATATCATTTTTTTTTATATTTTTGTGATATTCTCTTTAATGTAATTTGATGTTATTTAGGGAATGGTTTAGTTTTACATGTGGATATCCAATATAAATGTCTTAGAGAAGGAAATAACCATGCACAACAAAAATCACCCTCTAAGTCAAAACATGTTACAATAAGAGGATTAATCTCTTTTGGTATCCTCATATAAATTTCTGATATTGTTTCCTTGTGAGAAATCACATCTGGCACAAATGTTTAATACTAAGTAAAATATAGTACCACATAAAATTATAATTGTAAGTGAATTGATCAATGTGTTTTATGAATAATTGGTTATTCTTACCAAAATATGATTGTTTTACTTCTTGGCCAACAATATACCAACATATTTTCTACTATCTACAGATCCTTATGGAGTGGTTTTTGTCAAAAATTTAGTGATAGAGAATAATCTATTAGATAATCATTATAAAGGGTTTAAATTCTTATGTGCTTCACTATGGGGTGGATCGGTCCACTTCATCAAGAAGAAGTATTTTTTTATACACCAAATCATTTATTATTATGAAAATAAATCATCATAATGGAAAAAATCATCTTCCACGGATTTGTGAATTTTTTTGGCTAGATAGATACCAATAATTCTACTTTTCAGAACTTAGGTTTGGATTTTGTTTTGTAACTATTAAGAAAGATTTTATCCTTAATAATAGCTTTCATACAAGGAATGGGGATAATTAGTTAATAGTGATTCCATTTGGATTCACTAATTATCTATCAAAATTCTAAGAGATAATTATTAGGATATTTTTTTATTAACATGAATTTTATTAAAATATATATCGATTATATTCATACCTAATCTAAAATAATGGAAGAGAATGAGAAACATGTAGATGTTTTGTTTAATACCATTTGAGAAGAAACAATTTATGCAATGTAAAACAAAATCACGGTTTAGGTGGAGTATGTAACATTACAAGAGAATTGTATTTTAAGAAGAGGGATATATTTGGATCCATAAATAATTAGATGAAATTTTATGATGTAACAAAAAACATTGACGATATAAATTAATAATTTCATTTTATTAATTGGTTACCATCATCAATTTATTAGAAAAATATCACTATTATTTAATACCCTAGCCAATATAACTTGTAATGGGATGATTTTGTCTGTAACGATGAAATCAAAGAAAGATACAAATAGATGAAAATGATACAATCACTTCACTTATTCTCACATTACTAACTAGTGGGGAATGATTTCTGATCTATAGTATTGTGTTTAAAAAGGCTTGGGTTCTGTACTCATGAATGATAAAAGCAATTGATACCATATACCTCCTTCCAATTAAAGATCCATGAGTGGAAATACGAAAAACATGATTTAGAATTGGCAATAGACATCATCATATTGATTATTTGGTGACCTTATATCAATGGGGAGAACTATTACATATTTTATGATTATAAAAGACAAAAGTATATTTTTAGGTAAAAGGACCCCAATATGAATCTATGATGGTGGGTATATGTGATCACATTTTATGACTATTTAATCATACTTGGGTGTAAAATATGATAGATTCCCAGATTATAATGTTCCTTCCAACCCTTTCAATTATGAGAAATTCAGGGGATCCAGTCTTCTTAAACATACAGAGGATATTCATGGGAATAATAAATGGATTATTATCATACCGTTCAAAAATGACTTCTCAACTATATGTTTATTAGATTGTCAATGTTTCTTAAAATGGTGATGAGGTTCTAAAAAAAGTTACTAAAAATATGAATTTAAACTTTTATAAGGATATTTTTATGGGGATTATAATCTATATATATTTCCCATCAATAACGGAATGAAATAGGGAATATCTATATGATGCACATAGTTCATCATTCACTACTAATCCTAGAATCACTAAAATATATAGATATTTTAGGAAAAAATATTATGGGATAATAATAATTAGGTTATTAAAAAATATGTAATAAGATTCATGGTATTCTAATAATTAATCACTGAATGATATCATTATAAGTGTATGACTAAAATATTTCATATATTATTATAAAAATGGGAAAACATAAGCATGTGAGTTTTTGACGTTTTCTCCGAGGTTCCCACCATGCATGTTAATTTGAACTAGATTTAATTATTTCCCCATACTCCTTCAATCCAAAGGTGGGTGGTTTTCATCACATTCATTAATGATGTATGCTCCTTGATCACATTAGGATGATAGAATATTAGTTACTCCTTCCATGTAATCATTCATGGAACTTGTCAATTAGTTTGTGTCTCCCTCGTAGTGTTAATCAAGTTTGTGGAACTCATTCTCAAAGCCACATCTATATGGATTCTGGTTAATTACATTACTTATTTAGATAAATTCATGTGGGTATTAATGTGGATGAAACCATCAGTCAAAATAATAGTCACGTTTGGCATCACGAGAATTTCTGGATGTGAGGATTATTGGTAACATGTACTCTTCCTCCTACGAGGTAATATCATTTAGGCATCTTAGATTCGGAACCCAAGTAACCCTATATTGATAACGAGGTATCTAACACCAAGGGTGTGTATCTTTCAAGTCTTTCACCTTAATCATCCCGTGTTTATCATGAGGTAGCTGACTCCATAGGAACACACGTGCCAATGTTTTCACGTGATGTTACCCATGTTTTTTATAATATTTTAGTAAGAGATAGAATGTGAGCTTAACATTATGTGTATATGTAGTTGATTGATCAATAAAATCCCCTAGTGGAAGACCAAAGTGGTGTTTCCATATGAGGGAAGATGTCACACCTGGAATTTTTTGAATGGATGGATCAGAACACACTATGGAGGTATATCTATGAGTTGTGTGTCATAAAATAAAGGTTTCAAACCATGATGGTTAATCGGAACACCCATTTAGGTTGATGAAGGATATACATCCCCGGGAGAGTGCACCTAGTTTTATCAATGGTTAGGATTAAACATAAGAGATGCATCCTATGAACCCTCTTTAGAATATAAAGATCAAACCCCATTTAGTTTGTTGAAAAAATTTATGGTCGTATGACATGACTAGTCCATGTAGTTTAACATCATGTAGTAAAGATGCATGCATCGTGAAGGTATCATCGATAAGGGATTGTTGGGGGATTATGCACGTAAGCTTATCATGGAAAGATAATTTATCTTTTTGGGATGCTATCAGTATTATAAAGAGAGTTACATTATGGACATGGAGAAGATGTGGTATCCCTCATCAGTCGAATGATCTTACGGGTGATGTGGACTAAATAATATTAGGGTGGAAGTGGATGTTGGGTTTTAAAATTAATTTTTATTTCTAGTTATCCTAAAAAGTTGGGAATCCATTCCTATATTTTCATGAAAGGGAAAGGGATATATTCTTATGAGGAAGCCCATATCAGCATGTGGTTGGGGATTCCATGTGAAAGTCTCCCATATGGATTTATGTTGGGGATTATATCTATATGGAAGTAACACAGTGGAGGTTGGGTGAATTCCCTGGTTGCTATAATCTCTAAGCCAGTGTGAGTCAATCTGGGTGTGATAAAGAAGGGGAAGAAGTAAACATCATGCTTTTTTCATGAATGTAGCATCTATGAGAGATGATTTGAAGCTTGTGCGTGTATTCTACACATGGATTTCATTCCATGTAAGGAGGAGATCGTTCCATATGAGGATGATCTCATTCACCTTGATTCATATATGGAGAATCCTATTCTTGTGGAATAGGGTATGTGGGCCCTACGTGTTACGTGTATAATATTCTCTTTGGATCAATGGTCATCCTACATTTGGGGGGGTTGAGGTGTGGGGACTATACTACAAAGCCTCCTAAGTGTTGGGACATCACCACCGAGATTAGTGAAGGTGGAATCCTATGATGATCATACATAGGGAAACCTGTTTAAATTGAATTGGGTAAGACAATTGTTTTACATAGACTGTTGAAGAATTTTCCATGTGGTTTAAATTTACACAACTAGATAGTTGTATAGGGAAGTTTTACGTAATGCATTTAAAATGTGGGGAATCACTCCTTGACCCTTGGACTTACATGATCATTTCTCATGCACCCTTGGGTGGGGCATGGAATCATCAATTCAATCATGTAATGATAGTGAGGATTAATCATTCATAATTTCAATGTTAGAGTCCCTATTCATAAAAGAAACTAGGTCTAGAGTACAAATGCATATAATAAGATGTTTTGGAGGCATTGTGTAAATTGGATCGAGAAACCACATGTTATTGTGTTCATTTTTGGAAGGTTTTGCACAAGAATTGTGAGAGACATGTGCACCATATCAAGGGATGTCCATTTTGGAAAAAGGTCACTAGTGCATGTATGATTGGATGATATGCATAAGGCTATGGTTTCGTGCAATATAGATACTTTTTTTCCCCTCTAATGGGTTCAAAAATTGTGGGGTGTTGATATTTCAAATGTTTTCCTAGTCAGTGATGTACCCATATGGAACCTTTCACTAAATATGTTTTACCGTGATGGTTTCATATAATTGTGATGTCGCTAATGATAGGTCTTACACATAGTTGTGTGATGATTCGAATATTGGAGGATCACCAAAATAAAGAAAGAGGTTCAACTTCTATTAATTTCAAAAAAAAAAAATTTCATGGGTGTGAATGATTCCAAACATGGAAGAGTACTTTTTCAAAACATTGAAATTTTGGTGTTGGTGGTCAATTCAAGGCATCAGATTTCGTCACCTTTAGAATGCAAGAGGTTTTCACATAGATTTGATTTCTTTTTCCCTGAATCAAAATCTCCTGTGTAGTTTCCCTGGTCGTTCGACTGAAATTAAGTATTGGATGGAAAAAATTTCATCTCCTTTAGTGAGTAAGAGGTTTCCATTATGATTTTCATATTGTTCTCTCACATATAAACTTTTATTCCCATCCCTTATTTATCTCGGAGTGGTCCATCAAGTGAAATAATTTTTTGGGTGTCCCCAATGTCAATTGTGTGAGAATTTATATTGATTTTGGAACTAATAAATGCCCCCCCCCCTTTAAAATTTAGTTAAAAGGGAACCAAATATTTGGGTTTAGAGTGAAATGTTTCCGAGAAGGATTATTTACCATGGATACATGTTAAATTCATGAATTGGAACATAATATTCTTTACCTGAGCATGTAGGCCCTGGTTCACACCTAAAAAAGGGAATAGGGTGACCCATGTGTGACACATTAACTTTTCATGTGATAATCTTCTCCTCTCTCATGTGTGTATGTTATCCTTTTGTGTGAAAACAAACAATTATTCCTCTTCTTTCATCCAGCACCCCCTTCTTTATCTCGCATACTTTTAAAATAGTGTTTTCAATTTTCATGTGTTAAGCTAGTATTGAAGGATAAAACAACATTCTTTCACACACTTTCTGTAGAACATTTTGACATACATTAATTTGATGACAATCGTAACCCAACTGTTATTGAGTCCCTTTTTATGTATTGAATAGATGTGATGATTGGAAATCCTCTGATGCATAGATCTAGGAAGGTCTTATCAGGCATACTAATTATTGTGGCCATGCTAACATAACCGTAGAAATGCTATCCACTGAGAAAATATCTCCCATAATGAAATTTCAGGTTGCTGGATGTGGTGCCATTCCAGCCATTGGGGTTGACAAACTATGATCATGGTTCACATTTGAAGATGATCTCAATCACTTGAACACATCTATTAATAGATATCCTATTAGAGATCATGTAGATATTTCCAACTATGAGCAGAATGGTCGGACTATATTGTACATTTGGGAGCATCTAGAGGATGAATAATTTCCCACCCAATATGCTACTATTTTCCAAATTATTACGCGAGAGAACAAAATAATATGGTATAATGATGGGGATATAATATTTTGTAGAAATTTCACTCAAGAGTAGTCATTTTCATATAGGGTATGCTAAAAGTTCCTATTCTATGGGGTATATTTTATCCATATCAGACTGTATAAGGTGGTGTGGATATCACAGTTCCACTTTTACCATCAACATAATCTCTTTATAGAGCTCCTTATCCAATGGTCCCTCATTAAAAAGAAGATCTATATTCATCATGGATAAGTCATCATATATTTTTGGTACAACTACTAGATCGGGGAAATTCCACTTGAAGGATTCTAGTATGACTATTTACTTCTATCATAAAATGTCAGGAACAATAGGTAATATACTCCCATCATGGTGGAACATCTTCTAATGGTGTTTAATTATATTCTAGTCCATGATCATATCTTCTATAGGTATATCATTTTCAAGGAATTATTTGACATGTTTCTAAATAAGTACCCAAATTTGAGGATGACAATCCAAGGGAAATAGTGTCTGATAGTGTCCTAGAGTAGTATTCAAGGATCACACTAGTTTGTTTTGGAGGATGGACCATTTTATAAATGGGGGTAAAACATTGTGGGTTCATGGGATCCACTCTTCTGCTACACCTCCTATATCACCATGTTACTGAGTGGTTGACTATTGTTGGTCAAGGATATGAGGATGGTAATAAACGTACGGATTCTTCTGATGCTGGAAATTCGAGCATCTTGTGACATACTAAAATTTGGGGTACCCATTCTTCTATGAGGTATAGTATACTAGACAACGTTCTGAGGGGAATAACACTAAGAAGTATATGTGGACAATTCCATTTTTTACATTAGGGGATCACAACACCCCTTAGGGGTTATGAATTTTCTAATGCCATCATGCCTGGAAACATTGGTTTACATCAGTCACTGTTGAATATTGATGTGGTTAGGCTACTGAAACTTGATGAGGATGGGGTCAATGTTATGATATGTTACAACACAGGCATCAACATCCATCGCTATTCAACTCTAGGTGATCCTGTGTGGGAAAACTTTTAAGACTCATTTGTACAAAAGGAGTACTGATAGAGTTTCATAGGTGGAGTGCTAGTGGTTTGGAATTTAGGACCATGTATTCAGAAAGACATAAAAACAACCCCTCTTCTCTAGTAATTTTGGGTACCAGTGGAAAGTGATGAAGAGAGTTTACATTTGGTTATGTGAATATTAGAACCATTGTATCATTAATGATCTATGGTGTGTGATGGTGAATGAGGGATTTAGGGAAACAATTGTGCTACCACGAACCAGTGACTACGTTTTCCCATCAAAGGAATATGATATTAACTAAGTGAAAGAATATCTAGATGAAATTATATAATATTATATTCTACTACTTGATAAAACGGTTGAGGATCTAGAGAAGTAAGAATGTTAGTCGGATGACACATAAGGGGTGAGCCATTCATATAGGGTGATTCCAGCAAGAAATGCACTAGGGATGTCACAATGTTCAGTAAGACCCTCACCTCCTTGATGGGAATTGTATCATATGTGACCAGATGGTCCAATAAGGGAGGATTCAAGGATGAAGATAAATTACTTTCTATAGTCGTCCATTGATACCATATTTACATCCCACTTCATGGCTTGGCAGACACTTTGAATGTTAATATCAATCGTTGACCTATGGTGGAAGAAGAATCTTGATGGGATTGATATACTCAAATTCGATCCAAATTAGGATCATGTATAGGGTGATATTTTATATTATACAATTATATTTTATTACTATAGACACATATGTATGTAAGCGGGTGAGTATGAACCCCCTCCCCTAGTACATGTGATGTTTTGAGATGATTCATACCAGGAGGAGATTCCAAATATTGCCATTTTTTTATGTGAGGAACCAATTCATGGGGAGGTATATTAATTTGGTGAGGAATAATAATAGATAAAAATTTATCATAAATGGATTCTTGGGAGAGTGTTGAGATTAAAGCCTTAAAAGAATACATCAATGTGTTTCTTGAGTTAATACCTAACCCACTAGCCTCCCTAGATCCATTACATTTCATTATTCAAATTATATCACTAACTCCTCTCATTTATAAGAGAATAATGATAATGGGAAAGGGGATCATAATGAAGGTAGATAACGTGTACATAGGGGTTAATAGGAGCAAGTTTTGGGGATTTTATCCATGGATGTGGTAGGTGGTGGGATGGAATAAGTGGTTATCTTTACAACATCATAACCTCAAGTGCTTCTCATTATCTACTTAGTACAATGAAATAACATCTCAATGTTGGTATCCACTCTAGAAAAATAATTTCACCTGATATGGCTCATTATCATGATAACTCCACCTCAAGGTATAATTATATCTCAATTCATTTTTTCATAATCACAAATTCACAGTGCCTTCGTGTCAATCTATTTTCTTATTCTGTTCAAATTATACCCAGTAACCACAAGAGCAACTTGTGGTGGTCATTGATGTACCAATTGGTGAGGAAAATTATCCTACTGTGTAAATATCTATTATGAATTAGGACCTCAACATAAAAATTATTTCCTCCGGTACATATATTATTCCCACAAATCCATACATATCATTTTTTGGTCAGGTCGACTAACATGTTTCCATTTCAATTAGTTCACCAATTTTTTCCCAAAAAGTGAGAATATGAGGATGAGTAATATTTGGACCCATATCCAATAACAACACTAGTCAATGAGGAGTCAATCACCTAAAATGAAAGGTTATTTTTCCTTTCCAAAAAAACCATCTTCGGCTATGAGTGATGCCACTTGTAGGGTGGAACTAAAGGCATGTGGGTGTGATATTAATGAGGAAATTTCAAGTAAAGAAGGATGACCTCATTATCTATATCCCCTCCCATTCAAGAAGATTTTGAAGTAATGTCTTATTGGTGGCCTTCATACACCAATTACAGTATATGATCCTACACTGTATGAAGAGTTGGAAGACTCTAATCCTAATGTTGGAAAATATAATCACATAATTTGGCTATGGAAGTGGAAGTACATACAATGATTTATTAACCAGACTCTGTAAACACAACTACTAGGATATATGGTGTCTCTTACACATTATATATGTAATATGTGTGTCATAAGGGAATACTATCATGGTCTACATGTTCTAGTCTGCGACTTTCTCCCCGGCTGGGTTCATTGAAAGAAGATATCATGTGGATGTTTGATTGAATCAATAGAATATTGAATACATATTAAAGAAACACAAATTTAACCAAAATATATAATAGTGGGATGATAAAACGAATGAGTCTACATCATTTCACAACAGTAAATCAGACATCATTAGTAGATTTCGAGCTCTGCTAGAGGAGGCTGAGAATCAAATGAAGCGAAAAAGTGATAAAATTTTGGATCATTAGGTATATTGGGACAACACACATATCATGAATGAAGAGTAATTTTTTTATAATAGATGAGGATTAAATAGGCCTTGAGTGGTGGATGTACACCAAGGAGGCCATATGCCAGATATTGATGGGGTTTCATCATTCAATTGTTGGACCAAAGACATTTGGGTCTTTCTGTCAAGTCTTAATAGAGGATCTAACATGTGGATACCCCTTATTAGTGAAAAAAAAATTCATTATCAAAAAATTTCCTTATGCGTGGTAGAATTTTTTTTTCAACATAATTATCGAACATCAATCATAATTTTGAGACAACCAATGACCAATCCCAAATCACACATGAGTCATGATCGTTGTGAAAGTTATGGTACACCCATGTGATTTCATTTTATTTTAAAATGATTGTAAATCATTAACTAATCAGTGTATTCAATTACTAATTGAACAGTCAGAGTTATTCGAATTGTAGAGTTTATGGATAGTGAATAAGGCCCTAAAACAGCTGACATTACCTTCCAATGTGCTCTAGTGCACAATGAGGGTAACTATATTGGCATTTAAATATATTATAACAAGGTGGAATGGGGTGTTATGAAACACAATACCCAAAATATAGAAGTCATGGAGATTTTCATGTAGATACATGATAACTTTTGACTAAGTTATAATCATTGTGTATATGCTATTATCATGGAATGGGGACAACCAAATGAAGGTCGAACACTAAACATGAATGAGAAATGGATGTTGTATCTGATTGGTAGCCATAGTCATTTCAGAAGTTTGAATTGGATGGGAGGTGATCCATTGTGAAAAGAGACCATACCATTATACTGTTATATAAGACAAAAAATATCACTTTTATTAAAATAAGGGCCCCATGATGTGTATAAATGATGTGATGGAATGTTTGAATGGATTCTAACAAATATCATAATTATGCCACAATGTCATGATGGAAATCAATTAAGGTGTGTGGGATAGAACAAAGGTTAAATGCATCTTCCATGGAGTACAACCTCAGATGTTGAGTTATAGCAGAAAATATGAAAAATGTGGTAGCTGGTCAGAACTGTGGGAGAGGACCTCTCAGATTCAGAACTAGTATGTTTTCATGTATTATTTCATGAAACTAAGAATGATAGAAAAAAATTTACTTTCATATAATGAGTATAATTCATGTTAAATTTTAACGGCGTGTGATTGGGCTATGTATAACAGTTTAATTTAATTTGACAAGGACATTGCACATAGATTAATGTTGTAAGATCTGGACCACGTAAAATATTTCCCCAAGGGTAATTTTCCCAAAAAAGTGAACTAAAAATTAATTGAAGTACTGAAAAGTGTCTTGTGTTACACAAAACTATCAGGGAGAAAATGAATCTCATTTTAATGTATCTTAACATTGTACCATGGGATCTACAAATATTTTATGTTCAGATTACTCAATTCATGGTATGCTATAAACAAATAAGTGTAACGTGGAGGGTTATAGAATATGTTGTGGATTATTCTAATAAATCTCATCACCAAACCATATATTTCTAGTAGGCTTTGAACATAGTTTAAATTCATAATTCTTGGATATAGACTGCTTGAATAAGGTAGTGGAGTTTGGTCCAAGGGCCCCTTTGTGCAGCTTGACAACATTTCTAAACACCCTAACATAAATCCTAAGAACACATGAGTCATATTTAGTGTTGGAAAAAATGAATAGTATGAGGTTATTCAGAAATTTGGATGAGTAATTTAGGGGTGAGGTGTTGTTGGTAAAATAATTTCACAGAGACATTGGACCGCTTACCTATGGAAAGAAATGCACTATGAGACACCAAGGGTGTTGGGACTCCACTGAGAGATAGTTAAGTGGAAAAGAGGTAAATTCATACATTAAAGACTTAGACAAAATGGATACTAGTGGGTAGGGTTCAACTGTTGACCATGTTCGAACACATGTACCACAACACTCTCCATCAATAATGGGGTGAGAAAATCCAGGATCAACTGTTCACCAAATTTGATGCATATAATAGATGGTGTTCTATCATAGAACCATTAGAGTGTTGGACCATGATGGGAGGTGAGACAAAATGAACTGATACCATCACCAATAGGGGTTCAATATGAATTTGAAATATGATGTAAATCCAAACTATGAATGACTCAATATGTGGAATGGAGAGTATTAAAATTTGTAATTTAAATCTATGTTTAAAACTAGTTGTTGTTGTATTGGATGGAACATGGCTACTATTTTCTTATTTTAGAGATTGGACCATTAGATCATAGTTTATTATCATAGATATTGGATCATACGGAGTATCACAAAATGGGAGATGCATAGAATGGCCGTGTGAAATTCCTGATATCAATGAGGGCTTAGTAGGCCCAACACCAAACCACACATTCCTCAGAAGATAGAATATAGTTTATAGTTGTGACACATGGACTCTGGATGACTATTAATTAATATATTTAAATATTTAACCAATGATATGGATAAGTGGCTAAAGGATTCAATGTATTTATGGTTGGGGCCGAATATGAAATGTTAAAAAATCACTATGTATCCCATAAGGATGTGAATCAAGTCAAAGATTGTTCTAGATGGATATACATATAGTTTAATGTCATACGATCAAGACTATAGTAAGTAATTTATATCCAATTCATTTAGACTATCAGAAAAAATATATCTCCCATGGTATATATATGAAACATGAGAGATAAACATTGACTTTAATGTGTCCATGAAGGATAATGCACCATATATAGACCTTCATATAAACTGTAGAAAATTTAAGGGCATAATACCTAGATTGTTACTATGGATAAGTGAAAAATTCATTATTGAATTTTTTTCATGGGCCCGGAGATGAGAAATACGAGTTTCTATATATGTCCCATAATGATGGGAATCAATATGCACATAGTTATAGAACATGGAGTAAGATGCCAACTCCAGTATAGGATATCCATTCTAACAAGGTATTTGAGGTATCGCGCAGTTATTTTGAGGAATCCATGTTTGGATATGGGGAACCATTTTTAATAATCCCATACATATTTTACAATTCATCATAGTTTAAAAAGGGGTACACCTCGGCTATTATTAAGTTATTAGAGGCATCCCATTTTTTATACAGTGTATGATCATTGTGTATAGTCATTCCTTAAAGACGATGTCTCTGAGTTTAAGGTCATAGTGTTTGGACAACAATGGGTGGAATGTATATAATAGGTATATGTAGTGAGGTTTTATGACTAACCCAACGTGAATGAGGTCAAAGGAGGCCTAACACTACATTACACATACTAGAGAATATCCCATATATAGTTTAATGTAATGATTCATGGAATTGTTATAAACACTATAGGGTAGTGTTTATAGTACTATCATCTCTTATTTTAAGGTCATAGAGTCGGGACTATAGGATGGCTATCAGTTTAAGATATTAAATATCATAACAATATAGGAATTTCCCCAAGAGGATATGTTTATTGTGGTTTTTTAAAAAACTAGATGTGGATGAGGGCTATGAGGCCCAACACCACACTAAAAATTTCTGAGAGGAGTTGAAAACTTTTTACAGTGATAATGGTTTGACTATAAGATCTTTGATTATGTTCCTGGAGTTCATACCAATGGAGATAATTTATTTGAAGGAATGAATATAGTAGAGGAATAATAAACTAGATGTGAATATTTTCCGACATGGACCAAGTCTACATGACACATCCCAAAGAAAACACCTATAAATTTTAATGTTGTGATTCTTGGACTGAGATAGCTAATTTATGGTCATGGAGATTGGATATTTTTTAATAATTTAAGGTCATATTGTAAAGGCCACATTATATTATTATAAGGTCATAGATTTTGTATGTAGGGAATTGGTATTCCCAAAATGGGAATATTTGGCATGGATGTTTTAAAAACCTGATTTGGGTGATATCATAGGAATCCCATTGCTGCACCCCACATTCCAAAGAATGATCATACAAAGATTAATGTCCTGTTTCATGGAATTGGAATGGTCAATTTACAAGGTATCTGTGTCGCGTAGGAGATACATAAACAAAAATGAATGGAGCAATATAGGATCACATACAACATATATTCCTTGAAATGTACTACATATAGATTAATGAAGAATTGAATAGACCATAACTGAGGAAAAGGGGCTAAAAGGATTATTAATTTGCAACCGGACTCGAACATAAAATTTTTAGGGATAACTACGTATCTCATAACTGTGGGAATAAAACAACACGTAGATCTTGAATAAAAAGATAGTGTAAGAGAAAAACCTATGGGGAAAATCCTTGCTGATCAGGGACCTATGGTATCCCACATTTATAATTGGTCAACCCATATTTATGTAGTAGAATAAGAATCATATCTTGGGTGTTTAAGAGTAATCCCAAACATGTTCATGGTAGTATTTTTTGACATCATCCATTGATAATTTTAACCCCAAGTTTAGCATTATGATTTTTGGATAAAAATAGGGCAATGTCTCATAAATGTATGTATAGTGTAGTGTTATGAAAAATTCAACATGAACAAGGGATAGGGAGGCCTGACATCACCTTTCACATTCTAGAGAAAACCCACATACAGTTTTAGACATTATTTTTGGACTCGCACACCTAATTTTTTTTCGCAGAAATTAAACCATTGCATATTGCCTAATGTCATGTTATATAGACTAAATATATAGTTTAATGTTGTGTGTATTGGATGTGGAAACATAGTTTAGTGTCATGTAGGGAATATGAAAATGGTTTTGTTTTTCAATGTCATATAGCTAGGGTGCATGTTCTATTTTATTTATCATTAGGTGGCTAGGATGTTAGCACTATGTAGTTTATCTTCATGGAGGTAGGACGTTGGCATCTCATCACATGATCTATTATTTGAGAATCATAGTTCTAGTTGAAGGAGTAATTCTCTCTCCATTAATGGTGATATATGAGAATAAACCATTGAAATATAAATTGTGAATTATATAAGGTCATTCCCACAATGTCTCTAACATTTCCATCATCTTTCTAGGTTTCATTAGAATTATAAGGGCCAATTTTTTATGACCACGGAGAAAGGTTTTGAGGGAATTTTAATATTAAACTCCCATGTTATATTTTTAAGGTGCATCTTGAGATTTTGTAAGTCTTGGGGATTATTATCTTCAAGGGATTCCAACTTAGCTGGGTAGACATGTTCCATTCTTTATGGAGTCACTTTTTCATAGAGATCTATTTAGATTGATGGAGGCTAAATCTCAATTTGAAGGACTGCATCATTTCCACACAGTAGAGAATATTGAGTCACTAATATTGAATTTTGAGTCAAAATTTAATAGACCCATAGATAATTGGGGTCCTTTTCTTGATAACTATTTATGTATTTTCCCACCATCTTATGTAGAATGTTAGACAATGTTTTTTTGATCACTTCAATCAATTCATTTTCATGTGTATAATAATATGAATTTTGGTTGTACAGAAACATGTATTTTGTGTAACTCATTTATAGATAAGAACCCCCTATGTTGGTGATGTTTTCCATGAGTACAGTGTGGTAAAATCAGAATTGGTGGATAATGTGAATTTTCAAGGATTCGATCTTGGTGTAGTCATTTACTTCCATAAGAGTAACCACTCGTTCCCACAAGTATAAGAAATCCACTACATTTAGAATCATCCTTCATTTTAATGCTATTGTTGGAAGGTATGACCCCCCCCCCCACGACATCGAGTCACCATACTATGAGGTTCCATGAATACATGGTATTATGAACAAGATAATAATGTCAGTGAAAAATGATAACATGGATTCGACACATGTGACACCTCATGGAAAATCAATGTAGTAGTGGACTTTGTTGGAGAGAGTCTGTTGAGGGTATGTCAGCACTATAGGGTGAAATGTGTTGCGCACTGAAATATTTTCCCACATTCAGCTCGATCTGGGGGAGAGAACCATACTAGGGATTCTTTATGAAGGGATATGAATAATTAGATGTTTCTTCTACTATTTTAGGGGGTATATATAGTTCCCAATATAGAATCACCAGTAGTTGGTTGGTTCAACAATCGACTAGAATCATCATCTAGAATTAGGGGAGTGATGCATCTCTGATGCACCACATGAATGAACATATCCTCATAGTCATGATATTCAATAGATTTGTCAAGACTATTATTGGTAAATTCATATCATTTCTATGATTGGGTAACATGAGTTACCTCTGGATAAAAGGTAACATGGGCATTATCCAATGAGTGCGCTAATGTAAGGGAATGAACTTTGGCTTCCTGGTGGTATAATCTACATTGATCTATTTGGTGAATATCTTAGAGTCTCTCTGTATACCTAATAGAGGGACATTAATCTCGATGGCCAGCCTAAGACTAGTGATGAGATTCAAATACACTTACATGTTTCTGTTGTATCCTTCTGACAATAGGAATGACTAATGTAGAAAAATGTGTATATGTGTGATGAATACGTTCTGTAAGACTACTCATCTTAGATTGGGATCATTGATCCATATACCTGTTTGGCTATGAGGGGAACCAAAAAATTGTATTTTCTAGTATGGAACAACTTGGTCCATTGTAAGGATGGCATGATCAAGGAAATTCCATTCCATAAGCAGTTATTTAGGATCCTAATTGGTGGCAACAAGTATTTCAATGCATATATGTTGAGGGAATTCTACAAGAAGAACAAAATCTTTAACTACTGAAGTATCACTTCTTAATGTGATATCCATCCAATAAAATACGTAAATTCGTGATATACTATAGTGGATCTACATGGGACACCCGAAGTATCTCGTGGTAATACAGCTAATGATGCAACTTCTTCACTAAAAAAACCAGCATGAAGTATCTCTTCTAGATCGATGAGTATCTAGATTCTATATCAAGAGGCATGTTATTGAGATATTAAAAACTATTATATCCACCTTTAGAATTATTCTAGATGAGAAGGCCATTGAGGTACCATTCTAGTGTAGTACCTTATAGTACTAGAGCCTTCCTTGATACGGGTGACATTAGAATCAGAGGTTTTAAGAGATATTACTTGCTTTTCTCAATGTTGGTCTATGAATATTCATCCCATTTAAAGATATCATGTTTCATCCTAATCATCAAATTAGGGATAAACTTGGAAGAAATGTTTGTATGGAATTGATGTATGTAGGATAAGTCTAATTAATGGCATTATAGCTCCCTAGGGTTCCTTAGAGGACGAGTCTAGAAAATTGATTTGATCATGTTTGGTTCATTATCTATGCCATTATATGTGAATATGAAACTGAGAAATATCCTAGAGGTAACCACAATTTAACACATCAGGGGGTTCATTATCAAATTTCAGGAGCCGAATAATTTGAACACATTTTGTAGACCTCTAGGATATTCCCAAAAATTGTGGGATATGACCACCAAATCATCCACACATAACTCTACTATCTTCCCAATGATCAATATTAAGATTTCATTTATAGAAAAATGATAATTGGGTCCCCCATTATTTTGTATAAAAGGAATTCACTGATAGCATCGGGTTCCATTTGGTTCTCTGATGGTGCTAAAATCATCATCTCTAGGGTCAAATCTACTTAAGTTAGTTCAAATATTCATAGTTTTTTTGTCAGGTTGAGATCTATCTCAAAACCATTGTCTAGTATAAAATGATGGATTTCAATTCCATTGAACTAGTTAGTGATGTACGTAGTCCAGATTCCCCCCAAAACAAGAGCACATTCATTTTCTCCAAATAAGGAAATGACATCATGACAATATTAATGTTCAACTTCCCCTACATTGTAGGATTCTATGATAGAAACTTATATATAATAGAAAATACATATTTTCAAGGACATTTCAAGATACATGTATTTCTTATGACCAAAGGAGTCCTTGAAGATCAATATCCATGAAGGTTTGTTTAAGAGGTGCTTTATCACATCATACTTTTGTACCATGTTCCTGTTTCTTCTTACATGAGGTCTCTCATTAGAATGAATTATGATGAGAACTATTTGATGAACCACTAGATAATAATTGGTTGTGGAAATTTCTTATTTCTCATTAGCTAAATCACCTAGAAACACTACTATATGGTTTCTTATTGTTATGGTATTGATCAAGAAGGAAACATCCAATCACAAGTGATTATGGATATTCATCATAGTCTATTTTGGTAGTGTTTCTAATGTAGAGGGATATGAAGACTTTCCCTACTACGCTCATCCAAATCATTGTTACTAGTTTATGTATCATAAGAATATTGGTTTAATGCAATGGAATAAACATTCTTGTTGTTATTATTCCCTCAAATTACTCTTTGATAGTGTTAGATAGAGGCACATGGGAATCTAACCTAACAATCCTCATTGTTTGGGATAATGTAATGATATACCAACTAGATGATATTCATATAGGTGTACAATTGGTCATCATTTTTGATATCCCCTTGTATTGGACGAGCCCTTGCAACTATTCCAAACTATTGAGGAATGAATTCATAAAGATTTCATGATGGATTTGGCACTGAAAAGGGGTTTTCATTTCCCTCACGTCATATAAAACTACTCTTCTTGGTTGTTGAAGGAAGTGAGGTGGATGTCAAAGCATCATCAATATAAGGTGTGTAAAATTCATGAGGTTTGGGCTATCCTAACCCATCATGGTCTATTCCACAGGTGAATGTGACAACTCTATGAGAAAACCAGTTATCATACATATGAATCATACTATTGGGAACCTTCTAATATTCCCATAATCCCTCAATGTTGCTTTCAATATCATCAGAGATGTGTGCCACCTATTCTGAGATAAATCCCACATTACCAAGCCATTATCCATGATTTACTAGATCCAATCATTGAACACATTGAATTGTTTCATGGTATTTGTGAGGATCCCATGGTAAGGGAATTCCCTAGGGTGATCGGTAAAATTTTCTACATGGGGTTTCATTCATTCTAGAAGAATCAGAAATCTTTAATCTAGAGGATTGAGAAATTAAGAGGGAACATGTGCATTATTGATGGAGTAGATCTAGTTCCTCCTATCTATGAAGTGAAATTTTTTATCATGGACATAACGAGGGGTTGGATCCCAATGATACGATGGATACAAATAATCTCATCTATGAAAATTGTGCATGGAATGGTAGTGATTTTTGATTTTGAGATGGGTGGGGTTTTTCATGATGAGGTTTGTTCACCTGGTGAAACTCTAATGGTGGAGGGTCCAACAACACCCAATGCTCAAGAATCCCCACATGTACTGTGCTGATAGTCTCTGACCTAGTGGGTCACCATGATGGAACCAGTAGACGAAATGAGTATTTTTTTATATCCTAATTGAAGGCCTTCCCCAGTTGTTATTCTTCAAAAAATCCTAGAACCCACATATGGTGTTCTTTGTGATGGGGGTAGGGAATTGCCCATTCTTGACCTTCCCCATACACATCATTATATGTTTTTATTAGGTTAGTGGCATATCATATGAATATTTGTGTTCCTTCTACCTGGTGATGAAGTCTACCACATTTTTATTAGGATTTTTCTGGCATATGGAATGGTCATCAATGCTTGTCTAATGCATGGAAGAGCTAAAATGGTAGAGGACAAAAATTTAGATGTCTTTCGGACTAGTAATATAAACTATGGGTAACTTATTATAGACAAAAAGAAGGTCCCTATAATTTATATACAAATCATTGGTACATGTGGGCCTCCATCTCATATAGGATTCCCAACATGGGGCTACACCTCATGATTTAGTGGGATAAATGTTCTATAGGGTTTTATATCCCATAGAATGGGGAAAATATAGGATTACCAAAATCTCAGGGTTCTCACATATCATCCACCAATGTCATGTATGACTTTACATCATGTGGTATCACCATCATTCATGTATCTATGGCTTCAATATGATTGGGGAGATTAGTTATCAAGTCCTATTGGTGGATATATCTATAATGATGAGAATCAAAGAACTCTAATGCATTGACATGATCATCAGTAAGATATCTAGTTCAGTAGATCATGAAAAGGTATGTTATGGGTCCCAATGAATATTATCTCAATGATCAATCATATTTTTAATCTCATATCATGGACACATGGTATACAATCCTTCCTCTATGCTCTTAGGATGCAAGGGATCACCGGTCTCAACATGGAGAAACTTCCTCTATGCTCTTAGGATGCAAGGGATCACGGGTCTCAACATGGAGAAACTGGACCGTAAGAAAATGATGCTTCACTAGTGGAAGATAAATGTGATCCCATCACGGAGTTTCAGAATTGAAGATCTAAAAAAAGGTTCACATCTATGATTAATATATGATATGTGACCCTTTATATAAAAGTGTTGATTTCATGACACAACTCCGTCTTAATCACAATTTCAGAATGATCAGAGAGCTCGAGGGGTCCCTTTTCCCTATTGATATTTCCAATAGTAGGAAATGAATAATTGGGTTCTCATAGGTCGATTTATATCCTTTTATAGTTAGTGGGGTAACCTATATGAGGTTTTTACTAATAATGTTCTTCCCTAGGGGGTGGGGTTTTTCTATTGGATCCTTCATCTATGCCATCGTCCTTAGATTTCATAGGAACAACTATGTTTACGATTATTATTCCTAGAAGAAAATCCTCAATATCAATGGGCTGGCCATGTTGTCACAAAATAAGGATGAAGTATAGGGAATCATACTATCCCCATACCCTGATATGAATGTGTAATGACTCGAATGATTCTATGTATCACTATGAGGATCTTGACGCATCCCTATTAGAGGTTCCAATGGTAAAAATGTTACATAGGGTGTTGGGACACATGGATTTATGCCAACTCAACCATATAGAACTGTAGATCAGTGTCTTCATAGATATAATAGATTCATGGGTTAAAAGAATTATGGTCACAAAGGTGATGAATCATTACCCAAATGTTCCAAGAAAATAACAAAACCTCATCCTATGTGAGGGACTCTAGGATATGGATGTTGGATGTTTCATTAAACTAGAATACAACTAAGGAAAAACCCTCATCCAGTGTCTCCCACATGCTCTCTTATATATAATTGGTGACATATTATATTTTCGACCAACCTTCAATTGGTTATTTCCATGATATTAGTGGTGGAACTGTTGTGGATTGGTGTGGAAGATGGATGGTTGGTGGAGGATTCACTATACGACGGAATCATTTGTTACACATTTCTCCATCTCTATAGGAATATACCGACCAAATAATTTCACACCAATAGGGATTGGTGTTAAAAATGGTATCATTTTGAAGGGAAGAATAGCTCTATGGTGGATTAACTAGATGCTCAATATCTATCCCATTATAGAATAGCTCCCTATGGTCCTGGGTGGAGGTGCAGTGGGAGATTGAAGATGATAGATATGGTTGTACAGTGAACCTTGGTTAGGGGTTAGTATCTACCACCACCTCTATGTTCCTAGAGTGGGATTTTTGGATCCTATGAATCTCTCCTTATAAGATAAATAACATCACCTATTGATCCCCTACCCCAATCTCTAATGCTGATTATTGGGTTGAAGGCTATACTATTGAATCACCTTTTCTCTTAGAATATGAGAGGTTAAAGTGATTGATAATGAATTTTTCTTCTATAAGGTTTTTATTTAGTTGTATTGGGTCTAAATTCTACCCTATGATAGTTCTTTAGGGTCAGAAAATTATTCTACATGGGGTGTACCACCAGGACGGTGGAGAGTACCATGGGGATGAACTCCAATTGTACTAGTTGGGAAATGATGAGGACCTCTATATTAGTTATGTTAATGTGGGGAGGACCTATACATTGAGTGAACTATGAGATAGGAGGACCACCATTCATATTGTTAATGAATAATGTAAGACCTATTCTTTGGTCAGTGGGGACATTGGGAGGACCTCTATACTGACTAGCAGTAATGGCACATGGAGAACCTCTATACTAGAGAGTCAAATCATGAGGATGACTATCACACTTATCTAAATAGACTCATGGAAGATTTCTATGTTGGTTACTAAAATATCGGGAACGTCCTCCTCTTCGATAGGTGGTAACATAGGGGGGCTCCATTCTAACTATTGGAGGGGTGTGGAGGACCTCCACTTTGATTGGTTGTAGCATGTGGAGGACCTCCATGACAGTTGAAGGCAATAGCATGGGGATGTAATTCACACTGATCATAGTTGAAGTAGGTATGAACAACTACATGATTTATTCTAGATTATAGAGGACCTCATATTGATCTAGGAAATGTATGAGGAGGACTATCCCACAATTTTTATACAAAATTTAGAGGGAATCTGTGTTGACTGGTGGTAGCAGTACGGGGTGGACCTTCGTTGTGATTACTGTAGCAGGGAGAACCTCCACATGAATGGGGAATAAAATGAGGAATACCTTTACCCTAATTTGGTGATTGTTTGAGGTCATTGTTTGGTTTAGTGAAGTCTTAGTGATGACTTCTACATTAGAACCCATCATCATGTGTTTACCTGTAATGGTTCTTGGCGATGCCGACTCTTAATAGAGTCAACCCTGTCGTCCAATAGGTTAGATAAAGTCTGTATTGTAATCATTCATATATTGACCTATGAACATCAATCATAAGAATATAATGGAATAATATGGTAGTGGGAGGGGCCACTAATATTGTATTTGATGATTCCCTATAATGGGAATTCTCACGGGGTTGCCTCCAACATTGATGTCAAGTTGTTTAGATAAGGGATGGTGGAGTAGGGAAATAGTCCACATATTCATTGGCTTCATGGACTTGTCATTTTTAGCCCTGATGAGGCATGTTGGGAGACATTCCTCGATTCACCTGAGTAGTAGTCATAACCGGGGTGACTCAGGAATCTCTCAAATAATTGGTGTAGGAGAGTGAGTCATATGATGTCTATGCAGAGAGGCCCCTGAAATGAATCTCAATTGGAATGTGGAGTCATTTCTCCCAATTAATTCCTTGGGGGAAGCGGTGTTAGTGAGGTGAAGAAGCTGCCATGTTCTGATGTGTTATATTCCTTCGGGGAATGAACCCATCTTTCTTGTACTGATGTACAAAGGAAACCATCACCGTCTAATGGATGATTTATATGGGTGATATAATGTGTGGTATTCCAGTATCTATAGTTACATGAATTTTTTGGTAGAGTTGGAGTATTGTAGGATTTTTAAATTATCATTTCTCATTCCCATGCGTCTACATATGTTGGGTGCTTTATTTATTATGGATAAGGTCTTTAAATAATGTTGGATTCAAAAATTAGTACTAATACATGTAAATAAATAAACAATTTTCTAGCCTCATCAAATATTCCATGTTCGGAGAGACAGAGTCTCACTTACAATGTCTTAGACTAGAATTCCAAATGTTTAACTACCCCAATATCTGGTGAATTCTATATCAGGACCACTATTTTCATGATAGATCATAGCACTAGATAATAGGGTCTAGTGGAATGATAATCTCATAATGTCTCAAATTATACTATCCCCTGTGTTTGGGATATGATTTTAATGTTTGGTACACCAACTTTGTTGGTGAAAGCCGACATTGTCACTGTCTGACACAAATCATTAATCTGATGTAAAACATGAATAATCAGCATTGTTTAAGGATAAAATATTCATGGTGGGCTCTCAATTTCTATTTACTATTCTTTAATGAGGGATCCCACAATTCATGTAATTGTGAATTAGCGTGCATTATAACCCATTTTATAATATTCCAAAGGATCACATATTTTTTAACATTCATCGGTGATGTATTATTGTTTATCAAAATGGGGTGATGGGTTATTGGTTCCTCATTCAATGAATTCCTCCTTGGAAGATGTTACATAGTTCGGCTCTCCTGAATAGAGTTATGTCATTTTTATGGAAGTCATTCGTAGTACTATCTCTGTATGGATGTTGTTTAATTAAACTTCTTCGGTCAAAAAATTCTAGTGGGTCTTGATAGGGAATCCACCTTTGGTTAAGAGATTTATCACTTTGAAAATCAATGTAATTTCTAGAAGCTAGGAACATAGGTCAGTTGAATTCTTCCCCATAGATGGAAATTTTATGTATGTATCTCAGGATTATAACCCAATGAATCTTGTTTTGGTCATGAGGTATCTAACTCCAAGGTCTTGAATCTTTTTAGGATTTCACCTCTGGAATCAATGTTTAGCAAGAGGTATCTAACACCATTGGTCTATTCCGTCTATGTTTTAAAAATTTGGAATCCCGTTATTTTCATTTGGTAGCATTATGAGATAGGTTATGATATTAATTTGTTTTAAATATAAAGTTTATTGATAAAAAAATCCGATGAAGGTGGATCAAAGTGTTGTGTCCCCACGAGGGAAGATGTTGCAACTAGGTATATATTGATGTATATATCAGAATGCTCAATAAATCAAGATTTGGTAGGGGTGTATACAATAAAGGGAAGGGTAAAAACGTGATTGTTTTTCTGAACACCCTTATAAGGAGATCAAGTATGTAAATCCCTAGGATAGAGCACCTAGGTTTACCATTGGTTGGAATTGATCCTCATAGAGGAATCCTAGATACCTTTTTTAGGAGACAATGATAAAATTCCACATAGTCTGATGTTGTAGTTTAAGGTGATGTAATATGACTTTTCCATGCAATATAACGTCATGTTATAAGGGTTCTCATGTCATTAAGGGAATGTTGATGAGGGATGGTGTTGGACTTACTAATTTATTCATACCATCAAAAGATGACTTCTCTTGGTTGGATAGTGTGGGGATTGTGCTTTTATATTCCAAATGGACCTAGAGGATAGGTGGTCTCCTAGGTGAGTGTCATGGTCTTAATGAGGACATGTCCTAGATAAAATCAGTATAGATGGGGATATGGGTTTTGGATATCAATGAGGCTTCCAATGTATCCCAGTTAGTTGGGAATCAAAACCTACATTGTTTAGAATGGGATAGATATTATACATGAGGTGGAGGCCCAATGGACCATGTTTTCACGGATTACATGTTAAAGAGGTCAATATGGATGGAAGTTGGAGGTTATATATAGATAGAATGTGCATAGTGGAGTTTGGGAGGATTTATTGGCCACTACTAACCTCTATGCCCTCATATGTCAGGCTCGGTGTTAGAAACATGAATAAGTATTAGACCTGAAGTTCATGTCATGAAATAATTATTAATGAGAGATGATGTTCGGATTATGCCTATAAAAAAACCTTGTATATCATTCACAGTGGAGAGGATATCATTAGATGTAATGAGTATATCATTCCCTATGAGGGATACATGGAACATCCATTGATTATAAAACAATGTATGTGGGGAGTACATGTTGTGTTTAGAATCAACCCTTTATTTGAACAATCATACTGTGGTAGGGGATAAGTTTTAGGGATTACACATGGATTCTAGCCCAGTGTTAGGGCTTCACCCCCAAGGAATGGAGATGGTAGAATCCCATGAAGATCATAAAGGGGTAATCATGTGTACATTATATAGGGTAGGAATATATTATTGCATCATTTTTTGAAGCCTTTCTCATGATGTTTAATTAAATTTGATGAGAACATGGTATTGGGTAGTTTTTTGTGTGCAGCCTAGACATGGGGACTCACTACATACCCCTTGGACTTACATGGTCATAGCTCATGCATGAATATGTGGGGAATGTATCCATCAATTCTAGGGGGTGAAAAAAGGGGATGAGTGGACAATAACAAGGTCTAAATTTGAGTCCCCATGTTTTGAAGCTATTTATATTAGAGTACAAGATCCTAGAAGCATGTTTTGTTTAGTTATATAGGGCATCGGGTTATGGGCCTAAATATTTATTGTGATATTTTAGACGGTTTCTCATAGAAACATTCACAAGTTATAGTATCCAATACAGGGGAAGAAAAATAGAAATATGGTGATAAGTGTACTAAATATTGGATGTCGTGTGAAATGATAGGGTTTCAGATAATTTGGATCCTTGTGCACACCTGATATGTTTCTGAAAAGGTAGGGAAATGATTTATCAACTATAGGCATAATCTATTGGTGGCATAAGGAAATTGTCATGGAATCTTTTCAACCTTGGGGTTATCATTCCTTTGAAATGTCTCATAAAATCAATCATACATACAGAAGAGTGATGATACTACCTATAAATGATCACCCCATAGAAGGGGGTGGGGTAATCATCTGTTTATAACTAAAATCTCTGGTGATGGGGCTCCAAAATTTTAGAAGGAAAGAGATATTCTTTATAATTTCATAATTTTCCCTAGTGGAAGTCTATGGAAGTGTTTTATGCCACAATTTTAATGAAATAGGATCGTGCATGGATTAGATAACATTAATTCCAAGCCACAATCTTACTTACGGTGATCATTTTCATTCAAGCGGGCTTTGGGGAACTATCAATAAATTTCATCACCTAGGGTGCATAATAGTTTATCATGTGGATTATTTTCTTTCAGCCACTTATTACATCTTGTGTGCACCAAAATTCTAGTAATCAGAGTTCTTTATTTAGTTGGATGATGCCTCTGTATTATCGAAAGTTGGCTATGTGCACCTTCAGGTGGAATTTCTGTGCAAAAAATGGAATTATTCATTATACACACTTGAATATCCGATGGAAATGACAACATCCAAGTGGTAGAGGATCACATTACAAACATAGAACATTTAATCTTTGCCAATGATGATTTCTATATTCACTGACAAGAAAATATAATATTAAGTGATTCAAAAAGACTTCATGTTGTGTTACTCTCTATAATTTCGAATATAGATCAATTTGTTATTCATATTTCAGGATAATTATTTTTAAAATGATTGACATAGAGCTAATTTTCAACACTAATTATCACCCTTATATGGATTGATAGTCTAATAGAACCATCCATACACTGGAATATATGATTATATAAGGTTTAATGGATTTTCAAGGATGTTGGAATTAACACCGTCACCTAGTGGAATTACCATATAATATTAGTTTCCATTTTCAAACTAAAACAAAACCCTTTGAGTATATTTTTGAATATGTTTTGAACACCAACATGTTAGGATTTTGTTTCTTGGAATTAGCTAATGGGACCCAATCTCGTCCAAGATATAAAATAAAGTGACAAAAACTTTTAACATCATATTTAATCTATATATATTTAATATAAAATCTATCTAGACTATCATCGATGTAAACTACTATTTAGGTCAAAGATTATGTTTTCATTCATAAATCTTCATTTAAGAAACTCTTGATGTTTATAAAGAAGGGAAGGCCATTTCTAAGATATATTGACCACTTTGATATCCTTTAATATATAGGGTTACTGTCTTATCAACTATAACTCACACCAAACTTATATCAACTAAATTATGTCTTCCATGTATCCCTATTATGGATGCACATACCAAACCATCACATGCAATTAATCGAAAGCATAAACCATTGGATAATTATCTTTTAGGTAATAATAAATTGGAAAATATCTTAAATAAAAGAGATATGGTTCTATGGAATAAGACAACTCACCTTGTTAAATTGATATGATATACCCACAACATTGAAGAAGAATATTGGGATCTAAAAGATGTTATAAATAATTAACATTTTATTTTATATTGTATGATTATAATTTTCATGGTGAAGTATCTGAAGGGATTAATAATGTTATAAATTTAAAATTTATTGATAAAATTCCATTTTAAAAAATTAAATGCCTTATTAAGAATACAAATTATCGAAAAAAACATCCACTATAGTGGATATCAAACCATTACAATTTATATCCTATCATATCTAAAAGACAACTAAATAAAAAATTTATTAATAGAATAGTCATTATATAATGATCATATGATCAGTAAAAGTATAGGGTTATGGTAACTGTATTTTACCCAGATGAAGGATGATATGTATTTGACTAGTAGGTTCACAACATATGAATCCAATTTGATGAATTGACCAGGGGAGACAATACCACTAGGATTTCCACTTAAACAAGTGTAATTGAGGACTCAATAAACAAGGAATGAGAGAATATATTTTCTAGATAAGTTAATGCTCATCAAGATCACATCAAAAATCATTTTTTCCAAACCACCAAAAAAAAATTCCACCAATTCAATCATTAAACATTCAAAATTCATTTGTGTAGTAAGATGGATATATATATATATATATATATATATATATATATATTTGTAACCTAACATTAATAATTTTTAAATATTTATTTTTTAAAATTGATTATATTAACAAATTCTATTACTTAATAATATATTTTGAAATTTTTTAATAAAAATTAGATTGTTATAAGATGAAACACATATTACAATTTTTGGAAAATATACAATTTTAATAAAAACACATATTTTTTTCAATTCAAAAATTTATGGAATTAAAATATATTTTGATAAAATATTATCATTGAATAATATTTATTGAATGTAAATGATAAAATATTTTTACAAACTTAAATGTAAATATTCAAATGGGTAGAACAATATTCTCATTAAAAACATTTTATCAATAAATTTGGATATTTTATTTAATAATGAAAAGTTTCTTATTTAAATATTTATTTTGATAATGAAAATTGGATTTTTGATATCACTATGTCAAAATTATCCAATGGGGAATTTTAAAACATTTATCATATTGTCAATTTTTTTTCTTAAAAATTAAATAGAATATATATATATATATATATTGGGTATTATATAATCACAACAAAATAAAAATGAATTTAGGGATTACATCTGTCAATTTTTTGTATTCATTATATATTATATTCTTATCTACTCTGATTATATTTTAGAATATGAAGATTATTTTAATGTTTTATATAAGACTATTTATAAAGAAATGATGTTTGAAAAGTATGGTGAATTCAATTATTAGATGGATAATGTAAGATTGATGGTGAAATTTATCACCAAAAAGTGATATATGTGGATCCTTTAAAAACAATTGCAATTAATGGATGTATAAGAACTATATATGGGATGAAAATTCACATTTTTTTGGATAGATGGGTACTAACCATGATTTCGGAAAAACATCTCATGACATTCATGAAAACTATTGAAGATTACTGATAAGGGAGTCTCATTTTTCTTGACCAATAAATGAGAAGATATGTTTAAAGGTTTAATGGAGAGGCTAATCAGTACACCTGGGATGGTATTACCCACCTGTGGGTAAGTAATTATGATCTATAGTTATGTATCAAAAAATGGATTGAGTTTTGTAATAATAAAAGATAAAAAAGTGATAGATAATTCCTATTTCTAGTAAAAGTCCTTTCAGAAGAGTGATATAACAGCTGACCTAGAATTGGATATAGTGATCTTTATATTGAGTTCTTAGTGAAATTTTGTCCATGGAGAAAATCATGACATATATTTGAATCATAATGTACCAAGAATATAATCACCTAGAAGGATCACAGTATGTCAAAACAATGGTTTCAAAATATGATCGAGGATTATTATTTTTGAATACATTACCATCCTAGGATGGGTATCAAAGTGGAAAATGATATGATTAGATAGGATAATGAAACCTTATTCACATGATGATCGAAAACGGTATAATATTCTTATAAATTATAATTATGGACATGGGGATAATATAAATATTCTCTTACTTCCTTCCACAAATAATTTTTCATCCTTTCATTCTTAATATGATCTTGGTGGCCCAAAAAGATGATGAAATTCTATTGAAAAATATATAGAATATATAATATTTTTTCATTTAAAAATTCTGAGTTATCGATTTTTTAAATTGGATATGTGTCCCATAAAAACTAAATCCAAAAACAAAAAATATGGAAGATTCATTCACAATATTTATATATTATCAAGGATGTACTATGGTGTATTGAGAAATTAAAAAACACTTATACTATGATAACCTAATGTAATATATTGAATTATTTGTACATCAATACTTGGAATGCTAATATTTCATAGATGAATTACATAATACTAAGGGTATTATGAAATAATTTACCATAATAGTATATAAATGGGAAAACATGTCCATGTATTTAGTAATATGACCAAAAAAGATATCTAAAGCCAATAAATCCATTTTGGTGGTATTCAATCTCCTTATATTGTCAAAATATTTCATTTCTATAAAATAATATATCTATATTCACTAATAGTTCATGATATATCAATGTTTACTGGTAAGGATACATGGAGTTTCTATCTCCATTATATTTGATCGATGTATGAGGTTTATATTGTGGATCTATAGAATTATACAAAAACTGTTGGATAGAGTGTTTTGATTTTTGTACTACTTGTAACCCTAATATGGTTATTATTATTATAGAGACATTAAATATCTATATTATTTGTTTAGATCATACATAATGGGTCTCTATTGATATTGGGAACAATGCCATCCAATATTGTATTTCTCATTTTACAACATCATAAATTATATAATTTAAATGGAACACTGTGTTTCCCTGTATTGAAATTGTATTTGAAATCCAATATTCTTCGATGAATTTGTATTGTAGAAAATTATGGGACTAATAATTCACAATTGATACTAAATATTTCTTAATCCATTAAACATCATATAATGTATTTACAAATTTTATAAAGGAACTATGAAAAAAATTATTGACGAGATATATTGTTTAATATTTTTGATACTTTGTTCCTTAATATATCGTCATGGATGAATTTCATGAGGTTTGGGATAATGGGAAATCTTAGTCAATACAGATGCTCCATTAATATCCTAGATCACATCAGAGAAGTATCCTATCAACCTACGCTCCCACCCAACCTGTCTCATGTTTAGGATATGTTCTTTATATCACAATTGGGGATGTACACACCAGAACCATAAAATGTAATGAATATAATGGTGGTTCCCATAGATAATGATCATTAATATATGTAATTCTGACAAACATAGTAGAGACATTATATTAACTAGTTTCTGACCTAGTTTGAGGGAAGGCCCGAAGGGCATTCTCGATCCCTGAGGGATTGAAGCAAGTGCATGAGTATAAAAAACACTTTCGGAATGATTTTATGCAATCACAAAACTGTATAAAACCATTAAATGTAAATAATCTAAAATGAAATATAAAACTAAACAAGGATTAACCAATTTTCAAATTCATTCTTACAATATTTAAAAAAACCAAAAATTGATACAATAAAATGGAACAACAAATTATCCCAAAATCAATGTATGAAAAGAGGGAAAACCCACATTAGTAATCACTACTATCAAAACTACATAGAGATGACCTATAGAAACAAGAAAAACCATCTCCCAACACCATTATTTTACCTGAGTCAAAAAAAAACAATATATAATTTCTCCCAAATGTGTATATAGGGTGTGATAAAAGCCCAGTATGATGCTACCCAAAATAGGATGTATGATATAAAAATCAGAAGATAAACAATGTGACTGTTTTATTCAATAATCACTAGAATCATTTCATGGAAAACCGTTTACCAAAGAAACATGTTTGTTTTTAATGTAATGTAAATGTGTACCATATGACAATGGTAAGTTTGATATCACAATAGGGCACTAGGTCACAAGAAATTCCTATATGATCTAAGTAAGAGTGGGACCCCATTGACATCATATCTTAGTGGATCATGGTATAATATCCACAATGAATTCCATTCTCATGCACAAGACATTATAAAGGAGCATCATCCAAAATTCTAGTAGTCTCCAAACATCATCAATATTTAGTTAATGTTGTAACATTTAATCCCACAAGATTAATCGGAGCCAATACCACATCCAAATAACTAACATACTAGTCCTAGTATGCCCACATAGTCACCTAGGATTCCCTTTGTGATAAATTCACATTTAAAATATCACATAAAAAATCACCTTCAACTATACACAATAAAAAAATGGATCACACAAGATAACCCAAATATTCAACAACTAAAAATCTCTTCTAAAACAAAACTCACAGCAGAACTATTTTAAAACGTGGTTCGAATCACTAGAAAAATTTAATAACCTTATTGCACAGTTTTCAAAGCATTTCCAAGAAGCAAAATAAGGGTTCACAGAATAAGTACTCCCTAATTCTATTATAAAACACATTTTCAAGATATATAAACATCAAATCTACATTAACATTGTTTTCATGTCATCTACGCATTTTTTTTCAAACACCTTCATGGAATAGAATAAACAGGGACATATGAAACACATATAGACCATGACCCATTTTCATTAAAAATTAATTTTTCAATAAAAAACCATATTAAATCTTTTTAAAAATAATTTCCACACCTCATATATAATCCATAGAACATAATTAAGTAAAAAATAAATTCTACTGAATTATTCAATCAATTTTTAAGCATGAAACTACTTACATTCAGTGAATAAGATTCCAAAAATGGGGGAAAACTTCATCCACACGTCAATAACACTATTTAGAAGAAATATAAAAACTAAAACATCAAGATTAAAAACAAAATATTGATATATAACCCTAAAAATGACACCATAACCATTCAAGAAGTTAAAACCCAAATATAAAGAAAAAACCCCTATAAAATGAAGAGAACCCAAGAGAAAAGGGACTTAATTGATGGTATTCTGAATAATACAATCAAATTCTCCCAAAAAATGGATCCCAAGGGATGTTGGATGAATATGATGGTTCTCTTAGAGTAATAAATCACAATGGGTGGAGAAACTGGTGTTTTGGGGTTTCATTAAACAATGGGTTGGATGGTAAAATCAAATTGTTAATGATATGGACATGTCACATGGTTAGCCAGCATGGTTTGTCAAACCATTTGGTGACCATGCACCCCAATCGGCCTAATAGACACCTACTTCATGGTTATCATGTAGTGTTTGTCTTAACATGCGAACGTCCTATGTAATCTCACTACCCATAAAGATATACTATTACATCATTGCAAAGGCAGGGGGCATGGTTTCCCCTAAATGTGTGCCAAAAGTTCACCACATACTATATGGGCCAAAACATACACTTTTATCAAATAAACGTGGGAAGTCCCATGTAAAATACCAATACAATAATAAATATACAATATCCTCAAAAATTTAAACCTATCACATCAGGATACTGAGAAAAAACTGAGACCCATACTTGAACTATAACCAAGGATGAAAACAACAACCTATGTGTGACAGTAATTTCTAGTAAATATCATTGAACATAAATTTAGAATTAAATTATTCTAGAAAAAATAACATGGAAAATTTTATTTTTTGGAATAAAAAAATATGATGTGAATTGGGAACAAGAATAGGCGATGATACAGAAGTATCGAAATATATTATTGTGTATACAATGATATTTTGATAGAGAAATTGTTAATGGGGTAATAATGTAATGAACCAAAATTTATAAATGAAATACCATTTTTAAATTAATTAATACTTTGTTATGTAATTATGTTACAGAAAACACATGCACTAATTTGGTTATTTTGGATCATTATAAGTTACATAATGTTAATTTGAAATTAATTTTTGTCATCAAAATCACTAGTAATATAGTTTTCTTATAGTTATAGTTATGATTTTTATATGTTATCAGTTATAATAAATACCAACTATCATAGATATAATAATAGATGGCCTTGAAAAATAACATCATACCATATGAATCCCATTTACCAGTTCATAATGTAGAGATTAGAGAACTCACCCATGCTAACAACCCATAACAATTTTCATCTCAACTATTATAGTACAAAAGAATCCATTTACGGTACAAGTTAAAGATTATTTAGATCAATTCTCAATCATTGTTTTCCAAACCACCCAAGAAAATTGAATCAATTGTGAACCTTACCCTCACGACATACAAAGGTGTGCTAAGGTATCATATATCTACACCTTCGTTGTTTGAATTTATTTATTCAAATAGTTAATAAAATAATTATTATATTTATCTATTAGTATAATTAAAATATTTATACATTTATTTATGAGTTGATGAAAATTATATTTTGATACAAATAAACTAAACGTGTGTTTTTTTAAATTGTGTGGATTTAATGAATATATTATTGTTGATAAATTCATGAATTTATTAATAAATATCAATTTTTAAAAAATAATTTTTCATATAATATGTTTTTATTTTTATATTATAATATAATTTAATGAATCCTTATATAATATTAATAAGGGTTTCAAAATTGTGGTTGTCATAAAATAATTTCACAAATGGGGATTTTTTATTTAGAAGATTAAATTTTATTATGTATATAATTATTTTGAATAATTTAAATATTATTTCTCAAATAATCACATAAAATTATTCCAATTATAAATTTTCATAATTTTCAAAGCATGTCAAATTTTTGGGTAAAAATTAAATATTTTTTATTTATTATGGAATCACAAAACCCAAAAGTGATTACATAAATAAATTAAAGAGTGTCTAGGAGAATTAATATGTTCCCTTTTTAATGTAACATTTTTTTGATGTTATTTGAAAATATTTATAAACCATTAATGTGTCCTACAATGCCTATTTCATTTTTTAATGTTTTAAGAGTAATTATTTATGAAAATGACTCACATCCACATAACAAAATTTATTATTGTAATGTGTTCAAGTCATAGATATATAAAATATTATACACTAGTCCATTATGGTGGAAACCATGGTCATAAGTCAGGGTATGGTTTTGGATGTAAATGTTATATCATATAGAGTCAAAAAAACAATCACTAGACATAAATAAATAATTCCAATTACATTAACTATAAAAACCCAAAAAATATGGCATTCATATTCACCCAATATCATTTTAAAACAAATTTCATTACCTTCCCCTCTCTAAATACATAAAAACGTGTGTCCATGATCTTAATAATCTCTTCCCATGATTTTATAATCACCCTTTCAATTTAAGGGATTGTTTCTTTCTCCACTTTTTAAAATCCCCATCTATATATTATGAGTTTTTATTTGGAACTGATCATGTTGGGGTATCATTTTACACATCTTTATAACTACCCATAATATTTTCAGGTGAAGATATAGCCAATTTACTATCATTAAACCCTTCTATAAATCTGTATGTACCCCTATTATGTTGTTGAAATTATACAGGGATTACATATTCAATCATTTATATAGTGAATACAAATCCATATTTATATATAATGGTGTGATGATATATAAATATATCCTTGAATTATTAGGTAATTATTTGTATGTAATTACTACTCCATTATCATGTGATTAAAAGTGATGAATAAAATCCTCATGATGTATGATCTATGTGGAACCCTTATTCTTATACATGATATGAATTTCAGGGGTGGAACTAATATTATATAAACCTCGAATGCAATGGGAGATGTTATTATCCAATTAGAATCCATATATTGTATATGGGAGGTTATTATAATAACTCTATGATATGATTTACCAACCATTATCCTTGACTTATGTTTATGATTTCATGTTATTTGTCATTTCCATAGTCTTAATTTGTTTGATGATATCATCGTATATCATTCCATGATGATCCTTTTTATGATTCTCACCGATTTTAAGACAAGGTTTTATTAATCCAGATAAAAATTTATTATATTTAATGAGTAATTATTTTAATATATGATTATTGGGCATCATATGCCACCCTTTTTTTATGTACATAATTTCTTATCTTGTGTATAATTAAAGGATCAAAATAATATAAGGGCATGTTTTCATGTTTTTAAATAATTTTTTTCTTAACATGATACATGCTAAAGTATTTTATATGTAATTTCCCAAATAATATTGGCCTTATTACCATAGGTGGTTATATCATTAGTATCATTATATAATAAATCATAAATTAAGGTGAATTAATGGAAAAAATTATCAAAGGGGGTTTCATATATCTATATCATAAAATTCAACAATTCTATATAATTTTGTTCTAATTTTTATTGGTATAAGTATAATAATAATAATTAATTTCTTATTTTGATTAATTTATTGGAAATTCATTTGATAACATGAACATGGTGTGTCAATGGGAAACGGTAAATCATATCGGTTCATTAGGTACACACTTACTTGCATAGATGGAATGGGTTTTGATGTTTTGGGGCCATCTAAAAGTTTCATTTCATATTCATGTATTTTCTGGGTGATATACTTCCATCACTCAAGAAGTTAAGTGTAACAATGCCTGATGGTTTTGAATTAAATAAATATTTATTTTCATAGATGATGGTGTATATTAATTATCTAGTAATTATTTACATAAAACGTCTTAAGGGCATTTATATCATCATTTTCATCTAATTTTTGTTATAATTTTTTTATAAATCTACTATGTTGACGTATCATATTGACTATTGTACATCTTTTGTATTTTTTACTATATGATTCTCTCTCTGCAACCAGTTTTTGAATATAGATTTTTTCTTTGTCCAATATCTAGAAATGTAGTGGGAAAATTTTCATATAATCATTCATGAACATAACAATGTATATATACAAGAATAACTTACTTATAACTATTTTAATATATTGTATTCTATTAGTGACCTCTAGAATATGAAGAGGCTCGCCTCATGTCATATAGAACTTTTGACCTGGGTATTATTTGGGTGTTTTGGGATGGGGTGTTAAATATTTCTATCAAAGAAGTATTTAGTTGAGATGGTTTTTTTAGAGGTAGATATTGGATATTCCAACATAGGTGGTAGAAAATTGGAATTATTGGACAACATAGTATCAATTGAAAACAATTCATCTAGTGGATGTACACTACCAAGATTAAGATCCCTATATTGGGTGTGGTTTTAAATTAATAATCCCAATACCGTATAGAGGATACTGTGGAGGAGTCGTTGTTCTCATTTAGGATACAGTGTTATTTATCTTTCACAATGATAGTTGAATTCATATTGTATGATAAATGTGATTATATTTAGAATTATTGGATATATATTATGAACCACAAAAAATTATTTATTTAATCAACATATTATATATTTTTTGTGTTGAAAAATACATTATAGTGGTTATTATACTACTGTATATCAAAGGGGTTTGTTTATTTGATTATTAATCATCATTTTTTTCTGAAATATTGAAATAGTTTTCATGGGTTTTTTAAATATTTTTGGAAAAAACATTTTCTAAAAGAAAACTCATGAGATGGAACAATGTATGTTTAAATGGATTCATTTTTTTGGGTTCTCACATTACTATGGATATGTTTTCCGTATAATTTTAAATTTTTCACATAATGGTTATAGTTTTTAATGAAATGAAAAACTAGTTGGAGATTTTGGGAATTCATTTCTCTATGAAATCCATGTTATTTTGTGGATAATTTGAAAAACTGACATGAATTTTTGAATTCACGAATTCATTTGAGTTCTTTAAAGAAAAAAATTACCCCATAGTCCTTGTTTTCTTTATTTTCAATTGATATGTTGGGAGGGATACATAATTTCATTAAAAATATTTTAAATTTAGTATAATAGTTGTTGAATGAGTCATATATGGTTTAATATTGATAGAATGGTCTTTAGTATAAGGTTCAAAATAACATATAGTGATATTGGTTTATTTTCAGGTATTGGGCCACTTGAGGAACATTTTCAGAAGACAATTCAAATCGTTTGGTTCACTATCAATTAGATAGAATTTTTTTAGTTAGTTCTAGCCATGTTGAATTACATAATATGAAACATGTGTTAGTTATCAATTTTTCAAATGTATTTCAGTGTACATACAATAGATTGATGAAACACTATTGAGAATTAGTAGGTTACCTAGGATTGAGGAATTTGATTTGGTGAGAATCAATAGCTAGATCAATGTAAAATGAATCCAGAAAAAATTATAGTGATCAATGATAGATAAATATATGTATTGGTCTTTATATAATGATGATTTTAAGGATTAATGCATTCTGATATTGGACTATCCCAAGGAATGCGAAATATGTGTTTTTAGATAGATGAAAACTGTTCAAGGATGATTTTTTTACTATCATAGACCAAGATATTAATTTAAATTACCATATTTACTTCTATTAGATTATAGTTATATTGTGGATAGTTTTTAATTCCATATTGATTAGTATTGGTAGACTAGGTGTTGGGTTGAATATTCTTTATTTTCATATATGAAATAAATTGAAACATTAATATTTAATTCATTATGTTATGTTTTGATCATATTTATAATGGTTTATTGAATTTTTCAAAGTAGTAACTTTTTTGAAGAAATATGTTTTCATGTTTATAGTTATTAAGAGATTATGAAAGAGAGAGAGTGTAGTTGTTGACTACCAGGTATATGATTGGATAAAAAAATATACCCACTAATGGTCCAAAGGATTATGAGTCCGTAGATGTGTTATTCATTGGATGGTTCCCTAATTTGGGTAACATATGTAGACACCATGTAACTGGGTAGGGAAGATTGGGTACCCAATGGGTGTATACTCCATATATTAATGGAGGTAAACCCATTATATTATGTTCCTTCTTCCCCTCACATATTCATGGATACAATCTGGGGGAGGCCATTATTGGTGGTCTATCCACCCTATTACCATTGAAATATTTTATCCCATAGTCTAACATTGATGAGAGGTTGATTCCAGTTTATTTATCGTGATTAATCAGGGTAATATGATTCTTTACTTTTATCATTGCATATATTATCCTACTCCTATACTTTTTTGGAATCTACCTTGGATTTTGGTTTATTATTCCCTAAGAGAATGATCATATTTATTTATATCATTATGTAATTTGTGTGTGTTTTAGAGAGGATTATTTAGAATCATAAAATCTCACTATTCTTCATAAAATATCTTAAGATATGTTTCCTTGTGAATTTATTTAGGTGTTATGGTTAAATTGGATATTTATATTTATTATGTAAATTTTAAATTTATATTTCATTGGGATTTATGTAGATTATGTGTGTTGTATAACCCATGGATTATGGGTTTGGATCCATATAGATTGATGGTTGGTATTTCATAGATTATTACATTATTGGATTCAATTTTATAATGGTTTAATGGTAAATTGATTGTTTTTATGATTGATTTACATCCACACTGTCTTGATGGAGTTTATAAATATTGGTATGAAAATTAGATTAATTTTTTATTATCTATTAAGGTATGATAAAATTACATTTTTTGGATTTTTTTATGATATTATTGTTTATTAATAACTAATATATTTGTTGGAATTTTATTTTGCATCATATAATCTCATAAAAAATGGGTCTCTCTTTCATCAACCAAATTGTATACAACTAAATTATAATATTTTAAAAGGTTTTTGATGGTATGTTGTGTGAATTTGTACTAGTGGCCTAATTTATTTCACATTTGGGGGAGTTTCTGTGATTTTTTAAAAAAAATATGATCCTATGTTTTAAAATATTTATAACATAATTTTCATCTTTTGTAATTTCAAGGAGAAATTCATTTACCTATAAATGTTAATTTAAAGGGGTGTAATTAGGTAAATAAGGATTTATGAAGAGGATTATACTAAGAGAGGATTTAATTAGGAAGTGGTGATTCAAGCTGTTGATTTTGAAATGTGATTTTAAACTAAAAATATTTTTTGATTCAAATTCCAATGGATTTTAAGTGTTATGTTTTTGTAGAATATTTTGGTACATTTAATGATAACGAGCTGATACCAAATTTTAAAAATATTTTATGGTTGTGTGAGCATCTTTTTTTTGATATATTTATTTTTATCCCATATTGAATGATAAAAAAGAAACTATAGGAAAAATAATCCCATGGATAATGGATGGGTTATATTGGATTCCAGAATTTGTTATGTTTCTTATGGAATAGGTCTAAAGATAAAATGACACATACCTATATGAAATTAGTTTATATAAGAACCACTATGATAGTTTGGAAATGTCATTGTGGAAAAAATACTATACAATATTTCTAATTCAAAAGTAAAAGAGGTATAATGAGTAAAATTTTAATTGATGGAAATTATAAGTTATTTGAAGGTTGTTGTTTGAATAAATTACAATGTGTCGGTGAATTTATATTTGACAAATAATATATTCTTTATTGTTTTTATATTTGGTTATATGTATTATATCCTCTATTTTATGATAATAATAGAACCATAAGAATAGAATCCTCTTATATTATTCGAGGGATGTATTGAATTGAAGAACTAGTTTTGTTTCATTAGTATTTGGAGAAAAAATATCATTATACATTATTAAAAATGAAAAACGTGTCCATGTAATAAAAAAAATGATTACATGCATGATCTCAGAGTGTAGCTCATTCCGCAAGCTTCTATTTGACTACCCTTGGTGCCCGAACGGATTTATGGATCAATAGTTATGGCTGTTCGAAGTAAGGCAGCTGGAAATGGCAATTTCGGACGATTTTGGGAAAAAGTATTGTATAGCACGCAAGAAGTGAAATATTGGGAGTAACAATAAAATCCTTCACATAACATATCGTGCAAACCTTTTACATGATCAATGAGATGTCATCTTCTACCCAGGCCACTCGAAAAATGGCTAAATAAGGTGCGCGCAAGTTTTGAGTGGTGCGCGCAAGATTATTACGCGCCCAAGGCGACGTCAAATGCCCCTTTGCATGCACACCCACATAAGGGTGTGTGTAAGATCACTTTTGCAGCCGGAATATTATGCACAATCACTCCTGGGTTCGCCGATAAATACAATTGCAGCCCCCAACCCTCAGGGGAGGTCTCTGGACGTCAGCCACTGCTCTGCAGCGTGAAAGACCAACTCGTTCACACCCATACGAAAGAATGGACACTCCATGTGAGATATTTCAAGACATGTCCCATATGGGTCTGCTTTCTCATGGGCTCACAGTGGATTGATCCTATCCTAGAATATTTTCTTCTTAAGTCTGGTGCATTCACGATTCCATGCGTGCACGCAAAACATCCAATCTTGCGTGAAAAAACATCCGATATTGCACGGAAAACATCCAATCCTGCACACAAGACATCATTCTTGCACGCAAGACTTCAATCTTGTGAGAAAGACTTAAATCTTGTTCACAACATTACCAAGGTTCTAAATCTTCTGTGCACCTATGTCACCCAGTCCAATCTTGCTTGCAACCCTCCCCTTTGCATGCAACCATGCCCTCTTGTGAACAACCCTTCTGTCTTGCGCGCAGACCTTCCGTCTTGCGTACAATCCTTCCATCTTGCCTTAAAACCATAAATTTTTTCCAACCAGCCAAATCATGCACGTATCCCTATTAGTGTGTAGGCCATCTTACAAGCTATAATGCCTATTCTTGTTCCCGTTTCTCCATACCATGAACTTTTCAGGTCGGGACGTCAGCAATTTCCATTTTTCCCTTATTGACATCTACCTTCCACCTATGGGATACCATGATTTAAGATACTCATCCACACACCATGAAACACCTTGAGTCATCATATTTCTCTTGGTCCATTTCCTATGACCTATGTTGATTTTCTCATCACCAATCCCCTTAAGTACCTTAAGTTGAACCATTTCTCAAGTAACTCATCCACACCCCATCACCTGGCCTCTATACCAAGATGAACTAGAAAGGGCCTCCCATGCATAAGTCTCAACACCAAAAATTACTAAGAGGCTTATGCCTAACATTACTCTCTAAATGACTATAAACTGTAGTACACCCTATGTTCCAAACATAGGATGACTTTTCCTCCAAACGATAGATGCCTTATGATCCATGAATATGATTCCAATAGTCCAACATACATGATTATAAACTGTAGTACACCCTATGTGACAAACATAAGATGCCTCTTTCTCCAAAAAATAGATGCCTTATACTCCAATAATAGGATGCCGAATGACATGATTACAATGGTGTTATTTCAAGAGTGTTAGAATCTATTCAAACATTCCATCACTCGACCTCACACTTTTCATTTACTTTACTCAGATCTTCATCCACTTCCATGTCTGATGGGTCCCCCTAATGGCCTGGTCTGATGCCGCATCATCTCACCTACCCTCTTGGGCCAATTACCCATAAGACATTGGACAAAACTTTGATTCAGGTCCTGTGTGTTGAGAAATGTTAGTAGTAGATCCTCATTTTTCCCCATTTTTGGCTAATGTGATGTGGATGTAGTTTTTTGAACACGGTCAACGGTCATCCTCCATCACCACACCACCTTCCTTACATTCTGAATGTCAGTCATGTGATTCACACTTTTCATCTCCCTTTATTCAGACTGATTCCAACACCCCTTGGTGTTATCCCACTTTTACACTTGCACATAGGTGAAGCCCTCAACCGACCACAGAGTTTAGATGCCTACATGGCCTGACATGAGGAAGACATTCGAGCTGATTTCTTCCATAAGTACCATTCACCATTTTCTCTCCTTAGCGCCACAATGGAATATTCCCTATGTGAGACTTGTCCACCATTTTCACTCCATTGCGGCACCTGGGAAACTTCCTTGGGTAAGCCCCATCCACCATTGTCACTCCTTAGTGGCACCCAGGAAACATCCTTGCGTAAGCCCCATCCACCATTGCTGCTACATAGCAGCACCCGGGCTGCTTCCTTGTGTAATCCATATCCACCATTGTCGCTCCATAGAGGCACCCGAGCATCTTCCATGAATAATCCTTATCGACCATTGCCGCTCTATAGCAGCACCTGGGCAGCATCCTTTCATAATCCCCATTCATCGTTGTCAATCCATAGAGGCACCGGGGAAACTTCCATGCATAAGCCCCATTCCCGATTTCCGCTATATAGTGGCACACGAGAAGCTTCCATGTGTAAGACCCATTCCCCATTTTCACTCTATAGCGGCACACGATCCACGAACCATGCATAATACCCTATTTCCTATTTGGCCCGCCAAATATGTGTTATCCCCATTCAATTTCCCACGGATGCACACTTACACCATGATCGTCTAGTCCTTTCTTTATGTTGTTTCTCACACCAATCACAACTCACATGGGCTTAGAGCATGCATCGACCATGACATCCTCCCTGGGATGCCTGTAGTTAATGCCCCAAACCATGAACTATGAGGTCTTTGATTGTTTCTAAGGAATGGTATGTAGGAAGCCTCTCTGAGGTTGAAACCCACTATCCATTGTTCCCGACCATATTCACGAAGGTTCAACAAGCTCCCCATGAAATACGAGAACTTTGATCCTTTCCAAGGAAAGGTACGTAGGAAGCATCCTTGAGGTTCAATCCCACCATCCATTTGTCCCGAACATCATCACATCAGTTCACCAAACCCCACCTAAACCATGTGGTATTTGATCCTTGCCAAGGCAAGGTACGTAGGAGGTCTACCTGAGGTTCATGTCCAGCATCAATTGCTTCCTAACCCCTTCACGGCGGTCCACCCCCCATCCTCCATGATGTTAAACTGTACACCCCTTTTGTCCTACATGAAACTAAACTATTACCTCATCCAGCAGTAAGTCGTTGTGACCCTATCCTATGGTAAGCCATTGTGACCCCTTACAGATATAAGCCATTGAAGTCCCCAATTGATGTTAATCCATCATCAGATGAATTACATGGACATTGATTCCCTGTCACGGGGATACACATGAATCCTCTCTATGGTTCAAGCCCCTCACTCATGACTTCTTTTACTGATTTATCCATCTATCTCATGTGTTACGGGAAGATCACGCCCCAAACTAGAGGATCTTCTTCTTCCAGCTCCCATCCATGCGTCTGTTCTCAGGGGCCTCCTCCTCAAGTGTCCCATCATCCCATCGAACTATGAAGACTTCGATTCCATTCTACTGGGATACATAAGAAGTCTCTCCGAGGCTCATTCCCAACACTACCATCACATTCACAATGACTCCATATCATTCCCCCACTACTTCACTAAACTCTCCATCATCCATCTAGATTCTTACCCAGGCAGCCACATCCCGGTGAGATCATTCCATTCATCCCAGTGTCATTCCTTTGTGGCACCTGGGTTGCTAACCATGCATAATGCCCACACAACATCCAAAACCATCCATTCAAGATTATCCCTCTTTCCATGGTCCCCTATCCATGAATAAGACATGGCATGTATTCTGGTTGTTTTCATTTATATACACCCAGATTCATCACCCCTTCAGACTACGTGGGTTTTGATCCCTACCATCTATATAGGGTACATAGGAAATCTCCTCATTGTTCAATCCCAGCTATTGGTAATCCTTGGTGATCCACCATTATGGGGTGCACACTCCCTAATCTGCCCTCAGTGGTGTCCAGATCATCCTTAATGGTGTGAAATCTTCCATTTACAGTACACACCATCCTAGCTCTTCTCTTAATGAGTGTTTTGATCCATCTACCAAGTAATCACTCTTGGGGCTCCCTCCTAGGATTGTACCAATCTGATCCATCCCTATGAGATGTTCTGATCATCCAGATTCCATCTACACAAGACTTTAAACTCACGGCCTACCTCGTTTTAAACATGAGATGCCTAAGGAACGCCTCGGAATACAGTCTTTTTTGTAACCATCTTCAGAAGCCTCTAAACATGTGACATCCCCGTGATAAAAATGGAATGCTGAGGAAAAATTCAAAGACACGCCTTGACTGATGTGGGATGCCTCGGGTTCTTCCCCCTTGAGATTCCCTCTTATGAGGAAGAATGCAGGTTCCCTAATGTCCATGCATCCATATATGCCCCGACATGCGTGATGTTTTCATCTACTCTGACCGAAAGTTGCTACCACATCAAGACCCCATTGAACATCCTGATGGATGTAGTTTAATTAACAAGCATCCACAATGATATGGAACCAGGAAAGAGATTCATGAACCATGACATAATCATTAAGGGAGACTCAGACAACATAACAAGGTTTGAGGAGGAATCCACAAAACGAAGAACCAACATCTTGTCATCCCATTTCGATCAATGAGAAAACATCCCTAAATAAGTGATGGATTCCACTCACCATTCAGAAGCGGGAATTCAGGGAAATAGTTTCCCATCCTCCACAGGTAGATGCATGTGCCCCAACGAAAGCATTGGAAACATACATCCCTCTTAGTAATTAGTGGAGCCTATTACCCATAACATTGGGATATGAACAAGGTATTTACAAAGTAATTTGTGAGACCATTCATCATTGGGATAAAATAAGTTTGGTACATAGACTTGATGATGTGTGACTTTATAACCTTATATATTGGGAAATTATTGATGATTTACAATGATTTTTTAATCCATATTTTTTATTATTGGATACCCTATTGAATGGAATAAATGATTAAGTAGAGTTTTAGACCCAATGTCCATAAATTGATAGCTCCATTTGAGTTCTTGAGTATTGGACCTTTGGGAATGGATATCTTTTTTGTGGACCTAAAAATATAATTTTAAGTGGGATATACCTTGTCTTTATTTTTCAGAAAGTGGTGATGTGTTTCCATACTTTTTGAATTTGTGTTAGGCCATTAGGAATAAATTCATACCATGAATATAGCTATAGATACATTATGGTTTTTTCAGATAGACCATTATATATAATATTGATTCCCATGGGAGTTCATGATTAGGTTGACCTTTAGGATTGGAGTTTTGAATGAGATATAAGTGTAATGTTTTTAGAGTTTCAATGACATTTTTTGTTACCCACTTAGTGTAATAATCTCAGTAGATGTTTAGTTCCTATGGTAATTTAGTTTCTGAGTTATATAATATAATGTAAATGGTATGATAATTTAAATCCCCCGGATAATGATGTTGGTCTATATAAAATAGATAAAACAATGATCATTCCATCTAACCACTAGAGGCATGTCTATGTCCATGTGAGACAAATTTTTTATGGTGATTTTTTGGATTTAAAATTTTAGTTATAGGAAGAAACAAGTTATATGTATAGTAATATATTGGTAAATGACAATTGTAAAACAATATTTCAAACGGGTTCATGTCAATGGTGTTTTATAGGTAGTGTGTTTGTATTTTTGGTGATTATTAATGAAATAAGCTAAGGAAGGGCTTGATAACCAATATTAACATTAACATGGACAAGCTATATGGTTTATTGATCCCCTTGTATGATATGTGATTATTATTAGTCATGATTTAATGGTTGGGAATTATTTTATTTCTCACTATTTAATTTTTTATAACAGGATATTTTAGAATTTTAATTAAAGGTGTTTTGTGAGATTACTAATGTAAGAACCCAAGTTTTGGTACAAGGTATGCATATTCTTATTTTTGGTTTAAATGCCTTGTTATTGTCTTATGTGAATCCTTAATTTGATCACTAGTGTTTTGTTGTTGTTTGGGAATTTTTTGGAGTCCAGAACCATGTTTTGGGCAGAAAATGACCTAGCACTTAGTTTGCACATGGCATGCGCACATTTTAGGTAAAAAGTGCGAGAGGTTTGTAATCATCAGGTTTTGGATAGCTTGGTTCCTCATGGTTACCACATGGTTAGTCAAACCATGCAGAGTAACCATACGAAGTTCCCCTCTTAGGTAAAGAGGTCGGCATGGTTTCCGCATGGTTTGGGAAACTGTGCAAGTAAACCATGTGACCCCTAAATTGTTAATTTTTTTATAAATTTTATGTTTTTAAAAAAATGTCATTTAAAACCAGAAGAGGGTTTTCTTCTACCATGTACATAGGGCTTCCCATAGTTCTCTCCTTTGGTTCCTAAGATAGGCCTTGATCCTGATCTTCCATCTGACATCAATTTTGATCGTCAATCATCTCTATGGATCTACAATGGTTATTCCTCGATTTATTTTCATCATTATTGATTTTTTGGAACAACAACTACACTATTTAGATTTAGGATCATATTCCCTAATATTCTTTTCATCGTCCCTTCTTCTGATTTCTTTTAAACCAGAATGAATCAATACTTGAAACCGGATGAGTTGTCTACTACCGAGGTGAGGTATGTGGTCTATATTTTCCTTCATATTTTATTGGTTTCTTTGGGTTTTCATATGACATTCCATTATTATGACTTTTCATAGAGGTTTCCTTTTTGAGAGTGTACCTTTTAGTAGCTTTAGATGGACCCAATGGGGTTGACAATAGTTTTTTTATAGGTGTGTTAAAACCTATTGCTCATTTCAAGGTCACCCATGGGGTGTACCTTTTGAGTTTTTATTTTTTATTCTAGTTTAAACCACACAATGGGTGTATTCTTAGTCTTTCTTGGTTAAAGGAAGCCCTAAGATACCTTGATATCATGGGTATCTTGTTTATGATATGTACTACCTCCTGGCATATTGATATATATTGACACCATACCTATTTTGATATCTTGGAATAAATGAAATGTGTTTATATGGGTGATTATGTTTATATATAAATGAATAATGGAATGTTAAATGGATCATATGGGAGGGTAGTCCCATATGATTGGGAAATGATAAATGGATTTCAGGAGTAGCTATACTCCTGGATTGTTCTTGTTAACGTGAGTGGGTATAGTCAAATGTTTATGAATGCTTAGTATGAATTATTGAATGGATGGTTGAATGGTTTGATAGATGTCGTGGAATTCTCTCTCTGGATCTGTAATGTAGTAGTGGACGCCTTGGGTTGACTTTTCCCCTTGGGTCTTGTTTCCGTGGGATGCCTCAGGGGTTACTAGCCTAAGGATCCGACATCCATGGTCTCGTGTAGTACATGATAATGACAAGCTCCTAGGACCCCAACCAGTTCCTAACCGAGTTTCCACCAGGGATGCCCCTGGGACACGATGGGATGTATTGGACATGTTCCTTGGATCTGAACCTCCATGGTCTAGAATAAATTACTTGGATTCCTTAGTCTGCTGACTCTGGGGATTCGGCCCTTGCGGTCTACACTTTACTATAAGGCATGGTCATTGATTAATTACTTTACTATATAATGTGGTTGTGGATTTCCTGGTATATATGGATGTACGACGTTTCCATGTGAATTTCTTTTCAGTAGTTATAACCTACTTATTAGGATATGACTCTCTTTTGATGGTATCCTTGAGGTTTATTCATTATTACATTACTGTGGACTTAGGTCATGTGTATATGAACTTATATAAAAGTTGATTAAACTTTATATAAGAATTTTAGAATTGTGTTTAGAACGGTATAGACCTAGGTGGTTTCCTAGTGGTATGATTATCTCACACCCCATTGGGACCACCTCGAGGACCCAAAACAAATTATATGGTTGCGGGTTATGATAGGGGCAAGATCCCTAGTACAGTTTGTTGATTATGGATTTAGGTAAATGGATTATATGATGAAAATGAGGCTTCCGATGCTTGGATAAATTTTTGGTCTTTTTCCTTTTTGAGATATGTATATTGTCTTTCCATGTACTATTCTGGCTATTTTCTAGATACATGTACCATCTGAATCATTTTTTTACGTGAAATACATTTTCTTATTATTATGTATTAATGTATTCTTATATTATAATTATTTTTATTTTATTTAGTTAGCTTCCAATATTTATTTTATGTCTTACTTGCATAGTGATTCTTAGGTAATGAAGGCAGATTATCCCCACTGAATCACTTAATCCTTCACTACTAGTCAACAACCTCCATCATTTGGGGTGATACGCTTGTGGCCTTGCGATTAACTGGTATTAGGGCTCCTTTTTAGGTGGCATCTTGTTCAGGGACACAAAAAGTGATATCAAGGGATTTATATGGTTTAATTACTATTTGGTACATTATATATGGATAGGAATGAAATGGGTTTGGAAACAAAATATGCTTGGGAGTAGCTACCTCACATATTGGGAAAAGCCTAATAGCCTTAAATTGAGTTATGATCTTCTTGATATTGACTATTACAATTTATTTGATATCACTATTGGGTGATGTAATTGATTTCTGCTACTAATGTTAATGCAATTGTGTGATCTTTTTCAGTTTCAACCCAATGAGATGAGGGTGTGCCATATAATGCATCATATAAACACTTTTTAGAATCGCATGCCATGTATTGTGCCATGCAATTTAGGATAGAATAGATATTGAATGATTTCTGATATTTTATGTGATATTTGTTCTTGTCGTTGTGTTAGTAGGGTGCCATATATAAATGAGTGACATCATCATTCAATCCTTAAGGATTATAGTACCTTATGAATTGGTAAATGATGCACTAGTGAAATATAAACGTGAAATGTATTTTTTATATAAATTGTTTGAATTGGATCCATGTTTTGGGTTCATGAGGTGCCATGGTCCCACATGGATTCAAAAATTGGTAAACCCTTGGTAAAATTTACTGAATAACTGAATGTGAATAGTAAATGGAATCTTGAATGGTGAATAGAGACATGAACATGACTTGGATTTTTAGTAGGTTAGAGGTATAGTTCTAGTGGTTCATTGGTTCTTCCCTATACATTCTAGGGTTTAGGAACATACATTGTTTTGAATTGAATTTTTGGTAGGTTTTACCTATCATACACTTTTGAGCTTTGTAACTTGATGTATTTATTTCTAGAGTCATGTGTTTGGAATTGTAAAGATATTCCACGATGAAAACTCTAGTGGTATGCTGTAATAGAGGCATTGACCGTAAATCAGAGACGGTAGTCCATGGGCTACCGATTTATCCTCCTATAGTGTTATCTGTAACTCTTGTGGTGGTTCTAGACACTTGCGACGAGGAAAATTTCCATAATGGTTTCATTCTCTATAGGCAGTCATTGTAGGGAGCACCACATCCATCCATGACTATGGCTAATCCGACATGAGGGTTCCAGTTGATGCATCCTCATACATTTTGAGGGTATGGTGGACCAAAGGTTGCAAAGCTATTTATAGAGACCACATTAGAAATTATCCATCATCTGGTGATTCCTATGGAGTGGCAGGTCAATATCAAAACTTATATGCCACTTGGAGTGGCAAAGCACTGGTGCGACATTTTGAACCATGCTGATTGGCTATGAAATATGAGTTAGGATGATTTCCGAACCCACTTCTATGTCAACTTTTACACCATGACACTGCTTGTAGATCAGGCTAGTGAGTTCATGTGTCTAGAGTAGGGCGAGATGATGGTTATGGAAAACTCAGCATTATTTACAGAGCTTTAGTGTCTTTTAACTATGTATCTTACTGATGAGTTGTTGATGGCGAGGAGGTTCAAGGAATGTCTCCAACATTCTATCAGATCTCAAGTCAATGTGTTCAAGTTTCCTATTGTCTCTAAGATTGATATCTAGGCATTGATGAAAGAGAGGAACCTAAGAGATGTTGGGGGTACTGAACATGGGAGTGTTGATTCATGCCCTAGAATATCTACACCATCAAGAAAAAAAGCATTCTTTCACGGCTTCTCATGATGTGAGTTCCAGTCAGAATGTGGGTGCATCCATCTTTGTGTTTTTACATCACTATGGTAGGCATGGCCACATGAAAAATTAGAGTTAGCACGATGTATTCTAGTGCTGAACGTGCAGCCTAATAGGGAACATGCATCCATTTTTTGGGACCTTCCCTCCATATGCGAGTGGTATGGGTCAGTTTTTACATGGGGTTCAGGAGAAGGTTCTTCTTCTCCACGTTAGGCTAGGGGCTAGAGTAGTGTAATCCAGTCAGGACAGGGATGTAGTGGTTATGGTCATGGTAGTGAAACACAGTGTTCTCAGAGGCTGCAGGGAAGATTAGCTCAGGGAAGCCATGCAGGGTCATAGGGACATGGTACATGCTTGACTTATGCAGTGCAACATACCCAACATGATAAGTTTCCCGAAAAATCTATAGTGACTGGTAAGATCATAGATGATTCTACTATTTCATGTCCTCGTTTTTTTATTGGTTCCTCTCATAGTTTTATCTCATCATTAGTGGTAAAAATACTTGGGATTATTGCTTTTCATTCTGAGGGCATTTTGATGCTAGACAAACTATTGGGAGTTTGAACAGGTGTGGTATGCTGGTGTATGAAGTGTCCCCTTGAGGTTAGAGGGTGTCACTTCATATGGTATATTTATTCCCTTGAGATGATAGGTTTTTAATTCATTCTCAGAATTAAATGGCTTTTTTTATCGAGTGTATATTGATTGTTGTCGCTGGAGGGTGACTCTCACATCACTAGTGGTTTCATTGTTTATTCACAAGGGTTAATGAGATGTATTGTTGGGAAAAGCTAGACCCAAGCATCCTGAGATTACTAGGATGACAACGCAGATTACTGGTTTGTTTCTGGATGATCAGTGGATAAGTTATGTATTCCATCCTTTAGAGGTTGAGAACATTTGTGATTTCTTTCTGGATGAAGATTATTGTTTACCTTCTGATAGTGAAGTGAATTTTTCCATCGAGCTAGTTCCATGAGTTGCATCGATATCCATTACTACATAAAGGATAACTACTATGGAGATACAATAGATCAATATCTATCTAGAGGATTTGGAGGCAATGGGGTTTATCAAACCCAGTAATTCTCCTTGGTGTTCACCAGTCCTTTTTGTCAAAAATAAAAGTTGGAAATCATAATCTATGCATGGATTATCGGAAACTAAAGCAGATGATGGTTAAAAACCGATATCCTTTTCCTTGGGTAGATGTATTGGTTGATCAACTTTGATGATCTTGACTATTTTAGAAGGTTGACATGAGGTCACGATATTACTAGGTGCTTGTTCGACCTATACACATACCTCATAATAACTTTCATATCAGGTATGGGTTATACAAATATGTGGTTATGTCGTTCGGTCACACAAAGGTGCCAACCGTTTTCATGGTGCAGATGATCCGAGTGTTCCATCCTTATCATGATTTTTTTTGTTGGTTTACAATTATGATATCTTAGTGTATTATAACAATAAACATGACCATTACAACCATCTTGAGATAATTTTGAATACACTGAGAGGGCAGCAGTTATATATTATGCTCGCAATGTAACACTTTTGGATGGATCAGATTCACTTCATAGTTCACATAATGTCAGAGACAAAAGTGTTGGTGTACCCCAATAAGGTGATGGTTTTCGTTTCCTTGGACCAAACCAAGAATATTTTGACATATGGAGTTTCATAGGGATACTTAGTTACTAAAATAATTTTATATATGACTTCACATACATAGAAGTGTAGTTTATGGGATTGACTAAGAAAGGTGTGAAGTTTGTGTTGTCAGAATCTTAAGATACATCATTTTAGAAGCTACAAGGAAGGTTGACATCAGCACCAATCCTAATACTTCTAGAGTGGGGAAAGAGTTACACAGTGTTCTATGATTCTTTTGGTATTGGGATGTAGAAGTGTTTATGTAGGGAGATCGAGTAGTGGCATATGGGTCTTGGAAACTGAGGCCTCACAAAAATAATTAACCTACCCACAATCATGAGTTAGATGTCATTGTCCATGCGTTGCGATATCGGATGTATTATTTATAGGGAGAGAGTTTTATTGCGTACATGGACCAAAAAATCCTCAAATATATCTTTACGCAGCGTAATATGAATTTGAGGCAGTGAAGGATTGTGTGGTACATATAGTCCTTTGAAATTGAGCTTTCCTGCACACCTAGTAAGGTTAATGCAGTGGTTGATTCACTAAGAAAGAGGACTCAGATCCAGGTAGTGAAATCGTCCAGTAGTGGGTGGCACCATAAGGCATTGTTCTATGAGATGCATCCGGAGGTGAACGATAGAAAGAGGAAAGATTTTAATTCTTCCATAGTTGTTACCTCCACCATGCTAGATAGATTAAGGATGAGAAAATTATCATATTCAAAAGGTCGAGTTGAATAGGAATCTGTGGAATGTGAGGACCCTCCTTCTAGTTGGATGGTAGGTGATGATGAGATAATACTTATCCATGGACGTATCTAGGTTTCGTTGGACATAAGTGAGGATTTGACGCGGTAGATTCATGTTGTAGCATGGTTAGTGCATCTAGGGTCACCATGATGTAATGTGAATTGTGATGATAGTACTGGTGGCTGGTAATAAAGAAAGCGGTAGCTGGTTTTGTTTCGAGATGTTTCACTTGTCATCAGGTGAAGGAATGACATTAGAGACCATATGGCCTTTTAAAATAGTTACCCATACTAGAATTGAAATAGATTGATGTTATGATTGATTTCATGACTGGTTTGTTGAGTTCACCTTGAGGTAATGATGATTTCTCAGTTTTCATTGACTATATTCGGAAGGTCGCACATTTCTTAATGATCATGAAGACCTTAAATGTTGATTATATTTGATATTTGTACATCTGAGAGGTGGTACGACTTCATGGGGCCCCTGCACTATCATTTCAGATTTGGATGACGGCTATAAATTTCATTTCTGTAAAAGTTTTCCGAGGGTTCAGGGTCCACAGGAGCCTTTGAGCATAGCATACCACCCTCAGACTGATGGTCAGTCAGATCGTACGACGGCAGTGCTATAGAAAATGTTGCGAGCATATATCCAAGCTTTTGGGGTCCCTTTGTAGAGGAATATTCGCCAGATTTATTTCTCCTAAAATAACTATTTTCATGTGATGATACATATGAAACCTTATAATGATTTATACTGTATTCCATTCTGTTTTCAGTTGTGTTGGTTAGAGATAAGAGAGAAATATTTACGAGAACCACCTCTCGTACAAGAGACATCTGAGCAGGTCAAGTTGATTCAGAATCATATGGATACTACACAGTCTCTTCAAAAATCATATTCTGATCACCTCATACAACATCAAGAGTTTTAGGTCAAGGATTTGGTATTCTTGAGTGTTTTACTGAGGTTGGGACATAGGAAGATCCGGAGATATGGTAAACTTTTTCCAAGATATGTCAGGCAGTTTGAAATTATTTAGAGAGTCAAGTTAGTTACAAATCAGTTGTAGTTATCTCAGAGGTACTGAGCCATGCCCGAATTCTTTCACATATCTCAGCTACACTACTATCATTCAAATGTATCTCACGTTTTTCAGCCTGAGGAGGTTTAGCTTTAGGTCGATGCCTTCTTTTAGGAGAATCCAATTCGTATTGGTGACAGGAGCACGAAGGTTCTTCGAGGCTGGCCAGTTCCTCTATTATGGGTTCCATGGAACCACGACAATCTACATGATAGAACATGGGAGATGAAGGCTGAAGAACGCGCTCTATGGTCGAAGTTGTTCTCAGAAAAAACATGACTACCCTTTAGAGATCAATTCAAGGACAAATTTATATAAAGGGGATGATTGTATGATCCTAGGTTTATGAAAAAATTACAAATCTTCTTTTTTTTGTTTAAATTCTTTTTTACGGCCTTATGGGAATTATTAACATGATCATGAGTGTTTTGGAGGTGTTCAGGTCTTATTTGGAGTCCAGAACTATGTTTTGGGTAAAAATGACCCGGCACATGATTTGTCCATGTCTTGCACGCGATTTCGGTAAATTGTGTGAGAGGTATAAAAAACTAAAGGTTTTGGATATAGAGGTTCTTCATAGTTATTGCGCATTAATTCAAACCTTATGGGGTAACCGTGCGAAGTGCCCATATTAGGCAGAGAGCTATGAATTGTTTCTACAAGGTTTGGGAAACTGTGCGGGCCAACCGTAAAACCCCTCCTCTGTGTGTTTTTTTCATGGAAAATAAAATTTAAAATAAATTTTCTTTTAAAAACCAATGATGTTTTTATTTACTATCATACATAGGGTTGCCCATGCCAATCCCATTTGGAATCTAATATTTGATTTGGGCCTTATCTTTTTTCCAACAATCATTTTGATTGTTAATCATCTATATTGATCCACAATAGTAATTCCTCAATTTCTTTTTTAGTCATTATTGATTCTACTGAAGAATGACTGTGGTATTTGGATTTAGGTTCATGTTCTCTAATATTCTGTTCTTCATCTATTCTTTAGATTTATTCCAAACCAGGACGAATAAAGACTTGATACTCGAAATGTTGTCTAATACTGAGGCAAGGTAGATGTTCTGTATTTTCTTTTGGATTTTTGGGTTGTTTTTCATGTTTTTCGATGATATTCTATTCGTTAAAATTTCCATAGAGGTTTTTTAGAGAGTATATTTTAGTAGTTGTAGTTAGACCTAGTGATGTTGAAAATAGGTTCTGTTTAGGTGTGTTGGAACCCATTTCCCATTTCAAGGTCACCCATGGGGTCTGCCTTTTGGTTTTTGCTTTTTTATAACTGTTTAAACAACCCAAGGGGTGTGTTCCGGTTCTTTCCATGTTAGAGGAATCCTTGTTATTCCTTGAGAGATGTACTATCTTGATTAGAAGATGTACTTCCTCCTTGAATATTGATATATTGTGAACCCATGACTATTTTGATAGCTTAGTGTAAATAAAAAATGATTTTATGGGTGGGTGTACCAATTTACAAATGATTAATGGCATGTTTAATGAATTATATGGGAGGGTAGGCCCATATGCTTGGTAATTGACAAAAGGTGTGCATGATTAGGTATATTCATGGCTTTTACTTTTTGACGTTATTGGTTATACTAACATGTTTATGAATGATTAATTTTAATGCTTGGATGCTTGATGGAACAGTTTGATATATGACACAGACTACTCTCTATGGACATGGAATGCTGTAGTGGACACCTTGGGTTGACTCTTCCCCTTGGGTCGTGATTCCTTGGGATGCCTCTAGCCTTGTTACCTCATGGATCTAGCTTGCTTAGTCTCACATAGGACATTATATTTCCATGCTCATATGACCCCCACTATGGTCGAATAAATTTTCTACCAGGGATTCCCATGGGGCTTGATGGGATGCCTTGGACATGCTCCTGGGATCCGGACCTCCATGGTCAAGAATTAATTACCTGGATGCCTTAGTTTTCTGACAACCTGGATTTGGCCCGTGCGGTCTACACTTTACTATATGGTGTGTCCATGGAAAACTGACATTATGATAAAGTGTGGTTGTGGATTTCTTAATACAGATGGATGCACGGCATAGCCCTGTGACTTTCTTGTTAGTTTTTATTGCTTCATTGTTAGGATCTTAACCTCTTTTGTACGTAACCTTGAGTGTTATTCAGCTTTTCTTTACAGTAGACTTATTCCATTAGCATATGAACTTACATATCAATTGTTTACACTTTCTATCACCTTTGTAGAATTTTGAGAACTGTATATGCATGGGTAGTTGCCTACTGAGATGTTTATCTCACACCCTATTTGGCCCTCCCCAAGATCCCAAATATATTATATGGTTGCATGTGATTATAGAGGAAATCTCCCTAGTATAGGTTGTTGATTATGGCTTTGGAGCAGGGGATCATAGGACTATGTTGAGACATGTGATGCTAGGAGAATGTTTTTGGGATTTTTTTATCTTTTTGGGATACTTGTATTATCATTCCATGTACTTTTTTGGATGTTTTAGAGATACCTGGACCATAAGCATTTTTTTGTATGTGAAATAATTTTGGATATTATTAAGTATTCATGTCTTCTTTTCTTACTTTCAGTTAGCTGTTGTTTAGTAACCTTCCACTATTTATTATATATTTGAATTCAATTATGATATTCTAGTAATGGGGGCATAGTATCCCCACTGACTCACCTAGGACCTCATTTCTATATGGAAACCTCTAGCTTTTGGGGAGATGCTCTTGAGTCCTTGTGACCAAACGGGCTATGGGAATCATTTAGGGTGGCATCCAGGCCCGGGACATAACAACTGATGATCTATGTGGGACTCCAATGAGTATGTTTTGTGTATATATGGAGACAATATTTCAATTACGTAGGATTATATAAAATTGGTGGAGTATAACTCATTATGTTATAGTGGAATATTTATTAATGATTTTATGTGGTTAGGTCATAGCCTGATTTAAGTATCATTAGTTGATTAATAAGGGTTCATGTGTAGTTTAACCACATATTCACTTATATGACATGTATATAAATCTTCTATAATTAGGTTGGGTGATTAGTCATGGACATAGAATTCACTATCCTAATATCTGGATGCACATCCTTTTGACCACTTATAAATTGTGGGTTTAGGTTAGTGGTGTAATTTCACATGATTTTTTGGCTCACCCCTTATCCACATTCATAATATAGGTTTTTATGTACATCATTAGTATTCATTTTTAACTTTTGTTTTAAGAATAATATAAGAGATATACATGTAGAATGTATATATATCGTTTCATTGAATAAGGGTTATAATGTAAATCACTATAAATGGGTATGACAAATATTTTTTATTTATCATCTAATCACACTACAGATTAATCAACCTATGGCCCTATGTATTATTATTATAATCAATTACTATTATATATTAATCCAATATTAAGACTATATAATTTTTATGTACTATTTTGAAATTTTTTTCAGATTTTTTAATTTAGACCATTAGAATCTTCTTGAAACCATATTAAATTTTCTATAAGTTTTAGGTATGACAGATATATATATGATTCAAACTGAAAGGTCAGTTGAGTTCTTCTTGACCCCCAGAATTTTTATCCAACTACATAGAGTCCATGTGATCTTTTATAACCTTCCTACTAGTATGTGGGATTTTTTATATGTGGTTGAACATACGAGGTTATGTAGATTCCCTATTATGGGGGAAATTTTTGTGAATTTAGATGTGTTTACATAATTACCACTCAATATTACTCCATTGATTCAATGTTTATTAAATCATCTTCTGGTTTTAAATATACAATGTCTTACTATGAATCCATTTAGAAGACTCTATTTTTAAAAACATTAAATTTTATTTCATTTTATTTTAAATTTAAATGGATATTTATTATAACCTTGGAATTTGTGGTTCATAGTTGTTTCATTAATGATCTAAAAATTAAAACATGAGTGGACCAATAGGATGAAAAATTAGTGGTTACCTTACAAGATAATTTTTCTATGTTTCTAGGATTATTATAAGGGATTTAATATTTTTTTACATGCTTCAAATGTTGTATGAACAATTAAATTACTGATTTTTTCATCATCATTTCAAAAAGTTTTAGGAATTCAATTTAATAGGGATATTTACTTGGTAAAAAAAGAAAAATAATGATAAATTATGTAATTTCTAAAAAATTAATAATTTCATTAATAATTTTATAGTTAAATACATGTGCATACTTAAGAGGGATGTAAACTAAATATTTGTGTCTTAAATGTTAATGAATTTTAAATCCCTATTTAACCCCAATAAATCCAATAAAATTATTTTTATTTTCCCCATAAATATTTTGGGATGATTCTAAATTATTTCATCCACATCCTAAAATATTTTCTTATAGTATTTAAATGACTGAAATATAGACCAATTTTAGGAAATTCCTTGTTATATTTCACTATGGCTACTTGCTTATCATTATTGTATAACTCGTTGTTCAAGTAATTAGATAGATAAATTGGAGGAATATGTATATCATGTTGTTGTTTTTATGAAAATTAATTTAATGTATTGATGCTAGATATTTATGGATGTTGTTCCATGTGAGATCTCAAATAATGATTATGGAATGGAATTTTATCATTTTTTGTGAGATGTCAATATACATTATATTTGAAACATCAATAGTGGGAAAATTTTAAATCACACATATTTTATTAATAATATTATTATAAAAAGAGAAAATGTAGTTTATTTATTTTTATTAAAATACAACTCAAGGAAATTACCTAATGAGATCATTGAGTAATATGTATTGAATATATAGGACAAAATAAATATATTTTATTATTTTATTATTTTAATTTTTTATTAAGAAAATTTTAATATAACTTAATGATAATTATAGAGTTTTATAATTATGATTTTTTTGGATCAAACTAATAAATATTGTTTTCATGAAATTTATTTATATTTGGTTTATAAGAATTTTATTTATAGAAATATATTTTTTTTATATTAATTATGGTATTTTTTTATGAAATAAAGTTAAAATTATTTAAAAATTATTTCTAAAGATAAAACATGTTTATCGTGATAATCTTCTATAATTCTATCGTGTAAATAGATCACTTATGATTTAGTGGGTATGTTTTCCCTTTTAGATTTGGAGGATTTTAAACTATAATTTACTGTTTTCGAGTGGTTATTAGTTGATTCATGGCTATTCACTAAAGAAAACGTATCATGTATAGAGGTTTTTAAATAAATTTTAGTATGGAATTAATTGAATGATTATCCAAACTATGTTGTTATATTATAGATTAGGAAAATTCTATATTGGTATAATTTCACTATAGGGTTAATGATTTCAAAAGAAATGGATCCAATCTATTTGTCCTAGGAAAATTTCAGTGAATTGATATTTAATGATATACTTTTCTCCTTTAACTATATATAAAACACTTAATTATATGAAACTAATCATAAATCTTGTTTGAGATGTTTTAGGGGTTCTCTATAATAATGTGATATGATTCATGTCCACATCACAAGTATTAACAGTCGATTTATGTTAAGGAATATTAGTTCATATTAATTCTCATACATATATTTATATCATGGTTAATAAGATTTAGAGTGATGGAATAATTTATCTAGGATCATGAGTAAATGAAAAATGACCTTTATATATAGTTTTTCAATTCCAATTGATCAAATTGTATACTTATATATTAAGTATAAGGTTACTTTTATTTTAATATTTAATTGTATATTTTTGGTTGATCATGTTCCGTCATTGAGTTAATATTATTTCATGAAATGTAACTGATATGGTTTTAAGATTAATTTTCTTGAAATAAGTATTATTTAATAATATTATAAAATTTATATGAAAAATTTTATTATTTTTTAAAATATTGAAGATAAAACATATTTTTACTTTTATATTAAAATAATGCATTTTTTATTATTGAAAACATTGGATTTCATTTTTATAATTTTCATCATCTATGGACCAATGGAATTTTTTCGCAATTCATATTTTATAATGAATTCTCCCACTGTTCCCCTCCTCATTTCTTCTTTATTTTCAGTTGTTCTCTACACCCCTTATGATATGTGGGATTTTTTATAAATATTTCACCAATATATGGTCTCTTATATTTTTTACATTGTCTAGAAAGTAGACATTATAATGTTTTTCTCTCTATTAATCATCTTAGATTCCATTCAGTTGTCTCTATCATATACATAGTGGTGTTCCTTCCAGCCCAAATAGAAATTTTAATAGCCTCATTTTCTTATTGGTGTAAAATAAATATGACAAGATTCTACACAATCCAATTTAAGAGTGTGGGGATGGTTACATTTATGTATAAATTCATTGATGGATATTTTATTTCTCAGATTATTATGGGTTTTCTGTTAATATTATTGTGTCCCTTTATGGTTTCAATGGTTTCTATTAACAGTGTTGGGTTCACATTTTTTGGTTAAATTCATCATGTTAATATTATCTATATTTAATATTGTCTTAATATTGGATATTTGTGGAGGAGAAATTTTACCTTTGGAACATTATTATCTTTCATAAAACCTTTTCCCCAGTTTCAATGATATAATTTTGTGGTGGCAATTAGATATGTTTATTAGGATGTATTATCTATATGAAGAATCTCATTTTCATTATGGTTATAGATTCATTAGGGGTTGAATCAATTTGATATTTTAATTGGTTGGGGTGATAATTTCTCACCCTGTTGGGTAAAATTTTACGGTGAAAAATCCCACAAGGAATCCTCTTAGTGTTTTGGTGTATGATTGTATTTTATGAAAATACCAGATGAATGAAAATGAGTATGGGTGGTATTTGGAAAAAGGGTATTTTTCCCATATTACTTAGTTCATGGTCTATGATGAATAGTTTGCTGACCAAAATGTAAATAAATAAAACATTGAAGGAATTCAGTAGTGTAAAGGTTTCCTCATAACAATGATATTTGAACCGTGAAGGATGATACACATGCCTTGAAGAATGGTCATAGACTCCATAGGAAAAATGGTTCATGGGGTATTGGTATTTTGTGGAATGCATATGGTTTTCAAGAGGTGCATCATTTTCGTCTGAGATTTGGTGGTTCGTTTAGGGAATATATTGGCAACCATAGAGTACTGAAGTGCTACATGGAAAAAAGATGAAAAAACATGTGAAATAATGGGATTTGTTGTAGTGAATTTTTAACCAGATTCAATATTTGAGTATAATATATTAGTGGATTATTCATATCTATTTTCATATATGAGGTCTATTAATCACATAATTAATTTGATATATTTTCATTTGAAAACATCTCCACTCTATGAAGAATTTATTAATGTTAGAATGTGTTTGTGAGGGATTCCACAAAGTACATATGTTTATGGGGGAGAATTATGAGAATGGGGAAGTAGTTCAAAGGAATATTCTAGGAAAGTGTTTTTACGGGTTTCGAAAATCACAATGGGAAAGGATATGTGTAGGTCGATTTCTTCTCTGGATACAAATTTTGTCCATGGAAGGAGAGATGGTATGTGGAAGGGGAGATAAAATATTAAAGTGGGGGCATTTTTTGGATGAAGTGGTGATGCATGAAACACCCACACTACGTAGTACAACACAGTTCAAGGAGGAAGAAAGGCTTTTCATAGAGGATTAAAAGAAGTTTCAAAATGATATAAAATAGTATGTGAATGAAATTGTTTTGAAGAAATTGTTCAGTAAAATATGAAATTCATCTATGGGTGAAATATGGACTTCAACATATCATCTATCTATAGTTAAGAATACTTGCATTCATTTCAATGAAAGGGACATACAAGTCTATAAACTATGAGTGAATCCTTTTCAAGAGTAGTGAGAAAAGGATGTGGAATAGAATGATCCATTCCACCAGCAATGAGCTAGAGGAAAATACATAGGGAGTGACCCTTGGGAATGTAGTGAGCATACCCTAAATATTGTAATTACAGTGAAACTGGCTATATAAGTGATATATCCCGACCCTTGTATTTTTGTATTGAGCCGTAGAGGATTTGTTAAATCAGAATGTGCCATTAAATTCTCTTTAGACACATCCCAGTGAGGTTGAACCACATAAAACTTGATGTGAATATTGAATTATTTCATTTATTTTAATATATTTACACTATAATAATATAGACTATTGTTTTTAATGAATAATCAAGATCTATTGGGGTATTTGTTTTAATCTATCATACCATCATTCACCCCCCCTCTAAGGGTATTTATCCTAAATGGGATAACAATATTCAATGTGTTTTAATTTTTTCTATTTCATGGGGTGTATGAGGATCTGGTATCCTATTTGATTATTTTCAATGTTGTAGGTTATTTTAATTGGAGACATGATCATGGGTCAGTATGTTTTATTTGTTTTAATAGAAATTTATCCTTTAGTAATGGTTCATATAACTATTATTCCACCCATTATGAATTGTTGTAGATTGAAGTGTTATACTATTGATGGTTGATGGATCTATTCAGTTGTTCATGGATGATTATATGGTTGTTTATAGAGCCTAGGTTTTATAGTTATACATTATTCTATGATTTGGACTATGGTATTTAGGATGGCTGGGATTAATAGATGATGAAAAAATTGATCATTAACAGTTGAGTGAAATCAGTTTTTGTAGTCTTTTGGTTGAGGGGCCTAAGGCACGTGTAACCCTATGTTTTTATATCAAACCTCTTTAACCCATGTGGTCCCCTCCAGTTCATCAATAACTAATTGGTCAAAATGAGCTTCTTATTCAATAGGTTTCTTTTCTATTATTGTTTTATTATCATATATATTTTTTATTTTTTGTTATGTGTAGGTTTTGGTAGTTTTATTTGTTTTTAATTAACCCTAAAAAGATTTTTGTAGTTTAAAATATAAAGAAGACGATTTTAAGGATTGAGAGATGAAATTATATTTTCTTCTTAAATTGTTCACAAATTTTTAATAAAATATTCATATAAAAAATATACAAAACAATTTATAGAAATGGAAGTTGATGTGTTGGGAAATTAATGTATGGTAAATTTAATTTTCATTTGTATCAATTTTTTCGAATTATGGAAGACCCGCAATTTATAATATTTATGATAAAGGGTCATTTATATGAAATTTTATGGCTAATATTGATCCATAGTGTGTAATTATATGAATAGATGCTTGTATTATTCATGTATATTGATTTATATTGTCAATTATTTTGATAATAGACATGGTTATTAAACTATTTTGATTATAATTGAACAAGGTAGTGTTTCTTTATCATAGTTAAACTATTTATGGAATTTTTCATTATTATTAATTAGGCATGATTTGTTAAATTGTTTCACTAAATTTTTTTAAATATATTTCAAACTGAAATATTTATTTGTTATAATAGATCATATATTGGAATGTATTGAAGTGAATATGATAAATCATATTAACTATTATATTACACACCCTTACCCATAAATCATAGTGTGGTTATGGATTTTTTATAATGATAAAATATATGTAACTCCACTAAGTTCATTGGTTTTGGACCATAGGATCTACATATTTGATAATAATGTATGTGTTTGATTGTGAATATATAGAGGAGTTAAAATATCCATTATGGGTAGCTTTATATATTTTTATTTCCATTTTATTATATATTGTATAAAAATATATATTGATTAATTATTGTTATAATGTCTTTTTGTAATGATTGGTTTTAGTTTAATGAAAATAAATATTTTTATTTCATTTAAATTTATTTATATTAATGGTAAATCATTCACAAATAATAATGTATTATCCCCCAACACTTGTTTCTAGACTTAGTTAATTAGGGAACATGTTTGATTCTTTGTGATTATTAATCTTGTATCAAACTTCTTAAGTTATAAAGTAAATTTTATGGAAATTATCATCATTTTATGAATTTATTGTTAAGTTAGAGGATTTTTATAAAATATAATGAATAGGTCAGTAAAAACTTATGAAATTTATAAAAAAAGAAAATAGAACTCGTTTATTAAGAATCATTATTTTATACTATGTTTTGGAATGAAATGTGAAGAAAATATATCTTATAGTCTGTTGAGTTTTTATGACCTATAGGTATCAATGACCATAATAGTTTGGGATATGGAATATATAGATGATGTTTTCATACATTTTCAGCAAGAATTTTAAATTATTTCCTTACATTAATGTGGTTAGGAATAAGTATTGATGTTATTTTAGAAAAAAAGTTTTTTTTGTAAATAATTTGGATAAACATTCTTATGGATGGTTTATATAGAATATAATAATAAATATAAGCCATAAATGGAAGGTAAATATATCTATTTATTCGTATATTTGAATGTTGTAGGTATGATTTTCAAAGGTCAATAAACTGATGTCGTTGATATTATAGTGACATTCATTTTTTTGAATTATTAAAATTCTAATGCGAGGAGAGATAGTTCATGAAGAAAATTTAAGAACATGGTATGTGTTCTAAAATATTTTATTTTATTAGCCTATGATATTCCAGGACTTTTAATTGGATCATATTGTAAGGTCTATAAGGCTGAATACCCTGAGAGGGGGGGTGAATCAGGGTATGAAAAATTTAAAATTTTTGCCCGTTCTGATCTTATTTCGCTATTAAGTAAACACTCTTCTCTCCCTTTCCCGTTGCACAATATTAACATAAAGTAAAGCATGCACATGAAACAAAAATTTTTACTTGGTTCACCCTCACTGGGCTACATCCATGGAGCATACACCGAAAATTTTCCGATGTAAAAAATCCACTAAAAGATCACTGTTTTTTACAAGGTTTAGGATATATCACATCTATTCCTAGGCTCACTGCATTTACAATGTTTAAGGTCAGCTCACTACTTTCCCAAGGGTCACTCGCTATTTTTCACTCTCTCTAGCTCACTGCCAGTGGAGAGGATAACCTTCTTCCTCTTCCTTTGCGTACTGCTATAGAAAGGATCCACTCATAGATTATAGACATTTAGGTATCTTCATTATCACTAATGTAATATGCATCCTTTACTGTTGGTAGATGCTCTGTTGATGTCTTACTTTCACTTATAGATTAATCTCACTTTGCACCAAATGTAACGGGAAACCATAATTTTTACATGCAGCCCTTACAACTCCTTGCCCGTAATTCCTTTTACTTGCATGAAATACAATTATCATGCAACACATCTTTTACGCACAACCTCTTCTTTTTATGTGAAGCCTCTGCACTGCCTTGCATGCAATTCTATACTATTGCGTGAAATCCACTTTTCGTGAAGCACCACTTTATGCCCATACTTAAAGTTTACATGAAACTCCCTTGAGAACATAAATTTCATGGACCAGAGCTCAGGTATTTTCTATTTCGTGAACTCTACATAATGGAGTGGGGTCACTTTATATTTATAGGAAAAATCGACCCCGCGCGAAAAATCATCCTTGAGCGTGTAATTCACTTCGAGCGCGAAAAACAAATATTCTGCACGACACAATTATTCTTGTACTGCTCCAAAATTTCACGCACCTCATGTTGTTTCCAATTTTCGAGCTTCGGACCTCAAAACACCTCTTGCGCAAAAAATTTCATCCCCCTATTTCATGCAACCCCCTGATATTTTATGCACATCGCTATTTTTTCGCGCATGCCACTGTTTTTCGCGCGCCACTTTATTTTTTCGCACATCCCGCTAATTTTTCTCACCACACCCAACTTTTCATGCCACACCATTTTCCAAAAACATATCTCCTCATTTTATGATTTTCAGGCCCAAAAATTCAGCAAACATAGGAAAACGGTGCCACATTGTATCTGCTCTTTTTATATGGCCTCCATATCGTTCATTCCTTTGTCGAGGTTCTTCAATCAATCATCGATTGGTGAAAGGAACTCTTTAACCCAAAAAATCACCATCTAAACCCCCTTTTTCAACACACCAATACATCATGGTCTGCTATTTCAACAAACACAACATGGTGGACCACTTTTTCAGTAAACACAATCACCTCAAAATTCTTCAATGATGCCTTGATGGATTTTTTCACAACACCTATACATAGTGACCTGACGGTATGGGTCAAGATTCATAGATATATATGAAAAATCATTATAACAATAGGGAGGCCATATAATTAATTAAAATTTATGATTTGTTAGATATGATCAATATATCATTCATTTTCATTCATATTATTGACATATTGAATTTTAATTATTATACTTGCATACTGGAGGGACCTGCTCATTTGTTTTTAGAGAAATAAATAGAATTTTAGTTGTATAAGGATTAACCATTGGTATGATTTAATAATATGATTATTATATGGTTTCATAAATAGAAAATGAATATAGTGAATGATTGATAGATACGTGAAATTTAGAAAGGGAATATCAATGTTTTAGATTACATCACTATTTTTATAGTTTTGATTCCATTTTCCCCATATGTAATCACTAATGAATATATTATGTCATGTAATATTTAGTTATTATTCTCTTGATATTTGAGAAAGGTTGATAATATTTTATTCACCAACTTATGGTGATGTGGTGAATAAATAATGTATGTTGGAAACATACATTATAATTTTTTATATCATAGTTGTTTTTCATTCTATAATTGACTAATTTACAAACCTATGGAGGTGTGGATAATAGAAAAGAAATAGTGGAAACATATATTATTAATTCATGGGCCATGAGTGGTTTAAATTCTTAACTATAATTCATATGAATATTTATTCAATATATAAAAAATAAATTGATTTATTACAAATATTTTGGTATTCAGAACTAGTTGGTCCAACCAAATTCAAAAGTTGGATAAATATAGTGACCTTGATCCTAGTAACCATGAGCTAGTTACTTTCTTCATTACATTGGAATATATGCAAAGGAACTATTCCTGAAGAGTTGATTCATTCAATAGTTTTAGAGAACTACATTCATACATGATTACCATTTTAGAATGGCAATATAAAATAGAACCTAATATATAAAAAAAATTAATCAACATCCTTGAAATCTAATTTAAGGATCCCTTCTTCATATCCTGGGTAAAGGAAATAAATTGTGAGATGAAATTGTCAATAAGGGTAATGTTCATTGGAATGTATATTGGATAAATAAATAAATATCAATATTGTTTTTAAAATAACTGAACACTTATTCCATTTTATCAATAAAGCGAGAATAAAATGCATCGATTGATATTATCATTGAAATATATCATAGATAATAATTACAATGTTATTATGGAAGAGAATTTTTAATTTACAGAGTCCGTGATCTCATGCGTCAATAAAAATATACCCCTAATTCCATTCAAATAATGGTTTAAAACTATAGGTTTCAACCCATTTAATTTATCCAACATATTTTTATCAAGAGAACTACCAATATATCAAAGGGATATATTATTCTGGGCCCCATGCATCACTATAGGACCAAATAATTCAATGAATATTAGTAACCAATATAATTTTACAACTTTTTTTTCTCATGAGAACTACCAATAAATATGGGGGTTATATAATTCTTAGGCCCACCCATCACTATTGGTCCAAAGAGTTCATTGTATATCATATCATCAATTTAATATATTAATCAATAATAATTATCATCAAATATTTGTATTTGATAAAGGATATAAATTTATTAACATTTCCATAGTCAATGAAATAAATAAAAAAATCAACACCATATGTAATAATTTTATATATTTTGAAAAAAACCATATATATTATATAGTAATATTAATCATTTAGATAAATTTACTTTAAAATAAAAATTGATCATCATAATGTGATTGTTTCAGGAAAAATTTAACCATCACAAAAAGTGATATTTTCTAGTAAATTTTACCACATGGTAATTTTAAATTAAAATTTCCTTGGTTGAAATATTTCAATTTGAAATATAATATACTATAAATTATTAATTAATAATGATATTACATGTCACAATGTACAATATACATCATATAAGTGACTTTTGGTGCTTAACAATATAATACGCTTCAATGAAGTGAAATTAAGACAAAGCATCTAACATCAATATTCCATTAGTTGAATGTTCACAATAATCACTTTTAATGGTCTTAATAATTTTAAAAATATTAAATAAACATAATAAAATTTATAATATAATATGTGATCTTATTATAACAATTTTAAACCCTTTTGTCAATAATATTTCATTAAATTTATTTTTTTCAAGAGTTAATTGACTTGTTTTTTCAGTCATGTTTTTTTATGAACGTTTGAGTTCATGGGAATATTATTGAGTTAAATCACCAAAATAATAATAATCATTACATAGTTAACCTATTTATACATAAATTAATAAGTTAAACCAAATCATTAAATATTGTTTGTAGAAATTAAGTATATTACTATAATGGAGATAGTATGTCAAACATGTTTAATGTTTCCATTTTAAAATGATCATTATAAAATGGATGTAAGAAATATTTTATGATTCATTAATAACCATAATTTCATAAAATAAAAATTTTTCTCTAAATAAAAATATATATCATCCATGTGGTGTGGTGATTAAATGAGAGTCACATCACTTTATGGAGGTGGGAGTACACACTTACACGAATTATGTTATCATTTTTTCATTTATGAATGAAAAATAAATATTATCATATAATAATTATAAATTTATCATTAATATTTCAATTGTGTAATTTATATAACATATATTAATAAAAAAATATCTTTATTAAATTTCATGGTATGCGTTAGTGACAGATAAATCACATCATTTTGTGTGGCGATAGTCTTCTGTACACACAAGTGATGTTATCATGTCCAATATGAAATGGATAATATATAAGATATAATAACTCCAGAATTATTATTATGTTTTAAATATCACATATAAAGTTCATATCTATCATTATACAAAACCATGATATGTTTTAATGGAAACAACGAATGATATCAGTTCAAGAGGTTGTAAACCAATAAACACATGAATGTTGATTTTATAAACCATTTGATGGAAATGGAAATATTTTTAGGTAATTAACATAAAATAAAAAAATTTATTTATATTTAATATACTTGTTTTTTTACATCATCTCGTATTGATAATAATTATAGGAGGTGGAATACGAAATAAAATAGAGACACTTATTGAAGATTGATACCTCTTCTTCGTATATCCTCCTATGTTAGCACCAAATACATCCACGTATGGATATTTACCACAAATAGGGAATAAAATATTAGAGGAGGGATGTTATCTAGTTATTGGGGAAGGTTTTGATTGGAACAAATGGCTTTATCAGTGTTAATAAGTTAGCGTAGTGACTTCTATTTTACAATTTAAAAGGTGTTAAATTCTTTAAATACATAAAAGTATTCAATAATGGTATGTAACAATCGCCTCATATTGGTAAAAAATTATAAATATTTATTTTTAGAATATGGTTTACACTCATCTCCACATAAAAAATGCTTTATACTTTTTTTCCTTAGTTGTTTTATTTACTACATTGTTAAAACATTAGTTTCAACAATGATAATTAGTTTTTATACTGAGGAATATAAATTTATTGGACTAAAAAATTATAATTTATAAGTAATTAATAAATATTTAATATAAATATTAAATAATTTTTACCAAATAAAAAAACTATTTTTTTGTACATTACTTTTGACATAAATTCATGTTACATGAATAAACACTTCTTTTAACCTTATCAGTGCAAATTATATTTAATTCACATTACTAGTTATGATGAAAAATATTAATTTGAACATATTACCAAATATTAATTATTCAGATTTAAATTATTTAATTAATTTTACCAAATTGAATTTATATAATTCTCAAAATATAATTTAAATTTAACACTGCAGATGTGACATGAAACCCAATAATCAATGATAAAATTTATAAAAGATAGCAACACTTTTAAATTAAAATTCAGTATGAAAATGATTCCAATGAAATTAATTGGGTTATATGATATATTATTTACAAAATTAAATATTAAAAAAATTATCAATATAATTTAATAATACAAAAAAATTAATCAGACGTGTAGTTTTTAATAAAAGTTTAGTAATTTTCACAATTTCATAAAAAAATATAAGATTTCAAAAAAATACCAAAAATTAATCGTAAGATAATTTTGAAATTTTTATTTCAGATATTAATTTATTATTATCAAATAATTTTTTTAAATTGGGTAAAAATTATTTTTAATTTATGATCTCAATCCCTAGGTAAAAAGTTTTTATAAAATTGTTATTTTTTGAAATAAGTTACATTTTATTTCAATTATTATCATTTTACATCTAACTAATAGATAATAATAATTATCATAAATTATTTTGTATTATTATTTCTTAATCATTTAACTAATAGTTAATAATATTATTATAAATCACTTTTTATTTAGACTGTGGGTTGCGTGTTCCGCAGGGTATCAATAAGACAAATATAAAAAACCAATTGTTGGTTATTTTGAGATTGGTGTTGAGATCTACATACACTATCAACTAAAATTTTATTATTTTAAATTATAATGGTTTAAAATTCTCTCTACATTAATTAAATTTTATCCTCAAAATTAATTATTTATCTTAGTAGTTAAGGGTCTGACATTTTGAAATACCGTTGTTGAAAAAGCAACATCATACTAAGAGTAAATAAAACAACATATAAATTAGAGGGAAAAAAGTTCAAAGGTCATATAGAATAATAAATACTATTATTATAAATTTTACAACATATGTAGAAAGTGAAAACAGGTACATATTAGGGAATACTAACACCAAAATATAGATAGAGTGTGATATAAAAAATGGTCATGTGAATGTTAAGGACCCCATGTCCATAATGCATAGGTGTGAAAAAGGTCGTTGATAACATTAATAATTTAGATAATGGGAAAAAAAATTAAATATCCACTTATTATAGTTGAGTAATTATTTCCCTCTATTGAAATATATTGAAGTGTATTTACATGCTATAATTTTATATCATTTTCTTAGTTTCATCCTTTGGTTATTCTTCTTTCGATTTAAAAATTATCTCTTAATCCATGAAATGAATATTAAAATATGAATTTTTTATTTATTGATCACTAAAATTATGTTTTAATGTATCATGACATCTATATAATAGTTATATGATATTCCCCCCACCATCATTAAAAAAATGGTTATAAGAATTCATCCAATTAACACTAAAAGTTCTACATAATCCCTTCAATATATAGATGACCTTAAATATGGACCAAAATATTTCAGACCAAATTTAGAAGCATCGTGACTAAATAAACATTATATTCCCAAAAATATATAAGAAATATATTATTATCACATTCCAAGTATATTAATTCCTTGATCACTATAAAACATTAATGTGAACATTTATTCCTCCAAAAAAATCTCATGATGTTGAATATATTCCAGAGATCCAATCATGTAATAAACTCCATCATGTATAACATAATCAATAAAATAAATGACCATTTTCATGGTCAATAAGTATATCTCATAAAAATTTAATTTTCATTGTTATCTCAATAATTGAGAACATATCAAGGGTTAAATGCCCTTAATCATTTGTTTTAAAAAAACATCATTGCAATAAATTAACTTTATTTTTACCATTCAATTCATAAATTAAAAAATAATAAGAAATAGTATTGTAGTAAAATACTTATACATTTCATGAATCTTATGACAAAAAGATCATCAATAAAATTTGTTACAACTTATTTCATGGCTCAAATACACAAACACATTAATAATTCCTATTCATTTATATCAATTACATAATTTAAACTCTAAAATCTGATCTTATTTTGAGTTATATTCTCATGAATAATAAATATTTCATTTTTATAGTTCTAAATAACATAATTGATGAATCATCTCACATTGTTAATTTCTTTTTCTTTATTTCCATCAAAATCTTAGTGGCCTCTATTTCTAAACTTTAACCAAACTCCCATTTTATGTAATCATTTACATAGGTGTTTTTTCTATAATTATCATATGTGGGAAAATACTTCTTTCCCTTCTTCCCATTATCCATTATTTTATTTATAATATTTTTTTTATCCTTCTACCGATCTAATCCATAAGATATATATAATTAATTATCTATCTTGATATCATATGATATTATGTTTTCATTTATGTGAATATTTTAGAGACTATTTCCATAGAATAATGGGATTAATCCCTTCAATGAAATTGTCAATATTTCACTTCATGATGTGTATGTAATCTATATACTACCATCCTATCCTTTTAAAGTTATATTCATATATGATACAATTTATTCTTCCATTTTCCTTATAAAATTCAATTTTCTCTTTATTTCATTTTGATTCTCCAAATAGAAATATTTATGAAGAAATGTATCATTAAAATATTTCCTTTCAATGAGTCCTATTTTCTACATCTGTAAAATTTTCATTCTCAATACATCCCAAGGCTATAAATATGTTTTCTATAGACAAAAACCATTATTCATATAACATTGTATAATTATTACCAAAAAATTATGGGGGATCCTGATGTATAAAGTGATCTGATATAAGATAATAATTCTATGGAAAAAATCATTCAGAGAATGGTTATTATCCAAAACCTTTTTATAGTAACGTAATATAACTATTATTTTTTATTCTCCAATGCCTTCTGTATTAGATTCCTCCGCATGTCAACATGTACCTTTTCCATGAGTATTGAAACTATTCTACAATGTTGGTTCCATGTATATATAATGGAATTTACATAATTATATCATAAAATTATGAATTTAAAACCAAAATGTATAATTCAAAATATTGTGTAATACATAGAATAAATTAACACAATTTAGACATTATATAATTTTTTTATTTGGTTATATCTTATTTTCAAATACTTCAAACAATTCTGTAATGAAAATATGATTTATCCTAATAATATTCCATTATATTATCAAACCATTTGTGTAGTAATGCTTATATTTGTTCATTATGTGATGATCGGGTCAAGCCTAATGTTCCCTTTTCAGAGACATTATCTCTAGGTTCATTTGGGGTGAAACCATATCCACTTATTAAATCCCAATAGAGATTAATTTCACGTCTAAACAATATAATCTATTATTTTACTATAATTTAGGATTTTAATATATACTTTTATTCAATACAAATAATAAAGTTATGTTACCAAATCTATTTTTGCTCAATATAGTTATAAATGTTTCTAATAAATATCATGTTATACCATCTATAACTAACCTGAAATTAGTAGACCATATTTGGTACCTTACATCATTATATTAGAATAGATTCAAAGCATCATTTCTTAAAAGACCAATTATTCTAACAATTTTGTATAACCACAAACATACAAGACATATATATTTTCATTAGGACTAGAAAATAAAACATTATATATAACAAAATAAGTTGATTTTCATCCTTGAAATTAGATTGAATGATATATTCATAATAACCTGTGGAAAGAAAAAATACAACGAAGAGATTAAATGATTATTAAGGGTTATGTACATTAGAATATATCATGAATAAATAATGAATATTCAATATTTTGTGAAAAATAATAGATTACACATGTCATTTAATCAATACACTAATAATGACATGAATCTACATATAATATCATAGTGAAAATATAATTTATAATAATAAAAGAATTTTTTATAGAAGAAATTATTAATTAATGTATAACATGATCTTTTTAATCTTGATACCTCTACCGTTAAAACAATGCACAAGGTAGTTTAAAACTACATATCAAAACTATTTAGTTTAGAAATCAAATTTTTCTCACAAGACATATCGATTCATAAGGGGGTTATAATATACCTAGCCCAACCCCTCATAATAGGTCCACATAATTCATCTCATATCATGTCATCTAATTTAATACATGAATAAATGTTTCTTATCATAAATTATTTTACATTGTGAAAAAGATAATGTTTTATCAATATTCCCTCAACTAATAAAATAACTATAAAATTAAACACCATATCTAAAAATTTTATATTGTTTATGAAATAATAAAATCCATTATACTAGAATATAGATTTTTATTATAATATAAATTCAAAAAAATAAGGATAATAAAGTGATTGATTCAATAAAAAGTTAATGATTTCTAAAGAAATTAATATTGGGCACTAATTCTTAGAACATATAAATATTTATGTCAAATCCCCATGGATAAAACAATTCAAATGGATACATAAAAAACCATTAATTATTAATTAATGATGATATTACATTTAATGTTGAAATATATACCACATTTAAATGAAATTGGGAGAATAACATTACAAAATCCCTCGATGAAAATAAATTGAGATGAATACCCTTACCTCATTAATTTCATTAGTTGAACATTATTTTAGATAAATTATAATGGTATTAAGAAGTTATGAATTTATATTAGAAAAAAAATAATATTTATAATATCTCATATGATTCTATTATTACTTTTACAAACAATTTTTGAATAATAATTCATTTTATTATTTGTTTTGGATGTTAATCTGTGTTCCTTAAAATTCATTCTCTATTATGAATATTTTTGTTCTTGTTCATATTATATAGATACATCACCCAAACAATAATAATAATGATATAAGTATCATATTTATAAACTGAATATTATTTTTAAACCAGTCATGAAATTATTTTTTGAGTAATAAATTCAAGTATCATCATGGAGACGATTGGACATGCGTGCGCATGAGTAACGTTTCCATTGTTAAATGATAATTTTTGAAATGTGGTAATTAATTATTTAACATTACTAATAAAAATAATATCACAAATTATTTCTTATTTATTTCAATATAATTATACATATCAACCATGTGTTGTGGTGATGAAAGTAGAGTCACATTTCTCTGTGAAGGCGATAGTCCACACACACAAGAATGATGTAATTATTATTTAGTGTAATAATGAAAAATATATATAATACTTTCATAATGAAAAATATTTCATTAATATTATAATTATTTTATTTATAAAATATATATTCATTAAATTTAAATATATTACTTTCCATTTTATGCGTTAGTGACTAATGATTCACATCGCTTTTTGGTATTCCACTATACACACTAACGATGATATTGTATCATCCAAGGACATGAAGTTATATATAATATAATTACTATAGAAGTATAATTATGTTTTAAATATCACACACACAAATATATATATATATAGGTATATTTATATATATATATTCTATCATTATATCTAACCATGATATGTGGTAGTGTAAAAAAATCACATCGTTTTATGAGGTGGTAGTCCGCTGTTCACATGATTGGTTATTTCATTACCCATTTGATGGGGGGTATAGATGGTTTAGGAAATGAAATTAAAAAATTATGGTATATGGAAGAAATTATTGTTTTTATATCACAATGAATTAATTATAATTATAGGATGTTTAGGAAGAAATAATATAAAGACGCTTGTTGATGAACATCACATCTTCTTTGGGTTTCCTCAATAGGATTATAGAAAATCCTTTCAATGTTGCATTTATAAAAAAAATAAACCATCATGTATTAAAAGAGGAAATTTTTAAAGTTTTTTAGGTAGTTTTTGTTTACCCAATGGATTGAGAAGTGTGAATAAGTTAGTGGAGTTAGTGCCCTTCTATAATTGAGCCAGCGATGGATCTTTTGTTAATACCCAAAAGTATTCAATACAGGATTTAAATCCCACCTCATGTGGTTTAAACATTAATAAATAATATATTATATTCATGATATGGTCAATAGACACATCATCCTTAAAAACACACATTTTTTTTAAACATGTAATTACATAGCCATTATTTTTACTCCATTCTTAGAACTTTTGTATCCACTACGGTAACAATTTTTATAACATTTGTGTCTATTTCAATAAATATAACATAAAATAAAGCATATTTGATATTATGGTAAAAATTAATATAAATTTTAAATCCAATTTATCAAATAAAAATCCTTTTTATGATGAAAATTACATTTAACACAAGGGCATGTAATGTTAAAAAATGACCACCTATAACCTTAACAATAATAGTTAATTTTTATTATCATTACTAATTATTATGAAAAAATACATTTTTACATTATTAAATAATATTAATTATTAATATTAGCAATATTTTATTCATTCTATATAATTAAAATTTCATAAGTGGATAACTTATTTAAAAATTACTCTCACATACCTGATGAGAAAGCAGGTTTTCAAAGAGGAAGTATTTAAGAGTTTACAATGTTTCTATGTCAAAATTAAATATAATTTTTTTAAATAAACATAATTGGATTAATAATTATGTATATAGACTAATTTAACATTAAAATCAACTAAAAATGAAATTTATCATTATTAATAATTGAAATTAAAAGTCATTTTTCAATTGAAATATATTATTTTCACTATTCATCAAAAAGTGACCTTTTATATATATCCAAAAAAATATCCCATTAATTACATGTATATTAAAATTTAAAAAATTAATTTTATTTTATGAAATATTTTTTAACAAAAATTTAAAAAGTAATTTTATATTATGTGTGCAAAGTGTAAATAAACCATCTTTTACAAAAAAATATAATTTTTTAGAAAACATTACTTCTTCCTTTTAATTATTATTATATTATTTCTTATTGATGAATAATAAAAATTTTATAATTTTAGTTATGAATATTAATATATGATAATTTAATTACTACGAAATAATGAAATTATAAATCATGTTTCATAGAGACTCGACATTATGTGTTCAAAAAGCAACCAAAAAGATTACATTAAAACAATGATATGTAGTATATTATTTTGAGCACGATCATTCTAGTGTCATATGATATAAAATACACATTTAATATTATACAGTTTTGGGTTATAACGATATTGTAAAATTGGGTGTTACTAACATGTTAGTAAAATTTATTTGAGGATGGACTATTTCAATTATCCTAGTATATTTTGTCAATGTGGGTGAACTATGAATTTGAAAATGTTTTGTAATTAACTATTTAGAGAGTCTATTGAGGGAGACTCTAATGAGATACTGTAACAAAATATTATCATTGATAATCTTATGAAAATAAGATGTGAGTATTGGATGATGATAGGTGGAAATTCTTATTGTTTCCATACTAAAAAAATAGGCACATGGTTTTAATCTATGAATATAGATAATGTATATAAAATATAAAAATTAATTGAATTCCCTACCATTTTTTTAAACTTTATAATTAACACGGCTATGTTTTATATAGTTGTATGTCATTCATTTACACATATATTAACTAAATAGAAAATAAATTTCTTATGGTGTTAACTCATTATTCAATAAAGATTGAGGAGATTCAGGAAAAAAATATAGAAATTTAGTTTATATTGTTAGAATATTTATCTATGTTAGGTTATGTTTAAAAATTTGTGGACATATTGATTATAGAGATAAAAATTTTAATGCATAATAATAATAATAAACTATTTTTTACTATATTTTATATTAAATAAAATGGTTATTGTAACTTCTTGAATCTGTTGTATGTTAACTAGTTTAATCCAAAATTCTATATAACCCGAATCACACAACCCATATTATGGAGACTGATGAAAATGGATTGAGGGTTTAAAAATATTCAGTTTGGAGACTATACCATTGATATAATAATGATAAAATATTGATAAATAATTGAAACATTTATATGTTAGATACAAATTTAATGAAATATAAATTAATTATATCAAACGCATTATATAAAAAATATTCTATATCATTACATATAGTGATACATCATAATATATAATAGCCTACTTTTTGATCAATTAAATGGTATAGAAAATTATAAAAAATAGTAAAAATAAACTTCAATAAATATCAATCATATCAGCTTGGTAGAATATTCAGATCCCAGTAAAAAACTCCAATATAGTCCACATTACATTGAGACATTCCTATAATTTCACGTCAAACATAGATTCGACGCATTTACTGAGTTATTCATATATTGTTAGCATATGAACTCCACTTTCAAATCACAACTGAAACCCTAAAAATATCAATAATTTATATGTAATATTGAAAAATCTAGTAACTTGGAGTTGGAAATAATTTTTAAAAGTTTATGGAATATATAATATCACCTCACATATGATCTTGTTGTTGAACAGTTTCATGAAAATAGATACACAAATCAACATTAAATTGCATTGGATAATAAATGTAAATTACTAAAATAATATATTTTTTTAATTTCACTATAGTTTTCATTTGGTCACACATAGTTTTCATCAAGATGTCCTAGGGATATAAAGAAATGATATAACTAATGATCTCAAATTCTTATTAAGGTAAAAAAACAATGGATATTAATATTTCATCAATAATACATATATAATATTTAATTAATAAATAATTAAATTCTTACATATATATTCTAACATGTGTATTACATATTCCAATATTATGTAATGTCCCTAACTCGGTGGCCACTACCAGGTGCCCCATGTCGGGTAATTACATGACCTCAGGCATGTCTCCCAATCTGATAGAGTCTACCAACTAGTAGTGCAAGTCCATGGTGGATCCTTAGGAAGACTATAAAATCTTTTCAGAGTAATTTTCTATCATAAAAAACATCATCTGATATAATGAAGATTAAAAATGGAAAACATATGAAAGTGAATCAACATAAACAAGTAATACATTCTATAAAAACATGATGAATACGCTACATGTCTGGAAGTCCAATAGATATAAACTAGAACAAAAATTACTGAATTCCTCGTAAAAAGGTCTCGACCCAAACTAGTCCTAACTTCCCATGCTCCAACTTGTCATCCATTGAATAACCAGACACTATGTCCCAGTCCAAAACCTATATCATAAAACCAGAAGCATTTGCTCAGTTACCCTTGTTCCATGGTAGCCTGATTGGGGAGTGAGTACAACTCATTAGGCCACAAAGAATGGGGCCTACTACAAAAACTAGTCAAAGAAATATTATAAGAATATGATCAAGTAAAACAATTAAACAATTCATCATGCGGTCAATTTAGTAATTATATAATATCCATTTTTCTCATTATGTATCTTAGAGAAAAAAATTAATTAATCCTACTCGAGTCCCACTAGCAATATAATACACAATAAAATGGGTACATATATAGTAATTCACAATCAGAATTCAGTAATCACAAATTATTACATACCCATTAGTAAACAAAATTTACATTATCATTTTCATTATTTGTCCCATCGGTTATGAATTTAAATCATTTACACTATATCCTAAGTATAAGAATTACAATGGGATAATCCATGTTCCCAATCTCACTGTGGGTAAAAAATTCATAAAAAAATACATTGTACTTACCTAGGAGCCTTAGTATAAGTAGTCACATAAAATGAAATTTTTCGGGACATAGAACCTCAGAGCACTTCCCTATCTCGTGAATTATATTAGTTATGTTTAGATCCTAGTATAAACCAACTCGTGGGCGTATATCCTCATGTCCAAAACCAAACACTTCCGAAAAATTTGAACAAGCTTTTATATCCATTTACCATATATAAATAATCACAACCCATACAAAAATAATACACATAACTTTTATAATTCATATCACATAAACAATATGAATCACCATCAACCCTTAACCCATTATCATGTTTACCATTTACATATATATATATAAATGATTTGTCATACATATGTATAGGAAAGTATCCAAACAAGTCACAATGATGTAATAGAGTACTAAACCAAATCACAAAGCAAAAAAATAAACTACAGCAGCATTGCAATCCTCATCTTGGTCCCATGCTCTCCATCTCCAAAAAAATCAAGCACCTTAAGTAGAAGGTTGCTTGCCCTTATCTATTCCTACAGCAATATATTCTGTTTGGGCCAAAAAACATGATCCAAATAGGGTGTGAGATTAATCCTAGTAGAAAACCACCCAAATATCTATGCCTAACAATTAGTGAATGTATATGGTAGGAAATAAGAAAAATGAAGCATCAAACAAGGAAGTAATCAAAAGTAAGATATAATACAGTTCCAATTGCATTTATTTTGACATTTAATGTATGCATCAATTCCATAAAAAGAAACCCTATGGGAATTACTCATAGCATATAACCTATGCTTCTGCTTTAGAAAAGACTCTCGGAGCAAGCACATGCTATCAATTCCCCATGTGGCCTTTTATTAGTAAACTACAGACACTCTGGGGAAGAAATCAACATCCAATTCCCCTTTGTGGTCTCGCAACATGGATCAAAAAAACTTTTAGGGAGCACTCACATTCATCCCCCCATGTTTTCATAATGTGAAAAGAAAATAGAGACTTTGTGGAAGCCCTCAGCATCCATTCCCCCTATGGTCTACTACACCCTGTTCCCACAACCCAATAGAAGTCAATCATGAACAACGATGTTCAACAACCAAAGTAATACTTATAAACTATTTTCATAATAGCTTTCAATAACTACTTGGAAAAACAGATACAATCATAAAACAACTTCAGATAATATCATCCAATCCTAACAACACTAGACATGGAAAACTAGTAGCCTAACCAGCAAAGCTACACCAAATGGTCAAAATCAAAATGAACATGGGAATCAAATCCATAGACTGTAAAATAACCTAGTCACAATAAAAAAACCTCTACTCAGGAACACAAGTCATACTATACAATAACCAGATTAAAATCCCTAAACATACAATACCTCATTCTAGGGTATTTGGAAATTTTTCTCATAATATTCAATGAATAACTACATAATGGCACAAACCACATACCTTGATGTTGTATGCTCGATATAGTATAATACAAGCCTTTGAATTAACCTATAAAATCATAGATCTACAAAAACATCTAAAACATTTATCCATGGATATCTCATGGAAGAAGATATATCAATAAAAGAGGCTCTAGAAGAAGGAAGAACACACCGTGATGATTCCAATTCAATCGATGGAAGTCGATTTAGAGAATGGATGATGGGTCGGGGGATCAGAGATGGTTCTTAGGATTCAGTCACTCCTAGATGAGACAAGCTGATAACATGTGTTTTCTATGAACAAGACGTGGAACCGGTCCAATAAAACAAAAAAAATGAAAGTACCCGACATCTATTTTAAAAGTACATTATGTGTATATGCCTTTACCAAACACACTTTAGGAAATCTCTAAATCACCCTACATGTCTATTTATTGGGTCGTTACAGGGCCAATACATGGTCACCAGCGAAAACCGGGTACATGGTGTGTAATTCTATATACACGGCGTGCAATCCTTAAATTTTCATATTCTCATATTTTTCTAAAAAATACCAAAAAATAAAACTCATACATGAAAAGAAGGTCTGATTTCTTAAAAATATCAATCAAATATAATGTAATGAGTAGTAATGTATACATTTTTTTTATAATAATGTCTTATATTCCAATAATTGATGAAAACCATGATATTCTATTCCTTGTACATTATAAATAAAGAAGATTCTCCCCTATGTGAGATATTGTGTCATGGTAATACATGATCAAAAAATTATTTTTTTCATATTCAATTACACCAATTCCACCATGTCCATTATATAGGGTAGCAAAGATATAGGTTTCACATAATGGATATGGTCAATAGGTAATTATACATCATTTATTGATTCACATCAATTTAATCCATTTGGAAATACACTAATGTAATCTTATAAAATCATCATATAATCTGTAAATGAAATAAACATACATTTTATAGGTTTTATTTGATGATTTTCGCATATAATAATTTCTTTATGATAATCTATATTAGGTGGTTATAGATTCGTCTTATGAAATGTAGTGTCTCCTCTAAAATCATGTCATTATATTCATAACTCAAAAAGTATAATCTCTTTACCTTCATTCAAAATTATTTTATTATAATTTATAATCCAATCCATACCATTATGAATGTTAAAATTAATCCATGTATATAAAAATTATTTTTCTGACTAGATGTCCTCCATGAATTATAGTAGAAATAACTAAAAATATTTTAAAATGAATAATAATTTATCAATTCGTTTTATATTAAATATTATTAATTAAAATATATAGAGACCCATAATTTTTAAAATATAAAATTTATATTCATATATGAGTATTCATTACATAAAAAAGACTATCCATAGAAAAAAGTATGTAGTCCTGGGGAATTTGAAAACATAGATTCCTAAAAATATGGTTCATAATTGAACTACATTACCTAAAACTAATATTTTTATAACATTAAATATTCATATAAATTTTATACCTAATACTTTTCTTCTTATCCTGGTTAATGGGAACAAAATAAATGTCATAGTTAGCTGGCCAGAAAGGGTAAATAAATTAGATATCATTGATATCTTAATCCTAATATGAGACAAATGGAATTATAAGATGATAATAATATTTTATCTTCATAAAATACATCTCAAATATCATAATCTTGGGCCATGAAATACATAAGGTCATTTCATAAGACAAAAATCATAATGTAATCAAATAATATGAGTAATTAGAACATAACATAGTTTTGAGACATATATTTTTTCTTGTACATAATCATAAAACATTGTTTCCTAAATAGTAAAATATATCATCCAAGACTATCATATTTTAATTAGTTCACACACAGAAATCATAGTAATAATGATTCTCTCCCATGACTATAATAGAGGATAAATCCCTTTACTGAAATGGGTTCAATCCCCATTCGTGTTATCATTTTTTCATGAGACATCCATCATTTCCCATTGAATTTAATGGTATATATAAATAAAACCCCAACCGTCGTATAAGGAAAATAATACATATGTGGGTCACAATATAATAAAACATTACTCATATAATAACCTATGAAAAAAGAATTAGGTTTCATAATAATTTTTCCATATCATAACCATTGGAAGAGAAATTGGGTTCTTAAACTTTTTATCTTTTAATCATATCATAAACCATGGAATTTAATGGGTGTTCATAATAATCCGTTCATAATTATTTTAAAAAATACAATTAAAGTATAAATATGGTATAATTATTTCATATAACTTATATATAATAAGATACATCTGATTTATTTTTCATTAATGGGTATAGATATAAAAAGAGAGCATTAATATTTTTTTGAGAAAAATACCATTTTCACTTTTTTTAAAAAAATTAAGATCTAATTTTTCATTGAAAAAATTAAAAAAATAAATCATTTCAATCTACCAAGGAAACATGTAAATACATCATTAAGTCATTGAGTTGTCATGATGGTAGAAAAAACCATTCATGTCATACAAGTTGAAACAAACATTTCATTCACATTTTTGGTACAATGATAAGAGATCATCATTCAGAAAAGGACAAGAATATTCATTTTAGTAAATCTTTTAAAACCTAAAACATTGATTAAAATGAGATTACAAAACAATTTTATAGTAAGTAAAACATTCTTGAAAAAATTTATAGAAAAATATAGATATGGAAGAAAATGTATTTTCAACTAAAGAGAGGAAAAAGTAAGTTTTCATTAAAAACATTATTTTATATACATGAGTATATAATGACAGAAAAAATAATGGAAAATAATTAGTTTCTGTAAATAAAAAATTTATTATATAATACATGATTTTTTTAGAGGGATATCAAAATATTTAGTCATCAAAAACTTACTCATAAATATTACTCATAAATAATGACATTTTAACATAAAATAATTATATTTTTTGTATTATATGATTCATAACCCCCATGAATGAAAAAACCATAGATGTAAATATATGTCTGACGCACGCCTGTCGCGGGTTGTGGAGAAAAACTATTATATTTTTATCCATGTGCAGCATAGTGGCTGACCAGGCTCATCTCTCATGAAGATCCTTTCAGTGTGGTTCATTTACTTTATCTAATTTACATAATCTATCTCTTTTGTGGTTTATTTATTATTTAAAACAATGATTTCTAAAGCCAGAATCCAAAATTTATACTAAGATGCATGTATATACAAAAAGAATTTAGGAAGAAATTACTTGGTTTGGGGTTCATCCAGGGATTCAATGATTATTCTATTTTATGTTTTTTATTTTAGTTTGGAAATAAAATCATGAAAAATCATGTTTGAATCAGTATTCATATCAATAATAGAAATAGTTTGAGTTTCATTCCATTGGGGGTCGTCACCCAATCGGGGATATTCATCTCGCCCTAGCATTCTACTCAATTCTGTAACAAACTTAATTAACCTTTAAAAAAATTATGAAAACCTTGACCTCACCCCAAGCAAAGATCATGATTAAAATCTCATTTCTGAGAGTATTATATTACTTGGTGTAGTGGGTGAAAAAATAGAGATATAGTAAGATAAAGAGAGAGAGAAAAAGATATGTAGAAAAGTTGATGGAGAAACACAAATGCATGGATTAATAAAACTAAAAAATAAATTACAATTTAAAATGAAACTAAAATAAAACTAAAATGAAAATAAAAATAAAAGAAGAAATGAGAAGGGGAAAGAGGAGCAGAAACGAACCGTGACCTGGTGGGATCCCTCCTTGGTTGTGGCTGTCGAACTGATGATTTGAGGAGGCAAGGGCCTCCTTTTATAGGCAGAATTATATCCTCCAAAAGTTTGCACATTTTTGACCCATTAAATGGACAATTCATGCATGGAAACCTACTTCAAAGATGTCCATAAATGTTTTTTATATTCACCTTCCACTTTTTAGATCATTTTGACACCAGATAAACGTGTTATTAATTTTTCATTGGTGGATTCATTTTCTGGATGCAGCTTCTAGGAAGCTTCCTTCAAAAATATAACCTCCAATGGTAGATTTAATGACTAAAAACTCCATAAAATTTGATGAAGATCTATACCAATCATTCATCGTGCTAGAAAAGGTTTAATTACCTCACATGGATGTGTTTAGGCCGAGTTGTGGTTCTATTACAATGGTGGGGTCCAGGCTGTCCAGCTCGAAAAATCATAACCTTCATTGATTTTTTAAGCCCTTTAGACGGCCGAATAAGCTCCTAGTCCAGAAGTCAAATTTGAAATAACATAAATCAGTATTTTAAAAAACTAAGATTCACTAAATTTAGAATTATATGTTAAAATTAATGAAAAAAATTCATTTGTGGTAAAAATCTGTCCAAAATCCAGAATTATGCACTTTTCAACAATTTTGCTCATTTTCATTCTAAAATTTATATTGAATATTATTTTAATAAAACATGTAAATACATGGGGTTTATCATTTAAAAATAGTAAAAAATACTCATTATTTGATTGAATGTATACACGTAATAATTCTTCATCAAATACCCCCACACATAAATCATGCTTGTCCTCAAGCATAAAATCTCATCATGGAAATCAGAGGACACCAGTGATACCAATATTCAAATTTCAATGCAATATAATAAAAAAATCAATTAGAAGTAAAAATTTCAAAAATATATATAAAATATCAATTTAATTTTCCATATTTCAATAAAACAAGTAATTCATATATTTTACTTTTCCCCTTTGAAAACTAATGGAACTTCTCATTTCATTCATTCAATATCATTGATTTATTAGTATTAAACATGCCAAGATATGTTTACCTGATTTTTTATTCTTTTCTCCCATCAGTCATGATACAATTAAAGTAAAGTTATGCTCATATCATGAGAACATACTCATTATCCATATGATTGTAAATGAACTACTTTATCTACTATGAAATGATAAATGACACATAAAATCATGATGACTTACAGTAAAGGTTCAAATGAATCTGAGGCTTAAGGTTGGTTGGATTTGATGCTTTAAAAAAATTAAGGCTCAAGGAGCAGGCTAATTTCTTTAGTACAATTCATGATATCAAAGGTAAAATTGTAATCAAATTCTCCCCTTCAAAGTAGCAACACCCACTTCCAAAAACTCAAAGTAATGTCATTATAAAATTGTGATAATGAATAATTTGTTAACCCTCTTGAATATTTTTTTAATTTTTACTTTTATTTCGTTTTCCAATCCTCACATCCATCACCTAACCACATACGATCAGAATATTTTTGGTCTAGAAAATGGTGATTTTTTGTTCTCCCAAATCAAAACACATTTTTCTATTTTTTTTAATATTTTTTATTCATTTTTTTCATTTTCTTAATTCATGAAAGGGAAAATAGAGTATAATGAATGATTACACAGCCTTTTACAATTCCCACAATAACACCCTCACACTTCTTCCTTATAATGTGTATCATCCCATCCAGCATGATTCCCTTTACCCCCACACTTCAAATTTAAAATATCATTCAAATACCAAGAGTAGGGTAGGAATGGATAAAAATGGCTTCAAACATGGAGTATCCCTATAAAGGTCATTCATGGTCTCTATGGGATGAAATAAGGATTGATGTAAAGGTGGTATTTTAGGGATGATTGGATTTTCAAAGGATGCCTCAATCATTTTAAAAGTGTTTTTACACAGTCATAGATTAGATAAGTTTCAATACAAGTTCCGGTCGGTTACATGTCCCAATATCACTCAATAAATATTCTCACTAATCAATATGAAGTACTTGGTCTAGAAATCATGTCAGGTATGAGAAATATAACATTGTACAATCAGTCATGGCATGACTAATAATAACAAATAAATTTACATAAATTTTATAACTTCAAATAATGAAAGATGGTAGGGAAATTTCATTTACACGACTCAATTAATTCCATCCAATCATGGGTCATTATTTCAATATCCACGATTCATTTTAAAAATTCAATTATTAATTTCAATAATGTAATCATATAAACATTTAAATATAAAACATGGCATAATTGGTTTCCTAAGAAACTCATGTCTCCTAGATAAGTCGAGTAAAACATGAAATCAAGTGTGGGCATGTAATTTTGTCATTAAAGCTCAAAACATGTTGTGGACAAAAATTTGGAGAGTTTAAAAGATAAAACACTAAAATCGAACTCCCTTTTTTTCAAGAAAAATGGTCCTCCCCCTTAAATGTCTGGGGCTGCCTTCTCCCATTATGAACCTATAAAAGAAAACAACTCAATTAATCTCATGAATCATGTCGTTAAAGATAAAAAATATAGAGGTAGTGGGATGCATGCTGCACAACATCTATGAAAAGAAATTGACATATAATTTCCTAGAAAGTAGGTAAAGATAAATCCTGGAATAATCCCCCTAGAGGGACCTGAAATTTGTCGCCCTCCAGAGGGAAATACCAGATGTTATCCAAAATATGATGGAGGATGAAGCTTCTTTGATTGGAATCACCACATGTGGCTTTTCCCAGATTGTGCTTCATCTTTTCTCTTGAGGGATGATCCATGGATAGAGTAAAACATATCCTCCCACTTCACAATGAGGTATATATTGCATGTTGGGGGTAGGGTAAAGTATGGACCATCATATTCCTTTGTTGCTACTTATGAAACCTCTTTATCTTCCAGTGCTGGCTTCATGGGGGCTACATGAAGAGAAACCTCTTGTTTGATTTTCTTAGGCTCAACTACCTTGATATCTTGATGGATCTACACTAATGCATGTTCATTGAAATCATGGACCTCCATATATTCCTTAAAATGTGCATGTCTATTGTATTCTTCATCTTCCTCCAAGGAATAGAAAATAATTTATGATTCTATATAATCAAAACAAGAGGGAGTGATATACAAATATGTTTCAATAAAATCAGATGATATGGGGTCAATGAAAGGTTCTACTCCTTGAGTTGGATCAGCTTCAATCTCTGCCTCAGTAGTAAGTGCCTCTTGGTGTCTGATGGTGGGAGGTGAAGGGAGGTTGTCGGGCTCCTCCACCGCGAGTTTGGAATCAAGTTCATGGATGTCTTAAGTGAAATATGGGAAGACTAGTGGCACTTTCATCTTGGTCTTGAATCTTTTTATGTTTTTTTTGAAGTACATCGACCATCACCATCAAGTATTTCGGTGAGATCCATGTTTTAATGCATCTTTGCTCCTGCTTGACCATTATCATCAGCGCATCAACTCTTCGTTGGAGGGCCTCCTCAGTGCAGTCTTGTTCCTGTCCCTGTGAGTAATTTTCAGTCCATGTAGAATAATAATCATTTGAATTTATCATGGAAATAATTTTTTTGTTTTTTTAATAATTAAAATCTATCAATTATGTGAAAATAGAAAAGGTAAATGGATAAATTATTGGCTCCCCGGCAACAGTGCCAGTTTTGATGCACGCCTGTCGCGGGTCGTGGATAAAAACTATTATATTTTTTCCCTAGTGCAGCACAATGGCTAACCAGGGTCATCTCTCTTGAGTTTCCTTTCAGTGTGCTTCAATTACATTATCTAATAAGCATAATCTATCTCTTTTGTGGTTTTTTTATTATTTAAAACAATGAATTGTAAAGAAATAATACAAAATTTATACTAAGATGCAAGTCTAATCAAAATGAATTTAGGAAGAAATTACACGGTTTGGGGTTCATCCAGGGATTCAATCACTATTCTCTTTTATGTTTTTTATTTTAGTTTGATAATCCAAACATGAAATTTTATGTTTGAAAAACTATTCTTTTCCAAAATAAAAATAGTTTGAGTTTCATGTCATTGGAGGTCGTTGCCCAATCGGTGTAATTCACCTCTCCCTAGTATGCAACTCAAATATACCACAAACTTAATTAAACATTAAATAAAATTCGTGAAAAAATTGACCCCACGACGAGCCAAGTCTCATGGTTAGCCTCTCATTTCAGAGAGTATGAGATTACATGGTGGAGTGGGTTAAGTAAGAGAGAGATAGTAAGAGGTATAATGAGAGATAGAAAAATAAATGAATAAAAGCGGATGGAGAAACACAAATTCATAGATTAATATAACTAACAAATAAATTACAATTTAAAATTAAAATAAAATGAAACTAAAATGAAAATAAAAATGAAAAAACAAATGAGGGGGAAATGATGATTAGCAGTGGCCCATTCCCTGGTGGTATCCCTCCTTTGTTGTGGTTGTCTAGCTAATAATTTGAGAAGGAGTTAAGGGCCTCCATTTATAGGTAGAATTATTTCCTCATCTATATTTCATGTTGTTGACCCATTAAACGGCCAATTCACGTGTGGACCCCTTCTTCACAGTTGTTCATAAATGTGTTTTCGGTTCATCCTCCAAATTTTAGCTCATTTTGACACCGAAATAATGAGTTATTAATTTTCCATTGGGAGTTTCTTTTTTTAGATGCAACTTCCAGGTAGCTTTCTTTAAAAATATAATCTCCAATGATAGCTTTAATGTCTTCAAAAATCCACTAAATTTGATTAACATTCGTAAATATATGTATTCATGTTATCCCAGATGAAATCACCTCAAATGGATGTGTTTAGGCTGAGTTTATTTTCTGTTACAATGGTGGGATCCAGGCTGTCTGCCCAAAACATTATAAATTTCATTGATTTTTTAATCCTATTAGATGGAATAATCAGCTTCTGGTCTCGAAGACAAATTTGATGGAAATAAAATCATTATTTAAAAACAATATTAACTAAATTTGGAATTATATTTTAAAATTAATGACCAAAATACCATTGTGGTAAAAAACAGTCCAAAATCCGGAATTATGAACTTTTCAATAGTTTTACTCATTTTCATTCTAAAATTCCATGTACATATTATTTTAATAAAACATGTAAATACAGGGGGTTTATCATTGAAAATTAGTAAAAATTACTCATTATTTCATCGAAAATATTCACGTAAATTTTCTCTGTCAATGTCCCATAATTTTCATGATATTAATAATAAAATACAATCATGTGATTAATGTATACACAACATAGCAAGATTTAGTTTTAAAAATGGATTGTGTCTATTGGAAATAAAAGTGAGGCAAAAATATCGTACCTCAATCATTGACATCTTTCACACATGTTTAAACCTAAAATATAATAAGTTAATTTTTGTTATAAATATATTTTAGAACCATAATGACAAATATTATACCATTTTTAATATTTAATATACTTTTATCACCCTTCTAATAAAAATTCATAAAAAACGCTATTCCAATTAATAAGTACATCATTGTTCATTTCTGTATTGGTTCTATTATTTTTGATACATCTATGATTATAATGGTATATCATATTCCAAAATTTAACCATGATATAAATATTAAATAAATTCAACATGTACATATTTATATTAATCCATAAATGGTAGAGATAAAAAATGAATTACAATTTTCATTGATATGGAAAGACGTAAAGATGCTTGAACAATGTATCCATTTCCTCTATTGATGGAATAAGAGAAGTTATAATTTTAAGTCACCACTTGGGGAAAATTTTTATATCATATATATCATATAAAATCATTAAATCAATAATTATTTTTATCTATGTCAAAATAAAGAAAAAAACATATCACAACGCTTCATAGTGGTGGTTGTCCAGACTTATGCATGTGTGACGTTATCCTATTAAAAGAAATTGGATGGTTATATGGTATATGTGCTATTTAAATTCCAAAAGTATTATTATTTTATAAATATCAGATATATAATTTAATTACATCATTATATCCACCCATGAGATTTGGTGAAGGAAAATGAATTACGTCGGTTCCAAAGGCAGTTTTCTCCCATACACACAGTCGATGGTTTGGATTCCCATTTGATGGAGGTGTAATGTACCCTGATAATGAAACCTATCATGTGGTAAAATCATATTGTATCTTGGACCTCACACATACATCCCATTTATGCTAGAGGCTGCCAACTTACAGTGGGGGAGTGAAAAGTATAGTGGGTATATAAAACCCCCTAGTATAGAGTTGTAATTCTATAATAAGAAACGCATTATAAATTAATATCATATTAATGATTATAGAATAAGCTTTATTTCAGGAAACTAGATAGTAAATGAAAATTATATTAGTCAGTAATAACAAACCATGTAATGATCATACAATTTTTATCTAATGTCAAACTAAAAAACTGTAACATATGACGAAAAATTAACCTAAAAGACCCATGTATCGAATCCCAAAGTCGGACTATATCCAAACCCCATCCCATCCAGAAAGTGACCAATCATTAATAAGGTCATTATCTCTTATCTTCATTTCCATCCATGTAATCGTCTCAGGTGCCAAGTGGTGTCTCTAATAGTTTGTGAGTTTAACCTTGTAAGTCGACATTACTCTATATAAGCATAACAAATTTGATAATTAGTGTATGTAATAATATATAAACATGTCTATAAATTAATAAATTAATTAAATGTAATAATAAGCCTTCTCTGTAACCAGGCCAAAATACCTTTGAGAATATCGAACAACCATGCCAACCAACAACCATATATCCTTGTAAAAATCACAAAAATATTGGTTGATCCCACTATATATTAATTTAACCATAGTATTGGGTAGAGATAAATAAATATACTAATTATAAAATGAATCTGGGTAGAACACACTTAATATCATAATTACACCATGGGACTATACCAAGAAAAATCAATATAAGAATTATAGCATGGGTCTAGGTGAACCTCACTCAATATAAGCATTACAACATGAGACTAAAAGGTGACCACTCAGTATTAGCATTACAACATGGGAAATGAAAATTATTTATAAATATAAGAATTATATCATGGGACTAGGTAGAGGCCGCTCAATATAATTAATACAACATAAATCACCACATGTGTTATATATTCAAGGATGTCACAATATAAAATCATTTGAATATACAGTTATTTATATAAATTACTATTTATCATTCAATTACCTATTAATATATATATATATATATATCAAAATCTATACCAATAGAAAATCCACATCCATTGTGAATCAATATTATGATAACACAAGAATATCATGTCATACTAAACACACTTTAATAAATTTTACATATTTATTGTTGATCAATGGGTTTTCTCGCACAATGATAATACATAAGCATGGTCACAAAAATAATTGAATCCAATGGATCCAACAAATATTCAAATCCATGATTTACCACTAATAAAGGAATAAATTAATTTTTGTTCGTGTTACATCAATATAATCATAAAATTTCAAATAATTCACATGTAAATAGACCATAAGTTTAGGTTTTTACTCCATACCATTAACTAAGAAATTTTGAAACACACACATTGGTTACCTCCTAGGGAAATAAAGGTGATAGAGATCACTGAAGGAATCCTTGATAACAAAACATCCAGGAAAAAAAGATCAAATAATAATCCAATTATTTACACCAAAACGATGGTGAATAATGGAGTAGAGGGTTAAACCTAATCAAAACAACTGAAAAGGGATCAAATGTCAAAAAAGAACATAAAAAAGGTTGATGTAGTTCTAAATTTGTATTGATGACTATTAGGTTATATATGCGAGGGTTTCACCAAATGAACATGAATAATCATATGTAATTCCCTACACAATTATGTTTACATTGATTATTACTTGGTGTGTAATCCATTTTCACATCATGTATTTATTTGTAAAGGGAATCACCAAAACACCCATCACCTTTGATTAATATATAAAAATTATTTTGATTTACACATTGTGAATAATTTACCGAACTTGTATCCACTTCATTCCCAAAAATATCTCACAACATCTACATGTGTATTTACACATCATGTTATAGGTTCATGATGTGTAAATGTCCAATGAGATGTCCACAAACTAGTTTATGCAAAAGGGCCCCAGTCAAATCCAAACTATACCAAAACATGGGAAACCCAATTAAATAATATAAAACATTTATACCCTATCTCCATTAATTAAAATAATACATCCTAGAGAAATACTTCACCCCCCCCCCAATAAAGGAATATTTAACCCAAAAAAATCGTAACCACTAATTTCAATATAAAAAATCATTGGGATGTACCTAGAAAATTAAGGGATTGTACACCCTTCCATCCACATAACATCTCATAACCTAGATTCTCCATGAATCACTATGGGGTCTTGAAAAACATGTATGGACACTATTTTTGTATATAAAATTCCCTATCCCATGCCTTCTCCCAAACCCACTCATGCTCCCATGGTACTCATAACAGAGGTATAATCCTACCCCAATGATACTTCTCGTTGTGATAGAAAATCTATACTAGAAGATCCTCAATGTATGCATCTAAAAAAAGATCAATTTCATCGACATCTATCACATGGGATGAATCATGATGGTATCATGAAATCTGAGAGAGGTATAACACATTATGTGTGGAAATGAATCGTAGTGTAATGGATACTAAATATACCACCGATCTGACCAAATCCACTATAAAATGGCCCAAAAAACTAGGTTCTAGATTTTCTTTATTTCGTGATACAATGTAACCATAACATAGGTCACACTCAGAGGAAAACATGATCGACAAAACCAAACTCTAGAGATCCTCTTCAATGGTGAGAAAAATATTTTTTATTTCTCTACATAGTCTCAAAGGGATTCTTGATCTACTAATCATGATCATATGTCTTATATATGAGACAAGGTCCCAAAACTATTGTATCACCATCCATCGACCAATATTGAGCTTAATGACATGAGTGTTGATTCAAGTTCTAGAGTGTTCTAATATGATTCTAATCATAGAAAATATTATTATATAAAAAATCAACATGTTACATTTTCTTCACCCATGAAAAACTGAAATCCATAAAATAGTCTTGTAACATGTCCTGCAGAACCTTCACAATTAATTGAGATTGACCGATAATCTAAGGATGATAGGTTGTACTCAAAAAACGTTTCTGATCCCATATCCTTTTCAAGAACCTTTGGGAACCGTTAAGGGAATTTTGGTTGTCTCTGTGAATTGATAATTCATGGGAAACCATGAAACCAAACAATATCACACATGTACATACTACCTAGACCACCAATTGTGATAGTCTATCTAATAGTAATGATGTGTGATGGAATCATCAGTCAATAAAAATCACCCAAAATAAATACTTCTTATATTATGTCTTGGGTAATCATTTCACAAAATACAAAGTAAAATTATACCATTTACAGTGTGGAATAGAAGATAGTTTCATAAAAACTAACTCTCATGTGATGATTGAAAATCACCTATATACAGGTGAAACATCTCATCATAAATCTATCTTCCTACTTCATCATTCCTAACCACATGTATTGTATATGGAAATCATTATGAATCTTTTTCAATGAAGGATTTACCACCGATTAAGAATTATAAAACTCTCTCATTAGCTCCACATACAACCCATAGAAATATGTACTCACCAATAGAAAATAATAACTTTCCACTTATCATAAACCATCATAATGGTTTCTCCCCACAATATAAGTTATCTCTATTATAAAATACCTATGGAAAAGATAACTTATCTATATTTATGGATTCCAAAATCACAAGTATAAATAATTTCGAATTCATTGCTACTCATTCATGATATTCATGAACCTCCAGATTCATTCCCTCAAAGAGTTTTCATTTTCATCACTATTAGGATCTTGAAGTTCTGAGTGTTTATAAATTTTTCCATCTGTACCGGGCCTGTGTATTTTTACACGGGATAGTTAGCTGAGTAGCAATGAAAAGGTGTACATTGATCATATTGTTTTTATTGTTTGGGTGGAGCTTTTCATTTATTTTTAAGTGGATTGGTTTTTGCCATGATGATCTTGGTCAAGGAGGCATGGTTGTTATTTATGTCTTTGATGTCCTTATAGTTTCCCACTTTCTCCTCAAAAGTGATTTTGAAAAAAAAAGTTAATTTTTAGTCAGTCAAAAACATCATTCCCAATTCTTAGTGTATAAACAAACATGAAATTTAAATACTATAAAACTTGACCCACATCCTCTACCAGACGTTCATATTCTACTTAGAAATAATGTACATGAGGCCTTTATTGTCCATGAATACAAATATCCTCTCAATCATATGATTGTTTCTAAAACATATAATGGCATGTACCACTTCTTCCAAATCCACATCTTGAGTAGGGTAATTCCCCTTTTGAGGTCTCATGTGTCTAGATCCATAGACAACCACTCAATCCAACTATATCAAAATATATTTTTGTTCAAATATATGTGCATTAAATAACATAATATATGTTTTAACAATCACATATAATGCAAGGATAGTTATTGGGTGAAGCCTGCTCGTCAGCTCTTGAAATTCTCTATCACAAGCATCTTAAGAAAAAAAAATCACCCCCTTCTTGGTCAACCCAGACATTAGTGTTTCCAAATAGGATAGTACTGGATGAATTGTTGATAATAAACATCTAAACAAATAAAAAAATAATATAAAATGCATTCTTAGGCCACTCCCAAGATACAAATGTTTCAAATTTATATAGTTCCACTAACTCTCCTTCATCTAAGATGATATTTCCCCTCAAGTTTACCTTATCAATCGAGAAACTCTATTTGGTTAGCGTGGAATATACTCAATTATCTCTCAAGATACTCAATAATAGGTCTATGATTTTGGTATGATAATTTTATAACATAATATTCACAATGATGTCATCAAAAAAACCACCACAAACTGGTCTAGAAAAATATCAATGATCCTATTAATCAAGGACATGAATACTAATAGATTGTTGGTCAAACCAAAATATATCCCTACAAACTCATAAAAAGCATACCTAATCCTAAAATTAGTCTGAATTTTCTCTACTAGTCTCATACTCAAATGTTGGTATCCTTATCTTAAATCAATCATTGAGAAAATCTAAATACCTCTATCATGATCAAACAGATCACCAGTGAATGGAATATGATATCCTTTCTTGATTATCATCTACTTAAATCTCTAATAATACACACATACGGGAAAGTTATGATTCTACATATTGGTGAAAATAACTAGAGATACCCATGGAGATGTACTAAGTTGTTTGAATCATTTATCTTCTAGATCATCCATTCGAACAATTAACTCCTAAAACTCTAATTGTTCCATCATATATGGTAGGATATAAACTAGATCTATGCACTACACTAACATGATTGTGAACTTGATCTCCATATCCAGATGTACTTCATAGAAATAATATCAAAAGACATCTTGAAAATGGTCTACCAAATGGATAAATGAATCTAGCTATATATAACAATAATACAGACTGGGTTTTTCTCTTTGAGCCATGAGGAAATCCAATCTACACTGAATTGGTCATTCTTGATCATCCTGAATATCACACTCTCCCTTGTGAGAATAACACCATCATTCCTTAGAAAGAAAATGGTAAATACCATATTTTCATAATTAATATGATCCATGTATAGTAACAACAAATCCTTACTAATAATCAAATAAAAATATATCATTTGTATCAGTAATAGTTCGCATAAGAAACAGTGACTACTGATATCTAGAGAACACACCTTGAAACATTTAATATTTAATTTCCACACTCCCAACTGTGTATTGATCATCAAAGAATCATCCAAACCATTCACAACCAAGCCCAAAACATTATCAATTATTGAAGATAAAAAAGCAATGATATTCTCATATATAAAATAAAAATCAAGAAAAAGTAGATGATATGAAAAGTGTTCCTTATATGATAGATGATCATGAATCCACAAAAGAATGAGTAGTCTATATAATTCACTTCAAACCAGCCCCTCTGTCCAAGTCATAAGCCTAAAACCATTGATAATTCACCACTTTCATGAATTTCCATTCCCTAACTCGGTTCCCATGTCCCTATTATCGGCCCCAACATCATGAGGAACTCTACCATCCTTTTAAAGGATGAGTATTTGATTAATTCTCACACTATGATACCAATCCTGATCCCCAAAATCTATTGTGATGTTTCATATCCCTAAAACCCCTATAAATGTTTCCAATTATTCCTCAAGAATAAAATATCAAGTTTGGTTATGGACAATGTGTCCACTCATGTCCCAACATTCTAATTATAAAGCACTGAAACATAACATGGTCCTGAGAAGGATTCCCACTTCCATGATTTTTATTTAAACAATTTTCCTAGAAAAAATGACATAGTGTGGCTTCATAGACCCATGAGAAGATAACCAAGATCATCATTTAAAACTAGACTTTCTTCTACAATGATCCCCTCATAGATTTCATAATTTTATGAGTGTTTGGTTCATCTTATCTTAAAAACAACACAAATTAAAGAAGTTCAATTGTGACCTAATCTCATAGTGAATACCACACTAATAACAGATTTCCCTATAGATCCAATCATCATCTAATGATGGTAAAATGTGTTTTAGTTCGGTGAATTATTCAGAAAATTCTGTCACAAAAATTTCCACCAATGAAGATTCATGAACTTGTTATCCTTATCAACCCTCAATAAATTGGTATGAATTTTGATTAATAATTTCTCCTCAAAGTCATTTCTTGATAACTCCTCCTACTACCCAACCTAATCTATAATTTACCACTAATGCTCAGTAGGATCATGAATCATACATGCATCAAGATTCCCCCTCATATATATGGGTGTCTCTTGGTGGTTAATGATCATCTGTAATGACTTAATCACGAACATACATCTCGGTGTCCTCCCTCCTTAGTGAATGTTGGTTGATGATGTAGTTGGGAATCTCTGTTCAGTTCCAACATCATCAGTAGGGTATAAATTGTTTCCCTTTTCTTAGATCACATGACCTTAAGATGTTTTCAAAAAGCTGAAACCCAAATGATGATCATGGGATACAAGAAGATATGGTCCAGTTGTATTAGGATCATTCATATTTCAACTCTCACGATGTTGAACGAGATGATTATGAGGATACATTATCTCAACAAAACAAACAGGCTCCTTAGAAAACCAACTATAACAACAATGTCAACCTCAAAAACTAAACACAATAGTGAACCACTGCCCTTGGTCCCTCTATACATTGTTTACATGATTTTTAAAATGATATATTAGTAATTTAATTTTATATTATCAGGTATAACAAGTATCATATATCGTATCTTATATATGAAACAATATAATCCCTTCCAAAAATATTCACATATCATTAAAAATTCATGTCAATATATATACCTATGTGCCTATCATGATGCATGAATTGTCATCTCATTCCATACCGTGAAATGTGTGTAATTATCAAGAAATATTAACATTTCAAAACATTTGTATCACAAAATATTAAATTAAATCATTCGTAATAAGAAAACATCATAAAAACATACCAATCTATGGGAACATAGATTTCACAATTCACATGGGTTTGATTCTCTGGTGCACATGATCATTACCCAGTTATGAGACATGCTAGTCTTTAATATACCATTATCGACTAATTAATAAACACAAAATACCTAGTTCATTATAATACCATGTTGTAACATCCCCCAATATTGGACTCTCTCATGTTGCTTAATCAGTTGGTTATCGGAACTCAAGTGAACCTCCCCATAGAACAGAGGATACTGACTATTATTAGGGGTTTGATAAGTACAAGGAGGAGATTATACCCCCTTCAATGAAGTTTAAATACACCGCAAATAAACAATAATTAATAATCATCAGAGTAGTGGAGATAATGGAAATAATATATCATAAAACAAGAAATTAATGGAGAATTATATTGAACAATAATAAAAAACCATGTAATGAAGGGTTGATATGTATCTAATTTAAAATTGAAAACATATAGATAAAAAAATTATTCAACACAACCTAAACCAAATATTTCATAACCCATAATCGACAAGAGAAACCCATCTCAAAAATATATCCCATCCAGCAATAAACAAATTATCAATAAGGCCATTTTCCTTTCTACAAAACTGCATCCTTGTACTCTTCTTGGTTACCAATCGGTGTCTTGAATAAGGTGTGATTAAAACGTAGTAGGTCAATACCACCATGTCTAAATATAAACAATATAATAATAATTTAATGGAATAAGTAAGATGTAGGATTATTGTTTAGTGATGCTACATAATATAACATGCATCCTACTTTGGAATTGTGTCATAATATCTATGATCATGAAGCAAAACCATTCTGATCATTAACCATATATCCACGCAAAAATCAAAAAAATGGGTAATACCACTATCAAATCATTTCTAAATGGGGATGTGAAGATACTACTCATTTTAACAATTATTCCATTAGGTTGGGTAGAACCCACTCAATATAATAAATAATGTATGGAACAAGGTTGAGTCTACTCAACATAAGAATCAAAGAATGGGAACTAGAAAATCCCACTCAAAATAAGATTTATAGCATGAGACTAAGCATAACCCACTCAATATAAGCATTTCAAATAGAGAATATATAGATCCCACTAAATATTTTCATTACTGCATGAGACATGGTACATCCCACTCGATATAAGTAATACGACATGGGACTAGCCAGATTCTTCTCAATACCAAAGTTACAACACAAATCATAACACATGTCACATGAACAAATGTATATTAATACATTATCATATAAATAAATGGTTAATTATTAAAAATACAATTTATCTTATGATTAGATTTATATTTATCTACCGAATTATCAAAATACATATCAATAAAAAAATCAATTCCATAGTGATTCTATATCAAGAAAACAATCGAATCTCATTCCACGATAAAGAATCATTAATCCCTTATCAAATTTCTTATTAATCAAATGCTTTTTCCACCCAATGGGTAGCCATTATCTTGGTCATATCAAAATTGATTCCATGAGATCCAACCAATAATAGAATCCATGGTTTTTAATTAACTAGTGAATAAATTAATTAGAATGTATGTTACATAATCTAAATCACAACATTGTGTATACAACATAATAAAATAGGCCATAGGATTAAATTGAGAATCCCTACAATTAACCAAGTGATTTAGAAACACCAAAAACTGGTAAAGCCAATATAAATAAGGGTGAAATAAATTAATTAAGGGAGTCGAGATCGCATAATATCGAGGTTAACTCAGATCAATATTTGGTCCATATATTTCCAATGTAATGATAGAGAACAATGAAAGAGATTGTATAACCTAAAAAAATAAAATCACTGGGGAATAGATGTGGATATAGAACATTTTGAATGGAAGAGGATGCTCCAAATTGACTTGGAAGAAACCTAATGTCAGTAGAAGATGGATTTTCCAATGGAATTAAAAAATTCAAATGTTCTTCCATACATAAAACTACTTCTCATGACAATTACACAGTGTGTAATCCATTCTCACATGATGTATTTATTTTAAATGGGACATGGTTAAAAACAATCATCACCACAAAATAATATTTTACCCTTCTCAACATGTACATGACATAAATAGTATACATGATTTGTATCCTATTTATTCCCAACACTTGTTCACAAAATCATCTCTTTCATTTTCACCTCGTGTAAAATGTTCACAATGTTTAATTTTCAATAAGAAGTTCTAAGATCAGTTTATACATAACATCCCCAATCACCACTAATGACTTCCAAAAAAATGTAAAACCCTCATGAATATTATAATGTGTTTATAAACAAAGTACATTAATTTATATAATCATACATTATTCAACATTATGTCATTTACCCCCCCCCCCAAAGGTTCTCTGTCTCTTGACAAGAATCATCCACCAAGGACCAATGAGAAACACAATAAGGGATGAAACTCAAAATAGAAATGATCATAAATAATAACATAAGGTTATATATTATTAAATTAACATAATAACATCTCATTATATGGTATAAAATAGTGTTATTTTATCACAAAGTCAATATATATTTTAATGAGGACTAAGAGACAAAATTCTTAGTTATAAAAATTGCATCATCCATAGAAAAAATAAATATCTTTTTTAAAAAATACATTATATGGGAGTTTCTTAACCATTATAAGGCCACTAGTAAATTTGGAGGGAATTAATAAGTGATAATATGAGAGTACAGTTAGTCCCATTTTATATGTGGGGGGAGGATACACTTTGAATATTATAAAAGATTAAAATATACCATTGTTTTACATATGTAAAAAGGATACCAAATGGTTCACTATAAAAACATGGAAGTAATATGGTCTAAATTTGTATATTAAATAGTATGTTGATATGTTTATAGGACATTTCAAACAATATATTTTTTATATAACTATCAGTAAACTCATTTTATCTTTAACTGAAATATTTAATTTTTTCTATTTTGTATTAATTATGACCTAAAATTATAATAAATAAATTTTATAATTTTAATTATTAAAATAAAACATATGAAATAAATTTGTTCAAATCAAATTCATAGATGTGGTAGAATTTAATTTAATGTTAAAAAAACAGATACAATGAAAAAATTGGTTGCCAATGAAACTTTTTTAAATGTATAAAATAATTATATATAAAGATTTAGTAAAACATTGTTTATAATTCCAGAAAATAGATTAATAATTATATAATTAAATTTATGAGACATTTAAAATATTTTAAAAAAATTATTATTTTTTAAATAATTTATGAAAAATATAAATTTTTATTAAAAATCAATATTTAAAACTATTAAATGAAAATTTATTTCTTTTTTTAAATGAAAAATAAAATTTTCCCAAATTTAATTTTGAATCATTTATTCGAAAAAATATTTAAATTTTGTAATATTTATTTTGAAATAGTCAAAAGAATATTTTTTGATTCATTGTCAAGAAAAAAATGGAATTATTTTTTTGAGAAGAAATATATTTTCATTGAATATAAATACTTTACAAAAAAACTATGTACTTATTTATAAATAAATTTTATTAATAAAAAAACCGTTACATTTAATTTTACAAATCGTTTTATTACTTTTCATATTGAAATTTGTATTTGATATGTTTTAGTTGTTATTTTTACATATTAATATTAATATTATATTGTTATTCCATAAAACATGGTGTTTTAGGAGATTTAAGCTAAAAAAGAATAAATTTATTTGTAAAATATATCTAATATAGTCTCGTTATGTAAAATTATCCCTCCCATATATAATATGAATTTCTCCATAAAAATTCCATCATTTTTTCAAAAGAACTATGAAATCTTTTTTCTCATCATATCCTCAAGATCCAATATATTATCATTAAATAGGTATTTTTTTAATAAAACAATGAAATTGTGACAGTCATGTATCGACAATTTTCTCTCTATAACCAATAATAATAATATTTTTGTCCTCATAATAATTTTATTTCTCTAATGGTATAAATGATAAGTTCAATAAATGAGAAATTTCAATTATTTTCTTCCTTATTATTGATAAATAGAACACATCGGGAAATTTAAACATGTTTTGTGGAGGTTTTAAGGGATAATACACTATCTTGTACGCTCTACTAAATCAATAAGGTGTCAATATATATAGTTCTTATCATTCCTTTCTACATCAATCACATAACCTTCTCAAACAAAATTTTTTTTGAAACCCCACCTCACCAAATTCAAACCCTAGATCACACTAATGATTTTCATTATATGTTTTATATAAGATTTGATATTCCTTGTTATGAACATCAATGGATCAAACAAACTTCATAATTTATTTATCTATCTCATGTTATAATTGATTTTTTTCACCAAATATATCCCATGAAATTTTAGTTGTACACTTGTTTCGTAGAGGGATTCAAAAAGATATATCTGAATACTTGGGTGAAAATTATTGTTGTAAGAAAATAAAAATAGAGTATTTTTTTGATCCCAACCACATAAGAAAAATAGTGATTACTATTATAGTATATCCTCTTGGGTATTTATGGATATATATAACATAACATCTATCTAAGGATGATACATAGTGATGAAACTCAACTTTTTATCAAGGATTTTCACGGGACTACCCAAATAAATAAAGATAATCCATGGATCCTCATCAGATACAATAAAATGTTGAACTCCATGATACAATACCACTTAATTAATATATATTCTATGAATTTTATCAAGATAAAATCATATTTGATATAAATGAAGTGTAATTAATTTGAATGGTTACTGATAATAAGCTATATAGTATTGTTCTATTAATATGTTATGGGGTGTCCAATGGTAAAATCCATAGTGATGTATTTATATTTTCATTTTTTATGGGTATTGAATGTAATACCCCCATAAAATATTGTATCTTTATCTTATCTTGACAACATACCAAGCACCGAGATATAAAATCTAGAAAACACTCTTAATTTCATTAGACCATATATAATATTTTGGATATCTATACATATTTATACTATCCTAATGAATATAGAATTAAGAACAATGAGATTATTATATAATTTCATTCTTAAAATCTTGTATTTATAGAACTCATAAAAACATCATGAATCTTATATTTCAATAAATATAATACTTTATCTTGTGATCACATAAAACCTTCATCTACAACTGGGAATATTAATTTTTCACCACATTAATATTCAGGTGGATATATAGTTGAACACTGGTTTGATAAAAATAATATTTCTCTACTTCATTCAATTTTTCCAGATCCATCATTTCCAAATCCTTAAATATTGTATCTTCTGTATCCCTTATCATATATAGGCTACATGATCCTTTTAACCATAAGCATTGTACACCTTTTTCTCTTTCAATAGGGTGTAATGTATTGAGCTGTCATAATCATTAATCTTATTAAACCATAATCTTTGAATTATTTTCAAAACATTCTATGTGGAAATATAAATTAAAATTTTATGATCAATATATATCTCATATAATTATACATTAAGGAAATTAATATTATCATTAATTCATAAATTATAGAATATAACTTCAAATCATGAGTTGGGTAATTTTTCTCGTTAACATTCAATTTTCATGAGGCATAAGCTACCACTAATTCATTTTTTATGAGAACACACCCAATACACTATTTGATATATCAATATAGACTAAAAAACCTTCTTCTATGTAGGGTAATGTTGGTAATTTTTTCTGGAACAACATTCTTTTCAATTTCATGAAATTTTTTTAATCTTCATTTTTTCAAAAGAAGATCGCTCAATTATAATTTAATAGAATGGGTAGATTGTATTGTTGTGAAAAATTCTCCACAAACCATTAATAATATCTTGTAAAACTATCAAAAAAATCAAAACTCTGTCACATTTGTATTCTGGTCCAATATTCAATAACATTTGGCATGGATGGATCCCTGATATACCCCCTAATGAAAATATATTAACTAAACATGAAATAATTTTTAGCAATTATAGACTTCATAGATTTCATATACATTTTATCCTTAGATATGGTCATTAATAAAATTCTCAATTGATCTTCATGATGTTATTTAAACAATGAATAGAAAATAAAAATTTCTACAAATAAGAGAAAAAATCGATCATGTAAATAAATAAATACAATATTCATTAAACCCATAAATATAATGGGGGAATTAATAAGACCAATTGGAATCACTATATATTTATATCATTCATAACATTTTTGTAATTGTATATTGTTTATATCATCCTTCATAAACCTTAATTAATGATATATATAATGATGGTAAATATTGAATAAATATTAAGCTATTCACAATTGATGAAATAAGTTATCAATACAGACTAGGGGAAACATTGTCTTGATTATAATGTTGTTAATATCCCGATATTCTATGAATATCTCCCCCAATCCATATTTCATCAAAATAAAAAAATAGGTGCACTCCAAAATGACATGACATGTGGAATACATAATTTATAAATATTCTTCCATATTTCCTTCTTAAATTCTTGTAAGTCAATTGGGACCATTCAATAAGGATTTCTAGAAATAGGTGTAACACCATATATGAGTTCTATCAGGAACTCAAATTATTCATTAATTTGAATATTGGGAAACACTTATGGGATGAAATTAACACACTCCCTTATAATATATATATTATTGATGTTTAATTTCTCCCCAAACATCTTAGCTAAACACCCCTTTTGAATGAGAATGAAGACCCATTCAACATTTGTTATTTCTAATTGATGATAATATTTATTATCGCATTGAAAGAAGATTATATGTTGGTTCTTAATATCAAATGTGATTTCCCTTTTTAGAAAATTGATCTGAGATTTATTTATAGAGATCCAATATATTCATATGATAAATTTAAATTCATCCATAGGGTGAATAAAATGTATTTCATGATGAAAATTCACACAAAATTAAACTAGACCTGAATAATATACAAGAGATGTAAACATCTCTCCATTATAGGTATTTAATTCTATTTAAATATTTATGAGTGGGGGTAGAATTTTGATACCAATATAAATGTATTCATATATAAAAGAATTCAATGTCCCATAGTAAAATAATACATTATAAATTCTATAGTGGAAGGTACATGTGTCGTTCACCACTAGTTATAATACCCCTCATAAGAAATAGTGAACACGTGAGATTTCCATTTTCCTCTTGGATTCAAAGGGTTATAATTTTGATCATTATCATTAATACTGGGTTTTTATCACTCGATATCATAATTCCAATACTCCTTTCATTTTCTACACATGAGTGTAGGTGCTGAATTCTAGGGGTATTTATCAATATTATCATCAATAGAAAACTTATTTCCATAACATAACAATTAAGTAACTAAATTAACTTCTTATTCATGCATAAAGTATATTAAATTTAACTTTAAAAATTATTCTTGTTTTCTATCATCAGATTGAGAATGATATAAATTTAATCTTTTTTATTAATGATATTTATATTTTCCTTTGAATTCCTTATTTTTCTTATCAACATCATGAGATTTATTGGTGCCTCTATAACCAATTCCCACCTTGATAGAAGATTGATTTAATTCCATATATATGAAAATACATTGTTTTTAATGACCTTTAGACACATTGTTTTGTGACACAGAATGATTGATCAACTTTAGATTTAGGTTTGATGATAAAACTAGAACCGTACCATGAAAGTCTTGTAAAATTTTCCCCATATGTACAAATAGATTAAAAAATATATTATCAATCAAAAAAATAATTATCCATCTTCATACAATGTATAAAAGGAAATGTTGATATTTAAATATTATATTTTATCATCATACATAATGGAGTAAATATCATTTTATTACACCTATTCATCAATATATCCCACCATTGATATTAATGGTCATACAAATGATAGATTCCCAAAATAAATTTCACATCCCAAAAAACATTTTAAAATAGAGAATATTTTTTTAATGGTACTGATCCATTTCTAAACAACTATTATATTATAATACCCATTAAAATGTTGTGGTTTTTTATGATGGAATCAATATAAAGTTATTCCATCCATTTCCCATTTGGGAGTTAATCATGATTCATATATTTAGTAATGTTTTTGATAATATAAATGATATTTTTCATTCAAGATCCAAAAAAATAGATACTCTATATTAAAATAGTTGTTTTGTTTATAATAATCAGAAATAACATAGTTCATAGAGAATAAATCCATAACTATATCAAAAAATAATAGTGTAAAAAATAATAATAATGGAATTCATATAAAAATGGGAATAAAAATAGGATGTATAAATCATTACACAACATTTTCAATCTACGAAACCTTATGTTTAACTTAGTTATTTTATGGTAACCATCTACTCAAAAACCAATTCTATTTTCATGAAGATATTACCCCTATGTACAGTGTTCTATAGCTAAGAGTAATTTTATTATTCATATAGGAATTTAATTTTGATGAAATCCTCTCTCAATCCATCAAAAAAATCCTAGGCAGTTTTCTATACATTTACATACCCATGGGGATGTCAGTGATGTTTTCTCATCACAGATTCCAAATGATAACTAAAACATTCTATGATACCATATATAGTGAGCAAAAATATTCATAAATAAATATTTAATCTTATTATTTGAATATAAATTACATAATTGTAAGGTCCATAATAGAATTATATAGGTATAGTTATTTTGGATTAAATGACACATAAACCACTAATTCCAAATTGAACTAAATTATCTCCCACTTAGTTATTCAAAACGATAAACCATATTTGTGTTTTCATACATAATCATTTCTTTATAACATGGTGAAATGAGTCCTATGAAAGGGTGAGGTCATATAATCATTAATCGTAAACATGGGAGACGACAATGACTACGTAATCGTAACATGATATTACGAGTATGAGAAAACAATATAAGAATTTGAAAACCACACCATATATATAAAATATAATAATATTGATTAATTTAATAGTAATTATTACTTAAAATTCACATAATTCTAAAAAATTCAATTATCATTGTCTAAGAGGACATATCATTTTCATTAGATGTAGATTTTTGGCATTCACTTAAAAATAAGAAATAATTTCCTTATTTAACTTGGATCATTTCCAAGACTATAATAGTGGAATTGGTTCACTTCCAAAACAATCAATGTATTCAAGGATAAATTTGAAGACTATCATAAGGAATGGAGTCCCTTACTGAACTAGGATGACAACACATTCCATTCCTATTCATCTCATTACATATCCATTGTTACCCAGTTTTTTTGGAGGGATATATAATATTATACCTACTCATCACATCATGAATACATTAATGTTTTATTTAAAAATATTATATAGAATTAATCATATTATAAACACACAAAAAAATAAATGGGTGTCAAAATAATTCTATCATTACAAAACCAGTGTAAAAGAAACAATTTCATAATCAATTCATCTTTTTATCACTAAATTACACATAGAGAATAAAATAGATTCATAAAAATCATATAATAATAATCACAAAAAATTATTATAAGAAAAATGGATGGTATATTGAGGAAACATCCCTAGTAATTTATAATAGACACATGTGGTTTCTGATAATGAAGAATAGAAATATAATAAAAATATCATTAAAATACTCCTGAAAAAAATAAAATTTAAAAAATGATAATAACATTTAAAAATATAAAAAAATTATTAAATATGTATGAAAATATTTCATTTAAAACTAAATATTTATAATTTTAAATAATTAATTAAATAGTATATCTCTCTTTCTAGAAGGAAATAATTTTTTTTGTACATGTAAAAATCATGATTACTTTCACATTTTCTATAGAAATTAAAAATAACTCAATCAGAAAATAAAAATAATATTTCTTTTAAACAATTTTGTAAAAATTATAACAAGGGTAAAAATGAATGTAATTAGTCATTTTATAATAGTAATGAAATTCATGATTTTTTTTAAAACATGAGTATTTCTGAAAATGTATTTTTGACCAAAGAGTGAAAATAAGTTGTATTTCCTTAAAAACGTATTTTAGAATCATGATTAAATAAATGGAGAAAAATAAATCAAAACAATTTAGTTTCTATAAATAACTATTGGAGAAGAATTTTCCTATGTTTCGTGGAAGTAAGATGATAAAATTTAATCTTCAAAAACTTATTCACAAACAAACCAAATAAATAATGAAATTTTATCAAAAAACATTTCCTCTTTGGTAACTTTTGAATCATACAAACTATAAATGGAAAAAAATATGGACAGGTATGTACCATAATATTAAGATTAATAATCAAAAAACTCATTCATGGATAGTATATATACCACACAATAAACATGTGTCTACTTCTTGTGCCCTATAGAAATACAAGTTAGATAAAAATCCCTTAAATCATGTCTCGACTTTATTCACAAATGTTTGAACCAGTTTTTAAAAAAATAAATATTAATGATATATATATTATATGAATATACTCACATATATGATACCATTTATAATTAATTTTATCCCTTTTGAAACCCTTCATTTATCAATTAATTAAAAAAAATTGTGTTATATCTATTTCTGACTGAAATTTAACTTTTTATTTCAAAAGCACTTTTGAGGAGAATGTGGGAGACCATAATGACATCAAAGACATAAAACACAACCCTTCCTCCACGACCAATATCAACAAGACTAATATAATCCACAAAAAAATCAAGGATAATCCCCACCCTAGAAAAAAAACAATATGATCCGCATCCACCTTCCCATCACTGCTTGGCTAGCTGTCACGTGCAAGAATCCATGGGACCGGTACCGATGAAAAAAACCATACCCTCATAAAACATCAAATTCCAGATAGAAATGATAAAAATAATACTCCCTTGTCGAAACATACTCTGAAACAGTCCCTTGAAAATAAAATTGGATGCAATGTCTCATGGACCAAAGTCGTAGTGCCACAAGTAAACACAAAAAATCCAAACAAAAAAACTGCATAAATGCCCAGAAACATAAAGCAAATCAACATTCGTCAAGGAAAAAGAAATCAAAAGTTGTATCATTTGCCGACACTTTGCATTGCATACCGTATAAAATAATCAAGAATTTCATTCCACCAAAATAGAATAATGAACCAACAAAAGATTCACCCCAAATTGTAATCCTCATAAATCAAACATATATTTCTCTAAAATCATATTCTTCCCTGATCGCCCCTACATTCACCGTTGCACCCAATGTAGGCAATAGAAAATCACGGAAATCCATCCCGAAACCATCCAAAATAAGAAACACATGCAAAAATGAAGACGAAATAGAACGTTCACCATGGCACTGGAAGAGAGACCAACTATTATTCCAAAATGAGAAAACTACAAAACAACAAGAATCGAATATCCATATATCTAGAAGAGAATAACCCGTCATCTTGCAACACAGCAAAAAAGCACACGAGCAGCAACAAGAAAATGTAAACTCAAAAATAAGGAAAAAGGTTCAAGATCTTGAACCCATCACCATGTATAATCCCACCCAATCTCCAAAGTACACTTAAAACAAATCAAAACAAAACATATATCTCTTTATTGCCATCCAAAAACTAAGATACTACAGCAGACCCCCATTGCACTCACCAACGATGAGGTTGCAACCCTAAATATTGGAAAGTGGAAACCAACCATTGGACCTGTAATGTTCCTCCAAAAGAATCCCTATCCAGCAATAGTGGAGTGGGGTGAGAGGCATAGCAGCAACAAAGAGGAATGTCGAGGATGACGATTCCACAAGGACGTATGCCATCACTTGGATATAGTGAATTATCACAAGTCCTATGATCTACGTATGGGTGGGGATGCAAGAAGACATGAGGCTGTGGGATGGGAAGAGAGACCTAGGGATCCAATTCTCCTTACAGTCTAATCCTGCCTCCCACACAATTTCATTTTCATGTACTTTGTCATTTAGTAGTTTTTGGCCTTTGTAATATTATCTTGGTACCATGTTATCCAAAATTTTATTCATGATATTAATATTATATACAATAATTATGTACACATTTTTAGTGATCAATATATAATAGAGATATAATATGATTTACACTATTCATGGTGATGGAAAACAGTAAGTATGCATAAATGTAGTTTCATGATTGTCAAAAAAAATGGAATTAACAAATGGTAGTTAATAATATAGAATTTTTTTAATATCATATATATCATATATATTAAAAAAAATATCTTTATTACAATAAATTTCAATATAAAATTAAATACATATCTCATCGCTTCATTGAGGCAGTAGTCCAGGCGTACACATTGTTTATTTTATCATTTTCCAACATATTGAATGGTATTAAGGTAGAAATGATATTTTAATTAATGAAGATTAATTATTTCATTAATATATTTTATAATATATAAATTTATTATTATATAAACCAATGAGATTTAGTGATAGAAAAATAAATTAATTTATTCCATAAGAGTTAGTACGCCGTACACCCGGCCAACATTTCCCTTTCCCATTTTATGGTAGAGGATATCGATATAGATTATGTAATTAAAATAATAAAATAAATTTATATGGTTTATATTTATGTAATTATATCATTATATTTTAAGAATATTTTAAATAGGTTGAAGAATAAATTAAATAAAATGCTCGGTTATGATCGATACATCTTATTCAGAAAACCTCTTTATGTTTTCAATAAAACCCGATATAAGCTGGTTTCCAAATATAAATAAACCTTATAGGACATGGATATGGATATTGATTTATGAAAGGTATTTATGTAGTTCATGGATAATAAAAAGGTATTTTGATGTGTGAATTGGAGAGTATAGGGGGTTCACATTTATATGTGGGGGAGAGGACACACATGGACTTCCATAAAAGAATAAAATATTCATCATTTAGACATTACAAAATGATCTAAATTGGATATTCATCAAAAATTAGATTGTATGAGGTTTAAATAGGAGAAAATTAAAGGAATTTGGGAAAAATATTTCATTATAACACATATATTTTTAGTTTAGCCATCGATAAACACTTTTTAACATTATTAACAATAATTAATTTCTACTGCATTAAATTTCAATTATGACAAAAAATATTATTTTTAACTTATTTTATAATATTAATTATTCAAATTAAAAATATTTGATCCAATTTTCCAAAATTAAATTTAATTAATTGGATGAATTAAATTAAATTTTAGACCCACATACATGATGAAAAAAATCTAATGAACATTCATTCAAAAGTATAAAATGTTTTTATATAGAAAATAATCATGAAATTTTTTAAAATGAAATATTTGGATTAATAAAATTATATGTAAAGTAATTAAATTTTTTACCATTTTAATATAATATGTTACATTGTAAATAATTTAAACTATAATGAGTATTTAATAATTAAGTATTTTTCACTACTCATAAAAAAATATTTTCACAAATTATTAAAAATTATCCCTAAGAAAATGGGGAGATTTTAATTCCAAGAATTATGGTAATTTTGTGAAATTAAATTTCCAAAAGTCTAAAAAATTGTTATTATGTTATTTTTTCACAAAAAAAACCATGAAATTAATTTTTTGATTATAAATAAGTTTTCACTGTATATAAACACATTAAAAAATATGATTTTATTTTAAAATATATTTTCATTACCATAAACCAATAGAATTAATTTTAAATATCAGGTTATTCAAATTCGCACTACCATGTTTAACATATTTTTAATAATTGTCATGTTTAAATAATAATATTAATAATATATTATTTAGTTAAATATCAATGATTCATGTATTAAACGCCATTAATAAAAGAAAAATTGTTTAAAAAATCACATAATATATCAGGGTTTTCAAATATATAATTTTTTGATTCATTTTTAAGAATTTTTTATATAAATATCTTCAATGATTTAAAATAAAATAGCGTAATATTTAAATTTGTGATTATGATCAAATTTAATTCTATAAAATAATCTGTGGTATATAACTATTGTATTATAAACACATATTCCTATCCTTTAGGTCTTTGGATTTTCATAATTATATTCCCTTATGAAATATACAATAATTATAAATTTATCCCATATCCTAAAAATAGAAACATATGATATTAGTGTCTTCTATATTTCTTTAACACATAAGAGTTTATATCCACTATCTCCACACAGAAAAAAAAATCCCTAAAATTAATAACCTTATTATTTTATCCAATAATTATTGTGGGTCAGAAATTAGATGCTTCCCTTCCTCTCGGTAATAAAATTTCATTCTACATGGTTGTTAACCACAATCTTTTTTCTTTATTTCCATTGAAAATATAATACATGGAGAACATATTTCTAATATTTATATAAAAAATCACATTATATACATATTTACTGAACATTATTTAGAATATTTTCGTTCTAAGGACATGATTTAGTCCATTAATGTTGAGATCAATTAAATCTTCAATAATTTTTTCAGAATCTATATTATGTGTATCTAAAAATATAATGTTAGATTCATATATTGTTTTAATTTTCTCTTAATATTTTTAGAAAATATTTTATTTCATTTATATATCTTCTATTTTTACTCAATAACAATTTTACCCAAATAAATTTTCATAAAAAACATTACATTCCCGTAATATTTAACTCTTTATCGTTTTTTTTTGTTTTTAAAGCAATAACCAATGTTAATCAGTAACCTTAAAAATATTATATATAAAAATAATAACCTTGTCATTTAGAATATAACATATCGATATGAATATCTTTTCTAAATACATTAACCATTTATCTTTCACTAATGTATTAGTGTTTTGGGTAGATGATAATGGTTTCTACATTAATAAATGATCCATTTATTTTATACCTTGTAAGTGGGAAACATTTTTAATAGTATAAGTAATGTTAATTTTTTTAACAAGGGTTAATTATCTATATTTATGGACAAAATTAATGATATAACAAAATAATCATTTGTTTGCAATGTTTTTATTCTCTAAAATTATTTTCAACTATTAAAAAATGAATATTCATAATTTGTTCATGAAAAACAATATAAACTATAAATAATTTTATATGCTTTCTATAATATTTTATAATTATGTAAACAATATATTAAATAAATTATAAAATAAATTCTATAATATCCTACAGTTTTATCATTATGTTTTTTAACAAAATTATTTTTAATCTAGTTTCAATGGTTTCTCTTAAAATTTCTCTAACACGCACTATAACAGCCCAATTTTGTTAAGTAAGTTCTTATTTTTATTCAATAAATTTCAAATATTATCTATGATTACAATAAATAATATCTAGTTGTTTATTTTTATTAAAAATATTATATATATGACATATAATTATATAACACTAAAAATATAATATCAATAAAATATAAAATATTTTTATTTATCAATATATAACTTAAGGTTGCATGTAGCATTCTCCACTAATTCATTGAGGACTATGAAAATAAGATAAAGAGTAATATCATGTTCATAGCATGGTATAAAATTCAATGAAATATAACTTTCCCAAATAATGACATACATAATCTGATATGAATTATTAATAAAATGATGAAATGTGATATATAATATGGGCATAATATATCCATGAATGAAATGAAATAGAAATTAATAATCCCAAGGATAAAAATAAATTATATCACCATAATATAATTAACATCCATATAAATCATAACCATATTATAGGTTCTTTATTCCAAGACATCATTAAATTTGATGATTGATGGGTATTTATTGATTATAATAGATAATATTTTTGAAAACTTTTTCTCTATGGGGATTAGAAATTTATGTTATAGAATATTAAATACCATTGTATTTCATATAGTGTTTTACTATGTTATTGTTTAATTTTAAACATGTATTGTTAAATTTATTAATCAAATAAAATCTACTTCATTATATTAAACAATATGTTTATTATTAATGTATTATTTTAAAATTATGGAAAACATTCCCCTAGAATGAAAACTATTTATATGTTTTGGGAATTGATATTAATTTTTTAATAAATTATCATAGAAAACCCATTTTAATAAATTATATCATTAATATAATTTCTTTCATATTTTCTCTACAAAATGATGATAGAATACATATCATATACACAAAATATGTTTTCCTATAAACCAAAAAAGAGATCTCTTAGAAAATATTCAATAATACAAAATTAGATAGTTTAAAAAAATGATTATACATTTGATTTATTTCTAATAAAATAATATTTTTAAAATTTAAAATAAAATTGTTATGTAAAATTATTTGGTTATTTTAAAAGAATTTATTAATCGCATCAATTTTTAAAAAAATTGAACATTTATTTATGTTTCTTATAAAAATATACGTAATTAAATTATCAATCTTTGATTAATAAAAGTTATCTATTATCAATATTATATACAATTACAATATTTTATAATTTATTTCATCGGTAAATTTTGTATTATATATCTTGGGTAAATTATAATTAAAATAATTTTATTACCATGTTATTATTTAAATTTTAAACATATATTATAATGCTCCAATTACCTATTATTAATACACATCATTCAACCATTCAATTTTTTAATTCATTTTAATTATTAATCAAGTATATTCCATTTTTCCTTTATAATAGACAATAATAGGAAATGTTTCTATTTTTTGTAGAATATGATCCTTTAGTGTTCAATATTATTGTGTTTTCAAATATGCAAGCTTCATAGCATAACCGTTTTAGTTGTGTAATTTAATTCAAATCTTTTATTCTTGTTCATGTGAGTTTTGAACTACACACCTAGTTAATTAATTATTTTTTTGTGGATATAAATGTCGTATTGGAAGAGATGTTGAATTTATTAGTCTTGTTTAGAGGGAAACTATTTAGAATGTCTTCCTATATTCAATGTAATATTTAGTAACACCATTCATGATTTCAGTAAAGTTAATTCTCTTCCATTAGATTTTAATAGTATAGTTTGAAGGGATTCCCTTGGACAAAAATATATTATCCATATATTGTTTCAGTGTTAGAGGCATAATCTCTAGAAAAACTAATATTATGATGTTATACTCATATATAGAAATAAAAAGTATTATATAATAGTATGACCGTTGTATTGACATGTTTAATTTTTATTGAAAAATGTCTTGGATAAAAATGTTTATTAATATATTTATATTATATTTTACAAATAATATGACAGATCGCATACCCTTCAAATGGATTTATCATGATCTTACCAATCCATTGCGATGTTCAACACCAACTACATTGGACCATTATGGAAATTTGGAATGATGAAATCTATGTATAAATGTTTGGACATAGTTCAAACATATTTTTAAAATAAATATATTAATGTATTAATGGACATATAGATTTATTTACATGACTATCGTACTTTAATATTCCTTTTAAATCATTTATTTAATCATGATTTAAGGTCATGATAATCCTATCTTATAAGCAGTATCTCAAATATAATGCTTGGTATAGTCATTTATAACACATGGGATAGAAAATGATGAAAATATAATAGAAATAACTTGTATCTATCTTGGTAATAGAAATTTCAAACAACTTACATGAAATATACCCTGGATTGTAGTATAGTAATGTAAAAACCTAAGCAGGGACCCCGTAAAATTTGGATCATCATACTTGTTCCTAACATCAAACAAATTATCAAAAATTAATCTATTAGAAATAGAAAAAATTGATCCCAAACTGGGCCCCACAAGATAGTAGGATCTACAAACTCGTAACTAAACATAGAAATATTCTTTATTAATAATCCAGATTGAATGTTTGGGGAATATAACCATAGGTGAGGTCCTCAACCTAACGAGTGGTGTAATTTTGTATTTTTTGACAGTGTTATAAAATTATGTTGGATTTTTATCTTTTTGTTGTTTAATATTAAAACAATAAATTAGATATTTTGAAGGTAATTTTTAGAGTTAAAATTTGTCGATGTGTTGTTTCTCGACATGGGTTAAGGTCTAGTGGGTGTATTTTGTGATAAGATTGTTTCCGGAGTGTCCGGCTTTGAAAATCCAACATTGTGAGTCATAACCCAAGGATCATAGTCGCATTATAATATATTTTCTAACTATAAATCCCAGAACATATTTCCCATTCATACTAGGACATGGATTCATAAAATGTGTAATTGGCGGCATACAGGTGTGCAAGGATCTTACATAAAAATAAATAGGTCACCTCATGGGATATGAACCATTATATATATTTTGAACCTAGAAATTTTAGGGGATGAACCATTGGTTATTGGAAACACGCAGTTGGCATAATGTTATTTATACTTTTTCACCAAACCATTTTAATCTTTAAAGTGTATGAAATGATCAGTTATCCATCTATTAATTAACAATTCAGACACCATTTTTTCTTCCCCATTCCCCAAAGCCTCTCAAACCATGTATATCTCCTCTTCCTCGTCTAGGTGTCATTTAAACACTATCATTTAGGTATTAATTAATGTTTTGGTCATTTCATTAGATAGGTAGCAGTAAGGCTACTATTTTAATTACATAATTACATTTTTTCTTTCACTATTTGGATGTTTATTTCCATCTGGGTAGTATGAGTTTTTCAATGATTTCTGTCCTGATTCTTATCTCTATCATCTCCAGCCAAATTAGATTCTTAATATTTACGAGTAGAGGTCTAATAGTTTAAGGTAGACGGCCCCAATAATTATATTATTTTTATGTGTTTTATGGAATGAATAGAAAATAGGTGAAAGTGTTGTGGTTTGGGTGAAACTATTTATTCATTGTTCTTATTTTCTATTACGAGTTGATATTTAAAATGGTAAATATCATGTCTTCTTAAATGATTTTTTGCATGGAAGGTCATGAAAGTTTAAAAATGGTGTCTTTGTGTTCATTTAGATAGATGTACCAGTAATAAAATATAATTAAATGTTTTTATGATTATAATATTTCTATTGGATCATATTAGGTGGGGCTTGTGGGAATTGGGGTGATTTTTATAATTATAATTGATGTGGTGTGGTTCGTTAGTTTTAGATGATTTTTAACAAGACAATCATGGTTTGGTGATGTGGTTCCCAAGCAGTGAAAGTGGTTCAACATAGGTTGATCTTAGGATATTGGTGAATTTCCTCTCATTTTTGTGGTCCATAATCATCGTTGGGACAATGTTAACATAGAATCAGGTCTTGATGAGTTGTTTTTTGACAACTCAATGTTGGTGGAGGCCTCTTATACATATAAGTATATAGTTTGGTGATTAGTATATGTTACGGAGGGAGTTCACAACATAGAAATTAATTATTTATTATGTATGAACATCTGTTTTGTAGCTAAATCTATACATGATTTTGATGCTGATGGGTAGGACTATTGGAGTATCTATATCATCATGAAATAGGATTTCAGTTTTCTACATTAAGAGTTATATATGAAATGGATATCCCAGTGAATTTTGATACATTTATGGACATTCTAATGAGATTATAGGATTTAATTACATGATGATATCTTTACATAGATGGAACATTGTTTTGTGTGTTATGGAAATGGTTTAGGAACCAAGGGTTCTTTCGGTATAAAAGATAATATATAAGTCCTTTCACTCTAGTGATGTAACAAGTATGAAATTAATCCATTGTGGATATTTACCAAAATTGAAGATATCATGTGATATGTGTATATTTATAAATTATTTATAATTTTAAAATACATTTATAAATATATATGTTAGAATATAACATGTTGGTAGTGTCTGACTAAGTTTAAACTCACCCTATATGGACCCCTTAAGAAGAGCATAAACATTATGGACTTGAGTTCAAGAATATGGTCAAAATCATGTACAAAAACATAGATGGATGGTATTTCTAGTGGTTTATAGAATAGATATGTATTTATCATTTTTTCTTGTTGTATCTATGTTCCCAATATGAGTTCAATTTAATCTTTTCCATATATTTTTATGCGGTCGGTCCATGCATGATAATTCATGTTTTTTATGACTATACTAAAATGTATATAAATTATATGGCATGTATATATGATTCATTTGGTCTATGAATTTCAATGTTTTGATATTATTTTATTGATTTGTTTTTTGTTCTTCTGTCGAATTGATTATTATGACGATTGTCATTATTATTATTATTATCACCATAGGTTATAGTATCCTCATTATCCTCTTGTTTATCTCTATTGATATTTATTGGGGTTTGACTTATGGAGAGGTGAGACTATGTCCTAATGGGAATCGATACTAGAGAAAAGTTCAGGATGCTCCAAGGATAGGGTGTAATAAGTTATATCATAGAACCAATTTTGATTAAATTTTAAACAACCATTGAATGGGTTATATGTGAAAATAATAGACGGTTTTGAAAATATTCTTTTATATAGGCTATATAAGAAATGATAGAAGAATATTGACAGATCATGGAAAATAGATCTCCCATTTGTGCCCACAAATCCATGCATGGGGTATAAATTATGTTTTTAGTGGAAAGAAATTGATTTTCATTATTTCCCATTTACTATTTATTAATTCTCTTCCTCGAGGGTCTCGCATTGTTGTAATGTTACTGATTATGAGATTTTCTCCCTTCGATCACTAAGGAATGGAGATAGTGTTCATGAATTATAATAAGCCATTATATTCACATGAAATATATATATGATTGTGAATATTTCATCTAATTTTGAATAATGAAAAATTGGGTGGGTTATTTAATGTTTCATTTAAATTATAAATATTATTTTCTTGTATAGTCTCTTGGTGGAATTCTACTGAGACATATTTCGTATGTAGTTTCTTATAATATTTTAATGTGACACTCTGTATATATGGTGTATGTGGAGGATGTATCTCATATGGGTAAGTAAAATAATCTAAATGATTGATCTATTTAAAATGTCAATAATGAGCCAAATTGATTTTCCATACATAGCCTCTTCGTGGTATTCTACTAAATCATACTAGAAAATTGATTTCTAATTTGATTAATATGTGATTCCTTAATGTGATATACTTATTAAATGGGAAATATTCCCAGAAGATATAGGATTTGAGTGCTGTAGGGATGTGTAATTGTGGTGAGATTTACTACAAGATACATATTTACTTATATGTGATATCTGAATTGTTATTGTTATTGATCATCTTAATTGGGTCCCAGTGTGATGTTGTCGAGATGGATATTTTTGGAGCATCGATAGGGAATAGACATTCCACATCCCAATAATGAATTATATGATTACCCTAAGGGAATGGATGAACATGAGAAAAATATTGATCATATAAGGCAGGCATGGAATCCACAATAGATAATGGAGTTTTTTTCATCACCAGATGCATAACATAGGGATATCATTCTATTATTAATATAGATTATTGATCTATGATCTCAGAAAAATATGATTTACATGGATTATTAGAAATTTATTTTCATGTAACACCACCCTCCTTTGATCATGTTTTGAGTAGACCATAGTCTATTGAGTATTTGATAGATTTTATAAAAATTATCATTGGCATGGCCGAGACATGGACAAGGAAGAGGGGTAATCTTTCCATGTATATTCTCATGGGACTAGTGATGAGCTAGTGTATTTTATAGGTACATATGGGAATAATTAGGGGATGACATGGACAGACTTTCAAACCATGTTATTTGAGGACTTATTTCAGAAGAAATTAGGGGTTGATTAAAATCATGAATTTATAAAAGTTCAGTAGGCTGATACATTGGTCATTAACTATGATGTAATGTTAAAATATGTATCATTATTTTAAAATCTATAATAAGAGATGATATCACATTTCTGAGATGAATCAATTTTGGTTTGTATGATTGGATCAATGATTAGGTGAACTTAATCAGGTTCACCTTATTTACATAGGTGGTGAATTAAAATTCAAAAAATAGAAGAACGTGAAAAATATGAATTATTATTTCTTGGAGTAAAGGAATTCTTAGAAACAAGATTCTATTTAGGTATATAGAAGTGGTTTTTGATTAGTTTCATTGTGATAGATAGTTCTGGGAATTAGGGACTCCACTATTTAGTGGGTTATCTATTGTCTGGCTCTAGTGAGTGAATCTATGTCACATTCAAAATCATTGTGAGAAACCTCTAAAGGTGTTTCATGTGTTATAATTTATTAGACATTAGGGGAGGTTTTCATTAATGAAAAACCTAAAATTTAGGTTTCAAGGAATATGTTTGACAAAGGGGTATGTGTTGTGAATGAGATATGTACAAGGATAGGGTAGATGGGATACCACTACATGCATATATCATGGTAGAGAAATAGATACCCAACATTGGGGTCAATGATGGATGGTATATAATACTCTATAGAGAGGATATGAATTTGGTAGTTGGGATTCAAGCCAGGTGAATGGGGAGGATATTTAAGGTTCAGATAAGGTCAAGGATATAATGATAGATAGAGGTATCCCATGATCATGATTAGGGTCATGTTTAATTTTTTTCGAATGATATAAAATTGGGCATAAGGTTCCCATGTGTTGGGGGAATTAATTATGTGAATGGTATTATATAATAATTTGATTGATTCATGAAAACTATTTGATGTGATGTTTTTAGGGAATATATATTGAAAATTTATATAGTGTGGGATCATTTGACCATAAGGTGCGATAGAAAACTCTCTGGCATCAGTTGTGATATAGGAGCCTATGAACATCGTATGTGGTGTGACTATAAGATGAGAATATGATGAGATACAAGAATGGTGGTGTGTATTGGTGATATTGTTATTTTTATGATGGTATAGGTTGGGCCATTACGAATTTTGAAGAAAAATTGGGATGTGACTAGGTAGGAAATTCCTAAGATGTGTAGAAAGATAATATGATGTAAAAATGAGTAGGTGAATGGTGTATTCTACGTTATGGTTATGAGATTGTTTTGTTCAATATGGTATCATCATATGACCTAATAGCTCATGGATGATCTAATTTAAATTTTGAAGGTTATAACGGATCCGTTTTTTTAGAAGGATAATAAATTCAAAGGTAATATGATCTAGTAATTATTAGAAAAGATAACATTCAATACAATATTCTGAACGTAATTTCACAAGTTACAATACACGAATGTGTTTCATAGATGGGGTTTAAGGAGAAGAAATATGGTTAGGTTATTTGATTAGTTTTAGAGGGATCTAACACAAAAATTACAACATTGGAAAATATAACACTGGGTTAATAGTTAATGATAACAATTTTTCACATACCATTAGGTCAATTATTACTAGAATAGAATTTGAGAAATCCTGAAATTGTTGGAGCACTGACATGTTAAGAACCTATAGAAAATTATATATAATACCTCATTGGACATGAACTATTGTATTAAATATATTACATTTCATTCAAGGGTGGTGGCACATTAGAAATAGGAACCACATGGTTGGATCATGGTTACATGGAACCTATAGAAAAACCTGAAACTCTGTAAATGGTATGAAATGAAAAATTGTCTTCTCTCTTCTATATCCTTTCATCCACCCATATTTTCTCACCCATTATCCCAACAACTCTATATCCATGTATCTATCCACTTCATATTCTATGATTCATTAAAACTCTATAATTTTAAATCATCTTCAAGAATATTTCATCACTTTGAATGGCTAGTTGAAAAAATTATATACATATTGCATCATTTATTATTTTATTTTGACATTTCAAATAAAATTTTGTTGTGGGATAATATTCCTTATTTTGAGGGTGTTTGTATATATTCTCATTTTCTATTATTTCTGTTTAAATTAGAAGCCATTATTCGATGAGTGGATGTCTACATATTTTATGTAGGTTTTTATCATCTTTCTCTTGATTTATTCATGTTCTATGTAATGGGTAGTAAATATGAATGAGTGGGGGTCTGAGCGAGACCATTTATTTGTTATTTAATATTTTCTATAAATATTGGGATCTTATAAAAGTCAATATATTTTATGTTTTAAAACATTATAACTTTATAGTATAACATATAAAAGAAATAGGGGTACCATTTTTCGTGGGCATGCAATTTTGATTATGTAATTTAATTAAATGGTAGCTACCATTATAATGGTTCTACTATAACATGTTTCGAATAACCCTTGAGAATTACGGTGGTGTTGATTAGTATAATTGAGGTGATATGCTTTATCTATATGAGGTCACTACCCATAAACAACATCGTTATTGGGAAACATAGTTTTTTTATGGTACTGAGGTTTGTTAGACATGTGGATTATATATTTTTTGAATTTATTCCCATTTTTGTTGGAAAAAATATCATTAGGGGTCTATTCCATATATAATAAATTCCCAATGTGATGGTTTTGAAAAACTAGATGTGGGTGGACACCCTCATGGATATAGAATTTGGTTTAGGGATCATTTTTAATTATGGATGGGGTGATCACTATATAGATCCATGGCCAATGGTGTGAGACCATTGAATGGGTGATGCAGCTCACTATTATGTTGAAATTGATGGGCTATGATGACGGATGGACATGTATCAACATGCCATTAGGTATCACGTTATTGATAAAATGATGAAATATGAAATGGAAGTCCAATGTAATTGTGATCTATTTATGGATATACTAATATGACATAGGGTTTACTTGACGTGATGAATGCGAGTAAATGATTTTCATTCAGTGTTGTGTGGTATAGAAATAGTTGAGGGACTGAGGGTTCCTCTATTATGAAAGATTCCAGATGCCACATTTGACTCCTATGTTGGATGATAATGGAAAATTATCCCTTTTGGATATCGAAAAAAATGAAATAGGTTCATGTGATATGTGTATATTTTCTATTTATTTACTCCTTGCATACACTAGTATAAATATTGATATAAGATAGGATCATTTTTTTGGTGGTATAATGAATTTTTTATCACATGACACACTATCCCTATTTGATGTATGTGGTCATTATGGACTTTAATGTATGAATAGGATCATGATCATGGACAAGACCATAGTGATATAGGATTTTCAAAGGTTTGTAGAATGGATGATTATTTTGAAATTGGAATATGTGGTTATTTTGTCCCCAACTATAGTTCCTTTTACGCATCTTCATATGTTTTTATATGATCAAATCATGGGTGGTCTTAAATGTTTTCTTGTCTCATTCATATAATTTATATTTGTAATGTTGTATCTATAGATATTTCAGCTGACTTGTTATTTTTACTGATTTGATATACTTATGATGAGTTTTTTTTCCAGTGCTTCAACATCATCGATCATTGTAGAGATCAAAACTTTTATAATCTAATAATTTTATATTCCAAAAAATATCACCTTATAGTCCCTCACGACTAGTTGGTAAATGTTGGCAGATGGGTAGGTGTGCCTAAGGCCAATTTTCACCTTATCACGGAGCATATGTCAATTGGCTCTCGGTTTGAGGTGTAAAAAGTTGTATAATTATATCTAGGCCACTAAAGTGTATACCAAGTAGATGAATCATTATAATATTATTCTAATAGCCCAATATCTATGATGGTGATAAAAAATATTCATGATGGACATCTTCATAGAAACTTGGTGGAGCATCCCAACCCCTCAAGACAACATCATTATATTAGAGAAGTGAAATCACTCATCCTTAAGAACTATAATCAAAATCATACATGATATTTGAGTTTCAATTCCTCTATTAATGTTCATATATCAATTATGAAATATTTTAAATTATACCCTTGGTAAATTAATACAATAAATCAAGAAATGTATTTTAGGGAAATAAAAAAACTAGTGGTAATGCACATCCTAAACATCTAACTAAACTAAACTCCTCACTTATCAGGTATCATATATCCAAAAAAATCTATAGTTGATTACTCAAATAATAAGTTATGATGCATAATGCATCTTAATAATCATTATTCATTGATTAACAAAACTAGGCACAACCCAAACTCTTTATAATTACCACTATAATTTTGAATGATCATAGGAAATTACTCTTCAGTACCAAACCATAATATTGAGAGTCCAATATTTTAATATAATGTTATACCACATTTTTCTATAAAATTATAACCTTTTATAGTAACATTATATACTATGTGATCTATTATTATTATCAAAATTCATCTCACTATTACCCTCTCAAAAAATATAAGATCATATAAGGATTTTCTATAACTTAATCCATAATTTATTCCCAGAAGGTGAACTAATCACTTGGTTACATGCTGATTGTTATAAAATTTGAAAATCACTATAACTCTATCATCAGGTTTTACAAGACCTATAATGATAGTTCAATATCTGTTTGTAGGTTACACACATGGGAAAATTAATTCATATATAGGCTCTAAATAAACACACTTATTTTGAAAAAAGGTATCTAATCAACCTCTATAAAAGATCATATGATACAATAAAATACCTACCTTGGTCACCTGTGTCATCAATAATGGATGGAAATCATCTTATAATACACGGAAACTAAAATATAATGAGTTAAAATAATATGGACCATATATATTTTATGTCATTCCATAATCATCATAATCTCATTCCCTTATCCTTAATATCCAAGACATCATATGTTGTCAAAAGGAACAATTAATCAATTATTTACTAATTTAAGAAAATAATATAAAATATCCCTAATCTATGTATACATATTTAGAAGCACTAACTGATCAAAAACCGAACAAATGGAATGAAAATCGCAAAAGACAAAATCATGATCATATAATAACTAATATCACTAATTTAAACATTAAATTTAAAATTAAAATTCTATAGAAATTGATAAAAAAATATCCATCATTTCTATTAAATCTAGTGAAATGTCGATAAAAAATAATCAATATACCATTTATACCAATATATATTTTAAAAAAATACAACATCAATATGAATTCATTTGGCCATAATTTTTCATTCAATACATCATTAATAACCATCTAAATAAATACAAATAACAATGAAATAAAATAAGAGAAAATATTATATAAATGATGGAAGGATAGTTTCCCAATTTTTGAAATAACTGAATCTTAAAAACTATAAATACTCAGTGGTTAAGGGTGGATTAGAGGAATGGTTAGGAGATCCCATCTGCATCATCCAAACATTCATGGTAAAATATTACCTTATGGGTATTTAATATATAACATATAAATAATAAAGGTGTCATAATTAATTTTATAACTAGGTATTACCTCACAAATCATGGTGATCAGAACAGCAGTATTTCCCCAATTCCAATCTCATTAGCCACTTGATGGGAATCCACTAGGGTTCATGTAGGTGTATGTTGTAACTCAATAGACCCACACCTTTTATTTAGTGATGAATTATAGCTCCATTTATTTAAAAAACAATCTAGGTCTATAAGCGCCCCATTATCTATTTAAATACACTAAAATAACACTCATCATGTTAAATATTAAAAAAAATGAAAAATGTTATATGATTATAATTTGTTGGAATGATGTTTTTCTACAAGGAACTGATATTAAAAATTACAAACACTTGAATATTAAAATAGATTTCACTGACATGTATTTTCTAGGATCATTTCATACATATATTTATAGATAATTTGGTCATAAATCATAAAATGAAAAATAAATATTTTACAATGTGGGAACAGTTATTATTTATCAATTTTTTTCCACAATATAAAATTTCTAATATAAAACATGATTTTTTTTCCTAAAAAATATTTATGGCATTAAACATGGGCAATTTCTTTCTTGTACCCATCCATAAACCCTATGAAAAACATACTAAAATGTATGATAATAAGAAAATTATCAATAAGGGACATAATATAGAATAAAAGAAACCATGAACCTCTGAATACATATAAAAATATTCCTCATCAAAATGAACATTGAGCTAAAAATAAAAATTTTATTACAAAAAGAAATAATTTTCTATATCCTAATATATCCCTAAAACATTTAACAACTTATAATCATGGAAAAAATTACATATGGTATATTTTTAATCAATAATCACTCGTAATATTTTTTATCAAAAATTTATAGTTTTCAACCTTGTGAAGTGGAATATAATTTCTATTATCTTTTGAAATTAGAAATTTTCCCTAAAAAATAAGAAAAATCAAAGAAAAAAAATATTGGTAGCATTGGGTATGATTTAAATATCACTCTAACGTATGGAATCACCATCATGGTTATAAGTAGCGTAAATATCATAGTTACACTTTTAATAACAATCACAGTTAAACCACTCCTACAAATATGGCCTGTATTAGTGCTAGAAAAGGGTATTAATGACACTTAAAAGTGTTGTTAATCGTGGTGAATATATGGTGGGTCCCCTACAATAGTGCTAAAAAAGGTGCTGATAAAGACCCCTTTTATCAGTGATTTGAAAAAAGTGCTCATAAAAGAACTACTACAAATATTGATTTTATTAGCAATATAAAAGTCAATTCACATCACTAAAAAAGAATTGTTTATCGAGGATAGTATATAGGGGTTTCCATTTTATTAGCGCTTCGAAAATTAATGATAAAGGTCCCTTTTATCAGTGCTAAAAAAGTGCTGATAAAAGACCCCTTTATCAGTGCTTCTTTTTAGCACTGATAAAAGTCAAAAAAAAAATATAAAAAAATAAAATAGAATTATATAATTCAGGGGAGGAGAATTTAACAGCACTTGACCACCCCTTTATCAGCGTTAGGAGGACCCCCCCCCCCCCCCCCCTCACACTCTCATGCGCGCTGCCCCTCCTACGCATCCCCACATGCACGCACTCATTTCCTTCAACCTAAACTCGAACCTGCGACCTCCCCCATTTCTCAGGTGCACCTTTACCACTACACCATTTCGTTTTTTTCTCTATTTAATGATATATCTATTTATTTATATATATATAGTTATATTTATTCATATATTAATATAGATTCATATTAATATAAATATATTTATTCATATATTAGTATATATATATTCATTCGTATATTAATGTATATATATAGTTATAATTGTTTATCTGTATATTTATTTGTATATTAATATATATTTATAATATTATTTTTAAATAGATTTATGAAATATTCTTTTTATGTGGGTTTATAAATAAATAAATATGTATATACAACATAGACACACACACAGAGGCACATATATATTTATGAATAAATACATATATATGTGTATTTGAAAAGTCATAGAATGTTAAAACGACCATAACATATAATCTAAAAAGCCTGTTCCAACTCTACAACCATTAATATCGAAGAAAATGAATCAATCATCGATATGATATGTGGTACAGGACTAATAGACATCTGGATCAGAAGTTATACGTGTTTGAATGTTAACAAACCGGGGTATCCCAAATAAAAACTCAGTTTTGGAGGCCTTTTGGGCTTTTTTGGGCCTCAAAAAATGTGACAGAAGCTTTTCGTTGATATTTGGCACGTAGAGCTTGTCGCAGGCTTCGATTTGATATGATTTAGAGCTCAAACGAACACTCAAATCAAAAGTTATGGCCGTTTGAATTTTGTGTTACATTCTCAACTTTTTTTAGATCTTTTGTTAATTATTTTGATTTTTTGTGTCCTCAAATTGTTATTAATGATTTTTAGTCAATAATAATTTGAAAATTATTAATTAATAATATTTTTTAACATATTTTAAATCCATTTTCACGAAATTTTTTATATATTAAATGAAATAGCTTATTTATACTTATCTAAAACATATCTAAAATATATATATAATATTTATATCAATATAAATATAATTGTATAACAATAATTTATTTTTCATGATTTTTTTTTTAAACATAAAATTTATCAGCAGTAGGAAAAAGCGCTAATAAATCCAACCTTTATTAGCACTACTAAAAGAAGCACTGATAAAGGGGTCCCCTTTATCAGTGCTAAAAGAAGTACTGATAAAGGGGGGCCTTTATCTGTGCTAAAAAAAAGCATTGATAATGGGTCACTTTTAACAGCGCATTTTTTAGCTCTGATAAAGGACCCCCTTATCAGCGCTTTTTTTAGCGCTGATAAAATGGTAGTTCATCCCTTACCAATTTTTGTAGTTGTGAAGTTAAAAAAATATTAAAAAATTACGAAAAAATATTTTTGTAATTCGGGTAGGGGCTTCAACAGTTCTTGAAGCCCCCTTTAACAGTGCATGAAGCCGCCTTTTAGAGTGCCCCTGCCACCCCACCCCATCTAGAACGCCCCAACGACCCCCAAAGCCTTTACAAATTCCCCAACCACCTTTATCCTCACTAGATATAATTACTCACCCACGAGCGCGACCTGCCTCCCCCTGGATTTGAACTTGGGACATGTTCTCTGTGCGCATATGCCTTTACCACTACACCATATTGCTTTTCTTTTCATTTAAAATATATTTCTATTTATATATATATATATATTGTTATATTATTATATATATATATGTTAAGTTATATTAAAATATAAATATTTATATATATTTAGATATATTTAGTTATATTAATATAAATATATACATTTATATCAATATATATATATATATATATATATATATATATATATATTAATATTAATATATATATATATACGAATATTAATATATATATATATATTAATATTTATATATTAATATTTTTATTCATATATTAATATTTATTCTTATAATGATATAAATATATTTAGTTATATTAATATATATATTAATATATATATTTATATTTATTAATATGTTAATATATATATATATATATATATTTATTTAGTTATAAATTTTTATCTGTATATTTATTAGAATATTAATATATATATATAAGATTAGTATTAAATAAATTTATAAAATATGTTTTCTTATGTGTGTTTTTAAATAAATCAATACATACATACATACATACATACGTATATACAACACACACACACAGAGACAAAGGCCTAATGGACATCTAGATCTGATGTTATAGCTGTTTCAATGTTAAAAAATCGGGGCATCCCAACTAAAAACTCAATTATGGAGGCATAATGGGCATTTGATTCCTATAAAAATGTGAAAAAGTATATCTTGGATCACTAGCATCTAAATATAATCACAGGCTTTGATTTGATATAGTATAGAGCTCAAACGGACACCCGGATCAAAATTTATGGTCGTTTGAACTTTGAGGTTCTTTTTCAACTTAATTTTTTAAAATTTTTAATTTTTTTATTTTTTCTTTAAATTATTATTAAATGATTATTTGTTCATTATAATTATAAAATAATTAATTAATAATTTTTTATGATATTTTATAATCCATTTACACTACATATTTTAAATTTTAAGTAAAAATATTTATTTATTCTTATCTAAAACATATTTAAAAAATGTATATTATCTTTATATAAAAATAAATATACTTATATATAAATATATTAATTTTTATGAAAAATTATATTTATTGAAATATACACTTTATTAGCACTAGGAAAAAGATCTGATAAATATCCCCTCTTTGGTGCTTCTAAAAAAGCGCTGATTAAGGGGGGCCCTTTAACAGTGCTAAAAAAGAACTGATAAAGTGGGTGCCTTTATCAGTGCTTTTTTATAGTGTTGATAAAATAAACACTATAACTTGTTATTTTTAGTGCTATCAAATGGTGGTCCTGATGAAAACCAATTTTGTTATAGTTTATATAGAATAACCATTATAACATATTCCAATAATATCTTAGTTGAGTCCAAATCGGATAACTATGTCCCATTACCCAATTCATTGGAGAGATATAACAAGCTCACGTTCCCTTACTATATAAAAAAAACTCTAACCCTCATAAACAATACCCTAAAACCATAAATAAGACAACATATGGCATCTTAAAAATGTTCCTTGTATCCACAAAAAAAAAAATTTCATATATTTATAAAAACACTCCATTTTAAAAACATCTTTTACATTAACTAGATCCTAGGGAATGGGGGTAATTTATTTTAAGAAATCATGAATTCATGTAATGTGATCCAAAAAATAAAACAATTTTAATGGTTTTTTAAATGGATGTTGTCGTCGTATTATTTAGAATAATATAATACCTTTTCCTTTTTTTAGGAACATTAAATCATTTAGAAAAAAAGATTCACTTTGAAATCCTAAGAAATAAACTCAAAATAAATGTAAATTTATATTTTCAAGTCAGTTCTATTCATTTAAAATAAACCAAATATTACATTAAAAAGTGAATTTGGATGAAAAATAATGTTTTATTAGAAACTTTAAAAGATGATTTTTAATATGAAAGTTCATTACCATTTGTCTAACAAGTCTCATGTGATATTTAACTTAATAAATAATAATAATTTATTAATTATTAAATTTTTGAAAACCATTTAAATTTCAACTATGATTTTTATCCCACATTTTACAATTTTATACCAATTATTTAATTATTTATTTTCACATTGGATGTTTTTACAATATTCTGTTTTTAATTCCAAAATCACTTCAGTATGATGATTATATACAAAGAAGAAATTATTCCATAATATTCATAATAATAATCATGAAATAATTATCATTTTTATATATAAATTATAATTTTAAATACAACTATTAAATAATATTATGAAAAATGAAATAAATTACAATCATAAGCATGGTAAGATGTATGTACGCATGACTAACATTTCGATTTTTCTATGGTCATTATAGATAAAAGTTATGTATTTTTTTAATTTTTTATAATTATAATGATATCATAAATATTATATTTTTCTTTGAAGATATTTATGTATAACAACCTTGTTATTTGGTTTTCATAAAATAATCACATCACCTCATGAATGTGGTAGTCCACATGTATTAATGAATGACATTTTCATTTTTTGGTGAATGGAGGATTATGGATGTAAATGATACATTATATTTTTATAAATAAAAATATTACTTTAATATCAATTATAAACATTAATTCTATCCTTATAATCCTACTATTAGAGACGGTGAAGGAAAATTAATGACAAGAGTTTATGAGGAAGTAGTCCACCGTACACAAAAACTATGGATTCAATTCCAATTCTATACAAGAGGTCATATATATGATATTCAATTAAAAAATAAAATGTCAGTATATTTAGGATATTATTATTATTATTATTATTATTAAATGGTAGTATAAGGTCTAAAGGATGTTTCAATATAAATTAATCAAAAACATGTGGTTAAAACTATATCTTTTATATTGAAAATCTCCCATGCTTAACACATTAAGACGTAAAATATTATTTTTATTAAAAAATAACATATTAATAATTTACTAAATGAATAAAGGATGTAATTTTGGATGTAATTTCCTGAAAAATACTTTTATGTGTGAATGAGTGAGAATAAGATGTTACATTATATATTATAGGGCATATATACTCTTGGGATTTCATAAAATATTAAATTAATATGACATAGTAATGTCTTGTGAATGGATCCAAATTGATTAAATATTATTATAAGATTTGTATGAGTTAAAATACATTAATCCAATCAAACATAGGTAATATTAGATAACATTATTAACCTTATCATTTTGTTTGATCCATTCATCTTCTATCATAACAATTACTATAATATCATGGTTTTCTACCCTTTAAAGGTAAATAATGTTTTTATAAATATCCAAATACCCATTAATGAAAAATAGGTGATATTATAAATTTTAATAAATTAATTTGGACAAAATTCTGTTTTTTAAGAACTTTAAATCATTTTAAAAAATATTATTTATAATTAAATATCAATAATATCATTTGTAAAACAATTCATTACATTAACAAAAACACCCTCAAAACAACAAATGAATTAGAATAAAAAAATAATGAACTTTATAATATGAAATTTTCATCCGTACAATTTGTGGGTCACCTTATATATTTTATATTGTACTACTTTGACAATTTCTAATATCATTAATTTATTTTTTCCACTAATTGAATAATTTATATGTTTGCGGTGTGAAACCATTTAAAGCAATTATTTAATCCCTAAAAATTATAAAAAAAATTAAATTAGTATAATAAATCATTAATATTTAATATTAGTAGATATTAGTTCAAATGTTCCATATACCCAAGTTGAAAATAATTTATTTATTCTAAAAATATATTGAAATCTTTTCCTTTTATTAATATAAAATATTATAAAAGTAAAAATCACATCCAAATGGAAAAATAAATTCCATAAAATCGGATATTAGATGATTATGGATGAAATAAAATCATCAAATAAAATTTATAAAATTGTTAGAGATAATTTATAGTCAACATCATATTATTTATTACCCTGAACAATCTCATTTAACCTTTACTTTGGTTATAAAAATTACTATGGTTACTATTCATAAGGCTTAAAACTAAAAAGAAACTATTTAGATAATCTAGACCTAATAAATCCAAATATAGATTCCATTATTATAATTTATAAATAGTGATGTTTTCAATTTTAATTTAAATTCAAAATGGCCAATGGAGATGAAAAATTGGTTTTAAGAAAAAAAAACTTTTTGAAATATAAAATATTTTTATAGTAAATTTTATTATAAGATTAATTAAAATAAAAATAATTGAATTATTTTAAATCAAAAGGATCAAATTTAATTTTAAAAATAATCAAAAAATGTAATTATACATTATATATATAACAAAATAAATTACATTTTTCATTTAAACTAATCTTTTTCACTACTCTCTAAAAAATAAATATTTTCAAAAAAGATTAAAAATTTTACTATGAAATAATTTTTATATGATAATTTAAAAAATAAGATTCATTTTATAAAATGCAATTTCCAAATATATCAAAAAATTATTATATCAATTTCTCAAAATAACTAATAATAATTTTTTTTGAAGAAAACACATGTTTGAAAAATAATATTAATTTTCTAAAATTTAGTACTTTTTTTATATTTATTAATCAATAATTTTTTCCTAAATATAATATATATATATATATATCGAAAAAATTATTTCCATTCATGATTTATCATTCTATATCTAGGTTATAAATTTATATTTTAAAAATAATATTTCATATTTCGATTTCCCATAGTGTTGTATATTTTGTACGTTATCAATCGTAGTCAATTTATAAAAATAATGTTATATTATATTTTACCCTGATAATGATATTTTTTTCCTCACAATTCAAATGTCTCTCTTACTAATAAAGATTTTGAATTGGAGAAATGCTTTTTTAACCCACATCATAAAATTTGTTAATTGATCATCACCTTAAAATAGATAATATGCTATTATGAAAGTAATATCGAATAAAACATAACATTTTTTCCCTGAATTAAATAATTTGTGGAATGAAAATACATGGAAATGAAAGAAAAAACTAATTCAAGAGGAATGACAGAGAGTGATAGAGAACATCGTCATGAGAAATTTTACCATCCCAAAATAGTAAATTTGTGATGGGTTAAAGGTCATTTTGTTTATTGGTATGAAAAGTAAACGGATAACATTTTTATTTCCAAAAAAATTTCATATTGTTTATGAATTCTATTATCACGTATATAAATAACATCAAAAATATATATACTTAAAAAGATTAATTTCATCCTCTAATAAATTTTCACCCCCATCTCAAATTTTACCTCAAACAGTGAGTACATTAGATGATTATTTCATACAATAAACACTTGAATAGTATATAATGGATCACATAACCCTATTTAGGGTAATAAGTTATTGATATTTTCTTTTTATATTAATTGAAATAAAATTTTTTATAAAAGGGTAATATAATGAAAAAATTTACTAAACCATCATATGAAGAAATAAGAAATTCAATAGTAATACAGTGAATTTGAATTAAATAATTATATACATAATTGTCAATAATTTTTTTTAATGATTCTTGACTAATATTGAAACAAAAAATAAGCATTTGATTACATATTCATACAATATTTATTTAACATTTACCTCTAAATAAAATTAATCACTCACAATATATCATTCAATAATGTATATTCCATAATAATGTAATCCCCATGATATGATAATCGTTTACATAGATGTCCTGAATCACCGTATGTTCATATTAAAATAATATATTCCTCTAAAATATAATTCAAAATTTTCACCTGAAATAAAATGTCATAATTTTTCCTTAATCATATGAGGATTCCAAACTAAAGAACTTATTTTGATATAACATTAATCACCTAATCACTAAATAATTTTTCAATCTCATGGTTATCTTTATGAAAAAACATAGAAACCAAAGTAAACATAACCATTATCTTTAAAATCATATAATTATATAGAAAAAATTCAAACTAACCAATACATTATATAGACTAGTGGTATGCTTTTGACACTTATCTATCTTCTATTGTGTGTTCAATCACCATGTCCTCACTATATGTTATAGGTTGTTACATGGCCTATAAGTTTCCATTTTTCTAATAATATTATTATTCGCTTCAAAAAACATTCCCAAAAATATGGTGAACATCCTAAAAATTTTCATTAATACTCAAATCACTTTTAACCTCTATTATTTCTAGTATATCATATTATTGAACAATAAAATAAATTTTAAAAAATATTATTTCCTTACCATCAAGAACATATTATAACAAATTTTTAGTTAATACTTTATCAAATTCCCATTACATATTGTCTCCAAATAGTATCACATATGCACAATATTTTAAAGGTATTAACTATTACCACCCAATCTTGAAATATAGTGAAATTAGATTACATTTATGTAATACATAATACATGAAACAAATAGATGCCTAAGGACCGTATTAGTATAGTGTCTTTGGAATCTTGTTACACAATCTTCTAACTTGGTGAAATATCTTCAACATCTCCCATAAATATCTCCCCCATTCGTTTTCCTAAATAAAACCATTACTTATACCCTAGGAAAATAGAAACATAATATGTGTGAGATCAAATTATTTTTAAGGGTATAAATTGAGAACAGAAAATAGACCATAAACATAAGAATGTAAAAAACGTGAACATAATGTTTAAATATCAAAATCATGAGTCATGAAATAAATCTTGGCAGTTCATAAGGAATATATCATAAAGGAATATTAACCATGATAAAATAGCATTATCATAAAACATTGAATTTTGGAAAATAAATAAGGTCATAATATTATTTCCGTAGTACCCATGGAATTGTTTCTAAGACCATCATAGTGGAAAAAGTTCATTACTTAACCGAGTTTACTTGTCATTCCAGCCATGAATTAATGAATGAAATTTACTTGTCATTCCAACCATGTATTACTAAATAAGATTTAATTTCCATTCCAGTCATGTCTATATCATGAGATATAAATCTCTACCCAATGATCTGATGTATAGTCCCGTGTTTTTGAACCGAGTAAAAATACGATGGATTTCAAAAAAATCAGTTTATTGATGGGATGGTTTTTAAACTGAGCTCTGAAAGTTTATTCTAAGTGTTGGAACACCTAAAGGTGTTGTTTTAAGACTTGCGTAATTACTTGATAATTTTAACTGATGTCCCAATGAGTCTCAGGAGCACAACATTTAGAAAAGTCCATTTTAATGGATATTCACGGGTAGTGCACGATTGCGGTCCAACCCATGCATTTTACACTAAAAAAATAAATTATTTATTTTAATTAAATAACATTATACTAGAGATTGTGGTCAGTTAAAAATAAATATTTAATAATAATTATGATTATGTTATTAATATTATTATTATTGTGGTTATTTATTTAAATTAATGTTAAAGAATTAATTAAATGATGATTGAAGAAATTAATTTGGCTTTTGGGTATATCAAAGAACCTTTTAAATTAATTGAAGTGTTTCAGAATTAATAAATGAATATTTATTATTAATTTGAGGTTATGGGTAGTAATTTTAAACATTAATTTATAATATTTCAATAATTATGTTGTTATGGTTTAAAATAAATGAAAGTTTATTAAGAAATGGATATTTAATATGGTTTTAAATTGGGAGGTTAGACTTAATGAAAATGATTATTTTATATTGAAATTTAATTATGGGGTTTATCAAAGTACTATTTTTATGAAATGTGGTGTTTCAGATATAATGATATACATGGAAATAAAAAATAATAATATTGTGACTATTATCATTAATATTATTATTATTATGTGAATTATCATTTATTTAATTAGTTTTAAAAAAAATTAATGTAGGAAACATTGTATAAGGGAGGAAGGACCCCCTCCCCCATCCTGGTTTCTTCCTCCTAAGCGCAACATAGTAGCATCTAGGCGCACAAATCCAACTCATCCGTGTGACATTGCATCATTTCTCCATGGCATGGCTCCCTTTTCCAGACCTGCTACTTGTGGCTTGTGAGACTTCCCTCATCCCGACTTCCTTCATGCAGCGTGACACACCAGTCAGTTCACCAAAACCCTAGGCACTCGGATCATCTGCATGGCCAGAGAACTTACCATAATGTGTCCTCCTCCCAGCCGCAGTTCAGAACAAAATGCGACCCCCCGGATGCCCCCTTCAGCAGCACATATCGACCCTGGGAAGAACCGTTGTACTGTAGGGTGACCACTTATTCTGAGTCCTCCATCCGTAAGAGATTCCTTCATTCTCTTCTTGATTATGGTATTCTTCCATGAGGTACGAACTTATCTCAGGTATCTATTATTTATTTAAAATGTTTCTTTAATATGGGGATCTGATTTGGTTTTGGTTAAAACCCTAAGGTTCATTTTTATCCTGTTATTGCATTATTCTAATTTTAGGGTATGTGGGTGGTGTATCGAGACCCTTTAGTCCTTGTTTAAGCATCCTATACTAATGTAGAGGCATATGGACAATTTTCATTGTGCTTCCAATGTTTTGGGTAAGGTTATATACTCGTGGTATTGGTTCACATCATTCAATTAACAATTTGTTAATTTTTTTCAGACCCTGTTATCAAGTTATAGGTGCGTAGATCATTATTACTTTGATTCTGGGTTCTGGTTTAATATATAGATTTTTTTTCTCAATATAGAAAATGAACACACACACAAAGTGATATATATATATATGTGTGTGTGTGTGTGTGTGTGTGTGTTTGTATTTATATTTATATAAAGGTGTGTGTGTGTCTGACTGCGGACCAATTATGGATTGGTTGCCAACGTGTGACCCTATGCAGTATATTTTGGAACCACTCTGAGGTGGGATCCCAAATCTCCATCACAATATTTGAGAATTATTTTCTCTATTAAATAATTTGAGAGTATGAGTTTCCTTGTTTTTTGGAACTGCTAAATTTTCATTAAATGATGATTAAAGTTAAACCGCTGGTTAGTAGTAATGTCATGTCATGCTTTTAGTGGTTTTGATTTTCATATTTATTCTTTCTAGTGCTGATATATGATATGCCAAAGAATGAAACTTTTTATGTTATTGAATGACTTTTCCATGTGAGATAAATGATGACTTGATCATGTGTTGGTTTTATGCATTTATTTATAATTGAGTTAAAGTGATATGATTAAATGGGTAATTATTCGAATAGATATGTTTGTGTGATATCGTAATTAATTGATTAATTAATAATGTAGTCATGAGTCAAAAAAATTGTGTTTTTTAATAAATATAGAGAATATAGAATATTTTCACATGTTCATAATATAAATTAGAAATTGGAAAAAATTAATGGTTAAATTAATTATTTCATGATAAATGATTAACCATAAGTTAATTGATGAACTCGTTTAAGAGATATGAATTAAATATTTATTTTTTGAATTAAATCATTTTCATGTATTAATTTAAGATTGCGAATATATTTTATTATTATCACTTTTGTCCAATAATACCTTTCATTTCATTTTTATTTTCCATGCCTTATGTTTTTTAGGATGGGGTGGTTTAAAAATATGGTATGCTATGTGAGATGGTTGCTTAGTATGTGGGACTTGTTCGACATGTTTGACTTGAGATGTTTTCAATGTGCGCATAAAATTTTAGTCCTAATGAAACACTATTTCAATGGAGAGGTTCAGTATTGTTAATGATAGGGTATATTTAATTAAGATTAATTAATTATTAATTAATTATTAACTATTGATATGTTCAAGGGTTAATTGATTGTATAATTTTTTTAGGGGAGGTTTATGTTGTTAATTATTTGTTGAAGTAATTAGAAAAATGGATTAATTTATTTATGAATTAATTAATTTATGGTTTTATTGTGTTAGACATTGAGTTCTACACCAATGTTAAATACATATGTATGATTGATAAATAGGATGTGAGATTGGGACTGATTCTCCAAATATTCATGTGGTGCAAGAAATGGCTTGCTACACTCAGCTTTCATGAACGCATTTTTTTATGGAACAGGGACTGATGATCCAAATACTGATGGGTTCTGAGACAAGTTCTAACGTTCCAAATACTCACGAGGTTGCAAGACATGATGTTCTACACCGATTAATTAACATTGGATTATTGGGTCCAATTTTTTGTATATGAAATAAATTAATTGGTTAAAGAAAATTGTAGAGACATAATGATTCATTAATTTAATTAGAGAAGGAGTTCAGAGTTTTCAATGAATTGGGTGAATCACTGTTAGTGGAAAGAACCATGAGAGAATCACTTTTTTTTGTGGATGAGATCAGATATATTATATGAAATATTAAATTGAATATCTTATGAAGTGTTATCAAATACAAAGCACAGGTTTGAATTCAGTCTTTACTATGATTACTTAGATGGTGTTTAGAGACATATTTGGTGAGTGAATTATAATGGGGATGTTATTCTTAGGCTGAATCCCGATACTTTCATAATTTAATAAGGTTTGAATAATTGATAAAAGAAAATTATCGTGTAATGACTATTCTGTATGCATGAAAAATGTATAACATAGTTTCAGACACCAGTTAAGGGTTGAAGTAGGTACTTGGGTATATAGTTACATTATACTACTTACTTTATTTATGCATTCTTTCACATGATTTAAATTATTTATTAAATGTCTACATTTGGGATAGAAACTTGTGGTCCTAGCCTACTGAGATTTAAATCTCACACCCTACTCAGTCCGCCACTGGACTGGGGTACCCGATGAGATTCTATTTGCTTATAGGATTGTGTTGTCTTTATATACTTGGGGGATAGGAGTAGAGGTCTAAGTAGAATATTGGAATTCTCAATGAGAATGGCCATGGGGATTTTAGTCATTACTTATCTATTTCTATATTGGAATGTAAAGAATGATGTTTACTTTCATTGTTTTCCATTTTTTATCATTAGCATGTCATGCTTTCATTTTCTGTATAATTGGAGTTGGACACTTTAATAAAGTGAGTACTATTTTTCTTCTATTTTATTGTCAATTATGTATTACTTCATCCACTATTGTTTGTTAATTAATCTAATATACCATTTTGCAACTCTGATAAGAGGGTATATTCTCCACACTGACTATCCATTGACACTCACTGCTAGTGGAAAGCCTCTAGCATACCGGGAGATGCAATTGAGGTTATATGGATTCCGGTCAGGCCAGTGGTTTAGTGGTGATCCGAGTCAGGACTTTATAATGATGTATCATACTGTTTCATTTCTTTTATCTTAATGTTTTAGGCTTGGTAGATTGGAGACTAAGAAAGCATCGTCGCTATGGTTAATAGTCATTCCGGGTACTGATCACCCCAGGTATGGGAAATGACCAAGTGTCCAAGGATAAGAAATGGTGTTTGTAGTATATAAGGTCATGGTTGATATTATTTCACCTTGAGTGACTAGTGTATTCTCTGATGCTTATTGATTTTGAGAATTTTGAAAAAAAACTTATTAACATGATATGGAAAGGAAGATTCATATATGCATCATCTTAGGCACATAGAGATTCACATGAAATGCATGTAACAAGGCATGCATGTAACACTCCATGTAGTTTCATTAGTAGGAAGCCTACTAATCTGAATTTTATGCCTTGGGTGCAATGCCATGTTTTGATCTGATTTAGCATGCCATTGTAAAAATCATAGTTGGTGATAAATTTAACATGTTTGAGTTATTATATGCCATAATTACCCAGTTATTACTATGTTTTATTATGGTGCCATGATTCTGTTTAATAGCTTGTTGTTGTGTTACTTATTAGGTTAAAAAGCTAGATATTTTTTTATGTGCAAAAGGGATGATAAACTTTTTTATAAATTAATGTTTATTGTTATGAATTGGATCCAAATTCCATCTATAAGGTGTATAGATGCCATATCGATTGGTATATGGACACCCATGTGTTTGAACCTTGTATAACCATAGTATGTTTCAAATTGGTTATAAATGTAAATATTTTTATTTTTTATTGAAATAAAATTCATGATGGGTTTCATTTTCAAGAACCCAGATTGAATAAACAGATCCCTTGGAGGCCATATTTTGGTAAAAGGAATTTAAATGCCAAAAAAATTCTTTTTTATATATAGATAGAACTAAATGTGAAATGATTAAAGAGGATGTTTGTTATTGCATTTATTATTTGCCTTTGGGGAATTGATTGAAAAACAAACTGACTTGTTATGAAAATGTACTTCAATGTTTTTTGAAATTCATTCAAATATTAAAATGTTGAAATTAATTAATTAAAATGGATAAAATTAAAATGGGGAATTTAAACCATGTGATATTGGTTTTGCATAACCAAGTGAGATGGTCAATGTTTATGTTTCGTACGGAGATAAATCGTGCTACGTAGTACCCTTAAAATGTTCTAGGACATTAATGTATGTTTTTCCCACTACTCGGGATGACATCTTGGTACTCGGGTGCTATGGCACATTGATAGTTTTATGTTATGGTTTTTATGATCAATGTTTGACATGGTGGTCATGGTTTGAGGAATGCCACACGCATGCTTTAAGGTGTTCTGAAACAACACATTAGTGACCAGATTATCTTTTATTTCATTTTCATGGAAAATATAATGATGGGTAGTGTCGCACCAATTTCAGTAAACATGTTGGTATTTGACGTCAGGATCTTCTTGAACATAGTTGTTCAGAAGTAGTTTGTATGATCTTCTTAATGTCCTTGGTTTCCACTTAGTGTTCTCTTGTGGATACGACAACTTTTACCCAATCTTGATCTCATCATAGAGACACTAAGATAGCAATGGTCTTACACCACACTATAGTTTAAATGTTTATGGGCTTGATGAGAGGTTGTTATCTGGGCAGTACGCAGGATGCATGCTTTCATTGGTCTACTCTTTTACTTGAGTTTGGAAACGATTTTTTTAATTATCCTTGAGATTCCATGACTTGTAAATTTTACCAGAGGTTGTGTAAGGAATTATTTATATAATAGGATGATTTTGGAATATTTTTAATGGCACGACATCATATAAAAAGAAAATGTATGTTTTGGGGTTGTGACATCATTTGAGGGAAGCTTGCACACCCTATTCTGTTGGTTGATCGAGATTCAACCATTTTCATTGATGAGGTCCCTATAATGGCCTCATATATAACCTTTGTTTTAATGTTTAATCTATAAAGTGATAATTGGCTCTTGTTTTAAAGGTTATTCGTTAGGCTTGTAAAGGATTAATGGTGTGTTTGGTATTAGGAACACGACATGACAGTTCTAATGAGATTAAATGACCACGATAGGATGGTTTTTTTAGTAGGTTTTCTCATTGGTTTCTTAGAGAATGGATGTTTTTTAAGGTGGGTAGATTGTAAAGTCTTGTGTTTTTTAATTGGGTTAAAATACAAAGGGTTTAAAAAATCATTTTATCAATGGTTCAGTTTTTAAAACGAGCTCTTGAATTTTATTCCGAGTGTTGAAACAGATAAATGTGTCGTTTTTTGGACTTCTGTAAATACTAAATAATGTTGATGGGTGTCCCTATGAGTCTTGGGTGCACAATATCCACAAATTACCACTTTAATGGATCTTCATGGGCAGTTCATGCTTCCGGTCCAACCCATGCAGTTTACCCAGAAAAGATAAATTATTTATTTCAATTAATTAAGATTATATGGGACATTGTGTTCAATTAAAAGCAAAGATTTAATTATTATTATAATTATTTTATTATTATTGGTGTTGTGGTTGTTTAATTAAATTAATGTTAATTAATTAATTAAATGATGGTTGATGAAATTAAGAAGGCTTTTGGTTTTATCAAAAACCATTTAAATTAAATGAACAGTTTCACAATTAATAATTGAACATTTATTATTAATTAGAGCTCTATGGTTCTATTTTTAATCATAAATATCATATTAATGATATTACAATAATGTTGGGGTTTTGGTTTAAAAGAAATGATTTCTTATGACGAAATAAATATTTAATGTGGTTTTAAATGGGGAGGTTGGACTTAATGATAAAAAGTGTTTTGTAGTAATCTTTTAATATGGGGTTTATGAAAGTATTGCTTTTGTTAAATGGGGTGTTTGGTTTTAATGGTATAAATGGCGATGAAAAATAATAATATTATGACTATTATCATTTATAATATTATTATGTGAATTGTTAATTTTTTCAACTGGTTTATAGAAATTTTTTAAAAGTGGGAGGAGTTGTATAAGGGAGGTGCAACCCCCCTCCTTCTATCATCATCCCAGGAATATTACACTAGTAGGTAGGCGCACCAAGAATTCTCCTCTACGTGATCACTTTTCCTTTTTCCTCTATTGTGCTCCTCCCTCCTCCAGACCTCTTACTTGTATCACATGAGCCTTCTGTTGGCCAGACCTCCCTCTTGTAGTGCGATGCAGCAGCCGACGCACAGAAACCCTAGGCATGCAAATCTTCTCCATGGTCGGAGCTATTCTAATGAAGCTTCCTCCTCCTTCCCATAGTTCATAGGAGTGCGCGGCCCCGAACGTCCCCCTACAGCAGCGCACTTTGACCTCGGGTAGAACCATTGTAGCGTAAGACAAACCACTTATTCTGGGTCCTCTACCTGCAGACAATTCATTCCTTTTAATCAGGATTATGGCCTTATTCAATGAGGTATGATCTTATCTCTTGGTATCCTTTATATATTTGGAAATTTTCTTCAATATCACCATCTGATTCGGTTTTGGTCAAAACACTATGGTTTTTTTAACTAGTTATTGTGTTCTTCTAATTTTAGGGTATGTGGGTGATGTATCAGGACACTTTGGTCCTTATTTCATCATCCGCTACCAAGGGCAAGGAGTACGAACACATTTCATTGTCTTGTCAAGGTTTCGGGTAAGGTTATATACCCGTGGTTTTGTTTCACATCATTCAATTAAGGTTCTGTTAATTTTTATGATACCTTGGTATCAAGTTAAAGGTGTGTTGATCATTACTGCCTTGATTCTGGCTACCGGTTTAATATATTTAATTTTTTTTATCAACGTAGACAAAACACACAGATATATATAAATATATATATATATATTTATATGATGGTGTGACTGTGTGAGACTACTTACTAGTTCTGTATTGGTTGCCGATGTGTGATGAAGTGCGTCATGTTTTGGTTCCCCCCCAAGGTAGGGTTACAAATCTCCATCACTTTATTTAAGGATTGTTTTATCTTTTAAATAATTTAATATTATGAGTGCCCTTGATTTTGAAACTACTAATATTTATTTAAATGGTGATTAATGATGAACAACTGGTTAGTAGTATATTCATATCTTGCTTTCTATGTTTTGGATTTTCATATGAATTCTGGTTGGTGCCGATATATCATATGTCGAAGCATGACACTTTTGGTGTTATTATAAGATTATACCATATGAGATAAATGAGGACTTGATCATGTGTTGGTTATAATAATTTATTCCGAATTGGGTTTAAGTGATATGATTAAATGGTTAAAATATTTTAATGGAGATGGTTGATTAATATGGTAATTAATTGAGGAATTAATTATCTTGTCATGAGTTGGAAAAAATGTGGGTTTTACTTAATGTTGAGAATATATACTATTTTAAAATGTTCAGAATATAAATTGGAAACTGGTAATAATTAATGGATGGATTAATTATTAGATGATAAATGATCAATGGTTAATTAATTGATGAACTCTTTTAAGAGATATGATTTAACTAAATTAATTGTTGAATTAATTAATTTGCATCCATTAATTTAAGATTGTGAATTGATTTTATTATTATGATTTCATTCTAATAATACCTTTGGTTGGATTTTTACATTTAATGACATAAGATGTTTTGGACGGAGTGGTTTAAAAATACGATATTATATGTGAGATGGTTGCTAAATATGTGGTCCTTGTTTAGCATGTTTTACTTGAGATATTTAAGACATGTGAGTTACTTGTTAATGTCCTCAATGAAACACTATTTCATTGGACGGGTTTATACTAGTTAATGATTTGGGATATTTAATTAAGATCAAATAATTCATAATTAATTATTAACTATTTATATGTTAAATGGTTAAATGATTGTAGAATTATTTGATGGGAGGATTCTATTGTTAATTAGTTGTTGAAATAATTAACGAATCATATTAATTAATTTATTAATTAATTAATGGATTGTTTTGGGGTGTTAGACATGGAGTTCTACACTAATGATATATATATATATATATGTGTGTGTGTGTGTGATCGATAAATGGGTTGTGAGACAGGGAGTGATGCTCCAAATACTCATGGGGTGAAAGACATGGTGTTCTATACCAATCTTTCATGAAGACAATATTTTTTGGGTCATAGACTGATTTTCCAAATACCCAAGGGTTGTGAGAGAAGGACTAACACTCAAAATACTCATGAGGTTGTTAGACAAGATGTTATACACCCATAAATTAACATTGGAATGTAGGTCCAATTGGACATAAATGAAATCAATTAATTGGTTAATGAAAACATTAGAGACATAATGATTCGTGAATTGAATATGAGAAGGGGTCCAGGCTTATCCATGAATTGGGTGAATCACTATGAATGGGAAGACCTAGGAGAGAATCAATATTTATAGTGGATGGGATCATTTATAGTATATGAAAAATTAAATTGAATATCTAATGTCACGTTCTCTAAGACAAAGAACAAGTTTGGATTTGGTCTTTACATTGATTACTCAGATAGTATTTAGAGTCAATTGTGGTGTGTGTCTTATATGGGGGATGTCAGGCTTAGGCCGAATATGAATATATTCATAATTTAATGAGGTTTTAATAGTTGATAAATGATTATTATTGTGTAATGACTATTATTGTATGCATAAAAATTATATAATACAGGTTCAAATACAAGATGAGGGTTAAAGTAGGTACTTGGTTATATAGTTTCATTGTACTGCTAGATTTATTTATTCATTCTTTCACATGGTTTAAATTATTTATTAAATATATGAATTTGGGGTAAACACTAGTGGTACTGGACTACTGAGATTTCTATATCACACCCTACTTGGGCCGCCACTACACTGGGTTACCCAAGTAGATTCTATTTGGTTGCAAGATTGTTTTTTTAATATACTTGTGGGATCAGAGCAGAGGACTGAGCGGACGATCGGAATGCTCGGGGAGACCACCCTTAGGGATTTGAGTCCTTACTTACATATTTATATATTAGAATGTAAAGTATTGTGTTTTCTTTCATTGTTTTCCATTTTGAATCATTACCATGTCATACATTCATCTGCTGTATAATTAGCATTGGTCACTTTTATAAAATTAGTACTATTTTCCTTCTGTTGTTTTTTCAATTATGTATTACTGCTTCCTCTATTGTTTGTTATTTAATATGATATACCTCTCTACAACTATGATAAGAGCGTATGGTCTCCCCACTGAATATCCATAGACCCTTGCTGCAGGTCAGCAGTATCTAGTGTATGGGGAGATGCACTTGACGTTATGTGGTGATCGATCTGGCCATCGGTTTAGTGGTGATTCAGGTCGGGACGTTACAATTGGGGGGAGATATAGTACCCACCCATCATAAAATTAAATCATTCTTACATGTTCCACAAAACAAAAAAAACATCATAGCATGACCTAATAAATAAAATGGGCTTCTTAAACATCATTTCATCATAAAATAATCCATATAATATATCATTCCATCGTTAACAAAATCAAATCATTGCATCAATATGAATAAAAGCATAACCCTATTTAAACAACATAATTTTAGAGGGAAAAAACATTTTAAAAAACACTTGAACTTAATTCTTGGGAAAAATATTCTCTATAACACCCTATGATTTCATAGTACATTGTCTCTTTAAAATAATTCAATAGCTTGCACTACACGCAACACAGAGTTCAAGCATATCATGACATGTCAAATTATCCATTTAAAAAGTGATTATTAATAGTATTCACCACATTTTTAATTTTATATATATCCTATATAATTTTAAAATTCACCTTTGTGTGTTTCTTAGAAATAATATACAGAATAAATTCATTTTTTCAGATAAAATACGTGTCATTAAAAATTTGGAATTTTACCACCTTTTAATAGAGAACCATTTTTAAATCCAATATTTTATACATTTATATATTCAATTTGAAAAAATTAAATTCTTCTTTAGAAATGAGACATAAAATATTTCATTGGTAAAATGTTTTGTACTTTTCTGATAGCATTCAAATTTTGATTAATAGTAAAAAAACGAGTTTTTTTTATTTTTATTAATAGAAATAATTTATAGTGTTATATTATACATTTGGGTGGTTTTAAAGAATCATTAGATTATAATTTTATCATTTAAAATAATTTAGGTCATTGTAAGTAATTTTACTTTTAAATTAGAGATAAACACAATTAATTCTTTTTGTAGTATTTACATCTCAAAACCTCGCTTTCTATTTTTGACAACAGTAATTAAAATTAAGCTAATTAATTAAACTTTTATGTTTTGAATTTTGAAAAATAGAAATAATTTTTTAATTTCTAATACCAAAATTTTCTTTGGGTGAATATTTTTAATTTTTATGAAAACATTCAATTTTTTGATGAATAGTGAAAACACTACATTATTTTTCAAAACTGATTTTTTATTTAAATAATTATTTATTTTATTTAAATTTTTTTAAGTTAGAATTGATAAATAATACATATACTAGTTCAATGTAATTCATTAGAGTCTTTTTATAATAAAATTATATGTGTGAAATTTTATTGAACTTTTTGACATCTTTTAACAACATTCTCATCACATTTGCAAATGTGCATAAAATGTAATTTTATGCTTTTGTAAATTGAATTTCAAAAATCTGAGAGACACGGCTGACATCAGTATGTAAAATTTTATTCCAAAAGATGAAAATATTTTTTGGTGAATCATAACTTTTGAATTTTATTTACCACGAATAAAAGTAAATAGGGTAATTAAATGTAAAAATGATTTTATAATTACCCTAACACATGTCCTAATTCTACTGTATAAGTGTATTTTTACCAAAATCAACCTTATAAATAAAATATGATCCAATTTGATCCACTTTTATTATATTATGATATTTATTATTATTTTATTTAATGAAGAGTTAAATGTGTTAAATTCAAATTTTCATAACTAATGCATTTTCAATATAGGGATATACATAGGATAAATTCCACTACAAATATTCATTAAAAAGTTAAAAAAATCCTACATAATTTTATTTTATTTATAATTTTTATACATTAAATAAATAAAATTATTTATGACACAATGATGATGCAGTAATTAACTTATTAGTGAATGATTAAAGTAATTGATATTATAAATATCCCAATCAATGTAAATTCAGACATTTGATGTATTCCACTAATTTTATAGGTTAATATGACATGTTAGGGTTGACTAAATATTTTTTTTGAAGTGATAAAATTTTTATGACTTTCCCTAAAAGAAAAAACCAAATAGTTTCAAAATTGGCATAAATGACTTTTTTTTAAATAAAATATTATTAAATGATATAACATTATTAAAAATTTAAGGGTCATACAAATGACATAGATAAGGTTATATATGTCAATAATGAACCACTTGGGGTCTATTAGTTTTTATAGTAGGTTTATTAACCATTTATTATAATTATAGATGAATACATGGTAAAAGTTAAACTATTTTACTAAGAGTTAAATCTAAATGATAAGGTTAATATGGAAACCTAAACCTATCTAAAACCTATTATTTGAGAGGATTTCGAACCATCACCACAATATCCTTTATATAAATCCATCTAAATCTATAATAAACTAAAAATGATTTTATAATAAAATAATATTTCATTCTTTTCCTAAAGTGACCTTCACCTCTCTTATAAAAGGTTAATTACACTTCTCTAAAAATTTCACCTCCAAAACCATTTGGCTCAGCAAAACCCTGCTCAAATATCCTCCCAACTACATGAATGTCAATATAGAGGCCTTAATTTGGTTAAAAAGCCAAGCTATTGATCCCTTTTGTTCAAATAAAAAAGAATGATGCAAAGAAGAGTTAATTATTTCATCGCCTCTTTAAAAGTTCTTTTATTCTTCCACTTCCTCTTTCAATGTTGTTTACATACCAAAATAATAACTCTAGTACCATCTATATAATGTGATGTTATTATAAATATGGTACAACTATATTCATTATTCTATCCATCCAATGAATTGTCCTGACCCGTCCCTTGGGGCCCGTGTCATGACAGCCCCAAGCCCGCCTTCCATAGGCCAGGGGCTGGCGACTAGCACAAAGGCGTAATTCCCTGAAAATGGGAAGGTATTCCATTATAACATGAAAATGCACACAACAAAGTACGATCGAGAAGCAAAACACTAAGTAAAACTGTATACAAAAGATTGCGGAAAGTAGAGGGGCCGGAATACAACCCCAATAGGAAAGTATAAGTACAACTGAAAACAAGTACAATAGAAGAAAAGTAAAATAGCTGTTGGGTCATCCGACGTGATTCCTACCTGAAGGGTAGGTACAGATAGCCTCCATAGCACTCCACATCTGTTTTTCTCCTCTGTGTGCCATTACTCCATGTGGTCCACCTCTGAGTGTTGTCTAGTCCTGCAATACTCGGCCTCGGTCAGTGATTTCCATCCTCTGCAACCAATACAATGAGGTGTGGTCATAGCCTGTGTAGGGTTGAGTATAACGATACTCAGTAGGGACCCTGAGACCCTCAATGTCTCACAGGACCAACAAGGATAAACCAAAAATTATGAAATCAACAGATAAAACCACTTAGTTATAAGCTCATACATATACCTAAGATATCAAATAATACATCTCAATCATGAGTTAAACACAATAGTTATTGACTCAGCTCAACCAAGATTTTATTTCCATTATCGAAACCACGGCTGTTGGAGAAATCCTACTCAATTGAGTACAAAGGTATTGCCGCAAAACCAAGGGGCTTCCCACTAACATTGGACTGCTGAGGTACTCCTCCTTTCGAGTACCGTGGGTCTGTTGCGTCACCAAGGCGCTCCCCACTGTGGGTCTTCCACGTCAACAAGGCGCTCCCCTTGGTAGCCTACTGATGTTATCCTCCTATTGAGTACCGTGGGTCCGCCATGACACCAAGGCACTCACCACTGTGGGTCTACCGCAACACCAATGCACTCCTCACTAGGCTAGTCGAGTCACTCCGAGTCGAAACGGTCAGCAGTCATCAAGTCTCAACCAGCTACTATGTATCCGCACTCTGCTCGCTTGTCATCGGAAGGATCTGCTCCACGAGCTACTGGTCGATACTCCAATTATCACGAATTCCCACGTAGAAGTATCTCAAATTTATACCATATCAAAGGGGTATCAACACAATAGATGACATGTAAATCAGATTCCCAGTTTTTGTGTTATTAGCCTTTTAGTCCCAAGGCCCAGTTGGATTTTTGCACGCTCCAACCTGACCATATCTCAACTAAACCCCGAACTCTAGTGGGGTATACTCAACAGGACCGTCACGCTCGAATTATACCAGGTCCACTGACAGTTCTTCAAAATGACCATACAGTGCCAAAGATATCTCCAAAAAAAGTAAAGGGTCAGTAGTGGGCCCAGCTCTGGTTCGAACCGGTCAGACCTATTGGGTCTGGCCTGACCCATTGGGTGGGCCAGCCTACTAGGTTTGGCTCGGCCCACAGGGCCCAGCCTAGCTGGCCGCGTGGGCAGTTCGGCCCGGGCTAGGGGCCGGTTCGGCCCAGGCTCGGGGCCGGTTCATCTCGGAGCGTGTGGGGCGCGGCTCGGCCTCTCGGCCCAAATGGATGAGACCAGTTCAAACAACGTCGTGAGGGGCGCGGTTCGGGTAGCACGGGGCGTTGGGGCGCACGGGCCAGTGTGGTTCGGCCGGGCAGATGGGAGGTGGCCGGGCAGGCCAGTGGGGCACGGCCAGGCCAGCAGGCGGCCGGGCAGGGTGCCAAGTGGGCCGGCGGGTGGCTAGGCAAGGAGCTCGGCGAGCCGGTGGGAGGCCGGGCAGGGTGCTCGATGAGCCAGCAGGCGGCCAGGAAGGCTGGAAGGCGGCCGGGCAGGGTGCCAGGCAGGCCAGCGGGGGGCCAGGTAGGGTGCCAGGCGGGACAACAGGCAGTCGAGCAGGCCGAAAGGTGGCCGGGAGGCAGCCAGGAGGTGTGGACGGGGGGCGGCCGGGTAGGCGGGCTCAGTGCGGTTTGAGACGGCGTGGGCCGGCGGGTTTCAGCCAGGGTTCAAGGGAGGCCGGCGGTGGCCGGGGGCCAGGAGGTGTGGGCAGGCCGACAGGCGGCCGGAAGGCCGACGCGGCTCAGGCTGACAGGCGGCACGGTTCGGCCTCAGGTGGTGGAGCTAATTCAGTCAGAGAGTCGTGAGGGCGGCACAGTTTGCGGAGGTCGCGGGTAGCGCAGTCATTGCCTTCACCGTCCGGCCACCTCATCGCCATGCCGAAAAGAATCACAAACAATAATGGTGGAGGGCTCGGTCCATGTTGGTTTGGCCCACACCCTCCGCATTTAGGGTGGTAACATTATTCTCATCAAGATGTAAGAAAGATTAAATTCAATTGTTTTACAACCACCGCAACGATTCCTTTCCAACCGATGAAGAGAAAATGAAAGTATTAATACTCAAATCAACCCCTACCTTGATCATTGGTTGTCAACGGAGTCGTGGGGAAGAAGATGGAGGAGATCATCGTTCGTCGCGTCCGTCTCACACATTCAATCCCAAGATCTTCCATCGGTTCATTGACGACAATGAGGAGGGAATTCATTCGTCTAAGACATCCCACGCCGGTTTCCTCTGAGGAAGAATTCGAAGAAGGTCGGCGTTCTTCATAGTCGAAGTCGTTCTTCATTGGGAGCTTACTCCAAATAATCCTCTTCTCAAAGCTACAACCAAAATAAACAATTCCAACCAAAATCATAATATATTTTTTTAATCTATTATTTAATTCTTTGGCACAATATTCAATATGGTTAATCAATTAACTTGGCTCGTCCTTAATTAATGTGGAGGATTTGGCACCATTAAATTAGGGGAGTTGACACTAATAAAAGAGGGTGTGTTGGCACCATAAATGGTAGATGAGTTCATGGGGCTCCCCCTAATTAATGAAGGGATTTGAGAGGTTTTCTTCTCCCACCATTAATAGGGGGTTTAGTCCCGTGTGGTCCACACGTCGTAACCTCTCGCGAGAGGTTAGGTTCGGGTGGGCCCCACCACCATAACCTCTCATGGGCGGTTAAGGTGCGGTGGTCCCACCTCCAACTTCCAACCTCCACAAGGAGGTTATAGATCTAGTGGGACCCACCTCCAAACACCCACATGGCGGCTCAAATAATAATAAAGTGAATCTCACTTTTTTTTATTTTCCACAAAAACCCAAAATCTAACATTTATTCTTGACACACTACCATCGAAGTGAAAATATCCTTAAGCGAATATCAGCGCTGCGAGTTCAACGGTGTCCTCTGATTTCAATTCCGAGCACCGGTTCAGTAGTTATAAAAACCTGCTCATACGTCTACTGAACGTACCCGTACAAAACATCTAAAATTGATTCCAGCCACACCAGGCTTCAGAATAATGTGTCTTCAATATTCGTGGACTAGTAAAAATCTCATGTATTTAAGTTAAAAATTCCACGGAATTTATGAGTCATTACATGAATGGAAAACTCACCATCGGTGTGCCTACATCTTATCTCCTTCACATCGTGGTGTTTTTTGTTATTCAACACATAATTATTTGTATGGGTATAATAATGAGTATAAATGGTGTAAATAATAAATATAACATTTTAATGATTCAATATATAAAATATATTATCCAATTACATATGATTTCACTATCAATAGAATCATATCATCGCTCGTGCGTGTGTACAGATTTCAATCTCCACAACGTGATGAGATTAATTTCCACGGTCACCATTAAATTATAATTATATATATATATATATATTATTAATTATTTAATATCTGAAATAATAATTCTACATGAAATATATATATATATATATATATATATATCATTCACATACTTACGTTCACTAAGATATGAAAAGGGAAATGATGTTTATGCGTACGTACGGCCTACTGTCTCCATAAATGGTGTTTTCCTTTTTCAAATATCTATATATTATAAATAAATAATTTTTTATATTTTGGAATGAATAAAATCATGATATATGTTTTAAGATTATGAATAACAATTTAATGCATGTATGATAAATTATTACCAGAAATGTTCTTTTAAATTAGAAATTATTATTAAATGTGTAGTATAAATCCATAAATAAATCAAGTATGATATCATTAATATGAATATGGTTTTTTATAATTTAATATCATACTAAGTTCATTATATATAAAGATAAACATACCATTAACCAAAGGAATGTATAAGGTATGCATTAATTTTTCAATCTCATTATTATCCGAGATTGTTTATGTGTATGTATTTACTGAAAAATTTGTATCATCCATGTCCATGTTTAATAAAAAAGTTTTCAAAACGAATATTTTTAGGTTTTGTGGAAGGGAATATCCCGAAATATCAGCATTTTAAATATTTTAATGAATAATTTTTCTAAATTTTTTAATTAATATCATTTAAAAAAATGATTTTACAGATTTATTTATTTGGACACGATTGTTATAAAATTTTAATTCCTACCAAATGTTTCAAAGTGGTATGGGAAACTTATATTGAAAAATATTTTTTATATGACTTCCGTTATAAATGTATTACTTTTAAATGATTTCATGAAAATGGATATTTCTCACAATGAGTATTACTGATCAGTTTCAACTATGTCATCATATTTTACTAGATATTATTCATGTTTGAGGTTGATTTATTATAATACAATATACCATATTATACTGAATGAGTTATGATATGTTTAGTATGATAATTTTAATACAAATGTTAATGTAATGTTTCAACATATCCATATGAGTAATTCATTGGACATAGTAAGTGACGGTTGGAGCCTACTATAGCTCCTCGATTAATCGGTTGGTTTCATGAGACAAATTAGTTTCTTAGCACAAGGCCTTGACAAAATTTTTATTTGTAGTCTTGAAACAAGGCCTTGACTATGTGGTTATGATGTCTGGCATTATGCATTCCATTATTATGAAATTATATATTTATATTACCTTTGATTATTTTATTAGTTGATTTTCTATGTGAATATCTTAATGGAATTATTTTATTTATGTTTGCAATATAATGCTTAATTTTATGTTTAAAATGATAGTGTTTTAGTCTAATAAATTTCCATAAATGTTTATGCTTATTTATGAATGTTTAAGCTATATTGTTATCCTTACTAAGCATCTGATCTCACCTCTTTCTATGTTTTATTTTTCCCAAGATTCGAAGAAGTATATTATAAATGACTTTTAGGGATAAGATAAAGTATATGAGTTTGTTACAAGAAGTCACAACATTTTTGATTTCCATTTCAAAATTTAATGGAAAACATATGTATGTATCTACTACTTACAAGGCTATTAAACTAATCTGTATTTCGAAATTTGATCCCCTGTGATCATGCCAATGTTATGTAATAATGCACATACTCTAGGTTACTAGGGTCGGGGCGTTATAGTTAGTATTAGAGAAAGATTTGTACAAACCTTGGAAACTAGACTTAGAAAAACTATGATTAGAGAAAATTACCCTAAGATAGAAATTTTATATTATTATATAAGAACATCGAAAAATGGTGGTGTAAATATTATGTGGGTTTTCTAAGCAATCAAACACATGTCTAGATACAAGCAGGTTGAGGCAGCTCTAGAACATATGTACCTAGGAGTGATAACTCTGACCAGGAGTTTCGAGCATGACTTAGGGTATCCTAGTACACAAAATTGGGTCTTGATGCACTCTTAGTTATGACACTCCTGGGGGATATGCATAGGATAATTCACATTTTACTTACAAACCAATATAAAGGATTAGTGAGTGAATATGGTAGTAAAGAAACCATTTTTATGATTATGATTATAGATGTGTGAGAATATTCAACTAATGTTGATAATTTTTCTATTTTGTGGATTATATATTATAATATGATCTAATATAGTGTATGTCATCATTTAGAAATGGCGCCCAATATAATGTATAAGAACTACAACAATATGCATGACCCAAAGAGTCATAAAGATCATATATTTCATGGTATTATGCTAGAATTTTGATTGGAAATAGTTTCCCATATATTCTAATCATATGAAGAAATAATATAATGTGTTAATAAGATATGTAATGAATTCTATGATTCCTATAGAATTCATGGGAAACAATAGAAGAAGAGTATTTCATAGAAAAATATGGATAAATGGAGGAAGGGAATGAAGGACTTTACCACATGTGATAACTGTGGAAAAAATGACCATGGTAAATGCCTGAAGGGAAGAGGAGTTCGTTATTGGTGTGGGGAAAAAGGACACAAAGTTCATTATTGTAAGGGTATGAAAATAATTTTAAATGTATAATGCTTCATTTACGATGAGTTGGGTAATTATGTGAATCAATGTCCCAATCATAAGAGTATACCTAAAATGATGCTATATGATAATAATCAAGTAATGATATTACCGTAGATGAAGAGGAATTATTAGTGTTCTTATGTTTTTATTAAATAATTATGTCATTTTTGTGTTGTATCAATTATGTATTGGTTATATGAATTATGGAAATAAATAAGGATTGTACTGCATTATTATTTCATTAAGGATTTGAGATTATATGGTACTAAGAAAAGTGACCCAACATCATTGTAATATTTTCGAAAAAATACACGGTTGACGGAAAGATAATCCTTAATATAGTCTTAATACTAAGGTAGTGATTTTGGAACATGATATGGTTTATTTGGATAAATTATTTTGGATATTCTTGCTACCTTGGAAGTGATTAGTGGTTTGTTTATTCCATATTTGTTGGAGTATTCATTTTTTTTGGATAAAGGGAATATATACGGTATTCCTCAAGGAATAAGGGATCAAGAATGTAATAAATAATGTTTTTGGGAAATTCAGGGTGTAAATATCTTTTACGAGAATACAATATAAAGGTACTCACATGTTATTATGTGGGAAAAACATTTCTTCATTGTGTTATGTTGTCCTTCCTTATAAATTTTGGAACTATGAGTCTGGACACTAGTAATTTGGATAAGTCTAATGATTGGAATGGATTAATTTGGACATTGAATACTATGGTTAATGGTTAAAACATTTCTTAAGATTATTTTTGAATTTTTTATAAAAAGGAAAACCCGAAGGTCGGGAGACAAAATATCACATCTAGTAAGGCCGCAAGACTTGAACTCTCAACTAAAGGGCGATAAGGATGCATCAACTGCCACTAGCCTACATGATGTCATGGTTTTTATAATAATGTTTTTTTAAATGGTATGATAGATGATTATAAATTAATTCTTTTTTAAAAACCAATATGATTAGTTTTTATAGAATATTTTTGAATTCTATTATATTTTGGAGAGAAAGATGGGTATGTGGTCGAAATTAGTTAATGGATGGAACTCTACTTGTCAAGTATTTTTTATTCTATTATTAAATTAATTTTTAACATTATGGAAATGATATCAAAAAAAATATGTGTTATCCTAATGCCTTCAGTTTTGTTAAACTGATGATATTTTTTTGGCATTGAGTCTCCCAATTTTATATTTATTGTTCACTTGATTTTGATTAATGTCCTCAATAACTCCATATAAATATTTAAAATTTTCCTCCAATTATGTCTCTATAATTACCACCAATGTTCTCTTATTCAAAACCTTGGTTTTGTGGTGACCTTTTCATTTCCCTTTCTCTCTTATTAAGACTAAATTTTAGCAACCCAATTTCCACTATGGATTATATACAAAGGTATTTTCTATTTTCAACATTCTATTTTCAAATAAAACATTTAAATTGCAAGGACACAATTTATTGATGGAGGGGAAATGTAACACCCCAGGATTTCATAGTTCATTATCACTTTAATGTAATTCAATAGCTTGCGTTACACGCAACACTGAGTTTAAGTGCATCACGACATATCAAAAATTCTATTTAAAAAGATGTTATGAATAATATTAACAACATTTTGAATTTTATATATATCAAATATAATTTTTTGATTAATCTTTTATGTTTCTTGTACATAATATATAGACAAAATAAATTTTTTCAGATAGAGAAGTGTCTTTCAAAAAAATGCAATTATACCACCTTTAAATGGAGAACCCTTTTTAAATCCATTATTTTACACTTTTATATATTAAATTTGAAAAAATAAAATTCTTATTTAGATTAGAGACATAAAATTATAGTTTGGTTAAATTTTTTGTTATTTTCTGATAATTTCATATTTCGATGAATTGTGAAAATACTATATTTGATTTAAAAATAACTTTTTTAATTGAAATAATTTATAAAATTTATTAGTTTTAATGTATCATTAGACTATATATTTATCATTTAATTTAATTTAGGTCATTGGATGTAATTTTCCATTAAAATTGGACATAAACACATATTAATCTTTTGATTTTTTTACTTCTCAAAACTCTACATCCGGGTTTTGAAAACAGAAATTAATTTTAGATTAATAAACTCAACTTCTATGTTTTTGAATTTTGTAAAATAGAAATCATTTTTTACTTTTTAATATCATAATTATTTTTGTGTCAATTTTTTGTAATTTTCGAAAAAACATTCAATTTCCGATGAATAGTGAAGAGCACTGATTTATTGTTTAAACTCGACTTTTTATTTAAATAATTATTTATTATATTTAAATTTATTTTATGTGAAAATATATACATAATACCTATATTAGTTCAACTTAATTCATTGGAATCATTTTATTATAAAATTAGATGTATAAAATTGTATTGAACTTTTTTAACGCCTTTTACCCACCTTCTATGAACATTTGAAAATTTGCATAAAAAAAACTTTTACCGCTTCTATTAATTTAATTTCAATAATCTGAAGGACATAGTTTAGATCAGTATGTAGTTTTTTTTCATGAGGTATAAATGAATTTTCTGTGAATAATAACTTTTGAATTATATTTACCATGATTAAAAGTAAATAGGGTAATTAAATGTAAACATGTTATTATAATTACCCTAACACATGTCCAAATTCTATTGAATATATTTATTTAGACCAAAATCAACATTAGTAATATAATATGAACCTCTTTTATTAACTTGTATTACATTAGGACCTTTATGATTATTTTATTTAAAGAAAAGTTAAATGTGGTAAATTTAAATTATCATAACTAAATCATTTTTAATATAGGGTTATACATAAGATAAATTCTAAAATAAATCTTAATTAGAAAGATAAAAAATATTTCCTACATAATTGTAATTTATTTATAATTTTTATACATTAAATAATAAAATTTATTTAAGACATAATAGTCATGATGTAATTACCTTATTAATAAACGATTAAAATAATTGATATTATAAATATACAAATAAGTGTAAATTGAAACTTTTTATGCATCAAAATAATTTTTTAGGTTCATATGACATTTTTGGGTTGATAAAAATAATTTTTTTTGATGTGATAATGTTTTTATGACTTTCACAAATACAAAATACCAAATAATGTTAAAAATGAAATAAATGATTTTTTAAAACAAATACATTATTATTAAATGATATAATATTCCTAAAAATATATGGTTCATCCAAATAAACCTATATAAGGTTTTAAATTTTAATAATTAACCAGTTGGGGTTCACTTGGAATTTTATATTATGTTTATTAACAATTTATTATAATAATACAAGAATACATGGTAATAGATAAACTATTTAACTAAGAGTCAAATCTAAAATATATGGTTAATATGGTGACCTAAACCTATATAAAACCTATTGGATGAAAGGATTTAGAACTCTACCCACCTTATCCTCGAACTAAATCTATTTGGAGCCTTTATAAACCTTAAATTATTTTATAATAAAATAATATTTCAAGCATATCCTAAAGTGACCCTCACCTCTATTATAAAAGGGTACTTCCCCTTCTCTAAAAATCAACACCTCCAAATCCATTTAGCAAGGCCATACCCTACTCAAATATTTTCCCAACTATCCTAAATTCAATATAGAGTCCATAATTTGATCATAAATCTAACCTATGGAGCCCTTTTGTTCAAATCAAAAAGAATAACCTGAAGAAGAGGCAATTATTTCATCCCCTATTTCAAAGTCCTTTTCTTCTTCCACTTCCTCTTTATTTATTTTCCATACCAAAATTATAAATCCAGTACCTTCTACATACTATGATGTTATTATAAATATATTAAAACCATATTCATTATTATATCCATCCTATGAATGAAAAAGTCATCATATGTGCCTACGAACGGCTTACCGTCTCCACGTCATGGTGTAGTTTTTCATTCAACACATTGTTATTTAGATGGGTATAATAATGAGTTAAATTGGTGTAAATAATTAATATAACATGATAATGATTATGTATATATAATATACCATCCAATTACAAACTATTTCACCATCCATATAATGATATCATCGCTCGTGCGTACGTACGGCTTACCGTCTCCACGACGTGATGAGATTAATTTCCACGTTCACCATTCAACAATGATTATGAATATATATTATTAATAATTATTTAATATATGACATAATAATTATAATGGATATATATATATATATATATAGATAAATCACATTCACTTACTTCTGTTAAATATGATATGAAAACGGAAACTGCATTTATGCGTATGTACAGCCTATCGTCTCCATAAACGGTGATTTACATTTCATGTATATATATATTATACAATCTTATATTATGAATATATATTATACATAAATAATGTTTTATATTCTGGAATCAATTAAATCATGATATACGTTATACGATCAAGAATAACATGTCAAAACTCAAATGATATAGAAAGCGATTATTACATGAAATATTATATTAACATAGAAATTATTATTAAACGGTTAATATAAATACATAAATGAATCATGTATGATATCATAACTATTAATATGGTTCTCTTATAATTTAATTACATAATATGGTCATTATACATGAGGTTAAACATAACCTCGACCAAAGGAAAGTCCAAGGTAAGGGTTAATTCACCAATCTCATTATTTTACGAGATTGTTTATGTGTAATTATTTAGTAGGAAATTGTTTTCATACAATTCCATGATCATAAAAATGCTTCCAAATGATTATTTTAAGGTTTTTTAGAAGGGAATCATTAGTATTATTTTAATTTTAAAATTTTTAATGATTTATTTTACTAAATATTTTTAATTAATGTTTTGGTTTTAACAATGATTTTAAGGTTTTATTTATATGGACATGATTATTGTAAAATTTTAATTCCCTTAAAAATGTTTCAATGTTGAATGGGAATCTTTGATTCAAAAATATTTTTTAAATGGCTTCCTTTATAAATGCGTGACTTTTAAATTATTTCACAAAAATGGATATTTCACTCAAAGAGTATTATTGATCATTTTCAACTATTTATACATCCTTTATTGGATATTATTATTTATTGATGTTGATTTTTTATAATAAAATATTCCATATACTATTGAATGAGTTATGATATTTTTGACAATCGATGATTTATTTATATACAATTCATGGTTTATGGTTAAAATATTGACATTTCCTATGATAATGTTAATAAGAATGTTTATGTTATGTTTCCAAATTTTCATTGGAGGAATGAATTAGACTTAGTAAGTGATGGGTGGATCCCGCTATAGCTCCTTGATTTATCGGTAGGTCTCATAAAAAATCAGTGTATTGGCACAAGACTTTGGAAAAAAAAATATAGTCTTGGCATGATGCCTTCACCATGTGGTTATGATGTCCTTCATTTCATATTCCATCATAATGAAATTGGCTATTGATATTAAATGTGATTATTAGACTAATAGAATATACATGTGAATAAGTAAATGGTATTATTTGATTTGTTTTTTCCATATTATGATGATGTTTATGTTTAACAGTATGGTGTTTTAGTCTTATGCATTTCTAAAATATTAATGTTTATTTATGAATGTTTTTGCTTTATTTTTATCCTTACTAAGCATATGAGCTCACCCCTTTATATGTTTTATTTTTTCCAGGATGCGAAGAAGTATATTATGACTGATTTGCAGGGATAAGCTATGGTATATGAGTGTGTTCAAATGAGACATAATATTTTTGTATTTCATTTCATAATGTATTGTAAAACATATATATGTATCTTGTACTTCCACGGCTACTAAACATATCAGTCTTTCAGTATTTCATCCCCAGTGTTCATTCTAGTGTTATGTGATAATGCATCGACTCTGGGTAACTAGGGTTGAGGCGTTACATCATCTATTTTTCAAAAATGTTTACTTTTATGACAATGAAACAAAATTTTTAAAAGAAATATATAATGTCGAAAATAAATCTGAAATCATGTAGAGTAAGCTTCATTAAAATAAGGTGTCATGAAACCGTAAAAATTCATTCATGTACTATAACTTTAAAAAAAACATTATCCTTTGTACTTTTGTTGGAAAAGAAAAAAAATACCTCGAATGGTAGAAAAAAAATATTTATTTCATCCCATGTTGTAAATGTAAAAATTGGGTAAAAGTGTATTTAAAAATAAATTTAAGAATAAAAAACATTTTAGGAAAACATTTTTATAAAAATTGACATGGGATTTAAATATATCCCTGGTAAAACAATCTCGCATAAAACTAAAATTTAAAAATGATCCATTACCCTGGGTGTGATGTGCTTACTATGTGTCTGATCCTCTAGTATAATGATTTAGATAATGTTATTAACTTATTAGAAAATCATGGTCATCATATATAGTCATACTCTTTTTCAGTTTATTGTAACAATTCATTATTTCTAGTTATTTGGGTTTTAACTACTTTATGGCAGTATGTTTTATTTTCCAAATAAGTTCTGGTTCTCTTTATTAGGTCATAATTTTATCTTTATAAAATTATATTAACATAATAAAACCAATATTTATCCATTCTATACATTTATATAATAATTCTTGATTGGTTATCATGTAGAACAAATCACAACGAATCATGGAGATGGTATGTCGTACGTACACATGAGCGACGATATCATTCTCATAATTGTTGAGTGGTATTTATTTTCATGGTATAATCAATATAAGAATCAATATAATTTTATAATAATCATGAATAGTTATTACATAAATTTTTATACCCATCCAAGTATGTTGGTGGTGAAAAATAGATTTCACCGTGGAATGGAGACGGTAAGTTGTACATATGCACGAGTGGTGATTTTGTCTTTCTTAGGATGAATAGAAAGTTGAATATGGTTGTTTAATAATTATAATAAAATCTCAGTAAATAATTTATACTGGATTTGTTATTATATAATGAAAAAAATTATGATGTATATGTAGAAGTAGAAATAAATATGAATGAATCTTTAGAGGGGATTACTGCTTCTTTGATGTGATCACTTTAGAACTCCTCTTAATGGAACTATAGTTGGTATTCTGAGAATACCATCACCTCTAGAATGTTACTAATGTCATTTAGAATTGATATAGTCAGGGGATGGATGTACATGAAGGCTTCATGACTTTTGGATAAATGAGGGAGGATGTGCTCTTTTATAATTGAGCTGAGAGGCACATTTGGAAACCTCAAAAATATTAAATTATAAGAAAATAAGGCCCCACTTAATAACCTCAAAAATATCTAAATTTATAATATTATATGATATAGGTTTGTAATTTCATAAACCAATAAATTTTGGACAAGTTTCTATGTCCATTAAATCCTTATCATTTCAATTTAAAACATAGTTATTCCGTTTCATTTAAATAGGGTAATAAATATTTCAATATTAAAAGGCTAAAATGTTAACTTATATGATCCCAATATGATCATAAATAAATAATTTAGAAAAAAATTTACCATATAATATATATTCAAAAAAAATTTGAAGATTTTTCTGTTATTTATATAATGTAATAAATCATTATTTCGAAAAAATAAAAACTGTGTCAATTTTGACACTATTAATTTCATGGAATTTAAAAAATATCAATACTATATGTTATCCTTAAACCAAATATTTTTTTGTCACTATGTGGTCAACGGAATCTAAAAAATTCATTTCAAAAAATAATTAGCCCAATTTAATTTTTTTTAATATTAACTATAACATTTATTTGACATTTCCCTTTATAAAATAATTACTACATAAATATTGTGTTATTATTAAATATACTTATTTAATTAATAAAAATTTAAAATAAAACACTATAATGAATATAAATTTACCATGTTTCATAATAATATATGTAGTTTATTTAATCCTTTTGAAAATCCATCTTCAAATTTTTTTTATTTATTAAAGTATAAATGTGACAATTTTAACATTACTTTAAATAAAATAATATAATTGTCTTAATCTATTCTATATGACTCAAAATGGTTCATAACTAAAATATTTGATGATAATTTTCGATATATACTCAAAAAACATAATTTGGTACAGTTTTTTTGCCTTTTAATGGTTATTATCATTTTAATAACTATCAGTTTATTGAATTTACAGCAATTAAATAATCTCTAGATCATCCATATATAAAACATTAAGGTAATTATTTCTATCCTAAAAATAAAAAATATATTACCATGATAGTTATAAAAAATTTATCTTCTAAATAAGTATTTATAGTTGAATTTAGATTATATATAACCTTATTCTAAAATTGGTATATTATCTAAAATATGATTGTGACCGGTTTAAATTTTCATTAAATAAAAAATTATAAATACCATAATATAGCCTAAATGGACCCAAAATGTCAAAAATAGATTTATATCAGGGAAATGGGTTTATTAAGTTAAAAATTAGAATTTAAATTCATTGATTCAACCCATTATTTCATATATTGATACATAATGTTTATTAATGATAGAGAAAATGACACTTTGTGTCTTTCTTTTATTTAAATATTATATTTAGTCATTTTCATATAAATGAGTCCATTAAATGAAATAATATATATCCTTATGTGTTAATGGTTGAATTAAATCCATCAAATAAATATTTTTCATTTGTTTTGGTTATTTTATAGTCATTATAATTTTATTTTTAAACAAAATTACCTAATTTACCCTTAACTGTTGTAATAAAATTTACCATGGTTATAATTAATATCTGTAAAAACTAAAAGGGAAATACATACAAATCTTAGAAATCCAGAATGAAAATTTTACATCCATATTATAATATTTAATACACAGTAATGTTGGAATTAAATAAAAAAAACTATTATAAAGTCCCGATTTTTTTTTTGGAAAAATTCCTTTTTTTAAATGGAAAATGTTTTTATAATTAATTCATATATAATTTTTTTTTCAAAAACCCTAATTTGATAAAAATTAACTGATTAAAATTTAAAAATAATCCAAATCATAATTTTTGTATTTAATGTCATTAAAATAAAAATTATTATTTTCATGATTCATCAAAAAATGAATCTTATCAATGAAATAAAACATTTGACCAAAGAAATTTTTTATTTTCCTAACTAAAATAAGATTTGTATTTTTTTAAATGTAATATAAAAAAGAGTCCAAAACTATATTTAAATTGGGTGATCCATCAAAAGATAGAAAAACATCATTTGTTGAAAAATAATTCTTTTATCCTAAAAATTGAATTTGTTGTTATATAATGTTATAGAAAATAAATAATATGAACCTTAATGTTATCTAAAATTCTTAAAATGGTTGATATTATTCATAAAGGCAAGTTTATATCCCATTAAATAATAATATTTTAATAATATATCATTGTTTAGTGAAACTCGGTGTTGCGTACAATGCAAGCTATCGAGGAAGGTCGCTCTTGGGTGTAATTCAAGCCAAGTGTGTGTTATGATTAGTAAAAGATTCATTTGTTATTTTTTATAACATAATACAAAAACATTTATTTTATACATTGAACAAAATCGATACTCTATGTTGCGTGAAATGAATTCTATCAATAGAGCATCAAATTGTGTGTAACACAAGCCACGAATAGTGTTTCGTATACTGCAAGCTAATATTTTATTCTGTATGTCACATGCTTATATTAGTGTGCAGTACAACATAAGACATGAATGAAATTAAAAATAATATATATCATAAGGTCTCATCTTGTAACATTTTACCCACCTTAAAATGAAATTTTCCCTATAAATTCATATAGGTTATAATTGGTTTACTACATGAAATTTTCATTCATGGAAACCCACATCATAAAAAGGGATACTAAAACATTATTTTAAAAAAGACATGTTAGAAACATCTTGTTTACCCAATGAAACTCATCATTTGGATTTCAAATATGATAATATAGGTGGAAATTGAAAACATGTTTATGGAAGTGAAATCTAACCATCATGTTCTGATGGTTTGTGATAGTGAATAAGGTTTTGAGACAGTTAACTACATGAAAGCCATAAAACTACAATGATTTAAGGGATCATTTGATTCATCAGATAATAAGGTATTTGGATAATATTATTGGTTTCAATATCCTTTTCCTAATGATGGAGAATTTTTTCATGAGAAGAAAAAATTAAATGATTTCTATACATTCTCACCATTGGTTGTTCCCTAAAAAAATTCCAATTCATCTTTTATTTAATGAAATTAAGATTAATTCATAATTATTTAAGTGTTATTAAATTATGAGATATAATTATATGACATTCCTTATGTCTCAACAAAAATTTTAGAACATGTAATCAAATATGCATTAGGACACCTTTAGTGAGATAAAACATTTATCTAAAAAATATCAATAGGAATATAACTTATACTATTAATAAATGGATAACAATAAAATCCTTCAAAAAACTAAAAATATAAAAATTTATAAATAGTTGAACTCAATCAAATTAATACATTTCTCTCATATCTCATTTTTCTGTTCTTGGTTGTCACATTCTAGACATGTGAATACCTTAATCCTGAATTCTCTTGATACCTGATAATAACAAGAATTACCATAAAACCATAGTGAAAACATCAATTCAATAAAAATTATATTTTTCCACAGACCAAAATTACCAAAAATTCTATATACTCAAACCATGATTACACATTGTCTTTTTATAATTCATGAGCTCATTAATAATGTCTAACATCTCATTAACTCCTTATCCCTTCATTATGCACATATCATGTGATATACAAAATTATTTCAATATCTTTTCATTATTTCCAATACCATATACTGACGGAACACCACAATGAACCAATACATAGATATTCCAATATTCCATAATAATAAAAAATAGATTCAACAACATTATTGTGGAATCCCATTACATAAACACCTAATAATTCCACCACTTTGTTTCCATATGCAACATCACCAATAGAGATCGTATGTGACCTCCCTCTATATTTTTCCATAAGTGGATGCTAATGTTGATAATCATTAACCCTTCGATTAGGGAATTGGTTAGCATAATTCCCAATTACCTTTCACGTATATCATTTAACTGTTAGTGGTACGTTCTCTGTAGTATTTCTATATTCATATCGTTTAAATCATTTTTTCCTTTACCACTGCACTCACATGATTGATGAACTTATTTTATAAATTTGAATCATTTTCTAGTCCATTTTTGTAAATCTATTCCATTTTTCATTCTATACATTGAGCACAAGGAAATAATCATCTTTAATTAACCATTGTTTGGAGTTATTCCCTTGAAGTCCATCTTTCATTTCTATTCAAAACCATTAGATGGATATATAACACCAACTTCCAGTTCTACTTTGTAAATGCAACACACAATATCTTCATAGCTACTAAATATTTTATAGCAATTTCCCTTCGAGTACTTGGTTTTTTTCTTATGATGAATCGATCAACATTCATTTAATATTGAATTATAAAATGATATGTATACCTTGAAAGTCTTGTAAAATTTTCCTCATATATACCAATGTATTAATCATCCTTTCTATTAAGCTCAAGGATCTCTTTTTCTATCATTGTTTTAATAATACAAGAGATTTACTTATTGAAATACAAGTTATTGAACTCATCCCAATCCATGGAATCAATTTCATCTTCCTTATTTGTATTGTTAATTAGTGTCCACCACTTTCCTGCTTCACCATTTAAATGATAAATAGCCAAAATTACATTTTAATGTTTTGAATGAAGAAGGATGGAAACTATCTTTTCAATGGTACTTATATATTTTTCATAAATAACTAGATTATAATTACCACTAAAAGAAGGTGGTTGTTTCCACACGAATGACTCAATAGAATGTTTTCTCCTTCTATTATCATTTGAAAGTCCAAAATGATTCATTGCTTTGGTAATTATAGAAATAATATTTATCATTCCATCTACCATAACCTTTGGTTTTTCATGAAGAAAATTATTTCATTTCCAAGTGCCTTAATCATTAACATAGTTTCTTTGGGTTCCGTACATTGTCTAAAACCCAAAAATAATAGTGAGAGAGGAAAAAAATAATACTTGGAAAACAACATAATCAAGGGGGAATTCTTTCAATGTCTAACATCTTAGGTTTAATCCTAGGTTTTTCTTGATCATTACAATAAATCTATGATTATAACCTATAGTTATTCTAAACCTTAAGGAAAACCATATAAATACCTTAGAAATATCTCTAGAGATCTTACAAAATTTTTCACATCTTAGTTTCTAATAGTTCACTAAACCTTCGCTTTGATACCAACTCTGACGACCAAAGCAATATGTACATGGATATTACATTACTTTTGTAGAATAATTAATAAACGACAAAAACTGACGCCCAAATACCATATTAGTATAATATCTAATGTGGCCTTAAAAACACATGTTTTTCCAAATCTTTGTAATTAAATTTTATCAATTTAATTATTTATTTTAACACTTTTTACTAAATAATTGAACCTTTGTGTTATTATAAATAAATTTACCAATTAATCAGTTTTTATTATTAATTGTGTATTTCAAGCATTAAATTTTTTAATTTAACATTTACTTTATTTTAAAGTCTAAAATCTTTTTATTTAGTTAGTTGTTTTTATCTTCTAATTAAATAGTTTAGTGCTAATTAATTAATTTTTCTTTTGTACATGATTAATGAATTCTCAATCTAACTTTTCAGGTATTGAATATTAATTAATTTAATATAACATAATAAAAATATTAGTTGTCTATTATTATTTAAATTAATAAAAATTTCAGTTTATAAACGCGTTGCATCTCTTAAATTTAATTTCATTAATTAACAGAAGTATTTAATTACAAATTAACTAACTTTTTACAAAAGCTTATTTAATTTGTTAAAGTAACAATTAAAAATATTTTAACTTTTTAATTTCAATGTTTAAATTCGATGTTAAATTTTAATAATTTAGTTGTTTTCTTAATTTTTGTTTTAGTTTAGAAACAATTTAAGTCATTTTTATAATTTAACTAAAGTTTATTTGGTTTTACAAGTTTTTTTAATTTTATCAGTATCTTTATTTTTATTTGTTCTAATTAATTTTTAGTTGTTATTATTTATTTTGTTCATATGTTATTTACGATTTAATTTATTTTATTTTCTCAATTTAGTTTGCAGTGTCACGGTGCCTTACCAACCGTTTCTTGTCACGGTGTCTCTACACACCACTTCCCCATTCTTTCACTATCTCACCGCATTATGATGGCACCATGTCATTTCTTACTTTCACTGTCTCACAGCCCTACCACCGGTTGTAAACGGATTCACAGTCATCGTTTCCTACGCACTGTTTTCACACTGTCTCACTGTAAACTCTACCATCGTATCCCAACTTACTGTCTCACTGTTTTATGATACGGTAGTACCATAAATTTTGGCATGTATTCCACCCCAGTCACTGTTTCTTCATTCTCTTACGGTTTCACCGTATTTTCCCATATCCATCGTAACATATTCTACCCAATGGTACCACAACAATGCTTTTATTCCGTATTCCTTCACGGTGTCACAGTAAAACCAAATTTTCACTACAGTGTAAAGACCCGCAAATTTCAAGGATATTTTTTTTCTTAATTTTCTTTGGAATTTTACAAGAGCGCAGTTTCAGACGGCACCTGATTCCAAGGCCCGGTGTGCCCGGAATCAATTTCCGAAGTTTGGCTCGGGTACGTTCAGTGAACGGACGAGCGGGTTTTTCTATCTTTTGAACCGGTGTCCGGAATCGAATTCTGAGGGCACCGATGAAATCGCAACGCCAGTATTTGCTTAGAAACGCCTCTTCCGGAGTTGCGTTTTCTCAGACGTGGTTTTTAAATTTTGGGGCTTTAAGACAGAAATAAAATAAAATTTGTGCGACAACTTTATTTTATTTCACTTAAGCTGCTTGGAAGTCACTTGGAAGCCACTTGAACTGAGTTAAAGCGGATAGGGTGCTATCCGGAAATATCCTACCCTCTTGGTAGGATATTTGTGAGGCAGGGCCCGCACGAGCCCCGCCGTTTCTTTCGCTAAGTAACGCACCCACGAAAACCCGTCAAAGTAACTGAAAAGTCAACCGAAGCGTTTTCTTTATTTCTTAACAGACCATTTAATTGGGCGGTTTATTTCGTGAATTAAATGGGCTGTTTCATTCGTTGAATTAATTCAACGAATTTAATGGGACGTTACTTACGCATTTTGCGTTTGTTGGCAAAATAATAAAATAGACAAACTTGTCTATTTTGGAGGATCCTACTGTTGTGCGAGATCCTCTAAACCTCCACTCTCCCCGCGAAGAACGCGAAGAACGCGAAGAACGCGAAGAACGCCGGAACCGGAATTCGACGACGCACGATCCGCGACGTCAACAAACTTTTCCGCGACCTTCTCCTTCTTCTTCTACGGCGCCTCTTCTTCCGAGGCGGACCTACGATCAGCTGTTAAAGGTGAGAATCGAATCATCTAATTCTCCCCTTTTTATAATTCGATATCAACGGATTTAAATTAATTAAATCCATTTGATCTTGATCCGGAGATCGTCGGCGCGATGTTTTTTCCCGTGGTGCGACGAACGTCTCCTCCGCAACGACGCGACGATCCCCTCCTTCCGCGACGAGCGATTCCGCGACGACCTCACGTCCGACGACGACAAGGTAAGGGATGTTGGAATATTTTATTCCCCGTGTTTATTCTTTTAAAATAAAGAACCTGATCTCCGAACAATTTTAATTTAATTAAAATTGTTGTTGATTATTTTCTTTTCCTCCCGTTGTTTATGACTAACGCGGAGGGTGCGGATCTAACGAACAAGACCCGGCAACCCTCCGCCGATCTTTTGTTGTGCGGATTTGGCGGACGACGACGAACCGTGTGGCAAGGGCGATCCGTTGATCCCGCAGTGAAGATCAGCCCCCGGGAGGAGCAACGGCGCAGACGGGAGGCAAAACGGGCCACCGGAGCAACTCCGGCGGCCCGCGAAAGGCGGCGGCGGCGCGGGTCGCCGGCGCGGCGGCGCCGGCGACCGGGGGCGGCGGCGCCCGGCGCGCCGCCGGAGGAATCCGCCGTGGCTCGGCCGCGGCGGCGGCGAACCGCCGGACCGCGTCCGCGGTCCGGCCGCCCAGCACGCGGCCCGCGCGGGCCGCGTTCCTCCAAGCCGCGGGTCAAACCCGCGGCGGTTTCTCTTCGGCCGCTTGGCCGAAGCCGAGCCGACCGGTCCGGCGGCCGGGCCGCGCCCAGGCCGGACCGGACCCGGCCTAGCCGGGTCGGGCCGGGTCGGGTCGACCCGGTTCAGCCGACCCCGGGGGGGTTCAGGCCGGGTCGCCCGGGGCCCAGAACCCCCGTTTTCGGGCCCTCTTCGGTCTTTTGCCCATATCTTGGGCCTAGGACCTCCGATTGACGAACCGTCAGCGACTACGCGATCCTTGGATCGATACGGTCGTTTCGGTATATTATACTCAAGGTTTCGGAAGACTTTGGGTTCGGCCGGGTTGGTTCGTACACGAAACCAACCGGGCCCTCGGAGCGGAAACGCTCATAACTTGAGCTACGGATGTCCGATCGACGTACCGTCAGCTGTGGTAGTTTCCTTTAAGTGAGATGGAACTTTTGGCATACTCCGCCCGAGGATCGGATACAGGCGGAGTACGGTCGGGTTGGTTTTTCCCTAAAAACCAACCGGGCCCCTGGGACGAAAATGCCAATAACTCTCAGACCGGGCGTCCGATTGACGCGCCGTCTGTTGCGTTGAGATCCTGTTGTCGATACCGAACTTTTGGATACATCAACTTCGGACTACGTGTCAGTTGATGTATCAGCCTCTCGGCTCGTGGAGCGGACCCTCCTAAACGAGCTCGCTGTGTGCGGGAACCCTAGTGCTGGCTGTGACTTCGATGAGAGAGCAGAGATCCTCCGTGAACTGCGACGACGGCAGAGCAGAGATCCTCCGTGGACTGCGACGACGACAGAGCAGAGATCCTTCGTGGACTGCGGCGACGACTGTGCAGAGATCCTCAGTGGACTGCGTCGACTACTACACTCAGCGATCCTACGTGGATCAGTGCTACAGGTTCTGTGTGAGCCCGATCCTATGTGGGTCCTTACTACCGGTTCTGTGTGAGCCACTGCCTACAGGTTCTTTGTGAACCCGATCCTATGTGGGTCTTTTGCGGGGGTTAGTACCTATCAATCCTTCGTGGGTCCGACGACATAGATGGATCAGTGATCATCTTTGACGTCATCTGAAAAAGTATACCTGGTTGAGCTGAAACTTATGTTACTCTCCTTTGTGGATTGTGTTGAACTATCCTATGTGGATTTACTGTTTACTCTCCTTTGTGGATTTGAGTCTTGCTTTCCTATGTGGATTGAGTTGTTCTTGAGCTCGTGAGCAGAGCTAGATGTGGGGACTTAGGTATATGTATGGGCATATACCTAAGTCGAGTCAGATGTTACTTCGTGATTGCACCTTCCTTTTTGTGCTATATCCTTTGTGGATTTCGGGAGACCTTCGGGGGTCTCGGGGTCCTTACTGAGTAGCTTATACTCACCCCTGCACGGGCTATGCCCGCACCTTGTCGTGTTGGATGCAGACGACGGACAGCGCTGATCATGGTTGGGGCGTGGAGCAGGACGGTACCTGGAGGTGGACCACTGGGCGGGACGTGCTCGGAGCGGACGTGGGACCCGAGGAGCCTGGAGGCTATCTGTACCCACCCTTCAGGTGGGATTTCCAGTGGAAGACACGAGGCCGCCGTCTTTTCTTCAGTTTCTGTTCTTTACTTTTTCAGTTGTACTTTCAGTTGGGCTTGTATTCCGGCCCCCTTTACTTTTCTGCACTTGTAGTTACTTTCCGCTTGCTGACTCTGTGGTGGTTGTTACTTATAAAGGCAATGCCTTCCCTGTTTACCGGGATTTTACGCCTTGGTGCTAGTCGCCAACCCCTGGCCTATGGAAGGCGGGCTTGGGGTAGTCACGGCACGGGCCCCGAGGTCGGGTCGTGACAAATTGGTATCAGAGGTGGTCGGTTCTACCGCAGACTCTGATCGTCTTTTCTTTCTATATGAAGCAATAGTGTTTAGTGTATTGAGTGTGGTTATCAGTTCAGGGAGCCCAGTGTTGGTGCGGCGGCCGACGTATCCGTACACCAGGACCCTGACTCATGATTTCCGACTTAATGCATGAAAACATTGATTGCGTGTGTGTTTCAAGTCTTCTTCGGGATTACTTGTGTCAGCTCACCGGGTATACTGATATGCTTTATGAAAGTCTCAAGTTTTCCTTGTGATTACTTGTGCCAGCTCACCAGGCATACTGTTCTGACTGTGGTGCTCTTGTTCTCCTTTTCAGGATGGCCCCGCGACGACAACCAGCTAGGGTTCCGAGTGTAGGGCGCGACGGCAGCCCACCGAGCGACGAGGCCTCGGTGTAGGGCCCTTTGCCAGCAGTGGCACCGGCGGTAGCTTTACCCGCCGAGCCACCGATGCTGCTAGTACCAGACGCTGACGATGCACGTCGCCTCAGGGCACTGCATGAGTTTCAGAGCCAGCGACCGCCCAGGTTTCGCGGTGAGGCGGACCCCCAGGCCGCCGAGGACTGGCTAGAGGCGGTGGTGCAGCTCTTTAGACTAGTGAGGACACCAGCGGATCTCATGGTGATTCTCGCGGCGAGCCTCCTGCAGGCGGCGGCAGGACGATGGTGGAGCTTGATGCTCCAGGTTCACGATGAGGCATCCTTGCTCTGGATGGACTTCGAGAGCCTCTTCCGCTCTGAGTTCGTCCCGGCCACCCTCCGAGCGGTGCGCATCCAGGAGCTTCTCCAGCTGCGCCAGGGCAGCATGACGGTCGCTCAGTACGTGGCGAGGTTCACTGACCTATCTCGCTACTCGAACGACATGGTATGGGACCCCTTCTTCCGGGCCCGGACCTTCGAGCAGGGCTTGCGACAGGAGATTCGGGCGTCGCTGATCTCCCTCAGCATTCCGACCCAGGCGGGAGTGCTGGAGAGAGCCCTCCTGATCGAGAGCTTCCTGGCAGAGCCTTCTTCAGCGGCGAGACCTAGCGCAGGGCGGCAGGTAGCTGAGTCTTCGACAGCAGGTAGCCGACGGATGACTCTCGGGTCCAGGCAGACCAGACCCCCACGCAGACGGCCTCAGGACACCGGCTCAGCAGTGCGGGGCACACAGCGGAGTGCCAGCCTTCCGAGAGGCAGGCTGTGCTACTCCTGCGGCGGGCAGGGTCACATGGCTCGTGACTGCCCGTCTCGCCGATCAGAGGAGCAGCAGACGGTGGAGGGACCACCCAGGCAGAGGCAGAGGGTCGACCGTGGCGGTCCGCAGGGAGGAGGTGGATGAGGCAGAGGAGCTGGCCGAGCAGCGGGTGGTGGCCGACACTTCCAGGCTCTACCCCCACCCCCACCAGGAGGGCCACCTCGACCACAGGGAGCTGGCGGGCAGGGACAGGCCCAGCTCCAGGCAGTGGTGGCCTACGACCCCGACATGCCAGAGATGATTCGAGGTACGATCTGTGTCTATTCCACCCTTTCTGCAGTACTTATAGACACAGGAGCGAGTCACTCTTTCATAGCCTCTGCACTTGTTCGGAGCTCGGAGATTCCGACTGAGCCGTTGGCTCGATCCTTACGGCTAGAGACTCCTACGGGAGCAGACTCGACGATTACGCACTGGTGCCGGCAGTGTGAGCTTACTCTAGGAGGCAAGAGCTTCGGCTGGGATCTCCTTGTAGCGGCGTCGAGGCCTTACGATGTCATCTTGGGCATGGATTGGCTATCCACGGTTCATGCCCAGATCGACTGTTTTAGGCGCAAGGTGCGATGTGTTCGTACCGACGGGAGCAGGTTTACCTTCACCGGCGAGAAGGGAACCTTTGCAGCACAGGATGGACTTCCGTGGAGGAGAGTGCAGCCCATCTCTCATCAGTTGGCTAGCCTCATCCTAGGAGCAGTGGACGTGCGGAGTCCAGTTTTTCCTGCAGTGGTGGACCAGTACGTGGACGTCTTTCCCGACGACGTTCCAGGGCTACCTCCTCGTAGAGAGGTAGACTTTTACATCGACTTGTACCCCGGGACAGCCCCGATATCTACTCCAGCATATCGGATGGCCCCCGCCGAGCTTCGGGAGCTGCGGGTATAGTTGGAGGACTTGTAGAGCAAGGGGTTTATCCGACCCAGTGTTTCACCCTGGGCTTCCCCTATTTTGTTCGCCAAAAAGGCGGACGCGAGCTTGCGACTGTGTGTCGACTATCGTCGCCTGAACCAGGTGACAGTGAGGAACAAGTATCCGCTTCCACGGAATGATGTCCTCTTCGATCAGCTCAAGGGAGCGCGGTGGTTCTCGAAGATAGACCTCCGGTCAGGCTATCATCAGCTCAGAGTTCGAGACGAGGACGTGCAGAAGACGACCTTCAGGTGTCGGTATGGCCATTATGAGTTCTTGGTTATGCCGTTCGGCGTAACCAATGCTCCAGCAGTGTTCATGAGCCTCATGAACAGGATCTTCCAGCCATACCTCGACCGATTTGTCGTGGTCTTCATTGACGAGATTTTGGCATACTCGACGACTGAGGAGGAGCATGCCTACCACCTGCGAGTTGTGCTAGACACACTCCGAGAGCACCAGCTTTATGGAAAGTTCTCAAAGTGCCAGTTCTGGTTACGTGAGGTCCACTTCTTGGGGCACGTCATCTCTGAGGCGGGAGTTGCAGTGGATCCCGCGAAGATCGAGGCAGTGCTAGCTTGGGAGCCACCTAGGAGCGTGACGGAGGTGCGGAGCTTCTTGGGCCTAGCCGGATACTATCGGAGATTCGTGCTAGACTTCTCCAGAGTTGCGGCACCACTCGTAGCGTTGATGAAGAAGGGGAAACCCTTTGTGTGGTCAGACAGATGTCAGCAGAGCTTCCAAGAGCTGAGGCAGAGGTTGACCAGTGCACCTATCTTGAGGTTGCCTGAGAAGGGAGTTGGATACGTAGTTTACTGCGATGCGTCAGGGACTGGACTCGGGTGCGTCCTGATGCAGGAGCGGGCCGTGATCGCCTACGGATCACGTCAGTTGAGGCCGCATGAGCAGAACTACGCCACTCATGACCTGGAGTTAGCAGCAGTGGTCTTCGCTCTGAAGACTTGGTGGCACTATCTGATGGGCGAGCGCTTCACAGTCTTTTCTGACCACCAGAGTCTCAGGTATATCTTCTCTCAGAAGGACCTGAACCTGAGACAGCGGAGATGGCTTGAGTTCTTCCAGGACTATGACTTTGAGATAGTCTATACTCCTGGGAAGGGGAACATGGTAGCTGATGCCCTCAGCAGGAGGACGAGCATTCAGCTACTTGAGGAGGCGACTGAGCAGCTAGACTCCTTACAGATATCCTTCGTGGATAGAGACGGAGCAGCCTTTCTTCAGACTCTCACAGTCTCTCCTCCACTTCTACAGCGGGTCAGAGAGGCTCAGCGTGGGGACGCTGACTGTGAGACCCGACGTGCACTGATATCCTCAGGTCAGGCGCCTGATGGTTTCTCCCTTGGAGCAGAGCACGACATCCTTTTCAGAGGACGTACCTTCGTACTAGTCGCTTTACGAGAAGAGGTGCTGAGAGAGTTTCACACTTCTCCCTTGGCGGTGCATCCCGTAGTGGCGAAGATGTACCAGGATCTCAGACGACATCACTGGCGGCCGGGCATGAAGAAAGCTGTGGCAGAGTTCGTTTCACGATGCCTCACCTGCCAGCAGGTGAAGGCAGAGCATCAGGTACCAGCAGGCTTGGTACATCCCTTGGAGGTCCCGGAGTGGAAGTGGGATGGCATATCTATGGACTTCGTGACTGGACTTCCACGCACTTCCAGAGGTCACGACTCCATTAGGGTGATTGTCGACCGACTCACCAAGTCGGCACACTTCTTACCCATCAGAGAGCAGGGCTTAGTGGAGAGCTTGGGACGTCTTTACGTCCAGGAGATCGTACGGCTTCACGGTGTGCCATCGTCTATCGTCTCCGATCGGGATGCTCGTTTCACTTCCCGGCTTTGGAAGGGGTTGCAGGAGGCGTTCGGGACGCGGCTCCATCTGAGCACAGCCTTCCACCCTCAGACGGATGGTCAGACGGAGAGGACCATACAGACACTCGAGGACATGCTCCGTGCATGTGTTCTCGACTTTGGTCGCAGCTGGGAGGACCACCTACCCTTGGTGGAGTTTGCGTACAACAACAGCTACCACTCCACCATCGGGATGGCACCATACGAGGCGTTGTACGACAGACCCTGCAGATCACCGTTGTGCTGGACAGACCCTGGGGAGTCAGCACTCGTGGGACCAGAGATGGTCCGAGCCACGACAGAGAAGGTCCAGATCATCCAGGAGAGGATGAGGACAGATCAGAGCCGGCAGAAGTCATATGCTGACAGGAGGCGGAGGCCACTAGAGTTCGAGGATGGCGACCACGTCTTTTTGCGTGTCTCACCTCGACGTGGTTTACGGAGATTTGGCCGAGGGGGCAAGTTGTCTCCACGCTTCATCGGGACTTTCCGGGTCCTCAGCAGGATAGGAGAGGTGGCTTATCGCCTGACTCTACCACCTCAGTTGCACCGGGTGCACGACGTCTTTCACGTGTCTCAGCTGAGGAGATACGTGCACGAACCGACGCACATCATCGACTTTGGGGAGCTGGACGCGGACGATGGGGCGAATTTTGCGGAGGTCCTAGTGGAGATCGAGGATCGACAGGAGCGGGTCCTACATGGGCGGTCGATTCCTCTTGTGCGCATCAGATGGCAGCACGGGAACCTCCAGGAGAGCACTTGGGAGCGGTAGGCTCAGATGCGTGCTCAGTACCCCCATTTGTTCCCCTAGTTTTTGATGTATCTTTACAGGGACGTAAAGCCCTGAGGTGGGAGTAATGTAATGACCCACAAATTTCAAGGAAATTTTTTTTCTTAATTTTCTTTGGAATATTACATAAGCGCAGCTTTAGACGGCACCTGATTCCGAGGCCCGGTGTGCCCGGAATCAATTTCCGAAGTTTGGCTCGGGTACGTTCAGTGAACGAACGAGCGGGTTTTTCTATCTTTTGAACCGGTGCCCTGAATCGAATTCTGAGGGCACCGATGAAATCGCAGCGCCGGTATTTTCTTAGAAACTCCTCTTCCGGAGTTGCGTTTTCTCAGACGTGGTTTTTAAATTTTGGGGCTTTAAGACAGAAATAAAATAAAATTTGTGCGACAACTTTATTTTATTTCACTTAAGCTGCTTGGAAGTCACTTGGAAGCCACTTGAACTGAGTTAAAGCGGATAGGGTGCTATCCGGAAATATCCTACCCTCTTGGTAGGATATTTGTGAGGCAGGGCCCGCACGAGCCCCGCCGTTTCTTTCGCTAAGTAACGCACCCGCGAAAACCCGTCAAAGTAACTGAAAAGTCAACCGACACGTTTTCTTTATTTCTTAACAGACCATTTAATTGGGCGGTTTATTTCGTGAATTAAATGGGCTGTTTCATTCGTTGAATTAATTCAACGAATTTAATGGGTCGTTACTTACGCGTTTTGCGTTTGTTGGCAAAATAATAAAATAGACAAACTTGTCTATTTTGGAGGATCCTCCTGTTGTGAGAGATCCTCTAAACCTCCACTCTCCCCGCGAAGAACGCGAAGAACGCGCAGAACGCCGGAACCGGAATTCGACGACGCACGATCCGCGACGTCAACAATCTTTTCCGCGACCTTCTCCTTCTAATTCTACCGCGCCTCTTCTTCCGCGGCGGACCTACGATCAGCGGTTAAAGGTGAGAATCGAATCTTCTAATTCTCCCCTTTTTATAATTCGATATCAACAGATTTAAATTAATTAAATCCGTTTGATCTTGATCCGGAGATCGTCGGCACGACGTTTTTTCCCGCGGTGTGACGAACGTCTCCTCCGCAACGACGCGACGATCCCCTCCTTCCGCGACGAGCGATTCCGCGACGACCTCACGTCCGACGACGACAAGGTAAGGGATGTTGGAATATTTTATTCCCCGTGTTTATTCTTTTAAAATAAAGAACCTGATCTCTGAACAATTTTAATTTAATTAAAATTGTTGTTGATTATTTTCTTTTCCTCCCGTTGTTTATGACTAACGCGGAGGGTGCGGATCTAATGAACAAGACCCGGCAACCCTCCGCCGATCTTTTTTTGTGCGGATTTGGCGGACGACGACGAACCGTGCGGCAAGGGCGATCCGTTGATCCCGTAGTGAAGATCGGCCCCCGGGAGGAGCAACGGCGCAGACGGGAGGCAAAACGGGCCACCGGAGCAACTCCGGCGGCCCGCGGAAGGCGGCGGCGGCGCCCGGCGCGCCGCCGGAGGAATCCTCCGCGGCTCGGCCGCGGCGGCGGCGAACCGCCGGACCGCGTCCGCGGTCCGGCCAACCAGCACGCGGCCCGCGCGGGCCGCGTTCCTCCAAGCCGCGGGTCAAACCCGCGGTGGTTTCTCTTCGGCCGCTCGGCCGAAGCCGAGCCGGCCGGTCCGGTCGGCCGGGCCGCGCCCAGGCCGGACCGGACCCGGCCTAGCCGGGTCGGGCCGGGTCGGGTCGACCCGGTTCGGCCGACCCAGGGGGGGTTCAGGCCGGGTCGCCCGGGGCCCAGAACCCCCGTTTTCGGGCCCTCTTCGGTCTTTTGCCCATATCTTGGGCCTAGGACCTCAGATTGACGAACCGTCAGCGGCTACGCGATCCTTGGATCGATACGGTCATTTCGGTATATTATACTCAAGGTTTCGGAAGACTTTGGGTTCAGCCGGGTTGGTTCGTACACGAAACCAACCGGGCCCTCGGAGCGGAAACACTCATAACTTGAGCTACGGACGTCCGATCGACGTACCGTCAGCTGTGGTAGTTTCCTCTAAGTGAGACGGAACTTTTGGCATACTCCGCCTGAGGATCGGATACAGGCGGAGTACGGTCGGGTTGGTTTTGCCCTAATAACCAACCGGGCCCCTGTGACGAAAATGCCAATAACTCTCAGACCGGGCGTCCGATTGACGCGCCGTCTGTTGCGTTGAGATCCTGTTGTCGATACGGAACTTTTGGATACATCAACTTCGGACTACGTGTCAGTTGATGTATCAGCCTCTCGGCTCGTTGAGCGGACCCTCCTAAACGAGCTCGCTGTGTGCGGGAACCCTAGTGCTGGCTGTGACTTCGACGAGAGAGCAGAGATCCTCCGTGGACTGCGACGACGGCAGAGCAGAGATCCTCCGTGGACTGCGACGACGACAGAGCAGAGATCCTTCGTGGACTGCGGCGACGACTGTGCAGAGATCCTCAGTGGACTGCGTCGACTACTGCAATCAGCGATCCTACGTGGATCAGTGCTACAGGTTCTGTGTGAGCCCGATCCTATGTGGGTCCTTACTACCGGTTCTGTGTGAGCCACTGCCTACAGGTTCTGTGTGAACCCGATCCTATGTGGGTCATTTGCGGGGGTTAGTACCTATTGATCCATCGTGGGTCCGACGACTTAGATGGATCAGTGATCATCTTTGACGTCATCTGAAAAAGTATACCTGGTTGAGCTGAAACTTATGTTACTCTTCTTTGTGGATTGTGTTGAACTATCCTATGTGGATTTACTGTTTACTCTCCTTTGTGGATTTGAGTCTTGTTTTCCTATGTGGATTAAGTTGTTCTTGAGCTCGTGAGCAGAGCTAGAAGTGGGGACTTAGGTATATGTATGGGCATATACCTAAGTCGAGTCAGATGTTACTTCATGATTGCACCTTCCTTTTTGTGCTATATCCTTTGTAGATTTCGGGAGACCTTCGGGGGTCTCAGGGTCCTTACTGAGTAGCTTATACTCACCCCTGCACGGGCTATGCCCGCACCTTGTTGTGTTGGATGCAGACGACGGACAGCGCTGATCACGGTTGGGGCGTGGAGCAGGACGGTACCTGGAGGTGGACCACTGGGCGGGATGTGCTCGGAGCGGACGTGGGACCCGAGGAGCCTGGAGGCTATCTGTACCCACCCTTCAGGTGGGATTGCCAGTGGACGACACGAGGCCTCCGTCTTTTCTTCAGTTGCTATTCTTTACTTTTTCAGTTGTACTTTCAGTTGGGCTTGTATTCCGGCCCCCTTTACTTTTCTGCACTTGTAGTTACTTTCCGCTTGCTGACTCTGTGGTGGTTGTTACTTATAAAGGCAATGCCTTCCCTGTTTACCGGGATTTTACGCCTTGGTGCTAGTCGCCAGCCCCTGGCCTATGGAAGGCGGGCTTGGGGTAGTCACGGCACGGGCCCCGAGGTCGGGTCGTGACATACAGCATAGTCTTGGAACCACATCGTGAACCAGATTTAAATAAAAAATTTACGATTTAATTCAAATGCATATCCAATCAAGAGAATGTTATGCGTTGCTGGATTAAACCTCGTCCTTCATCCACATCTGATCCATCACCTACCTGAGACCACAATGTCACCTTGAGGAGCTGCTTGAAGGGTGCGCCACTGGAGTTGGGTGATTCCATCCTTGGAGATGCTAGTTTCACCACACCAAGCTAGAGAATGGAGGTCGCTCGAACTATTTTAGTGAAGATTAGGAGTTTTGTGTCGTGCTGTTGGTGTTCCCTGCCTGAGGATTCATGGAAGGTAGTTGGTCATTGCCACCGTTTTTTGTGGGAGGGACGCACCACCACTTCTCACCTAATCTGGAGAGAAGAGTCTTCCACTAAGAAGAAGCTGAAACCCACCACTGCCATGTCTGAGCATAGGAAAACAGCGTGAGGAATACATCGCACCGCTGAAGATGGTCGCTTGTCACTTGCTGGATGAAGACACCTGCCACCGTGATGACATCATGAGCAGGAGGACCACCGGAGCGAAAAAGATCTGTTGGATCTGAGCCATTGCTGTCAGCTGTTGTGAAGGACAATCATCACCCCGAACTACTTGTAGTCGCGCATCACTAGTAGTCGATGTTTTGTAGGATAGAGCTGAGCTGGATGAGATATTTATCGCTTATGACACATGAGGGAAGTTTCCACATCGACACCATAGGCTGAAGTCAGAGTTGCGTCCTTTGGAGGAGTAGGGGGTGGCACTGTGTGAGGAGGCTGAGCCGATCTACCATCAGTTGTTGCACACATCCAGAGAGAGGACCTATGGAGGAGGCTTCTTCTATAAGCAACTAGAAAAAAACCACCCACCATGTGTGCTGATATTTTGGGGGAGGAATAAGATAAAAAAACTAAAAAGTTTAATCTAAAAACAAGAAAAGATAATAATAGTAAAGTTATAAAAAACAATAATGTAAAAAAATTAAAACTATGTTTATTAAATTAGAAATAATTAAATAATTATTATTTCTTTTAATTAATAATTACATTAATAATTAAATTAAAAACATTACTATAAAATATTGTTTTATCTTAATAGTTTTAAAAAATTTTATTTATAAATATTTATAAATAATAACTATGATGTTGTTTAAGTAATGTTATAAAATAATTTTAATTAAATACATGAATTAATGTAACTAATTAAATAATTTAATCATATTTATAAATTGAATTTAAAAAATAATATTTTTAACATATAACTATTAATATATATTAAATTACCATTTCTCTTAAATTGACTATGTATGATAATTGTGTATTTATAATAGTTTACACTTTTTATTAACGTCTAATTATTTATTTTCTATATTTAATATGAAGGTTCACACTAAGGCTTTAAATCCATATAGGTGCATTCAACTAAGTATTTCAAAGTTAGTTATGTGAGAAAAATTAGTGTGATGTGCCTGTCGTGAAAAAATACATGTGTGCAGTGCAAATTTATGAAATAGACTATGTTGGTGGAAGCGATCAGTGATATGCAGTAGAGAACGGAGGGTATTAAAATAGAGATACAGCAGGATTTGAGGTGAGACTCTCATTTTCGAACTCTCTTAGTCATCATTCCATGATCACATCACTTCAATAGGGGATTCCCAGGAGCAACACTAGAGATGAGCTGGAGGCTAAGGAGCCTGAAGGAAGAGTAGTGCTAGGAGTGTTTACTTACCCTTTGTCCAAAATCTTTGTACTATGTTTTCGATTATTTTTCACTGAATTAATCAAGATTATCATAGGTTAATATTTTCATAGATTTTGAATTCAATTCTTCTAGTTTATAATTATATCATATTAAATTACTTTATATTTTTCAGAATCATCATCTATCGGCGAGATTGAATTATGATTCTCTGTTCAGTTGACTCACCTCTCAATTGATTTAAAAATTTATAATTCAATATCTAATGGAGAGGTGGTTTTTTTTAATTCATCTTTTATAACATTAATGTCATTAACTTTATAAATTTATGGCATGTTTATTTACATATTTAATACTTCTAAAACTTCTTAGCAGTTCGGTTAAGTTTTGGTGTGGCGAACTCCAAAACATAATCGTATTCCTTTTGAATTTCAGGGAGAGGGGGACTCTTCAGCATATTTTTGATGAGTGATTCAATAAAATTTGCGAATAAGTCAATTATTTTAACCAATAGATTAGATTTCCAGAGTGACTTTTGTTGATTTGAGCTACTTTGTCTTTTCTTTTAAATGCTAGTTTCCTATAATACATTAGTTTGATAGTACTTTGAGCTCCATTGGCGTCTTTGCTAGGGAAGGCATGTGCTGAGAGTCTAGGGTTATAATAAAAAGAAAAAAAATCAATAAAAACATTAAAAAATTCACAAATAATATAAAATATATGATTCAAAAAAGAGCTTTGAACTGGAAACTACTTTTTGTATTGTTTTTGAAAAATCTGCTTCACTGTGAACTATTGTCTGTTTAATCTCAAATGATTTTTGTTTAAAAATGGAAGTTAATGTAACCTAGGATCAACTGGGGCCTCATTGTGTGTGTTGTAGCTGTTATGGGAACACTGCCTAGCAGTGTGTCTATTACCAGCCACAACAATATGTTTACATTAAAGAAGATGGAATGTTTGAATCTAATCCTGAATTCCTAGAAAAACATGAATTAATTGAAACCAAACATGATGCAAGGGAGAATAATTGGAACACCTGGTTTAATACAAAACATGAAATCCAATTTATATATTCTCAAGATCATGATAAAAGAATGAAAATATTGGAAAACATGGTCTTGGAATTACAAAAAAGAGTTAAAGAACAAGAAGAATTTGAAGAAAACGAAAAAAATGTGTATAAAAGATTTGAAGATCATGTTGAAGGGGAAATTGATAGTGTAACTAGAAAGAAAACTTTTTACTTTAAAAAATAATATTATGTTTAACTAAATCAAGAAATAACCAACTCACAATGTCAAGACGATAACATTGAAAATCCCAAAAATAGCATTAATGATGTTGACTTGGATAATTCGAAAGATGAATTTAAAAAAATTGAAAAAGATTGACCAGTTATTTTCATCATCCCTTCTTTAGTGAAAAATTAGTGTTCTAGAAATTTTGAGAATGAAGTCACTCAGGTTGAAGTCAAACATGAAACTAAAAATTTGAAAGTAAAAAACTCTTCACCCAATTTTTCTTATTTTGTGAATAGTGTGGCTGAACATGATATTTGGTATAATCTAGATGAGAACATTAAACTTGATAACATGGAATATGAAATCATTGCACATGAACTGAACACTTCTCTTACATGTTTTTCAAATCCAAACCTATCTATTTCTAAAATGATGTTGGATGATTTATAGGATGAGGGAATGATGTTTGAAGAAAGATTAAATGATGTGATTTCATCTTCATATTCTCAGATTGATTTTTTGATAGAAACTGAGTGTATTGAAATTGAAAACAGTGATGTTTTACATGGGGGTAAATGTATAAACTTGAAAAATCTGGAAATTTAATTTATTGAAGATTAATTAAACATTACTAACCCATGATTTTAACTTCTTGGAACACACTACATACTTTCTTTTGGAAGGTGATCTTTTTGAACATGAACATAATGTACATGTTCAATACACACTTGAATTAGGTAGAGTTGATTTTTTAGAAGCAGTAGATGTTCAATGTGAGTTAACGGATGAGGATATTTTGGAAGATATTTACAAAGTTGTTAGGCATGAATCTATTTTTGATAAAATATATTCTCTTTCCTATCGGTCACTTACAACATCAACATTGAAGGGTGTTCGGCATTTCCATGATACAGATAGTAGTTCAGAGGGGGAATCACTCTTGTGTTCCATTTTCTATGATTCAGTTCAGCATTTAATTTCATTCCCTATTGAGTCTGCTAATCAGAACTCACCCATGATCACCTTTGAAGTTGAATACATCAATGATGAAGCTGAGAGTGATGGAGATGAGAATAATGCTACACCCTTTGAAGCACCTAGTTCAATGTTGTCCCTTCATGTGTATTAAAATAATGAAATGTTTGAACTTTTTTTGGAAGTGGACAACATTATTCTCAAAACTGTTAAAGGGTGACACTTAGGGTTATTTTAGGCTGTGAGAATTCATTTATTAATGTGTTGAGTCTTGTTTCCCACAAATGTCATTATTATGTTAAAAAAATTTGGGCCAAACACATGTGGTGGTTATTATTAAGGAAACCACATCCACCTAGTGATTACGGTTAGTTTCTAGGTGATTCTGGATGGGGACTATAAATCTAGTGTTGCTTGGGAGGCAACCCAAGGTCTTATTTGTGTTAATAAATGATAAATTTTAATTAAATAATGTCTAACTGAAGACTTTAAATTTAGTGATTCGTGGGAGTCAACCCATTCTCTTTCACTATTTTCATTTTTTTACTGTTTAGTGTTGAATAAAGTGTTGAATTGTTGTCTCTCATATGCTCTATATCTGGTGGATTTTTGTTCCTAGATTACATGATCTGAGTTTCTAGTATGATAATGTTGTGTCATTTAAAGAGTGTAATTACCATGTTGAAGGAGTAATGGAAAATCTAGTCAGGTAAGTATCTTTCTGGTAATTTTAATTTCATAATTCTACTTCTCAATGCTTGTTGAAAAAACTCTTCTATATATTTGCTGAAAATCTGCTGAAAATCTTTCATGTACTAAAAAACGTTTGTTGCATGTCACTAAGTTGAATAAACAAATATGCATGTTCCTATAGTTGTAAACTAAAATCCATTGTTTAAAACACATTCACAATATGAAATTAAGTGTGGGGGGGACATGTTAGCGGGTTTTTGTGTTTTTCAATGGAGCCGATTAGTCTAAAGGGTGTTTAGCATTCATCTTTTTGCTATATTGAACATCCATTTGAAGAATACCTTGTAAAAATGTTTACACCCAATAAATTGTGCACCCACACCTTATATGCTACTTTTGAACAATAATAGAAAATCTTATTCACCAGACTTAAATGATAAGGCATGTACTTATTAATGAACCTATTGATATTTATTCTTTTTAGCAAACAATATTTTTGTACATTAATGTGACCTTATAACATGTCATAAATCTACATAATTGAAAATTAGTTTTGAACATTAATTATTTTATTTTTCCTCTCCACTTTGAATGTCAACATTGGGGAAAAATGTGGATTTTATACGTGGGGGAGGGGGTCAATTCATGAGTGTGCTTAACTATTTACAATTGTGAGCCCGCCAATTCCGACTGAAACATCAATTTTTTTGTAAAAAATGGTTAAATTTTTTCAAAATTCTATCAAAATTTAAGGATTTACACTGTATTCAAATGGGTCTTTCTATAGGACAGGTGCCTTGATTGAAGTTAATAATTTCTTTGAATATGAAATTAGTGATAATGGATGATTTCTGAGTGATATATCTTAGTGATCTAATGGAAATTTTGGTTTATGAATTATTTCTAAGAGTGATATGGGTGACCTGTTAGTTGAGAAATGATCAAAACATTTGGAACTTAAAGATTGATCTTTTTCTCAGGGGCCTCATTCATCTATTAATTATTTAAATTAATAATCTTAATGAGCCAATGTAAATGGTTTCCATAAAAATATTTTGAAACTGGAGTAATTTGGGTATAGGGGATCCCACGGTGAATCTATGAGACCCTAAATGTTGGGTGTGTTTCTGTTTACTATAAGCCTTTGTACACTTTGAATAAGTGCATTTTCATAGTGCTTAGAACATGATACATGGCGTGGGAAAAATTAAATAAAGTGTCTAGTGTCAAAAAAGAGTTCATTGAGGTGAGGGGAATGATGAACGCCAGATGAAGAAGGGGTCAATTGGTTTATATGGGAGTCATTTAGGTTGTATCATTAGGGTGATTCACAAAAAAATTATTTATTTTTGGGACATATGAGAAAAGTAGATGTATAAAGTTCATACCATTAAGTTCTTAATTCCACATAAAATTAACATCTTGTCACTCTTGAGATTACAGCATAAGCCTAGATTGAAGTTAGTCACTAAATAGCATCACATAAGAGGTATGAAATATTCATTGCTTTATGATTCATAGATTTCAAGACTACTAGTGAGAATTTGATCTAGGAAAGATTCATATGAGAAATATATTTTCCTAATCCAATTAACATATTTATTTCCTTTGTTTCAAATTGCTGGACATGTTAAATTTTTGAGAAAAATTGTGAATATTATTGTTTTGTTTTCGAAGATAATAAAACATAGAATTGTTTCAGGACAAACAATGATAAAGTGTTGGTGAATTTGATGTGGCCTTAAAAACAAATGTTTTTCACATCTTTTTAATTAAATTTTATAAATTTATTTATTTATTTTAACACTTTTCACTAAATAATGGAACTTCTGTGTTTTCATAAATAGATTTAATAATTAATCAATATTTATTATTAATTTTTTATTTCAATCATTAAATTTGTTAATTTAACTTTTACTTTATTTTATACTCTAAAATATTTTTATTTAGTTTTGTTTTTTATCTATTCATTTAATAGTTTAGCACTAATTAATTAATTTGGATTTTGTACACGATTAATGTATTATTAGTATAACATTGCATGTATTGAATATTAATTAATTTAATATAACATAATATAAATATTAGTTGTCTTTTATTAAATCAATTTTTATAAATTTAAGTTTACAAAATCACTACATCTCATAAATTTAATTTCATTATTTAACAAACGTATTTAATTAAAAATTAACTAAATTTTTACCCAAACTAATTTAATTTGTTAAAGAAACTATTATAAATAGTTTAAATTTTTAATTTTAATGTTTAAATTCAATTTTAAATTTTAATAATAAATTAGTTTTTTTCTTTTAGTCTCAACTTAGAAACAATTTAAGTCATTTTTGTAATTTAACTAAAGTTTATTTGGTTATACAAGTTTATTTAAATTTATTAGTATCTTTATTTTCATTTGTTCTAATTTATTTTTTGTTTTTATTAATTATTTTTTTCTTATATTATTTAATCTTTCATTTATTATATTTTCTCTGTTTATTTTTCAGTGTCTCGTTGCCTTACAAACTTTTTTTTTGTCACAGTGCTGCCACGCACTGCTTCCCCATTCTTTCAGAGTCTCGCTGCTTTACTATAATGACCCATCATTTACATACATTGTTATTACATAATAATTGAATCATACTTATTACAACATATGACAAAACCATGATTGGACCGTATAGGTATAGTTTCTTTAGAAATTGGGAAACACAAACAACTGGTTCATAAAGAATCTACATTGTCTCCTGTTTGTTTCATCATATCTATAGTATCTTTTTAACATATCATACTTAATACCCTTCTTCCTGGCCTAGGGAAATGAAAACATACAGAAGGGTGATCTCAAATGCTCAGTAAGGGTAAACAAAGGAAATATCATTCATATCACATTCATAAGAACATATCATTTTAAAACTCGTAACCTGAAAAAGTGATCATAATATCATAACATGGGATATTTCATAGAAGTGAAATGTAATCCCAATAATCATAACATAAAATAAGAAACGTTGTGGAATACACTCATAATAATATAAAATCATTTCTTATTAGTCAAGACTCATTTCCAAGACTATCATAGTGGACAAATTCCATTTCTGAACCGAGTTCACTCCTCATTCCAGTCCTGTATAACTGAACCAGATTATATTTCCATTCCAGCCATGTATATCTCATGAGATATAAATCTTTACCCAAATGCATTTGATGGAGATATAGGTCCCACCCATCTCATAATGAAACCATTCTTATGTGGGTCACAAAATCATAAATCATGGCACAACCCATGTAATAAAAATGTAATTTTTAAACATCATGCCATCATAACATTAACCATATACGATAAAATGACTTCGTAAAAATAATTTCATCATAAAATAATCAAATAAATGTAAAAATAGGGATAGAAATAGAACCTTGTATTATCTTAGATGGAAAATAATTTTAATAAAACACTTGAACTCCATTCTTGAGGAAAATAACCTTTCTACTTCAAATTTTTTTTTCCTTTCTTAACATTTCATACAATTTAAACCTAAAAGATGTTAACTAAAAATAAACATGAAAACATGTAAAGTAATCTTCATGGAAAAAAATCCATTCATGCCGTATAAGTTAAAAAACATTCTTCTCGTACATTTTCCAGAAAAGTCAAAAAGTATCTCGTACTGAAAAAGACAAAAGATTCCTTTCATATATTTTACTAAAAATTCACCAATAGGTAAAATTGGATTTAAAAATTTTTAGGAGTATATATGTAATATTACATATTGAGTAAACATGTATGTGGATAATAAATATTCCCTGGTAAATTTTGAATTATAAACAATCTCGGATAAAAATGAGATTGTGATATTTTTCCTTACCATAGGTCTGATATTCTTCATACGTATCTGAACCTCCTGTGATTTAAATAATTTCATTGACTTATTATAGAATCATAGTCATTGTAATGATATCATATATGGTCATATTCTTGTCTTCTTATTAGTAATATTTCATTGCTATTTGTTATTCGGGTGTTCATTGCTTTATGTTCTTATCCATGTTTTGTCGAATAAATTCTTATTCCTATTTTTAGGTGATAGATACCCCATTCAAAAAATGGTATTTGTGTAATATATATCATATTTATTCATTAAATTCATTTATATAATCATTATTCAATGAATATCATGTAGAACGAGTCGCATCACATCATGGAGATGGTAGGTCATACGTACGCACGAGCGATGATATCATTCCCATGATTGTGGAATTTTATTGAAGTGTATGGTGTATACTATTTCAGAATGAATGTTACATTAAAAAATCATATATAGTTATTTCTTCCATCATATACCCATCCAAGTATGTTAGTGTTAAAATAAAAGATTACACCACAGCGTGGAGACACTAGGTCATACGGACGCACGCGTGGTGATTTCATTTTTTTATAGGATGGATATAAGATACAACATGGTTGTTTCATATTAATAATAACATATCAGTATACAATTGATACTGGAGTTACTACTTAATAATTAAACAACTCATATACAGGAATTGGAAGAAGAAATAAGTTTGAAAGAATCAGTAAAGGATATTACCTTTTCATCAGCACGCCTCTTCTTAAACTTCTATTAAGGCACTAACATTGATCTTTGAAGAAGACCATGCCCTATATTATGTTTCTATGGATGTGGAGAAGATAAATTGGTAGGGTTTTTCCATGCATTAAGGCTCAAAATGGTGTGAAGGGAGAGGTTGGAGGTGCCCTTTTATAATGGAGGAGAGGGGAACCTTTGGAAATATAAGAAATATTAATTTAAAATAAATTCAAACCCCACATAGAAACCTCCATAAATGACTTAAATCCAAATATGAGATGAGATAGGGTTTTAATATAATCATCAAATAATTTTTAGACATGTTGGGAATTTATTTTAATCCTTATCAACTTTATTTATCCTTATTTAATCTATTTAATTTTATTTGTGGTAATAATATTCGATATTTGAAATTGTTATAAATAATTACATATGAGTTGGGAATTTTCCATAATTAGATACATTATAAAATTTTAGAGCATATAAATTTCAATTTATAATTTTTAAATATTTTTGGGATTTTTAAACCATTTAATAATATGTTATTCTTATCAAATTACAATAGTATCAATTTTGACACTATTAATTTATTTGAATTTAAATAAAATCCACACCAAAGATATGTTAGAAAAAAACATTTAATAGATTCCTAACATGTCATATTTATCAATAAAATTAATTGATCACATTAATTATTTCATATAATATTTATTTTAATATTTTTAATACCATTTATTTGATATTTCAATCAATAAGATAATTTCTACATCACTATTGTGTCATCATTAATGATAAATATATTATCCCTAAAAATTATCAATAAATTCTCATGATGTATATAATTTTATTATATTTCTAGATACTATTTATATTCGATGTTTTATTAATTTTGTTACTAAATTAAAATTATTGCACTTATAAGTTATAAGAGAGTGACATATTGTCACTTTCTTTGGTTTTAATAATAATTATTTCATTTTCATGGTCAAAAGTCCATTAAATGAATCAATTATTACCCTTAGGTGATATGGGTCAACTTTTATTCATCCAATAGAATTTTTTCATTTTTTAGGGTAATTTTGTAATCTTCGGATTACCCTTAATTACCTGATTTATCCTTAACTCTAGTAAATAAAAAATTACCGTAGATACTATTCATAATATCAAAAAAAAAATAAAAGTTAAATATTAACATAATTTGGAGCCATTAAATCCAAATATGGAATCTATTGTTCAAAATTCAAAACATAGAAGTTGTAGTAATTAAATTAAAATTTATCCAGTTGTTAAGAAAACTGGTTTTAAATGTTAAAACATTGCCATGGATTGAAATGTTTTTACTTATGAATTTAATTCAAAATTAATGGTAATGTAATACATTATATTAAATTGTAAAAATATTTACTTTTTATACTTTAAAACCATTAAATATAATAATTTAACCATATAAATTGTCTTAATGAAAAAAAAATTAATTAAAATTTAGCATATTTTTATGATTCATCAAAATAAGAAACTTATCAGAAAAATACCAAAAATTTATCCAATGTAAATTTTTATATCATGATTCAAAATAATAAGTTTATTTTTTAAAATTTAACTTATAAACTTGTCAAAAAATTATATTTATAAATGGTGCGCCATCAAATGGCGGTAAAACTGTAGTTTTTTAAAAAATACTTCTTTTATCCGAAAAATTGATTTTGTTTTCATACCTCATTCATGAAAATCTGTAAGATAAATTATAATGTTATAAAATTCAAAATTATGTTAATACTATTCTAAACGGCTAGTTCATAATATTATAATATTATATCATTGTTTAGTGAAACTCGGCATTGCATGCAACACAAGCTATCAAGGAAGGATGCTCTTGCGTGTAACACAAGCCAAGCCACTGTTGTGTATAGTGAAATATTCTCTTTTTGTTGCGTATAACATAAGACACAAAGAAAAATTTCTCATAAAATATCAGGGTGTTACATTCTACCCCCCTTAAAATAAATTTTTCCCTCGAAATTCATCATTTCGTAACAAACGGATGAGGATACCTCTCCCTCATCATATCCTCAAGTTCCAATGTAGCTTCTTCTAATTAGTGGTTCCTCTATAAAACTTTAACTAATAGAGTGGTCTTATTTCATGGATATTTTTTATATGATTTATAATCTCTATTGGGTTTTCATCATAAGAATGATCTTGTTCCAGTGGTACAACTTCTGAGATTAGTACATGTGAAGGATCAGGTATGTACATTCTCAGGAGAAATACATGGAATGCATCATGAACTTGAGAGATATTTGGTGGAAGTTACAATCAGTAAGCTACCTTCCCTACACGATCCAGTATCTCAAAAGTACCAATATACCTAGGGCTCATCTTGCCCTGCTTTCCAAATCTCATTACTCTCTTCCAATGAGATATTCGTAAAAAAACTTTTTCACCCACTTCAAACTCTAGGTCTTTTATTTAGTTGTCGGCATAATTTTTTGTCGACTCTGAGTTGGTAATATGTTTTATTGAATAGATCTTACCTTTTCAGCCATCTCATCAATAAAATCAGGTTCTAATAGCTTCCTTTTCCCAACTTCCTCCCAGCAAGTTGGAGTTCTGCATTTGTTTCTATAGAGAGCTTCATAAGGAGCCATCTAAATAATGGCGTGAAAGATATTATTATAAGAAAATTCCACTAAAGGTATCTGTTGATCCCAACCACCCTTGAAATCCATAGAGAATGATCTCAACATGTCTTCTAGAGTTTGAATTGTCCTCTTAGACTGACCGTCTTTCTGAGGATGATAAGAAGTGCTGAAACTCAACTCTATATCCAGAGTATGCTAAATACTTCGCTAGAACGTCGAGGTAATCCTCGGATCCCGATCCGATATAATAGAAAGTGGTAATCCATGAAATCTTACCACTTCCTTCACATATATACTAGAAAGCTGATCAATAGAGAAATCTTCTCTAATTGCAATGAAGTGTGCCGACTTCGTAAGATGATCAACTATTACCCAGATAACATTATTGTGTTTTGCTGTTTTAGGAAGTCCAGTGACAAAGTACATAGTGATTTTTTCCCATTACCATTCTGGTATGAGTAATGCTTGTACCATCCCCTTAGACTTTTGTCTCTCAGATTTAACTTGCTGACAAACCAAGCATCGAGTGATATATTCAGCAATATCTCTTTTCATGTCAACCCAACAGAAGTACTCCTTTGGGTCCCTATACATATTCGTGCTTCCAGGGTGAATAGAGAACGAAGAACTATGAGCTTCATAAAAAATTTCCTTCTTTAATTCTAGGATGGGAGGAACACAAATCTGATTCCTGAACCTTATTATCTCATCACAATCAAAGTGAAATTAATGAAAATTTATCACCTTATTTTGTAACTCTACATCTTATTTGTGTTCCTCTTTAATCTTCACATGTATAGATGGTTGAACATTCATTTGAGAAAGATAAGATTTTTCCCTTTCCATTATAATTCCAAGATCCATCCTTTGTAAATCCATAAATATTGGATATTTTGTGATCCTAATCCTGGATAAGATATCATGGTCTTGTCGACTTAATGTCTATTCCACCTTGTTTTCTTTCCCAAGGTGGTAATGAATTGAACAGTCATAATCCTTAATCAGTTCCAACGATCTTCTTTGTAGAATATTCTTCTCCTTTTGGGTGAAAATATACTTTAAAATTTTATGATATGTCTAAATATCACACTTTTCACCATAAAGATAATGCCTCCAAATCATTAATGCAAAGATTACTCTAGCTAATTCAACATCATGAGTTGTGTAATGTTTCTTATGGATTTTCAACTGTCATGAGGCATAAGCTATAACTATATCGTTTTGCATGAGAAAAAACCCCAATCCCTTCTTGGATGCATCACAGTAGATCACAAATCTTTCTCAACTACAAGGCAGTGTGGGCACAGGTGCACTGGATAACCTTATTTTTAACTCCTTGAAATTCTATTCACACTACTCCGCCCACACAAACATAACTCCTTTTTTATTCAACCTGGTGAGTGGATTAGATAATCGTGAATAATCTGTCACAAAAAGTCGATAATATCCTTCCAAACCAAGAAAACATCAGATCTCGATTATTATTGTTGGTCTCGACCATCTTTTGATAACCTCTGTTTTTGTTGGATCCACATATATCCACTCTTTTGAGATCTTGTGACCCAAAAATGAAACTTCTTGAAACCAAAATTCACACTTGGTAAATTTGGAATAAATATTATCCTTTCATAGGGTCTTTTATACAATTCTGAAGTGATCATCATGTTCTTCCTTGCTCTTTGAATCGACAAGAATATCTTCTATAAAGACTACCACAAACTGATCAAGATAGTCTCTAAAGACTCTATTCATTAGATCCATGAAGATAATAGGGGCATTAGTAAGACCAAATGGCATCACTATAAATTCATAGTGTCCATACCTTGTAAGAAAAGCTGTCTTTGGTATATCCTCCGTTTTGACCATTAATTGATTATACCCTGAATGAAGATCAATATTGGAAAAGTATTGAGCTTCATGTTGTTGGTCAAATAAGTCATCAATACGTGGGAGAATATATTTGTTCTTGATAGTGATCTTGTTAAGTTCTAGATAATCAATGTAGAGTCTCATTGATCCATCTTTCTTCTTAACAAACAGAACAGGTGCTCCCCATGGTGATGCACTAGGGTGTATGAATCCCTTATCAAGATTATCTTGGAGTTAATTCTTCAATTCCTACAACTCAATTGGGGTCATTCTATAAGGTTTCTTTGAAATGGGAATATCACCTGGTATGAGTTCTATTGAAAACTCAACTTCATGATTTTGTAGAAGACCTGGCAATTCCTTTAGAAAGACATCATCAAACTCTCGTAGAATGGTCATATTCTTAATCGTGATTTTCTCTCCAACCATTTGAGATAAATAACCTTCATTTATTGGAATCAAGACCCATAAGATGGATGAAAGTTCCACTAGATTGTCATATTCATCCTTGCATCGATAGATGATCTTAGATTGATTAATAATATGAAATGTGACATCCCATCTTTGGAAATCGATATGATCTCCATATAAGGAAAGCCAATACATTCCATGAATCACATAAAATTCCACTATAGGAATGATCACAAGATCTGAAGGAAGAAATTTCCCCAAAATGTCAATTGCAGAAGAATTATAAACTTTTGATGCAACTGTTGTGCCATTAATAGTTGTCACAGCTAACTCAACAACTAATTGTATAGGTAGTACGACGATACCCATGGATAATTCATCATAAATAAAAGAGTGGGTGGATATAGAATCGAATAAAGCATTTTCTACATTAGAGTGGATGGTAAGTATACCTTTCACCACTTTATTATCATACTCCACATTGTCGATAGAAATTTCATGTGAAATTCATTTTTCTTTGGACTTAAGAGTTTTTTGATGTGGATCATCATAAACAACCCTTGGATTAGAGCATTGATTAGAATAATTCTAAATTTCCTTGCACTCATAACATTGAAGTGTAGGAGGTGCATTCTCTGCAGCCTTTTCTTTGTTCGCATCACTAGAAATATTTTTCCCATCATTACAGCATTCAATTGCCCAATGACCTTCTTTTCCACATTTGAAACATTTAATTGTCCCTTTAAAAAAATTCCCTCAATGTTTCATTCCACACATTGAGCATAAGGGAAAACTCATCTTCTTTTCAGTGTGGTCTTTAGATTTCCCTTTGAATTCCATTTTCCGCTTCATATCAAAACCATATGACTGATGGGTTACTCCAATCTCCATCTCAACCTTAAGAGCACATAAAACAATTTCCTCATAGTTATTGAAGTCCCTTATGGATAACGCCCTTCGAAAAATTGGTTTTAAGAAACTAATGAATAAATAGATTTTACTCTCATGTTGGATAATAATTCTGGAATCATACCTTGCAAGTCTTGTAAAATTTGCTTTGTAGGTACCAACAGATTTATCATCCTTTTGATTTAGTTCAAGAAACTCCTTCTCTATATTAGTTCGAAGAATATGAGGGAAGTACATATTGAAAAATATGTTCATTAACTCATCCCACTCCATGGACTCAATTTCTTCTCTTTTCCTCATATTCTTGATAAGATTCCACCATTGATCAGATTCACCTTCCAAACGATATAATACTAAGATGTCATTATTATGTTCAGAATATTGTAGAACTGAAAATATCTTTTCAGTTGTACCGATCCAGTGTTCAGCCACTAATAGATCAGTAGACCCACTGAATGAGGGAGGACGTTGCCTCATGAAGGATTCAATAGAATGGTGCTCGTTCCTATGCCCATTTAGAAGTCCTACATGATTTATAGCTTGTTAAAGTTGTGTGAGCATGGCTACACGATTTTTAATTCCAGATCCTATAACGTTTGGTTTCTCAAGGGGAAAATCATTGCATTGCCCGTCGCATTCTGCATTAACACAATACCATCAGGTTCCATCCATTGACTAAAACCAAGAATCATAGTATAAGAAACACTAATCATAATAGTAAAACCACATAATCAAGAATAAAATTTCGCTCATAAGTTCTTATCATAGGTTATTCATGGTCATTTCTAAAATACTAATATAGTGTTATATTCTTAGACAAATCCTTAGGGTTTTTTACTAAGGCTTTCACATCCTAGTTTCCAAAGGTTGACTATACCATTTCTCTGATACCAACTATAATGACCCATACTTTACATACATTGTTATTACTTCATAATTGAATCATACTTATTACCACATAAAAATAATCCATGATAAGACCGTATAGGTATAGTGTCTTTAGAAACTTGGAAACATAACCAATTGGTTCATAAATCATCTACATTCACTCCCATTTATTTCATCATATCTAGAATCCCGTTTTGGCATATCTTACTTAATACCATTCTTCCTGACCTGGGGAAAAGAAAACATAAAGAAGGGTGAGCTCAAATGCTCAATAAGGGTAATCAAAGGAAATATCATTCATATCATATTCATAAGAACATAACATTTTGAAAATCTTAATCTACAAAATAGATCATAATATAATAAAATGGGATAAATCAATGTAGTGAAATTTAATCCCAATAATTATAACATAAAACATGAAACTTTGTTTCATACACACATAATCAGAGAAAATCATTTCTTATTAGTCAAGACTCATTTCCAATTCTATCATTGTGGACAAATTCCATTTCTGAACTGATTTCACTTCTCATTCAAGTCTTGTACCACTAAACCAGATTCACTTGTTGTTTTAGCCATGTTTATCTCATGAGATATAAATATTTACCCAATGCATTGGAGGGAGATATAAGTCCCACCCAACTCATAATGAAACCATTCTTATGTGTGCCACAAAATCATGAATCAGAGCATAAACCATGTAATAAAAATGGGATTCTTAAACATCATGACATCATAACATAAACCATATAAGATAAAAGGACTGCCTAAAAATAATTTCATCATAACATAATCAAATCAATGTAAAAATATTCATAGAAACAGAACCCTATATTATCTTAGTTGGAAAATAATTTTGATAAAACCCTTGAACTACATTCTTGAAAACAAATCCTTTCTACTTCAAAAACATTTTACCTTTCATAACACGTCTTATAATTTTAAACTAAAAGAAGTTAATTAAAAATAAACTTTAATGCTTGTAAAGGAAACTTCATGGAAAAAAATCCATTCATATTGTATAAGTTAAAAAAATATTCTTCTCGTACTTTGGCCAGAAAAGTCAAAAAGTATCTCGTACTGAAAATGAAAAAATATTATTTTCATATCATTTAATAAAAATTCACCAATAAGTAAAATTAGATTTAAAAAAATTTAGGAGGATTGAAAAAATATTACATATTGAGTAAACATGGATGTGGGTGATAAATATTCTGTAGTAAATTCTAATGTATAAACAATCTCGGATAAAAATGAGATTTTGAAAATTTCCCTTACCTTAGTTCTGATATGCATCGTAAGTATCTGAACATCCTATATAATGATTTAAATAATGTAATTGACATATTAAATAATCATATTCATTGTTATGATATCATATATGGTAATATTTTTATCTTCTTATTAGTAATATTTCATTGTTATTTGTTATTCGGGTGTTCATTGCATTATGTTCTTATGCATGTTTTGTCGAATAAATTCATATTCCTATTTTTAGGTGATAGATACCTCATTTAAAGAATGGTATTTGTCTAATATATATCATATTTATTCATTCAATTAATTTATATAATCATTATTCATTGAAGATCATGTAGAACGAGGCGCATCACATCGTGGAGATGGTAGGCCGTACGTATGCACAAGTGATGATATCATTCCCATGATTGTGGAATTGTATTGATGTGTTTGGTGTATAGTATTTCAGAATAAATATTACTTTAAATAATCATATATGTATATTTCTTCCATAATATACCCATCCAAGAATGTTAGTGATGAAATAAAAGATTACACCACGACGTGGAGATGGTAGGCCGCAAGTAAGCTCGCGTGGTGATTTCATTTTTTTTAAATGATGGATAGAAGATAGAACATGTTTGTTTCATATTCATAATAACATATCAGTATACAATTAGTAATGGTGTTATTATTTAATAATTAAACAACTCATATAGAGTAATTGGAAGAAGAAATATGTTTGAAAGAATCGGTAAAGGATATGACTTCTTCTTCAACATGGCACATCTTAACCTCCACCTAGGGAACTAAAGCTGGTCTTTGAAGATAAACATGGCCTCTAGTATGTATCTAGGGAACTGGAGAAGAAAAATTGGTGGGGGTTGGATGAGCATGAAGGCTCAAAATGGTGTGAGGAGGAGAGGGAGGAGGTTCTCTTTTATAAGGGAGGAGAGGGGCACCTTTGGAAACATAAGAAATATTAATTTATAATAAATTAAAAAACCACTTAAAAACCTCCAAAAATGACTTAAATATGAATATGAGATGATATAGGGTTGTAATCTCATAAACCAATAAAATTTAGACATGTTGGGTATTTATTTTAAACGTTATCGACATGATTTATCCTTATTTATTCTATTTAATTTTATTTGGGGTAATAATATTCTACATTTTAAATTGTTATAAATAATTACTTATGTGTTGTGAATTGTCCATAATTTGATACATTATAAAATTTTATACCATATAAATTTTAATTTATAATTTTTAAATATTTTTGTGATTTTTAAACCATTTAATAATATGTTATTTTTATAAAATAACAATAGTGTCAATTTCAACACTATTCATTTATTTGAGTTTAAATAAAATCCACACGGAATATATGTTCTAAAAAAATATTTAATAGATTTATAACATGACATATTTATCTATAAAATTAATGGATCACATTAATTAGTTCATATAATATTTATTTTACTATTTTTAAAACCATTTATTTGATATTTCAATCAATAAGATAATTTCAACATCACTATTGTGTCATCATTAATGATAATTATTTTATCCGTAAAAATTATAAATAAATTCTCATGATGTAGATAATTTTATTATCATTCTGGAGACTATTTATATTTGATGTTTTATGATGTTTATCACTAAATTAAAATTATTACACTTATAAGATATAAGAGAGTGACATGTTGTCACTTTCTTTGGTTTTAATAATAATTATTTCATTTCCCTGGTCAAAAGTCCATGAAACAAATCTATTCAGACCCTTAGGTGATATAGGTCTACTTTTATTCATCCAATACAATTATGGCAGGTTTTAGGGTAATTTTATAATCATAGGATTACCCTTAATTACCTAATTTATCATTAACTGTAGTAAATAAAAAATTATCGTAGTTACTATTCATAATATCAAAAAAATAAAGGTAAACTATTAACATAATTTGGACCAACTGAATCAAAATATGGATCCCATTTTTCAAAATTCAAAACACCTAAGTATCAGTAATTAAATTAAATATATCTCGTTGTTAAAAAAACGATCTTTAAAAGTTAAAACATTGCCAAAGATTGAAATGTTTTTACATGTGAATTTAAAGTTAAATTAATTGAAATGACATACATTATATTAAATTGTAAAAATATATTATTTTTATACTATAAAACCATTAAATATTATAATTTAACCATATAAATTATCCTGATGAAAAAAGTTGTTTTTAAATAAAATTTAGCGTATTTTTACTATTCATCAAAATAAGAAACTTATCAGAAAAATACCAAAAATTTATACAATGTAAATTTTTATATAATGATTCAAAATAATAAGTTTATTTTGAAATATTTAACTTATAAACTTATCAAAAATTATATTTATAACGAGTGTGTCAGCGAAAGGCGGTAAAACTGCAGTTTTTTGAAAAATAGTTCTTTTATCTGAAAAATTGATTTTGTTTTCATACCTCATTATTAAAAATATGTATGATGGATTATAATTCTATAAAATTTAAAAATCAGTTAATACTATTAATAATGTATAGTTCATAATATTATAATAATATATAATTGATTAGTGAAACTCGGCATTGCGTGCAACGCAAGATATCGAGCAAGGTTGCTCTTGCATGTAACGCAAGCCAAGACAGGGTTGTGTATAGTGAAAGATTCTCTTTGTGATACATATAACATAATACAAAAAAAATTCTCATAAAATCTCAGAGTGTTACATTTACAGTGTGAACATGTCATTTCTTACTTTCACTATCTCACATCCCTACCATCAGTTGTTCACGGATTCACAGTCACCGTTTTCTACACACCGTTTCCACACGGTCTCACCGTAAACTCTTCCACCGTATACCAACTTACTATCTCATTGTTTTATGATATGGTGTTACTGTAAATTTTGGCATTTTTTCCACCTCACTCATTGTTTCATCATTCTCTTATGGTTTCACCATATTTTCCCATATCCACTGTAACCTATTCTACCCAAAGGTCCCACAAAAATGATTGTATTTCGCATTCCTTCATGGTGTCGTAGTAAACCCGACTTTTCACTACAACATACTCATTAAACCACATCTTGAACAAGATTTAAATCAGAAAGTTACTATTTACATCAATATAATATCAAATCCTATGAATGTTATGCGTTGCTGGATTAAACCTCACACTTCATCTACATCTGATCCATAACCTACGTGAGACCACGATGTCGCCTTGATGAGTTTCTTGAAGGGTGGGCTGCTGGAGTTGGGTGATTCCATCCTTGGACTGCTAGTTTCACCCCACCAAACTGAAGAAAAGAGGATGCCCAACCTGCTGTTGTGGAGATTAGGAGTGTTGTGTCACGGTGTTGGTGTCCTCTACGTCAGGAGTCATGCATGGTAGTCAGTCGTTGCCACTATCATTTGAGGGAGGGCCGCACCACCACTTCTCATCTAAGCTGGAGAGAAGAGTCTTACACTAAGAAGAAGAAGTTGAAACCAACCGCTGCTGAGTCTGAGCAGAGGGAAGCCACATGAGGAGTACATCACACTGGTGAAGAAGGTAACTCGCTGCTTTCTGGATGAAGACACCCATCACGGAGATGACATCATGAGCAGGAGGACCACCAGAGCGAATAAGATCCGCTGGATCTGAGCCACTGCTGCCTACTGTTGTGAAGGATAATCATCGCCCGAACTACTTATAGCCGCATATCACATTTAGTTGATGCTATGTAGGAGGGAGCTGAGCCAAATCATATGATTTCCGCTGCTGTCACTTGAGGGAATTCGCCACTTCACCACCACATGTTGAAGTTAGAGTTGTGGCATTGGGAGGAGCAGGGGGTGGCACTGTGTGAGGTGGTTGAGCCGATCCGCCATCATTCGATGCACACATCCAGAGATAGGAGCTGTGGCGGAGGATTATTCTGGAAGCAACTTGAAGAATCAACCAGTACCTTGAGGAGTGGAGTCTCCCAAAAATGATAAATCATAGTGCGGGTACCCTAAAGCTGGCTCTAACGATGTGCTCGGATCCTATGTAGGTCTGATGTAGTACTATGATATTGTGCGGGTCTGACGATGTACTAGGATCCTATGTGGATATGATAGAGTTCTAGGATCATGTGTGGGTCTGATGTTGTACTAGGATCTTTTGCGTGTCTCATGCAGTACTAGGATCCTTTGTGGGTCTGATGATGTACTAGGATCCTGTGTGGGTCTGATGCAGTACTAAGATCTGGTGTGGGTCTGAAGATGTACTAGGATCCTATGTGGGTCTGATGCTGTACTAGGATCCTTTTTGGGTTTGACGATGTAATAGGATCATGTGTTGGTCTGATGCAGTACTAGGATCTTGTGTGGGTCTGACAATGTACTAGGATCCTGTGGGAGTCTGATGCAGTACTAAGATCTGGTTGGGGTATAACGATGTACTAGGATCATGTGCGGGTCTGATGTAGTACCCGGATCATGTGTGGGTCTAACGATGTACAAGGATCCTGTGTGGGATGTGATTTAGGATCCTTCGTGAGTCTACCTCTTAACAGAGTAAGATGATTTAGTAGTCACATTTAATCTTCTCTACTGTTGTACCTAATTTATACCTCGTGTGAGCTCAGTCTGTACCTTAGTAGTCAATACCTTTGTTGTGATACCATGGTGGTATTTTTCTGTGTGGCGTACATGTGTGATACTTTTCCTTCATAGTAATACCTTGGTGGTATTCTTCTATGCGGTGTACATGTGTGGTACTTACCATCGTGGTATTACTTCCTTTGTGGAACAAATTAACATTGGGATTTTGAGTTGGACATTATGATTCCTCATGATTGAGATGGGCTTACATGATAACTTGGGTATATGTATGGGAATATACCTATGTAGGGTTGTCATTTGAATTCTTGTTGTGTTGTTTATCCTTTTTGGATTTTGTGAGACCCTGAGTTTCTCGGGGTCTCTACTGAGTGTCTTTATACTCACCCCTACACAGGATATGCCCACACCCTGTTGTGTTTGGTGGAGATGACAGACAGCGCTGACTAAGGACAAGGGTAACATGAATGAAGGTATCTCGGATGTAGACCATAGACGAGGCGTACCACAGAGATTACCATTTGAGACTTGTACCTACCCTTCATGTGGTATCCCTGATGGGTGTTCACAGAAGTTGTTCAGTTTTCAAGTACATTCCAATTTCCCTTGTACTTTCCAGTTGGGCTTGTATTTTGGCCCCTTTAGATTACTATATTCACTCCTTTTACTATACAATTTTCTTAGGTTCTTATCATGTTGTGTGATTGGTTACGTGTGTTGATTGGTTATAAAAGCAATGCTTTCCAAGTTTTATGAAATAAGCTTTTCGGTGCTAGTCGTCGGCACTTGGCCTTTGGAAGGCGGGCTTGGGGTAGTCACGGAACGGGCCCCAGGGGATGGTTCGTGACAAATTGGTATCAGAGGAGTTGATCCTACTATAGAACATATGACTCTGATCTTTTCTGTGTGGAAATAGTGTTATGTGTTATGAGTGTGGTTTTCAGTTTTGGAAATCCGGTGTTGGTGCGGTGGCCGATGTATCCATAGACTAGGACCCTGACTTCTGATTTCTAAATCAGCGCGTGAAAATATTAATTGCGTGTGTTTTTAAAAAGTTTTTTTTTTGATTTCTTTGAGTCAGCTCACAAGGAATAACTTAATGACCGTGGCACACCTGTTCCATATCAGGATGCCACTGCGTAGACATCCAGCTAGGATTCCTGAGAGAGTACACGATGAAGGCCACCGAGCGATGAGGCTCCAGTACAAGGCCCCCTTACTATGTTGGAACCTTCAGGTGATGTACCTACATCACCACCACCCATTGGGCATGATTTACCACCAGCCGCACTGGCGGATGGTGCACACCGACAAAGTACGTTACACGAGTTCCAGAGGCAGAGGCCTCCGAGGTTTCGAGGCGAGACAGATTCCCACGTAGCTGAGGGCTGGCTGGAGGATGTTGCTATAGTTTTCTTCCTAATTAAGACACCAGTAGAGCAGATGGTGATCTTAGCTACTATCCTTTTCTAGTGAGTGACCATGGGGATGGTCTGCATAGTGATGAGGCTTGGGTACGTGGACCATTACCTAAGATAGTACCTTTGGGTTGTGTGTCAGCTATATCATTTCTCGTTGGACAGTAGTTGCAATGGGCGGTACCAGTAGAGGACACATCTAGGCTTAGTGCCTTACATGTGATTTAGCATCAGATACCCCTCAGGTTCTGAGGTGATCCCGACTCACATGTGGATGAGGACTGGCTTGAGGAGGTGGATGAGAGTTCTCTAGAACTTCTACTACTTCTGTAGGATGACATGCCGGTCACTGAGTATTCATCGAGGTGTACAGATCATTCCTAGTACTCAATGAATATGATACAATTAGTGCTTCAGGGCTTGTACATTCAAGCATAGTGTGTTTTAGGATGTCAGAGCCCGCACTATTCCACTATGCATTCCTACTTTTGTTTGGGTGCGAAGTGTACCTTTGTGGTTGAACGTTATGTTGCTGAGCGGATACATCCAGTGAATGTTAGCAGTGCAAAAACAAGAAACTAGCACCAGTCTCAGAGACATGGCATGTAAAAATGTTTCAGGAAGAAGAAGTGTTAGGGAATGATAAATCTGCAGGGCTCCAGACGTTGAAGGAGATCTAGGGGAGTAGTATGAGGTGGAATAAATCTTGACATGTTACAACCCCCCCCATTGTGGTCCCTTCCAGGCTTAGAGAGCTGGAGGACTGGGGAAGACAGTGGCGGCATGCCGTTAAAGAGTGCGACCCAAGGGATCTAGAAATGATTCTAGATATGGGTTTTGTCTACTACTAGCTGCCATATCAATAGGCATAGGTACCAATCATTCATTCCTTTCACGAATCTTTTCCAAGACCTAGAGTTTCCAATTAAACCGTTGACATGACCCTCACATGTAGATATACCTTTAGGAGGAGACTTGATAATCACACATATGCCGATGGTGTGATCTAACCCATGAGGTGAGAGTTTTGGTTGGAACCTCTTGGTGGGAGCCTCGAGGCCTTACAACGATAGTTTGGATATGACTGGGCATCCACAATTTATACTCAGATTGCATGTATTAGAAAAAAAGGTTGTAGTTTATCTACAATGTTGGGATGAGGTTTTCCTTACTCAGTGACAAAGGAAACCCCAGTGCCATGGGATAAAATCATGCATAAGAGGGTGCAACCGATCACTCTTGAGTCATCCAACCTTACCCTCATGGTAGTATGAGTTTTCAGTTTGTAGTTCCCAATGGGAGTGGCTAGATTTCCTCTAGGAAAATGACTTAGAGACAGTCTATACTCCTGGGAAAGGTAACGTTGTGGTAGAGGAACTCAATAAGAGATCTGGTATACAGCTGCTAGATGAGGTGATCGACCAGCTTGCCGCTTTGTAGATATCCTTTGTGGATCGAGATGGAGCAGTTTTTCTTCAGTCTCTTATGGTCACACTGTAACGAACCAATGATTTTGAATGAAAATTCCCTTCTCATAAGTATACCATAAAATCATATAATAATGAACTACTAAGTGATAAGTGACCTTTAAACATAATTTTGTCACTTCTATGTTTGGAATTTTGAATATCCGGTATACACGGTTGTGTTCAAGATGATTTTTGGAATCTAATAAAAGAAAAATAATTTTTGGTGAATAGTAACCAACCCTAATGAATAGTAACATACCCTTATGAATGGTGATATACCATAATGAATAGTAACCTCTCCTATGGTGGTATAAAAATAATATTCATGTTGGAAGTACGATATACCTATATTTTAGAACGAGATAATGCATGTTTTAAAACTGGTGTTGATAAAAAATTATTATTTTAATTTTAAATTAATCATATTTAAAAAAATAATTTTTGAGAAATGGACTTCATTTTTGGATTATACACATCGAAAATGGTTAGAGAGAATTTTTGGTATTTTTATAAAATACATGAAATTTTGATGAATAGTGAAATACGATAATTCACAAAATAAGAAAAATAAATTATTTATGAATTCATGATGTTTTTCTACTGAAGTGAGACCAATTGGTTCGTATTCACATGCTAAATATACTATTTTTGTTCAAGGAATCATCACTATTCCTTGTCTTTAGGGAAATTAATAAACTATTGAATAAATAATTGGGAAAACCCTCTCCTCCCTCAATATAAATACCCCCTCTCCTTACCTCTTTCCCTCACACCTCTCAAGCCTTGTGCCCAGCCAAAATTCTGTCCAAAAACCCTCCCAATCTCCCTCCCCACGTCCAAGGTTTATGGTATTTCCAATAGAGAAAAATCAAAGCCCCTAAAAGGAGTCTCAAATAGAAGAGTTCAAAGGGTAAGAACCATCTTTCGTTTTCAAGTGTTTTGTTTTCATTTTATTTATTTTCTTATACCCTCTTCCACTTCCCTTATCCAAAAGGAATGAAAGATCAATAATCTCATATATTCTGGATTCTAATCATGTTAATGGAAAATTTCAAGCATCATTCTTCTCCTCCTCTCCCTCGCGTTCTAGATTTAAAACATCATCCGAGATGTGTCAAATTACCAACATCATGGATAATGTATTTTAAAATTATATTATCATTTTGTTTCTGGTCATGAAACCATTTATGTTATGGTTGAAAAATATCATTATATATGTTATATGTCCTATTTATGGTTCTTTAATCCTCATACACTTATGATATAAAACAATAATAAAAAAGAAGTCAATTATGGGCAAAATCGTTAAAATTAATTCAAGTGTTTATCATTAATGTTTATTTTAAAGGTTATCATTCACTCTAATTATTTTTGTAACCATGTAACCTACTGGATGTCAACTAATCTTATATAACTTCAATTCTGTACAACCACATTCATCTAACAATTTATTTGAACCTAAATACAATTGAACAGATAATTAAAACAAATGAAACAAACAGCCCCGAACAATGAAACTGAACCATGTAATCAATCAAAAATGGGTATAAATGAACTTAAAAAGGTTATACAAAATCTTTTACTTTTAGATAAGGTTATAGAACTATTTATTAATAAACCTAATTTTACTATTCATTTCATTAATATCAAGTGGAGAACACCAACGGATCTAAGGTAAGGGATTCACTCAATTTCACCCTTATTCAAGATTGTTCACTACGATAGGACCTGTTGTGTGTAATTATTAATTATGGGGTATGATTTCACACCTCCCCCATAATTCCTTCTTTATGTATAAGTGATTATAATTCCCTTTCCTCTATCACTAAGTCCCTCAAGTACTCCCGATACCATGTCGATAATCCATAAAGAATTCTACCTAAACCACTTTTATTCCTTCGGGTTGTCTTATCTACCTTCCTACCAAAATGATGTTATCTTATATTTTCTTGTTCATACTCTAAATGTGGTTTACATGTTCCAATTTTATTCATCTAGACTATTTCATCACTCACTTTTGCGGATATGCATGCTTTTAAGTGATTCTATCATCTTTACTTCTCGATAAGTGAACCTGTTTTTAGGGAATTTCTTGAATTCATTCCTATTATCAAGTGTACTCCCTCCTCTGTTTATGTCACCTTTGTCTTTATAAAATCAGTCTTTTTATTATGAAAACCCTCCTGGTTTACATCTGGTTTTATAAAAAAATATTATGACACTTTTCGTTTTAAGAGATATTCGACGTTTTTTTAAAGAGCACTAAAATGTTTTGACTCAATGATTCCTAAAAACTATTTTTACATGTTATCACATCAGTTTGTTATCTATTTTCATGATTTATGATTTTATACATTATTAATTTCTATTTATGATTTAATTCCATTCTTTCATGGATTCTTGTATGTTATATCCCTTTTATTATGCTTCATGACGTGATTGTGTGCCCATTTCGTTCATTGGGTACTCTTATGTTTATGTATGATTGATTATGTGAGATTATTTATGTGGAAAGAATATAAATGAATAAGAATAGATGGGTGTGCCCAGACAGTTCTTCAATGTAGTGGATAAATTTAATGTCTCATGAGATGATTATGGGCAAACGGTCCAAGCGGTTGGCCTGGGCTTGTGCTACTATGGGAAACAAGATTGGCGGTTAGCCTTGAATTGTACTAAAGTCATGTTTAAAGTTGTTTCCAACACTCTATGAAACTATGCATATATAATCTCATGATTATATTATCCAATGATTATTTTATTCCATGTTTTTATGATCCCATGTTTATATGTTATGATTCCATATGTTCCATGCTTCCAATATCATTATGTAATGCCTCTTAACTCATGTGCCTAATGTTTATTCTTATGTTATTTCCCTTACTGGGATTTTTAGCTCATCCCTTTGTTCATGTGTTCCCTAGGGTACCCTATGTAGATGTATGGTCTCAAAGGATGTTACGAGCTCATTATGAAGATTAAATAAAGAAGTGTTTTTAGCCCCATGTTTTGTGATATATGTACCTAGTCTTCCAAGACACTAGACTTAAGGATCCTTGGATTGTACTCTGATGATGAATTATGTTTAAAATCATGAAATTTTATCTGTAAAAGGAAAGGGTCAATATACACACCCCCACATCATCAATGAGTCAGGGAGGCGCATCATGGGGACGCTGACTATGAGACTCGACGTGATCAGATATCCACGGGATAGGAACCTGATTGATTTTCTGATGGTGGGGAGCACGTCATCTTCTTTAGAGGATGTACCATGGTACCAGTGTCACATCAAGAGGAAGTGTTGAGGGATTTCCACACATCCCCTTTAGCGGTACATCAAATAGTGGGGAATATGTACCAGGATCTCTGAAGACAACATTGGTTGCCGACAATGAAGAAAGTAGTAGCAGATTTTGTCTCTTGGTGCCTCACTTATTAGAAAGTGAAGGTTGAACATCAGGTACCAGTAGGCTTAGTGAGGCATTTATAGGATCTAGAGAGGAATTGGGATGGGATATCCATGAGCTTATTGACAGGACATCCACGTACATCCAGGGGTGATGATTCTATCAGGTTGATCGTCGACCGACTCACCAAGTCGTCCCTTCCTACCGATCAGATAGCATGGTTCAATAGAGATCTTGAGATGCCTCAATGGGAAGAAGATTTTTCATCTACATGGAGTAACCTCGATGATTGTCTTTGATCATGATGCATGATTTACTTTCCGGAGACTTTCAGGACACCACATCATTTGAGCACTGCCTTCCATCCTCAAACGGATGGCCAGATTGATCGGACCATTCAGGCCCTCGAGGAAATGATGCATGCTTGTGTCCTCGACTTCGGTCGCAGCTCGGAGGATCAATTTCCTTTGGTGGAGTTTTCATACAACGATAGCCATCACTCCACCATTGGGATGGCACCTTTAAAGGTGTTGTACGACTGACCTTGTAGATCACCTTTGTGCTAGACCGACCTAGGAGAGTCAGCACTTTTGGGACCAGAGATGGTATGGGATACCACATAAAAATTTCAGATCATACAAGATTGGATAAAGACTACACATAGTGAGAATAATTCTTATGTCGATATCAGACAGAGACTTTTGGAGTTTGAGGATGGCGACCATGTCTTTTTACGGGTCCCACCTCGATGAGGTTTGCAGAGATTTGGGAGGGGTGGAAAGTTATCATTGAGGTTTATCAGACCCTTTTAGGTCCTCAGCATAGTTGGTGAGGTGGATTACTTCCTAGGACTTCCCCCTCAGTTGTACCGGGTTCCCAACATCTTCCATGTATCCCAGTTGATGAGATACGTGCATGATCCTACCCACGTCATTGACCATGGTGAGCTAGACATCGATGATGGGGTGAAATTTGCAGAGGTTCCTGTAGAGATTGTGGATCGACAGGATCGGGTCCTTCATGGGTTGTCGATACCTCTGGTGCACGTCCACTGGTAGTACGGGAACCTCTGGTAGAGCACATGGGAGTGGGAGTCTCAGATACATGTTCAGTACCCCCAGTTGTTCCAGTAGTGTGAGTTGTGGATTACGGAGACGTAAAGACCTGAGGTGGGGAGAATGTGAAGACCCATAAATTCCATGTATATTTTTTTAATTATATGGGAATTTTTACGAGTCCACAAAAATTGACAGCACGTGATTCCAGGCTCGGGATGCCTGAAATGAATTTTTGAACTACTTTTTGGGTACGTTCAGTAAACAAGCGATCGATCTTTTGTAACATTTAAACCGGTGCTCGGAATTGAAATCTGGGGGAACCATTGAACTTGTAGAGCCGGTATTCTCTTAAGGATACCTTCACCTCGACCGTAGTAGGTCGAGGGTGAAAGATAGATTCTGTGTTTTTCGTGGAAATGAAAATAAAATAAAATACACTTTTATTTAATTTCTTATAAAACCTCCCACGTGAATGTTAAAGAGGTAGGGACCAACTGAACTAAAACATAAATTTGAAATTAAATTCAGGGACCACCTTAATCCTATTTAAGGGGAGAAACCCCTTTAAACTACCCATTTATTTTTTGACGCCAACATAAATTAATTAAATGTGTCAACATCTAATTATTCCTACATAAATTAATCTACTTAATTTAAATTATATTGACACCTATTTTATTTTGAGAGGATTGGTTGGTGAAGTGTGTAGATTTGGGAGAAAGCTGTGGAGAAATCCTACCTCTCCAACGAAGAATTAATCCTCTAAACGAAGAACGACATCAAAGAATGTTCTTTAAAATCGAGGAAGAGGAAGACACACGAGACGACTTAGAAAGCTTGATTGCCGAAGTGATTATCATTAGAAACCTCTTCACCTTCACCATTCTTCATTGTGTGACACATCAATGAACCTTCGAGGTAGGGGTTTTGTTTTTTTTCATGGTTTGAGTTGAATTAATCCTCTTGATCTTCCTGCTACCAAACTAAAGCGGAGGGAACATGCCAAACAAACATGGCCTGATCCCTCCTCTATTCTTCATGGATGTTGTATTCATCGCGGTGGAAAAAGGAGGTAACTACCTCCCGAGATAGTTGCATGGAAACGGGGCAGCGTGTGCCCTTGCCATCGGTAGAGGAAGAGATTGCGGCAGAGGACAGAGGGCAGTTGGTGTTCGACCAACCATGGAGGGGCGGTGCATGACGTTTCGCCGTCGAAGTAAGGGGTTGTATCCCTCCTGGCCATGGCGGATGGAAGAAGGTGTCCATCATTTGGCTATCCATGGAGGGGAGGCACATGACACGCCGTTGAGAGGATAAGGGTCGACTATTTCGGTCAGCCGAGTTGGACCGAGTGGGACCCGAGCAGGTCCTGTGTGCTACTGGCGACAGAACGGCCAAAGGATGTTCGGTGATTGGGGTGGGGGGCTCGCGACTCCCCCCCCCCCCCCAACATGTGGCCAGGCTGGGCCGAAATGGTGGGCCAGTCCAGACCCAGTGGACCAGGTCAACCTGAACCGGGTCGGGTCGGCCTAGGCCAGGTCGGAACGGACACGGACCAACTCCGACCCATTACGTTCTTTCAGGCATAACATTGGTACCAGGCATCTGTTTGACAAACCGTATATGGAACCGTAAACCTTTGAGAGAGACTGTACTTTTGTTATACCCCACTTTAGATTTTTATAAATTTGGGGTATATTGGGGTTGGATCGAGCACGAATCCAACCGGGCCCTCAGGACTAAAAGGAAAATAACTTGCAGACCGAGCCTCTGATTGACGAACCCTCTGTTTCATTGAGACCCTTTTACATGGAGGTCTAGTGGGATACATATTCATGGAAAATCATGGAAATTTGAGTATCAATCAGTATCTTTAGAAGAGGACTCTCCCCGGAGATGATAAAGCTTAGTGAGGGTACCATGTTGCCGGCTCTGAGAATGTACTAGGATCTTGTGTGGGTCTGATGCAATACTAAGATCTTATGTGGGTATGACGATGTACTAGGATCCTATCTGGATATGATGTAGTACTAGGATCATGTGTGGGTCTGAAGATGTACTAGGATCATGTGTGGGGTCTGATGCAGTACTAGGATCTTGTGTGGGTCTGACATTGTACTAGGATCCTGTGTGGGACTGATGTAGTACTGGGATCTTGTGTGGGTCTAAAGATGTACTAGGATCTTGTGTGGGTTTGATTCAATACTAGGATTCTATGTTGGTATAAGGATATACTAGGATCTTGTATGGTTTTGATGCAGTACTAGGATCTAGTGTCGTTCTGACTATATACTAGGATCTTGTGTGGGTCTGAAGAAGTACTAGGATCTTGTGTGGTTCTGACGATGTACTAGGATCCTGTGCGGGTTTGATGATGTACTAGGATCTTGTGTGGGTCTGACGATGTACTAGGATCATTCGTGGGTCTGTGATTTTGGATCCGTCGTGGGTATGTGTATAAACAGAGTATGATGATTTAGTAGTCACATCTAATCATCTGTACTATTGTACCTATGTTATACTTGGTGTGAGTTAAGTTTGTACCTTTGTGGTCTATACCTTCATGGTGATACCATTGTAGTATTCTTCTGTGTGGCATACCCGTGTGATACTTTTACTTCATTGTAATACCATGGTGATATTATTCTATGTGGCGTACCTATGTGGTACTTAACAACGTGGCAATAATTCTTTTGTGGAACAAATGAGCTTTGGGATTTTGAGTTGGACCTTTTGTTTCATCATGATTGAGATGGGCTTAATTGATAACTTATGTATATGTATGGGAATATACTTATGTATGTTTGTCAGTTGAATTCTTGTTGTGTGGTTTATCCTTTGTGGATTATGTGAGACCTTGAGGGTATCAGGGACCCTACTGAGTATCGTTATTCTCACCCCTACATGGGCTATGCCTGTACCTTGTTGTGTTTGGTGTAGACGATGAACAACACTGACTATAGAAGAGGGTACCCGGACTGGAGGTAGCTCGAAGGTAGACCTTAGACCAGGCGTACCGTAGAGATGACCATTCGATAGTTGTACATACTCTCCAAGTTGGATCCTCAGAGGGTGTTCAAAGGAGCTGTTCAGTTTACTTATACAATCCATGTAACACCCCAAGATTTCATAGTGTGTTATTTCTTAAAAATAATTCAATAACTTGCACTACACGCAACACCGAGTTCAATCACACCATGACGTACAAAAAAACCATTAAAAGAGGTCATGAATAGTATTAACAACATTTTGAACTTTATATAATCCTTATAATTTTAGAATCACTATTATGAGTTTCTTAGTCATAATGCAAGAACAGATTCATTTTCAGTATTGAACTTTTATCAACTTTAATAGTGAAACCTTTTTAAATAAAATATTTTAAACTTTCTGAATAAATTGGGACATCAAAAAAAAATTTAAAATGAAACATCCCAAGCATCTACGGTACGCTTTCCTTTGAATAAAATAGTAGCGTGTGTTGTATGCAACCTTGAGTTTTAACACACGCCACAACCAATCAAACTATCTGTTATGAATAGTAATACCTAAATTTTGAAATTATATATATATTATATTTTAAAATGGACTTCATTTTTGGATTTGGAATATCGAATTCAGCCTAAGGTGAAATTTTGGTACTTTTCGGATAACTTTCATATTTTGATGAATAGTGAAAATTACTAAATTTTAATTAAAAACAACTTTTTTAATCAAAATAATTAATAGTGATAAATTATGAATTTTAGTAGTTTTAAAGTATATTTAGAATATATTTTTACCATTTAATATAATGTTGGTCATTGTACATAATTTTACAATTAAACCAAACATAAACAAGTGTCAATCTTTTGATAGTTATTACCTCTTAAAAACACGCTTTTTGTTTAGACAGCGGGAATTAATTTTAAATTAATTTCTGCCACTTCTGTGTTTTGAATTTAGTAAAATGGATTCCATATTTGGAATCAGGATGTCCAAATTGTGTAAATAGGTAACTTTTATTTTTAGACATTTTGAATAATTACTGTGGTAAATATTTTATTTACCATGGTTAAGGGTAAATCCGGTAAATAAGGGTTAAAAAATAATATTATAATAATACAAAATTAAGCTAAAACGTGTCCTAACCTTATTGGTGGACACATACCCGACCATGAGCATCCTTGGGTCAATTTGGGGACCCCTTGGATCCACTTGTATGTGGTAGGGACACTTTATATTAATAAAGTTAAAATAAAAATAAAAATGGCATAAGCTTACATCTTTTAGAAGAACAATTTTTTCATAGGGTTATACATGTTGGATTTTCGATTATAAATATTCATTAGAAAGATAAAAAGATTTAATACATAATGATATTTTATTTATAATTTTTAGACATCAAATAAGTTAAATTATTAATGACACAATAATGATGCAATGTTTACCTCATTAATAAATCATTTAAATAAATAAGATTATAATGATTAAAATATTATCTAAAACCTGTCCAATTATTATTGGTTGATGTTATTTAGAATATGAGTCATCTTATATTCGACCTCAATGATTTTTGGACCATTATAAACCGAATATAATTATATTATAAAGTAATACTTTCACTCTTTCCTAAAGAGCCCCTCTTCTCCCTTATAAAAGGAGACCATTTCTACTCATTCCTCACACCTCTCAAGCCACTTGGCTCGTCAAAACTCTGCCCAACTAAGCTCCCCACATCCCTCTCCTCCTCCTTGAAGATTCCCCTTAGGCAGAAAGCATTTCAAGAAGTCCTTTGGTTCCAACCAAAGTGAGTTACCTAAATTAAAGGTAACGATTTCTCTTAAATTATTTTCATTTATTTTGCTTCTCCAACCCCCAAAATATTTTTATTTCATTTCTTTTGTAACAACAACAGTATCCTCAATATACTAGGATGTTGTTATAAGAAGTATTCAAACTACACATACACACAACTCCATCTAATGGATGATGAACATAATGTTTCTGTGGATGGCAAACTAACGCCTCACGAAACGATGATTGTTCAAATACATCTTACTGCCTCTCATGGTGGCCATTATGATGGCACTATAATTAAATATGATATTAATGATATATATTTTATATATAAGCTTCTGTAATTCCATTTTATTTCATACCATTATTCGTTTCATGTTGTATATACATACGATAATTTCATTTGAGGAAGTGCGGACTACCGCCCCCTTAAAATGATATGACTCGTTCATACCACACATGGAACGTATAAAGGATGGTGTTAATGAACTTAAGTAACATATATAAAATATTATATTATACTGGAATAGTAATATACCTATGTATCTTTTGGATTCAATTCTTTTAAAATAAAAATTAAATGGAAGTAGCGTTCGTGCGTACGTACGGACTACCGTCTCCACGAACGCGGTGAGATCCATCCTCCATCGTATCCATTCAAGTCTTATTCTCATTTTAGGGTTAAAAATAATGTTAATATCATTCTGATTATGAATAAGATATAATCTATCTATTACAAACATGTCTTACGTAACCAAACATTTAAGAAGAACGAATCGATTATCACCCGAAACGACGATAATACTAAGATATTATTAATAAAGCAATGTTAAAAGAACATATATGATATCATATTAATGTATATGATTATTGTATAATTTAATAACAATTATTTCACCATTATATAGGAGGTTAACCTACCCCAACCGAGGAAAAGTACAAGGTAAGGGATTTTTCTTATCTCACATTCAATTCCGTGAGATTTCCATTATTCGCCACTAAATTATTGAAAGTGGTGTATTGTGTACTGGAATTTGATATATATTATCATATTCATGTTATTCTGTAAATAATTTGGTGGTTATTAACTTTTGGCCATACGACTCAGTTGATTAACGTGGTAAGGGGTTTTCATCTCACTCCTTATTCCAGTGAGATTCATGCCATATTGCCACCATTACCTTTTGTGTGGTGTATGTGCTGCCCATAATTATATTCTTTGTGTAATACACTCTAATTTATGTGTACTTACATATTCATTGTATGATACCTCTTTCATGGGTTGTATGTTTCATAAGTTACCAAACTGGTAAGGGTTATTTCACAATCTCTTCATTATCCGAGATTGTTTATACGTAATAATCTACTGGGATCTCGTTATCATCCACATCCATGTTTCTTCAAAATGTATTTAAAAACATTTTCAATATTTAAAATAATATGGGTTAAAGTCATTTATACCCTTGTTTGACTTTTTATAAGAGGTTTATAAGGGAATCTTTCCGTCTTTTTCCAAACAAGGTGCTTTTTAACCTTTTCGACAGAATTAAGAAAAGAATGTTTTTTTTAACTTATACGGCGGGTGCGGTTATTTTCCGCCGTTATAAAATCGTCAAAGCTTCCCTTAAAAGCTTATAAGATTATTTTCAAAGAAAATGTTTGATTTTATATGGATCTTAAATGTTTTCAAAATAAAAGGAGATATTTCTTTAAAAAGAATTTTGATTTCATCTATGTCAACATCCTTTGATGGGTTTTAAGATTATTTGAAGTTGATTTATTATGATACAAAACTTCTATATTGTTTTGAAGGTTTTGTGATATGTTTGACTGTGGATGTGCTATTTTTATACCATTCATAGTTTATGGTGAAAGTATTGACATTTCGTATGCTAGTTCCAATAAGAATGTTTATGTTATATTTCAATCTTTACTTCATATTAATGTGTTGGACAAGTATGTTCTAGGTTGGGGACTGGTTAAAGTAAGCCCTCCAGGTTGGGGACTGGTAAAAGTAAGCCCTCCAGGTTAGGGACTGGTAAAAGTAAGCCCTCCGGGTTGGTGTCCGGTTATTATAGGCACTCCGGGTTGGTGTCCGGTTATTAGAGGCACTCTGGGTTGGGTTCCGGTTACAGTTAGCCCCAAGGTCTTGGGACGAGGCCTTGAAAAGTAATTAAAGTTTAGCATTATGCATTCCAACATTATGAAAGTGGTTATTGATTTTTCATGTGATTATTCGATTAGTAGAATATCCATGTGAATAAGTAAATGGCATTATATAATTTTATTTATGCCATACTATGTTAAAAGTTCAATTTTAAAAGGCTTTTGTTTTAGTTATACATTTCCTTAAATGTTTATTCTTATTTATGAAAGTTTCCGCTAAATTGTTATCCTTACTGGGCATTTGAGCTCACCCCTTTTCTATGTTTTATTTTTCCCAAGAAGTGAAGAAGTAAATTATGAATGACCTGCAGGGATATTATGAGGGGATTATAGTGTGGACTGTGGAAACATTATGTTGTTGTAGTAGTTTTTCATTTTATGATGTAATGTAAAACTTATGAATATATCTAGTGTTTCCAAGGCTACTAAACCAATCGGTCATTCGATATTTGATCTTTCTTGTGATCATGCCAATGTTATGTAATAATGCACCGACTCTAGGCAACTAGGGTCGGGGCGTTACAGTTGGTATCAGAGGAAGTTTAGTACAAACCTTGGAAGCTAGATTTAGATAAACTCTGATTAGAGCACGTAGACCTAAGATGAACTTTTAGGATTAGTATAGAAGAACTTCCTAGAATTTTGGTATTGTAGAGATTTTGTGAGTTTTCCGAGCAATACATCCCTGTCTGGATACGAGCAGGTAGAGGCAGCTCTGGCACAGATGTACCTAGGGGTAAAACCCGAAAACACCGGTTTGAGCTAGACTCGAACGGGAACTGGTGCACGACAACGGGCCTTGCTGCACTCTTGGTTACGACACTCCCTGGGGATATGCTTAGGATAACTCTCATTTTCTTTACAAATCATTATGAAGGGTTTATGAGTATATACTTCCTCAAAGAAAACATTTTTATGATTATGGATTATATCCATAAATAGTTCAATTTATGTTAAGTGTTTTATAAGTATGTGATTATGTATTTTGATTCATAAACTGATCTAGTTTATGCCATTGTTTAGAAATAGCGCCCAGTAGAAGGAATGAGAACTCCAGAAATATACATGATTCAAAGAGAAGGAAGGATCATATCTTTCATGGTCATAAGCTAGAATTTATAAGAGAAATAGTCTCCCATGTATTACATCATATGAAGAAATAATATCATGTGTTGATAAGATAAGTAAAGAGTTTACTGAGTCCTATGGCTTTGAAGGGAATCAAGAGATGAAAAGGATGGAAGAGAGAAAGATGGATAAAGGGAAAAGGGAAAAGAAGAATTTTCCCATATGTGGTAACTGTGGAAAGAAACACCCTGGAATTTGCCTGAAAGGAATGGGAGTTTGTTATAAGTGTGGAGGAAAAGGGCACAAAGTACGTGACTGCAAGGGTAAGAAAATGGTTTTAAATGTACAATGCTTCATTTGCAAGGAGTTTGGACACTACGCGAACCTATGTCCCAGTCATCAGACTATGCCGCAAATGATGTTATTGGATAATAATCAAGTTATGATACTACCACAGATGAAGAGGAATGATTAGAGTTCTTATGTTGATTATGTCAATTGAGTGTTGTATCAACAATGTACTTGTTACAATAATCATGGAGTATATAAGGATTGTACTGCAGTACTATTTCATTAAGGACTTGAGATTGTGTGGAATAAAGAAAAGTGACTCAAGAGAAGGATAATTTTTTTGAAAATATATGGTTGAGAGAATGATAAATCATAATATAGTTCTGATACTGAGGTACTGATTTTGGAATAATATGTGATTGTTTTGAATAAATTATATTGGATATTCATGACTACCCTGGAACTGATTAATGATTTGTATATTCCATCATTGTTGGGGTTTAAAACATTTTTGGATTAATGAAGTATATCCAGCATTCTATATGGAATAAGGGAGCATGAATGTAATCAATATGGAATATGGTAATACATGATGAAGGTATTCATATGCTATTATAGGGTAAAAAGGATCTATATTATGTTTACCTTCCTTATAAATGTTAGACTGTGAGTTTGGACAGAAGTATTTTTGATAGTTCTAGTTTGGATTATTTTGGATTGCCATAAAAGGACAACCCGGAGGTCGGGCGGCAAACCGTCGCGTCCGGCAAGGCTGCGAGACTTTAACCCGCAACCGAAGGGCGACAAGGGTGTATCACCTACCACTGGCACATGAGATGTCCTAGATTAAATAATGTAGTTTTTATTAAAAGATCATGTAGATGAATTATAAATTCGTTTATTTTGGAACCCTATACGAATAGTGTAAATAGAATTTTTTTACATTCTATTATCTTTTAGAGTGAAAGATGAGTTTGTGGTAGAAATTTATTAATGGATAAAACACTAATTATAAAGTAAGTATATCTCATTATGATCTTATCCAATCTCATAAATAAATTCCTCAACATTAAGAAAAGAAACTTATAACAAAAATGTTTTCCTAGATGATACCATAAATCATCACTAAATAATCGCTTTGGGATTGTTGGCCTTTTCATAGCCATGTTCTCTACCCCTCTCCATCAGATAATTGATGGTTAGATTTTTCTTCCATATCCATATTTTCCTACATGGAACCCTAGTATGTGTTATTTTCGGTAATCTTTATACGTTCGACTCTTTATTTTAAATAGAGGCCTCATTAATTCATTTTTCGATGTGGGATTTCAACTAAGATATTTTGAAACGTAAAAAATGTGTTATCCTAATACCCTATGTTTTGTTGAACCGATGGTATTTCAAATCATCATAGATTGATGAATTTAAGGACCTCAATTATACACTTGTTTGTGATTGATGATCTCAATCACTACCTATAAATATTTACGTTTTTCCTCCAATTATATGTCTCTAATTGCCACCAATGTTCTCCTAATCGAGATCATAATTTGGTGGTGACTCTTTCATTTCTCTTTTCCTCATATTAAGACTAAATTTTAGTAACCTAATTTCCGATGTGGGTTTTCCCACAAAGATATTTTCTATTTTCAACCTTTTATTTTCGAAGAACAATTTCAAATTGCGAGGACGCAATTTATTGAAGGAGGGGAGAATGTAACAACCCAAGATTTCATAGTGTGTTATTTCTTAAAAATAATTCAACAACTTGCACTACACGCAACACCGAGTTCAATCACACCATGACGTACAAAAAAAAACAATTGAAAGAGGTCATGAATAGTATTAACAACATTTTGAACTTTATATAATCCTTATAATTTTAGAATCCCTATTATGAGTTTCTTAGTCATAATGCAAGAACAGATTCATTTTCAGTATTGCACTTTTATCAACATTAATAGTGAAACCTTTTTAAATAAAATATTTTAAACTATCTGAATAAATTGGGACATCAAAAAAAAATTTAAAATGAAACATCCCAAGATTCTACGGTACGCTTTCCTTTGAATAAAATAGTAGCGTGTGTTGTACGCAACCTTGAGTTTTAACACACGCCACAACCAATCAAACTAGCCGTTATGAATAGTAATACCTAAATTTTGAAATTATATATATTTTATATTTTAAAATGGACTTCATTTTTGGATTCGGAATATCGAATTCAGCCTAAGGTGAAATTTTGGTACTTTTCGGATAACTTTCATATTTTGATGAATAGTGAAAATTACTAAATTTTAATTAAAAACAACTTTTTTAATCAAAATAATTAATAGTGATAAATTATGAATTTTAGTAGTTTTAAAGTATATTTAGAATATATTTTTACCATTTAATATAATTTTGGTCATTGTACATAATTTTACAATTAAACCAAACACAAACAAGTGTCAATCTTTTGATAGTTATTACCTCTTAAAAACACGCTTTTTGTTTTGACAGCGGGAATTAATTTTAAATTACTTTCTGCCACTTCTATGTTTTGAATTTATAAAAATGGATTCCATATTTGAAATCAGGATGTCCAAATTGTGTAAATAGGTAACTTTTATTTTTAGATATTTTGAATAATTACTGTGGTAAATATTTTATTTACCATGGTTAAGGGTAAATCCGGTAAATAAGGGTTAAAAAATAATATTATAATAATACAAAATTAACCTAAAACGTGTCATAACCTTATTGGTGGACACATACCCGACCATGAGCATCCTTGGGTCAATTTGGGGACCCCTTGGATCCACTTGTATGTGGTAGGGACACTTTATATTAATAAAGTTAAAATAAAAATAAAAATGGTATAAGCTTACATCTTTTAGAAGAACAATTTTTACATAGGGTTATACATGTTGGATTTTCGATTATAAATATTCATTAGAAATCTAAAAAGATTTTCTACATAATTATATTTTATTTATAATTTTTAGACATCAAATAATTTAAATTATTAATGACACAATAATGATTCAATGTTTACCTCATTAATAAATCATTTAAATAAATAAGATTATAGTGATTAAAATATTATCTAAAACCTGTCCAATTCTTATTGGTTGATGTTATTTAGAATATGAGTCATCTTATCTTCGACCTCAATGATTTTTGGACCACTATAAACCGAATATAATTATATTATAAAGTAATACTTTCACTCTTTCCTAAAGAGACCCTCTTCTCCCTTATAAAAGGAGACCACTTCTACTCATTCCTCACACCTCTCAAGCCACTTGGCTCGTCCAAACTCTGCCCAACTAAGCTCCCCACATCCCTCTACTCCTCCTTGAAGCTTCCCCTTAGGCAGAAAGCATTTCAAGATGTCCTTTGGTTCCAACCAAAGTGAGTTACCTAAAATAAAGGTAACGATTTCTCTTAAATTATTTTCATTTATTTTGCTTCTCCAACCCCCAAACTCTTTTTATTTCCTTTATTTTGTGACAACACCAGTATCCTCAATATACTAGGATGTTGTTATAAGAAGGATTCAAACTACACATACACACAACTCCATCTAATGGATGATGAACATAATGTTTCTGTGGATGGCAAACTAACGCCTCACGAAACGATGATTGTTCAAATACATCTTACCGCCTCTCATGGTGGTCATTATGATGGAAATATAATTAAATATGATATTAATGATATATATTTTATATATAAGCTTCTGTAATTCCATTTTATTTCATACCATTATTCGTTTCATGTTGTATATACATATGATAATTTCATTTGAGGAAGTGCGGACTACCGCCCCCTTAAAATGATATGACTCGTTCATACCACACATGGAACGTATAAAGGATGGTGTTAATGAACTTAAGTAACATATATAAAATATTATATTATACTGGAATAGTAATATACCTATGTATCATTTGGATTCAATTCTTTTAAAATAAAAATTAAATGGAAGTAGCGTTCGTGCGTACGTACGGACTACCGTCTCCACGAACGCGGTGAGATCCATCCTCCATCGTATCCATTCAAGTCTTATTCTCATTTTAGGGTTAAAAATAATGTTAATATCATTCTGATTATGAATAAGATATAATCTATCCATTACAAACATGTCTTACGTAACCAAACATTTAAGAAGAACGTATCGATTATCACCCGAAACGACGATAATACTAAGATATTATTAATAAAGCAATGTTAAAAGAACATATATGATATCATATTAATGTATATGATTCTTGTATAATTTAATAACAATTATTTCACCATTATACAGGAGGTTAACCTACCCCAACCAAGGAAAAGTACAAGGTAAGGGATTTTTCTTATCTCACATTCAATTCCGTGAGATTTCCATTATTCGCCACTAAATTATTGAAAGTGGTGTATTGTATACTGGCATTTGATATATATTATCATATTAATGTTATTCTGTAAATAATATGGTGGTTATTAACTTTTGGCCATACGACTCAGTTGATTAATGTGGTAAGGGGTTTTCATCTCACTCATTATTCCCGTGAGATTCATGCCATATTGCCACCATTACCTTTTGTGTGGTGTATGTACTGCCAATAATTATATTCTTTGTGTAATACAATCTAATTTATGTGTACTTACATATTCATTGTATGATACCTCTTTCATGGGTTGTATGTTTCATATGTTACCAAACTGGTAAGGGTTATTTCACAATCTCTTCATTATCCGAGGTTGTTTATACGTAATAATCTACTAGGATCTCGTTATCATCCACATCCATGTTTCTTCCAAATGTATTTCAAAACATTTTTAATATTTAAAAGAATATGGGTTAAAGTCATTTATACCCTTGCTTGACTTTTTATAAGAGGTTTATACGTGAATCTTTCCGTCGTTTTCCAAACAAGGTGCTTTTTAACCTTTTCGACCGAATTAAGATAAGAATGTTTTTTTTAACTTATACGGCGGGTGCGGTTATTTTCCGCTGTTATAAAATCGTCAAAGCTTCCCTTAAAAGCTTATAAGATTATTTTCAAAGAAACTGTTTGATTTTATATGGATCTTAAATGATTTCAAAATAAAAGGAGATATTTCTTTAAAAAGAATTTTGATTTCATCTATGTCAACATCCTTTGATGGGTTTTAAGATTATTTGAAGTTGATTTATTATGATACAAAACTTCTATATTGTTTTGAAGGTTTTGTGATATGTTTGACTGTGGATGTGCTATTTTTATACCATTCATAGTTTATGGTGAAAGTATTGACATTTCGTATGCTAGTTCCAATAAGAATGTTTATGTTATATTTCAATCTTTACTTCATATGAATGTGTTGGACAAGTATGTTCCAGGTTGGGGACTGGTTAAAGTAAGCCCTCCAGGTTGGGGACGGGTAAAAGTAAGCCCTCCAGGTTAGGGACTGGTAAAAGTAAGCCCTCCGGGTTGGTGTCCGGTTATTAGAGGCACTCCGGGTTGGTGTCTGGTTATTAGAGGCACTCCGGGTTGGTGTCCGGTTATTAGAGGCACTCCGGGTTGGTGTCCGGTTATTAGAGGCACTCCGGGTTGGGTTCCGGTTACAGTTAGCCCCATGGTCTTGGTACGAGTCCTTGAAAAGTAATTAAAGTTTAGAATTATGCATTCCAACATTATGAAAGTGGTTATTGATTTTTCATGTGATTATTCGATTAGTAGAGTATCCATGTGAATAAGTAAATGGAATTATCTAATTTTATTTATGCCATACTATGTTAAAAGTTCAAGTTTAAAAGGCTTTTTTTAGTTATACATTTCCTTAAATGTTTATTCTTATTTATGAATGTTTCTGCTATATTGTTATCCTTACTGGGCATTTGAGCTCACCCCTTTTCTATGTTTTATTTTTCCCAGGAAGTGAAGAAGTAAATTATGAATGACCTACAGGGATATTATGAGGGGATTATAGTGTGGACTATGGAAATATTATGTTGTTGTAGTAGTTTTTCATTTTATGATGTAATGTAAAACTTATGAATATATCTAGTGTTTCCAAGGCTACTAAACCAATCGGTCTTTCGAGATTTGATCTTTCTTGTGATCATGCCAATGTTATGTAATAATGCACCGACTCTAGGCAACTAGGGTCGGGGCGTTACAATCCAGCTTCCCTTGTACTTTCCAGTTGGTCTTGTAATTTGGTCCCTTTTTCTTACTATATGCACTCCTTTTTCTATATAGTTTTCTTGTGTTTGTATCGTTATGTGTTCTGGGTTGCGTGTGTTTACAGGTTATAAATGCAATGCCTTCCCAGTTTTAAGGAATAATCCTTTTGGTTCAGCTTCTAGCCTATGGAAGGTGGGCATTGGGTAGTCACAACATGGACCCTGTGGGATGGGTCAAGAAATGGACAAAGTCCATTAATGAACCATGTTTACAAGTAATTCTAGCAATGAATTACTAAATAAAATTTACTTGCTCTTCCAACCCTATATTACAAAATTAGATTTAAATTTCATTCCATTAATGTATATATCATGAGATATAAATCATTACCCAATTCATTGGAGGGAGATATATGTCCCACCTATCTAATAATAAAATCATTTTTACATGTGCCACATAACATAAATCATTCATTATAACCTAACCTAAGAAATAAAAGGGTTTTCTTAAAAATAATTTATGATATCATGATCCATATTAAATAACATTCTATCATTAAAACAATCAAATCATTGTAACAATATAGATCAAAACATAACCCTATTTATAGATTGTTATCTCAGATGGAAAATAATATTCATAAAACACTTAATCATAATTATTGAGGAAAATACACTTTATTTTTAAAAAACGTATTATTTTATAAAAATGCGACAGAATTTTAAAAAAGTAATATATTTTATAATATAATTTAAAACATGTAAAGGATGATTCATGGAAATAAGGTGTCTAGAAATCGTATAAATACATTCATTCTGTATAAGTTTAAAAAACATTCTCCTCGTACTTTTTCTAGAAAAATTTAAAAAGTACCTCATATGGTAAAAAAAGAATGATTCCTTCCATAACATATAGTAAAAGTCAAAAATGGGTAAAAATGGAATTAAACATGAATATAATAATAGTAAAAATTTTATAAAAACATTTTTATTAATCATGGACATGGATGATAAATATATCTCTAGTAAAACAATCTCGGATAAAAATGAGATTGAAAAATTATCTCGTACATTAGGTTTACTGTGATTCCTATGTGTTCAAAATTATATTATAATGATTTAGATAATGTTATTAAATTATTATTGAATCAAGGTTATCATATATTTCCATATTCCCCTTCTTGTTTTGGTAACAATTCATTGTTATTCGTTATTCAGGTTCTAACTGCTTCATGATTGTTTGCATGTTCGGTCAAATAATTGCGGGTTCTCCTTCTTAGGTCATATTTATGTCACTAAAAAACGATATTAACATAATAAATACCATATTAATTCATTATTTAAATTTATATAATCATTCTTGAGTTGTTATCATGTAGAACGAGTTCAATCATATCGTGGAGATGGTGGGTCATACATACAAACGAGCGATAATATCATTCCATTAATTATTGAATGGTATTGATTTACATGGTGTGCATTATTTCAGAATATATATCATTTTATAATAATAATATATAGTTATTAAATCCATTTGGATACCCATACAAGTATGGTGGTGCTGAAAAACAGATTACATCACTCTGTGGAGACGGTAAGTTTTATGTATGCACAAGAGATATTTTGGTCTTTCAAAGGATGGATTGAAAGTTGAATATGTTTTTTTCATAATTATAATGACATCTCAATATATATTTTAAACTATAGGTATTATATTATTATGAAACAACTCATGATGTAGAAGTATAAGTAGAAAGAAATATGAAGGAATCGATAGATGAGATTATGTCTTCTTTGACGTGTTCTCTTAAGGTATCCTATTAATAGAACTAGAGTTGTTATTTTGTAAAGACTAGAACCTATAAAATTTTACTAGATACATTGATAAGATAAATGATTAGGGTATGGATGAAATTTAATGCATAATTATTTGTGGTCAACTGAGGTAGGAGGGGCCCATTTATAATTGAGGTGAGAGGCACTTTTAAAAACATCAAAACTATAAATTTATAATATAATTATTCCCACTTAAAAACCTCAAAAATGGACCAATTTTGAAGATGTGATGTCATAGGGATTTAATATCATCATCAAAAAAAATAGATAAGTTTCTATGTCCATTAAATCCTTATTATTTCAATTTAACACTTAGTTATTCTATTTCTTTTTAACTAGGGTATCAAATATTTCAATATTAAAGGGTAAGATATTTACTTATATGAGGTCACATAGATCATAAATAAATAATATTGAACTTTTTTACCATATAATAAATATTATATATTTTTAAAATTTTATATTATTTTAAAATAATTTAATAAATCGTTATTTTTAAAAAATATCAATCGTGTCAATTTTGACACTATTCATTTCATGGATTTACAAAAAAATTAAGATAATATATAATCCTTAAACCAAATATTTTTTTAATACCCCAATGGGGTCATGGGAATATAGAAAATTTATTGGAAACATTATTTATCCCCAATTATATTTATTTTAAAATTATTAATAACATTTATTTAATATTTCCCCTAATAAAATAATTACAACATCATCATTGTATAATTATTTAATATAATTATTCAATTAATAAAAGTTAAAAATAAAATTCTATTGAGAAGATAAATTTACTATATTTTTTAATAATATATATAGTTGAATTTATCTTCTTTAAAATCTATCATTAAAAATTTTATACTCATTATAGCATGAATGTTAAAATTTTAACATTACTTTAAATAAAATATTTTAATTGTCTTAATCTATTCAATATGGATCCAAATGGTCCATAACACATACGATGGATTCATACAATAGATATATACTCGAAATATAAAATTTGGTTATGTTTTTTGTCCCTTTATTGGTTATTATCATGTTAATAACCATTAGTTTATTAATTTTTCATCAATTAAAAAATTTCTGCATCATTCATATATAAAACATTAAGATAATTATTCCATCACTAAAAATTAAAAATAAATTTCCATGATAAAGGAAAACAATTTATATTTCAAATAAGTATTTATAGTCCAATTTATCTTCAGTATATCCTAATTTTAGAAATGATATTTTATCTAAAACATGAATTTCACATCTTTAAATTTTCATTAAATCAAATATTATAAACATCATAATAACTCTAAAATGGATCCGAAACGTCAAAAATAAACTTATATCAGGGAAATAAGTTTATTAAGTTAAAAAATAAAATTTATATTCTTTGATACCACCCATAGTTTCATATGTTGATACATAATAGATATTAATGACAATGAAAATGACACTTTGTGTCTTTGATTTATTCAAATATTATTTAAGTATTATTCATGGAAATAGTCATTATATTTTTATTGTTAACCCACGTTACATAATTTACCATTTATCGTGGTAATAAAATTTTCCATGGATACTATACATATTGATCAAAACTAAAATGGTCCTACTTACCAAAATTTGACCTCTTGAATCCTAATTTTTAATCCAACTTTCAAAATTCAAAAAACATATGATTCCAATTTAAATTTAAAATAAAACCATTAAAAAGTCGCGAAAAAAAAAGTTTTTTGAAAAATGCCCATTTTTAAATGGAAAATGTTTTATAATGAAATCATGTATAAAATAATTTTAAAAAACTATAATGGAATTAAAACTAAATTATTAAATTTTAAAACTAATCCAAAACATATTTTTACAATATAATGTACATAAAATAATTTTTTTGTGTATTTTTTCTATTCATTAAAAAAATGAAACTTATAAGAAAAATACCCAAAATTCATCCAAAGTAAATTTTTATATTCTTCAATTAAATAAGCATTTTATTTTGTAAAATTTTATATTAAAAATTTTAAAAAATGATTTAAAATGGGTGTCCTATTAAAAGGCAGCAAAACTTCATTTTTTGAAAAATACTTCTTTTATCTAGAAAATTGAATTTGTTCTTATATAATGTTCTAGAAAATACATAAGATGAATTTTAATGTTATATAAAATTAAATGTTGTTAATAATATTCATAATGGCTAGTTTATATCCGATTTAATAATAATAGTTTTATAATATATTTTTGTTTAGTGAAACTCGGTATTGCGTACAATGCAAGCTATCAAGGATGGTCTCTCTTGTTTGTAATGCAAGGAAATTAAGTGTTATGTTTAGTAAAAGTTTATTTTGTTGTTTATTATAACATAATCCAAACATAGTTATTTTATATAATCAAAAAAATCTATACATTATGTTGTGTGAAATTAATTCTATCAAAATAACATGAAATTATGTGTAACATAAGCCAAGAATTGTATTGTGTATATTGAAACCTAACATCGAGTTGCATATCACAAGATAATCTTATTCTAGAATACAACACAATACATTAAAGAAATTAAAAATAATATATCTCAGAAAATCAATGGTTGTTTCATTCTTCCCCCCATAAAATGAATTCTTCCCACGAAATTCATCAGTGTAATAAATGGTTTATTACATGAACGTTTCTTTCATGGAAACCCACATCGTAAAAATGGATACAGGAACATTATTTTTAAAAATAAATGTTAGAAACATAATGAATTCTCAATGTAACACATCAATGGGTTTCCACATAGGAGAAAATATGTGGGAAGTGAAAACATAGATATCGAAGAGAAATATAACCATCAAGTTCTGATGGGTAGTGATAAAGAATAATGTAAGGAGAAAGATGATTAATAGAATTCCCTAAAACTATAATGATTTAAGGGACCATCTGACTCATTTGATAAGAAGGTACTTGGATAACATTTTTGGTTTTGAGATACTTTTCCTAAAGTTGTAGAATTTTTTTATGAGAAGAAATACGTACTTTATTTTAGTAGTATCTCACTGTTGGTCATTCCCAGAAAAATTTCCACATCAGCTATTATTTATAGAAATGATGTTGAATTTGTCATTCCTGAACTGTTAGTATATCATGCGATATAACGACAGGTTATTTCTTCTGTCTCAAAAAAAGGTTTGCACATGTAATCAAATATTCATAAGTCCACCTATAGTGAGATGATAAATTAATCTTACAAACCTCAACCAAAATATAACATATAAAATCCACAAAGGGATAACATTACAAAACATACAAAAACTAAAAATATAAAACTTTATAAATACGTTGACTCAATTGACATAAAATTTTTCTCGGATATCTCATTTGATCGTTCTTACTTGTACCATTCCAAACGTATGAATACCTAAATCATGTGTTTTCGTGAAACATGATAGTAACTAGAATTACCATAAAACCTTAGTAAAAACATCAATTAAATGAAAATAAAATATTTCCACACAACAAAAAAACTATAAAAACTATATACTCAAACCATGATATCACTTTTTTATTTTATCAGTGACGAGCTCATTAATAGTACCAAATAACTCATTATCTCATTATCCCTTAATTATTCTCTTATCATGTGAATTACAAAAAAAAATATCACTATTCATTATGACTGGTACCATATAATTATAGAAATCCATAATGAACCAATACATAGATATTCCAATATTGCATAATAATATAAAAGAGAATCAACAATAGAATTTGGAATCCCATTACATAAACACATAATCATTCCACCACAATGTTGTCATACTCAACATCACCAATAGTGATCACATCTGACATCCCTTTGTCTTTTTAATTAAGTGGTTGTGGAAGTCGTGCATCATTTCCCCTTCGATTAGGTAATTGGTCAGCATAATGACCCATTTCTTTTCACTTGTAGATTTGTAGTGTTGGTGGAGTTTTCTCAATAGTATTTTCATTACTCACATCATTAGTAACCTTTTATCCATTAATTAAACACCCAACTGCTCGATTACCTTATTTTCCAAAAATTAAACATTTTCTAGTCCCATTAATACAATATCCACCATTCATCTTTCCACACATTGATCATAAAGAAATATTCATATTATTTTCACCATTGTTTTGAAATATTCCTTAAATTCCATATTTCATTTCTTTTCAATACCATGAGATGGATTTTTAACACCAACATCCAGTTCTACCTTGATAGTGCAATTCACAATCACTTTATAGCTACTAAAGCATCTTATAGTTAATTCCTTTCTAAGACATGGTTTTAATCCAATAAATAATGAATCTAATTTACTTTTAGGTTGGATGATAAAAGATGAAAGATACCCTGATAATATTATAATATTTTCCTTTTATGTACCAAGAGATTCTTTATCCTTTTTCTTATGCTCAAGGAACTATTTTGACATATTTTTTTGAAGAATATGAGGGATGTACTTATTGAAAAACCAGTTCTTTTAATCATCTCATTCCATGGATTCAATTTCATCTTGCTGCATTGTATTGATAATTAGTGTCCACCACTGGTCTGTTTCACCTTCTAAATGATAGACATCAGAAATGAATTTTTCATGTTCTGAAGAGTGAGGGATGGAAAATAACTTTTTAATGTTACTAATCCATTTTTTCTTAACAAGTGGATTTGTAGACCTAATGAATCAAGGTGGATGTCAGCTCATGAAGGAATCAATAGAATTTTGTTCCCTTATCTACTCATTTGGAAGTCCATAATGATTCATAACTTATGTAAGTATTTCATCATGATTTATCATTTCATCTCCCATAAAATTTGGTAGTTCGAGATAAAAATAATTGCATTTCCTAGTGTATTTATCATTAACATTGTTCCTTCGAGTTCCAGCCATTGTCTAAAACCCAAAAAGAATAGTGTGAGAGACAAAAAAACACACTAGGAAAACAACATAATCAAATTGGAGTACATTCAATATCTAACATCTTAGGTTTTATCCTAGGTTATTCATGATCATTACCATAATTCTAGGACTATAACATATATTTATACTTAACCTAATGAATACCCCTAGACATACCATAGAAATAACTCTAGGTATCTCACTAATGTTGTCACATCCTTGTTTCCAACATTTGACTAAACATTCACTCTAATACCAACTCGGATGACTCAAGCTTGTCATACATGGACATTAAATTACATTTTTAGAGTACATAATACATGACAAAAACAGACACCCAAAGAACATATTAGTTTACTGTCTTTGGAAAGATGGAACATAATATTCTAACATGGTGAAATATCTTCATCATATCTCATAAATATATTCCCCTTTCTTTTTTCCTACATAAAACATATATTTATATCATGGGGAAAAGAGAACATAAAAATGAGGAGGTCAAATTCTCAGTACGGGTAAGCATTGGGAACATAAAATAAACCATAAACATAAGAATGTAAAGACATGAACATAAAGTTTAAATATCAACATCACGAGTCTTGAAATAATATTGGATGTTCGTAAGGCATATATCATACTTGAATGTCAACCATCATAAAAAAGAATTTCCATAAAACATGGATTTTTGGAAAACAAATAATCTCATAATATTATTTCCATATTAGCCAAGGAATTTTTTTAATGACCATCATAGTAGATAGAGACCATTACTGAACAATGTTTACTTGTCATTCAAACCAGGAATTAGTGAACTAGATTTACATAAAATTCAAGCCATGTATTACTAAACCAGATTCACATGAAATTCCAGTCATGTATATCTCATGAACTATAAATCATTTCACAATGCATTGGAGGGAGATACAGGTCCCACCCATCCCAAAATGAAATAATTCAATCTTGTTCCACAAAACATAAATCATTCATCATAGCATTAATAAAAAATTAAAATGTGTTTCTTAGACATAATTCCTTCATAAAATAATCCATGTCTAATAGAATTCCATCATTAACACAATCAAATCATAATAAAAATAGGGATTTTAGCAAAACCTAATTTAAATAGTGTCCATTTAGATGGAAATTTTTTTTTATAAAACAATTGAACTTAATACTTGAGGAAAGTAACTTTTCTTTTAAAAAAATGTTTCCTATTATAAAAATAAAAAACAATATTTCAAAATAAACATGAAATCTTATAGATGAAGCTTCATGGAAATAATGTCTCATTAATCTGTAAAAATCTATTCTTTTCGTACAAGTTTTAAAAAATTCTCCTAATATTTTTGCCAAAAAATTCAAAAAGTACCACATATGGTAAAAAAGTAAGATTCCTTCCATCCCAGGTAGTAAAAGTCAAAATTGGGTAATATATACTTTCAAAATACATTGAATAATAGTAATCATTTTATTATATTTTTAGAAAATATGATAAGGGATTATAAATATAAACCGAGTAAAACAATCTGGGATAAAAATGAGATTGAAAAATTATCCCTTTCCATAGGTCTGATGTGATTTATATGTGTCCAAACCTCCTATATAATTATTTATATATTATTATTAACTTATCCCAAAATCATGGTAATCATATATGGTCATATTATTCTTCTTTTGTTTTTAACAATTCATTGTTACTCGTTATTTAGGTTTTAAATACTCTATGATCGTATTCATGTTTTGATGAATAAGTTCTGGTTATCCTTATTATGTCATATATATATAATTATAATATGATATTAATATAATAAATACCATATATATTCATTTGGTAAATTTAAATAATCATTCTTTAGTGGTTATCATGTAGAAAAAATTACATCACATCGTATAGGCGGTAAGTCGTACGTACGGATGTGTGAGAATATCATTCTTATAATTGTTGATGGTATTTATTTGAATGGTGAACTATATTTCAGAATAAATATAATTTTATAATAATCATATATAGTTATTAAATCCAATTTTATACTCATTCAAGTAAGGTGGTAGTGAAAAATAGATTACACCTCAGCGTAGGGACAATAAGTCGTACGTACCCACGAGTAGTGATTTCGTCTTTCTTAGGACGGATATTAAGTTGAATATAGTTATTTAATAATTATAATAACATCTCAAGAAATAATTTATACAAGATTTATTTTTCTAAAATTAATGAACTAATGATGTAGAAGTATAAGTAGAAAAAAATATGAAAGAATTGGAAGAGGAAATTACCTCTTCTTTGATATGATCTCTTTATATCTCCTCTTAATGGAACTATAATTTGTCTTTTGAGAATACCATCGCCTATAAAATGTAACTATGGATGTTGATAAGGGAAATTTAAAGGGGTGTATGAACATGATGACTAAATTAGTTGTGGAGAAATGAGGGAGGAGGTGGTCTTTTATAATTCAGGTGAGGGGCACTTTTGGAAGCGTCAATCATATGAATTTATAATAAATTCAAACCCCATATAAAAACATTAAAAATTATAAATTTAGAATATTAGATGATATATGGTTTTAATATAATAATACAACAAATTTTAGATGAGTTTCTATGTCCTTTCAATCCATATCATTTCAATTTAACACATAGTTATTCTATTTCATTTTAACAAAGGGTAACAAATATTTCAATACCAAAAATGAAAAATATTACTTATCTGATATCAATTAAATCATAAATAAATATATTAGAACATTCATAAGAATATAATATTTATTATATATATGTCAAAATGTTTTAATATTTTTAAATAAAATAATAAATCCTCAATTTGAAAAAATATCAATTGTGTCAATTTTAACACTATTCATTTCTTGTATTTTAAAAAATATTAAGATAAGATGTTATCCTTGAACAAAATATTTATTAAAATCTATATGAGGTCAAGGGAGTATAAAAATTTCATTGGATAAATTAATTATCACAATTTATTTTAATTTTATAATTAATGATAAAATCTATTAGATATTTCACATCGTAAAATAATTACTACATCACTATTTTTTAATTATTTAATATACATAGTAGCTGAAGAAAAATAAAAAATAAAATACTGTTATGAATAAAAATTACTATCTTTAATAATAATATATGTAGTCGAATTTATCTTCTTTAAAATACAACATTAAAATTTTTATTCTTATCAAAGTACGAAAGTGACGATTCCAACATTACTTTAAATAATATAATATAATTCTCTTAATCAATCCTATATGGATCTAAATTGTGCATAACACGACCATTGGATTCTTAAGGTTGAGATATACTCGACCAATAATATATGGTATACTTTTTTGGCCCTTCAGTGGTTATTAACATTTTAATAAAAACTAGTTTATTGATTTTTCATCAATTAAATAATTTTTGCATCATCCATATATAAAAAATTAAGGTAATTATTTCATATCTAAAAATTAAATAAAAATTACCATGTTAAAGATAAAACTTTTCCCATTAGAATATGCATTTATAATTAAAATTATCTTTTGTTTAACCTTATTTTAAAAGAGATATATTATCTAAAACATGAATCTGACTTCATTAAATTTTTATTAAATAAAATATTATAAATACCATAATATATATCAAATGGACCCATAACATTATAAATAAATTTATATGAGGGAAATTTATTTTTTATGTTTAAAATTAAAATTTATTTTCATTTATACCACCCATTTTTTCATATGTGGAAACATAGTATATATTAATGACAAAGAAAATGACACCTTTTGTCATTCTTTTATTTAAATATTATTGAAGCCATTTTTGAGGACAGGTGTCCATTAAATGACATAATATAGAAAAATAAGTGTTAAGGGTCTAATTAAATCCATGAGATAAAACTGAATCATTTTATTTGGTCATTTTATAGTCATTATAATTTTACTTTTAAATGAAATTTCCTAATTTACCATTTATATTGGTAATAAAATTTTCCATTGTTACTATTCATATTGGTCAAACTAAAAAGGGAAATACATAACAAATTATGATCTAATTAATCCAAATTTGACATCTATTTTACAAAATTCAAAACACAGAAGATACAGAAAAAAAAATTTAAAATAAAACTGTCTAAATGTCAAGAAAAACAGTTTTTGGAAGAATTTCCTTTTTTAAATGGAAAATGTTTTTATAATGAATTTATATATAAAATAATTTTTCAACAACTAAATTGGATATAAATTAACTATTTAAAATTTAAAACTAATCAAAAACATGATTTTACTATTTAATGGCTTTAAAATAAAAAATTTTATTTTTACTAGTCATCAAAAAATTGAATCTTATCCGAAAAAATATCAAAAATTAAAGCAAAATAAAATTTTATATTCCATACTAAAAGAAGAAGTTTATTTTTTTCATATTTAATTTAAAAATGTTTAATAATTTTGATTTAAATTGGGTGATCTATCAAAAGGTTGCAATTTTTTTTAATACTTCTTTTATATTGAAAAATGATTTTATTATTATATCATGTTCTAGAAACTAAATATGTTGAATCTTAATGATATATAAAATAAAAAGTTTGGTTAATACTATTCATAATATCTTGCTAATATCCTATTAAATAATAATATTTTAATAATATATCTTGTTTAGTGAAACACGATATAGCGTACAATGTATGTTATCAAGGAAGGTCTCTCTTACATGTAATGAAACCCAAGTCAGCATACCATTTACTGAAGGATTACTTTGGTTTTTCATATAACATAATCTAGACATGGTTAATTTATACATTGAACAAAATATATACTCCATGTTGCATGAAATGAATTCTATCAAAATAACATGAAATTGTGTATAACACAAGCCAAGAATTATGTTGTGTACACTACAAGATAATACAATGTTGTATATATCACAAGCTAATCATTATGTAGCATTAAACAGAATACATAAAAGAAATTGAAATGAATCTATCTCATAAAATATCTAGGTGTTACATTGATTATATCTATTATTTTCGTAAAAATTTTGAAATCAAAAACTATGATAGAATAATAAATAGGTTCTTTGTGATGAAAATATCCTTTTTTAATCAATTAGTATATTAAAATTCCATGAAATAATACATTCAAAAAAATCCATTAATATTGTTGGTGTATTTTTTAAAACAAATCCTATAACCATAGAGTCAATATTCATTCTTTTAGTTGGAAATGTTATTTTTAAAATTTTATCCTCCTTCACAGTATATTGATGAATCATGTAGAATATGTCAACATATAACAATAAGGAGCTCCTTATAGATGCACCAAGTTTTTATAGTATATCAACATATCATGAAGTAGTTTCAATGGGTTCCACCACACACTTTTTCTTATGTTCATGCTACTTCCCATCTTTGAATTCCTTCTTTAGGCACAAATACAAATTATTAACCATCTTAATATAGTTAAAATTGTTGATTTATTACTCATAAAAATTGTACTTACCACTACCATGGTCGTTTTCATTACAGTCAAGATCAATGATCCCATTCCTATATCATTAATAATTCATTCTATTACCTATCAAAAATTCCATTAAATGTCATTTTACTAACACAAAACATATTAGGGGATTACCTCCATACTTTGTTTATTGTTGCTTCTCCATTTATAGTCTAGTTTAAATTTTTTTTCTCTTTTCATATTTAGCTATATACATTTTGGAAAACACAATCTCAAAATTCTAATAAAAAAACACTTATTTTTAATTTTTTTATTATCTAAAACACATCATAAAATTAGTTTCAATCCAATGTAAACTAAATTAATTTTAGAATAATCCTACTAAATAATACCTGATATATACAAGACCGATATTTTCATATTTTATTCATACTCATCCACAATATCTTTATCCTTTTTTTAAAACTCCAAATATTGAATATTTTTTGTATGCTGAATGATCCTAGGAAAAAAATCTATAAAATTATGCATAAATGTTTCCAATTACATGGAATCAAATCAGCTCTCCCATAGTAATTCTTCAGTAAATACAAAAAATTGATCAAATTTAACTTCAAAATGTTAAATTTGAAGGGTTACCTTAAAGGCGTTTTATTATTAAGGCGTTTTATTATAAATTTTTCCATTATCAGAATTGTATTTGATGGTATAATATGATCCTCATGGAAATTTATACCACCACTTCTAGTTGATTTATTTATGTGATCCATAACAAAAAATCTTCTATGTTCCAATTCCAACCATTCCAATTTAATTATTTGGAAGGATATTATGATCTAGGTGTATTTATACTATAAATTTTTTTTTCTATAGAAAACATTACAAAGATATTATTTTTAGATAAAGTAACATGATAATCATAAAATTATATTTCATTTCTAGATAACCATTTTACAAAATCACATAACTATTTTCTATTAACATTATCTTCACCCCTAAAATTATCTAATCATTTCCTTTTATACAAACAGTAAGGACCCACTCATAAACAATATATATAGTAGTATATTATATAATAATTTATTTACTCAAAATTCTAGGGATATTTTGAACATAGATTTATATTGAATTAGTTCATAAATAATACACATAAAAACAATATATTACAAAGTGGAAACATATATTTGGAATCATATTTCCCATTAAATGAACCATTAACATGAAACGTTATTTCTTTTCATGAAAAATTGTTAGTAAATTCATATTCAATTCCTATTTTCCCATACTATTTTATAAAATATTTAAAAAAACACTTCAAAGAATTCATTGATAATAGAAATATCGTTAAGGGGTAAAAAACAATCAAAGAAACCATTATTCCATTAATAATTATACAAATATTTTTTTAAAATAACCATTTGTTTTTTAATTAACATTTTATTACGCATGAAATAAAATGTTATTCCAAATTCATTTCATAAAAAATTCCAATGTTATCATAAATTAAAAAAAATCATAAAGGATTCTATGATGTTATAAAAAATCATCATAATTATTTCAAAATGTTAGACCTTTCAAACTTATAAAGTAAAATATTCTTCCTATTACCTTGTTGGATAATATGATTCTCATAATGACTCATAAAAACAACATTTAAATCATATAGGTAACATGGTTAATCAATTTCATACTAGGAATTTAAATGGAATAACCATCCTAGTTATTAATGTATTATCTACTATAGTTAAACTTGATATAACCATCATGATTATACATTGTATAACTATCATAGTATATTCCCATAATCTACTAGGAGTAACCAACTTGGTCAACACTGTCTTGTTAGCCAATTCAATAGAGATATAAAATGGGCTTACCATCCCTCAATTTATAATAGATCCACCAATCCAAATAATCAATTTCCATGAACTGTACTTGAAAAATCAATGCTTGCATTATTAAAACTTCTTTGCTTCTATTGTAAAATATTTTCTAATATCATCATATCCATTCCTTTTTAAATAGATTTTTGAAAACAAATAAAACATAAACATGAATTTTTATTCTTATTTATGTAATCATTAAATCTAGTTAAATAAGAAAATAAATAATATAATTTTTATGGCAGTGAGTAATGTCTATGACATCTTATACATTAAAATAAAACAGTCCATTTATTTTTTTTGTATATAATGTTAAAATATTCATAATATGATTCTTTTTGCAAACATTATATAAATATAACATTAAAAAAAATATTTTGTTAATAAATTCCTATTTTTTAATTGAATATATCAATAAAATAATTTTATCAATATGGATATTGAAGAAAATAGTGTTTTATGGGAATATTAAAAAATTATTTTTATAAACTCTCTTATCATGGGTCTAACTCATAATGAATGTTATTTATCATCCAGAATAATAAACATATGTTACCTATTAACCATATTAATATCATGTTTCATGTTTATTATCAATTTTATCTGATTTATAACCATTTTAAAAAATTATCCAATCATATATTTTTACATCAGATGTTTTTGTGATATTCGATTCATAAGTCCAAAAAGACATTGGTTGGTTGACTACAATATAATAGGTTATTATATGATCATTATTAGAATAATAATTAAATAAATAATTATATTTATAATTCACTAATTATAATTTTATATCAATCAATTATGTTTGGGTTTTAAAAATTCACTACATTACAATCATGTAGATAGTATGTCATACGTACGCATGAGAAGCATTTACATTTTTCAATGAATGTTATGAATTGATTTTTTAATTATTTTATATTGAAATAATGATAATTTTTTCATTAATATAATAAAATTTTTCTAAATATACATACATATATCATCAGTATTATTTGGTTATGATCAACAAATCACATCTCTTCATTGATGTGGTGATCAAAATGTACAATCAAATGACGTTATCATTTTTCATAAAATAGAATGACCTGAAGGTAAATAATATATTACATGTTAATAATGAAAAAGAAATCATGAATATAATATATAATCATTGATTCCATCATTATAATCCAGTCGTTTAAGACATTGGAAAAAAACATTCATCGGTTCGTAAGGTGTTAGTACGTCCTACATAAAAACGTATATTTTTTTCCACATTGATAAAAGATAAGATGGATATAGTTTATTAAAATAACATAATAGAATTTCATTGTATGTATTTTTCTAGTTTTATCATTTTATAATGTTTATGAATATTCTAATGATATAAAAGATGAAATAAAAACAACACATTTCGTTAAAAATATGCCATTTCTTTGGAATATATCCATTTCAAAAAACATTAAGACCTATGTGATTGTAATTATAACAAAAATAATGCCCTTATGATTTTTTAGTTATTTTATGTAGGTATTTTTTTGTTCTGGGATTAGAAAAAATTCTTTTGATATTGAAATTTAGAAAATTAAGTTCCCATTTATAAGAGAGGGGAGGGGCACTGATGAGATTTCATAAAATATTAAATTAAAATAATTTAATTTTGATGTCCAAAGGGTCAAATTTTATAAGATTGGAATATAATATAAGGATGATTATTTATTGAGTCATAAATTTAAATCTGGAAAATTTGGATCAAATTTTACCATTATATTTTTTTCAATACTTCAATATCTATTTTGACAATTATCATAATATTATGATTTTTCTACTCGTTAATTCTTAATAATGAAACTATAAAATTAAAAGGGCCTAAAAATTATGTATCTACCCCAAACCTAGTAGCATGGGTCTGATTTATTATTCATCACGTTTTAGTATAATATTTGAAATCATATCTCTATGGACCAAATATTTTAGTAGTCTTGGTAAAATGATACAAACATCAGTTCTACATTACATATGAAAACGAAAATTTCCATATATGTTTTTCTAAGATAAAAAATTTTCATCTAGAATATCCGTGCACTCCAATACTAATTCACATACTGAAATGTTGTGGATTTGAAACAAAATATGGGTGAGATAAAATGAATAGTAAGGGTTAAGTAAAACAAACGTAATCATAGATCAATAAGAATTAAAATATACAAAGGTAAATAACATAATACATATTACATGTAATAGATAAACTAAGTTGAAATTACATAAAAATATAATATTTATTAAAAAAAATCATGGATAATATTCAATATTTCATAGTAGATATCAAAAAACACATTCCATTAAATCAATGACATGACTATCTTAACTGGAGATGGAATATATAATATAGTAATGTAAATTTCTAAAAACACATTCCATCTAATCAATAACAGGAAATGAAATTCATCTAGATATAATATCATAATTAATATATAAGGGATAATAAAAACTAAATTCTTAATTATGTAAATACATAATTATTGGATGTCATGAACTCAGGATCATGATACCTCTAACATCAATCCATTCAATAAGATAGTTTAAAACTACTATGTACAAAATTATTTGTTCGGGTCAACTAATTTTATTCTGCCATACTAATTCACCACTTGAGTCTATTGATGCATAAATAGGATACCTATCACTAGGCCCACCAATTTCTACATGTTCAAATCATTTTATATATATCAAATTATCGACTTAATTCCTGAATAACATGCCATATAATTAAACATCGATATTAAATAAAGAACATGGATTTCAAATATTTCACTATTTGTTTAATTAACATTCAAAGTAAAACACCATATGTATAAACGATACTTGTTTTTAGAAATAATTATATTCATTATAAATAATATAGATATTTTGATGTAATTTTATTTTTAATAGTCACAATAAGGCGAATATTGGAAAGGAATGTCAGTAACTACATAAAAGTATTTAGAATGTTAATTTAAATACAGGAATTTTTAAAATGATCACTAACCATCCGTATGAATAATACGGATGGTATCAATACATTATATTCTCATTGGTATAACAATAAAGGGGTTTTTATCTATGTTGCATATAAGTACGATTAATAAATCATTAAAAAAATTCTCGAAGAAAATATAAATTTTATTTTTAAAATAAGTTTTTAAAACTAGATTTACAAAAAATATTTTTAAAAATACTTAATTTTAAAGAAAATTGAAACATAATAATGAAACATTAAAACATTGAGTGGTCATGATGGCAGTAAATTTTTCACTTGTTAAGAATGTTAAAACAATGACTCCATTCACGTTTTATATAAAATTTATGTAGGGATTATTTTGAAAACTACATAAACATTACTTTAAAAAAATTTGTAAAAAAGTTATAATGAGTAAAAATTTCATTTCTAATACAATTTTAGAAGAAAGAAATGTTTTAACCATTTTTTGAAACATGTTTTTTGAATAAAAAAGATAACCTAAAAGAGATATAATGTCAAATTCTGTTAAAAATATTTTTTCCACAAACTTTTAGTAACTAACTGTGGAAAAAGGTAATGATTAATTAATATTTCATGAATAAATAGATTCAAAAAATATTTATTTCTATTATTATGACATGTTCAAATAATATCCTTCAATTGATATTCAAAAATAGAAAACTTAATTTTAATAATATTATGAAATAAAATATTACAATGATAAAAACTTTGATGTGAGAACTAATCAATTTATCAATTATGATTATCAACATTAAATAAAAATAATACAAGTTGAAATAAAATAGAAAAAAATATAAATTATTTTCACACATAATAATATAATATCAAGGTTCTATAAGAAATAATATATCAAAATGAAAAGAAATTTAATTATGAAATTATTCACAACTCAGCAATTTTGAAGCCAAATATACATAGATGAGATAATTTAAAATGGAACTAAAAATTAAATTATGTATAATTGATTAATGATATTATATTTATAATAGGAATTATATAAACTATATAAAAATATATTATTCATATAAAATTACAATATGGCACAATGAAAGAGAGTTTAGATGAATTCCCTTACGAAGATCATATAATTCAATTGTGTGTTAAACTATGAATTTATTTGTGTATAAAATTCAAATCCACATATAAAACAAAAATATCATATAAAATAATCAATTTTCATTATACACATTATCCTATCATGAACTAATCAATGAATTGGATGATTTTCCAATTGGATGGAATTTATTTAATAAAACTATCACATTCAAGAACCTTTTGTTTAACCATGTCTTAAGAAATAGTATAATGGACTAAATAATGTTCTTATTTTATAACAGAACCATATTCATATTTTTAAAATAATATATTTCCTTTTTATAACATTCTATCACCCATTCATTTGATATATTTCATTATTTTCTCTGTCTTAGGTGTTAATTGCCTTATTCTCTCCGGCATTATTCATCATAAAATATCTAGTTCATTCACATGTTATACAGGTATCTCATATAAATAATAAAAATCACGAAATAATTTTTGTATTTATACATCAATTATACTTAAATTTAATCATGATATATGGTTTTGAATAATGACGTACATTACGATTATTGAGATTGTAGGTTGTGTGTAGACATGGGTAACATTTCCATTTCTCAACTATCATAATAGAAAGGTGGATAATATTTTTACATTTTAAAATGATCATATTATCATAACTAGAAATTTATTTGATTAAATATTATTAAATATATCAACCATTAGGTTTAGTGATGACAATAATGTCACATCATTTCATGATGGTGATAGTCCACATGTACATGACTGATGTTATCAAATTTATGAGAGATAAAATGTATGGAATTAAATGATTTAAAAACATTTAAAATGATAAATATCAATAAAATATCAAATTATTTCATTAATATCACATATATTAGTTATCTCTATATGTATTATATTCTAGGTAAAGAGTTAGTTAACAATGTATCAGATCGCTTTTCAGGTGGTAGTTCACCGTACATATGAGTGATGTTATCGTATCTCATATGGAATAGAATGTAAAAAAGGAATATATGATATAATCAATCCGTAGGTATAGATATGTTCTAAATATCATATATATAATTTATATTCATATCATCATAACCCACTGTGAGGCGTGGTATTGGAAAAAATAATGTAATCGGTACGTGAGGCAGAGGTATACTGTACACAAGAATGATGATACTAGAAAATATTTAGGGAAAGTTGGCATAGTCATAAGTTGATCCATTAATATAAAAGTAGATAATTATACACATGAAACTTTTTTATTATATTATCATGTTTTAATAAGAATTCTATGTGGTCGATGAATAAATAAAATATAATCACTCATTAAAGAATGATGCCTCCGCTTTGGGTAAAATCCATAGTTTTGAAACAAAATCCCTCATAGGAAAGATTTCATATAACATCCCAGAATTCTCAAACCTAGTAGAAATATTATAATAAATAAGATAATTTAATGTTAAAACCAACTAGAAATGTATTTATTATAATTTTCATTGAAATTATTAACTTAAATTAAGTATTTTAGCCAATTTAATTAAAATGAAATATTATTACATCGGTTTGTATTAACTTTAAAAATGTTACATTTTAAATACATGATGAAATATTAATAACACTATTATGAAATATAGTATATTTACATGATATTTTATAATAAATAAAGACAATAAAAATCAATATCAAATTTAACATATTATGTTTAAAAGTACCAATTTTTTTTTCAATATACAATATATTTATGAGTTGGTTTTATAGCTATAAATGGTGTTTATAATGGTGTCAAATTAGAATGATGTTTTTTTGAAATCATTTTTTAAACACATAAGTAAATATATAATTTTAAATAAACAAAGGAAATTATTTAAGAACAATTTATTGAGAAGTTATTATATATCATACAAATTAAAATTTATGTTAAAATATATATATATATATAATTCTATTTATTAAATTCAAATTACATAATGATATTAATTTTCTAAATGAACTATTATGACATTATATTAATTTCTATTATTATTAATTTATATAAAATTATAATTATTAGAATGTTATTATTATTTTCAATAATATATAAATATATATATTTGGAATTTTATGAGTTATTATTATGAAAACATAGAATTATAATTATAATAAAATAAATATTATTATATTATAATGATATTATATATATTAGTATTCAATTAAATTTATAAAAAATGATGAATTTTTTTTAAAAAAGTTTGGCATTTGAAGGGTGGGTCCGGACTGGTTTTTTTCAGGATTGGGTTTTAAAGAAGGGGGGTCAAGTATTTAGGTGAGTGTGGTCGATGTGCATAGGAGACCATGATTCGAGCGGTGAGAATGATAAGGAAGCCAAATTAGGGTTTCTTCATTGCGATTGGAGATCGAGAAAGAGTCACAGACCGAGAAATGAAAGCTCTATTGAATTGAGATCATGCTAGGATCGAGTAAGGTGATGAAATAGAGCATCGAGAATTAGACCGAGAGCAGTGGTGAGGTTTTATCTTCATCTTCGGATGTGAGGTCGAAGCCCCATATGGAGACCGAGTCTAGATCTGCGATGCGTAGAGGATTCAAGTGACATTTTTGATGGAAAATATGGGTTTAGTCCCCAATTTCATGTATTTTCTATTTATTGAAGTTTTTTATATCCTATATCTTGTTTTAATTATGTTTTTTATTATTTTCTATGTCCATTGATCTTCCTATCATTATCATTTCAATGTTTTGTTGAATTTTTCTACATCGGAATGTTAATATTTGTGGTTCTTGTATCCTTTTTCAATGATTTAGGTCTATCTATTATCTTTCAGTTTCATATACTATTTTGCATGGAATCAGTTAAATATGAGACAAATTTCATTCATGACATTATCTGCATTCAAAGAATATAGTATGAGTGTAAATTTTCAAACAGTTTATTCCAATTAAACAAATGAAAATTTTCCCACAATTTTTTTCAACATTAACATATTGATATATTTGATATCCTTTTAAAAAACTATTTTGATACCGGATTTTGTGTTTGTTTTCTCTTTACAAACGTGTAAAGTAAATAGATAAACTATAATAGTATCTCAACATGCACAATAAGGATTTCAGGAATTAAAAATATGTATGAAAGTTTAATATATATATATATATATATATATATTTGTGTGTGTGTGTATACACTGTGTTTGGACATATAAAAAGTTTCCCAATATTTCATACTTACAACACTTCCTATCGAGATAGTGATGGTGTTTAGATATTCTATGTTTAGGAAGGAAAACTTCTTAATAGAAACCAATAGGTCTTTATTTTCATTGATTTCTAAATCCTGTGATGTGTGAGATACAGTTAGTATAATGGTCAGAGTTAGAGTGTTTTTCCAATAAATAATAATGAAGAAGGCCCTGTAAAATCTATAAGGGAAATTTTTTTATTTACATTAAATTTATTATTTCTATATCCAGTTTTGAGGAAGAAACATACTACTATATTTATATGTCAATCTTGATCATTAATAAGATATTATTTATTTCAAACAATCTATGTTTTATATATATAGTCACATTACATTCATTATTTTATAATTTAATCATTAGATATTTATAGAGTTAATTTTAAGAGTTTTTTAAGGGTTATTGGTTATTTATTTTAAGATTATAATCTCTATTTCATGTTTTCAATTACATGTGTGAACATGAATGTCCTTTACATTAGGAGGTATGGCCATCATCTAAATTAGTGATATGTCATGTTTATGCATCAGTTTTATTAATCACATATATATTTTTATGTTAGTGTAATTAATATTTAGGTATGTGTTATAAATAATATATATTATCACGACATGCCCCTCAGGGCCAATGTCGTGACTACCCCAAGGACGCCTTCCATAGGCTAGGGGTTGGTGACTAGTACTAGAAAGTCATATCCCTAAAATGGGAAGGCATTGCCTTTAAACTTACAAATACACAGACCCTGTACACAATAATAGAAAACCACGTACTATAATGGATGAATGTAAAATTTTTGAACTGAAGCATAATGGTATATTATAGAAACCCAACTAAACAGAAGTACAAAAACAGGAAAAATGTCTCCTAAGGTCGTCCGCCAAGGATCCTATCTAAAGGGTAGGTAATTCTCATCATTTCGGCTCTCCACGTCAACTAATCACCTCCGTGCACCGTCTAGTCTTGGTTCTCAAATATCGGTCAATGATGTCTGTCATTTGCACAAGACACAATATGATGCGGGCAAAGCCCGTGCAGGAGTGAGTATGACAATACCCAATAGAAACCATGAGATCCCTAAAGTACTCTCAAAATTACACATAAAAAATACCACAAAGCATGATATCAATCAAAAAACAAAAAGTAAAATACTCACATCACCCCAGGTATATAATTTAATTAATGGTAATAATAATTATTAGTCAGAAAGATAAATCATCTTATTCCATTGATATTTTCCACTGAAGAAAGATGAAGAAGTCGTTCTATTGCCAATCGATGCAGGGTCATAAGTCACTGATCCGTGATGGTCATCAGTTGTCGATCAACACATGGTCATAAGTCATTGATCCGTGATGGTCCACTCTAAGGTCAGTCCTCATCAGGTCACGCTACTCTTGATCCACACTGGGTTTTATGTCACTAATCTACATAGGGTCGTAAGTCATCAATCCACAAATGATCGTAACTCGTCGATTCACATAGGGTCGTAAATTTATGATCTACGAAAATATACTCTAAGTATGTTCCTCATTGTGTTTAGATACCACTGATCCACATAGGGTCATAATTCGTTGATCTACAAATGGTCGCTCTAATGTTGATCCACAAATGGTTTCTCTTCACCTAACATCCATCCACAATACTCCAGCACTTGTTGCGCTTTAGTTCCCTAGAAAACACTCCTCAATCAACTAGTCATATTTTAAACACCACGATGTCTCACTAAGAAGTTACCTGAAGGACCTCCCTTTCAAAAGGGGTCCAACACAATAGATGGTGCGTTATTCAGATGCCCAGTCTATTAGTTATAGACATTTTAGTACCGAGTTCCCAATTGGATTCAAGTTGGATCTGACGTGGACAGACTCCAACTTCCTCCAAATCCCTAGTGGAGTATCACAAAAGGACCATCACATTCTACGAGATCCAACACCACAGATGATTCATCAAATCATCATCTGTTTTATATGTTATGTCTCTTTAATCGAAACCGGGTCAAATTGTGTCTGTGTCCGGTTTGACCCGATAGGACTGACCCGTCATGGCCTGCGCTGACCCGACCCATTCTAGGTAGACCCAAACTAATCTTGGAAGACCAGACCTCTTCTTGGCCAACCAGATCTTGGGGCCTGGCCCAGTCCGGATGGGCCGTGGGCTCAGCCTACAAGTCCCCGAGACCGGCCTGGCCCACCCAGCAGGGCGCGTCCCACAGCATGGGTCCCACCCTCCAACTAGGCGTGGGGTTCGGTCTACTTTGGAACGGACGCGGTCTATTTTGTCTGGCACTGCCCCTCTAGCTGATCGGCCTGGTGGACTTGTCTATGGTGGTACCCGGGGACGCGGGACCGCCACCGTCACAACCGGAGCCGCCACACCTCCTATGATGTGTGCTTCTATGGAACACCACCCATCCTCATCGTGGTCATTGATGGTCGGCCACCCTCTTCCCGTTGTGGTTCCTGTGGACGCTGCCACCATCTAGCGGCCATCGAGAGTCCGCCGTCACGACCGCACCGGTGGTACTTCTGTGGGCCACTATTGAAGCTATGGTGGTCCAATTTCGTTCCCAACTGCGCCTATGGGGCACCCAGGATGTTTTCTTCACTACATAGCCCTCGGTTATTCCTTGTCGACATGTTGCATGGTTTCGCACGAGAAAACAAAAAAACCAAGAATGAAAGAGGGTCCGAGCTTTGTTTGGATCGACCCACACCCTCTGCCTTAGTGTTATTACTTGGGGAAAACAAAAATCATAATTTAGAAAAAAAATCCTCAAACATAAACCACGTAACAACCACCCACATTAAAAAATGAGGCCTGGATCAACTCATTAGTTGGTTGATACATTTTTATTGTATTTTTTCCATGAACAAAAATATAGGAAAATTCATAAAACACGTGAAAATAACTAAATTTCCCTACCTTGAACTTCTAGGAAGATGCCACAGATGAGGGTGAAGAATCCACATGCGAAGGTGTTCATTGACATTCGTTGATCCCAGATCAAATCCCCATTCTTGGTGGGAGAGGGTTTCCACCAGTGATTCGTCTAGAGTTCTCGCTCTTTTCCCCAAACCATTTCTCTAACGGTTTTTTAAACATTCAAGTTAAGGATTTTAACTCTTCACTCATTTATTTTATTAATTAATGAATTAATTAATTTACCCATTAATTTCCTGAAAGTGCGGTTACACAAACTAGTGTAACAAGTTATTGAATAACCTGCTAAATCTGTGATCCCACCACATTCTCTCAACAATTCCAAAAATAATAAAATATATTCTTTAGTTATTTTATTATTTTCTTCTGAAATTCTGAAAAAAACATTTCAGTACAACATTTTATGAACAAAGGAATATTTCACCTAAGAAAATCACAGTACTAAGAATTTAAAAATGCCCTAGGAATTTCAATCTGAGCATCGGTTCAAATTATATCAATCCATACTTGCAAGTTTACTGAATGTACCTTAAAATAAGTTCAAAATTCCATTTTTGGCTCTCCGAGCGTCGGAATCACATGTTTTTAATTTTTGCAGTCTCGTAATAATTCCATATAATTCAAAAAAATATACTAAATTTCTAGTTATTTAAATTCTCCCCACCTTAGGGATTTACATCCCCAATATCCACAACAAAGGTTAAGAAAACAAATGGGGGTACTAGGCATGGATCTGAGCATCCCACATCCATGTGCTCTCCTGGTGGTTCCTGTGCTACCAACGAACTCGCACAAAAGGTATCACCCATCAATGAAGGACATGTTCTTGTCGATCCTCAATCTCTACTAGGGACTCTGCTAATAGAACTCCATCGTCAATGTCTAGATTTCCCAAGTCAATGATGTGAGATGTATAATGCACGTATCTCCTCAGCTGCGAAACGTGGAAAACACCATGCACCCTGTGCATCCATTTGGGATATCTTGAAGGTACTCCACCATGCCAACACTACTAAGAATTTTTAAAGGTCTGATGAACCTTGGAGATATATCTCCTCCCAGGCCAAATCTCCAAAAACCTCTTCAAGATGAAACCCAATAGAAAACATGAGTACCCTCCTCAATCTACATGGGTTTTCGTCTAGTGTCAGCATAAGACTTATGCTTGCAATGTGTGTTCTTTATCTCCTCTTGGAATATTTTCACATTCTCAGTGGTAGCTCATACCAACTCTAGACCCAAAAATTATTAATCCCTGAGGTCTGTCTAGCATGGAGGGGATCTCTAAGGTCACATGTACAATTACCCAAACAGTTCCATGCTGATGGTGGATTGATAACTGTTATTGTAATAGAACTCCACCAAGGGAATTGTATCCTCACACCTATGGCCAAAATCAAGGAAGAATGCATGAAGCATGTCTTCAAGCATATGTATGGTTTTCTATATCTGACCATATGCCTAAAGATGAAATGTGGTGCTCAAACGTAGCTGATTCTCAAACCCCTCCTACTATACCTTCCACAACTAGGATATAAAACGAGTGTCATGATCTGATACGATGATCGATGGCACCCTGTGAAGCCGTACTACCTCATGTACATAGAGGCATCCCATTACCTCTATAGATCCCTAATATTAGATGGGTAGGAAGTGGGGTGACATGGAGAGTGATTCAATGATCACTGAGATGGAATCGTGTCCCTTAGATGTGCATGGTAGCCCTATCACGAAGTCCATGTAGATGACATTCACTTCCATTCTGGCACCTCAAGTGGTTGTGTTAAGCCTTCCAGAACCTGATGTTCAGCCTTAACATACTGACAATTGATGCATCGAGAAATGAACTTTTCCACTAATTTCTTCATCTCTGGCCACTAGTAATGATGTTAGAGGTCCTGGAACATCTTCTCCAGACTGGGATGTACCGCCAAATAGAGTTTGTGGAACTCCATCAACACCTCCTCTTGTAGAATCACCAGACCATTGAGAGCCCTGTGAAAATGATGATGCGCACACCACCTTTAGATAATCCTTCAGGAGCTTGTCCTAATGATATCTGACCATGCCGGTTCTCATAGTCAATGACCCCAAGATGTGTATACCTGACATGGTGAAGGAGTGGTGGAGTGACTGTCACAAGCTGGAGGTAAGCTACTCTGTCACTATCCATGAGGGATAACTATAACGTGGCTAGCTACTCTATCTCCTCACTCAACAATTGTAAACAAGACCTCTTACTGAGTGTGACTTCCACCATGTTTCCCTTCCCATGAGTGTAGAATATCTCAAATTCATTGTCCTAGAGGAACTCCAACCATCGCCACTATCTTAGCTTTAGGTCCTTTTTGTATAAGATATACCAAAGACACATTTGATCAGAGTAGACAGTAAATTGTTCAACCATCAAGTAGTGATGCCACATCTTCCAGGAAAACACCACTACTACTATCTCAAGGTCACGGGATGCATTGTTGTGATCATTATATCTCAACTATTGTGATCTATTAGCGATCACAGCTCACTACTACTTCAGGACACATCCTAGTCTGGTCCTTGATGCGTTGCAGTAGACTACATATCCAAATCCCTTTTCTGGTAGCCTCAAGATGGGGATACTCGTTAGTCTCCACCTCAACTCTTAGAAACTCTGCTTACATCACTCTATACACAGTAAATGATTTCCCTTATTTTTCACAGCTGAAATGGGTTCTTCTATTATGGAAAAGTAAGTTATGATTCATCGGTAGTACCCGGCCTCCCCTGGGAAACTCCGCACCTCAGTCACACTCCTGGGTGGCTCCCATGCAAGTAAGGCCTCTATCTTTGCCAGAACCACCACAACCCTAGTCTCTGAGATATTGTTTCCCATGAAGTGGACCTCATGTATCCAGAACTGTCACATAGAGAGAATACCATAATGTTGATCCTCTTGGAGTTTATCTATAACTATCTACAGATGGGTGGCTTGAGCCTCCTCCGACATTGAGTACCCCAAGATGAAGTAAATGAAGACCACCATGAAGCGATCATGGTAAGGCTGCAATATCCTATCCATGTGTCCAATTAAAACTACTGGGGCATTGGTTATGCTGAAAGGCATCACAAAGAAATCATAGTGGCCATACCGGCATCTGAAGGCCAACTTCGGTGCATCCTCATCTCGTATCCTGAGAAAATGATAGCTAGATATGAAGACTATATTCAAAAACCACTAAGATACCATCATCTAATCGAAGAGATCATGAATCCTCAGGAGTGGATAGTTATTCTTAATGATCACCGGGTTTAGGCAACAATAGTCTACACAAGGAATCAAACTCTCGTCTGCCTTCTTGGTGAACAAAATCCGGAATGTCAATAGAGAAACCCTAAGCCTTATTAATTACTTCCCATGTAAGTCCCCCAGTTGTACCCTCAACTCACAATGCTCCATGGGATCCATCTTATATGCTAGTGTAGATATCAGTGTCTTCCTGGGGCACATGACGTTGTATAAGTCTACCTCACTACGAGGCGGTAGTCCCAGAACATCCTTTGGAAAGACATCAACATAATGGTCCACCACTACGGGATAGCTCAGGATCCTCTTGTCAACTACTCTGAGGGTAAGTCTATCAAATTGACGAGTGACTGGATGGACCCTCCTTTGTGAAATTCCATCTGGAGCTGCAAAGGTTACCTTCTCACTGGGGAAGGAAAACATGGTCCCATCATCATGGACACACCCCACTTTTATGCCTAAAATAGTCAATATGAGCATGGATTGTGGATAACTAGTCCATACACAATATGACACCATAATCCCTCAATGCTAATTCTAGGAGATCCTAGTCAAATCTCTGACCTCCTACAGTAATCTCACACTACTGGAACCAGTGCATAATTGTTAGGTCCACAAGGATGAATATCGTGAGAGGGGGGTGAATCAAGGTATGACTAATTTAAAATTAAAGCCCGTTCTGATCTTGTTTCACTGTTAAGCAAAACACTCTTCACTCTCTTTCATGTGGCACAATATAAACAGAAAGTAAAGGAAGCACAGGACACAACAATTTTTACTTGGTTCACCCTCCCTGGGCTACGTCCAAAGAGCATACACTGAAAATGTGCCGATGTACCAAATCCACTATAAGAACACTGCTGTTTACAAGGTTCAGGATAGATCACTTCTATTCCCAGGCTCACTGCCTTTACAATGTTTAGGGTCAGCTCACTGCTTTCCCAAGAATCTATCCATGTTTCTCTCTCTCTATCTCACTGCCGGTTGAGAGGATGACCTTCTTCCTCTTTCTTTGCTCACTGCTCTAGAAAGGATCCACTCACAGTTTATAGACCTATAGTTAGCTTCATTATCACTAATGAATACATCCTTAATTGTATGTAGATGCACTGTTGAAGTACAACTGTCACCCATTGAGGAATCTCACATTGCACCAAAGGTATCAGGCAATCTTCCAGCTTCCACGCAGCCCTGAATCTCTGCAGTGCATCAACCATACATGGCGCCCTTCTCTAAGAAGGTGTGAAAGTCTCGGCACGTAAGTCCAAACTGGTGCGCATGTCCACCTTAACCACTTGCACGACATAAGCTTCTACAACTCCATACTTTCGAGACTCATTCCCTTTTACACCCAAACCAATATTGGCATGAAACCACCAACTATCGTGATTCTTCAAAATCTGGCACGCATGTGTCCCCAAAAAACTTGCGCGACGCCTTCTTCATCAACTCAAAACTTGGGTGACTTTTTTTCTTTCTCGCCCAAACCACCTTGGGTTTGCAACAATCACCTGACACACAACTTCTTCTTGCGCGACCACACACCACATGTGTGACCACACAAATGAATGACGGGAGCTCTGATTTTTCTAATTTTTGAACTCATCACCAAATGGGGAGGGGTAGACCTTTATTTATAGGCATTTGGACACCCTGCTCGATGGCGCACAAGTCTCTACCACGCAGGTCACTTGCGTGACCAAACATAAACCATGGGTGCCCCTTCTTCCTTTACCATATTTTGATGTTCTGATCTTGAAAAACATATGGTGCGCATGTTTCCTAGCCTCCAAGACCTCGGCGCACAATTCCATTTTCCAAAAACACTTTTCTCCATTTGTCAATTTTCAGGCCAAAAATTTTGGCAAACACTGGAAAACAGAACCACTTTGTATCTACACTTTTTGTACCTCCTCCAGACCATCTATTCCTTTGTCGACGTTCTTGAATCAACCATGGATCATTAACCACAACCCTTGAACTCGACAAGCCACCATGAAATCCCCTTTGTCAACAAATTTGTATTTCATGGATTGCTTTGTCAACAAACACAGCACAGATGACCACTTTGTCAACAAACACAATCACCTCAAAAATGATTCAATGATGCCTTGAGGGATTTTTTCCCAACAATCTCCCCCTTTGGGTTTGTTGAAAACTCTTCCATAAAAAGATACATCGTTAATTTTTCAGCCACCATTCACCTATTGAGATTTCGATAGAGATCAAGTATTTATTCAACACATACTCTAAGCCCACATGAGCAATGCTTAATGTGAGAAACCAGAGTAAATGAAAAGCTCATCAATGAATCACTTCAACTCTGACACCCACTGTTGACACCAAACTGATACCAATTTTTGGAAATATTCATACCGCATTCCAACACCACTCTTCTGCTTTTATCACAATCCTCAGCTATCGTGATATCTAGTCTTTGATCGATCACTTCCAGCATCATCAGATTTAAAATTCTCCCCCTTTCTCATTTCTCTCCCCCTATCTCGCTACTCCACCTGTCATCTTCTCCCCATATCAATCATGATTTATCAAATTTCCACACTGTCTCCCCCTTGAACAATCACTAATTTCTCCGCCATTGTCAATGAACCCAATGGTCACTCCTTTGCAGTCTATAATAGAGTAGAGAACACATATCAGTACATTAGGGAAAAACACATCATACCTCGGGGAGAGGGGGGGTTCCACATCCACACTCTTTCAAGTGAGAGGAGTCGATTGGACCCCCAGAGCTAGTTGACGTCTCTCAAACTCTTCCTTGGGTAAGGCCCACTACCACAAAAACATTTTTTCGTAGCACCCCCCCCTTTATCAGCACTAACGAAAAAGAACTGATAAAGGGGGGGGGGTGCCTTTATCAGCGCTAAAAAAAGCGCTGATAATTGATGACTTTATCAGCGCAAAAAAATCACTGATAAAGGAACCCCTTTATCAGCGCTTTTTTAGGTCTAATAAAAGGACATCCCTTTATCATCGCCTTTTTTTATCACTGATAAAGGGACACCCTTCATCAGTGCTTGTTTAGTAGCGATGATAAAGGGGGGCCTTTATCAGTGTTTTTTTAAAAGCGCTGATAAATGGTCGACTTAAAAAAAATTAAAAATATATTAATATATTAATATATTAATATATTAATATTGTTATATTGATATATAAATATAATATATAATTTTTAAATATATTTTAGATAAGATTAAATGTACATTTACACTTAATATACTTAATATAAAAGATATTTAGTGAAAATGGCATCATAAAAAATAAAAAAAAATATTTTTAAATAATAATTTTATATTTTTTAAGGAGTAATAGTAATTTAATAACAATTTGAAGTCTAAAAAAAATTAAAAAATTTAAAAAAGATCCAAAATATGATGAAAACGCAACTCAAACTTCAAACGGTCATAACGTTTGATCCGGGTGTCCGTTTGAGCTCTACCATATATCAAATTGAAGCATGCGACAAGCTCTACGTCGCTGGGACAGTGGGGATCCGAGTCAAGGGATTTTTGGGGTCAAAAGAGGCCTAGAAGTCCTCCAAAACTGAGTTTTTAGTCAGGGTACCCCGATTTTTTAACATTTTGTGGATTTTCAGCCTCGTTTAAGGGGGTACTATTGGATTTTTTGGTGGGGTATGAATTTATTCCAAGGTATTACATTAATATTGATATTATGTCTTTGAAATTTCATCATTTTTTATAATTAACTTTTATTTATAATCAAATATATAACAATATATTCATATTTTTTATATTTTCACACCTAAAAATTTAATTATAAACATAAAAAATAAAATATATTTACATATAAAATTTATTAGATTTATTTAAATAATAACTAACATCCATTTTATTTAAAATATAAATATATGAATATTTATATACCTATATATTAATGCACCTATATATATATATATTAATCTAACTATATATATATATTATTCTAACTATATATATATTAATCTAATAATTATATATATATTAATATAACTACATATATATATATATATATTAGTTTTAATATAAATATATATATTAATATCACTATAAATATATATATTAATATCATTATATATATATTAATATAACTATATATATTTTTATAGCTATATATATATATATTAATATAACTATATATATGTTAATATAACTATATATATATTAATATAAATATATATTACTATATGAAAAAATATAACTAAATATATATATATCTATTAATATAACTATATATATATTAACATAACTATATATATATTAATATAAATATATATTACTATACAAATAAATATAACTAAATATATATATATAGATATATATTAATGTAACTATATATATATATATATTAATATTAATATATATATATATATTAATATTAATATATATATATATATATATTAATATAACTATCAAAATATATATATTATAATATAACTATATATATATTATAATATAACTATATATATATATTAATATAAATATATATTACTATACGAATAAATATAACTAAATATATACATATATATATATATATAGATATCATGAATTGGAAGACAAATCAAAATAGAGTAGTGGTAAAGGCTTAGGCACGTAGGGGGGAGGTCTCGAGTTCAAATCCTGGTGGAGGCACGGGCGCGCGCGCATGGGGGAATATAGCAGCAAGTGCTCTTAAAGGGTGAAGGGGGTGCATGGGGCGCTGTACATGGGAATAAAAGCGTTGTAAAAGGGGGGGCTTAAACACTATAAAAGCCCCCCGATTGGCAGTATTTTTTAAAAAATTTAAATTTTTTGTTTTAATTTTTTAAAGTTTTTTTAAATTTTTTTCCTTTTATCAGCGCTAAAACAAAAGTGCTGATAAAGGAAGCACTAATATTGTGGTCTTTTATCAGCGCTAAAACGAAGAAGTGCTAAAGGACCCTTTTATCAGCACTTTTTTTAGCACTGATAAAATACCCCTTTTATCAGCGATTTGTTAGTGCTGATAAAAGGGGTCATTATTAGTGCTTTTCATAGCGCTGAATAAGGGGACACCCCCTTATCTTCTCCGGCATTATCAGTGCCTTTTCTAGTGCTGATAAATACAATTTTTAGCGCTGATAAAATCCGTATTTTTAGTAGTGGCCTTTGTCAAAATATCTGCAACCTGTAGCTTTGTAGGAACATACTCCAACATCACAAGCCCTTGGTCCACCTTCTCCTTGATGAAATGATATTTGATGTCAATGTTCTTTTTTCCTTGAGTGATGAACTAGATTTTTTCATATATTGATAACACTTGAGTTATTGCACCTAATTCTGATCAGAGACTTAACATCAACTCCAATATCTTCATGCTACTGCTTCATCCTTAATAACTGTGTGCAATAATTAGTGACCGCAATATAATCACCTTCTACGGTGCTTAATGAAATGCAATCTTGCTTCTTGCTTAACCAAGAAATACATAGTCCACTAAGATAGAATGCACCTCCAGATGTTGATTTCTTGTCATCCACTGAACCAGATCAATCTGCATCAGTATATCCCAATAACAATGATTGAGATTTGTCATTATATGTCAAGGAGATGTCCACTGTGACCTTGATATACCGAAGTATTCTTTTTACTGCAAGCATGTGGATTTACTTGGGATTACTATGATATCTCGCTGCTTTTCATGTGGTGAAAATAATATCAGGCCTTATTGGGGTTAAGTAGAAAACACATCCAATAATTTTCCTGTATTCTGTGATATGAACTGCCTTTCCATCCTCATCTTTTGATAATTTCATCCAGGTAGCAACCAGAGTCTTCATCTCCTTGGAAATCTCCATTACAAACCTTATTAAAACCTCCTTGGCATGTTTGGATTGAGAAATAAATGTTCCATTATTTTCTTTTGTCACCTATAGACCAAGGAAAACGTTAGCTCTCCAATCATTGACATTTCAAACTCATTTTTCATGAATTCAGAAAACTATCTGCACTGTGCTTCATCTGATCCGCCAAATATTATGTCATCGACATAAACAAACACCTTCATTTTTTTATTACTATCGGGTGAAATAGAGATTGTAATCAACTCCACCAAATTGAAAGCCAACCTTTTTCGAATACTAATCCAGCCTTGAGTACCATGTTCTTGGTGTTTGCTTCAACCCATATAGTGATTTCATTAATCAACAAACTTTATTCTCATCTTCATGAATGAGAAAACAATATGGCTGCTCAATGTACACCTCTTCTTCCAGAACCCCATTTAGAAATGCATATTTGACGTCCTTCTAGAACAATTTGAACTTTCTTTGCACTGTTATGGGAAAAAATAATCTGATTGTCTCTAGACTTGAAATTGGTGCAAATGTCTCATCAACATCAATACCCTCTATTTGGGAGTATCCATTTCACACTAGTCATTATTTGTATTGAATCATTGTGCCATCTTCGTTCATCTTGTTGCAAAATACCCATTTAGTCTCGATGATGTTCTTATCTGCTGGCATAGAAACAATCTCCCACGTATGATTCTTCTCAATCTGGTCTAATTATTCATTCATAGCCTGAACCTAGTACTTATCTTCAGTTCCATCAGAAAAACAATTTGGATCTTCCTGAGATAAAAATGATTTTTTCTGCAATGATTTCCTTCTTTGAGTCTGAACTGGATATGTCTGATCACCAATGATATTTTTTCTATATATTTCTGCTCATCTTTTTGGCATCCTAGAAGATTCAGATTTTGTTTCCTCTTTCTCATCATCAGTATCTTCTTCTGAGTCAGATCCTCCAACTTTTACTCCCCCTGGGTTGCTTACCTCCTCATCAATTTCATCCAGCAAATATTCATTGGGTTATTAAGTATTCTGTTTGTTTTCATCTATAGTGACATTATTGCTCTCAACAATTTTTCCCAGCCTTTTTTTGAAGCATTTATATTCTTTTCTTTTCCTGAGTAGCCAAGTAATATCCCTTCATCTCCTCGTGACTCAAACTTCCTCTGGTTTTTTATTGAGAATGAAAGACTTAATTCCAAATTTCCAAAAGTATTTTAACGTTGGTTTTTTTCCATGCCAAATTTCAAACGGAGTCTTCCCAACTTTTGGACACAATAGAGCCCTGTTTGAAATATAGACCAATGTCAAAACTGTTCCTTCCAAAAAATTTCTAGTAGTTCCTTTTCAATAAGCATTGTTCTGACCATGTTGTTGATGATCTGATTTCTCCTTTCAACTACTCCATTATTTTAGGGTGTTCTTACTGATGAAACATGATTTTGTATCCCGTGTTTCTCGAGATAGTATTCCACTTGACTGTTTTTGAATTCTGTACCATTATCAGTATGAAACTTCATAACATTCTGCCCAAGCATCCATTCTGATTCCCTCTAATACTACTTGATACAACTGAACACTTCTATCTTATGGGTAATGAAAAATACCGAAGCCATTCTTCTATAATCATCAATGCAAATGATATAGTACCTTTTCCCATTTATGACTCGTGGTGAGATAGATCCACAAACATCATCATGCACCAATTCGAGCACTCTAGGGGATTATTGTTCCTTTGGAATGTATGTCTTTCTGATGATCTTCCCTTTTTGTCAAGCATCGCACGTATGAGTGCGATCACGTGATAATTTTTGAAGGTATCTAGTGGCATCACACATTATAAGATCTTCCATATATTGTTGACATAGATGACCAAGTATCTTATGCCACAACTTATTTTCTTCCTCTCTAGATAAGAGACACATATCTTCTTCCCCACTTACAAGGTAAATGTTTCTCTTTATCCTGTTTTCCTGTAGATCAACTTCTTTATATTTTCCTTTCACAACACAAATCTTCTTAGTAAATCAGATAGAGTGCCCAGAGTCACATAGTTGACTGACACTGAGTATTTTATGACTGATACCCTCTACATCCAAGACATCAACACGTCTCATTTCTTTTCCCCCAAATTTAGCCTTTCCAGAACCAATAATCTGCAGCCCTACATCGTTCTCAAACATGAAAACACCATCTTTGTCATATTTAATGCCAGTAATGAGATCCTTGTTACCTTTCATATGGGATGTTCAACCACTTTCAAGGATCCATACTCCTAAACGATCTGAAGCTTTAAGGGTAATTTCTGCAACTACTGCCTTTTCATCCTTTTTCTTTTTGATCCATGTCTTCGGCTACACATTAGGTGTGGTTTGGAGAATTTGATCTTCCTTAGAGTGTGATGGACCAACATCATCTTTTAGATCTGAAAATCGATTTTGTGTTTTCAGCTCACTTGTAGATTCCCTAACTTGCTGCGTACGACTGCTCAAGTTTTGTTTTAGAACATTTATTTGAAATATTGATTTACAATATCTTTCCATGTGACCAAATCCTCCATACCAAAAAATTGACATTCAAAGGATGTTTTATAATATTGAGCTCTGTTTGGATTCCATTGTTGGTCTTGTGCCCTTTGGTATCACTTAGCTATAGAACACACATTTTGTGAGTGTCCCATCTTTCTACAGCAATAACACCTAATTTTAGGAGCATTCTTGTGTGTCACTTCTACAATACTGGTTTTCCCTTGGGATCTAAAAATATTCTTATTCTGTTTCATACCCAAATCTATCTTCATTCTCAGAGTAGGATATTGCAGTTTGTATTCATCCATGACCACTTTCTGTTTTCATTCATGTCCCATACCAGTCTTATCTTTGAACACGACTATTGCTTCTTTTCTGTTGGAGGTCTGTGCTCCACTTATTTCTTTTCAGTCTTCTGAATAATTTGTTTTTCTGGCACTGTACTGGGGGTCATGATTTTTTCTTGATCCTTAATCCTTATTCATAGACCAACGACTTATTTTTCATGTTTCTTGATACGTTTGACACGCACCTTTCCAGTTTTAGTCAAACAATCAATTTAATTCTTTTGTTCTTAAATTTTATGCTTATACTCTACAATATTTTTTGATCTCTCTGGTGTTGATGGTTTTAGTTTTTCAATTTCTTCTAATAGCTCATTCTTTTACTCATCCTTTTTTTTGCATATAGAGTTTGGTATCACGAACCACTTTATTGGCATTTTTCTTTTTGGATCTCTAAACGTCTATCTCCTCAAGAGTTTCTTCCAATTCGGCTTTCATATCAACTCTTCCTTCAACTTCTCCCTCTTCTTCTCCAGCGTCGGTTTCTTCTTTTTCCTAAGAACTATTGATGACCACCACCATAGAAATTTCCCCATGATCTTTTCAATTTTATATCTCTTCAACCTTTTCAACCTCAGACTCATCTTAACATCCATAGTCTTGTGAAATAATATTCATTTTCATAAAGAAATTTATCTTGAACTATTTATTTCCATTCGCATTTTCTGGAGACATCATTTTGGGAATATAAATTTCATCCACCTCATCATTTTGAGAATAAGTTGGGCATCTTACTATGAGATGTAAAACCACAATACATTTAAATCATGGAAGTGGAAGTTTCCATTTAAACTATCCTTTTCCTCTTTGAAGGTTCGAGGAATGGAATGACATAACTTCATCTGTCTCTTCATTTTCATGAGATTATTCAATGGTGAGATTCTACATGGCCTTAAATGCCACCTCCTTGGATTTTACCTTTTTCATAGAATCATTTTCATCATTCCTAATTTCATATGCAACAAGGGTACTGTGCAGTTTATCCAACGTCAACTCTTTTGGGTCTTTATCTTCTAAGACTGATACTTTCAGATTAAACCGAGGTGGAAGTTTCCTCAAGTTACTCTTCACGATCTTTATATCACTGATGACTTCTCCAAGACCCTACATTTCTTCCACAACAACATTTACCCAGTCGAAAAATGCATGAACAGATTCATTCCAGCTCATTCTCTTATATTAATACTTGTTCCACAGAACTTGCAGCTTTGCCTCTCTGACTTTTGTATCACCTTCATATATATTCAAAATATTTTCCCACATAGCATGTGACGTTTTTCATGACATCACCTTCGTATAGATAGAATTTGAATGGGCTCCACATAAAGCATTAATACCCTTCACGTCAGCATCTAGCTCCCTTCTTTCAACTTCTGATAATGCTCCACTATTGATGTCAGCTGAGATACCATGCATAGATGCTGAAAATACATCCATTCCCAAAGATCAGAAATAGTGTTGCATTCTATTCTTCCATATCTTAAAATTACTTCCGTCAAATATTGGAATCCCTTTTTTATTAGTGACCTCCATTGAGAGAAGAACTAATATCAACCTTTCCCTATGATACCAATTGATTGGTCCACAAGGCAGAATACCGTGAGGGGGGGGGGTGAATCAAGGTATGACTAATTTAAAAATAAATCCCATTCTGATCTTGTTTCACAGTTACGAAAAACACTCTTCTCTGTCTTTCCTGTTGCACAATATAAACAGAAAGTAAAGCATGCACAGGACACAAAAAACTTTACTTGGTTCACCCTCACTGGGATACGTACAAGAAGTATACACAAGCAATGTGCCAATGTACCAAATCCACATTAAGCACAATGATTTCTACAAGGTTAGGGATAGATCACTTCTATTCCCAGGCTCACTGCCTTTATAATGTTTTGGGTCAGACCACTTCTTTTCCAAGGGTCACTCCCTGTTTCTCTCTCTCTGGCTTACTGCCGGTGGAGAGGATCACCTTCATCCACTTCCTTTGCTCACTACTCTGGAAAGGATCCACTCACAGTGTATAGACCTATAGGTCCCTTCTTTATCACTAATGAATAAATTCTCTATTGAATGTAGATGCGCTGTTGATGTCTAACATTCACCCGTAGATGAATCTCACATTGCACCAAATGTATCGAGAAATCTTCCAGCTTCCACACAGCCCTGAATCATTGTCGTGCATCAACAATACCTGGATCCCTTATCTAAGCCAGTGTGCAAGTCTCGGCATGCAAGTCCAAACCTGTGCGCAATTCCACATCAACAACTTTTGCAACACAAGCTTCTACAACTGCAAACTTGCACGACTCACTCCCTTTTACACCCAAACCAATATTGGCATGCAACCACCAACTATCGCGCTTCTTCAAAATATGGCACGCAAGTGTCACCAAACCAATTGTGTGTTTCCTTCTTCTTCAACTCAAAATGTTGGTGACATTCTTTCTTTCTCGCCCAAACCACCTTGGGTACACAACTATCACCTAGCGTGCAACTTCTAATTGCGCGACCACACACCACTTGCACGACCACCACACCTGCACAACGGGAGATCTGATTTTTTAAGTGTTGAACTCATCACTGAATGAGGAGGGGTAAACCTTGGGTACCCCTTCTTCCTTTGATTTATTTTTATGTTCTGATCTTGAAAAACATATGGCGGGAAAGTTTTTCTAGCCTCCAAGACCTCGGCGCGCATGTCTTTTTTCCAAAAAAACTTTTCTCTATTTGTCGATTTTCAATCCCAAAAATTTGGCAATCACTAGAAAATGGCGCCACCTTGTATCTGATCTTTTTCTACCACCTCCATATCATCCATTCCTTTATAGACATTCTTAAATCAAACATGGATCATTAACCAAAACCCTTGAACTATACATTCCATCATGAAATCCCATTTTTCTACAAATTTGAATGTCATGGATTACTTTGTCAACAAACAAAACACAGATGTCCACTTTTTTAACAAACCCAATCACCTCAAAAATTCTTCAATGATTCCTTAGGAGATTTTTTCCAAAAAATAATCAACAAATCATCTCCCATTGATGTATCTAAATGCAAGGATCAATCAAATGACTCCATCGGAATCTCTGAGCTCCGAATGAGGGACGTGGTAGTGAAAGAGTGACTTGAACTTGTGTCTACAAGAACCATATTTAGGGTGGAGTATACACATATCAAACCTCATATCATCTATGGAGTGTTTTGGTCATAGGCCTCACCTTCCTGAAGCTGAGCTCATCCCTTTCCACCTACTCCCTGAGGTCGGGGTGGACCACCTAGAGTTAGTGGTGGTAGAACCTCAAATCGTTGCCCACCACCTGATGTATGGTCTGCTCCTCTATCGCATCCGCCACCCTACGGACCTCCCCTCTCAAATATATACCTCTGCCTTAGTGATCCCTTGATCATCTATTGATCGTCTTTGTGGAGGTTCTGGAAGCCACAAGCCATATGACCCTACCCGCCACAGGAGTAGCACGATCTGTTCTTCTACTGACATCCTTTTTCCCCTGAGCTCGGCACATCATACCCAAGATCAAGGGGTCATCTGCCATATGATATATCCCGCTTGGGAATCTATTTCATCTTCCTACTACCTATTATAGATGACTCGCCTACATGTCTTCTGGTGTAGGCTCTAACTATCGGTTCCTACTCTGCTAGGAATATCTCCTCATTAAGTGCTCTCTCTAGCACTCCATCCAGCTTTGATATGTTGAGGGATATAATTGATTCTCTAATCTCCATCAAAGAACATGATCCAAGGTCTCGACCCTGATGAATGGGTCTCATACCATGTCGGTGGAGTAGCAGGAGAGGTCAATGAATCATGTCGAGTACTGGGCTACAAACATGTTGCCCTGTAATAAGTGTAGTAGCTCTGGAATATGTATAGAAAATAGTGTCACTGGTATGAAATCCACCCAATAGAGGCTCTCAATGTCCAACCAGGTGACGGTCACCTCATCATGCAACTTGAGCTTCATGCTCTACCATCTCCCTGTTGTTACCTAAAATAAGCAAGCAACTAAGATCACCATCTTGTCTTTTGGTGTCTCATCCAAATTAAAATATTATTACATAGCCTCCAACCAGTCCTCAGCTGCCAACAGATCCGTCTCACCTCGAAACCTCATCAGCCTCTCTAACTGGAACTAGTGCAGTGCTCTATGTCATTATACACAATCTAATATATGGGCTCATAGAAACTTCATCCCTACGGGTAGTGGTTCTACTGGTACACCATATGAAGGTGCAATCATTGTAAGAGGGCCCTACACCAACGCCTCATCGCTCGATGGGCCTTCTCATGATCTCTCACTGGAATACTATATGCATGTCTATGTGGAATCATTTTGTAATGAAATAGATGAACCATAGTCAGAATGTTATTCATGGTGAGCTGACTCAAAATAGATCGAACGAAAAAATATAAAAAATATAAAAAATCAGTATTTTTGTGTAGCGCGTCTGAAATTAGAATTTAGGGTCCTGGTGTATGGATATGTTGGCAACTTCACTAACATGGTTTCACCAAACAAAAAACCATACTCAATACACTAAACACTATTACCCCATTTAAAAGATATGAGTCTTAGATCATTGGTAGAACTGACCCCTCTAATAATACTTTTTCACAACCTATCCCCAATGGCCCGTGCTGTGACAACCCCAGGAACACCTTCAAAGGCCAAGGGTTGGAAACTGGAACTAGAATGGAATATCCCTATAATGGGAAGGCATTACCATTAATCCTGCAAACACACAAACTAGGTACACAATAAGAGAAAACGACATAGTATAACTGCAAAATGTAATAAGTGTAAACTGAATCAGAATGGGCCTGTATAAAAACCGAACTAATAGAAAGTAAAACAAAAAGGGAAAAAACTATTGATGTCATTGGCCAAGGAACCTACCTGAAGGGTTGGTATAACCCATCAGTGTGGCTCCCCATGTTAACCTTTCAATTTCGTGCACTGTTTAGTCCTGGATCGCTAATCTTGGTCAGTATTTTTTATCATCTGTACAAGACACAAAAATGTGTAGGAAAAACCTATGTAGGGGTGAGTATGAAAATACCTAGTTGGGACCCCAAGACCCCAAAAGGAAAATTTGGATTCCACAATTGAAAAACCAGAATCTATACTCTCAGTCACAAATCACAGAGTAAAATACTCATCTCACATCAGGTATATAACTTAAATAATTTTAATAATGATGATTAGTCATAATGATAAATCATCTTATTATGTTGAGAAGTTCCACTATTGAAGCATGAAGAAGTCATTCTATTTCCAATTCACATAGTGTTGTATGATACTGATCCACACAGGGTAGTAAGTCGTTGATCAATATAGGGTTGTAAGTCATTGATCCATGATGCTCCAATCTAAGGAAGGTCCTTGTCGAGTCACACTACTTCTGATCCACATAGCGTCGTATGTCATTGATCCATATAGGGTCATAAGTCATTGATCCACACAGGGATGTAAGTCATCAATCCACACAGGATTGTAAGTCACTGATCAACGATGGGCCTCTCTATGTCCGGTTGTCATCAAGTCGCACTAATATTGATCCACATAGGTTTGTAAGTCATCGATCCACATAGGGTCAATCTAATGCCGATCAACAATGGGTCTATCTTCACTTGACATCCAGCCATAGGATTCTTTCACTTGGTGCACTTGAGTTCCAGAGAAACTGCACCTCAATCCATTGGTCATATTTCAACGGCTATAATGTCTCATGAATATTTAACATGACAGGCTTACATGTCATAAATGTTCCAATGCAAAATAGGGTACATCATTCAGAAACACGGTCTGTTTGTTGTTGGCATTTTAGTACTGAGGGCTCGGTTAGATTCGGGTTTGATCCAACCTAGCCATACTCTAAATTTCATCAAAGACCATGTAAAGTGTCTCCCGAGGGCCACATCGTTCTAAGTGGTCCATCACCATATATGGTTCATCAAACTAACATACGGTTCAGATGTTATGGCTTTTTAAGCGAATCTGGGTCAAATTGGTTCTCATTCTGGTCCGACACAGACATACCGAATCAACCCGACCTCGACTGGGCCAACCCACCCAGGTCAGGGCCAACCCAAACCAATCCTCCATATGACCTATCTGGTGAACTAGTATTGGGAATGACCCAAGGATGCAGATCTTCCACTACCATAGTCAGAGCCGCAACACGTCCTCTACGGCACACTTCCATAGCACGCCTCCCATCTTCAACGTGACAGGTGGTGCAACGTCGGCGGTAGTTTTGTATGCCAAAAGTCATGATCTAATTGTCCCATTGTTCAGGTTGGCCTCCTGGGATGCTACCTCCATTCTATGGCCCTCAGTTTTGTCTTTCTGCTGTGTTTCTTGGTCACCAATAAAGAATGTAACAATACCTAGAATGACGGAGGTTCTAGGCAATTTTTCGATTAGCCTGCACCCTACACATTAGTGTTTTAATAAAGGGAAACATCATTAATACTATAGAATGATCAATAACCATAATTAATACCCACAACAACCACCCTCATGAAAAAACGAGGCACAGATAAACCTGTTAGTCAGTTGATCTGCATTCATTGTATATTTCTCTATGAACATGAAGAGAGGAATAATCATAAAACACTAGAAAATAAATTAATTCCCCTACCTTGACCTAGTTGGAATACACTTCAAATGGGGCTGATGAATCTACGTATGTAGGTGTTCGTCGGTGTTCGTTGATCCTGTATCAAATCCTTGTTTTTCATTGGAGAGTGTTTCCTTCGGAACTTCTTCAAGAGTTCTCCTGATGTTCTCCAAACACTTTCACCAACAGTTTATTTAACATTAGATTTAATGAGTTTAACTCACCTCTCATTTAGGAGAATGATTAATTAATTAATTAACTAACTCATTAATTACATGAAGTGGTTACAAAACCAAGTGTAATAGATTATTAAAAAAATTGTTAACTTTGTGGTCCCTCCATAGTTGCTCAACAGTTTCAAAAAGTATAAATTAACTTCTTTAGTCATTATTTTTCATAAAGTAGGTAAAAAATAACTTTTCAGTCCGAAATTTGAAGAACAATGATAAGCTTCGACTAAGTGAATATCAACATTTTGAATTAAATGGTTCCCTCATATTTTCAATCCAAGTTCCGTTTCAAAAGATTCAAATCCTCATTGGAACATTTATTGAACGTTTCGTAAAAACGTTCAAAATTCTGTTTTGGGCTCTTCAGGCTTCAGAATCACATTCCATAAATTTTCATAGGCTCATAATAATTCCATATAATAAAAAACAATTATACTAAATTTCCAGGGATTTTCATATATATACATACATACAAATGAATAAAAAATTATTTTGAATAAAATATTTACAATGAAGGTTTCATTAAAAGAAAAATATGTATGAAAATTAACATCATATCATGCCAAGACAATTCGACGTGTGATTTGATTTGTTTCAAATATAAAATTATATATATATATTCTTTAAAAATGTTTTCAAATTTTTAATGTGTGAAATCCCTTTGAAAAATGTACATATACATAAAGCAAGCTTAAGAATTTTTTTCATAAAAGCTAGCACCTAAACATTTTAAATATGGCAGGGCATTGGGGAGTGAACCAAATACCTCAACAAGTGGGTTGCCCCAAGATAGCATTCAATGTTCTAATTTTTCACAATCTATTTTTTTCAAAAGCATGCATATATGGTTTTCAGAAATATTAATACATTATTTTTAATGTAATTTGAATAATATTATTTTAATAATATTTTAGGTATTTTCAATAAGTAAATAATTTAAATATTAATTTAGAAGTGTATTTTTATTATCTAAAGAATCATAAGATATAATTTCTCGAAGTTATTTTCTATGAAATATTTCATAAATATAATTACAATGATTTTAAACCCCCTTATTAGGAAATTTGATGCTCACCATTTGTTTTAAAATGACATTCCACATGTATCTTACGAGTTAATATTCAAATGTTATTTCTTTAAAAGGTTAGCACATGAGAAAGTGTAGTAGTGAATTTTTTTCTAATTGTTAAACTAAAATAAATGTAATGTGTTTTATAATCCTTTAAAACCATGAAAAAAAATGGTCCTTGTTTTTATTTGTGTTTTGTAACTGTTTACTTACTCTTAAAAAAATTACACACTATTTTGAAGCACATAGTCTGAATGAGCGGGCTTGATAAATTATATTTCAGACCAAAATAATATATCATGGATTATGGGATGTATGTTGGGAAGATATTTTTATAGATATTTGAAGATCCAACTATTTTTCTATGTATGATGATGTGATGAGACTGGATGGACATATATTAGTGAGGTGAGAGGAAAAATTATTATTTTTAAAATATAAAATGGTGTGATGACGTTTTTCAAAATTCGAAAGGGTCAAAAATGAATAATTCTAGATATATATAAATTATAGGGTCTATAAATGTTTAGTGAAGAGATTATACATGTTTTTGGTCTTTTTTAAACCTTATATATTATGTTTTATCCCAGGTAAATCTATTTTTACTTTATTCAGGATTTATAATTTTAAATATTTTCATAATTAATTTTGGTCTAAAATAAAATTACTCGTATTAAATAATATTCATTTTCTTAATTCCATATATGGATCCCATTTCTATAAATTTAATTCATATATTTGGAAAAACAAAATTTAAAATTAACCCTACTAACGGGACGATAATGCATGTTTTCAAAGTGAAAATCCTAAAAAGATACCAATTTTTTATATGAAAATTATATTTGAAAATAATTAAAATTTCATAATCTGTATTTATAGATATATTATTTATCTAAATTTAATTTTAAAAAATTAACAATATTATTTAACTTTATCAATTATTTTAAATAAAAGTTAGTTTTCAATTTAAAATATGTTTTATTTAGCATTCATCAAAACATGATCAATTTCAAAAAAATGAAAAAAATAAAAAAATGATAATTAAGATTTAAAAAATAATAAATTTAATTTTTAAAATATGTTTTATAAATTTTGTAAAAACTAATTTTTAAATATGTTTGAAAAGGGTGACTAATCAATATTTTATAAAATTTTAGTTCTTAAGAAAATATTTATTTTTCTTTTAAATGATTATTATTTTATTTATTTTAGTAGATAACTATATTTTTTCATAATTGATATATTAATATTCATAAAATAAAATTTTCTCGATAGGTTATATTGGTAAACTATTTGACAGTTCATTTAGAATTTGGGTTTCTTGTTGTTCAAACTATTTTAGAGATTAAATTTAAATAAATTTATTTTGTGGGAGGTTTATGCTCTGTGTTTCATGTCATAGAGTCTATTTAATTAGAATGTAAATATTTTTAAATTTCAGGGTGTTAAATTTTCCCCACCTTAACAAAATTTCTTCAACATAATTTGAACTTGATCTCAATAATCAAGTGTTTTACCTCTAGAAATACAATAGTTGAAAAACCCACATCATATAAGGGTTAATAAGATATCCACTTAATTAGAGGGAAATGGAAGTAAAAAAGGTGAAGTTGAATAATACATAAAAAGGTCTATATGTATAATGTAATTGGTGGAATGTTGGGAAATGTAGATGGAATAAAACCCTAAATAATTATAGAGGGTGATTTGGGTAATTTATCACAATCAAGTGAATTGTCTATTAAAAGTTAAAGGCCTCCAAACAATAAATCTATGATGATCTAAAAACCATATGATTCATAATATATGAATGTAACGATGAAATGTTTTTCATGATCCTTTACCAAATTATTTTTAGTTTTTTTATTATCTATTATTATAAGGAAATATACTTGATATGTTTACCTTTCATATGGACTATTTCATCCTTTAACTATTCTTCTATAAAATTACATTCCATCCCATACTCCCATTATTTAATTTCAAAAAAGTAATTATTTTTATTCCTAAAGCACACAAATTCATATTTAATAAACCTTAAAGAAACCTAATAGAGTGAAAAATATTTAAATATTTCACTAACTATTTAACAACACTAGTTTTGTAAGAGAATCATATTCAATATAAAAAATTAATCAGTAGAGATCAAAATCAACACCCCTGGTTGGTTATTAGTTTTTAAATTTAAAATTTTTTTATTAAAAACCATGACATATTAAATATGAAATCATATAGGGAATTGGTAGGTGTTAATCCCTTATCATCATTCAATCATGGGTTCGAGCCCCATAACCATTCAATATATGATTGGTTTTCACCAAAAAATCATGCATTAATTTTTCATGATAATATTAATATAATTACTATAATGTAACCAATATATAATATGGATATCCCTAATATAATATTAAGGATTAAATAAACCTATTAATAATTATTTAAATAAAAACATTTTTCACAAAGTCTAATAAATTAATTTGAATATAATTCAATTTTTATTAATGATAATATAATCCATAAAGGTTATAAATAAAATTAAAATTATGTCCAAAAAAATTAATTACATTATTCCTCAAATAACCTTTTCACTAAAAAACTACTTTCTATAAATTTATCCAAAAAACATCAGGATTCTAGATATACTCTCATCACATAAATCCTAAAAATATGTTTTTAAGAATTTGATGTTATAATCAATCATACGATCATTGACCCACAATGTTATACAGAACACACAATTTAATAACGATATATAGGTTTATGATTTTTAAAATAATATTTATGTGTCTCATGATTTTTTTACAAAAAATCCAATCCTAAAAATACTTCTATAGTTTAATTTTGGAATCCCAATAATTACATCATCTATTTTATTTCAATATAGTTCTTTCCTTGGAAAAGGAGGTAACCTTTTTATGTAGTAATTGAATAAGATAATTCATTTGTTCTAGACATTTAAGAAAATAACTATAAATGGATCCATGGGATGAGATTTAATTCCTTCAATCATAATCATCATTTTTCTTGTATATTTTTTTCATTATTTCCTTCCATTACACATATAAATAATTTTCCAAATATAATGGGACATATTATTTTAAATATGATTCACCTTTGGTATATCCTAGTTAACTCATTATCATCATATTTGTAAATCAATAAAAATTATTTGAACAAAAAATATGTGAATTATCCTAAGAATATTCCCTTAGAGTGTAAAACCAAGTGTTTTATAAGCCCCCCTAGAATTTACCCGGTGAATATTTTTTCAATATTAATCCCCCTTTTGGAGTTATTAAACTTATGTACATCTATATAATGAAAATGTCTACTTGCAGCATCTATATGTGGATGTTATTCTCAGAAAACATGAAAATCATGGTGTTACCTAAACATTAGGATACTATTATATACTTATCCTCAATGTATATCATAGGTTTATGGTCTATAATATATGTATCCTTAAATATATTTCCCATTTTTTGTAATAAGAAGCCTATAATTCTAACTGTAGATACCCCAACACCAGTAGAATGAAGCCGCTTTCAACTTTATTACATTATCATATATAAAAGGAGTTTCATCTCAAAGGACAAAATAGATTAGTATTTTTGGTAAACAAGATTCATAATTGAGTTATTCATTACATTTTACAAAAATAAACAGATTTTTTTTTGAGAATAACATTATTACCCCTAGAATATCCTCACACATCATTCATAGTATATTTCAGGGTTTCCTAGTAAAATGAAAGAAATTACGGGTGTGATCAAATGATCAGTATGGGTTAATTACATTAGAATAAATCACGGATCAAAAAGCATAATAAATATAAAAAGGAGAATTAATAAACACATATGCCATGGAATGAATAAACATAGAAAGAAGTTCATCTAGTGATAATACGAATACAAAAATCTCATATGAAATAACAAATATGGAAAATTATATTACTGAAAACCAATTTAATTTAATCAATAACATGATTATTATAATGATATAAATCATAATAAATATTGAAATGTAAATAAAAAAACACATTCCATATAGTCAATAACTAATAATGAAATTAATCTTGACATAATAACACTGTCATAATATAATGTGTAATAATAACTGAATTATTAATAAATAAAATGCACAATTATTGGACATCATGAACTCAAGATCATGATACATATGTAATCTCACCTTTTAATAAACAAAAAATATTCACAAATTTGTATATCCTTTATTTTTTGTTGGTAGTCGTAATCAAAATTTATACAAGATGTACGATGTTCTCATTAAATAAAAAGTCATTCTATGTTCTTTTGTTGTAAAAAATATTATTCATTTATTGGGAGGAAAGATATCTATAAATAAACGTACATTTTTTAGGTTGCAACAATACCTCTTCTCTCAATACATTTTATAAGATAGTTTAAAACTATTTTATACAAATACATTCGGTTTGGCCATCTAATTTTATGAAAGGTTATATATTCACCTTCTGAGACTACTAATGCATTGATGAGACTTCTATAACCAGTCCCGACCCATGTCTACATTCCTAAATAATTCATTATATATCAAATAATCAATTTAATTCTTAAAAACATTCCTTACTACTAAATATTCATATTTAAGAAAGAACATTGATAATCAAAATTTCCCCAATCAATCCAATAAGTTTATAAATAAAAATCCATCTATAGAAATGAGATCTTGTTTAAGAATACTGATTATCCATGATAGATATTATTTATATTTATAGGATATATATTTTCTAATTATCCCATGAAAGTGTGTATTTCAAGTGATAACTATTTACTATGAATGAATCAAGAATTTGAATTTCAATAAATTATTTGTTCTAATTAATCATATTCCATCTATAGAAAAAATAAGGATGGTATCAATTGAAGATATACACATTGGATTGAGAATTAAGGGTTTTTTATTGATTATGAATTGAAATACTATAAATAATGATTTAAAAATTATTTAAGAAAATATCATTTTAACTTCATAAAACTAAAAGTTCAAAAAACATTTTAAAAATAAATTTATTTTAGTTTATTAAAAAAATATTAATGTATTCATTAATACATTGGGTGATCACAATGGAAAAAAATTATGTACGCATAGAGCACATTAAAACAAATATTTCTTTTAGATTTTTAGTAAAATTAAAATGGTCCTTGTTTTGAAAACCACATGATGATTCGATAAATTTTTTTAAAATAAAAATTAGAAAAAATTTCTATTGTAAATAATTATGGTAAGGTAATATGTATTTTATAAAAAAATTACAAAAAAAAGTTTTTGGAAGAAAATAAATATCCAATAGTTGAGAGAAATGATGTTGGATTTTCTTCAAAAAAATCAAAAAAATCTTCTATACTAAAGGGAGGATAAATTATAATATTAAATTAAATTATCATTAACATTCAGTGTATATTTAAATTAAATTATTTAATGATTAAATGGTAAAAATATTTATTTCAATTAATATTCAAGAACATACAATCTCGATTGGAATGAGATTGTGAGAGAAACATGTACAATGATAATAACATTGGAATGAAAATAAATCTCAAAATCATTTTATTGTATCAACTGTAAGCCAATAAAAATAATTTTTAAATACATAGTACGATAATTAAAATTAATTTCACACAAAATAATAGAGGATTAATAATAACGAAGATGGAATATATCAAAATGAAAAGAAATAGAGTAATGAAATTATTTACCACTTAGTAATATTAAAATCAATTTTCAATGGATGTAATACTAAATATTTATCTAAAAAACCATTAGATATAAATAATTTATGATATTATATATAAAACTTTTAGTATATACCCCATATAAAATAAATTAGGTTCACAACATTACAATATTCCATAACAAAGGTGAGTTGAGACGAAATCCATTACAAAGACCATATCATTGAATTATGGATTGATAAATGAATTAATTATATTTATCACTTGTAAATCCAAATAAATAATATTGGAATAAAAAATAAAATAATAAATTTATATTACACATAAAATCTTATCATTATATAACAAATTAAGTTGATGTTTAACTAAATTAATGGAAATTGATTTTGGAATTCCCTTACCTTACACTTCCTTTTGGTTCGGCATACATTAACAGCCGGTATAATGGTTATAAGAATTTTATTATTTTATTAAAGAAAAATATTAATATTTATAATATAATATCTGATAATTTTATAACATCCAATAAATTTTTTTAATTATCGTTCACTATTGTCATTGTTTCGGGTGTTAATTACATTGTTTTCTCATGACTGTTTCAACTTTAATGATTTTGTTATTACACATATTATTTCGTTAAATCATATATAGAACAATAATCCTCACATAATTATTTTATATATAAAATAAATTATAATTTTAGAAATAATTATGATCAATGGTTATGAATAGTAATGTTTATTACGATCTAGAAGAGGGTATGGAATATTAATGCTTGAGTGACCTTTTGAGTTTTCAACAATCATACTGGGAATGAGGTATGAAATGGTTTATGTTTATATAATTATCATAATATCATAATAAATATGTTATATCATTATATATATATATATATCATCCATGTGTTATGGAGATGAAAAGAGAGTCACGTCACTTCGTGTATGTGGTAGCCCACAAGTATAAGAACGATGTCATCATCATTAAGTGATTTAAAATATTATTAAAGACAAACATATATCATATTTTAAGAATAATAAATCGGATATTAATATAATAATTATTTCATTTATATCACATATATTTATCAACAATAGCCTTATTACATTCGGATTAAAGTGTAATAAAAAAACTGAATCTCATCGCATCACGAGGAGGTAGTCCTCCGTACACACAAATGACGTTATTGTATCCCCTAAAAAATAAAATTAAATAAAGTTATTATTATATAATGACTTTAGTTGTATTATAATTTTATTAATATCATATATATAATTTATTTTCATCATAATACCCATCCATGATAGGTTGTAATGGAAAACTGAATGACATCGGTTCGTGAGGTGGTGGTCCGCTGTACTAATGAATGACTATTTTGTAACATAATTAATCGATGTGGGGATAGTTTTTGGTCATATACGTAAGACCAAAACATCTAATTTTCTGGAATATATTTATTTTATTATACAATAATGTTTTAAAAATAATTTATTGAGGTGGATGATGAAATAAAAAAACTTTTTGAAAAATGCTATATATTCTTCTTGTAAACTCATTATATTTTCAAAAAAATCCTTAAATAGTTAGTTTTGTGCAGAAATTATAGAATATAGGGTGAGGGTATTGAATTAGGGATGTTATTTGGGAAGAAATGTTTTAAAAAAAGTGTTTGAATTCATGTAGAAGATAGGAGTGGTGTGGCCTTTAATAAGTGATCTGAGTGGCAAACTTGTTATTTTTCAAAAAAAAATTACACTTGTTTTTAAAACGAAAATATGGAAAAATTGGATTATTATTTACCACTTAATATTATATTTTCTAATTATAGAAATCAATTATATTTTATAAATGTTTTATAAGGTCTTATAAAATATTATATTATTAGTTTCACTTCCCAGTCAATACATTTTTACCAAAACCACAGTAAATAATTTTAGAAATTTCAATGTTATTTTATTAAATAATTAAATTTACCTTATTATATAATATAAAATTTTCAGGTTCCAAATATCGAATCCATTTTTCATAATTCAATTCTCAAAATTTCAAATATTAAATTTAAAATTATGACATAGATGCAATTAAAAAGTATGTTTTCGGAAATAAAATGAACAAATTTTTTGAATTTTTTTATATCAAATTTTAATTTGAAAATAAATTCAATGAACTAAAATGAATTAATAGAGGTAAAATTTAACTAATTATACATTATAATTACTTTTAAATATATTTTCTCTTTTTAAAAAATTAAAAAAATATAGTTTCCAATTAAAATTCAATATATTTCAATATTCAAAAAAAATTGAAACATTTCAAAAAAATCACAAAAATTCATCCTAACATAATTTTATTTTATTACTAATAGACATTAATCATCTGTGTAAATTTTCATGACATGGTAAAATTTAATTTTAAATTATCTTAGAATTGAATGACTAATCTCCCTTTTTGAAAAATTCATTTTTTTTCTTTCTGAAAATGTTTTTTCTTTTAAATGATTATTGTTATATATATTTATATAATCAATTCATAACAGCAATTTTCATAAATTAGTTATTAAAAATAATACCATCCAATTTAACAACATATTTATAACAGTATAATATATTATAGTTCATTAATATTCTGGGATGGGTGTTTCACCATCAATCAACAAGAATTAATTTACAAAGATATATTTCAATGGTTATTTAACCTCACTGTTGTGTGTCAAATATTATATCAAATAAAATTTTCAGATTTTAGAATTTTGGGGTGTTTCAAATAGACCATGATTGATTTCATTATTCATGTAATATTAATGATGAAAAATATATTATTTTTCGGAATTTTATATTAGTTGATAAAATATTATTTACTAAAAAATACATTTGATGCCTATTTAATGAACTATTCATTAGTGTTACCTAAATACCATCAATATGACATGGTAATTCATATAAAATTCGACTCAACCTCTATATTATTTCATTTTAATATATAAAATTTGTGATTTTAATTAATTTTATCATATTATTGTAGTTTTAATCGTCTAAATATCAATTTTTTATATTTATATTAATTAGTTAATTACAAATCTATGTTTTATAGGAATTTAAAGTAATTATTTCATCACAAAGAAAATAAATGAAATAATATTATGAATATAAATCATATATATTTATAATTAATTTCTACAAACTATATATATATCCTTCAATTAACCACAATTTAAAAATATTATAGTTTTAAAAAACATGAGTGTACATTTATGAATTTTCATTACATAAAATAATTTAATGTTCATAATTAAATATAAATTTCCATAAAACACCATATTACCAAATAAAGGATGATTATGGTTGAAATTGACTCATATAATAAAATATATGAATGTCTTAGAGTCATTATCTAGCCCTTATATTATTATTTTTTAACTCATAATTATCTGACTTTTCTTTTTCTATGGTAACAATAAATAAAAAGCTAATTAATAACAATGCCTAAATATAAAGTTTCCTGTTTAAATATGTTGGGACTCATGATTCTAAATAGGGAATCAAATTTTCAATATTCAAAACATAAATGGGGAAAACCTTATCTTAAAATCAAACTAGAATAATGTTATGAAATGAGGTTTTTTCAGAAAAACATTTCCCTCTGAATATAAAAATATTTCAAGATATATTAATGCATAACATTAACTCAAAAAAATATAGTTTAATTAATTTAAATCAAAATAAAAATAAAAATATTAATTATTCACAAAAAAAGTAAATCATATAGAATTTAATATAAAATATATTGTTAAATAAAATTATTATTCATCTGTATTTAGTTAAAAAACCAACATTTTATGAACTTTTAGAGATTTCACTATAGGATAAAAATGAGATGACAATTTCAAAAATTCAATTTTTTTACCAAATAAAATTTATATACTTTTTAGAAATTAATTATGTCATATTTTTTGAAAAAAAATTGAAACCCATTTTTTAAAAAAAAATATATTTAAAGAATAAAATGGATTTTTTAAAAATTGAGTAATTATTTTATAAAAATTAATAAATAATTTTTTTTTATTATAAGAAAATACATTTTTTAAATTTAATATTTAATTTCCCCTATTCATAATGGAAATATCCATGACTATGTTATGATGGTCTTTTTTAAATAATAATATTTAATGGAAATATTACCCTCACTATTACATATTTTTTTTTGGAATCATATTTGGTCGTTTTATTAAAATTCAATGATACTACAGTTTCTTAGTATTATTGATAAACACTAAGGATACAACATTAAAAATTCATTAATATAGTTAATTCAACTATAATACACTTATTACATTCTAAAAGATCTTTTCATTTTAGTGTTTTAAAGAATTTTTTCCGAAAACATACATGACAACCCACAAGCATTCAAATAGGATACTACTAAAATAATTTTCATTTTATCCATAATAATATTTATTTTAAAAAAACATGTATTCCTTTCATGAAATATCATCACTATATTCATCATGGATTAATATTTTCTCATACCCATCCTTAAACCCTGTGAAAAAAATAAAACATGGGATGATCACAAAAATCTCAGTAAGGGACATAAAAAAGATAAACCATTAGTCCACGAATACTTATAAACATTTGAAATCATTTTAAAAAATTTATACTTCTCACCCATAAAGTATCATATATTGTTTGATAACAAGAAATTTAAATAAAACATAGATAACATAAATTAATAATTTAATTAACATTGGGTATTATGTAAAGAAGATTGTAACCCTAATTGCAACCATATGATTTTAAACATTAACGATTACCTTAAAATTTACCCCTCATGTATACCATACTACAATGCCCCGACCCCAGAATCCCAGAGTTGGTGCATTATTTTCATACATTGGAATCATAACAAGGAACCAAGTCCCGAAGGACCGATTATTTTGGTAGTCTTGGAAAATAGATTACATACATGAACAATACATTACACATAAATACATAAAATATAACAAAAATAATCTTTTGAGAATGCCATTATTCCCCTAGATTAACCTTTCATATCAATCATAAGTAACTTTTGGAATCCTTGTAAAAAAACATAACAGTGGGGTGAGGTCAGATGATCAGTTAGGGTAATTAATTTAGTGGAAGCTGTAAAATTTAAATACAAGATGTGTAGTAAAAACAAAATCCATTTAAAAATTAACACGAACATATTATGGGAAAAATAAAACATACATTATCATATAAACATTCAAATGGTTATTCTACTATTTGAATAATAACATGTAATAACTAATTTCATAATGAGAGAATTCATGATGTTGGACATCATAACCACATATTCAAGGCCTCGTTCCAAGACTACCAATAAAAAGTTTTTCAAGCCCTTGTGCCAAGACAATAATTTGTATCATGATACCTACTGATGCATCGAGAGGCTATATCGGGCCCCACCCATCAAATACTATGTCCAATACATTCCTCATATGAAAAGGGTGAAACATAATAAAATCATTTGTAATAAAACTAAATTACGAAAAGTCAATATTATAACAATAAACCATAAATGGTCTAAAATAGATCATCTATAGTCAAACATATCATAACTAATTCAATAAAATATAGAAAATTGTATTATAATAAATAAACCTCAATCATGAATAATATCTAGTAAAGGATGTTGACATAGTTGAAAATAATCAGTAAAACTCTTTCAGAGAATTATCTTTTTTTCATGAAATAATTTAAAAGTAACATAATTTAGAAAGGAAGATATATAAAAGAAATTTTTGAATCAAATATTTTAAAACCCCCTTGAATCTTTTGAAATGAATTAAATTTTTAAAACATCAATCTCCATATAAGTAAATACTTAAAACTATATTTAAAACATAGACATTAATGAGAATGATTTAGAAGATTAAATAATTAAACCATTTAAAATGATGTTTTAGTTAAAGAGTACATTAAAAATAATCCTTTAGAATACTATTTTATGAAACATGGACATGGATAATAAATATGTTCCCGTAACAACATACACATAAACAATCTCAGATAATACTAAGATTGAGGAATTAACCATTACCATGTACTTTTTATTAGTCTAGGGTACATTTAAGCTCATGTATAATGACCATATTATGTCATTAAATTATACCAAAACCATTTTCATATATATTATATCATAATTGAAACATTTATGTAATTAAACAACCCATTTAATAATTATTTCGATGTTAAAATAAAATTTCATGTAATAATCACTTTCATTATCATATGTGTTTTAACATGTTATTATTGATCGTATCACTTATATTATGATTTAATTGAATCTAGGATATAAAAAATTACTTATTTATCAAATATAATCATAATATAAATATGTATAATATAATGATATTTGAAATTTAAAACTTCGTTTATGGCGACGGTAGGTCGTACGTACGCAAAAATGTTTTTTCAGTTTTAATATCATATTGAACGAATGTCAGTGAATTAGATATATATAAATACACACACACACAGATATATATATATATATATATATATTCCCAATATAATTATTATTTCATATGTAACATACTTATGAATAATATATATATTTATAATCATCGTTGAATGGTGAACGTTGAAATGAATCTCATCAAGTCGTGGAGATGATAAGCCGCATGTACACAAGGGAAACAATATCATTATATTGATAGTGAAAATATATGTGATTGGGTGGTATATTATAAATAAAGAATAAATAACATGTTATATTTATTATTTACATCAATTATAATCATTTTTAAACCCATCCAAATAATGTAGTGTTGAATAAAAAACTACACCATGACATTGATACGGTAAGCCATACGTATGCACGTATGGTGACATTGTCATTAATAGGATGGATAGAATAATTAATATGGATGTACCATATTTATACATACATCACATTAATTAGAGGTTATTTTAGTAATTATTTTGGTATGAAAACAACAAAGAATGTGAAAGTGGAAGATGAAATGAACTTTGAAAGAGGTAATTAAATAATTACCTCCTCTTCGGGTGCTTCCTTTGGATTTGAACTATGGGGCTCCATACGTTGGATTTATGATCAATGTAAGGACTTTAGGTTGATGTGAAGGTAGTTGGGAGGATATTTGACTAGGGTTTGGCCAATCCAAATGGCATTGTAGGTGTGAATATAAGAGAAGGGGAAGAACCGTTTTATAAGATAAGTGAGGGGAAATTTAGGAAAATAATTAACTATTATTTTATTATAAAATCATTTTCGGTTTATAATGGCCCCAAATAGATTTATTTTGAGGCTAATATGGGGATGGCTCTCAATCCTCTCATCAAATATGTTTTAGTCATGATTAGTTTACCGTATTTACCTAATCTTTTACATTTAACCCATAGTTAAATAGTTTAACTCTTACCATGAATTCTTATATTCTTACACTATGTTGTTAATAAAATTACTATAAAATTCCAAGTGAACCTAAAGTGGTTCATTAATGAAATATATATCATTATATGAGTCATTTTTCGAATACATATATTTTTCGAACTATTATAAAATTTAATAAAATAGTATTTGTTTTAAAAACTCGTTTTTGTTAATTTTGATACTATTTAGTATTTGGTTTTTTTGAAAGTACAAACAAGTTGATTACATAAAAATATACATTAAATAAATCCAAACATTTCATATTCACCTATAATTTTTTTTATTGTATCAAAAGTTTCAATTTACATTTATTTGGATATTTATAATATCATTTTTTTAATCATTCATTAATAATGTAATTACATCATCATCGTTGTGTCAAAAATTAATTTAATTGTATAATCTCTAAAAATTAGAAATATAATAGCATGATTTGTTAAATATTTTTATCTTTCTAATTAATATTTATATTATAATTTATATTATGTACAACTCTATATTAAAAATGGATTAGTTAATAAAATTTGAATTAACACTTTTAGCACTTCTTGAAATAAAATATAATAAATTTCATAATATAATAAATGTGGATAAAAAGGGATCTTATTTTTTTTCAAAGGTTTATTTTGGTCAAAAAACACTTATACAATAGAATTAGGTCATGTTTTTGAGTAATTTTAATATTATGTTTACATTTAATTACATTATTTAATTTTTACTATGGTAAGTAAAATATAAAAGTTATTAATCACCAAAAATTATTTTCTTCTTATTGCACCACATTTTATGTACTGATTTCAATAGTGTCAATCATATTTTTGAAATTTAATTCCTAGAAGCAGTAAAATTATGTTTTATTCAAATTTTAAAATATGCCTAGAAGGTGGGTAATTATGCCTAGAAGGTGGGTAAAAAGACATTAAACAGGTTCAATAAAACTTTATATATGTATTATTTTTATAAAATGACTCCAATAACTTAAAATTTAATAATATATGTATTATTTAACTATTTTTACATTTAGATAAATTTTTAATTAAAATTAATTATTTAAATGAAAAAGTTTGTTTTTATGTATTATGCTATAGTTTTCACTATTCGTAAAAAATTTATTGTTTTCAGAAAAATACCAAAAATTCACTCTATACTAATTTTGATATTCCAAGTTCAAAAAAGATTTATATTTTACCAAATTCAGTTTTTAGGAGTAAATAAAATAATTTTTATTAGTGTTCACAAAAAAACATAAAAAGTAGTTCTTTTATGAAAATTTATTTTCTTAATATATTAATATTTTAAAATCACTTATATATATAATTACAAATATATTTTATTTATATGAAAAAATTACAAATAACAATTAAAATTTATAAGTTACTATTCATATTTTAATATTTAATTGATAAATAAATACATCGTTTAAATAATTATAAAACTAATTTTTTATTATCCAGAAACTCAATATTGAATATAACCCAAGCCAAAATGGTGTTCCATGAAATATAATCTATTATATTAAATTAAATAGATAACTTACTATGAAATCATGGGGTGTTACATTCTCCCCTCCTTCTATAAGTTTTGTCCTTGCAATTTGACATTGTTCTTTGAATATAAAATATTGAAAATAGAAAATACCTTTGGGGGAAAACCCACATTAGAAATAGAGTTAAAAAATATAGTCATAATAAGAGGGATAGGGAAATGAAAAAGTAACCACAAAATTAGGATTTTGAATAAGAAAACATTAGCGCGAATTAGAGACACATAATTGGAGGAAAATGTAGATATTTATAGGGAGTAATTTAGGTCATCAATCAAAAACAAGTGAATAATAACTATAAAATTGAGGGCCTCAAAAACACAAATCAATGATTATTTAAAGTATCATTTGTTCAACAAAACATAAGGTATTTGGAAAACACATTTTTTTGATATTTTTTTGAAGTTGAGGGATTAATTTACTATCAAGATAAGAAATCAAGAAAACATAATTGATATCATTACCTATCATAATTATAATCTCATTATTTGGTTGTGCTTCGACCTATTTTGACTTTATCCCTTACACTAGGAAATAAATGTTCAAAAAAATATTTTTTTATGCTTGAACTACATTTTACTTATCCAAAAATACATTCATCTAAACTCATAGTCCAAAGATTTATATGGAAGGTCAATATATCACAATGAAGATTAATATGTAAATACTTTCACCATTTATTTTATTAAAACATGGAAACAAACTGAATTACCATAAAATATTATTTGAATATGTATTTACTTCTTTATTCCTTTGGTAGAACACAAAATATTGGATATACTGCTCAAATATAAAAATATTGTAAACACCAACAGTGATGGAATATACAAATCATTAATCAATTTCAAGTTAGTCAAAAATATCTAATATAATTTATCCAAATCAATCATATCTTATTCCCAAATAACTGAATCAGTTTCAAACCCATATTATGGTTTATCATTCCTTCAACCATTTATTTTTTAAAATCATTAACTTGTTATTATGTCACTTTTATTAGAACCATATAATCTCAAATGCTCAATGAAATAGTACTACAGTAAAATCCTTATTTATTTCCATAATTCATATAACTAGTATATCATTGAAAAAACACTCAACTAACATAATTCATTAATAAAAACATCATAAACCTAGTCATTCCTCTTCATTTACAGTAGTATCATAATATTATTATTATCCAAAAGCATCATTTGAGTAATAATCTAATGATTTGTACATTGATTCATGTAATGTCCCTTCTTCTTGTAGATGAATCATTATACATTTGAAACCAGTTTCTTACCCTTGAAATCATGAATGAGGTCTCCTTTTTCCCAACACTTATAATATACTCCCATTCCTTTCAAGCATTTATCAAGTTGATTCTTTCCATAGTTATCACATGTGGAAAAATCTTTATTTCCCTTCTTTCGTTTATCAATCTTTCTTTTTTCCATCCTCTTATTTTCTTTCTTCCCTTAAAATCCACAGTACTCAAGGAATTCATTACATATCATATTAACACATGATATTATTTCTTCATATGATGCGGATATGTGGGAGAATATGTCTCTTCTAAATTTTGGCAAAAAGACCCTGAAAGATATGATCCTTCTTACTCTTTAGATCAGGAATATTGTTGGAGTTCATATTCCTTCTACTGGGCGCCATTTACAAAAGACGACATACACTTGTTTAGATCATATCATAATGTAACATTACAAAACTATAAAAATTCCCAACATTAATTGAATATTTACACACATCTAGTCTCATAATAATAACATTGATTTCATTGCTGACATAATTACTCATAAATAATTCATAATGGTTTGTAATGAAAATGTGAATAATCTTAAGCATATACCCCAGGAGTGTCAAACTAGGTGCGAAGTAAGGCCTGTTGTCATGTACCAGAATACCCCGAGGCAGGCCTGAAACTCCTTTTCAGAGTTTTCACTCCTAGGTACATCTGTGGTAGAACCACGTCTTCTTGTAGTATATAGACGTGGATGTATTTCTTGGGAAACCCACATAAAATCTACATTACAAAAAATTTAGTATGTTCTTCTATACCAATCCTAAAATTCTAACATATGGTATTGTTTCCTAATCCCATTTTATGTAAATCTATTTCAATGGTTGTTGCTAAACTTTCTCTGATACCAAATGTAATTCCCCAACCCCATTACCCCGAAGGGGGAGCATTAATTTAACACATTTTCATGATTACAAGGAATCATGTCCCGAAGGTCCGATCATTTTAGAAATCTTGGAAAATAGATTACATACATGAATGTTATATTAAAAACTATAAAATAAAACACGACATAAATAATCATTTGAGAACACCATTATTCTCATAGCTTAACTCTACATAACAATCATAATAAACTTATTGGAATCCAAGGAAAACAAAAAATAAGAACTGGGAGAGCTTAGATGCTCAGAAAAGGCAAATAATTTAGAAAAAGCTATAAACTTTTAAGGAAAGATGTGTAATAAAAAAACAACCTTTAAAAAATAAACATGAACATAATATTTCAAAAATAAATAAAAAGTTACCATATAATCACACACATGAATGATATACTAGTCGAATAATCACATCTAATAACTGATTTCATAATACGGGAATACATAATCCCCGATATCATAACTACATAGTCAAGGCCTCGTGCCAATAATACAAATAAATATTTCGTTAAGGCCTTGTGAAAATACACTAATTTGTCTCATTAGACCTACTAATGCATCAAGGGGCTATAGCGGGATCTACATGTCGCATACTAAGTCCAATTCATTCCTAATATGAAATGGTTGAAACATAACATAATCATTCGTATTAATATTAGAATACAAAATTTCAATACATTAACTATAAATAATGAATGGTATAAAAGCAACACATCCATAGTCAAACATATCATAAATCATTCGATACAATATAGAAGATTTTATTATAATAAATAAACATCAGTCATGAATAATATCCAGTAAATGATGTTGGAAAATTTGAAAATGACCGGTAAAACTCTTGGAGAGAAATATCCATTTTTCATGAAATCATATAAAAGACACATAATTTACAAAGGAATACATTTAAAAAACATTTCTGAATCAAAGTTTGTCATACCACTTTTAAACATTTGAATTTAATTATCATTTTAAAACATTCATTTCCATATAAATAAATCCTTCAAACCATTTTCAGTGCATGTACATTAATGAGAATGATTTAAAAGAATAAATATTTAAAGCATTTAAAATAATTTTTTAGTTAAAAATTCCATTAAATATAATAATTTTGAAAACACATTTAGGAAACATGGACTTGTATAATAAATATTTTCATGTAAAAACATACATATAAACAATCTCGTCGAATAATGAGATTGAGGAATTAACCCTTTCCTTGTACATTATACTGGTCAAAGATATGTCTCCTGTATAATGAGCATAGTATGTTATCAAATTATACTAGAACCTTATTCATATTTATTATATCATACTTGATTCATTTATGGATTTATACTACCCATTTAATAATAATTTCTATGTTAATATATTATTTCTGATAATAATTGCTTTCTTTATTATACGTGTTTGAACTAGTTATTCTTGATTGTATCACTTCTATCATGATTTAATTACATCCAGATTATAAAACATTATTTATGTATCATATATATTCATAATATAAATATGTACAATATATAGATATATGAAATTGAAAACACCATTTATTGAGATGGTAGGTCATACATACGCAAAAATTCCGTTTCTGTTTTCATGTCGTACTTAATAGAATTAAGTGAATGAGATATATATAAATACACACACACACACAAAAACGCACACACACAAACACACACCCACACACACATATTTCGAGTAGCATTATTATATCATATGTTACATACTTATTAATAATAAATATTTTTATAATCATTGTTGACTGGTGAACATGAAAATTAATGTCATCGCATCGTGGAGACGGTAAGGCGTACGTACGCACAAGGGACAATATCCTTCTATTGATGGTAAAACTGTATATAATTGGATGTTATATTATATATATAGATATATTATCATGTTATATTTATTATTTACATCAATTATACTTGTTATTACTCCCATCAAAAAAATTAAGTGTTGAATAACAAATTACACCAAGGCGTGGAGACGGTAAGCCATACGTACATACGTATGATGATTTTTTCATTCATAGGATGGATATAATAATGAATATGGTTGAACCATATTTATAATATCTTCACAGTATGTATAGGTTACTTGAGTTGTTATTTTGGTTTGGAAACAACAAAGAAATATTATGTGGATGAAGAAAAAACTTTGAAAAATGTGATGAAATAATTACATCTTCTTCAGGTGCTTCCTTTTGGTTTGAACAAAAGGGATCATTAGGTTGGATTTTTTATCAAATTATAGGATCTATGGTGAAGTGGGGGTAGTTGGAAGGACATTTGAGTGGGTTTTTGTTGATCCAAATGGATTTGGAGGTGTGAATTTAAGTGAAGGAAAAGTACCCTTTTATAATAGAGGTGGGGGGAACTTTAAGAAAAGCTTGAAATATAATTTTATTATAAAATCATTTTCGGTTTCTAACGGTTCCGAATTGGATTATTTCGAGGATAAGGTGGGGCTGAGACGAAATAATCTCCACAAATTGGTTTTAGGAATGTTTCGGTTACCATATAAAACTTATATTTTACATTTAACCCTTAGTTAATTAGTTTAACTCTTACCATGTCTTCTGGTATTCTTACACTATATGTTTAATAATGTTACTATAAAATTCCAAGAGAATCACAAGTGGTTAATTAATGACATATATATCATTATATAAGTCCATTGGCCTAAAAATATATTTTTATAAATATAATATAATTTAATAAAATAGTATGTGTTTTAAAAACTCATTTATGTCAGTTTTGACTTTATTTAGTATTTTCTTTTTTTGAAGGTCAAAACTAGTTTATTACTCAGACCAAAATACATTAAATCAACCCTAACATGTCATATTAACCTAAAAAATTTCGTTTATTACATAAAAAGACTCAATTTAAATTTATTTTGACTTTTATAATATCAATTGTTTTAATCATTAATTAAAAATGTAATTACTGCATCGTCATTGTGTCATACATAAATTTAATTGTTTAATATCTAAAAATTATAAATAAAGTACATTGATGTATTGAATCTATTTATATTTCTCATAAAAATTTATAGTCTAATTTATCTTATGTACAACTCCATATTAAAAATGTTTTAGTTAATAAAATATGAATTTAACAATTTTAACCCTTCTTCGAATAAAATATAATAAATGTACTAATCTAATCCATGTAGATCCAAACAGATCTTATTTTTTTCCTAAGGTTGATTTTGGTCGACAAAAATGTATCCAATAGAATTATGACACGTTTTGGTGTAATTATAATATTATTTGTTCCTTTAATTTCCTTATTTACATTTTATTATAAGAAATAAAATTCAAAAGATAATATTGACCAAATATTATTTTCTTCCCATTGAACCACATTTTACATACAGATTTCATCCTTATCTCTTGGATTTTTGAAATTCAATTCACAGAAAAGGTAAAATTACGTTTTATGAAAATTTGCAAATGCTCCTATAATGTGTGTAAATATGCCTAGAAGGTGGGTCAAAAGACATTAAAAAATTTCAATAAAATATTATATATCTAATCGTATTATGAAATGACTCCATTTAATTACATTGTACTACTATATTTATTATGTATCTATTTTGTCTTTAATATATATTTTTAATTAAAAATTATTATTTAAATGAAAAAGCTGATTTTTATGTACTATGTAGTATTTTTCACTATTCATCAATGATTGAATGTTTTCAAAAAAAATACCACAAATTCACCCTAAGATAATTTTGGTATTCCAAATTCAAAAATTAAGTCCATATTACCAAATTAAATTTTTAGTATTGGGTAAAATTAATTTTATTGTTGTTCGCAAAAGGACATAAAAAGTAGTTCTTTTAAGAAAATAACATTTCTAAACATATAAATATGTTAAAAAAATATATACATTTCATTATAAAGATATTTTATTTATTTAAAATAATTATAAATAAAATTTAAAATTTTTATGTTACTATTCATATATAAATATTTAATTGATAAATAAATATATCGAATAAATAATTATAATAATAATGTGTTGTTTCACAGAAACTCGATCTTGCGTAAAACATAAGAAAATTTGGTGTTGTGTGCAATATAACGTATTAAATTACTCTAATGAGATAACTAACTATGACATATTACTGTAATACACATATGGTGTAATTCTCATGACGACCTTATGGTGTAACCATCTCAGTTACACTTGAAGCAATCATTATGGATGACCACTAACATAAGAATACACAAAGAATTGATGGGAGCTATAGGTCCCAACCTTAATCATAACTAATGATAAATAAATATAACATAATCATAAAAAATAATTCATTCCTCATCAAAAAGAATTTATTTTCAATTTTGTAAAAATTGAACAGATGATCTTTAATGAAAAGTAACTTACCTGGGGTATATATTACATCAAACATGTTCAAAGCATGTGTATATTGGTTTAAATAGTGTTATTATTTTATTAAAAACAATAATAGTTTTTATACTAAATTATATTACCAAATTATATCAAATTTCATCCCATTTATTATTAATATATTTTTATTTCCATCATTTCAGGTGTGTTCATTTCATGGTTTCCATGGTTGGTTCATTAAGGATTTTTTTATAGAATTTAATAAATACACTAAAAGTGGAGATAGATGGTATTCATATGTTTATATTATTTTAAAAGATTACATATATCATTTTTTCTAATATTATGATGAATAATTCGATAAAACAATAATGAAAATCATTTTTTTGCAGGTTTTTATGACATTCATAGACATAAATCGTTTTTTGTAATATCATGTTAATATATTGGTTCTTTAAATGTACTTAATTTATAATATGTGTAATAAAATATTATTGAACCATAATAACAGTTTCTTACCGACCATGGTGGTCTTAAATGAAAATAAAAATTCATCATCCATGATGATAGTAAATTGACACATCAAGAATGATGTTCTCATTTTTAAAATAAAATAGAGAATATAATGAGTATGATGATGAAGTATTCAACTAAAATTATAAAATTATAGTATATAGAGGATAATAGAGTTGTTTGGGCACATGGATATGTTTATTTTAATATATAATAAAAAATGAAAATAACTTAAAACGAAAATAAATTAAAATGAAAGAGGATTTTACATAATTAATTATTCTCTTTAATAACCACTTTAAAGAACATGGTTTTATTCATTCAGTTATAAAAATATATAATTGAAACGGGGAAGTGGCTTGGGATGGAAATTGGGTAGAAATTAAATAAGATACAAGGATTTTACATGTGAGGAGAAGAGGTGGAGAGGGGTGGTATTTATTGTAGAGGAGTGGGGTTTTTTTGAATATTTTATTCATTTTTTTATTTTGGATTTGAAAAATGAATATTTATGATTCTAAAGAATATAAAATATAAATGGAGAAGGATATGTGTATATTATGGGCTTACATAATCCATACAACATCCATGACTAAATAAATCATGTATTTAGCTTATGCCGTAAATTATTGTATTTCTTTATTCACAAAAAGTTCGACTATCTTAGATTAATCCAAAAAATTCACCCTGATTATTATTAGACCTACAGAATTAAAGAATGGACTCCACTTTATGAAAATAAGTTTCTATATATAATATATTTATTTTTAATTAAGATAATCATTTATTCAAAAATTCCAATTTTATAATTATAGCTGATTTTATTACACTTTAAAAAATTATTTATGGTATCATAAAATTATCTTATAATCCTAAGAAAATAAAATATTAATATATGAATATATTCGAGATAAATTTTATTATAAATTAATATATTAATTATAAATTTTTAAATAAAAATATAACTGTCAAAAAAATACCAAAACATAATTTATCATTTTCAAAAAATTTATTTAATAATTCCATCATATTAATATACACATTTTTTACATATAAGATACATAATTTTTTTAAGATTTCTAGCTTATATTAATATTCGATTATCTATATTGTTATACCTTGTGTTCATGGTTTTATTCCAAATTACATGTAACTATTCAAGCAGTATAAATTCATTTATTTCAATAAATTCCACTTAATTCATTACCCATTTATAAGTAATTAAATATTTAATTATAGAATAAAATATATATTTTTTTAGTAGATGTTTTGTTACATTATCCCCCACCCTCTTCTGGAAATTTCACCCTTTAAAATTTTATTCACTATTTAAATGAGTTAGGATACCATTCCCTCATAGAATTTTCAGATTACCATATTGCTTCATGAACCAAGTGGTTTCTCCCAAAAACATAAACATAATAAATTCCCTTATTATAAATTACATTCTCTCTATGATCAAGAATCTGAACAGGATTTTCCTAAAAAATACCTCTTATGACTTAACTATATATGGGCTCAAAACATGAGAAAAATTTAGAAAATACATTTTCAACATAGAATCATAAAAATCATTGTGTACTAATGATAAAATTAGAGGAAAATCCCCTATGTAAAAAACCTGTCCAACATTCTCCATGAAATTAAAAGGTCCAATAAACTATGGACTTATTTTTCCCATCATTCCAAAAAATCTAATAACTCTTTTCTATATAGATATATTAATGAAAAATGATCACCCACCTCGAATGAAAATTATTTCCTCCTATTATTTTCATATGTTTTATGACCTCTCTCAACAGTCCTCATGTGTCACAGGATCAAATATACATTCAAGGACATTTATCTACTAATTTTGGTCTCATCAACATCCTTCCCCAAACATTAACAAAAAATGATGGATCTCGATACCGCTTTCCATTAAATGCCTTATAATCATCCATATGTATTCAAGAAAAAATATTATTATTATATAAAAACTCCACAAAATAAATCTATGGATCCCAATTTCCCTTGTAATCCATTGAACATGCATGATGAATTTCCTCCAAAGTATAATTGATTCTCTCAGTATTTCCATTATATTTAGGATGAAAGGTTATGCTGATGTATATTTTAGTTACCAAAAACTTTTAAAGGCCTTTCCATATGTTATAAGGGATTATGGGTTCACGGTCATATACTATGTAGAGAGATACTCCAGGTAACCGGAAAATATCATTGAGGTCACTCAACAATGATTATATTGAGAAAGAGTATCTCAAATTGGAAGAAAATGTTCATATTACCCCGCCGATAAAAAATAACCCAAATCTAATTGTTACATCGATAGGAATTTGGAAGTACCTTCATGACTCCCATGGATATATTTTCTAGTCTCTACTATCACACTAGAAAAGGAAAAAGAATCCCCTTTGGTAGTATCCACTCTAGTTTAACATGTTCACAAGGAAGACATTTCATGGTAAATATGAAGTATTTCTATTCATTCCCTCCCACCAGTAATACTATTGAAGGATTCTATACAACATAGTGGTTTTATTAAAAATTGAAAATAGAGAATAATGATCTTCACTGAACAATTCATTCATCACTTAAGAATCACAAGCAACACATAATATCATTCCAAAAATCAAGACACAATTTTTTTAAACATTAAATTCTAGAAATATACATTTATATTATCATTATACCTTTTTTTATAACTCATGGTCTTTCTTCTACACATTCATAGTTCTATATGATAGATATGATTGCACTAACACCTAAAAAATTGTATTTTTTTGCACTAGAAACTTCTAAGAAAAAATATATCAAATCATTACCCAAGTGGTCATATTAAAAATGTAAATGGTTAATATATCATGATATTTTTTTCTCAAATCATCTTACATGTTGTTTTTATTATGATGATGGTAATTGATCATGAAACCATAATACTTTAATAGTTCAAGCCATCTTCTTTATGTAACGTTCCGGTTCTAGGTGCCGCCTAGTGGTGCCCCGTACCTAGTAGGTCGCATGGCCTCAAGCGCATTTCCCCAAATGCCAAAGGCTGTCGACTAGTAGCTAGAGCCTTGTGTTTGATATTGTCGAATAAATTCCCTCATTGGTAGAGTAATGCATTGGAAGTAAATAAATAACAATAGGGGAAGCGGTAATAACAATAAATAAGTAAACAGTAGAAGACTAAAAGTAATAAACTGTTAGCACACACATATACAAATGATGCATTGATACATAGGTCTAGGAAAACAGCCAAACAAGTAATAATGATGAAATAACATACTAAACCAATGTACAAAGATAAAAAATAAACCCAAATAGCATCGAAAGCCTTAGCTTGGTCACATGTTCTCTAACTCCACAAAAATCAAGTACATAATGTAAAAGGCTTCTTTCCCATATCTATAACTGCAACAATATAATCTATTTTGGTGCAAAATCATGTCCCAAAAAGGGTGTTAGATGAATCCCAATAGGCAACCACCCAAAGATCTTTTCATAAAACTAAGTAAATATATTTGGCTAGAAATAAGTAATGTGATGCAGTAAATAAGGAAGTACTCAAAAGGAAACAATCCTAAAATTTTAATCGCATTCATTTTCATATATCATGTAAGCGGAAAATCAAAATCATATAAACCTCAAGGAAGTACTCATAGACTATCCCCTAGGTTCAACCTATCAAACCCAAGAAGCCCTCTGGGAAGTACTCACTATCTAACCCCTCTGGTTCATCTTTAGAAATGACTCTCTGAAGAAGCACTCACTGTCAATTCCCCCTATAGTCTTTTATAGGTAAACTACAGACACTATGGGGAAAAACTCAATGTTCAATTTCCCATGTGGTCTCACAACCTAGATCTATATAATCTATTAGGGATAACACTCACCCTTCCCCCCTATGGTCTCACAATGTGAAAAGTACATAGACACTCTAGAGAAGCCCTGAACGTCCATTCCCCTTATAGTCTACTACATTATGTTCCTATAGCCCTGTGTGAGTCAATCATGCACAACCATGTTCAATAGACAAAATAAACCTTAACAACTACTTGGATAATTTCTTTCATGAACTACATGTCTACGCAACTATAATCATAAAACAACATCAGATAATTCACTCCATTTTATCCACACAAAGCATGAAAAGCAAGTATCGTAATAGGAAAAACTAGGCCCAATGGCCAATATCTGATCCAACATGGAAAGGAAATCCCTAGAAAGTAAAATAAACCTATTCATAATAAAAAAACTCTACTCAATCACAAAAGGCATAGCAGGCATTGATAGGGCTAAAATCCCTAAACATGCAATACTCTATTTTAGGGTACTGTTCACTTTTTTCATACACTATTTAAAGACTAACTACGGAAAGGAACAAACCACCTACCTCAACATTGTACGATCAATATATGCGATCCTCAGGCCTTGAATCTCCCCAGAATTTTGTAGATCTAAAAAAATCTTAAAACATTCAACAGAGGAAATCTCACGAAAGAAGAGGAATTAAGAAATGAGGCTCTAAAATAAGAAAGATCATATTGGGGTGATTCCAACGCAAGTGATGGAAATCAATTTGGAGAATGGATAGTGAGATGGGGGCCTGAAAAATAACCGCATCATATGGTTGCTCCTAGATGAGACGAACAGAGAAGATGGTATTTCTGTGATAGAGATGCGACCTCAGTCCAATTAATGAAATAAAAACAAATTACATTGTGTGTTCATAATGGGCACACAATGTGTACATGTCTTAATTGTCCCCCACATAAGGCGGTCTCCTGGTCACACTACATGGCCTTGTGATCACCCGTTACATGGCCAGTACACGACAACACACAACAACCGGGTACACGATGTGTACTTATAAGTACAGGGTGTGTGCTCCGGAAATATCTATAAACACGTAATTTTCTCAAAAACAACGAGAAATTAAAGAAATACCTAAAAAATAATATACGTGTTCTTACAAACTTCCCCCCATAATGAAATTTTTCCCCAAATTTCCCAGGCAATGCAGCATAGAATAAGAAACCTCAAACAGCTTTGGCCACTATGATCGTACATCGACCTCCCTCTCCCATGTCTCGTCTTGTACTCGACTAGTCTTCCATAGCATTACTACAAGTGTAACAGACTGGCCATGGATATCCATCGAAATGAGATCAATAATTCGTATATGATACTCCTTGAATGATGCATCCAACTCTAGCTCAACCTGCTCAGGTTAAAAAACATGAGATGTGTCTGAGAAGTAATTCCATAATTGAGAATCATAGAAGACGTCATACATTGCCTATTACCTTTAAGGTAACTAAAACCGATTGGAAACCGTCCTGACACTCTCCAAAACCTCAAATTGTCCACCATATATCAGAGAAATCATTCCCTATTTCTGAATTCTCCTATGTCCCATCCTCGGTGGGACACGTAAAAAAACATGATATCTGACCTCGAACACCAGAGGTCATCTCCTTTGATCAACATAAGACATCTGTCATGACTGTGCAGTATCCATCATCTTCTAAATCAACTATATCTGCTTCATGTTATTCTAGAAAAGATGAGGTCCTAGCATAGATTCATCTACTACTTCTATCCAACATACGGGTAATACGCATGGACTACTGTACAAAGCATCATAAATTACCATAAAAATAGTTACTTGAAAACAATTATTGTTTGAAAACTGTACAATAGGTTTGTGCTTCTCCCAATAACATCCAAAATCAAGGACACATGACCTCAGAATGTCCGCCAACATGTAAACCATATGCTCAGATTGGCCATCTGTCTGGGGATGGTACGATGTACTCAGAATTACATGTGTACCCAAATCCTTCTGTAGTCCATACTTGAGTTGAGAAGTAAAGAAAAAATCCATGTATGGAACAATGAATGCCAGATCCCCATGTATATACCAATCTATTAGATGAACAACCATCCCAGCTCATCCACACTGAGGGTCTCCTTGATCAGAATGTAGTGTGAAACCTTCGAAAGATTATTAATAACTACCCAAACTGTATCATTCCATTTGGGTGACCTCGACAATCCCATCATGAAATAAATCGAAACACCATTCTACATCCACTAAAAAATGGGTAACGGTAGAAAAAGACTTGGTAGTAGTTGATGCTCATCCTTCACCTACTAGCAGGTAGAACACCTCATCAAAATACCAGAAACATCTCTCTTCATACCTGGCCACCAATACTGGTAGTGTAGATACTGGTACATCTTGGTGACACTAGGATAAACATCTCAAACAGAGGAATGAAAATATCACATCAGCACCTCATTTATGTCTGCTGACACCCATGCGTGCCCCTGGAAATGCATGATCTACTCCTTGCCTATGGTTCATCCCAAAATAGGGACCTCTCTAGACACACACTCCCGTAGGACTAGGCCTTCTGAATATGATAGCAATCTCATTTGCACTTGATCAATAAGAGTAGATGTAATATCCATAGAAGAAATAATTTTCTTCCCCTTTCTATCATGAACCTAAAAATTCATCTTAGAGAATAGAGAAATAATATGTCACACACTGCTGGCCTCCTGAACTGTTTGTATCTGCATCCTTCTGCTCAATGAATCAGCCATAATGTTGCCTTTTCCAGGCGGGTAGGAAAGCTCAATGTCAAAGCACTGAAGGTACTCAAAACACCTTTATTGTATCTTGTTCATGTCACACTGAGTGAAGATATACTTAAAGTCATTTTTGGTCGTTGAAAACCAAAAAATGATCTCCCAAAAGATAATGTCTCGAGTAGCATAAATCATGAATAAATGCAGCCAACTCAAGATCATGTGTCTGGTAGTTCCTCTAATGTGCCCTCAACATCCATGACCCATACGTAACGACTCCTTCCCACAATATAATCAATGCTACCAAACCAATACCGGAAGCATCACAGTAAAATATATAACTATTTATCGTCTCTGAAAAAACTGGTATCGGTGCTGATCTCAACCTCCTTTTCAGCTCCTAAATGGCTTACTCACAAGAATCTAACAACCTGTACATAACACCCTTCTTAGTCAGGCCCACTAGTGGTGCTGCTACGCATGAAAATTCCTATATAAAATGTATCTAGTTTCCAACCATCCATGAAAAACTACGTACCTCAATGAGATTCTTCAAATTATCCCAGGAAAATGATTTTCTCACTTTCTATGGGTCTTCTGATACTCCTGTATCTGAGATAACATGACCCAAGAAGTGAATCTGGTACATCCAAAAGTATCATTTTGAGAGTTTACCATATAATTGATTCTTTATTACTGTACTCAGAATGATATCAAGATGGGAGGCATGGTCGTGTGGAGTGTTAGAGTACACCAAGATATCGACCATGAAGACTACCATAAAAGAACCCAAGTACAGATGGAATACTCGGTTCTATGGTGCCATGAAAAACGCGGGCCCATTCATGAGACCGAATGACATAACCACATAATCGTGTATATTATACCTTCTTAGAAAGGTTGTAAGAGGATTATCTGATGGTATAACAAGCAACTGATGAAAACCAGATCTCATGCCAATATTCGAGAACACGCAGGCAACATGAATCTGATCAAAGAGATCATCAATTCTCAACAAAGGAGGAATGGCCACCGATTCCGCTTCTGTCATGAGCTCAATAAAATATTTCCACCTCTCATTCAAGAGGAAAACCTAAAAACTCTTCAAGAAAGAAATTCATGAAATGATCCACCATTTCAGGAAATTCTAGTTCTGAAGTCCCCTAGTCATCTAGATATAGACTAGAAATCTGGGCTGTAACACCTCCCAACCCATTATGCTCAGGTCCCGATCTGCTTGCCTAGACATCCCATTCTCTTTTATGTAGAAATGAACCACCCTCCAGTTTTGTAAAACTCACTCTATAGTTATAGAAATCAACAATAGCTTGGATGGGAACCAACATGTCCATCCCGATAATGACATCATAACATGTTATCTCTCTTACATTGAGGTCCCATAAGAAGTAACACCTACCAACCTCATGAGGGAACTCCTTGCACTAATGTGCACTAGTCGTTCTAGTCCCCAATAGAGTGTCTATTGTCAAGACTTCAACAAATGTTAAGATACACATCCCAAGGCTCTCCACAATAGAAAAAAATACGAATCTATGGGATGCCCCTATTTAAAAAAGTGTAGAATCTAGAACTGAGGAAACAAGAATCGTACCGCGAACATTAGAGGGTCCGAGATCTGGCTCCTGATGGGTCTTCTCCACAACAAAAGTCTGGCCTATACTACGGCCCTATTTCCCTACCTTACCACCTCGAGCCGATATTCCTCGTTTTCACTGAAACCCTGCATACTTTTTACCATGACCACAACATCCACCTCAGCCAGAATGGTAGGACAAAATCTAGTTCCCATACTGATGAGAAACCAGTGGTGCTGCTCTTAAATGAGGAGTCATAGAGGGACACATATCACCAGATGCCGATGGAAAAAACTTATAGGACTTCTAATGATGGAACATCTTGACGCATGATCGACAATACACTAGATCTCTTGTGAAATGTGTCCTCATATGTCCGATAATCCCACACTAGTAGCACACTACTTGGCCACTAGAAAGAAGTAGCATGCCTACTCAGATCTTCGCATGTAGACTCCCTGCGGCGCTTCCTGCTGTCAATATGAGGGGTACCAACATCGAATTCTGAGCCTCCCGGGATCACAACTCTAGATTCCTACAGATTTCTCTCTGTGATCAGCACCTAGTAGAAAATAAAAGTGTAAGAAGTCAACCTGAAGATTTTCACCTGAGATCATATGTCAGGCCTAATTCCATCCTCAAACATCCTTTCCAGAAATAACTCATCACCTACTGGAATAAGTGTGAAGTGCTGATACTCTATGAAGTGAGATGAGTACTCCATGACAGAAAGATTACCCGGTTCCAGACTCAGGAACTCTCTGGATTGATTATCCCTCAAAGTTAATAGGTATAATTAGTCCTAAAATGCATGCTATAAATCATCCCAAGTAATAACCTACCAGCATCCCTATTGTGAGATCACATCCCAACATCTCTTGGACGAGTCCCAAAATATATATGTAGCGAGCTTCACCCTTCACTCTAGAGGTGTCTCCATATTTTCAAAGATATATAACATTGACTCTAACCCTGAATCTACAGCTTCAGGTTCTCCATCCCCTTTGAAGGTGGGAGGATGCAGCTACTAGAAAACAAGTGTCACATTTTCCATAGACGAGGCATGAGGTAGTACTCCTAATAATATCTTCAATAACCTCATAAAGCACTCTCAGAACTATGTGTCATCACTTGTGTCTGGAATGATGGTTGGTTCCATGGCCGGCATGATGGGAGGATCTACAGGCAGTCCTTGATCTACCATATTTGGTGTCTGGTCACTGCCCTGTAACTAGTGTACAACCGTAGGAAGTCTTGGCGGCATGAATCAGCAAGGTCAAGCGCACACATATTTCAAGACTATCTAGGGCTGAAACATAAAAGTGTACGAATGGAATAGGATAATGAAAGCATTCATGATTTTTAAAATAGGGATACACAGCGTGTATAACCCCTACACGGCGTGTTCCTTTATGGCATCACATGGGCATGTACTCCTGCCAACATTGGTTGTGTAACACCCCATACACACAACGTGTTTCTCCATGACACAACATGTATGTAAATCGTGTTCCCTTGCCTGGGTTCTTCTACATGACTATCCCACACGGTTCCCTTAGAAGTAGACTACATAGAGGGTTTGTGGTCGACATGGCATGCAGTAACTACCCATAATCCACTCATGTCCTTAGTCACATGTATTGACACACATTCCTTACAACATGGCGTGTATGTTCGGTAAATGGCGTGTTCCTCCAAGGATTTCCCAACCTCGTGTCTCTTCCCACAGAGCTAGTGACACGATTAGAGACTACACGACCTATACATAAGTACAATACATGTACTTAATAAAAACAGTTCCTTCCCAAACAGAAGGTCACATGGTGTGTATTCTGTAATACATACCATGTATTCTGGTTTTTTTGGGATAGTAATCCTTAGAAACTACTCTAAAACCCCAGAAAACACAGAAAAAAACATCATGGTGCCAAATTATAATCTGTGAGGGCCTATAATCCCCTCAATTAAAAATTTGGAATCTTATACATATAATAAACAAGTATAAAAATGAAAGTATCCCACAAATTCTAATTCAAGAGGGCCCATAACCCAGAGGTTGGAGGATCGAAACCTACCTTTGATAACACATTGTAACGTCCTGGTTCTGGGTGCCACATAGAGGTGCCCCGTACTCATTTGGTGACATGGCCTCAAGCACATTTCCCTAAATACCAGAGGAATCAGAAAAGAAGTGAGGCCCTTGGGTGTGATGGTGGGGAAACTATGCACACATTGGTAGAGTAATTTAACAAAAATAAACAAATAAAAATAGTGGAATCAGTAATAACATGAAATAAGTAAACAATGGAAGACTAATGTAATAAAAAACTGGATCAAACATATATAAATATTAAATGATGCATTTTCCTTGGATAATAGCCAAACAAGTCACAATGATGGAATAATGTACTAAAACAATGTACAGAGATAAAAAATAAACTCCAATATCATCGCAATCCTCAGCTTGGTCCCATGTTCTCTGGCTTCCCAACAATCAAGTACATGAAGTATAATGTCGCTTTCTATTATATATACCTGCAACAATAAAATCTATTTAGTCCCAAAATCATGAAACAAACAGGGTGTGAGAAGAATACCAGTAGGCAACCCACCATATATCTGTTCCTAACTGTCAGTGAATATATATGGCCGGAAATAAGAAAAATGAAGCAGTAAACAAGGAAGTACTAAAATGGAAACAATCCTATAGTTTCAATTGCATTCATTTTCATATATCATGTAGGAAGCTAATCAAAAACAAGTTACCCTATGAGAAGTAATCACAACCTATCCCATATGGTTCAACCTATTAATCACAAGAATCCCTCTGGGAAGTACTAATAGTCTAACCCCTCTTGTTCATCATTAGCAAAGACACTCTGAGGAAGCAGTCACCTTTAATTCCCCCTATGGTCTTTTATCAGTAAACTACTGAAACATGGGGGAAGAACTCAACATTCAATTCCCCATGCGGTCTCACAACGTGGATATATAAACACTCTAAGGGATCACTAACGTCCATCCCCATTATGGTTTCGCAACATGAATATTAAACAGACACTCTGGGGAAGCCCTCAGTGTCCATTCCCCCTATGTTTTACTACACCAGGTTCCCAGAGCCCTGTGTAGGTCAATCGTACACAACAATGTTCAATAGCTAAAGAAAACCATATGAAGTATTTGGCTAACATATTTCAAGAACTACTTGGATACATAGCTACTATCATAACAAAACATTAGATAAATCACTCCATCCTGACAACACAAGGCATGGAATGCACGAAGCCTTACCGAAAAAACTAGGCCCAATGGCCAATATCAGTTAAAACATGGAAATGGAATCCATATAAAGGTAAATAAACCTATTCAAAATAAAAAAACCTCTACATACGCACACGAGGCATAAAAACCATTGAGAAGGCTAAAATCCATAAACACACAATACCCCATTCTTGGGTATTGGGAACTTTTTCAGACAATATTCAATGACTATGAATGGAAAGGAACAAACAACATACATTGGCTTTGTATGAAAAATATTCATGAACCTCAAAACATGAATTGCCTTAGAACACTAATGATTTAAAAAAATTATAAAAACATTCAATCGAGAATATATCATGAAAGAGAAGGAATCCGGAAACGATTCTCTAGGAGAAACAAGAGATTACCATGGGGATTTCAACACATTAGATGACGGTCAATTCAGAGAATGGATGGCAGGTCAGGAGATTGGAAAAGAATTGCACCATACAGTCACTCTTAGATGAGACGAACAGAGAAGAATGTATTTCTATGAATGAGACACTATTTCGCAGTTCCATGAAACATGATATTCTAGATTTAAGAATCCTTGTTTCCAGGCGGTTTCCATTAGATTTATTCATGGAACTAGAAACTTACAATAGTTAATTATCCAAAGAGTACCTGCTTTCCAAAGGTATGTGTTCGCATGTTTTGATCTTTACGATACTTAAGAACATGCATTGGTCAAGAGGATGGGAGGTCGGACTAATCACAACCTTTTGGGTGGAATTACTGTCTACTCTAGGAATCTCTTTGAAATTTAAATATTTTCATTAATCCTTATTAATTCATTAAGTATATCATAAGTATCCCTTTGAATTTAAAATAACTTTATTTACATTTATAAAATTTTAGAATTATCAGTATGCATTCAAGGTTTTCCATTAATGGTATCTTCTAATATACTGAATAGAGATTCATTTAATCAGCATTTATGATGATACTAATTTTTAAGCCACTCAGTGGGGCACTCTGGAGTTTGTTGTCATCTAGGGAGATGAATGTTTGTTTTGATATCAAGATCATGCTCATAAAATGAGCTACCTATGTATCCTTTTGAAATAAAATAGAACCCTCATATTTCAGTGCCACTTAATGGGACACATCATACCTTTTATGGTCATGTGATAAGGACCTCTAAGGGGAAGGTGCTTAGTTACAAATTAGTGTGGGACTTATGTCAAAACATCCTAAGGAACTTTGGAAAGGATATAGTTTTCCAAATTAGATCAAACCCTATTAGGAGTATGTCTCAAAGAGAATAGGGTTGATTTGAAGTGTTGGGTTTGAACCTCAAGGAGGCTTCATATGTATCCCATGTGGATGGGAATCAAAGCCCACGTAGTTTGATAAATCTCATAGGAGAATATATTCCACTGAAAAAGATATGTTTGGGATTACTTCTTAAAAAGGGATGCCTTGATAATTTGAGGATTATATTTGGGGCTTATTTCCTATGGAGGATTCCCAAATTGTTGGAATTAGTGTTGGATTCATAAGGAGGATATCCAGTGAGCTTGTACCCTGAAAGGGCTTCCTACATATCCTGAATTGAACAGGAATGAAATTTCTCATAGTTCATTAAAATGAGTGTTTGTTCACATGTTTTAATCATCACATATCTCTAAGCCCACGTGAGTCATGCTCGGTGTGAGAAATAAGAGGATGTGAAAGATTCAACAATGACACTTCAAACTTCCCCTCCTCTGCTGATGGAAGAGGGTGCGTCGACCGTGGAAGAGGGTGAGGTGACGAACCTTACTCTGTTCTATTTACATTGGACAAGGGTCCAATGTAAGAAAGAAGGGGTGAAGGTGAGGGTCTTATACCAGGATGGCTGTCCTCTTTTAGATTGGTTGGGTCTTAATCCTAAGGAGGATGCCCATTTGAGATTTAATGGGGATTACTCCTAAGGAGGATGTCCATTTGGAATTTGTTGGGGGTTACTCCTAAGGAGGATTCCCACTTGAGGTTTATCGTGGAAAATAATTTAGGTGATGAGGTTTGAGGAGGTTCTTGAGGATTGTATCGATTCGGGGTACTCGAGGAATCCATAAGGAGAATCCAAACTCATAACATGCGAATGTAACCAAGAGAAGTAAGCCGACTCAAGGAACTTAATTGAGTGTGATGGAGTGTCTCAGATCATGGTATTCCAATGTTGGAAGTATGACCGCATAAAGGGTGCAATGAAAAATGTCATCGACCAGATCTGAAAAGTTCATGGTGCGACTCTCCATTTTTCATGGGGGTGAGTGATGGAAGGGAAGGGATCAGCCCGAAGGGCCGGGACCGCAACCCGGCACTGACCCCAATCAGGGGTGAGGGGGAACAACCCTAGCTGTATGGACTAGTGGGGTCACACATGTGCTCCGCTAAGGTTCCTCTCATTGGTGCTCCGCATACCTCCCATGCAGAAGTCCTCCGTGCAGGAGGGGCGCGCACGTGCGCCGCGCAGGTGAACCGCTAAGGTGCTCCGTGCAGGTGCCCTGCATAGCTCCATATGTTATAGACCCTAATGGGACCTTGAACCTCTTTTCCCCTTCAATTCTATATTATCTCATGCTTTAGAGAGCTACCTTGGAATAATTGGGGGATCATGGCGAAAGAGCTACGCAATGGGTGCTTTGGGACGTCTTCCAACTTTTTCCGTCTATGAAATGGGGAGCCCAAGGGCTCTATTTATATACAAGGAGGGGACTTGGTCGAAGGGAGTTTGTCCACACATGTCCTTCGCGTAGGTCATCCACATAGGTCCTTTTCTTAGGGGTTTAAATATTCATTTTCTGCGTAGGCCCTCAGTGTAGGTCTTTCACGTAGGTCTTCCGCGAAGGTCCTTTTGGGAAATTTTATCCGTCTTCCAAGTGCCATAACATTTGATCCGTAAGCCTATTTGGGCTCTACGACCAGTCAAATCAAAGGTATTGAAGAGATATACACTTATTTATATGGAAAATGCAAACTTTCTTCTAGGATTTAACTATAAAATTGAATTTAATGTGTGGACACCTTTCCATCACTGATCTTGGAAATCCATGGCCTACTTCTAGATGGGGGAATCATTCCACTTATCCATCAGTATGGAGTATTATTTTGGCACATAGAAATCAATAATTATTATTATTACTTAATGGTGAAACATATTTACTCATACTTGACATTTGTTGTTTATTTTAGAATCATATCTTCACTCTATTGAAAAGTGCAATGCAAACACATTTTATGGTGTCTACAGACACGAACCCAATCCGTTTAATGAAATAAAACGAAAGTACAAGGCATGTTATTCAAGGATACATAGTGTGTACATGCCATAACCATACCCCAATTTAGATGGTCTCTAGGTCACCCCACATGGCCATGTGATCAGCCATTACATAGCCAGCACACAACTACCCACTACAACTAGGTACATTGGGTGTACTTATAAGTACACTAAGTGTTTTCCAAGAATTATAAAAAACGAGCCTTTTTTCTGAAAAACAAAAAGAAATGAATGATATACCTGAAAAGAGGATCTAGGCTCTAACACTATAACTCATGATAAATTCATTTTGAGTGATTATATAAATCATACAATTATGAATAGTATATATTTCATACATGGATCTATAAAAATTATGCCTCAAAAATTTTAAAGTGAATACAATAATAGCTACTTCCATGTGATGTGTGGAATAATTTAACTCATGAGGATTTCTTTATATTGAAGTATAATCAATTACCGAATCATTATATATTAGAAAAGAACCAATTCCCATCAATGAAAAACCACTATATATTAGAAAATGACAATTATCGGAATAATGGACTAAAATTGGAGCATTGACCAATAACCTCCTCAGTAGCTGAAAACAAATCTCACATTATTCTATACAAATAAATTTTACCCATTTTCATTATAACATAGTTAATGGTCTAGGAAAAAATTCAAAGTTCTTAAAATATATTCAGTAATAACATGATAATCTATGAAAACAATGAATCTCAGTGAATGTTTTAGTTATTGGCCACTTATCAACCACTTTTTTTCCAGTATCAACAGTTATTCTATCCTTATTTACAATGTTATAAGTAAAAGAGATATGTTTCAACCAAAAATAAAATTTCCTATATTTTCCATAAAAACTATTTTCATTGAGGGTTTACAGAAGAATCCATAGATGTTTTTCATGATCCTCATAACCTATTGAAAACACCAAAATATCATCAATAAAAAAACACAAGTATACATAGATTCACAAAACAATCAATTCAAAAGACCCAAAATCACAAAATGGAATTGTTTCAACCCAAATGGGATAACAAAAATCATAATGCACAAATCTAGTATAAAAATATATTTTTGAGAATTCATCCCCCTTCACCATTAGTTGGTGGTACCCAGATCTCATGTAAATCATGGAAAAATAATTAGCTCGCTGAAGCTAATAAATCAAGTCATTGATACATATAAGTAGATACTTATTAATGAAAATTATGTTCTTAAATGATCTATAATTAATTAAAATATTCATGGAATCATTATTCTTTTTTAACAATAAAAATTGAAGCACCCAATGGGTAAGTTCTAGGATGAATAAAAATGTTATCAAGAATCACCGACAACTGCTTTTTCGATTCTATAAGATACACGCGATCCATTTGATAAGGTGTTTTGAAAATTTTATTGACATCATAAACAATTTCAATTGTAAATTCAACTTCCAAATTAGTTATAAGATAGGGAAACTCATTAGAAAAATAAACAAGTATTCATTTACCACTTGTACGTCATTAATTTGAATAGTTCCCTTGTTTTCAAAAATATGTTCAAAATAATAGTAATTTCTATATTTTAACTGTTATATAGCTTCCGAATATATTACCATCAATATGAGTTCATTATTTTATAAGAGCACAAACCATTCCTTGAAAAAAAAAATTCTCTCCACAATCATTCATAAAATGATAAAATGAAAACCAATCCATTCCTAGAAAAACATCAAACTCTTTTAAGGGAAAAAAGAGGTTTTACGGTAATTTCTTTCAACATACAATAATTGGAAAATTCTTATAATGTCATTTATCTTTAACATATCCCCCTAGAATTTTAAACATAATCTCTTGTTTTATTTATTAAGGTGAAAATTTAATTTTTTAGTGAAATTATTTAGAAGTAAAACAATGTGTACACCAAGTATCAAAAAAAAGTCATTAGAAAAATATGAGTAAATAAACAATGTAACTGATAGCACTTCATTGTATGGAATTCCATCTGTTGAAGTTGTCATAATGAATTTCACTACCGCATTCTACTTATAGTCAGGCTATTTCTAATCATTCAGTACTTTTTTTGATAAGTATTTTCATACTATCCCATATCAACACATTTATAACACTTTAGTGTTTCCTCATCAAATATAAACATTCATTCAGTACGAAAATTTTAAATAAAATCACATATAATATTTCAAATCATACCAGATCAGAAACACTTCCCAGATTTGGTAAGGAATTCTATATGATTTTTTCCACAATTCCAGCAAACTTGAAAAATAATATTTTACCTTCATATTTCATTGATTAACTATTACCCATTTCATCCCATTGAGACATATTCTTATTCATATTTTCAGTGTGCACGCTATCAAAGGAAAAATCCATTTCAACCCTCTCATGACATCAATCATTTTTATTATAACGATTCAATCCACAATAAACCAACCCCCTTTAATATCATGGATTCAATCCTAAGAAAAAACTATTAATTTTACTATGAACATCAAAAAAATTATTTAGAGCATATATTTCCTATCATGTGATTTTTTCAACATACGCATCCACTGAATCATCCTCATTTTGTATCAATTCATGGAATTTATTTTCCATCCAATGTCATACTACCGTAGGAAATTATTTTTCAAGGAATATATTCTTAAATTAATCACATTCCAAGGCATCAATATCCTCTCGATATATGTTATCCACGACAATTAACTTGTATTGGTTGGCTTCAACTACTAAATAGTAAAAATAAGGACTAACCATTTGATCATCAGAACACCCTATGACACCAAATAACTTATCTGGGGAATTAATCTTCCCTTTAACTATAAATGGGTTAGAAGATACACTAATATCATATGGGTGTCACCTCATAAAATTTTTAACAAGAATAATGTTCTTTCATGGTATGTCTCAATGTTCTCTTTCATAGATGTTTCCTCCATTTATAGCCTACATCAAATGATCCATTTCTATTATTAACTTCTCGGTTCCAATTCTCACAATTCCTTGATGCAGATTTGGAATGATATTAACCTCTAATTGCCATCGAACTATATTTTCCATATTTCTTCTTTAGAAAACCATTAATAAAAGACATAAATTAGATTCTGAAACATGGTAACATTTAAATTCTATATCATTTCAACATAACTATAAGGTTAAAATAATCTATCGTAAACTATTAATATGATCCTAATCTCTATTTTTAAATAAATCATGTTGTCAAATAAACTATAAGTAACCGAACAGAAACATTACATTATCAATTTATTTCAAATAAAATAATTTTTTTTTTCATTCTGAAAGAACATATTTGATTATAGATTTAGAATGATAGTCCATAAAAAATACATGAAATTTCATTGGAAAATTTTTTATAATACTAAAATAGTATATATTTCATTCATAATAAAAATGTTTTTAATAAAATATGAATTCATTTCTTAAAAAATCTTTACAATATTCATTTTGGCCTCCCCTTTTCTCTATCCCAGCCTTAATAGTTGTGAAATGAATTTTAAAACATGAGTTCAGAAAAAAAATTCTCACTACGAGACACAAAATAAGATAAACCATTAGTCCTTGAATAATTATAAATTTATGAAATCATTTTCATAAAGATAAAATCCTCACCCATAATTTATCACATAATTACATTGTGAAAACAATAGATTTACATAAAACATAGAAGACCTAAAAATTTAATTTAGGAAACACATGTAATTACATAAATAATATTGTAACCCTAATAACTTCCATATGTCTTGTAACCCTCATGGATACCATAAAATGTATCCCTCAATTCTTACTTATGTTGTATCCCTTGTTACTATCTTAGGGTGTAACCATCACAGTGAAACATGGAGTAACCATTACAGTCGACCTCCAACATTTACATACCCAATGAATTAGAGGGAGGTAAATGTACAAACCATTATCATAACAAATTCCCATTAATCATAAAATAATCATAAAATAAGAATTCTTTCATTAATAAAACAATCCTTTTCAATTTTCTAAAAATATTAAAATATATTTTTTAATGAAAAGTACCCTAACTTAGGTCCGTATTATAGAAAACAAGTAAAAAATATTATATAACTATTTAAAGAGGGTTATTAATTTATTAAGGTACTATAATAATGTTTATTATACCTTATATGACCATATAATAAAAAATTTCCACACATTTATAAATAATGTTGTGTAATTTCCATGATTCCAGGTGTGTTCCTTTCATGGATTCCTTGGTTGGTTCATTATGGATTTTATTTTCAAACTGAAGAAAAATCAAGAATTGGAAAGAAATAGTAATGATATGTTTCCAAAATTTGATATGATCCATATACCATTTTGATGATATGAGGATGAATTATTTGACAAAACATTAATTAAAATCATTTAGTTTATTTTGGCGGTATTTACGACAATCATGAACTTATATCAATTTCATTAATATCATGTATATATTTGTGTTTAAAAACATTACATAACATATAATCTGCATAATAAAATATTATTTATTCATAATAATGGTTTTATGACCAGCCTTTAATGGGGTAAAATAAAATTAAAATGCATCGTCCATGATGGCAATAAATCAACCCACCATGGATGATGTTCTGATTTTGAGGATAAAAGTTAGAGGAGAAGGATTTTCATGATAAATTATTCCATAAACATGATAAAATTGATTTATATATAATATAATATATTTTTATGCCACTTTTATAAGGGGGTGAAAATAGAAAAAAATTAAAGGAAAATACAGGAAAATGAAAAGGTTTTTTACATCTTGAATTATTTTCTTTGGGAACCACCATATGGAACATTGTTTTGGATATTTGGTGAGAAAAAAAGGTATTGTTCATGAGGAATATTATTTGGAAATGAATTTGGAATAAATTAAACACATTACATGGGTATGCGCTAGGAGGATAAGAGGTTGTGAGGGGTGGTTTTATAGTAGAGGACAAAGGTGTTTTATGATTATTTTAATTATTATTGTACTATTTTTGAAAAAGAAAAGGAATAGTTTTTATTACCCTGAAAAAATAGTACTCATGTAAGGGTATTTTTTATTATGGGACATCATAATCTATATAAGATCTATGAATCAGTAAATCATGACTCATTAAATCATGTATTTATCTAATTCCATAAATTTCTGTCTTTTACTAATCACCAAAAATTCAAATATTTTCGAAAAATCAAATAAATTCGTCCTTACTATTATTAATGTTTATAATTTATAAATGGACTCCATATTATGGAAATATTTTCCAAATATGATTAATTTAAAATTTAATTAAAATCATCATTCATTCGAAATATACAAATTTTAAATTAATAACCAATTTAATAAAAATTTGAAAAATTAATTATGGCTGTATAAATTATTTTATAATCATAATACAAAAAAATTAATTTTTAAATCAAATTTAAGAATTTAAATTTTATTTTAAATCATTATATTAATTATAAAAATATAATAATAATTTTATGTGTCATAAAAAATACAACACATAATTTATCATTTTTACAATATTTATTTTTATATTCCATGATACAAATATATCATATTTTATAAAGTTAGATAAATAATTATCTTTATAATTTCATAGGTTAGGCTGTTATTCTATTGGACATATTACTATTTCTAATGGTAATGATACTATTCCTATGTTCATGTTAATATCCATCAGAATAAATTGCATAATTTAAACAAATTCCAAACATTTCATTAGTAATTTATATTGAATTTATCTATTTTATTCTAGATTTAAATAAAATACTTTTTTTAATTACATGGGTTGTTACACAACAAATGAAATTGTTACTTATTAACTCCCTTCCATAATATTAATCATTTATGTGAGGAGTTATTATACATTTATATTTAACTTCATTGGGATATGTTTTCCGCTATTAATTTATAAGTCTTATACCATATATGGTAGTACCACTAGAGCACCATATCACTTGAAACTACCTTTTCATTAATATTTATTTTTGAATTTATCCCATCACACATTGTATCTTCTCCTCATGTCCTATATTTTTTTCAAATTAAAATTCAATTAAATTGATTAAATTTTAAATGTAAAAGTACAATATCCATTATCCATACATGAATTGTAAAATAAGAAATCAAACACCATAGTACTGAAAAGACCTATCACTCCACTAATGAAATCAAAACATTGAAGGAATACACAAATTTATTAATCAATAGTGTGTAATAACTAATGGGTAAAATCTGATTCCCATTATAGAGAACCATCAATTAAAATATTCCTAAAAATATCTCATAATTATTTTCTATATAATTGGCAGTCTCTCATTGACACTCTATCAATAAAAAATATCCTTATTTTTGTTATAGTCATTACACATATGATGTATAATTCCATTTCCCCCAATCTATATTAATACACCAAACAATTTAGAGCAACTTTTTCTAGTTATTTACCCATCACATTAAGTAGGCATAACTCACCCACTTGTTTCTAATCAGATATGTGAAGCCTCTAAAATAGATAGTTCATTTTCTCATGAATATAACCAATGAAATTCATATTAATTTATCAAGTATATGTTTTTTCTGATTAGTTAGTATATGGTTCACACAATATCACAGGAATTTACTTATAATCAATAACTGATAATGACATGATAGACTCCAGAAACCTAGAGCAATTAATTATTTTACATAACTTGTATGTAAAGAAACATGATGTTTAAAAATAGAATATACAACTAGAATACATTGGGAGAATAATAGTATCAATTCCACAATTTCTGTAACAATTATACATGGAAATCCACTATGATTCTTATATAAAGTAAAATAAATAAGGTTTATATAAAATTCTCGTTAAGGGATAACATAATGTAAATTATTTCATAATATAAAAATTAAATAAGTATAATAGTGGGAATAAATGAAAAACATATGGAGACAATAAATTGAATCTATGAAAATACACTATCCATAAAAAATAATTACTTCATAGATAAAAATAATCATTGATCTTATATTGAAAGAATTCATAATATTGGACATAAAATCAGATTATCAGTGAATTATACCAAGAAACCATCTTATTTTATAAAGACACAAAAGAAAAAATCCAATCTATTTTTCTCCTAAAACATATAGATGAATCAAGAGGTTATAAAATATTTGGACCAACTTTTCATTTATTTATGTCAAATTATTTTCCAATAAGATTCATCATGAAAATTAATACCATTCTCTATGGTTCCTCTTTCTAAATAAAACAAGTATTCCAATATAATGAGAAATATGTAAATAAAATAATTCCGCATGAAATTGAATAACATGGGTATCTATGAGAAAATACCTTAATTAACATTTAATACATGGGTTATCATCAAATAAATATATAGTTTACTCATCAAAAATTATATGGTTAAGGGTATATTTATTTTGTAGAATTATCCATGGAAGATAATAATTTGGATAAGTAGTGTGTGTTGGTTAGAGACCAATGAAATGGTTCGAAAATCCATTATCATGTTTCATTATGAGGATGTGAATATTGAAAATAATATACCATAGGTGTGTCTCACCTAATTTTTATAATTAATTTCACTCATCATACATCATGGAGATGACTGAGACAATGATCAACTAACACTTTTGGAGACATTAACCCATGGTATATATTTCCTACAATTGAATCTAAATGAATGTATATATAAATGGATGTATTTTTGTGTAAATTATACACAATTTTACTCAACAAACTATATGATGATTTTTTCAATATGAGAACAATTGGATTTCTCAATTTATTTGGTAACTATCCAACAAAAAAATAATATAAATGTATAATTTTAAGGACATTTAAATCCCATAACATTAATGTGGTATATGGTAAATCATCTTCCACATATATTTATGTTCCACATAATAGAAATTATTTGGTTAATATAACATAATTCATAATCATTTAAAATTTAGATGGAAAACCACCATATATGAATTGGATATAAATTCAACCCAAAAACCATGAACGAGAGTTCCTAAAATTAATCATAAATACTAATATAATATCATCAAAAAATAATTATTATTATATTAAATTTTAAATCCTATTATACCACTAAATATTTTTCTATATTCCTTCTATTCATTAATTTAAAATACTTCTCAACATGGTAGTCAAACCAACCTAAACTTGAATATACTTGGATTTAATGAATTATAATGTTATTTTTTTATTATAATATGATTATTAACTTCAAATAATACTACAATTTTATTTTATAATAGCGAGATATATTGATATTTTAAGGAAATGTAATAATTTGTATTTGATACTTGAATATTACATAGTTTGAAAAAATTCATATTATTACGGATTTTTTAATTATTAAATTAATGATAATAATTTGTTAATCATATAGTAAATAAGAACTAAAATTTGGAATATAAAAACCTAAGGATATCATAAAAATAATTTTTATCTTTTAATGAAATCCATATATATATATATAAAGGTGGTGTAAGAAAAAAATTCATGTTAAATCCTGAAGGTTTTAGTCTTCACAATTTGAAAATTAATGTTTTAGTTTTCTTACCGGAATGGGGAATGTTTTTTAGTGTTTATTTAAACTATATAAAAACATTTTATATACTATAAAATCTTAATTTGTAAAAACATATTATAGTTTTCAAGTATTTTTAAACCTCTCTTTTAATCATTCTATGGTTTGGTTTTATTTTGGTTGTTTTTGGAGAAATTTTGGATTTTTTTTAATGTTATGGGAAACTCCATGGATGGAACATCGTATGACCAAACTATGCAGCTAGCTAGAATAAATTTTGAAAAACAAGGAAGTGGGATTTTATATAGTTGGAAAATGTATTGAACATCCATGAGATGATGTAGTATAAACTGTTCACCTTTTAGAAAGAGACACACAACTAGGGTGCACAATTTGGTCCAACAGTGCGACCATACCCATCTAACCATGCTTTCAGGATTTTAATTCAGAAAAATTAATTTTAAAATTCAAGAAACCCACTATTTAGACCCCAAATGGACCTTTATGAATAACATGTTATTATTTACTCCCTAGAATCTCCCAAGACCTATTTATGGTCCCTAGGCAGCCTCCTAGAAGAAGATCAAATCTTGATGAATGATATTTGATCATCTCCTGGTTAGTTTCCACATCATGTTACATATCTATTTCTCTCTCCTCATTCCTCCCTAGGGTTTCTTAGACCTCATTTTTAGATAATCAAATACCCTCTATTTCATATCATGGATCTAGGTATGATTTTTGGATTCCATTTCCCTCATTCGTAGTCGATGAATCCATATTAACATGTGTAATTTTGGCAATATATCATCTTTGAGGTAGGTGGTTCCATAATGATTCATAATTTTCAGTACCCCTAAATTTCTTGACTTAAATTCAATTGTTCTTTATATGAAATTTCATGATTTTCATTAAATTTCAATCAATTCGTTAATTATAATACCCCACATTCCATTAAATTGTTGTTTTTGAAATGAATTTGGAATGAAATTAGAAAAAAACCAAATTATTTGAATTTCGGTGTTCTTGTGAAATTATTTGAAATTCAATAAATTTACATTTTATGACCCGAAAATTCTACGGAATTTTTTTTTCTTAAATACATGGGAATTTTACGAGTTCGCATTTTCTGAGAGTGCTTGATTCCGAGGTCTGTTGTACCCGGAATCAATTTCTGGAGTTTTGTTCGAGTACGTTTAGTAAACGTATGAGTAGGATTTTATATCTTTTTAACCGGTGCTTGGAATTGAAATCCAAGGGCACCGTTGAAATCGCAGCGCCGATATTCGCTTAATGAGACCATCACCGCAGTTGCATCCTAGAGAGTATGGAACTTAGTTTGTGGGGTTTTTAATTAAATTAAATAAAAATAAAATTGTTACTTTATTTTTATTTGTGGCGGGTTAATCCTCCGAGGGGAGGTTGGAAGTGGGACCCACCCACACATAACCTCCCTAAGGAGGTTATTATGTACTGGTACCCACACGGGCTTCTTACACCCCATTAACCCCCATTCACTCCCCATTATTAATTTGACACCCATTTTCATTAATTTGAACTCTTTAACTCCTCTATGTTTGAATTTGAACCATTCCTTTGCATTAATTAAATTAGTTTCCTCATTTAATTAAACACAACATTGTATTTTTGTTCCCTAGAATTAATAGATATCATCCTTTATTATTTTTGGGGTTTGGTATAATCATTTGGAAAATATTGATAGTGGAGAGAATCATCCTTCCAACGAAGAACCACCGAATAATTATGACTTCTCCTTCGATCTTTGACCATGATAAACGAGAAGGAGCTGCCCGCAAGGAACGCCGACGATGCTTCATCCTCGGACGTTTTCCGACGTCAACGAATTGAGGCCTTCTTTTCCTACGATTTCGTCAACATTCATCGAATCAGGGTAGTGGTTTGTTTAGATTAAATTAAATCCTCATTCCTTGACTTTTATTATTGTTGGATGTTGGCCAATTGTTATCACCTAATGCAGAGGGTGTGGGCCGAACAAAATGGCACGACGTCCCTCTGTTGGTTCTTGTTTGGTTGACGATGGCAGTGGCGTAGCAGTGCCACTAGAAGACAGGACCGCGAAGATGACCGGCGGTGCAAGGCCTTCGGGTTTCTAAGAGGGTGTGGCACCATCGTACCACGCAGAAGGGAAGCCGCGGTCATTATGGGTCGCGGCAGAGGTGTGCGGTGCCATCGCACTGTGCAATGGCAGTAGGGGGCCACAACCTCGCTAGACCACAGTGAAGGAGACACGGCGTCATCGCACCGCGCGGTGGGCAGTAGGACCACAACACTATCGCGTCGCGGTGGAGAAGCCGGGCAGCCAGCCACCTGAGGAACCAGAGGAGTGGGACCCGTAGGGTCCCGTGTGACCTGGACCAGCGCCACCTGGTGCCGATTGGGGTTACCACCTGAATGGTTAAGCCGTTCGGGTGCCAGGGGGCACGTGCCTCCCCCCCTCAGGCGTGGCCGGGCCGCCCTCAGTCGGAACGCCATCGGCTGGGCCCCCCTCGGCCGGGCCACCCTTAGACGGGCCGCCCACGGGTCGGGCTGCCCTTAGTCGGGCTGCCCACAGGCCCGGCCACTTTCGACCGAGCTGCCCTTGTGTCGGGCCGCTCCGTTGGTCCAGGCCGCCCCCTCAGGCCGGGCCGCCCACTCGATCTGGGCCGCCCCTTAGGTCGGGTCGTTCCATCGGACCGGGTCAGACCCTTGTCCGGACCAGTTTAACCCAAAATCACCATTTCATCCGTATTTTGGGCTACGAGTGTCCGAATGACGAACCGTCTGCATGGACGGAAGGCTTAGAGCAGGATAGATCTCTTTTCATACCCAAATTGAGGTTTGGACATATTTGGGGTATGGTCGGGTTGGTTTGTATCTAAAAAATAAACGGGCCCCTAGAACAAAAATGCCAATCACTCACAGACCGGGTGTCCGAATGACGCACCGTCTATCGCGTTGGGTTCATTATGATGAGACAGAACTACGAGATACATCAACATGAGACTTATTTATGGTTGACGTATTGACACATGGATCAAGGAGTGGGTTGGGCCACCGTCGGCCGGGCCGTCCTCGTCTGGGCCGCCACGAGCCGGGCCGCCTTCGGCCTGGCCGCAACGGGCAGGGCCACCCTCAGATGGGCTTCCACGGGTCGGGTCGCCCTTATTTGGGCCGCCCACAAGCCGTTCCACCCTTGTCCAGGCCGTCCGCAGGCGGGGCCACCCTCGGGTCTGCCCCCTCAGGCCGGGCCGCTCCATTGGACCGGGTCAGACCCCTTTCCAGACCCGTTTAACCCAAAATCACCATTTCATCCGTATTTTGGTCTACGAGTGTCGGAACAATGAACCGTCTATGGAGACAGAAGTCTTAGAGTTGGAATGATCATTTTGGTATACCCCGAGTGAGGTTAGGACGCAGATGGGGTACAGTCGGGTTAGTTTGAACCTAAAAACCAATCGGGCCCCTGGAACAGAAATGCCCATAACTCACAGACCGGGCGTCCGAATGACGCACCGTCTATCCCATTGGGTTCATTATGATGAGACGGAACTATGGGATACATCACATTATGACTTCTTGATAGTTGATGTATTGAAACTTGGCTCAAGAATTGGACCCTCCCGGAATCGAGGGTGTTGTGTGTGGGAACCCTATGGCTGGCCGTGACTGAGATGGCAGGATCCTTCATGGGTTCTACAGCGACGTTACTGTACCAGGCTCATCCGTGGGTTCGACAGCGATGAATTATGTATTAGGATACTCTGTGGGCTTGAAAATGATGACTTATGTACCGGGATCCTCTATGGGTTCGACATTGATGACTTCTGTACCAGGATTCTCCTTGGGTTCAACAACATTGATATTATTTTAGGATCCTATGTGGGTTCGACATAGGAGATGATTCAGAGGCTACAACTAATCATCTATACCCCTCTTCATTTTTCTTATAGCTATGTGAGGCGAGTCTTGTTTTTCAATCATTATCATCGAGGTGATTGACTTTAATTCCATTGTGTACTGGGTTGTGCTTGGGCTCAAGAGGTGGATCCCGACTGTGACCGATAAAGTAGGTATATGTATGGGAATATACCTAAGTAGGGTTGGTTGATACTTCGCGATTGTATCCTCCTTCTTTGGTTTGTCCTTAGTGGATTATGGGAGACATTCGGGGATCTCAGGCTCCCCTATTGATTATTGTTATACACACCCCTGCACGGGTTTCTCCTGCACCATGTTGTGTTCTGTGAAGATGACGGTCAGCCGTGATCGAGGCTATGGGTGACGGACGGGAGGCCGCTCAGAGCTGGACTAGACCTAATGTATCTCAGGTATGATTTTTTCGAGATCTGTACCTACCCTTCAGGTAGGATTCCCCGGTGTACGACCAAGCATTTTCCCCCCTTTTACTTGTACTTGTTGTTCAGTTGGGTTTGTATACTGGCCCACATACTTTCAGCAAACCCTTCTTTTCGATATTAGTACTTGTTTCTTCTACTGATTGTGTTCAGTTTGTGTTTGTTACATGTTTAAAAGAAATTCTTTCCCTTTCTTATCAGGGATTTTCTTTTGGTGCTAGTCACCAGCCCCTGGCCTATGGATGGAGGGCTTAGGGTAGTCACGGAACAGGCCCCGAGGACGGATCGTGACAAATTGGTATCAGATGAGTCGTTTCTACAGTAAAATTTGGAATCTGATTCTTTTAACAACAATAGTGAAAAGTGTTTTGGGTGTGGTTATCAGTTTAGGGAAACCTGTGTTGGTGTGGTGGCCGACGTATACAGACAGTAGGACTATGACTTCTGATTTCTGACTCAGTGCACGAAAACACTGATTGTGGGTGTGTTTCCTTTGAAAAGTTTTCTTCGTGATTACTTTGTGTCAGCTCACCAGGTATATTGATTGGTCGTGGAGCACCTGTTTCTTTTCAGGATGGCCCCACAAAGGCAGCCAACTAGGATTCCGAGATTCATATGAGATGGTAGCCCACCGTTCAATGAGGCCTTGGTCTAGGTCCCCATCACAGCGGAGGTACAAGTGGTACCACTACCCACTAGGCCACCGATACCACCAACTCCAGCAACAGAGAGTGCACACCGTCTGAGTGCGTTGCATGAGTTCTAGTGCCAGAGGCCGACCAGGTTCAGGGGATATATGAACCCACATGCAACTGAGGATTGGATGGAGGCTATTTTGAGTGTTTTTAGATTGGTAGGGACACCATCCGACCTTATGGTGATCCTTGTCACGAGTCTCTTTCATGCAGCAGTAAGCAGATGGTGGAGCTTGATGCTCTAGGTGCATGATGAGGCATCACTACTCTGGGTGGACTTCGAGAGTCTCTTCTGGTCAGAGTTTATTCCAGCCACCCTTTTTGCGGAGCGGATTCAGGAGTTACATCATCTACAGTAGGGCATCATGACAGTAGCTCAGTACATAGCGAAGTTCACAGACATCTCGCGCTACTCTATGGATATGGTACGAGACCCAATCTTCAGGGACCGGACCTTCGAGCCAAGACTCATGCATGAGATCCGGGCTTCGATTATCTCCCTAAAAATCCCAACGCAGGCAGGGGTGCTAGAGAGAGCCCTTCTTGTGGAGAGTTTGCTAGCTGAGTAGTCACCAACAGTGAGACCCACCACAGGGTGACTTGTAGAAGAGTATTCTATAGTCGGTAGAAGACGGACGTCGCAGAGGTCCAAGCGGACCAGGCCATTAGGTGGGTGTCCCCAGGATACAGGTTCGGTTGTGTGTGGTACACGAGGCAAAGCCAGCAATACGAGGAGCATGCAGAGCTATGCATGCGGCAGGCAGAGTCACATGGCTCGAGACTGCCTGACCCTCCATGCAGATGAGAAGCAGACAGTTGAAGGACCTCCCAGGAAGAGGCATATGTTCGACCATGGTGGTCCGCTAGGAGCAGGAGGATGTGGCAGAGGAGATGTCCAAGCAGTAGGTGGTGGACGACATTTTGATTCCCTACCACCACTACCACTAGGAGGTCCACCCCGACCATAGGGAGCTGGAGGACAGAGGTGAGCTTAGCTCCATGCAGTCGAGGCCTATAACCATGGAACACCTAAGATGATTCTAGGTACTATATGTGTCTACTAAACCATTACTGTAGTACTTATAGACGCAGGTGCATGTCATTATTTTATTGCTGCTACCCTCATTCAGAGATCAGAGATTCTGATAGAGTTGTTGGATCGATTCATACAACTAGAGACTCCTATCGGAGCTAAACACTGGTTTCGGCAGTGTGAGATTACTCTAGGAGGCGAGATCTTCATCTGTGATCTCCTTATAGCAGCGTTGAGGCCTTATGACGTCATCTTGGGTATGAGCTGGTTATCCTCATTTCATTCTTAGATTGACTGTATTAGGCGGAAAGTGTGGTTTTTCCACGAGGATGGGATGCAGTTTACCTTCAATAGTGATAAGGGAGCATTTTCAGCACAGGATGGACTTACCCAATGGAGGGGGAAGATGATCACACATCAGTTGGCTAGTCTCATCCTCAGAGCGGTTGATGTGAGAAGTTCTAGTTTTCCTGTTTTGGTAGATCAGTATGCATATGTTTTTTTTGACGATGTTCCAGGTCTATCTCCTTGTAGAAAGGTGGACTTTTAAATTAACATGTACCCCAGGATGACACTGATATATACTCTAGCATATCGGATGGCTCTTTTTGAGCTTTGTGAGTTAGGGGTACAGTTGGAGGACTTGTAGGGGAAGGGATTTATCCAACCCAGTGTTTCATCCTATGCATCCCTGATTTTGTTTTCCAAGAAGGTGGATGGGAACGTGCGGCTCTGTGTTGACTACCATCGCCTGAACTAGGTGACCGTGAAGAACAAGTACCCACATCCGAGGATTGATGACCTCTTTGATCAGCTCAAGGGAGCACTATGGTTCTCGACGATAGACCTTAGGTCAGGCTATCAGCAGCTCAGATTTCGAGACGAGGAGGTGCAGAAGATGGCCTTCAGGTGTCGGTATGACCACTACGAGTTCTTGGTTATTCCCTTCGGAGTAACCAACACTCCCACAATGTTCATGAGTCTCATGAACATGATCATCCAGCCTTACCTCGATCTCTTTGTCGAAGTCTTCATAGATTAAATACTGATCAACTCGACTACTGAGGAGGAGAACACCTAACATTTGCGAGTAGTACTGGACACACACTGAGAGCACCAGCTTAATGGTAAGCTCTCGAAGTTCCAGTTCTGGATCCGAGAGGTACACTTTCTGGGACATGTCATCTTGGAGGATGGAGTTTTAGCGGATCCAGCAGTGATTGAGGAAGTGCTTTCTTGGGAGCCACTCAGGAGTGTAGTGGAGTAACAGAGTTTTCTAGGACTGGCTGGGTACTATCGGATATTTGTTTCAGACTTCTCCAGAGTTTCAGCACCGCTTCCAGCATTGACGAAGAAGGGGAATCCCTTCATGTGGTCAGAGAGATGCCAGTAGAGATTTCAGGAGCTAAGGCAGAGGTTGACTAGTGAGCCCATCTTGAGGCTACCAGAGGAGGGCGTAGGGTATATAGTTTACTGTGACGCATCAGGGATCAGACATGGGTGTGTCCTGATGCAGGAGCAAGTAGTGATTGTGTATGGTTATTTGTAGTTGAGACAGCATGAGAAGAACTACGCTACCCATGACCTGGAGTTAGTAGCAGTGGTATTCACCTTGAAGATGTGGCGGTACTATCTGATGAGTGAGCATTTTACATTCTAATCTGACCACCAGAGTCTTAGGTACATCTTCTCGCAGAAGAACCTGATCCTGAAACAATGATGATGGATCGAGTTCCTCCAGGTCTATGACTTTGAGATAGTCTATACTCTTGGGAAGGGTAAGGTTGTAGAAAATTCTATCAGTAAGAGATCAAGCATTCAACTGCTAGGAGAGGTGACAGAGCATCTGGCTGCGTTGTAGATATCCTTTGTGGATAGAGATGGAGCAGCCTTTCTACAGTCACTCACATTCAATCCTCCACTTCTTCAGCGAGTCAGGGAGGTACAGTGTGGGGACATTGACTGTGAGATGTGATGTGCTTAGATATCCACAGGGCATGCACCTGATGGATTTTCTAAAGGTGGGGAGCACGTCATTCACTTCAGAGGACGTACCATGGTACCAGTTGCACTTTATGAGGAAGTGTTGAGGAAGTTCAACAAATCTCCTTTAGCGGTACATCCAGGAGTGGAGAAGATGTATCCGGACCTCCTACGACAGCACTGGTGTCTAGATATGAAGAAGGCAGTAGCGATGTTTGTCTCATGATGCCTCACATGTCCGCAAGTGAAGGAAGAGCACCAGGTTCTAGAAGGCTTGGTTTAGCCCTTAGAGGTCCCAGATAGGAAGTGGGATGGGATAACCATGTATTTCATTATGGGACTTCCACGTATATCTAGAGGACCCTACTCTATCTGGGTGATTGTCGACAGACTCCCAATGTCGGCCCACTTCCCATCGATTAGAGAGCAGGGTTCAGCAGACAGTTTGGGATGCCTCTACATTCAGGAGATCGTACGGCTTCATGGTGTGCCATCGACGATCGTCTCCAATCGAGAGGCTTGTTTCACATCCCAGCTATGGAAGGGGTTTCAGGAGGATTTTGGGACACAGCTTCTCTTGAGCACCGCCTTCCATTATTAGACGGATGGTCAGACCGAGCGGACTTTCCAGACCCTCAAGGACATGCTTTGTGCTTGTGTACTCGACTTCAGTCGCAGCTGGGAGGATCACTTGCCTATGGTAGAGTTTTCCTACAACAACAGCTACCACTCCACCATTGGGATGACACCTTTTGAAGCATTGTACAGCCGAACATGCAGATCGACTCTGTGCTGGTCTGACCAAGGGGAGTCAGCACTTATGGGACCAGATATGCTGCAGGCTATGACGAAAAAGGTTCATATCATCCAGCAGCGGATGGAGAGAGCACAGAGCAGTCAGAAGTCCTATGCTGATAGGAGATGGAAACCACTGGAGTTCGAGGATGGTGACCACATATTTCTATGGGTCTCACCTCGATGAGGTCTATGGAGATTTGGATGAGGTGGAAAGTTATCTCCGTGATTCATCGAACCATTCTAGGTCCTCAGCAGAGTAGGCGAGGTGGCTTACCGCTTTGCTCTTCCACCTCAGTTGCACCGGGTGCACGACATCTTCCATGTTTCTCAGTTGTGTAGATACGTGCACGACCCATCCCACATCATTGATCACGGGTTGAAGGACATCGATGATGGGGTGACTTGATGGGAGGTTCTAGTGGAGATTGAGGATCGACAAGAATAGGTACTGCGTGCATGGTCGATACCTCTAGTGCGCATTCACTGGAAGAACGGGAACTTCCATGAAATAACATGGGAGTTGGAGGCTCAGATGCGTGCTCAATACCCCCATTTGTTTCCTTAGTGTGAGTTGTAACTTACGAGGTTGTAAATCCTTGAGGTGGGGGGAATTTAAAGACCCAGAAAATCTGTGGATATTTTGTTTCTAAAATATATTTGAATTTTACGAGTCCTCAGTTTCTGACGGTGCTTGATTATGAGGCCCAGTGTTCCCAGAATCATTTTTTAAAGTTTTGTTCATGTATGTTCAGAAAAAATATGAGCGGGATTTTATATCTTTTGAATCGGTGCTCAGAATTGAAATCTGAGGGAACTGTTGAACTCGTAGCGCCGATATTCGCTTAAGAAGACAATAACCATAGTTACATTCTGAAGAGTATGGAAGTTAGTTTCTGGGGTTTTTAATTAAATTAAATAAAAATATAAGTGTTACTTTATTTTATTTTGTGGTGGTTTAATCCTCCAAGGGGAGGTTGGAAGTGGGACCCACCCACACATAACCTCCCGTGGGAGGATATTATGTTTTGGGTCCCACAAAAGCTTATTACCCCCCATTAACTCCTATTAACTCCCCATTATTAATTTGACACCCCTATTCATTAATTGGAACTCTTCAAATGCTTTGAGTTTGGATTTGAACTATTCTATTGCATTAATTAAATGAGTTGACTCATTTAATTAAACACATATTTGTGTTGTTGTGCCAAATAATTAATAGTGGTCATCCTTTATTATTTTTGGGGGTAGGAATAATCTTTTTGAGAATCTTGAGATTGGAGAGCTTCATCCTTCCAATGAAGAACCACCGAATAATGATAACTTCTCCTTCGATCATCAACCAAGCCAAAAGGGAAGGAATGGACCGCAAGGAAGGCTGAAAACGCTTCATCCTTGGACATTTTCCGATGTCAACGAATTGACGCCACCTTTTCCCGCAACTTCATCAACGTTCATCGAATCAAGGTAGGGGTTTGTTTTGATTAAATTAAATCCTTGTTCCTTGCCATTTATTATGGTTGTATTTTGGCCAATGGGTATCACCTAATGCGGAGGGTGTGGGCCGAAAAACACAGCCCGGCGTCCCTCTGTTGGTTCTTGTTTGGTTGACGACGGTGGTGGTGTAGCAGTGCCACCAGAAGATGGGACTTCGAAGAAGATTGGCGGCGCAAGGCCTCCAGGTTTCCAAGAAGGTGCGACACCATTGTGCTATAAGGAAGGGAAGTTGGGGCCATGACAGGCCGCTGTGGAGTCGGGCAGTGCCGTCGCACCACACGGAGGAAGTAGCGGTCCGCGACCATGATGGGATACGACGAAGGAGGCGCAACGTCGTGGTGCCGCACGGGGCGCAGCAGGACCACGACGTCGTCTCCCCGTGGCGGAGAAGCTGGGCGGCTGGCCGGAGGATCCGTATGAGCAAGATCCTTAGGGTCACGCGTGACCTGGACCGGCGCCAAGTGAATGTCTAAGCCATTCAGTCACGCGGCTCCCCTAGGCTCGGTGAGGCCAGGCTGCCCTGGACCAGGCCACCATGGGTTGGGCCGCCCTTGGTCAGGCCGCCACAGGCCGAGTTTCCCTCACACAAGCCGCCCACCCCTGGCCTATGCATGGTGGGATTGGGGTAGTCACAACATGGGCCCTGAGGACAGGTCGTGACATAAATTGAGAAATTGATGGAAATTGATTGAAATAAAAAAAAATTATTTAATTTTTGGATTTGAATTGTGAAATTTATTTGATTTTATTTATTTTAAATTGGAATTTGTGAAAATGGATTAAAATTAATTTTAATGAAACCATTGAGTTTTATTGTGGAAAATACATGTTTTTATTTAACACAATTTATGGATTTTAAATGAAATATTGGACTATTAGGAATATAGAATGGGTAGAATTGATTTTTTTTAAAATTAATTATTGATCAATGATTTTATAAAAGAGCTCATGAAATACATAATTAGTTATTGAGTTATTGGGACAATGAAATTATTTAAAATATTCCAAAAAATATATTCATCAAATCAAATAAATGATAGGATGGTGATTTAGTCTCCATTGGTTGTGTGAATGGGATGTGTGTATATATGTATGTCTATGTTATAATTAGTGCATGGAGGCCCTTATCCTGAAACTATCATACATTAAGGCATATGACCTGGTGTATTCCTTGAATGTATTTTAAATAAGGTATTCCCTTGGTGAACTATTTTACATACCCTGTGAATTTTTAATAATAGTTCATTATAAAATATTTTACATATACCTTGGTTTAATGTATTTTCATCCTTGGAAATGTAAATCAGGATTATTTAAATATTTCATTGAAATACAAAATTTTTTTATTTAATATTGAATACTTTATTTGGTTTAGTAAATATTGAGATCATATTAAGGATTCATTGGTGAGACCCTGTATGGATTTTAGATCACATCCTACTTGTGCATTTGGTTGTTTTTATATTATCTTCTTCCATGTTCATGCAAGGGTAATGTGACACATGGGGTTCATAGAATTTTTTGATCCTTGGACATGGTGTGTTGCATCCATTTGGACTTGAGATATTTTTCCATATTTTAGGAATTATGTAGTAGTACTATGGGATGTTTATGTCTATTTGAATTATTTTACACTTATCCTTATGGAGTTTCTTTTGTACACTTACTGATTTTAATGTCTCATTTCCACATGGATTGTGGAAAAAATCATTCCCGCATTATTTTTTATGATTCCAGGTTCTAGTCACCAAGCCATGGGGACCGAGAGAGACCTTAGGGATATTTTAGCACTAGATTATTTTTTAGGTTACCAGGGTTCCTTGGTTGGTTTGTTAAAGAGTTGGAATCTGAGATATAGGTTGAGCTTCATGTCATGAGGTTGTAATGTATTGTGTAATTTTGTTAGGACATATGAGGTAGTTCTAATTGAGATTATATCCAACTATCAACATAAATTTTACCTAGGGTGTTTTGGGAAAGAAATATTAATAATTAGTTCTAGTCTTTTCTCTACAATTGATTTGGATATATTGAAATATATATATTTTTTATCTATATGTTGGGATTGATTTCCCTTTTCACACTATTAGACAATTTATATATTGTCTTTAATGTTCTTTTGATGTTTTGTAACATCATTCCTCTAATAAGTCATCCAAATTTTATCTAGGAAGAAGTTATAGATGAATCTCATGGAGAAAATACTATTTTGGAACCAAATCTATTTGAGGTGATCATTTATACCACCCAATATTTTTGAAAATAACCTATAGCAGATCTCATTCTGGATTTAGTTATTGAACATCAGAGGTATGTTCAAATTATTGTTCTGAATAGTTCCTTGACCAAAAGCCACAACTATTTAAATCCTCAAATTATCCTCAATAGGCTATGGAATGGTTGAGCATGATGGAGAATTTTTTTTGTTCATGGAGACACCCAAATAAATCATTGTTAACGGTGACACCTTTGTTGGTATGTAATTTTTAGGATATAATGGGAAATGATTTTTATGGTGAAGATACATGAGTGGTTTGAGTGGAAATAATTAAAAGTTCTTTTCACTAAACATTTCAATCCAAAGTCAATGTTGTATGACATGACCACTATGTTTTTCAAAATAGACAAGGCTGACAAGACTATTAATGAATATGAAAACCTTTTTTTTAACTTGTGAAATTTACACCTTAGATTGTAATGAATGAGGAGATAAATTATTGACAGTTAAAGTTGGGTCTATGATCTGATATTCATTCTTAAGGTTTTTTTTGTGATGTTTCTTTCTTATGTTGATGTGATGGATATAGATTTGATGGGCGGAATGGATATGTCTTGAAAGTAAGTATTGTTGAGATTTTACTTCACTACCAATGGTATTATGCATCCCTCTATGTTAAATAGGATGTGTGATGACTCTTCAGGTGGTTATTGAACATAGGGTCATTCTAGACCCCCTTCAGTGCCTGGAATAGGCCATTTGATTTGTTTCAAGTATGGATGAACATGTCATTCCATGAGAGTCTGCAATAATGAACCTGATGATTTTGTTTTCTAAAGACACTCATGTCACTTACATAACTTCTTCCCTATCATTTCCACTCTATACAGTATCAAATGATCATCAGAACCATCTAAAATTGTCATGAGATCAGGTCTTCACATGACAAGGGGTTATGACCACAATCATTTGGAATAAAGATTCTTCGTATAGTAGATGAGTTCCATATGAATCAGATATGGATCGAGTGACCATAAATGGTACCATAACAAAATATTTGTCATGAATAACATCTATATTTAATATCGGTTCATCTCATTCATTTATTTCGACCTGTATTTTTAATTTTAATAATCATACTCTTAAGGTTTATCTTATGTAATGGATATTAACAGAACCCTTGGTATGAAGAGAAAGAAGTTTCTATATAGTCCCACTTTTTGTTTTCTCTCAATCAAATGGTTAACTTGTTAGACATCTTTTAATTCTTAACATGAAATTTCAGGATTTCATATTTAGGGTAGAGTGGATCATTTCTAATAAATCCTAAAATTGTTATTATCGTTGATGGTCTCATTTATATCACCTAATGGGGTTTGATGAATCACTCAAGGGAAATGGTACCATAGAATTATTAGAGACATACCATTTTATCCAAATGTGGGGAAGATTATACTTGTGTCTACATTTGATATAGAGTAGGAATCTATTAGCATTGATCTACCTCTAGTCATGGTCATGTTTCACAACGTGTTTCCTTCTGAATTCGGTTGTTTACAATAATTAAGGGAGGTAGAGTTATCAATCAATATAGTACTTGGAACACAACCAGTATATATTTCTTCTTACATCATGGCTTCAACTAAAATGTTAGATTTGAAGCCTCCGTTTGATGTAATTATTGAAATTTATTTATATGTATGAGTTTTTCACCTTAGGTGGATATTTTTCTCTTTACTAAGAATGGTAATGGTTCACGTCTCGTTTGTGATGATTACATATATATCAATCTAGTTGTGATAAATAAAAATTATTTGTCACCATGGATTTACAATCTATTTGTTCAATTAAGGGGGAGAACAGGTTCTCAAAGATTGATCTTTGGACTGGTTTCCAAAATTTGAGAATAAATGAAACTAATATTATGAAAATAACCATTGGATTAATGTATGATAATTATGAGAGCCTTTTTCAGGCCATTTGATTTAACAAGTGCCTGAGTAGTTTTTATGGATTTGATGAACATTAATTTCCACAAATATCTCAATACCTTCATGGTTGCCTTTGTGGATGACATCATTGATTACTCTACATCCAAGGGCGGTATTGTGCATCACCTAAGAATAGTTCTGAGTTGTTTGATAAATCCTCGACATTATTACAATCTATAAAAATGCAATTTATGGATATGGGAAGAGATATTCTTGGGGTATGAGGTGTCGAAACATGTTATTTCAGTTTATCCTTAAAATATGATTCCTATTATGACATGGAAAAATACAGAAGAAAAATTTCAATATTTGGAGCATAATTTTTTTGTTTTGTATTATCCCCAATTTTAAAAGGACTTCTCAAAATTTTAAACTTAGATGTTTTTACTAACTTGGATGGGAAAAATTATTGTAGGTATGTGTAAGTTCAGATTACATTGGTTGAGTTGATATATCTTTCAACTACAACACCCAAGATGTCACATCTAGATTACATGTAGGGATATGTTATTTTATTTGATGAATCAGGTTTAGGATTGGGCTTCATTCCTGTTTAGGGTGATCATTTCATTGCTTATGTCTATCATGATCATATTCCACAAGATAATAATTAATCGAACCATGAACTTGAACTATCCACAGTGTTTCACATGTGTATGAGTTAGTGGAATTAGTTTTTTGGAGAATTTTTTACCATGTTTTTAGACCATAAGATCATGAGTTATATCTTATCTAAAAATTAATTGAATTCAATGAACACGATATTGGTTGGAATACCTATAGTATTTCAATTTAAACATCACCTATACCTTTAGGAAAGGGAATTTTGTTGCATATTCAGTGAGAAGGAAATTTCTTACAAATAATGTTATTAAATCCATAGAATAGGGGAATTTGATGGCTATTTTTATAATGTATCGTAATAGAGTTTGGGAATGAAGGGTTGAGAATTCCTTGTCTACTGTTCAGTTTACATCAAACCATCTTGAGAAAATAATTCATGAACAAATACTTGATGATTAGTTCCAAAACATTAGAGACACTCTTTATAGTTGAGAGACCATTTCTGATTGTTCATTCTCCAAATTGGGCATTCTATGTTATTAGAATCATCTTGTTCTACTTTTATTGGTAAGTAAAAACATTTTTGAGGATTCCCATAATTCCCAGTGAGAAGTTCACCCAGGAACCGTGAAGATGTTCGATTACTAAATAGTTTGTTTTGGTGGCCATGTATCATATGAATAATGGATGACTTTTTATCTCATTATTATACATGAAAATGGGTAAGGCCTAAGAACCAAAATCCTTTAGGTTTTCAACAGAGACATCCAGTCTTAATTTGGAAGTGGGAAGAGATCTATATAGAATTTTATGTAATGTATCTACATAGATAGAGGAATAATAATATGACATGGGCTGTGATAGATATGTTTTCCAAGTTAGCATATGTTAAACAAATTCATGATATGACCAAATTTAAGGAGTTGGGAAATCTATGTGTGAATGCGATTTTTTATTTTCATAGAGTTCCATACACTATAGTCTCTGATAAGGATCCTTGGCCCATTTCTTGTTTTTTGAGTGTCCTTAAAGAGAAACTGGGATCTCAAGTCCATTCAAGAATGGTATACCATCAACATTCAAAAGGCCAAAAAGAAAATTCTCTACATATTCTTGATTATATGCATCAAGTATGTGTTAATAACTTTAGTGGGTCATGGGATGACCATATAGGGATTTTGGATTTTTCATATAACAATATTTACTGGACAAAGATTAGAATGGTTTCTTTTGATGCATTGTTTGTCTGGCCATGCAGATCTCGGTTGTGTTGGCCAGATATTTATGGAAGTTATTTGGATGGACTCATATTTTTACCAATAGAAAAAACTAATATTTAGTTGTTTATTCTGATAATTTTTTTGGAACATATCTTGTATATGTATTATACTAATAATTTCCATATACCATTTTAGTCATCAGTGGAATATTATGTGTTCTTGAATGTTCCACCTTAGTTTGGTCATCAAAATATTGGGATGTAAGGGAAATAGATCCTTATTTTTTGTACCTTTTGTAGTTGTTGAGTAGGTGGGAGAAGTGTCTTATCTTATAGAACTTCCACCATAGTTGATGTCTCTACATAATATGTTTCATGTATCTCATATCCAAAAATATCTATATGATCCATCTCATGTCTAAGATGGAGTGACCTTGAGGTTGAACATGATTTATCCATGATTGAAAATTCAGTCACGATAGATGATTATGAAACCAAAATACTTAATGTGAGGATAATACATTTTGTTCGAGTGATATTGTTGCATGGTTCTAAATCTCATGAGGCATGGGAGAGTGAGGCACATATGAGTGATATGTGGTCTCCTATTTTTAGGATGGAATCTTCTTTATTCGATTTCTAGGGACAAAAATATTCTATAGTGGGGAGGTTCTAATATTATGTTACTATTTTTAAGTATTCCTAAATCCCTCTTTGTAATCATTTTTTGGTGGGGCCTTATTTGTGGGTGTTTCAGGAGATTTTTTTTGAAATAACTAGGATATTTCATGGTTAGAAAAATATTTTCTCAAAACATGTACCTAGGTTGACTAAACCATCCAAACCAAGTTATTAATATTTTTCATAGTTTTCACACAGTTTTAAAAATTAGGTGACCACTTTGTTGAATCTTTTCAACTTGGAGAAATGGGTGTGTATATAGGGTGCACCATGTGGTCTCACATTTTGGTCCTGCCTAGCTAACTATGTGTACGAGTATTTTAATCTCAAAAAATTAATTTTTAGAATTTCTAAAACACTATTATTAGACAGTTGATGGGCCTGTATGACCCATATAAAATTTCTTATTTCCTAGAATATCTCATCAGTATTTTTTGTCCACTCTTAGTCCTCCTAGAAGTTGATTTAATCAAGGGAAATTGTGTTGGACCTTCTCCAAGTTAGTTTTCTCTTCCAGTTCGCTACCTATCACCCTCACCGATTTCCTCAATATGGTTTCAAAAATGTCCTCATTTGTTCGATTTTCTAATACCTACTATTTCAGATCATGGATCTAGGTTTGATTAGAGGAATCTGTTTTCATTGTTCTTCATCAGTGAATCCTGATTTGGATTTGGCATTTACAGATGATTCATTTCCTAGGTACCTGGTTCCATAATGATGCTCAATTTTTATTTATCATTAATTACTTGATATTAATTCATTATTTTAATTTAAATGAATTTTTTTGACTTTAATTAAAAAAAATTCAGTTGTTTTGTTGGGAAAACCTCAATTCCATTGAATTGGAGTTTTCAAATTGAATTTTTCATTAAATTGGGTAAACGCACAATTACCATTGAAATGTGGAGTTCTTTTGTTATTGTAATAAATTAATGAAATTTAATTTATAGAATTTAAATTTGGAAATCTATGGAAATTGATTGAAATTAAATTGTCGAATTTAATTGGGGGATCTTATTTATAAAATTAAAATTATGAAATTGATTTCAAATTCATATTTAAAAAAATGGATTAAAATTAGTTTGATATAGAACATTGGATTTTATCGTAGAAATAGGAATGGTCAAATTAAAAACCTGTTTTGGTTTTTAAATGGAGAATAATAAAATTTGAAAAGGATAATGGGATTAATTTCATTTTGTTTTTTAAATAAATTTAGCATCATTGATTTTTTTACTATAGAACATACAACAATTATGTAGTTAATGTGTTATTTGGACAACACTCTATGATTTACAATGTTCTAAAACATATATGCAGCACATCCCATTGCAGATATGATGGTGATGGAATCTCTATTTGACATAAAAAGTTATATATATATATACATATATTTTCATGTCGCTTTGAGTGTTTAGAGTCCCTTAGATTGGAACTATCATAATTTTAGGCATATAACCATGTGGCTCCCTTTTTGTTATATGAAACGTATATATTATATTTTTGAACTACTTTACATGACTTTTGAGTTTATATAAATAGTTTTAAATAATATATTTTATTAATAAATTTGTTTCAATTAATTCCATCCTTTAAAATGTAAATAATGAATGTTTAAATATGATTTTAAAATTCCAAACATGTTATTTTTTAAAATTGAATGAATTATGTTATTTATTACATGTTTTAGTATTATTATGGAATACCTGGTGAGACCTAATTAGGCATTTATCTCATATTCTACTTTCTCCTTTAGGTGTTTGTAGATTATCATTTTCCACATTCGAGTAAGGGTAAGCTGCCACATAGTGGTGGTAGTAGTTCTTGATCCTTGGACTTAGTGAGTTGAATCCCATTGGACATTGGAGTTTTTCATATTTTCCAGTAACATTTTGTATTATAGTGGATGGTTTATACATATTTAACTTCTGGGACACTTTACTATGTGTAGTTTCTTTTGAATGTGTATTTTTTTTTTCAAATTTTCGCAATGTTTATGGGAAAAATAGTCCACTCATTATTTTATATGATAATAGGAGATAGTCTCCTAACCATGGGGATTAGGAATGACCTTTTGGATATTTCAGTGTAGACATCGTCAGTGATTTTTGAGGGACCTCGAGCTATTTCATGAAAGAATTTTTTTTATATAATGAAAGAATAAAGATTAATTGAAATCATAATATAAAAACATATCAAAAATGATTTAAATTAAACTAAGATCATTGTGGGTTTTCAAAGATAATTACATAGAAAAGATTATAATTGGATAATATATTGTGTCTAAATGATTAAAATATTGAAATTGGATGATAGTGTAAAAATGAGGGAATATTATCAGAAGAAAACTGACTTAGTAGTGTTCTATTTAAAACGAGATTAATGACCCCTTTTATAAGTTTAAAAGAAATCCATTTTATATAATCTATAGTTAGGTAAATGGTGTGAATATAATCAACTTAGTGTTATGTTTTATTTTGAGTTAGGTGGAGAAATAGTATGTAAGTAATGAGGTTATGATATTCATGCCCAAAAATATAGCAACCTAGAATCTTCCCTTCCAGATGTGGTGCTAATGACATAAATTTTATAAATGTGACCCAATTTTTTAAATCACAACATAAAACATAAAAATGAAAATATTGGATTACTAAAATAGAGAATGATCTTTGATGATTATAGTTTTATATAATTCGGATATACTCCAACATATCTTCAAAAAATAATAAATATGACGATAAAAGACTATATCATCTCCTAAAATATCTCATGTGCAACACCCTTATTGGACACATCATATATAAAAATATTCTTTATAACATGGAGAAACAGAAACATAATAGGGGCTTAATATCGGATTCTCATCACGGATAAATATAATAGATGATAATCCAAGGTTATATGGAAACATAATATGAACATACTGCTATGTGATCATGATCATAACTGAGGAATTTCAGACCTAATATGTCATATATCATAGAGATTATCCTTTCCCAAAAACATTGAAATTTCAATAAATATGAGTCATAATATTGACAATTCATCATAACTAAATCAATAACATTAATCTAATGTAATATATGTGTGTTGAATCAGTATATGTATAGATAAAATTTCATATTTCATAGCTAACTAACAAGACCATCAGATCACGAATTAATACCTGTTTCTAAAAAAGGATCAATAATAGTTATTTGTTCCCATAACAGATCAAGGACATTGTCTTGTTTTTCATAGTGGATCAAGAACATCAATATGTTCCCCTATAATATCTTATGAGATATATTTCATTTTTGATTGCATTGGAGTGTGATACTGGTCCCACCCATAAAATAATGAAAACGTACATGTGTATTCCATAAAAATATAAATCATTCATTATATCACAACCCATGAAAAGAAATCTATTTCATAAACACTTTATTATTACATTAATAATAGAAAATAAATGCATCTCATAAATTTCTTGACATCGTAAACATGAACCCAACAAAAAAAACAAAAATTATAATATCCTTGAAGAATATCCCCAATAACTCCTAAATTTCATCTGATATTGTTATCATTGTGAGAACATAATTTTGATTGATCACTTGAAATAATTATTTTTGAAAATATCATTTGTTTTTTAAGATGATTTTTTTTTAAAATCAAATAAATTACAAAGGAAAAATTTTCTTTGAAAAAGAATATTGTATTATTGTAAATGAATCTTATATACATTTTGGCTTCATGATTTTGGTACAATCCTCTCTTGTTTTATGAGATAAATAAATATTTCATTCGTATATTTTTAGAAATGTAACTATGTGCCTCATTATAAAAATGAAAAAAATACATGTTTCATATAGTTCTATAAAAGTTTAAAATATTTCAAATTGAATTCACATAATTTTACGAGAATAGTTACATCAAATATTAAAGGAAACAATTTTTTGGAAACATGGACATATAAGAAAAATATTCCAGAATAATTTATATTATATTAATTTTCTATAAACATACCACCAAATGGTCTTGGATTCTAAGATAGGATGATATATTTTTATAGTACAATACACTAGTAGAATTTAAAATACATATTTTTATTATTAATATCTTTATCATATTTATTATCACTTAGTTCATCTATTTTATTTTTAACAATGGAAGAAAATTCTTTAATATAAACTACTTTAATTTTTAACTCATATAGAACAAATTGTCTTTAAATTTTAAATTTATGACATTCTATACAATATAATAAGAAAATTCCATTTTAACAAATTATCATTTTTAAATAATTTAACAACATATTATTTTCATAAACTATTAATATTTTCAATTATTACACTGTTAATTATATTGAAATTAAGAAAATAAATAAAAAAGATAAAATTTGATACTATAATTTAATAAAATAATAAATAGTTACACAGAAAAAAAAAAATTTCCTAGAGCCATAATTATTTCAAATAAAATTTATTTTAATATTTTCTAATATAAATTATTTTCATTTTTCCATTTATTGGATAATTACTGAATGATTACTTGAAATATCATTCTAAAAATATGTAAAAACCTGGAAATTCCGTTGAACTTTTTTCAAATTCATGGGAATTTTACGAGTCTACAGTTTCTGAAGGTGCACGATTCCGAGGCCCGGAGTGCCCAGAATGATCCGCCGAAGTTTTGTTTAGCATAAATTAACACGCGTATACATTTTTCCTGAAAAAGTGGAATCAATATTAAAAAGTTACTTGGATCAGAAATTTGAGCCCACTGTTACGCTCAGGATGGAGGTTTTACCCTTGGCGTGACTTATGTTTAGTTAGCGCGGGCCTCCTGTGAGAAAACCTGAAAATGGCATAACCATAAATAATATAATTAAATAAAATTGATTTATTTTTCAAACTCTTATAACTCAAAAATGGTAACTCGGATTAAAAATTGGATACCACCACTGAACTCGTGAGGGTAGGTTTCCTTTAAGCAGATACTAGCTTGGGTCGGCGAGGGCCAAAAGAAAACGTTAGTTTTTGGCTGCAAGTAAAATAATTAAGTGACAATTATTTAGTTGTATAATTTATAACATTTAAACTATAACTCAGATTGGAAATTTGAGGGTACTGTTGGATTTGTTGGGATGTGATTCACCTAGTAATATCCTAACCTCAACCGATGTAGGTCAACGGTGGCTGATATTAATTTTACGAATTTTTTTTGGGTACATTCAATAAACGTGCGAGCGACATTTTATATATTTTGAACCGGTGCTCGGAATTGAAATATGAGGGAACCATTGAACTCGCAGTGTCAGTGATTTCTTAGTGATACCTTCATCGCAGTTGCATTCTAACGAGAATGGAAGTTATATTATGGGGGTATTTAATTAAATTTAATAAAAAAAAGCATTAACTTTATTTTTATTTTGGTGGTTGAAACCTCCAAAGGGAGGTAGGAGGTGGGGGCCACCACACCCTAACCTCCTATGGGAGGTTATGGTGGTAGGTCCCACCCGAGAAAAACCTCCCATGGGTGTATAATTAAGGTGGGGGCCACCCGAGCATCTAACCCATTTTAAAACCCCATTTAAGTGGTGAAACTCTCCACCTTCCCCATCAATTATGTGTGCCAAACGATGAAATTAATTAACTGAACTCTATCACTGAATTAATTGGAACCCTCTTTAATTATTTTGAATTCTTGCAAACCATTAAAATAATATATAGTCTATTAATTCATTTGGTTGGCAAGATTCATACTTTTATTGGGGGACTCTTGGAGAACTTCATTCTTCCAACGAAGAATGCCCCACTTCACCGAAGAATGCCATATTCCATCTTAAACCGTGCCAAAAGAGAAGGTGTCACCCAGGAAGAATGCCGATGTCATTCTCGACGCCGTCTCCTCCGAACACTTTCTAATGCACATGCTTGAGAATTGGGAGTGCGTGACGAACGTGGTGAATGACGAATCGACACCCGCCATTTTCCCGCAACTCGGTTAACGATCATCGACGATCGAGGTAGGGGAATTTGAGTTATTTAATTTATGGGTTATAACCTCCATAGTTCAATTTCTGGATTAAGAAATGCATATTGTTATCGCAATGACGAGGAGGGCTCGGACCGCACAAACACGGCCGGACCCACCCCTTTGGTTGATATTGTTTGTTGACGACGGAGGCGGACCGCGAAGAAACTGGTGATGCAAGGCCGCCGGGTCACCACAAGGGTGCGACATAACCATTCCGCACGGAGAAGGAGATCTGTGGCCGGGGTGGGTTCTGGCGGAAGGGTCGTAGTGTCGTCGCGTCGTGCGGGAAAGCATCGGGCCGCGGCCAGGCCGTGCCGCGGTGGAGGTGGTGCGGCGCCGTCACACCGTGCAGAGCAGTAGGGGGCTATGGCCAGGGAAGGCTACGATGGTGGAGCAGAACCGTGGCGCCGTTGCACCATGGTGGAGGGACCAGGAGCGGCCGTCGTCGGTCCAGCCACCGACGACACGAAACCGGCTGGCCGCTCGGCCATCCGGACAAAGCGGGACCACCCGGGTCTCGCAGCTGAACAAAACCAGCACCCAACACTGGTCCCTTGATATCGGAAATAGGGGGTGCGAGAACCCCTCCCACATGTGGTCAGCCAGGCCATGCTGGCCGGGCCGCCATGGGCCGGGCTTCCCCCTTCTGGTTGGACCGCTACCTCGCTTCGGGCCGCCCACTCGGGCCGGGCCAACCACTCGGGCCAGGTTGCCCCCTTATACCAGGTCGGACCCACAGACCGGGTTAGACCTCGGATCAGACAGGGTCAGGACAGGTCGGACCGCACATAGACCCGCTATGGCCTGATTACACCTTTTAGCCCGCATTTTGGGCTATGGGTGTCTGAACGACGAACCCTCTATGGCGACATAAGGCTTATAGTAGGACGGTTCTTTTGGAATACCCCACTTGAGGTTTGGACGCAGTTGGGGTATGTCTAGGTTGGTTTGAACCTAAAATCCAACCGGGGCCCTAGAACAGAAATGCCAATAACTCACAGACCGGACGTCTGATTAACGCACTGTCTATCATGTTGGGTTCGACAGTGACGATACTGGACCTAGATCCACTGTGGGTTCGACAGTGATGAGATTGGACTTGGATCCTCCGTTGGTTCAAAAGTGAAGAGACTTCACCTAGATCCTCCATGGGTTCGATAGTGATGAGATAGGACCTAGATCCTCCGTTGCTTCGATAGTGAAGAGACTGGACCTGGATCCCCCGTGGGTTCGATAGGGCCAAGACTAGACCTGGATCCTCCATGGGTTCGATAGCGATGAGACTGGTCTTGTATCATCCGTGGGTTCGACAGTGACGACTTTTGTTCCTAGATCCCACATAGGATCGATAGCTTTGATAGAATGATGTTCTAGGTTTCTACGAATATCTGATATTTGATAGTGAAAGATGATTCAGTGGATACAACTAATCATCTCTTACTATCTTTTATGTTTTGTATACCTGGTGGGAGCTGATTCATTACCTTCGTGTTTACCTCATGTATGAGATATTTACTCTTGACGACTTAGGTACATTTATGGGCATATACCTAAGTAAGGGTGGATTTTTCTTCGTGATGTTTATTCATGGATGTGTTTTGGGGAAGCCCACATGGATTTATTCTATGAGATGTACCGATGGGATACACCTTGTGTTGTACTTTCTTTATCGAATGTTTTCTACACTTGTGGAACGGTATGTGATTGGGCTCAAGAGTTGGATCCGGTTTGTGATTGGTAACTTAGGTATATGTATAGGGATATACCTATGTAAGGTTGGTTGATACATTGTGATTGTATCTTACTACTGTGGTTTATCCTTAGTGGATTCCGGGAGACATTCAGGAGGTCTCGGGGTCCCCTACTAAGTATTTTTATACTCACCCCTACACGGGCTTCACCCGCACCTTGTTGTGTTCTGTGTAGGCGACGATCAGCAGTGATCGAGGTTGAGGGTAACAGACAAGAGGCAGCTCGGAGTTGGACTAGACGGGACATACCTCAGGGATGAGTTGTTTGAGTTCTGTACCTACCCTTCAGGCAGGATTCCCCACTGGATGATCCAGGAGTTGTTTTCCCTTTTTACTTGTACTAGAACTTTTTGTTTAGTTGGGTTTGTATATTATCCCACTTACTTTCAGCACACCTTTCATTTCTATATTAGTAATTTTTTCTTCTACTGCTTGTTTTTAGACTGTGTGTGTTACAGGTTTAAAGGAAATTCCTTCACTTTTTATCAGGGATTCTCCTTTGGTGCTAGTCGCCAACCCCTGGCCTATGGAAGGCGGGAAAGGAGTAGTCACGCCACGGGGCCTGAGGACAGTTCATGACATATTTGAATCAAAGGATTCGCTTCTACCACAGAACGTGGACTATGATTCTTTTAATAGAAATAGTGTTATGTTTTTTGGATTTGGTTATCAGTATAGGGAAACAGGTGTTGGTGCGGCGGTCAACGTAACCATACACTAGGACATTGACTTCTGATTTCTGACATAGTCCACGAAAACACTGATTTTGTGTGTGTTTCCTTTGAAAAGATTTCTTCATGATTACTTTGTGTCATCTCCCAATGTATATTGTTTTAACTATGGTGAACCTCTTTCTTTTCAGGACGTCTTCACATAGTCAGTCAGTGCGGGTTCCAAGTGGAGAGCGCGATGGTAGCCCACCGAGCTACGAGGCATTGGTGTAGGGCCCCATCAAAGTTGAGGCACTAGCGGTACCACTAACCACTGGGATACCGTTGCTACCATCCCTATAAGTATAGGGTGAGCACCGCTTGAGCGTCTTTCAGGGGTTCCTGTGACAGAGGCCTCCGATGTTTCGAGGCGATAAAGGTTTTCAGACGGCTGGGTACTAGCTGGAGTTTGTAGCAAAAGTTTTCCACACACATGGAACACCCGCTGACTTGATGGTGCACCTAGCTGTTAGTCTCTTCCAGGGAGTAGCTGAGAGGTGGTGGAGACTGATGCTCCAGTTTTATGACGAGGGGAACCTCACTTGGGGGAACATCAAGGGTCTTTTCAGGGAAGAGTTTATACCAGCGAGACTACACTCTGTGCGTGCTCAGGAGTTGTTTCTCTTATCGTATGGATTTTTGAAAGTAGCCGAGTCATCTGTAGCAGGCAGTAGGTAGATGACACAGGGGAAAAAGAAGGTTAGATATACTTTTAGACAACCACAAGATGTGGCATCGAGGGTGTAGGACACCTGAGGCCAAATGAGCTTTGAATGGAGAAAGGTCTGTTTTTCCTGTAGGGAATGGGGTCACAGGGAGTGTGACTGTCCAAATCCGCGCATAGTTGATCCACAGGCATTAGAGGAGGCACTGAGACAGAGACAACGGTAGGAGCTTGAGCATCAGCCAAGCGCTGGATGAGGCAGTGGAGCAGGTCCTTCAGTGGATAGTGGTGAGAGTCATTGAGCACTACTACCACCACCCCTAGATGGTTCTCCTCGAGATCTGGGAATAGGTGGATAGGAGCGAGAATAGATCCAGGCATAAAGGCCTTTTTTCATGATGCTTGTTGCTTCGTTGATATTGTTTTTTGTGGTTGTTTTGTGTCTTTTACTTTGAGATGTAGTAATAAAAGACACATGTACTTGTGACGTTTTCTTTCCTGACCATTTTTGTGGTTGATACTAAGAGCTTCCAGCTAAAACCATTGACTTGACACTCACATTCGAGATTCCTATTGGAGGAGACCCAATAACCACATAATGATGCCGATTGTGTGACTCAAACATTTGAGGCGAGAATAATTGTTGGATCTCTTGGTAGTAGCATCGAATCATTACAACGTCATCCATGCCATGAATTAGTACCGTTCATGTCAGGATTAACTGTATTAGGCAAAGAAAGTGGTTCATCTAGGGGATGAGACCGAATATATCTTTTCGGAAAAGGATAAATCTTATAAGCACTAGTAGGATGTAGGTGAAGAAGGGTGTACTCGAGTTATTTACAATTGGCTAGTCTCACCCATAGATCGTTGAGCGAACAGTTTACAGTTTACTCTAATCTCAATAGTCTCAGGTGTGTCTTCTCATAGAAGGACCAGAACCTGAGATAGCAGCGTTGGCTAGAGTTTCTCCAGGACTATGACATTGAGATATTCTATACTCCTGGAAAGGGGAACGTTGTAGTAGATACTCTTAGTAGAAGATTTGGCGTTCAACTGATAAGAGAGGTGAAGAAGCAGTTGGCCGTGTTGCAGATATCTTTTGTGGATAGAGATGGAGAAGCCTTTCTACAGTCTCTCACAGTCACTCCTCTAGTTCTTTAGTGAGTCAGGGAGGCACAACATGGTGATGTTGACTATGAGACGCGACGTACTTAGATATCCATAGGGTAGGCGCATGATGAATTTTCTAAAGGTGGGATCACGCCATTTTCTTCAGAGGATGTACCATGGTACCAGCTGCACTTCAAGAGGAACTGTTGTGGGAGTTACACACATCTCCATTATCCGTACATCTAGGAGTGGAGAGGAAGTATCAGGACCTCCGACGACAGCACTGGTGGCCACATATGAAGAAGGAAGTAGTAGAGTTTGTCACACGATGCCTCACTTGTCAGCAAGTGAAGACGGAGCACCAGGTTTTAGCTGGATTAGTTCAGCCCTTAGAGTTCCCAGAGTGGAAGTGAAGCGAGATATCCATGTATTTAGTTATGGGACTTCCACATACACCCAGAGGACACAACTTTATATGGGTGACCGTTGACCGACTCACAAAGTCGGCCCACTTCCTATCGATCAGAGAGAAGGGCTCAGTAGAGAGCTTGGGAAACCTTTATATATAGTAGATTGTATGGATTCATGGTGTTCCATCGACGATCGTCTCCGATCAATATGCTCGCTTCACTTCATGGTTATGGATGGGGTTATAGGAGGATTTTGGGACGCAGCTTCACCAGAGCACCGTTTTCTATTGTCAGATGGATGGTCAGACTGAGAGGACTATTCAGACTCTCGAAGACATGCTCCGTTCATGCGTCCTCAACTTTGGTTACAGCTGGGAGGATCACTTACCCTTTGTAGAGCTTGCGTATAACAACATCTACCACTCCACCATCCGGATTACACCTTTTGGGGAACTATACGGCCGACCTTGCAGATGGCCTCTATGATGGACTGACCCAGGGGATTCAACACTTAAGGGACTAGAGATGGTGCAGGATATGATTGAGAAGGTGCAGATCATCCCGGAGGAGATGAAGACTGCACAGAGAAGGCAGAAATCCTATGCTGATAGGACACAGAGACCGCTGGAGTTCAAGGATGGCGACCATGACTTTCTACGTGTCTCACCTCGACGAGGTCTATTGATATTTGTCCAAGGCAGTAAGTTATCTCCGTGATTAATCATACCTTTCCAAATCCTCAGTATAGTATTTGAGGTGACATACCACTTGGCTCATCCACCTCGGTTGCACCGGGTGCACGATGTCTTCAACATATCACAGCTGAGGAGATATATGCATGACCCTTCTCACATCATCGACCATGGGGAGGTGGACATCGATGATGAGCCGACTTTCATGGATGTTCCAGTAGAGATTGAGGATCGAAAAGAGCAGGTCCTGTGTGGATGGTCGAAACCTCTAGTGCATGTTTGCTGGCAGCACGAGAATCTCTAGGAGAGCACATGGGAGCGTGAGGCTTAGATGCATACTCAGTACCCACATTTGTTCCCCTAGTGTGAGTTGTGTCTTACAGGGATGTAAATCCTTTAGGTGGGGACAATGTAAAGGCCTGTAAATTCTGTGGATTTTTTTTAAAAAAATCAGGGTAATTTTACGAGTCCTCAGTTTCTGACGGTGCATGATTCCGAGACCTGGAGTTTCTAGAATGATCCATCGAAGATTGGTTAAGCTTAAATTAACGCGCATATGCATTTTTCCTGAAAAAGTGTAAGAACTCTTAAACAGTTACTCCGATCTGAAATTCAAGGCCACCGTTGCACTCCAAATGGTAGGATTGCCCTAGGAGTGACATCAGTTTAGTCGGTATGAGCCTCCTGTGAGAAAACCCAAAAATGGAATAGCCATAAATAAAATAATTAAATAAAGTTATTTTATTTTTCAAATTCTTATAACTCACAAACAGTAAATCAGATTAATAATCTGAGACCACCGCTGAACTCATTAGGGTAGACTTTCTCTATGTAGATACTAACATGGGTCGGTGAGGGCCACCAAAGAATGTTAGTTTTTGGCCGCAAATAAAATAATTAAGTGACAATTATTTTATTATAAAATTCATAACATTTAAACGGTAACTCGGATTGGAAATATGAGGGTACTGTTGGGTTCTTTGGGGTGTGATTCACCTAGGTAGAGACTAACCTCAACCGGCACAAGTCGAGGGTGGATGATATTTATTTTCCAACTTTTTTTACGGTTACGTTCAGTAAACATGCAAGAAGGGTTATATATCATTTGAACCGGTGCTCAGAATTGAAATCCGAGGGCGCCGTTGAACTCGTAGAATCAATGATTTCTTTGTAAGACCTTCACCACAGTTGCATTCAAAAAATAATGGAAGTTATATTCTTTTGGTTTTTAATTAAATTGAATAAAAATTAAGTGTTAACTTTATTTTTATTTTGGTGGTAGAAACCTCCAAGGGGAGGTTGGAGGTGGGGGCCACCACACCCGAACATCCCATTGGAGGTTATGGTGGTGGGGCCAACCCGAGAAAAACCTCCCTTGGGTGGATAATTAAGGTGGGGGACACCCGATTATCTTACCCCTTTTAACACCCCATTTAGGTGGTGAAACTTCCACCTTCCCCGATCAATTAGGTGTTCCAACACACGCAATTAATTAACCGAACTCTATCACTTAATTAATTGGCACCCTTTTGAATTATTTTGAATTATTTCCAACCATTAAAATAATAGATAGTCTATTATTTCATTTGGTTAGAAAGATTCATACTTTTGTTGGGAGACTCTTGGAGAACTTCATTCTTCCAACGAAGAACACCCCTCTTCGCCGAAGAACACCATAATTGATCTTAAACCGTTCCAAAAGATAAGGCGTCGCCCATGAAGAACGTCGACCTCATTCTTGGCCTCGTCTCCTCCAAACACATTCTGACGCACAAGATTGAGAATTGTGAGTGTGTGACAAATGAAGTGAACGAAGAAACAACGCTCGCCTTTTTCCCACGACTCCATCAACGATCATCGACGGTCAAGGTAGGGGAATTAAGGTTATTTTATTTATGGGATATAACCTCCATCATTCAATTTCCTGATTAAGAAATGACAATTTTTATTTCCATGATGAGGAGGGCTCAGACTGCACGAACACAACCCGACCCTCACCTTGGGTTGTTTTTTTTTGACGACGAAGGTGTGCCACGAAGAAACCACCAACGCAAGGCTTCCGGGTCACCACAAGGGTGCAACACCGCTGTGTGGCACAGAGAAGGAGAGCCATGACTGTGGTGGGATGCTAAAGAAGGAGTGTGACGCCATCACGCAGCGCGGGAAAGCCTCGGGCCACGACAAGGCTGAGCCGCGGCGGTGGAGTAGAACCACGGCACTGTTTTGCGGCGGTGGAAGGACCAGGAGCAGCCGACATCAGTCCGGTCACCGGCGACATGAAACCGGCTGGCCGCTCGGCCATCCAGACAAAGAGGGACCACCCGGGTCTTGTGGATCATCGAAACCGGTGCCTACTTCTAGTCCCTTCGAATCGGAAACAGGGGGTACGACACCCCCTCCCATGTGTGGCCAGCTAGGCCATGCAGACCGACCAGTCGGGCCGCCCTCTTCGGGTCGGGCCGCTCCCTCACTTTGGGCCGCCCACTCGGGTCAGGCTGACCACTCAGGCCGGGCCACCCCCTTAGACCGGGCCAGACCCGAAAACCGGGTCAGACCCCGGTTCAGACTGGGTCGGGCTGGGTCGGACCGACTGGGTCGAACTGGACCCGGACCCACTATGGCCCGATTACACCTTTTAGCACGAATTTTGGGCTACGGGTGTCCAAATGACAATCCATCTACAGTGATGGAAGAATTATTGTAGGGCAGTTTATTTGGTATACCCCACTTGAGGTCTGGATACAGTTGGGGTACGACCGGGTTGGTATGAACCTAAAAACCAATCAGCCCCCTAGAACGAAAATTCCAATAACTCACAGACCAGGTGTCTGATTGATGTGTCATCTGTCGTGTTGGGATAGATAGTGAAGAGACTAGAATTGGATCTTATGTGGGTTCGACAGTGAAGAGACTGGACCTGGATCCTCCGTGGGTTTTCCAGTGACGAGACTAGACCTGGATCCTCCGTGGGTTCGACAGTGACGAGAATGGACCTGGATCCTCCTTGGGTTCGATAGAGATTAGACTGGACCTGGATACTCCGTGGTTTTGAGAGTGACGAGACTGGACTTGGATCCTCCATGACTTCAAAAATGATGAGACTGAACCTGGATCCTCCATGGGTTTGAGAACGAATAATTTTTTACCGAGATCCCACGTAGGATCTACAGTTTTGACAGACTGTTATTCTAGGTTTCTAGGGATATCTGTCGTTCGATAGTGAAAGATGATTTAGTGGCTACAACTAATCATCTCTTACTCTCTTCTAAGTTGTGTATACCTGGTGTTATCTGAGTCATTACCTTCATGTTTATCTCATGTATGAGATATGTACTATTGACGACTTAGGTATATGTATGGGAATATACCTAATTAAGGGTGGATGTTTCTTCATGGATGTGTTGTGGAAAAGCCCAAATGGATTTCATCTATGAGCTGTACCTATGGGATACAACTTGTGTTGTAATTTCGTTGTAGAGTGTTTTCTACACTTGTGGAATGGTATGTGGTTGGGCTCAAGAGTTGGAGCTAGTTAGTGATTGGTAACTTAGGTACATGTATGGGCATATACCTAAGTAAGGTCAGATGATACTTTTTGATTGTATCTTACTACTATGGTTTATCCTTAGTAGATTCTGGGAGACCATTGGGACGTATCAGGGTCCCCTACTGAGTATTGTTATACTCAACCCTGCACGGGCTTTGCCAGCACCTTGTTGTGTTCTATGCAGACAACGGTCTGTAGTGATCGATGCTGAGGGTGACGGATGGGAGGCTGCTCGGAGTTGGGCTAGACGGGACGTACGTTAAGGACGATTTGTTCGAGTTTTGTACCTACCCTTCAGGTAGGATTCCCCAGTGGATGATCCGAGAGATGTTTTCCATTTTTACTTGTACTACTACTATTTGTTCAGTTGGGTTTGTATACTGGGACACATACTTTCAGCACTCCTTTTTCTTCTATATTAGTTCTTTTTTCTTCTACTACTTGTGTTTTGTCTATGTGTGTTACAGTTTTAAAGGACATTCCTTCCCTTTTTATCAAGGATTCTCCTTTGGTGCTAGTCGCCAACCCCTGGCCTATAGAAGGAGGGCTTTGGGTAGTCATAGCACGAGCCCCGAGGATGGGTCATGACAAAATATATCTTCATTACCTAGGGAAAAGGATCCATAATATTGGGGTCTGATCAGAAAATTACTATGTCAAAAATAAGATATGTTAATCCATTATATTATGAAATAATAATATGAGAATAAGAATATGATATCATGAAAAAATATAATATTTTAAAACCCATTTTTTATTAAATTATAAACATTATTAATAGAATATAAAAATTAACATTTCAAAATACATCAATCATATGAATGAGAATTCATCATTACAAAATCAATAACCATAAGTGCATATAATATATGTGTGTATAATTTTCATTAATATAGAATCTATTTCATATTTAATTGTAAAATACCTAAAAAAATATATCAACACATAACAATCATTTACCATAGTAGATTAATCACATTTACTTGTTTTCCATGAAAAATCAAGCACATCGACTTGTTTCCAATAGTACATATAGCACATAAACATTTTTCTAATAAATATCACATGGGATACAATTCATTACCCAGTGAATTGGAGGGACATATAGGTCCCACTCATCACATAAGTGAAACCATAAATATGTGTTCCATAAGAGTATAAATCATTCATCAAATTGTAACCAATGAAAATAAGTTGGATTCACAAACATTTTATAATAGAAAATGACATGGTAAATAAATGGTTTTCATAAATATCATTCTATTAAAAACATGAACCAAACATTAGAATTTTAGGGATAGTATCCTATAAAATTATTCCCATTAAAGAATAGGAAACATAATCTATTGTTCACTTAGATATAAAATATTTTATAGATAAAACATAAAATAATTCTAGATGAAAATATCCTTTCTGTTTTGAAAACATTTATTCTAAAATTACACAAAATTACAAAGGGAATTTTTTTGATATAATTGCTTCCAGTATTATTTTAATGAATTATTCAGTAGATTAATTCATCGTGAAATAAATCATATAGTATCAGGTTCTATAATTTAATAAAACACTCCTCATATATTTTATCTTAGAAAAATAGAAATGTACTTTTTCAAAAAATGAAAAAATACTATTGTAAATAATTTTTTAAAAAGGGAAAAAACTCAAAATTAATTCAAATAATTATAGTAGGAAAAAATATTTTAATTTTTTTATATAAATATGGACATGGAAGAGAAATAATCCCTTATTGAGTCCTAAACATAAACAATCCTGAATAATGATGAGATTGTGATATAATCCCTTGTGATATTTTAATCACTCAAATAATATAACCCCAGAAAAAAGAATATTTTTTCATATTCTAGTAACAAAACATTTAGTATAAGGCACATAAAATACTTTCATGGGTAGTATATACACCACCAAACAATAAATAAATTCTGTATAAGGAATGTGTCCCATAGAAATAAAAGTGAGAAAAAAATTATTTACATAAAGTATTGTCTTTATTTATTTGTGATAAAACATCTAGTATAATAATTATGTATTTTTATAAATTCATTAAATAACATTAATTATATAATAACATGGATTATTTATTTATAACATCTTATCATCAATTAATTAATAATTTGTTATTAAAATCACTGTTCTAGGTGATAACTGAATTGTTTTCGAACCATGTTTCGGTTAAAAAGTATTGATCCATATACGTTGATATAGGTATCATAATTTAAAGATATTGTATCTTGGTATAAACATAATATATAAAAATTATATAAATATTTATAATAATTCATATAATGTAGTTTTAGAAAAATGAATTACACCATTCATGGAGATGGTAGGCTGTACATTCTCATAAACATTGTTTTCATGTTTATATTGATAGAATGAAATAATTATAAATAATAATTCATATTGAAAAAATATTTATTACAACATATATCATATATATTCATAAAATTCATCCTTATTATCCTCCATGTGAAATATATATGAAAAATGAATCCCATCGCATTGTTGATATTGCAGTACATACATACGCACGAGAAACATCATCGTCTACCAAAATATTAGATTATATAAATGTAGATATAATTGTATTATTTTAGAAATATATTTATTTTATAAATATAATATATAATCATTATTACAATCATAATAACCATCCATAAAATAGAATGATGAAAAATATTTTGTAAGTATTTGTGGAGACGGTATGCGGTATATACCCACAAGTGATACATTCACTTATTGTTTAATGGGATATTTATTAGTGTTTTCTTAATAAAAATTAAATATTATAATATTAAAGATTTTTATGTATTTATTTTATTATGGATATCATATATTTATAGATGTTAAAGAATAGTTTAAAGATAATGTGAATGATACGAATAGTTACCTCTTCTTCAAGCAGTCTCCTTTGGATCTCCATTAAAGGGATGTAGGGTCGACATTTTTAGAGGACCAGTACATCTAGAATGTGTATATGGATGGTGGGAAGATAATGGTATATTATGATCATGATATAAGGCTATGATTGATAATATTAATTGTGGGGGGGGGTCCATTTTATAACTGATGTGGGGGTAGTTTGGTAATTTTTCAAAATATTAATTTACAATAAACAATTTTTCTATGAAATTAAAAAAATTGTTCTAAGATTCAAAGATAATCTCGTATAATGTTTTAATATCATCAACCAATCTAATTTATACATTATTTGGTTTTATTTTTAACCTTATAATATTCATTAACCCTTAGATAAACTTTTTTAATTTGAACCACGTTCATAATTTTTTTAATATAATTTTTTTTATTTGTTACTCATATTGTAAAAAATATACATAAATTTATTATTTTTGAAATTTTAGACCTTATAATAATAAATTTCTATTATTTTAAATGTTTTTACGAATTTAAAATAATTTAATACTATATCATTTTCCTGAAATATCATTACTGTCAATTTTCAAACTATTCTTTACATTGAATTTAAGTGAATTAAAATAGCAATATAACATAGAATCAAATAATTTAATTTTACCATAACATATCCTAATAACCTATGAAATTATTATAGAACCTCAATAAATTCAAATTATATTCATTTTATAAATATTTAATATCATTTATTTTATTTTTACATTTATTGAATAATTACTACATCATTATTTTGTAATTATTTACAATTATTATTTTACTAATAAAAACTATAAATAAATTATAATGATGTAGATAAAATTTATATATTTCTAAATGAATATTTATAATCAATATTTTTTCTTGTTTATCCCCATATTAAGAAATTGAACATATAAAAATATGATTGTGACATGTTTGAATTTTCATTATATTAAATACTATAATGGTTATAAACTTATTGAAGTGGTCAAAAAAGTCATGAATAAAATATATCATGAAAATAAGATTATTAGTTTAATCATGGAATCTTATATCATTTTCCTAGCCCATTTTTGTCCCCATTTGGACACATAAGACAGATTTAAGTCAAAAAACATGACATTTTTTCACATATATTCATTTAAATAATATATAGGTGATTTGAATGGAAAATTTTCCATTAAATAACTCAATTTCGAACCTTGTGTGTTAATGGTCGAATTAACTTCATCCAATAATATTTGGAAAAAGTTATAGGGTCAATTTATAGTGCATATCAATTTATTTTTAACATAAATTACCCAATTAATCCTTCTTGGTGAAAAAATTTACCAACATTTCTATTTATACTTGAAGAAAATAAAAAACAACCTATTAATATATTTAATCTTTATGAGGAATCCATTTTTCAGAAATCAAATCATTGATGTTTTATAAATTTATTTAAAATAAAACGGTAATATGAAATGAGAATATTTTATTCAACAAAATCCCCAATTTAAATTTAAACTTTTCACATACTGTATTCATGTTTATCATAAATTAAAAAATTAAACTATTTTAAATAAATTTTAACTAAATATTATTTAAAAACTAACTCAAACAGAATTTGACATTACAAATACTTCAAAATAAAATTCAATTTTCAATTAAAATCAGTATTTTATTACTATTCATTAAAAATTCATTAAATCGATAAAATTATAAAACATTCACCATAAGAAAATTATTAATATGATTATTTAAAAAAATATGTTCATTTTATGAAATAAATTTTAAAAAACCTCCATAAATGAATTTCATTATTTCTACATAAAATGAAATAGAAATCATTTTTGAAGATCATCTATTTTTTATGAATATAATGATTTTACTAAAAATCTAGTACCTATTTACAATAATTAAATTAAATCATTTTAATTAAGTATTAAATTTTTATATATTTCATAATAAAATTAATTCCCACCTATTTAAAGACATTGTCATAATGGTCACACTTAATCAATAATATTTTGTGGTCTTTTATGTTCGATGTGGTATTTCTCAAACTCTATCGAAGATAGTGTTTCCATTTAAAATACTGGGATATGATGAAAAAGTCAATTAATATGATATTTGTGACAATTTAATTATAAATATTTTAGATACATCATCTATTTATTTTACATTAATAGTATTGGGTAAAAATTAACCAAGGTAATTATTTGACAACTATAAACATAAATTTCTTCTTATTAATAAATTTCAATGTAATTAATCCCAAGTAGATTCATTTTCACAATTCATAGAAAATTGAACCCTATGAATAGTTGACACTATATACAGTACATTTAATTCTTTTTCAAGCATTTTTTGTTCATTTTCATAATTTTCCAACTAAACATCATTAGTGTTTATAATGGGATATTCATTATTGTTTTCAATATTTAGTGAGTTGGTTAATTTAAATTTTAATTCCTTATATTCAGAATCTTACAATAAAAAGTGGTTTCAAGGTTTAGAATCACTCTCCTCTACATCTACATTATATAATAATTTATAGACATTTTACACTTTACATAATTCAGAATCTACTTGTTCTCTAAACCTTATCTATAATTCTAATAGCTTGCTTTCTAATCGATTCAATTTCTGACCTTGCTTGTGAGAATATATAACATGAATTTCATGGGTTTTGCTTAACCAAGTGTTACAAGCTTCCAACCTTTCATCAATTATAGATACAATTAGGACATGTTAATATAGGATGTTATATTGGGGATTAGATTATTGTTGATTATAATTAATGTATGTAGGCTATTGTGGTTGGTTATTGACACACTACGAATTAGTGATCCCATAACAACCACAATAGATATATTATGGACCATTATAACCTTCAAAATCGTCCATATTTTATTTATTTTAATCTAATTAAAGGCACACTCTCAAAAATAACAAGCAAAATTTTATGTAAAAATATGAAACTAATTCATCTTCATAGGTTTATTAAGTGTGGTATTATGATGTCTTATGTTTTTTAAATGTTTTTTAGTTTTTCTAACTCTAATTCACTCAGTGCGTGCCTTCCCCTACAATAACTAAAAATTTTCATATGATAATGGAGGTTGTCATATCCCTAAAAATAACATTTAGAATCCTACATTAGAATAGTAGTGAAGGATCGAACCCAAAATAATGGAGGTGAGTAATTATAAGGGTTTAAAATGATCCCACTATTGTCATTAGTGGGTGGATTATTTTATAAATATTATTTATTAATTTTCTATTTTCCTTTTATGATTAGGTGAAAACACGAAGAACCAATTTCTAAAAAGTTTTTATTTTCTAATCTAGAAGAAAAATAGTTAAATAAATAAGAAAATATATAGTGACATGTCGGGGAAACTATATACTGAGTGTTTATTAAGAAATAAGTTATGGTGAATATAATTTTACTTGTTATAAAGTAATAATATTCATTTGATTGAATTCACACATTAAAACGAATAGTGAAATCTTCCTTGCGAGAGGATTTAACACACTACATTGAAGTCAAAATGCTTTCCACTTCAGTAATCATCAATAAATAAAATTTATTAAAATATAATAGCATAGACGACCTCCCTGATGTTTTTGATGTTTTTTAATTTTATTTTTTGAAAAATGGTGCTTCAATTATCGATCTATCCAAAAAATCATTGATTTAGAAATTGATTTATTTAATGTGTATATGCAAATAATTATTTCAGTACTAGATTCAATATCATCGAAATAATCTGATTCCTATTGAATGATTTTAAATTGGAGAATAAGAAAAGGTAAACTAGTAGAGATTCAATTTCCACAAATAGAGAAATTAACCTATGATAATTTCAATTCAAAAATAGATAATATAGAGTAAAAATATATCAAAACATTGGAAGAAGGATCTTACCTCGATGAATGTTGTTAATTAATTGCTACCTTTCTCCTACAACTCCTAGTCTCATGTTCTTCTCTTCATGTCTCCCTCGAGTTTCTCCTCTCGGACGAAGTATATCATCGAATTGTTGAATAATATTCCTCCCTAAATTTTACGGTTGGTATTTTCGTCAAACCATATACCATCTACTGCATGTCGCCACCACCTTCCACTGATATAGATCGATTAATAATTTTGAATCTTTCCATATGGTCTTTTTTGTGAACTACAAATCAAACTTATTTTACCCTAGTAACTGACTCCATGTGTGTTAGTTGAATGTATTTGGTTGGGTTTTAATCTCCCTCATGTACCTGTAACAGTTACAATAGATAAGTAATCAATTCCAAGTAATAAAAAAGGTAACTCATAATAAATATTAATTTAGTTAATTTATGATTAAATTTATTATTAAATTAATATGTTAATAATTATGTCTAAGATAAATAATTATTATAGTTAATTAATTTAATAATTTGAATTATAATTATTAAATTATTATCATTTTTAGTTATTATTGTTATTAATAATATATATATATATATTATTTAATCATTTAGATTATATTAATAAATAATTTTATTTAAATTATTAATATTATTAGTTTATTTCATGTATTTTATTTAATTAGTTTTTTATTATAGTTTTTATAATTTATTATTATTATTATTTATAAATTTTATTTTAATTATTAAAATATATTTTCTATCATATATTTAACAAGTTTTCTTTTAAATAATTAATTTTATTTCATATAAATGTTTATGTTTAGTAAATAAATTTATTAATACATTTTTATTGTTAATAGTTTTAGCTCTAAAAACATAATTTATTTAAATTATTTTTTATTTTATTTAATTAATCAACTAATAATATATTTTAATAATTATATATTATTATTAATAATAATGTAATTCATTAATTATTTTTTTTTATAATTTACATTTTTATTTAATTTTTTAATATACCCCACACCTTATTCAATGTGTACATAGGGAATTTAGTTAACAGAAAAGCACCAGACATCTATGGTCTATGAGATTAATCATGGGATCCCAAAAGGGCATTTTACTATAGTTTTAAATGATTTATATACAAAACATTTACACTGCCTCATTAAGGTGATTAAATTTAATAATTTATGAAAAAATGATTCCCCAAGATCAAGGTCAAACATTCAGATCATAATGTTATGATATCAACTCCATAAAAAATACATTATATCACTATACAAAATAATTTATAATCCAAATAGTTATATATTCATTAAACATAATAAATCATCAATAATCAAAACTCATAATTTTCAGACTCATGAAAACTCTTAACTACCACTAAAGGATCATCCATAGGCAAGACTCATTTGAAAAATAGTGTGGCTAAAATTCCAAAACAATTTTGAATTTTTTTAACAATTTTTTAAACAAAATTTTTGATGTTGTAGTCGGATTTGATGGTCTTCCATTATGTATAGCTTAGCTCAGTCAAGAATTTACCCCCTCCACATCACTTTAAAGTCAACATTGTCCCCAAATTGGAATTCCATGGTGGAGAATAATAGTTTAAATGTTAAGGATCAATTTTTTTTGTATTTTATTATATTAATGACATGTTTATATAGTATAATTTAAGATCATAGAAAGGCAGTTTTCTATAATTGTATTTCAATAAAATATGTTGACATGCTTAATCATTTAATGAAGTTAAAATAATATTCAATATAGTTAAAAATGGTTCAGGTGTATAATTAATTTGAATAATGTATATGGGGTAAGAATATTTAAAATATTTATTAAAAAATATTTCCTGTTGATTAGAAATATTCTTGATTAAATAGCCTAAAAAAATCAGAACACTATAAAATAAATTTTCATTCTCCATGTACCCCCACACTTAGTTTAAAATATTGAAGTTGTTTTAAAGTGAAAAAAATTACAATTTTTATCTAGAGGATCATGATGATTTTTTCATTATCATGGTGACATTTACCATATTTTTTTTAAAACAAACCAAAAAAACAATTTATATAAAATTCTTTAGATTTTATATCTTAGAGAAAAATAATGCATAGTTTTTCAAGTAGAAGCAATTCTCAAACTAGCTAACATTGCTTCCAGTGAGTCATTGATGAGATAAATCACTGACCAATGTGTATAAGTGGCTCAAATATTATGTCGATGAATTGTTGGAGATTTTTTTAAAAAAAATGAAAATAACAATGTGCAAAAAATAAATGCATAAATAAAAATGAAATAACATTCCTGTTAAATTTTGGTCCAAAATGACCAATTGTGGGAGTTACAATCCATTAGGACTCCATTAGCAGAAAACATATATTATATAAATAAGAGACTACAAGTATAAGGAGACCTCTAGAATATACAGAGAATAAAAAGAACACCAATAAGAATCATTTTATTAAATAAAAATATAAAAGGAACAAAAGTAAATTAAAAGAAGAACCATAGGTTGAATCCCCTAATGTTAGGAGTTTTCAGTATTCAGTTAAACAATATTTAATTACAATTTTTTCAAATAAATATAATATTGGGTTTCCTCCGGTGATGTTATATATTTATAGTCCCCATCCGGACTCATCCTGATATTATCGTTGTCACAAGGTGGGTGTTGTTTCCTTATTAGGAACCACAGAATGTTCGTTTCCAATTTATTTTTAATTAATAATTTTAAATAGAGGGCACATAATATTTTCAAAACAAGGACAATTTTCTCATAGACTAAAATAAACCCTATGTAACAATCTTTAACAATTGAGGGATGGAACTATGAGCTCCATAAATTATATCATATTTGAAAAAATTAACATTTTTAGGAATCAATAATAATATACTCGATGCTTCTAAAAGAATATTGTTATTCTCAAATTTATCTCTCTAAACATCAACACTAACAAGTTCTAATTCATGGGTGCCTAAATTTATGTTCAGATTAATATTTTCATGAGGGAAAAAAATTATTGTGCTGAACAGAATCAACACCATTTGAACTCTATTATAATTTACCCTCAAGATAACTATCAAAATCTAAAATATCTTTTTCACCAAACATATTTGGGTAAGTAAATGAATAATAATTAATTTTCAATGTTTTTTCATCCAAATATTTAGTTTTGACAATATTTCAAATCACTTCCATATGATCATCATTAGTTAACATTTTCTCATATCTAATGCTTCTGAAAAATCAATGTTGTCTAAATAAAGTGCGTGTTCAACCTTTACTTCATGTTAATTTTCAAAAATTTCATTCTCTAAAACATGGTTAGTTGAGTGTTGTAATTTAATACTAGGGAAAGGATTCCTCAATTAATCTTCCGGAAAGCCATTTTGAAAATTGTTTAAATTTTTATAATTTTCCATAGATAAATAAACAATGCTTTCAATTTTAGTACACACTGTTTTTGAAATGTAATTAATCTAAGAATAATGAAATGAAATATCATTAGTAATTTTTCTTCAAAATTTATTACCTCGTCTTCAAAATAAGATATCATTTCAAAAATCAATGGGTTTTCAATTCCAAAAAATAAATGAGTGATATTTAGTTACGAGTTAATAATTTTAGATTATTTTATTTTCAGATTAATGTTCCCTTATAACCTATACCAAATTTCGAATTCAGGTTCATTATTTACAAATTTATAAATTTTGGGTGAATATTTTTTAACATTCACGATTTGAATTTCAAAACTCTCTTCAACCCAAGTAGTTTCATTTTCAAAATTCCTAAAACATAAAACCGTTTGAGTAGTTGGAACTATAAACAATACATTGCATTCATTTTCAAGAAATTTTTGTTCATTTTCATAATTTTCCAACTCAACATCATTAGAGTTCTTAATGGGATATTCATTATTATTTTCACTATTTAGTGAGTTGGTTAACTAAAATTTTGTTTCCTCAGATTCAGATTCTTACGAATAAAAATGTTTTCGAGGTTCAAAATCACTCTCCTCTGCAACTAATTTATCACATAATTTATAGAAATTTTCCACATTACATAATTCAGGATCTAGTTATTCTCTAAACCTTATCTGTAATTTTAATAGCATTCTTTCAAACTTCTTCAATTTTTGACCTTGCTCATGAGAATATATAACATGAATTTCATAGGTTTGGTTTAACCAAGTGTTACAAGCTTCCATACGTTCATCAATTTTAGATATAATTAAGACATTTTATCTAGGATGTTATATTGGGGATTAGATTGATGTTGATTATTATTAATGTATGTAGGATATTGTGGTTGGTTATTGACACATTGCTAATTATTGTTTCCATAACAACCACAATAGACATATTATGGACCATTTTAGCCTTCAAAATCATGCACATTTTATTTATTTTAATCTAATTAAAGACACACTCTCAAAGAAATCAAGCATAATTTTATGTAAAAATATGAACCAAATTCATCTTCGTAGGTTTTTTATGTAGGTTATTATGTTTTGTTTTTTTATATGTTTTTTAGATTTTCTAACTCTAATTCACTCAGTGCGTGCCTTCCCCTTCAACAACTACAAATTTTCATTGGATAACGGAGGTTGTCACATCCCTAAAAATAACATTAATAAACCTACACTAGAATTGTAGTGAAGGCTCAAACCCAATGGAAGGGAGGTAAGTAATTATAAGGGTTTTTAATGGGCCCACTATTATTATTAGTGAGTGTATTTTTTTATAAATATTATTTTTAATTTTATTATTTTGTTTTATGATTTGGTGAGAACATGAAGAACCAATTTCTAATAATTTGTGATTTTCTAATCTAGAAGAAAATCAGTAAAATAAATAACAAAATATATATTGACATATAGTGGAAACTATATACTAAGTATTGATTACTAAATAAGTCCAGGTGAATAGAATTTTACTTGTTAGAAATTTTTAATATTCATTTGATTGAATTCACACCATAAAATGAAATGATAAATATTCCTTGCCAGAATATTTAACACACTGCATTGATTTCCAAATGTGTTCCACTTCAAGATTCATTAATATGAAAATTGATTAAAAGATAATATCATAAAAAAACTCTCTAGATGTTTCTGATGTTTTTTAATTTTATGTTTTAAAAAATATTGGTTCAATTATCGACCTATTCAAAAGATCATTTATTGAGAAATTGAGTTCTTGAATGTGTGTATTCAATAAATTATTTCAGTACTAGATTCAATATCACTGAAATAATATGATTCTTATTTAATGATATTAAATTGAAGAATAAGAGAATGTAAACTAGTAAAGATTCAATTTCCACAAACAGAGAAATTAACCTATGATAATTTCAATTTAAAAACAGCAAATACAATGTAAAAATATATCAGAACAGTGGAAGAAGGATCCGACATCGGCGAATTATGTCAATGAATTGCTTCCCTGCTCTTGCAACTCCAAGTCTCTTGTTCTTCTATTCATGTCTCCCTGGAGTGTCTGCTCTCGAACGAAGTATATCGTGGAATTTTTGAATGATATTCCTCTCTGAATTTTACTTTTGGTTTGTTCATTAAACCATCTACCTTCTATTGCATGTCACCACCACCTTACACTGACATAGATCTATTAATAATTATAAATCAGCAGATGTTCTCTTTTTTCGTGAACTACACATCACACTAATTTTACCCATGTAACTAACTCCATGTGTGTTAGTTTAATGTATTTGTATGGGTTTTAATCTCCCTCATGTACCTGTAACAGTTAAAATTGAGAAGTAATCAATTCGATGTAAAAAAAGGTAACTTGTAATGAATATTAATTTAGTTAATTGAAGATTAAATTTATTTTTAATTTAATATGTTAATAATTTTGGTATAAGATAAATAATTATTATATTTAATTAATTTAATAAATTTATTTATAATTATTAATTTATTATCATTTTTATTTATTATGGTTATTAATAATATATATATATATATATATTATTTAATCATTTAGTTTATTTTAATAAATAGTTTTATTTAAATTATTATAATTATTAGTTTAATTCATCTATTTTATTTAATTAGTTTTTTATTATAGTTATTAAAAATAATACATATTTTTATATATAAATTTTATTTTCATTATTAAAATATATTTTTTCTCATATATTTAGCAAGTTTTCTTTTATATAATTAATTTTATTTGAGATAAAAAGGTTAATTTTAATAATTAATTTTTTTAAAAATTTATATTGTTAATAGTTTGAGCTCTAAAAAATTATTTTATTTAAATTATTTATTTTATTTTATTTTATTATTAAACTAATTGTCTATTATAATAATTATATATTATTATTATTATTAATTTTATTAATTAATTAATTTTATTTTATATTTTACATTTTACATTTTTTATTTAATTTTTTAATATACCCGCACCATATTTTTCCCCACACAACACCAGTGGGGGGGGGGTATCGTTCGAGCTACTTACATGGGATGCTAGTTCCTCTTCTTGCAGTTCAAGGTGGTGGCCAAGGATGGCAGAGATGGTGTCCATGGGAGGTTTGAAGGCTCATATTCCAAAATGCGGAGAAAGTGGGTAACTACTGGTTTGACCTCAATTTCATTAAATAACTTTACTTCGTGATGGATTCAGGAAGCAAATAATTGAAGTTCATATCTGATAGATCCTTCTTCATCATCAACGATAGGTCGGGCTTAGGTCAGTTGTGTTGATTCCACCCTCCATGCAGATAGTTTAGAAGAAGATCGTGGGATATTCTCCTTCAACACCGGGGACACAGAAATGGCTTAGAGTTCCAATCAATAGTTGATTCTGATTTTTGTGTTTATATCTTGTTGTTTGGGATTTCATTGGATAATTGATGAAAAATTGGTTCATTTTTTGTTCTGTGAATCTGTTGTTGAATCTTGTTATAAGGATATGGAGACAATGATAGGAGGAGGATGAAAAAGAGTTTATAGATTGCTACAAATGGAAACGGTGAATGGTGCATCTGTCTCACTGATTATTGTTGCTATTATTGATAGCAGGATGAATGGAATGTTGGTCTCACTGAAAAGGCATGGAATACTGTGTTGATGTTAAACTATCAGTGAGATAGTGAGGGTTTTTGCAAGGACTTTCGGTATTAGTCTGTCACATACTACCGACAAAAAAAAAATTGTGGATCAGTGACTCATAATAAAAATACAAATCAAAAAATCAAAATATAAATAATTAATACTAAATCATAAATTAATTTATATAATCATTTAATTAACATATAAATAAAAAACATAACCCTACAACACTAAACTAAAAAAACAAAATAAATTTGAGAGATTGTGTTGTAATATATTTAATAAAACAAAATTTAGTTTCAAATTATTAATTATAATAACATTTATTTAAAAGTTTTGATACTGTTAAATTAATTTTAATATGAATGTTAAATATTGAAACTAAAATTATAGAGTTAAATAATTAAATAGGTATAAATTGATTAAAGGAAGAGACAACAATGAGTGAGATGGAATAGTGTCAGTGATTTATAGAGTCACTGAATGTAGTAAAAATATAGTGTGAGTGAGATAGATATAGAGTTTTCAAAGGGTTAACACAAATAAAACCCGAGATAAAGAAATAATAAAATGAATAAATGAATAAATTAAAGATTTTAAAGTTCTAAAATAATTATTTAATGAAGACTGAAAATATAAATGAATTCAATAAAAACTATTGACTAACTATTAATTATAACAAATAAAAATTGATCAATTATCTTATATTAAAAGCTATAATTGTTATTAAACAAATTAACTAATAATGTTAATTAACTTTAATCAATATAAATTAAAATTTAGGATGTTAAATTATATAATATGTTAATTAAATTAAAATAAAATGATAAAATGATCAATTAATATTAAATAAAAGGAATTAAGAAGTTCAAAAGATTAAAACAACAAAAATATTTAATAAATTATTATATTATAAAAAATATTTTTCTTAAATTAATTATTTTAAATACTAAAAATAGATAATTTTTTAAAAAAAATTATTAATTATTAAATTAATTAAAAAAATACATATATGTATTTATTTATTAAATAGTGTCAAATTTTCAATAAATTTATTATATATTAATTAAAAATATGTGGAAAACTGTGTAAAATTAAAACCACATCATAAAAAATTATTTTGTATATCTAATCCTCATTTTGGAGAAATTCCATATTACATGGGATGGGACTTGTTCTAAATTTTCCTAATTAAAATTTCAATACATTCACCATTGGTTTATACATATGATTTTAAATGATTATTATGGTCAATGATTTTTTATGCTTTAGTCAATATAGAATGGTATAATTTCATAATACATAATTATAGGAACAAGGGTTTATATATTTCATGCATATGTCATATTAAATTTATTTTTGTTCATGTTTTTATTTGTTTGCGTGTTGATTTTTTTGCCTATAAATTTATAACACTTATTACAGGATAATGAAGGAAAAATAAGGGGCCGTATAATTTGTCTACATCTACCTAAATATATTACTTCCAAATAGATTGAAGGGGGAACCTTAGCTGACCAATTATGAATTTTTATACAATAGAAACATATCGACAAGGCATGATACATTAATCGGTTGATATTAAATGTATTTAAATTGTAATATATAATGTTTTTGCCTCCATAAATTGGTAATAGTGATCCATGTTACGAAACCATCATAAATAGACTTGTTAAAACATATGGATGGATGTTTTAGCAAATTTTTTACATAGAATTAAAAATGTAACTTATATATATTAGGGACATACATTTTGGGAATGGATGTATATTAAAATAATCTATAAATATTATATTTATTAATAATAAATATTAAAATATATTATTTTTGTTAAATAGATATTCCAATTACTTCCTAATGGGTATTTCCAACTATAACATGAAATTGACACCTCATATAATGTTACCATTTTGATTGGTGATTTACGTTAATCCTTATAACTTGACCATTTAATTGGGTAGTTGACTAACATATCTATTTCATTTAGTAGATGAGGATATCCTTATTTCTTATTTGTTATCCTTTCAAACTGGTGTCATACCCGAAACATGTTCCATGAATTATATATTTATTTTATTGTGATGATCCTAGGTAGACCACCAAGAAGGTCGTCACAAAAATTCAGCAATGGTGGTGGGACTTAACCAACAAGAAGTTCCACTAGATGAACCTTTATGTGTACAACTTCATCGACCATGACTGGGTACTAATGCTCAGTTCAAAGAGAGTTTCTTATGGATAATAAAGTTTATAAAAGGAGTTTTGTGACCTAAAACAACTATGTCTGGATTGATAGGAGAAATCTAAGAATATCACCAACCAACTTTTTATGGGTAATGTGTTTGTTAAGATATTTAATTATGGAATGAGTCTAGGTTTTCGATCATTGATAATTTGGAGTGGCCATTGGATATGAGGTTTAAGATCTATAAATATATTCTTCATGTATCATGTATGGATTGTAATATATCATTACCCATGTCAATTCACACAAGGACATGGACTGTAGAGATTAAAAACAACATTATAAGAATAATTTTTCCTATTGACCCTCAGGGCCTATCATGGAACGTAATTCATGATCCTAGTGAATGGTAGTATTTCTATTATGTACTATTCTTCCCAATTCATAGATCTTTAGTAAATTTCTCCCAATCTTTTTTGTGATGATCTTCCTAGGGTGTGACATTTTGATGAATGAAACATGCATGCAATCCAATCTACGATGAATATCCTATAGAAATCGACCATATTTAAAACAATGAACTATTACCTTATCAATGAGTGGAATATAAAGAAATATGAAGGTTTAATCCTTATTGGTTCAACACCTATGTAGGGAAGTGATTTTTCAAGTGGTAAGATGATTCTCTTTAGGAATACATATGAGGTAATTGGTAGATTGAGTATACATATTCATAGTTACATGATATTCTATATGTATATATGTTCTGGTCATATGAATCCCCAATGTTGTAGCAGACTAGTATAGTTTTGATCAAGTATCAAAATGTTTCATCTATGTTTAAATTGTAGGTCCTTTCCACCAATTTCTATTATGAGACAATTTTTACTAGCACCGGATTTTATAATGCGATTAGTTGAACTACAATTGGTATGAAAATAGGGTACCACAATCCATATAGGTTAAAAGGTGGTTTGAGTTTAGGAATCAAAACTAATGAGGTGTAGTTAAAACAGATCAGTCCTACTAAGGGAGGTTCTATTGTAGCTCTGTGTTATATATCAGACTAGTTAAATGTAGTGAAATCTTTTCAAATGGAGTAGATTTTTGAGACATATATAGCATGAGTTATAATCTTATTAGCTTCCAATTTAGTATCTGATCTATCTTATATATTTTCTTCAAACTATTTTATATTTTCAGATTTAATTGTATGTTTTTGTGTGATATCAAGTCCTTTTTAATGGTAATATCAATTGATACTCTATTGTGAGTATGGTAAAAAATTTGAACTAATGAATTTTTTATCCCATTTATATTGACAGATTATATTTTTTATAGAACATTTCTATACATGAGATTATAGGTTTAGAAATAATTATTCGGATGAACTAATTATTTCTTATTGAGGGTATATTTTTTATCACTAGGGGTGAATGTATATCAAATTATCATCGTATCATAGTTCCCAAATAAATGACATTATTTCAATCCCAAAGTCTTATTGTCTAATTAAATTTGACAAATAAATTTTTTTCACTCTTTTTGTCATTTTATAGTCATTATATTTTTTTAACCCACAATACCTAATTTACCCTTTACCGTGGTAATAATGTTTACCATGGTTACTATACATGTTTAACAAAAATAAAACGGTTCTATTTAATAAAATTAGTCCTCTTGAATCCACATTTTACATCTTACTTTCAAAATTAAACAAATAGATGATTCAAATTTAAATTTAAAATAAAACCATTAAAATGTCCCGAAAAAACAGTTTTTGAAAAAATTCCCCTTTTAAATGGAAAATGTTTTATAATGAAATCAGGTATAAAATCATTTTAAAATACCATAATTGGATAAAAAACTAATAATTAAATTTTAAATCTAATCCAAAACATATTCTTACTATTTACTGTACTTAAAATAATTTTTTTGTGTATTTTTACTATTCATCAAAAAAATTAAACATATTAGAAAAATACCCAAGATTCATCCAAATTAAATTTTTAAAATCTTCACTAAAATAAAAACATTATTTTTGGAAATTTAATATAAAAAAGTCTCAAAAATGATTTAAAAAGAGTGTCCCATCAAAATGCAACAAAAATACATTTTTGTAAAATACATCTTTTAACTGAAAAATTTAATTGGTTCTTATATCATATTCTAGATAATACATAAGATGAATATTAATGTTGTATAAAATTAAAAATATTGTTAATAATATTCATAATTGATAGTTTATCTCTAATTAAATAACAATATTTTAATAATATATAGTAGTTTAGTGAAACTCGGTATTAGGTACAATGAAAGCTATCAATGAAGGTCTCTCTTATTTGTAAGGAAAGGCAATTCTGTGTTATGTTTAGTTAAAGCTTCCTTTTTTGTTTTTTATAACATAATCCAATAATTGTTCTTTTATACATTGTACAAAATCTATACATAGTATTGCGTGAAATGAATTCTAATAAAATAACATGAAATTGTGTGTAACATACACCAAGAATTGTGTTGATTATATTGAAACCTAACATGTTATTACATATATTAGAAGATAAACTTATTCTAGAAAAAAACATAGTACATTATAGAAATTAAAAAGAATATATCTCAAAAAATCAATGGTTTTTTCATTCTTCCCAAGATAAAATCAAATTCTCCCTGAAATTCATCGGGGTTATAAATGGTTTACTACATGAACGTTTCTTTCATGGAAACCCACATCGTAAAAAAGGATAGAAAAAATTTATTTTAAAAAGGGAATGTTATAAACATATTGGATTCCCAATTTAATATATCAACGGGTTTCCATATAGGAGAACATATGTGTGAAGTAAAAACATGGATATCGAAGAAAAATCTAACCATTAAGTTCTGAAGGGTTGTGATAAAGAATAAACCTCGGAGAAATTTTACTTCTAGAAATCCATAAAAATATGATGATTTAAGGGAGAAATACTTACATGATTTTAGTACTATCTCACTATTGGTTATTCCCAGAAAAATTTCTAATTAATCTATTATTTAATTAAATGAAGTTGAATTTGTAATTCTTAAGTGTTAGCAGATTATGAGAGAGAATGATAGGTTATACCTTGTATCTCAAAAAAAAGGATAACACATGTAATCAAATATTAATAAGGCCACATATAGTGATATTATACATTAGTCATACAAACCAAAAACAGAATTTAACATATACAATCTATAAATGGATAACATAAAAATCCATCCAAAAACTAAAAATATAATACATTTGAAATGTGTTGACTCAATCGACTTAAATTTTTTCTCCCATTTCTCATTTGATAGTTCTTGGTTGTCCCATTCCAAACATTTGAATACCTATATCATGTGTTTTCTTGAAACATGATAATAAAAATAATTGCCTTAAAACCTTAGTGAAAACATGAATTCAATGAAAATAAACTCTTTACATACACCAAAAATACCATAAAAATATATATAATCAAACCATGATATCACTTTGTCCTTTTTTCATTGATGAGCTCATTAATGCTATCAAACAACTCATTATCTCATTATCCCTTCATTATTCTCATATCATGTGAATTCCAAAAATATTTCAATCACTCTTCATTATTACTGGTACCATATACATATGGAAAACCACAATGAACCAATTTAATCTTGCTACCTTGAATTGATAATTAGTGTCCACCATCGGTCTTCTTCAACATCTAAATGATAGACATAAAAAATTAATATTAAATGTATTGAACAGTGAGCGATGGAAATTATCTTTTCAATGTTACTGATCCATTGTTTCTTAATAAGTGGATCTGTAGTCCCAATGAAAGAAGGTTGATGTTGCCTCATGATGGAATCAATGGAATTTTAACCTTTCTCTACTCATTTGGAAGTCCATAATGATTTATTGATTGTGTGTGTATATCATTATGATTTTTCATTCCATCTCCCATAACATTTGGTAGTACAAGAGGACAATAATTTCATTTTTTAGTGCATTGATCATTAACACAGTTCCATCGAGTTACAACCATTATCTGAAACCCAAAAATAATATTGTGAGAGAAAAAATCATACTAGTAAATCAATATAATAAAATGGGTGTAAATTCAATATCTAACATCTTAATTTTTATCTCAGGTTACTCATGAATGTTACCATTATTCTAGGACTAGAACAAATATTAATTCTTAACCTAAAGGAAACCCCTAGACATACCTTAGAAATAACTCTTGGGATCTCACTAATGTTTTCACATCCTAGTTTCCAATGTTTTAATAAACCATCAATCTGATACCAACTCTAATGCATCAATATTGTCATATATAGAAATTAAATTTATTTTTAAAAATACATAATACATGGAAAAAATAGACACCCTAATACCATATTAGTTTACTGTCTTTGGAAACATGGAAGATAATCTTCTAACATGGTGAAATATTATCAACATATCTCATAAAGTTTTCCCTTTATTTTTCCCATATAAAACATATATTTGGATTATGCGGAAAAGAAAACATAAAAAGGGTGAGGTCAAATGATCAGTAAGGGTATTCATTGGGAAAATAAAACAAACTATAAACATAAGAACGTAAAAACATGAACATAAAGATTAAATATCAAAATCTTCAGTCCTGAAATTCTCTTTGATGTTCGTAAGACATATATCATATTAGAATTTCATCCATGATAATATATCATTGCCATCAAACTAGGAATTGTGGGAAAAAAATTATCTCATAATATTATTTCCATAGTTGCCAAGGAATTTTAGCCCTGACAATCATAGAAGATAGAGTCCACTACTGAACCATGTTTACTTGTCGTTGAAACCATGAATCTTGTATCAGATTTACATGACATTCAAGACCTCTATTCCTAAAATATATTTACATCACATTGCAGTCATGTATATCTCATGAAATATAAATCTTTTTATAATGCATTGGAGGGAGATACAGGTCCCATCCATCTCAAAATGAAATAATTCATACTTGTTCCAAAAAACATAAAGCATTCATCATAGAATAAATAAAATATTTAAATGGGTTACTTAGACATCATTCCATCATAATATAACACATTCAAATAGAATTCCATAAATATCATAATCAAATCATATTAACAATAGTTATAGATACATAACATAATTTATAGAGTGTCATATTAGACGGAAAATATTTTTTATAAAACACTTGAACTTAATTTTTGAGGAAAGTATCTTTTCTTTTTCAAATATGCATCCTATTCAAAAAAAGAAAAAAAGTATTTATATAAAATAATATAGTTGAAAAAAACCTAAAATCGTGCATATGATGCTTCATGGAAAAAATGGGTCATTAAACTATAAAAACTTATTCACGTCGTACAAGTTTAACAAAATTCTCCTCGTACTTTTGCACAAAAATTCAAAAAGTGCCTCCTATGGTAAAAAAGTAAGATTACTTCCATCCCATATGGTAAAAGTAAAAAATAGGTAATATATAATTTCAAAATATATAGAAGAATATTAATCATTTTATGAATTTTTTTTAGCAAACATGGATAGGGATGATAAATATATTCCTAGTAAAATAATTTCGGTTAAAAATGATCTTGAAAAATTATCCCTTTCTATAGGTCTGATGTGATTCTTATGTGTCCAAAACTCCTCTAAAATAATATATATACTTTTATTAACTTATTCCAAAATCATGGTAATCATATATGGTCATATTCTTCTTGTATTGTTTGTAATAATTCATTGTTACTCGTTATTTAGGTTTTAACTACTTTATGATCGCATTCATGTTTTCAAGAATAAGTTCTGGTTATCCTTGTTAGTTCATATTTACATAATTATAAAATGATATTAACATTATTAAGACCATATTTATTCATTCGGTAAATTTATATAATCATACTTGATGGGTTATCAAGTAGAATGAATCACATCGCATCATGTAGATGGTATGATGTATGTACGAACATGCGACAATATCATTCTCATAATTGTTGAATGGTATTTATTTGTATGGTGAACTCTACTATTGAATAAATGTAATTTTATAATAATCTTATATAGTTATTAAATCAAATTTTATACCCATTCATGTATGGTGGTGGTGAAAAATAGATTACAACGTAGTGTAGGGACGGAAAGTCGTACGTACACATGAGTAGTGATTTCATCTTTCTTAGGATGGATAGAATGTTGAATATGGTAGTTTAATAATTAAAATAAAAACTCGGTATATAATTTCTACTAGATCTATTATTCTACAATGAAAGAACTAATAAAGTATAAGTATAAGTAAAAAAAATGAAAGAATCGGTAGAAGAAATTACCTCTTCTTTAATATGGTCTCTTTAGATCTACTCTTAATGGAAATAGAATTTGTCTTTTGAGAAGACCATCACCTAAAGAAAGTGACTATATATGTTGAGAATGGAAATGGGTAGGGTATTGATGAACTTTAAGGATTAATTAGTTGTGGATAAATGAGGGAGGAGGTGGACTTTTATAATTCAAGTGAGGGGCACTTTTGGAATCCTCAAACGCATTAATTTATAATAAATTCAAACCTCGTGTAAAAATCTCAAAAATTTCAAAATTTAGAACATTAGATGATATAGGGTTGTAATATAACAATACAATAAAATTTAGATGAGTTTATATGTGTATTAAATCCATATCATTTCTATTTAACACTTAGTTATTCTATTTCATTTTAACAAGAGTAATAAATATTTCAATATGAAAAGGGAAAAATACTTACTTATTTGATGTCAATTAAATAATAAATAATTAATTTAGAAAATTAAAGACCAATTAATAATTATTATCTATTTTTGAAAATGTTTATAATTTTTAAATAATTTAATAAATCATCATTTTGAAAAAATATCAATTGTGTCAATTTTGACACTATTCATTTCATGTATATATAAAAATATTAAGGTAAGATGTTTTCCTTGAACCAATTTTTTTTAATCTAAATGTGGTTAATGGAGTCTAGAAATTTAATTGAATAAATTAATTATCCCAAAATATATTTATTTTATTATTAATAATAACATTTATTGACATTTCCCTTCATAAAATAATTACAACATCACAATTTTGTAATTTTTTAATATACATAGTAGTTGAAAAAATATAAAAAATAAAATACTATTATGAATAAAAATTACTATCATTCAATGTAATATATGTAGTCGAATTTATCTTCTTTAAAATAAAACATTAAAATTTTTATACTTATCAAAGTGCGAATGTGGCAATTTCAACATTACTTTAAATAAAATAATATAATTGTATTAATTAATTCCATATGGCTCAAAATTTTACATAACATTACCATTGGATTATTACGGTTGATATATAATCGACCAATAATACATGGTATGATTTTTTGGCCCATTAATGTTTGTTATCATTTTAATAACAATTAGTTTGTTGATTTTTTATCAATTAAATAATTTTTGCATCATCCCCATATAAAACATTAAGGTAATTTCATTGTTCCTAAAAACTAAATAAAATTTACCATGATAAATATAAAAATTTTCCCTTTAAAATATTTATTTATAGTCTAAATTATCTTTTTTATAACCTTATTTTAAAAGTGATATATTAACTAAAACATGAATGTGACTTATTTAAATTTTCATTAAATAAAACATTATAAATACCAAAATATCTCTCAAATGGCCCCCTAATTTATAAAAAAATTTATATCAAAGAAATATATTTATTAAGTTAAAAATAAAAATTCATTTTCATTTATACCACCCATTTTTTCATATGCGGATACATAATAGATATTAATGAAAAAAAATAACACTTTGTGCCTTTATTTTATTAAAATATTATTTATTTTATTATTGGGGAAAATTTTCCATTAAATGACATAATATAGATACTTATGTGTTTATGGTCTAATTAAATTCATTAGATAAAATTGTATCATTTTCATTGGTAATTTTATAGTCATATAATTTTACTTTTAAACGAAATTGCCTAATTTAACATTTGTAGTGGTAATAAAATTTTCCATGGTTACTATTCATATTGGTCAAACAAAAAAGGGACATACATACCAAATTCTGACTTAATTAATCCATATTTGACAACTAATTTACAAAATTCAATACTCAGAAGATGCATAAATAATTTTAAAATAAAACCCTCAAAATGTCACGAAAATCATTTTTTTTGAAAAATGCCCCTTTTTAAATGGAAAATGTTTTTATAAATAATTCGTTTATAAAATCATTTTAAAAAACTAAAATTGGATATAAATTTACTATTTATAAATTAAAAGTGATCAAAAACATGATTTTACTATTTTACGACTTTAAAATAAAAAATAGTATTTTTACTAGTGATCAAAAAAATAAATCATATCAGAATAAATTTCAAAAAATCAACCAAAATAAATTCTTATATTATGCAATAAAAGAAGATGTTTGTTTTTTCAAATTTAATATAAAAATGATTTAAAAATATTATTTAAAATCATTGTGCCATCAAATGGTTTCCAAACTATTTTTTAATACTTATTTTATCAAAAAAATTGAATTTATTACTATATCATGTTCTATAAAATAAATATGTTGAATATTAATGTTATATAAAATTCAAAGAGTGTATTATACTATTGATACTATCTAGTTTATATCCCATTAAATAATAATATTTTAATAATATACCTTGTTTAGTGAAACATGGTATTGCGTACAATGCATGTTATCAATGAAGGTCACTCTTGCATGTAATGCAACCCAAGTCAGTGTAACGTTTAGTAAAGGATTCCTTTGGTGTTTAATAAAACATAATCTAGACATAGTTAATTTATACATTCAAAAAAATATTTGCTATGTGTTTCATGAAATTATTTCTATCAAAATAACTTGAAACTGTGTATAACACAAGCCAATAATTGTGTTGCGTATACTGCAAGATAATACAGTGTTATATATATCACAATCTAATCATAGTGTATCATCAAACACATGACATGAAATAAATTAAAATGAATCTATCTCTTAAAATCTTTGGGTGTTACATTGATTATATCTAATATTTTCTAAAAAATTTTGAAATCAAAAACTATGATAGAATAATAAATATGATCTTTATGATGACAATTAACTTTTTGAATAAATTAACATATAAAAATAAATAAATGTATAAAAATTCCCTGAAATATAGCATTAAAAAAATCCATTAATATAGTTGGTGTATTTTTTACACTAAAGGCTATAACCATAGAGTCAAAATACATGCTTCTAATTGGAAATGTTGTTTTTAAAAATCCATCATCTTTCACCTTATATAGATGAATCATGTAAAATATGTCAACATAGAAAAATAATGAGCTCCTTCTTGAGTCTACAAGTTTTTATATTATCTCAACTAATGAAGAAGTACATTCAAAGGGTTGCACCACACCCTTTTTCTTATGATCATTCTACTTCCCATCATTCATGTCCTTTGGGCGCTAATACAAATTATTATGCATCTTAATAATTTTAAAATTGTTTATTTACTGCTCATAAAAATTGTCTTTACCAATACCATGGTGTTTTTAATTTAATTCAAGATCAATGATCCCATTCCTATATCATTAATAATTCTTTCTATTAGCTATCAAAAATTCTATTAAATGACATTTTACTAACAGAGAATATGTTGGGGGCTTACCTCCACAATTATTTTCTTGTTGCTTCTCCATTTATAGTATACAATACAATTTCTTTCTCTTTTCATCTTGATGTACATACATTTTGGAAAACACAATCTTAAAATTCTAAGAAAAAAACACATCTTTTAATTTTTTATTTATCAAAACCACATCATAAAATTCGTTTCAATCCAATATAAAGTAAATTAATTTTACAATAAGCATACTAAATAATATCTAAGATATACATGACTAATATTTTCTTGTTTTATTCATACACATCCACAATATATTTATATTTTTTTTCCAAAACTCCAAATATTGAATATTTTTTGTATGCCAAAAGATCCTAGGAAAACAATTCTATAAAATTATTCATAAATGTTTCCAATTATATGGAATCAAATAATCTCTCTCATTGTAATTCCTTAGTAAATACAAAAATTGATCAAATTCACCATTAATATGTAAATGGTAAGAGTCACCTTAATTGATATGAAAAACATATGAAATAAAATATATTTTATATCCATTTAAAATACCCAAAAATTTCAAATATATTAGAATATTCACTGAATTTAGAAAGAAGTTTCATTATAATTTTTTCCACTATAAAAAATATATTTTTTGGTATAATGTGATCCTAATAGGAATTTGTACCACCACTATTAGTTGATTTTGTTATTTGATCCATAATAATAAATCTTATATGATCCAATTCCAACCATTACAATTTAATTATTTGGAAGGATATTATTATCTATGTGTATTTCTACTATAAATTTGTTGTTTATTCTGGGGAAAACATTACGAAGAAATTATTTTTAGATAAAGAAACATGGTAATAATAAAATTCTATTTAATTTTTAGAAAACCATTTAATAAAATCACATAATTATTTTTTATTAACATTATCTTGACCCCTAAATTTATCCAATCATTTCCTTTGAGACAAACTGTAAGGATCCACTCATAATCAATATATACAGTAGTGTATTATATTATAATTCACTTAATAAAATTTCCTGGGATATTTTCATTTTAAATTTCTATTTAATTAGTTCATAACTCATACACATCAAAATAATATATTAAAAATTGGAATCATATTTTTGAAATCATATTTCCTATTAAATAAACCTTTTAACTTGAATTGTTATTTCATTTCATAAAAAATTGTTTCTACATTCATCTTGAATTCCTTTTTTCCCACGCTTATTCATATAATTTTTAAAAACCTTTCAAACATTCATTGATAATATAAATCTTGTTAAGGGATAAAAAACAATAGAAGAACCCCTTATTCCATTAATAATTTTACAAATCTTCTTTTTTGAAAATAACCATTTTTTTCTGAATTAACATTTTACTATGCATGAAATAAAATGTCTATGCAAATTAATTTCAAAAAAAATTCCAATGTTATCATAAATGAAAAAACATTCATAAAGAATTCATTGATGTTATAATGAAATCAAAATAACAATTTCAAAATGTTATACCATTCAAACTTATGTAAGCATATTCTTCTTTCATTTACCTTGTAAAATAATATGATTCTCATAATGACCCATAAAACAACATTTAAATCATATAGGTAACATGGTTAATCAATTTCATATTATCCTTCTAAATTGAATGACCTCACTAGTTATAAATGTCATATCTATCATAGTTAAACTTGATATAACCATCGCAGTTATACATAAAATAACCATCATAGTATATTATCATAATATATTATGAGAAACCAATTTGGTTGACACTATCTTGTTACCCAATTAATTAGATATATATAATGGTCATACCATCCCTCAATTTATAATAGATCCACCAATCCTAATAATCAATTTCCATGAACCATAATTGAAAAATCAATGCTTGAATCTTTAAAATTTCATTACTTCTATTGTAAAATATTTTCTTGTATAATCATATCCATTCCATTATAAACTGATTTTTTAAAATAAACAGAACTTAAAAATGAGTGTTTTTTCAGTTATGTAATCATTAAATCTTATGAAATAAGAAAAAATAAAATAATTTTTATCGTAGTGAGGAAGGACTTTGACATCTTATACTTTAAAATATAACATTCCTTTAATTTTTTGTATAGAATGTTAAAATAATTCATAAAATAATTCTTTTTGAAATCATTATATAAAATAAAATTTCAAAAAAATATTACATTAATAAATCACTAATTTTTATATGAATATTTCAATACAAAAATTTTAGCAATATGGATATTGAATAAAAAGAGTGTTTTAAGGGAAATTTTAAAAAGTATTTCTATACAGTCTCTTATCATGGGTCTGACTCATCATGAATGTTATTTATCATCCAGAATAATAAACATATGTGAACTATTCACCATCTTAATACCATGTTTCTGGTTTATTATTAATTTTATGTAACTTATAACCATTTTATTAAATTTATTCAATCATATTTTTTAAAATGAAATGTTTCGGAGATATTCGATTAAGAAGTCCAAAATGACATTGCTATGTTGACTACAATCAAATAGGAAGCTACATGATAATTTTTAGAATAATAATGATTAATTAATTATCATTAAAATTCACTAATTATACTTTTATATCAATCAATTATGAATGGGTATTAAAAATATACTACATTAAATTCATGTAAGGAGTAGGCCATATGTACACATGAGTAAAATTTCCATTTTTCAATAAATGTTACGAAATGATTTTTTATTATTTATATTTAAATAACCAGAATTTTTTCTTTAAGATAATAAAAATTTTCTAAATATAATTACATATATCATCAATTTAATTTGGTTATGATCAACGAATCACATAGCTTCATTGATGTGGTGATCAACATGTTCAAAAAATGACATTATCATTTCTCATTTAATGAGATGATATAAATGTAAATAATATATTACCTTTTAATAATGGAAAAAAAATCTTCAATATAATATATAATCATTAATTCAATCATTATAATCCATTTGTTCAAGAAATTGTCAGAAAAATTGCATTGGTTGATATGGTGGTAGTATGTATCACATAAAAAGATATATTTATTTTCCACATTGATAAAATATGTGATGGATATAGGTTATTAAATTAACCTGATAAAATTTCATTGAATTTTTTTCTAGTTTTATCATTTAATAATGTTTAGGAATATTTTAATAATGTAAAAGATGAAATAAAAACAATACATCTGGTTAAAAATACGCCTTTTCGTTGTAATATATCCATTTCAAAAAACATTAATACCTATGTTATTAGAATTATAACCAAAATAATGCCTTTATAATTATTTAGTTATATTATGAAGGTATTTGTTTCATTCTGGGAATTGAAAAAATTCTTTTGAGATTGAAATTTAGAAATATAGGTTGCATTTATAAGAGAGGGGAGGGGCACTCATGAGATTTCATAAAATATTAAATTAAAATAAATCAATTTTGATATCTAAATGGTCAAATTTGAAAAGATTTAAAGATAATATATGGATGATTTTTTATTCAGTCATAAAATTAAATGTGTAAAATTTAGAGAACATTTTACCACTATATTTTTTTCAATACTTAAATATCCCTTTTGACAATTACCATAATATTAAGACTTTTATACTCGTTAAGGGTTAATAATGCACTATTAAATTAAAAGGGCCCAAAAATATGGTGTATACCCCAAACCCAGTATCATGGGACATGTTTACTATTCATCACATTTTAATATGATATTTGAAATCATATCTCTTTGGACCAAATATTTTAGTATTCATGGTAAAATGATATATTCATCTGTTATACATTAAGTTTGAAAACACAATTTTCCAAATAATTTTTTCTAAGATAAAAAAAATCCATCTAGAATATCCTTGCACACCAATACTAATTTACATACTAGAATGTTTTGGATTGGAAACAAAATCTGGGTGATATAAAATGATTATTAAGGGTTAAGTACCATAAATGTAATCATAAATCAATAAAAAAAATATAAATGTAAATAACTTAATACACATTACATGTAATCAATAAACTAAGTCTAAATTCCCTCAAAATATGAAATTTATTATAAAATGTCCTGGATAATAATCAATATTTCATAGTAGATAACAAAAAACACATTCTATTAAATCAATAACATAACTATCATTACTGGATAAGGAATATTTAATATAGGAATTTAAACTACTAAAACACATTCCATCTAATCAATAACTGGAAATGAAATTCATCAAGATATAATATCATAATTAATATATAATGAAAAATAAAAACTAAATTCTTAATTTTGGAAATACACAGTTATTGGATGTTATGTACTCGGGATCTTGATACCTCTAACATCAATCCATTCAATAGGATAGTTTAAAACTATTATGTCCTAACTTATTTGTTCTCGTCAACTAATTTTATTCTACCATTCTAATTCACCACATGAGAATATGGATGCATAAATAGGATACCTATGACCAGGCCCAACTATTTTTGCATGTCCAAAGCATTCCACACACACACACACACAAATATATATATATATATATATATATATATATATATATATATCTCAAATTATTGATGTAATTCCTGAACAACATGCCTTATAATTAGGTATTGATATTATATAAAATACATGGATTTCTAATATTTCACCATTCATTCAAATAACATTCAATGTGAAACACCATATGTTTAAATGATACATGTTTTAACCAATAATTATATTCATGATAGATAATATGGATATTAAGATGTAATATTATTTTTAATAGTCACAAACGGTGAATATTGGAGGAGAATTCCAGTGAATAACAAAAAGTATATGGAATGTTATTTTCAAAACATGAATTGTTAAAATGATCATAAACCACCCATATGAATAATAAGGATGGTATTAATACATTAAACACTAATTGGTTTAATAATAAAGGGTTTTTGTCAATGTTTCATAGATTTACCAATAATAGATCCTTAAAATCATTCTTGAAGAAAATATAATATTTTTATTAAAATAATTTTTTAAAACTACATATACTCAATATATTTTTAAAAATATTTAATGTCAATAGATTTTTTTAAAATTATGAAAGAATCATTAAAAAATTTAGTGGCATTATGGTAGTAAAATTTTCACATGTTAAGTACGTTAAAACAATGATTCCATTAATATATTATATAAAATAGATGTGAGGATTATTTTGAAATCTATATGAACATTCCTTAAAAAATATGTAAAAAAGATAAAATGAGTAAAAATTTCATTGATAACAAAATTTTGAATGAAGGAATTTTTTTAATTTTTTTTTGGAAACATGGTTTTCAAATGAAAATAAAATTTTTCCTAAAAAATATATGAAGTCAAATTCTATTAAAAATGTATTTATAATAATTTTAAGTACCAAAATGTGGAAAACGACAAAGTTTCATTAATTTTTCATGAATAAATATAGTATAAAAATATGTAATCTCATAGTAGGACATGTTTATATAATTTCCTTCAATTGAAATTCAGAAAAATAAAAACGTAATTAGAATATGATTATAAAATAAACTCTTATATTGATAATAATGCTGATGTGAGAACTATTCAATTTATCTATTATGATTATCAACATAAAAAACAAATAATACAAGTTGAAATAAAATTTAATAAAATCAAAATTATATTCACACATAATATTAGAATATCAAGGTTCAATAAGAAATAATATAACAAAATGAAAAGAAATTGAATTATGAAATTATTTTAAACTCATCAATTTTGACACCAAATATACTTAGATGTGATAATTTAAATTGGAACTAAAAATTAAATTATGTAAAATGGATTAATAATATTATATTTATAATGGGAATTATATACAATATATAAAATAGATTAGGTAAATAAAATTACAATATGTCAAAATGAAGGGGAGTAGAGATAAAATCCCTTACAAAGATCATATAATTGAATTAGGTATTAAATGAGGAATTTATTATGTGTATAAAATTCAAATCCGCATATAAAATGAAAATAAAATATAAAAAAATAAAAATTCATTACACACATTATTTTATCATGAAATAATAAATGAATTGGATGATTTTCCCAATGAATGGAATTTATTTAATAATACCATCACATTCATGTTCCTTTTGTTTAAATATGTTTTAACCAATAGTATAATGATTTAAATAAGTTTCTTATTTTATAATTGAACCATATTCATATTTTTAATATCATATATTTCCTTTTTATAACATCTTATCACCAATTCATTTGTTATATTTCTTTATTTTCTATGTCTTGTGTCCTAATTACCATAATTTCTTATGCATATTTCATTATAAAATATCTAGTTTGTTCACATATTATATAGGTATATCATATAAATAATAAAAATCATGACATAATTTTCATATTTATACATCAATTATACATTTAAAAAGAGTCATGTTTTATGGTTTTGAATAATGAGGTACATTGCGATTATAGAGATTGTAGGCTGTATGTAGACATGAGTAACATTTCCATTTCACTAAGGTCATAATGGAAAGTTGTATAATAGTTTTTCAATCCATAATTATCAGAAAATAATAATTATAAATTTATTTGATTAATTATTATAATATAAATAATCCATTCGGTTTGGTGATAATGATAATGTCACATCATTTCATGATACTTATAGTCCACATGTACATGATTGATGTAATCATATTTATGAGGAAAAAATATAAGGAATTAAATGATTTATAAACATTTAAAATTATAAATATGAAGAAAATATCATAATTATTTCATTAATATCACATATAATAGTTATCTCTATCTATATTATATTCCAGTTAAAGAGTTAGTTTATAATGTATTAGATCGGTTTTCAGGTGGTAGTCCACCATATATTTGAGTGATGTTATCGTATCCCATATAGAATGTAATATCAAACAAGGAATATATGATATAATCAATCCATATGTATAGTTATGTTATAAATATCATATATATAATTTATATCCATCGTCATACCCAATTGTGAGCTGTGATATTGGAGAAAATAATTACATCGGTACGTGAGGTAGAGGTATGTTGTACACAAGAATGGCGATGGTGGAAAACATTCAGTGAAATATAGCATAGTCATTAGTTGATCAATTAATATAAAAATAGATACTTATATTCATGAAACTTTTTTTATTATATTATCACGGTTTAAAAAGAATTTAGTGTGGGGATGAATAAATAAAATATAATCACTCATTAAAGAATGATACCTCCTCTTTAGGTAAACTCCATAGGTTTAAAACAAAATCCCTCGTAGGACATATTTCATATAACAACCCATAAATCTCGAACCAAGTATAAATATTATAATTAATATGCTAATTTATAGTTAAAAAAACAAGAAATGTATTTATTATAATTTTCTTTGAAAATAATAAATTAAATTAAATATTTTAGTTAATTTTATTAAAATGAAATATTAATACATTGATTTGTATTAATTTTCAAAATATCACATTTTAAATACATGGTGAAATATTAATTAAACATTTATGAAATATTTTATATTGGCATGATGATTTATAATAAATAAAGATAATCAAAATTAATATCAAATGTTACATATTATTGAAAAAGGAAAGGAGAACTACATGAGTCTGAAATAAGGAATTTTATTATAATCTTTATCATAAAGAGGAAGAAACTCAACTGGTAAGTCATCATTCCAAGTTATGTCCTGGTTGATTCCTTTTTTAGTAAGACCATCAGCAACAATGTTCGCTTCACGAAAGGCATGTGTGGAAATGTAGTTAATCCCCATAAACGAATCATGGTAGTTTATCCAATTGGTGGTTAGAGGCCATGCAAGATGCACCACACCCTCCCAAATGGCATGAACTATAGAGGTTTAATCACTTTCAATCCAAATATTGTTCCAGCCCTTTTTCTTAGCAATGATGACGGCATGTATCACCCCCATAATTTCCACCTCCAGAGATGAAGCAATACCACAACTTCCAAAGAATCACCCAACACAATAACTAAGGTAGACTCTGAAGATAGCACCGCATCCTGAAGGTCCCATATTGCCTTTGGAAGCACCATACACGTTCACTTTGATCCATCATGGGAGCAGGGTTTGACTGAAAACCATAAAAGTGTGCCTCAGCTATTTGTAAAGCCAATCAATCTGAAGGTGACGAAGGATCTCAATGTCACAAACAGTGTTGTCAAAATGAGCTTTTTGTGTCGAAACAACCTCCTTGAATGCAATGAGAATCTGCATCCGACCAGCATTAAGATTGAATGAGTAATTATTGTGAAGAATAGCATTTCTATCATAACAGATCACATGCATAAGTTCAGCAATACCTGTGAAGAAGAGGTTCTTGATTTATTGAGAAAGATGTAGATCCACACATTGTTTTAATTTCAAGCTAATATTATCAATGATAATCCATCTATAGTAAAAAAATGTCATCAATATAATTCCAAAATGGCAGAAGCTATAGAACATGTAAAGAATAGATGGTTAGTATCTTCTCTATGCTGATGATAGACGGAACACCTGGAAAAATTTTTGACCCCAAAATACAGAAGACATACCTTAGTGTTTCCATAGTTATAGAGAAGACTCCAAACATGATTAAATATTGAGGGTTTAATCCGGGGATTTTAGAAATATTTTAACCAAAAAAAAATCAAGATCAGTGATTGAACAATTGTGTTTATATAATATTTTAGAATTAAGAATACCATTTTGGGCAGGTTCCCAGTTAAGGAAATCCTCATAATTCACGAAATCATGGTTATCAATCACATGGATGATGTTATCAGGAAAATTGCAGAAATTTTCTTGCATAACATCTTTTATAGAAGTATTGGTATTTTCTGGAAGAGAATTAGGAGGGACCATAGAAATGAGGGTGGTGTTAGACCAATTATACATCCAAAAGTTCAGTGAGGATTCCATGCTTCCATCCACCTAGAGTTATTCATAATATTCGAAAAATACTTCTTAATGGAAGGTCGGATAGAAGAGTTAATGTAGTTTAAATTTCCCTACATTAACATTGAAAGAAATATTTTTTAGAAAATAAATGGTGATTGAATTGTTATTGATTATCCTCCAAGTGAGTCTTTCTTGAAGGATATCATTAAAAAGCTTGAGATTTTTTATTCCAAGACCACCTTTCACTAAAGGTTTATAACAAGTAGCCCAGGTGATGGTGACTAACTTCCTTTCAAGAATGCTGCCTGTCCAAACAAAATTTTTTACGTAAATGTTGATTTTCGTTAGAGTGACAACTAGGCATTTGAAGACCATCATCTAATAAACAAACTTAGAAATAATAGTAGACTTCACCAAACTGATCCTACCAGCCATTGAAAGGGACTTAACCATCCAGGAGGAATGTCTCTTAATGATCTGATCAGCCAAAATGGAAAAGTATGTGGATTTGGGTCTACCCCAAAAGATGGGAACTCCTAGGTAGGTGAAGGGTTATTATGCTTCTTTTATTCCAAGACTATTAATGATATTAATTTTTGTATAAGTTGAAAAATTTTATCCAACTAAAAGATAGGATTTGTTCCAGCTTATAGACTGACCAGAAATTTCTTCATAATGAGACAAGGTATCTTTTAAGATTTGAATATTATTTTTGTCTCCTTTGAAAAATAAAATGATTTCATCAGCATAAAGATGATGAGTACGCACATTTATGTTTCTAGCATTTTGAATAGGTTTGATCTTGTTTTGATCCACAAGGCATGTGGGAAGCCTGCTTAGATAATCCTTCGCAATAGAAAAAGGAATGGCATATAGGGGATCACCTTGTCTGACTACCTTGGAGCATTTAATGTAACCCTTAGGCGAACCATTGACAAGGATAGTTATGTAGGACAAAGTAAATAAGGAATTTATCATGTTGATGGAAGTACCATTAAAACCAAATTACTGAAGAACATTGAATATGAATCCCCAATAAATGGTATCAAAAGCATTCCTAATATCAAGTTTAATGGAAATGTTGCCTCATATGACAGCTTTATTGAGGGTGTTGGTACATTCAGAGGTTAGGAAGATGTAGTCTTGTATAAACCTCCCTTTAATGAAACTAAATTGATTCCAAGAAACAATTCTATTTTCATAAAACCTAAAGTCTATTGTTACAAAATTGAGAAATTATTTTGTAAATAGAATTAATAGTGAAATTGGTCATAAAAGATGAATTTCAAAGACGTTTTCCACCATTGTAATTAGAGTAGAAAATTGTGCATTTAGACCATGGGGAAGATTACCAATAGAAAAAAAATAATTTGACATGTTTGCAAACATCTGTATGAATAATATCCCAGTATTGTTTGAAAAAACCCATTGTTGAATCCATCAGAGCCTGGGGCACTATCAAGATTAAGGTTGAGGACAGTGTCATTGATTTCATGATCAAGTGGTACATTAAGAAGAAACACATTGTCTTCCTCATTCACTGTAACCAGAATAACCTCAAGAAGGAGGTCGTTGCTGATTATTGGACCATTGAATATAGTATCAAAGTAACTGACCACATGATTTGAAATGCCCTCTTCCGAGACAATGATGATATCATTATCCTTAATAAGAGAAAGGGGTTTTTATACCTTTATAATACATTGAAGAGAATAGTATAACTTCGTATTTCTATCACCATCTGAAATCCATTTAGTTTAATAAATTTCTTTTTGTTTTTTATCCATAATAGTAAGGAGAGAATTATGTTTACTAGAAGTGTTGATTTCAATCTGGGGGTCCAAGGAAAAATTAGAGCTAGTAGAAGAGGATTGAATTTGCATAAAATCATTTTCAAGTTTGGAAATGACCTTATCCATTTTTTATATATAGCACTACACCAACCTTTGATACATAGCATGAGATTCGTTAATTTGGTAAGAGAAGAAAAAGCATCATTGAGTTGATTCATAGAATCCCAACACTTTTGTATTATTTCAAAACATTCCCGATTAGCTGACCAAGCATTGTTGAATCGGAAAGGAAGATTGGATTTCACCTTTTTGGTGAAAATATTGAAAAGAATGGGATGATGGTCTGAATTGAGTTTGGGCATGGTGGTGCTAGAAATGGTGACCCATGTGTCAATAGCATGGATATTTGGGAAGGCCCTATCAAATTTACTGGACACAACACTATTGTAATGTATTCTATACCAAGTGAACATGTCACCAATAAGAAGATGAAATCAAGCATTGAGATTGAGATTGGGATAAATGGTAATGTTTGGTCTTCATCTTCATATGTGAGGTCGAAGCCAGGTATGGAGATTGAGTCTATATCGGCGATGCATAAAGGATCCAAATGATATTTTGTGTGGAAAATATGTGTCTTGTCCCGAATTTCAAGCATTTTTTGTTTATTGATGTTTTTTATATCCAAAATCTTTTTGAAATTGAGTTTTTTATTATTCCTCATGTCCATTGGTCTTCCTATCATGATCATTTCATTGTTTTGTAGAATTTTTCTATATTAGATGGTTAATATTTGTGATTTTTTTATCATTTTTCAACGATTTAGGTCCATCTGTTTATTTCAGTTTCATATACTATTCTTTATGGAATCAGTTAAATATGAGACAAATTTCATTCATGAGATTATTTGCTTTTAATGAATGTAGTATGAGTTTCAATTTTCCAAGATTTTCATCCAATGAATCAAATAAATTATTCTTCCCACAATTTTTTTCAACATTATCATATTGATATATTTGATCACCTTTTAATGAATATTGTGATATTATCTTTTGTGTTTGTTTCCTCTTAACAGACGTGTAAAATAAATATATAAACTATAACAGTCTCTCAACTTGCACAATAATGATTCCGGGAATTAAAAATCTATATGAAAGTTGAAATAATATATATATGTGTGTCTGTACATTGTGTTTGAACCAACAAAAAGTGTCACAGTATTTCCTTCTTACAACACTTCCTATGGAGACAATGATGCTGTTTAGTTCTTCTATGTTTGTAAGGGAAAAATTATTAAGAGAAACAAGTAGGTCTTTATTTTCATTGATTTCCAAATCCTGGGTTGTGTGAGTTATAGTGAGTGTAAGAGTCGGTGTTAGAGTGTTATTCCAAAAAATAATGAAGAAGAAGGCCTTGTAAAATCCGTAAAAGAATTTTGTTTATTTACTTCAAATTTATAATTTATGTTTTCAGGTTTTGAGGAAGGAATATACTGCAATATTTATATGTAAATCTTGATCATTAATAAGTGATGATTTATTTAAAATAATCTATTTTTTATATATGTAATCAAATTATATTCATATTTTTATAATACATTCATTAATTATTTATACATGTTAATTTTAAGATTTTTAAGGGTTGTTCGTTATTTATTTAAATATTATAATCTCTATTTTCTTGTTTGGCATAAAGGATATATTTTTATCCTATTTCAATTTTATGATTCTGAATTATAAAATTAGTAAGGGATACACTGCGAATTTAATTCTTTTCTATATTATGATTTCCCTAATTTTTAAAAAAATGATTCATCTATCAATTTATTTTTATATAAAATTTAATTATTTGTAAGGGATAGTACAATTTTATGAGATATATTGATTATAAAACAAATCTTGTTCTTAATTATTATATTTTTAATATAACAACAAAGTCTTCATGAAATTGTTTGGTGAAGGTAATTTTTCATAAAAAATATCTGGGATGTCAAATTAATTCTATAAAATTAATTATCTATGGAATCTGGTTTTGGATTATTGAAATTGAAAATATTATTATATTCAATGTTCTAGTATAATTAATTTTAATGAACCTTTATGTTTAACCATTTTTTTAATATATACCTAAAAATAAAAGTATGTCATTTTATGATTAATGTTTTAAATAAATAAAGAATCCATGTCATGTGTGCAATTACATGTACGAACATGTATGTCATTTACATTAAGTGGTATGACCATTGTAGTGACTCAGGTTTTGGCCCTGTCAGACTTTGGAATATTCCTATGAATAATTTCAGAGTTAGGAGAAAACACGACGTGTGATTCTGAGGCTCGGTGTGCCCGGAATAAATTTTATAAAAATATTAAGTATTTTTTATGCTATGCATGTGGAGGGGGTGTGATATTTCTTAAATGATAGCTCGGAATGGGAATCTGGGGGCATAGTTGCATCTGGAATGTGTCGTTTACCCTAGGTGGGGTGTAAACTTTCCGGGTGCGGGCCTGCTATGAGAAAACACACCAAGGGAATTTTTGTAAAAAAATTGAAAAGTTTATTTACGAGAATCATATCTAATAACTCCGGATTGGAGTCTCAAAGCACAATTCTGAGTGCTCCATTGCATTCAGAACGCCGTGTTTACCCTGGGCATGACATAATTTAGTCGGTGCCGGGTGCCGGGTCGAATGCGCGTTGGCGGGGAGTTGAATGAAGTGTTTGTTAAAAAAAAATCGATCTCTTATCCCCCCCCATTTTTCTCTCAATGCATGGTGACACCCTCCCCTCTCACTCTGTTTTTTCTAAATCGAGCCCCGGGCGTCCGTTTTCAGCACTGATCATCAGCTGATCAAGATTCAGGGTGTCGCAGGCATCGTTCTGCACCTGAAGCTTCAGCGATCCGCCAACATGTAGGCGGTTTGAGTTTTATAATCCCAGATCCCATTTACGTGATGTTTTTTTCAAATAATCATAAGTGTTGTATAGTTCAGGTCCCGAGGTTTCCGAAACATGTTTCGGATTTGATTTTGTAGCACTGGGGTTATTCTTGGGGTTCCCGTAAGTTTTCTGGTAGAAAACCCGGATTCCTGTAGCATCCATGGTGGAATTCGGCAAGGGCAAGCGGCGGCGCGGCAGAATTTGGCTAGCGGCGGGGTAGTCTGGCAATGTCGGCATGGCGGTCCAGTCAATTTTCCAGCAAGCCAGTGGTGGTCCGGCCAGAATATTATGGGATCTCTTTAAACCCCCGTAAAATGCATGTCGACAGTCCAAATAACGAGCCGTTTGCGGTGGCATGTTGCTTGCGTCGAGATGGACCTTTTGGATTTACTTTAGGAATTTTATGAGTCCGGTACGTGGCCCGAGGCTACGAAACATTGAAATAATAATAATATTTTATTATTATTCAGCTTCAACCCACCATAACTCATGCACGAAGTATCCAAATTATGTGCTGTCAGTGGAATTGAGACCTTGATGGTATGACGGAATATTCAAGATAGTTTCTATGTGTTGGGACCAAGAATAGGGTGTCGGCCCCATGAAGCCGGTTTCTGGCGTTTACGGAAAAACGTGACTTTTCCATCGGGTGTTCATTTTGGAAGATCGAGTAGTCGATCCCATATGTTTTTTCGAGGGGATCACAATGTTGTGATCCACATGACGTGTTTCGGGATTGTTGTGTGGGCCCTACCCGGGTTAGCTTCGGTGAACAGCACAATTTTTACCAGCTGCCCGTTTGGGACGATCGAGTAGTGGACCCCGTGTGTTTTTCTGAGGGGATTGCAGTGGTATGATTCGTTTGGTCAGTTTCAGGATCGTAGTGTGGGCCCCGCATGGGCTACCTATGGTAAATAGTTCCCTTTTCACTGGTTTTCCATTTCGTGCGAGTAAACAGCCTATCCTGCATGTTTTTGTTCGTGGATTGTGATGGTGGCCTCAGTATTGGCCTTGGAGATCTGTGGTGTGGCGTTGTGGTGGGTCTCTTAGGTTAGCGATGTTTGGACCAGCAGTGGTTGAGGGTAATCCCTTGGTTCATTCCTATCAGGGTTCGTACGGCATTACAACCTTAGTAAAGGTTTTTCATCCTCTCGATGGGATATTTAAACTGTTTGAGTTGTGGCATCCCTACGGTGATCCCAGAACGAGATCCTCTAGCATTGTTTCCCTAGACTGGGTTCTTGGTATCGCTGTGATTGCCTATCCACAGGCGGTGATCCCCTATATGGCAGGTTAACCTCGTAGGGTTTGTGGCATAATCAGGAATATGATCCTCTATGCAGTGGGCCATGCTCAGTAGTGTTGTGGAATCGTCGGGTATATGAACCCCTACTCAGCATGAGGATTATAGTAGCATTGTGGTATCGTTGGATATACGATCCCCTAATTAGCGCATGGTTTATGTAGGGTTGCATCATCATCATTTTGATCCCCTACAACACAATATGTACCAGATCATGTTACGGAATCGTCGTGACAGTCGTGACACAGGTGGAAATCGTCTATCTGAGTGACATGTTTCTATTGAGTGCCAGATCTGGTTTTGGTATCCCGCAATGGATCCTGGGAGTGATCCCCTATCTGTGAGCTATAAGAATGCCAGATCGGGTTGTGGTATCCCCCAGCGGACCCTGGGAGTGATCCCCTATCTATGCGGTCTTTGTATACCAGTGTGGTTTCTGGTATCCTCTAGAATACCCTAGGAGTGATCCCCTATTAGAGGTGTTTTGTGATTATGTTGTTTCAGCATGTTTTCCTCATTGATGATATCTGATGAGCGTGATCTCTCGGGTGAGAATATGGGATGTTTGTGTGGGAACCGATGGAGTGTATCTCTCAGACGAGTGTCATCTGGATGACAATACTCGTGGAGTGTGTTCTATTTGTTGTGAACTATTGGTTGTGATGAGGTCGGTACCTCATGTGGCTTGGCACATGAGCAGAGCATATTTGGATGTTCAAGGTGTATTTATGGTCATACACCTGGTTTGAGAGGAATAGTTGTGTTTTTCTGAAGATGGTCATGAGATGGAGTTTCTCTCTCGTTTGGGATCCCTCTGGCATGGATGAGTGGACTGTTGAATTTCATTTTCATTCTTTTGTTTTGGGTTCTTCGAGTGCCTACTGGGTATTGTTATAATCACCCATGCACGGACTTTTCCCGCACATGTTTGTGTCTTGTGTATACCACATTCCTTTCAACGGAGTCCCAGGAGGACCCGGAGAAGGCAGAGCTGAGTGAGCGGGTCTGACCATGGAGACTTTCCAGTGCTGCACTAAGGAGCTTTCCGGTGGTGCTTCTGGCAGCATACCATTTCTTCTGAGCTGGTTGGACGCCTTTGTAGATTTATTTTGGTAGGCCCTATTTTTCCCTTTCGTACTTTTGTTGTACTCTGGTTGTGGGATAGTTTTATGCATGCTTTTCTTTTCAGTTTTATATATCTCTGCACTATTGCATGGAGGTTTATATTGGTGCATGTGTACAGGTACCTTAGGCTAATTCCTCCCAGGTGTGTGATAGCCCACACGACGCTAGACGCCTGCCCCTGGTCTATTGAAAGCGAGCATGGGGAGTCGCGGCTCGTGCCCCGTTGGGTCGGGTCGTGACAACCATCATCATAATCAATGAACTTTCATGAATATGCATCGATATTATAAATAACATATTTATTTTTATATTAGAATAAAAAATATTTATGTAGGTTGTGTGAATAATATCAATATATATGTGCATATTTAATGAATAAAACATTAATTTTGATAAACGATTTTCACGAATTGTTTTATTAAAGGAAAATATGTATGACAATTATCTCCCTATAATGAAAACACATTTTGATGTGTGATTTGATTTATTTACAATATATAAGAAGTTTTAGTGTGAAAATATATATATATATATATATATATATATATATATGAGTATTTCTATATATATATATATATGCATTAGATATGGTTACAAATTTTTAAAGTAAGAAAGCCCGGTGAAAATGTACATATACATAAAGCAAGAGTACATATTTTTTTCATTAATTTCGGCACTTAAACATTGTAAATATAGTAGTGTAATTTGGAGTGAACCCAATTTCCCAACAAGTGGGTAGGCCCAAGATAACCTTCAATGTTCTAAGTTGTCACAAGGTTTTTTTATCAATAGAATGCGTATAATTTTACAGAAATATCACATTATTATTTTTTAATCAATTTGAGCATATGTGTTTTAAAAATAAATTATATTTTTTCAATACAAAAAAAATCAGAATTATTTTCAAAAGCTATTATTAATATCTAAATAATGTTATGAAAGAATTTCACAAAGTAATTTTCTACGATATATTTTTTAAAAATTATTACAACTGTTTTAAAACCCCTTATTGGTCAATTAAATAATCATCCTTTGTTTGAAAGAGATTTTTACCAGGTATCATAGAAGTTCAAATTCAGATGTGTTTGCTTTTAAAGAATAGTGTGCATGAAAGCATAGAATGATTTTATTTGAATTTTGTTCAACTCTGATAATTGTAAGGTTTCATTTAATCCCCCATAAGATAGATCGGTAAAAGGTCCACATTTGTTTTTAGTATTTTGTAATTGATTAGTTACTTTTATAAAAAAACTAACAACGTTTTCAATAATTGAGTCTAGAAGAGTGGGCTCGAGGTCTTATAATTACTATCAGATAAACGATCTAGAAAACGTTGGAGATTAGGTGTTGTTGAGTTTAGTGGTTTAGCGATCCAAGTGTTTCATAAATTTAATGATGGAAATTCAGAATTTTTTTTAGTTCGACATAACGAATTGTATGGACAAAATTCTACTGAGGGGGAACAATATAACAACCCAAAAATCTCAAACATAGTATAAATATTATATTAAATGGACTAATTTAGAGTTAAAATGAACTAAATGCATATTTATTATAATTTACATTGAAAATAATAACCGAAATTTGGTATTTTGGTTAATTTAATTAAATTGAAATTTAGTTACATTGACTTGTATTAATTGTAAAATTTTCACTTTTAAAATAAATGATGACATATAAATTACACTTTTATGAAATATATTATATTGACATTATATTTTCTGATAATTAAATATAATAAAAATTATTATAAAACGTAATATAATTTTTAAAAAAAACATTATATTATTTTCAAAATACTATATATTTAGGAATTGGTTTTATAAATATAAATTGTGTTTAGATGGTTTCTAAATTACAATGGTGTATTTGAGAAATCACGGTTTTCAAATACTTAAGTAAATAATACTTTTTGAATAAACAATAAATCTTTTTTAAGACCAATTTATTTGGATGTTATTATATGTACATATATATTAATATTTATTTTAATATTAATATATATATAATTTTGTTATAGAAATAAAATAAAATTAATAAAATTAATTTACTAAATGAAAAATTATGATTTTATATGAGTTTTTAGTCTTTTTAATTTATATGAAATTATAATTATAAGAAGATTATTATTTTTCTATTATATATATATATATATATATATATTTGAAATTTTATGAGTTATTATTAAGAAAACATAGAATTATAATTACAATCAAATAATAATTTTTATATTACAATGATATTATATATTATAATTTCTGATTTAATTGATAAAAAATCTTGAATATTTGTTAAAAATGGATTTTCATTTGAAGGGTGAGTAAAGATGAGTTTTTTATACATTTTTTTTAATTTTTTTTACAGAAAACGGTTAGGGAGATTTTTTTTCCAAAATGTGCCGCAAAGGAGGCACCAGCGATGTCGCCTTTACGCTAACAAAAAAATTGATTTTTTATGTTTTTCTTGGTTTATATATTTATTTATATATATAATTCATAAAAAAATGTTCAGGAGGATGCCGCCTTTCCCCTAACAAAAAATTATTATTTTTTAAATTTTTTTTTAAAATTTTTGTTTTTTTTATATTTTTATTTATATATATATTTCAAAAAAATTGTAAAAATTTTCATTTTTGAATATTTTGTTTTTTTTGTTATGTTTTTTTTATAAATTTATTTACATATATATTTCATAAAATTTGTTCAGGAAAAATAATTTATAATATTTTAAAACCGCCTACTTGAAAGTTAAAAATGTTTCAATTACGTGACTTTGAAAGTCTATAAAATATAAAACATAAGACCAATATAAATGAAACTTTAAACATTCATTAAACATATAATAAATTGTCGAAAACACAAATCATTTTTAAAAATTGTTCATGAAAAATAATTTATAAGTTTTCAAAACCACCTAATTTAAACTTAGAAATGTTTCAAGTACATGACTTTGAAAGACTATAAAATATAAACCATAAGAAAAATATAAACGAATCATTAGAAATTCATTAATAATATAATCAATTGTTGAAAAAAAAATCATTTCATAAAAATTGTTCATGAAAAATAATTTATAGGCTTTCAAAACAACCTACTTGAAACTTAACAAGGTTTCAAGTACGTGAAATTGAAAGACTATAAAATATAAACCATAAGACCAATGTAAATAAAACATTAAACATTAATTAAGAATAAAATCAATTGTTGAAAAAATAATAATTTCATAAAAATTGTTCATTAAAAATAATTTATAAGCTTTCAAAACTGCCTACTTGAATGTTAAAAATGTTTCAAGTACGTGACTTTGAAAGGATATAAAATACAAACCATAAGAACAATTTAAATGAAACATTAAAAATTCATTTAAAATATAAGCAAATGCTTAAAACACAAATCATATCATAAAAATTGTTCATGAAAAATTATTTATAAGCTTTCAAAACCACCTACTTGAAACATAGAAATATTTTAATTACGTGACTTTGAAAGACTATAAAATATAAACCATAAGACCAATATAAACAAAACTTTAAACATTCATTAAAAATATAAGAAAATGTTGAAAACAAAATTCATTTTAAAAAAATTGTTCATGAAAAATAATTTATCAGCATTCAAAACCACCTACTTGAAACATAAAAATGTTTCAATTATGTGACTTTGAAAGACTATAAAATATTAACCATAAGACCAATATAAATGAAACTTTAAACATTCATTAAAAATATAAGAAATTATTTACAACAAAAATCAATTCATAAAAAATTTTCCTGAAAAATTACTTATATTCTTTCAAAACCGCTTACTTGAATGTTAAAAATATTTCAAGTACGTGAACTTGAAAGTGTATAAAATATAAACCATAAGAGAAATATAAACAAAACATTAAACATTCATTAATCATATAATAAAATGTTGAAAACACAAATAATTTCAATAGAATTTTCATGAAAATTTATTTATAAACGTTCAAAACTACCTATTTGAAACATAGAAATCTATCAAGTACATGACATTTAAAGACTATAAAATATAAACCATAAGACCAATATAAACGAAACATTAAAAATTTCATAAAAATATATGAAAATTTTGAAAAAACAAATCATTTCATAATAATTGTTCATGAAAAATAATTAATAAGCTTTCAAAACCGCCTACTTGAAACATAAAAACGTTTTAAGTACTTTACTTTGTAAGACTATAAAATATAAACCATAAGACCAATATAAATGAATCTTTAAAAATTAATTAAACATATAAGAAATTATTGAAAACACAAATCATTTCTTTAAAATTGTTCTTGAAAAATAATTTATAAGCTTTCCAAATTGCTTACTTGAAAGTTAAAAATGTTTCAAGTACGTGACTTTGAAAGACAATAAAATATAAACCATAAGAAAAATATAAATTAAACTATAAACATTCATTAAACATATAAGAAAATGTTGAAAACACAAATCATTTCATAAGAATTGTTCATGAAAAATAATTTATAAGTTTTCAAAACATCCAACATGAAACATAGAAAGATTTCAAGTATGTGACATTGAAAGACTATAAAATATAAAACATAAGACCAATATAAACGAAACATTAAAAATTCATTAAAAATATAAGAAAATGTTGAAAACAAAAATCATTCATAAAAATTGTTCATGAAAAAATTATTTATAAACATTCAAAAACGCCCACTTCAAACTGAAAAATGTTTCAAGTACGTGACTTTGAAAGAATATAAAATATAATCCATAAGACCAATATAAATGAAACTTTAAACATTCATTAAACATATAGGATTCAACCCCACATCAATAGGATACATGGTGTCTCTATTATCACAAAAATCAATAATATTTGATGCATGAAAACATGTTATATCTCCTTTCATGGGACAACGAAATCTATTATTCCACCCGCCATGTCCATATCCATATCAACATCCATACTCATAATAGTATTGTGAAAAATATGCCACATGAAATGATCATAGGATCGCATTCCTGAAAATACTAACCCCTTTAACACCACCATGAATCCAACGATTATAATTTCTTCCAGAATTGTCACCCCATTTCCCCAGGCCCAGTTGATCAGATGAAAACTACAACGATTCCACATAACCCATAAAACTCTTAATCACCAAGTCATCATCCTTTATCATCTTCAAAAGGACACTGTATGACCTCCTTGATATATCCATTCCAAACACTAACATACAAGTATATTATAAACATGAAAACCCAAAAATTTGATGGTTTTTATGTTTATAGTATACTTGTATGTGAGTGTTTGGAATTGATAGACCAAGAAGGCCCTATAGTGGCCTTTTGAAGATGGTAAAGGATAAAGATTTGTTGATGAAGAGTTCGATGGGATATATGGAATCGTTGGTGTTTTCATCTGATCAACTAGGCCTGGGGAAATGGGGTGATAATTTTAGAAGAAATTATAATGGTTGGATTCATGGTGGCGTTGAAGGGGTTGGTATTTTCAAGAATGTTAGCATATGAGAATTTCATGTGGAATATCTTCATCATTCCCTTATGCGGCCGGATGTTGATATGGATATGGACATGGTGGGTGGAAGAATGGATATCTTTGTCCCATGAAAAGAGATATAACATGTTTTCATGCATCAAATATTATAGATTTATGTGATACTAGTGACACAGTGCATCCTATTGATGCGGGGTTGACTGTTATATTTTTAATGAATGTTTAAAGTTTCCTTTATATTGGACTTATGGTTTATATTTTCTCTTCTTTCAAAGTCACGTACTTTAAACATTTCTAAGTTTTAATTAGGCGATTTTGAAAGCTTACAAATTATTTTTCATTTCCATAGACATAAAACACATAAATGAACATAAACAATCAATGTCTATGTCTACGGTGAGGAGATCTTTTCCCACATGGTGGTCTAACACAAATAATTTCATAAAAAATAAATTTTCATTTCCATAGACATAAAACATATAAATGAACATAAAAAATTAATGTCTATGTCTACGGTGAGAAGATCCCATCCCACATGGTGGTCAAATAATGGGACGTCTACGACGAGAACTATGGGGAGTCTGATGACCTGGAGAGGGCTGGTACTCAGGCACTAGAACATCAAATGTCATATCCTCCACCTCTATGCCAGTGGGAGAAAATGTCAACTCCACCTCGTACTGCCCTCCTGATCCTTCTCCCACCTCAATGGTTGATGATCTAGACATCATCATAGTGGGGAACAAATCATGTGGTGGAACTATACCCCAAATCTAAGATGGGTCTGGACCCCAAGGCTACGATGACTCTGGACCAAAAGGTTGTGCTCCATATGGACCACATGATGGAAAAAACTGAGGTTATCCCGTCAAAAAAGATGGATCCCCTGACATCTAAGACACATCCTGCATCAGCTTAGACTGGACTACTAGAAGGGCGACCTCTGCCTGTGTAACTAGTGAGGCCGGACGTACAGGAAAACGCTATCTACGTCATCGTGGTCGTGGCTCCTCAGTACGAGTATCTTCTGCATGATCTTCCTCTACGGTAGGAACCTACTGTCTCTGTGTCGGAAGCTCAAAGAGGCTCTCAAAAAACGCATGAACAAATGACCTTAACTTCAATGCTTGAGCATGAACGTCTTCTCGGCTGAAGACTCTATCCCCAGCCTCATCACTCATATGAATAAGAATATATGTGTGACTCTCCTATAAATAGATTAAAAATGAATTATAAAATAACTCAATAAAAATAATAATATACTTTAATTGACTTACAATCGTATGCATCTATCTGCAGGCTTGGGTACGATACAGTATAGACTTTAGTCTATACCATGGCTTATACTCGTGCTGTGCTGAAAGAGAGAACTGCATCGTAGGAAATCCCTTGATACGAAACTCTGCGCATCTTTGCCAACAGTCGAGAAATACAACATGTACTCGACGCCAGTCATCATCTTGCCTCCCTGTTAGCTTCATCCCATGATGTTGATATGGCAGCCTCAACGGTAATGGAATCTGCTGAGTCAAGAGAAACTATCGCATGACTCTGTCAGGCTTGTTCCACACAACAATATGAATGTGAATGAGTGGCACTATAGTCGTAACATAGTCAATACTAACTGTGCAGTATGGAGGCAACTAGTCCATAATAGACCAATATGGAACCCATAAAATCTGAAAAAACATATTACCCTTGTTAGAAAAATTGTTAACTAAAAAATGATTCTATTATGAAATTTTTTAGATAGTTATATATTGTATATACATACCTGATGGGGTAATAGAAAGTCCAACTCGAGCCGATATATGACCAAATCGTATATCGGAACCACATTGAAATAGTTTCACTGACACAACCTATAAAATACAACATCGATAGTGATAAAAAATGATAAATTAAAGTCAATAACTTGTAGTGGCATCAGAAACTGATAAAAATGAGTGATCATACTAGAATCCATGTGGAGTGTCATGAAGCACTGCCATCTTGACTGGTGGACCAGCAAGATCATGGAAGAATATGGGGATGAGCTCCCGTGACCACATTTGAATAAGGATGATGCATCCCCTGAGACCTGTTCACCACCTGTCGGATATCCTGCATAATGCTCTGTATGTGTATGCCAAGCTGGCGGATCCCTAGCTGTACACCCCTGGCCGATCAAAATCTTCTAGCAGGGGTAGATACATCATGTGCACATGCATACCTGAATGATTCATACACATGGTCCCTCTAATAAGTCGTAATATATATGCACATGCATAACGCATCACCATCTTGTCATCAGCATCATCAGCTAAAAGAGGAATATGTGACTCTAGCCAAGGCATGGATATCGATGCTCCATCGGTAGCACTACGATCTGACAAAATGTCAACGCCTAACAAGCGCTGAGCAAGGTCGGGCCAAGCTGCCTGAGTGGATCCAATAATGGGTGTCCCCTGGATAGGAAGAACAAGAAGCACAACCACATCATAGGGGGTGACAGTCATCTCTCCCTCGGGCAGTTGGAATGTGTGTGTCTCTGGTCTCCACCTCTCCATGAGTGCAACTATCATGTGATGGTCTACAAAGGTAAAATCTGATACCGCAATACCATAGAAGCCAGCATGACGCAAGTATGGTATAATGGCAGGAGGAAGCTCTATGTGATAAAAATTGTGCGCTCGACGCACCCTGATCAATCGATCCGGACCACCATCTATAACAACCTATGAACAATGGGTAACCTTTTGACTAAGTAGTATGGTGTCAATCATCTGCATATAATCAAATGAAGTTTTATCGTGGATTCACATCATGGATCATTCACGACCTATATGTGGTTCCGTCTCTAATCTATGTTGGATGAACCATGATATCTCTTTGATTTATAAATTCTTTTATAAATTAATTGTCATGATTTATTTATTTTATGAAAAGGGTTTTTGATAAAATATGGTTTCCCCTAGTTTTGGTAAATAGAAGGGTGTTTTTATAGAATTGTGAAATGAAGTGTGAACTAGTTTTCAAAAAATAAATTATATCAAGAAAGGTTTTTTTTTTATTTTTGAATGTTATAATGCCCGTTCAAAATGATTTTATGTATATATCACATGTGATCCTTGGTTATACAAGTTGAAGGTATAATACTAGGGCTCATATTTTGATATTTTAAGGGAGTTCACTTTTTAGTGTGTTATTCTATTACTAGATCAAGATTCATTTGTCTCTATGACATCATTATCAATATAGGAGGGTTCAATTTCTGGGGTTCTCCTTTATTCCCTAGGACATTATGCATTGGTTTCAGGGATTTATATGGTGCATTAGTCATATTGATGTATGATTGTACTAGTTAACCTGGTCATATGATTCAGGATTAATTTCTCAATCACATAATGTTTTGAAAACCGATGTAAAGGGAATATGTTTTTGGGTTTACGGTTCATGTTTGTGATTTTAGGATTTAAATATTCGGTTTTCACATTTTTCCATTTGGATCTAGGATGTTGGATTTATTTTAAGGTTTTACGGCTTAGGTTAAAGATTTGAGAAAAGATTTTCAGGATTATGGTTTAGAATGTTAGGATTACGACATACAAAAGATGTTTCTGGGTTTACTATTATGATTTTCAATTTTGAGTGGTAGAAAACCGAGGTAAAAGGAAGAGATAACAACATAAAATTTACAATATGAGAATCTACCAATCACAACAATACATCATTGTGGCATAGAGTGTGAACTTGACTCAACAATTTTAGGACATCGTTTCCGATTATGAACATCATGATGACATATGGTGCATCTCAAACTCTATTTTTGTTCTTGAGTCCAGTCCATCTCATTTCACATATTTTTGGACTTCGGTATCCCACAGGGATGCAACTGATTCATATCAGGTACCACTATCAGTTGACCTTCGGGAATTGGGAAATAACGAAGCTCGCCAATAGGTGTCCATGGTGCAACATAGCAGTTATCAATGATGTTCATCCAGTACATGGGATCATCATATGCTTCCAATGATATGTTAACAGATGAACATGTTGTGATGGCATGTGAGCATGGAAACTGTAACGCCTGAAAGTTTCCACATTGACATTGCCTCGTTTCTAGTAATACCACCATTTTTTCACCAATTCTATTTGTGATGGGGTTCTTCTTCTCTTGAACTTAAAATAGAGAGTCTTCTTGTCGAAATAGGAAGACATGATAACCATAAGCTTCTTCAATATTCTTTTCAATCTCTCGTTGAAAATTTCTTCTATACATTAGCCCCTGATTTATTCCATCTGATGCTAGTTTTTGTCTATCAAATAAGTACTTCACGCAATGATATAATGTATCCTAAACTAGGGTTGTTATAGGTAGACTGATAATCCATTTGAAGACACAATTTATGAACTCTACAATGTTGGTGGTCATATGTCTGTACCTCTTCCCCCATCATATGCCAATGTCCATTTTTCTTTTGGATTTTGCATCATATAATCGTAAACCACTACATTAATCTGATGGATTTTTTCGAAACATTCTTCAATCCTTCGTTGATCGGACTCATATGCTACACAGGATAGATGATATTTCACATATTTTGAATTTATCTTTACGTTGATATACAAAAAAATAACAAATACAATGCGTACCAAGTCTGGTGATTGCTTTCTTCATCGGTTTGTTATGGAATTTTTTATGCATGTTTCTTGCGATGTCCGTAATTACAAACTGATGAAGTTCATTTGGGTAACTCCATGTATCAGGATCGACATTGATTGCCTCATAAATTGCCCGATGCCAATCAGATATCAAACAAACACCCTGAATGTTGGGGAAATGGGTGTTGATACATGCCAAAAACCAACTTCATGATTCATAGTTTTATTTCTATACAATGGAAAGGGAAAGCAGAAGAGGTGAACGGTTTCTATCTTGGGTTTCTGCAATCAACAATACACCCTTGTATTTTCCATACAGAAATGTTCCATCAATCTGAATAAACTATTTGCAGAAACGAAAGGCGGAGATACAGGGAAGGAATTCCCAGAACAACCGATGAAATTGAACACGAGATGGATCAAGTCGGTTATCGTGAGACACATGTTCATTTGTATCATGATGGAAGACAACTTGTTTATGATGCCTCAGTATGGCTAGAAATTGCTAAAACACCTAATATGAGTCATCCCAATCACCATATACCTTCTCAATTACCTTCTGTTTCTCCTTCCATGCCTTATTATAGGAAATCTTATAACAGAATGTCTGTTGTATCCTCTCTTTCTCAAGGGATATCAGGACATCTTGAAATGTCTTAATCATCTTAACAACAATGGATGAAACAAATTCTACATCCAATTAAGTATGATATTGTGTCAGGACTGGCTGAATGCAAGTATGACCTGGATCAATCCTCAAGATTCTCCATCCTCCAAATGCAATGTCTGAATCGCCCTCAATCGAAATCTATTATCATCCCCATACTTCTCACATCGTATTCCATATTTTCTATTGTCTGATTCATAAACTACAGAGCTACAGTTTCTCTTAATGTGAAATCTCTTTAGCGTACTTTTTAATGCATCTTTACTTGGAAAATTCCTTCCATCATATAAAGTTTTTTTTCATCTCACTAAACCTATCGTGTATAACTCCATGAAACTCAGTTTCTGTTATGAGAGCATTAGCTTCAAATTCAGGAACACGTGTCATTGCTTCTGACCAAGATGCAAAGGGCGGTGGATGATTTATTATATGTTGATCATGATGTACAACTAATGCATTTTTCAAAACATTCGTTGTTCCTTCCTCATTACCACTACTATCACTATGTGTTTCATTATGACGAAACTCCTCATTAGATGTCGGGATAACATATATATCTAGGAGATCAAGTACGTTGTCCTCTTTTTCATCATTTGGAATAGTATCAACTTCATGGGGCAGACTATCTTCAACGACTATTGTAATTCTATGTCTTTGTACAATTGGATGTTGTAGTTGTACAGTAGAAACATCAACATATAATTCCATCATGGTACCATCCGGCCATTGATAAAACAAATTAATTGTTTGGATCCATTGAGCATCATCAACCAATGGACAATTTAGATGCCACAATGTTGACATGAACTACAAATGTCTATAACTCATTGACATGACCTTTTGATTGGGTCCTAGATTTAATGAGCCTTGAATTTTGTCATGATGGTCACATAGGGTTACAAAATCAGCTGTATTAACCACTGTTATTGGTTGTGTACTATAAAAAGCTCCTTGCTCAGTTTGAATAACCTTCCCATAGCTGTACACACTGAAAAACATTATGCTCTATGTAAAAAAAGTTTTCTGATCACGATTTTGATAATGTAAGTGACATTCAGAATGATGGTTACCAATATAAGTTGGATTTTATACATTGAAGATGTAATTAAATTACTTTTTAAAAATAAGTGGGATTTTACCTCATGTTCAAATAATAACTATTACTTCTAAACTATAAAATCTTTATGGTACTTAAATTTTAAAAGATCTTATATCCTAAACTAGGATATTTCATAGTAAAATTTTTAATTAGTTAATTATTCTTCAATCATTAGTTATTCATTACTAAATTATTAATTATTTATTCAACACCATATTAGATTTAAAATTTCTATAACATAGAGTTAAAAAATAAATAACACCATGTTTCGAGCTTCTAACCTTTATTGGAGTGAATTGGATATCAACATTTCATAAAACCCGTTGTCACATAGGATTTCTGAAATTTTGATGTCCAATTCACTACAATAAAGCCAAGAATCTCGAAACATGATGTTATTTATTTTTTACCTCTATGTTATTTATATTTTAACACCATGTTATTTATATTTTAACTCCATCTTATTTATTTTTTAACTCCATGTTATTTATTTTTTAACTCCATGTTATCTATTTTTTCACTTTCATTCAATGTTGTTTTTTAACTATGTTATTTTTTAACTCCATGTTTTTTTTACTCCATGTTATTGAATATCATTTGAACTGTAGGTTTATTTTTAACTCTATGTTATTTATTAATTAATTTCTAATTAATCATTCCTAATAAAAACTATCAACTTCATTACTAAATTATCCATTTATCATTTATTTTCTTAGATATTGTAGTATTTTATAAAGATATATGCATATCTTAAGCATATCCTCTAGGAGTGTTAATCCAGAATGCAGTAAGACCCATTGTTGTGCCCTATTTCCTGTTCAATTCTAACTCAAATCGGTGTTTTCGGGTTTTACCCCTAGGTAAATCTTTGCCAAAGCCTCATTCACTTGTTTGTATGTAGACGAGGATTTTATTTCTTATATAACATAGTATTTATGCTACCAAAATTTCATTAAAATAATCCTAAATTAATTTATCGTAATGATAATTATAATTCTTAAATATATATAACTAATTAAATAATCTAATAAACAAAAAAAAATTTAAAACTAACTAAACTACTGAATAATTAAAATATTTAACTATAAACAATTCAACTAAATAAAAAACATTAAATTTTAAAAAATATTTAACTAAAAATAATTCTACAAAATAAAAATATTAAATTAAAAACCATACCGCTAAAACCATTCCAAAAATTTCAAATCGTAACCTTCAATGCAAAGACAGAATATGAGAGGAAAATGAGTGTTTGAATGTGAGGAGTAGGGGAGGGGTGATTCCATTTTATAGGGAATGAAGGCTAAGGTGGAACCACTGGTGCCGCCTTTTCTATGGCAGTGATCCACACCGGCAGTGCAAAGGCAGCATCTGCGATGCCTCCTTTCACCCGAAATGCAAAGGCGGCATCCTAGATGCTTCCATTGCGGCGAATTTTCAAAATAAAATTAACCCTAACCGTTTTCTGTATTTTTTTAAAAAAATGTATAAAAAAACTCAAGTGACGATAGGGTTTTTCCAAGATAGGGTTTTGACGAAGGGGGGGCTCATGGATTCCGGAGAGTGAGGTTGAAGCGGTTAGTAGACCTAGAGTCGAGAGGCGAGAACAATCGGTAGTACGAATTAGGGACTATTCTTTGCGAGTCGAGCCCATGAAAGAGTTGCAGATCGAGAAATGAAAGCTCTATAGAATGGATTTAAAACTTCGATCGAGCATGAAGTTGAAGTCAAGTATCGAAAATGAGACCGAGATAAGTGGTAAGGGGTCATCTTCATCATCGGATGTGAGGTTGAGTACTTGTAAGGAGCCCGAGTCCAGATCTGTGATGTGTAGTGGATCTGCATGAGATTTTTTAGAGGAAAAGTTATTATTGGTCTTAAATCGCATGTATTTTTTGATTATTGAACTACGGTATATTCAAAATCATGTTGAAATTGAGTTTTCGATGATACTTCTAGTCTGTTTGTCTTTATATCATCATTGCTTTACTTTTTTTGTTGAATTTTTTTTCATCAGAAAGATAATCTTAGTGGTTTTTATATCGTTTTTCTATGATTTATTCCCATCTATTATCTATCGATTTCATATAATTTTCTTCATGTAATCAATTATATATAAGACATGTTTCATTCATGAGATTCTCTGAATAATGCATTCAAAATTCAAATTGTATCTTCCTGTGACCCAAAAAAAATTCCTCAAACATTTATATTCAACATTAACCTATTGATATATGTGATCCACTTTTCAGAATATTTTGAGATAATTTCATGTGTTTGTTTCCAAATTATATATTTACAAAATAAATATATAAACTAAACCAGTCTATCATCTTGCGGAATAATGCTTTCGGGCATTAAAAATTCATAAAAAAGTTGAAATAAGATTTATATATATATGCAATGAGTTTGTACATATAAAAAGTTACTCAATATTTCTTTCTGATAGAACTCTATCGAAAAAGTGATGCTATTTTGTTCATCTATGTTTTGAAAGGAAATATGCTTCAGAGAAACTAAATGGACTTTATTTTATTTGTTTTCCAAATCCTGGGTTGTGTGAGATATAGTGACTATAATAGATAGGTGTTACAGTGTTCTTCCAAGAAAAGAATGAAGAAGATGGCCCTGTAAAATCCATAAGGAAATTTTGCTTATTTATTTCACATATGATATATCTATTTTCTAGTTTTGAGTATGGAATATAATGATATATTTTTATGTCTATCTTCATCTTTAATAAGAGATAATATATTTTAAATGTCCATTTTTTATATATAATGAAATTATATTCTTTATTTTATAATTCATCCTTTAGTTATTTATTTAGTTTAATTTAATGATTTTGTAAGAGATGTTTTTTATTTATTTTTAAATTATAATCACTATTTTATTGTTTAATGTACGGGATATGTTTTTATCCAATTTCATTTTTATGAATCTCAATTCTAAAATTAGTAAGGGATACACTGTGAATTCAATTTATTTCCATATTATGTTTTCAAAATTTTTTAAAAATGATTCATATCTCTAATTATGATTATGGAATATTTAATTATTTATGAGGGATAGTTCATTTTAATGAGATCTTCTGTCTATAAAACAAATATTTTTTATTGGTTAGAATTTTAAAATTAGATTTGTGTTATTGTGAAATTCAGTGGTGATGTGTATTTTTCTAAAAAATTATTCTGGATGAAAAAATCCACATACAAATTAATTATATATGAAATTAAATTTGCGGATTAATGAAATTGAAAATATTATTATTATCAATGTTATAGTGTAATTAATATTAATGGAACTTTATTGTTAATCTTTTTAATAATAATCACCAAAAAATAAAATTATTTTATTTTATGCCTATCATTTTAAATAAATAAAACTACAATGTCAAGTGTGCAATTACATGTACAAACATGAAAGTCATTTACATTAAGAGGTATAGCCATCATCTTAATCAATGACATGTCATGTTTACATGTCAGTTTTTTTAATCACATATATATTTGTATGTTTGTGTAAAGAATATTTAGGTATGTTTTATAAATAATATATATTATCATGAATTGTCCCTCGGGGCCCATGGAATGAATACCCCAAGGCCACCTTCCATAGTCCAGAGGTTGGAGACTACACTAGAATGGCATATCCCTAAAATGGTAAGGCATTTTCATTAAACCTACAAACACACATGACAAGTACACAACAAGAGAAAACAACGTAGTATAACTACTGAAATTAAAAATTGTGAACTAATCTAGAGTGGGCCAGTATAGAAACCCAACTAAACAAAAGTACAAAAACATGAAAAATATCTCCTGAGATCGTCCTCCAAGGATCCTACCTGAAAGGTAGGTAATGCTCGTCAATTCGGTTCTCCACGTCAACTGATCACCTCTGTGCACCGTTTAGTCTTGACTCCCAAATGTCATTCAAAGATGTCTATCATACACACAAGACACGAAAAGATGTGGGAAAAGCCTATGCAGTGGTGAGTATGACAATACCCAATAGAGAGCATGAGGTCACTAAAGTAATCTAAAAATTCCATAGAGGAAAAACCACAAATCATGATCTCAATCACAAAAAAAAAAGTAAAAGAATAAACTCACTCCATGTATATAATATAAAGAACGGTATAAACAATTATTATACATAAACATAACTCATCTTATTCCATTAATATGTTCCACAGATGAACCACAAATATTTCATTCTATTGCCAATCCACACAAGGACATAAGTCACTGATACACAGATTATCATCAGTCGTCGATCAACACAGTGTCGTAAGTAGCTGATCCACGACAGGATTCTCTAATGCCAGTCCACATCAGGTCGTGCTACTTCTGATGAACACAGGGTTGTAGGTCATTGATCCACATAGGGTTGTAAGTCATCAATCCACACAAGTTCGTAACTCATCGATCCACCCAAGGTCGTAAGTTGCTGATCTACAACTTGTTTCCATATGTCTATTACTCATTATGTTGAAATACTACTGATCCACATAGGTTCATAAGTCATTGATCCACACTGGGTCACTCTGATGCTGATCCACAATGGGTTGTTCTTCACCTGACCGGCAGCTAGAGGACTCCAGCAATTGTTGCGCTTGAGTTCCCATGATACGACTCTTCAATCCACTTATCATATGTCAACCACCACAGTGTCAAACGATGAAATAACCTGAAGGACCTCCATGTCACAAGGGATGTAATGCAATAGACATAGTGTCCTACGGATGCCCGATCTAGAAGTTATAGACATTTTAGTACCGGGTGCCCGGGTGGATTCAAGTTAGATCTGACCTGGACAAACTCCAACAATATCCAAAACCCTAGTGGAGTATCTCAAAAGGACCATCGCGTTATGTTAGATCTAGCATCATAGAAATTTCATCAAAAGAACATCTGGTTTAGATGTTATGGCTCTTTAATTGAAACTGGTTCAAATTAAGTCTGTGCCCGGTCTGACACGGTCAGACTGACTAGTCTTGGTATGCACTGACCCGACCCAGTCTGGGTAGACCTGACCTGATCTGGGAAGAGAAAAACTGGTCCTGGACGACCAGATATGGGGGCCCAACCTGGTCTTGATTGGCCATGGACTCGGCTCGCAAGGCCCCGAGACCGATATGGCCCACCAGGTGGGGCGCATCCCGCAACATTCGCACAGCCTGCAGGTTGTGCTGGGGTCCACTCCCTTTTCGAACAGGCGCGGTCTGTTCAGGTTCCCCAACTGGTGGATCCAGTTTTGCACTGCCCCTTCGGCTAATAGGTCTGGTAGACCGATCTATGGTGGGACCTGCCGACGCAGGTCATCCACCATCGCAGTTGGAGTCTCCACACCTCCTTTACCGTGTGATTCCATGGCACACCACCCATATTCAATGCGCTGGTCGATGGCCAGCCACCCTGTGCCCACTGCGGTTCCTGCAGATGCTGCCAACATCTCACGGCCATCGAGAGACGGCCTTCACCGCCGCAATAGTGGTATATCTACGAGCCACTGTTGAAGGTCTATTGGTCTGATTTCATTCCCAACTACGCCTACGGGCCTCCTAGGATGATGCCTCCACTGTGTGGCCCTCAGTTTCACCTTGTCGCCATGTTGCTCGGTTTCCCATGAGAACACAACAAAACCAAGAATGGCGGATGGTTCGAGCTTTGTTTGGACCGACCCGCGTCCTCCATGTTAGTTTTTTAACCTGGGGAAAGTATATATCAAAATTTAGAAACAACAATCCTCAAACATAAACCCTGTAATAACCACCCTCATTAACAAACAAGGCGCGGATCAACTCGTTAGTCGGTTGATCCAAATTTTTTTTATTTGTTTCCATGAACATAAAGAGAGTATAATTCATAAAACACATGAAAATGAGTTATTTCTCCTACCTTGAACTTGTATGAAGATTTCGTAGATGAGGGTGAAGAATTCGTGTGTGAAGGTGTTCGTCGGCGTTCATTGATCCTGGATCAAATCCTCATTCTTCATTGGAGAGGGTTTCTACTGGTGATTCGTCAAGATTTCTCCCTCTATTCTCCAAACCATTTCTATAATAGTGTATTTACCATTCATGTTAAGTATTTTAACTCACCTCTCATTTATATGTTTTATTAAATAATTAATTAATTAAACCATTAATTACCTGATGGTTCAGTTACACAGCCTTGTGTATTAGGTAGTTAAATAACCTCTTAAATCTATAGTCCCATCATCGTATCTCAATAATTTCAAAAACAAAAAAATATAATCATTAGTTATTTTTTTAAAATTCCGAAAAAATACATTTAGGTTTGAAATTTTGGGAATAAAGTTATGTTTCACGTACAAAAATCCTAGCGCTAGAAATTTAATGGTGACCATTGATTTTCAATCTGAGCACCAGTTCAAAAAATATCAATCCCCACTCGCAAGTTTAATAAACGTACCTTAAAATATGTTCAGTATTCCATTCTAGGGTCTCTGGGTCTCGTAATGACATGTCGTTAATTTATACAGTCTCTTAATAATTCCATATAATTTAAAAAATTATACAGAATTTCCAGGTATTTAATTCTCCCAACCATATGGATTTACGTCCCAAAAATCCACAAATAAAGGTTAAGAAAACAAATGGGGGGTATTGGGCATGAATCTGAGCACCCCGATCCCATGTTCTCTCCTAGTGGTTCATGTGCTGCCACCAAAGTCTCACCAAAGGTATCGCCCATCCACGAAGGACCTGTTTATGTCAATCATCAATCTATACTATGGAATCTTCTAATGTAAACCCATAATCAATGTTTAGCTTTCCCAAGTCGATGACGTGTGATGGATCATGCATGTATCTTATCAGTTGTGACACGTGTAAAACATCATGCACCCTATGCATCCTTGGGTGGTGGAGTTCTAGGAGGTATGCCCCCTCACCATTTATACTGAGAATTTGGAAAGGTCTGATGAACCTCAGAGATAGCTTGCCTCCCTGTCCAAGTCTCCAAAAACCCCGTCAAGTTGAGACCCAATGGAAAACATGACTGCTCTCCTCAATCTCCAGGGGTCTTCGTCTCCTGTTGGAATAAGACATATGCCTACTATGTGCATTCCTTATTCGCTTCTGTATAATTTTCACCGTCTCTGTGGTAGCTTATACCAAATATGGACCCATAAGTGCTGACTCCCTGTAGTCTGTACAGCATAGAGGGGATTAGTAAGGTCACCTGTACGAGGCCTAATATATTTTCATGCTGATGGTGGAGTGATAACTGTTATTTTAAGAGAACTCCTCCAAGGGAAAGTAATCCTCACAACTCTAGCCAAAATCTAGGACGTAATGATGAATCATGTCCTCAATCATATGTATGGTTTCCTCCATCTTACCATCTGTCTGAAGATTAAATGTGGTGCCCAAAAATTGCTAATTCCCAAAGGCCTCCTACAATCCCTTCTACAACTGAGATATAAAACGAGTGTCATGATATGATATGATCATCAATAGAACCTTGTGAAGCCATACTACTTCATGTACATACAGGGATCCCAATCCATCTATGGATCCCAACACTCAGATGTGTAGGAAGTGGGATGACATGGTGACTCATTCAATGATCGTCGTGATGTATTCGTGGCCCCTGGACATATGTGGTAGCCCTATATCGAAGTCCATGGAGATGCTATCCCACTTCCATTCAGGCACCTCAAGGGGTTTTTCGAATCCTTCAGAAATCTAGTGTTCACCCTTAATATTATGAAAATCAATGCATCGTGAAACGAACTCTGCCACTACTTTACTCATCCATAGCCACCAATACGGATTCCATAGGTCCTACTACGTATTCTATAGATGAGGATGTACCACTAAATGGGATGTTTAGAACTCCCTCTACACCTCCTATTGTATAATCACCACCATAATTGGGCGTCCTATGAAAAGGATGATGTGCTCCCCACCATTAGATAATCCTTCAAGAGCCTGTCCTAATTATATCTGATCACATCAGTTATCCTAGTCAATGTACCCTAGATATGTCCCCATTACACACTATAGGATTGGGGGAGAGACTGACATAAGCTAGAGGTAAGCTGCTCTATCACTATCAACGAAGGATATCTATAATGTGGATAGATTCATTGTCACCTCACTCAACAATTGTAAACAAGACCTCTTACTGAGTGTGTCTTCCACCATGTTCCACTTCCTAGGAGTGTAGACTATCTCAAATTCATAGTCTTAGAGGAACTCCAACCATCACCATTATCTCATTTTCACGACCTTTTGTGAGAAGATATACCTGAGACCCATGTGATAAGAGTAGACAGTAAATTGTTCACCCATCAAGTAGTGATTCCAAATATTCATGGAAAACACCACTACTGCTATCTCCAGGTCATGGGTAGCATAGTTATGATCGGTCTGTCTCAACTATTGTGAGCCATATGTGATCACATTTCACTCATGCTTCATGAGACATCTTAGTCTGGTCCTTGATGCATCACATCATATTACATATCAAACGCCCTATTCTTGTAGCCCAATGATGGTGATACTCGTCAGTCTCCACATCAACTCTTGGATACCCATCTTGCATCACTCTATCCACAATAAATTATGTCCCTTTTTTCAATGTTTAAATGGGTGCGGCTACTCTAGAAAAGTCTGGTATGAATCTTCAGTAGTACCCAGCCAACCCCGAGAAACTCGGTACCTCGATCACACTCCTGGGAGGCTCCCGAGAAAGCATTGCCTCTATCTTTTCCAGATCCACTGAAACCCCAGTCTTCATGATAATGTGTCCCATGTAGTTGACCTCTCGTATCCAGAACTCGCACATAGAGAGCATACCATAATGTTGGTTCTCTCGGAGTGTATCTATCACTATTTGCAGATGTGTTCCTTGCTCCTCCTCCAACGTTGAGTACAATAAAATAGAATCAATGAAGACCACCATGAAGTGATAGATTTAAGGATATAATATCATGATTATGTGTCCCATGTAAACTAAAGGGTCATTGGTCATGCTGAAAGGCATCACCAAAAACTCATAGTGTCCATACCATCATCTGAAGGCCGTCTTCAGTACATCCTCATCTCGTACCCTGAGCTAATGATATCCAGATATGATGACTATATTTGAAAACCACTAAGCTCCCTTCAGCTAATCGAAGATATCATCAATCCTCGGGAGTGGATACTTGTTCTTCACAGTCACCTGGTTCAGGCACTGATTGTCCGAACAAAGTTTCAAACTCCCGTCTGCCTTCCTGGTGAAAAAACTCAGGACAACCAATGGAGAAACCCAAAGCCTTATTAATTTTTTCCCCTATAATTCATCTAGTTATACAATCAACTCACTAAGATTAACATGAGAAATTTGATATACCTATTGTAGATATCAGTGTCATCTTGGGGCACTAGTCAATGTAGAATTCTACCTCTTTTGTGAGGAGGTAGTCCCAGAACATCATCACGAAAGACATCAACATAATGGTTAATCACTAAAGGATAGTTTGGACTACTCTCATCAACTGATCTGAGGGTTTGGCTTTTCAATTGATGACTGACTGGATGCACCCTCATTCGAGAAATTCCATCTAGAGCTGCAAAGGTTCCCTTCTTGCGGGGGAAGGAAAACACGGTCCCATCATCGTGGACACACTGAACATTACACCTAAAATAGTCAATCTAAGAATTCACCATGGATAACTAGTAAATACCCAATATGATGTCGTAAGCCATTGAAACTACATCTAGGAGATCCTAGTCGAACCTCGGACCTCTTATAGTATGCTAACACTGCTGGAACCATTGCATAATCAACGAATCATCTCTTTTTGGAGTAGATAAATGTAAGGATCGATCAAATGACTCCATTGGAATCTCTGAGCTTTGAACAAGAGTCACGGAAATGAATGACTTACTTGGACATGTGTATACAATAACAACAGTTAGGGTTGAGTATACACAGATTGTTGCTCGTATCATCTATGGCACACTGTGGTTATAGGCCTCACATGCCTAATGTTGAGCTCGTACCTTTCCACATACTCCTTTAGGGTGTGGTGGTCACCTGGAGTTGGTGGTGGTAGAACCTCAAATGGCTTCCCACTACATACTGCACCGCCGAATCCTATGTGGCGTCTGCATCATTGTGGAACTCCCCAGTCAAATATCTACCTCTACCTCGGTGATCCCACTATCATCTTTAGATCGTCATTGCAGCGGGTCTGGTATCCACAAGCCATATGACCCTGCCCGCTGCACGAGTAGCACAGTCTACTCCTCTTCTGACATCCTTTTTCCTAGGAGATTGCACCTTAGATCCTATATCATTCGGCCGTCTGCCAGTTGATCTGTCTCGCTTGGGCCTCTATGTCATCTTCCTACTGCCTACTGGAGATGACTCACCTACATGTCTTCCAGTGCAGGCTCTCACTATCAATTCCTGCTCAAATATGAATATCATTACAGTAAGTTCTCACTCTTTCACTCCATCCAGCATCAGTATGTTGAGGGATATCATCGATTTTCTAATCTCCATCGAAGACCATGCTCAAAGTATTGGGCCCTAATGAATGGGTCACATACAATTTCGGTGGTGTAGAAGGAGAGGTCAATGAATAATGCAAAGTAAAAAAGTTGATATCATGATACCCTACTAAAAGTGTAGTAGCCCTGGAATATGAACATAACATAGTGTCACTAGTATTAACTCCACCCTGAAAAGGCTCTCAAAGTCCAACCAGGTGATGGTTGCCTCATCCTGTAACTGGAGCATCATGCTCAACCATCCCCCTGTTGTGACCTGAAAGAAGTAAGAAACTAAGATCACCATCTAGTCTACTGGTGTCTCAACCAAATAAAAATTCTATTCCATAGCCTCCATCCAGTCCTCACCTACCTACAGATCCATCTCACCTCGAAACCTCATAGGCCTCTCCCTCTAGAACTCATGCAGTTCTCTAAGTCATCATGTAACATCTACTGGAGTGGTTCGGGGACACTTCTTCCCTATGGGTAGTGGTGCTACTGGTACACCACTTGATGGTTCTATCTTCGTAAGAAGGCCATACACCGACACCGCATCGCTTGGTGGGCCGTCATCATAATATCTCACTAGAATTTTGAACGGATATCTACATGGAGTCATTTTTTAATGAAACAGAAGAACCACAGTTAATATGTTATTCTTGGTGAGCCGATTAAAAATAAATCGAACGAAAAAAATTAAAAAAAACAGAATCAGTGTATTCGTGTAACAAGTTAGAAATTAGAATTTAGGGTCCTGGTGTATGGGTAAATTGGCCACTACACCAACACTGGATCCCCAAACTAAAAACCGTACTCAAAGAACTGAACACTATTACCCCATTTAAAAGATCCGAGTCTTTGAAATTTAGAAGAATTGACCCCTCTGATAACACTTTTTCACAACCTGTCCCTTCGGCCTATTCCATGGTTACCCCATGCCCTCCTTCAAAGGCTAGGAGGTGGAGGCTATCACTGGAAGGTAATATCCATTAAATGGGAAGGCATTACCCTTAATCCTACAAACATACAGACTGGGTACACAACAAGAGAAAACCACATTGTATAACCACTGAATGTAATAAGTGTGAACTGAATCAGAACAGGCTTGTATACAAACCCAACAAATATAAAGTAAAAAAAGGGAGAAACATATATTGAGGTCGTCTGTCAAGGATCCTACCTGATGGGTAGGTACAACTCGTCATTGCAACTATCCAAGTTATCAAGTCACCTTCGTGAACTGTTTAGTCCGAGATCCCAAATCACAGTCAATGTTTTCTATTATCTGCACAAGACACAACAATGTGTGTGAGAAGCCCGTGCAGTGATTAGTATGAAAATACCTTGTACGGACACTATTTCCCCCGAAGGACTCATTGAATTCCACATATGAAAACCCACAATGCAAGATCTCAATCAAAAATCAAAAAGTAAAATAATCAACTCAAATCATGTATATGACTTGATGAATTATAATAATGATTATTAGAAATCATGATAAATAATTGTATTCCATTGAGAAGTACCACTAATGAACCGTGAATAAGTCATTCTATTTCCATTCAACATAGGATCTTAAGTCATCGATCCACACAGGGTTGTAATTCGTCGATCAATAAAGGGTTGTATGTCATTGATCCACAATGGTCTACTCTATGGTAGGTCCTTATCAAGTTTCACAACAGCTAATCCATATACGGTCATTTTTCATCGATCCACACAAGGTCATAAGTCGTCGATCACCACATGGATGTAAGTCGTCGATCCATACATGGTCGTAAGTCACTAATACATGATGGGCCTCTCTAATTTTGTTCATCATTAGGTCGCACTACTATTTATACACATAGGTTCATAAGTCGTTGATCCACACATGGTCTCTCTGATGAAAATCAATAATGGGACTCTCTTCACATGACAACCAGCCATAGGATTCCTGCACTTGGTGAATGTGAGCTCCCGAGAAACCACTCCTCAAGCCACTGGTCATATTTTAACCGCCACGAAGTCTCAAAAAGATACAACTTGATGGTCTTACATTTAATAAATGTTCCAATGAAAAATATGGTGCATCATTCAATCTCCAAGTCTGTTAGTTATTGGCATTCTAGTACTGAGGGCCCGGTTGGATTCGAGTTTGGTCCAACCCAGTCACACTACAAATTTCTTCAAAGCCTAAGTGAAGCATCTCAAAAGGGACACCTCGTCTTAAGTGTTCCATCACCATAGATGGTTCATCAATAAGACATCAAGTTTAGATTTTATGGCTCTTTAAGTGATTTTGGGTCAACTTGGTTTCGGTTCCAGTTCAACCCATTCGGACCGAACTGACCTGACCCGAACTGGGCCGACCCAGCCCGGTCAGGGCCAACCTGACTCACTCCTCCATCTGACCTATTCGGTGGTCCAGTATTGGGTAGGACACAAGGACACGAGTCTTCCTCTTCCGCGGTCGGAGCCACAACACTTCCACTGCGGCACTCTACCAGGCGCGCAGCCTGTCTTCAATGTAATTGCTGGTGCCACAGTGGCGGTAGTTTCGTAGGCTATCGGTGAAGCTCATATGGACCAATTTCATTCCCAAATATTACTATGGGCCTCCCAAGATGCTGTCTCCACTGTGTGTCCATCAGTTTCATATTGCCACTGTGTTTCTTGGTCGCCCATGAAGACTGCAACACAACCAATAACAACGGAGGGTCTATGATTTTTTTGGATCAGCCAGCACCCTCCGCATTACTGTTTTAACATGGGGGAAACATTAGTAATAATATAGAATAAAAAATCCCCAAAATTAAAACCCACAACAACCACCCTCATGAGAAAATGTTGTGCGGATGAACCAGTTAGTCGGTTGATCCACGTTCATTGTATGTTTTCCCAAGAACATGAAGTGAAGAAAAATCATAAAACATAATAAAATAAATTAATTCTACTACCTTGATCTTGTTGGAAGACACTTCAGATGGGGGTGATGAATCAACATGTGCATGAATTCATCGGTGTTCATTGATCCTGGATCAAATCCTTGTTCTTCGTTGGAGAGGGTTTCCTCCGGCACTTCATCAAGACTTCTCCCGATGTTCTCCAAACCCTTTCACCAACAGTTTATTTAACAGTATACTTAATATGTTTAACTGACCTATCTTTTATGTGAATTATTAATTAATTAATTAATTAATTAACCCATTAATTATCTGAAGGTCTGGTTACACAACCTAGAATAACAAGTTATTAAAAAACCTATTAACTTTATGGTCCATCCACTATCGCTAAATGTTCTCAACAAGAATAAAATAACTTCTTTAGTTGTTATTTTTCTGAATGTATGAAAAAAAATAAATCTTCAGTCCGACTTATGATGAACAATAATAAGCTTTTCCTAAACGAATCTCGGAATTGTGAATTCAACGGTGCCCATGTATTTTCAATATAAACATTGGTTCAAAAGATAGAAATCCCCATTGACACATTTGTTGAACGTTCCGTAAAAAAAGAACAAAATTTAGTTTTGTGCTCATTGGGACTCGAAATCACGTGCCATCAATTTTCACAGGCTCATAATAAATCAATATAATTAAGAAAATACAAAATATACAGGTCTTTGAATATATATATATATAGAAGAATGAATAAATCATTATTTTGTATATATGATTTCTAATTAATGTTTTATTAAAGGAAAATATGTATGAAATTTAACCTCATATCATGCAAATACAGGTCGACATGTGATTTATTTTCTTCTGAATCTAGAATAATATATATATATATATATTATATTTATAAATATATATGTATGTATATAGATGCTTTAAAAATGTTAAAAAAAATTTAATGCATGAAAGCACAGTGAGAAATGTACATATACAAAAAGTAAGCTTAAAATTTTTTTCATAAAAGTTGGCACCTAAACATTGTAAAAATCGTAGGGTATTGGGGAGTGAACCAAAGACCTCAACAAGTGGGTAGTACCAAGATAGCCTTCATTGTTCAAATTTTCCACAATGTGTTGTTTTCAAAAGAATTCATATAAGGTTTTTATAAATATTAGTAGATTATTTTTATTGTAATCTGAATGAAAGTATTTTAAAAATATTTTATGTATTTTCAATACCTATATAATTTTAATAATGTTTTTGAAAGGTATCATTATTTTCTAAAGAATTTTACGATAGAATTTCTCGAAGTTATTTTCTATGAAATAATTAGTAAAAATAATTACAGATGATTTTAAACCCACTTATTAGGAAATTGAATCCTCGCCATTTTTTTTAAAATGGCATTCCACAGGTATCATGGATGTTAATATTCATATGTAATTTCATTGAAAGATTAGCCGATGAGAAAGCATAATAGAAATTTATTTTCTTTTTGTTAAACTCTAATAAATGTATTATGTGGTATAATCTTCCAGAACCTAGACCGGTAAAAGGTACTTGTTTTTATAAGTGTTTTTTCATTGCATAATTACTTTAAAATAAATTCACACTATTTTTAAGAACATAGTCATAAATAGCATGATTGGGGAATTATATATCAGACCAAAATAACAATTCATGGATTATGGGATATATGTTGGGATGATAGTTTTGTACATATTTGATGATCCAAAAGTCTTTCAATGTGTGGAGATTTTATTATACTTGGGTTCCTTATATTATTGAGGTGAGAGGAAAAATTGTAATTTTTTAAAATAAAATGTTGTGCTAATGTTTTTCATAATCCGAAAGGGTCAAAAATGAATAATTAAAGATATATATACATTATAGGGTCTATAAATGTCTAGTAAATATATTATACCTGTTTTCAGTCTTTTTAAACCTTATATTTTATGTTTTCTCCCCAGTAAATCTATTATTACATAATTCATGATAAATAATGTTAATTATTTTCATAATTCATATTGGCCTAAATAAAATTCAACATATTAAATAATATTCATTTTTCTAATCCCATATATGGATTCCATTTACAAATATTTAATTCATATATTTGGAAAATCAAAATATAAAATTAACCGTACTAATGGGATGAGAAAGCATGATTTCAAAGAGAAATTGTTGAAAAGATAAGAATTTTTTATATAAAAATTCTATTTCAAAATGATGAAAATTCTTAATTTTCATTAATATATATATTATTTAACTAAATTTTCTTTAAAACAAATTAAAAACATAGTTTAACATTATCAATTATTTATATTAAATGTCATATTTCAATTTAAAAATATTTTTGTTTACCATTCATCAAAACATGAAATATTTCATAAAAATCTTAAAAATTCAACTAATGATAAATAAGATTCATTATTTTAAGAAATAATTTTAATTTTTAAAATATGTTTTATATATTTTTTAAAAATTAATTTTTAAATATGTTTTAAAAGGGTGACTTATTAATATTTTATTAAATTACAGTTCTTTAGATAATTTTTATTTTTATTCTAAATGATTATTATTTTATTTTTTTAATGGATCACCATTATTATTCATAATTTAAAAATTACTATTCATACCATAAAATTTTATGGCTATGTTACATTGGTATACTACATGAATGTTTATTTAGGCATTGGGTTTCTTGTTGTTAAATCTATTGAAGTGATTAAATTTAAATAAATATATTTGGTGGGATTTTTATGCTCAATGTTTTATGTCACATACTATATTTAATTAGAATGTTAATATTTTATAATTTTAGGATGTTATATTCACCCCAACTTAAATAAATTTATTCCTCATAATTTAAACTTGATCTCAATAATCATGTATTTGACCTCTAGAAATACCATAGTTGAAAAACTCACATCGTATAAGGGTTAATAGGATATCCATTTAATTAGAGGGAAATGGATGTAAAAAATGGTGAAGTTTAATAATACATAAAAAGGTCTCTATGTATAAAGAAATTGGTGGAATGTGAGGATGTGTAGATGGAATAAAACCCTAAATAATTATAGATGGAGGTTTTGTTAATTTATCACAATCTAGTGAAAGATCAAATGAAAGTTAAGTGCCTCAAAACCATAAATCTATAATGATTTAAAAACCATATGATTCATAATATATGAATGTAATGATAAAATTTGTTTCATGATCATTTACAAATTATTTGTAATTTTTGTATTGTCTATTAATATAAGGAAATATACTTGATTTGATTCCCTTTCATATGGACCGTTTCATCATTTGACGGTTCTTATATAAAATTCCATTCCATACCATACTCCCATTATTTGATATCTAAAAATTAATTTTTTTTATTCTTGAAGCACACAAATTCATATTTAAAGAACCATAAGAACCCTAAAAGAGTGGAAAATATAATAATATGTCACTAACTATTTAGAAAAACTAGTTTTTTTATGAAAACTTATCAAATATAAAAAATGAATCCATAAATATCAAAATCGATACCCCTAGTTGGTTTTGAGTATTTAAATTTCGAATTTTTTAACTAAAAACCATAACACATTAAATAGGACATCATGTATGGAATTGGTAAGTGTTAAACCCTTATTGTCATTCAATTATGAGATCAATCCCCATGAACTTTCAAGATATAATGGGTTGTCACAAAACAATCCAAAATTCATTTTTCAAAATAATATTAATATTATACCTATAATATAACCATAATATATGATGGATATCCCTAATATAAAATTAATGATTAAATAAACCTTTTAAAAATGTTTTAAATAATTTTTTTTTCACAATTTCTATTAATCATATTTTTATATCCTTACATTTTCATTAATGATAATATAAACTTTAAATGTTATAAAAAACATTAAAATTATGTCAAAAATATTTAATGACATTTTATTCAAATAAGTTTTTCACTAAAAAACTACTTTCCACAAATTTCTCAAAAAAACATCATGAATCTTGATATACTCCCATCATATAAATCCTAAAATTAGGTGTTTAATAATTTTATGTTCTAATAAATAATACAATCCTTATCCAACAATTTTATACAGAACACACAATTTAATATAGATATATATGTATATAATATTTAAAATAAAATATAAGTCTCTAATTATTTTTATACTAAAATAAAAATCTTAAAAATAAATCTATAATATAATTATGGAATCCCAATAATTACATCATCCATTTTATAAAAATACATGTCTTTCGTTGTCCAAGGAGTTAACCTTTATATGCATTAATTGAATAAGATAATTCCTTGGTTCTACACATTTAACCAAAAAACTATTAATGGATCCTGAGGATGAGATTTATTTCCTTCCAGCATAATCATCATTTTTCATGTATATTTTATTCATTATATCCATCCATTCCACATATAAATCATTTTAAAAATATATTGGGACTGATTATTTTAAATATTATTCTACATTGGTATGTCTTTGTTAATTCATTGTCATCATATTTTTAAATCCATCAAAATGGTTTGAAAAAAAATTGATTTATCCTAAGAATATACCCTATGAGTGCCAAACCATGTGTGTAATAAGGACCCTTAATCATTTACTATGTGAAGATTGGTTCAAGATTAATCCCCCTCTTCAGAGTTATTAAACATATGTATATCTATAAAATGAAAAAATTCAACTTGTAGTATCAATTTGTGGATGCTATTCTCAGAAAACCTAAAAAATCAAGGCCTAACCTAAACATTTAGGTTACAATTCTATGCTTATCCTCCATTTCTATCATAGGTTTATGTTCTATAATCTATTTTTACTTAAATATACATCCCATGTTTTGTAATAAAAATCCTAAAATGCCAACTGTAGATACCCATACCCCAGTAGAACGAAGCTAGCTTCAACTTTATTACACTATCATATAAAAAATGAATTTAATATCTAATGAAAAAATTAATTAGTATATTTGGTAAACAAGATACATAATTGAGTTATTCATTAAATTAAAAAATAAACATATATTACCTCTAGAATATAATTATTACCTCTAGATTGTCTTATCACATCATTCATAGTACATTTCAAGGTATCCTAGTAAAATGACAGAAAATCGGGGTATGGTCAAATGATATTTAAGAGTTAACTACATTAGAATAAATCACTAATCAAAAGGCATAATCAATATTGATAGGTGAATAAATAAACACATATTCAATGAAATAAATAAACTTATAAGGAAGTGAATTTAGAGATAATATGTATACAAAAATCTCATAATAAATAATATATATGGAAAATTATATTACTAAAAATATATTTCATTTAATAAATAACATGATTATTATAATTAGATAATGCCTAATAATTATTGAAATGTAAATAAACTAAAACACATTCCTTATAATCAATAATTAATAATGAAATTAATCTGGAGATAATAAAATTTTCATAATCTAATGGGTAATAATAACTGAATTATTAATAAATAAAATACTTCATTACAGGACATCATGAACTCCAGATCATGATACCAATTGAATCCCACCTTTTAATAAACAAAAACTATTCATAAATATGTATATTATTTATTGATGATGGTAGTACTAATCCAAATTTATGTATGATGTCTGATTTTCTCATGAAATAAAAAGTCATTCTATGTGCTTATATTGTCAAAAATATTAATCATTTATTGGGGGGATCGATATCCATAAATAAAAGAACATTTATTATGTTGTTACAATACCTCTTATATCAATACATTTTATATGATAGTTTAAAACTATTTGGTACAAACACATTCGATTTAAACGTTTAATTTTATGCTAACTTATTGATTCACCTCTAGACACTACAGATTCATTGATGAGACATCTATAACCCATCCTGGCCTATTTCTACATTCCTAAATAATTCATTATAAACTAAATAATCAATTTAATTATTAAAAATCATTTCTTACTATCAAATATTCATATTTAAGAAAGAACATTGATTATTAAAATTTCGGCAATCAATCCAATAATATTATAACTAAAAAACCATCCGTATAAATGATATTTGGTTTAAGAATAATGAATATCCCTAATATATATTATTTATATTTATAGGATATGTAATGTCTAATTATACTAGGAATGCTCATATTTAAAGTGATAAATATTGGCTAATAATGAATCAAGAATGTGAATTTCAATACTTTCCTTCTTTTAATTAATCATAAACCATCCATAGGAAAAATAAGGTTGGTATCAATTCAAGATATACACATTGGATTGAGAATTATGGGATTTTTATTGATTTTGAATAGAAATACTATAAATAATGATTTAATTTTTTTAAAGAAAATATTATTTTAACTTACTAAAACTAACAAATCAAAAAAATTGTAAATACATTTATTTAATTTTATAAAAAAAATAATTAAGTATTTATTAATACATTGGGTGATCATGATGGCATAAAAATAGGTACACATTGAGCACATTAAATCAAATATTTCTTTCTAATTTTGAGTAAAAAAAATATTCCTTGTTTTGAAAACAACATGATGATTTCATTAAATTTTTTAACAATAATATCAAGTAAAAATTTCTATTGTATATAATTATGGTACGTTAATATAGAATTTATAAAAAAATTTATAATTTTTTTTATAAAATAAATTTCTAATAGTTTAGAGAACTAAAGTCGGATTTTTTCAATAAAATTCAAAAAAATATTCTTATACTAAAGAGAGTATAAATTATAATATTACATTAAATTATCATTAATAATTAGGGGATATTTAAATTACATTATTTAATGAGGAAATTTTCAAAATAGTTTTTTCAACTAATATTCATGAACATTCAATCTCGATTGGGATAATATTTTGAGTGAAACATGTACAACGATCATAAAATTTGAATGATAATTAATCACTATATTCATTTTATTATATCAATTGTAAGCCAACAAAAATAATTTTTAAATACATAAAATGACAATAAAAATTAATTTCACACATAATCATTGAGTATTAATGATAATAAAGAGGTAATATACCCCAATGGAAAGAAATAGAGTAATGAAATTATTTACTACTTGGTATCATTAAAATCAATTACCCATAGATTATATAATTAACATTTATCTCAAAATATCATGGTTTATGAAGAATTTATGATATTACATATAAAAGGGTTAGTATATAGATCATATAAAATAAATTAGGTACATAAAATTACAATATTTCATATCAAATGGGAATTGAGACGAAATCCTTTACAAAGAGCACATCATTGAATTATGGATTGATCAATGAAGTAATTATATTTATCACTTGTAAATCCAAACAAATAAAATTAAAATTCAAAATAAAATAATCAATTTATATTAAACACATAATCTTATCAATAAATATCATATTATGTTGATGATTAACTGAATGAATGGAAATTGATTTTGGAAATCCCTTACCTTACAATTCTGTTTGGTTGAGCATAAATTAACAACTTCTATAATGGTTTTATGAATTTTATTATGTTTTTACAAGAAAAATATTAATATTTATAATATAATGTATGATCATTTTTTAACATCCAATAAATTGTTTGTTAATTATCGTTCACTGTTTTCATTATTTCGGGTGTTAATTAACTTTTTTCTAATGAGTGTTTCATCTAATATGATTTTGTTCTTAAAAATATTATAATGTTAAATCTTATCTTGAAAAATAATCCAGACATAATTATCTTATTTAAAAAATAAATTATAATTTTTGAACTAATTATGATCCTTGGTTATGAATAGTAGTGTTTAGTTCGATCCAGGAGAGGATATGACATATTTATCCTTGAGTAACCTTTTGATTTTTCAACAATAATTATGGAAATATGGTTTGAAATGGTTTAAATTTATATAATTATCATAATATATTATTAAATATACTATATCTTTATATATATATATCATCCATGAATCGTGGTGATGAAAAGAGGGTCAAGTCGCTTTGTGTATGTGGTAGTCCACATGTACAAGAACGATGTTGTCACCATTAAATAATTCAAAATGGTACGGAAGACAACAATATATCATATTTTTAGAACAATATATAGGATATTGATATAATAATTATTTCATTTATATCACATATATTTATCAACATTATCCTTATTACATTCGGAGTAAAGTGTTACAAAAAAATGAATCACATCGCATCGTGGGGAGGTAGTCTTACGTACACAAGAGTGGCGTTATCGTTTCCCCTACGAAAATAGAATGAAATAAAGGTATTATTATATAATGAGTGTAGATGTATTATGATGTTATTAATATCATATATATACATTATATTCATCATAATACCCATCCATGATAGGTTTTAATGAAAAAATGAATGACATCGGTTCATGAGGCGGTGGTCCGCTGTACAAATGAATGATTAATTTTTCATATAATTGATGGAAGTGGGGATAGTTTCTGGTCATATCTATAACACCAAATCAACTCATTTTATGGAATATATTTATTTTATTATATAATAATTTTTTAAAAATAATTTATTTAGATGGAGGATAATATAAAATAAAAAACATTTTGAAAAATGTGATATATTCTTTCAGTAATCTCATTATATTTTCACCAAAATCCTTCAATGGTTAGTTTTGTTCCCAAATTATAGAACATAGGGGGAGGGTATTGAATTACATATGTTATTTGGGAAGAAAACGACTGAAAAAAGGGTTTGAATGTGTGAAGAAGACGTGAGTGGGTGGCCTTTAATAAGAGATGTATGTGGAAAACATGTTATTTTAAAAAAAAAAATTAAACCATTTTTTAAAATGAAAATTGGAAAAAATTGGATTATTATTTACCATTTAATATTATATTTTATAATTATAATAATCAAGTATATTTTATAAAAATTTTATAATAACATTTAAAAATGCATATTATTAGTTTAACTTCCCACTAAATACATTTTTACCATAACCATGGTAAATATTTTTTACTATTTTCAATGTTATTTTGTTAAATAGATAAATATACCTTCTTATATAACATAGAAATTTCTGATTCCAAATATTGAGTATATTTTTCAATATTCAATTCTCAAACCTGGAAATAATAAATTTAAAATTAATGTCCTAGATACAATTAAAAATTATGTTTTCATAATGAAAACAAACTAATTTTTGAATTTTTTTATATCAAATTTAAATTTAGAAATTAATCCAATGTCCCAAACTACATTAATATAATTAAAATTTAAAAAATTATACATTATAATGAATTCTAAATATATTTTTTCTATAGAAATAATTTTAAAAAAATTTATTTTTCAATTAAAATTATATATATTTCAATATTCATCCAGAAAATGAATCATTTTAGAAAAATCCCAAATAATTCATCCAAAGATAATTATCTACTATGATTAAAAAAAATCATCCATGTAAATTTTCATGATGTGGTAAAATTTAATTTTAAATTATATGATATTGGAATGATTAATCACTCTTTTTGAAAAACACTTTTTTAAAAACATTTTCTGTTTTTAATGATTATAATATATATATATATATTCAATTGATAAGAATAATTTCCATAAATTATTTAGTAAAATTTATACCATAAAATTTAACAACATATTTATAACAATATAGTATATTATTGTTCATTTAGAATCTGGGTTGTGTGGTTCAGAATCTATCAACCAGAATTAATTTATAGAAATATATTTTAATGGTTATTTAACCATACAATTCTGTGTCACAAATTATATCAAATAAAATTTTCATATTTTAGACTTTTGGGGTGTTTCAAATAGACCATGATTGATTTCATTATTTATATAAAATTAATGATGACAAATATATTATTTTATGGAATTTTATATCTGTTGATAAAATCGTATTTACTATAAAATACATATGGTGTCTATTTAAAGAACTATTTAATAATTTTACGTAAATATGATAAATATGTAATTGGAATTCATATAAAATTCTACCAAACCTCTATACCATTTCCTTTTAATGTATAAAATTAGTGATTTTCATTAATTTTATCATATTATTGTACTTTTAGTAGTTTGAATATCATTTTTTATATTTATATTAATTGGTTAATTACTACATCAATGTTTTAAAGGATTTTAATGTAATTATTTCTTTACGAAAAATATTAAATATAATAATATTATGAATATAAATTATTTATCATTAAAATTAATTTTTATAACTATATAAATATATCCTCCAAATAACCACTTTTTAAAAATATTATAGTTTTAAAAAACAAGAGTGTACATTTATGAGTTTTCATTACATAAAATAATTTAATTTTCATACTAAAATATAAATGGCCATAAAAAACCGCAATACCAAATAAAGGATGATTGTGGTTGAAATTGACTCATATAATAAAGTATATTAATGTGTTTGAGTCATTATCTTTCCCTTATCTTATTATTTTTAACTCATATTTATCATCCATCAAATATTAATTTTTTATTAAACACAAAATAACTTTTAAGGGGAATGTGGGAGTCCTCATAACTCAATAGGTTCAGAACCAAAGGACACAACAGATTTGTTAAAGAAGAGAGTGAGTTGTTTAGAAACATTATCCTTAAAAACAACCTAGGGAATGGAATTCACCTATGTGTCGGTGGAATCATTCAAGGTACCCTTGAATTAATGATCCAAGTTGTCCCATTTTTCTTGTATTCCTCCTTGCTATTATTCCCCATGTTGAGGCCTCTATGCAGGATGCGAGCCTGCATATCTTCCCACTCACCTTGCTTCTTTGTAGTGGCCACCTGGATCGGTCTCATATTCTTCGGTTCTTTAATATCCAAAGTAGCTTCAACCATTTCTTCATCCAAAATCAAGATTAAATCCTTATGTTCTTGCATTAAGGCCATGTGTCACTGAGAATCAGCTTTGGAACCTTCTTCACGCAGCTTCTCCTGACCACCCAACTTCACACCACCTGCAGGAGGAGTGGGAGAAGCATCCTCACATCTTGCCCTCACTAGGTCATAGGTGATTGCAGTCACCTCCTGCGGGCTAGGGGCATCATTATTTTTAATAGAGAATCAAAGTTTCAATATTGAAAACATAAATGGTGAAAACTTTATTTTAATATCAAATAAGAAGAAATCTATGAAAAGAGGTTTTTTTCAGAAAACATTACCCTTTAAATATAAAAATATATTAACATATATTAATGCATTCAATTAATTCAAAAAAATATAGTTGAATTATTTTGAATCAAAATAAAAATATTATTATTAATCATACACAAAAAAAATTTACATCATATGTACTTTAAAATAAAATACAGTTTTAAATAAAATTTTTATTTTTCAGTATTCAGTTATAAAACCAACTTTTCATGAACATTTCGAGATTACACTATAGGATAAAAATGATAAGACAATTTCAAAAATTAGATTTGTTTTAGGAAATAAAATTCCTATATTTTGTAGAAATTAATTATTTCATGTTCATTGGAAACAAATAAACCCCATTTTCAAAAAAAACATATATTTAAAGAAGAAAATCGATTTTCTATAAATTGAGTACTTATTTCATAATAATTAATAAATAAATTGTTATTGATCATAATATTTATATTTTTAAGTTAATATCTATTTTCTCATGATCATAATGGATAAATTCATGAATAGTATTGAAGGTATTTTTTAAATAATAATACTTAATGGAAAGATTACCCACAGTGTTGCATTTTTTTGTTATCAAACTTGGTCATTTTATTAAAATTAAAAGATACTACAGTTTCTTAGTTTTAGTGATAACATTTATGGATACAACCTTAAACATTCAATAATCTATTTAATTCAACTATAATACATTTTTTACATTCTAAAATATCTTTTCGGTTTAGTGTTTTAGACAATTTAGTCCTAAAACATACATGACAACCCAAAAGCATACTAATAGGATACTACTAAAATAATATCCATTTTTTCATAAAAAAATTTATTTTAAAAAACATGAATTCATTTCATGAAATATAATCACAATATTCATCATCGATAAATCATTTCTCTTACACATACATAATCCCTGTGAAAAAACTTAAAACATGATAACAAAAATCTCAGTAAGGGAAAATACAAAAGATAAACAATTAGTCCGTGAATACTTATAAAAATTTGAAATCATTTTCAGAAATTAATACTTATCACCCATAAAGTATCATATATTGTATAAAAACTTGAAATTTACATAAAACATAGAAAACATAAATAAATACTTTAATTAACATTCGGTATTATGTACTTAAGATTGTAACCCTAATTGCTACCATATGATTTGAAACCATACTGATTACCTTCAAATTTACCCCTCATGTCTACTATATTGTAACAACCCAACCCTAGACGCATAGAGCTGATGCATTATTTTAATACAGTGACATGATAACAAGGAATTAAGTCCCGATGGAATGATTAGTTTAGTAGTCTTGGTAAATAGATTACATACATAGATATTACATTACAGATAAAAAAATAAAACACAACGTAAATAATCCTTTGAGAATGATATTATTCCCATATCTTAGACCTTCATATCAATCATAATAAACTATTGGAATCCTTGTAAAACAAAACATTAGAGATGGGTGAGCTCATATGATCAGTAAGGGTAAATAATTAAGTGGAAGCTATAAAATATTAAGGCAAGATGTGTAGTAAAAAAAATCTATTTAAACATTAACATGAATATAATATGGAAATCATCAAACAAATATTATCATATAAACATGCACATGGATATTCTACTAGTTGAATAATCACATGTAATATATAATTTTGTAATGAGTGAATGCATAATGTCGGACATCATAACCACATAGTCAAAGCCTCATGCCAAGACTGCAAATAAATTTTTTTTTCATGCCCTTGTGCCAAGACACTAATTTGCCTCATGAGACCTACTAATTCATCGAGGGGCTATAGCGAGCCACTCCCGTCACTTACTATGTCTATGGTATTCCTCATATGAAAAGGGTGAAACATAATATAATCAATCGTATTAAAACTACAATATGAAAAGTCAATACATTAACTGTAAACCATGAATGGTATAAAAACAACACATCTGTAGTAAAAAATATCATAACTCATTCAATACAATATATAACATTGTATTATAATAAGGAAATCTCAATCATGAATAATATATAGTAATGGATGTTGACATATTTGAAAATGATCAGAAAAACTCTCTCAGAGAAGTATCATTTTTTCATGAAATAATTTAAAAGACACACAATTTAGAAAGAAATACATTTAAAAGACATTTTTGAATCATATATTCCTTTACCACTTTGAATCTTTTAAATTTAATTAACATTATTAAACATTAAATTCCATGTAAATAAATACATAAAAACCATTTTGGAAACATAGACATTAATGAGAATGATTTAGAATTTTAAATATTTAAACCATTAAAAATGATGTTTTAGTTAAAGGTTACATTAAAAATAATCCTTTTGAATACTATATTATTAAACATTGACATGGATAATAAATATGTCCTAGTATAAACTTATACATAATCTATATCGGATAATACTAAGATTGAATAAATAACTGTTACCTTGTACTTTTCATTGGTCATGGGTACATTATACCACATTAATAATGAGTATAGTATGTTATTAAATTATAAAAGAACCATTTTCATATTTATCATATCATGCTTGATTTATTTATGAATTTATACTAACCATTAAATAAAAATTTCTATGTGAGAATAAAATTTCAGGTAAAAAAAAACTTTATTTATCAAATGTATTTTAACATGTTATTTATGATTGTATCACTTATATATTGATTTCATTGCATCCAGAATATAAAATATTATTTATTTATAAAATATAATCATAATATAAATTTGTATAATAGATAGATATTTGAAATGGAAAATATCTTTTATGGTGACGGTAGGTTGTACATACACATGAACAGTTTTTTGGTTTTCATATCGTTTTGAACAGACGTAAGTGAATGAGATATGTGTAAATATATATATATATATATATATATTCAGAAGAATTATTATGTCATATGTTATGTAATTATTAATAATATATATTTTTATAATCATTTGGTGAATGGTGATCGTGGAAATGGATCTCATCGCATCGTGGAGATGATAAGCCATACGTACGACGAGCAATGATATCATACTATTGGTGGTGAAATCGTAGGTATTTGGATGGTGTATTATATATACAGAATAAATACCATGTTATATTTATTATTGACATCAATTATACTCATTATTATACACATCCAAATAATGTGGTGTTGAATAACATACTACTCCACGACGTGGAGACGGTAAGCCGTACGTATGCACGTATGGTGAATTTGTTATTCATAGGATGGATAGAATAAGAAATATGGTTGTACCATATTTATAATAACATCATATTAAATAGAGTTTATTTTCATTTTTGTATGGGTATGTAAAGAAAAAATATAGAGTAAGTGGATGATGAAAAGAACATGGAAAGAGGTGATGAAATAATTAAAACCAATATTGTACAACCAATACTATTATATAATACATATATTTTTATTACTAATATAAAATTTTATAAAATAGTAATGGTTTTAAAAACTCATTTATGTTAATTTTGAAACTATATAGTATATGATTTTTTTGAAAGTAAAAGAAATTTGATTACTTAGAGAAACAATACATTAAATAAACCCAAGAATGTCATATTCACCTATAAAATTTGTGGACTGCATCAAAAGTCCCAACATACATTTCTTTGGATATTTATATTATCAATTATTTTAATTATTCATTAATAATGTAATTATTGCATCATCATTGTGTCAAAAATAAAATTAATTATATAATCTCTAAAAAATATAAATAAGATACCATGATGCATTAAATCTTTAAATAATTAGAATTAATATTTATAGTCTAATTCATATAATGTATAACTCTATATTTAAAATGGATTAGTTAATAAAATTGTAAATTAATACTTTTAACACTTCTTGAATAAAATATAATAAATGTCCTAATATAATCCATGTAAATAAAAAGGGATATTTTTTTAATAAGTTTTTTTGGTCTAAAAACACTTATCAAATATAATTATGGCATGTTTTGGATTAATTTTAATATTATTTTTAACTTTAATTATATTATTTTCTTTTTTTACTATGGTAAATAAAAATTAAAAGGTATTATTCCCAAAAAATTATATTCTTCCTATTCGACCTCATTTTACTTACTGATGTCAATTGTGTGTATCATATTTTTGAAATTCAATTCACTGTAGTGGTAAAATTACGTTTTATGTAAATTTTCAAATATGTCAAGAAGGTTGGTAAATATTCCTAGGAGGTGGTTAAAAAGACATTAAAAAGGTTCTATAAAATTTTATATATGTAATCTTATTATAAAATGACACCAATAACCTAAATGGTATTAATATATGTATTATGTACCTATTTTTTCATTAAGATAATTTTATAATTAAAAACAATTATTTAAATTAAAATGTCGGTTTTTATGTACTGTTCTATATTTCACTATTCATAAAAAATTGAATGTTTTACAAAAAATATCATAAATCCACCCTAAGATAATTTTTATATTTTTAATTCAAAAATGAATTACATTTTACCAAATTATGTTTTTATAAGTGTATAAAATTAATTTTATATTTGTTCACAAAATGACATAAAAAATAGTTCGTTTAAGAAATTAGCTTTTCTAAATATAAAAATATTTGAAAAACACATATACATTTCATTATAAATATATTTTATTTATATAAATAAATTATAATAACTTATAAAATTTATATATAACTATTCATATTTCAATACTTATTTGATAAATAAATATATCGTTTATATAATTATAATACTAATGTGTTATTTTCCATAAACTCAATCTTGAGTATAAAACAATCCATTTTGGTGTTCCATGCAATATAACTACTAAATTACATTAAATAGATAACTTAATAGGAATTATTGGGTTGTTACATTCTCCCCTCCTTCTATAAATTTTTTCCATGCAATTTTTAATCATTTTTCAAACATAAAAGATTGAAAATATACAATTCATTTGTCGAAAATCCACATTGAAAATATTTTAAATAAAATTTAGTGATAATAAGGTGGAAAGGGAAATGCAAAAAACCACCAAATTAGGATTCTGAATAGGAGAACATTGGATGAAGTTATAGACACATAATTGGAGGAAACTATAAATATCTATATGGAGTAATTTAGGTCATCAATAAAAAGCAAGTGAATAATAACTGTAAAACTGAGGGCCCCAAAACCATAAATATATGATTATTTAAAGTAACATAGGTTCAAAAAAACATAAGGTATTAGGATAACACAGGTTTTTTGAAGAGTAGGGATTAATTTACTATAAAGATAAGAACTCATGGAAACATACATGATTTCATTAACTATCATAATCATAATATCATTATTTGGTTGTTCTTTGACTATTTTGACATCATCCCTTACACAAGAAAATGAATGTTTCAAAAATATGTTCTTACACCTGAAGCACATTTGACTTAACCAATCAAAATTTTGTCCTAACTCATAGTCCAAAAATTTATAAGTAAGGTCAACATATCATAATGATTATCTACATGTGAATAACATTATCATGTATTTTATTAAAACATTTAAACATGCTAAATTAACATAAAATTTTATTTTAATATGTATTTAATTCATTATTCCTTCTGTAAAACAATGAATACTAAATATACTCCTCAGATATAGATATATTGTAAACTCCAAAAATGATGGAATATACAAATCATTAATCAGTTTCAAATTAGTCAAGAATCCCTAATATAATATATCCAAATCAATCTTATCTTATTCCAAAATCACTACCTCGATTTTATAAACATATTTAGGATTATCAGTCCTTTAACAATTTATTTTTCAGAAATGTTTAAGTTTCTATTGAGTCACTTTTATTAGAACCACATAATCTCAAATCCTTAATGAAATGGTACTATAATACAATCTCTATTTATTTCCATAATTCATATAACCAATATATCATTGATACAACACTCAATTGACATAATTCATTAATAAAAACATAAGAACAATAGTCATTCCTCTTAATCTGTGGTAATATCATAACATGATTATTATCTAATAGCATCATTTGAGGTTTAATCTGATGATTTGGATATTGATTCGCCTATTGTCCCATATTCTTGCAGATAAATCCTTGTACATTTGAATCATTTTTCTTACCCTTGCAATAATGAACGAGGTGTCCTTTTTCTCCACAATCATAACGTACTGTCATTCCCTTAAAGTAGTTACCAAAGTGATTCTTTCCATTTTTATCACATGTTGGAAAATCCTTAATTCCCTTCATCCCTTTATCAATCTTTTTTTCATCCTCTTCTTTTCTTGCTTCCCTTCAAATCCATAGTACTCATAAAATTATTTACTTGTCTTATTAACACATGCTACTATTTTTTCATATGACGCAGATAGGTGGGAGACTATTTACCTTTTAAATGTTGGATTGAAACCATGAATGATATGATCCTTATTACTCTTTAGGTCATTCATATCGTTGGAGTTCACATTCATTCAACTGTGCGCCATTTATAAATTATGACACACGCCATGTTAGATCATATCATAATGTATAATCCAAATAATATAAAAAATCACAACATTAATTGATGATTTACACACATCTAGTCTCAAAATCATAACATTGATTTAATTTCCGACATATTTACTCATAAATAATTCATAATGGTTTTCAATGAATATGTGAATTGTAACACCCCGAGATTTTATGAAAAATATTCTTTTTAATTTCATTAATGTATGGTGTTATACGCTACACCAAAAGGAGCTTACACAACACACATCTCTGACTTGGCTTGAATTACACGCAATCGCGACCTTCCACGATAGTGTGTGTTGTACGCAACACCAAGTTTCGCTAAAACAACGATATGCTATTAAAATATTATTAAAACTAGACCTTATGAATAGTAATAACCACTTTTTGAAATTTTGTAAATTTTATTTTTCAAAATGGACTTCATTTATTGATTTGGAATATCTAAATTAGCTTAGTGTGAAATTTTGGTGATTTTCAGATAACTTTCATATTTTGAAGAATAGTGAAAATTACTAAATTTTAATTAAAAAAAAATTTTTCAATCGAAATAATTAATAGTGATAAATTATTAATTTGAGTGGTTTTAAAATATATTTAGAATATATTTTTACAATTTAATACAATGTTGGTCATTGGATGTAATTTCACATTTAAACTAGTTATAAACAAGTGTCAATCTTTTGATAGTTATTATCTCTTAAAAACACGCCTTTTGTTTTGACGACGGAAATTAATTTTTAAATTAATTAATTCAACTGATATGTTTTCATTTTTGAGTACATAATATCAAATATAGCTTAGGCCTAATTTTTGGTATTTTTCTGAAAACTTTCAATTTTTGATGAATAGTCAAACCACTAAGTGGTAGTTAAAAAAACTGAATTGATCATAAAACATAATTTTACCGCTTCTGTGAGTGGAATTTCAAAAATCCGAGAGACACGGTTGATGTCAGTATGTAAAATGTGGTTCAATGAGATGAAAATAATTTTTGGTGAATAGTAACTTTTTACTTTTATTTACCACGGTTAAAAGTAAATAGGGTAATTAAGGGTAGAAATGATATTATTATTACCCTAACACATGTCCAAATTCTATTGGATAAGTGTAATTCGACCAAAAACAAGATTTGGAATAAAATATGACCATTTAGGCCCACTTGGATTAGATTAGGACATTTATTATTATTTAATTCAAAGAAGAGTTAAAAGAGTTAAAATCAAAGTTTATTTAATAAGACATTTTTAATATAGGGTTATACATAAGATAAATTCGACTATAAATATTCATTAGAAAGATAAAAAGATTTCCTACATAATGGTATTTTATTTGTAATTTTTAGACATTAAATAATTTTATTTATTTATGACACAACGATGATGCAGTAATTATCTTATAAATGAAATATTAACAAAATCGATGTTATAAATACTCAACTAAATATAATTTGAGACTTTTTATGAATTACACTAATTTTATAGGTTAATATGACATGTTATTATTGATTTAATTAACTTTGTTAGAACTTATCATTCTGTTAGGATTTTCACAAAAATCAATTACTAAATAGTGTCGAAATTAACATAAAATAGTTTTTAAAACAAATGTTATATTATTAATTGTTATGTTATTCCTAAAAATCTAAGGACCGGCCAAATGACTTAGATAAGGTTATATATATTAATAATAAACAATTTGGGGTTCGTTTGGCTTATTATAGTATGTTTAGTAACCTTATAGTGTAAGAACACAAGATGACACGGTAAAAGTAAAATTATTTATGTTAATGTTAAATCTAAATAATAAGGTTAAAATAGGAACCTAAACATGTATAAATTCTATTGGATGAGAGGATTTAGAACCATCCCCACCTTATCTTCCAATTATATCAATTTGGAGCTATTTAAAACCGAACTTGACTTTATAATAAAATAATATTTTTAGTTATTCCAAAGGTGCCCCTCTCCTCCCTTATAAAAGGGCACCTCCTCCCTCTCTTCCTCACACAACTTTGAGCCTTAAAGCTCAGCCAAACCCTGCCAAATTATCCTCTCCACTTCCCCAGAGACATCCTAGAGGTACTGGTATTCCTCCAAACCAATTTTAGTGCCCTAAAATAAGGTCTCAAAGAAGCACTTCAAAGAAGAGGAGGTTCGGACACTTACGAAGACAATCGGACCTAAGGTAGGGGAAATATCACAATCTCATTTTTATCCGAGATTAATTATACTTTGGTATTTACTGGGGTGTATTTTATCATCCACATCCATGTTTCCTCAATATTTAATATTATTTCTATCCACCTACAATTATTTAAATCCAATTTTACCCTTCGGTGAGTTTTTAGTAAAAGATATGAAAGGAATCTTTTGTCGTTTTTCGTACGAGGTACTTTTTGACTTTTCCGACAAAAGTATGGGAAGAATGTTTTATTAACATACACGACATGAATGGATTTTTAAAACATTATTTCCAAGAAGATTCCTTTACAAGTTTTCAAGATTATTTTTAATCAACTTCTTTTAGTTTAAAATTGTATGACATGTTAAGAAAGGAAAAGTGTTTTTGAAGTAGAAAGGATATTTTCCTCAAGAATGAAGTTCAAGTGTTTTATCAAAATTATTCTCCATATAAGATAATAAAGGGTTCTGTTTTTATCCCTATTATTATATTGATTTTATTATGTTGTGATGGAATTATTTTTATGAATTCATTTATCGTATATGAATTGTTTTATGATGTCATGATGTTTAAGATTCCCATTTTTATGACATGGGTTATGCAGTGATGTATGGTTTATAATTTTGTGGCACACATAACAATGGTATCATTATGAGATGGGTGGGACCTATATCTCCCTCCAATGCATTGGGAAAAGATTTTATATCTCATGAGATAGACATGGCTGGAATGGTAGGTTATACCGGTTCAGTGAAACTGGACTGAAACGAGGGTGACTCGGTTCAGAAAGGGACTTTGTCCACTAAGATAGTCTTGGAAATGAGTCTTGACTAACAAGAAATGATTATCTATGATTATGTGTGTATGGAACAATGTTTCATGTTTTATGTTATGATTATTGGGATTACATTTCAGTACAATGATTTATCCCATGTTATGAAATTATGATCTCTTTTGCAGGTTATGATTTCTAAAAGATATGTTCTTATGAATATGATGTGATTGATAATTTTTTTTTTACCCTTACTGATCATTTGAGCTCACCCTTTTATGTTTTCCTTTCCCCAGGATATAAATAAAGGTTTTAGGTAAGAAAAAAAAGGAATAACTTTATGGGAGATGTTGAAGATCTTTCACCACTATTAGAATATTATATTCAGAGTTTCCAAAGGCACTAAACTATTACGGTCCTTGTGTGTGTGTTTTTGTTATGTACTAAGTATTCCGAAAATGTAATGTAATGTCAATGTACCTCAAGCTTCGGGTCTCTACAGTTGGTATCAGAGGAATGGTTTAGTCAACCTTTGGAAACTAGGATGCGAAAACGTTAGTGAGATCCCTAGAGATATTTCTAAGGTATGTCTAGGGATGTCCCTAAGGATAAGTATACATATTGGATATAGTCCTAGCACTACGGTAACGTTCTTAGAATTAAACCTAAGATGTTAGATATTGAAGTTAATTCCCCTTTATTATGTTGTTTTACATATCATGATTTTTTTTACTCACACTATTTTTTTTTGGGTTTTAGAAAACGACTGGAAACAAGATGATTCATGATAATAGAGGATATGAGGGACAATGGAAAGATATTCTTCATGAGGAACCAAATGATATGGGATTTGAAAGTCCAAAAATCATTATTATTCCAAATCAGCAATCTCATAATATGATCAATAAACTCAAATTTGGTATGTTTCCTGACTCAGCTAATAAGAGAAAGATGGAGTTTCATGATGATCATAAAGGAAAGAAATTTCAATTTCCCCTATGTAAATCATGTGGGAAGAGGCATCAAGGAGAATGTTTGAAAGGAACTGGAAGATGCATTGGGTGTGGAAAAGAAGGAAACAAAGCCATTAAGTGCAAAGGAAAATGTTAAGTTAACACCAGGGATGAGGATAATGGTATTGCTACGACATCAACAATGATTAAATGTTTTAAATGTGGAATGTACGGGCATTATGCAAACCAATTCCCTTAGGGAAAGTCTCGTGAAGAAAATTAGTACGGTCATATGGGTAGTATTTATGTTGATGATGATGAAAGAGACTACAAATGATATGTGAGATGAAAGATTTTTTAAAGCTCGGTCAATGGTTTAAGAATGTAGTGGAATGATTACATGTTTATCAAGTGTAATGTTTTATAAGTAATCTCATGGTACTATGGAATAAAGAGAAATATAAGAATTGTTACACTTTTGTATTTCCTCGAGTTTTGAATGTTTATGATTAATGGTACTGGTATCCATGAAAGGTTATTCATATATTTTTGTAAAGTAGATGATATGCGCATAATGAAGGAATAAGAAGATAATGAGATGTTTTATTGTATTCATGAGCTCATGATTGACATAAGGACTAAGTGATATCATGGTTTGAGTATATAGAATTTTTGGATTTTGGTATGTGGAAAGAGTTAACTTTTGACAGCATTCATGTTTTCACTAAGGTTTAATTGGTATTCATTTTTCAAGAGAATACATGATTAAGGTATTCACATGATTGGAATGTGACCAAGAAGAAATATCTTATGATATATGGGGATCAACGATGGTATAAAATCTCTCGTAATTGTTTTCAGTATATTATGGGAGTGGACTGCAGTATTATGGATAAGCCTAATGATTGGAATGGATTATGTTGGACATAAGATAATTTGTTTAAGGATAGAAGTTTTTCGATATTATTGATGGGATGTTATAGTAATATAGTTTTAGAAAAAGGAAAACCTGCAGGACGGGCGACAGCCCATCGCGTCTGACAAGGATGTGGGAATCAAACCCACAACTGAAGTGCGACTGGCCTTTATCGCCTACCACTGGCCTACAAGAAGTCCCTGTTTAGTAGAAACTAGTTTTATTTTATTATGTGGTATGATATATGAAGTATAAGTCCATTTTAGGAACCATATATGATTAATCTCACTAAAGAATGACTTATGTATATTTAATGACTTTTGCTAACCTTTTGTTTGAGACAGATGGAATGACATATCATAATAACACTTCACGGATAACAAATTCAACTTCATTTATTTAAGAGATGAAGTGGAAATTGTTCAAGGCACGAACAACAGTGAGATTGTACCAAAATAAAGTAAGTATTTATTCTAATTCAAATTCTTCAACTTTAGGGAAATGATCTGGAAATCCAAAAATGTTTTCCTAGTGCTCTTATATGTGATTAATCAGATGGTACCTTAGATCGTCCCAAATTTATGGATTTGTGATTGCTAGATTTTCCATAGCCATGTTCTCTACCACTCTCCATCAGAACATGATGGTTAGATTTCTCTTCCATATCCATATTTTCACCTATGTGGAAACCCAATGATTAGTTTATTTGGGTAACCATTACGTTTCATACTTTTGTTTTTAAAGATTAGTTTTGGTATTCCTTTTTACGATGTGGTTTTCTATTAAATAAACTTTCGAATAGTAAACCATTTATAACCCCGACGAATTTCGAGGGTGAAATTCATTTTAAGGGGGGTAGAATGTAACACCCCAAGATTTTATGAAAAATATTCTTTTTAATTTCATTAATGTTTAGTGTTATACACTACACCAAAAGGAACTTACACAACACACATCTATGACCTGGCTTTCATTACACGCAATGGCGACCTTCCACGATAGCATGTGTTGTACGCAACACCATGTTTCGCTAAACAACGATATGCTATTAAAATATTATTAAAACTAGACGTTATGAATAGTAATAACCACATTTTGAAATTTTGTAAATTTTATTTTTCAAAATGTACTTCATTTATGTATTCGGAATATCGAAATTAGCTTAGGGTGAAATTTTGGTGATTTTCGGATAACATTCATATTTTGATGAATAGTGAAAATTACTAAATTTTAATTAAAAACAAATTTTTCAATCGAAATAATTAATAGTGATAAATTATTAATTTTAGTGGTTTTAAAGTATATTTAGAATATATTTTTACAATTTAATACAATGTTGGTCATTGGATGTAATTTCACATTTTAACCAGTTATAAACAAGTGTCAATCTTTTGATAGTTATTATCTCTTAAAAACACGCCTTTTGTTTTGGCGATGGGAATTAATTTTTAAATTAATTAATTCAACTGATATGTTTTCATTTTTTAGTTCATAATATCAAATATATCTTAGGCCTAATTTTTGGTATTTTTCTGAAAACATTCAATTTTTGATGAATAGTGAAACCACTAAGTGGTAGTTAAAAAAACTGAATTGTTCATAAAACTTAATTTTACAGTTTCTGTGAGTGGAATTTCAAAAATCCGAGAGACACGGTTGATGTCAGTATGTAAAATGTGGTCTAATGAGATGAAAATAATTTTTGGTGAATAATAACTTTTTACTTTTATTTACCACAGTTAAAAGTAAATAGGGTAATTAAGGGTAAAAATGATATTATTATTACCCTAACACATGTCCAAATTCTATTGGATAAGTGTAATTCGACCAAAAACATGCTTAGGAATAAAATATGACCATTTAGGCCCATTTGGATTAGATTAGGACATTTATTATTATTTAATTCAAAGAAGAGTTAAAAGAGTTAAAATCAAAGTTTATTTAATAAAAAATTTTTAATATAGAGATATACATAAGATAAATTCGACTATAAATTTTCATTAGAAAGCTAAAATGTTTTCCTACATAATGGTATTTTATTTGTAATTTTTAGACATTAAATAATTTAATTTATTTATGACACAACGATGATGCAGTAATTATCTTATTAATGAAATATTGACATAATTGATGTTATAAATAATCAAATAAATATTATTTAAGACTTTTTATGAATTCAAATAATTTTCTAGGTTAATATGACATGTTATTATTGATTGAATTAACTTTTTTCGAACTTATCATTCTGTTAGGATTTTCACAAAAATGAATTACTAAATAGTGTCAAAATTGACATAAAATAGTTTTTAAAACAAATATTATATTATTAATTGTTATGTTATTCCTAAAAATCTTTGGTTCGGCCAAATGACTTAGATAAGGTTATATATATTAATAATAAACAATTTGGGGTTCGTTTGGCTTCTTATAGTAAGTTTATTAACCTTATAGTGTAAGAATACAAGAAGACACGGTAAAAGTAAAATTATTTAACTTAATGTTAAATCTAAATGATAAGGTTAAAATAGGAACCTAAACTTGTATAAATTCTATTGGATGAGAGGATTTCGACCCATACCCAACTTAGATTCGAAATATATCAATTTGGATCTATTTAAAACCGAACTTGACATTATAATAAAATAATAGTTTTAGTTATTCCAAAGGTGCCCCTCTCCTCCCTTATAAAAAGGCACCTCCTCCCTCTCTTCCTCACACAACTTTGATCCTTCAAGCTCGGCCAACCCCTAACAAATTCTTCTCTCCACTTCCCTAGAGACATCCTAGAGGTTATGGTCTTCCTCAAAGACCAATTTTAGTGCCCTAAAATAAGGTCTCAAAGAATCAATTCAAAGAAGAGGAGGTTCGGACACTTACGAAGAAAATCGGACCTAAGGTAAGGGAAATATCACATTCTCATTTTTATCCGAGATTATTTATAATTTAGTATTTACTGGGGTGTATTTTATCATCAACATCCATGTTTCCTCAATATGTAATATTATTTCCATCCACCTATAATTATTTAAATCCAATTTTACACTTCGGTGAGTTTTTAGTAAAAGATATGAAATGATTCTTTTGTCATTTTTCGTACGAGGTACTTTTTGACTTTTCCGACAAAAGTATGAGAATAATGTTTTTTTAACTTATACGGCATGAATGGATTTTTAAAACATTATTTCCAAGAAGCTTCCTTTACAAGTTTTCAAGTTTATTTTCAATCAACTTCTTTTAGATTAAAATTGTAAGACATGTTAAGAAATGAAAAGTGTTTTTGAAGTAGAAAGGATATTTTCCTCAAGAATTAAGTTCAAGTGTTTAATCAAAATTATTTTCCATCTAAGATAATAAAGGGTTCTGTTTTTATCCCTATTATTACATTGATTTGATTTTGTTGTGATGGAATTATTTTTATGAATTCTTTTATCGTATATGAATTGTTTTATGATGTCATGATGTTTAAGATTCCCATTTTTATTACATGGGTTATGAAATTATGTATGGTTTATGATTTTGTGGCACAAATAAGAATGGAATCATTATGAGATGGGTGGGACCTATATCTCCCTACAATGCATTGGGTACAGATTTTATATCTCATGAGATAGACTTGGCTGGAATGGTAGGTTATACCGGTTCAGTGAAACAGGACTGAAACGAGGGTGACTCGGTTCAGAAAGGGACTTTGTCCACTAAGATAGTCTTGGCAATGAGTCTTGACTAACAAGAAATGATTCTTTATGATTATGTGTGTATGCCAAAATGTTTCAGGTTTTATGTTATGATTATTGGGGTTACATTTCACTACTATGATTTATCCCATGTTATGAAATTATGATCTCTTTTGCAGGTTATGATTTCCAAAAGATATGTTCTTATGAATATGATGTGATTGATATTTATTTTATTTACCCTTACTGATCATTTTAGCTCACCCTTTTATGTTTTCTTTTCCTTAGGATATAAAGAAAGGTTTTAGGTAAGAAAAAAAGGAAGATCTTTATGGAATATGTTGAAGATCTTTCACCACGATTAGAAGAATATATTCCGAGTTTCCAAAGACACTAAACTATTACGATCCTTGTGTGTTTGTTTTTGTTATGTACTAATTATTCCGCAAATGTAATGTAATGTCAATGTACGTCAAGCTTCGGGTCTCTACATGAATTATCATATGCATATCCCCCAGAACTGTCAACCCAGATGCGCATTAAGGACCGTTGTCGTGTACCAGAATACCCTAGGTCAATCCCGCAACTCCTTGTCAATGTTTTCACTTCTAGGTACATTTGTGCTAGAACAAAATTGACATGCCATATCAAGACATGGATGCACTCTTTTTAAAACCCACATAATATCTATATTTTTAAAAAATTTGTATGTTCTTCTATACCAATTCTTAAAGACTATTTTATGGTAATAGTTCCTAATCACATTTTATCTAAATCTATTTCAAAGGTTTTTAATAAACTTCATCTGATACCAACTATAACACCCTAACCCCATAATCCCAGATCCATTACATTAATTTAATACATTTTCATGATCACAATCAATCATGTACCAAATAACCGATGTAACACCCCAAGCTTCCATGGTACGCATCTCTTTGAATAATAGAGCAACATGTGTTGTACGCAACTTCGAGGTTCTAACACACCGCGACCAATCAATGTAGCTGTTATGAATAGTAATACCCACTTTTTTAAATTATATAAATTTTATATTTCATAATGTACTTCATTTTTGGATTCGGAATACCGGAATTAGCCTATGTTGAATTTTTGGTATTTTTCTGAGAACTTCCAATTTTTGATGAATAGTGAAAAATACTTAAAAACAAATTTTAATAAAAATAATTTATAGTGATAAATTATACTATTTTGTGGTTTTAAAGTATAATTATAATATAATTTTACCATTTTATCCAATGGTGGTCGTTATAATTAATTTCACATTGAAATTGGACATAAACAATTGTCAATCTTTTGATTGATATTGTTTCTTAAAAACACGGTATTTGTTTTTACAACGGGACTTAATTATTAAATTAATTAATGAAACTTAAATTTTTGGAATTTTGTAAAATAGACATCATTTTTGAATTCAGAATATCAATTATAGCTTAGGGTGAATTTTTGGTATTGTTCTGAGAAACTTCAATTTTTGATGAATAGTGAAACCACTAAGTGGTAGTTAAAAAACTATTTTTTCATTTAAATGAAACATTACAACTTCTATGAATTAAATCTCAAAAATCCGACATACATGCTTGTAATTAGGAAGTAAAATGTGGATCAATGGGATGAAATTTTTTTTTGGTGAATAGTAACTTTTGAGTTTTATTAACCGCAATTAAAGGTAATTAGTGTAATTTAAGGTAAATAAAATGTTATAATAATATGAAATTACCTTTACACTTTTCCTAAACTTACTGGACGAGTCATGGAAGACCAAGACAATCGATGGGTCAACTTGGGGACCCCATGGAGCCACTTGGCTAATAAAATGACATTAATAACTTTTTCTTTAATGTGAAAATAAAATTGTCACAAACATTTGTTGTTTTACTAAAACAATTATTACATGGGGTTATATAATTTAACGTTTAGACTATTAATATTCATTATAAAGCTAAAACTATTTCATACATCATGATTATTTATTATAATTTTTTGACATTATATTAATTAAATTTTTATGACACCATGATGATGCAGTGATTACCTAATTAACTAACGATTTAAGTCAAATGAAAATATGATGTAACATATAATACATACACTTGTCAAAAACCTATTGGATGAGTATATTTCTAACAAATATAACCTTATCCTAGAAATAGAAAATTTTGGGACCATTAAAATATGAAACTCATTATATAATAATGTAACATTTCATGACTTTTCAAGAGTGCCCCTCCTCTCCTCTTATAAAAGGCCCCCAACTCTACAACCTTATTCACACCATCAATGAAATTTGGCTAGGCAAAACACTACCCAAATACTCTCTTAAATTCACTATCATATTCTTAGAAGCCTCACATTAGGTAGAAGTCTTCAAAAGGAAGCCTTTGGCTCAAACCAAAATGAGTTACCAGATTTTAACGTAATGTCTTCTCTTATGTTCTTTTGTTTGATTTTGCTTCTCCAACCCCTTAAAATATTTTTATTCCTTTCTTTTGTAAAAATAATAGTATCCTAAATATAGTAGAATTTTTATATGAGAATTATTTGATTTACACTTACACACACCATTGTCCAATGTTTATGGAACATATTGTTTCTGTGGGTGGCGAATTACTGCCTCACGAAACGATGATTGTTCAATATTATTTTAACACATATCATGCTGGGAATTAAGATGTCACTATATTTATATCTGATATATATTATTTTTATGTTTTCCTTATGCTTATGTATTTTTCATTTATGGAATACATTTATGATTTCCATTATGGGTAAACGCGATATTTTCATTTTAGGAAGTGCGGACTACCGCCCCCTCATAGTTATTTGAATCGTTAATGCCATATATGGGATCTATAGAGGATGGAGTAAATGATATTATATATGATATTATACTGGAATTATAATATACCTTTATATCATTATGATTTCATTCTATTTAATACGAAATATAAATGAAAGTAGCGTTCATGCGTACGTACGACTTACCGTCTCCAAGAATGATGCATTTCATTTCTTAACTCTAAATGTCATATAATAAAATAAATGCATGTATCTACTAGATATATATATATGATATATATGATATATAAATCATGAATATAATTATGAAGATAATGTATATTCTACAACATAATCAACTTATAATTATAAGAAGTTTATTTTTGACTCAAGCACCAATGATCGACAAAACAACCGTTATTAACATAAATAAATACATAATGTTCATAACATAGTAATAAGTGATATAAAATGAATAATGAACTTGAAAAAAGTTCTTAAGAAAGTATAAATTAACTCTAGTTTATTATTCAGGACATTAATGAATGATCGAGTCAAGTAAGACATGAGGTAAGGGACTTCGTCTCCATCTCCATTCATTGAGGCATATTTTATTTTATACACAACTTTCTTTTATACGGTGTATAAACCCCTTTGATTATTACATTTATTCAAAAGGAATTTTTATATACGAATGATTTTACTAAATGACAAAATGGAATGTTTTTTTGTCGTACGTAGGCGGCAACACCGACTTCTCCACCGCCGTGACCATTATTTTTGTTTCAGCTTCCTCTACAAGCCATAACTTTTTTTAAATGAAAAATAAATACCAAGTTTTAATTTTCTTTTATTTTTGTATTGAAATGGTTTTTACAGTGATTTTATTATATAAATGTGTTGCATTGATATCTTGTGATTAAAATGTGGAAATTTTATGTTTCCTTTATGCATGTTTTATGTGATACGATTATGTTATGGTTTATGATATGTTTAAACCTGTTCATATGAGGAATTCATTGGACTTAATAAGTGATGGGTAGAGCCTGCTATAGATACTCGATGCATCGGTAGGTCTCATGAGACAACATATTGTATTGGGATGAGGCCTTGACAAAATCTTATTTGTAGTCTTGGCACAAGGCCTTGTGTATGTGGTTATGATAGTCTAGAATTATGCATTCAATCATTATGAAAGTGGTTATTGATATTTCATTTGATTATTAGACTTGTAGAATATCCATGTGAATAAGTAAATGGAATTATTTCATTTTATTATTTCCATATTATGATAATGTTCAAGTTTAAAAGGCTTTTTTTGTTATAAATTGCCTTAAATGTTTATGTTTATTTATAAAAGATTCCACTATATTGTTATCCTTATTGAGAATCTGATTTCACCACTTTCTATGTTTTATTTTTCTTAGGATGTGAAGAAATATATTATGACTAACCTACTGGGATAGTCTAAAGGGGATATGAGTGTGAACTATGGAGACTATTTTATTGTTGTTTTTCACTTTATGATGTAATGTAACATTTATGAAAGTATCTAGTGTTTCCAAGGCTACTAAACTAATCGGACATTCAAGACATGATCTTTTTTTATCATGGCAACGTTACTGAATAATGCACCGAATTTGGGTAACTGGGGTCGGGGCATTATAGTTGGTATCAGAAGCAGTTTAGTACTAACCTTGGAAGCTAGATTTAGATAAACTCTTATTAGAGCACATATTCCTAAGATAGACTTTGAAGATTAGTATATAAGAACTTCCTGGAATTTTGGTATTATAGATATTTTTTGAGTTTTATGAGAAATACATCCCTTTCTGGATATGAGAAGGTAGAGGCGTCTCTGGGACAAATGTACCTAGGGGTAAAACCTGAAAACACCGCTTTGAACTATAGTTGAACGGGAACGATTGCACGACAACAGGCCTTGCTACACTCTTGGTTACGACACTCCCGGGGGATATGATTTGGATAATTCTCATTTTCTTTACAACCCATTATGAAGGGTTTATGAGTATATACTTCCACAAAGAATTTTTTTATGATTATGGATTATATCCATAAATAGTTCAATTTATGTTAATTGTTTTAAAAGTGTGTTATTATGTATATCGATTCATAAACTATTCTTGTTTATGACATTGTTTAGTAATGGTGCATAGTGGAAGGAATGGAAACTGTATCAATGCATTCACTTCATGTAGGGATTTCCATCCTTCTCAAGATAATTATAGTGGAGCTGGTGATACAACTGTTGTTGATCAGCTTATCACCATACTGGGAAAACTCACTCAGGTTATGAATAATAACCTTACTCTTATGGATCACCCTGATCCGCAATGTGGAGGATCAATGTTAGACCTCTTAATGAGGAAACATCCACCAACATTCAATGGGAGTACAAATCCCTTAGTAGCTGAGTAATGGATAAATTCCTTAGAGAAAATATTCCATGCCTTGGAGAGTAGTGAAAGAGAAAAGGTTATCATTGTAGTTTACCACCTCACTGGAGATACTGATCAATGGTGGTCATTGATTCAAAATAAAAAGTATGATAATAATGTATCAAGTATGGAATGGATAGAGTTCAAAGTTATTTTCTTAGAAAAAAACATTCGTCATGACCATCGAGCATATACGGAAAGACAATTTCTGAGTCTGAGACAAAAGGATGATGAGAATGTCGCAAAGTATGAGGATAATGTTACAAGGTTAGCGAGGCGTGCAGTAGATTATATACGTAACCCATGAATTAAGATTGATCGTTTCTTTGATGGGTTAAAACTGTTTCTCCGTCGATCCTTAGTCTCACAATATTTATCGTCGTACAAAGATATTGTCTCATGTGATATGAAGACAGAAAAAGAATTCTCTAAATTTTATGACATTAAAGTAATACAAGAGAAGAAGAGAACGGTAGAACAAGAGACAGATAAAGGGAAAAAGGGAAAATAGGATTTTCCATTATGCGATAATTGTGGGAAGAATCACCCCGTTACTTTCCTAAAAGGAATGGGAGTTTGATATAAATGTGGAAAAATGGTCACCAAGCTCGTGATTTCATGGGAAACAAAAATGCTCTCAATGTTGAATGCTACAATTGTAGGGAAATGGAGAATTATGAAAATGAATTTCCTAAGAGTCAGGGAAACATACCTCAAAAAAGTCCAAGGGATCAAGGCCAATCTTATGCTGTTACTATAGTTGAAGTGGAATAATTAATGTATTGGTTCTTTTGGAATCAAGGATTATATTTTGGTTATAAGAATAATGTGATATATATAAGGATTGTACTAAATTACTTGTTTTTTTCATTAAGGGTTTAATATGATGAAGGTAATCATATTTTTAGTTTGTGATAATAAGAGATACTTTAATTTTTCTGGGGAATCTAATGTTTCAATTGTTTTTGGAATTTAGAGACCTTTTAGGGAAAGTCTGGACAGAGGTATTTTGGATAACTATAAAGATTGGAATGGATTATGTTGAACTTTGGATAGTCTTGTTTAATGTTAAAACATTTTTGAAGATTATTTTCGGAATATTATAATACTATAGTTTTAGGAAAAGGATAACCTGTAGGTTGGGGGATAACCCGTCACATCGGACAAAGCTGCAGGAATCGAACCCACACCCATAGTGCGACATGCCTTTTTTACCTACCACTAGCCTACAGGAAGTCCCTGGTTATTAGAAAAGAGTTTTCCTAATCTAAATGGTATGTGTTAATATTTGGAACCTTGTACAATTAGGATAAATATAATATTTTTGAGTTCTATTATCTTTTCGAGGGAAAGATGTGTTTGTGTTAGAAATTAGTTGAAGGTTGAAAATCTACTTGTCAGGTATATATATAAATATATATATACCTCTCTCTGATTATATGAATAAATTAATTCTTAAAATTTAATAAAGGGATATTAAAAAAAGTAATATCCTAATACCTTATGTTTTTTTGAACTGGTTATATTTTAAATCACTATAGATTGAAGGCGTTGAGGCCCTCATTTTTACACTTGTTTGTGATTTATGACCTCAATCACTCCCTACAAATAATTATGTTTTTCCTCCAATTATTAGTCTCTAATTTCCATCAACGTTCTCCTAATTGAGATCATAATTTGGCGGTGAATTTTTCATTTCCCTTTCCCTCTTATTAAGGCTAAATTTTATTAACCTTATTTCCAATGTGGGTTTCCCAAAAAGGTATTTTCTACTTTCAACTTTTAATTTTTTGAGAACAATTTCAAATTGTGAGGATGCAATTACTTGAAGGAGGGGATAATGTAACACCCCAAGCTTCCATGGTACGCTTCTCTTTGAATAATAGATCAGCGTGTGTTGTACGCAACTTCGGGGTTCTAACACACCACGACCAATCAAAGTATCTATTATGAATAGTAATACCCACCTTTTGAAATTATATTAATTTTATATTTCAGAATGGACTTCATTTTTGTATTCGGAATATCAGAATTATCCTATGTTGAATTTTTGGTATTTTTCCGAGAACTTCTAATTTTTGATGAATAGTGAAAAATACTTAAAAAAAATAATAAAAATAATTTATATTGATAAATTTTTCTATTCAGTGGGTTTAAAGTATAATTAAAATATAATTTTACCATTTTATACAATGGTGGTCATTATAATTAATTTCACTTTGAAATTGGACATAAACAATTGTCAATCATTTGATTGATATTGTTTCTTAAAAACACGCTATTTGTTTTGACAATGAGAATTAATTATAAATTAATTAATTTAACTTATATGTTTGTAATTTTGTAAAATAGACATCATTTTTGGATTCAGAATATCAATTATAGATTAGGGTGAATTTTTGTTATTGTTCTGAGAAACTTCAATTTATTATCAATAGTGAAATCACTAAGTGGTAGTTAAGAATCTAATTTATTGTTTAAATGAAACTTTAGAAATTTTGTGAATTTAATCTCAAAATTACGACATACATGGTTGTAATTAGAAATTAAAATGTGGTTCAATGGGATAAAAATAATATTTGGTGAATAGTAACTTTTGAGTTTTATTAACCGCGATTAAAGGTAATTAGTGTAATTTAAGGTAAATATAATGTTATAATAATATGAAATTACCTTTACACTTGTTTTACCCTTATTGGATGATTCATGGAAGACACAGAAAATCCATGGGTCAACTTGGGGACCCCATGGAGCTAGTTGGGTAAGAATATTAGATTAATAACTTTTTATTGAAAGTAAAAATAAAATTGTCACAAACATGTGTTGTTTTAGTAAAACATTTATTACATGGGGTTATATAAGTTAAATTTTCGACAATAATTATTAATTTGAAATATAAAAAGATTTCCTAAATCATTATATTTTTTTGATAATTTTTTGAAATTAAATAAATTAAATTATTATGACACCATGACGATGCAATGATTATCTCATTAATTAACGATTTAAGTAAAATGAAAAGATGATGTACACTCTAAGACTTAAACTTGTCAAAAACATATTTTATGAGTATATTTAGAACGCTTATCACCTTATCCTAGAAATACATCATTTTGGGACCTTTAAAATCCGAAACTCATTATATAATAATGTAACATTTCATGACTTTTCAATAGTGCCCCTCCTCTCCTCTTATAAAAGGACCCCACCTCTACCACCTTATTCACAGCTTTTAAGCCATTTGGCTTGGCCAACATCTGCCCAAATAATCTCTAAACATCCCTCTATTACTCCTAGAAGCATCACATTGGGAAGAAGTCTTCCCAAGGAATCCTTTGGCTCAAATCAAATAGAGTTACCTGATTTTAAGGAAATGTCTTCTCTTATGTTCTTCTGTTTTATTTTTCTTCTCCAACCCCTTAAAATATTTTTTTTTCTATATTTTGTAAGAAAAATAGTATCTTAAATATACTAGGATTTTAATTTGATAAGTATTTGATTTACACTTACACAAACCTTCGTCTAATGGTTAAGGAACATACTGTTTCTGTGGGTGGCAAATTACTGCCTCACGAAATAATGATTGTTCAATATTCTTTTAACACCACTCATGGTTGACATTAATATGTCACTATATTTATATATGATATATATTATGTTTATTTTTTCCTTATTCTTCTGTATTTTTCATTTATGGCATACCTTTATGATATCCATTATGGGTGAACACGATAATTTCTTTTTAGGAAGTGCAGACTACCGCCCCCCCCAAAGTGATTTGAATCATTAATTCCATATGTGGGATGTATAAAGGATGGAGTAAATGATATTATATATGAAATTATACTGAAATTATAATATACCTTTATATCATTATTATTTCATTCCATTTAATACGAAATAGAAATGAAAGTAGCGTTCATATGTACGTACGGCTTACCATCTCCATGAACAGTGCATTTAATTTATTACCTCTAAATGTTATATAATATTATAAAAGCATATATCTACTGGAAATATATGATATATATGATATATACATCATGAATATAATTATGGAGATAATGGATATTCTACCACATAAACATCTTGTAATTATAAGATGTTTATTTTTGACTCAAGCACCAAAGATCGACAAACCGACCGCTATTAACTTAAATAAATACATAATGTTCATAACATTATAATAAGTGATAAAAAAGGAATAATGAACTTTAAAAAGGATCTTATGCAAGTATAAAATAACCCTAGTTTATTATTAAGGAGGGTAAATGATCGTTTCATGTCGGATACGAGGTAAGGGACTTCGTCTCAATTTCCTTCCATAGAGGCATATTTTATTTTATACACAACATTCTTTTGTACGGTGTATAAACCCCTGTGACTTTTCCATTTATTCAAAAGGAATATTTTTTATAAAAAGAAATTTACTAAATGACAAAAGGAAATGTTATTTTGTCGTACATATGCGACAACAACGACTTCTCCGCCACCGTGACCATTATTTGAGTTTCATATTCCTCTACAAGCCATAACATTTTTTAATTGAAAAATAAATAACATGGTTTAATTTAATTTTATTTTGTTATTGAAAATGGTTTTGACAATGTTTTTATTATATGAAAGTGTTGTATTGATAAATTTTGATTTAAATGTGGAAATGTTATGTTCTATTTATGCATATTTTATGTGATACGATTATGTTATGTTTTATGATATATTTAAACCTGTTCATATGAGGAATACATTGGACTAAATAAGTGACTGGTGGAGCCCGCTATAGATCCTTGATGCATCGGTTGGTCTCATGAGACAACCTAGTGTCTTGGAACGAGGCCTTGAAAAAATCTTATTTGTAGTCTTGGCATGAATCCTTGGCTACGTTGTTATGATAGTCTGGCATTATGAATTCCATCATTGTGAAAGAGGTTATTGATACTGTATGTGATTATTCAACTAGTAGAATATCCATGTGAATAAGTAAATGGCATTATTTCATTTTTTATTTCCATATTATGATGAAGTTCATGTTTAAAAGGTTTTTTTTGTTATACAATGGCTTAAATGTTTATGGTTTTTTATAAATGTTTCCGCTATATTGTTATCCTTACTGAGCATCTGAGCTCACCCCTTTATATGTTTTATTTTTCTCAGGATGTGAAAAATATTTTATGACTAACCTGTAGGGATAGTCTGAAGGGGATATGACTGTGGACTATGGAGACTTTGTTATTGTTTTTTTTACTTTATGATGTAATGTAACATTTATGACAATATCTAGTGTTTCCAAGGCTACTAACTTATCGATATTTCGAGATTTGACCATTTGTGATCATACCAATGTTACATAATAATGCACCGACTCTGGTTAACTAGGTTCGGGGCGTTACAACTGATTATTTTAGCAATCATAGAAAATAGATTAAATATATGAATGTTACATTACACGCTATAACATAGAACACAACATAAATAATCTTTAGATAATTCTATTCTTCCCAGCTTAACCCTAAAAATCAATCATATTAAACTTATTGGAATCCTGGGAAAACAACACATAAGAAAGGGGTGAGCTCAGATGCCTAGTAAAGGTAAATAATTTAGCAGAACCAATAAACTGTTAAGGAAATATGTGTAATAAAAAACATCCTTTTGAACAAAAACATGAACATAATATTTCAAAAATTCATTAGAAATTACCATATAATCATGCCCATAGATATTCTATTTGTCAAAAAATCACACGTAATAACTGATTTTATAATGAGGGAATGCATAATGTCAGATATCAGAACTACATAATCAAGGCCTCGTGCTAATACTACAAATTAATATTTTGTCAAGGCATTTGCGAAGACAATAATTTGTCTCATTCGATGTACTGATGTATCGAGGGGCTATAATGGGCTCAACACATCACATACTAATTCAAATTAATTCTTCAAATTAAAAGGGTGAAACATTAAATAAACATTCATATTAAGACTAGAATACGAAATGTCAATACATTAACTGTAAACCATGAATGGTATAAAAACAACACATCCATAGTCAAACATATCATTACTCATTCAATAAAATATAAAAAACTATATTATAATAAATAAACCTCAGTCACGAATAATATCCATTAAAGGATGTTGACATAGTTGAAAATGATCAGTAAAACTCTTTGAGAGAAATATCCATATTTCGTGAAATCTTTTAAAAGGCACACAATTTATAAAGGAATAAATTTAAAAGGAAAATCTGAATTAGTGTTTCTCATACAATTTTTAATCTTTTAAATGTAATTAACATTTTAAAACATCCATGTACATATAAATAAATCTCTAAAACCATTTTGAAAACATGGATATTAATGAGATTGATTTAGAAGAATAAATATTTAAATCCTTTAAAACCATGTTTTAGTTAAATATTACCTTAAAAATTATCCTTTTGAAAAAACTTTTATAAAACATGGACATGGATAATAAATATTCTCCAGTAAAAACATACACATAAACAGTCTTGTATAATAATGAGATTGAGGAATTAACCCTTACCTTGTACATTCCATTGGTCGATGGTACGCCTCCTGTATAATGACCATTTTATGTGATCAAATTATACCAAAACAATATTCATATTTATTATATCATACTTGATTCATTTATGGCTTTATACTACCCATTTAATAATAATTTCTATGTTAAAATAACTTTTCTGATAATAATTTCTTACTTTATTATATGTGTTTGAACTTGTTATTCATGATCGTATCACTTATATCATGATATTATTGCATCCAAAATATAAAAAATTATTTATGTATCATATATATTCCTATAATAAATATGTACAATATATAGATATATGAAATAGAAGACACCTTTTATGGAGATGATTGGCCGTATATACGCAAAAACGATGTTTCTCTTTTCATATCATACAGAATGGATGTATGTGAATGAGATATATATAAATACCCACACACACACACACATATTTCCAGTTTCATTATTATATCATATGTTACATACTTATTTATGATATATGTTTTTGTAATCATTATTGAAATGTGAATGCGGAAATGAATCCATTCGCGTTGTGGAGAAGGTAAAGTGTGCATACACATGAGCGACAATGTCATTTTATTATTGGTGAAATTGTATGTAATTGGATAGTATATTATATAAACAGAATCATTAACAAGATATATTTATTATTTAAATCAATTATACTTGTTATTACTCACCTCCCAATAATTAAGTGTTGAAAACCAAATTACACAAAGACGTGGAGACAGTAAGACATACGTACACACGTATGGAGACTTTTTATTCATAGGATGGATAGAATAATTAATATGGTTGTACCATATTTATAATATCATCGCAGTATGTAGAGTGTACTAGAATTATTAATTTTTCATGGAATAAACAATGAAAGAGAAAGTGGATGAAGAAAAGAACAGTGAAAGAGATGATATAATAATTACCTCTTCTTCATGTGCTTCCTTTTGGATTGAACAAAAGGGATCATTAGAATGGATTTTTGATCAATGTAAAGTCTCTAGGTTGAAGTGAGGGTAGTTGGTAAGACATTTTAACTAGTTTTGGTTGATCTAAATTTCTTTGGAAATGTGAATTAAAAAGAAGGGAATATACCATTTTATATGGGTTAGGGTGTATTTATTTTGTAGAATTATCCATGGAGGATAATAATTGGGATAAATAGTGTGTCTTGGTTAGAGACCAATGAAATGGTGGTAAAATCAATTAACATTAATAATTATGGAGATGTGAGAATTCCAAATAATATCCAATAGTAGTGTCTCATCTAGTTCGTATAATTAATTTACATCATCATACATCATAGAGATGATTGAGTCAATGATGAATTGACACTTTTGGAGCGATTAACTCAGGGTATATATTTCCTACAATTGAATCTAAATGAATGTATCTATAAAAGGATGTATTATTGTGGAAATTATACACAGTTTTACTTCACCAAATCATATGCTTCTTTTTTTCAATATGAAAATAATTGTTTTTTAATATATTTTGTAACTATCCAATAAAAAACTATATAATATTATAATATTATGTACTTTTAAATACCATAACATTAATGTGGTATATTTTAAATCATCTTACACATTTGTGTTTGTTCCAAATAATAGAAATTATTTGGTAAATATAACATAATTCATAATAAATGATAATTTATATAGAAAACTCCCACATATGAAATGGATAGAAATTCAACCAAAAAACCATGAAAAAGAGTTCAAAAAAGTAATCATAAATACTGTTATAATATCATCGAAAACTGAAATAATAATTATATTAAATTTTATATCCTATTATACCACTAATTATTTTTCTATAGTAATTCAATAAATAAATTTAAAATATTTCTCAACCTGGTGGTTAAACCGACCTAAATATGAATACACACTAATTTAATGAATGATTATGAGGATTTTTATTATAGTTTGACTATTAGAATATATTAATACTATTATTTTATTTTATAATAGTGAGATATATTGATATTGTAAGGAAATAGAATAATTTGTATTGGATAAATGAATATTACGCAATTTTAAAAAAATCATATTATTACTGATTTTGTTAATGATAAATTATTAATAATCATTTATTAATCATATAATTAAAATGACCTAATTTTTTTCTTATAATAACCTATGGATATCATAAAAAAAATTATCCCTTAATATAATCCATATATATATATAGGTGGTGGAGGAAAACAATCCATTTTGAATCATGGAGGTTGTAGTCTTCACAATTCACGATTGAATGATTCGGTTTACTTACGAGAAAAGAGAATGGGTTTTAGTGCTTATTTAAACTATATAAATATATTTAATATACTATAAAATATTAATTTCTAAAATCATATTATAGTTTTCAAGTAATCTTAAACCCCTTTTATTAATCATTTTTTAGTTTGGTTTCATTTGGGGTTGTTTCTAGAGAAATTGTGGATTATTTTTAATCTTATGGGAAACTCCATGGATGGAATGTGGTATGACCAAAATATGAAGCTAGATAGAATAAATGTTGAAAACCGTGGTAGTGGGATTTTGTATGGTTTGATAATGGATTGAACAACCATGATATGACATAATAGAAACTGTGCACCTTGTAGAATTGGATTCACTGCTAGAGTGCACAATTTGGTCCAATAGTGTGGCCCTACCCATGTAACCATGCATTCAAGATTTTTTTACCCAAAAATTAATTTAAAAATTCTTGAAACCCATTATTTAGACCCCATATGGACCTGTGTGAACCACATGTGATTTATTCCTCCCTAGGATCTCCCAATACCAGTTTTTTGACACTACGAAGCGTCTCAGATGTGGATCAAATAAAGGTGAATGATATTCAATCATGTCCTGGTTAGTTTCCAATTCAAGTTCCATATCTCTGGCTCACTCCTCATTCCTCCATAGGGTTTTGTAGGTCTCATTTTTTAGATGATCAAAGACCCTCTATTTCATATCATGGATCTATGTATGATATTTTTTGGATTCCATTATCCTCATTGTTTGACTATTAATCCCTATTGGTATTTTTAAATTTTGTAATATATCATATTTGAGGTATGTGGTTCCATCATGACTCATAATTTCTAGTACCCCTAAATTTCTTAACTTATATTCAATTTTTTATATGAAATTTCACAATTTCTATTAAATTTCATTCAATTGGTGAATTGAAAAACCCCACATTCTATTAAATTGTAGATTTGAAATTGAATTTGGTATATAATTAGAAAAAAAATATATTTCAATTTGGGTGTTATTGTAAAATTATTGGAAATTCATGAAATTTAAATTGTGAAATTGTTTGAAATTGTTTGAAATAAAAAAATTAATTTATTTTTGGGAATTGATTGTGAAATTTAAATTATTATATTTATTTTAAATTTGTATTTTTGAAAATGGACTAGAATTATTTTGATTGAAACCATTGTATTTTATGGTGGAAAATATATGTTTTGATAAAACACACATTTTTTAGTTTAAATAGAATATTAGACTATATAAAATTGAGAATGAGTTGAATTGATTTTTTTTAAAATTAATTATTGATCAATTATTTTATAATAGAGCTCAGGAAAGACATAATTAGTTAGTGAGTTATTAAGACAATGATATTATTTAAAACATTCCAAAACATATATTCATCAAATTCAATACATGATAGGATTGTGATTACGTATTCATTCATTGTGTCAATAGAATGTGTGTATACTTGTATTTCCATGTTAATTTGAGTGCGTGGAGGTCCTTTTACTAGAACAATCATACATTAAGGCGTATGACCTAGTGTCTTTCTTGTATGTATTTGAAATAAATGTTTTCCATAGGTGATCTATTTTACATTCCTTGTTAATTTTTAGTAACAGTTTCATTTAAAATATTTTATTAATGGATTGGTTTAATGTATATCCGTCCTTTGAAATGTAAATCTTTATTATTTAAAAATGTCATTGAAATACAAAACATGTTTATTTTAAATTGAATACATTATTTTGGTTAAGAATATATATAGAAATCAAATTAGAGAATCATTGGTGAGACCCTATGTGGATTTTATCTCCCATACTACTTATGCATTTGGGTCTTTTTAGATTATCTTCATCCATGTTTGAGCAAGTGTAATGTCCCACATTAGGGTTATAACAGCTTTTGATCCTTGGACATGGTGTGTTACATCCATCGGTACGTGGAGATATTTTCCCATTTTTTGTATTATGTTGTAGCACTATGGGATGATTATATCTGTTTGAATTATGGCACACTTATCCTTATAGATTTTCTTTTTTATATTTACTGATTTGAATGTCTCATTTCCACAAGGTTTGTGGAAAAAATCATTCCCACGTTATTTTTTATAATGTATGGTTCTAGTCACCAATCCATGGGGACCAGGAAAACCCATAGAGATATTTTAGTGCTAGATTATTTTTTAGGTTACAAGGGTATCATTGTTGGTTTTTGAAAGAATTTGAATTTGAGCTATACGTTGAGATTCTTGTTATGAAGTTGCTATGTATTGTGAAATTTTATTAGGACATATGAGGTAGTTCTAATTGAGTTTATATTCATCTCTCACCACAATACACCCTATTTCACAAGGGGTGTTTTGGGAAATACATCTTAAAGATTATTTCTAGTCATTTCTCTACTATTAATTTGGATATATTGAAATATGAATATTTTTTATCTATATGTGGGGATTTATTTCCCTTGTCACACTATTTGACTATTAATATTATTTCTTCAATGATTATTTTATGTTTTATAACATCACCCATCTAATAACTCATCAAAATGTTATCTAGGTAGAAGTTGATAATGAATATCAATGAGAAAATCCTCTTCAGGACCCAAATCTACTTGAGGTGATCATGTATACCACCCTATATCTGTGAAAATAACCATTAGCAGTTCTCGTTCCATCATTAGATATGGGAATTCGATGGGATGTTCTCCATATTAGTTCTTAATAGTTATACCACCAAAATACATCACTATTCAAAGCCTTCAATTATCCTCAATAGGCTATGGAATGGTTGCGCATGATGGAGAATTTTTTGTGTTCATGGAGACACCCTAATAAATCATGGTTATGTTTTCCATTTTTTTTGGATGGAATGATTAGGATATAGTAGGACATGATTTTTGTGGTGAAGATACATGATGGGTAAGCCTGGAAATAATTAAATGTTATATTCACGGAAAATTTAAATCTATAGTCAATGTTGTATGATAGGGCCACTGAGTTTTTCATAATAGACCAGGTTGATAAGAATTGGAATGAATTTGATGGTTATGAAATTTACACCTTAAATTGTAACAAATGATGATGTAAAGGTGTGATTGTTTGAGTTGGGTCTAAGATCTGATATTCAATCTTAGAGTTTTTTTCAAACGATTCTTTCTTATGTTAATTTGATGGATAAATATTTGATGACCGGAATGGATCTGGCATGAAATTAGGTATTGATGAGTATTTCCTTCACTACCAATGGTACTATGCATCCCTCTAAGTTAAAGGGGATGTGATATTACTCTTGTGAGGGTTATTGAATGTAGGGTCATTCTATACCTCCTTCTGTTCCTGGAATAGGCCATTTGATTTGTTTCAAGTGTTGATGGACATGTAATTCAATGAGAGTCTGCAATGACGAACCTGATGCTTGTGGTTCCTAAATAAACTCATGTGACTTACATTACTTCTTCCACATCATTTACACTCTAGAAAGTGTCAATGGATCATCAGAAACTTCTAAAACTATAGTGATATCAGGTATTCACATGCCAAGGGTTATAGCCACAATCATTTGTAATGAAGCATATTCATGAAGTGGTAGAGAGTCCAGATGAATCAGATTTGGATCCAGTGACCATAAATGCTACCATAACTAAATATTTATCATCAATAACATCTATATTTAATACTGGTTCATCTCATTCATTTATTTAGACCTGGAATTTTAATTTTAATAATATTCTTCTTAATGTTTATCTTATGTAATGAATATTAACACACCCCATGGTATGAAGTGAAATAAGATTCTATATAGTCCCACTTTTGATTTCTGTCTATCAAATGATTAACATGTTAGGGATTTTTTTAGTTTTGGAAATGAAATTACATGATTTCATATTTAGTATGGAGTGGCTCATTTCTAATAAAACCTAAATTCATTTATATCATTGATGGTTCTTCTTTATAGCACCTAATGGGGTTTTATGAATCATTAATGGGGAATGGTTCCATAGAATAATAAGAGCTAGACCATTTTGTCTAGATATGGGTAAGATTATACCTGAGTCCTCTTTTGATCTATAGTAGGAATCTATTAGCATTGATCTACCTCTAGTCATTGACATTTTTCACAATGTGTTTCCTTCTGACTTCAGTAGTTTACAATCATTGAGGGAGGTAGAGTTCTCAATCGATTAAGAACTTTGAAAACAAACAACATATATTTCTTCATACATTATGGCTTCAAATAAAATGTAAGATTTGAATCCTCAATCTGATATTATTCATGAGAATGTATTTATGTGTCTGTGTTTTCCACCTTAGGTGGATCTTGTTCTCATTACTAAGAAAGGTTATGGTTCACATCTTGTTTGTGATGATTACTGAAATCTCAGTCAAGTTGTGGTAAGTTGAAATTATTTGTTACCCTAGATTTATTATCTATTTTTTCAGTTAAGGGGGAGAATAGGTTCTCGAAGATTGATCTTTGGTCTGGTTACCAACATTTGAGAATAAATGAAACCGAAATTAAGAAAATAACTATTGGAACATGTACGATAATTATGTGTAACTCTTTTATGACATTTAGTTTAACCAGTGCCCGAGTAGTCGTTATGGATTTTATGAACATGATTTTCAAAAAATATATGGATACCTTCATGGGAGTCTATGTGGATGACATCATTGATTACTCTACATCCATGGGTGGTCTAGTGCATCATCTGAGCATAGTTCTGAGTTGGCCGAGAAATCCTCGACTTTATGCCAATCTATCAAAATGTAATTTTTAGATATGCGATGTGATGTTCATTGGGTATGAGGTGTCAAAACATGGTATTTCATTTCAAACTAAAAATATTATTCCTATTATGACATGGAAAAATCCAAAAGAAAAATTTCAATATTCAGAACATATTTTGATTTGCATTATATTATCCCTGATTTTAAAAGGAGTTCTCTAAATTGGCATCTTCGATGTTTTCAATAACTCTTATGTGAGAATGTTATAATATGGATGAGAAATTTCTGATTACATTGGTTGAGTTGATATGTATTTCAAATACTACACCAAATTTGACATTTGTAGATTCCATGTATGGATATGTGGTTTTATTTGATGCAACAGTTTTGCGATTAGGCTTTAATCTTATTTAGGGTGATCATTTAATTTCATATATCTATCATCATCATAGGCCACAAGAAAATAATTAATCAATCCATGACCTTGAACTATACACAGTGTTTCACACTTGTATGAGTTGGTGGAATTACCTTTATAGAGAATTTTTTACCATGTTTTTTGAACATAAGAGCATGAGTTATAGCTTATCTCAAAAGGATTTGAATTATATTACAAAGGAAGTAGTTGGAATACCTATAGTATTTCATTTTTAATATCACCTATACCTACAGGAAAGGAAATTTTGTCTCATATTTTTTTGAATGATATTTCATACACATAAAGTTATTAAATTCATAGAATAGTGGAATTCGATGGCTCTTTTTACAATGTTTCATATAAGAGATTGGGAGTATAGGGTTGAGAATTATTTGGGTAGTGTTCAGTTTACATCAATACATATTGAGATAATTATTAATGAACAACTAATTGATGATTAGTTCCACAAAAGTAGATACTCTCTTTATGGTAGAGAAACCATTTCTAAGTTTTCATTCTCAAAATAGGGCATTTTATGTTATAAGAATCTTCTTGTTCTGCTATTAGTGGTATGCAAATATATTATGAGGGATTTCAATAATTCCTAGTGGGTATTGCACCCAAGAACCATGAAGATGTTCTATGACTAATGAGGGTGTTTTGGTGGTCATGTATCATATAAGGAATGAATGAATTTTTATCTCATTGTTATACATGAAAATTAGTTACACTAAGAACCAGAATCCTTTGGATATTCAACTATGACATACAGTCCTGATTTAGATGTGGGATTAGATCTATAGGAAATTTCATGTTATGTATCTTCATACCTAGAGGAATAATAATATGACATGGGTTGTGATAGATATGCTGACCAAGTTATCATATATTTTACAAATTCATGATATGACCAAATTTGAGGAGTTGGGAAATCTATATGTGAATGATATTTTCTATTTTCATATAGTTCCATATGATATAGTTTCTAATATGGATCCTTATCTCACTTCTTGTTTTTTGAGAGGCCTTAAGGAGAAACTGGGATCTCATGTACATTTACGCATGGTATTCCATCAACATTCGCATGGCCAGAAAGAACGTTCTATACGTATTATTGAAGATAAGCTTCACGCTTATGTTATTAACTTTGTATGGTCATGGGAAGACCATATGGGGATTATTTATTTTTCATATAATATTATTTTCTGGACGAATATTAGAATGGATCCTTTTGATGAATTGTATATCTGGCCTTGTAGATCTCGGTTGACTTAGTCGGATATTTATGAAATTTCTTTGGTTGGAATCATAATTTTACCAAGGGAAAAAACAATGATTTAGTTGATTATTCAGAGAAAGTTGATGGCACAGATCCTCTATATGTATTATGCTAATAATTTCCATAAACCATTGTAGTTTTCAGTTGGATATTAGGTGTTCTTGAATGTTACACCTTAGCTATGTTATCAAAATAGTGGGGGGGGGGGGGTAAGGGAAACATGATCCATGTTTTCTGGACCTTTTTTTTGAGTAGGTGTGAGAAGTGTCTTGTCTTTTAGAACTTCCACTATAGCTGATGTCATTACATAACATGTTTCATTTATCTCATATCTAAAAATATCTATATGATCCATCTCATGTTCTGAGATGGAGTAACCTTGAGGTTGAACATGATTTATCCATGATTGAAATTTCTGTCAAGAAAGATGATTATGAAATGAAAATACTTAATGTGTGGATAATACATTTGGTTAGAGTGCATTAGTATCATGGATCTAAATATCATGTGGCATGGGAGAGTGAGTAACTGATGAGAGATATGTGCTCTCATATGTTTATGATGGAATATTAATTTTTGGATTTCTAGGGACAAATATATTCAATGGTGGGGAGGTTCTAATATTCTATTACTTTCTTTAGGTATTCCTAAATCCCTATTTGTAATCATTTTTGGTTGGGCTTTATTTGTGGGTTTTTCATGAGAATTTTTTTTAAATTACTATGTTATTTCATTGTTAGAAAAATATTTCTCAAACCATGTGCCCTAGTAGACTAAACCATCCAAACTATGTTAGTGGTATTTTTCATGGTTGGCACACAGATTGATATATCATGTGACCACTTAGTAGAAGCTTTTCATCTTGAAGAATGGGGTGTGTATATAAGGTGCATCGTTTGGTCTAACAGTGTGGCCATGCCTAGATAACTGTGTGTATGAGTATTTTAATCTCAAAAAACAAATTTTTATATTCCTAAAACTATATTTTTAGACCCTTGATGGGCCTATATGACCAATATAAAATTTATAATTTCCTAGAATCTCTCAGGAGTATTTTTCCCCCTCTTAGTACTCCTAGAAGTTGATTTAATCAAGGAAAATTGTGTTCAACCCTCTCCATGTTAGTTTGCTCTTCCTGTTCACTACCTCTCACTCTCACTTCTTTCCTCCATATGGTTTCATGGATATCCTCATTTGTAGGAGGATCTAATATCCCCTATTCAAGATCATGGATCTAGGTGTGATTCGAGGATTCTGTTGGCATTATTCTTCATCGTTCAATAATGATTTGGGTTTTCCATTTAAAAATCATTCATTTTCAAGGTACCTAGTTTCATCATGATGAAAAAATTTTATAAACCATGAAATGCTGGATTTAAATTCATTTGTATTACTTAAATTAAATTTATTTATTTTAATTCAAATAATTCAATTATTTTGTTGTAAAAAACCCCCACTTCATTGAATATGTGTTTTAAAATCGAATTTGTCATTAAATTTGAGAACACATTATTACCATTGAATTGGGGAGTTCATTTGATTTTGTGGAAAATTAATGAAATTTAAAATTTTGAATTTAAATAGTGAAATTTATAGAAATTGAATGAATTTAAATTTTTGAATATAATTTTGGGTGTTTATTTATAAAAATTAATTTCAGAAATTGATTTTAAATTTATATTTACGAAAATGGATTAAAATTTGTTTGATATAAAGAGATGGATTTTATCTTGGAAATAGGAGTGTTCGAATTAAGAATATTTTTTGGTTTTTAAATGGAATATAGTAATATTTCTAATGGAGAACGACATTAATTTCATTTATGTTTTTAACTACAGTTCCAGTAATTGATTTTTTACAATAGAATATACAATGATTATGTAGTAAGTGAGTTATTTGGAAAACACTCTAGGATTTCCAATGTTCCAAAACATACATGCATCACATCCCATCCCAGATATGATGATGATGGAGTCAGCATTGGACATACTAATGGTATATATGTATACATATATTTTCATGTCACTTTGAGTGTTTAGAGTCCCTTAGATTGGAATTGTAATACTTTTAGGAATATAACCATGTGGCTCACTTGTTGTTATTTGAAATGTATATATTCTATTGTTGAACTACTTTATAAGACTTGTTAATTTATATAAACTATTTTATATAAACTATTTTATTAATAAATATGTTTCAATTACTTCTATCATTTAAAATATAAATAATCGATATTTAAATATAATTTTGACATTCAAAACTTTTTTTAAAATTTAATGAATTATTTTGTCAATTAAATGTTTTATAATTATTATGGAATACTTAGTGAGAACCCATAGGGATTTTATCTCATAGCTTACTTTCTCTTTTAGGTGTTTGTAGAATATCATTTTCCATATTCGAGAATGGTTAAGCTACCACTTAGAGGTCTTGGTAGTTATTGATCCTTGGAATTGGTGAGTTGAATCCATTTAGACATTTTATTTTTTCATATTTCATATTACCTTTTTGTATTATAGTGGGTGGTTTATATCCATTTATCTTCTAGAAAACTTCCTTATGTTTAGTGTCTTTTGAATGTGTATTTTTTGTATGATTTCCACAACTTTTATGCAAAAAATAGTTAAATATTTATTTTATATGATAATAGTTGATAGTCTCCAAACCATGTAGATTTGGAATGACCTTCTAGATGTATTAGTGATGACATAGTTATAGAGTTTCAAGGTTCCTCGAGCTATTTCATGAAGAAAAGTTGTTATGAAAAATGGAAAAAATAAATATTAAATGAATTTTAATATAAAAACATATCAAAAAAAGATTTTAATTAAACTAAGAGCATTAGGGTTTTCAAGGAGAATTACATAGAAAATGTTATCAATGGACAATGTTTTTGAACAAATGATTAAAATATTGAAATGGGATGATAGTGTAAAAAGGATGGAATATTATCATAAGAAAACTAACTTATTAGTTCTCTATTTATAACGAGATGAAAGACCCCTTTTATAAATTAAAAAAAAATCCTTTTAATATAATCTATAGTTTGGTAATGGGTGTGAATTATATCAACATAGTGTTATGTTTTATTTTTAGTTATGTGGAGAAATAGTATGTAAATAATGAGGGTATGATATTCATGCCCAAAAATGTAACAACCTAGAATCTTCCATTCTAGATGTGGTGATGATGATATAAATATTATAAATGTGACCGCATTTTTTCTAAAAAAATAAAACATAAAATTGATAATATTGGATTACTAACATAAATGAGGAGATTTGGGGATTATAGTTTTATATAATTAGATAAACTCTTGCATATATTCAAAAAATAAAAAAAATAGACCATAAAAGTTAATATCATATTCTAAAATATCTCATGTGAAATAACCTTATTAGAAACATACTACTTAAAAATAGTATTTATAACACGTGGAAAAGAAACATAATAAGGGCCTAATCATAGATTCTCGTCAAGGTTAAACATAAGAGATGTCAATCCATGGTTATATGGAAACATAATATGATCATACATGTATGTAATCAGGATCATAACCGAGGAATTTCAGACCCAATATGTCAAATAGAATATAGATGATCCATTCCCTAAAACATTAACATTTCAATATATACAAGTCATAATAATGATAATTCATCATATCTCAATAATTAACATTAATCTAATGGAATAGATATGTGTTGAATCATTATATGTATAGATAAAATTTTATATTTCATTGATAACTAACAAGACTATTAGATTATTCCTTAACAGAAGTTTCTAAAAAAGAATCAATATGGGTATTTGTTCCCATAATAGATCAAGGACATCGTCTTCTTTTTCATAGTGGATCACAAACATCAACACGTGCCCCTTAAATATCTTGCGAGATATATTTCATTTCTGAATCCATTGAAGTGAGATATAGGTCCAACCCATCAAATAATAAAAACCATACATGTCTACTCCATAATAATAAAAATCATCCATCCCATCAAAACCCATGAAAATCAATCATTTTCATAATCATTTCATCATTACATTACTAAAGGAAAATAAATTGTTTTCATAAATTTTAGTACATCGTAAACATGATCCCAACAGAAAAAAAATTATAATATCCTTGAAGAATATCCCCAATAACTCATAAATATTATCTAATATTGTTGTCATGGTGGAAAAATAATTTTCAGTATTCACTTGAAATAATTTTTGAAGGAAATATCCTTTCTGTTTTAAGAAGATTATGTCAGAAGATAAAATAAATTGCAAATGAAAATTTTTTATTTGAAAAAGAATATTTAATGATTCTAAATGAATCTTCCATACATTTTGGCTTCATGATTTTGGTAAAATCCTCTCCTGTCGTATAAGATAATGACATATTTAAATCATATTTTTTTACAAATTTCACCAAGGGACATGTTAAAAAAATGAAAAAAATAAACTTTTTATATTGTTTTGTAAAAGTAGAAAATATTTCAAATTGAATTAAAATAATTGTTTGAGAATAGATACATCAATATAAAAAGAAATATTTTTTTTGGAAACATGGACATATAAGTAAAATATTCCACAATAATTTATATTATATTAATTTTCTATGAAAATTCCACTAAATGTTCATGGATTCTAAGATTGGATGATATATTTTTGTAGTACCATACACTAGTAGAATTAAAAAATGCATATTTTTATTATTATTATCCTTATCATATTGATTATCCATTTGTTCATCTATTTTAATTTTAACCATGGAAAAACATTCTTTTAATTTAAACCATTTTATTTTGTTACTCATATAGCACAAATTATCCATAAATCTCAGATTTATGACATTTTATACCATAGAATAATAACATTTCATTTTAAAAAATATCATATTTAAATAATTTAACAACATATGATTCTCATAAAATATTAATATTGTCGATTATTACACTATCCATTAAGTTGACTTTAAGAAAATAAATAAAACATGATAAAATAAAAAAACAATAATTTAATAAACCAATAAAATTTCATACATAATAATGAAATTTCTCTTGACACATAATTATTTAAAATAACATTTATTTTAATATTTTCTAAAATAAATTATTTTTATTTTTCTATTTATTGAATAATTACTGTATAATTATTTTATAAATGTTCAATGTAATGATTCAATTTCTAATATTTATGAAAAAAATTACCATGATGTGGATAAATATTTCATGATACGAATTTATATTTATAGTTTAGCAAAGATCTTGTTTATACCCATATGGAACACCATAAAATTCTAAAGTAATATCTTTATAATCGATATCGTGCATGACATGCGACAAAAAGTGCACATGGGGATATAATATCATGATAAATTAAAATATAGTTACTATTTTAAATAAACTTTATATTTTAAAAATTTTTAAATTCACACAACACAATGTTATCATGTGTTACACTCAAGAATGAAATTCTTCGATGAATTTCATTACATGAATGAACGAGTCTTACCAAACAAAGATATATTATTAAAATTTAATTTTTAAATATTATAATATTTAAAATATTCTTTATGAATATTATTAAATAACTTATTAAAATATATGGGTTATATAAATAAAAAATGAATTCATTGGTTACCAATTAATAAAAATAGAAAATATGAACTAATTGGATGTTAAAGGAAATATTATTAATTTTATGCATCCAGATTATTTGTATCTTAATATATTAAAAATATTTAATGATTTTAATTAAATATATTTGTTTTATATTATATCAAATGGTTTTTTATAATGTTACATTAGTTTTGATTTGCATAGAATTAGAAGAAATTGTATCTTACACATTTAACCCTTATATTTTTATAAAGGTAATTTAACTTTCTTTTAATGGAGAACCCATTTTAAAATGAATTTTGATAAATTAATGTATTTAATATATAAAAATAAAATTCAAAGTCTAAATAGAAAAAAATATAATTATGATTGTGTGAAATTTTAATATTTTACTGAATTTTTTTTATTTAATGAATAATTAAAAAAACATTTTAATTCAAAAAATATTTTGCATCTAATTTATGTATAATGATTAATTATTTTTTATATTTATTTTAAAGTTTTATTATGTTATATTGTTACCATTAAATCAAATATAGGTCATTGTAATCAATTTAACATTGAATTTGATGATAAAAACATTGCAAACATGTGATTATACACTTAGGAAAACTCATAACCTAAGGAAATGGAAAAATAATGTTGATTTATAGACCTTTTATTTTATGTATTATTCTAAGAATATATCTTCGTAACCTAAGGAAATGGAAAATTAATATTGGGGTGTGATCAGACAATTAGACAGTTAAAAATATGATATGTTCATCCATGATAATATGAAATAATAATTTGAGAATAAGGATATGATATCATGAAAAAAAACATAATATTTTAATTCCTTATTTTTTATATTTTATAAACATTTTTAATTAAACAAAAAATTAACATTTTGAAATACATCAACCATATGAATGATAATTCGTAATAATAAAATCATGAACCATAAGTGTATGTAATATATGTGAATGAAATTTTCATTGTTATTGATACTATTTCATATTTAATGGTAAAATACCGATAACAATATATCCACACTTAGCACTCATTTATGATATCATATTAATCATATTTACTTGTTTCCCATGATAGATCAAGCAGATCGACTTGTTTCCAATAGTAGATGTAGCACAAAAACATTTCTCAAATATATCACATGAGATATAATTCATATCCCACTGAACTGGAGAGACATATAGGTCCCACTCATCACATAATTGAAACAATAAAATATGTCTTCCACAATAGTATAAATCATTCGTCATTTCATACCCAATGAAAATAAGTTGGGTTCATAAACATTTCATAATATAAAACCACATAGAAAATAAATGGTTTTCGTAAATATCATCACATAGTAAACACGAACCAAACATAAGAATAATAGGGATTATATCCATGAATAATATCCCCTATAAAGAATAGGAATCATAATTTATTATTCACATAGATATAAAATATTTTTTAGAGATAAAATAAAATAATTCTAGACATAAATATCCTTTCTGTTTTGAAAACATTTATTCTTAAATTCCACTGAATTACAAAGAAAAACGTTTAGATATAATTGTTTCCAGTATGATTTTAAATAATTATTTAATAGATTATGTCATCATGAATTAAATCATATCATATCAGGTTCTATATGTTTTGAAAACACTCCTTACATATTTTTTCCTAGAAAAATATAAATGTTCTTGTTCAAAAAATAAAAAAACTACTATTGTAAATAATTATTTAAAAAGTAAAAACACTAAAAATTAAGTCAAATAATTCTACTAGGAAAAAAACAATTTGAAAAAAATTTATGGAAATATGGACATGGAAGAGAAATAATCCTCTATTGAGTCCAAAACATAAGCAGTCCTAAATAATGATGAGATTGTGATATAATCCCTTGCGACATTTTAATAAATCAAATCATATAACCTAAGAAATAAATAATGTTTTTTCATATTCCAGTAACAAAATATTTAGGATAAGGAACATAAAATACTTTCATGGGTAGTATATACACTACAAAAAATAAATAATTACTATATAAGGCATGTGTCCCATAGAAATAAAAGCAAGAAAAAATTATTTACATAAAGTATTGTGTTTAATTTTTTGTGATCAAACATCTAAAATAATAATTATGTATTGTTATAACTTCATTAGATAACATTAACTATATAATACAACGTATTATTTATTTATAACATCTTATCATAAATTAATTAATAATTGGTTATTATAATCACTGTTCTAGGTGATAACAGATTCATTTTCCAATCATGTTTTGGTTAAAAGGTATTGATACATATACATTAATATATTTATCATAATTTGTAGATATTTAATCATGTTATAAACATATTATATAAATATTATATAAATATTTATATTAATTCATATAATTTAGTTTAAAAATCTTTAATTACACCATTCATGGAGATGGTAGGCAATACGTTACGATAAACATTTTTTTCATGTTATGAATGATGGAATGAAATAATTAAATATAATAATTCATATTTAGAAAATACTTTTTACAACATATATCATATATATTCATAATTATTATCCTTATTATCTTTCATGTGAAATATAGATGAAAAATGAATCACATCGCATTGTTGATATTATAGTCCATACAAACACACGAGCGACATCATTATTTACCAAAACATTAGATTATAAGAAGTTAGATATGATAGTATAATTATAAAAATATATTTATTTTATAAATATAATATATAATAATTATTTCAATCATAATACCCATTTATAAAATTGAATGATGAAATATTATTTGTAAGTCTTTGTGGAGACAGTATGGGGTATGTACCCACAAGTGATACATTCACTTTCTGTTTAATGGGATATTTATTTATGTTTTCTTAATAACAATTACGTTTTTTAATATTTATGATTTATATGTAATTATTTTATTATATATATCATATATTTATAGATGTTAAATAATTGTTTGAAGGTAATGTGATCGATAAGAGCGGTTACCTCTTCTTCAAAACGTCTCCGTTGGATCTCCTCTAAAGGGATGTAGGGTCGGTATTTTCAGAAGACTGATATATGTAGAATGTGTATAGGGATTGTGGGATGATAAATGGAGTAATATGTTCATGATATAAGGACAATAGGGATAATATTATGTGAGGGGAGGTTCCTTTTCACAACTTATGTAAAGGGGTAGTATTGTAATTTTTTAAATTATTAATTTTGAATAATCTCTTTTTCTATGAAATTAAAAAAACATATCCATGGTTTCAAAGGTAATATGTTATAAGGTTGTAATATCATCAAAAAATTTAATTTATATATTATTTGGTTTTATTTTTAACCTTATAATACTCATTAACACTTAGATAAACTATTTTAATTTTAACTACGTTCATTATTTTTTAATATAAAATATTGTTATTTGTTACTCATATTGTAGAAATTATATACAAATTTATTATTTAAGATATTTTATACCATATAATAGTCAATTTTTTTTATTTTAAATATTTTTTTGAGTTTAAAATTATTTAATAATATATCATTTTAATGAAATATAATTAGTGTCAATTTTCAAACTATTCATTACATTGAATTTAAGATAATTAAAACAACAAGATAACATAGAATCAAATAAATTAATTTAACCATAAAATATCATAATAACCAATTAAATTCTTGGAGAACCATAATTAAATCAAGTTGTATTTATTTTATTAATATTTAATATCAGTTATTTTATTTATACATTAATTGAATAATTACTGCATCATCATTCTGTAATTATTTACAATAATTATTTTACTACTAAAAACTATAAATAAATTATAATGATGTAGATAAAATTTATATATTTTTTAATGAGTATTTATAATCGATATTTTTTCTGGTTTATCACCATATTAAAAATATTGTACTTAAAAAAATAATATTTTGACATGTTTGACTTTTAATTATATTAAACAAGATAATGGTTATATTCCTATTCATTTGGTCACAAAAGTCATAAACAAATTATATCATGAAAATACGATTATTAAGTAAAACATGGAATCTTTTATTATTTTCCTTGCCAAGTTTTGTCCCCATTTGGACACATAAGACTTATTTAAGTCAAAAAACCAGACATTTTTTACATTCATTCATTTAAATAATATATAATTCATTTTTAAGGAAATATTTACATTAAATAACTCAATTTAAAACCTGGTGTGTTAAGGGTCGAATTAACTGCATCCGCTAACATTTAGAAATGTTATTGGGTCATTTGATAGTGCATATCAATTTATTTTTTAGGTAAATTTCCCAATTAATCCTTCTTGGTGACAAAATTTACCATGATTTCTATTGATATTTTAAGAAAATAAAAAACAACCTTTTAATAAATTTAACACTAATGAGGAATACATTCCTTAAAAAGAAAATCATTGATATTTTATAATTTTATATAATATAATATTGAAATATGAAATGAAAACATTTTGTTTCTAAAAAATTCCCATTTAAAATATTAAATTTTCTTATACTGTATTCATGTATAAAATAAATTAAAAAATTGGACTATTTTAAATCAAATTTAACAATAAAAAAATTTAAAAACTAACTCAAACACAATTTTACCTTCTAAATACATTAAAATAAAATTCAATTTTCATTAAAAATCGGTATTTTTTCACTATTCATAAAAAATTCAAAAAATCAATAAAATTATAAATAATTCACCATAAGAAAATATTAATATGATGATACATACAATAATGTTCATATTATGAAATAAATTTTCTAAAATCTTCATAAATGAATTATATTGTTTCTACATAAAATGAAAAAAATATCCTTTTTGAAGAACATCTGTGATTGATGAATAAAATGATTTTACTAAAAATCTAGTACCTATTTAAAATAATTAAATTAAATCATATTAAATAAGTATTAAATTTTATATATTTCATAATAAAATTAATTCCCTCCTATTTAACGACATGGACATAATGGTCACATTTAAATAATAATATTTTGTTGTATTTTATGATTGATGTGGTATTTCTCATAATCTATTGAACATAGTGTTTCCATTTAAAATATTGGGATATGATAAAAAAGTCAATGAATAATCTATTTGTGACCAATTAATTATTAAATATTTAGGATACATCATCTATCAATTTTACATTAATAGTATCGATTAAAAATTATCCATGGTAATTATTTTACTACCATATAAATCAATTTTCCCTTGCTATAAAATTTCAATTTGATGAATCTTATTTTGGGTAAACATTAAAAATATTATATTTCTAGATATGGGAATAAGTTTTTTAATTTTAAAAGAGGATATAGGGGAAATCAGTTTATAGAAAAGTGTATTTTTATATATTATGGATTTTAATTCATTTTTCCAATTAATTATTAAATAATTGAAATTTTGTTGATACTTATTTATTTTTTCTATAATTAAACTATATTCATATTTTAATTTATATTACATTAAATTATTTGGAATAAAAATTATGAAAATCTTAAATTATTATTTTTTTAAAAAATATTGTACATTTTCAATGGAAATTAATAATTGTATTAGGTAATTAATTTTCATTTCCCAAAAACACAATTTCATTAGTAAAATAATAAATACCTACAAATTCAAAACAAAAACATGATTTATTAAATAAATTAATTTGTGTAAAAATTATTGATTTTATCAATTGTGTGAATAGAATCAATTTTTAAAATATCACAAATAATCATTTTAGGAAAATATGATTATGAAAAATTTAAAAATGTAGTTCATTTAAAAAAATACATAACATTCAAAATTAATATTTTAAATATTATTATAAATAATTCATATTTAGATTTTGATAATTCAAAATACGGTGTTTATCATTATAGTATGGTTACAAGTATTACATTCTCTTCCCTGTCAAATAATTTCAACCTTGAAATTGTGTTATTTATTAGCTATTTATCAAATGTGAATATTTGTTCTTCACAAATTCTTTAGGATCCTAGGACACCTAATTTGGATTTTTATGTAACACCCCAGGTAAATAAAGAATATGACATTTTCATATTTATCCATATTTATGAATAAAATATTAATATGACTTTAAAGGGGACGCTATGCTCGATGGCGTACCCAACACGCAACAACGAGTTCCATGGGAATCTTACGTTGCACTCTAATAATAAAATAATATTATATTTATGGTAGTTAACATGTAGCCATTGTATTTTCTGGAATGGATAGAAATAACTAAAATATGATTATATATGTTTTTAAATGTTTTTACATTTATCCAATAAAAGATAAAGGCTTAAAATACAGAAATAATTCAATTTTAGGCGTATATGCCCTAGTTTTCACTAAAGGTTCACTTATCGCCTTTTGATTGAGAACCGTCATTAAATATAGTTTTGTTCACTCTTATAAATTCTATTGGAACAAATAAATCTCTTCTTAAGAATTGGGACATCAAAATTTACTTTGTGTAAATTTTTGGTATCTTTCCGATAAAGATCATTTTTAATGAATAGTGTAAAATGTTGTATTTTAATTCAAAACCTTTTTTTAATATAATTTAATTATATGATTAGATTATATTTTTAATTGGTTTTAAACTTATATTAGAATATATTTTTACCATTTAATCCAATAGTGGTCGATGGAATTAATTTCACTTTGAAATCGGACTTAAACAAGTGTCAATCTTTTGATACTTTTTGTTTCATAAAAACACGCTATTTGTTTTGACAGCGGGATTTAATTATTAAATTAATTAATTCAACTTATATGTTTTGAATTTTGTAAAATAGACATCATTTTTGAATTCGGAATATCAAATATAGCTTAGGGTGAATTTTTGTTAATTTTCTGAAAAACTTCAATTTTTGATGAATAGTGAAACCACTAAGTGGTACTTATAAAAACAGATTTTCCGTTTAAATGAAATTTTGCCACCTTTCTGTTTTGAATTTCAAAAATCCGACATACATGGTTTTCATTAAGAAGTAAAATGTGGTTAAATGGGATTAAAATAATTTTTTGGTGAATGGTAACTTATTAAGTTTTTAATCGCGATTAGTGGTAATTATTGTAGTTTAAGGTAAGAATAATGTTTTAATAAAATGAAATGACCAAGAAACATCTCCTACTCTCATTGTATGTGTCATGTCCGACCAATAAAATACATGGGTCAACTTGGGGACCCCATGGATCCACTTTGGTTGGAAAATGACATTAATATCTTTTTATTTAATGATGAAGTAAAAATGACACAAACATGAGATGTTTTACTAAAACAATTTTTATGTGGGGTTATACAAGTCATATTTTTTACTATAAATAGTCATTGGAAAGATAAAAAGCTTTCCTACATCATAGAATTTTTTATAATTTTTATACATGAAATAAATTAAATTATTTATGACATCATGATGAAGCACTGATGACCTCATTATTTAACGATTTAAATAAAATGGAAAGATAATGTAATATCAATGACCTAAACATTTAAAAAACGTATTAGATGAGTGGATTGCGAACCATTATCACCTTAACCTCTATATAAATCAATGTGGGACCTTTAAAATCTGAAAATCTTTTGAAAATAAAGTATCATTTTGTAACTTTACAAGAGTGTCCCTCCTCTCCTCTTATAAAAGGCCCCCAACTCTACCTCCTTACCCACACTCCCAAAGCCATTGGTTCGGACAAACCCTGCCCATTTTGTCTCTCCACTTCCCTCTATTACTCCTTGACGCCTCACTTTGGGCAGAAGTCTTCCCAAGGTAGCCTTTGATCTCAAACCAATGGGTGTTACCCAATTTTAAGGAAATGTCTTCACTTGTGTCCTTTTGTTTTATTTTTCTTCTCCAACACCCTAAACTCTTTTTATTCATTTATTTTGTCACATATCCAGTATCTTAAATATAATAGTATGTTTTTATAAGAAGTATTCGAGCTACACAAACACACACCTACATCTAATGGTTAAAGAACATACTGTTTCCGTGGATGGCGAATTTCTGCCTCCCGAAACGATGATTGTTCAACATTCTTCTAACACCTTCAAAGGTGGCCATTAATATGACACTATATTTTTATATGATATTTAATATGGTTATGTTTTACTTAAGATTCTGTATTTTTCATTTATGGTGTACCTTTATGGTTTCTATTATGGGTAAACGCGATATTTTCATTTAAGGAAGTTCGGACTACCGCCCCCTCAAAGTGATTTTATTCGTTAATACCATATGTGCTACATATAAAGTATATATTTAATGATATTATATATGATACCATACTATAATTAAAATACTATTATCTATCATTATATTTTAATTCCATTAAATATGAAATATTAATGGAAGTAGCGTTCATGCGTACGTACGGCTTACCGTCTCCATGAACGGTACGTTTCATTTCATATCTCAAAATGTTATGTAATATTATAAGTACATATATATAATGGATATATATGTAATATATTACATCTAAATTATAGATATCATTCTGGAATTATAAAATATATATATCTCTCTCATTTTGTTTTAATTCCCTTAATATGACAAAAAAATGAAAGTAGAGTTCATGCGTACGTACGACCTACCATCTCCATGAACAGTGATTTTCGTTTTTTTATCTCCAAATGATATGGAATAGTATAAAATGTATATTTAATGGATATATATGATATTTTAATCATTAATAATATTCTGGATATTATTTACTTATAACTACATGGGCAATCTTTTTTCAAACAAGTTCATTTTTGACTCATGTACCAAACATCGACAAAAATGTCTGATATGAACTATCATTTTTAAAAAATTATTTTAACATTATAATATGTGATATGAACTAAATAATAATCTCTAAAGGAGGTACTTAGTAAATTATTAATTGACCAGAGTTTATTATTCAGGAATATAAAGAAACGAACAAGACAAGTTGGACTTGAGGTAAGGGATTCTACTCCTCTCTTTCTTTTTAAGTACACTCTTTTATGTCATTCCTTTAAGATCATCTTTATTATGATTGGGATGTTCTTTTATATTAATCCTACTTTATGTTTTATGTTCATATGGTGAGAGACCCTATTTTCTCTCATCAATCCATTTTGGAAGTTTGGAGTGGCGCCCATAGGCTGCCGAATTTTCGTAAGAGATCTAACCTCTCTCTTTTTTTAAGTACTCTCCTTTATGTCATTTCTTTTAAGATCCTCTTAGTTATGATGGGAGATGTTCTTTTATATTCCTCTTTCTGTAAATTTTATTTTAATTTGATGAGATACCCTTTTTGATATCATCAATCCATTTTTGAAAGTTTTAAGTGGCGCCGTTAGGCTGCTGAGTTTTCGTAAGGGATTTTTCATCTCACTTTTATTCCTGTGAGATATATGTTACATTTCCACAATTTCCTTTGAGTGGTGTATGTACTGACCATTTTTTTACTCAATGTGTAATCTTTTAATAACTCAATATTAAGTAAGGTTTAAGTCTGGGGCCTTATAGTTGGTATCAATGGTCGGTTTAGATAACATTAGAGGTTAGGTTATTCTCTAAGCACAAGTGACATTACCATAATGGTTAGGATTTCAGAAAGAGTCCCTGTTTTAGATAAAGTGAATGAGTAAGTATATCTTAGTATTTATCATCTTCATTAGTACATGATGGTTATGTTGATATACTCACACTGACCTTTTTGGTTTTAGTAAATGGCTGGATCTAGAAGGCACCAAAGTGACAATGGGTTTGAAGGAAACTGTGGTGGTTCTCTGATTAAGAGACTGGATGAGATGGGGGATTCAATGAGGAATATAATGGTTGTTCAAAACCAACTATCAAGGAGTAATGATAAACCACTTCAACCTTGGTTAGTTCTCTAATGCATCATGTACGAGATGGCCAACTCGATGTGGAAATTCAGGTAATAATTATTAAGGTAACCATTAGGGTTTATATGATCCTTACTTTTTAGGTAATTTTGTGTTACTCTATGATATGATGGAAAATGAAAGGAATGAGATAAACTTGAGGTTAAAATATGTTATGATCATTTTTGAAGATTTTATCTCATTTTGGGGGATGTTTTAAGAATTATATAGTTTTGGAAAAAGGACAACACGCAGACCGTGTGACAACCTGTCGCGTCGGACAAAGCTGCGGGAATCGAACCCACAACCAAAGTGCGACTGGTATTTATCGCCTACCACTGGACTACGGGAAGTCCCTGGTTAGTTTGACTGATTATTTTTAGTTATATGGTTTTCTGAATTAAGAGTAAGTTGATTTTGGGTTATTTATTAAAATTATTAACCTATCATGGGGGATATGTGATTAGGTTAATTACTTTTCAATACGAGACTTTAAGAGCAACTGATGTTGTTTGGAGATAAATGTTATGATTTAACTTGGAAGAATATGTGACTAAATCCCTCCAATATTTGGGTTTCAATCTTAGTTTGGTTTACATTGAATAATTTTATGGACAAATTGATTATAGAATGGTCCTCATTGAACTTTGGGGTTTTTTGGACATATTTTGGAGATTAAGAATAGATTTTCTTTTTATAAAGGTTTATCCTTTTCTGAATTATCTGCTCTTGTACTAACCTTTTTGGTTTTGGTTTTGGTTAAAGTCTGAAGACATGGGAAGTATATAGTTATATTTGGTGTATTAGGTGATTCTCTAGAAGTTTATTATAGTACTCTTAATGCGAACAAGTCTTTCTAAATACTCATCTTTTGAAAAAATAATGAGTTTGATTAAGGATTATAGTACATGTTGAAAGTAAAAATGATAAGTGATTATGTTTCCTTATGAATAAATTCCTCAATAAAAAGTAACTTAAAACAATAATGTTGTCTATTAACTTTTCCTACTGGGGAATCGAATACCATTTAACCCATCACAAGTTTGTGATTTTCTTGTGGTTAACGTTCTCCTAAACATGTTTTCTATCACTCTCCATCAGAACATGACCCTATGTTTTCTCCTCCATGTCCATATTTTCATACATGGAATCCTAGTATGGGTTAACTCAAGTGACCTTTGTACTTATCTTTCTTTATTTTAAAGTGATTGTTTTACCGACTCTTGTTCCGATGTGGGACTTTCAAGGATGTTTCCATGCTCAATTTAAAAAATTGCGAGGACGCAATTCCCAAAAGGGGGAAGGATGTAACACCCCAGCTAGATAAAGAATATGAAATTTTCATATTTATCCATTTTTGTGAATAAAATATTAATATGGCTTTAAAGGGGACATTATGCTCGATGGCGTACCCAACACGCAACAACGAGTTTCTTGGGATCTTACGTTATACACTAATAATAAAATAATATTATTTTAAATGGTAGTTAACATGTAGCCGTTGTATTGGCGGGAATGGATAGAAATAACTAAAATATGATTATATATGTTTTTAAATGTTTTTACATTGATCCAATAAAAGATAAAGGCTTAAAATATGGAAAGAATTCAATTTTCGGCGTATATGCCCTAGTTTTCACTAAAGGTTCACTTATCACCTTCTGATGGAGAACCGACATTAAATATAGTTTTGTTCACTATTATACATTATATAGTACCAAATAAAACTATTCTTAAGAATTGGGAAATCAAAATTTACTTTGTGTAAATTTTTGGTATCTTTCCGATAAAGTTCATTTTTTAATGAATAGTGTAAACTGTTGTATTTTAATTCAAAACCACTTTTTAATTTAATTTATTTATATTATTATATTAACTTTTTAATTGGTTTTAAATTGAAATTAGAATATATTTTTACCATTTAATCCAATATTGGTCTATGGAATTAATTTCACTTTGTAATCAGACTTAAACTAGTGTCAATCTTTTGCTACTTTTTGTTTCATAAATACACGCTATTTGTTTTGACAGCAGGAACTAATTATTAAATTAATTAATGCAACTTATATGTTTTTAATTTTGTAAAATAGACATCATTTTTGAATTCGGAATATCAAAAATAGCTTAGGGTGAATTTTTGGTAATTTTCTGAAAAACATCAATTTTTGATGAATAGTGAAACCACTATGTGGTACTTATAAAAACTGATTTTCCGTTTAAATGAAATTTTGCCACCATTGTGTTTTGAATTTCAAAAATACGACATACATGGTTTTCATTAAGAAGTAAAATGTTGTTCAGTGGGATTAAAATAATTTTTTTTTGAATAGTAACTTATTAAGTTTTTAATCGCGATTAGAGGTAATTAGTGTAGTTTAAGGTAAGAATAATGTTTTAATAAAATTAACTGACCTAGACACATGTCTTACCCTCATTGGATGTGTCATGGCCGACCAATAAAATCCATGGGTCAACTTGGGGACCCCATGGAGCCACTTTGGTTGGAAAATGACATAAATACCTTTTTATTTAATGATAAAGTAAAAATGACACAAACATGAGATGTTTTACTAATACAATTTTTACATGGGGTTATACAAGTAATATGTTTGACTATAAATAGTAATTGGAAAGGCAAAAAGATTTCCTACATCATGGTATTTTTTTATAATTTTTATACATTAAATAAATTAAAGTATTTATCACATCATGATGATGCAGCGATGACCTCATTATTTAACGATTTAAATAAAATGGAATGATAATGTAATATCTAAGACCTACACATGTCCAAAACCTATTGTATGAGTGGATTGCGAACCCGTATCACCGTATCCTTGAAATACATCAATAAGGGACCATTAAAATCCGTAACTCTTATGAAAATAAAGTTACATTTTGTAACTTTACAAGAGTGCCCCTCCTCTCCTCTCATAAAAGGCCCCCACTTCTACCTCCTTACCCACACTACCAAATCCTTTGGCTCGGCCAACCCCTGCCCATTTTGTCTCTCCACTTCCCTCTATTACTCCTTTAAGCCTCACTTTGGGCAGAAGTCTTTCAAAGGAAGCCTTTGAGCTCACACCAAAGGGAGTTACCCGATTTTAAGGTAATGTCTTCACTTGTGTCCTTTTGTTTTATTTTTCTTCTCCAACCCCCTAAACTCTTTTTATTCATTTATTTTGTAACAAATCCATTATATTCAATATAAGTGGATGTTTTTATAATAAGGATTCTAGCTACACTTACACACACCTACATCTAATTGTTAAAGAACATACTGTTTCCGTGGATGGTGAATTTCTGCCTCCCGAAACGATGATTGTTCAACATTCTTCTAACACCTTAAAAGGTAGGCATTAAGATGACACTATATTTATATATGATATTTAATATGTTTATGTTTTACTTAAGCTTATGTATTTTTCATTTATGGAGTACCTTTATGGTTTCCATTATGGGTAAACACGATATCTTCATTTAAGGAAGTGCGGACTACCGCCACCTCAAAGTGATTTGATTCGTTAATACCATATGTGGTACGTATAAATGATATATTTAATGATATTATATATGATACCATAATTTAATTAAAATACTGTTATCTATCATTATGTTTTAATTCCAATAAATATGAAATAGACATGGAAGTAGCGTTCACGCGTACGTAAGGCCTACCGCCTCCATGAACGGTACATTTCATTTCTTATCTCAAAATGTTATGTAATATTATAAGTACATATATATAATGGATATATATGTAATATATTACATCTAAATTATGGATATCATTCTGGAATTATAGCATATATATATATCTCTCATTTTGTTTTAATTCCATTAATATGACAAAAAAATGAAAGTAGCGTTCATGCATACGTACGGCCTACCGTCTCCATGAACGGTGCTTTTCATTTTTTTATCTCCAAATGATATGGAATATTATAAAATGAATATTTACTAGATATATATGATATTTTAATCATTAATACTATTCTTTAAATTATTTACTTATAACTACATGGGCAATCTTTTTTCAAACAAGTTCATTTTTGACTCATGTACCAAACATCGGCAAAAACGTCTAATATGAACTAACATTATTAAACAATTATTATAACATTATAATATGTGATATGAACTAAATAATAATCTCTAAAGGAGGTATATAGGAAATTATTAATTGACCAAAATTTATTATTCAGGAATATAAAGAAACGAACAAGACAAGTTGGACTTGAGGTAAGGGATCATACTCCTCTCTTTCTTTTTAAGTACACTCTTTTATGTCATTCCTTTTAAGATCGTCTTTATTATGATTGGGATGTTCTTTTATATTACTCCTTCTGTACGTTTTATTTTCATATGGTGAGAGACCCTATTTTCTCTCATCAATCCATTTTGGAAGTTTGGAGTGGCGCCGTTAGGCTACCGAATTTTCGGAAGAGATCTAACCTCTCTTTTTTTAATGTACTCTCCTTTATTTCACTTCTTTTAATATCCTATTTGTTATGATGGGAGATGTTCTTTTATATTCCTTTTTTTGTACATTTTATTGTAATGTTATGAGATGCCCTTTTTGATCTCATCAATCCATTTTTGGAAGTTTTAAGTGGCACCATTAGGCTGCCGAGTTTTCGTAAGGGATTTTTCATGTCACGTTTATTCCCGTGAGATTTATGCTACATTTGCTACAATTTCCTTTGAGTGGTGTATGTACTGATAATTATTTTACTCAATGCGTAATCTTGTAATAACTCAAGATTATGTAAGGTTTAAGGCTGGGGCCTTATATTTTATTTCCCTAATGGTCTTCCAACAATCTAGTTTTATGATTCTTCAATAATTTCTCTAATTCAATTCCCTTATAAGTGAGAAAATTCATTGTATCTAGTATGTTTTTACTCCCAAATGAAATAAAGAAAAAATCATGTATTTATGAAAAAATGTGTTGAATATCCAATCAATATACTGCAACTCAAATTATTTATAGTATTTAAAAACACTCAATGTACCTATGAAGTAACTACCCCATTATTACCAAATATTATAATGCCTATTCATGGGGAAACCCATCAAGATTACATAATATCTAATTTGAAATTACATATATTCACTTTGATTATATGCATATACATTTATTCTTCTCATATTTTTATTAATGTGATAAGAAATAGTTTGTAATTTAACCGTTATTTCTTTGATAACAACTGATCCAACTAACATTATTCAACCATATTTCTTCAAATATTTTGGATTATGACACCTATTCCTATACAATTCTCTTTGCGGATTCATATAAAATCACAAATGGGATATATTATAATATAAAAATACCATCAATGGTATATAATGTTCTATCATTCCATGGAGGTCTAGATAAAATGATATCAAAATGTCTTCCAATGTCTCAATAGTATATTCAATATTTAATCCTAAAAATGATAATAGTAGGTGATTTTTCCTATGAAATGAGGGTTATAATAATATAAAAATGTTAGAGGTTCCAAATAAAATATTATTATTTCATTAATATTGATTCAGAAAATGAAGTTAATGGGATGATCATATCTTATCATTAAAAAATGAGAAGTATTATGATAAATATCAAGGATGAGCCATATAGGGTATTTCTTCCTATGTGTCTTTACATGTCTCGTGTTACTATCATCTATATCATTGTCTAAATTCCAAATATATATATATAGTGGTTACCTGACTCCCTTATGATTTTCCCCTATTAATTATATATTATCATACTAAGCATTAGGAAATATAGTCAATAATTTCCCATTTCAGAACATCATGCAAGAAATTTTATCTTAAATCCCAAATCATCTATGTCTTACTAGGGTGTATAGATAAATTTGTGTTACATAGTTCGTATAGTAGTTACATTTTCCCCTTTCATACATATGGAACCCAAAACCTCTTCCAAAACATTAACACTTCATTATTTTATTCTAATTCAATCAATTTACCATTTTTCACTACTTTAAAAATGTTTTTCGTATTATCATATTCATGCTGGGACATATCAATCTTTTCAAGTAATGATGGTTTTGAATTTTCTTGGATAATTTTTAATGAGTCTACTTTCTTAAAAATAATCATCTCTATAATTTAAATCACTAAGTATATAGGATCATTTTCCATCTCAATCCTCAAAATAAATCCTCTGTCCCATATATGTAATGCATCATCAACCTTGTTTTCATTCCCATGGTGGTAGGGTATTAAGAGATTAAAGTCCTTCAGTAGTACAAGCATCTTTTATTTTCATGTCAAGATCATTCTAGTAGAATATAAACTTCATTATCATTAGGTTCATGTATATATTTCATCTTTCTCTATATAGGTAGTGTTTACATATATTAATATAAAATATTATAATTGTTGGATTCAATTCGTGTGTTATATAGGTACATTGATGTATTTTTAATTATAATTATTTAAAAGAAAATACTCTATAATTCTACATAATTACATTACCAATTTATTTCATTGATTCATCACTATATATTAAATACCAATACATAAATGATGATTGGTTTAACACCATTTCATTTGTTAGTATCATAGTCATCTCTTCAAAACATTCCTCACATTTTTATAACCATCAGATTCAAAACCCTTTATATCTATCCTTTTTAATGGGATGAAAATTTATGCAATGTCAGAAACAAAAAACATATAGTTTCATGCTAAGTCACAAATACAATAGATCTTGGGTATGTTCGTCAGTGTATAATATAAGTTGAATACCATTTTCAATGAATTTTTAATATATATTAAATCTTGATAGATAAATTAGAAAAAAAATAACTCCTTTGAGATAATATTTACACATTATATATTTCCAAAATATTCATTATTTTAGAGGTTTTATAAATTTTTCGATGAATTTATTTCAATTTATTTCTCTCAGATTAAATCATTATATCATTAAGGAATACAAATAATGTTTTATTCAGATAATAAATGAATATTATATTCGTATCCTCTAAAATATAGAAGGTCCATCTGCTAATAGAAAAGAAATTACTAGATACTCTTAATTTTAATAACATCCATGATACATAATATTTGATATATCACCCTGATTAACCCTCAACCGATGATAAATAATTCAATGTTTAATCAATGACAATTATTGGGCTCCATGAATAAGATGAAATTAAATATCATTGAGGGGTTAATGAAAGTTATTCTTTTTTATAATGTCATTAATTTATTTATATGTATGATCGTGGTTTTTTATTGATGTCAAATCCATTAATTTTTAGACTAAATTTCTTATATTAATAGTGTAGATGTATATATATGGGTTAGGTATTTTTAAAGAGAATTTAGTATTCATTTAGGTCCATATTTCCTAATTTTTTTAAAACAAATGCAATGGTTCTTTTTTAAAAACTATTTGGGTAAAATTCCAATGGTTTGTACCATAAATTACCATTTTAAGCCATATCCAATTATCATCAATGGTAACCCCTAGTGGGTTCAACATTTTATTATAATTGGTGCCACGTGTTTTCCATTTATCTATCATGATTAGTTTACATTGACTCCTTGGATATCTTTCATGGGACCGAGATTGAAATCAAAGATCATATTCTTAAGGAAATATGAATTACGATGAAGTATGTAAGTTAGGACCAGTTACCCTAAGGATCTTAAGATTAAAATTGATTATATATGTTTTATGTATTAATTAACTAAACCATAACAATGTTACATTTTCTTTTCATAGATTATATATTCATTAAACACTGTTGGTGGTGGCCTACAATGTTTTACTCAGACATTGTTTTGGATTTTTAGGTAATATGGTGAATTACATGGATGTAGGTAAGGATAGATGGAATGAACTAGCTATGAATGATTGATTTCCATTAGTATGTGATATTCAGAACTGATAACTAATCTATTTCTTTGACTGTTCATGGATATAGTTTACTTGGTGTTTTTTAGTCTTCTTTTATATACTTGTACTATAAGATATATATAATTCAACATCAATCAACCACAAATATGTACTTCCATATCTCTTAAGCACTAATATATGGTCATATTTCCATTTATATCTATTTTATTAGTTGTGAATGGTGGATCCCAAAAGATGGATTGTTAGTAATTCTACGGGTTTTAAACAATCTCACTATTTTTAGCAGTGGGTGGAGTTTTTATAAGTTTTTTTTACTAATTTGTATGTTTTATGATGAGGAGAAAACAATAAGAAGAAATTTATAAAAATTTATTATTTACTGATCTAGAAGTAAATTAGTTAAAGAAATAACAAAAGAAGAAATGACATATAGTGGTAACTATGTTTTGAAATTTGATTAGAAAATAATATTGGGTGAATAGAATTCTACTGGTTCTAATGTATAATTATTAATTTGATTAAATTCACACATTAAATTTAATAGTTAAATACTCATTCACTGATCATTTAACATACTGCATTGAAGACTTTGAGTTCTCCCCATAAAAAATGATCAATAAGAAAATTGATTAAAAGATATCAGTAGAAACTACCTTGCAATATGACTCATATATTTTTGAATTTTATGTTTTGAAAAGTATTATATCAATGATCGATCTCACCAAAAGGTCATGTATTATTAAATATAGTGCTTGAAGGTGTATATTCATTTTAAAAATTTAGAACCATATTAAATATCACCGAAATAATATTATTCATGTTGAAATAAATTAAAATGAAGAAGAAGAAATGGTAAACTAATAGAGATTTAATTTCTCGGAACAATTAAATTAACCTACGATCATTTCAATTCAAAATAGAGAATACAGTGTAAAAATATATCAAAAAAAGGAAGATGAATCCTCCCTTGAGGAATAAAGATGATGAATTAATTCCTTTCTCCTAAAAATATTATTATATTATTATTCTCCTCATGTCTTCATGAAGTGTTTTATCTCAGATGAACTATATCATGGAATTATCAGATGAGACTCTACCCTAAATTTTATTACCACTCTGTTCTTTAAACCATCTGTCATCTACTTCATGTCAGCACCAACTTCTAGTGACATAGATCGATTTGTCATTATGAACCCACATACAATCTCTTTGTCATGAACTATAGGTCATACTAACTCTACCCATGCAAGTCACTACACACAAGTTTGGTTCATGTGTTTGGATGGGTTTTAATATTCCCCATGTACATGTAGCCGTTACAACAGACAAGTAACTAATTCGATGTTAAAAAAATTTATCTCTTAATAAATATTAATTTAGTTTATTTAAGATTAAATGTATTATTGAAATAATTTATTATTAGATTATTTATAAGATAAAAATCATTTTATTAAATTAATTTATGTATCAAATTTATAAGTATTAAATTGTTAATATTAATAATTATTAAGGATATTAATATAATTTATTTATTAAGATAATTTTTTAATCATTTATCTTATTTTAATAAATACAATTATTTACACCATTATTTTTATTAGTTATGTTAATATATTTAATTTAATTAGATTATTATTATTATAATAATAATTTATTATATTTTTTATTTATAAATATAATAATAATAATTATTATTATTTTATATAATATATTTAACAAGTTTATTTTTTAATAATTAAATTTATTTTAGATAAAATTTTAAATTTTATTAATTAATTTTATTAATAAATTAATATTGTAAATAATTTTAACACTAAAATTTTAATTTAATTTTTAAAGACTCAAAAATTTCATGGAAATTTTTTTTCTTAAATACATGGGTTTTTTACGAGTCCGCAAAAATTGACACGCATGATTCTGAGGCCCGATGTGCCCAGAAAGAATTTCTAAAGTTTTATTCTGGTACCTTCAGTAAACGTAGAAGCATGTTTTTTTACCTTTTGAACTGGTGCTTGGAATTGAAATATGAGGACACCGTTGAACTCGCAGTGCCAGTTTTCGCTTATGGAGACTTTCACATTGACGGTAATGGGTCGAGAATTAAAGTTAGTTTTTTAGGATTTCAAGGAAAATAATAACTAATGTCAGCTTCATTTTATTTTTATTTAAACCTCCATGTGGGTGTTTGTCGGTTAAAATCTCATCATGGAAGTTGGAGGTGGGACCACCACACCTTAACCTGCCATGAGAGGTTATGGTAGTGGGGCCTACCCAAACCTAACCATTCATGAGAGGTTATGACATGAGGACCACACGGGGCTAAACTCCCATATTAATGGTAGGAGCGGAAAACCTATCAAATCTTATCATTAATTAGGGAGATTTTCTCTACACCCCCTCCTTTATAGTGCCACCTTCCGTTTAATTAAATAGTGCCAACTCCCTTAATTAACTTGTGCCAATCATTCACATTAATAAGGTGGAGCCAATTAATTTATTTCACCATTTTGAATTCTCCACCAATGAAATTATAGATAAAACTATATATTATTATTTTTATTTGGAATCTTGGTGGAAACATGGTGGAAGAGGGAAAAACTCTCCTAAAGAAGAACGAAGAACGCCGATCTTCTTTGACTTCTTCCTCGGAGCATCTACCAATGTGGGATGTCTTCAACAGACCCACCCTCTGCATCGTCGTCAATGAGCCAACGTAGCTTGGGATTGAAAGTGTGTAGCAGACGTGACGAACGACAATCTTCTTCGTCTACTTTTCGCGACTCTGTCAACAAATGACAAACTAAAATCAATGGTAGGGGTTTTTTACATTATGATTCATTCCTTGAATCTTCTTCAATAGTTTGAAAGGAATTGCTTGTGGGTGATTTTTTGTTCATCTTCATTCTTCTTGATGAGACAATTGATACCACGCTAAACGTGGAGGGTGCGGGCCAAAACAACATGGCTCGAACCCTCCACCGTTCTTGTTTTTGAAGATCATCGGCATGATGATGAGGGGACAAAACAAAAAAGGTAGTGATGAAAAAGGTCGTGCTACCTGTGGCCTCCGTGAGCTGTGCCGCCCCCACGGCACTCCGGTGCTTCGGGCTGAACCATGGCCCTCTGGCCGATCCACCCCAGCCGCACCGCCACTGGCCCGCACCACCATGCTCTCGGCTGCCTCCCGGCCTGGCCGCACCCTGCGTGGCCACCTGCCGTCCTTCCTGTAACCCTGCACGGCCACCCGCCGGCCCGGCGGGTGCCCTTCCCGACGGTGTGCAAACCAAAGGATTTATATGACACTAAACTTTGCCTAGGGGTTCACCTATGATTTTTTCTAAGAAGACATATGGTACTCTAAGGCTATGTGTGGATTATAAGTAATTTAATCAAATTTCATTAAATAAAAATACCATCATTTTTTATTACACGATCTCCTCTACTAGATTTGAGGATTCAGGTTCTTCTCAAAGATTGATTAGAGATTCTAATTTTAGAAAAAATATTTTTTATTGGTGGAAATGGAGTATGTTTTTTCTTTTTTATCATTCCACATTGGGTTGATCAAGGAGTTTTCAGGGAATGTGGTCTTATAGTTGAGGATAAATGTTATATTGAATGTTTCATGGTATTATAGTTTTTTCTAATTTTTTGAGCCTCAAAATCAAGATTTTATTTTTTAGAAAGTATTGTTTTCCGCCATGACAGTATGTAGAATGGTATTACCCAGAATAGTTTTTGGATCACGAATTTTGGTACCAATAATGGCGAACTGTGATCCACATAGTAAGAATAATTTTTGGAATGGAAAACATCATTCATACTACATTTCAGGAATAGTTCTTAGAGTGAACGAGGTTCATGTGAAAGCCAACAGTACGAGGAAGCTATGACCATTCGTGGTATGTTTTGTTGTACATGAAAATGAGTCCAAGTTTTGTGAAGACAATATTGGTTTCATTGGTGAAAATGATTTTGTGTTTTGTGACACCCCATAGGGAGAATGGATGTGTGTGGATTGCATAGAGAAATGTTTGGCGGGAGATTCATGGAATGTGGTAAAGACGATACAACATCAATGAGCATCTCAGTTTAGCGGAATATGCTGATTATTTTCCTATATAAGGAGAACTAATCCCTTCATTAGAGGTTCTTATCTATTATTTAAATTACAAGAAGAGAAAAATAAACAATTTCATCATGGGAAGATAACCCCACAAAGAAATTAATTAAAAGTATGACTGAAATTCATGGAATTAAGGAACAGTTCATGAATGATAGGTCATGGAGGAGAAATAGTTTCTTGAAGATGTAGTCAGCTGAAGGAGGTGGTATGTGGTGTAGAGTCATTATGTGGAGGAAAAACCCAGTCTGTTGTGCTCTTAACGTATGATGAGAAAGTGAGGATGTACACTGATCAAGGCATTACAAAAAATAAGGAGTTACACCATAGCAGAAGAGAAGGATGTTTGAAAATGTAGTTTTCAAAGGCAGACATGGTCCCAGATTGCAGAGGCAATACGCGGAAGTGGTACACAGAGAAATTTAGTACACGAAAGTTGAAGGCTAATTTTTGGAGGTCATGTTAGGGAACCGACATTACTAGGAAAAGTATATTACATTTTTATAGGAAAAGGAGACATCAACAGAGAATCTATCTACATTTAAGGATCGAGAATTTAATTCAAACCCATTGAATCAACCATCATGTCGATAAAATGGGTTTATATTACTCCCAATGTAATGAGAAAGGGGAATTCAACTGAAGTGATCTGAGAGACACAGTGTGTTATCTCTACAACCATATAATGATAGTATGCTCGGAAAAAAGCGACTGTTCTAAATATTTTTACTCCAAATATAGAAAATATTAGTGGACTTTGGTACAACTAAAAACCTTTCAATGTGTTCTCCTTGTACATATCCCGTAGTGTTGAACCGTGTAAAATGGTTGTGTCCTCACATTTTATGTGATTGTTTTCTTTACTTTCTCATAATTCTGCTTTAACCAGTTCCTACCAATGTGGGAACAAGATAAATCAATTGAAAACACAATTTTTACAACCTAATTCACCCATCCCATATCAGGGTGTGTCAGGTTCATTGAAGTGGTATCAGAGGTTAATGTTTTCTAGTTTTAAATATGAACTTCATTTCTACATTGGATAATATTTTATAAGATTTGGGAGTACCCCTCTTTGATTTAAGAAACAATCATATCTGGAAGAATATGATGAGATCTCATGTATAATCTCTTGGATTGGAATTACTACATACCAAATAATAATGAATACATTACACTAATCTAAATGGGATGTCTGTGATAGATACAAAATGAAATAATATGGATAGAGATACCAAAGATATAAACACCCTCACTGCATCTCTTTGTGATCAGATATATTTAAAGGTGATGAGCTATACGTCAGAAATGTTTATGTTGGAAAAATGTAAAATATTTATGAAGGTGAAAAAAATTTTACCAAGGTGAATCTACCCATCGTTTTCAATAGGTTTTATTATCTATAGATGTATCTAGATAGAAAATTCAGATACCCTTTTCAATCAAATTATCATTGTTGTTTGAGAAATGCAATGACTTGGTGATGAAATGATTGAAATTGATATTGTAATGAAAATATCGAGAGGGCATTGACCTCTTTATAAGGAAAATGTGTCAGAACTTCATGAAATAGATCATTTTCCAATCATTCTTAGGATTATATATTAGGCATCTTGGTAGAATATGAGATAAGACTTAAACTAGATGATGTATCGAATCAAGTTAATTAATAAATGACCTTCAATGCCATGGAAAAACATGAAATTTCATGAGAGAGTATTGATGAAGATAACGATGAAACAAAATTATTTCTCTCATTGAAAATAAATTCAATAATGGAAAAAAGAAAATTTGATGGCATGTAACCTCTGGAATATTTTCATTTTGATAGAGTTGGGCACATTGACTATCAGTGGACAAGAAAGATTGATGATGATGAAAGTGAAGTTGGAGACATTGAGAAACCATGAAAAAGGATTAACAAAACTATGACTTAATGTATATTAAGAATATACATAGATAGGTGTTTATATGTGAAGAAGAAGATGTTGATAGTGAATTATTTGAGGAAGAATAACCAGAATTTAGTTACTGAACAGATGCATCAATGATGGATACCACTGAAAAATCACAACCATTGGGATATAAAGCTATAGATAGTTAGTTGAACACAGATGAAAATATCAATTTTTAATATTATGATGATTTTGGTAAGCTTGAGAATCAATGAAATATATGGAAAAAGTGTAATGAAATTATGGAAGTGTCATCATAATATATTGATATACTGGGAGCTAAAATTGATCGACTTGAGGATGTATAAAAGGAACATTAAAAAACATTTGATTGTTCAGAAGATATTGTTGATCTAAATCTCATACACGATGAACATGAAATATTACTTAATTACTTTATCATGATTCTTAAGGATACATCCAAAAATGATGTGAGACCTGAAGAACAAGTTGTTACTATTTTGATAATACAATAAAGTGAATCATGTCCAAAAGAAAAAAAGTTGAAAATTGAATTTAAAAAATTCTCAAATGTCGAGCTGCAAGTGAGTGTTAACAGTAGTTATAATAGATTGAAAAAGGTAGTTAATTATCAAAGACCATCACACATGGGATACATATGTTAGGTTTTTAATGACAATACATTGAATTTTGAAAGTAATATGGCCCAAAATAATGTTTATATGAATATCAGACATATAACAAAGTCATTTGAAGAAAAAAAAGAATGTCTCAAATCAGGCAGAAAGGAGGACCAAAAACTATCCTCGAGTTTCTCGTAATGATATACAATCAATCTATCCTTCTATTAATGTAGATAAGAATAAGAATATAAGTGAAATTGAACTTCTACTTATGAAATGTCAATTTCTGTAGCTATATTGGCCATATCATGATATACTGTGAAGAGGAAAGGAACTTCTGGAATGGGGAAGATCTAGGAAGTCAACCAAGGATAATGAATTCACATCCTAATTCTTATATAAGAAATAGTTTCTATCGATATTTGTTTTCATTTTTCAAACATTTTCCATAATGTTGGTGATTATAGGAAGAGGAATGGAAAGAAAAATTTATACAAAACATTGAGACATGTCAATTCTCTCCAACACGATAGTATTGTTATTAAAAACAAGTTCTGTCATTTAGAAGAAGAATATGAGAATGGGGAACCGGTGCACATAGAAAATTCATTTGACAAAATATGTTTATCCTTCAATCAAACTAATTTTTCTTTGAGGGAAGGTAAGAAAACTGAAAAATTCAACCCTACAGAATTAGGTATTAATGTAACCAATAACATCAGTACTTGGATTCTTGATTGTAGATTATCATCGCAAATAAAGGGAATTATAAACATATTGATGAATTTAAAGAGGAAGTTCTATGTAAAATTGAGATTAGGTAAATATGGTTCATTGAAGATCAAAATAATTGGAAGTACTGACCTGGCCAATGGTAATCTAATAAAGAAATAAAATCATTATGTAAATGGGTTGCATCACAATCTACTTTGTGTGATTCAAATATGTGAATTAGGACATATAGTACATTCAATCAAAATCGTTTCACTATAAAAGGCAAAAAAAATGTATTCTATCATGAATTGATTCACAATAGATGGAAACCCATGTCATGTTGTTAGTAAAGGGAACATTTGATACATGATTGTTGAATAATAAAACTACATGTGGCACCAAATGATGGGTCACATCAATAAAAAAGACATGGAAATGATATATAAGATGCAGATAGTCATGGATATCCCCAATATGTAGAGAGAATTTCAAAATACATGCGATTAGTGCATTCTCGGGATATTGGTCTGTAGTTCATATTAGTCAATGAAGAAATGGGTGGAAATTCTCCTTGATATCCTTCATACAGACGTATATTGTCTGATAATTGTTACTGGAAATTATAGATAATGGTACATAGTTTTTTTTAATATATGATTGTATTAGAATGGCTTGTCTGGTTTTTATACACTGGACATAGAGTGTACTTGATTGTAAGAAAACTTATTTCTGAACTGATGATAATGATACTGGAAATAAAATCAACGTAATGTGGTCTGAAAAAGGTGGAGAATATATATCCATTGAGTTTGAATACTACCTCAGGAAACATGGCATGCAGCATGAGTTGGCCAATGTATGAACCCCACAAAAAATGGAGTTTTTGAGCATTGAAATTGACTGGTGAGTAGTATGGACTGATGTATTCTGATTGAGAGTCATATTACTCTTCATTACTATAATAGTTAATTTAATCTACATTTTAAATTCAAAACCGAACATAGATTTATATGGGGGAAACCAAGTCTCCTTATGTGTAATTTCACTAAAGGAAGCCCAATTTGATTTATTTTCGTGTTTTCAGAAGTAAATAATTTATCTAGAACAATAATGGAAATAAAGTAAAGTACGGTGATACTGCAGATGAAGAAATATTCCACATATATTCAATGAATATAAAATCAATAAAAATTATTAATGAAAATTTTGGAAAAACTATGGAATGGAGTAATGTGAAGATCATTGAAAATAAAACCACAGATGGCTCAAGGAATTCGTCTTCTAGTGTGATAAAAGATGAGTGAGAATGTTGACGTGGAATAGATTGAATTGCAGAAGTACAAGAAGGTAGGAAAAATATCTAAGAGTTACATCATGATGCTTAATAAGAAAGAAGAATTAGAAGAAGAAACCATGGGGGATGAAAATTATCTTGAATGATAAAAGTGAAATCAAACAACAGAAATTGATCAAACCAATATCACTGGGTATTGGACTGCTCCCTCAAAAACATAAGGAATGAGGAATAGTGAAAAATATGCATTCATTTCAATTATGGAACCATCCAAATTTGACGAGGCTACACAGGATGAATCAGAGATTAAGGCCATGAATAAATAATTTGATCAGATCGATAAGATCCAAACAATGGATCTAATTAAGAAACCCGAAACCCTGAATGAGATTGTTATGAAGAATTTTTTCAAACCTAAATTTGATATTCATTAAATGTAAATATAAATAAGATATAATGGTGTGTAAATGATGTTCATATATTGAAGTTGTTGATATTGAAGAAACATTTCCATGGTGTCTAGACTTGGGCCAATCATATAATTTTATTTCATAAAAATTCAAAGTGGATAAAAAGTGTAGAAAATGGATTTTATTATAGCATTGTTAAATTGTGTTCTTTAAGAAGAAGTTTATAGTCAAAAACTAGTGGTATTTTGTATTGGTTATGATGAAATGAATGTTTTCATATTAATGTAGGATCTATAATGTCTAAAACATGCACCACATGTGTAGTACTCTAAGCCATATTCATATCTGAAGAAGCACAAATTTATGAAGATAAGGGGATCACAATCTTTATGGGAAGAATATTCAAATATATTAGTTCGTGGTTCTGGTGTATGTATGTGATATTATATTTTGAGGAAGTATGAAGGGATCGATGGATGAATTTTTCAATCACACTAAATTTGAATTATAAATGTTTAAGTTTTGTGAACTCATATACTTTGTAGGGAATCAAGAGATTCAAAGAAAAAAAATATTTTTCTTTCTAATGATATGTATATTAAAGGGTTTCATAATATATTCAATTTTCATTACTCCAAACCAATTTCAATTCCAATTGCGGTTGGAACTAAACTAGGAATGCAAGATGATGAGACTTCTGTGGATCTGACCATATAGAGGGGAATCATCAGAATCGTACTATACATAATAGGAAATTATCCAAATATTGTTTATGAATCATGCATAGTGGACCACATTTAATGTATCTAAAAGAAGAACATATGGATGTTTTGAAAAGAACCATGGGGAACATTCATGGAACTCACAATTATGTCTTATACATTGTTGTAAGAAGAGATAATGAACTATATGTAGTTCATGTTGCTAATTGGTATGAAGATGTTGTTGATATAAAGTAAAAAAGTGGTGCATAAATATTTATTGGACAAATATGTGAGGGTTCGTCGAGTAAGAAACAAGAAATTATTTCTCTTAGTGTTGTTCCGGATGAGTATATTTCCTCTAAGAAGGCTTTCACTCAACTAATATGGATGAAGCAACAACTGAATGATATTGTTGAAGGGGAGAAATAGATATTTATTCACTGTGGTAACAAATTCACAATTTATCATACAAAGAATCATGTTTAACATTCTCGTATAAATCAAATTTAAATCATATATCACATCATCATGAAAAAGATGAACGAGGACTGATTAAAATGGATCATGTTGGAACTGATGATCAAGTGGATTGCATACTGGCCTTGGAGTTATCATCACATATGATTGAGAAACATAAGTTTTACCTCAGTGTTCTATCAACTCCCATTGTATTAGGGGGTTTAAGTTATTCCCCTCACCCAAGTTGTGATAACTATTTAAATCTATTTAATGATTCATTGTAGGTTTATTAGGAAGATACGATCAATGGTGAGTGTTCTATGAGCTCTAAAATTCAAAATATTATTATTTTGGATTATTGAAAAATTGGGGAGAATGGAGAAATTAATTGTTTTTTGATCAAACAATGATAATCCAATATGAAATAATGTTCCAGGAAAGTCACATGCAATTTTTATCAGTGATGAGGAGTATGAGAACGAAGTGGTGAAAGGTTCAATTACAATCCACTCTAAAGTAGAAAATGTTTTATTTGATTCTGGATCCATCCACTCTTTTATTTCTGAAGAATTTTCTAAGGTAATTGCCGTATTACCTCAACAATTAGATATTGAGTTAGTGGTGACAACCCCTAATGGCACAACAGTCGCATCAAAAGTTTATAATTCTTCTCTCATTGAAGTTTGTTGGAAAGTGCTTCCTATAAATCTTGTGATCCTTCCTATAATAGAATTTGATGTGATTCTTGGCATGTATTGGTATTCTTTATATAGAGCTCATAACAATTTCCAAAGAAGGGAAGTCGCATTTAATATTCCAGATCAATCTTTGATCATCTATCGATGCAACGATGAAAATAACCTTCCAGTGTAAATTTCTTCCATCTTATGGCTATTGACTCCACTAAATGATGATTATTTATCTCAAATGGCTGGAGAGAAACTCATGATCGAGAATATGCCCATTGTATGGGAGTTTGATGATGTATTTACAAGAATAATTTCCATGTCTTCCACGAAATCATGAAGTTGATTTTTCAATAGAACTCGTACCAGGTGCTTTGCCTATTTCAAAGACACCTTATAGAATGGCCCCAATTTAGTTGCAGGAATTGATGAAGTAACTCCAAGTGAATCTTGATAAGTGATTCATATGACCTAGTGCGTCACATTTGGGAGAACATGTTCTGTTTGTTAAGAAGTAATATGGATCAATGAGACTCTACATTGATTATCGAGAACATAACAAGATCACTATCAAGAAAAAATATCATCTCCCATGCTTTGATGACTTATTTGACCAACTACGCGGAGCTCAATACTTTTCCAAATTTGATCTTCGTTCAGGGTATCATCAATTACGGGGGAAAAGGGAGGATATACCAAAGAAGACTTTCCATACAAGGTATAGAAACTATGAATTTATAGTGATGCCATTTGTTCTTACTAATTCCCCTGCTGTCATCATGGATCTGATGAATAGAGTCTTTAGAGACTATCTTGATCAGTTTGTGGTAGTCTTTATAGATGATATTCTTGTCTATTCAAAGACCAAGGAAGACCATGAAGATCACTTTAGAGTTATATTGAAGACCTTAAGAAAGGAGTAGCTTTTTGACAAATTTACCAAGTGTGAATTATGACTTCAAAAAGTTGCATTTTTGTGTCACATAATCTCAAAAGAGGGGATATTTGTGGATCCAGTAAAGACAGAGGTGATCGAAAGATGGACAAGACCAACAACAGTAACTGAGATCCGAAGTATTCTTGGTTTGGATGGATATTATCGACGTTTTGTGAATGATTTTTCACGATTATCTAATCCACTCACCAAGTTGACTCGAAAAGGACTTATGTTCGTGTGGACAGAGGAATGTGAAGAGAATTTCAAGGAGTTCAAAAGAAGTCTATCTAGTGCACCTGTACTCACACATCTTTATAGTGGAGAAAGATTTGTGGTCTACAGTGATGCATCCATGAAGGGGTTGGGGTGTGTTCTTATACAAAATGATATGGTGACAGCTTATGCCTCACGATAGCTGAAAATACAAGAGAAAAATTACCCAACTCTTGATTTGGAGTTAGCTGCGGTAATCTTTGCATTAATGATTTGGAGGAATTATCTTTATGGTGAAAGGTGTGATATTTATACTGATCCTAAAAGTTTAACGTATATTTTCACACAAAAGGAGCTGAATATGTGCCAAAAAAATGGTTGGAGTTGATTAAGGATTACGAATACTCAATACATTACCACCCAGGGAAAGAAAACAAGGTGGCAGACGCATTAAGTCGACAAGACCATGGTAGCTTATCCATGTTGAGGATAAAAAAAGATCAAATATTTATGAATTTACAAAGGATGGAACTTGGAATTATAATGTAAGGGGAAAAATGTTATCTTTCTCAAATGAATGTTCAACCATCTATACATGTGAAGATTAAAGAGGCACAGAAAGAAGATGTAGATTTACAAAAGAAGGTGAGAAATGTTCCTGAATTCAACCATGATTACGATGGGATAATAATGTTCTGGAATAAGGTTTGTGTTCCTCCCATCCCAGAAATAAAGAAGGAGATGATGGATGAGGCTCAAAGTTCTTCATTCTCTATTCATCCTGGAAGCATGAATAGGTATAGGGACGTCAAAGAGTACTTCTGGTTGGATGGCATGAAAAGAGATGTTGCTGAATATGTCTCTCGATGTTTGGTTTGTCAGCAAGTTAAATATGAGAGGCAGAATTCTAAGGGGATGTTACAACCATTACCCATACCTGAATGGAAATTGGAAAACATCACTATAGACTTTGTCACTAGACTTCTTAAAACTTCCAAAGGCAATAATTCTATCTGGGTGATAGTTGATCGTCTTACAAAGTCTGCACACTTCATTTCGATTAGAGAGTATTTCTCTCTGGATCAGCTTTCCAGGATATATGTAAAAGAAGTGGTAAGATTGCATGGAGTACCACTTTCCATTATATATGATTGGGATCCGAGGTATACCTCAGTGTTATGGCGAAGTCTTCAGTATACTCTAGATACAGAGATGAGTTTCAGCACTACTTATCATCCTCAGACAGACTGTCAGTCTGGGAGAACAATTCAAACTCTATAATATATGTCAAGATCTTTCTCTATGGATTTCAAAGGAGGTTGGGATCAACACCTACCATTGGTGGAATTTTCTTATAATAATAGAATTCACTCCAGTATTCATGTGGCTTCTTATGAAGATCTCTATAGAAAGAAATGCAGGAATCCAACTTGCTAGGATGAAGTTGGGGAAAGAAATCTACTAAGACCTGATCTTGTTGATGAGATGGTAGAAAAGGACAGATCTATTCAACAACACATTAGAGCAGCTCAGAGTTGACATAAATGTTATGCCGATAACCGAAGAAAAGTCCTAGAGTTTGAAGTGGGTGATATAGTGTTCTTACGAATATCTCCTTGGAAGAGAGTAATGAGATTTGAAAAGAAGGGAAAGCTGAGCCCTAGGTATATCAGTCCTTTCGAAATACTGGATTGTTTTGGGAAGGTAGATTACCGATTGGAGATTCCACCGAATATCTCTCAAGTTCATGATGTATTCCATGTATCGCTCCTGAGAAAGTAGATACCCGGTCCATCATATATACTAAGCTCAAAAGTTGCACCTCTGGAACAAGATATTTCTTATGAAGAACAACCGATAGAGATTCTGGATTGTAGAAAAAAAGTCCTACGGAACAAGACCACTCTCCTGGTGAAAGTTTTATGGAGGAAACACCGATTAGAAGAAGCTACATTGGAGCTTGAGGATATGATGAGGGAGAGGTATCCTCATCTGTTTGTTACAAAGTGATGAATTTCGAGGGGGAAATTCAGTTTAAGGGGGTAGAATGTAACACCCAATCATTTTATGAGAAATATTTTGTTTTTATTTTATATACATCATCAACAGAATCTTTAGCTACACACAACACTAACTTGGCTTGATTTATACGCAATCACGACCTTTCTCGATAGCTTGCGTCGTACGCAATACCGAGTTTCACCAAACAATGATATGCTATAAAAATATTATTAAAACTATCAGTTATGAATAGTAATACCCACATTTTGAAATTTTGTAAATTTTATCATTCACAATAGACTTCATTTTTTGATTCGAAATATCGAAATTAGCCTATGGTAAATATTTTGTATTTTTCTGAAAACTTTCTATTTTTTATGAATAGTAAAAACACTGGGTTACTATTTAAAAACAGACTTTTTTATTTAAATAATTATTTATTTTAATTAAATTTCATTTAGGTAAAAATTTATACATAATACTTATATATGTTCAATTTAATTCATTGGAGTCATTTTATAATAATTTAAGATATATAAAAATTTTATTGAACTTTTCACCGTCTTTTACCCACCTCCTAAGACAATTTGAAAATTCACATAAAACATAATTTTACCGCTTCTGTGAGTGAAATTTAGAAAATCCGAGAGACACGTTTAATATCAAGTACTAAAATGTGGTTCAATGAGATGAAAATATTTTTTTGTGAATAGTAACTTTTACTTTTTTTACCACGGTTTAAAGTAAATAGGGTAATTAAGGGTAAAAATGATATTATTATTACCCTAACACATGTCTTAATTCTATTAGATTAGTGTAATTCAACCAAAAACAACCTTATGAATAAAATATGACCATTTAGGCCCACTTGGATTAGATTATGACATTTAATATTATTTTATTTAAAGAATAGTTAAAATATTTAAAATCAACGTTTAAAAACTTAAACATTTTTAATATAGGGTTATACATAAGATAAATTCGACTATAAATATTAATTATAAAGTTAAAAATATTTCCTCAATAATGGTACTTTATTTATAATTTTTATACATTAAATAATGAAATTTATTTATGACACAATGATGATGCAGTAACTATCTTATTAATGAAATATTGACATAATTGATGTTATAAATACCCAAATAAATGTAATTTGAGACGTATTATGAATTACACTACTTTTAAAGGTTAATATGACATGTTAGTATTGATTTAATAAACATTGTTCGAATTAATCATTCTGTTATGATTTTCACAAAAATCAATTACCAAAACGTGTCAAAATTGACATGAAATAGTTTTTAAAACAAATATTATATTATTAATTATTTTCATATTCCTAAAAATCTAATGTTCAGCCAAATGACTTAGATAAGGTTATATATATTAATAATAAACAACTTGGGGTTATTTTGTGTTGTTATTTTTTGTTTATTAATCATATAGTGTAAGAAACAAGAAGACACGGTAAAAGAAAAATTATTTAACTTAACGTTAAATCTTAATGATAAGGTTTAAATAGAAACCTAAAATTATCAAAATTCTTTTTGATGATAGGATTTCGACCCATACCCACCTTATTATTTAAATAAATCAATTTGTAGCTATAATAAACCGAATATGACATTATAATAATATAATATTTTATGTTTTCTTAAGGTGCCCCTCTCCTCCCTTATAAAAGGGCACCTCCTCCCTCTCTTCCTCACACCACTTTGAGCCTTAAAGCTCGGCCAAACCCTGAAAATTTCACTTCTCCACTTCCTTATAAACATCCTAAATATCCTGGTATTCTTTAAATACCATCTTTAGTGCCCTAAGAGGAGGTTAAGAAGAGGATCTTTAAAGAAGAGGTAACGTCCGTTTCCGATTCATTCAAATTTATTTCTTCTTCTAATTCTTCTTCTTTAGTTGTTTCATTATGAAGTAATAAAATAAGTGTCACTCATATAATGATATGTTATTATAAATATGGAACAACCCTATTTCACCATCTATCCATCCTACATAAAATGAAATCACAGCGCATGCGTAGGTACGGAATACCGTCTCCACGACGTGGTGTAATCTATTTTCCAACACCACATTACTTGGATGGGTATAATTGGGTAAATAATAACTATATATTATTATTGTAAAGTGATATTGATTCTGAAATAGTATACATACACTCCAATATAATTCCATGATCATGGGACTGATATCATCGCTCGTGCATACGTACGGAATACCGTCTCCACGATGTGATGTGACTCATTCTACATGATCTTCATTGCATAATGATTATATAAATGAATTTAATGAATAAATATGATATCTATTACACTAATACCATTCTTTAAATGAGGTATCTATAACCTAAAAACAAGAATAAGAATTTATTTGACAAAAAACGCATAAGAACAATACGTAATAAACACCCGAATAACAAGTAGCAATGAAATATTACTAATAAGAATATAAGAATATGGACATATATGATATAATAACAATAATTATGATTCTTGAATAATTCAATTACATTATTTAAATCATTATACATGAGGTTCGGACACTTACGAAGCAAATCAGACCTAAGGTAAGGGAAAATCTCTCAATCTCAATTTTTATCCGAGATTGTTTATACTTCAGAGTTTACTGGGGAATATTTATCATCCAAATCCATGTTTCCTCAATATGTAATATTATTTATATTCTCCTACAATTTTTTAAATCCAATTTTAGCCTTCTATTATTTTTTAGAAAATGATATGAAAGGAATCTTTTGTCGTTTTTTGTACGAGGTACTTTTTGACTTTTCCGACCAAAGTACGAGAAGAATGTTTTTTTAACTTATACGGAATGAATGGATTTTTATAACATTATTTCCATGAATATTCCTTTAAAAGTTTTAATGATTATTTTTAATCAACTTCCATTAGTTTAAAATTATATAACATGTTAAGAAAGGAAAATGTTTTTTAAGTAGAAAGGATATTTTCCTCAAGAATGGATTTCAAGTGTTTTATCAAAATTAATTTCCATCTAAGATAATATGGGGTTATGTTTCTATAACTATTTTTTTAATTTTTTTTATTATGTTATGATGGAATTATTTTTATGAAGTCCTTTTATGTATTATGTTATGATGGCATGATATTTATGAATCCCATTTTTATTACATGGGGTATGCTATGATGTATGATTAATGATTTTGTGGAACACATAAGAATGGTTTCATTATGAGATGGGTGGGACATATATCTCCCTCTTATTCATTGGGTAAAGACTTATATCTCATGAGATAAACATGGCTGGAATGGCAGGTTAATCCGGTTCGGTGATACATGACTGAAACGAGGAGTACACACTGTTTAGAAATGGACTTTGTCTGCTAGGATAGTCCTGGAAATTAGTCTTGACTACTAAGAAGTGATTCTATATGATTATGTGTGTATTCCACAAAGTTTCACGTTTTATTTTTTGAATATTGGGATTACATTTCACTACTATGATTTATACCATGTTCAGAAATTATGATTTCTTTTGTAAGTTATGATTTCCAAAATGTTATGCTCTTATGAATATGATGTGATTTATATTTTTTTAACCCTTACTGAGCATTTGAGCTCACCCTTTTATATGTTTTCATTACCCAGGTCAGGAAGATGGTTATTAAGTAGGATATTCCAAAAGAGAATCTAGATATGATAAAATAAATGGTAGACAATGTAGATTCGTTATGAACCAATTGTTTATGTTTCCCAGTTTCTAATGACACAAAACCTATACGGTCCTTTCATGAATTTGTTATATGTTGTAATAATTGTGCCTCAATTTTGATTCAATAACAATGTATGTAAAGTATGGGTCATTATAATGAAACACATAGTAGGTATGGTTTGAAAAAAATAGAAATTGGTATGGAGACTGCATTGTAGGAACAATTCTCATAGTGTATGATTTTCTGTAGAAGACTCGTAGTTTGCAGAAGGTGCGATAGTTCATGGGGGGAAATTTAATTCAAGAATATGATGTGGAGTTTTGAGAATCCATGATGGGTTTTGTTTGTATAAATGAGGCGGTAATCTATGTCACCGTGTAGGGAGAATTGTAGTTTGCAGTCCTCATAGGGAATTTTTTTTTGAGAGATGAATGGTATGAAGTAAATATGGTGAAGTATTAATGATTTGGAAAATATTAGTTTAGTGGATTATACAGATCTATTTTATTATATATGGAGCAATAATACATTCATAAGATGTCTCTATATGAGATTAAAAATATGAGAGGAATTCTGAATGATCTAGAAGTTGTTCACGGGAAAACAACCCCAAAAATACATTAATTAAAAATTTAAAATGAGTTCTTTGAAGTCAAAAGTAGTTCATAGAAGATAGATCAGGGAAGAGAAATAGTTCGTAGAAGAAGTTTTCTTTTGAAGGAGGTATGTGGAGCATAGTATGTACGTGGAAGAAAACGTGGTCTACTATACTCTTGCAGTATGTGGATAATGTGATGAAGTATACAGCGTAAGGAGGTACCCAAAAGAAGGCAGTATGTAAAATCATATGTAAAGGATGATCAATAATGATATTTTAGAAGGCAGAACAAGGCCCTGGTTTATAGAGGTGATATGTGGAGATGGTACAAATATCACTTAATAACAGGGAGAAAAAATGATAGTTCATATATTTCTTGTCTGGGAACGAACAGTACATGAAAAAGGAAGTTACACTTGTAGGAGAAATAAAGACTTCAACAGAGCATCTATCTAAAATTAAGGATGCCTGATTTAATCCCAACCCGTTAAAGAGGCCTTCAAGATGTTATGACGAGTTCATATTCATTCCAATATAGTTATAAAGGGGGATATAATTGAAGTGATCTGAGGGGAGAAGTGTGCTAATCATTAAAAATTATAATGGTAGTTCACCTAGCATAGAGTGAATGTGCTAAAATTCCATACTCAAAACTAGTGATAATAATGGAATTTTTTATGACAAAAAACTCATCCCCATATTAGCCTTAGACATAGCCCATAGTTGTGAGCCAAGTAAAATGGTTGTGTTCTCATTGTTCTTGTGATTGTTTTTTTTCATCACTTTCTCTTTATATATGATTATCATGATCATAACAATATGGGAAATAGATCCATCAGTTTAAAATAAAAAGATGACACCATGATTCACCCCTCCCATCTTAGGGAGAATTGGGGTCCTTCACTATAATCATCTGGTGTGATTAATTCACACAAATATACAATGAGAGTAATTTTGAATCCTATATAGATTTAATGAGTATTTTATGTCATTATTTCAAATAAATTCTCTCAATATTTTAATCACATTGATGAATGAAGGTTTCCACCTACACATACAAGATTTTGTGGTCATTTTTATTGTTGATAGATTTTTTTACTCTCAAACTTGTAAAAATCATGCCAATAACCATAACATAATATTTAATATAGAATGGGAGAATAGTTTCTATTACACAGACACAAAATGAAACATTTTTATCGATAATATTGACGTCATGGTTTTCATTATATAATATATAGTGTTATATATAAATCTAATGAAGGTAGAATTCATTGATGCTTTATAGAAACATTCCATAACTCAAATTTACTTTTTTTATTATGAAGAGAAAAAATAAAACCAAACAATAGAGACAAAGAGACCTTTGGAGGTCTGAAATGATGAAAGCTGAGGGAATTCCCTCTAATCAAATTAACATCATCAGGCTTCAAAGTGGAGAATCTTATAGATATCCTATAACTATAAATGTTTCACTTAGTAATTGTCATGCCTTTACACACCACATGTTATGTTGAACATGAAATGTTTAATGTTTACAAGGTATGATTATACTGACAAGGCCTTCATGGAGTTTAATGAAAGGTTTAACTTAACACTTATCCATATTATTCATGATCCAGATAGTGGATACATATTATACTATGATACATCTTCAATGAGGTGATGATTTATTCTGATGAAATTCGATTGGGACATATCATAATGCTCAAGTCAGTTAAGGCATTATGCGAGTAATTATTTTACACACGACCTTTATTTATCAGTTTGATTCTTTATTTTCATTTCTTGAGACATTAATTACTAGTATAATGTTTCATTGTAAACATGAACAATAAAATACTGAAATATATATTATATCATCATTACATGAACATACAATAGAGAAAATGGGTTAAATACTTTCAATCCTTATACATTCTACATTATCATATTCTTGGTAATGGCAATAAAATTACTGACATTGTAAGATATAATAACCAAAATCAAGTTTTTCAAAAATCTTGTGGTGTATGGAATTTCATAAATCTTCATTATGAAATGATTTTGATATTTATGAAGTCCATGAGAATACTTTTAATTTGGAATTATTTTTGGATTCATTAGATATTGATCCCGTATAGTGGATAAAACATTCATATATAGAAGGATTAGTCAAAAGGAAAGTTTTTTTAGGGGAGGACTCCCCAAATGGTTGAAAGTGTTAATGACGATGAGATCATATATATCCACTATCATGTCAGGATTACTATATAAATATGATTGGATTTGTTGTTATAATCTCATACATAAAAGTTTAAATTACATAATATACTCAATAAAAGGAACTATCAATTATGTATCAAGTATTAGTTTCCTACGATGAAATTATAGATTGAATGATTTTTTAATAGGTCATCCAACTGTCAGTAGTTGATGATAAAAAATCACCGGCATTATAGTTTTTACAACTCTTACCATTCTCATAGTTTAATGAGGATGACATCATTATATATTTTTTATGGTGTTATTGAGGTCTCCTTGAGGAAGTGATGTTTTTTTCGGTAATTTTGGACAGACTGAAGATGGTCTACCACATTTTCCCTATTAGGTATACATTCTTTTTATATAGTAATTTGATAATTCTTCATTAAGATATCATATTCCTCCATGGTGTTCCATATACCAACCTATTAAATAGTTACCGTCAATTAATTTATAGATTCATGCATTAATTGAAGATGGATTTATTCTCATAATTACTTATAAGTACAACATACTACCCGAAGACTGATGACTATTCATTGCAAACTATAATGGTGCTAAATGACATTATCCATTCACATGTCCATGATTTTAATGGATCTTGGGAGAAAAATTATGACATTATAATATCACTTTTTAAAACTATTTCAATGAAACTACCCAAAAGGATCCTTACTAAGAATATTATTTTGGGACTTTCCATTTACCTCATTGCATGTAAGAGACATGTTGGGAAATTCGACTAGGACACATCCCAATCAAGATACATAAGAATGTTTACTGTTGATCTTCATATGTATAGATATCATTCAATCATGGTGGAATATATTTGATGGTCATCATCACCATCCACTTGTTTTTTAGGTGGGAGATCAGGTATTTCTCTAGGTTTCACCTAGGTTGGGTCATTGATAGATTTGTTGGAAAAGTATGTTACTTCCTAGATTTATTTTTTCTTTTGAGATCTTATAGAGAGTTATAATTTTAATAAATCAAAGAGATAATTCTCAATTTTAAAAGTATATGCATAAAATATTCAATGCTTTCATCACATTAGTCATCTCATAGACGCTTCTATTGATTATTATCCTAATTATTCTTAGATAGTGGATGCTGCATTTTTTGGGGACCATTTAGTTTCTATCATTGAGCATTGCATTAATGATCTTTACGGTCTGGTAATTTATCTAGTTTGGGTTATATAGAATCATGTTCATGTTCTTGATAATAAAATAGAACAAAATTATGATAAATATGTTTAGTGCCTTGAGTTTTTCTTGAATTTAGTTCAATCCTTTTTGAATTGGAAAATTAGGGATGAATTATATTATGGAGGGGTTGTTATATGATCAAGGTTTTTCTCTGAGGAATGGATCCATTAATTATTTTTCTTATCCTGTTATTTTACATTAATGTGTGTTAAGTAAGTTCTCATGGAAGTTTCATGATATTTTCATCTTAGTTCTGGATCATTATTCCAATTTTTATATAAACATATTCTGGAACAAGTTTAATACAAATTGTGTGCCTCCACCATACAACCATGTAAGGGTATAACACAGTTTTTAAAACTATGAAGTAAAGGATTCTAAACCATTCCCTACCATGAATTTATTTTAAAGGTTACTCATCACGATTTTATAATGTTTTTATAAATGAATGCATGAACTTCTTGAGTTGTGTCAATGAATTATTCTATTATCACACAGTTGGTGGACTGTTAGCCTAAATGCTTGACAAAACCGTGCACCCATTAAAAGGATGTAAATTAGATTTTACTATTCATTTATTTTAAAACTATTATCATTATCCTCCTCCCTCAGATAAATAGAATCTACACCATTAATTTCATGTAAATTTCTTTTTTACTTTTATTTGGAGTAACATTTATATCCAAATTCAGATTTGATCACCATTGATAAATATAACCATCTAATTGCTTACTATTTTATTTTTCGTCACAATCAGTTGTGTTATCTCAACGTGACCAAATATACCCTATTTTCAATGACATTTTATCTTAATTTATTTATCTTTCCCTTAACCAATACTAACGAATATTTTGGAAAAGGATTCTAATATGAGGTTATGATATGTGGTCAATATTCTGAAATAGGTTGGGGACTATCACCTTTAGAAAAAAAGAAAAAGAAAATTAAAAATCTATTTAAAACTAGCATAAGGGAGAACCCATTACAAGCCTAGTGTCCTATAGAAACACAACCTTGTATTTTAGTGGACCATGAACCCATTTAAACAAATCCCATAAAAAGTAACCCAATTATAAAATGTCCAAAAAGGCCTACTTAAATGCCCAACCCACTTCCAAAGTCACCGCAATGAAAAACCTAATCGACCAACAACGCCGCCTCCACCATGTCGTACAAAGCCTCCACACACACAATTGAAAATGTTTTCAATATAATTTCACTAAAATGTTGTGGTTTATAAATTCCGACCAGTATTACACACAATGTTAATTCCATGTGTTTATCCAAATAATAATATTCCTTTATATTCATTATCTAACATGAGTTCTATAAATTTTATGGGGTCCAATTTTTTACTGTTGACGGTAATTGAACTCAACATGAACAACCCCTTATAGTGTTTCTAATTTAATTACCATTATAACCATGATTTTTACCAAAAAACATATAGTTTTGTGGGGTTTGTCCACTATAAAAAGAAAATACAAATTTAATTAATTAATTTATAATATGATGTGTATATATCACGTATAAATTTTTTCACATGTAAGTGAAATAATTAATGATATGAATTAAAATTTTAAAATACATGGATACATCATAGAGCCCATTATGAGTTTACTAATGTTGGACAATTATTATGGACAATGCTGACAATATTAAATGTATTTCATTACTTGATTAAGATAAAAATTTCTTACTCAAAGTTCCATGGGTTAACTCAAAGGATTCTTGTAGATTCATTAGTTTAATCTCCATGTGATATAAAAAACATAGGATGTGTAAATGTATTATATACATAAACGCCTAGAGTTTATTATAGAAATTATAATTCCATTGTAAATATCCATGGATTTAGTTTGGTATCCTTAAAAAAAGACTACCTTATATTATATCCTTAGCCTCTAATCATGCATATCTTAACAATACAATGAACTTTTCAATGATCATGAGAGGAAATGGTGTGATTCCATGTTCACATTGATTAGATTACACTAATACTCAATACCTAATATTTATTATGATCACTATGAGTTGGACCGACCATCCATATTAAATTATTAAATGGGATTCCTGTGGATAAAATATGATCATTATACATGGACACCATGGTTATATTCATTATTTTGTGGCAAAATGAAATGATCGTAGTTTCAAAGAAAACTGCATTAGGCTAAATAATGTATTCTTGGTCATGTATCCCATGAGGAACATGATTTTAACATGGTTCATATTTATTTTTGTATATTTATTATTATACATATACATTATTAATTTATATATTCATAGTCTATATTTCCATTATATACTTTTGGTGGTGGCCTACTAAGTTTTACACACATCAGGTTGGGGTAGCCGTTTGGTACCAATCCTGATTACTTTAATAAGTGTAAAGGATAATGCCCAACAATGGATAATATATAACCTTTGGAATGGTATCATTCATGTATTTTACATATCCAGTACGCATGATACACATTGAGATATTTTTTTGTTCTTTTTTTTAAATTTTTATGTATTATTACATAATTTTATGTCTGATTCCATGTATGGATGTTTCAAATCTATATTACCACATAGAATCATCTCATATATATGATACAATTTAAACTTATTTATTATGTTGATGGTGTACATTATAGTAGAAATAATTTATTTCTATTTCTTACTTTTTTATTATTTAACACCATGTCATAATTTCATAATGAGAATATATTCTTCCCAATCTAAAACCATGGACCCTTCCTACTAATAGGAGGCCTCTAGCGTAATGGGAGCCAAAATTGAGGTCATTTGGAAAACTATGATTGATAACATATTAATGAACTTGTTATATGATGTCACACGATATATGATACATTTTCTCAAATAAACACCAAACATTTTATTGATTAATACATTGGATCCCCAATATAAATAACTATGTAATATAAATAATTTTTCAATAAAATCCTAATTTTTTTTCATATACTCCACCAAATAAAATAGTTTAATTCTATAACTATTTTTAGATATTTTTATTTCATCATGTATGTGATTAATGAATATCTCAACTTTGTTCTCTAGTGAATTACATGGTAAATCATCTTGGAAAAAATATATGATATTTTTACAAAAATTGCATCCTCCATTCATTAGTTATCCTCTTTATTTAAATATAACAATTTATCATCTTATATTATATAATTTCATTATATATAGATATTGTGGGTGCTCAGAGACATGATTTAGTTGATGTTGATTCTCCTATAATGATATGATATTTCATCTCACCTTCATGAATGATAACCTATATCCCATAGAAATACATTTTAACATTATACATTTAATGGAAATAAATACCAAGGATCATATAAAATTGAACCATATGTATAATTACTATGTTTACATATAGGGTATTCCCATGATTCAAATTTTTAATATCATGAACCATGATTGTTTCAAAATGACATCTACTATGTCTCTTAATTGTAAATTCCCATACTAGGTTTCATGGGAAATATTTAATTTACTCGGTAAACATATAAGAAAAAAAGAGGTCAATGATCAATTTTCAAATAAAACATTAACTATCATTATGGAAATGATCTATGTAATTTCTACCCAATCATTAGGAACATTAACATCAGTAGTTATAAATGTACAAGATTTTCCATTATCCCTTGTCCTATTTGGAGGTGTATTTCTTTGATGATTGGTGAATTTTTTCTCATATTATAACTTATCCCTATAGTTAAATCATATACCATCTTCTAGTCTTTTAATTCCATTACATTAATAATAATTATTAACATTTTATCTTCACTTTTAAAAAACTAATATCCCATTCCTACAATCCACAAGATGTTTCTTGTAAAACATATCACATATGGTGAATCTCATCCTTCATTTCCTCCACTTAGACTCAATTTTTAATATCATGATTCCCATATATCATATTCACATCATGAATTCCCATGAGTACCAACATTCTAGTGAACTCTTTCTTTTTCATTGTAAATATTGAGAATATATATTAATATGACAAAATTTTATGATATACAAATTCCCTTCGAAGGATAATATTTAACGACTCAAATTCATTATCAGTCTTACATTCCAGTCTCCATTAATTATTTTTTAGCATATCTAATTATCCTTTTCATGATATCATCATACTCAACATGATATTCCCCGTCATTTTCTCAAATATTGAGGAAATAACTTTATATTTATTATTATTACTCTAGAGGAATATAGTTTTCATTAAATGAGTCCATAAATGTTCCCCATTCCAATATCATATGTAATATTATTTTTTATTGTTTTCATTTGTTACTACCATTAGTCTGCATCACCCTTTAGATGATTTATAACCATCATAGATTCTTCAATTTCACTACATTAAAAATTAAAATATATCTCCTCTAGGTCATTATCCATTTTTCATAATCTAATGAATTAGAAGTTCCATTAAATTTAGAATATTTTTATCACATAAAGTGATCAAATGTAGTTACACAATTTATTGGATTAAAAGACATATCTATAAAATGAGATATTCTTCATCATAACTACAATCAGGTAACTTATAATGGTTATGAACTAATTACCCTAAAAATATCTTCATTATGTTATTTGTAGGGAATACCAAAGTAATAACTATGGGTTTTTATACTATTATCATTACTCTAATTATTCATAATATTTTTACAATGGAATATACTAATATTAACCCAATATATTAAATTGTAAAATATAATAATAATTATTTTTCTTAGTGTTCCCCTGAAATATTTGACTATTTTTTTCATAAAACATTTTCTTTCTAACATATATCCTCTATTATAATCCACATGGTTTCAAAGAGAAATTCATAGAAATCCAATGTAACATCACATATTAAAAAAACTAGAGTTAGTAGTTATATATTATTATTGGTACATAATTCAAGAGATCATATGTGATCGAGCAGATGAGTAGTCTATGATGACTACATATAATCATATATGTCATTTCTATATAAAAGATATAACATGAACATTATTATTCCATCTATCATGTCCACAATGAATTCACATTAATATCATCTAGGATACATGGGGAAAGTAAAAAATTAGGGTGATATCAGAATATTTTTACGGGGTGATATAATGAGGAAGAGATTTTACATAAGCATTACATATTTCACAATGTAGGAATAAAAGAACAACCTGAATCCACAGTAAATTTATATATGTGGCATGTTATAATCATTAAAATAAATTTATACTTAGATAAAAATTATCAGTAATCATAGTCTAATGTAATTCATAATGGTATAAAACATAATACCCACTTACCATCCTGTACGAAGACGATTTCTTATTATGGTAAGCGGAATAAGAAAAATCAAACCATATTTTCCCTTGGGATTTATTGATTCATATAAGAGAAAGATAATTCTAGGACACAAAACTCACATGAATTGTCAAATTATTTTTTCAAAAGATTCAGGAAGGTCATTCATACAATTACATAAGTAACCTATTAATAAATACAACAAGACTATCTATAAGATGAAAATTCAAAAATAAAATAATGATTTCTAAAATATAATTATGTTAAAGACTATGAGAACATTAATTATTAATATTATAATATATGTGTTATTATAAATGACACATGTAAGTACCGTTATTATAAAAACATAAGGAAGATGATAAATTAAATATTTTGTGTTATCCAAGGAATACAGAGACTAGGTTACATTTCCTGAATTGGTAAGAGACAAACATAATTTTGGGATGAATCATTCTTTGTAATTCATTATGGATGTAACTATTTTCCAAATCATATATCCTAGGAGTGTTATTCAATGTTTGTGGTTCTAGTCCAACTCATCATTTAGTAGTGTAATGATTTAGTCAATGTTTAACCAAACCCTCTCAGGGTGATTACCCCTTTTCACATCTATTCCAAAACCATATCCACATTATTTTAATCATACATTGAATTATATTCTATAAAATTACATAGTATTTTAAATTACTAAAACATATGATGGTTTTCTACACGAGAAATGATTGATTTTTACAATGATTTTGGAAAAACATATAACAAATTAATATGATAGTTTGATAAAAATATAAACATTAAAATAACAGATATTTCCTAATTAAATTGGGGAATATTATTACTAATTAATTTATATACCGACAATAGAAAATACGTGGTGAATAAAATATTAGTCCCAAAAAATTAAAATTGATATCTAACAATCCCACATATGGATTTGGAAGTAATTCAATAAAAACGACATGAATGTGAGGATTTAAAATTAGTATTCAAATTCTAGTAATAACGTTATTCTATTATAAGATAACTAAATTATGTATTATATACACAAAAAAATGATGTTATCTTCTAAATACTAACCATTTGTCAAATATGAGAATTATATATGAAAGCCATTACCTCATATACTAAGTTACACAACGACATTTTGAGCTCATATATCAAAATCATAAGTATAATCAAAATATTCATAATCATAATCATATACATTTTTATTAATAATCTACATAGATAGTTATTTTCTACATGAGTGCAATTAATATCTGCATCGAGTGTTTAAATTTTCGGTAGATTATATAAGTTTCATAATAGTAGTGTCCATATTCAATATTCATACATATTTCATCAAAAATATATCATTCAAGTTACTTTTAAGGATCATTTAAAATTATTTATCATGTTTCAATTTCCATTATTGATTTTATTACTGTTTATCTGTGAAGGTTAAATTGAAAACATGCATGTTTTGGTGATTCAGGGTGACCGATGCGTGTTTTCTAAATTAATGTACAAAATATTTATATTACACATCAAAAACAGAAAAACATTATTTTAATAAATAAATTATACTATAAACATTATTATTTTCCCATATTTAATTATGATATAAATTTTTAGTATTATTTATATAGGTGTAATACAATTGAAATGATTAGAATACTAAAATTGAATTAATGGTTTTTAGGTGATTTTTTTGTAATTCCATTATACCATAATAAAATGATCCTTGTTTTTTTAATTAAACTGATATATAATAATTAATATGAAGTAGAAAATAAAAAATTTGATATTACAATATTACTCAATTTGAATAAATAAATATCCTCTTTTACAATTATATCAAATTATTAAATTATTGATTATATTTTTTTGATCATATCATTAATATGTTATCATATTTTTCATACCATAATCTTATTTATTTATTAGAAATATTTTTTATCTATAAATATGATCCTCATATCATTCAATTTAAGGGAGAGATGAAAAACAAAACACATTTCATAGTACTGGTTATAGTATATGAAATACATGAATCATGGTTCTGTTTTTATTAATGAAAAGGAGAAATTTGGTGTGTTTTTATTTATCACATATTACAATATTTAGTAAACAATTAATAATTATGCCATCAAATAATATTATGAAATATTAATTTGAAATATATGGATAAGAGAATGTTTTTTAATGATGATATTACACATACATTTAGAACATTGGGGTTCTCTTGGAGGATTCCATTGAATGTATAGGCTTGGGAGATTCTCATATAAAATCAATATTATGAGGATGAAATGGTGTTATAGGTGATGTAAATAGTATATATATTGATATGAAAACATAATTTTTATAGTGGTATTATATGATTTGGGATAAGCCACTTTTATCGGTTAAAATTGTTTCTTTTTTATTGAAACAAAAGTTAGGAAATGTGTAGGAATGAAATCATATGGGCATTACATGGTTTCAGTGATTTTTGTATAGAAATGGTAGGTTAGATATTTTGGTATCACATTTATAATGAACATGTATTTCTAGAAGGTTGTTGACCATTTAATTATTAAAAATTCGAGATACTTCATTTACCTATTTTACCTATATCAATCATGATTAAAAATAAAATACTGTAAAAATTTACTTACATAAACTATAAGATGAATAATATGACCAAATATTAAAATGAAAATTAGAAATTTTTGATCCATTTAACCATACCCTATTACTAAGTATTATAAAATTAAGACTTAAATTAAATAATTACATATTAGAGAAACAGTTTTTATTAAAAAAATGTCAATCTATAAATTCAGTGTTTTGTATTCTCATCTACTATTAATTATTAATTGAATATATATATATATATATATATATGTGTTTAAAAATAATGTTAGTGTAATATTTTTATATCGTGTAATCTAATATGTTTTGATTAAAAAATATATTACTCATATAAAATTAATTCTTTGGAATCAAATATTTTATATTTACAATGATAATTAATATTTTTCGAAAATAGATTTTATTCATTGTCTAAAAATAAAATATTAATTTTTATATAATTTAAAAATATGAATTTAAAAAAATAATTTTTTTTAAATAAAACTAATATGTTCATTGAAATTAATTATACAATTTTATCACATAATTTACATTTTTTAATAAAAAACATTAATTTCATATTAATCAAATCTAATTTTGATTAAATAAAAAAATATTTTAATTTTGACAAAAAAAATATATCTTTATGAATATATCGCCGTAATTTTAGTCAATAATTGTAAGGCCCCAGCATTTAATATTACATAATCATGAGTTAAGTAAAGAATTTCTATTGAATATCTTTTTAGGTTTGGAGTTTTAGAGAATTATTCCATGACGATTACATTACATCTCAAATAATTCAAAGTAGACACTTCTATTCTATCCTATTTTCATTACAATAATAAAACACCTTAAATAAAAACATGAATTCTTTTCAAGATAAAATTATTCTTGAAATATTTATTTCACTTAACGGTCCTTATAACATGTGAAAAACATTTTAATAACATGGTATTATCATGGAAATGTCATTAAGGGATATAAAATAAGGAAATAAAACATCATCCCCTGAATATATAAAAATAAATGAAATAATACTTTTTTTTCATAAAACATATTCTCTTTAAAATACCTCATAAAATCATAAGATTTATGAATAACACATAGAAATTATAAATCAAAAAGATAACTTTTGGCATCCACAACATAATTATTTTTATCTTTCACAACTATATTTGGAGTAACGATTGTAATACCCATCATATTATATTCCCTAAATCTCTTTAGAGAAACATTTAAATTTACCTCTGTCACACTACGTAATGCATTGCAAAGATACCTTGATCTCACATTCTCTCGGTTTATCACGGAACCACCTGTATATGTAAAAAATTCTAAAGAACCATAACAGATTCATAACAAATAAGACAAGCATAAAAAAGATAAAATTTCCACATTGCAATCAAAATATAAAATTTCACGATATTGACATAATCAATTCATTATCAGAACTAAATTTAATACCAAAATAAAAGAAAATGGAATATGGTATTTATTATCCTTTTAAAAAAATTAAAACTTGTTAATGAAGGTAAATATCAAATAATACTCACAATGGAAGAATTTTGATTGTCACTACTTATGTTAAACAGAAAAATTCCTTTTTTTCATTTAGTAAAAAGCCTATAAAAAGATTATTTTTGAAAACCATTAAATGAAATTAAAATAAAAATTGTATAATTATACACTGTATAAAATAAGGTCATTGATAAACAAAAATATTCACCAATTAAAAGAGATTTAGATGAAGTCCCATACAATGCTCGTATCATTAGATTACGGATAAATCAATGAAATAATTACGTGTGAAAAATATAAATACACCCATGTTTAGTTGATATTAATTGTAAATAAATTTGAGGTCATTCATACATGTTCCTGAAAAATATAAACCAATGACTTGGATATTTTACTCAATTAATGGAGATTGAGCTAAGATTTCCCATACAAAGTTCGTATAAATGACGTAAAAAATTATCCATGGGGTGATTATGTGTTAAAACAGTATATCTACATAAAAGGAAGGGGAAATAACAACATAAATAAATAAATAGAGATTAAAAACATTATATTGGTATAATATAATCATTGAATTATGAATTAACCCCTTTTAGTGGAAATTGAAATTAGAAATTCCCTTACGAAAATTCTGTAGCATAACAACATCACATCAAATTTTAGAAAATGACACGATGAGAGATAAAAAGTTATCTCATCACTTGGACATAATCTGTTAATCCATAATCATATATTATAAAATATCCCAATATAATTATATTAAAATTAAAAGACATAACCTAAAATAAGTCTTTTACTGAAAGAGGAGGGTGAAAGATTCCCTAACCTTGAGTCTCACTTATCTCGTTCATTATTTATATTCATAAATAATAAACATAGGTTATTTTATACTTGACTTAGAACCTTTTTAATGTTTATTATTTGTTTTATATAACTAATCATCACATTTTGTGGAAAAAATAACATTATATTGGTCTTTTTTATCGATATATGGTACTTGAGTCGAAAATAAACATGATATAATTCCAAATTTACCGTGAAGTAAAAATTCATTATCTCCAGAATAGTATTCAGGATTTAAATATCATATATATATATTATATATATGTAGGTATAATATTCCATAACATTTTGAGATAACAAATTAAATGCACCAATCATGGAGACTGTTGGTCGTACGTACGCAAGAACGCTACTTTCATTCATTTTTCATATTAAAAAAAATAAACAAATGATACCTTATTTTATTATAATTCCACTATAATATCATATGTTACATATGTTACATATTTTCATTAACTCTATCCATTATATGGTCCATGTTTATCATGAACGAGTCATATCACATTGATGGGGTGGGAGTATGCACTTTCTCAAATGAAATTATTGTATTTACACATTATTAAAATCATAATGTTAATCTATAAATAAAAAATATTGATTCATAGAAAAAATATAAATATAATATATATAATATATAACTATAGTTCCATAATAATGGCGGCCGTGAGTGGTGGTAGGGGAAAATTGAACAATCATCGTTTTGTGAGTCAGTAGTTCACTGTCCATAGAAACAATATGTTCATTTCCATTATATGCAGCTGTCTGTAAATGTAGTTCGGACCTTTATAATAAAAACATCCTAGTATATTAAAGATAATAGTTTTGTTATGTTATAAATGTATATTAATAGAATTAGGAGTGAAGAAGTAAAATAAAGGAACATACATTTAGAGAAGACACTACCTCTTAAAACGTGCAACTCCATTAGATTTGAGAAAAGATGATGTATTTAATTTCCTTCATCCCCTATTATTCCTTTTAATAATAATTCATTGATTTTTGGGAGATTATTTGGGAATATTTTGGATGATCCAATGGGCTTGAGGGATGCGAGTTATGTGGGTGGAGGTGGTGTCCTTTTATAAGTGCGAGGAGAGGCACTTTAGGAACGTCTAGAAATATTAATTTATTATATATTTAATTTTGATTAAAAAAGAGTCATAATTCATTTATGTCTTATATAAAATGAATATATGTCTAAATAAAATCATCTAATAAGAGTTATATAAATTTTGGATTTTTTTTCATACATATATTTTTTATTTAACAATTTTGTATTCTTACCGTTTTATCAAAAATTCAACAAATTGAGAATCAATATAGTTATAAAAACATGAAAAATCTTAAATTAAAGGGTCATAAATAAAATCTTTGACAGAGCATAAAATATTTTACAAATAATAGATTTTTTTATAATTTTATACTATTTAATAAAATATTTTATATTTTAAAATATGAATTATGTCAATTTTTACACTATCTGTATCATGACTTTTTTAAAATCCATAACAACTTCATTACTTCTAAAAAACATCATTAATATAAAGATAACATGTCAATACCATCCAAAAAATTCTTTTTTGATATCAAAATAAACAAATTATGTTAATTTTAACATTTATAATATAATTTATTTGAATCCATTATTAGTGAAGCAATCACTACATCATCATTGTATCATAATTAAATTTAATTATTAATGTCTGAAAATTATAAAAAAATATCATGACGTATAAAATATTTTTATACTTCTAATTAATATTTATTTTTGAAGATATCAATTTTATAACATCGTATAAAAAATGTTTAGGAAAAGATATATTTTTATGTTATATTTATCATTACATTAATTTAATTCTTATAAAATTTCATTTCCAAACACATTTTGATACATGGGTTCCCTAAATAGAACCAAGGATTCACATGGTCGTTAATATCGCATCCAATAGGGTTATGACATGTGTAAGTGTAGTATAATATTAGTATAATATTATTTTTTCCCATATTTTCCAGATTTTCCCTCTAACCATGGTAAATATAATAATTACTGATGTTACTATTCATATTCCCTCAAAATAAAAGGTAAATATTCACATAGTTTGGAACATATGATTCCAAATGTGGAATTATTTTTTGAAATTCAAAACACATAAGTTGCAGCAATTAATTTAATATTTATTTTTTTTTGTCAAATCCAAAAGGCATGTTTCTAAGAAATAATAACTATCAAAATATTGGCATGTGTTTATGTTCATATTAAAAATTAGATTAATTCCAATTAGTATAATTGGATTAAATTATAAAACAATAATCCTATTACAAATTAAAAAAAATTAAAAGGAAAATCTAAATATATAAATAAATTTGATGAAAATGCAGTTTTTAATTAAATTGCTGGATTTTCAGCATTCATTAAAAGATAAACCTTATTAGAAAATTACCGATAAATTATCCAAAGTAAATTTTGATGTCCCAATTATATATAAGTTTTTTATTTTTGAAATAAATTATATAAAAGTGAAAAAAATATATTGAAGAACATTTTCTCCATCAAAATATGCCAAACCAACCTTTTAAAAATATTAGAGTATTTCATGCTAATAATCGAACTAATTATAATTTTAAGCCTATAATAAATATTGGATAAAAGTGAAAACATTTAAATTTTTTTGAAAAATTATTTTTTAGTTAGTTCTACTCATTACATCTAATACAATGGCTAGGTGTGAACAACCATTTAAAATAATAATAATATTGTATTATTTTTTGGTATAACTCAATGTTGTGAGCAAGTAAGATTTAAAATAAACCCATGGTATAATGTTAAATAAGATATCCTAAAAACGTCACATTTAATTAAAAAACTAATATCTTATTCCTGAATATTAAAATAAATATATAATGAATTATTCTATAAATACAGGGGATGTTACATCCTTATTCCTTTTGGAAATTGGGTCCTCAGAATTTTAAAATTGTGCTTAGAATCATTTTTGAAATTCCCACATATGAAAAATGGTAAATATACCTATCACATTAAAATAATGAATGAGAAGTAAAATATGTCACCCAATATAACACATACTATGATTTCATGTAGAAAAACAAGGATATGGAAGACAAACGACATGAAATGTTCCGATAGAGAGTGATAAAAAACATGATCAAGTGAAAGTTAAATACCATAAAAACATAAACTTGTAATGGGTTATACGGTCTTTTATTAACCAGTTGGAAAGTGAATGGCCAATGTTTTTATTTTATGTTTCTTTTCATAATGTTGAGGAATTTATTTATGATATTTTCTATGAAAATAATAAAATATACATACTTTTCAAGTAGAGTTTCAACCTTTAATAAATTTCAACAAAACGCTCATATTTTCTCCAAACGATGAAATCTTAATATGACTTGGTCATACATGAAGTGCTAGAATCAACTTCTGAGAACCACATCATCCACAAAAGGTGAAATATATATTTTCACTCTCTTTACACATAAACCAAAACCATAATGGTTAGTACATGATCATATAATCCCCCGAAAATAATAATCCTTTAATTTCTAAAATTCAATAATCAATACCTAAATATGAACAAAGATCACTCAATAAACAATTGTCCTAAAAATTCATTAAAAATAATAAAAAATAAGATGGAAAACCAAAATTCAGAAGGATTTGATCACATAGTCTTCCATGATAAATCATAACATTTATCTCAAAATAAGATCAACTATTCATAAATTGTCAAACCTAAAAGTAATTAACCAAATAACATATTCTAAAAAAATAGGATAGAAATTTCCATAAATAACCCAAATCTCCATATGTCCTAAATAAAAACATAGTATCTTCAAAAATAAAACTAAAACATATCTAATAAAATGAAATCTTTGAGTATTCAATTTTCTATAGGCATATAGTGTTCCCTAAGGAGGTAACATCATCCAAAATTACATTTATTAGTAAATAACTAAATCATATTCTTATATTAAGGATATCCATGTGATAAAATGCAACTTCGAAAAATCCACTTATTATTCATCCATAAAATCATTTAACAGAAATGAAAAAGTCATATTAACTAGGGTCTTCATGTAGTTCAATGGTATGTGATAAAGAACAGTATGACTTCGGTCGTGGGTTCGATCCCCATAGCTTTGTCTGACACGGTGGGTTGTCACCCTTCTGTTGGGTTGTCCATTTTCTGAAATAATGTAATTCTTATAAAATTATCAAAAATAATATAATTTCCTCAAAAATAAGCAAAATATATTTTAACCACAAAGGATATCTCATACCTCACATTGTGCATCCAAAATAGTAATATATCGTAATTGCCTCAATATAGTGGATCATATAAACCATAAAGGATCTTTATAAATATATCCCCCAAAAAAATTTAATTCTTCATAAATTGACATTTTTATATAAAAAAATAAGTGTTTCACATTCTAGGAGTCGTACAATGTAATCCCACCATTAATACATTAAAACATATCATCATCCATAGATCTAACATAACACTTCAACTCCTAAAATGAAGACATATTAATCATCAATAATTCTTCATGATCCTTTATCCATGTTTTCCCATATTATTATTTTATACTTAATTCATACACAAAAAATTAGTCATATTGTCGTAATATTCCATAATGCAAAAAAATGAGTAAAAAAATATTCCATATCATTCGTAGGTAATTTTTAGATTCCTCATCTTGAATTGGAACGGAATTTGGCATTGGTAAACATATATTTGTATGGTCATGCTGATCTCATTCCAGAACCTTCTTTGTTGGACATCTATTTGCTTAATGACAATGCACATAACATTTAAAATATTCTATTGATCCTTCAAAAAGTAGTTCTTTCCCTTTCGTGGAGTCAACTTAACGTTTCCATTTACCATGTTTGGTTGTTGCTTTATGACTATCATTGCCACATTATAACATCTTTTTATTACTTTGAGGCATTTTCCAAGGTGTCTCGTTCCATATACTTGACACATTTTATTAATATACTTACCATTATGATAATTACCTCAACATGCATAAGGATTCATTTATAGTGCATATGATACCTTAGAAAATCACAAAGGTTCACGTGGTCAATAATGACTCAAAATAGTCGGTTAAGAATTATCACAATAGTTATCATTTCCCCTCCCTTTTTATTCAGCATATTAATCAAAAACCACCATTGTGTCCTTCACAATAATTATTAATTTGGTGTCTACTAGATTTATCCATCTACTAAAACCCAAAAATTCAGTGTGATTATATCAGTAAAATCATTATATACAACCTAATGAGGTTGGTAAACACTAATATATACTTATTCATTTTATCTTAAACACTTTAAATTTATCTAAAATAATTAGGATGCTTTCTAATATGATAACTATTATGGTTATGTAAAACATGTAACTTGTGAATGAATAACAGTCTAACCACTAAAGTTATCTAAACCTACCACTGATACCAATTGTAAGGCCCAAGCCTTAAAAATTACAATATCTAGAGTTATGTCAATAATTCACATTGAGGATCTTATCATTTGTATAGTTTTAGTGAATTATTATATAAATATTAAATCACATATCTAATATTAAAATGTAGACACTGCTACTATAACTCGTATTTTCCCACAATAATAAATCTCCATAAATGAAAACAAGAAATATTTTATTATAAAAATATTATACAGTTTTTCCTTTATCGTAACATTATTTATAGAATGTGAAAAAAATTTCAAAAATAGGGGATGATCATAATATTCACATTTAGGGATATAATATAATAAAAGAAAACATTAGTCCATGAATACATACAAATCAAAGAAAACATACTTTTCAATCATATAACATAATCTGTTTAACATACCTAATGAAATACTAAGATTTATGATTAATACATATAAAACATATATAATAAATTAAACTTGTGGCATCCAAAACACACTTAATTATACCTTTCCCAGCTACATATGGAGTTACGTTTGGAATACCCATCACAATATATTTCCTAAATCTATTAGGATAAAAATTAACCTTTACCACATTACCCAATGAATTGGAGAGATATCTCAGGCTCACCATCCCTCGGTTTATCAGGGAACCACCTGTATGTGTAAACAATTCCCATGAACTATAACATATTAATAACACATAAAACAATCATAAAGGAAAGGTAACATTTCCACATTTCAATCGTAATATGACATTTCACGAAATTGAAATAATCAATGTTTTCTCAAAACTATTTTCAATTCAATAATACAAGAAAATTATATGTGGTATCTATTTTACATTTAAAAACATTATGAATTTTTATGAAATACAAATATCAAATAATACGTGCAGCTGCGAAAAGGTCATTATCACCGCGTATGATAAAAAGAAATATCCCCTTTTTCATTTAGTAAAACGCTTCATAAAAAAATATTACTTTTGAAAAAAGTTTAATTAAAATGAAATAAAAATGTTATAATAATAAACTATATAAACAATGGTTGTGTATAAACCAAAATATACCTTAATAAAAGGAGATTGAGGGGAAGTCCCTTACAAATATCATATCATTATATTAATGATAAATCAATTTCTTAAATATGCGTGAAAAATATAAATACACCCAATATAAGTGGATATTAATAGTTAAACAATAATAGTTAATTCAACCAAAATATTGAAAAATTCCAATGACATGGATATTTAACTCAATGAATGGATATTGAGCTATGATTTTCCTTACAATGTTCGTATAAATGATGTAAGAATTTATCAATGGGGTGATTTTGTGTTGAAAAAGTATATCCACACAAAGGTAAGTGTAAATTACAAAAAATATAAATAAACAGTGATTCCAATCATAATCATGGCATAATATAATCAATGATTTATGTGTAAAACCCAATATGTGGAAATAGAGATCAGAAATTCCCTTACGAATACTCAGCAACATAATGATGTCACATAAAAATACAAAAAATTAGTTGATGAGAGAGAAAAGGGTATCTAATCACTTGGACATAAAAATTACAGTAATAATGATATATAAGAAAATATCATAGAAAAAAATTGTAAATTAAAATACATAACATAAAAAAGCATTTGACTATTCAAAGAGGGTGAAAGGTTCCATTACATTGAGTCTGACTTGTATCATTCATCATTTATATTAAATAAAAATAATATTAGGATTATTTATACATTCTTAAGAACCCTTTTCAGGTTTATTATTCATTTTATATTACTTATCATCATTTTATCAAAAACTTACATTATTATTTAAGTTCATATCTGTCATTTTTGTTGATATTCGGTACATGAGTTGAAAAGAAACATGATGTAATTACAAATTGTCCTTGTGGTCAAAATACCATTATCTATAGAATAGTACTAATGACATAAATATCATAAATATCTATTATAAATTTGCATTTACAATATTCCATAATATTTTGAGATAATAAATGAAATACACCATTGATGGAGACAGTAGACCGTACTTACGCATAAACGCTACATTCATTTATTTTACATATTAAAAAAATAAATACTAAATTACACATAGGTATATTATAATTACAATATAATGTAATATTTTATATATCTTACATGTGTTCATTAATATCATTATTTATATTCTACATGTATGGATTGAATGAGTCAGATTCTTTTTAGGGTGCGGTTGTCCGCACATCCACAAATTAAATTATCGTATTTACACATTATGGAAACCATAATGGTATGATTTAAATATAAAATAAAGAATCATAGAGACAATATAATTATATTATATATCATATTTAAATTCATTTGAATCTAATTGACCACCATGAGAGGTGGTAGGGGAAAATTGAACAATCATTGTTTCTTGAGGAAGTAGTTTGCTGTCTAGAGAAACAATATGCTAATATCCATTAGATGGAGGTGTGTGTAAGTGTACACAGAATCCATCTCATAAAAAATTATATTATATTTATCATACTGGTTTTTTTATGTAATCATAGAACAAGAATAGAATAGTTATTGGAGAAGTAAAATAAGGGAAATTATCTATAGTGAAGACACTACCTCTTAAAACGTGTAACTCCATTTTATTTGAGACAAAAATCTTTCTTGAGTTGCCTTAATCCCAAGGTAATGATTCAAAAAGGAAGGGAAAGATTTTGGGAGCTTATTTGGGATGAATTTCAATGATACAAGTGGCTTTGGTGGTGTTATTTATTTGGGTAGAGGTTGTATCATTTTATAAGTGGAAAGATGGGCACTTTAGGAACGTCAAGAAATATTACTATTTTAAAAATTATTATTCGATTAAAAATGAGTCCAAATTAAGTTAGAATGAGTATAATATTAATATATATAGAAAAAGAATCATCCAATAATAATTATATAGGTTTTGGATATTTTTTAATCCTTATCTTATTTATTTAACCCTTTTTTACACTTACTGTTTTATCAAGAATTCAACACATTGTGAAACAAAATAGTTAAAAAAAACATAAAAAATGTAAAATTAAATAGACATTATTAATTTTTTTTGAATTATAATATCCATTTGGGTAAATATTAGATATTTTTGGAATTTTATAATATTTAATAATATATTATATATTTTAAAATATGATTTTTTTCAATTTTGAAACTATTCATTTCGTGACATTTTAAAAAATGATAACATATTGGTTCCTTCTAAAAAACATCATTAATAAAAAGATAAAATGTCAATATAATACATAAAATTCGTGGATGAAATAAAAATAACCAAATTACATTTGTTTTCACATTTATAATATCATTTATTTGAATACATTGTTAACGAAGAAATCATTGTAACATAATTCTGTCATAATTAAATATATTTATTTAATGTCAAAAAAATTATAAATAAAACATCATGATATAGAAAATCTTTTCATATTTCTAATTAATATTTATAGTCTAAGGTATAATTTATATAACCCTGTAAAAAATTGTTTTGGTAAAAGATACATGGTTATATTATATTTATCTTTACATTAAATTAATTATTATAAAATGTCATTTTCATACCCAAGTGGATCCATGGGGTCTTAAAATCGACCCAAGAATTCCCATGGTCTGGTATATCCCATTTAATAGGATTATTACATGTGTTAGGCTAGTTTAATGTTGTTATAATATTATTTTTTACCATTTTTACCAGATTTATCCTTTATCATTTGTACACAAAATAATAACTGATGTCAAAATAATAACTGATGTTATTATTCATAATGTCTAAAACTTAAATTTATATATTCACAAAATTCGGAACATCAAATTCGATATTTTGAATCAATTTATCCAAATTTAAAACACAGAAGTTGCATTAATTAATATTAAATTATTTCCCATTGTCATAACAAAAAATGAGTGTTTTTACGAAGTAATAACTATCAAAAGCTTGACATGTGGTTGTGTTAATTTCAAATTTGTTATTACATCAATTTACCATAATAAGATAAAATGATAAAAACATAATCCAATTAAACATTAAAACCTATTAAATGAACAATATATCTATATAATTAAATTAGATGAAAGGCTGTTTAAAATTAAAATGAATTACTTTTAACTATTCATTAAAAAAATACTTTATTAGAAAAATAAAAAAAATTATCAAAATAAATTTCGTTGTCCCACTTCTATTCAAGAAGAATTATTTTTTTCAAATAAAACATATAAAAGTGGAAGAAAACTATATTTAAAATAATGGTTCTCCATCAAAATGTGGTAAACTGGACTTTTAAAAATGTTAGAGTATTTCAGGCTTAAAATCAGATTCATTTTAATTTTAATCTTATAATATGCATTGGATAAATGTGAAAACATTTATCAAATATATAAAAACATATTATTGTTTGTTCTGTTCATTTTTTATAATACAATGTCTAGGAGTAAACTACCATTTAAAAAATGATATTATTATATCATTTTTTAGTATAACTCAAAGTAGTGTACAATGTAAGATTTCAAAGAATCCTTTTATTTTGTGTAGTGTTTTCTATCTGAAAAAAATTCACTTTAATGTAAAAATAATAATATCTTATTCATAAATATTAATAGAAATTAAAAAACAATTTTTTTATAAATACTAGGGACATTACATCCTTCCACCATTTTGGAAATTTCATCCATGCAATATTAAATTTATGCTCAGAAACTTCATTAAATGTCCGACATTAGAAAAAGAGTCAATAAACAATCAAATAAAATGAAAGAAAAATAATTACAGAGGTCACCCAAGATAACACATACAATTATTCTATGTTAGAAGACATGGATATAAAAGAGAAAATAATCGTCATGTTCTAATAGAGATTGATTGAATACATGATCAGGATAAAGATAATTACCAAAAAAATCATAAAGATTTATCGGTTAAAAGGTCATTGATTACCTGGTAGGAAAAGTTTATAGACAGTTTTTGTTATTTTCATTTTAATAATGTTGATGAATATATTGATGATATTGACTACGAACATACAAAAATATAAATACGTATCAAGTATAGTTTCATCATTTAATAAATTTCTATCACAAACTCATATTTTTCCCAAATAACGAGTACTCAAGATGACATGGTTATACTTGAATTGCTTATAAGGACACTGCATTAATACATTATATAATCTTGGATTAAATGAAAAATTTACATTGAGGATATTTTCAGGTTTAGAGTTTATGAGAGTTAGGCCATATCTATTACATTACATCTCAAAAATTTCAAAGTAGTCACTTCTACCCAATTTCCATTTTTTCATAAAATAAAAACTTTTGAAAATAATATTCATGTCTAGTACCATGGTTTAGATATAATGATTTTTCTATGACCCCATCCTTGACCCTATTCACCTTTATGTCTTGTGAAAAACATTTCAAAACATATGATCGACATAAAAAGATATGTAAGGGTTATACAACAAAGAACAAATACATTAGTTCATCATTTCATACATAACATAATCTCTTTAACATACCTCATGAAGTCATAAGATTTATTAATAACACCTGAAGTCATAAATCATAAAGGTAACATGTGGCATGAATATCATACTTACATTGTATCTATCACATTAACATAGGGAGTTACATTTGGAATACCCATCACAGTATATTCCTTAAATCTATTAGGAGAAAAAACCACTTCTACATCCCTCACCTTACCCAATTAATTGGAGGGCTATAACGAGCTCAACTACCATAGTTTTTTCATGGAACCACCCATATACGTAAACAATGCCCAAGTACCTTAATAAAATCATAATACATAACATAAGCGTAAAGGAATGATAACATTCCCAAATTGAAATCACAATATATCTTTTCAAGATATTGAACAAGATATTGAAATAATAAATCCAAAAACCATTTTCAATACCAAAATATATAAAATATTATATGGTATTTATTTTTCTTTTTAAAACATTACGGCTTTTTAAAGAACCGAAAGATCAAATAATACTCACGGAGGTGAAAAAGGTTGTCGTCACCGCATACGTTAAATGTAACATGTTTTTGTCATTTAGAAAGTTTCTTCATATAAAAATATACCCTTCGAATGAAATTAAAAGTCAAATTTTTTTATACAGCGTATAAAAGAATGTCTTGTATTACACCAAAATATGCCTCAGTGAATGGAGATTGAGATAAAGTCCCTTACCTCATGTTTTACTTGACCCGTTAATTCTTTAATCTTATGAATAATAAAATATAGTTATTTTATACCAGATTAAGAAGCTTTTTCATATTTATTATTCCTTTTATATCAATTATTACCTTGTTATAAACATTATGTAATCATTTATGTTAATAATGGTCGTTTTGTCGATATTTGGTACATGAGCCAGAAATGAACTTCTTATATTTACTTGTTGTCTATGTGGTCAAAGTTCCATAACATATAGAATTATATTCATGAGTTAGATATCATAAATAACATATATATCTAGTATATACATGTATTTATAATAGTACATAACATTTAGAGTTAAGAAATGAAATGCACGGTTCATGGAGACGGTAAGCCGAATGTACGCATGAACGGTACTTCCATTTCTATATCATATTTTAATAGAATTAAAACATTATGTTAAATAGTTATATTATAATTCCAATATAATATCATTTATATTATCATTACCTCCATCCTTTATACATCCCACATATGACATTAATAGGTCATATCACTTTGATGGGGCGGTAGTCCGCACTTTCTCAAATGAAATTATCGCGTTTACCTATAATGAAAACCATAAAGGTGTTATATAAAAGGAAAATATAGAAGAATAAAGAAAACATAAACATAATATATATCATATATACATACAATTCCATCATAATAGAAACCATGAGAGGTGGTATAGGATAATTGAACAATCATCATTTCGTGAGGATTTAGTTTTCCATCCATAGAAACAGTATGTTTTTTACCCATTAGATAGAGGTATGTGTAAGTGTTGTTGTAATACTTCCCATAAAAACATTCTAGTATATTTAGGATACTGTTTTTGTAGTAAAAGAAAGGAATAATAATATTTTATGGGGGTTGGAGTACTAAAATAAAACAAAAGAACTTAAGAGATGACATTACCATTAAATCAGGTAACTCCCTTTGGTTTGAACAAAAAGGCTTTGTTAACATGCCTTATTCACATGTTAAGGATTTTAAGAGGATGAGAGGTATGAATGGAGATTAATTGGGTAGAGGTTGGATGATCCATGGGGCTTGAGAGGTGTGTGGAAATGGTTAGATGCGAGGGATTTTTATAAGGGGGATGAATGGCTCTTTAGAAAAGTGTTAACATATTATTTTATTACATAATTATTTTCGGTTTCTAAATGTCGAAAAAATATTATATTCGAATATAATATGAATAATGGTCGAAATAAAATAATCCAATAAGAATGGGACAGGTTTTGGATATTAATTTAGTCTTTATAATCTTATTTATTTATATAATTTATTAATGAGGTAAACAGAACATCATTATTGGGTAATAAATAATATAATTTTTTTGATGTCTAAAGATTAAAAAAATACAAAGCTGTAAGAAATATTTTTAGATTTTCAAATAATATTTATAGGTGAAATGAAAACATATATAACCTTATGTAAAAATTAATTTACTAAAAGATATTTGTTTATGTCATTTTTCTCTATAATTGAAGTTAATTAAAATAAAGTGTTATTATCACTCCCATGTGGCTCCATGGGGTCCCAAAATAGACTCAAATATGACCATGGTTAGAAATGTATCATCCAATAGGATTAGGTTACATTTTCAGATAATTTTATATTATAATAATAATTTTTTTTAACCTTATTTAACATATTTACCCCTTAATCATTGAAAATAAAATATTTACTGAAGAAAATATTAATAATGTATAATAATAAAAGGTAACTATTTACACAATTTGGACCTCCTGATTCCAAATAAGGAATCCATTTTTCCAAATTCAAAACACAGAAGTGGCAGAAATTAATTTAAAATTAATTCCCGTTGTCAAAACAAAAGGCGTGTTTTGATGAAATAATATCTATCAAATGATTGACACTTGTTTGTGTGAAATTTGAAAATGATACTCATTAAAATAACCAAAATTGGATTAAATGGTAAAAATATATTATAATTACACTTTAAAACTAATAAAAAAGATAATCTAATTATATATATATATTAGATTAAAAGGCAGTTTTGAATTAAAATACATTATTTTTCACTATCCCTCAAAAATTTTATTTTTTCAGAAAAATACCAAAATTTTACCCAGAGTTAATTTTTATGTCCCAATTATAAATAAGAATTTTATTTTGTAAAATTAGACATATAAAAGATAACAAAACTAGATTCAAATAGGGTTCTTCATCAAAAGGCGGTAAATCAACCTTTTAAAATAAATCATGCTTAAAATTAGATTCATTCATATTTTAAGCCTTTAACTTTTTATTGAATAAATGTAAAAACATTTAGAAAACATGTGTAATCTTATTGTAGTTATTTCTCTTTATTCCAACCAATACAATGGCTAGGCGTTAACTACCAGTTAAAATAATAATATTATATTGTTATTGTGCAATGTAAGATTTCAAAGAAACTCATCGTTGTGTATCAGGTACTCCGTCAAGCATAGATATCCCTTTATGGTAAAATTAATATTTAATTCAATAATATTAATTAAAAAGAAAATTTATTATTTATTTATTTACATGGGATGTTATATCTATCCCCCTTTTCGAAATTGCATCCCCGCAATTTTATTCACTTATCATATAAATTGGAGCATTTATCCTAATAGAATTTTCAGATTCCCTTGTTTCCTATTCAACCATATGTTTCATACACAAAGCCTTTACCTGATGAATTACCTTATTTAGCAATACTTGCTCACTTCCGTCAAGAATCTAGACTGGATGTTCCACATAAGAGTGATTCTCTTCCAACTGAACAACCTCTGGGCTCAAAACATGAGATTGATCTGACATATATTTTCTCAACATTGAATCATGAAAAACATTGTGTACCTATGACAAACATGGAGGTAAATCCACTCTATAAGCAACTGCTCCAACTTCATCAAGGATTTCATAAGGTCTAATGAACCTCGGACTCAACATTCCCTTCTCACCAAAACGCATCACACTCTTTACAAATCTCAAAACACAATCTTTATCAATGTTGAATTCTGGAAACATACCCTTCTAAAGCAACTATAACATTTTATGCAACTCACCATATTCCTTATACACTTTATTTATTTTGTCTAATATAGATAATTTCACTGACACCTGAAACAAAACAGATGAATTTCCTGCACCAACAACTTCTATGCCAAAGTTCATCAAATCCAAAACCAAAGTATCACATTCCAAATATAGCATGATTAATGAAAAATTACTTTTTTGAGTCAAAGTATCATCCACATTATTTGCATTTCTAGGATGATAATCAATTGGGCAATCATAATCATGGATTAATTCTTTCCATATCCTCTGTCTCATGTTCAATTATTTCTGAGTGAATATATATTTCAAACATTTGTGGTCAGTATATATTTCACATTTTACTTCATAAAAATGATGCCTCCAAATTTTTAAATAAAAATTCAACAACAGCTAATTCAAAATCATGTGTAGGGTAATTTAATTCATGAGGTTTCAACTGACGTGAATCATATGCAATTACCTGTTCATTCTGCATAAGGAAACAATCAAGTCATTTCAACGAAGCATCATTATAGATAAAAAACTCACCATTTCTATAAGGTAGTTCCAAAACTAGAGCATTCACCAATCTTCTTTTCAATTCCTGAAAACAATAATCACATTCTTTTTTCCAAATGAACTGAACATCATTTTGAATAAACTTTTTCATTGGAATAGATAACCGTGCAAAATATTTAACAAACCTCTGGTAATAACCTGCCAAATTTGAAAACTACAAATCTTGATTATATTTGTGGGACTTGTCCATTCTTGAACAACTTTTGTTTTAGTACGATCAACAATTATGCCAATTTTTTAAATAGTGTGATCAAGGAAAGACATTTATTGTAACAAAAACTCACACTTCCTGAAATTCCCAAATAGATTATTTTCTTTTATGGTTTGCAAGAAATCCCATAAATGAACTTTATGGTCTTATTTACTTTTTCAATAAAACAAAATATCATCAATGAACACAAACAGAATATTATCAAAGAACTCACAGAAAATTATATTCATAAGATCCTTGAATATAGTAGGTGCATTGGTTAAACCAAAAGGCATAACTACAAATTCATAATGGATATAACTAGTACGAAACGCAGTCTTTGGAGTGTCTACTTCCTATACATTCAACTGATGGTACCCCGACCTCATGTCAATCTTCGAAAAATAATGATCTCCCTGTAGATGATCAATCAAATCATTGATATGAGGAAAAGGAAAACTGTTTTTAATAGTGAAGTTATTCAATTCTAAATAATCAATGAGAAGTCTCATTGAACCTTCATTTTTTAACAAATAAGACCGGGGAACCCCATGGTGATGTGATATGTTGAATGGAACTGTTATTTAATAACTCCTTCAATTGTTTCTTTAACTCTAAATTTTCAATTTGAGAAATTTGATAAGGGTGTTTTGAAATTGGCATAGCATCAAGAACTAAGTGAATAGTAAATTAAACTTCTTGATTAGGTATAATACCAGGAAACTCATCAGGAAAAACATCATGGTAACCATTTAACACTGGCACATCAATAATCTGAAAAATTCTTTTTTATTTTCAAAAATATGTGCAAGGTAAGATTAATTTCCATCTCTTACTCATTTCACAGCTTCTAGATATGTTATCAAATGTAGGGGTTCATTTTTGTACACAAACTAAAAATGTTTCTGAAAAAAAAACCTCTTTACATCTTCAGTCAAAATTAGAATGATAAATAGAAAGCCAATCCACACCCAAAATAACATCAAAATATACTAAAGGAAAAACAATAAGGTTTATAGGGAGATTATTTTCGCACACAATGATAGAAAGGTTCTTATAATATCTATTTTTCTCAACATTCCCTTGAGGTGTTTTTACCATAAGTTTAGGATTCATATCTTGAGATGGAATTCCGAATTTTCTAGAAACATTCTCAGTAATGAACGAATGTGTAGACCCCGAATCAAACAACACATTGGAAAAATATGAACAAAGAAATAGTGTACCTGATACTACTTCTTTTGATGGCCCATCATATGCTCAAGTAGTTGAAAAGGATTTAACCACCCCTTTCTGCTTGTAGTCTGGATGATATTCCTTAGTTGAGTTCTTTATTAGACACTCATTTTTATAATTACCCATTTCATTGCACTTAAAACATTTTACTGATTATAAATCAGATTTTGTATTACCAGTACCTGGATCATTATTAGTACAATTACGAGCCTTATATCCCATTTTACAACATCAGTAGCATTTACCAAAATTCAAAAGACATTCCCAAACATGATTTTTACCACAATTTTCACAAACTATAAACATAATTTTCTAACCATTGGACTTTTTTGAAGAGTTTTTCCCTTTCACCTTCTACCGTGACCTCGTATTCTGTAGTATTTCAAGGAAGACTAGATAATCGGCAAACTCCATTTCTAACTTCTCCACACATCAAACAAGTTTTTCATAACTTTTGAACTCATGATAATCTAAATCCATTCAATAAATTGAATTTATAATATATAAAAAGCGGTTGATTTTACTATCAAGATCTCGTATGAAATATGGAGTATACCTTTCTATTCGAGTGAATTTTAATTCATAAGCAGCCACTGAGTCATCTTCCTACCTCAATTCTAGGAATTTTTGTCCATCCTTAGTTGAACCACCTTAGGAAAAAAATTCTCAAGGAACATACCCTTGTATTCATCCCAATAAAGAGAATCAATCTCCTCACTATCCCTGATATTTTTCACCATTGACAACCATTGATCAGTTTCACCATCAAAATGGTAAACAACGAGACTTCCCTTTTGATGTTCTGAACACCCCATGACATCAAAAATATTTCCCAGTTCTTTATTCCACCCTTCTTCTTACACAGGGTCAGATGATCTACTGAATGATGGGGGATGTTGACTCATGAAATGCTCAACTACTTTCATGTTCCACTGTGGTTGATCTGGCTGATCTCATGGTTGGATAACACCACTATTTACATCATTATTGAATTATGCCATCATGGCAATAAACTATTCAGTTCCTATTCCAACAATCTTAGGTGGCTGATTTGGAAGGTTTTATTCCTCATGAAGTTGTCCCAACATAACTGCACTGTTTCCTTTGCGGAAAATCATTCTAAACATAGAAAAATCTTATGTGAAGGAACATGGTAATCTGTAAATTCTATATCACATAATCTAGCCATAAATTAATTTATGAACATTAATTTAACAATATCCTGACTTCTAATGATATCTAAATTTACCTATGATACCAAATATAAGGACCCAGCCATAAAAAATTACATAATATTGAATTAAATGAATAATTCACATTGATGATCTTTTCAGGCTTAGAGTTTTAGATAGTTAGGCCATAACTATTACATTAAATATCTAAAATTTCAATGTAATCACTTCTACTCAGTTTCCATTTTTTTCATAAAATAAAAATCATTCAAAAAAATGAGTCATGCCAAGTCACATGTTTCTGACAACATGAATTTTCCTTGATACCATCATTGACACTATTCATCTATAGGTCCTATGAAAAACATTTCAAAACATGGAATGAGAATAAAAAGATTTGTAAGGGTTATAAAACTATGAAAGAAAACATTAGTTAATCATTACATACAAAACATAAGATCTTTAACATGCCTCATTAAATCATAATATTTATGAATAACATATTAAAATCATAAATCATAAAGGTAATTTCTGGCATCTATATCATACTTATGTTTTAGCTATTACAGCTACGTAGGGAGTTACATTTATAATACCCATCATAGTATAATTTCTAAATATCATAGGAGAAACATTCATGTTTACCTTTGTCATGTTACCCAATGCATTGGAGAGCTATATTAGGTTCACCCGCCCTAGGTTTATCACAGAACCACCCATATACATAAATAATGTCCAAGGTCCATCATATAATCATATCACATAACGTATGGATAAAGGAAAGATAACATTCTAATATTTAAATTGCAATATATCATTTCAAGATATTGAACAAGATATTGAAATAATGAACCAAATAAAAATTTCAATACAAAATACGTAAAAGATTATATGGTATATATTTATCATTTAAAAACATTATGGCTTGTTAAAGAATACAACAATCAAATAATTCTCGCGGTGGCAGAAAAGTTCGTTGTCAGCGCTTACGTTAAAGGAGACAATTTTTTGTCATTTTGTAAAACACGTCATAGTAAAATATTGCATTTCAATGAAATGAAATGTAAAATGTGTATATAAATAGTATTAAAGAAATTCTTGTTTTAAAACAAAATATTCCTCAATGAAAGGATATTGAGACGATGTCCCTCACCTCATTTCCATGTTGACCTGTTCATTTTTTAATCTCCTGAATAATAATCTAAAGCTAATTTCTAATTTCCTATGAACCTTTTTTATGTTTATTATTCCATTAATATCAATTATTGCTTGTAATGGCCCGGACCTCTCCCGCCCATTCCTTTGTCAAAAAGAAGGCCACAAATGTTCTAAAGGGTAAGATGGAGTTTTTCCACACTCTCCAGAATTTTGAAACTACACGCCGTGTAGTGTGAGTACATGCCGTGTACCCTCCGTGCCGGGTATACCCCATGTGGAAGGTCGTGTCTTTGCTGTGTGAAGTAAATGAATACACGCCGTGTACCCTAAACTACACGTCGTGTAGTCCCTCCCAGCGTACGTGTTACCAGTCAATGGTCATGTGCCGTGTTGGAGCTGTGTCCTTGCCGTGTGAAATAAATGGGTACACGCCGTGTGTCTAAACTACACACCGAGTAGTCCCTCCCCAGGTATGTGTTACCATCAAACCGTGTGTTGACCAATCTACGGCTGCGGAGCCGTGTTGGAATCCGCGTGGAGACCGTGTGAATTTACCGAGTACACGCCCTGTACCATAATGTACATGCCGTGTACATTTGATTTTTTCTCCTATAAAAGGAGGGGTCCCCTCCTCCTTTTCAACTCATCCCTCTCCTCCCATTTCCTCTGAGCAGAGTTCTCCCTAAAGACTCGAAGACTCTTTCTTCCATAACTTCTTCGTCTGAGTTTCGATTTACGATCTGTCAGCGGCCACTGGATCATAATGACGAGGCAAAACTTCTGTGCTTGGATCAGTTGTCTTTCCTTCGGCCTTCCCTTTCCAACATCCACTCGAGGAGGTTTTTCCGGGACCCGACAGAAGTGACGGACGCCGATGGACATCTTCTAAAGTAGATCTGGGGAGGATCATTGTGATCAGAACCTGTTGAGGTAGGGATCTTGCCTCCGTCTCTCTAAATTGTGCATCATACGGGGTGGGTTTCATCTTGTCTTCATGAAACACATTTTAACCGGTTTAATAAAGATAATAACTGGCTTATATAACAGGGATGGGAAGTTGTTAATGTAGTTACTTTATTGTATATCCTGTGATATTATGTTGGGAATTGAATAGGCTTATGCCTACTAAAAATCACGGTTGTTGGCGGCCTTTGCTTGCGCAATTAAATGTTGCTATATCTTTCTACACCTTTTTCGTGAATAGAACATTATTGAATGTGGAATTTGATTAATCACGTAATGTTGTATAATTAAAATCTAGAACCCTTGTGTGATCACCCCAGTTGAACAAAATGGAATAATGAACGTGCGGGTGTTGGCTTGGTTATGTGGCATGTGACGGGGGTGTTTTATGGGTTGTTGTGGATCGGGTGAGCAGCGGGGCTGCGGTTGACTTGGTTATGGGTTGGTGTGAATTCTATGATGGTGATGGGCAGCGGGGATGCGATAAATGGTATTAAAGTGATAATGATGTATGGGTTCGGTGTGATTGTGGTTATGGTGGTTGGCAGTGGGGCCGTAGGAATGGGTTTTAATGTGAACGGGCTATGGGTTATAAATATTAAATAAAAAGTTGAAGAGTTAATAAATGGTGGGGAATGGTAATAGAACATAAATAATAATCAATGGAGTTGGATGGTTAATAAGAAGGACTTGGTTGTGTTGCTTGTGTTTTCCAAACATGATATGTGGATGACAGGGATTTGTTTTATGAACGATCTATGTGGTTGGTTGTGGATAGTTTCCCAGTAGTTAAGGAACTAAATAAACTATTTATGTTGAAACATGAAATCCTAAATGGGGTTGGGATTTCTTTTTGTATGTATGCTTCGTAGTAGTAGTGTCGAGGCATGTTCTCAGTTTCTCTGTTTAGAATTTATATGTTGGGTTGTGTGTTTGGTATACATCTATATATCTGTATCTTTTGTGTTTTATCGCACCCCACCCATTTTGAGCAATTAGTGCCAAACACTCCCATTTCATGGGAGAGGGTGTTTTTCCTTAGTTACTAGCTCCTTCCTACTCTTTCTTCCCTAGTTTGTGATGGCTTGAGGCGACCATACACCTAAGACACTTCGGGTATATTTCAATTGAGGTGGTTCTAGATGAAGACACTTCGGGAAGGTTTTACTTTTTCACAAGAATCATTGGGATGAGGCCCAAGTGTGTGCGGGCGGGATACGTGGTTGTGAGGCACTGGTGTGTGTGGGAAGGTTACATGGTTTTGAGGCCCAGGTGTGGGCAGGCAGGATACATGGTTTTGAGGCCCAGGTGTGTGCGGGCTGGGAGAGTGTGGCAGCGTCAGGACGTTCTCCATTAGGAAGAGAAACTAACTAAAGGGAAATAGTGTAGGGTACCCAATACTCTTGTTATTATACACTACTACTACCTGTTGTGATTGTGTTTTGGTGAGTGTGGCTAGTGAGGATTTTTGGGTAGAATTCTTTTCTAGGTTACTTCTGTTGTTTTCACTGGAAATTAGGATGTATCCCCACTTGTGCATTATATATTTAGGTTTCCCTACTAAGTATACTTGTATGATCACCTTACGTTTACTTTCAGGTTTCCAGGAGGACTAGCAGGGCCATGCTGGACCCAACTAGTCGGACATTTGGAGTTGCTGCAGTTTATTATACTTGTTTCATTTTTTGTATTGTACTTTGAGCTTTCTTGTACTTTCAACTTGTTATAAAATTGTTTAAACATGCATGTGGACTTGGTTTGGGTTTATTTCTATACACTTGTTCTTTTACATTTTGGTGGTTGACTTGTCCTATTTCCTTATCTTAAAATAATAAATGGGTAATGCCTCCCATATTTGTGCAAACTCATACCCTTGGTTCTAGTCGCCAACCCGGGGCCTACAATGTTGGTTAATCTTGGTGGGTGACATAGGCCAGGGAAGACCGGCTAGGACACGGGACTTTGGGGCCCCCCGGGATCCGATGAAAGGACTTTGATCCTACCGAATGACCAAGTGAGACTACATTGATTGCAGGGTAGAGACCCTAGGGAAGGTACATGCATTATCATGATTGTGTTTTACTTTATTTGGGTGTTATGGGAAACAAATTGAAATAAAATTATAAAATAAAACCTTGAGTTTTTACTTACTACTTAGGCTTAGGTGATCCTTGTTTACCATACTTCTATGGAACCTGGACGTCATTCCTGGGTGGCTCAGATGGCCGAGGCCCAGCAGATTCAGGTGGTCGATCAGTTAAGGATTGACCGAGAAGAGGAAGATAGCCAGTGGAAGAAGACTATATGTTCCTTCCAGCGGCCGAACCTAAAGAAGTTCCAGGGTAGTACTTCGGATACCGAGACGGAAGAGTGGCTTTAGGAGATAGGAATCACTTTTGCCTTGATTCGTGCTCTAAGGGAGTATTGGGTTCCACTAGAAGTCTGTTAGCTGAGAGGTGCGGCGCGATAGTGGTGGACGCTCTACCTCAGAGATAGGATAGAGTCAGATGTTCCATGGGCTGAGTTTGAGAAGGAATTCCGAGAGGAATTTCTTTCTTTAATGATCAAGGCGGAGAAGCAGCAAGAGTTACTCTCCCCTGAGCAGGGGATTATGTCAGTACAAGAGCTGGGGATAAAGTTCAAGGATCTCCTGGGATTTTCTTCGGATCTCTTTCCGAATGAGGTGTCTCGGGCGAGACATTTGGAGGAGGCGCTTCGTCCTTCGTTCCAGTATGTTGTCACCTCCTTCACCCTTCCGACGTACTTGGCAGTACAGAAGAAGGCAGAGCTTGTAGAGAGGATGCACTCGCTGGGAGGTGCACCCCGAGAGGGGATCTAGCTGGGCTCGTCGAAGGGGAAGGTAGTCAGCAATAGGTCCCCTGTGATGGGACCTTCCAGGTTCAGGCCAGTGGGGAGCAGGCCCCAGTAGTTCCAGTTCAGATCTTCGGGTCCTCGTCCCTTTTTCATGAGCCCAAGACCGAAGTGTTTTTATTGTGGAGGTTTTGGGCACATTCAGAGTCGGTGCCCGACCCAAGTTCAGTACGGTGTAGGTGGCTAGGTTCAGCGCCCACCTCAGCTGTACCAGTTGCCGATGAGGCCCTTCCAGCAGCAGTAGGACCATGTTCCTCCAAGGGCAGAATTTGCGGGAGGAGGCCAACCTCAGGGTGCTCCTCAGGGACCTCGACCAGGGTGTGGTCAGGGAGGAGGACGACATCAGAGAGGATGAGGAGCTATGCGTGGACAGTTGCACACAACAGAGTTAGTAGCTCTAGTGGAACCAGAGGTGGTACGAGGTATGATTTGTTTGTTCAGCACTATCATTTCTACTTTGTTTGATTCAGAAGCTTTGCACTCCTTGGATGCACCTGGTCTAGCCCATTATTTGGGACTATATGTAGAGAGACTTTCCATACCACTAGTACTGAGTACACCAGTTGGAGGCCAGACCAGCGTATCTTGTGTTTTCTAGGGATGTGGGATGACGTTGGGACCACAACGATCTAGTGGGGACCTTATTCTATTATAGATGCAGCCATACGATGTCATCCTAGGCATCGACTGGTTGTATTCTGTTAGTTCCGTTATCGACTGGTTTCGAAGAAGAGTCATGTTCTCTGACGTGGATGGGAACCGCGTATCTTTTGTTGGCAAGAGGAGCTATCAGGAGGGAAGCCGGCATGTGGAGAATCTCCTTTCCTTGTTAGGCGGGTTATCAGTGGTTCCTGTTGATATAGAGATGATGGATGTTCCGGAGGTTGTTGTGGAGTTCCTCGATGTTTTTCCTTAGGAGGTTGTGACTCTACCCCCCCCCCCCCCCCACGTGATGTTGAGTTCAGGATAGACTTACAGCCTGGTGCCCGTCTGATTTCGATGGCCCCTTATCATATGGAACCTTCGGAGTTGCGGGATTTGCGGATTCAGATTGACGATCTGATGGAAAAGGGTTTTGTTTGACCCAGCGTGTCACCATGGGGTGCTCCAGTTTTTTTCGTGAAGAAGGAAGATGGTGGTCTCAGGCTATGCATAGACTACCGAAGGTTGAACCAGGTAACGGTCAAGAACTGTTACCCCCTCCCAAGGATAGATTATCTCTTTGACCAGCTGAGGGGTGAAGGTTGGGTTTACAAGATTGATCTACGATCTGGATATCATCAGCTTAGGGTGAAGGACAATGGCATCTCGAAGACAGCTTTCAGGTGCAGGTATGGGCACTTCGAGTTTGTATAAATTCCATTTCGAGTTACGAATGGACCAGCTGTGTTCATGGGACTTATGAACTTTGTCTTCCGATAGTTTCTGGACCGGTTCTTCATTGTGTTTTTCGATGACATCCTGATCTACTCAGGATCAGAGGAGGATCACGTTGAGAATCTCAGGGCAGTCTTGGAAGTCCTTCGACACCACCATTTTTATGGGAAATTGCCAAAGTGTAAGTTCTTAACACAATAAGTACACTTCCATGGACATGTGGCGTCTCATCATGGAGTGTTAGTGGAGTCGTCGAAGGTGGAGGGAGTTGTTTCTTTGGCGGCACCCAAGAGCGTAGAGGAAGTTCGTAGTTTCCTGGGGGTTTTAGTTACTATCGATGGTTCGTTTCAGACTTCTCTCTAGTTGCTTCTCCATTGACATCTTTGACTAGAAAGAACCATGTCATCCTATGGATCGAGCAGTGCCAGAAGGCTTTCGACTACCTGAAGGAGAAGTTGGTTAGTGCTCTCGTACTCAGGTTTCTATAGGAAGGGTTGTTGTATGGGATGTTTTTTATGCTTCTGGCCTTTGTCTCGGGTGTGTGCTGATGCAGAAGATGAGTGTGATTTGTTCTGGGTCTAGGCAGTTGCGCCCTCACGAGCGTTACTATTCCACCGATGACAGGGAGATTGTGGAAGTAGTGTTCGCATTGAACTTGTGGTGACATTACTTATTTGGGGAACACATTGTGGTATTCTCAGATCACAAGAGCTTACGTTATATCTTCTCCCAACGTGACCTGAACTTCTGACAACGGAGATGGGTTGAGTTTCTCCAAGACAATGACTTTGAGATCTCTTACACTGAAGGTAAGGGAAATTTTGTGGCTGATTACCTGAGTAGGAAGTCACATAAGGAAGTGGCTCGAGAATCCGCTGATGCTTGGAATGCGATGGGAGAGTTGGCCGCCTTGCACTCGGATGCAAGGGTAGATGGTGTTAGAGGCAATTTGTTTTAGATGACGGTGCATTCCTCCTTGTTACTGCAGGTGTAAGAGTCTCAGTGGGGGGACTCCGAGACGGAAGTGATGTAGGATAATGTCGATCAGGGGAATGCTTCAGAAGGATGGTCAGAGGACACCCGACATCAGATGATTTTCCATGGATGGTTGTTTTTTCTGGAGGCGATGCATGAGGGAGTTCTCTGTGAGTTCCATTGCTCAGCTTTGGCAGTAAATCCAGGAGTTTCAAAAATGTACTGAGGCCTGAGGGAATTGTTTTTCTGTACCGGGGAGAAATTGGCAGTGGCAGAGTTTGTGGCTAAATGCCTAGTGTGTCACCAAGTGAAGGCTGAACACCGTGTTCCCAGTGGTCTGTTTCATCCTTTAGATGTCCCCGAGTGGAAGTGGGATGACATCTCAATGGACTTCATCACAGGACTACCCAGAGCTCAGGGTGGTTATGATGTTATCTGGGTAGTGGTGGAACGACTAACGAAATAAGCTCATTTATTAGCAATTAAGGAGTCAGGCCCAGTGAGTACCTTAGCATAGAGGTACGTAGACGAGGTGGTGCGTTTTCATGAAGTCCCGAAGACTATCATCTCAGATCGGTATACTCAGTTTACCTCACGTGTCTGGAGGGTGTTACATCATGCTTTTGGCACCCAGCTACTCCTTATCACTACATTCCACCCAAAGACCGACGGGTAGACGAAGCGGACTATCTAGACGTTGGAGGACATACTGCGAGCATGCGTTCTGGATTTTGGAGGATCATGGGTACGACACTGGCCTTTAGTAGAGTTTTCCTACAACAATAGCTTCCACTCTACTATTGGCATGGAACTGTTTGAGGATTTGTATCGAAGACCATGTTGTTCACCCATTTTCTAGGAAGAGGTTGGTGAGACAGGTGCTCTTGGGCCATAGGTAGTGCAGAGCACCACAGAGAAAGTCCAGCTAGTATGTGAGAGGAGGAAAGAAGCTCAGGACCGACAGAAGTCTTACGCTGATCGTCGGAGGAGGCCCTTGGAGTTCGAGGTGGGAGATCATGTGTTCGTGAAGGTTTCCCCTTGACGGGGGCAGAGGAGGTTTGGTAAATGGATCAAGCTCTCACCTAGGTTCATCGGACCTTTTGAGGTGCTGAGGTAAGTCGGCGAGGTGGCATATCAGCTGGCCCTGCCACCTGAGTTGGAGAAAGTTCATGACGTCTTCCACGTATCCCAGCTTCGTCGATACATACATGGTGACTCTCATGTTATCGACTGGGGAAACTAGATATGGGAGATGACGTGAACTTCGAGGAACGACCAGTCAGAATCAAAGATCGTAAAGAGAAGGTGCTCCATGGACGAACCATTCCCTTGGTTCGCGTGTTGTGGAGGCATGGCGGCCTCGAGGAGAGCACTTAGGAGCGGGATACCTAGATGCACGCTCGATACCTGGAGTTGTTTTGACTTTTGTTTTCCCTTGTTCTTCTGAGCTTTCTGTTGATTTTGTACTCTGTACAATTGATATATGGAACACTTGGCTTGTCGGTTGTGAGATCTTTTGTTTCCCTGTTCTCTATAAGTGTGTAGCATGTTTGGATGTGTGGGGAAATGGAAAAACTTGACTCTTAATTGAGACACATTGATGAGGATGTGATTGAATCCCTGAGGGCGAGTCAGTGCCGCCTAAAGTGGATAATATCTCGACATAGAAGAAAGAATTTACCCCAACCCCCGTGTTCGGTCAATGTGTGGGTTGTACGGTGTTGGGGGCAGTGTAAGTTGGAAAATCCTAATATATGGACATAGGAAGGCCCAATCCTTAATCAAGACGCATTAATGCAGATGCGATTAAAACCGTGCAGGTGAGTCAATTCCGCCTAAAGAGGATAATATCTTGACATAGGAGAGAGAATTCCTAACACCTGTGATTAGGATTGTTGGTTGAGTTCCTGGTATAACGAGAACCCTAAGTGGTATATTATCGTGTTCCTCTGAGTTGGGTTTTCAATTCTCAGGGGCGAAAATGTTTTAAGAGGAATCCCATGTAGTGGCCCGGACCTCTCCGTTCCATTCCTTTGTCAAAAAAAGGCCACGAAGTGTTCTAGAGTGTAAGATGGTCTTTTCCCACACTCTCCAAAATTTTGAAACTACACGCCGCGTACTGTGAGTACACGTCGTGTACCCCCCTCGCCGGGTATACCCCATGTGGAAGGCCGTGTCTTTGCCATGTGAAATAAATGGATACACGCCGTGTACCCTAAACTTTATGTCGTTTAGTCCCTCCCCGCGTACGTGTTACCAGTCAATGATCACGTGTCGTGTTGGATCTGTGTCCTTGCCGTGTGCAATAAATGGGGTACACATCGTGTGTCTAAACTACACGCCGTGTAGTCCCTCCCCACGTATGTGTTACCCTCAAGCCGTGTGTTGACCAGTCAATGGCCATGGAGCCGTGTTGGATGTCACGTGGAGAACATGTTAATTTACCGAGTACACGCAGTGTACCATAAAGTACACGCAGAGTACTTTTTCTTTTCTCAACTATAAAAGGAGGAGTCCCCTCTTCACCCCTCTCCTCCCCTTTCCTCTAAGCAGAGTTCTCCCAAGAGACTCTAAGGCTCTTTCTTCCATAACTTCTTCGTCCGAGCTCTGATTTACGATCCGCCAGCGGCCATGGGATTGTAACAACGAGGCGGATCTTCCGAGCTTGGATTCGTTGTCTTTCCGTCGTCCTTCCTTTTCTGACTTCAACCTGAGTAGGTTTTTCCGGGACCCGACAGAAGTGAAGGACACAGATGTACGTCTTCTAATGTTGATCTTGGGGGGAGCATTGTGATCTGAACCTGTTGAGGTAGGGATCTTACCTTCGTCTATCAAAATTTTGCATTATGCGGGGTGAGTTTCCTCTTGTTTACGTGAAACACATTTTAACCGGTTTAATGAAGATAGCAATTGGCTTATATAACGAGGATGGGATGTTTTTAATGTAGTTACTTTCTTGTATATCCTGTGATATTATGGTGGGAATTGAATAGGCTTATGCCTACTGAAAATCATGGTCGTTGGGGGCCTTTTCTTGTGCAATTAAATTTTTCCCAATATTTCTAGACCGTTTTTGTGAATGTAACTTTATTGAATGTGGAATTTTTTTAATCACGTAATGTTGGATAATTAAAATCTGGAACCCTTGTGTGATCACCCCGGTTGAAAAAAATGAAATAATGAACATGTGGGTTTTGGCTTGGTTACGTGTCATGTAATGTGGTGTTTTATGGGTTGTTGTGGATCGGGTGAGCAGTGGGGTTGTGATTGACTTGGTTGTGGGATGGTGTGAATTCTATGATGGTGATGGGAAGCAGTGCTGTGATAAATGGTATCAAAGGGATAATGATGTACGGGTTCAGTGTGATTGTGGTTATGGTGGTTGGCAGTGGGGCTGTAGGGATGGGTTTTAATGTGAACGGGCTATGGGTTGCAAATAATAATTAAAAAGTGGAAGAGTTAATAAATGGTGGGGAATTGTAATAGAACGAAAATAATAATCAATGTGGTTGGATGGTTAATAATAATGACATGGTTGTGTTTCTTGTGTTTTCCTAACTTGATTTGTGGATGACAGAGATATGTTTTAAGAACGATCGATGTGGTTGGTTGTGGATAGTTTCCCAGTTGGTAAGGAACTAAATAAACTATTTCTGCTGAAACGTGAAAACCTAAATGGGGTTGGGATTTCTTGTTGTATGCATGCTTCGTAGTAGAAGTTCCAAGGAAGGTGCTCGGTTTCTCTTTTTAGAAGCCATAGGTTGGGATGTGTGATTGTTATACATCTATATATCTGTATCTTTTGTGTTTTATCGCACCCAACCCATGTTGATCACTTAGTGCCGAACAGTCCCATTTCATGGGAGAGGGTGTTTTTCCCTTATTTACTAGCTCCTTCTTTCTCCTTCTTCCCTAGGCTGTGATGGATTGAGGTGACCTTACACCTAAGACTCTTCGGGTAGGTTTAGATTGGGGTGGTTCTAGGCCAAGACTCTTCGGGCTGGTTTTACTGTTTCCCAAGAATCTTCGGGATGAGGCCCATGTGTGTGCGGGCGAGATACATGGTTTTGAGGCCCAGGTGTGTGCAAGCGGGATACGTGGCTGTGAGGCCCAGGTGTGTGCTGGCGGGATACGTAGTTGTGAGGACCAGGTGTGTGCGGGCGGGGAGAGTGTGGCAGCGTCAGGATGTTCGTTGTTAGGAAGAGCAGCTAACTAAAGGGAAATGGTGCGGGGTACCCAATACTCTTGTTCTTATATACTACTACTACCTGTTGTGATTGTGATTTGGTGATTGTTTCTGGTGAGGATGGGTGGATAGAATTCCTTGCTTGGTTTCTTCTGTTGTTCTCACGGGACATTAGGATGTCTCCCCACTTGGGCATGAGAGCTTTAGGTTTCCCTACTGAGTATACATGTATGGTCACTCTACGTTTACTTTCAGGTATCAAGGAGGACTACCAGGGCCGTGCGGGACCCTACTAGTTGGACAGTTGGAGTTGTTGCAGTTTGTTGTACTTGTTTCCTTTTTGGTATTGTACGTTGAGCATTCTTGTACTTTCACCTTGTTATAAAATTGTTTAAACATGCATGTGGGCTTGGTTTGGGTTTATTTCTATACACTTGTTCTTTTCTTTTTTGGTGGTTGACTTTTCCTATTTCCCGATCATAAAATAATAAAATGGTAATGCCTCCCATATTTGTGAAAACTCATACCCTTGGTGCTAGTATCCTACCCGGGGCCTACTGGAGGTGGGACTCGGGGGTCATTATCTTCCTTTGGCCATTTCCAGCTCAGGAGGGGCATCTTTGGTGGGAGGGGGTCATGAAATTACCATGTTATAAACATCATGTTATTATTTAAGTTAATGATGGAAGATTTATTGATATTTGGTACATGTGTCAGAAATGAACTTCTTATATTTACAAGTTGTCTATGTGGTCAAATTTCCATTATATCCATAATTATATTCATGATTTATATATAATACATATCATATATATCTAGTTTATAAAATTATTTATAATAGTACATAATATTTAGGGGTTAAAAATGTAATGCACCGTTCAGAACGTTAATCCATATGTACGCATGAATGCTACATCCATTTATATTCTATATTTTAATAGAATTTAAACATAATGATACATAGATATATTATAATTATAGTATAATATAATATATAATATCATTAAATTAAGTCATTATACATCCCACATACGTCATTAACGTGTCATATCACATTGAGGGGGCGGTAGGTCGCACTTCCTCAAATGAAATTATCGAATATACCCATAATGGAAACCATAAAGGTGTGATATTAAAAGAAAATACATAAGAATAATGAAAACATAAACATAATATATATCATATATAAATATATTGGTAGCATAATAGCCACCATTAGAGGGGGTAGGAGATAATTGAACAATCATCATTTTGTTAGGCGTTAGTTTCCCATCCACAAAAACAAACTGTTTTTTACCCATTAGATAGAGGTTTCTGTAAGTGTAGTTCCAATCCATCCCATAATAACATCCTAGTATGTTGAGGATACATGTGTTGTTATAAAATAAAGAAATAAAAAGAGTTTATGGGTTTTTGGAGAAGTACAATAAAATAAAATAACTTAAGAGAAGAGTTACCATTAAATCAGGTAACTTCCTTTGGTTTGACCGAAAAGGTATTGTTGAAGTTCCTTCAGCCAAAGTTAAGGCTTTTAGAAGTAGGATACTGATGTAGGGAGCTTAATTGGGTAGAGTATGGACGATCCAAGGGGCTTGAGAGGTTTGTAGAATGGGATAGAGGTTTGGTCTTTTTATATGGGAGAGGAGGGGCTCTTAAGGAATGTGTGAAAAATATTTTTTTATTACATAATGATTTTCGGTTTCTAAAGATCCAAAACGAATTATAGTCGACGATAAGATGAATAATGGTCGAAATAAAATCATCCAATAATAATTGGAAAGGTTTTGGATATTATTTTAATCTTTGTAATATTATTTATTTAAATCATTTATTAATGAGGTAAATACTACATCATTATTAGGTAATAAATAATTTATTTAGTTTGATGTCTAAAAATTATAAAAAAATACCATGATGTAGGAAATAGTTTAATATTTCCCAATAATATTTGTAATTGAAATGATAACATATATAACCCTTTGTAAAATTTAATTTAATAAAAATATTTGATTATGTCATTTTTTCCTTAACTTTAAGTTAAATAAAAGAAGGTGTCATTATCACTAATATATGGCTCCATGGGGTCCCAAAATCAAACCAAAGATTCCCATGGTCGGATATGTATCAAAAAATAGGATTATGAAACATGTTAGGGTAATATTATATTATTATAAAAATAATTGTTTACCCTTATTTAACAGATTTACTTTTAACCGTGGTGAATAAAATATTTACTGAAATAAATATTCGTAATGTTTATAAATAAAAGTTACCTGTTTACAAAATTTGGGCCTCCTGATTCCAAATATGGAAACAATTTTTCCAAATTCAAAATACAAAAGTGGTGGAAATTAATTTAAAATTAATTCCCTCTGTCAAAAAAATGCATGTTTTTATGAAAAAATATAATCTAAACATATAAATAAATTAGATTAAAAGGCAGTTTTGAATTAAAATACTGTTTTTCACTATTCATCAAAAATTGAATTTTATCGCAAAAAACCAAAATTCTACCCATGTGAATTATGATGTCCCATTTCTAAAGAGAAACTTTAAATTGTTTAATAAAACATATAAAAGTGACCAAATGTAGTTATAAATAGGGTTTTCCATCAAAAGGGGGTAAATAAAGCTTTTATTGTAAATTATGCTTATAATTAGATTCATTAACATTTTAAGCCCAAAAAAATTTATTTGATAAATGTAAAAACATTTAACAAACATGTATAATCATATTTTAGTTAGTTCTCTTCATTCCTGTCAATAAAATGGCTAGGCGTTAACTACCATTTAAAATAATAATATTATTTTATTATGGTGCAACATAATATTTCAATGAAAACCATTTTTCCGTATTGTTTATGCCATCAAACATAGAAACCCCATTAAAGTAAAATTAATATTTAGTTCAAAAAATATTAATTAAAAAGAAAATGTATTATATATTTATTTACTTGATATTTTACAATGCTAGAATCAACTTCTTGAGAATAAAATAATACACAATAGATGGTCTATATATTTCCCATATCTTTTTTCATTAACAAAACACATTTAGTGAAATATTATATAATCCCCAGAAAAGAATAATCCTTTAATCTTCAAAATACAACAAACCATACCCAAAGTTAAAAAATTACCATTCAATAAACAATTGTGGTTAAAATTATATAAAATAATCAAAACTAAAACAAAAACACATAATTCAGAATGATTAGATCACTTATTCTTCCATGATAAATCTTAACATTTAACTCCAAATTACATTGGGTATTCTTAAAGTCTCATACATAAAAGTAATAAACTAAATAAAATATTATCCAAACTAGGATAGTCATTTCCATAAAGAACCCAAATCTCCATATGTCCAAAATAAAAACATATATTCTTCCAAAATAAAATTCAACCATTACACATCAACTGAAATCCCATAGTATTCTATTTTTCTTAGTAATATAGTGTTCCTAAAAGAGAGAACATCTTAAAAATAACATTTATTAGTTAATAACCAAATCATTCACCTATAATAACGATATGCATTTTATAAAAAATTAGTTTCCAAAATCAACTTATTCGTGATCCATAAAATCAATTAACAAAAAATAATAAGTCATACTAACTAGGGAATTCACGTTGTCCAGTCGTAGGAAATACATCCAAGTATCAATTTGGTTGTGGGTTTGATTCTCGCAGCTTTTTCCAACACGACGGGTTGTCACACATCCCATGTTTTGTCTTTTTTCTAGAAATATATATTTCTTATAACATTATCAGAAATATGGTTACTTAATCAAAAATAAACATAACATATTTTTACCTCAAAGGATATCTCATACCTCTAATTGTGCATCCCAAAATGTAATAACTCGTAATTGCATCAAATTCAAGAATCATATATAACACAAAGGTTCATTATAACTATATCCACAATAGAAAAGATAATTATTACTCAATTATCATTATTACATAAAGAATAATAAGGTTTAAACACACTATAAGTCTTCTAAATTAATCCTATAATTAATACGTTTAAACATGTCATTATCCATAGATCCAAAATGAATCTTCAATTCAAAAAATGTAGACATCTTAATCATTGATCATTATTCATCATCCATTATCCATGTTTTTTCCATATTATTATTTTATACTTCTTTATAATAAAAAAATAAAGCGTAATGTCCTATGATTCAATACTATCAAAACCTATGTTAATAAAAAAACCCTTATCTTTTATCGGATATTTTTTCCTCCTATTCAATTTGAATGGAATTAGGTATTGTTAATCATATATTTGTATGGTACAACTAATCCCATTCTTGAAAATTCTTCATAGGACATCTATTTGAGTAATGAATATGCACACCACTATTAAAACATTTAATTGATCCCTCAGAATGAACTTCTTTCCCTTTCGTAGAGTTGACTAAACGCTTCCTTTTTACATGATCATTTATTGCTTTATGAACATCCTAACCTCATATATAATATCTTCCCATCCCTTTTAAGAATATTCCTAGGTGTTTCTTTCAACATCCTTGACATATAATTTTTTGAATATACGTACCTTTATGATTATTACATGAACCTCCATAGAGATTCATTTCTCACATATATGATGCCTTTGACAAATAACCAAGGTTCATGTTTTCAACCATGAGTCTAGATATTTGGTTATGTATAATAACATTATTTCTCATTTCAGCTCCTATTTCACTCAATTGTATATTCAGAAAACCACCATAGTTTCGTTCACAAACATTATTACATTGGTCCCTACTAGATCCATACATTTACTAAAACCAAAATGGTCAGCGTGATTATATCATTAAAATCATCATATACTATCTTATGAGGTGGTTAGGAACTAAGATATAACTATTCATGTTATCTTTAACTCATTCAGTTTATTTAAAATAACTACGACTCTATCTAATATGCTAACCATTATTTTTATATAAAACATGTCACTTATGCTTTAATAACACCCTAAACTCTAAATTTATCTAATCCAACCACCGATACCAACACTAAGGCCCTATCCTTAAACATTAAATAATAATGATTTAAGTCATTACTTCACATTAAGGGTCTTTTCATGTTTATAGTTTTAGTGAATTAGGCCATAACTATTACATTACATCTCAAACATTACAAATTTGACACTTATTCTCTATCAATTTTTTTCCATAATAATAATACTCGTTAAATAAAAAAGAATTATATTCTTTAAAAAATATTCTATAATTATTCCTTTATCTTAACCATCATTATAACACGTGAAAACCCTTTCAATAACATGGGATGAGAAAAATAAGCTCAGTAAGGGGTATAAAATAATGAAAGAAAACATTAGTCCATTAATACATAAAAATTAGTGGAATCATACTTTTCAATCCTAAAACATAAACTCTTTAACATACATCATTAAATCATAAGATTTTTGAATAACACATAAAAATCATAAATCATAAAGGTAACTTGTGTAATCCATAACACACTTAAATATAACTTCGACAACTATATAGGGTGTTACATTTGGAATACCCATCATAGTATATTCCCTAAATCATGTAGGTGAGACATTAATGTTTACCATCGTCACGTTATCCAATGCATGTGAGAGCTATCCCAGGCTCAACCACCCTCATTTTATAACGGGACCACATGTATATGTATGAAATTCCTAAAAACCATAACATATTCATAACACATAAAACAAGCATAATGGAAAGATAACATTTTCAAAATGCAATAATAATATAAAATATCAAGATATTGACATAATAAATGATTTCTCAAAAAAAAATCAATAATAAAATTCATGAAAATGGTATATGGTATAAATTATTATTTTAAAAAAATTATGGATATTTAAGAAATCCAAATATGAATTAATACTCATGGCAGTGGAAAGGTTGTTGTCACCTTGTATGTTATAAATAATCATTACCTAATTCATTTTGTAAAATGATTTTTAAAAAATATTTCTTTTGAAAAATGATGAATGATATTAAAATAAAAAGGCTATAATTATACATTGTATAAAATAAGGTCTTTTGTAAACAATGATATTACTCAATGAAAGGAGATTGATATGAGTTCCCATAAAAATTTTTATCATTAGATTATGTATAAATCATTGAAATAATTTTGTGTGTAAAATATAAATATACAAAATTTAAGAGGATATTTAGTGTAAAACGTTCAGAGATCATTCATACATACTCCTGAAAAAATACCAATGGGATGGACATGTCACTCAGTGAGGGGATATTAAGCAAATATTTCCCTTACAATGATCATATAAATTACATAAGAATTTATTAATGGGGTAATTGTATGTTGCAAATCTATATCCAAAAAATGTTATGTGGAAATTACCACGTAAATAAACAAATAGGTATTCCATACATAATATTGGAACAGTATAATCAACAAAGTATGCTTAAAACCTAATGGGTGGAAATTGTGTTTAGAAATTTCCTTAAGAAAATTCTGCAAACCAACGTAGTCTTTTAAAAATTCAAAAGAATATGTTGATGAGAGAGAATAGGATCCCTTATCACATGGACATAAAATGTACCAAAATAAGGATATATAATAACATATCCTAACCTATGTAAATGGATATTAAAAGTCATAATATAAAAAAAATTGACTAAAAGAGGGGGGTGAAAGGTTCCCTTACCTTGAGTCTGACTTGTCTCGTTCATTATTGATATTCCTGAATAATAAACATAGGATAATTTCAAATTTATTCATAATATTTATCAAGTTTATTTTTCATTTAATATTACTTATCATCATGCCATAAAAATTACATAATTATTTAATCTCATTTCCGTCATTTTGTCGGTATTCGGTACTTGATTCGAAAATAGAAATGATATAATTAAAAATATGTTATATTAGTTACATAATACCATTAATATGTTATATTAGTTACATAATACCATTAATTACATCCTCTATACGTTCGATGTATGGCATGAACGAGTCATATCACTTTGTGGGTGGTGGTAGCCTGCACTTGTTTAAATAAAATTATCTTATATACACTTTCTAGAATTAATTAAAGTATTCTGTAAATATAAAATACATAATCATACAAAATATATAAATATATTATATATCATATATATATACAGTTCCATAATTATGGCCACAATGAGATGTGGTATGGGAAAACTTAACAATCATTCTTTCGTAAGGTATAAGTTCACCATCCACAGAAACAGTAAGTTCATATCCATTAGATGAAGGTGTGTGAAAGTGTTTTTTAAATATTTCTCATAAAAACATCCTATTATCTTTAGGATTCTATTGTTTATATATAATAAATTAATTATTATAGAACAATGATGAAGATGTAAAATAATAGAGATGAACTTTTGAGAAGATACTACCTCTTAAAATTTGTAACTCCCTTTGATTTGATACAAAATGATTTCTTCAATTTTTTTATGAAAAAGTTAAGGATTATAGGATGAATTTAGGGATTATGGGAGCTTATTTGGACCTAATTTGGATGATACAAGGGTCTGTAGAGGTGTGAGTTATTTTGGCAGAGGTGGTGGCCTTTTATAAGAGGGAGGAGGGGATCTTTAGGAATGTCCATAAATATTAATTTATTATATGTTTGATTTCGATTAAAAATAAGTCAAAATTATATTAGATATAATATAATATGAATATAATCAGAAATAAAATCATTCAATAATAATTAGATATGTTTTGTATATTTTTTAATCTTTATGTTTTTGATTTAACCCTTTTTTTACTGTTACCATTTAATCAAGCCTTTAACACATTGAGAATCAAAATATTTACCAAAACATGAACAATTTCAATTTAAAGTGATAGTAATAAAATTTTACACTTATAATAACCATTTGGATGAATCCTAGTTTTTTTGAATTTAATAATATTTAATAAAATAATATATAATTTAAAAAATGAATTATGTCATTATAGACACTATTCATATTATGACTTTTTAAAAATCCTTAACAACGTGATTATTTTGAAAAAAATGACTATCACAAAAAAACGTAAATATATTTCATAAAATTCATGGATGACATAAAAATAACGAAATTAAATTTATTTTAACATTTATAATATCATTTATTTGAATTATTTATTAATGAAGTAATCTCTCCATCATCATTGTGTCATAATTGAATTTATTTTTTTAATGTCTAAAAATTATAAATAAAATATCCTGATTTATAAAATATATTTATATATATAATTAATATTTATAGTAAAAAAGATAAATTATATGACACCAAATAAAATAAATTAGTAAATGATGCATGTTTATGTTATATTTATCTATACATTAAATTAATTTTTACAAAATGTCATTTTCACACCCAGGTGGATCAATGAGGTCCCAAAATCGACCAATGGATGAAAATGGTTTGATATATCTAATCCAATAGGATTAGGACAAGTTTTAGGTTTGTTTAATAATATTATAAAATTAATGATTACCCTCATTTACTCGATTTACCCATTAACCATGATAAATAAAATAATTGATGAAATTACTATTCATAATTTATAAATATAAAAGATACTTATTCAAAAAATTATGACCATATTATTCAAATATGGAATACATTTTTTAAATTTAAAAATACACATTATTCAGTAAATAATATAAAATTAATTCCTATTGTCAAAACCAAAAAGCGTTTATTATAAAGTAATAACTATTAAAATATTAACAAGTGTTTATGTTCACTTTAAATTTAAAATTAATTCCAATTACCACAATTGGATCAAATGATACAAAAAATAATCCAATTGTACTTTAATACCAATTAAATGATAAATATCACTATATAAATATATTATATTAAAATTGAGTTTTGAATTAAAATGCAGTACTTTTCACTATTCATAAAAAAATAATCGTTTTCAGAAAATTCCAAAAATTTATTCCAATTAAATTTTGATGTATAGATTATATATAATATGTTTATTTTTTCAAATATAATATATAAAAGTGACAAACACTATATTTGAAATGGGTTCTCAATCAAAAGGTGGTAAATCGACCTTATAAAAACATCAGAGTATTTCATGCTTGAAAGTAGATTAATTATTATTTTAAGCCATTAATATTCATTGGATAAATATAAAAACATTTAGAAAATATGTAATATCATATTGTAGTTATTTATATTAATTTCTACCAATACAATGTCTAGGAGATAACAACCATTTAAAATAATTATATTATTATACTATTTTTTGGTATAACTCAAAGTTATGTGCAACATAAGATTTCATAGAAACACATTGTTTCGTGTTGAGTACACTATCTAAAAAATAATCCACTTTTATGTAAATATAATAATATCTAATTCATTAATATTAATATAAATCAAAAAATTATTATTCTATAAATACCTGGGTCGTTACATTAAAAAAGGAACCTTCGATTTTGATAATACATGATATGGTGTTTTCTTATTACAGTAGTGCCTTATGTATAACATTGTGAACCAGATTTCACCGAATTAATCATCTCAATGGACTCATTTATCATGATATACACTCATTCTATCTCATTATATACATCAAAACCCATTTTATAGGTCCAAACCACAATAAATTTTCTTTCACTACTAATGATTGATATCATAAATTATTCATCTTCCCAACAACTGACTATTTTGGAAATACATATAGATCCTTGGTATGGAGTCACTAAAAAGAGATAATAAAATTCCTGATAGTTATAGACTTTTTATCTTCTAATTATCCGTCTCACAATATATTTCAGTGCCACCCAAACCCATTCAACACAATAAATAGGGCTCTAGGCTGGTTTACCATTGGGCATTTGGTGTGCCTCCCAATTTTCTTATAGATTATAACATACATAGAGTTTTTAAAAAGGTGATAATGGGGATATTATACCATATGGTGTTGATAAGAGTGATGGAATACATGTATATACACACTTTAAATTAGACCATAATATAGTGAAAACATTCTATCCCTCTATGAGTTGTATAAGCATCATAAATGATTAAAAATACAAACATTACATTTGTAGCTAAAAATATATGATATCATTTTAGGTGATTCAAAATAGTATATAATGAGTATGGTCACCCATGGTCCACCACCAGTTCGTTCAAAAGCATGTTGATAGTAAAATCAGACTCAAAAGTAAACATTATCTAAGGAAATAATTCCCTATTCTATTTCTATCCATAAGATACTAAAAAGAAAAATATGATCAGTAATGTCCATCTCCAATGCCTGATCACTTACCTAATCATAAAATAATAATGTCTATTCAAGTCTCAAAGGGCATGTGTATGGTGTGATGATAAATATCAGTAGGCCACCACGAACATGTGCCTATCATACACATCTGATAATGAAGGTGTTTTTAAAATATAACTAATCAGGGAGGACCTAAAAAAATATAACAAATAACTCTCTTATCATGTTCTTAGAAGCCATATAGAGGAAATAACCTAGTTAATCTATCAACAGTAATGTTTGAACATGTTCCCCCATACATATATATTATTGAACATCTATTTTTATTAATATAACTATGGTGGTGAGGATCCATGGCATAAATCCAAAGGCATACCCTGAAGAGAATTCATGATAGGTGAACCCATGGGTTCAGCCTCGATGACAACACCTACCACGTCATTCTATCAGCCATATAACATGAAATCTATATGGAATTCCAAATAGAAATGTTTATGGTCACTCACTCCCTTGCATAAAAGTCCACATTGGCTAAAAGATAAAATTTGAAGATCATAGATGTCTATAATCATATAAATCATCTTCTTCAGGTCAATTCGACAAATCCTAAGGAACAATGAAATATGACCTTCCAAAAACCTAGACAAATTGTTCCATAAAATATGTTTATCCTCACCCCCTTCCAAAGATCACATCAGTATCTACTGATGTTCTATCACCATACATTTATAATTTTATGGTGATCACCCACAAACATAATCGATAGTCAACACCATAACCTAGGATGCATAGTCTACAATGAATGCACCAACATGGTTGGTCACCAACACCTCGATCGGTATTCATGTCAATGAGAACACAACACCAACATAACATCAGTGAAAATACATTGAGTTTAAATCACCCAATCAACACCTAAGATGCATATTCTGACCCCTAGTTTCCCTATGACCATGTCTCTCACCTTGATGGTTAACACCATCTAAAATCACATGGCTTGTAACCTCATCCAGTTGATTACATCTCCTCAATATGATGAATGATTATCAAAAATGGTGATCAACATCACCTAAATATATATATATATATATATATATATATATATATATATAGGGCATCACCCAACACGATGAATTACATCACCAAAATCCAGGTTATCCGTATCACCTCAATCCTCAGGCCAGAACATGAATATTCCCATGGAACCAAGAAATTATTATAACCAATTTAATTGAATTAAAACATAATCCCTACCTAAATTTCCAAATCTCTACAATGACCCTCATGGTGCTTTTCCATTTCTAGTTGGATAAGGGTATGACCAACAAAATACCATGGAATCATTTTATCAATTTAAACATATGTATTAATTTATATTTGGAATCCTATGAAAAAATAATTGGAAATTTTAAGAGAGAACCCCCAAAACAATAATAAAATAATGGAGAATGATAATAACCACCTAACTCATTATGTTAGACACCCAATCATATGAAATCAACCTCAACCTTGAGTATATTTGGATGAAAACATCATTTTATAAGGACAACCAAAAAAATAGTGTATAACAAATGGAATGGACATAGTTCACAATATATAGAGAGTAAATAAAAATAGAAAATTTCAAAATGAATGTCTATATATTGTGGTTCCAACATGTACAATGAATCATACATTAGTACCCAGACAATGGAGTTTCCTCAAATCCTTAGTGGTGAATAGTTTGGGAGGAACCAGTTGTTCATGTGGGTGAATAAGGAAAATAATGAAGTGAAAAATAAATAAATGAGGGATGTAAATTTTATTAATTTCTTAATTTTTGTAAAATCACATGTTTTGGAAGCATTTTTTGGATAACTGTGATCCAACTATGTGGACCCCTCTACATAGAAGTATGCCTTCCCAGGCTAGGTGCACATTTTTTCAAACAGTGAGTAAACCATGAGAAAAGCCTCTGTTAAACATTTCAAGGTTCTCGCATAGCCTGGCTCCCCCTAAAATGTGATTTTCCAAATCGTGAATTATTATATTTGAGGGATTCATGGTTTCACTATGGAGGCTACATGGTCTTTTCAAACCATGTGCCCCAATCTTTGGGATTCTGAAATCATGTTTCTAGGATGTAACGCTCCTGAAACCTCTTTGTAAAGATGATTCAGTTGTTCATCCATAAAACCCATCTCAAAATAACTCCATGTGTCTAGAAAATTAGGATAATTAATTTATAATGATCAATAATATATATTCCAAGATCACCAAAATAAAATGATCAAATCTAAGTTGAAAAAAAAACTATTCAAAAACCTAGGATATTAAAATCTCTCCACCGAAACATAACTATTCCATAATATATCAAACCTTACATATAGATGGTACAAAACATACACATATCATTTATATAATCCTTATATACCCTAGTTATAATTTAATATTTCAACTTTTTATTGAGGAAGTCCCCACCTTTAGTGTTACCTTCATTGTTTTCATCCCAACCTAAAACATGTAATTCAGATTATCCACCGACCATCATTAGTCTCAAAAGTCATCCCACAACGCATCATCACTCTTACACCTAATCAGGTACTCAAATAATTTCCATTTCATGTATGTCACCAATTATTTTATGTATCCTAACATATTTTAATGATATTATCTTATACAATGCACCTTATATATATCCTACATCACATCGATGCCCAAATAGAAACACACCTCAAATATAACCAGCATCGCATCGCTACCAACTAGAAGTTCCAGGGTCAACACAACACATAAAAATGTATATGTATATCACACATCATTGCTGATGAATACCTATAAACAACTTCATGGTTAGTAAAAAAGTAACACATATGAACCCCATTAATCATAAATTGAAAAATACCAATAATAAGAAAAAAAATCAACACATGAAATCAAATCTAACAACTGAATATACATGGATACCTAGCCTACTCTATATTTGGAAGCTCCACTGCATGAACATTCCCTGAAGCATGAATACTTGTGGCCTAAAAACCATATGGATCTACGCTAGTTTCTGATCACAAACCCCACTGTTGGGTCCCACTATCTCTTCTATAAACCCCTCCTAAAACTGACTCTCAGAAAGTAGCTCCTGATACCAATAATGGAACAACATATGAAAGGTGAGTCTAACCCAGTCCATATCTTCTAGATGTACAAGGAGACTTCTTGTAGAATGTCACAAACAATATCTGGATGCCATCAAAACCGGAACCAAACCCAGCCTGTGACATGGCCCGAAGAGCATTCCTGTTCTCCACGGGCTGGAAATATTTCCATTTATCATAAAATTAGAATTGGTACTGATTTACTTGAATTTAGAAACATAAAACAACAAAAGAAACCAATAAAATGAATCTATATTTTTCAAACCAAACAATATTTTACAAAATTTCAGAACTAAATTACATATTTTAAAACAACTCAAAAAGTCCATAACAAAGCTACCAAACCAAAAGGAAATATCCCAAGAACCCTCATGGAAAGGGGCATCGCCCTCAAGCCATCTTTACAAGACATCACCACCAATGACTTACTAGAAACCCGAACTACTAGAACTAAAATAATTGTACACACTATATGAAAAAAATTTATCCCAGTCTACTTACACCCAAGGGTGTAAGTAGGGTTATAGATAATTCCTAGTAGGATACCACCACAAAGAGATTCCAGGCGATTAATATTCAAATATGAAATGCATGCATGTTTTAAAAAACATGTAATTTCAAGTTACAATTTGTAAAAGATGCAACTTAAAAAAATCATTTTTCAAGTGGGCTAATTTAAGGAATCAACATTTTTAAAATAAATTCCAAAGCTACTAAATTTTCAAGAAAAATATATTGTATGCCGATGGTAAGTATAAAGGTTCTATTGAGCACAAGTAATAGGAAATAACTTCTAGGCACTAGCTCATTGTGGGTCCCAATTACCTCGTATCTCGGTGAGAATAACCCTCACAAATATCTATCATCGTGAACAAGACACTAGTAGGGAACATAAAAATTACCTAGTGGTCCTCAATCATCAGCATCATAGTTTAATTAGAGTTTTGATCATCAATCGAGCTAAGTGAAACTGAGTCTAAACGCCACGGATTCACTAGTATACTAGTACACATCCACCGTCCTATATACCTGGGATTTATTATTGGCCTCAAACATGTTCGACAAGTAAAAAAATATACATTGCACATGAAAATATCATTTCCATATCAAATATTCACTAAAAATCCCACATGTATACCACACAAGTCACAAATGTTCAATTTTCATTCAAATTGTTTTTGAAATCCGACTCACAACAAACAGCGCACAACACTTTTTAGATTTCTTTTACACATCCAAAAATCCTTTAAAAACTTTTTATAATCCATTAAAATACATTATAACTCAAATAACATCCCACTCAAATATCATATAATAGCTCTTTCATCAATAAAATTCATTTTTCACAACACACTCACACAAAACAACCCACAACCATGTTTTGCATATCTCTTTCCACTTTATAAAAACATTTCATCACTTTATAAACCATTCTAAAAAAAATATTTGACATCTTAAATAACCAACTTACCTTTCAAAAACTCATATTAGGTGAACACCCCCCCCCCAAACAGTACATGTACACCCTTTTACCCACATTGTTTAACCAAAACAAACATTCACAATTTTCAGAAAACAAAATAAAACGGTGTAAGTATTTCTTACACACAAAACCCATTTAAAAACCCCTATTTAAGACCATAACCATACCAATTCCTATCCAAAATAGAATTGGAAGTCCTAGATAAATTTATAAAACCAAATTTTATTGTTATAAAATAACCTTGAATAATACTACAAAAGATACAAATGAAAACACCCATTTTCATAAAATTCATTCAAGAATTATAACAATGTTTTACACATCGAACATATTAAAAAACCTTTTTTATAGGACCACATGACACTAATACATTACCAAACCAGAATTTTCAGGAAAAATGATTTAGTAAACCAATTCCATAAGTTATAAAATACACCCAAACAATACCACATGAGTTAAACATGAAAACACCCAATTAAAAGTTAAAAAAACAATAAAATTTAACACTTAACTAAATATATCAAAAACAGTTTTCACACCACACCCAACATATGAGGAATTTAAAAAATGAGTAAATACAGCAAGCTAACTCATCAATAATTGTTTACACATAGAACCACCCACCTTTTGAGTCAAAACCCTTGAATCTTGGTGTGAAACCTCAACCACACATATGATGCACCACAATAAAGTGAAAACAAAACCTAAACCATAAGATTTAATAAAAAATACCCCAAATATAACCCTTGGAATGAACCATAACTTCTGGAAAGTCTATAGTTTTATGGGAGGAACGAAACCCTAAAAAGAAGGAAGGAATTGAAGAGAGAAACACTTATCCAAAACAATCTTGAAAAAAATGACCCCAAATGCATCAGAATATAAATTAAAAACAACTAATAATATAAGGGAGATTATAAAAAGGATGAGGAGATCATGTAAGAACTAGAATGGGGTAAAAATAGTAATAATAGAAGGATTTATGAAAGGGTAAATTTACCACTTCAAATATGGGTGATTTGTGAAATCCAGAGAAGTTTCATCAACTTTTGCAATTTTATTGATCTCAAAATTGGTGTAAGAGAGAATGGTCGCGCGCCATAGGTATGTGGGCTTGGTTGGGAGTTGGAATCACAGAAAAAACGTAAAACTAGATATATTATTTAAAGATTTAATAAAAATTAACGCAAGAAATGGGCTTTCGGGCAGGCCCAATACCTTATATAAAAACCACAATCTATCATGATTAAATATTTATAAAGGGTAAAAATTAATTTTTTGGTTTTCATATGTCTAGAGATGACTAGTAAGAATTGGAATAGAGGAAAAATGTTTAAAAATGGAGTTATAAAGGAATCAAAATTTATTTTTAAATCTGGAATTGGGCTCACAGTTTGGCCTAATTCATGAAAACTCACCCATTCCTCCATAAAAGCTTGGGAAACCCCAAAAAAATAATGAATGGAAATTAAATAAATTTTACCTTTAAAATATGTCTTTTATGTGACAATTCTCCCCACCAAGAAAAAATTCCGTCCCCAAAAAGCCACAGTAAAGACAAAACAACAACCAAACCCTACTGAGAAACCAAGAGGTACTCTCTTACCAGGTTTCACCCCCAAAGGCCAAAATAACACCAGTGATCAATTAAAGATAGAATTATCTCATCAAAACAAACATACACCATTTTCATGAAAAAATAAAGTATATTCATATTTTATCCCAAAATAAAACTCTTCAAACACTATCCAAACTGGATTCCAGCAATTTACCCAAATGAACAACAATAACAAACAATGTTACACTTACATGGTCTTTAACCAAACCATTGGGAATTCTCCACTCCCAATTCTTACCCATGGAATGTGTTGGTAGTTAGATAGCTCTAAAAAAGTCAGCCTACTACCAATACAATACCATGGACTAATATGAGTTACTAGTATGGGGAGACACAAATGGGTTCCCCCCCATAAGAGACAACTCAAAATTACCCAAGCCCGAATCAGGATACTAACTGGGGGAGGCTTGAACAGACTCTCGGTACTTGGGGGTAGACTCCCATTAGAAATTTCCAAAATAACACACATGAGACTCATAGTGGGTATCCCAACCATAAGAGTATACCATATTAACAACCATCATGCATTAACTATGGGGATCATTATTTCTTCATGGCTTCCTATCACATGACCACAACTAATCATGCAGAAACTATGTTCTCAAACATGAAGACACCATAGGTTTGAACTATTACCATATTTCAGACTAAGTACAGGAAGTTGTACAAGGGTTTAAATGGCCATTGGGTTTCCCCTGACTACGAGCCAGCTTCACTCTGTGACCTATGGCTGGAGATAAATGATTGAAGCATATTGGACCTCACAGTTAGGCTTTGGAAATCCCCTGAACAAGAATTCATCCTTTACTATAACAAACATCTACACCAAAATCCCCGATAAGTTTTCCAAGACATAACACATTCCAAACTCACTTTACCCAAACCTGATATTTCACTGAAACAAGGGCTTATAAGATACACACACATCACACCTTGTTTGTTCGGTTGAGAAACAATATAAGTAATGAACACCTATAATCACCTTCTTCTAAAATGTATTATTTTTAAATTTTTCCATGGGGGACATTCTTCTAACATAACAGAAACTCTCAGATGATTCCATGACTTACACTGTTAAGGTCAATCGAGCACATGACATCACAAGGCATCACTGAACATGACCATTACGAATGATATAAACAATTCATTGAGATGGACCTTATACAACATCCCCAAAAAACACAAAATTCTAGAAAGATCCCACGATATCCTATCATGACCATATTTACAACACTGGTGGTTTAACGTGAACTCCTTATTCATGGAGACTATGAAGGACCCAGAGGCCTTCTTAGACTCCATCCAGATACTCATCCACGCTAACAACCCCAAACCACTTCCACCTTTGGAAAATCAAGGAACATAAGAAGCTATAGTCTCTTTCAACCATCCGTGATCACTCTCCCGCTATAAGAGGATACAAAAAACAAGAAAGTAAAGGGTGTAGACTCAATCTAAAAATCACAAGAAAATGATTCCATACATTGATAAACTGGTGTATCTTTTAATGATGAAACAACATAGACTACACTTCAGTTGTACACTAACCATTAATGGGGGCGTACCTAATCCAACTAGAGAACCCAATAACCCAACCAACCTGGTCCATTGGTTAAGACATACCTCAACAAAATCCAAATAGATGATGAGAAATTCCAAAAAGGCTTCCCAATATACTCTCAAATGAGACCACTAACCAGCCCTTTAACCCAGCTTACCGACCAAACACAAAACCAAAACACTGTTCAAACAAGATGGGTTCTTGGACTCAAAACATTCCACCACATTAACATTTTCAAAAACACATAATACAAACCATCCCAAACCACTCATAAAGACATCATATTTTCCTTTTAAAATAATTTTTTTAAACAAACGGTTCAACGGTTAGCGTATCTCCCAATGGTACCCCATGGGCCCCACACATGCTTTTTTCTGTGCCACACCGGGCACCCTCCTCATATCCATCCCAGCACTCATCCAGTCATTCCACTAACCATACATCATCCCATATAACCCCATGCATATGGTCAATCCTGAAAATACCAAAGGTTAATACAAATACTCATCCACTTTTGAAAACAAAAACAATCAACCAATACTCCCTTTTTCTCAAGACCACTAACCACGAAATCAAACAAAAATTACCGCATAAAAAAAATTCAGAAAGTCACAATCATTCCTGTGAAAACTCATTTTCATGTTATTCACATCAATTTCAAAACATCTCATCCCATTAAAACTCATTTAAATAGTTTATAAAACACTATTGGAAACACTTTTTCAAAACCAACCCTGACATAGTTCATGCTTTCAAAAGAGGTCCAAACACACCATCTTCCATTCCAATAAAATTCTTAAAATTTAGTTCTCTATTTTAGAAAATATAACCATTCCGACTTTATTAGATAATAATTTCACAAAAAATTTACCCTTCTTAAAACCAAGTCACTTTAAAACCAATGATCCATGATTTCAAAACTATAGAAAACAAGATAGTGTGAGAGGATAATAGTTTCAGTTGGTGACTTGGACATATGTTTGGCGGACATATTCCAATCACTTAACCATCACATAGATCATTCAAGTAAATATCAACGGCTTCACATGAATTTTTATGCCCTACGAGCTCACTGAGATGATTTACCCCACTCCTTTTTCATTTCCCGTAATCATCATCAATCAATGAAATCCAAATGACTCATATAAATATCAACATCCCCTAGTGACTCGAATCCCATCATGAGGTGTGGAGATCAGGAACACTACCTATAACCTAAATACCAAGTCCCAACAATACTGACTCCAGACTATCATGATTGTTCCCCAAATAACATGACCCAAAGAGATAACCAGAACCTCCTTCAAAACCATTTTGTCATGAACCAAATATGGCTGCCATCAAAACCGGCACAAATCCCAGGATGTGACATGGAACTAAGTGTTTTCTCAATCTACATGGGAAGGAACATGTGCGCAAGTATAATAAAATAATATTTGGGAATGATTTACTCAAGTTTATAAACTTAAAACAACATAATAATCCAATAAAACGAATTTGGATTTTTCAAACCAAACAGTCTTTTACAATAATTCAGAACTAAATTAGATATTTTAAAACAAATCAATAAGACAATAAAAAAGTTAAAAACCCAAGTGGAAACATCCCATGAACTCTCATGGAAATGGTCATCACCCTTATGCCATCTTCACAAGACTTCACCACCAAGGACCAGCTTGAAACCCGAACCACTGGAACTAAATTGTTTTTACACAACCTGCGACAAAAAATCAACCTAGTATACTTAAACCCAAGGGTGTAAGTAGGGTGTGATCTAATTCCCAGTAGGATTCTGCCTCTAAGAGATTCTATGTGATAATCATTCAATGACAAAAAGCATGCATGTTTTCAAAAACATGTAATTTCTAGTTATAATTTCTAAAAGATCCAACTTAAAAAATATCAGTTTTCAAGTGGGATAATTTAGAGAATCAACAATTTTAAAATAAATTCTAAAGCCAAAGAATTTTCATGGAAAATATAACATTTTCTGAAGATTAGTTTAAAGGATCTAATAACTAAAAAAATAGGAAATAACCACTAGGAACTAGCTCATTCTGGGTCCCATGTACATCGTATCTCGGTGATAATAACCATAAAAAATATATGTTCTTGTGCACGATCCACTAGTAGGGAACATACCCATAACCTAGTGGTACCCAATCATCATCATCATAGTTTTGTTAGAGTTTTTAGCATCTATCTTGCTAGGTGAAACTGAGGTCGACCCCCTCAGATGACTTAGCATACTAGTACATGTCCACCCACCTAGATACTAAGGTTTTCCCCTTGTGCTTAAACAAGTTCAACAAGTCAGGAAATATAATTTTCACATGAAAATATCATTTCCATATCACAAATTCACCAAAAACCCCACATGTGTACCACCCAAGTAACAAAAGTCAACTTTTCATTCAAATTCATTTTGAAATCTGTCTCACACCGAAATTGCCCACAACACTTTTAACATTTCATTAAAACTTCCAAAAATACTTTAAATGTTTTTTATAAAACATTACATGAAATTCTAACACACATAAAAACCCACTAAAATATCATAAAATACCTCTTTCATCCACAAAATTCATTTTTCACAACACAATCGCACAAAATAGCCCACAACCATGTTTTGCAGCTCTCTTTCCATTTTCTAATACATTTCAGCACTTTATAAAACATTATAAAATAATATTATACATCTTAAATAACCAAATTACCTTTCAAAAACCCATATTAGGTGAACACACCCACAAAAATTACATATAATCACTTTTACCAAAGTTATTTAACCAAATAAAACATTCACAGTTTTCATAAAACAAACTCAAGGGGTGTAACTATGTCTTAAACACAAATCACATTTCAAAACCACCATTTATGAAAAAAAACATACCAATTCCTATGCAAAATAGAATTGACATCCCTAGATACATTTATAAAATCAAATTAATGTTTAATAAAATAAACTTGAGTAATACCACAAAAGATACAAATGAAAACACACATTTTCATAAAATGCATTCAAGAAGTATAACAATGATTTACACATCAAAAATATTCAAAAACTTCTTTTATAGGACCACATGAAACTAATACATTACCAAACAAGAATTTTCAGGCCAAACAACATTTAGTAAACTACTTCCATAAGTTATAAAATACACTAAAATAATACCCCATGAGTTACACATGAAACACCCAATTTCAAGTTAAAAAGCAACTATAAAATTTAACACTTAACCAAATAAATCATAAATAGTTTTCAAAACACTCCCAACATATGAGGAATATGAAAAATGAGTAAAGACAGCAAGATAAATCATCAATAATTGTTTACAAATGGAACCACCTACAATTTGAGTCAAAACCCTTGAATCGTGGTGCGAAACCTCAACCACACATCCACCGCCCCACAAGGAAGTGAAAACGATCCATGTACCAAGATATTTCATAAAAATACCCCATATCAATCCCTAGGTGTGAACCATAACTTTTGGACACTATAATTTTATGAAATAGGGAGGATACCTTGAAGAGAAGGACGGAATTGAAGACAGAAACACTTACCCAAAACAATATTGATGAAAATGACAAAAAATCCACCATAATTTGAATTTAAAACTACAAAATATTTAAGGGTGTTTCGAACAATGATGAGGAGATCATGTAGGAAATGGAATGAGGGAAAGAGTAAAAATAAAAGGATTTATGAAAGAATCAATTTACCTCTTAAAATTTGGGTGATTTGTGAAATCCATTGAAGTTTCACCAAATATCGTGATTCTATTGTGCTCATTATTGTGGTAGGAGAGAATGCAGGCTCGCCTTAGGTATGTGGGATCAGGTGGGAGTTGGAATCACAAAAAAAAAATATATAATGAGTTATTGAATAAAAAAAAAAATTAATGCCAGAAATGGGAATTTGGGCAGGCCCAATCCCTTATATAAATACTACAATCCACCATAATTATAGATTTCTAATTGGTCCAAATTAATTTTCTAGTTTTCATAGGACAAGATGACAAGTAGGATTTAGAATGGATGGAAAATGTTGAAAATTGAAGGAGTTATAAAGGAATCAAAATTTATTTCTAAATATAGAATTGGGGTCACAGTTTGGCTCAATTCATGAAAACTCAACCATTCCTCCATAAAAGCTTGGGAAACCCCCAAAACAAAGCATGAATGGAACTTAATTAAAATTTACCCTTACAATAGGTCTTTCATGTGAAAATTCTCCACACCAAGAAAAAATTCCATCCTCTGAAAGCAATAACCATCCAAAACAACAACCAAACCCTACTGAGAAACCAACATGTACTCCCTTGCAGGTTTTACCCCCCATGGCCAAAACACCTACAATGATCAATTAAGGAAGGAATGCTATCATAAACCAAAATTACACCCCTTTCCTGAAACAATCAATTATATTCATATTTTATCTCAAAATAAAACTCCTTAAACACTATCCAAACTTGATTCCATCAATTTACCTAAACAAACAACAACAATGAACAATGTTATAGTTACATTGCTTTAACCTAACGATTGGGCGTTCTCCACTCCCAATGTTTATTCAAGGAAGGTGTAGGTAGTAAGATATATACAAACAGGTCTACCTAAAACCAATCCAAGACCAAGGACTTATTAGAGTTACTAGTATTGGGAGCCACAAATGGCCTCCCCACTATAACAAACTACTAAAAATTTCCCGAGACAGAATCAGGACACTAACTGGGGGAGGCCCGAACGGACTCCCGTTACAAGGGGTAAACTCCCATTAGACATTTCCAAAATAACACATATGAGACTCATAGTGGGTATCCCCACCATAAGAGTATACCATATTAACAACCAGCATTGGAATACATAGAAATATCCCAAAATTTAAAAAGATGGGTCGGTCGCAAGGTTAGTCTGTATGGTTTGGGAAACCATTCAATAACCATGGGGATCATTCTTTCTGCATGGATTCCTTGCACATGACCACTAATAATCATGACAAAACTATTTGCTCAATGATGAATACACCCTAGGTTTGAGCTATTCACATCTTTCATACTAAGGATAAGTCTTTGTAAAAGGGTTTAAATGACCCTAGGATTTCCCCAGACTAGGAGCCAACATCTCTCTAAGACCTGTGGCTGGAGGTCAAATATTGAAGCATCTTCAGCCTCACAGTTAGGCTTTGGAAACCCCCTGAACAAGAATTATTCCTTTGGTATAACCAACAACTACACTGCAATCCATGATAAGTTTTCCAAGTCAAAACACATTCTAAACTCACTTTACCTAAACATGATATTTCACTAAAACAAGGTCTTAGAAGATGCAGACACATCACACCTTGTTTATTCGGTTGAGAAATAATAGAAGTAAAGAACACCTATACTCACCTTCCTCTAAAATGTAATATTTATATGTTTTTACAAGGGAGACATTCTCCCAACATAATGGAGACTCTCCGATGATTTCCCTACTTTCTCCATTACGTTCAATTGAGCAGATGACTTCACAAGGCATCACCGACCATGAACATTAAGACTTATATAAACAGTGTAAGGAGAGGGAACTTATACAACATCCCCAGAAAATACACAATTCTAAAAAGTTCCCACAATATCCTATCATGACCATATTTCCAACACTGGTTATTTAACGTGAAATCCTTCTTCGAGGAGACTACGAAGGACCTAGAGGCCCTCTTAGACACCATCCAGATACTCAACCATTCTAACAACCCCAGACCACTTCCACCTTTGGAAAATTAGGAAATATAAGAATATAAGGTCTCTTTCCACCATCCTTGATCACTCTACCGCTACAATATGATACAAAAAAAACAAAGAAAGGAAATGGTGTAGACTTAATCTAAAAATCTCATGAAAAATATTCCTTACATTGATCAACTGGAGGATATTCCAATGATGAAACAAGATGGGTTGCACTTCAGTTGTGCACTAACCATTAATGGGGGCGTACCTAATCCAATGAGAGAATCCAAGGACACAACCAACCTAGTCCATTGTTCCAATCATACCTCGGCCAGATCCAAATAGATGATGGGAAACACCATAAAGGCTTCTGAAGATACTCTCAAAGGATACCACTAACCAGCCCTTCATCCCAGCTAATCGACCAAACACAAAACCAAAACATTGTTCAAACAAGAAGGGTTCCTGGACTCAAAACATTACATAAAAACATCGTTTCCAAGAATAAATAATACACACCACCCCAAACCATTCATCAATAAATCATGTTTTCTTTGTAAAAACATTTTTTTGAAAACAAACGGTTCAGCGGTTAGGGTATCCCCAAATGGTACCCTATGGGCCCCACACATGCACGTTTCTGTGCCACAATAGGCACCCTCCTCATATCCATCCTGGAACTCATACACTCATTCCATTAACCATACATCATCCCATACAACCCCATGCATGTTTTCCCAAATGAAAATGCCAAAGGTTAAAACAAAAACGCATTCCACTTTTCAAAACAAAAACAATCAATCAATACTTCATTTTTCTTAAGTCCACTATCCACCAAATCGAAACCAAATTACCAAATTAATAAAATTTTTATAAATACACAATCATTACAATGAAAAATCACTTTCATTTTATTCACATAAATTTCAAAACATCTCATCCCATTAAAACACATTTCAATGGTTTAGAAAAATCTATTAGAAAAACTTTTTCTAAACCAACCTTGACATAGTTCATTCTTCCAAAAGAGGTGGAAACACACCATATTCCATTCCAATACAATTATGAAAATTCAGTTATCCATTTTCATAAATCTAACCATTACCACTTTATTAGATAATCATTTCACAAAAACATTATGCTTCTTAAAACCAAGTCACTTTAAAACCAATGTTCCAAGATTTCAAAACTATTGAACCAAAGAAAATGCGAGAGGAAACTAGTTTCAATGGGTTACGTGGAAATATAGTTGGAGGAAATATTTCAATCACTTAACCATCAAAGAGGGAATTATAGTGAATATACCTACCTCCACATGGTATTCCTGGTCCTCTGAGCTCACCAAGACCCCTAAACCCACTCTCTTTTCATTTCCCCTAATCATCATCAATCTATGAAATCCAAAGGACTCAAATAAATTGCAACATCACCTCGCGACTCGAATCCTATAATCAGGTCTAGTGATCAATAACATTGCCCATAAATGAAATACCAAGTCCCAACAATCCAAACTCTAGACTATCCTGACTGTTCCCCAAATAACGTTACCCAAAGAGTTAACCAAAACCTCCTTTGATACCATTTTGTCACGAACCAAATCAGGCCGCCATCAAAACCGACACCAAACTCAGCCTATGACATGGCCCAAAGGGCATTACTGATTCCCAGGGGCTGGCACAAGTGCGCGGGTATCATAAAATGAAAATTGGGAATGATTTATCTGAGTTTATAAACATAAAACAACTAAAGAATCCAATAAAACGAATCTAGATTTTTCAAACCAAACAATATTTTAAAAAAAATTCAGAACTGAATTACATTTTTTTAAAAAACTCAACAAGACTATAACAAAGTTACAAATCCAAAAGAAGATATCTCAAAAACCTTTCTAGAAAGGGGAACCACCCTCAAGCCATCTCCACAAGACTTCACCACCAAGGAACTTCTAGATACCCGAACCACTAGAACTAAAAAAAATTGTACACAATCTGTGACAAAAAAATAACCCAATCTACTTACACCCAAGGGTGTAAATAGGGTGTGAGCTAATTACCAGTTGGATACCACCACTAAGATATTACATGCAATAAAAATTCAATGACGGAAATCAAGAATGTTTTTAGATACATTTGATTTCTAGTTACAATTTCTAAAAGATGAACATAAAAAAATTAGTTTTCATGTTGGATAATTTAAAGAATAAACACATTTAAAATAAATTCCAATGGTACTTAATTTTATAGAAAAATATACCGTATATCGATGGTATGTATAAAAGATCTAATGAGAACAAGAAATAGGAAATAACTCCTAGGCACTTGCTCATTGTGGGTCCCCGGTACCTCATATCTCGGTGAGAATAACCATCACAAATATATGTTCTCATGCACAAGCTAGTAGTAGGGAACATACCAATATCCTAGTGTTCCCCAATAATCATCATCATCATAGTATAGTTATAGTTGTTAGCGTTAATCTTTCTAAGTGAAACTGAGGCCAAATCCCACAGAATCACTAGCATACTAGTACACGTCCACCCACCTAGATACCTTGGTTATCCGTTTGTGCTCAAACAAGTTCAAAAAGCCAAGAAATATACATTTCATATGAAAATTTCATTTCCATGTCACAAGTTCTTCATAAATCCCACCTATATACCATACAAGTCACAAAATTCAACATTTCATTCAAAATGATTTTGAAATCCGACTCACACCAAAATAGCCCACAACACTTTTTCACATTTCTTTAAAACTACCAAAAATCCATTAAATAATATCAATAGACCATTCCAAGACATTATAAATCACATAAAAGCCCCCTCAAATATCATATAATACCTCTTTAATCAACAAAATACATTTTTTACAACACACTCAAACTAAACATTCCACAACCATGTTTTGGAGTTCTCTTTCCTTTTTAAAAAAATTTCATCACGTTATAAAACATTATGAAAAAATAAATTAAATCTTAAATAACCACCATACCTTTAAAAAACCATATTAGGTGAAAAAACCCCCAAAAAGTACATATACACCCTTTTACCCACGTTGTTTAACCAAAAAAACATTCACAATTTTCATAAAACAAACTCAAGGGGTTTGCTTATGTCTCACAAAAAACCCATTTCAAAACCCCCATTTATGATCAAATGCATACAAAGTTCCTATCCAAAAAATATAATTGGAAAACTTGATTCATTTATAAAACCACATTAAATTGTTATAAAATAACCTTGAATAATACCACAAAATATACAAATAAAAATACACATTTTCATAAAATGCATCCAAGAAGTATAATAATGTTTTACACATCAAACCTATTCAAAACAAATTCTTGGACCACGTGACACTAATACATTACAAAACCAGAATTTTTCGACCAAACAAGATTTAGTAAACCAATTACATAAGTTATAAATACACCCAAATAATACCCCATGAGTTACACATGAAAACACACAAATTCAAGTTAAAAGGCAACTATAAAATTTAACACGTAACCAAATAAATCATAAAATGTTTTCTCACCACACCCAACATATGAGGAATATGAAAAATGTGTAAATATATAAATCTAACTCATATATAATCGTCTACACATGGAACCACCTACCTTTTGAGTCAAAACTCGTGAATCTCGATGTGAATCCTCAAACGCACATCCATCACACAACAAGGAAGTTAAAAATGAACCCTAAACCGTAATATTTCACCAAACATACCCCAAATAAAACCGTAGGTATGAACCATAACATATAGACACTCTATAATTTTATGAAATAGGGAGGAAACCCTAGGGATAAGGAAGAAATTGAAGAAAGAAACACTTACCCAAATCAATATTGAACAAAACGACCCAGAATCCACCGGAATCTGAATTTAAAACCACTAAAAATTTAAGTGAGTTTTTAAAATGGAATTGAAGATAATGTAGGAACTTTAATGGGGTAAAGAGAGTAAAAATAAAAGGAGTTATGAAATTATCAATTTACCTATTCAAATATGGGTGATTTGTAAAATCCTAAGAAGTTTCTCCACATTTACCGATTATATTGAGCTTCAAATTGGGGGACAAGAGCATGGGGGCGCGCCTTAGGTATGTGGGCTCGGGTGGGAGTTGGAATCACTAAAAACACATAAAAATTGAATGAGTTATTAAATAAATAAAATATATTTTTAATGCAGGAACTGAGCTTTCAGGCAGACATAATACCTTATATAAAAAATACAATCTACCACGATTATATATTTCTAAATGGTTCAAATTAATTTTTTTAGTGTTCATAGGTCAGGGGAAGACTAATAGGAATTTAAATGGATTAAAAATGTTTAAAAATGAATGATTTATAAAGGAATCCAAATTTATTTTTAAATCTGGAATTGGGCTCACGGTTTGGCCCAATTAATGAAATCTCACCCATTCGTCCATAAAATCTTGGGAAAACCCCAAACAAATAATGAAGTGAAATTAAATGAAATATACGTTTACAATATTTCATGTATGTGACATATAAATTATCATGATAGACCATCTATCCACATGCACTATACTCTTTTATAGGTTGTTATCACTAATTTCAAACATGTACTAGTTATCCCTACATGAAGCACAATGATAAAGACCCACTCCTTGGGGGTATTCCAAAATCCATTTCCTGATGGCCATAATAGAATTCCTCTTAGAATCTTTTTCAGCTACCCATATAATTGCTTCTAACATAAATGGATTTGATCACCCAACTCGAGTGTGAATAGTCTATCAGATTCCACTTTTCTATTAGTTCTTGGTTAACCACCTCTAAAAAGTATGCAATCATGAAAATATTATCCTAAAACATGATTTCATTCCCCATGAAATCTTCAAATCACCACAACTTATAGATTTTTTCCCACAAACAAATGTATCAAAAATAATAGGTCTAAAAAACATGGCTACATATTCTATGAAAGAACTATATCGTTGATAGCGATTCAGAAAGTCATGGTATTTGAATTAACTTAGTGTCTGAAAATAATTCCATAAAGAACCTGGCTAGATAATCTTTCCTAGACTGTCACTGAGGTATTCAATCCTATATCTATACGTCCCACTAGTGATTTTCAAGTCCTCTGAGCATGTACATTTACAGATTCACCCTCTCGCATGGGGGTGTATTTAGTTTATTGAAGATTATCAAGAACAACTCAATCTAGTTCTCAAATGCCTTTTATCTACCCATATATTGAAATAGAGTTGGGTGGTGTGAATTGAACTCTTGAAAATTGTACAACATCAATGGATCCACTAATAGATCTCCCCTCTCAATGTCTTATATATCTCTTACCAAAATCACCCTAAGCTGGTCTTCATGTCATGGTATAATAGATGTTATATCCTGTTGCTATATTATCTATACCTAAGTCTAAACAAATCAGTGATGATCTTGCTGACCCTCTTAGGCCTCACCACCATACATAGGATCCCCATCCTTTGAATGCTCGTGAGGCACAATATCACTGTCCCATCATGTTCATGCACATCAGGCATCATATATAATCAAGGGTATATGATTAGAATCCCAATAAAGAGTATATGAGAGAAAATACAATTTAGATTCTTTATTGACACATTAAACATCTCATCCCTTTTCATCTTCCCTTCCTACACATATAAGGTTTCATTCAATCAATATATATATATATCAAATGAAAATAACATCATATAAAATCACAACTAGATCTCATTTGAAACAAATAATTTGGATTGATGAGTAGAATCCTAATAAAGTGAAGCTAATAAAGAAAAAAACAATTTAGCTTTCTCTGTTGGAACATTAAAAAATGCATCCCCTCTTAGTGAAATCCATATTCCTAATGACAGTCACAAGCAATAAATCATAGGCACACACAAACAATCATAAACACACACACACACACATTTATATTTCAATCACCCTATTTTTAAATCAAGAATTACTAAATAATCATCCATTTTCAAAATGGTCCAATGTTCCCGATATCCCCCGTTACCATATAGGGAAAAGGGTCATGTATTATAATTGATAAAAATCTATCCCAGGTGTACTACTCAGGGTGGGAATCATGTCATATGTAATATCACATAGAAAAGTACAAATTTACCACCCTTGTAATGTTCTTCTATCACCCGAGCATTGGTTTTAATGAACCCAAATATGAGCTAACAACCCAATACCAACAACATCATAGTATTTGGTCTTCCACAACACATAATGTAAGGGTAACTAAAAAGAAATAAATTTCATACCCTTAGTATCCATCCATACACATATACAAATTCATAGTCATGAATTTCTATGATACCAATTGTTGTCCCCCAACCCAAACATCACTTTAACCAGATCTTTAGGCTAGTTGGCAACATGGTTAAAGGATAACCTCCACATACATCCAAGGATTCTAACTATCAGGGAAGAAGTAAAGAGGTGACCATTGGGAGACATTATCATATGTTAGTGATAACAGTAATGATCTATATATATATATAGAAAAATTAAGACTATAATATATGAGAACCAACCACTCACCATTGAGGAATCTGGAGAAGCAGCAACAATGAATAAAATTAAAGCATATGATTTTTAGCTAAAAAACACTATTCTAAATCATTTCAAGTAATTCAAAATTGTTGCTTAATAGTAGGGTCAAACATGGTTGACCACCCATACATACATATATAAGGTTGTAGGTACAAACATAAGACTCAATATTTATGTCCAAATATGAAAAACACATCGCGAAACATTTCAATCCATCCCATGCTATGTATTATTCATGATCACTATGGTCCATATCCCAATGTATGTCCCATACATGATCAGAAAATAATAAAGTATACATGCATCCTAAAGGGCCCGTGTAGTGTGTGAGAATAAATCCTAGTAGGCCCCTAATGAGTTCATGTATTACACCACTGATAACACACCTGTTTTCAAATTTAAAATAAACATTAAAAAAATGCCTATATATAATAAATGACCTTCTTCACATGTACTATGTGGCCATAATAAAGAGATATATTTCTCCATCCATCATCTATAATATCTGAACAATATTATCCTGTAATATATATACAATAATACTTTAGTTTATACATATACATATATATGTGTGTGTGTGTGTGGTTTTGAGGATCCATGCAATAAATACCAATGAATCCCTTGATGTAAATTAATCTCATGTGAACCATAATGTTCAATATCAAAAATAACACCTGAAAAATCATTTCATAAACCATATAACATGATACCCAAACAGAACACCCAATCAAAATGGGATTGGTCACTTAGACCCCAACTCAAATGTCCCCGTTGGCTTGATGCCGATGTTAAATGCACAATGATTTCCTTCCACCCAAAAATAATCAACATAATCTAAAGGTAAATGTCTCAAGGCATAGTTTTGTATTACCCCCAATAACTTTCCCCAACAACCTCATGAATTATCATGATTCTTATCCCCTAACCGAAGGTCTCAACAAATTCAACAGAGGGTCCATCATCATCCCAATGGAATTCTATGGTGAGCACAACCAAACATAAGCAATGGTCAACACCTTCACTTATGCTGCAGAGCATACTAGGCCTCTACCTTCATGAGGGGTCTACTCCACATGTATCATAGTACTTTCCTTGTGAACATGAATCCAATTTCAAATAGCAAAATTTATGATGAGAATAAATCAACCAAATAATACCTGAGACACATAATCTCGATGCCTCATGCCCTTAATATCATGTCTCTCATCCTAATTTTCAACACTTTCTCATTTTACATGGGCCTTCTCCTCAACCCACAATTATTTTTCCTTAATCTGATGGCTGGGTTTTCAAACCTGGGATCAGTATATCCCAAATATATATATATATATAACTTTTTCCACACCCAACCCACACCCAAGACGACCAATTACATAGCCTCCATCAAGGAGATAATCATCACCTCAATCCTTGGTCCATGCTCAAAATTTTCACATTGAACCAATAAATTCATATATCTAATTTAATTTGGATAAAATATATGACCATTATAAATTACTAACGATGTTCAAAGAGAGTCACTCAACATGAACAATTTTAATTGGACTTTGGAATTCCCAACAAAATCCTACAAAAGCATTTCAACAATTTAGCCGTATGTATCAATTTTTCCAGGATCTCTCATTGAAAAACTACAGAATACATTATGATAAAACCCACAAAAAACCATAAATTCATGTCAAATTATAAGAACCACTAACATCATACTCGTAAAAACATTCTCATCTGATATCAGCCTCAAACTCATGCTGATTTGGAAGAAATCATCAATTTAGAAAAACAACATAAAAATTGGGTAAATGTATCTCACAAATTTAAAACATCATATATAAATAGAAAATAGAAATATTATCTAAATGAATGAAGGTCATATGAATTAATTTCCAATGATACCAATATATTTTATATTAAATATCATACAATGATATTTTCTTAAGGTCTAAGTGGTGAAAAATTTCGGAGGAACCCTATACTCATGAGGGAAAATGATGAAGGGAATCAGGATAATGGGAAATAAATGGGGAATATTAATTTTAGTAATTTTTCACCTATCACTAGCCCTAATGGGTTGGAGACATGGTTTGGATAACCGTGCTCCTACAGTGTGGCTCTGTTATCCTAAGAAAAACATGAACATTGACTAGGAGTACTGTAACGCCCTGACCCTAGAAGCCCAGAGTCTGTGCATTATTACGTATCATTAGAATCATCACAAAATATAATGTCTCGAAAGTTAAACTAGATTAATATCCTTGGAAGTAATATAAACATTCATAAGGTTCACATTACATCATAAAATGGAAAACTAAAACAACATTTTTTTCATAGACACCACTGAGTTCCAATAGACTATCCATGCAGGTCAGTCATAATATACTTATTCACATCATGGGAAAAATAAAAAATATAAAGGGGTAAGCTCAGATGATCAGTTAGGATAACAATATAGTGGAAAATTTCATAAATAATCATAAACATTTAAGACAATGTATAAGGGTAAAACAAAATCTGTTTAAACTTGAACATCAGCATTAAATGGAAATGATATAAAATAAAATAATTCCATTTACTTATTCACAATGATATTTTACTAGTCGAATAGTCACATGAAATATCAATAGAAACTTTCATAATGATGGAATGCATAATGCCAGACTTTCAAAACCACATATTCAAGGCATGTACCAAGACAAAAAATAAGATTTTTTCAAGGTCATATGCCAAGACAGTAGTTTGTCTAATGAGACCTACCGATGCATCAAGGAGCTATAGTGGGATCCACCCGTCACTTACTAAGTCCAATGCATTGTTCATATGAAAAGGTTTAAACATAACATTAACATTCTTATTAAAATGGAATACAAAATTTCAATACATTATCCCTAAAACTTGAATGGTATTCAAATAACACATCCACATTCAAACATATCACAAAACCTTTGATACAATATGAATGATTTGTATCATAATAAATCAACATCAAATATGATTAAAATCCATCAAAGCATGTTGACATAGATAAAATCAAAACATTTTTTTAGAGAAATATCACTTTCTATTTTGAAATCATTTAAGAAAACATTTATTTTGAAATGATTCTTACAATATTGTAAGGGAAGCTTCGACGATGTTGTAATGACAGAAAATAGACCCACCCGCCATATAAGTTAAAAAAACATTCTTACCTTACATTTGTCGAAAAGGTAATTAAGTACCTCCTTTGGAAAACAACCAATTGATTCCTTTCAAAACTGTCTACCTCACCTGTTTTGATAATCCCAACTATGTTTTGACATACTTTGATAATCCCAATTTATGTTTATCTATATTCTAATTTTCTCAATCTATGACATTCTATCTAATAATAATATTAAAATAATACTTGAAATATGTTAATCATTGTTTATCTTTGTTTATATATTTTTTGAAGTAATTCTAACCCATTCAGATATGTTTTTCATAAAACAGATAAGTGTTAGTCACTGATCTTTGTATAGCTACTAATATAGAGCTACCGGTTCTTAGTCTACTGATAGACTTAGTCTACCGATAGACATTGTCACCAATAATCTAAGGTCACCGATATGCAGAGCTACCGATATGTACAAGTCCACCGGTAAACATAGAACAAGGTCACTGATATAGATAGCTACCAATATAACAAGTCTTGTGATAATACAGAATGGAGCTACCAATATGCATAATTCCACCGATACACATAATCACTGGAACTAAGCGAGCTACCGATTCAGGCAGTCACTGATACATAGAGCTACTGATAGACCAGATCTACCGATAGACCAAGAGCTACATGTAATTTCCCATATTTTTCCATGTATTATTTTAATATTATATGGGGATTATTTCGAGACCAGGCTCTGAGACGGTGTGCAGTTCCGGGGCACGGTGAGCACGAAACAAATGTTTGAATTTTATTTAATAATTAAACTATGTGCACGTGCGGTCTTCCAGAAAAAGTGGAATAACTCCTGAATGGGTTCTCATATCATAAATCTGAGGGGATTTTGCATTCAGAATAGTGATTTTACCTAAGGTGAGGCCTAACATCGGTTGGCGCCGGTCGGTGTTGAAATATGGTTTTTGGACGCAACAATAATAAAATATTTAATAAAAACATTTTATTTAAATCTTGTTTCTACAATGAGATGTTTTAAAATCTGTTGCACCAAATATATTTTATCCTCGTTAAATAGAGTCTTGCACCAGGGTCGAAGGTTACAAACCCCATTACCGTGAAAACCCTTGGCGGCTCTGGAGGTCCTGGAGGAAGCCTCCCAATGCGGCGCCGGTGTTCTTGATGAGCTTCACCGGCGACGACAATTCAGAAACCAGATCTTTGCCAATGAACTCCATGAAATCCTGGTAGGATGATTGTTATTGACATCTCCTTCCCCCGTTTTTGATTTCCATGATGAACATGGACTAATCCATGAACAGATTAGCTCGCGGGTTGATCGTTCTTTTTGGACGATTTCATGTGGGGATTTGAGGCTTTGATTCTAGATATTTTTTTGGTTTTCAATCTAACGGCAGCAAACCCGGATCGTCACGAACAATGATATAGGATCACCCCTCTTGTTGATTCTTGATTTCCACCTCGCGTTCTTCATTGTGTTCTATGCGTTCGTGGAGGAGATCGATCGTTGCACATTCTTTTATTGACGCAAAGATCCGAAATCAAAGATCCAATGTCAAGGCGACCTAGCAGAGGTGTGACGGCGACGAAGGCAGATGAATCGGTGCGGTTCGGATGTTCCCGTTCTTCGGGCGTTTTCATGTGGATGGATCAAGATGCGTTTTCAAGACCGATCGGAAGCCCGAAACTGGCGGAATCGGTTTCGTAGGGGTGGTAAAACCCCAAATACGAAGTTTCATGATGATCGGATGGTTGGATCAAAATACAGAGGGTTAGCTGAGGCACACGGAGGAAGACGACAGTTCTGGAAATTTCCCGACTACACGCCGTGTTGTATGGTCTACACGACGTGTGTTCATTGGCGAACGACCTGGCGTGTACACCAGGAGTACACGGACACGGGCAGGGTACACGGCCATGGACACTCCGTGTATACCCCTCCCTGGAAAGACCTGGCCAGATACACGGGATACCCCGTGTACTGGTACACGGGCAGGCGACACTGACATGGGCAGAGACCATGTAAGGGCACATGGCCAGCATACACGGAGTGAGCCCATGCACTCAAACACGGCGTGTGATTTCTTCTACATGTCGTGTAGTTGTTTTCTATCTAACAAGCCGAATTAAATGGGCCGGTTACACGGGCAACACCCGGGGTCAAGGAACACGGTGTGTACTTTTCCACACTCAGTGTAGTTTGGTTTTGCACGACATGAACATAGGACATGGGCCGTGTACACGGTTAGTACCCGGGGTCAAGGAACACGACATGTAGCCATACTATACGGCGTGTAACTTTTTCTTTATGGCTTGAGCCACTTGCCTTCTGTGACTTGGAATAGTTATTAGGGTTCGTACCCTTGGTAATCCCCTACAGGTTATGGTATCAATTCCTTTATACAGGAGTATGATACCTTCAGCTGAACTCCCTGAATAGAGTTGTTGGAATCCCCTCTGTGAGACTTAGATCCAGATCCTCTATTCATTCCTAGAACCCTAGATAGATTTTTTGGTATCGACGTGACCAACATTACCCGGGCACCGATCCTCTGCTTAGAGGATTAGCTCAGACTCAGTTGTCGGAATCACCCCATGACTTGGCTGTGATCCTCATCTGAGCATCTTCTTCCCAAGGTACTTATAAACTGCGTTCTCGCGAAACAAGTACGTTGTGTCACTCTCTTCAGACCTAGAGTGTGTTCTCTCGATGGTATGCTAAGTGGAATCTCCGAGCTGGATCTTAGTGGTGCTTTCACGATGGTCGCATGTGTATGATTATATCTGGATAGTCTTGTTATATGCTCCATAGACAAATATTGTGTAGAGTTGACTGTAACTTTATTCATGGTATTATTCCTTTGTTGTATTTCCTTGTGTAGTTTCTGGGGTGTCCTACTGGGTATTGTTATACTCACCACTAAACAGGCTTGGCACGCACGTGTCATGTTTTGTGAAGATGAGCGAGCTATTGACAGGATTCTAGGCAGACCAGGACTGGTCGATGCTCAGTGAGATCAGACAGGCCGAGGTTCATTCCTTCAGTGACGGGTTGTAGTCCCAGTACCTTTCTCTACAGGTTGGACTTTGGTGCATACCTTTTTTCGGCGGGCCTGTACTTGTGATCCAGGGTTTTACTTTACTGTACTTTACTTCCCATTCATACTCTGTTGGTTGGGATTTAGTGTATGCATACATCTTTTCCTTTTAGTAGTTTTTACATTTCAGCTTGTTGGGCATGGAGATGTGTGTGCATGTGTACATGTTTATAGGAAATTCCTCCCATGTTAGTAGCATGCCAACTCAGTGATAGTCACCATCCCCTTGTCTATTAGAGGAGGGCTTGGGGAGTTGCATCTCGGGCCCCAATGGGACGTGTCTTGACAGAGTGGTATCAGAGGTGGTCGGTTCTACCTTAGGACCGAGAGTCTATGAGTTAGTTTGGGGCAACAATGATAAGTGTTTCGAGTTTGGTTCTCAGGTTAGGGACCCAAGTGTTGGTGTGGCGGCCGACGTATCCATACACCAGGACTTTGATAACATGATTTTCAACTCGAAACATGAAAACACTAGTTTCATGGGGGGAAATAATGGTACATGCATCATATAAGAATAGGTTGTGGTTTCCATGTCCATCTTGATTCAGCTCTCCAGATATACTCACTAATTGTGATACATCGTGTTTCTTAAACAGGATGCCTCCATGACACACACCCTCTAGGATCCAGCATCTCAATCACGAGGATGACCCCCTCAGTGATGAAGCCTCGATATAGGGACTGGATCCCCCTGTTTTACCACCAGGTGGTGTGCTAGTTATTCCACCACCTGTGGAGTGGTGTTTAATGACTATTGTACCAGTAGAGGAAGAGCGCAGGTTGAGTGCACTCCATGAGTTTCAGAGACAGAGACCCCTCAGGTTTTGAGGCGAGCTTGACCCTCAGGCAGCAAAGGAATGGCTTGAGGTAGTGACCAGAGTCTTCCGTTTGGTCAGGACACCGACAGACCAGATGGTGATCCTTGTAGTGAGCCTTCTACAGGGATCGGCAGGGAAATGGTGGAGTTTGGTCATCCAGACTCACGACGAGGCAAGTCTTGCATGGTTTGTGTTTGAGCATCTCTTTAGAGAAGAGTTATCACCAGTTACCCTGAGAGCAGTTCGTATAAAGGAGCTTCTTCAGCTCTAGCAGGGAACCATGACGGTGGCTGACTATTCATCGAGGTTTACCGACCTCCCGTGGTACTCGATGGATATGGTCAGAGATCAGTACTTCAAAGCTCGGACGTTTGAGCGTGTCTTGCATAGAGATATCCGAGCATGCATCATCCATATGAGCATTCCTACTTATGTTGGGGTGCTCAAGCGGGCTTTGGTGGTCGAGAGCTTCCTGGAAGAGCAGGGATAGCCGACAGTTGTCAGTAGTGGGTGAGATAGATAATATACCTTAGTGGCGGGGAGCAGACGTTAGGGACCCAGGCGCGGGACATGATTCCATAGTAGATCCGAGGACATGGGATCATCTGTACTGGGTTCACAGGGCGCATCCAGCCAGCCTCGAGAGAGGCGATGTTACTCATGTGACGGCAGGGGACATCTCACCCGAGATTGTCCAACCTGCCGTACTACTGACACGGGACCGGTGGATGGACCACCGAGGCAGAGGCAACGTTTGGAGCAGGCAGATCTGCGAGGCGGCAAACGTGGCAGAGGAGCTGGTAGAGCAGCTGGAGGTGGTCGGTGTTTCGACCCTTTACCACCCCCACCCCCAGTAGTTCCACCCCAGGCTCAGGGAGCTGGTGTACAGAGGCAGGGACAGCTATAGGTGGTAGAGGATTATGACCCAAGTACAACCGAAATGATTAGAGGAACTATCCGTGTCTTTTCTAATTTGGCTACCGTATTGATAGACAAAGGTGCTAGTCATTCCTTTCTAGCTACATATCTTTTTTGAGACCCTGATATTCTAGTTGAGCCGTTGACATGACCCTTAAGCTTAGAAACACCGACTGGAAAAGATTCATAAGTCACACACCTTTGCAGGCAGTGTGGCATGACCCTTGGAGGTGAGAGTTTTGGTTGGAAACTTTTGATGGTAGTGTTGAGGCCTTATGATGTAATTCTTGTCATGGATTGGTTATCCACAGTTCATGCCCAGATTGATTTTTTTAGGCGAAGGGTGCGGTGTGTCCGTAGTGATGGAACGAGGTTCTCTTTTGTCTTTGAAAGAGAGACAAAGGCAGTGCAGGATGGACTCGCACATAGGAATGCACAACCGATTTTACATTAGTTTTCTAGCCTAGCCCTTGGCGCGGAAGATGTTACGAGTTTCTAGTTCCCAGCAGTGGTGTCTGAGTACGAGGAAGTCTTTCCGGAGGATGTCCGTAGGCTACCTCTCCGTCGGGAGATAGATTTATGCATTGAGTTGCAACTCGGGATGACACTGGTATCAGCATCGGATTATCGGATGGCTCCTGCAGTTCTTTGTGAGCGGAGGATGCAGCTAGATGACTTGTAGAAGAAGGGATTTGTGAGACCTAGCGTTTCACCTTGGGCAGCCCCAGTGATGTTTTCCAAGAAGGCGGATGAGAGATTGAGGCTGTGTGTGGATTACCGGTGCTTAAATCAGGTGACCGTGAAGAACCGGTATCCACTACAGAGGAACGATGAACTCTTAGACCAGTTGAGAGGGCACAATGGTTCTCGAAGGTTGATCTATGATCAGGATATCTTAAGTTACGAGTACGGGAGGAGGATATACCAATGACGGCTTTCAGATGTTGATACGGTCACTATGAGTACTTGGTGATTCCCTTCTATGTGACGAACTCTCTGGTAGTGTTCATGGAACTCATGAACCAGATCATTCAGCCTTATCTAGACCGGTTTGTTTTGGTCTTCATCGATGATATCCTTGTGTACTCTGCGTCCGAGGAGGAGCACGTGAGACACCTAAGGATGGTTCTGGACACACTCCGAGAGCACCAGTTGTATGGGAAACTCTCGAAGTGTCAGTTCTGGTTATAGGAGGTCCACTTTCTGGGGCACGTTATCTCAGTGGATGTTGTAACAGTGGACCCAGAAAAGGTGGAGCCAGTGCTAGCATGGGAGCCACCCCAAAGCGTGACGGAGGTGAGGAGTTTTCTTGGGTTGGAAGGCTACTATCAGAGATTAATCCATGATTTATCCAGGATTTCAGCACCCATGACAGCTTTGACCCAAAAAGGACATCCTTTCGCGTGGACCGAAAGATGCCAGCAGAATTTCCAGCAGTTGAGACAGAGTCTGACGAGTGCCCCGATCATGAGATTACCGGAGGAGGGTGTTGAGTACGTATTGTTCAGTGACGCATTAGGAACCGGGCTTGGTTGTGAACTGATGCAGAGTCAAGCGGTGATTACCTATGGCTCAGTTCAGTTGAGGCCACATGAGCAGAACTACGTGACTCCTGATATTGAGTTGGCAGCTGTAGTCTTCGCATTGAAGATGTGGTGGCACTCCCTGATGGGAGAACAATTTACCGTCTACTCTGATCACAAGAGTCTCAGATATATCTTTTCCCAGAAGGATCTGAATTTGAGACAGAGGAGATGGGTTGAGTTCTTCCAGTATTATGACTTGGAGATAGTTTATATTCCTAGGAAGGGGAACATGGTGGCAGATGCTCTCAGTAAAAAAATTCAGTTCGCAGATGCTAGATGAGGCGGCAAGGTATTTGGCCTCTTTGCGGTTTTCATTTGTAGATGGAGATGAGGGAGATTACCTTCAGTCGATGGTTGTTAACCCTACACTCTTATAGTGAGTCAAGGATGCACAGCGCAAGGATGCTAGCTGTGAGACTCTACGTGCTCAGATAACCAAAGGTGATGCTATTGATGGATATTCAGAAGGTGGGGAGCACATTGTTCTTTTCTGAGGTCGCACGATGGTACCAGCGACGTTACAGGAGGAAGTTCTGAGGGAGTTCCATACATACCATTTGGAAGTTCATTCAGGCATAGAAAAGATGTATCAGGACCTCCGATATCAGATCTGGTGGGCAGCAATGAAGAAGGGTGTGGCAGAGTTCATCTCTCGGTGCCTTACTTTTCAGCAAGTAAAGGTTGAGCACCAGGTGCCAGCAGGTTTGACTTAGCCCCTTGAGGTTCTAGAGTGGATGTGGGACGAGATATCCATGGACTTCGTGATGGGTTTACGGACACGATGCAATCTGGGTGATTGTTGATCGACTAACCATGTCGGCCGAATTCCTAGCCATAAAGGAGCAGAGTTCAGTAAAGAGCATGGGATGCCTCTATGTGCAGGAGATATTTCAACTTCATGGAGTAACATCCACAATCGTCTCATATTGTAATGCTCGTTTCACATCCAGGTTGTGGAAGGGATTGTTGGAAGCTTTTGGGACTCAGTTACGCTTGAGCACATCGTTTCATCCCCAGACTGATGGTCAGACAGAGCGGACCATCCAAGTCCTGGAGGATATGCTACGAGCTTGCATACATGACTTCATTCATAGCTGGATGGATCACCTACCACTGGTGGAATTTTCTTATAACAACAGTTATCATTCCACTATTGGTATGGAACCATATGAGGCTCTGTACGGGCGACCTTGCAGGTCACCACTTTGCTGGACTGAACCGGGAGAGTCAGCACTCATGGGCCCAGAAATGATGAGCGCTACTATAGAGAAGGTGCAGGTCATCCAGGAGCGGATGCTGACTGCAGAGAGTCGGCCGAAGTCTTATGCCGACCAGAGGCGGAGGCCTTTGGAGTTCAAGGAGGGAGACCATGTGTTCCTTCGGGTCTCACCTCGATGAGGATTGCAGAGATTTGGCCGAGGCAACAATCTATCTCTGAGGTTCGTTGGCCCTTTTTAAATTCTGATTAGAGTTCGTGAGGTGGCGTATCGCTTGGCTCATCCTCCTCAAATAGACTGGATACACAACCTCTTCCATGTGTCGCAGCTACGGAGGTACATTCATGATCCATCGCACGTCATCGACTGGGGTGAGCTGAACATCGATGATGGAGTGACCTTTACTGAGTACCTAGTGGAGATCGAGGATCTGCATGAGAAGATCCTTTGTGGGCAATCTATTCACTTGGTTCATGTCTTGTGGCAGCACAGGAATCTCTAGGAGAGCACATGTGAGCGGGAGGCTCAAGTTCATGTGCAGTACCCACATATTTGTGAGTATCCTTTGTTTTGGATTTTCAGGGACGTAAAATCCTGAAGGTGGGTGTGATGTAATGTCCCGGATTTTTTCATGTATTATTTTAATATTATTTGGGAATTAATTTGAGACCAGGCTCTGAGACGACGTGTAGTTCCAGGGCCCGGTGAGACCGAAACAGATTTTTGAATTTAATTTAATAATTAAACTACGGGTGTGTGCGGTCTTCCTGAAAAACTGGAATAACTCCCTAACGGGTGCTCGGATCGGAAATCTGAGGGCACCGTTGCGTTCAATGTAACGATTTTACATAAGGCAAGGCCTAACATTGGCCGGCATAGGTCGGTGGTGAAATCTGGTTTTTGGACGCAACAGTAATAAAATATTTAATAAAAATATTTTATTTAAATCTCGTTTCTGCAGTAAGATCTTTTAAAATCTACTACACCAAATATCTTTTATCCTCTATAAATAGAGGCTTGCACTAGGGTTCAGGGTTACAAACCACATAACCATGATAACACTTTGGCGGCTTTGGAGGTCCTATAGGAAGCCTCCCAAAGCGGCGACGGTGTTCTTAATGAGCTTCTCCGATGACAACGACTCGGCAACCGGATCATCGCCAATGAACGCCGCAAAATATAGGGTGGATGATTGTTAATGGTTTCTCCTTCCCGTATTTTTTATTTCCACGACGAACACGGACTAATCCACGAAAAGATTAGCTCGCGGGTCGATCGTTCTTACGGGACGGGTTCATGCAGGGATTTGAGGCTTTGATTCTAGGAATTGTTTTGGTATTCAATCTAACGACGGAAAACCTGGATCATCACGAACAACAATAAAGGTTCTCCCCTCTTGTTGGTCCTTATTTTCCCCTTCGCGTTCTTAGTTGCGTTCTATGCGTTCGTAGAGGAAATTGATCATTTAACATTCTTTTGTTGACGCAACGATCCGAAATCAATGATACAACGTCAAGGCGACCTAGTGGAGGTGCGAAGACGATGACGACAGATGAATAGGTTCGGTTCGGAAGTTCCCGTTCTTCGGCAGTTTTCATGCGGACGGATCGGGATGCGTTTTCAAGACCGATCGGAAGCCTGAAACTGGAGAAATTAGTTTCGTATGGTCGGGACGACCCCAAGTACGATGTTTTGTGATGATCGAATGGTTGGATCAAAATCCAGAGGGTTACCCGAGGCGCACGGAGCAAGACGACTGTTCTGAAAAATTCCCGACTACACGCCATGTAGTATGGGCTACACAGCGTGTGTTCATTGTAGAACGACCTGGCATTTACTCCAAGAGTACACAGACACGAGCAGGGTACACGACAATGGACACGCCGTGTATACCCCTCCCCAGCCAGACCCGACCAGATTCACGGGATACCCTGTGTATTGGTACACGCGCAGGCGACACGGAAACGAGCATAGGTAGTGTACGGGCACATGGCTAGCATACATGGAGCGAGCCCAGGTGCTCGAACACAGCGTGTGATTTCTTCTACATGCCGTGTAGTTGTTTTCTATCCGACCAGACGAATGACGTGGGCCGGTTACATGGGAAGCACCCAGGGTCAAGGAACACGACGTGTACTTTTCCACAAGTCGTGTAGTTTGGTTTTGCAAGGATTGAACGGAGGACATGGTCCGTTTACATGGGTAGTAACCAAGGTCAAGGAACACGGCGTGTAACCATACTACACACTGTGTAACTTTTTCTTCATGGCATGACCCACTTGCCTTCAATGACTTGGACTTGTTCTTAGGGTTCATACCCTTGGTAATTCCCTGAAGGTTCTGGTATCAATTCATTTATACAAGAGTATGATACCTTCAGCAGAACTACCTGAATGGAGTTGTTGGAATCCCCTCTATGAGACATAGATCCGGATCATCTATTCATTCCTGGAACCCTAGGTAGAGTTCTTGGTATCGACGTGACCAACTTTACCCGGGCGACGACCCTCTGCTTAGCTGATTAGCTCAGACTGAGTTGTCGGAATCACCCCATGGCTTGGCAGTGATCCTCAACTGAGCATCTTGTTCCCAAGGTACATGTGTAGTGTGTTCTCCTGAAACGAGTATTTCGTGTATCTCTCTTCAGACCTAGGAGTGTGTTCTTCCGAGCGTATGCTTAGTGGAATCTTCGAGCTGCATCTTAGTGGTGGTTTTTTATTGGTCGCATGTGTATGAGTATATCTGGATATTCTTGTTATATGTTCCATAGGCATATACTGTGTAGAGCTGACTGTACCTTTCTTTATGGTATTTTTCATTTGTTGTATTTCCTTTGTGGTTTTCAGGGTGTCCTACTGGGTATTGTTATACTCACCCTTGCACGGGCTTTGCCCGCACGTGTCGTGTCTTATACAAATGAGCAAGCCTTTGATAGGATTCAAGGCGGACCTGGACCGGACGGTGCTCAGTTAGATCAGGCAGGCCGAGGTGTGTTCCTTCGGCGACGGGTTGCAGTCCCAGTACCTTTCTCTATAGGATGGACTTTGTTGCAGACCTTCTTTTGGTGGTCTTGTATTTTTGGCCCTGGGTTTTACATTACTGTACTTTACTTCCCTGTCGTACTCTATTGGTTGGGTTTTAGTGTATGCATACATCTTTTCCTTTTAGTAGTATTTACTTTTCTTCTTGTTGGGCTTAGAGATGTGTTTGCATGTGTACAGTTTTATAGGCAATGCCTCCCATGTTAGTAGCTTGCGTACTCGGTGCTAGTCACCAGCCCCTGGCCTATTGGAGGCAGGCTTGGGGACTTGCGGCTTGGGCCCCACTGGGATAGGTCGTGACACTACCGATATACAGAGTGACCGATACATAATGAAGCTATCGATACAAATAAGATCTACCGATATAATGAATTCACCGGTATATAAAGCTATCGATACCAAAAGTTACCGATACACAGAGTAAGAGATACCGATATCAGGAGCTACCGATAAAAGTTCAAAGAGCTACCGATAGAAGGTCACTGCTACACAAAGCCCACCGTACACATCTACCAACAAGTTCTACTAATGATTGACCAACCAGTCAAACTCTATACTCTCAATACTATTGATTTATTAAGATAATGGTTACATTTGATGTTTTTAATGTAGTTAATGTTATTTAATTCTATCTATTGGGATGTTATGGAACCGTACCTAGTACCCATGAAAAGGTAATCATTCCCATTATCCAGAGTTGAAAGCTACAAAAGGGATGATAAAGACCTAGAAAAAAGTGAGAGTATCAAGGAACTAAGAAGGCACATGAAGGGTGAAAAATACAAGGGATTAACATCATTGAAATGTGGTGCATTTACAAAAAAAAAGGCTATATCCATACCTGGAGAGCACTGGACATACACGAAGCAATTCATTTCTAGAGGAGAACACAAGCTTCATCTTGAGTGAAGAACTATATAAAAAATTTCATGCACTCAGGCTGCTAAGCTGAACCTGGAACCAAGGAAGAAACATTACTCTATTTTCAGAACAATAACCGAAGAAGGACTCAGAAGCTTTTCTGACCAATCAAACGAGTCCAAAGATGCACTGCCAATTACTAATGATTTATTAAACTCTTTCATACTTACTCTAATGATTATTTTATTTACATTTCGATCAATGTGTGTACCCTATTTATTTTACAGACACACACTGTCTCCTGAGGTATGATGGAGGATTATTAAATCCTCATTAAAACTCTATAACTCCCTTGTATCCCACTGTGGATAGTGGTAGAGGTCAAGTAAGACCTGGACAGCTATGAGCTGTTGTTTGTTTTCCCACGTAGAACTGTGGTAGAGGTCTTTGTACCTGGACAGTGTTTTCACTGTTGTTTACCTCGATCCAGTGTGTGGATAAATTTGTATAAGTTGTTTGAGAGGACTAAGTCTTAGCTTGAGACTGAACCTCTTGTTTACATCTACTATGCATTTTAGTTTATGTCATAAGTATTCTATATATTTCATATTCTGCTTCTAATTACATTGAAATATAATTTTTTTTTAAAGTTACGTTGATAGTTAAATTAGCAAGTGTTTATACTTATTGTAAACCAGTAAGTTAGTTTCAAAAGTCAATTTAATCTTCAGATTAAATTAACTGAGACCTAATCAATCATTGAGAAACTAATTGAATATTTAAAATCTATATAAACTCACTACAGTTTAACTTTTTTTTAAATAGGTGGATTTTAAGAGAAATATTTTTAACAGAAATTTTTATTGGAACACAATTCACCCCCCTCTTGAGTATCCACTCCGACCAACATTTCTTATCAGAGGTTGTTTTTTAAATATATGTTTTCAAAAAATTCTGTTTTTCAACTCTGATTTTAGTTATATTTTAAAGATCGTAAATTGATGTTTGTTCTAAATTTTATCTCTTTAAATTTATTTTCTAAATTCTAGTAATGGAAAATATAATAAAAGGTGCTACTACCCACATGAAACCCTTCTTTAATGGTACAAATTATTCCCAGTGGAAACTTAAAATGAAAATTCACTTAGATAGTATGGTTTTTCATATCTGGACTGCTATAGAAACCCAATATAAAATTCTAGATACTGATAGAACTACTTGGGATGAACCCGCTAAGACTGCTTACAATAATAATTTTAATGCTATGAATTCCATGTACTGTGCTTTAGGAGATGAGGAATTCAATAGAATTTCTTCTCGTAAAACTTCTTATGAAATTTGGGACACTTGGGATATTTCCCATTAAGGAACAACCAATGTCAAAGAAATGAGATTGAATACATATACTATTAAATATGATAATTTTAAAATGAAATATGATAAACCTATTTCTGACATGTATCTCAGGTTCAATGAGATTGTCAATACTATGAGCTCTATTGGAAAGGTTGTTACAGCAAAGGAACAAATTATGGGGATATTAAGATTTCTACCAGAATGATGGAGAGGCACAACTGTTTCTATTAGAGAATCGTGCGACATAAGAAAACTGCATGTTAAGGAATTAATAGGTAAGCTAATGATGTAATATGAAGAGCTGAAGGTGAACAAACAAAAAGATGACGAACCCATGGGAAATCCGTGGAATTAAAGTATACTGCTTCAAATAACAAAGAAAAGTAGAAAATGATTGTACCTTCTGAAAGTTCAACAAGTAAAGATTAAGACTTTGACAATGATGCAGAGATGCCTCAAATAGCTTGGTGATTCAAGAAGTTTTATAGGAAGAAGAGATTATTTAGAAAATATAATTACTAAGGAATGTTTGACAATAATGGTCATTGGAAAAAGTATTGGAAAAATCCTAACAATAATGATGAAGTTGTCTTCTAGGAATAAAAAAAGAAAAGGTCACATAAAAGTTGACTGTTCAAAACTGATGTTCAAGAAGAAACATGACTACAAGGATAGTATGTAAAAGAAATCTATGAAATCTACCTTGAGTGCTTCAGAAGATAGAACAAGTGAATCTGAAGTTTCTGATTCTGAAAATAATCATTCCAACATGTGTTTTATGACCAACACATCTGAGGTAACCTTATATACTCTTGTTTTAAATTCCTATTCTTCTGGAGATGATGCAGAATCTGATTCTGATTATGAAGACATGACTAAAGCTAAATTATCTGAATATTGTAACATGCTGGAAGAAACAAGCAATGAACTTAAGGAAAAATATAAGTCATTAAAGAAACATCATGCTCTCACTGCAAATTTTAAATCCACCCTTGATATAGAAATGGAAATGAATGCTCAACTGTTATAGGAAAATACTGAACTGAAAATGTCTAATGAGAAACTTAGAAAGGACTTAGAAAATTTCCCAAATGGAAAGGATACTCTAACTATAATGTTAGGAATGAAAGTTGCACAAAATTCCACTACTAGAATAGGCTATCAACATGGAAAAATACAGTTTACTAAAACTAGATTTATCTCTAAATCAGGACAAAATTCTGCTAGTTCCAGTTCTGGAAATTCACATGATTCACCCAGTAAATCACATGGTTATAGATCAAATAATGTTTATCAGTCAAATTCTGTTGAATCTCTTAATTATATGAGACCCTTAAGACAAATTTGGGTACCTAAAGCCTTGTTTTCTGACCTTTATGGTCCAAGAAGATCTGGGTACTAATGTCATTTTCCATCTAAACCTGTTTTGTAGGAGACCTGATGAAGAGTTCTCACACAATGGTATGGTACATAGACAATGGATGTTCAAGGCACATGTCTGGAGATTACTCATGCTTTAAAATCTTAATAAAGGTTGATGGAGGCTATTTCACCTTTGGTGATAATTCTAAAGGATAAATCATCAGCCTAGGCCAGATTGGTAGAATTAATTCAATTTTAATTTCTTTTGTTTTATTTTTTGATGAACTTAAATACAATCTCTTAAGTATTTCTCAATTATGTGATGATGGATTTAATGTTATGTTTAAAAATGATTCTTGTAATGTATTTAATTCTAATAATGTTTTAGTATTTTCGACCTTGAGGAATGAAAATGTTTATGCTGTTGATTTGAATTCCTTAGCCAAGAAAAATGTTATTTGTTTAAATGATTTTCATAAAGAATCCCGGCTTTGGAATAGAAGATTAGGAAACTGTAAATTCATTCACTTAGAAAACTGACTAGTAACAAATTGGTTAGAGACCTACCTAAACTTGAATTCCCATCAAACAAAGTTTGTAATCCCTGTCAAAAGGGAAAGAAACATAACGTTTCTTTTAAATCAAAGAAAAAAGTCTCAACTTTTCAGCCTCTTGAGTTGGTTCACATGGACTTGTTTGGACCTTCAAGAGTTTCTAGTTTAAATGGGAAGAACTATGTCTATGTCCTATTATATGACTTTTCTAGATATACTTGGGTATACTTCGTAGCTCACAAAAGTGAATCCTATTCTTACATTTTTAAATACTCCAAATCTGTATAAAACTGTATTGAACTTATGATTAAACCCCTAAGAAGTGATCATGGTCATGAGTTTGAAAATCATGAGTTTGAATCATATTTCTCACACAATGTCTATAATCATAACTTTTCAACCCGTAGGACACCGTAGTAGAATGGTGCAGTAGAAAGAAGAAATAGAACCCCTCAAGAAATTTCAAGAACAATGCTTAATGAGTATGACCTGCCTATTTATTTTTGGGATGATGTTGTAAATATAGTTTGTTATATCATTAATAGAGTCTTAATTAGACATGTTCTTAAAAAGACCCCTTATGAATTCTGGAACAATATAAAACCCAAATTTAGTTACTTCAGAGTCTTTGGCTGTAAATTTTTTATTCTTAACCCCAAGGATAATATTGACAAGTTTGCTTCTAAAAGTGATGAGGGAATTTTTCACGGTTGTTCTTTAACTAGAAAATAATACAAATTCTATAACAAACGAACCAAATGTGTGGAAGAATATTTTCACATCATGTTTGATGAAACTGATCCACATGAGCGTAAAACTTATCTTGAAAATCATAATGATGATTTGTCTGTTCTAGACATTAATGATAAATCTAAAGAATCTGTTGTAAAAATGTCCAGTTCTGGACATATTCCAGAATCTTCTTATATAGAACCTGAACTTAGAGATGAACCATAAATTTCTAGTCCTACCTTTACGAGATTAACTAGGATTCTAATGAACCATCCTCTGGATGTTGTTGTTGGTAATCTTGATAGAGGGACACATACTAGAACTTCTCTAAGAATCTAGTTTGAACATCAAGCCTTTCTTTCACAACTAGAACCTAAAATTTTCAATAATGCAATTAATGATGAATATTGAGTAATGTCTATGCAAGAAGAGTTAAATCAATTTGAATGAAAAAATGTCTGAGAATTAGTTGAATGACCCAAGGAAACTGTAACAATAGGCACTAAATGGGTTTTTAGAAACAAAGTTTATGAATCAGGAAATATAGTTAGAAACAAAGCTAGGATAGTTGCACAAGGATATAGTCAAGAGGAAGGTATAGACAATGAGGAAACCTTTTCACTTGTAGATAGATTTTCATCCATTATGATCTTACTAGCCTATACTGCTCATCTGAAATTCAAGTTATATAAAATGGATGTCAAAAGTGATTTTCTAAATGGTTTTATAATTTAAGATGTTTTTGTTGAACAACCACCTAGATTTACTAATCCTCATTTTCCAAATCGAGTTTTTAATCTTTCTAAGGCTTTATATGGTTTAAAACAATATCCAAGAGCATGGTATGATTGACTTAGTACTTTTCGTATTTTAAAAAGTTTTACTAAAGGGATTGCTGATCGAAATCTGTTTATTAAAAGAATTTCTAAATATGTTCTGATAGTAAAAATATATTTTGATGATATTATTTTTGGATCATATTGACATTCTTTATGTACTGATTTTTCAAAAATTATGAAAAATGATTTTGAGATGAGTTTAATGGGAGAACTCAAATATTTTATTGGATTTCAAGTATTTCAAAATGAAAATGGTATTATTTTTTGAATAAAAGTAAATATAAAAATTATCTTTTAAAACGTTTTGTCTTGGAGAGTATTAAGGAAAGTGAAACACCTAGGAGTACTGTTTGTAAATTGGATGCAGATGAATTTGGGAAACCAGTGGATCAAACGAGTTATAGAGGTATGTTTGGGAGTCTTCTTTACCTTACTACTAGTCGACCATATATTATGTTTAGTGTGTGTATGTGTACAAGATTTCAATCTAATCCAAAAGAGTCTCATTTACTTGCTGTTAAAAGAATTTTTATGTATCTTAAACACACTGTAAACTGAGGATTGTTTTACACAAAAGGATAATCCTTTATGTTAATGAGTTATTCAGATGATGAATTTGCCGGTTGCAAGTTGGATAGAAAAAGAACATCTGGAACATGTCATTTATTGGGAAAATCATTAGTATCTTTGTGTAGTAAGAATAAAAATTCTGTAGCTTTTTCCACTGCCGAAGCAGATAATATAGCTGCTGGTAGTTGTTGTGCACAAATTCTGTGGATGAAACACACTCTTTAGGACTATGGATATGAATTTAAGCATATATCAATTAACTGTGACAAGAATAGTGCAATTAATATATCTAAGAACCATGTATCTCACTCTAGGACCAAATACATTGATGTAAGGCACTACTTTTTGAGAGATCTTTACCAAAAGGGTGATATTACTCTCGAATTTATTGGTACTGAACATCAATTAGCTGGCATTTTCACCAACCCTTTTATGTTCGGATAGGTTAAGTTACATTATGCATGAGTTGGGAATGATTAAACTTGATCGGTAGCTACCTCACCGATGTAACCTCACCGATGTAACCTCACCAATGTAACCTCACTAATGTAAACTCATCAATGTAACCTCACTGATGGACCTTATTTATAGGAATTCTCACAGATAAACCCTACCGATGAGTGTGCTATTTTAATCTTATGTTTGCCGCTATAATCTGAATTGTTTTTACTTTATTTTATTTTATTTATTTATTTTGTGATTCCTAAATGATAAAAAAGTCCTAGATACTTCTCAATCAACTGAGACTCAAACCCTTTTCCCTCAATCCTTAGCTCCCGGATCTCTCGAAAACCCTAAATCCATCGAACCCGAGATGGATAAAACCAAACTCCCTACCATCAGAGATGACACTGATGAGCCGAATGCAAAGAAGAAGAATTATGATTCAGAAGCAATTGGTAGTGTTGTAAGAACAAGGTCTGGGAGGCGACCAATGAACCCTCATTTGCAGAATCGAGTTATTGTGATTGAAAAAGAGTTGTTCGTGGAATGGTTGGTGCCTAGAATATCGTCAGTGCTCGAAGTGCTGGAAGATCAAAAGTGGGTATATTTCTTTTTGAACATCAACGGTCCCTACTATCCAAATCTAGTAAAACAATTTTTTGAGTTTGTGAGTTTTGAGAAGTCATAAGATGAGAACTGAGTGATTTATTTTGTGAACGGAAAAGAGATAAATTTTTCATCTGTTAAGAGGCTGAATGCCTGAAGGTTCCACACGAAGGTGTTTTTGGATATGTCTCAACAGATATACCACCTAAAAGTGATATATTCGACTATGAGACTTCCTTGGGGGAGCTCACCGATGATGGAAATCCAAGACAAGTAGTGGCTATTGAAATGGATGGAGAGAATAGATTACTGTTCAAATTTGTTCAGCATGTCTTAATACCCAGGAGAGGGGACTTTGAGAATTTAAGATATTAGGATATCTATCTCCTGCATCTCTTGAGACATTGTGTAAAAGTGAATCTGTGCAGATTGCTGATGATTCAAATGGAAGATATGACAAGGCCAAAATCAATGACTAATTCCAGATTCATTGCCAAGTTGATCTCAGTGATGATCAAAGTGAAAGGGGTAGTTGAGTCATAAGATGAGACTGTGGTAGTAAGGAAAAACTTCTGTATCACAAGAATAGTGTAAAAAAACATGAAGATAAATTGGAACCTATAGAGAGGAGAGTGGGTAAATGATGAAAAGAAGTTATATGATAAATTCAATCCTATGGATCATCCTTCAAAACCTAAGGATGTGTGGGATCCAGGTCTTGGACCTGATGAAGAAGAACCTGAGTACAGTGATGAGACTGAAGAAGAAGATACTTCTATGAATGATGGAAGGGATTCAGACTTACCTCCAAGTCCTGCTGCAGAAATTGTATCTTCAGAAAAGGAATCTCTAGTAGAAGAAGAGACACCTGCTGATGAAAAAGTCCATCCAGTCCTTGACAATGAATAAGAAATAAAGAATGAATCTGAATAATTTGATTCTATTTGCTTAAGTTTGAGTCCATTTATTGGAAGCTCAGTTTTTCATGCTAAATAAGTAGTGGGTATGATAGAAGAAGGTGTACCTAATCCAAAGGACCCTCCTGCTGTTTCAAAGAAGGAATTGATATTAGAAGATTCTTTTGAGGAAGAAAGACCTGCCAAGATTTTGGTTGTTTTATATGGGAATGCACCCATTGAGGGGGAGCATCAAACCATGTTTGTATGTGTTTCAGTGGCTGTTGAGATTGAGGACTAGGCAGAAGACCCAGGTTTGGTGGTTTGTGGATTAGACTATCCTTATTCTGATAATGAGGCATATATAAATAGACCAAAAATCAATTATGATGTTTAGAATGAGTTGTAACCTAAATATGTGGTCAGAATGCATGACCTGGATATTTTGAGGAAAAATCGTAAGGGCAGTTTTTTGGATGAGACAAGGATGATGGAAGCTTCACTGGTGTCATCAATCCAATTGATTATGACTAACTCAGTGGACAATATAGCTTCTGAAAGAGCACCTGTTTTGATTTCTCTTGTGGATATGATCACCAAGGATGACATATAATCATTAAAGGATGAGTTGAAAGAGTTCTTTAGTGCTTCTGTTGCTGAATTGAAGCACTGCTTTGTTGCAGAATTGAGAAACTTGGAAAATTCCTTTGAACTCTCTCTCGGTTGTAATGTCTCTACCATTGTGGCAGAGATAGTGGAAGAAGATACAGCCTGCCAGACTCAAGTGTCTAGACTATAAGTGGATGTTGAAGCTCTAAAGAAATCTGTTATCTCTTTAGAATCTTATATGAGTTCAAAATCTCAAGCATACAAGGACTTAGCCTATGTCAGAAGTGTTCTGAACCAGATGGTTTCAGCGTTCGAAGGTTTTAAAATCTCTATAAAAGATCATGTTAAAACCCAGGATTCCCATGTCCAAAATCATTTTAGTGGGTTAACCAAAAACTTCATGGAAACCGAATCATTCTCTATTGGCTCTCTTGCTTCTAGACCATCAGTGGATTTGGATCAGATTCGAGGTGTGATGAAGGAGGAGCTTGGTTCAGCATCAACCAGTGGCTCTGTGGGCTCATCCGACCTGAGAAAAATTGTGATTTCTACTAGAGATTCACCTAGAAAAATAATGAAGATAGTCCAAGACTATATGAGAGAAGATTATTCCTCTCATAAAGAAGTGAAAAGACAAGGTATACTTTTATTTCCAAAAGTATTACACCAAGAATCAACTCAACAATCACTTCAAACTTCTGTTAGAAAACTTGATGTTACCTCCTGTCAATCAAGCCTTCAAAGAGCAAGTCAGAAAACTATGGGAATTGACTCCAGCCTTGTAAACATTCATGGATAACAAGGATTATTTCATATCTACAATGGAGAGAGGAGGAGGAATAATTATGGATTTCAGAAATCTTTTGTTTCCTTTCCTACACGTCGATGCTAGGCCTGTGATTGTACCTCCAGCTTTACTTGCCTCTGCCACTACTGCTTCTCCTATTCAGATGACTCCAGCCCAATCCGTTCTAAGCCTTACACCTATGATCACTCAACGAACTCCACATTATAGTCTAGGTATAGTTTCTATGGCTCAACAGCCTGTGATCATTTCCGTAATTCCTAACCCTTCACCCGCATCCACACAGTCTGAATCCTTTTCTGATCCCAAGGGCAAATCACACATTGAGGATGTGTATTGAATAGGTGTCTAAGATATTTGATATGAATCTATTTTATTTTGTTTTGTTTCTATATACCTTTTATCAACATATAATACAATTGGCATTCTTTTCTTTCACATTTTTTCCTCTTATATTTCTGGTTTCCCACTTTTTGATTATCACAAAAGGAGAGAAATTTTATCAAAGTATCAAAGGGGGGAGAATTATTATCTTTGTAAGAGCTAACATGCTTCGCCCCTCTGATATCTTTGCATTTAATTCTACCTGTAATTCATTAGGTTCTATAATATACTGTTTTCTCTGTGACAATTGGATTTAATAATAAATCCTCTGATAAAATTACTCACTATTTTAAAACTATAATATCATAAGTTGTGATTATCAAAAAGGGGAGATTGTTGACCTCACATGTTTTGATAATCCCAACTATGATTTCACATACTTTGATAATCCCCATTAATGTTTATCTATACACTAATTCTCTCAATCTATGACATTCTATATGATAATAATATTAAAATAATCCTTGAAATATTTAAATGAATTTTTATCTTTGTCTATATAAGTTTTGAAGTAATTCTAACCCAATCAGAAATGTTTTGCATAAAACAGATAAGTGTTAGTCACTGATCTGTGTATAGCTACTGATACAGAGCTACTGGTACATAGTCAACTGAAAGACTTAGTCTACCAATAGAAAGAGTCACCGATAAGCTAAGGTCACCGATATGCAGAGCAACCAATATGTACAAGTCCACCGATAACCATAGAACAAGGTCAATGATACATATAGCTACCAATAGAACAAGTCTTCCGATAATACAGAATGGAGCTACCGATATGCATAAGTCTACCAATACACATAATCATTGGAACTAAGCGAGATACCGATATAGACAGTCAATGATACATAGATCTACCGATAGACCAGAGTTACTGATAGAGTAAGAGCTACCGATAGAATGAAGTCACCGGTATATAAAGCTATTGATACCAAATGTTACTGATACACAGAGTAAGAGATACCGATATCAGGAGCTACCGATACAATTTTAAAGAGATACTGATAGAAGGTCACTGCTACACAAAGTCCACCATACACATCTACCAACATGAGCTACTAACGATTGACCAACCAGTCAAACTCTATACTCTCAATATTATTTATTTATTAAAATAACGGTTACATTTGATGTTTTTAATGTAGTTAATGTTATTTAAAGATATATGTTGGGATGTTAGGGAACCGTACCTAGTACCCAAGAAAAGGTAATCATTCCCATTTTCTGGAGTTGAAAGCTACCAAAGGGATGATAAAGACCTAGAAAAAAGTGAGAGAATCAAGGAACTAAGAAGGCACACGAAGGGTGAAAAAGAAAAGGGCTTAACAACATTGAAATGTGGTGCATTCACAAAAAACGATAAGGCTACATCCATACCTGGAGAGAACTGGACATACATGAAGAAATTCATTTCTAGAAGAGAACACAAGCTACACCTTGAGTGAAGAACTATATAAAAAACTTCATGCACTCAGGCTGCTAATCTGAATCTAGAACAAAGGAATGAAATGATAATCTATTTTCAGAACAAAAACCAGTGAAGGACTCATAAGATTTTCTGACAAATCAAACGAGTCCAATGTTGCACTTCCAATCACTAAATATTTTCTAAACTCGTTCATAATTATTCTAGTGATTATTTTATTTACATTTAGAGCAGTGTGTGTACCCTGTTTATTTTACACACACACTGTCTCCTGGGCTAAGATGGAGGATTCATAAATCCTCATTCAAACTCTATAACTCCATTGTATCCCACTGTGGATAGTGGTAGAGGTCAAGTAAGACCTGGAAAACTGTGAGCTGTTGTTTGTTTTCCCACGTAGAACTGTGGTAGAGGTGTCTGTACCTGGATAGTGATTTCACTCTTGTTTACCCTGATCCAGAGTGTGAATCAATTTTTATAAATTGTTTGAGAGGACTAAGTCTCATCTTGAGACTGAACCTCTTGTTTACATCTACTGTGCATTTCTGTTTAAGGCAAAACTATTCCATATATTTTATATTCTGCTGCTAATTACTTTGAAATATATTTTGTTTTAAAGTTACTTTGATAGTTAAATTAGAAAGTGTTTATACTTATTGTAAACCAGTAAGTTAGTTTCAAAAGTCAATTTAATCTTCAGATTAAATTAACTGAGACCTAATCAATATTTGGGAATCTAATTGATCATTTACAATCTGTATAAATTCACTACAGTTAATATTTTTTTTAAATAGGGGGATTTTAAGAGATATATTTTTAACCGAATTTTTTATTGGAACTCAATTCACCCCCCTCTTGAGTATCCACTCCAACCAAAAAAAACATATATTGTCAAATAAGGGTATAAATGACATTTCCCCAGTGTCTAGTAAATAGTAAAAATGTTTTGAAATACATTTTTAAGATACATGTATGTGGATGATAAAGAGGTCCCAATAGATAATTGTGTATAAACAACCTCAGATAATAAAGAGATTGTGAAATTAAAACATACCTTATAATTTTCCTTGGTCAAGGGTAGGATATCCTTTTGTATAATAGTGAAATAATTTTTATTAAATTATACAGGACTCATATACATTAATATGATTTTATTTATGATCACTTAATATTTATTTGTTAATAATATTTTATAATTATCTTCGTTTCGGGTGTTAACTGATTCATTTTAATTTATATAATTTGTTACGTAAGTAATGTTTGTTATGGATAGGATGTATCTTATTTCTATTCAGAATTATATTAAGTGCTTAAATTTTTTTTAACCATCCAATAAAATTTTTTCATGAATGGATATTATGGGGAATTAATCTCACCGCATTCCTAGAGACGGTAATCCGTACGTACGCACAAGTGAGAATATCAATATTTTGATATTAAAATAATATAAAATTTGACGGTATATCATATATACAGAATCATTATCATGTTATATTTATTATTTACATCAATTACACATTATTATTATACCCATCAAAATAATAATGTATTGAATAACAATTACACCACGACATGGAGACGGTAAGCCTTATGCACTCACGTATGGTGACATTTCATTAAAAGGATGGATTGAAAAATGAATATGGTTGTGACATATTTATAATAACGAAAATTTATATAGATTATACTAGAGTTATTATTTTAGAATGCAATCAACAAACAAAGATGAAGTGGAAGATGAATAGAACATGATAGATGTGATTAAATATTATAACTTCTTCGGGTTCTTCCTTATGATTTAATCAAAAGGGCTCCTTACTATGGATTTATGACTAAAATAAGTCCTCTACGAAGAAGGGAGAATAGTTTATAGGGTATTTGGGTAGGTTTTGTCTGAGGTAAATGGATTTTAATGTGTGAATTAGAGAGAAGGGGGAGTTACCTTTTATAAGAGGGGTGAGGGGCCCCTTAGGAAAAGTTAGAACTATTATTTTATAATAAAATAATTTTCATGTTATAATGGATCAAAAAAGAATTATTTAAAGGATAAGGTTAGTATGGGTCGAAACCCACTCAACCAATAGGTTTTAGATAGGTTTGGGTCACTATATTTACCTTATCTTTTAGATTTAACTCTTAGTTAAATAGTTTGACATTTACCATGTCTCTTTGAAATTTTTTATTATTTGGTTAATAAACATACTATATTAAACAAAAAGAACCACAAGTGGTTCATTAATGATACAAATATCATTATATAAGTCGTTTGGGCAATCCTTATATTTTTAGGAATAGAATATCAATTAATAATATAATATTTGTTTTGAAAACTCTTTTACGTCAATTTTGACACTATTTGGTATTTGGATTTTCCTAATTCCATAAGAGAATTATTACATTAAAAAAATTCATATAACCAACCCTAATATGTCATATTAAACTAGAGAATTAGTTAAATCCATAAAATGCCTCAAATTACATTTATTTGGATATTTATAATATCAATTATTTTAATCATACATTAATACGTTAATTACTGCATCATCATTGTGTCATAAAAAAATTAAATTATTTAATGTATAAAAAATATAAATAAAATATTATTATGTAGGAACTATTCTTATATTTCTAGTGAATATTTATAGTCTAATTTATCTTATGGTTAACCCTATATGAAAAATAGTTTATTTAATAAACATTGAATTTAACACTTTTAACTCTTCTTTGAATTAAATAATAATAAATGTCCTAATATAATCCTAGTAGACCTAAAGGATTATATTTTATTCCTATGGTTGGTTTTAGTCGAATTATACTTATCCAATATAATTTGGACATGCGTTTGGTTAATAATAATATCCTTTTACCCTTAATTACAATATTTACATTTAACAGTGGTAAATAAAAGTAAAAAGTTACAATTCAAAAAAAAATATTTTCATCTTATTGAACCAAATTTTACATATGGATATAAACTATGTATCTTGGATTTTTAAAATTAAACTCACAGAAGCGGTAAAATTATGCTTTATGTAAATTTTCAAATGCTCAGAGGAGTTCGGTAAAAGACGGTAAAAAGTTCAATAAAATATATATATATATATATATATTATAAACTATCTCTAATGAGTTACATTGAACATATATAGGTATTATGTATATATTTTGACCTAAAATAAATATAAATAAAATAAATAAATATTAAAATAATAATTCAGTTTTAAACAATTACTTAGTGTTTTTACTATTCATAAAAAATTTAGAGTTTTCAGAAAAATACCATAAATTCACCCTATGATAACTTTGGTATTCCAAATCCAAAAATGAAGTCCATTTTGAATGATAAAATTTATAACATTTTAAAAATTGGTTATTACTATTCATAACAGCTAGTTTGATTGGTCGCGATGTGTTAGAATCTAGGTGTTGCCTACAACGCAAGCTATTGCATTATTCAAAGAGAAGCATACCATGGAATCATGGGGTGTATCATTCTCCCCTCTTTCAAATAATTTCATCATTGAAATTTCTAGAATATTACTATATAAAAAGAGTCGGGTGGTTCTTCATCATAAGTTCCTCAGGTTTCCACATTGCATCTTCCATCTTATGGTTTCTCCATTTAACTTTTACTAGACGAGTCGTCCAAATTCTCATCACTTGTTCTCTGGTATCAAGAATATTAACAAGCTCTTCGCAATAATACATATAGAGTTTTAGTTCTAATTCCTCATAGGTTAATAAATGCATTGGTTCAGATATGTATTTTTTCAACAATGATACGTGGAATACATTGTGAACATTGGAGATACTTGGCGGCATTTTCAAACCGTAAAATACAATATCAATTTGTTCTAGAATTTCGAGAGGTGCGATGTACCTGACACTCAATTTAAATTTCTTACTAAAACATATAACACCCTTCCATGGAGATACCTTCAAGAAAACATGTTCTCCTACCTGAAATTCCAAATCCTTCCATCACTTATCATCATAGCTATTCTGCATACTTTGAGATTCTTTGATGAGGTTTTGAATTACCTTCACCTATTCCATTGTTTCCTCCGCTATTTTTGGGCCTACGAGTTTTCTTTCACCAACATCATCCCCACATGTTGGTGTGTGATATATGTTTCTGTATAATGCTTCATATGGTGCCATCTGAATACTTGAATAGAAGCTATTGTTATAGAAAAATTCTACCATAGGTAAATATTGAAATCTATCATGGTTGGGATTTATACTATTAAACTGTGTCCTTTCTCACCTAACAACAAGGTAAGCAAGCTAATAAAAACCCTAACACTGATGAGCTTGCTCTAATGAAACTACTAACACTCAGACTAGGGACAGAGACTCAGACCCGGTTTCCTAGAATAAGGAGATTAAATTCTATTTAGTTAGTCATACCTTGAATGTCAAGTGAGCATGATCTCAACATGTATTTTAAGGATTGAATTGTACATTCTGATTTTATATCAGTTTGAGGGTGGTAGGCAGTGCTCAAATGAATTTTTGTATCCAGGGATTTCTGAATACTTTTCTATAATCTTGATTTAATACATGGATCGCGATAAGGAACAATCGATAGGGTTACTCTCTAAAGTCTCAGAACTTCAATAATTTAAAGTCTTACTAGACTTTCAATTGGTAAATCTTCTCTTATAGCAGGAAAATGTGCTGACATGGTAAGATTATCACTAATGACCCATATTGCATCATTCCTTCTAGGAGTCTTTGGTTGTCCCATAAAAAATTCCATCATAATACTATCCAATTTCTACTTAGGTATGGTAATAGGTTGCATGAATCCTCTAGGTTGTTGCCTTCTAGATTTTACTTGTTGACAAACCATACATCTTGGAAAAAATCATAATTATCCCTCTTTATGTGGTCCCACCAAAAATTTTCCTTCAAATATCTATATATATTAGTCCTACCAGGGTGTATAAATAAATTGGAACAATGAGTATCATCAAACAATTCTGTTATTAGATCAGGTATATCGGTAACAAAATGTCTCTTCCCAAATTTCTAAATTCCATCTTCATACACAATGTCACTCAATCTCCCATCATTCATAGCTTTAATTTTCTTTCGAAACTCTTCATCACTGGTATGATAAATCTTTGTCCTTTCTAATAAAGATGGTTTGACAACCATTTGAAGAAGTATTGATGTTTCACCTTCCAAGTTTATTCCCATATCCATATTTTGTAGATCCATAAAAATAGGATCCCTTTCAACTATCATCTTTTTCAAATCTCCATGATTATTTCTTCTCAAAGAATCTTCCACCTTATTTTCCTTCCCTGGGTAGTAGTGTATAGTGCAATAATAATCATTGAGTAGTTCAAGACATCTCTTTTGCCTCATGTTGAGTTCTTTCTGTGAGAAAATATATTTCAAAATCTTGTTATCAGTATATATCTCACAATTTTCACCATAGAGATAGTGTTACCAAATCTTCAAAGAAAATATTAAAACTTCTAACTTGTAACACCCCAGGATTTCATAGTGTGTTATTTCTTAAAAATAATTCAATAACTTGCACTACACGCAACACCGAGTTCAATCACACCATGATGTACAAAAAAACCATTAAAAGAGGTCATGAATAGTATTAACAACATTTTGAACTTTATATAATCCTTATAATTTTAGAATCCCTATTATGAGTTTCTTAGTCATAATGCAAGAACAGATTCATTTTCAGTATTTCACTTTTATCAACTTTAATAGTGAAACCATTTTAAATAAAATATTTTAAACTATCTGAATAAATTGGTACATCAAAAAAAAATTAAAATGAAACATCCCAAGCTTCTACGGTACTCTTTCCTTTGAATAAAATAGTAGCGTGTGTTGTAAGCAACCTTGAGTTTTAACACACGCCACAACCAATCAAACTAGCCGTTATGAATAGTAATACCTAAATTTTGAAATTATATATATTTTATATTTTAAAATGGACTTCATTTTTGGATTCGGAATATCGAATTCAGCCTATGGTGAAATTTTGGTACTTTTCGGATAACTTTCATATTTTGATGAATAGTGAAAATTACTAAATTTTAATTAAAACCCACTTTTTTAATCAAAATAATTAATAGTGATAAATTATGAATTTTAGTAGTTTTAAAGTATATTTAGAATATATTTTTACCATTTAATATAATGTTGGTCATTGTACATAATTTTACAATTAAACCAAACATAAACAAGTGTCAATCTTTTGATAGTTATTACCTCTTAAAACACGTTTTTTGTTTTGACAGCGGGAATTAATTTTAAAATAATTTCTGCCACTTCTGTGTTTTGAATTTAGAAAAATGGATTCCATATTTGGAATCAGGATGTCCAAATTTTTTAAATAGGTAACTTTTATTTTTAGACATTTTGAATAATTACTGTGGTAGATATTTTATTTACCATGGTTAAGGGTAAATCCGGTAAATAAGGGTTAAAAAATAATATTATAATAATACAAAATTAACCTAAAACGTGTCCTAACCTTATTGGTGGACACATACCCGACCATGAGCATCCTTGGGTCAATTTGGGGACCCCTTGGATACACTTGTATGTGGTAGGGACACTTTATATTAATAAAGTTAAAATAAAAATAAAAATGGCATAAGCTTACATCTTTTAGAAGAACAATTTTTACATAGGGTTATACATGTTGGATTTTCGATTATAAATATTCATTAGAAAGCTAAAAATATTTCCTACTTAATGATATTTTATTTATAATTTTTAGACATCAAATAATTTAAATTATTAATGACACAATAATGATGCAATGTTTACCTCATTAATAAATCATTTAAATAAATAAGATTATAATGATTAAAATATTATCTAAAACCTTTCAAATTCTTATTGGTTGATGTTATTTAGAATATGAGTCATCTTATGTTCGACCTCAATGATTTTTGGACCATTAGAAACCGAATATAATTATATTATAAAGTAATACTTTCACTCTTTCCTAAAGAGCCCCTCTTCTCCCTTATAAAAGGAGACCACTTCTACTCATTCCTCACACCTCTCAAGCCACTTGGCTCGTCCAAACTCTGCCCAACTAAGCTCCCCACATCCCTCTCCTCCTCCTTGAAGCTTCCCCTTAGGAAGAAAGCATTTCAAGAAGTCCTTTGGTTCCAACCAAAGTGAGTTACCTAAATTAAAGGAGGTTAACCTACCCCAACCAAGGAAAAGTACAAGGTAAGGGATTTTTCTTATCTCACATTCAATTCCGTGAGATTTCCATTATTCGCCACTAAATTATTGAAAGTGGTGTATTGTGTACTGGAATTTGATATATATTATCATATTCATGTTATTCTGTAAATAATTTGGTGGTTATTAACTTTTGGCCATACGACTCAGTTGATTAACGTGGTAAGGGGTTTTCATCTCACTCCTTATTCCCGTGAGATTCATGCCATATTGCCACCATTACCTTTTGTGTGGTGTATGTCCTGCCATAATTATATTCTTTGTGTAATACACTCTAATTTATGTGTACTTACATATTCATTGTATGATACCTCTTTCATGGGTTGTATGTTTCATAAGTTACCAAACTGGTAAGGGTTATTTCACAATCTCTTCATTATCCGAGGTTGTTTATACGTAGTAATCTACTAGGATCTCGTTATCATCCACATCCATATTTCTTCAAAATGTATTTCAAAACATTTTTAATATTTAAACGAATATGGGTTAAAGTCATTTATACCCTTGTTTGACTTTTTATAAGAGGTTTATAAGGGAATCGTTCCGTCGTTTTCCAAACAAGGTGCTTTTTAACCTTTTCGACAGAATTAAGATAAGAATGTTTTTTTTAACTTATACGGAGAGTGCGGTTATTTTCCGCCGTTATAAAATCGTCAAAGCTTCCCATAAAATCTTATAAGATTATTTTCAAAGAAAATGTTTGATTTTATATGGATCTTAAATGATTTCAAAATAAAAGGTGATATTTCTTTAAAAAGAATTTTTATTTCATCTATGTCAACATCCTTTGATGGGTTTTAAGATTATTTGAAGTTGATTTATTATGATACAAAACTTCTATATTGTTTTGAAGGTTTTGTGATATTATTGACTGTGGATGTGCTATTTTTATACCATTCATAGTTTATGGTGAAAGTATTGACATTTCGTATGCTAGTTCCAATAAAAATGTTTATGTTATATTTCAATCTTTACTTCATATGAATGTGTTGGACAAGTATGTTCCAGGTTGGGGACTGGTTAAAGTAAGCCCTCCAGGTTGGGTACTGGTAAAAGTAAGCCCTCCAGGTTAGGGACTGGTAAAAGTAAGCCCTCCGGGTTGGTGTCCGGTTATTAGAGGCACTCCGGGTTGGTGTCCGGTTATTAGAGGCACTCCGGGATGGGTTCCGGTTACAGTTAGCCCCAAGGTCTTGGGACGAGGCCTTGAAAAGTAATTAAAGTTTAGCATTATGCATTCCAACATTATGAAAGTGGTTATTGATTTTGCATGTGATTATTAGATTAGTAGAATATCCATGTGAATAAGTAAACGGCATTATCTAATTTTATTTATTCCATACTATGTTAAAATTTCAAGTTTAAAAGGCTTTTGTTTTAGTTATACATTGCCTTAAATGTTTATTCTTATTTATGAAAGTTTCCGCTATATTGTTATCCTTACTGGGCATTTGAGATAAACCCTTTTCTATGTTTTATTTTTCCCAGGAAGTGAAGAAGTAAATTATGAATGACCTTCAGGGATATTATGAGGGGATTATAGTGTGGACTGTGGAAACATTATGTTGTTGTAGTAGTTTTTCATTTTATTATGTAATGTAAAACTTATGAATATATCTAGTGTTTCCAAGGCTACTAAACCAATCGGTCTTTCGAGATTTGATCTTTCTTGTGATCATGCCAATGTTATGTAATAATGCACCGACTCTAGGAAACTAGGGTCGGGGGGTTACAGTTGGTATCAGAGGAAGTTTAGTACAAACCTTGGAAGCTAGATTTAGATAAACTCTGATTAGAGCACGTAGACCTAAGATGAACTTTGAGGATTAGTATAGAAGAACTTCCTAGAATTTTGGTATTGTAGAGATTTTGTGAGTTTTCCGAGCAATACATCCCTGTCTGGATACGAGCAGGTAGAGGCAGCTCTGGCACAGATGTACCTAGGGGTAAAACCCGAAAACACCGCTTTGAGCTAGACTCGAACGGGAACTGGTGCACGACAACGGGCCTTGCTGCACTCTTGGTTACGACACTCCCGGGGGATATGCTTAGGATAACTCACATTTTCTATACAAATCATTATGAAGGGTTTATGAGTATATACTTCCTCAAAGAAAACATTTTTATGATTATGGATTATATCCATAAATAGTTCAATTTATGTTAAGTGTTTTATAAGTATGGGATTATGTATTTTAATTCATAAACTGATATAGTTTATGCCATTGTTTAGAAATGGCGCCCAGTAGAAGGAATGAGAACTCCAGAAATACACATGATTCAAAGAGAAGGAAGGATCATATCTTTCATGGTCTTAAGCTAGAATTTATAAGAGAAATAGTCTCCCATGTATTATCATCATATGAAGAAATAATATCATGTGTTGATAAGATAAGTAAAGAGTTTACTGAGTCCTATGGCTTTGAAGGGAATCAAGAGATGAAAAGGATGGAAGAGAGAAAGATGGATAAAGGGAAAAGGGAAAAGAAGAATTTTCCCATATGTGGTAACTGTGGAAAGAAACACCCTGGAACTTGCCTGAAAGGAATGGGAGTTTGTTATAAGTGTGGAGGAAAAGGGCACAGAGTACGTGACTGCAAGGGTAAGAAAATGGTTTTAAATGTACAATGCTTCATTTGCAAGGAGTTTGGACACTACGCGAACCTATGTCCCAGTCATCAGACTATGCCGCAAATGATGTTATTGGATAATAATCAAGTTATGATACTACCACAGATGAAGAGTAATGATTAGAGTTCTTATGTTGATTATGTCAATTGAGTGTTGTATCAACAATGTACTTGTTACAATAATCATGGAGTATATAAGGATTGTACTGCAGTACTATTTCATTAAGGACTTGAGATTGTGTGGAACAAAGAAAAGTGACTCAATAGCAGGATAAATTTTTGGAAAATATATGGTTGAGAGAATGATAAATCATAATATAGTTCTGATACTGAGGTAGTGATTTTGGAATAATATGTGATTGTTTTGAATAAATTATATTGGATATTCTTGACTACCCTGGAACTGATTAATGATTTGTATATTACATCATTGTTGGGGTTTAAAACATTTTTGGATTAATGAAGTATATCCAGCATTCTATATGGAATAAGGGAGCATGAATGTAATCAATAAGGAATATGGTAATACATGATGAAGGTATTCATATGCTATTACAGGGTAAAAAGGATCTATATTATGTTTACCTTCCTTATAAATGTTAGACTGTGAGTTTGGAAAGAAGTATTTTGGATAGTTCTAGTTTGGATTATTTTGGATTTCCATAGAAGGACAACCCGGAGGTCGGGCGGCAACCCGTCGCGTCCGGCAAGGCTGAGAGACTTTAACCCGCAACCGAAGGGCGACAAGGGTGTATCACCTACCACTGGCCCATGAGATGTCCTAGATTAAATAATGTAGTTTTTATTAAAAGATCATGTAGATGAATTATAAATTCTTTTATTTTGGAACCCTATACGAATAGTGTAAATAGAATTTTTTTTACATTCTATTATCTTTTACAGTGAAAGATGAGTTTGTGGTAGAAATTTATTAATGGATAAAACGCTAATTATAAGGTAAGTATATCTCCTTATGATCTTAGCCAATCTCATAAATAAATTCCTCAACATTAAGAAAAGAAACTTATAACAAAAATGTTTTCCTAGATGATACCTTAAATCATCACTAAATAATGGCTTTGGTATTGTTGGCCTTTTCATAGCCATGTTCTCTACCACTCTCCATCAGATAATTGATGGTTAGATTTTTCTTCCATATCCATATTTTCCTACATGGAACCCTAGTATGTGTTATTTTCGGTAATCTTCATACGTTCGACTCTTTATTTTAAATAGAGGCCTCATTAATTCATTTTTCGATGTGGGATTTCAACTAAGATATTTTGAAACGTCAAAAATGCGTTATCCTAATACCCTATGTTTTGTTGAACCGATGGTATTTCAAATCATCATAGATTGATGAATTTAAGGACCTCAATTATACACTTGTTTGTGATTGATGATCTCAATCACTACCTATAAATATTTACGTTTTTCCTCCAATTATATGTCTCTAATTGCCACCAATGTTCTCCTAATCGAGATCATAATTTGGTGGTGACTCTTTCATATCTCTTTTCCTCATATTAAGACTAAATTTTAGTAACCTAATTTCCGATGTGGGTTTTCCCACAAAGATATTTTCTATTTTCATCCTTTTATTTTCGAAGAACAATTTCAAATTGCGAGGACGCAATTTATTGAAGGAGGGGAGAATGTAACACCCCAGGATTTCATAGTGTGTTATTTCTTAAAAATAATTCAATAACATGCACTACACGCAACACCGAGTTCAATCACACCATGACGTACAAAAAAAACCATTAAAAGAGGTCATGAATAGTATTAACAACATTTTGAACTTTATATAATCCTTATAATTTTAGAATCCCTATTATGAGTTTCTTAGTCATAATGCAAGAACAGATTCATTTTCAGTATTGCACTTTTATCAACTTTAATAGTGAATCCTTTTTAAATAAAATATTTTAAACTATCTGAATAAATTGGGACATCAAAAAAAAATTTAAAATGAAACATCCCAAGCTTCTACGGTACGCTTTCCTTTGAATAAAATAGTAGCGTGTGTTGTACGCAACCTTGAGTTTTAACACACGCCACAACCAATCAAACTAGCCGTTATGAATAGTAATACCTAAATTTTGAAATTATATATATTTTATATTTTAAAATGGAATTAATTTTTGGATTCGGAATATCGAATTCAGCCTAAGGTGAAATTTTGGTACTTTTCAGATAACTTTCATATTTTGATGAATAGTGAAAATTACTAAATTTTAATTAAAAACAACTTTTTTAATCTAAATAATTAATAGTGATAAATTATGAATTTTTTTGGTTTTAAAGTATATTTAGAATATATTTTTACCATTTAATATAATTTTGGTCATTTTACATAATTTTACAATTAAACCAAACATAAACAAGTGTCAATCTTTTGATAGTTATTACCTCTTAAAAACACGCTTTTTGTTTTGACAGCGGGAATTAATTTTAAATTAATTTCTGCCACTTCTGTGTTTTGAATTTAGAAAAATGGATTCCATATTTGGAATCAGGATGTCCAAATTTTGTAAATAGGTAACTTTTATTTTTAGACATTTTGAATAATTACTGTGGTAAATATGTTATTTACCATGGTTAAGGGTAAATCCGGTAAATAAGGGTTAAAAAATAATATTATAATAATACAAAATTAACCTAAAACGTGTCCTAACCTTATTGGTGGACACATAACCGACCATGAGCATCCTTGGGTCAATTTGGGGACCCCTTGGATCCACTTGTATGTGGTAGGGACACTTTATATTAATAAAGTTAAAATAAAAATAAAAATGGCATAAGCTTACATCTTTTAGAAGAACAATTTTTTACATAGGGTTATACATGTTGGATTTTCGATTATAAATATTCATTAGAAAGCTAAAAAGTTTTCCTACATAATGATATTTTATTTATAATTTTTAGACATCAAATAATTTAAATTATTAATGACACAATAATGATGCAAGGTTTACCTCATTAATAAATCATTTAAATAAATAAGATTATAATGATTAAAATATTATCTAAAACCTGTCCAATTCTTATTGGTTGATTTTATTTAGAATATGAGTCATCTTATCTTCGACCTCAATGATTTTTGGACCATTATAAACCGAATATAATTATATTATAAAGAAATACTTTCACTCTTTCCTAAAGAGCCCCTCTTCTCCCTTATAAAAGGAGACCACTTCTACTCATTCCTCACACCTCTCAAGCCACTTGGCTCGTCCAAACTCTGCCCAAATAAGCTCCCCACATCCCTCTCCTCCTCCTTGAAGCTTCCCCTTAGGCAGAAAGCATTTCAAGAAGTCCTTTGGTTCCAACCAAAGTGAGTTACCTAAATTAAAGGAGGTTAACCTACCCCAACCAAGGAAAAGTACAAGGTAAGGGATTTTTCTTATCTCACATTCAATTCCGTGAGATTTCCATTATTCGCCACAAAATTATTGAAAGTGGTGTATTGTGTACTGGCATTTGATATATATTATCATATTCATGTTATTCTGTAAATAATTTGGTGGTTATTAACTTTTGGCCATACGACTCAGTTGATTAACGTGGTAAGGGGTTTTCATCTCACTCCTTATTCCCGTGAGATTCATGCCATATTGCCACCATTACCTTTTGTGTGGTGTATGTACTGCCCATAATTATATTCTTTGTGTAATACACTCTAATTTATGTGTACTTACATATTCATTGTATGATACCTCTTTCATGGGTTGTATGTTTCATAAGTTACCAAACTGGTAAGGGTTATTTCACAATCTCTTCATTATCCGAGGTTGTTTATACGTAATAATCTACTGGGATCTCGTTATCATCCACATCCATGTTTCTTCAAAATGTATTTCAAAACATTTTTAATATTTAAAAGAATATGGGTTAAATTCATTTATACCCTTTTTTGACTTTTTATAAGAGGTTTATAAGGGAATCTTTCCGTCATTTTCCAAACAAGGTGCTTTTTAACCTTTTCGACAGAATTAAGATAAGAATGTTTTTTTAACTTATCCGGTGGGTGCGGTTATTTTCCGCCGTTATAAAATCGTCAAAGCTTCCCTTAAAATCTTATAAGATTATTTTCAAAGAAAATGTTTGATTTTATATGGATCTTAAATGATTTCAAAATAAAAGGAGATATTTCTTTAAAAAGAATTTTGATTTCATCTATGTCAACATCCTTTGATGGGTTTTAAGATTATTTGAAGTTGATTTATTATGATAAAAAACTTCTATATTGTTTTGAAGGTTTTGTGATATGTTTGACTGTGGATGTTCTATTTTTATACCATTCATAGTTTATGGTGAAAGTATTGACATTTCGTATGCTAGTTCCAATAAGAATGTTTATGTTATATTTCAATCTTTACTTCATATGAATGTGTTGGACAAGTATGTTCCAGGTTGGGGACTGGTTAAAGTAAGCCCTCCAGGTTGGGGACTGGTAAAAGTAAGCCCTCCAGGTTAGGGACTGGTAAAAGTAAGCCCTCCGGGTTGGTGTCCGGTTATTAGAGGCACTCCGAGTTGGTGTCCGGTTATTAGAGGCACTCCGGGTTGGTGTCCGGTTATTAGAGGCACTCCGGGTTGGTGTCCGGTTATTAGAGGCACTCCGGGTTGGGTTCCGGTTACAGTTAGCCCCAAGGTCTTGGGACGAGGCCTTGAAAAGTAATTAAAGATTAGCATTATGCATTCCAACATTATGAAAGTGGTTATTGATTTTTCATGTGATTATTCGATTAGTAGAATATCCATGTGAATAAGTAAATGGCATTATCTAATTTTATTTATGCCATACTATGTTAATAGTTCAAGTTTAAAAGGCTTTTGTTTTAGTTATACATTTCCTTAAATGTTTATTCTTATTTATGAAAGTTTCCGCTATATTGTTATCCTTACTGGGCATTTGAGCTCACCCCTTTTCTATGTTTTATTTTTCCCAGGAAGTGAAGAAGTAAATTATGAATGACCTGCAGGGATATTATGAGGGGATTATAGTGTGGACTGTGGAAACATTATGTTGTTGTAGTAGTTATTCATTTTATGATGTAATGTAAAACTTATGAATATATCTAGTGTTTCCAAGGCTACTAAACCAATCGGTCTTTCGAGATTTGATCTTTCTTGTGATCATGCCAATGTTATGTAATAATGCACCGACTCTAGGAAACTAGGGTCGGGGCGTTACATAACTCAATATCATGAGTAGGATAGTTTTGCTCATGAATTTTTAGTTTTCTTGATTCATAGGCAATTACTCTATCATTCTGTATAAGGATACATCTAAGAATTTTCTTTGAAGCATCACTATAAATAACGAACCCTTCATTCACTGATGGTAGAGTCAAGATAGAAGCATTGAATAATATTCTCTTAATTACTTCAAAACATTCTTCACACTCTTTTTTAAAAACAAATTTAACACCTTTTCATGGAGCTTTATTAATGGGTTAGGCAATCAGGCAAAATTCTGGACAAAATGACGATAATAACCTGCTAAACCAATAAAACTGCATACCTCAGTTATACTCATCGGTGATAGCCATTCTTGGATTGCCTTGGACTTTGAAGTATCAATAGATATTCCATCCTTAGAGACAATATGGACAATAAATGAAATCTCATGAAGCCAGAAATCACACTTGCTAAACTATCCATATAATTCATGTCTTCTGAGAGTTTTCAGGATAATGAGCAAGTGATTTTCATGATCTTCATAGCTTTTGGTTTATACCAAGATATCATCAATAATTACTACTACAATGTCATCAAGATATTCCATGAAATCTCTATTCATTAGATCCATGAAAACAGAGGGTGCATTATTGAATCCAAAAGCAAATACTGTAATCTTGTAATGCCCATAACTAGTTAAAAATTTTATTTTCGGAATGTCTTTTTTCTTCACAGACAACTTCTGATATGCAGATCGAAGGTCAATCTATGGAAAGTACTGAGCTCCATGAATTTGGTCGAATAAATCATCAATGCGTGGTAGGGGATACTTGTTCTTTATTGTTATAGCATTCATCTCCTTGTAGTCAATGCACAACCTCATAGATCCATATTTCTTCTTCAAAAAAGGATAGGGGCTCCCCATGGAGAGGCACTAGGGAAAATAAATCCATTATTACTCAATTAATCTTGTTTATTCTTTATTTCCACTAATTACATAGTTTCTATTATATAAGGGGTCTTTGATATGGGCCTTGATCTATGAATTAAATCAATGGAAAACTCAATTTCTCATTCTGGAGGATGTCAAGGTAAATCTTCTGGAAACACATCAACATATTATTTCACAATAGGCACGTCCACTATTATAACATTATTTTCCTCTCCCATAATTATTTCATTCCCATCCACCCCAATAATTGAATTTAGTTGAGCTACTGGGGGTGGATTTAGAGAAGAATTTGGTGATGACGTTTCTTCTCTAAAGATAATGTGTTATTTATCATCATCGTAAAAAATTGTAACCTCCTTCTTATTACAATAAATATTCACATCATGGTCTAAATTATAATCAATACCATGTATAATATCAAATTCAATCATGTGTATGACAATGATATCAGAAGATAAAGAACATTTATATGCTCTAATGGGAACTGATTCACAAAACATTGTTGCAATGATACTTCCCTTTAGAGTTTTGACTGAAAAGTCCCTTGTTAAATCAAATTGGAAATATCTAATTTTTGTAGAAAACATCGAATATATGAAACAATGTGATGATCTAGAATCAAATAATAAATTTTCTAATCTTTAGGAAACCATTAAATTACTTTCCACCATGTCTTTCGCAGCTTCAACCTAAACAGTAGTCATATCATAAGTTTGGCCATAATCCATTGGCCTTTTCTGAGGTATGTTCCCCTAATGCTTAGGAAATTAATTCACATAATGCCCCCTTTCTCCAAAATTGTAGAATTAAACATCGACATCCTTTTTCTTCCCCTTTCAGTCATGTTCTTGGTGTCCTTTTCACCACACTTGTAACAGACTCTAATTCCTTTTAGGCAAGTACTAGGGTGTTTCTTCCCACATTTACTGTCGGATGAATATTCAACTTTTCCCTTTTTCCCCTTATTTCCATTTCCAGATTTTTCAGCAGATCTCTTATTCTCTTTCTTTGCTATAAAGTCATAATACATAGAGAATTCTTTTTCTGTCTTGATAGCACATGAGACAATATCTTTATACGACTAGAAGGATTGTGAGACTATTTCTCGACAGAGAAATGGTTTTAACCCATCAGAGAAACGATTAATCATATTTCTTGGGTTATATATATAATCTATAGCATGCCCTGCTAACCTTGTTAAGTTAGCCTCATAATTTGTGACATTCTCATCCTACTTTTTCCTCGGACATAAAAATTTCCTTTCCATATCTGCTTGATGGACACAAGAAAAGTATTTTTCTAAGAAAATATATTTAAACACCCTCCATTCCATATTTGATACTTCATAATCTTCATTTGTGTTTTTAATCAATGGACACCATTGATTAGCTTCTCCAGTGAGGCGGTAAAATGCTATGACAACTTTTTCCCTTACAATACTCCCCAAGGAATGGAATAGTTTCTCTAAGGAATTTATCCATTACTCAGATACTAATGGATTTTTACTCCCATTAGACATTGGTGGTTGTTTCCTCATTAGGAGTCCTAACATTGATCCTCCATTCTGCAGATCATGGTGCTCCATATGGGTAAGGTTATTATTCATAACCTGAGTGATTTGTCCCAGTATGGTGATAAACTGATCAGCACCAGTTTTATCACCAGCTCCACTATAATTATCTTGAGTAGGAGGGAAATACCTATATGGATTGCATGCATTGATAGGGTTTCCATTTCTTCCACCATGAACATTTCAAAACAATGGCATAAACTAGATTAGTTTATGAATCGAAATACGTTATTCCAAACATGTAAAACACTTAATATAAATTGAACAATTAAGGGATATATTCCATAATCCAAAAAATCTTTTCATTGAGGAAGTATATACTCATAAAATCATCTTAATGGTTTGTAAAAAAATTAGATTTATCCAAATCATATCCACCGGGACTGTCGTAACCAAGAGTGCAGCAAGGCCCATTGTCGTGCACCAGTTCCCATTCGATTCTAGCTCAAAGCGGTGTTTTAGGGTTTTACCACTAGGTATATCTATGCCAGAAAAAACTCTACCTGCTTGTATCCAGATAGGGATTTATTTCATGGAAAACTCACAAAATCTCTAAAATACCAAAATTCTATAAATTCTTCTATACTAATCCTCGAAGTCTATCTTAGGGTAATGTGCTCTAATCAGAGTTCAACTAAATCCAGATTCCAAGGTTTGTACTAAACTTTTTCTTATACCAAATGTAACGCCCCGACCCCAAAAGCCCAGAGTCAGTGAATTATTACATATCATTGGCATGATCACAAAAGATCAAGTCTCGAAATTCCATTTAGTTTAGTAGCCTTGGATGTACTAGATTCATTCAAAAGGTTTACATTACATCATAAAATGGAAAACTACCACAACATTGTTTCTATAGACAAAACTAAGAACCCATATACAATCCCTGTAGTTCAGTCATAATAAACTTCTTCGCATCCTAGGAAAAATAAAACATAGAAAGGGGTGAGCTCAGATGATCAAAAAGATAAAAATATAGCAGGAACTTTTATACATAAACAAAAACATTTAAGGAAATGAATAAGACTAAAACAAAAGCCTTTTAAAATTGAACTTCAGTATAATATGGAAAAGATAAAAATCTAATAATTCCATATTCTTATTCACATGGATATTCTACTAGTCGAATAATCACATGAAATATCAATAGGCACTTTCATAATGATGGAATGCATACTTCAAGACATTCATAACCACATAGTCAAGGCCTTATTCCACGATGACAAATAATAATTTGTCAAGGCCTTATGCCATGACACTAGTCTGTCTCATGAGACCTACCAATGCATCGAGGATCTATAGAGGTCTCCACCCATCAATTACTATGTCCAATGCTTTCCTTATATGAAAATGATTAAACATTACACAAACATTTGTAATAAAACTGGCGAACAAAATATCAATACGTTGTCCATAAACCATGAATGGTATAAAAATAATACATCCACAGTCAAACATATCCCAAAATATTCAATACAATATGGATGTTTTGTATCATAATAAATCAACATCAAATAATCTTAAAATCTATCAAAGGATATTGACATAGATAAAATTAAAACATTTTTTTAGAGAAATATCTATTTCTATTTTGAAATAATTTAAGAAAGAATTTATTTTTAAAATACTCTTATAAGATTTTAATGGAATATTTGACGATGTTATAACGATGGAAAATAGTCTCACCAGCCGCAAAGGTTAAAAAACATTCTTACCTTAATTTTGTCGAAAATGTCATAAAGTACCTTGTTTGGAAAATGAAGGAAGGATTCCTTTCAAAACATATAAGGTCACATAAAGGTATAAATTACATTACCCCATTCTCTATTAAATAGTGAAAATGTTTTGAAATGCATTTTTATGAAACATGGATGTGGATGATAAAGAGGCCTTAGTAGATAATTACATATAAACAACCACAGATAATAAAGAGATGGTGAAATTAACCCTTACCTTGTACTTTCCCTTGGTCGAGGGCAGGTCAAACTGCTGTATAATGGTGAAATAACTTTTATTAAATTATAAAATAATCATACACATTAATATGATATCATATATGATCTTTTATTATTCCTTTGTTAATAATATTTTAGTATTATCGTCGTTTCAGGTGTTAATTGATTTTTCATCCTTTATATAATTTTTTACGTAAGTATTGTTTGTTATGGATAGGATGTATCTTATTCATATTCATAGGGATATTAAGTCATTAAACATTATTTTTAATCATCTAAAGAAAATTAGTCTTGAATGGATATGATGGGTAATGAATCTCATCACCTTCATGGAGACGGTAATCCGTACGTAGGCATGAGCAACAATATCTTTATTTTGATATTAAAATAATATCAAATTGGATAGTATATCATATATATAGAATCATTATCATGTTATATTTATTATTTAAATCAATTACACATCATTATTATACCCATCTAAATAATAATGTATTGAATAACAATTACACCACGACGTGGAGACGGTAATTCGTACGTATGCACATATGGTGGAATGTCATTCAAAGGATGAATAGATTAATGAATATGGTTGTTCCATATTTATAATAACATCAATGTACATAGAAGATACTGGATTTATTAATTTATAATAGAATCAACAAAGAAAGATGATGTGGAAGAAGAAAAGATCATGAAAGAGGTGATGAAATATTAACACTTCTTCGGGTTCTTCCTTTTGATTTTATCGAAAGGGGTCCTTAAGTAGGCTTTAGAAGTAAAGTAATGCCTCTAGGATGAAGGTAGGACTATTAGAGGGTATTTGGGCAGGGTTTGGACGATCCAAATGGCTTTAAATGTGTGAATTATGGAGAAGGGGAATGCCCTTTTGTAAGAGGGGTGAGGGGAACCTTAGGAAAAGATAGAAATATTATTTTATAATAAAATCATTTTTGGTTTATAACGGCTCCAAAATGAATTATTAAAAGGATAAGGTGGGGATGGGTCTAAAACCACTCAACCAATAGTTTTTATAAAGGTTTGGATCACTATAATAACCTTATCATTTATATTTAACACTTAGTTAAATAGTTTGACATTTACCATGTCTCTTAGTATTTTTATATTATATGTTTTATAAATAGACTATATACATCCAAGAGAACCCCAAGTTGTTCATTAATGATACAACAGTCATTATATAAGTCTTTTTGGATGAACATTATATTTTTAGGAATATAATAGCAAATAATAATATAATATTTGTTTTAAAAACTCTTTGATGCCAATTTTTACACTATTTGGTATATTCTTTTTGCTAAATTTATAATAGCATCATCACATCGAAAAAAAATTCATCTAACCAACTATAATAGGTCATATTATCCTAGAAAATTATTCATATTCATAAAAAAGTCTCAAATTAAATTTATTTGGATATTTATTATATCAATTATTTTAATTTTCATTAATACAATAATTGTTGCATCATAATTGTGTCATAAATAAATTAAATTATTTAATATCTAAACAATATAAATAAAAAACCATTATGTTGGAAATCATTTTGTATTTTTAATGAATAATTAAAGATGAATTTATCTTATGTGTAACCCTATATTAAAAATGGTTTAGTTATTAAACATTGAATTTAACAATTTTAACTTGTCTCTGAATTAAATAAAAATAAATGTCCTAATCTAATCTAAGTTGACCTAAATGATCACATTATATTCCTAAGATTGTTTTTGGTCGAATAATACTTATCAAATATAATTATGTCATGTGTTAGGGTAATAATAATATCATTTTTTCTCTCAATTACACTATTTACTTTTAACTATAGTAAATAGAATTAAAAAGTTACTATTCACCAAAAATTATTTTCATCTTATTGAACCACATTTTACATAATGATATCAACCGTGTCTCTCTAATTTTTGAAATTCAAATAACAAAAGAGGTAATATTAAGTTTTATGTAAATTTTCCAATGCTCATAGGAGGGGGGTAAAAGGCGGTAAAAAGTTCAATAAAAAAAAATATATATAATTATTATAAACTGACTCAAATGAATTACAATGAACTTTTATAGGTATTATGTATCTATTTTTACCTAAAATAAATTTAAATGAAATAAATAATTATTAAAAAAAATGTCTGTTTTAAACAAAAACTCAGTGTTTTTCCCTAATCATAAAAAATTGGAAGTTTTCATAAAAATACCAAAAATTCACCCTAAGTTAATTTCGGTATTCCGAATCCAAAAATGAAGTCCATTTAAAAATATAAAATTTATAAAATTTCTAAAAGTGGGTATTACAATTCATAATGACTAATTTGATTGGTCAGGATATGTTAGAATCTCGATGTTGCGTACAACGTAAGCTATTGCATTATTCAAAGAGAAGCATATCGTGGAAGCTTGTGGTGTTACAAGTAAGGTTTGTAGAACTCAATGAACACCATGTGAATGTTTCTATTAAAAATTTATTAGGGATCACATTACCATGAACCCAATATTATTATAGATTTCCATACAATTCCTAGTGCAACCGTCGGGTCTAACAATGTTTATTGGGAGGCTAAACAGTTTTTCCAAACATGGCGTTCCATTCTTCAGATTTCCATAATTTAGTTTCTAGACCGTAATCCTCCAGAAACTCCTTAAAAACTTTTACTTTTATTTCAATACATAGAATCCAAATAAATCAATTTATTGGGTTTATAATACACTGAGAATTAATTTCTAAAGTTCATAAAAAGTTTTGATCCACTCGTCATACTCAACAAGATAAAATTTATACAGAAAATTGACCATTCAAAAACCAAGGATGTTACACTATTAATATCCAATATCATAATATTTGGGAAACTCAATTATTACACGTGTAAATGAATTAATCCACCAATCCCTTCAATATCCTACAACTCAACATTAATTTTAATATATACAAAATTTATAATAAGATAATACATCACATCCCAAATAATTATTGAAGAATATGAACTAAAAATCATATGATAAAACTTGGTATTCAAAAATAAGTCCCCAATTATTTCCACTCATGTAATGGGAATTTACCCTTCCACTAGTTTTCCGTAAATGGTATAGATTAATTTATCCACTAAGGCTGGTTTTCTCTAATGAAATCTATATGTGATTGCATATGGGATATATCCATCGTCAATTTATATGTAAAGAGAATGTTTCAAAAAATTGATAAGTCCCTTCTAATATATGATGACACCCCTTCTGTGATAATTCAGGGAACACTAATAATAAATACCTTGATTTATCTCAAATATTTAAAATATGAAAATTTAGCAAACACAATATCATGATTACGTTGGAATATCTCATGGACCTATAAACCATATTATTCTCAGTAGACATGAATATCTTCCCCAACCAACCAAACCTACATTCAATGTATATTCTCAGGTAGTGAAAATAAAATTACTGACCAACATCATGAGGTCTCTATTAAATTTACGTGATTACTATCTCACTAAATACTCATAAAAATAGTGAATTTGATGAATGACGGCCTCATTGATATGATATATCTATCAAATTCTTCTCAAAATATGGAAATAATTATCCTACATAAATTCTATATAAATCAATTCATTACATCATTGGTATTATCTCATATGTCCAAGGAAAACATAAATAATCATTTTACCTTGAATCCCAAGATTTAGATATCAAATTTCAAAACTTCAATATATTTTCCATCATTGTAAATCATACTCATGTTAATGCATGTGAATATATGTTTTACCTAACTATATTTCACATGTGTGCCATATTTTTTGGGTAACGAATTTAAAAATTCTATCATAATCTCAATGAATCAATGTTATTAGATTGGCAGTCCATTTAGTAATAAGCACTTATATACCAATGATAAAATCGTATCACAATACAATACATATAAAATATCTAAAAAATAGATAATCAATCATTATTTACCAATAGTTGACCCATCTAGGGGCATATCTATTAGGATATCCATATACCAAAACAAACCAATCTATGGTCATCAATGTACACATATTAATTTCATGAAGACATTGTTACCTAGTAATATGTATAATGGAATTATTTATAGTAGGGTTTAGTTATTTAATTTCCCACCAATAAATTGTTGTTGAGAAAATTGAATATCTTATAATTTATTTTTTTAATAATCCAATGCCCAATTTCCAATTATATTTTTAATCACATATGATCATATACATTAAAGGTGAACTAAATTATCATATATAATATATTTTAATATGCCTCTTAGACTACCTGAAAAGAAAACGAAATTAATCACAATCATTAATATAAAAAAATAAATTTACTAATATAAATAAATAATCACAATCATAATACTTTGTAATAAGGACATTCAGTTGTAATAGTAAAATATAAAAAAAATTATAAATAACATTCGATTTTTCAACCAAACAATCATCATATACCAAGAATAAAAATAATCTGATGAATACAAATATAATGATTCCATTTAGAATCATCCTTGAAAAGTTACATAATTATTTTCATAGCCTAGAATTTCTCATTGTCTTTTGTGTGCCGAAACATATTCAATAGGGTTCCATCTTGTTTCAATTGTCAAATAACATACTATAAGGAGATTATAACCATGATTTCATAATTATTAAATGATAATTAAATAATTTAAATATCACTAGGACATATTTAACATTAATTCAATATTGTATTATAGTATTTATAAAATGATTAAAAGAAAACACACTCTCACACCTTCATTATTTTGTATATCAATACACATTAATGTTTTATTATGTTACATGGATCTTTAGATTCTATTCAGGATATTTAGTAGAGATGATCAAATGGGAACTAGATTTTTTTTAGGTTATCACTATTTCATTCCACCAACCATAGTATGGGATATGGTCAGATATGTTGTAGTACTATGGGAATAGTGATCCATCCATAGTCAAATATTTTATGACACCATGATACCATGATACCATGAGGATGACATTTTTTGTGTTCACATAGAGTAAGACACTCTCAATTTGTGATACATGAGGACTAACAAACTATTTTGGGGGGAATTATTTCCATGTAATGGTGTGGTTGACTTTATAAAAAATTGATTAGAAGATGTTGTTAGAATCCACCATTCCATTTTCAAATCCATTGTGGGATAGAAACATATTTTTAAGAGATTACATGTCATGGTTCAAGCTATGGTGGCACCAATTATTGTTTTTAAAATTAATGAATCATTCATAGATTTTGGGGGAAGATATATTCCATGAAGGGAGAAACCATGTTATTCTCTTTTGGGGGATTATTATTACAATTATTTACCCTATTTATCATAGAAAAATACCTTTATAATTATCACCTCATAAGCTTATTGAACTTGTGGTTTCCATAGTGCAATTGAGTGATTTATTTGTTTTCTAAATCCCTTTATGATGTTTTATATGTGATGATTTTTCTAGTTGAATGTGGATTATCTACCATTAGACATCATCGATAGTATGAAAACTCATGAATTTAAAATTAATTTCATTTCATGTAAAAGATAAACATCACTATATTCTTTTTATATCAAATTTTATTACTATATTGATTTTCAATGATGGGTTTATGAGTTTATTCATGAGATGATTTCATGGGTATATGTTTCTTTGGATTTGGATATTGATGTTGAATTTATTGGCATGTGGATTTTCACATTCATGTGATAACATGTTTAGGTTTCACAATCTTTTTTGTTAGATTTACATAGTTTAGGGAGTCCCATGTAGATGAGGATGTATTGGGTTCATCATATGTAATATATGATATAGAATAATGTATATTTCATTGGAAATATTACATATTGGTTATATATATAAATATTAAACCAAACCTAAGGTTTTTTTATAATATAATATGAATACATTCTAGTTTATTGAGATATAACTTGTTTTTACCCATGTTGAATTTATTGGATGTCTGTGGGGTTTAGATGAAAGGTTGTATACTCAACCCTTCCATATTCACATTATACCATGTTCCTACTCATTGTTACATAATATAATTAGTATAATGGTCTCTTAGATTCGTAGTGGATCACCTTGTTATTATAGTCATCATTCCATGAGGCTAGTGTATAGAGTTTGTAAATGAATGGAACCAAGGGTGGTCTCACATTTTTAAATTTTATGTCTTTATGATTCTTCTAATATATTTAATAGACATGGATATGTTTTTTTACTTGGAATATTGTTTTTTAATATTGTAATTGTAATACTGTTATACATGTTAATTCATGAATCATGTTTATGGTTTTATTATCATTCATTCTAACAGTTTTTATTGTAACTAAATAAAAATCATCCATTAAAAATTTAATATATCCTATGAATTAATTTCAAGCATTCAGTGTATATGGGATGCATCTATGGTTTCTTATAATATGGCATGGTCCATGATAATGGATGGGGTTCCGATATTACAAATTGTATAGGTTTGGTATAATTCATCATTTGGGATAGTGTAATGAAGATAGTATATATACAAAATTGAAATTTATATAATAAAAAATCAAGACTAAAAAATTTATATGGAAAATTATGTTACCATTCTCGTCCAAATGAATAGAGTTGTCTGAAAAATCTAGTCACATTTCTAACTCATTACCATGTGTTTACATAATGAGAGTTTGTTAACATTCATTAGAAAATAAAAACCTATATAGTAAATCATCATTCATAAAATATTTTTGTGACTCACAGTTTGAATAGTATAATATCAAACTGGTAGATTTTGAAATCGTATATGGTGAATCATGAAAATAATATATAGTTGATGACATAAGTTTGATTTTAATATAAGTATTTTGAAACTCCAATAATTGTGAGATTTAAGAACAGGAAAGTGGGAACCATATAAAATGTTGTTCAACAAAACCATATGCAAATTAGTATCTCCAAAAAATCATATATAATCATTCATAGTTTACAAAAAATCAAACCATGTAAATGAATCATTCTATGTCAATTCCCCCATTGACATTGAAAAGGATTATGTGAGGAATCATTCAGTGTGTGCAATACATGAACCAGTCAATGTATCCATAGGAATGATCAACTAAATAATTAATTTCCAAATATATCTACCTTAAATTATTGTGAATATTGGTGTATATATGAATGGTGATTTCCTATGATAGTTATAAGATCAAAATTTACATGCTATGGTTGATCATAGACATACATGGGATTAATTAGAGTAATATTTTAATAAATAATTCAATATTTATATGTTCTACACATAAAGGAAAAAATTATCATTAATATAATGAAATGGGACTATTAGGTTATGGAATATGGTTATTGATTTTTTATATAAACTCATTTAAATGAGAACTGGAAACCAAATGATCACCCAAACCTTTCATGAAAATTTGGTTTTATTATTATAAAATATCTCTAGTGTTGTGTTGTTTGGTATTGAAAATCACTAGACTGAGGATATTATGTAAATGGTAGAGAAAAAGTATATTTTCATGCATATTAATATAGGTAACACTAATGCCAATCCATTTAATGGTGGAAACTCTAGTGGTCAAAATAAGAATAGGGTGAAGAGATACACCCAGTACAACAATGCACCAAATAAAAAATATTCAGTGTACTCATCTATTAATACTTTTAGTAAAACGTAGGTGGGAATTTCTGATTAATTTACTTTTAATAAATTAGGAGGGATTTTATGATACAACATTGAGAGTGTCACATCTATGTTAACATAGGAAAAATCAAAAGTTTTTTGCAATAATGCACTGATGTTGAGTAGTGGGAACAATTTCAGAATTTCCTAGACAATGAATGATCATCTAAAATTTCATTCTTATATTGAATTTCATTATCAAAATTAATAGAGTATGAGTGACACGTAAAACACCAATTTTTCAAAATAGGTGAAATTCTAGCATAGTGTGTAGGAAGATGTTATAAGGGCCTGATGAAAAAGATTGTAGAGTTAAAAAGATATGGTTCATGAATGAATCCCATTAGTGGTTTAATGTACAATTACTCTTAATTCTAGTTTAATGATTATATTATTTGATTATGGTTCATCACACTTATTTTTTTATCTTGGGGTGGATAAAATGTGGTTTCATGTAAAAATAATATCTCATGTTTAGAATATCCATACACCTCAAAGGAAAACATATTTCAGTGTAATTATTTATGCCAAATTTTTTATTACTATTTAGTCATCCTTATAATTTATTGAGATTACAAACCTAGAGGTTAAAAGTTTTTATCTAATATTCATTATGGATTGGATGGTGGAATTTGAAGATAATTTTAATGACTATTGTTGATAGATCCGTTTCATATCTCATGATGGGATCATTAACATTTTCAATGGTTAAGGAGGAATTAATTTTCAAAGATACTGACCTATATTTAAATTATTTGAAAAAATATAACATATCTTAAAATACAATCCCTAATTGAAACATGTTGGATTGTTAATTAATAACTTCTTATCATAGTAGGTCGATATAAAAATTCCCTTATATATATATTTCATAGATTACAAACAAAATATGAATTTAAAATCACTATCAACCAATATATTTTCATGATTCTTATTTATATTCTTCTATATTGTATTATACCAATTTAATAACATGATTTGAGGGAACATTTGATTAATTTGATTGAAATGTCGTTATTAGACAAGGTACATCACCTTATTCCATTAATATATTATTTCTAATCAGGGTAAATGGTTTTAATCAACTATTAATTAGTTATTGCAAATTGAATCAATTTAAAATGATGAAAAAATAGTCTCTTCACTGAATTGATTATCATTATGATCAATTTAAATGAGCTGCATGGTTCTCAAAGAATGAACTTTTATTGTCGTTCCACCAACTCTAGGCTTGAAAGTAGGGTTCATCAAATATAGATTTTGAAATATTCTATGGAAACAAAAATTTATTATTCATTTCCATTGGCCTTATTAATTCACTAGTAATCATCACAGAATTAACTTCATGTATCATTAATAGGTATTATGACTCATTTGTAGTCATTTTTATTGATGGCTGTTTAATGTGATCTAGAATCGTAAATAAACATTGAATACACATATAGATTTACATTATAACATTATGTAACCTCCCACTCTATGATAAATTATCAATATGTGACTTTTGGATACAATATTTTTTATTTCGTTTGTATTTTATATTGTTTTAAGAAATATTGGGGGGGGGGGGCTTATGAAAATAGAAGATTAAATTTTTTGAAACACACATAATAATGAATTTTATATACATATCCTTATAGGGTTTTCATGTTAATGTCTCAAAATTTTCCATGATTTATAATGTTTACCAAAACCCAAGACCACAATAATGAATGAATGTATTATATTTAATTAGATAAAATATAATTAGAAATTTTTTGATATATTAAATATTGAATTACTTTAGTACATATAGATGATTTTATATAACTATGTGAAAGAAACATGGTCTATTGTGATGAAGATTGAATAGTATTGGTTTGTGTTAACATATTGGAAGACAATGTTGTTGGAAAAGTCCCATGAAAAAATTGACAATTGAAAATAATTATCTGTCAGATTACGCTGAATTGATTGGATTGGTCTATGCATTACAAAAATAGTTCTAATAGATCCTTGGTGAGAAACTAAATTTTTTTAATTAACAAAAAATAATGATTTATAAAATTTTATTTAGGGATATTAACCTAAGGGAATGAAATTAGATAGAGTAACTCCATTTGTGATAATTATACTTGGATTATATTCCCATATAGGGGAAATTAATAGATGATGAATGAATTTGTCTGTCATATAATAAATAGGTCTGTTTAATCCATAAATTAGTTGAATATAATGGGGGATAATCTGAGACATGCTCATGGATTGAATGAAATAGATGAAATATATATTTTTTGGTTCTTAGTCACACATATACCAAACATGGTGGAGCCTGTCAAGTGTAATATACCAAATTTTATGGATTTTTTTGTAAGATTATTTACATGTAATATTTTGTTTAATTTTGAGTTTATTTTATATGGGTTTTACCAATGAGTTTGTTTCAATCAGAATGATGAAAAATAGATGAAAAAGGGTTGTGCATGTTTTATTCTATGTTAGAGAAAACTTTGGACCCTAGCATAGAAAAAATTCCCAAATCTAGACAATGGGGAATTATATTGTTAGAAAATAGTTTATCAAATATCTTACCACATTGGATGTAACCATGAAACCAAAAAAATAGGCACAAGCATTATTTTCACAATTAGTAAAAAATGTGTTTCTTTGTCTCTCTATACATGCTGAAGATTTAGGTTTACCACATATTTTTATTTTTAATTAATTGAACCGCCTATCTAATTCCAAATTGTCCTCCTTTTGACACTAACTAAGCTTGCATGATTTGGATTCCTGGAAGATATATTACATGACTTCTTGACCAATATTATTTGTTATTTGAAGCTTGAACAGATGGTATTTATCCCTCACGGTAAGTATATCGTATCCCAATGTCACACTATTCAACAACCATTCTTATAATTTTTTTGGGGGAATGTTGTCCACTATTTTTCTTAATCTAGATTTGATGAATCTATGGACAGACATTCAAATATATATCAATATCTAATATATCATGAATTTTATATCCTTGATTTATGTTTATATATCTGATTCTCATTCAACATCATTACTCTGTTGAAATTTGGGGATTTCCATTGGTGAACATTATTATTCAAATATGAGGTTTGTTGTCTAATATAGAATTCACATAGTCAAGATTTGAATAAGTGTGAGTAATTTTATACATTTTATCATTAATTATAAATTTATGTTCTTGATGATCAAAAATAAATTTATAGAATTGGTTAATAGAATATTTCTGGAATTCTTCTGTTTGGGAACAATTAATTGTAAAATTAATTGTATGAAATTGATTTTATAAATTTGTAATAATTAGTTGTATAATTAATGGTGTGAAATTGATTTTATGAATTAATAAAGAATACATGTTGAATTAATTATTGAGACATTGGATTTTTTAGATTTCTTAATGTTACAAATTAATTTCGAATATTCATTAAAGGAATGATTACGATTAATTCTCATTGAATTAATTAATGGCAGTTAGTATGATTAAAGGATTGATTTTGACTAATTGTTATTGATATGATATAGCGAGGCATGTGACATTATGATATTTGAGATATATTTTATACATCTAATTAGTTGATATAATAATGTGGGACATGGAAGGATGCTGTAAATACCCATAAAATGAAAAAGTGAATTCATGGAAATATTGTATGTGATTGGGATTGATGCTCTATATACCGATGTGGTGTGGGACACAAGATAACTCTACAAATACCTGTGGGTTTCTAGACATGATATTCAACAGTCATATGATTATAATTGGTCTATGGTATTTGGTATCCGTGATTTTGAATTTAATAAAAAGAGATAATTCAAGCCCATTATTATTTGAACAGTGAATTAATGATGTTAATGGTTCAATCTCTGACATGGCATGCTGTTGGTTATAAGGTTCAGGTTTCCTAAGAAGCCCATAGGTTAATGTGGTTAAATAGAGAATATTTAATAATGTGACAAATTATTTATTTATTCGCTCTCATTATTCCATCATACAACTGCATACACTTCAATTTACTTGATTCATTTTAGACACTGTTGGTGGTGGCCTAATTGGTTTTACTAAAACCAAACTAAGTCATCCTAATTTGTAGAGTCCCAATGCTTGACGTACATGGACATTACATTACTTTTTAGGAATACTTAATACATAACGAAAACATACACACAATGACCGTAGTAGTTTAGTGACTTTGGAAGCTTGGAAAATAATATTCTAATCATGGTGAAAGATCTTCAATATATCCCACAATGATCTTCCCCTTTTGTTTTCTTACATAAAACATTTCTTTAAATCCTGGGGAAAATAAAACATATAAAGCGCGAGCTCAAATTCGTATTAAGGGTAAGCATAGAGAACATAAAACAATCCGTAAACATTTGAATGCAAAAACTTGAACATAAAATCATAACAACAAAATCATGAGCAACAACATAAATCATGGAAGTACACAAGGCATAGATCATAATGGAACATTAGTCATGATAAACTAGCATGGTAATAAAACATGTAATTGTGACATCCATTAAGCACATGTTAGGATTCCCATAGTAGCCAAGGCATTGCTTCCAAGACCATCTTAGTTGACAAAGTCCCATTCTGAATCGAGTTCACTACTCGTCCCAGTACTGTAACAATGAAACGGATTAACATACCATTCTAGCCATGTCTATATCATGATATATAAATCATTACCCAATGAATTGGAGGGAGATATAGGTTCCACCCATCTCATAATGAAATCATTCGTAAGTGTGCCACAACATAAGCATAAATCATTCATCATAATCCAACGAATAAAATGGGTTTCATAAACATCAACCCATCATAACAGAATCAATACAGAAAAATGTATATAATTTCATCATAAGAAAAAATAAACCATGTAAATCATAGATACATTATACTTGAAACATACAAATATGAAATAATTTCATCTTATATGGAAAATGCTTTTGATAAAACACTTGAAATGAATTCTTGAGGAAAATATCCTTTCTTCTTCAAAATCAATTTATTTTCACAAAATTTCATGCAATTTTAAAATAATTTTTTTTTAAAATAGTCATGAAATCTTTTAGAGTATGATTCATGAAAAAAAGGCTTTATAAAACCGTAAAAGTCCTTTCATTCCATATAAGTTAAGGAAAACATTCTTCTCGTACTTTTGTCAGAAAAGTCAAAAAGTACCTCGTAACGTAAACAAAAGAAAGATTCCTTAAATACCATGTAGTAAAAGACAAAATGGGTAAACAAGACATTAAACATACTTAAAAAACTTTTACAAAACATGGACTTGGATCATTACAATAACCCCATCATATACTCACGAATAAACAATCTCGGATAAGAACGAGATTGGATAGGTTATCCCTTACCTTATGTATGATATGCTTCATATGTATCCGAACCTCCTGTATAATGATTTAAATAATTTCATTTACTTATTAAAGAATCATATTCATTGTTATGAAATCATATATGGTTTACTTATGACTTTATATTACACATTCTTTTGTAAATTCAATGTAAAAGCATCGATTTGGGTAAAATCGTTTCATTTATTGTACGTGTTTCAACTTGTTGTTCTTGATATTATTACTTATATACTGATTTAATTAATTCCATAATGTAAAACATGATTTATATATAACATATATTCAGTATGTACATATATATATGACAGATCGATAAATGTAATGAAATACAACGTTCATGGAGACGATAGGTCGTACGTACGCATGGACAATATTTTTGTTTCCTTATTGAATTGAATGGAATTAAGTAGATGAAATATATATATATATACATAAATTCAGTATCATTATTATGTCATATATTTAATTATTATTCATTATATATAAATTATAATCATTCATGAATGGTTAACATGGAGAATGAATCATATTGTGTCGTGGAGACGGTAGTCCATACGTACGCAAGAGCAATGATATCATTTCCAAGATCATAGAATTGTATTGAAGCGTATGTATAATTTTTAAGAGTAAATATAACACTACAATAATAATATATAGTTATTTATTTACACCATTATACCCATCCATGTAAGGTGGTGGTCGAAAATAAATTACACCACAGCGTGGAGATGGTATTCCGTACGTACGCACGCGTAGTGATTTCGTTCTCCGTAGGATGGATAGAAGGTGAAATAAGGTTTTTTAATATTTATAATAACATATCATTATATATGTAATACTTATGTTATTACTTTATAATTATACTACTAAATAATAATATGTAGAAGAAGAAAGAAACTTTAGAGAATCGGAAGAAGAGATTACCTCTTCTTTGACGTACCTCTTTTAAGCTTCCTCTTATAGAAGTAGAGTTGGTTTTTTGAGAAGACCAGAACCTCCATAATTTTGATAGGGAAGTGGAGAAGAGAAATGGGTAGGGTTTGTCCGAGATTCAAGGCTCAAATGGGTGTGAAGAGAAGAGGGATGGGGTGCCCTTTTTATAAGGGAGGAGAGGGGCACCTTTGGAAAAACTTAAAATATTATTTTATAATAAAGTAATATTCGGTTTATAATTGCTCCAAATTGATTTATTTAGAAGCTAAAGTGGGGATGGGTATAAATCCACTCAACCAAAATATTTTATACAAGTTTAGGTTACAATTTTAAACTTATCATTTAGATTTAACTATAAGTTAAATAATTTAAATTTTACCGTGTCTTCTTGTTTTCATAAACTATATGGTTAATAAACATAATATAATAAGAAAAACGAACACAAAGTGTTTCATTATTAATATATATATCCTCATATAAGTCATTTGGCCGAACCATATATTTTTAGAAATAAAATAACAATTAATAATATAATATATGTTTTAAAAACTATTTTATGTCAATTTTGAAATTATTCGGTAATTGATTTTTTTGAAAATCATAACAGCAAGATTAGTTCTAAAAGAGTTAATTAAATCAATTCTAACATATCATATTTACCTATAAAATTAGTTCAATTCATAAAAAGTATCATATTACATTTATTTTCATATTTATAATATCAATTATTTTAATATTTCAATTTTTATGTAATTACTGCATCACCATTGTGTCATAAATAACATAAATTATTTAATGTCTAAAAATTATAAATAAAATACGATTATGTAGGAAATCTGTCTATCATTATAATGAATATTTATAGTTTAATACATCTTATGTGTACCCCTATATTAAAAATGAATTAGTTATTAAACATTGATTTTAACTATTTTAACCATTCTTCAAATAAATTAATAATAAATTTCCTAATCTAATCCAAGTGGACCTAAATGGTCATATTTTATTCCTAAGCTAGTTGCTGGTCGAATTACACTTATCCAATATAATTACGACATTTTTTAGGGTAATAATAATATCATTTTTACCCTTAATTACCATATTTTATTTTAACCGTGGAAAATAAAAGTTAAAAGTTAATATTTACCAAAAATTATTTTCATCTCATTGAACCACATTTTAGTCCATGATATTAACTGTGTCTCTAGGATTTTTTAAATTACACTCACAGAAGTGGTAAAATTATGTTTTATGTGAATTTCCAAATTCTCCTAGGAGGTAGGTAAAAGGCGATGATAAGTTCAATAAAATTTTTATATATCTAAAATTATTATAAAATTACTCTAATGAATTAAATTGAACATATATAGGTATTATGTATCAATTTTGACCTATAATAAATTTAAATAAAATAAATATTTATTTAAATAAAAAGTCAGTTTTAAATAGTAACCCAGTGTTTTCACTATTCATCAAAAACTGAAAGTTTTCAGAAAAACACCAAAAATTCACCCTAGGATAATTTTGATATTCCAAATCAAAAAATGAAGTCCATTTAAAAAGATAAAATTTATAAAATTTTAAAAAGTGGGTATTACTATTCATAATGGCTAGTTTATATAACATATCGTTGTTTAGTGAAACTCGGTATTGCGTACAACACACGCTATCGTGGAAGGTCACGATTACGTGTAATGAATTCCAATTTAGGGATTTGTGTCGTGCAAGATCCTTTTGGTGTAGAGTATGACACAAGGCTTCAATAAAATTAAAAATAATATTTTTCATAAAATCTCGGGTGGTTACATTCTACCCCCCTTAAAATGAATTTCGCCCTCGAAATTTGTCCGGGATATAAATGGTTTACTACTCGAAAGTTTCATTAATAGAAACCCACATTGTAAAAAGTAATACCAATAAAATATTTAAAAACTAAAGTATGAAATGTTATGGTTACCCAAATTTAATAATCACTAGGTTTCCACATAAGAGAACATAGGTGAAAATATGGATATGGAAGAGAAATCTAACCATCATGTTCTGATGGACAGTGGTAGAGAACCTAGCTTTGAAAAAGACAACAATCAAAAATCGATAGATTTGTGATAATCTAAGGTACCATATGATTTATCGGATATAAGAGCACTAGGACAACATTTTTGGTTTTCAAGATCATTTCCCTAAAGTTGAAGAAATTGTAAATAGAAGAAATACTTTCTTGATTTTGGTACAGTCTCACCGTTGGTCATTCCTTAGAAAATTTTCACTTCATATCATAAATAAATGATGTTGAATTTGTTATTCGTGAAGTGTTAGAAGATCATTTGATAGAATGATGGGTCATTCAATCTGTCTTAAACAAAAGATTAGAAAAAGTTATCAAAAATAAATAAGACCATCTATAGTGAGATTAATCATATATGGTTCCTAAAATGGACTTATACTTCATATATCATACTTCTTAATATAGTAAAACTGGTTTCTACTAAACAGGGACTTCATATAGGCCAGTGGTAGGTCTTAAATGCATGTCGCACATCAGTTGTGGGTTTGATTCCAACAACCATGTCCGATGCGACGGGTTGTCACCGATCCAGCAGGTTTTCCTTTTTCTAAAACTATATTGTTATAACATTCCATAAATTTTATCGAAAAAAATTCTAGCCTTAAACAATTATATCTGATGTCCAAATTAATCCATTCCAACCATTAATCTTATCGAAAATACTTCTGTCCAATCTCATTGTGTAATGAAAATGATTACTCGAGAGGTCACATAACAAGTACGTGAATACCATCATTTATCCCCCATATATCATACGATATATCTTTTTGGTCACATTCTAAACATTCGAAGGCCCTAATCATGTATTCTTTTAAAAAAATGAATACCCATTGAACCTTAGTGAAAACATGAATGCAGTTAAAAGTTAACACTCCAAAATCCCCAAAATTCTATATACTCTAACCATGATATCACTTAGTCCATATACCAATCATGCGCTCATGAATACTATCAAACAATTTATTTTCTCCTTATCCCTTCATTATGCGTATATCATCTGCTTTCCAATATATTTGAATCACTTTTCATGGTTACCAGTACCATATTATTATAGAAAACCACAATGGACCAATACACAGATATTTCAAATACCATGATACTATAAATGAGATTCCATGATACCATTTTGAAATCCCATTACATAAACACTTAATCATTACACAACATCATTTTCATACTCAACATCACAAATAGTGATCGCATGTGACTTTCCTTTGTCCTTTTCCTTAATAGGTTGCTCACGTTGATCATCATTAACCATTGGATTAGGGAATTTATTAGCATAATGCCCCATTTCCTTGCACTTGAAGAACTAAAGTGTTGGTGGTGCGTTCTCTACATTTTTTTCTTTATTCACATCATTAACAACCCTTTTTCCATTACATCGACACTAAGCTGCTCGATGCCCTTCTTTTCCACAATTAAAACATTTTCTAGTACCTTTATGACAATCTCCACCATGCATATTTCCACACTTTGTGCATAAAGAAACATTCATCTTCTTTTCACCATTATTATGAGATTTCTCCTTGAACTCCATCTAATGATTCTTGTCAAAAACATGAGATAAATATGTTAAACCAACTTCCAGTTCTACCTTGATTTCACAACGCAAAATTTCTTCATAGCTACTGATGTTTCTTATAGCTAATGCTCTTCGAAGACTTGGTTTTATGCCACTGAAAAATCGACCAACTTTACTTTCAGGATGGATGATAAAGCCAGATGCATAACTTCCAAGACTTGTAAAATTCCCCTCATATATACCAACAGATTCATCATCATTTTGTTTAAGCTCAAGGAACTCTTTTTCCATCTTTGTTTGAAGAATATGAGGGAAGTAATTACTGAAAAACATGTTCGTGAACTCGTCACATTCCATAGATTCAATTTCATCTTGGGGCCTTGTATTCTTTATTAGAGTCCACAACCGGTCTGCTTCACCTTTTAATTGGTAAACAACTAAAATGGCTTTTTAATGTTCTAAACAACGAAGAATGGAAAATATCTTTTCAATGGTACTAATCCATTGTTCAGCAATAAGTGGATCCGAAGACCCATTGAAAGACGATGGACGTTGCCTCATGAAAGACTCAATAGAATATTATTCCCTTCTCTAATCATTTTGAAATCTAGAATGATTCATAGCTTGTGTAAGTATATCAATATGATTTTTCACTGCATCTCCCATCACCTTTGGTTGTTCGGGAGGAAAATCAATTCATTTTCCATTACATTGATCAACACGGTTCCTTCGGGTTCCAGCTATCGTCTAAAACCGAAAAAGAAAAGTGTTAGAGGAAAAAATAAAGCTAGGAAAACAACATAATAAAGGGGTGTACCTTCAATATCTAACATCTTAGGATTAATTCTAATATCGTCACCATAATTCTATGAATATAACCCATACTTATTCTTTACCTTAGGGACATCCCGATTCATACCTTAGAAATATCTCTAGGGATCTCACTATAGTTTTCACATCCTATTTTCCAAAGGTTAACTAAGCCTTTCCTATGATACGAACTGTAGAGACCCAAATCTTGATGTACATGGACATCACATAACTTTTTCAGAATACTTAATACATAACGAAAATAGACTCACAAGGGCTGTAATAGTTTAGTGTCTTTGGAAACTCGGAAAATAATCTTCTAATCATGGTGAAAATCTTCAACATCTCCCATAAAGATATCCCCCTTTGTTTTCTTACATAAAACATTTCTTTAAATCCTGGGGAAAAGAAAACATATAATGTGTGAGCTCAAATCTCAGTAAGGGTAATCATAGAGAACATAAAACAATCCATAAACATTTGAATGAAAAAACTTGAACATAAAATCTTAACATCAAAATCATGAGCAACGACATATATCATGGAAGTACACAAGGAATAGATCATAAAGGAACATTATTCATGATAAACTAGCATGGTATTAAAACATGTAATTGTGGAATCCATTAAGCACATTTTATGATTTCCATAGTAGCCAAGGCATTGCTGCCAAGACCATCTAGTGGACAAAGTCCCATTCTGAATCGAATTCAATCCTCGTTCCAATCCTGTAACACTGAACCAGATTAACTTACTATTCCTTCCATGTCTATCTCATGAGAAATAAATCGTTACCCAAGGCATTGAAGGGAGATATAGGTCCCACCAATATCATAATGAAATCATTCTTAAGTGTGCCACAACATAAACATAAATCATTCATCCTAACCCAAAGAATAAAATGGGTTTCCTAAACATCATCCTATCATAACATAATCCACACAAAAAAATGGATATCATTTCATCATAATAAAATTAAAACAATGTAAATCCTAGATACATTATACTTGAAACATACACATATGAAATAATTTCATCTTAGATGGAAAAAAGTTTTGATAAAACACTTGAATTGAATTTTTGAGGAAAATATCCTTTCTTCTTCAAAATCAATTTCTTTTCACAAAACGTCATGCAATTTTAAAAGAAAATGTTTTTGTTTAAAATATTCCTGAATTCTTTTGGATGAAGCTTCATGAAAATAAATCTTTATAAAACCGTAAAAATCATTTCTTTCCATATAAGTTAAAAAAACATTTTCCTCGTACTTTTGTCGGAAAAGTCAAAAAGTACCTCGAAACGTAAAAAAAAGATTCCTTACATTCCATGTAGTAAAATTCAAAATGGGTAAAAAGAACATTAAAAATTCATAAAAACACTTTTAGATAACATGGAATTGGATGATAACAATAACCCCAGCAAATACCTACGAATAAAAAATCTCGGATAAGAACGAGATTCGAAAGGTTATCCCTTACCTTATGTCTAATATTCTTCATATGTATCCAAACAACCTGTATATGATTTAAATAATGTCATTGAATTATTATATAATCATATTCATTTTTATGGTATCATATATGGTTTACTTATTACATTATATTACCCGTTCTTTTGTAAATTCGATGTAAAAGCAGCGATTTGGGAAAAATCGTTTCATTTATTGTACGTATTTCAACTTGTTGTTATTGATATTTTTACTTATATCCTGATTCAATAAACTTCAGAATTTAAAACATGATTTATATATAATATATATTCATAATATACATATATATATGATATATCGATAAATAGAATGAAATACACCGTTCATGGAGATGGTAGGTCGTGCGTATGCATGAACACTGTTTTCGTTTCCATATTGAATTGAATGGAATTAAGTAGATGAAATAGATATATATATACATAAATAAAATATCCTTATTATGTCATATATTTCATTATTATTCATTATATATACTTTATAATCATTCATGAATGGTTAACATGGAGAATGAATCTCATCGCGTCGTGAAGACGGTAGTCCGTACGTACGCACGAGCGATGATATCATTCCCAAGATCGTGGAATTATATTGAAGCATATGTATAATATTTCAGAATCAATATAACTTTACAATAATCACATATAGTTATTTATTTACACCATTATACCCATACATGTAAGGTGGTGGTCGAAAACATATTACACCACGGTGTGGAGACGATATTATGTGCGTACGCACGCACGGTGATTTCATTTTCTGTAGGACGGATAGAAGGTGATATAGGGATTTTTCATATTTATAATAACATATAAGTATATATTTAATACTGATGTTATTACTTTATAACGAGACAACTAATGAAGAATAAGTAGAAGAAGAAAGAAACTTGAGAGATTCAGAAGAAGAGATTACCTCTTCTTCGACGCACCTCCTTTAAGATTCCTCTTATGGAAGTATAGTTGGTTTTTGAGAAGACCAGAACCTTCATAATGTTTCTAGGTAAGTGGAGAAGGTAAAATTTCAGGTTTTGGACGAGCTTCAATGCTTAAAAGGGTGTGAAGAGAAGAGGGAAGGGGTGCCCTATTTATAAGGGAGGAGAGAGGCACCTTTGGAAAATCTTAAAATATTATTTTATAATAAAGTCATATTCAGCTTATAATAGCTCAAAATTGATTTATTTTGATGAAAAAGTCGGTATGGGTCTCAATAATCTCAACCAATATATTTTAGAGAAGTTTAGGTTACAATTTTAACATTATCATTTTGATTTAACTCTAAGTTAAATAATTTAACTTTTAACGTGTCTTCTTGTTTTCTTACACTATATGGTTAATAAACATAATATAAAAATCCAAAAGAACCCCAAGTGGTTCATTATTAATATATATATCCTTATAAAAGACATTTTACCGAAACTTATATTTTTAGGAATAAAATAACAATTAATAATATAATATTTATTTTAAAAACTATTTTTTGTCAATTTTGACACTATTTGGCAATTGATTTTTGTGAAAATCATAACAGCATTATTAGTTCAAAGAAGATACTTAATTGAATACTAACATGTCATAGTAACCATGAAAATTAGTTTAATTTATAAAAAGTCTTAAATTACATTTATTTGGGTATTTATAATATCAATTATTTTAATATTTCATTATTTAGGTAATTACTGCATCACCATTGTGTCATTGATAACTTAAATTATATAATGTCTAAAAATTATAAATAAAAAACCATTAGGTAGGAAATCATTTTATCTTTCTAATTAATATTTACTGTCGATTTTATCTTATGTATAACCCTATATTAAAAATGAATTAGTTATTAAACATTGATTTTAATTATTTTAACCCTTCATTAAATAATTTAATAATAAATGTCCTAATCTAATACAAGTGGACATAAATGGTCATATTTTATTCCTAAGGTTGTTTTTGGTCGAATTGTACTTATCAAAATGAATTAGGACATGTGTTAGGGTAATAATAATAACATTGTTACCCTTAATTACCCTATTTACTTTTAACCGTGGTAATAAAAGTTAAAATTTACTATTCATCAAAAATTAGTTTCTTCTTATTGAACCACATTTTATTCCTTGATAATAACCGTGTCTCTTGGTTTTTTGAAATTCCACTCACAGAAGTGGTAAAATTACGTTTTATAGAAATTTCTAAATTCTCTTAGGAGGTGGGTAAAAGACGTTGAAAAGTTCAATAAAATTTTTATATATCTACAATTATTATAAAATGACTCCAATGAATAACATTGAACGTATATAGGTATTACGTATCAATTAGGACCTAAAATAAATTTAAATAAAATAAATAATTATTTAAATAAAAAGTCGGTTTTTAAATAGTAACCCATTGTTTTCACTATTCATCAAAAATTGAAAGTATTCAGAAAAATACAAAAAATTCACCCTAGGATAATTTTGATATTCCAAATCCAAAAATGAAGTCCATTTAGAAAGTTAAAATTTATAATATTTTAAAAAGTGGGTATTACTATTCATAACATCTAGTTTATATAACATATCGTTGTTTAGTGAAACTCGGTATTGCGTACAACACACGCTATCATGGAAGGTCATGATTGAGTGTAATGCAAGCCAAGTCAGGGATGCGTGTAGTGGAAGCTCCTTTTGGTGTAGCGTACAACACAAGACATTAATAAAATTAAAAATAATATTTTTCATAAAATATTAGGGTGTTACATAATTGGTACCCTAAAATTTTTTTTTATTGAAGGACATGTTAAGGAAATGGCCATGTATTAAAAGAACATGTTAGAGATCACCATGGATGAGGGAACCCGATATAGTTACACACTTGCTTCAGATCTATTATTGACTTTACATTTGAGTTTTATTTTTGACACATGACATTTAAATTTTCAGGTAATGTCTACTATTTGGTTTTGGAATTTGGATTTTAGTTTAATAATCATGTGATCTTAGTACTGTTCTTTTAATGTTATATATTATTCAGTGATTATTTTCCTTTTTTTCTATTGGTGTATCACTCTGATAAAAGATGGTATAATCACCCAATAATTTATGTTTGAACCTCACTGCTAGTCAGTAGAATTTAAAATATTGGGAGGTGTTCTTGAGGACATGTTGTGGTCCAGTTCGTGGCACCGACGAGTGGTACCAGGACCAGGTTGTTACAAAAATGTATCAAAGGGGGTTTTCATTTTTCTTCATCTTTTTCCTTAAATTCGTGAAACAGTATATATGTGACTAGGAAGAGCCTGGTCTTGATTATGAGCTCTTTCATGGGAGATAAAAATCCATGTTTGGGGAAACCCCCATCTATATATGATGGATTTTTGTTGTTATTGTTTTCTGTTATAGTTAATTATTATTTCATCTTTGGTGACACACTTATTTTGTGATGTGAATGTTATTTTAAATATATTCCAAAATACCTAATCATTCCCCAAAATGGAATTATATATGATTCTTCATTCATCATTCTTGTCACTTAGTATTATTGTGACATGCATCATCTTTGGCACACATAGGGAGATAGTTTTCGGGGTATGTTGTTTCACCTGATATATTTTTCGTTGACTATGAATATTAATAGAAAATGGTTCCAAATATGAATTTGGAAGTTGTAAAATGATTCAATAATGTGAATAAATGGGTGTATAATTATAAAATTTAAATTTATTGTGTTTGCCATTTTTAACCATGACTTAGGTTGGGTGTGGTTGAGGGAAGTAATAGTGGATCTATTTTGACATTGTGAAGAGGTTTTATGGAATGACATTTTATGACGTGTTGTTATTTTATTCCACTTATGTAAATGTGACAAATATGTGTTATGAGTCCTAATTTGTGTTTTTAGAATTACAGAGACATGCCTCTACCACGATTCTTATTGAGAGGATTAAAGAAATATATGGCTGGAGATATTATAGTAGTAGTGGTACCTGATGCTCTGTTTTTTCTAGATGGGGATGTATGGGAGATGATTTTAGTAAAAATCACCAACTTCTTAACATTCATTAAATGATACCCAATTCTAGTTGTGAAAATAATTTCTGTTCTAGTGAGGGAGTTCTAGTTGTAGTACACTCTGAATTTTAGAATATAGAAGGTGGATCTGAGGGAGATGACTTTTCTGTAGAGTTTATCCAGAATATTCTTTAGCACATAGAGAATCTTACTAATAAGAGATTAAAACTAGCTTTGTAAATGTTACATGGGAAAAAACCATTGGTGGGACATTTAGAATTGGAATGTACAATTTTAATCTATGGAATAAAAGTACATTCAAGAGATGTTTATAGAGAACATCTAATGAGACACAATATGATACATATTTGTTGAAATTTTTTCCCATGTTGGGAGGAGATGCTGCTACTACAGAAAAGATTTTTTAGGATGGACATATGTGGGAAATTAAGTCACATGTGAAAATCATCAAGAAATATATGTTTTTATATATGGTGAATCATGATTTCATTGTTGAGAGGATCGTGATAGATGCTTCTAGTGGTGGAAAGGTTGATTCTCCCAGATTATCAAGAGGTGTGAGTTTTGAGACCCATAACCATCGTTATGATAAATTTATCGATAATAGTTGAAATAAAATGTTCTAGAAATGGGGATAAGTTACTTAGAAACTTAGCTGAGTGATAATCTAAAATTTTGGTAGGCTAGGAAACATTTTTTATAATTTCTCTTAAACACTGTTTGAGAGTAATTTTTTTTGAAAGATGTGACATCTGCAGATTTTCTATAAGAACCTATTTTTATGTTTAGTTATAGAGAAAATAGACAAAATCACGGTGTAAGACGTGAATCCACTCCACAATATTAGTCATTATGATGTAGTTCTACTTTCCAAGGTCTTGGATGTAGGGGATATGGTAATTCTAGGCTTGGGAGATCGTACAAATAGAGTAGTGTAGCTTTGGGGATTCATACTACATCCCAAAAAAGAAGGATTGGATAACTACATGCCATTCAACCGACACTATGGATAATAAGGATGGGACATCAATAGTGATTTGTACTATTCTAGTATATTCTAAATTAGGTAGTTTTTTCTTTGATACAACTACCTCTCATTCCTTTATATTTTCAAAAATTATTAAATGCTTGCTACTATAATTGGAAATTTTGAGTGGGGAAATGATGATAGATACACTGTTGGGAGTGTAGTATAAGAAATCTAATTTTGAAATGGATGTTCTCTCATGATCATGGTGTGTAATTTATTTTGGGATTTATATATTATTGATATGTCATGATTTGTCCTATTTATGGAAATGGATTGGCTATTCGCTTTCCGATCCAACATTGATTGTTACAGGAGTTGGGTGGATTTCATTTATCCTAAGGGTGAATTGAATGTATACAATGGAGAATCAGATTGTAATGGACCAGACCTTCCTGGACCATTACATTGCCAAAAGTGATGCTCCACCAAAACAGTGGCACCGTGACGATGGCACCGGTCATAGTGGCACTGTGAGGGTGACACCATGATGGTGGCACCGTGAGGGTGACACTGTGAGGGTGCCACCGTTAGGGTGACACCGTGACAGTGGTACCATGTCCTCTTCGTTATTTTCAAGTCCCCGACCTTTCTACTCCCGTAGTAATTAATTTTTTTACCCTTATTAAAGCCCATAATTAATACCTAAAAATCCTGAGAAATGTCCCCGATGGAGATATTAAATAAATACTTTATACCATCATGTGTAATCTCCCAAACCTTGTGGGAAACCACGATCCGACTTTCAAGGCATTCAAAATGCCAACATCCCGTAACAATAGGATTTTATCTATATATCACAGAGGAAGTTCTTCTTTCTTTTCTTCCTTTTGGCCGACTCCTCTCCTTGTCCCTTGTGCGCCTGCGCTCGAGTTGTCTACTCGTCCTTGGAGTTCCCGACGTCCCTCCCCTACAAATAACGCATTCCTTGTTCTTGGAGTGTGGAGAAAAATGTTGATACTTGATCAATCAGGTATATATTTTCTTCTTCTTCTATCCTTTCTGTGTATCATGAGGGGTGGGAATGCTTATGCCTCTGTGGAAATTTATGAAACCGAACTTAACAAAGATAATGAATGGACCTTTAAATAATGAAAGGGGGGTGTGATCGATGGTAAGCTATACTCAGTATGTTGTTATGAGTTGTGAATTGTACGGGCCTAAGCTTAGTGAAAATCATGGTTTTTGGTGGTCTTTATCTGTGCACTATTGAACCTCGGTGTCCGTGGATGTTTAAATAACCATAAATGGAATTGGTTAATTACGTATACTCGGTTAAATAAATTGAAAGCACCAGAATCAACCTTTTTTTGTGATAATCCCGGATAAAGCACTATGGAATTGAAACCATGGAGTGTGTTATATCTTTTAAATCTGAATATACCTGCATGGACCTGCCTTGTGTTTGTGGTAGTGGTTTGGTTGTTTCTTTCACGGGCCGATTCCTGGGGTGATATGGGTGGTGATGGGATCCCATATTGTTATACTTTCACTGGTTGTGAATATGAGGATTTGGGGTTTCTCTTCTTATATCACGAATTGGGGTTGAATCCTCTGTTGTTGAGAAACCGATGGCACCTAGATTTTGGGGACATGGGGATGTGTCTCAAGGTTTTATTTGGTTCCAGTACATTGAGGTATGTAACTTATCCCTTTTTTGTTGTGACATTATAAGAGAACGGGGTGTGAATGTTTATGTTTCTATTTGATTGTCTTCTTTCCCTGGCTTGCGGTTTTTGCCTGTTAATTGCTCAGTATTGTAGAATTCACCTAATCGGGGTTACTTGAACATGAATACAGGAACAGTTTAAATGGGAACTAGTTTTGGGATTGATTTGTCTCTTGTCCGTGAGTGTCGTACTGTTCTTTCATTAATGATTAGTAACGAGGTGTTTTTGGTTAGGTTTTAGAAACCCTAGGTTAGGATGACTGCATGTTACTTATACCTATATCGGTAGATTTTATGTTTCTTATTCATTCCCCACCAAAGTTGATCACTTAAGTGCTGAACACTCCAATTTGATGGGGGAGGGTGTTTTTCCCAACACTCCTATGAGTGGCTGGTTATTAGTTCCTTTTCTGCTCCCTTTCCCAAATAGCCTAAGACTCTTCGGGAAGGATGTGATGGCCTGATGTCCATTATTAGCCCGTGAATCTTTGGGCAGGGTAGTCGTGGTGGTTGGCCCAGGTGTTTGCGGGCGGGTTGTTTCCCATGTGTCTTCGGGATGAGGCCCATGTGTCTTCGGGCCTAGCAGTAGTTGTTCTGACCCAGGTGTTTGCGGGCAGGTTGTTTCACAAGTGTCATCAGGATGAGGCTTAGGTGTCTTCGGGCGTGGTAGTAGTTGTTTTGACCAAGGATTTTGCGAGAGTGGTTACACGTGGAGGTTTTGGCCCAGGTGTCTGTGGGTGGGGTTTGGCAGTGGGACTGTGGTGAGGTTATGAACCAGGTGTGTGCGGGCAGGGTATGGTAGTGAGATTGCGGTAAGAATGGCGGGATTGGGTGGATGTGTAGGATGTCATCAATAATCAGAGGGAGTGTGGCGTGTGGTACCCAAATATTGATGTGATATTACAATACATTACTTGACATGCATTATTTAGGGAGCGTGCCTTGGTAAGGTTTGGGTGGATACCTTTTCCTTGTTGGGTGTTTGGTTATTTTTTTCATAGGAAATATGAATTTCTCCACACTTTTCCATGAGATACTTTGGTTTTCCGTACTGAGTATACTAGTATGCTCACCCTACGTATATAAAACTACTCTCAGGTCTCCAAGAGGACATCAATGATCGTGTGTGACCATACTAGATCAGACCTTTGGGGCTGTTGTAGTTGTTGATTTCCTTTTCATGGTATCTTTTTACCTTTGGAGTTTTGTGTCTTGTATATTTTACCTTTGAACATGCATATGGGAATGGTTTACTTTTTGTCGTACTTGTACTTTCAGTTTTGGTGTTGTGTTATTTACTATCTTATCTTCCGAACCTATTAGAATAATAACGTAAATTCCTTCCAATTAGTGTGTGATTTTATACCCTTGGTTCTAGTGGCCACTCTAGGTCCTATTGAATGCGGGTATAGGTGGTCATTATATCTCCTTAAACTTGAAGAAGGAAGGGTACGACAATCTGATGTCACATCACTCATCTTGGTGTAGGTGGTTCATGAAAGAATGGTATCAAGGGGGGGGGGGGTTGAGAGATAGGATGGGGTCTAGTGTTAGGCACAGAGAGGATTACATGGGATGGTAGGGCAGCAGTGTTGGGTGACATTGGTGCATGAATTAAGCCAGGAAAGACCTGCTAGGACACGAGATTTTAGGGCCCCCCATGATCTGATGAAAGGTCTCTGGTCCTACCAAATGACCAAGTGAGTCCACATTGATTGCAGGGTAGAGACCCTAGGAAAGGTACATATTAATGACTTATGTTTTCATGTTTCATGGGTGTCTCGAGAGTTCAAAATAAATGAAGAATTCTAAGAATATTTTAGAACAATATTTTACACTACTTGGGCTTAGGAATTCCTTTTTTACCTTGAAGCTATGGCACCTAGAAGGCGACCATGAGTAGTACAGAAGTTCGAGGCCCAAGACGTTGACTTGGCCGATCGACAGAGCATCGACCGAGAGGAGGAGGATAACTAGTGGCGGAAGACTCTTCGAGCTTTTCAGTGACAGACCATCGAGAAGTATGAGGTCAGCATCTCCGACTTGAAGACGGAGAGCTGGCTCGAGGATCTAGTGATAGCTTTCGTCTTGATTCGGGCTCCGATGGAGCACTGGGTGCCTCTGGCCGTCCGCCAGATGTGTGGAGAAGCGCGTTAGTGGTGGATGATTTATCTTGGTGAGAGGAGGGAGACTGAGGTTGTGTGGTCTGACTTCATGAATGAGTTCTGGGCGGAATTCCTCTCTTCCATGATGAAGGCTGAGATGATACAAGAGATAATCTCCCTCCAGTAGAGGAGTATGACACTGAGAGAGTTGGGGATCATGTTCAAGGATCTCCTTCTCTTTTCTCTGGACCTCTTTCTGGATGAGGAGTCTCGGACGACATGTCTAGAGGAGGAATTCCGACATCCACTTCAGTATGTTGTTGTTCCCTTTTCCCTACAAAATTACCTGGAGGTTCAGAAGAAGGCTGAAGTGGTGGAGAAGATGCACATGTTATAAGGTTCGTCACGAGGAGGGATCCAGTTGGGCCTATCGAAGGGGAAATATGTCTGCAGACGGTCTCCAGCATCAAAACCCTCTAGGTTTCGACTGGCAAGAAGCATGCCTCAACAGTTCCAGTTCTGATCCCCCTGATCCTCACCCCTTCCTTTCGGACCCAGGACCGAGGTGATTTGTCTATGGGAGCCACTGAAATCTTCAAAATCCGTGCCCAAACAGAGTGAAATACAACAGGGGTGGGAAGGTTTAGAACCCACTTTAGCCACAATAGTTTCTAGCTAGGCCCTTTCAGTAGCAACATGGGTAGCAGGCACCCTTCTGTCCGAGGGCAGACGTTGTAGGAGGAGGACGGCCTTAGGGCACTCCTCAGGGACCTCGGCCAGGGCATGGTCGGGGAGGCTGCCGACAGCAGAGAGGCAGAGGAGCTGGGCATGGGCTGTTGCATGCCATAGAGGCAGTAGTTCCAGCAGAGCTAGAGGTCGTTAATGTTAAGATCAACTAGTTTATTACTCTTGACTATGCATTGTTTGATACCGGAGCTTTGCACTCCTTTGTTACACCCGGTCTAGCCCGTGCTTTTGGTTTAGATGTCAAGAAACATTCAGCGCCTCTGGTGCTGAGCACGCCAATCAGAGGACAGACCGACTTATCATATGTTTTCCGAGGGTGTAGACAGATGATAGGGTCATATCATTCTATCAAGGATCTGATATTGTTGCAGATACAACCATAAGATGTCATCCTCGGCATTGACTAGATGATCTCTATGGGTGCCATCATTGACTGCTATCGAGGAAGGGTTGTGTTTTCAGATTTGGGCGGTCAACGTGAAAACTTCATCAGCGAGCGGGGTTGTCAGAGAAGCATCGGGAGAGAGGTGCCCATCCTTTCCTCATCGGACGAACTATCAGTGGAGTTAGTAGATGTAGAAATTGTGGAAGTCCCAAGAATCGTCAGTGAATTTATGGAAATATTTCCTGAAGAGGTGGAAACTCTACCCCCTCGACACGATGTGGAGTTTAGGATAAACTTGCAACCTGGTGCCCGCCCGATTTCGATGGCTCCCTATCGGATGGCATTTTCTGAGGTGCGGGAGTTACAGATCCAGATTGGAAATCTAATGAAGAAGGGTTTTGTTCAGCCAAGTGCGTTACCGTGGGGTGCTCTTGTGTTGTTTGCGAAGAAGTAGGATGGTGGTCTAAAGCTGTGTATAGACTACAGGAGGCAGAATCAGGTGACGGTCAAGAATCGCTACCCTCTCCCAAGGATAGATGATCTCTTTGACCAGCTGAGGTGAGCGGGTTGGTTCTCAAAAATCGATCTGCGGTCTGGATATCACCATGTGCGGGTGAAGGAGGGTGACAAATCTTAGACTGCCTTCAAGTGCAGATATGGGCACTTCGAGTTTGTAGTCATGTCGTTCGGCATTATGAACGCACCAGTTGTGTTCATGGGACTCATGAACTCCATCTTTCAGGAGTACCTAGACAGGTTCGTAGTCATGTTTATCGCTGACATCTTGATTTACTCAAGATCAGAGGAGGATCACGCTGAGCACTTGAGGACAGTTTTAGAGGTTATCCAACAACACCAGCTCTATGGGAAGTTTTCCAAGTTCATGTTCTGGATGCGAGAGGTGTATTTCCTTGGGAACGTGGTGTCTGAGAGAGGGATAGCAGTAGACCCCAAGAAGGTCGAGGCGGTTGTTTCTTGGGCAGCACCGAAGAACGTGGAAGAGGTTTGTAGTTTCTTCTAGCTGGCAGGTTATTACCGGAGGTTTGTGCCCAACATATCTAGAGTTGCAGCACCTTTGATATCCGTGACAAAGAAGGACAAGGCTTTTGTGTGGAATGGGCATTGTGAGGAGGCATTCCGTTATCTATAGGAATGGTTGGTTAGTGCCCCAGTGCTGAGGTTTCCAAAAGAAGGGACAACATATGAGGTGTTCTGTGATGCTTTAGGGCAAGGCCCCAGATGTGTGCTGATGCAGCGACAAGGGGTGATCTCCTATGGGCTTAGCCAGTTACATCCCTGTGAGCGTAACTATGCCACACATGACATAGATCTTTAGGCGGTCGTGTTCACAATAATGTTGTGGCGGCATTACCTCTTCGCGGAACACTTTGTAGTCTTTATGGACCACAAGAGATTGATGTATATCTTCTCCCAGCGGGACCTGAACTGGCGGCAATAGAGATGGATGGAGTTCCATTAGGACTACGACTTTGAAGTTTCCTACAACTCATGAAAGGGGAATGTGGTGGCTGATTCCTTGGGAAAAAAATCACAAAATGATGTAGTACGAGAGTTGGCAGATGCTTGGAAGGCCATGGATGAGTTGGATTCCCTGCACCTAGTTGCAGGGATGGAAGGTGGTAGAGGTTTCGTGTATCTGATGACAGCGAAATAATCTCTATTGCAGCATGTAGAGGAGTCCCAATGGAGAGACTCGTAAATTGTGGTGATGCGTGACCAAGTTAACCAAGGGGGTGCTCCGGAAGGGTGGACAGATGATGGTCAGAATGAAGTGATTTTTTGAGGTAAGATATTTGTTCCAGAGTCGATGCATGATAGAGTCCATAGTGAGTTCCACAACTCACCCCTAATAGTGCACCTGTGAGTTTCCAAGATGTACTAGGGCTTGAGAGGTCAGTTCTGGTGGCCCGGGGTGAAGCGGGTGGTGGCAGAGTTCATGGCCGAATGCTTGGTTTGTCAGCAGGTGAAGGTTGAACACCGCGTTCCAGACGGTTTTTTGTAGCATCTAGAAGTTACCGATTTGAAGTGGGATGAAATCTTGATGTATTTCGTCACGAGACTACCTAAGGATCAATGAGGTTGTGATGATATATGGGTAGTGGTGGACCAGTTGACGTAGTCGGCTCACTTTCTGGCGACCAAGGAGTCAGGTGCAGTAGATTCCTTAACATGAAGGTATGTGGATGAGGTGGTGCGGTTTCATGGTGTTATGAGATCAATAGTCTCGGATAGGGATGCATGGTTTACGTCACGAGTCTGGAGAGGATTGCATCATGCATTTGGCACCCAGCTACGTCTTAGCACTGGTTTCCATCACCAGACAGATAGACAGACAGAGTGCACCATCTAGACCATGGAGGATATGTTGCGGGCATGTGTTCTAGACTTAGGAGGATCATGGGTGTGACACTTGCCTATGGTAGAGTTTTCCTACAATAATATCTATCACTCTACCATTGGAATGGCTCCGTTTGTATCCCTATATGGAAGGCCATGTCACTCACCGGTGTGTTGGACTGAGGTTGGGGAAACAACCGTTCTTAGCCCGGAAGTGGTGCAGAGCATGATAGAGAAGGATCAGCTTATACAGGAAAGGATGAAGGTGGCCCAGGACCAACAGAAGTCATATGCCAATATCAGGAGGAGGCCCTTTGAGTTTGAGGATGGAGACCACATGTTCTTGCCGATATCCCCTCGGCGTGGACAACAGAGGTTCGGTAGAGGGAGTAATCATTCTCCCAGATTCATTGGACCCTTCGAAGTGTTGTGGCGGGTTGGCGAAGTGGCTTATCAGCTAGCGTTCCCAAAACCACTATTGAGGATACATGATCTTTTCCATGTGTTCTAGCTCCGTTAGTATCTACACGATGATTCCCACGTCCTCGGCTAGGGAGAGCTAGATATTGAGGACAACGTGACCTTTGTGGAATGACTAGGGAGGATCGAGGATCATGAAGAGAAGGTTCTTCATGGGTGAACCATCCCTTTAGTTCGAGTGTTGTGGAAGCATGGTGGGCTTGACGAGAGTACCTGGGAATGGGAAGCACAGAGGCGCGCTCAGTTCCCAAAGTTGTTTTGAGTTTTGTGCTATTATGTTTATACTTGTTTGTGATGGAACACTTCACCTTGTTTACTGTGGAATGTGTGGTTTTCCTTTTTCTCTGAATATGTGTGAACAGTCCTAGATTTGGGGAGGATAGGACCTGATCCCTAATCAAGACGCATTAAGGTGGATGCGATTAAACCCGTGCGGAAGAGTTAGTGCCTCCCAAAGCAGATAGTATCTTGACATGGTGGAAGAGACTCCCCAACCCATATGACTCGGAAATTTGACCCTGGTATGTTGCCTAGTTCTTGAGAGGGAAGTGTTTCTAGATAATGATGAGGTTCACTCCTGAGAGGTATCTTTCGATGTGGTTGTTCAGACCCGCTCTTCTCTTCTGGTATGGTTTGATTCTCAAGGGAGAGAATAGTTTGAGAGGTATCTAATGTAATGGACCAGACCCTCCTAGCCCATTACTTTGCTAAAAGAGAGGCTCCGCCAAAACAGTGGCACCGTGATGGTGGCACTGTGAGGGAAACACCATGACAGTGACAATGTGAGGGTGACAACGTGATGGTGGAACCACGTCCGCTTAGTTATTTTCTTTTTCACGACCTTTACAATCCCATAGTAATTAATTATTTTACCCTTATTGAAGCCCATAATTAATACCTAAAAATCCGGAGAAATGTCCCCGATGGGAGATATTTAATAACCACTTAATACCATCATGTGTAACTGCCCAAACCACGTGGGAAACCAAGATCCGACATTCAAGGCGTTCAAAATCCCCATATACCGTAACAACGGGATTTTACCTACATATCGTAGAGTAGGGTCTTAATTTTCTTCTTCCTTTTGGCCGACTCCTATCCTTCTCCATGGTGTGCATGCGCTCGAGTCGCCTGCTCGTCCTTGGAGTTTCTGAAGTCCCTCCCCTACAAATCGTGCATTCCCCGTTCTTGGCGCGTGGAGTGAAATGACGATCCTTGATCGATCATGTAGGGATTTTCTCCTTCTTCTCTCCTTTTTGTGTATCATGCGGGGTGGGCATGATTTTTACTTTGTGGAAATTGATAATACCTAACTTAACGATGATAATGAACGAACCTTTAATGAATGAAATGGGGTGTGATCGATGTTTTGCTTTACACTTAATGTTGTTATGTGTTGTGAATTATATGGGACTATGCTCACTGAAAATCATGGCCATTGGTGGTCTTTCTTTGTGAACTAATGAAACTCGGTGCTCCTAGATGTTTAAATAACCATAACATGGAATTGGTTAATTTCTTATACTTGAATAAATAAATTGAACTCACCAGGATCAAACCTTTTCTGTGATATCCCCGCTTAAATCACAGTGGAATTGAAACCATGGAGTGTGTTAAATCATTTAAATCTGAAAATACCTGCATGGGCATGCCTTGTCTTGGTGGTAGAAGTTTGGTTGTTTCTTACAAAGGCCGATTTCGAGGGTGATATGGGTGGGGATGGGATCTCCTATTGTTATACTTTTACTGGTTATGAATTTGAGGCTGTGTGGTTACTCTGCTTGTATCACGAATTAGGGTGGAATCCTCTTTAGTTGAGAAACTATTGGCTCCTGGATTTTGGGGACATGGGGCTATGTCTCAGGGTTTTCTTTGGTTCCAGTACTTTGAGGGATCTCACATATCCCTTTGTTGTTGTTACATTACAAGAGAACCGGGTGTGAATGATTAAGTTGTTGTTTGACTGTCTTCTTTCTCTGGCTTGCGTATTTTTCCTGTTAATTTCCCAGTAGAGTAGAATTCACCTCAATGGGGTTACTTGAACATCAAAACAATAATAGTGAAAATGGGAATTGGTTTCGGAATGAGTTGTGTCTTGGTTGTGAGTGTTGTATTGTTCGTTCATGAATGATTAGTAATGAGGGAATTTTTGCTTAGGTTTTGGAACCACTAGGTTGGGATGAGGGCTTGTTACTTATACCTATATCTATAGATTTTCTGTTTCTTATTCACGCCCCACCCAAGTTGAGAACATAAGTGCTGAACACTCCCATTTCATAGAGGAGGGTGTGGTTCCCAACACTCCTATGAGTGGCTGGTTATTAGATCCTTTTCTGATCCCTTTGCCGAATAGCCAAAGACTCTTCGGGTAGGATGTGATGGCATGAAGTCCATTATTATCCCAAGAATCATTTGGTAGGGTAGTTTCGGTAGTTGGACTAGGTGTTTGAAGATAGGTTGTTTCCCAAGTATCTTCAGGATGAGGCCCAGGTGTCTTCGGGCATGACAGTAGTTGTTCTGACCCAGGTGTTTGCGGGCAGGTTGTTTGCCAAGTGTCTTCGGGATATGGCCTAGGTGTCTTCGGACGTGGAAGTAGTTTTTCTGACCCAGGTGTTTGCGGGTGTGGTTACACGTGGAAGTTGTGGACGAGGTGTTTGAGGGCGGGGTTTGGTAGTGGGACTGCGGGGAGGTTATGGCCCAGGTGTGTGCGGGCGGGGTGTGGCAGTGGGACTGCGATAAGAATGGAGGGATTGGTTCGATGCATAGGATGTCTACAATAACTAGTAGGAAATTGGAATGGGGTACCCAAATATTTATGTGATATTTATATACATTACTTGACTGGCATTATTTCGGAAGCGTGCCTTGGCATGGTTCTGGTGGATAGATTTTCCTTGTTGGGTGTTTGGTTATTTTTTTCCATGAGACACAAGAATGTCTCCTCACTTGTGCACGAGAGACTTTGGGTTTCCTTACTGAGTATACTTGTATGATCACCCTACATATATAAAATGCTCTTAGGTCTCCAGGTTGACTTTAAGGATCGGGCGGTACCATACTAGCTCAGACCTTTGGGGTAGTTGCAGTTGTTGATTTACATTTCTTGGTATCTTATTACCTTTGGAGTTTTGTGTTTGGTATCTTTTAACTTTGAACATGAATATGGGAATGGTTTACTTTAATCCCTACTTGTACTTTCAGATTTGGTGTTGTGGGATTTACATTCTTATCTCTCGTTCCTATTAGAAGAAAAAGTATAATGCCATCCATTTAGTGTGTGATTTTATATCCTTGATTCTAGTCACCACTCCAGGACCTATCGAAGGCCAGTCTCGGGGGTCATTATCTCCCCTTCAACTTGAAGAAGAACGGTTCTAGAAATCTGCTGTCCCTTCCCTCAACATGGTGAAGGCTGGTCGGGACACAGATATATAGGGATGCCATGTACATCCAATTATTCACTAACTAGGATTTTCCACATCATATGTTTGTAGTATTTTTCTGGATGATAGAGGAGATAAACATGATATTTTCACACCATTAGTGAAACAATTTTAGGATGTGTTTCCTTAATACTTTTTAGAACCACCACATTAGAGAGATATAGAATTTCAAATTGACCGCATGTTGGGGGTTGATCAAATATATATTCGACTATAGAGAATTTAAATGATAGTGCTTCAAGAACTCATGACATAGCTAGTTGAGTTAAAGGATAAGGGAATTATCTATCCAAGTACATCTCTATAAGGATCATATGTCTTGATTGAAAATAAGAGTGATGTGAGTTTATGATTGTGTGTTGATTACTAGAACATGAATAATATGAAAATAAATAATTGATATCTACATAAACATATCGATGATCTTTTTAACCAATTGAGAATAGATTATATGTTTTTGATGATTGACTTGATATTAGGGTATCATGAGTTGAGATTTCAGACTACAAATATAACGATGTCTACATTAAAAAGTGGGTGTATCCTTTATGAATTATTCTAAATGTTTTTTATTTTTAAAAATGAACCTATAGTGTTTATTTCATTAATGAGATGAAACTTTCATCCATTACAAGATAACTTTGTGTTGGTGTTTGCAGATGATATCTTAATGTACTCCAAGACTCATTATGATCATAAACAAAATCTTGATATCATCATGAGAACAGTAAGATAGTAATATATATTCTCCAATCCTTCTAAATGTAAAATTTTTGATTGATCATGTACACTTTTTGGGTTACATCATCTTAGTGGAAGGTGTGTTGGTGGACCCAGAGAAGGTTAAGGCAGTGGTTTGTAGTGATCATCCAAAGAATGTATTTCATATCTAAAGATGTCTATGTTTTGTTGTACATTATCAGAGGTTCATTCATGACAATTCCTATTTGGTAGTTCTACTCTAAGGGTTGAACATGAACATGGTAAATATTTAATGTTCTGAAGCTTGTGAGAAGCCCTCCCAAGAGCTAAATAAGTGTCTGACATCAACACCTATCATGATTCTACCCAAACCATGTGCAGGGTATATAGTGTAATATGATGCTTCTGGGATCATACTCACTTTTGTATTGATGTTGGGAAATTTAATTGGGGCATATGGGTATTGTAATGTGGGGCCCCATGAATGGAACTACCATACACATGACCTCAAGTTAATAATAACCATATATTCTTTTAAGTGTTGGAGACATTATTTGAGGGAAAAAAGATAAATGTGTATTCAGATCACAATATCTTGTGGTATATGTTTTTCACAAAGTGATTTTAATCTTTGGATGTGTAGATTGGTAGAGTTTATGTAGTCCTTTTATTTATATCTATTATATATGGTTGGGAAGGGAAATATTTTGTCTAAAAATTTATGTAGGAAAACTCAAACCCAAGGAGTTGAGGAGTCTAGTGTTGAGTAGAAGATGTTGAAAATTCTGTCTGAGATGCATGTGGTTTCTTAGGAGAGCCATGAGAGGATGGCCCTCGTATCATTTTATTTAGAGTCTTCACTTTTTAGATGGATTATGGACAGAAAATATGAGGATGATGAACTTTTTTCCTGATGGAGTGAATTGAAGGCAGGGATTCATATTCATATTGGCGTATAGTTTAAAATGAAATCATTTATGTCAGTAATCATGTTTTTTCACATACGAGTATGTTGGAGGAGTTGATGTAGTAATTTTATGCCTTTAATTAGGTGTTCCATATATGTGTAAAAAAAATGTATCATAACCCACGATGACAATTTTGGGGGCCATGAATGAAAAAATAGAAAGGAGGGCTTTTGAAATGGTGATACACCTATACATAGGTGAAGACATTTATCAATAACATAGAGTATTCTTGCAATCATTTCACATTATAGATTGGAATTGGGATAACTGAACAATGAAATTTTTTTTCTGTCTCCCAAATATTCCAAATTATATTGAATTTATCTTGGTTGTTGTAGATTAATAGAAAAATGTAGCACATTTCATGAATATACATTATACATTATTATTGGAGAAGATAGTTGTTTTATATTCTAAAGATATAGTCCATATTAATAAGATGTGACATACTATTGTTTCAAACCATTACTCATGTTTTGCTTCACACTTATCACAAGGATTACAGAAAGATCTCATTACATATGTATTTTTTAGTACAACCATCCAACCATAGATAGATGTGTAGTTTCAGTGTACAATATAGGTGTTTGAAGATATGATAGTGGCATGTGTTATTGACATTAGTGGGTAATGGGAGAAGAACTTTTCTTTTTTGTATTTTCCCTATAACAAAAATTATTAGTAAATGTTAACGATGAAACCATAAGAGGGTATTTTTGGTATCCCATAAAAATAACTTATACAAAATATGGAGATAAGTGAGTGAGACTTGTTGGGATCCAGACTCATGTGGGAGACATCAGAGCAGGTACAACTGATTTGGAAACATATGTCTATGGCTCATAGTAGATAGAATACATATTTTGATTGAGTTCAATGACCCTAGTGTTTCATGAGGGTGATCCTATATTAGATCAGGTGTTTCATAGGGTGGGTCAACATATGATACAGAGGAATGGAAATAAGGCACATGGGATGGTATGACCTCTTCATGTTGTGGATATAATCAAGAAGGTGGCATACTAATTGGATCTTAAATAGAAATATTGTTCCCTGAATTTTTCATTTATTGTGTCACAACTACGGTGGTATCACCCCAAGCATTCACATGTTATTGACATTGATAATGATTAGAATGAGATAGATGTTCCCTTTGAAGAGAATCAGATATGTTTATTTAAACAAAGTGATCAATTTTTGCAGGGAAGACTGTTCTGATAGTTCATGTATTGCAGAAAGATGTCCATGTGTAAGAGGAAACATATGAAAGTGAAAAAGATATGTGGGATCACTGGAATAATATTTTTAAATTAAAATTATATGGAATGATGGGAGAAAATCTTGAGTATCAGCTATTATAATGTGCAGAGATCATAAGATCCCAACCTTTTATAGAGTTATCATAGACTATATTATAGGTACCCTTTTTTTCTATTTATTAGTTTTCATTTCTGTTTTACCAACCGGTTTGTTTTGTTGAAAATGAAAAAATGGATGAAAAATGGTTAGTGAAAAATTGATGCAAGGTTATTGAAACTATGCCCCCATCCTAGAAAACATTGTAGCACTGGATTGTGTGTATTTTCATGTTTGGTGAATGTTTTTTAAATCCTTTCACCCTATTTTAAGTAAATATTCTCTCCTAAAATAATAGGCATAAGGTTTGGCTGAATCATGCACCTTTTCAAAGATAACGATTTATGGGATTTCAATTAACATAATATTATTTTTTTTATTTACTCTAACTCCTATCTAATCCCAAACAGACCAAAATTTGACTATCAGTTGTGTCTCACAATTTTGGAGCCTCCCAGAAGGCTTCTAATCCATCCTAACTTCCGCTCATTATGATTCGATGTCGGGATGAAAGGCATTCTCCCTTCTTCATACATGGTTATTATCTATATGTTTCCCCATTCATATTCCTTTCTTATTTCTTTTTTTACGGATGTTGTCCATTTTGTTCAATATATTGATTTATATTTTTTGAATTTAGTTATGGTATTTTATGAATATATCTAATATAAAAGATATTTAATTTTCCATCCATTATTTGGGTTTATAGATCTGATTCCCATTTTATGTAGTTACACCACTAATATTTGTGGATTTCCATTAGTGAAATATTATTGGAAATCATGGGGATGGTGGTAAAATCATCAATTCCCATAGTCATTATTTTTTTTTGTTTATTTAATTATATAATTTATGAGGTATTTAGATGTTGATGTTCTAGTTTAGTTAATTAAATAGGGTGAATTTATTAATGGAAGATTTGCGGAATTCTATGATTGTGGAATAGTTTATTATAGAATAAATTATAGGAAAAAGATATCATAAATAGTGGATACTTAATTATAGAATTAATGGAATGATATTTATGTTAGGAATTAAGATTTATTAATTTTTTAATTAATAATTTGGAGATAATATTTTTTAATGGAATGAATTTGATTAACTAATTATAGAAATTACATAATTGAGTTATTATTATAAATTAACATTGGATTAATTAATGGGATTTAGTAGGATGAAAGGATTAGATATGGTCAATAATGATTGAATTTATGGTTTCTACCTTTTCCTCAAATGTGTTGTTGATATAAAAAAAGTATTGTTCAATTAGTCAGTGATATATGATATACATGTGAAATGTTTGATTGATAATATATATGGGTGTGGGAGAAATACTAACACACAAAATACCCATAAAATGAAATATTGAACACAAGGGAATATGTTAAGGGATATGGAATGATGGACAAAATTCCCATGGGTTGTGGGACACTGACTGATAATAAAAATACTCACATGGTTCTAGACACGATGTTCTACACCTGTAAGATTTTCATCGGACTATGGTCCCATGTAGCAATGTTAGTGAATTGAATTAAAATGGATAATGCAAAACCAATTATTTAATGAATTTTTAATTAATGATGTGAATGTTTTAGACTCTGGAAGAGACCATAAGTAGGTATTTTAGTTATGGTGTCCATGAGAGCCAAATGATTTATGTGGTTAAATAGAAAATATTTAATAATGTGATAAATTGTTTATTTATGCATTGTACTTATTTATTTATACAACTACATACTATATTATTGACTGGATTTTTTTAGAGGCCATTGGTGGTAACCTAATGAGTTGTAATAATACCCCACTCAGGATTGTTGATCGGTATGTGGATAGAATTTATAAGTGATTGACAGGTTACGGGGAAGGGACCTGTGTTAGATGGATGTGTTGGGGATGTGAATAGTTGAGGGTAACATATAAAGTTCATGATATCCTTTGGAGATAGTAGAAAATCTACTCTTGTTTTGTCTTTTTGACACTTGACTTATATATATTCATTTTAAATCTTTTTTTTGGTTTTGGAATATTGATTATAGTTTGATCAAATAGAGATCTCGGTACGCTAATTTTTACATTTATATAATATCTAGAAATAGTTTTTCTTTTTCTCTTTTGGTGTATTACTCTAATTATTGATGGTATAGTCTCACCATTATCAATGTTTGATCCTTGAAGCACATTAGAATCCTCTGGTGTACAGTGTGTTGAACATGAGGTCATGTGAAGATATACTTTGAGGCACTGGTGAGTGGTACCTAGGCTGTGATTTTATATCATGGAAGGTCAATGGTTACACCCTAACTACAATAGCATTTGGAAACCATAATAAAGGGTATACCAAACATAAATGGAGGGTAGATGATAATATTTGATGTTATTTTAAATCCAAAATAAATCTCCTTTATCATTATTGAATAATTTCCTTTATGCTTATTATTATTCTATGTGGATTTTGAATATTGGAAATGTAAACATGTATCATGTAATGAAAGACCAGTTTTGAAGGATTTCCTGATGTGAAATGTTGCTGGTTGTGTGGTAATATTTACAACTTGTCTGTAGACTAAGGATAAACAACAATGATCAACTATTATGTGGTTGTTGGTACCAATACATTTATGTAAAAAAGGGGAAGATAGTAAATGATTTTTTATTATGAGTAGGAAAATAAATATTTGGAGTTTTTGTTAAATATTTAAAAGGTGTGAGATTCAATAATCTATATATCATATATCTAAATTACCTATTGGTTTTAGAGGTCCTAGAAACAAGCCAATGGAACAAAGCTAACCATGAGTATGAAATACCACCCTCAAACAAATGGGTAGTCTTTCTGTTATATAAATACTTTAGAGGACATTCTGAAGGAATGTGTGATGAACTGAGGTGGTCTATAACATGATCATTTTTTATTTGAAGTTGATATATATGGATATGTTTGATGAATAGTAAAAACTAGGCCAATCTCTATTTTTTTTAATATGCTTTCAAGACATGTAAAAAATGATATTTTTTTGATATAATATAATTAAATTAATTTTATGTGCTTGATAGATTTAATTATATTCACTAAAGATCTAAAATTCACCATGATATACTACTAAAATATTATTATGAAAAGTGACTATCATAACATAGTCGTTGGATACACATGTTTGAAAATGACAGAATAAATTATTAATAATATGAATTAATTATTTCTTTAATGGGTAATTTTTTTGTAAATACTTAGGAATTAAGAAAATTAATTTTAAAAATAATAAACTTTTGTAAAAAAAATCAATGTATTATATGATTATATATATTATAATTCTTGATATTTATTAAAAAAGTATTTTTATCGAATATATTTTTATTTAAAATAGAAAAATAAATATTCCTTCATAAATTTAATTTCAAAATTTTTAAAAGGGATGATAATATCATTTGATGTTAAATAATGTAATTATAAGAAAATTGTTTTTATGTGTAGTGTGTATTTTATCAATGTAGATTATATTAATCACAATTGATGAATTATTTTAATGATATTTTTAAATATAATATTAAATTAAATATATAAAACATCATGTAATGGTGGTTACTATCCATGAAAATAATAAATATTCATATTAAAATTTTTAAATTTAATTTTCCTAAATATTAGTTTATTACCTTTTTAGTATTTAAATTATAATTATAATATTTTAACTTTACAAATATAATAATATGAAAATGATTGAATATTTTGAATTAGAATAAATAATATTAGGATATGTTGTTAAAATTATAACATCCCATAACTCATACTCCCAGAACCTGTGCTAAAATTCATAACATTATACATATAGCTTTGGCTCCAATAATTATTATCCCTATATTTGATTTTAACCATAAAACATCTAAATAAAAACCAAGATCTTGTAAAAACTTGAGTACCATTTAGGATTAGAGTTTTAATTATTTTGGAAAAAATCTGACATAAACAAATCATATCAACACTGACACATATATTATCATAAGAAAATTTCTCCAATTCGACCCATGTTTTCTTATTTCATAATAGTTCGTCAACATCATCCTTGTGAAATCCATTGCAGAACTAAATTATTCAAAATCAATCTTTAAAACCAATGGGAAAAGAAAACATAAGAAGGGAGACATCAAATGCCACGTATCGTTAAACATTACCATTGATAATTAAATATCATCAATAAGTGTATGTTTACATAAGGAAATGATGACTTAATCAAAATGCTAGAGAGAATCAGAAAAGAAATTATTTCTATAAATACTTGGGATGTTAAATATGAAAAAATGGAAAAATAATTATTCCTTATAATCAATAATTATGATCCTTGTGATATCTATATCTACCATTAAAACATTATAAACCCACATCAAGCATTAGAAAAACATATTTTTTTATTAGACCATCATCTCTATTAAGACATACAGAACCCTTTCAAATTATAATAACCCTATGGGGGACTTACAATATTTCTCTATAGAGAAAATAATCATTACCTAATGCATCAGACCACTTTCAGGGTGCTCTATTCATATAAGCTATAATGGGATAACTCAGCATTATCTAGGCACACCAATAATTTATAATGTCTAATAACCAAATACATTGATAATTAATAAAAAATATTTTAAATAACCATTATTATTTCCTGAACATTATTTAATGGTAAATAGAAAAAAAATCCACTATATTAACCATGACACATGATTATCCTGATAGAAATAAATTGGTTAAAAAAAGTCAATTAGAAACATAATTAATATATGGAAGCGAAATTTGTTTCCAAACAATATCTTTGAAATATAATGAATACCTTGAATGGAAATGGGTTCCATTACAATCACTCTGAAATAATATTTAAATACTGAGAGGAATTTTTTTGAAAAATAATCCCTTTGAAACATGATTTAACCATGGAATAAAACTGGGTTCAATATCATCATATTTGAAACATTATAACCCATGGAATGGAGATGAGTTCAATAATAGTCTCTTTGAAACATGAATAACTCATTTAAAAAAAGATGGGTTCTATAAATATAGTATTTACATAAGATTTACCCATGGAATTAAACATGTTTCAACAATAATATATTTGAAATATCAATAACCCATGGAAAGTAAATGGGTTACAAAACAATATCTTCTTTACAAAGTCAACACGTGGAAAAGAAATGAGATTCATAACAATCTATTTGAAACAAACATAATAAATCCAAAATAATGAATGATGATGAAATCAATACAATATATCCCTTGTGGATTATATGTAAAATAATTTTTTGTTGAATTTGAATAATAGAATCTACCCTAAAAGATCATTTAAACATTCTAGAGGAATATAATCTATACACATTCTACAGGTTCCCATACCACATTGACAAAGTTGAGTCATTAACCCCCTAAACAAAATAAAAAAATGAAACATAAAATATCATGATAATAAGGATATTCATGATAAAATATTCCAAATTATTAGTATATAAACCACATAAAATATAATAGGGTTAAAACATTACAAAATGACCAATGAAAAACGACTATGACAAAAATTAATATAGAAATTTTTTAACATTGAAACCATGAACTAAATGAAAGGGAGTAATAAAAAGGACATGTAAAATCAAATATATTTAATCATATAAATCATATAATACATTTATGGTATGTATATACACAATATGAATGAAAATATGTTAAAAAAAATTCAATATGCCTCAATGAAATGGTTTTGAGATAGAATTTCAGACTACATGAATATGTTTTGAAAAATTGTATCTATTAAAGAATAACATAAACTGAAATATTTAATATCATCAAATAAATGAAACCCACGATATAAAAAGACAATTATAGTTAGATATGCCATATATAATTATCATGGTTCATAATAACAATTAGGACTTAATAGAATATAAATTGATAAGAAAGCTGTTACAATCATGGTGACGTTTGAATTGGTAACAAAAAAAGTAAAAATCATAAAATGAAACATTTAAATAAAATGAAGATAAAATAATTCAATATATAATATATAAATAGTAGGAGTTAGTACATGATATAAAATAAATAAGTGGTGAGTATGATATATCCCTCAATAAATTTAAATTCCTAAAAAATATCATTCCTCGAGTTCGAATTTTCGTGATTGTCCTATATATTTCTAAAAAATTATCATATGTCAATTAATTACATGATTAATAACCTTTTCTAGGTTTATTATTTAGTTTATTTTACTTATAAACTATTTATATAAATTTTTTTAATAAATAATAATTTTGATGTTCTGACCATATTCATCTTTTGTATCAAAACCAACATTGATAGGTCGACTATGGTCTTTGAGGACTTTATTTAAACATTTATAGAACAATAATCATGAAATAATTGAAATATTTATATATTATTTTATTTTTAAAATTATTCATTAATTATGGTTATGAAAAGTGAACCATCATTACAATCATAGTGATTATAGGTCGTACGTAAAGAAAAGTAATGTTCCTATTTATTGGTGAACGTTATAGGAAGAAGTTATGTAAGATTTATATTTAAATAATGATAATTATTTCTGAAAAAAACATATTACATTATCATATATAGACACACACACAAACACACTCACACATTAATATTCATATATAATTCTTTTGATGTAACATGAATCACATAACATCGAGGAGACGATAGTCCACACATCCATGAATGATGTTATCACTTTATTAGTGTGGGAAAGTGTAATAAAGAAAACAATATATTATATTTTAAAAAATTAAATAGTCTCACTAATATAATATCGATTTTTTGAATGATTTTTAAAAAAAATAAACACATCCTAAATACATTCCATGTAATGTCTGAATGTATTAAATCTCATAAAGGAGGTGGTAGTCCACAAATACTCAAACAATGATGTCATATTTATACCATATTGAAAGCATGATGGTATGTTTTATAAAATAATTAAATAATTATTAAGAAATATTAATTATCACTTATATCATATAAAAACAATTTTCCATCATAATCCCCAATCATTAGTGGTGGTAATGGAAAAATGAACGAGATCAGTTCACAAGGCAGTAGTTCACCATACATGAATGGTAATTTTGTTACCGAATTGATGGATTTTTGTGTAGGTGTACGTAGAAACCACAATATAAAAAAATATAATTATATTTATGACAATGGTTTTATTATTTATTCATGGAATAACATTAAATTAATGGATGGGGAAGAAATAAAACATAAATGAACATTGAATTATGTCACCACATTTTCAGCTAACTTCTTTTTGTTTGCACCAAAGGGATTACATGGATGGATTTCATCAAAAAGTGAGGAATATTTAGTAAAGGAGGGGATTTTTTGTGATTATATGAAATGTTTTTAGATTATCCATTGGTCTTGAGAGGTTTGAATATGTGTTGAGGTTGAATGCCTTCTTATAGTGGAGGGTGAGTGGTATTCATGTAAATTTAATAATGTAAACACAATTAGGAGGTCTACCTTACAACATTTTCCTCCAATAATTGTAATAATTAGATACAAGATTATATATTGTAAAATAATTTCTATAAAAATTGATTTATAATGATTTATAGGTCATTTAGGCTCTTAATATTATATATTCACCACTAAGATGCCACATTTTTTACATTAATCGTTATAATTAATTTAAATTACATTCACAAATATTTTTGTATAGAAAAATATAAAATTATTATAATTTATAAAATATTATTATTAGAAAATTTTTAAAACATTTTACCAAATAATATTCATATATATGACATAAATTAAATCGAAATCAATCTCGTAGACAATATGAGAAAGAATGTTTTTAATATAAAACACGATAATAAGAATTTATTTTTTTTATATGTGAATTCAATGTGAAATTTTTTCCAATGACTAATTTAGATTAATTGATATAAAATTGACACAATTATACTAAAAAACAAATTAAAAAGATTAATTTTCAATATAAATTATGCTGATTAAAATGGTGTTCACAATTACAATTTAGTGTCATTCAGTATCCATCAAAATAGTAATGTTCTAAAAAAAATACAATTTAGTCACCCAAATTAAATTTTTATATTTATCATTAAAAAACAAAGATTAACTTTTCTTTTAAACATTATAATATTTGAAAAATGTATTTTCAAAACCTGACTATCATTTAATGGTGTTAAAATCGCCTTTTAAAAATATATAGCTTTTTGTGCTTAATATTTGCTTTATTATTATATTTAGCCTATAAAACATAATAGATGAATTTTATATAAATTAATTAAATATATAAATTTTAAAATTAATTACAGTCAATCACATATATTTATTAATTTTACATTTTAGATATAATTCCATTCTTGTCATTATAGATTGTTTTTTCATAAAAAAACATCATTAATATTCATTTGGTCCTTATTTTCATAATTAATTAACCTGTTAGAAATTAATTGATTTTATAATCATGTGTAAATATAATTTCCATAATTTTACTATTCATCTTCTTTAGTGCCTTTCAAATGATAATGTGGTATCAATTATGTCAAATAAATACTATTAATAGTATATTGTTGTCTGCTATGTATCGAACTTGCACCTAACATAAGGAATCAATGGGGCTAGATGTTGAATGAAATAAAATATAATCATGGTGTTTTGTCTGATACCAGCTAAAATATTTATTTATTTTAAAAAATAATTTATCAAAATTAAATACATTTGGAAACATATAATTAATAAAGTTTTGGGATTTCACATCCTAGTACCATTAAAATTAATTTCTCCTTAAAAATTCTTTTGGATGTGGAAATATTATAGTTTTTATAATTCCATTATTTAATCTCACTTCATAAATAGTGTTAATTAAAAACATATTAAAATGGGAAGGCAGAAAACATAATGGTCTCCATAAATTATGCGTTACTATGATTCCACATAGGAGGAAATATGTAGGAATAGAGGAAAAGAATAAATAATTTTAGAGAGTGAATGAGGTCATTGATAAAAAAAGTGAATGGTTAATGAAATGTTAAGGGACTGCAAAAATAGGTGATAATTGAAAAGGGCATCGGTTCATTATAATTGATGGTAATATGATAATACATTTGTTTAAATATCATTTTCCAAGTGTTAATGAATTCTATTACCATAAAAACCGGAGAAAAAGTAATGTAAATAGAGTTACTAAATGTGTATAATTTTATAATTTAATTAATTTTCTCCAAAATCTCATCTTTTAATCAAAATTATTAGTATTAAAGATGATTTTTAAATTTCTGAAACACAGAAAAAATTGAGGTCCACATATCCATAAAATAGATTGTCATGTTACACAACCTTTATTTAGACGTTGTTGAAAAACAACATGTTTAAGAAATGGGAAGATATTTCCTAAAATGATTCAACCTTCATAGGATAAATAAATATTCCAATGTAATATAAAAATTTGAAACAAAATTCGTCCACAAATAAAATCATTATTATTATTCAAATATTCCATAACTATGTTTGAATCCCAAAGATTATTGGTATTTGATCATATTTTTATCCATGATAAATCAACCATTATTACTCAAATAAAAACTCATTTGTTAATGTAATAATCATAATCATTACATTAAATTAATTTTTTTTTGACATTGAAATCGTGTAGGCTAGTGGTAGTGCGTGAATACCTTATCATCCATCGGTCATGGGTTCAAGCCCCACAATCATTCTAAATTATAGATGTTTTCACTGAGCATACATTTTTTCCTTTTTTCTTTAAACATGACAACTTATTCCTTCCTAAAAACAATTTATTTTTATCCTCATTGTAAAAAATTCCTCATCCTAATGAAATATCTTGAAAAGTAACATTATATTGTTATCACATAATACCTTAATGGGGTGTCTAAAAATTTGATCTCATGATCATATTTATGCTTAAAAACCTATCAAGGTATCCAGTACTCTTAAGACAACCTCATATGAAAACATCCAAATTTCTAATGTTTTCTAAAATGACCTTTGATACTAACTATAATACCCCATAACTCACAATCCTATGTCCTTTCCTTAAATCCATAACTATAAATTTCAAACATTGATGTTTTTTTCTATGACCAACATTTTTTATCTAATCCATTAAACATCAATAGGAAAACATGGATAATGTTCAACCTTAATAAAATAATAGGATTAGAGTTTTAGATAATTATACAAAGACTCTTACTTAAACAACTCATATCAACTTGTACCCATAAGTGACCATAGGAATAATTATCCTAATTAACCCATATTTTCATATTTCACAACAGGTCATAAATATTATACTTGGGGAATACATTATAGAAATAAATCATTCAACAAAATTCTTTAAAACCACGGGAAAAGGGAATATAATAATGGTGCAATCAAACACTCAGTAAGGATAAACAAAATCATTGACAATAAAATGTCAATAATATGGAAAATAATTCATAAGGTAATGATGAATTAATCAATGTGCCTTAGAAAATCAAAGAAGAACGCATCCCCATCAATACACCGTCTATATAATATGAATAAATGGAAGGGTAATGAGTCACCTGCATTAGTAATCACGAGACATGATATTTCAATCTAGATCATTAGAAAAATTATAAACCCATCAAAATTTTAAGGAAGAAATTTTGGTATCCTGGAACACCATATTATTGAACTATTAAATAATCCTTAAATATTTTAATAACCATTTGACCAACTTCTAATATAATTATTCATAGAAGATAATCATAAACCAATTAATTATAGTGATATATGGGTTCCGCCATCATATACTCTATAACGGGCCCACCTGGAACTATCTGGGTGCACCCATCATTTAAAATGTCCAAAAACTGAATAGATAGATAATTCATAAAATGAATAGTGGAGAGAACAATAACCATGTAAAAAGATTAACATGTGAAAGGGAAAATGATTCCAATACAATATCATGGAAAGAAGATTAAACCTTGGAAAAGAAATGAGTTCCAAAACAAGCTCTTTGAAACAATATTAACTGATATCAAAGTAATGGGATTCAAAATAATATTATTCAAAAAAGAATAACTTAAGTAATATAAATCGGTTCCATATAAATTTCATTAAAATAATACATTACCTTGGATTCAAAAAAGGGTTCAATGACAATATATTTGAAACATTATTTACCTAGTGTAACAAAATGTGTTTAATTTTTTGTTGAAACATGAGTAACACATGAAAAGTTGATAGATAACATAGAAATTACTTAGATACATGATTTAAGAAAGGAAAATAATGGGTTGAAAAAAAATCCCTTTGGGATAGGAATAACCCATGGATAAGAAACACGATGAAAAAAAATCTCTTTAGGACATTATGAACCCATGGTAATGAAAGAGGATTCATAATAATCACATTGAAATTGCAATAATCCATTCAAATATGAAATGAGAATGGTATAAATAAAAAATATCCCTACATTTGGATAATTTAAAACACAGTTTATTGATGTTTCTAAATGGAAATGGCCAAAAAAATCATTAAATCATTATAGAGTAAAATATTCAGTAAACATTCCAACGTGTCTCATACCAAATTGAAACTCTTGAATCATTATACCCACGGATGAAACAAAAAAATTTAAACATATAATATCATGAAAAAAATGATATTTATGAAATAAAATGTTTATATAGATGTATATTCTCTTCATAAAATATGATATGTGTATAACATAAGAACTGTCACAAATTGGTAAAATTGTGATAAATATACAATATCGCTTTTAGAAATTTTAACCCCACATATAAGGGAGATCATTGAAAGGATATGTAAAAAAAATAAATTTAAGTATAATAATAATAAAATACATTCATGGAAATTATAGACAACATATATAAGAAACTAGGTGCATAACAATTTAATATTCCTCAAGTAAATGAAATTAAGATGAAATCTACTCCCACTTGAATAACTTTTGAATCATAACATCCACGAAATTATATGAAATATTAAGAAATTAAATATAATTAATTAAATTAAACTCATGATTTAAGAATTAATATGGTATAATATACACCATATAATAGTGACATGGAGAATAATAATAAATAATTCACATGAAATGAAAATTGAGATGAAACCCAATACATTTTTTTAACATTGAATTGGAAAACAAAAAAGTAATAATCATAAAATGAAAATATTAAATATATATAATGTAAAATAAATCATGATATAATATATCAAAAGGTGAATTAGGTACATAACACAAAATAATTAAGTGGCGATTATGATGTATTCCACATGAATGTAAAAGTGAGACAAGAATCCCTTATTTTGATTCTAATTTGGTGTGATTTTCCTCTATCATATTGAATAATAAAAATATGTCATTTATTTAATTTAATCATAATATTTATATATTTATTATTAATTTCATTTCTATTATACACATATTATATGTAATGTTTTAGTGCATAATGTTTTTGTTGGATTTTTTGACCATATTTGTCTTATGTGTCCATAATAACACGGATATGTTCACTATGGTCAATGAGGACATTATATAAACATAAAAATATTAATAATAATTAAATATTTAACATATTTATAAAACAATTATACTTTTAAAACCAATCATGATATATGGTAATTAAAAATTAATAAATGTTACAATCATGGGGTTAATAAGTTGTACGCAGGCATGCGTAATCATCAAAAGATTCAATGATCATTATGGAAAGAAGGTTATAAATATTTATTCTTCAATATTTATAATTATATCCTAAATTAAAAATTACATAGTCATATATTATTAAAGATATTTAATTATTCTCATTTTAAAGGATTTCCATCGAGACGAGGAGGCAGTAGTCCACACGTCCACAAATGATGATGTCACTTTTTTTATGTGTGAAAGGTTAAGGAAGAAAATTATATATTATACATCCAGAAATGAAATAATCTCATTAATATATATATATAAATATATATATATTTTGGTCACGTATTATTATTTAAACCCATCTTTGATACATTATATGTAATTTTTTAATGCATCACATAACATTAAGGAGGCGGTAGCCCACATGTTCACAAATGATGTTATCGCATTTAAAAAAATAGAAATCATAAAGGTATTTGTTATATAAAAATAATTTAATTTTTAAGGAATCATAATTATCATATATATCATATTAATATAGTGTTTTTATCATAATTCTATACCATGATTGGTGTAAAATAATAAGAAACGAGAGTCTTTCGTGAGGTGGTAGTTTTACATACAAAAATGATAATATTGTTACACATTTAATTGAAGTGTGTTATGGTGTAGGATGAACCTATAACATATTAACATATCAGTATAAATTTTAAACTTATTTTATAAATATTCATGGAATAATAAAATATTAATTGCTGGGGAATTAAATAAAACATAAATGCACACTGAAGAATGTTTCCTCTTTTTATGGTAACTCCTTTAGGTTTATGCAATAGGGCTTCCTTGGATGGATGTATACAAAAATTTAGATATGTAGGGTAAATTTATGGAATTTTGGATTTTATTTGTTTAGGTTTTGGATAATAAAAATGTATTGATAGGTGTGATGAAGTGGGGATGGTGAATTCTTATTTATATTAGAGGGTAGTGTGATTATTGTATATATAAAAAGGTAAACACTGTTGATTAGTCTCCCTTACATAATATGCCAAAAAAATAATCCTAATTAGATAAAATAGGTTATATGTTTGAATCATGTTCATAAATTTGATTCAGACATGTTTTAATGTTATTTAGACTATTTTAATTAAATTTTAACCACATAGAAACCAAAATATTATCTTAATAGTTGTTTTTAATTTTAATTAGATTCACTAATTTTTTTGGTAAAAACAAGATTTTAATTATAATAAATTATAAATTTCATTGACTCTAAATATAGAATGAAATTTTCAAAATTCCAATCAATCAATTGGTATTCTTCAATATTTAATTAATCCCTTAGTGGGGACATGAAAGCGATTTTTTGAAGTTAAAAATATTGAAAATATTTGTATGTTTTTATATCAAAATTAAATGTTAAATTTTTTCCAAAGGAATTAATTTTTTTAAATGATATAATATAAATCAAATTAATATTTAAAAAAAATTAAAAATATAATTTAAAACTACATATTATTTAGATGAAAAAATCTTTAATTAAAATTTGTTGTCATTTAGTATTTATGAAAATATCAAAGTTCTAAAAAATTTGTAAAAGTAAATTGTCGTAATTATAAATAAAATTGATTTTTTTTATTTTCATATTAAAAATATTATAGTATCCTATTTTTATAAAAAATAATTCCATTAAATGTTAGTAAAACATCGATTTAAAAATATACATCATTTTAGGATTAAAATTGATTTTTTCTAGTATCATGAGCCTATCAGACTTATTAGATGAATTCCATAACTTTTTATTAAATATATAAAATAAAAAATTTATTAATATCTTTCAATAATATTGATACATTTAATATTTAATAAAAAATTAAATTCTGGTCCTAAAAATAGTATTTCATTATAATGCTTCCTTCATATTCACTGGGACATTATTTTCATTTCTAATTATTCTATAAACAATTATTTCATTTTGCCGAACATGTGTAAATATAATTATATCAATTCATATAATCATATTAATTCTCACCATTCCAATATCTTGGGGATAACTATTGTGTTAAATAAATAATACTAATAGTGTATTGTTGTCTGGTAAGAGTCGGCATTGCGGGTAACATAAGTCATCAAAGTGACTATATATTTAATTACATAAAAGATAAAGATGGTGTTTCATGTGACTCAAGAGAATATATAAATTTTATTTTACACTATACACTACATAATTTATATTTATACGAAAGAATATATTTTATAAATTTTTTGGATATTACGAATGTCATTTTTTTCATAATGAATAGTGACCATTCTAAAAAATTTATTACCAACATAATGGTTAAAAGGGTTAAAATATGTGTTAAGAAATAATATATAAAATATTATCAAGATACCTTCATTTATTTTATTTTATTATTGTATTTCTACAATCCCATTCTTATCATTAAATTGTTTTCCATTTGGGGCCACATTCCAATCATAGTGAGTTTATTATATATTAAAATTACTTATATTTACATGTATTCTAGAAAACTCACTTATAAAAGGGTATCTTATCTTCTCAATTTATCACACTACATGATCCCTTTATATTGACACGAATATACCCAAATATCTAAAAAAATATCTTCTATATGTCTTATATTTTCTAATATCATCAAATATAATTTTATATATTATTGAAATGCCACATTGAGGATAAGTAGGAACATACATAAAATATTCCTTGAGAATCAAGTCACACCCTCACCAAAACAAATCACATTGCGAAATTTAATTTTAAAAATATTAAAATTGAACCATCTTCCCCATTCCAAAACCTTTATCACCCACCCTATTTATAAATTCAAAGATATCACCACTAGATATCCCATCCCACAAATCTCTCCAATCTAAGGAGCCATATAAGGTTATCATAATTTTATCCATATTACTATTGTGTATCTCTATAGATAAAAATACCATGTAATGTTGAAGTACATAGAATCCAACACATAACATCACAACATTATCATCAACCTCAATCGAACCGGATTCAACTAAATCAATAATGAAACCAAACTGGAACCAATAATCTGAACACCACCAAAAAATATTCTCACAGATCGACCACCAATAAGTGAAATAAAAAACTAAACTGAAGACAAATGGTAGAAATCTAAAAAAAACCTCAACCCTCGTTGATGGTGGAATGCTTGGAACACTAATGGCCGCCAAACATTGCCTCCCCAAACCCCATTGATACCTATGATCTAGATCCGACCAGGAGGAGAGTAGTTAAGAGTAATGTAAAGGATGTTTTAATAGAGTCTAAGGGCTCCAGATGAAATCCAAATAGTTGATGGAGAAACTATGAGCCTTCCAAAATGGAGCAAGGTGACCCAAGAAGTTCCGTGGGACTCATCGACTGTTGATCCACACAACTCAACACCCCATTGAACCACCACACAAAATCCATAATGAAGATTCACATTGGATAATGATTTTAGAGCTACAAAATGAGAAACTGAAATATTTAGTAGTGAACTACCCTCAACAAGTCCACATGTCCCCCATGAAGAAGAAGACGTGAACAATAAATAAATTATGATTCCACAACAGAAAATAAAAATAATAATTATGACCGAAGATAAAGAAGAAAAATGTACCAGGCACCATCGGCTCAAATATGGAGGGTTTCATGGGAAAACCATTTGTGGAGAAGGGAGAAATATGATATCCTATAGAAAATCATCTTAAGTATTTTTGGTCCTTTTTTCATCTCCTTTTTATTCTAATGGGAATAAAACATCACTTGTTCATATGTGTAGACCACCACCTCCATGAAGCGATGTCATTTTTTATCATAACTACATTTAATGAAAGATCATATAGAATTATTTCATTGGTATATGTTATTTATTAAATATTTATGATTCAATAATGAAAAAATATTTCCATCCTTATTACACTTTCATCCATTGGAAAATGATAGTGTCGATTATTCTTATTTAGGTATTAGCATATCCACAATGTGATTTGATTCATTGTCCATTTACACGATACATGGATAATTATAAGGATAAATTTGATGAATATATATGATATATATGATATAATATTTTTTATATAATATTTAACAATTATTCACCTTCATTCATTGAAATCGTTGAAAAATGGATGCATTACATGTGCAAGCATGCATAATACCATCTCCCGGAAGATAAATATATCAATTTTCAAAAAAAAATTAAATAGATTGTAATAAAATTGTGAATAGTGAAAAAACTTTATGTAGATGAAATGATTGGTTTTATAGATATGATTAAAACATGGCCAAGGTGCAAGGACCAAAATCATCGAACTAAAATATGCATAGAATCACTATACATGAAACATAAATATTAATTTTAATAATGAATTGATAATGTATTGATATTTATAAAATAATTCTAATTTACATATATCATGAAATTTATGATATTTATTATTTTATATTTATAAAAAATCTAATTTTTTTATATAGGAGGTTCAGAGGTTGTGTAAATAAAGTCATTTCTTAAGTTATGTGTTCATTGTATAAATATTTTTTATCTGAGACAAATTTCATGTTATACGAATATTTATTTATATATTATTAATATAATTACTATATTATATTTTATAGAATAAATATTTTTAAGAGTAATTGTATTTAATTTTCAATTAGATATTATTTGTTCCATTGGGATTATGATTCATATGTTACTAATGAGATGAGGGTTTATGTTTCAATCTCATTTCATTTTAGGAATTCCTAATGTAAATTTATATTCATATAAATTATGGGATCCATATATTGTAAACACCATAACATTTGTTATATTATATTTATTTTAATATTTTTCGTGTATTTCTTACAATTTTCTCTATTTAGTCATTAAAGTGATCAAGAAATTTTTTCATGAAATGCTATCCTCATTTACTCTATTTGTGTCATAAATTATTTCCTTCCAAAAACATGTTGGATAATTTTTTAGGATTTTTTAAACCATAAAATAAGTTTGTTTAAAATTCCAAATTAAATATCATTTAATTTATATAAAATTATTTTAAATTAATATTTTTAAATTTTTTCTGAAGTATGAATTTTTGAATATTTAATATAATGTAACAATTATTTTATATTATATAATATATAACAAGAATTAATATTCCCAGCACCATAAACATCAGTTTATTTGAGGATTCATTTACAGGGTTCTCTAATTATATTCAATGAATTTGTTTTTCATGATATTCTAGGGATATTTTATATGATATAATTTGTTAATGATATTTTCCTTTTTTTCAATGAAATGTTGAAATTATCTTTTATGTTGTGTTTTCATCAATATAAATATTATTTGGTGTTTATTATGATCCGCTATGGATAAGTTTTGAGAATAGAATCCATGTTTATTCTCCAGATGACTTATGATTATGTGATGATGATATCATTTCAATTCACATTTCATTAATATTAGTTTATAATTAAATGATGAAATGGTGAATTTTGTTATGATCTTATAACACACTTATGTATAGTTTTCATTTTGTGAATGGTGGGACTGACATTATATCTCTATTCAAAAAACATGGAAAATATTTCTATCACGATATAATATTAATGTCCCTTCATGATGTCACTACATACGCATGGGGAGATTGAATTAAAAATTTATGATTTTCCCAAAATAAAATATGGAAAGGGTTGAAGGAAAAGTTGGTATATAGTTTTTAGTCCACATGAAGGCATATAAAACTAGGGATGCATAAGTATTGAATACTATGGTAGATTCTTCAATCAAATGACATATAGTCGTATTATTCTAGTTAATTGAATTAACAGGGCATAGATCGAGCCTACCAGTTGAATATTTTATATCGTAGTTCATAAATATGAATACAGGTGAAAAATTTATTTTGATCAAAATAATTGGATCTACCAATACAATTAACTTTTCCCTATATTACAGATAATCATAAATATCTGTGAATTAGGTATGACATTAATCTAGAAAACAATATGAATCTATTCATCCAAAATAATTTTTTTCCTATTTATATCACGGAGCACAATACCAATTCCCCATATTAGTGTCATACAAAATGGATGAGATATGATTGTTTTCCAATTCAAATTATATTACAATTTTGTTCCCTATGAATTGATTGATTATTCATTAAATTTATCATGTCCATAATATCAATCCATAACCATATGTGTATTATATTTTCATGGTATAAAAAAAATAGCTTTTTAGAAAAATAAGGAACCAAATGCACAATTCATTTTGATAGTAATGCACAATAAAAATTAAGTAAAATCAAATAAAATATTTTAGATCCTATAAAAAATTTAAATTGAAAATGGAATTTAATACATTTTATATTGAATCACAATGTAGAGTGAAAACACATGAAACATCAAATTACACGATCCAAAAGAAAAAAACAATGGTTATATTAAGGACCTCATAATGTTTACAGTGAATATAAATAAATAGGAAATAATTATTTGGGACATGAATTGTGTTTCAATGCATGATATTTATTGAGTTCATTTAATTGAATGTTTTTTGGATAATTCACATCATGAACTATTCTATCGTGTAGTGATTTAAATATTTAGGTTTTCATTATTATGGATTTTAGGAAATTCATGGCTCTGAAACCTATATATGAGGTCCAAATGATATATTATAAGGAACATAAATTATGTTAGTGGAATATTTGGAATGATATGTACTAACACTTGTGTGTGTGTGTGAGGAACATTGGAAATACGAGAATATTAATATAATATAAAAATATATATCTATTTCATAATACAAATTAGTCTTACTAAATAGGGGGTTTCGAAAAAAGAGAAGAAACATATAACCAAAAAATATAAAATTGGGGGAAGGGGTAAAATAAGAATGACTTATATGATTGAGATGGAAGGTCCCCAAAGTCAATCAACATGTCTTCTACCATTTGTAAAGTATGGATGTGATTGGATGGATCAATGGAAACGATAGTGATATTATCATGAGGTTGGTCGACAAGTCTATTATAATTTAGTGTAGAATCCCAAAACTATATGAGTTCGATGAGTTTGTTATATGTTATAATGAATTAGACTTCATCCATGGACATTGAGGTAGAAAAAGTACCCTAACGTGGTTAGGAACACTCAAATTAATAATCATACTCTCTTATAGTGTAAATGATCTCAATATGAACATGTTAGGGTTAACAAGAACTAATATTGTTAGAAATACCATAGAATTTTAAGCTACAACTATGGGTGGGGTGAATAATTTATATATAGAAGTAGTTTCTTATTTGGGTTAATTGGATGGACGATCCTTAGAGAATGGAAAGCTAATGAGCTGGAAGATCCTACTCTTCTTTTCTATAGGGATCTTGATATATGTATTGTTGCATCACAATAGTGTCCAATGATCCTTTATAACTGATTTTTATTTTATGAATCATACATTAGGGTTCTAGAGGATCTTGAGGGATGAGATGTGGTTGTGGCTACAAAAATATTTTAAGGAACTTCCTTGACTCTAGAATCCTCTATTGAGTTCTCCTCCTCCTCAATGTAATTACATTCCCACCCATAATTTGTTCAAAATATAATTATATTTACAATTTTTTCTATTATTATAAGACGAATGATCATAATATTCTATAGAGAGGATAATGGATGTGAAAAATCAAAGGCTCCCATGGAAAAACAAAATGTGTGACAAAAATAACGCAAATTAGATTCCTACATGACTTCATTTAGTAAACATCATAGTAAAACATCAACTTCATGAACAGGTTAATGAGAATACCAACTAGTATTGATACTAATATAAATACACGAGGTTGTAACATGATTAATGTTAGTTTACTATGTCCAGAAAATAATGGAATATGGATTTATCGACAATAAGTCTTTATTATCAAAATTATGATTTTCTATGTGTTTATATATTGAAAGCTGTTGTGGTTTCAATTATTCCATTCATAACTATTTTGGGTATAAACACATTTATGATAATGTAGGATTTTATAGTCGATGGGGTGAGGGTAAAATCATATGAATATTAAATATGGTCAACTCTTAAATCAAAAATCAAAATTTCCTACTACACACCTCTTAGAAAAAAGGATACATTAATCATATATATCCCAAAATTGGAATAAAATTTCAGAAACAACCCCACCAAAAGTATCATCTCTATCATCGAGAATATATGATAAGTGCATCTATCCCAAAAGCAGTCTATCATATTCAATGATATGAATCTACCTTTGTACGTCAGTGGTAATGGTCAAAGATCACTTCATTGGTTGCCTACATAATAGAGAAATACATCATCATTTCTTTTTGTTATAGAAATGTAATTAGTGATGAAGTTTAGGTTATAGAGATTCTCCTTACAATTGATGGGTTGAGTGGGGAAGTGGTATATTGTTAGGGAAAAAAATAAATGGCTTATTTTGGTGTAGGGTAAGGGAAGGATAATAGGTAATTCTGTTTCATGGAGGGTTTAGTGTGAGAATTTTCATGGTACTAGTATTAGTATATATATAGCGGATTATTGGTAGATTTCATTAATTTTATCATCAAAAACTAAATTATAAAAATAAATGTTTCATGGAGGGAGGGAGTTGAGAGTTGAGATGATGTCACAATGAGGAGGATAGCTGAGGAGATTAGAGGATGTCACCCAAAGGAGGATAAATGAAACACACTGAATACATATGACATCACCAAATTTTAAAACCAATGAATCTTTCATTTTTTCAATGGAAATTCACATTCTAAGTAATATTGTGGATTGAGAAGAAGAATCATATGAAAATTATTTAGGTGTATAAAAATTCATGTAATTAATGAGGGTACATTTATTTTCTTCCAAATATTAAAAAACTATATTCATTGAAGGAATGTTTCCTAAAAAAATAATATACCCTTAAAAAAATTGGACTCATCCTGATCATCGCTTAATTTATAGTCGAGATCATGAAATATCCGTAGTTTTCTTGTGACTTTTAATGACTGGGCACATCACTCATGAAATTCAAATTGATAAACTATTTTTAACAACTTAGGTAATGTTATGATGAATAATTTTCATAGATTATCAATATTATATACTATGATTTTATTGAGTTACATTCATGATCAGATTATCTGTTAATTTTTTAGTGAAATAGAAAGGTTCTATGTCTATCCAAATTGCGTTTTCTTAAATTATGTGGTTTCATTGAATGAGTTATTAAAAAATTATATAATTATTATGTTGGAAAATTAAAATTATTTCTTAATTCAACATGTAATAATTAATATAGGATATTTTTTTAGGATTTTATTAAATGCTTTATTTTTTAATAAATCTTGAAAAGTTATTAATTTTAATTGAAAACAATATATTTTTTTCAAGATTATTTAATGTCTCATTCAATTTAATATTTCATTATCTTATATTTTATAAAAAAAATCAAATAAATCATTTTACGGTCTTTATAATTTATGAATTTGGTATAACATATTTTTTATACATAAAGGCATTTTTTGAAAAATTGTTATTCACCGCCTTTTGTGAATATAATTATTGATTAAATTATTCCATTTCTGTTATATTATATTAATAAAATTATTTTAATATTTTTAGTTAAATATTAAATATTATGAGATCAGTTCGACATAATTTTTGGTGAATAGAAATATTAACCATAGTAAATTTTGTCATCATAGTAAAGATAAATGGACAATTTAGGGTTAAAGAAATGTAATAAGGCCTAAAATTAATTCAAATATTCTCCTTAATATATTTGGATGATTTTATTTCTCCTATAATAATTAAAAATTCAGAAATATTACCATTTCCATTTAAAATCCATTTTGAAAATTTCATCATTTTTAGTCAATGATATAGTCAAAACTGAACTCTTATTATTTTAATTATTTTATCAATTTTTAAAATGGTAAATTTGTTTCTATTCTATTATGTTTTTTAAAATAAAATTTATTTTATATTATCAATGTAATTTATAATTAATTATTAATGATGAATAACTACTGTTAATTAATATGCTACAATAATAAAGTGTTGGTAAATATAGTAAGGTAATCGAGTTTAAAAAATATAAAAGTAATATAGATTGGATGAGTTATAGTTTCGTATGAATTGTACACATTATTAGTACATATTAGGGATGTTTGAAAAGTTTGTATTCAAAATCTTTTTCTTTTTTATATTTATTAATATAAAAAAATGAATTTTATAACAATGACATTAATGATATTTTTTGATAATTAATAAAATAATAATTTTTTCAAAATTAATAAATAACATTATAGTGGACAATTAGGATGATAAAAGATCTGATATATCATCCTATGAAAACCTATGAGAGAATTATTCCGTTATAAGTAAATTCACATCCCTATAATATTGATAATTTCATTTCCACAGTTAATGTTAAAATTTGATAACGAAGGGTTTAAATAATAAGTTACTTCTTCAAATAAAATATATTCCTATATAAATTTAATTGTATTAAGATATGACGAACATATCATACTTATACTCTTATTGAAATTAATTTGGAAACATATGAAATGAGATATCCACACAGTGTTAGTCCACTTGAGTATCATGAGATGATAGAGAATTGAGTATCAAATAAAACATTCGATCTTAAATAGTTTTAAATAAAACCCCCAATTAATTAAAACAACCAAATAAATCAAAATAACATATAAATGTTATTTCTAATTTTTAACAGATTTCTCAATTATTTATGAAGTCTCAGTAATAAATATGAAAACTACTTGATCATTTGAAATACATTTACTCAATAAAATCCTAATATAAACATTAATGACCCATTACTAAAAAATTAGTGGTATTGTTTTTTATTTATATTTAATTCTTTTTGAAACATTGAAATTAAAAAAAACAAACAACGGAATAAAATACCAGAGGTTTATTCTAAAACTAATGCAAAATTCCCTCGACATGGAAATCAACTACTTTAAATAATATTACATAACTTCATTAATGAAGATTTCCAAAAATAAATAATCTTTGATTCATAATTTATATTGTGTATACAACATCATAGTTTTCCATTCCACAAAGTTACCTCTTCCACGATAAACATTGAAATAAAAAAAATACAGGCTATACAAATACCACTTCCAAAACTCAAGTGAAAAATAGTTGTAAATAGATTTTTATAAGATATGGAGTATCCTCCAGTTAATGAATAAGAGATAGTGTGCATGTAAAAATAAAGAGTAAAACACACACTTGTCATAAGGTGAAGAAAATAAATATACTGAGAAAACACAATATGTAGAGAAGATATTTTTTCTTGGTTTAAAAAGATCTGTAAGTTGTGAATCCTTGATTGAATATTAAAATTCATATCGAGTCATGTTTTTAAGATAAAATAAGAATTTAGTGTAAAAAATTATTTGTATTGAGTTTTTTGGTCATATTCTGGATGTTCATTGTTCGTCATTTATTCTACTGTTGTTTTTAAGAAACACACATCCCATATGCTCTGAAGAGGTAGGACTCTTTAGGATCATTCAATATGGTTCATCTCAAATAATGTTGGCATGAATAAATCTATATGTTCTATAAGAATCCTTACGAGGGAGTATGCTACATATTTTAACAGAAGCATTCATGATGAATAAAATACATCTTTTAATCCTCACACTAGATAACTAAAATTGACCTTAATGAATCTATTTAATAGTTTAATAATAATAGATAAAATAAATCAGGACATTAACATCAATAATATATCCATTAGAAATTGATAATTAAAAATAATAAGATTTATTTATGATGTGTATTTTTTGATCATTTATACTATATCTATCCATGACGTGAGCAGGTGGTGAGTCGGGCACAATTGTGGGTCATCTTTTTAGTAGTCCATTCCAAATCTATTCATAATTTCCATTCTAGAGGATGGTCAACTTCAATGGTGACTTCACCCTTGGGGTAGGACTTTTCAACACATAGAAAAATTATCATTATGAGGGTTACTTGTCTTGGAAAGTGGGTGTTTCTGGAGATTATTAATTTTCTTGGTTCAATAGTGAGTCATCCATTGGTGGTGAGATAGTGAAATACATTTCCAAAAAAACTATTCTTTCGGTGACTAATACACAAAGGTGAGTAATTGTTGGCAATTACTAATCCTTAATCGAGAGTTATGTCTATCAGTTAATCTTTTAGATAATTAGCAGAATTTATATCCAATATTCCACAATTAGTAAAATTATACCATAAATATAAAGCTTTTTAATATCATAGTAAAAATGACCTCATTATCAATAAAACGTGGGTTCCAAGAATCTATCCATTTTTTATGATCCCAAATTATGACATTTTATAATTAATGGAATTAAAGGTAAAGACAATTTTATTGTATCATAGATTAATATAATGTAAACCATGCCAAGGAATCATACATTTATTCCATAATAAGTAATATTTAAATGGTATTAGAGAAATCATATCAAAGGAATAGAAATATATATAATATATCAATGAGATAGAGTCTTATCACCATTTTAGGAATTTCAAAAAGAAAAAAAACAGTAAATAAAATAGAACAGAATATTATGAATAATATAATTAACATTAATAAATTAAATAAAATTAGAAAAAAAAGTTGATATAATAAATATTAAAAAAAGACATCCCCATTGAAGACAAAAATTCTAATGAAATGCATCGCGGGTTGTGTGGAAGAATTAAAAGTTTATTTTACATTCCCTTATTCTAAAGTAAAAGGGTCGGTAGGTGTGGATGAGGGAGCTCTATGAATGGTAGTAGAAACATTATTAAAAGAAAGAGGATATCTAAAAATGGAAATTTAATGATGCTAGACTCATTCTTTATGAGATAAAATGATCGGTTGCATGTGAGATTGAAAATGGGCATTTTAATTTCTAGTTACACTAGGTCTAAAAAATTTTGGATAAAAGGTTGGAGGGGATAGATTATAGAAAACTAGTACATCATCCTAATCCACTATTGAGGTGCTGGAAACATAAAAAAGGGTTTCATAATGTTTATGAAATTCATAATAATATTTCCTCCCTTCTCTATAGTACTTAGTAAATCATTCTTATCATCTATAAACATTTTTCCCTAGATTCATCACCATCAAATTATTCAAATTCTCTTTGAATGGTTGAGTCACTAGAGGCATTCCAATATTTTCAAATAGTAACATGAAATGAGAATTCATTGAATGCATAGTATATATCACATAATTATAATACTTTGTAGCCTCTACGATTGTTTCTCCATCGGAAATCATATATTTCATGTAATATAAAACCATCATATGCTCAAAATCACTATTATGTTAGTCATTGTTTCAATATTTCCAAAAGTTATAGTGGTACACAACATGAAGCATCATGAATATCGTCTCTCACAACATACCTAATAAAATCAACATCAAAAGAAAAAGATGTATTACATCATGAAGAATCCATAGAATAAATATCCTATATCATTTCATGTAACGAATCCATGGAAAATTCAAATAAAGATACCACCTCAACCATATTATATCTAAGATCATACTTTCCATTTTATAACCTAATATTTTCTATTTCCACTTCTCTAATATGAAACAACTTATTGGGCCAAATGTGTTGAATCAAAAGCCCCCAAAAGTTACGTTCATCCTTATCAATGATCATTGTAATAAAAAAATGATTAATTTTCTACATCACTCCCAATTTAGAGGGAATAGTTTCTCTAAAGGAATGTCAATCCTAACTTATGAAAACAAATACCAACACTGGTTGAATGATAGGGGAAGGTATTTGTGAATTAGTATAAGAAATGGAAGAATCGTCAGAAATATATCTATAAAAATGACCTGCCTCAACAATATGATCAACCAATGATCTCTTAGGGACCCTTAAATAATGAATACTAGGTCAACCATGCATTGGTGTAGACCCCTAAAACATTTCCCATTCCTCAAGCATTGGATCCATCTAACTAACTGAAGAATTACTATGGGATTTATCAACCTGATAACCAGAAACCATAGACTCAACTAAATAAGTTACCAAACTCATATTCACATATGATATCTTCACAAAAACTATCTTATAAATTTTATAAAGATCAATTTCTAACTAATCAATAACTAACTGATTAGAAACCATATACACATCATCATTTTTTCAAAATATCATTTTCAAGCACACTATAGCCTCACCAAAATATAGATCAATTGAATTACATTATATGAATGAAAATTACTCCCCCTTAACATAACAATAATTTTCAAGTCTAGATTTTCAATCCAGAAAATTAACTAGGTTATGTCTATATTACGTTCTTTATATAGATAAATGTGGAAAATATATATGTGTATGGGGAATCTCATCAAATTTATCTCTAATACATAAAAGATGAAAATCATAACCTCCAACACTTTCACTTCCAAATCTATTTTCATATCCATATACATGTTCATCTCCTCCTCCTCTTTATTTATCATCATCCTCATTTTCTTTTTCACTATTTCCATTTTCTTTAGAAGGATTTAAAGTTATTCTGATTAACTCTTCAATAAAAAAATTTCCTTTTCTTCTTGAATTATATCTATTAAGTGTTATTCCATAATAATGATTGACTTGGGAGTGATAGGAGGACCATAAATAATATCTAGATACCTCTGAGTCATATCTGGATCTCTACCACCATCCTACAAAAAAATTTCATCCTTCCATCATAAGGAAACATTATATTCGTCTTCTTTATTTATGCAATCAACCAATTCGTCTAGCTCCATGCTAGGTCCTAAAAGATACTTTGATCTTGAATTAAGGTGACATGGGATGAAATAATCATTTATAAATTTATCATCATCAATCCATTTTGTCTACCATGTATTACAACTAATCTTCATCTTTATAGAAATCAATCTTCGGATGCAGAAACATTTATATTTCACTACTAATTCATCACCTTCATCCACTAGACCATTAGCCTCTTGTATAAATTAAATAAACATAGGGTGGATTAAATAATTAGATTTATAACATGGATTGTAATTAATAACAATTTGAATAATTAGGTATCTAAACAAGTTGATCTTATCTCATCTATTTATAAGACATAAAACATAAAAATATTCATACCTCATACTAATAGAGTCCCCCTATCATAGACAAAACTTATATGGGGAAAATGTAAAAATCAATCGATATTAACCATCATGTATATTGGAAATAGTTCTTCTTAAAATATTTTCACAAATTAACTTAGCCATGTTATCATCATAAACAAAAGTAACACAATCATCTGGAATTGTTTTTTGACATTTATTTTCTACTCCTTCATGTGGAACTCTCAAACATCTTGCACAATTTATTGATGAAAAGAAAAAAATTCTCATTTATTTTTCTTCAAACCTATTATTTATTTTCTAAAAAATATCACTCAATGAACTGAAAAAATCATTAAATAAACCTAGGATATAAATTCCAATGGTTAGAAAATCATTATACCCATCCCTGGTCATGACCAACTTAGAGAACCAATGTTTTTCTCAAATGTAACCAGCTATCCTGAACATCTTTTTTGGGAAAATTATACTCTTACCATGTTTTTGGATCACTGGATTAATAGAAATAAATCAAATTGATTCTGTTTTATTTTTAATTTATGGATTTGAATTTTTTAGAGAAGAAACTAATGTTCTCTTCATTCAAACCAAAGAAAACATCAGGAAATATTCCGGAAAAGGAAAAGAAGGGTGGAAATCATAATATAAAGGATGGAAATAAGGTTTGAGAGAAAATACATGAGTATTTGAGCATTGGAATTAGATAAAAATATAATTTATTTCTTTTGGGAATATATGGATTTGTAAAATTAAAAACGTAATAGATTTTAAATCTAATTAAAATAAATAAATAAATAATCTATACAAAATAAATTATAAATTGCATCATAGAAGAAAAAAATAAAATTTTCAAAAATTCATGAGATTTCCAATAGTTGTAAATTCTAACAGTGATAAATTACAACAATGTGTAATTTTAACGGTGAGTAATTCCAATTTTGAGTAAAACTCGACTCTAGGTTAACCTCAACAATTGGTGAATGTCAATTTGTTTAGAAACTCAATGGTGTGTGAAACACAATGGTTTGTGATTTAAAATTATATTTATCCAAATATTGTCATTGGAAATTCATCTTTGATTTAGTTTCTTCTCTCAGAAATCATTGTCTTTGTACATTTACTAGGAAGATGATGTTCTGTACAAATGTGATAAAGATTTATATAATCTTTTTAAAAATGATCTCTCAAGAAGTGATGTTTTAAATGAAATTTTTATGGTCTTGACTAATATATATTATTTTAAAAAAAAAATTATAGCACTTGTATTGTCACAATTTATTGGGAAATATTGAAATGTAAATCCATTGTCATGAAATGTTTGTTTCGCCCCCAATTTTTTTGAAAATAATCTACCTGCCACTATATTTACACCCTTAGAAGTAGATTGTATAATAGAATTTTATTTCATACTACACCTAGAAATTTGAGAAATTCCCAAAAGAAGAGTTGTTCCATATGTTATTTTTCTATCTAATATGCAACCACTGAAATAAGTACTTGAATAACTAACTATGTCATTTAATTTTCCTCTTGGGTAAAACATTCCTAAATTGGTAATATACTTGAGGAATTTTAAAATTATTGTTATTGTTTTTAGGTGTTACAGTCTTGGGGTTTCTTGAAAATGAAAAAACATAAACACAATAATCGTAATGTTATGTTGGATAGTAGTAATATAGAGAATACATTGAATCATACATTTGTAACTGATTTGATCCAGTAATTTCCTATCATCATCAATATACAACATATAGATGGTACTCATAGGTGTATCACTATTATTAGTGCTATCCAAATTCAAATTCATTAAAATGAATTAAGTATATTTAATTGAATTAAAAAAAATATTCATTATTTTGATAAATATGAATACCAATAATGAATTTATGTTCTCCCAATAAAGACATTCCAAAATTATTTTTTACAATTTTTTTAAATTCAATTAATAAAGAAGATTTAAAAGATAATAAACTAAAGCATTTACATAAAATTGATCAACAAAAATTTATTTTTATATTATTTTAATAAAAATTATATGATCATATATACCTTTGGAAATTCCTTTTAATATCAGAAAATATTTGAACATATCATACAAATCACTATGAACCTGTTTAAACCAAATAAAGATGTTTTTAACATAAAAAAATATTTGAAAAGTAGTGTTTTGAAATATTTGGGGGGTTTTCAACAAACAAATTCTCTACTATATACCCATTTAAGATTTATATTTTGATGTCCGTTTCATATATTTTGAATTACATATTTAATATATAGGATAATACTGTTCTAATTGATTAAATCATTGATAGAGGAGAAAAGTTCTCTTCGTTGTCAAAACTTTATCCTTGACTATACCCTTGTGCAACTAGTCTATCCATATTCTTTACTATTATACCATATTTATCAACCTTATTTCTAAACACCAATTTAGCACATATAGTCATTGGTTTTCATAGTCTATCATTAAGTTATGATACTTTACTTAATTAAAATGGATTATTTCACATTATATATCCATTAACCATAATATATCATTAATTAATCATTAATGTTCTTAGGTTCATGGGTTTTTAGGAAATACTGATGTTCACCCTGGTTTTTTTTTAAACTCATGTTTCTATACCTCAATCTATTTCTCCAATAATATACCTAATGGATATTATTTAAGAGTATTAACATCTCTAGAAAAGGAATCTCTATCCACCTCAGGATCGTCAATAGGTTTATTTTGAGGTTCTACAAATTCCATAGAACTTGATTGCTTTTCAACATGTTTCACAATATAATCAGAAGGTTCTGAATCTAATTTTAGTGATAATAAATAATCCATAGGATTTTTTAAAGAATAATTAAACAGATTTGGATATTTCTCATAAAAATAAATAAGAAAATATTCTACCACATTCATTGTTTTTTTAACTCCATATAATTTTCCATATGTTGAATAACCAAGGAAAATTTCATCATCACCATTGGAAGAAATCATGTCAGGATTATCCCTACTATTAAGGAAAATGAAATTTATAAAAAAAATCTAGATTAATTAATCATAGGATTTATAATTTTTGAATGTTCATAAAATGATTTATTCATGGTGGGTCTAATTAATTCTGTTTTAATTATATAATAGGATTTATTCAATGCCACTTCCCAAATGTAGGTAGGTAATTCATATTCATTTATCATAATATGAACTATCTATTTAAGTGTTTAATTTCCTATATCTATGTCAACATTCATCTGAGGGTCCCTAGAAGCATAGAATTTTTTTTATAACAATTTTATAAGAAAATTGATTAAACATATTGATTTTAAAACTAATGGTCATGGTCACGTCATATGGTATTAATTCTAAGTCTAATATTGTTTTCAATATATTTATAACTCTCTAAAAAATGAGATAAATAATTAATTTTTTGCTAAACAACTACCCAATTATACCGATAAATGTCTACATGTTAATAAAGATAGAGGTTAACTTTTAAACTAGAAACTATTAATGTTCCAAACAAGTCCAGTTGAACCATATAAATAGGTTGATAACTTTAATTTTTATTCTTTAATTTGAAATAAGTAGTTTCCTATTTCCCTTTTTGATAGGAGTTACAAAATTTACTGTTTGAGAATTGAATTTGGGAATATCCCTGACTAACCCTTTACTAGTAATATTTCAATGTGAGTGAAGGATAGTATATCCTAATCCCTTATGAAAAACCAAATATTCCATATGAAATGAACATAAATAAGACACATTTTTAGAAAACAAATAATCCAGATTAACAACACACACATTTTCATCGATCAAATAAATTAAAAATAAATAATTGTTCGTATAGATAACCTTATAAACTTAGGTCTCAAATTTCACAATATAACAATCATCACATTGTTTTGATATATTATAAAATTTATAATTGAAACCATCAATAAAATTTATTTTATAATATAAAATTGAGATGTTGTTACCAATTTTTCCTTGGCCAATAAAGTTTCAATTAAAATTATAAGCAATGGTGACATGAACACCCTCTTCCATTATCAGGATTTTAATGCTTCAATAATATACTATAATATTTCTATAATAATTGCTATCTAGAAAAAATAAATTCATATATAAGCTCTTTATGCAGATTTCATATAAAATAGTGTTTATACCAGGAATGATTTTGGTTCCCATACTATCATGGGTCTAGATATGTAAAAGAGTAATGTATTAGGAACCCAAATTTTTATAATTGGTTTCCTATAAGAATATTGAATTTTTTTTGAAAAAAAATATACTATATCTTATTCATTAATGATTTCTAGCCAAATTTTTAATTTTATTCTTAGGAACAAATTCCCTATTAACAACTATTTTCTATCTAGGTAGGTAACATAGACCTCTAATATATTCAAGAGAAATATTTTACATGAAATTAAGAAATAATTTCACTTTCATTTGTAATCCATTCCAAATCATTCTTCAGTTTCACATTTAATAATTTCATTTTATTATTTCACATTAACAGTTGATAATTAATATCATTTTCTATAGTGAGGTCAGTTTTAATACTAGTAGATAAATCATGTTGTATCATCCTAAATTAATATTTTCCTTTTATTTCATAAATATTATCCTCACTTATGTTACAATACTTACACATCTCTTCCCTAGAAATACATTCATCGTTTTATTTTTTGGAGTTATTATAATTATTAAAAGAAGATACAAAAGTTCTATCGGAGACATTTGTCATGAATAATATGTTGTCTCTATTGGGATTATCCTCATGAGTCGATTCTGAGTCACTAGACCCGTCTTTAGGGGCACTTTCTGCACCTTCTATATATTTTTTATACATTTAATCCTTGTCCTCAAAATTATTTTTATACATATACTTAGGACAATACTCTTTAACATGTAATTTTATCTTAATTTAATAATAGGTTATATCATTTTAGTTTTCATCTCACTTATATTCCTTTTTTCATGTTCCCTTTATTTCATACATTCCATTTTAACATGGTTTCCTGGAATAAATTCCTCTCTTGTATAATTTATTAAACCTTCTATGAAGTTGAGGAATTTACTCATCACTCTCCACCAGTGATTCATTATCACTAAAGATTTCAAATTAAACAATCCTATTAACTATTTTTTTGATTTTGTAGTCATTAAAGATATTGATTTTATCTTAGGTCCATCATATTATTCACAAATAACCTTATTTTCTTCCCGATAAATCAATGGCTGACCAATAAATTACATGATAGGTAGTTTACATATATTGCAATATTCCCTTATAGAAACATACATCCCTTTACATATCTCAAGGATATATCTTAGAAGTTTCATGATTTGTTATTTATCATAAAATATATTCTCTAAGGATTTAATTTTATAGAAAATCACCAAGAACATATGATACATATCACAAATTATTTCATTTGTATTGATCATACGAATATCATATTTAATTTCAAAATTATTTAATCTCATTTTATCACATTATTAGTTCCATCATGTGAAATAGGTAATATATCACAAATTCAAATAGAGGTTTCTTTCCTATATATATCCCATTGAATTAATCATCCCATAAAGAGAATTAATGATATTTCATTAATATTTAATTATTTTTATAATCATGATTAGCAGAATCATCACAGTATTATTCTCAGAGTCATAGTTAATAATTTTTTTCCATTATAGTAGACTATATTTCAGATCCCATATATTAATTATGAATTTTTATATTTAATTTCTATTGTTCGTAATTATTACCATTATATAAAGGCGTTCAATTAGTAGAAGAACATTTTTTTATGTAATCTGTTGGATGAACTAAATTTTCAATTGAATGAAATTTTATATATTTAAAAAAACTAAAATCACAGTTAAAACTGATTTGAGAATCATTTGATTCCAAATGTTGGTCGGAGTGTGTATCTCGAGAGGGGGTGAATTGTATACCTGTTACAAATTTAAATCTAATTTTTCTTAAATTATATCCCCAAATTAACTAAAATAATATATTTAATAAAAATTGAATATCGATATATTTCATGATCTTTTAATCGATTTCTTGAATACTGATTACGCCTTAGTTATAAAAATTATGAAAACTACATTAACATTCAAAATAAACATAGTTAATCAGAACATTAAATAAAACCCTTATTATGAATAAATATCAATGTAGTGGTTCTGTTTTTAATGTAAAATAGATTTGTATTAAAATATATAAGTAAAAAACATAAAATGTGATAAAATATAGTCGGTTATGTATCACGATGAGTCATAATACTATCAACTTTGCAATCACCTTCTTCGAGGATGATTATATAAAAATAATTTTTATCAACAGCATAGATCAAGTGTACAAAAAAATATCTAGAACACTTAGGGACATATTTGATAATACCCATCTGAATAAATAAAATACATTTCACATGAGAACCTCTTCCATAAAACATTAGAAAACAAGGTTAATGTTAAATTTCAAGATATCGTGTATCATCTAGTTAAATGTTTTGAGAAAGTGAGTGTGTTAAAATACATAATAAAATAAAATTTTCATATAATGTGAATAAAATATTCCAAATGAAAAAATAAAATATTTAAAGATGATGTTATTGGTGAGTATGAAAAGTTCAATATCTCTTTTCTTGTTTAGTGTAGCTTAAAATTCAGCTTGATTCATGTTTCTGAAAATGCCTACAGAACAATGGGTCATGAACTATTTCTTGTGAGTCTATAGTAAGTAGTCCAAATTTACAATGTTCATCAATTATTCAACAGTAATGTGTAGGAAATATGAAATATGAATTATATAAAAAAAATTATCTCTTCAGTATCGTGCAATATGTTTTATGTCACTATGTGTGTGTGTGTGAGTATCTCTGTATATTTAGTAGGCATCTATATGAGAGAGTCTTGGAATAATTTTTAAGAGAAGTAATATAGAAGAATAATCTATATATTTTTCTTCACATGATGTATGACTAACAAATACATTAATCAGACTCTACAATAGATAAAAAATAATCATTAATAAAACCCTTGACAGTAAATTTAATAATATTCATATTATATATAGTTCATTAAAATTTATCATAAATATCGATGGTGTGTCTTTTTTAATGGTGATAAAATATATGGTAGTGATATTAGATTGTTTTCAATCATGATTAATAGTGATACGCCCCTACAGTACATAATTCCAACACTTTCCCAAATTTACATTTTGGTGGACGGTTATCTTCGACACTGACTTCACTCTAGTGGAATATCTTTTAGACAATTAGAAAAATATTTATTCTGGTGGTGACTCATCTCTAATGTTAGGTGTTTCCAATACTTTGTATAATTTTTTATTCAATTCTTTGTTATCCTATGATGGTGACTCATTCCCACATTTTGTAAAAAATTCAATTCTGATGGTGACACATCCCTAATGGTGAGTAATTTCTAGTGGAGAGTCAACCTCAATGGGGAGTTTTGTATAACAATAAATATCTTCCATACATAGAAAAATTTCTCAATAATAATCCTTAAATAATAAAATTCTAACACATAACACATTAATATAAAAATAAGTTTGGTTTTGTGGTCATCAAAACAAATGTTCAAATACATAGTATCTTATAATATATAATGAATTTATAAAAAATTCCCATTATCTTGCAGATAAATGGAAAACCCTTCGTTATCCTCATTACACAACATTGAGACATTTAAATCAATATATAACTTCAAAATTACATCATCAAAATCAATATAATGGAATAATAGGTTAGGTTAATCATAAAATTAAATCAAAATATCCTTAAGAAGGGATCTGAAGAGGTCTATTGAATAAGTTCTAATCGTCTAACCCGACCTAATTCAAATTAATAACTCTTATAAATAATTAAAATATTATTGAATGACAATTAAATAATAAAATAATTATATTATATGTATTTAGATGTTATTATGATAATTTCATAACACATGCCTATCTTCTCTTCCTTGATATCGGAAATGAAAACAGCATTCATGTGTAAGATTGACTACCACCTCATGAATTGATGTATTTGATTTCCATCACCACCTAAAGGGGATGATTAAAATTATGGTTTTAAAATATAAAAGAAATTATTAAAATAATAATTCTTATTTTATTACAATATATCAACTATTTTTTCACCCTTCCTTCAATTTAAAAGTGATAATGTTGTTCATCTATACGTGTCGAATACCACCTTCATAAAGCAATGTGAATGATATTTCATAAAACAATAACATAGATACTGTATATAAGTGTATTAAATAAAATAATATTATATTTTATTATATTTATCACTCTTAAATGGTAAAATAATAGTTAAATTATTTCTATCATATTCGTTCAGAAATGGAAACGTTACTCATGCATATGTATTGAATTTCTTTTCGATAATTATAACATAATATGTTTTTAATAACCATATTTCATAGATGATTTTATAGGTATAATAAATGTATATAATTTATATTCATTCCATTAATATTATTTTGGATATGATGGAGCAATGTCTTCTTTTACATTTTCATCATACACAAATCATTTTGAAATAACAAACCGAAGATCCTCAATTGCCAACCATGGATTTAAATGATATTGTAATTGAATTTTTTTTGAAATGAATAAATCAAATAATATAATTAAAATTTCATATAACTATAAAATTTTCCCAAACTAGTTGATTATCTAAATATTTATATTATATGGTAGGTACTGGTCTTAAATTGAATGTATGGACTCAAGGTGAGGGAATTCAACTCAATTTCTCTTCATTGAGGTGTCATCTAATGTTATGATCATAATTTCATTTATATATTGTATATAGTAAAATGTTTTACATATTTTATCATGAAAACATAAAAAATAATTTTAATTTTTTAAAATTTAAATTATTTTATACACAATAATTGAAAAAAAATTTAAAAATCTGTAAGGGGTTTCATAATGAAATTTCCATTTGTTTGGTTATATCACGTATTCATGGAATATAATAATCATTATTAATGTGTGAAATTATTTTTTTACATATTTATTATTTACCCTTGATTTTTTTTGTAGAATTTAATTTTATAATCATAAAAAATATATTTATTAATTATGAATTCAATTATATAATAATTTTAAGTATTATTCATCTCAATATTTATTCTTTTATATATGCCTAGTAATATGCACATAATTCATTTTATAAGCCTTATATGATGCCTAAATAGATATTTTAACATGAAATACTATTTATCATGATATTAAATGATAATTATATGTTCTATATATCTTGAGATATTAATTTTAATGTTATACAATTTTCTAAGGCTCTTAGAATCTCAATTTATATTCATTGAGACATAATTCATGTTACTCACCATGTTTTACATTATATGGTGTACTTACTACCCTATGAATTTATATTTCAAAAAATATATTTTTATTTTACATAGCCATGTTATGTTATTTTATTAAATGGGTTTTAGTTGAATCATTTACCATATTATATTGGTTTTTCATCTCAAACATCATTCTATGACAAATGTTTTGATTGAAACGACTATATTAATTTATATGGTTTATACTCTGAATCATTAAATATAATTTCATGGATTGTTTTATGATCATGATAACTTGTATTACATATTATTTTTTTAAAATCATTTTTGATTTGAATATGATGAATAAGGGGTTTTAAAAACATTGTTTCAATTATATTATATACATTTAACCTGTGCCATCCTCTATGTTCATTATATTATGAAAATAATATTTTATTATAAATATTCATCATATAATTAATATAGATTATATGATATATGGACTTATATTATATTATTTTAATAGAAAATTTCTTATCATTTTCTGCATGGGACCCATTTTAATCGATTTAAAAAAGTCTGAAAATATTTTTTATTGTAAACCATTAGAACACAAATAAAAATCACCACTATAAGAAAAATTAATTTCATTGATGAATTAATTTTATGTTTCTATGGTTATTTGAAATTAATATTATTTTCACAATATTTTGTGATTTTTTAGATTATTGATTGATTTTCATTGGGGAAAAGAGATTTTTCTCAAGACTGTTTTTAATGATCTTGTAACTGTATTTATATTCACCATTGAAGGAATCCATTGATGGTAATTATAATATACTTTTGATTTTATGTAATTATACCATCTCAATTTATTAAAATGATTAATTATTAGTGTTTTAATGAGTTTTTCAAGAAACCCATCTCATTTAAATATGTATAATTACTTATAAGGAAATGGTCACTAATTTCTAGTGAGATATATTAAAAATTTCATGATTATAAATTATTTATACAAAACGTTATATAGAAATTATTTATGATGGTGGTATATAATAATATAGATAATTATGATGAGTGATATTGATATAACATATATGATAGATGATCCCCACACATTTTATACAATGGGTGAGCCTCAAATATCTTATATAACATGTGATCCAAATATATATCTCTAATAAATTGGGTGATTTTTCAAGCTTTTAAGAGAATAAGGTGGGTCTTAATAGGGGAGAACTCTCCAAAAAAATTCTAGTTATATATGACGTTTGTTATAAAAATAAATTTCTACGATACCATATTGTTTTTTCTTTTCATTCAATGAATTTTTAATGTATCCTTTGATCAAGATAAACAACACATGGATCATTATTCTATTATTTATATAACTCATAAAATTGATATATTATTATTACATTTATCATGTATTATGATATAAATTTTAATGTGTCTAAATTTTCTTATGATATGTTCATGCACATTGATTATTTCACCATATCATTATACTCATTGTATACACAGTAATGTCATTTGATTATTAATTATTTTATTTAAACATACTATGTAGTTAATCTCTTATTTATATTGATTAATTTTATTTATGTTATTAAGAATGATGTTGAATTATATTTCTTTATAAAATTTTCATTTTTGATTAATTTTATAGTAGATGTTAATTAATTAATAGTTAATATGAAATACTATTTATAGTGGGTAAATTATCACTTGAATACGCGAGTATTATTATGTAATTGTTTTCTTTAATTGTATAAAAATATAAATATAAAGGATCCATAGGTATATAAGTAATAAAATTTTTCCATTTTATAAAGTAATTTCTGGATTGGTTAAATAGGTTCATATTCATTGGTATCAATGCTATATTTTGATAGACTATGTTTTAAGTATATGACCATGAAGTGCATGTCTAGGTCTATTATATTTTGTATTAGAATATTGTCTATAAATTTTTTTAAGAATAATACAGTTTTATATGAATTTATTATTATAATTATGGATACCATTTAGGGTTTCCATGTTTTTTATCATATGTTCCAAGTCATAGACACCATTTTTAGGTTTTATGTGACAACATATTAAAGTGACTAATAATATGTTTGGAGTAATTTTATTGGGATGAAGAATATATAACCATTATGATTATTTTTAATCAATGATAATATATTTTTTGGGATTTAATATTAATGTTATTTGACAAATTTTTTATTTCATAAAATTCACTAATGTTGATATTATTGAATTTAATTAGGTTATATGGTTTATTAATTTATTAAATGGTATAAATTGAAATATTGGTGTTATTGTTGATTGTAAATTATTAATGTAATACTTATTCAATAAAGTTTTTTAAATTTTTTGAAATTATCTTATGTTTTCTACAGTTTTCATTTTTTGATAATATTTAATATATTTGATATTCTCATTAATTCCACATGTGGATTTTGTAATATGATATAAGTTGATTTTTGTTATTCAGGGATGAAAAAAACACATTAAATACAAGTAATTTGGATAAATTTATCACATTATTATGGAAATTAACTAATGGATGAAATAATATTTTTCATCTATGTATAATTTTATATGTACGTATTCTATATAGAAATGGAATTCATCAACTCTATCAAAGTAATAGTGAAATAAAAATTTTATTATCTTACCTTAATTTTTTGATGAATCAATGGTCTTATTTTTTTTTCTTTTAATTTATTGATTTATGGTCAATAAAAGTTTCATAATATTTCAAATTAATATCATAAATTTTCCATATTAATCAACACAATTATTTTTACAAATTTTTTCCCTACATTTCTTTATTTTCTCTTCCCAAGAATGTTCTTGTTTTATGAAATCTTGTAATGTGATTTTGATGATAAATTTCATATATCAATTTCCATCATTAGAAATGAATGTTTTATTATCCCTTTACAAGATGTGGATTTCAAAAAATATTATCTTTATTTTTTTTTTTATAATTTTCCCTTTCTGTGTTGTGTGATTTATCATTAACATCCTTGAAATTGGATTTGAAAAGTTTTAAGATCCATTCTATACAAAATGAAACAAAATTGTGAGGTTTCAATTTACAAAATAGGGTAAAATGTATCAATATAGGTAATATTAGGATAATTAATTTAAATATAATATTTATATTCATTAATTTGATTTTATAGAGTAATTTTCATTATATAAATAGTATGTAATTTTCTCCTCAAAAGAAAAAAGATTAATTTCTAAACAAATTCAGTTTTAAAACATTATATAGTTTTATTAAAATATATATTTAAAAGTTATATATTAATAAATTTTTTCAAAATTAAATTAAACTTTTTAAACCACCATATCAACAAATTATTTGGATGATTTTTTAAATATTTTCTAAATTTTTTTATTTTGAAATGAATAATGAAAAACATTTATTTTTATTGAAAACTATATCTTCCATTCATGTACATACAATGTAAAATTAATTTTTTGGTTAATTTTAAATTTAATTAGATTATATAGATTAAGATAAATTCAATAAATTTTATGGGAATAAATATTGTACTTGAAATTGGAAGGAAAACATTTTTCATAGTTAAGAATTGATTTTTCTAGAGAATTTCTTTTCATTTCATTTTCAATGTTTAATTATTAATTTTTTTATTCAAATTCATGATATTGAACTTTAAAAAATTTATTTCATATTTATAATCTTAAAATTAATATTAGTTTAAAATTTTATCTTAATTCCTTTTAAAATTAATGGTAACCATAATAATTTTTTTAATAAGGTAATGGAAATGTAGTATAATTAGCATTAAAACTATTATGATAAGGCTTAAAATACTTAAGAAAAAATTCCATATTTAATTGTATTATTCAAAATAATCCATTATTATCCATTATTATAAAACATGAAATTTATTCCATGTAACCTTAATTTGAACCATTATAATATTTTATATAAATGATAATGTCCACAATACCACTCTCTTTCATTTAATATTTTTTTTTTTGAAATCAATAAAAAAACATATATTAAATTATAATTTAATATTTTAGAAAACATGTTATTAATTTTTTATGGTAATTATTATAAATTTTTAATGATTTAAAAATTACCTTAAAAATTTTTCCAACAGTAACATAGTTCTTTTGTGAGAAGTTCAAAAATCCTGAAAATGATTTTAAGAACTATACATGTAATATTTTTTGGGTGATTTATAGTGTCCTATGTGTTTATATATAAATAAAAATATAAATTTCAATTTAAATATTTATATTAATGTTACATTTTAAGAATATTTTTATTAATTAAATATAATTGAATATTGTCAAAAAAGATATTAATGAAATTTTATGTCAGATAATATATTTATTAATATTTTAAAGTCGTTAAAATATTTCAATCGGACATATAGGATGAAAAATGATGTGTAATTTAATCACTTAGAAATTTTTGAGAAAATTTTACCTTAAAACTAAAAGTGAGACCCTATAATTTTAAAAAATCCAATACCAATGTTAAGTTTACAATTTGTAAACAAATTTGTTAAATCAAATGATAATTCTCAAAATAATATTAAAACCAATAAAATCTTATTTGGGTGATTTTATTAAGAATAAATCCTTTATATATTCAAATACATGTGATTTTGGAACCTTTATACATGAGTATGAAGCATATAATATTATAATATTTCATGGATTTCAAAAAATTCCACAGCCCCCACATATAAATGGCATCCGCTCTATATTATGTACACAATATTTGCCCAACTATAATGAAAAAAACTCTATAATTATTTTATAATCAACAAAATGTATGGTTTTTAAGATCTTGTATTCTTTAATTTAAATTCAATGGATCCACAATGTTGGATCCGTAGGTGGTTTTCCAAGGATGATTTAATAATCTCAACTAACCACCTTAAATTTATTTATTTATCCAACATCATCATATACAATTAAAAAATGTTTAAATAATAATATAATTGTATTAAATATACTTATATATTATTATTTTAATAAATTAACAAATATTCATAAACACTTTCATCAAATGGGAAATGAATCCATCATTTAGGTGTACAGTAGACTACTGCCTCACGAACCGATATAATTTGTTTTCCATTAACACCTTGGTTGAATAGTTATAATATTAGATAAAATTAATATATATAATATTAATAAAATAATTATCCTTCATGAAATATAATTTATGATCTATTTTGTACATTTCCATCCATTGGTTATTCATATTTCTGTTCTTGTGTACATGTGGACTATAACAACCAAGAAGGGATGTGATTCATTTTTCATGATATCATCACGTGGATACTATATATAAGTGTATATAAGGAAATTATCTGATATATATTATACATTAATAAATAAAAAAATAAAAAAAATGCTTGTCTTACATTAATCATGTTTGTTGAAAAATTGAAATGATACTCATGTTTACGTACAAACTACCATATCCATAAGGGAAATGTAATTCATTTTTCATAACCATCATCAATAGTTGGTAAAAAATTGATAATTAATTTATAAAAATAATAATTATTTATTTATTATAATATTTTATATGATATAGTAATTACCTTGTTTAACGTGGTCTACATACCAATGTCATATTTCAATAATGAACTAAAAAGCCTAAAATTACCATAAATGGATTTAGTTGATTATGTGAATAAATACTTTATTGAAATAAATGGTTTATTGATAAAGTAATGTATCATAATAATGATATTAATCTATTAAAAACTTCTATAGCCTTATTATATAATGGTTCAATTCCACCTGTGGCATGTCAGGAATCAAGGTGCATGATTTCATTGCAATTAATCTTCATTGAGGAATGTTTTAATGTTGTTTAATTTTTTATTTTATATGATGTATAAAAATCCCCTTTCACACATTTTATATTGAATCTAATATAACTCATTGTTTATTATGTTATAATTAAAAATATTGCAATTAAGGGGATTATATGTGATTTTAACAAATAATTAAGGGGTTTCATAACCCAATATTCTTTCATGGTGATATATCATGCCATCATTGATTATATTAAGAAATTGTTATGTGTGAAAAGAAATTTGTTTGAAATATGTAATATTTACTCTTATTTTGTTGTGTTATTACATATTTGACACATAATTTATACATTAATTAATTCTAAATTCAATGATATATGAAATATAATGATTATTTATTATAATATATTTTCATTTAGACGAGACTTGTAATATAAAATTATATCTTTTATGTGGTTTATATTCATCGTATTGATAATTAATATCATGAATGAATATTTGATCATTATATAGGATGTTTAATTGAATTTATTTCTTCAGTGAAATTGTGTTTGAAATTTTATAAAATAATCCCAGGATTTCAAGGACACAATTTTCATTCTATAAGACATATTTCAAGTTATTCACCATGATTTATTTTAGATAGTGTAAATACATCACTATGAATGGTAAATAGAATATTATTTAATGGATATCATGGGATTTAAGAATCATGTTTATTTCATTCAATCAATGGATTTATTGATTCAATAATTAATCATTTTTGAATGTTTTCTACTTTGAAACTTTTGTATTTGAGACTTGTTTTGATTGATGTGACAATAATAATTTTTATGGTGTATAATGTGAATATTTACATATAATATCATTTATTATTTGTTGTTTACACGAACCAATAATGGTTTCAATCTGAATCATTAGATGTCATGGCCCACGACATAGGATGATGGGAATTTCCAATCCCCATAGGTTGGAATAATTTTCATGGTTATCAAAAATACACTATGAGAATGATTTCATCCATGATACACAACTATATCATCCATCAAAATAGAAAACACGAATATAGAAATATCCATAACTGAAAAAGATAAAACATTTCAATTTAATAATTTTTAAAATTTAACTAATATCCAAAAAAATCAAAAACAGGTGGAGAAATAACTACCCCAAAACCAAAAAAATTCCATGAAACAGGTGGTCCATATCTCTCATGTCACCTCCACCAACACTTGTAATAATATGTAACACTAGAAACAAGATCAAACATCAGCACCATGGAAAACATTCCCTTTATAACATTCATCAATAACGTAGTCTACATACACCCCGCGGCGTATGTGCTGTGTGAGACAAAGCCCAATAGGATTGTAACAAAAACAATATTCCATTACATAACATTATATCAAAAATAAATATATAAGATTTTAGAAAATTCTAGAATCATTTTAAGAAAAAAATTTAAACAAAATACTTCTTTTAAGTTTAAACTTACATAAGATCCATTGTATACCAACTGTAAGAATCACATCATAATATATATAACCATGGGTAATAATTATAGAAATATCCCTAGTCAGCCCATAGGATCATCGTATCTCGGTGAAACATGGTATTGAAACCATAAACCACGTAGTCTTCATGCATGTTCTATTAGAGAGGAATATATCCTAGAATCTAGTGGATTCCAATAATCATAATCATATTTTAGTTATTGTTTTATCATCAATCCTACTAGAATAAATCTGGCCTTGGGCTCACTAATCCAACTAGAGTACTAGTCCTAATCCGTCCACCTAGGTACTTATGATTTAATTTTTTTCTCAATTTTCATTTCAGAAGTCAGATAAAAAATCACATTCAAATCAGAACCCAATGAAATTTGAATACAAATAGAAAACATCATTATTCATGGGAAAGACCTCTTTCAAATCTATATTCACAACAAATCCATTTAAAAACATGTTCGAACCACATAATCAATTTATTGAGCACATTCTAGAAAACACAATAGTGAACAACACATGAATAACCAACCAATTTCCTTTAGATATAAATATTTAAGTCCATATAACCCTCAAAAAATTTTGAAAATTCATTTATCACCACACATATAATCTATTGAACAAATTTATGAAATCAATAAACTATAACAAATTAGATTATAATGATAAACAACAGAACCAACTTCACCAATCTTGGAATCATATGGAATCTAGTTGAAAAAACAACTACACCACAGGGGGTCCGTATTAAAAAATTTCAACTAAAAACCCATGGTTAAACCCAAAAAAAATCATTATTTAACTCATTTTATGGAATCCAACCTAGTAGAAATGTTGAACTCCAATAGGGTGGAATACAAAACCCAAGAATATGAAATAAATAATTAGAGAATGAAATTACATGATTATTTTTTGATGAACTAAACCAAATACTATAAATGATGGAGGTTCATGTGAGCCAATATGGGAAGGAGGATGTAGCTATAGATGAAAATCGTGTATTAATCCAATTAGTGGTGAATCAAGGTAATTGTGGTGGTGGGAATAAACGTAAATTCATACTTTAAATGAACTATATAGGTGGTACAACTTTCCACATGGTATTATATACCATGTGAAAACCATGAATCCATATCTGTTCAAGGGAAACACAATTTCACTGTGACCTGGTGGAGGTCACCCGCCTGGTTATAGGTCGTGTGGCTTGGATATTTCCACTATCCAATGTGTGCAGTTTCATTTTAGTTGGTCCTTGGATTCCCTAACCGTAGAGCAACCTTGCACGACCAATTTTCAGGTCCAAAGAATACTATTTTTTACCAAAAAACACTCCTTAGAACTACGGTGCCAATATAAGACCAAAAATATAAAAATTAAACCCTCGAATTAAAATCAAAAATATGAAAATTTCATCCAATATGAAAACTAGATAGGACTAGTGTACTAGTCCTAATCCCCTTCCCAAGGCTTCCACTACGAATCCTCATGCTCATAATTATTGTGGTTCCAAATAACATGGATTAGCTGTATATACTTCCACAAATTAGATTCTCATGGGAATCCAAAATCCTCACCGACCTCTCAAACATAGAAAAATCATGTTCCTAATCCGAATTTTTCAAATTAAACATATGAGATAGGTTCTAGTTATACTTTTCCAACTATGAGACATGTAACACATCATGAATAGATGCCAATTGAGATGGAAAATCTAATTTGTATTACAATATACTAAATCTCTCGGTAATCTGAAAATGTTCTGACATGCCTATATGATAGGTTACCATTATTATGTTGATAATGGTGACCCAAGGATGGTTCCATGTTCAGAAACACCCAATCAAACACTGTGATTTACAACGTTCAACACCTCTGATCAAAAAAAGGCTTGTTCAGTCCATGCACTATAAAAAAACACTGCCCAATAAACATTACATTATCAAATGTTTTCAGATCCATGATTAGTCCCTATAAAAATGCTTCACCCACATTTTCGAAGCATAAAAAAGATTGACAAGGGCATCAATAATGTTCCCCAATGGGAACCATTCTAATTGAGTATTGGTAACTGTTATTTTTTGAAAACATTACCAACCCAAGATGGATATCTCAAGATACTATGAAATCTAACACACATGCCCGAAGCATGTCTTCCAAGATATAAGTCAATTTCCTTATCTATTCATCAATTTTAGGATGGTATTTAGTACAAAACATGACTTGATACAACCAATTCATTCTGAAGGATATCCCAAAAAACATAAGGTAAAATTGGGGATATATCCAAAATGACTTCCAACATCACACCACGATGCCACACTATCTTTGGAATATACAATCATCTCAACAAATACTCTTTGGAAGAATACCAGAATGGAATGATATGGGATGAATTGGTCATACGGTTAATCACTATCCAAATAAAATTCTTTCTGCGGGGTGTGTGAGGAAGGCTACCAATAAAATCCATAGTGACCACATCCAACTTCCAAGTAGTATGGGGAAATTAGATTATAAAATTTTATGTCTATTTTTTCCATCCCTAAACCTATTGACATGTATATGTCCTATATATAATGTCAGTTATGTATCACTTCATACCTGGCCACTAAAATAGATTTTTCAAATCAAAAAACTTCTTGGTGATGTTGAGATGAATGACCCACAAATACTAGTGTATATCCTACATCACCATCTTCCCCAATGAAAATAGAGATATGAAGAACCCCTTAATACAAAGAGCTCCCTCCTGTTACAAATACCTATTACAAGGCACATCCCCACTCTTTACAAATTGCATAAAACATTGGAATACTTTAGAAACCACATTCTCTTGCTAAATCAAATCCATAATGATGTAAGAAGCTAAAAAATGGCTAAAAGGAACATCCATTAATCTTTTTGTTATCACGATGCAAATTAAAAAATGTCCCATGAGATTACACTCTCACTAGAATACTTCAATGATTGAACTGGAACTTTCCTTCTCAATGAATTTACAACCACATAACCTTTTCCTGGGTGTATAGATGATGTCAAAATCAAACCCCTGAAGGTACCCAACCAAACAATGTTTCATTACATTTAATTTTTTTGTAGAATATGTAGGCCCAACTCCAATTATCATAATAGACCACAAACATATCCATAAAAAGATAACTATTCTAGGTATTCAAGCAATGAATCAATGCCTAATACTCAAGGTCATGGTTTGAGTAATTCAGTTCATGTGGTCAGAGTTGGTGAGGTATATACATTAACACATAGTATTCCTACAAGAGCCCACTCCCAGGACCAACACCAAAAGAATAACAATAAAAAACATAACCTTTTATTGATTATATAAAGAAGAAGACATGCATTATGGGTATCCTCAACATGAGATCCTTAAGAGATTCTTAACATTTTGGGATCAAGAATAACAATACCCTTATTAGGGTAAACATAGTTATGGATGAAAAAATACTTGGAAATCCCAAAAGAACCACCTGTAATACTCTTTTAGGCTCAACAATATTCTATTATTAAAAAATTCCTCATATTCTCCCATGAAATCATTGTAATAATCTTTTTTTTTGTCCATTAGAATCCCTTATTCTGAGATCACATTACAATGAAACGTCAGGTCCCAAATCTAAAATGTGAAAAAAAACAATGAAAAAAGATTCTAATCCCAATGAGTGAATAAAAATTCATCAAGTGATTATCATGATCTTCCTTAGTCCAAGAATAGACCAAAATTTCATTTATAAATACATGAAAAATGTGTCATGATATTACTGGAACAACTAGTACATAAGTGCCATAATGACCATTGGAGCACTTTTCAACAAGAAAGGCATGGCTATATAGTCACAATGGTTGTAAATTATTTTTTTGACTAAATCAAGAGGTGGCTTGGATACACTCTTTGAGGAAAGAATATTTGTTCTTATTGGTAGATTTTGGGGTGATAATTTCTTTTACAATCATTAACATCATTCCACTGTCATTATTGATAGAGAATTCCAATTCCCCCCCCATCTATAGATGGATACATACATATTTTCCAATTTTCATATTTCATCTTGTATTTTAATCCCAATGAATCTTAGGGAATCACATTGGTCGAGAGGATGGGAGGTCAGGCTCATCTCACCCTTTTTTGTAATTATTTCCTATTATGGGCCTCTCTTATAGAATTAGGATATGTTCATGAATCTTCATCTTATCCTAATACAAGACAATTTACCCTAACATAATTATTATAGGTGAATTAACTGTATAAAAAAATATAGGGAATCTCAATGATTTAATGAAGGATATGTGATCTCACCAATGAATCTATATATTTGTATTCATAGTTATTTTCCCTTCTCCAAATTATGAGTAGTTGTTTTATATGATGAAACCATATAAAAATATGCATCAAAATATTTTTTCATGTCGGGAAGTGGTGTAATATTCCAAGGAAGGGATTGAGAAATCCTGAGGTCTACAATGTATAATTACTCTTTTTGGAATAAACACCGATGTAGTTTGTTATTCTAGGGATGTTTAAATTATTTTAGAGAGTACATATGTACATGCACCGAGGAACCATGTATTTGGGCATCAATCTTGAGCTGATATAGTATGTAACCTGGTTATTATAGGAATTAGAGTTAGAATAGATTAATTAATCCAATGGTACTGGTCCCAATATAGATTCTGTTATATGAAGGGTGTTATCATTATTGAGGTATGTGATCCCAATGAGGTGGTCATTGTTGTTCCCTAATCCCATTTCTTCTATGATCGATGATAGAAACAATGTATGGAAGATGATTAGTTTCACAATGTATGAATATGGGACTCATGTATTTTGAAAACCAATGGGATGTTTTATATACATCTCGGGACCTTGAGAGGTATCCTACATAACATGGATATGCAATGAATCACAGTTCTTGAAATTTAATTGGATTCTATGTCATCATATTGATTATGGGGAGTTACCAACCCATTAAAATTATTGGGTCATAGTGGTTGAGTCACAAGAGTCATGGGGATTACATCTATGTGGATAATTATCTTGTCGCTGGCCGTAGAAAGGTGTCCAATGTACGCTAGATATGGTAGGAATCAGAGTTATCAAATATCAACTAATTGGGGCTTGGAAACTGAGGTTTTCCCAATCATTATATATCCTTATAATGAAAGCGATATTATTTTTAAAATTTAAAAATACCAACTGATCTATGATGAGTGTGAGAAACAGGGGGTGGAAGATGATATGTATCTTTGCTTATGGGTGAGGGACATATTTATTAGGACATCCCTATAGAGATTTGATATAGATCTCGAGCCTTAATATGGTTTCCAAAGTATTCTGTTTATTACATGAATCATAGTTTTCATAAATCACTTAGTTGTGTCATATACACTGAGGATCCGCATTTCATCAGCTTTTACACACAGGGGATGAACAAGGTGGAAAGTCCTAGGATTCCCTTTTGTTGATAAACTTGCCTGCCTGACATGCATTGATTGTTTTTTATAAATTTCATTGTTTTTTGACCTATACATCAAATTTTTTTTCCTAATATATTAATTGTAATTCATGTGATCTAATTTAATTTTACATAGGACATCACATATCATGTAAGGCATGTATAAGTGTTTTATTATGATCAAATATAACTTATCTGGATGACATCTAAATACCAAGACATCTTTTCTTTGGAGAAACCATAGATCTGGTAGCCCTGTCAAGAGGGTATCATATGACCAGGATGAATTCTCGTAGTTTCATCGAAGGAGTTGGATGCCACATGTGGTGTGGGGTTCAAGAGTCAATGTAAAATTTCTCAAATGCTGCCGCTATTCCTGGATGACATGTTTGGAGGGCATCATATGTTCTGGTTTACATGCCATGGTGCAATTTGGGACACCTAGTTTTCCGGAATTTATACCATTATATGTTTTAGGTGACATGTTTTAATATCACCATAGGTCTAAGATGGAGATCCCAAAGGGATTAATGAGATCTGGGTGGCATGCCTATAGGGAACCATAATGCTTTCATTTACCGGTCCAAGTGACTTTTCATGATCTGACCAGTACACTAACGTAGTGTCCCATAATATGAGCGATATATCATGCTGATCTCATGTGTCTTGGATAGTTACCATGATGTTCATGAGATTGAGAATATATCTATGTTGTATAATTATCTCGTTTATATGTTTTCTTCAATCCATATATCAGGATTACCATACATTCCTTCAGTGCTAGGTTATTTTCTGTCATTCATGACCTAGTAGGTGTGCGGGATGTACTTCATGTATCCTTCTAGAGGTCCTTAGAGTGTTCTATGATTGATCATGTGATGTTCTTACATGCATCTCATTATAGCTATGGATATTTTCTGGTGTATTGAATGATGGAATTCATTCAATCCCAATATCAACCATTCTAGGTAATATGGTCTTAGACTATTACGTTTGAGTGTAAAAAATCATTTACAAATGAGAGTATAGAGATATTCCCTTTTCCATGTGGGGGTGGGATGTTTATTGTTCTTTCCTACCCAAATTTTCGTCGATTTTATAGGTTTATCTAGTGTGAATTCAAGATTGAGTCAGTGAAGGGGGATGATTCAATGCATTTTCATGAGTGTCTATCGTGGATCATTTCTTATTGGATCACCTGATTTTCATTAACCATGAGTCCCTCCTTTCAACTCTCATTTTTTTTTATTATATCCAATTAAAGGGTATTTTATTGACTCATAATGGTGTGATGAAGGAATTCCATGTTTTCATTTTTTTTCATGTCCAAGGGCCATTGGGAGATATAAGTTCCTTTCAATAGGGCTTCATATGATCTCTGAAGACATCGTCAAGGAATATCATGTGATCGAATCATAGACATCCTCAACGCCTCGCAATGGTTTTATGACAATGAGTGTCTCCACCTCCTTCCCTTTTATCCCCTGCTCCTTATTTTACAATTTCCAAGGATTATGTGATTTTTTAGGAGTCATTTAATTGATATTTACCATATTTATTTTTTCCAATGTATCACATGACCATTTATTTTCTTACATATACATTTGTTTATTATCTAAAAATCATTCCATTTATACATAGGGATCTAAATGAGATAGGTGAGGCTTTCAAGACTTACCTGATGCCTTTCATGCGATGAGGCTGACAGGTAAAAGATATTTGTTGAGACTAGAAATGATTGTTTTTGAGGTCTCACAATGTCTTACAGACCACTAGGAGTGTGTCACATGTCTTTTAGTAACCGTGATAAGCTTTCACCTCCTCCCCTTTTATTTCCTTTTATATTGTTTACAAATTATTAGGGGTCTCATGAATTCACTTTAATGTTGTCGAAGATAATTATCCTCCCCATTGGTTATGTGTCTCTTGGTATCTTATGAAATAAAAATTCCCCAAAATTTTGGATATTTTTCTCTTTATTTCTAATTGATTTTGTATGGATAAAGAAGAACGTGAGAATGACAAACAATGTGCCCTACAGAAATTGTTCGGTCATCGCCACATTACAAAGGGTTTTCTAGAGAGCCTCTATAACAGTAGGAAGACTCGTATAATGGGGTTTCAAGGGATCTGTTTTAGGTTAGGTGCTGCATGAATAGTCTTCTCTTAAACATATGATAGTCACACGATTGGTTTTTCCCTAAAGGCACATTCGATTCCATAGGACATGGAAATTAACTCTTCCCTTAATCTTTTTTCATGGAAAATAATTTTCATATTCATGTATTTCTACCTTTTTAATTTTTCTATTATTCATTAGGATGGTCTCAACAGGTGACCTCCCTTCGGAGTTACATATTTGGGGATAAGGGCTCAGTTATGAGGAATGTAAATTCCCACTTGATGCATTGGCGGTGTCACGAATCGGAAAATCAAATGACATTTATTCTACCATGTTATGTTTTTTTTTCTGTGAAATAACCTATCTATTGGGGGTAGAGACAAATTGATTTCACTAGTCACCACTTTTCTAGAATATTAACTCCATTACATTCATCGTGTACCTCCATCACAAGATCCTTCCATAATCTATGATTATGAGTGTTTTCTGTGATATCACATCATAAATGTTCTTACACAAGAATATTCCTTAATAAAGATCTTATTCACCTAGTAACCTTTGTTCGGTAACTGTCTGGACGTTATCAATTAGGGATTAGATTGTCTATAGGAATTCATGGGATCTACTAGCTCAATCGTGTGAATGATTGATCAATATATGATTCATGTGACCTTCTGCACGTCATGTGATCAGAAATCCCCAAAAGAATCAAGCTATTGCGCGATGCTTTGTGATATTTATGAAACTTGTGAGACCTGTAGAGGTGAGGTTTTTCACAATCACTTTGGCAGAATCTGAAATCACATCCTAATTCATGAGATGCACATTGTGCTTTTGGTTCATTCCATGCATTATTTTATCTATATAACATTTTCCATTTACGTATTTTTAGGGAGCTTTATCAACTCATCAATATTATACTATATCCAATCAAGGGGAAATTATTTCTATAAATATTAATGAGAACCCCCAACATCATGTGTCTTTTGATAATAATGTGTTAAAGAATATCCTATTATCCAAACATCGGGATTAAACCCTATAACACTGACTACCTCTGTATGAATATAAGAAGCAAATATTTTCGATTTATAGAGATTTGGATTCTTGTGAGTGGGATCTTCATGACAATCTAGATGAGTGTCCTCTTACTAAGAAGATGAGGTAGACCTTAGAGCTACTAGAGCAGGGTTGTCATATGATATCTGAACTACATGCTCAAATGGTATTATAGAACGTATAAATAGAGAGATGTGATGAGATCATTTCCATTTTGATGTATAATAATTAAATATAATCTTATGAATTGGTTTCTTTCATGAAGACGGTCAATGAGTTGTCTACATTGGATGAGACCCTCCATTATATAATGAAAGTGGGAGAGGTTGAGATAGTGGCAATCATGGTCTCTATTGATGATTCTTGCCTTGATATTGCTGACTTTTTTTGGTGTAGCCGATAAACTTTTGTCTTAGTTTTACGATTGTAAGGCATCCCATTTTTACTGATTATTCATAAGGACTACAAAATGCAGAGATTACACCCCCTTTTTTTACAAAATAAACGTATTTTCAACTCATTACATATTTAGATCAATTTGTTATTCATCAATGATATGAATATCATCTCATTCTTCTATTTTTTTTGTAAATCACCAATTATAACCATACATTGTGTAATATCAATCAAACAAGAATTCCTGGAATCAAACACTATGTTTTTTATAAATATTCATTGAGATATGAAAATGAATTCGCTCAAACGTAACATTCTTCATTGACAATTTTTTCCATAAAACATATGATAACCTAACTTAAAGACGACTTATTGGGTAATTTTCATATCCCATATAGAGATTACTCTATTGATTATCAACGATTATATGCTTGTTGAATAGAGATTGATGTTAGCTAAAACCATATGGTGGAACTTAAAAATCAGTGTAGGATAAAATGGAATTATACGTTAATTTGGGGTTTTAGATCATACTCGATGTTCCATTAGTTTTTATCAATTTATCTTAGACCAAATTTTTTATTATTTTAGGTTGTTTTTGTTTAGAACTGATATATCATTAGTTTAGTGTCTTTTAGATCGAACCTGATGATGTTATGTTTTAGGTCTTTTAGATCGAGCCTTATATTGCATTAGTTTAGTGGCGTTTAGCTAGAACATAATATTTCATTAAGATATGGTCATTTACCTAAGACCTAATGTTTCTTTAGTTTAGGACCTTTTTACTCCAACTTAATGTTTCTTTAGATTATGGTCTTTTATCTCAGACCTATTATCACTTCAGTTTAGGATCTTTTAGCTTGGACATGTTATTTATTTAGATTAGGTTATTTTATCATGGAAATCATATTGGCATAGATTAAGAACTTTTTTTCTCATACATAATATTTTATTATTTTAGGTTATTTTAGCTCAGACGCAATGTTTTATTAGTTTAACGTCTTATATCGTGGAATAAATGTTGCATTATTTTAGGATCATTTATCTCGGACCTGAAATGAGATTAGTTTTGAGTGTTTTTACTAATGTTTTATAACTTTTTTTGGGTATTTTACCCCATACCTCAAATAACGTTAGTTTAGGTTCATTTAGAACATAACTCATATAATATTATTTTAGGGTCATTTTTCTTATTACTAATATTTCTATAGTTTATGGTATTTTAGATCAAATATCATATTTATTTAGGTTATGGTCTTTTACATCAGACCTAATATCAATATTGGAATATGGTGAAGTCCTTCTAGTAAGGAATAAAGGCAGACTAAGATGATGAGTTATTCCATGGTGTTGATCAGGATCACCGTGACCAGAAAGAACTTTTTTTGGAGTGAAATGTTTTGTTGATGAGGATAGAGACATTTATATGAGACATAGGAATGCCTGCATAGTCAAGAAAAGGGTCCTTGGTGTTGGGTATTTTCACCAGGGTATATAAATGATTTACACGGTTAATATAGTTGTGGGTGAAATACTAGGGATCCAATAAATTCTTTGATAGTTGATGTATGGGTGATGTAAATTGTCACCCACATGAATGAGTTGATGTATATTATATGGGGAAGGCTTTCTAAGTATGTCCTATGAAATTATAAGATGTTAAGATCCACCACCATTTTTTTAATGCACACAATGATTGAATCTCTTTTATAACAATGAGGATATGCTTTTATTTGGTGGGCCAGGGCCCCTATGTGTCGGTATCATGACCAATCAATAGATGGTTTTCAATTATTTATGAAGGATGTGAAGGATTTATGAATACTCAAATTTCCATATTATGAGGTTTGGTATAAAAATAAGGATATCCAAGATATTCTCTAGCATCCTAGAATAATTTAGTACATAATTGTGAAGTTTGATATCTATACCATGTGGTTTTGAAAAATGAGGTGTGATCCATCATGGGTTTGTAAACGGTGTGTTGCATTAATTTATTTATAATGTGTACAAACATGGTGACATAATGTTGAGAATGTCAAACCCTCTTAGATAGCCTGGTACAGATACTTTTAAGTCTCCATCCAACGTACTAATATCTAGAAGAAGATAAAATAAAGTCATATATGTAGTATTCAAAAATTGACGTCGTTTTGAGTTCTGTTACAATTTTGACAGGTCTCACAAGGATTGTAATGTCCTTTTTTGAGTAATGCATTTGGTTTATGAACATATGGGCATGTGAAAGAGACATAGGCATACATGCATAGTCACGAAAAGATTCCATTGAAGCTAGATATCTGTTCGATGGGCCATGGAAGGTTTAAAATGTTTGGTCCAACCATAAATCAAGAAGTGTAAATTTGGGGAAGGGTAATATCTACGAATGGTTCCAGAACCCAAATTTTTTTTCAAGCTCATAGTGAAGCTATTCCCAATATGAGGAAATGTGAAAAATCATTGCAATTATTTTTTTATGGACCATGTGGTCCAATAAGCATAGTGTGGCATATATTAAGGCTATTGATTACACCCTATTAACTTTATGACTTTTATTTTAGCCTTAATTTTTCCAAAAATCCTCAGATGATGTGTTTAGAAAGAGAAAAAATGAATTTTCCCCAGGCATCCCTTTTGGGGTTTTAATACTAACATATTTTTGGTCTCTTTATCTATTAGTATAATGTTTGTGGATTTGGTAAATTATCATCTAGAGATTATGTTCATATTTATTTTACAAAGTTATAGGAAGTTTATGGTTACGATGCTTATGGACATAACTGGGAGACGTTACATAATTGAATAATAAGGATTCCCATGGTCAAAATTACTGCATTATCCTTATAAGTGAGAAGTGAAACTATTGTAAATCATGGATCAATGTCCTCACCTCATGGGTGATGATATAGGAAAATTATTATTAGGATAACCTAAAACAAAATGGGGTTATAGGATCCTCTTTGGTGAAACCCTATTTATTTAATAAGAAATATCATTATAATAGGCCAATATGTCTCTGGTTTTTGGGTCTATTCCCTTTTACATTGACAGCATAATCAAGAAGAGAAATATATTTTCTTCATCCCAAGAAATTAAATGTCTTTGGGAACCCAAGGTGCATGAGACATGATTTTTTCTATATGGATTGAGGTTTCTATATAGATGATGGAAGCTCCCCGTTCTTCAGTTGACTAGGGTAAGGCTCTTGTGGTCCAGTGGTATAGAGTAATGATGGTTGATGACTTTATTGTAGTTCAATGTCATGTGTTAAGAACATGTTTCATGTAATTTATCATCATGAGGTATAGATGTATTTCAAGGAACATTAATATTGTGGGTAGTGGACTTACTTCTAGGTAGTTTAAAATCATGATTCGGTGATGTACTTCCAAGAAGTTTAACATCATGAAGAAAGGATGTGGGAATATACTTGAAAAGGGAGGGTGATGGTTAGACCAAATATGTAAATCTATGTGTAACTACATATAATCTATCAATATAAATCATTTCACAATTAGTTATTGGAATCCCATGTAGTTTAGCATCTTGAGGATAGTACGTTGATGAATCGCTGCGAAAGAGTGGTGGTGTTGTGTCTTGGCTCATAGATGGAAATCTATGCATCACAACATATCTCATGGGGATGAGAATAAATCAACACATGGTTCTAAATTTAGTCATGTATGTTTGTTTTACCTTACATATGTAGGGGGAATTTTTTATATTTCAATGTTTTGACTATTCATAGAGATTTATTAGGTGTTAATATGTATCATGTGAGGGTTAGATTAAAGTCACATGTAACTCTTGAATGGGAAACACTACACACATGTCTTACCCATACTTAGAGGTGGGAATTATTTATGTTTACTATTGTAGTAGGTCCCATTTTTATGGATCGATACATCACTACATATCATGTGATGACTTGAATGAATCCACACATAGTTCTCCTAGGAATGAACAATTTAACGTTGTTTGGAAATGAAAAAAAAGATTATCATGGAAGTGTTATGGTGTTGAGGATGGGCCCATGTATGGAAATTCATGCATGACTGCATATCTCATATTAATTAGAATGAATAGACATTTATTTTTGGAAGAACGTTAAATTTTAAATGTCTTTTGAAAATTAAATTGATTATCATTCATGAATGAGTACAAATGTTGTGGGTGGGCCTAAGGATGGATATTCGAGTATCACTATGTATATCATGATGGTTATAATCAAGACACACATATTTCTATGTGAAGTCTACTTCTTAGGTCTGAGTCATATGAAAATATTTCGAATTTTTATATATTTTTTTGACAGGGCTATAAGTTATATTAGGAATTACTATATAACCTTTGTGAGAATGAATCAAGTCACATATTGTTATTAAAATGAAATACACTATGCAGGTCTGACACATATGTAGTGGTAAGAATTATTTCCTTTACTATTACAACTAGGACTAGATTTAGAGATCCATGCATTTCACTATATACAGTGATGACAGGAATCAAACCCCACATAGTTCTCAAGAGATCGTGCAGTTCACAGTTGTGTAGTAAGGACAAAAATAAACCTTCACGAAAGAGTAGTGGTGTTGCAGCTGGGCTTAAGGATTGAAATATGATCATCCATATATATCTTGTGTCAAAAAATATCTAGACACACATTGTTCTAGATGAACTGTGCAATTTTAATGATATTCGTAAAAGATACTAACCATGCAATATAATTTCATCCGTAAAGCACTAATTGTGTGGGATTTATGGTCTTCCATTCATGACCATGATGAAATTATTAGGTACTTTTATTCCTTTCTCATTATGATAATCATTTAAATAAATTCTTAATCTCATGTGATCAACGATCGGTGTGATAAATAAGGAACATCAAATGCTACATTCATTATATAATGGCAGGTGAGTGTACATCTGGGCACTTTTGTTTCATGCAGTGGATGGAAAGAGTTATAGGATTGAGGAATCCCTATGTAAGTCATTGGAAATGAGAATATAGATATATGTAGTTCTTTTATGGTTTTTTATTCTAGTATCATGCATTATGTACATTGGTAACATGATGTGAAAGAAGAGGGATATCTTGGATCCTTGCTGTTTTACATCATTCGGTAAGGCAGCGAGTCACTAGAAATGAAATATTATTTCACCTAGGCAGAAAACAAATGTTTCAAGATTCAATCCATATTCTATGATGAATAAAACCAACCCATAAATAAATCTTGATGAACCATATAGTTTAACTTCATGAAAAAATAAAATAGTTTATTCTATTTAACATCATGTGGTATGGATGAGTTTGTACAGTTTAACGTCATGTAACTGGGATGTATTTATATAGTTTATCATCATGAAACCAATAATATTTATGACTCATACACTATTCTGGATGTCCAGTGCTGACATATATACATATTCTTTATTGAGGAACCTCACATTTGATGGTGGTGTGAAACTCTCCCTATTCATTGGGGCTAACGAGTAAGCCCCATTATGATAGATTATATGTATGATGCCTGTTACCTCCCATTTGGGTTCCTTATTTGGGAGATTCATTCCTAGTATCATTGGGTTTTGAGGACCGACAAAAATACCCCTTGGAGGAGTGATCACTGGTGAACCCTATTATTGAAGGCTTATTCAATCTGATTCTGGTGGAAAACAAGCTTGTGTAATGTGTGCAAACTATTCACATCGAGCCATTCAAATTCATCCTATCACTTTTGTTACTACCCACCATGTGAGGGTATCCTATTGATTTCTATTTAGAGTGAGGGTATCTGGACTACTATGGGTATCACTTCCTTGTACATATACACTAATGATAATTGTGTTTCTTTTGTAGAATTACTCATGGTAGTATGGTAGTACCATTAAGCATGGAGGAGTTAATATAGGCAAGACATATTATCTTTTCCCATAGTATTTTTGAGTATATTTGACAGTGTTTTATTGAAAACCACTGTCTATTCATTTTCTAATTCATGATCGTGAGATGGGTGATTGGACTTTATGTTGTACTCCTAGTAGACTTTCTTCAACTCTATAGAACAATATTTTGTGTTGTTTTTCGTTAGTATTGTGTGAGGTAGCAAAACATTGGTGATGATTTTGGACATTATAAAGTTGATTTTTTTTCTTCATCTTAGCCTCCTTGTGGGATATTTTCATAACCTATTTGTGAAAGTGATTAGTAGCACTAAGGATGTACATGTACTCCTTAGCTATGACTATGGGATATGGCCCCTCAACATTCATCCCCCAAATGGAAAAAGTCGAATAATATTTAGTTTATATATCAATTTTTGGAGTTGATGCATGAAGATTTTGTGGATTTTTCATTCATGAAATTTCATCGTGAATTCCACATAATTCAATATATTGGCTATCCAGTAATTTCCCTTTATCCAAACCTAGTGGGAGGTCATGGTCAAATATTGATGGATGCCGAAGATCCCATATGTACTTCTTCTATAAAAGTGGAAATATGTCCTTCTTTTAGGCGTCTAAGGAGTGTCCCATCCATTCTGTGATTATATAGGGATTTCATCTCATTTAAGCCATCTTATTAGGTAGAGTTTGATTTGTGGTGATGAATGTATTACATTTATACTATTTCTATTGGGAGATACCCATTTTTTAGATAGCTTATTGTTGACTACATTCATTAAAGTGTGATAATTGGTTCATCACCCAAATAGTGTGGTGTTGGCCTTATTAACAACTTCCATATCACAGACAAAGATAACTGATATTGTTCTTTGATATGGGATAAGGAATAATTATTCATCCTAACCAGGGTTATCAATGATCGTGCCTGCATTGGCCAATGCATCAATGTGGGAAATCTATAATCCAGGAACATGATTCAGTGAGGCCTAAAAAAGGAACTCTACCAATAGTCCACTAATGTTGCTAGTGATATGGTCTAGTTCATTCTTTTTGATGAAATATTTTACATTGATCTACTCTATCACTAAAAATGAATCCCCATTGTTATTCAGTTTTTCTATTTTAAGATGTAAGGATGATTCTAATATAGTGATGAGTGTCAGAAACTCTACCTTATTATTTTTGTGGCATTCTGATATTGAGAAATAGTAGGGGTAATATACATTATCAAGAGATAAAAATATTACCCCTATGACATGTTGAATGAGCATCATGTTTCCAACTCATGTATCATTAGGACATTGTGAGGAACCATAAGAATATATCTCACATGTATAAAGAGTTTCATGGGAATATAAGACCTCTCCATTTATATGTTCAATGTATTCTAGTGTATTTTTATCGGTAGGAAGTACTATAAGAAAATAATACATGGATTTCCCTTTCATATACTTATTTGATATGAATTGAATGTAATATTGCTAATGGATGACCACCCATCGGTCCAACTACCAATTAATCATAGGACGACCAAGGATTTACTAGATTGGATCAATATGGGAGACTAGGTATTCATTAGGGTGCTGCATGTAAGACCTTATCTTTTCCACATTGAAGATGAGTGCGTGGAAGTTGTCCTTAACATTAGAATATTGGCCCCAGTTACTGACATAGCCTAGATGAAGTAATAGTGTCTATTATCACTCCCCACAAAATTTTTCTCTAATAGGAGGGAATCCATTGAGTGTTCTGAGGGGGACACATATACATTGAATGGGATACATTCTACCAAAAGAATCAAAACATTTGGGTGTAGAAGTTACTCCGTGAGACTTTAAAAGGCATCATAAAATTCATCATCCAATTGATAGGAAATTCCCTTTATCATTATCTGATTTAAGGGGAGTGATTTTCTAGACATGTAGAAAATGTGTCACCGAATATAAGAGATGTTTCCATAGATCCCTCTAATTCCATTGATATTCTTTGGGGTGACATTGTTAAAATAGATCTAGACTTCACTTGGTTGAAACCGATCCACATTTTCATACCACAAATCCAAGTAAGTACACTTATGTTAACCAAAAAAACATTTCATATTACCAATATTTAGATTTTACTACCACATCCTGTCAAACTATTATTGGATATACATTAATTTAACACATTATTTCCAGCATTTGAGAACCATTTAATCGAAATAAAATTTGAAAATAATTCCATTTGTTTAAAAACTTATGATTCCATGGAGTGTTGTGTTTTGGGGGAAATGTTTCCCAAGAAAAAGTCCATGAACGAATAGAAAATTATCTACTAAGGCACTCTAAAGGGGTGGATTATTCATTTTTAGGGGGCATATTTAGAAGATTGTACCCTGAGTACCAATCTATGAACGAAAGTGCTTGGAATAAATCAATTTCATTGGTCATGTGTTTTTTATCACATATGGGAAATATCTTTTTTATAAACATCGATTAATCTCTCTAATGTCAATGAAAGACCTATTATGTCCATTCTTCTTCATAATAAGTAGTTTTCTATAAATCCATCTTAGGTATTCTATTTCTTGTTCAATTTTGGATTTGAACAACCTGTCAACCTCTACATGTACACTGGTTGAATGAGAAGGATGCAACATCCTAGATTCCTTCATTAATCCTCCATGCTCATCTGGTAGTCTGAGATGGTGCATATCTACAGTTGGATAAAATATAGGAATCTCTTTTGAGTTCTAAGAGAACACATATTAGTATTGCTTCACAAATGAGATATAAATCTATTTTTATTATATAAGAATAGAAACACTAATCAATATAGGCCACAAGTCTTACTCTATTCCCTGATTTATTGATAGAAACTCATACATGGTATTTGAGACTCCTTCCTTAATATATGAAGGTCTGTTCATAAGGTTTCCTTGTATTCTTCAATCTTTGATTCTATGGGGAAACATTTTGGCAATGATGTTAGTTCGGGGACATCTCTGTCACTTTTGAGGTAAGAGAATCCATTAGCAAAGACAATATCACCGAATAATCCTCAGTCATATCATAGAGAAACCAGAGACAATTTTCATTCATATATTCACTATGGTTAGAAGGAGATCAAACCTCTAAGAGTAGATAAGTGGCCTCGACCAGATTTGTTGGGAGAACATAGTTGTTTTTTAGTATAGTCCATGGATTTATGGTGGTTGTCCCCAAACTATTAGGGGATGCAGCATATATATCATCATATGGGGTTTGTTACTTGCCTCCCTACTTGTATATATATTCATTAGAATATGTTCCAATTCAAGTGTCAATGTGGGAACTATCACCATGTAGTGTGTCACCTTTTCCATCAATGGGATACTTTATAAAATAATGCATTGTTAATGGTATCGTAAGGTGTATACGGAGAAAATTACTTCTAAATATGATGGTGTATGTGGTGTCTTGATCGGCAATCATAAACTCAAGTTCCGAGGTATGATCCCCAAATAAGGATTCGATCTTGATCTTCCTTGGAGTTCTTTTCTCACGCTTATCATACCCTTGGTTAGTCAGCTTAGAGGGAGACAAATTCCCATTATAGAATACCAAACATTGTAGGGCTCAAAATGGGATTAGAATAATTATAGGACCATTATCAATCATATCAATCTATACATCGACATTAGTTATGCTTCCTTACGTATATAGGTACTTTATAATCGCTTAAAAGACTAATTTTGGATCATGATTATCGAATGATATTTAGACATGAAATTCTGAGGTCATGTTATCAACTCCATAGAACATAGCTAAAGCCACTTATATTTGGATTCCCATGGCCTCAAGAGGGATTCAACAAAAACCACTCAGAGTTATTTTGAAAGATGAATTTGATCTGTTATCGAGAGCATGAGATGTTATGCCTCTAACTATTTTAGAACAACATACATTTGATCCTGAGGTCGGTTCTTCCCGATATGGGGTTACCCCAAGACATAAAACTAAGGAGTCGGGGCATTTGGGGTGGATGAACCCAATGCTTATGTTGTGTTAATTGGAGAATCTTCTACCATTTTATGAGGATCTTGATACCCTCTTCATTTTTCTAGGATGATCGGATGATTGAATCCCTGCTAGATAGTCATGCTGGAAAATTGGGCTCGAGTGACTACTATAGGGGTATGGGATACCTCCTTTCTACCTTGTTCAATCATTACTTGGTGTCCTAGAAATTTATATATTCTCTATGCATATATGACTAGAATATTTATTCTATCCAAATCACCATTTTCCCTTACTTCCTCAGTTCTGGCATATTCGGCCTCCCATACATAGTTATGTGCGAGAAATTCATGCTTTATGGAATACATATCATATGACTAGGGTTCTGAAATTATTTTAATTAATAAAGATCCAAATATTATAACTTTTTTGGAAGAGGATTCTAGTTGGTGTGGTGGTGCTCATGTTGCGTAATTTCTGGGGAAGAAGGCTGTAAGAGTAAGGGATTTCATTGGGGAACAATACGATTTCTCTTATTTGGTTTAATCCAACATCTAATTGTCACACCCACCCTTGGAAGATATATTTTACATTCCTCTATTGGGTGGTGTAGATATGGAGGGTATACAGAATTGTGATTTAGGTGTTTTATGGGCTTGAACAAATCTTCTTTGAGTCATCTACCTTTCAGGATTTTCTGTTCAATGGGACAAATTATTCTTCCAACACTATTCAGCTTCTATTATGACAACAATTATGAAAGATACCTATTCTGATGAGTTATCTACCTCAACCTATCAAGAATATTCCATTCTATCATGTACTAATTGATGATAATGATGTTCGGGGTATTATGATCTATCCTTCTATAGAATGGGAAGTTATCTTTACAATCTATGAGGCTGACCTCTTTTCGTTTCCTGGGTTGTGGGAGTGTGATCATGTTCTTGTACATGTATTCTAATAAATATATTTGGAGATTTTTATTTTAGAAAGGTGTATTCCTTGACCATCTTCACATTAAATCCTAGGATATCCTAATTTTTCTATTCATCTAGACAATGGTGATTTTGTGTTTTTCACCACTCGACAGGATATGATGGGTGGTTCCGGGCCTACCAAGGTGTATGGAAGAGAACTATTACAGGAATGAGATTGAGAGATGAATCCTTTAATTTTTTTTATTACTTTTACCTATGCTGAAGGCATGAGTCGAGTTTTTGGTTGGGTTCACTAAATAGATTCTTCATAAATGTTGGTCCATTTCACCAAACATCAGAATCCACCTGGTTATTTCATTTGAATTAGAGGAATAATCAAATCAACTTTAATATTTCCATCATAATTTTCCATCAATTTCGCTTTTGAGAGGGGGATTCTGAGTGAGTAGGTTAAAACATTCCACCATTATATGATGTCTGAAACCCTATAATTTTCACATTACATATTTTTTAAGTCGAAAATAACTATATTCCATAAGGTATAATTTAATTTTTAATGGAATTTAAAATTTTGGTCTCCCAATACGAAATGGATCCTACGAGAAGTCTGGTATACCAAAAATGGATGGTCCTGTCATGTTTTGTTCAAAACACTTCATCATTGTTGCCTCAAATTGATATAGAGGGCCAATCATCTTCCCAAATCATGATATGATGTGTGTGAGCTATTGTTTAGGTTCACCTGCATCGTCAAAGGTAGAGAAGGACAGATATTAAAATCTAGTTGGTGGCTTTTTGTCAACTACCCATTCGGGATATGGGTTCCTCTCTAGTTTCATAGGTGTGCGAGGCCAATATAAGGATTAAATTCAAGTATCCATTGACATAATGATGTTTATCAATTACATAGTGGACTTCTGTCTGAACCATCTCCAATCCATATGGATCAGTGGGGGATGATGAGGTGTCCTTACTGTTTTCTCCAACTGATTTTTTATTTCTTCTATGAATAAATTACTCTCCAAACATGGGAGATGATGTCATTGTAATGGAGGGATGTCACGATCATTTTTTAAATCATCTTTTATGTATAATGGATACCTGGATCCAAATCCAATTTTATGATATGATACTGGTTTTACATGTGAACTAGTTATGGTAGGTGGAATACTCGACTCTGACTGAAGACGAAAACCCGTGAGAATATTTCTCTTGAGTATCTCTTCATTGATCTTTCAAAGAGTTTGTATCTCAATCACATATTGTGACTGGTTTTTCTCCAGGGAAGGAACCAAAACTCTTATATATGGAAACTATGAATGATTCATGCCCTTCCCCTTTTCTATTCAAGTATTCCACCATAGGGGTGTAAACTTAGTATTCGGAGGAGTCAGGTTTTACAGTTTTAATTTGTTGCTGGTGCGTGGAACCTCATTTTATGAAATGAAATATCCCTCTTAATGGGGTCAATATTATGTTATTTGTCCTTCTGCATTTTCCTATTGATCATAAATGACTTCTATATTGACAGTGATGGCATTGGCATAAGAATATCGAGCAATGGAGGTTGTGCCATTATATTCAATGCAAAAGGATTATTTTCCACTATCTTATATAGGGTCACGATTTGATCCATTTCCCTTATTAGGATATTTTTTCTTGTGACCCATAGGGGCTTGATTTCATTCACTGTATGTTCATCCCATTTTGGTTTATGTATAGTGACTTTGTTGTAGTGTCTGATCATGTTTGTTGAATGAGACACAACTAGTATGGGTTTGAATTGCTGTTAGAGGAGCAGGTGGAAATATAATTGTTGATTGTGTATTATCAACCCAGAGAAGACTGAATTTTTCTATTCTAATGATTACAAAAAATGTACCCTCATCCTTATAGATTGGGGGTCATTTAGGGCCTCAATTGGAATTGATTCGTCCTACTGGCGAGAATTCAATTACTCAGATCAAGGATTTGATGACTCATGGGGTGGACATGAAGTTATAAATTCCCCCATCATAAGGGGATGATGTTGTTATAGAATCAAATATTATGTATCCAATTTACTCTAATTGGTTGATGAACCTGTTGATATTGATTGAAATAAAAATTCTGTAAGCCCATCAAGATGGGGTTAGGTTCTAGCTAATTCCAGCATGTCCAAAATCCATTTTCGAATTTTTAGATCTGAGAGGTATAAGTGGTGGTATATTTTTTACATAGATTGGATGTCTGGGTCCAGTCTTGGATGTATGGTATGGTAGCTACTACAATGTCTCATTTTATGTAGTGGAGCTGCGGTAACGTTTGAGATGGGTATGAAGGCATCACATGATGAGAACCATTTATTATGGTAAGATGTCTTTGTGATCACAACATTGGTATCCATATTTGATATTTATAACTATTTATTTGAGTGGCTTAGTATGAAATCATGTTTTCTATCATCTCTACCTCTTTTTCGGAAATTTCCTGGTACTATTGAGGTAGAGGCATTCCATTGTAGGGACCTACTGACTTAATCATTAACTAGCCCCCTAATCTCATCAAAGGATATAACATTGTTGTTTTCAATATCTAGGGGGTTAATCTATTCCAAGAGAGCTTCAATGGGTAATGTTGCATACATTACCCATAATTGAATACAGGTTCATGATGTGGTGTCGTAGATCAAATTCCAAAGTGTTGGGATTCAATTCGGTGAAGCATGATATAAATTTCCAATGTGGTTTTATGGTTTTGGATCCTAAACCATATGGAAAGATGATAGTTATAGATGATAATAGGTAATCATCATGGTCTGAAGGTGACCCAAATATGTGGGATAAGGGACATTTTGAGCATTTATACACTGATGAACATCCCATATATTTTGGCATAGATAAGGAATAAAATGATTCTCTGGCTTATTTGGTATCACATAATTAGATTTGTTTATGGGGAGATCATGTTTGGGAGGTTATTTCAAATAAATCTCTCTATATGTTGATGTCTACCTCCTCTTCATTAGAATATCATGCCTCCAATGGATCAAAGCATTGAAGATGCAGTTGATGGTTGACTGCTAAAGAGAGTGGGGTGAGACTAGAACTTAATAGTGAACTATATACCATTGAACTAGGTGTATCACACACTTCTCTATAAGAAGGTGTATTATTTTTGATCTATTATATATATTGATTTGTCTATGAAAAGGGATTATTTCTTTTCCCATGGGAGATATCACCATGGGGAGGTTGTAGATAATGGATATCTGGAGTAGAGTACCTATTATCCATATCCATACTATAACGAGGAGGAAAATCTTAGTAATGAATGACTTATTCATTTTTTTGATATAAGAGTTGATAGAACCTAGTGTTTTATAGAATGAGTCTGAAAATAACTCTAGAACACTATCATTGAGTATATTGAGTACATGTTTCATGTTCTACATCATTTTCAGAATATATAGACCATCCTTTAGGGATTGGGTAGGGATATGAGCCTACTGCATTAGAGTTTCTAGTACATTCTTATAACCAAGTGGTTCTGTTTGATTATTAGTCCAATGTTGAGAATCTTCCTGAATATGCTATCAAGATATCTCATTATTAATAGGAATACAAGGCTATACTGAGGCATATTTCATTCTAACTAGGTAAGGCTTAATAATTATGGGAGTATGATCCTAATCTTGATCCTTTGGATATGCTGATGGTCTTTCATGGAATGATTATGAGCTTATCCCAAGGTGTGTGTTCCTCATAAATGGAAGGCTCTGGTTGGAGGAAAAATATGAACATGGTATGAATATTAATTACTCATCGGAATATTCCGACAATCCTCTGAAATGGGAGACGGAATATGATCTTCATCCTTTATTTACATAGAATGATGCTAGTTCCATTGTACATCAACAAAATTAGGAATATGAATTCTCCATTCATGATTTACAAGAATATGCTTTGTACAATTCTTTTATAATAATATTATCGTTTCCTAAGGCCATTTTCATTATCACATGGATATTCCCGGCCATAATGGAGACATGTTCCTATGACCAAGACTTTGGAGTATGCTATTAGACTTCTACAATAAGAATGTAAGAATGTCCCGAGGCATTTTCCCCTATCATGTCCAGACCCCCTCCAAAACGGGGGTATGAGCCCAATCCTGGGACATTGTAATATTCAACAAATTTTTTTGAAAGCATGTTCCCCTATCGTGAGGAATTTCCTGCTCTAACCTGGAGAGACCCGGTGGGAATGGGGGTATAATCCCAGTTTGATGCATCCCCCATTATAAAAATATGATGATAATCCTCCAGGGTTGGAGAAAGAATGATCACATGCTCTGGTACAACCACCTGTTTGAAAAGATCAAATTTATTTATTTTATTGGATATAGGTATAGAATTATGTTCTTGGAATATTATCTAAAATAAAGTAGGAATATACCAGTAGAGTTATTCATCTATTGCTAAACTATATTTTAATTACTGAAAATTTTGTTTTGTGATATGATCTTGAAAATTAACAGTCTCCATTGTACATTGGATGATGTTTTAAATTTAATCAAGGATATACATCCACATATTTACTTAATATGTAACAAAAATATTATGATGGGATTCACACACAAGGATAAGAATACAAGACTACCTCAAGCATATTGTAAGAATATGACCGTATACAATTTTTGAGTGAGTAGGGATATGAACCAACTTTTTAGTTCCTATTGGAATTATCTATAATTCATTATTATAGGGGGTGGTGATATGATCCATAATGTATGTATTCAGTGCCTTCCTCCTCTGATGAGCCTTCTTGGTGTTCCATGCATGTGCCTTAGAGAAATCAGTGTGTTGGTTGGTATACTGAGCAGGCGACTGGTGGGCATTAGTAGGATAGTGTAGGCAATAATTATTAGTTTATCCCACCTCGGTGGATCATAAACTAGAAGGAGGCTGAATTCGGTTTCCTAGTACCTCTTCATTTGATATGGAAGGTGGTAGATGTCCTACTTTGGGGATTATCTCCCAAATCTATTTGTTTTTTATACAATGGATACTGGCATAACATCGAATTTTCTATGGAGATGTGGACTCACTTGTTTTTGGGCAAGGGAAACATCACAAAAAAAATCCATTGTTACGATTTTACCATGATGGTGGTACTCTTAAAACATCGTTTTTTCATGTGTAATTGATTTTATTGATAAGGTTTGATCACTTCCCCCCATGAATTATTTAGTTTTAGATGAATTACGGGAGTGAATACTTCAATATGAATTCTTTATATTGAATTCGGGTGTTTTCCAAATCGTTATTCATGAAACCAATGTGTAAAAGGGTCAAAAATGGAAAATATAATAGGAATAATGTGCTCAATAATATTTTCCTCATCAACACAATTTTTCGATAATTCTTTATTTCAGTCATTCAACTCGTTTGGACATTTCAACGAGAGGATTGAATTATTTTTTGAAAACCATAGTTACAAAGGACCATTTTTAAGATCATGTTAGTATTACTTCATTTTATGTATAGGGATTTCAAAAAAAATGTCCTAACACATGATTAACCTATCATTATATTATTTGATAATTCACGTCCGGATTAATTTTTTGTTTATTCATGGGGGAAACAACATCGCCAGATAGATGATAACCAATCATTTTCTATTAGAGACATTAAAATCCATATTTCCACTACTGTTTTTATATGGTGGAATACTATATGGATTTATGTATAAAAATCTAGAATTTTTTTATAAGATACATTTATGTTAGGATCACCATTTTTGTTTTAACCTGATCATGAGGCATCCTGGAGACTCTCACTATCACGAGTTTAGTTTTTCCTGGTGTTTGATTACAGGGTGATTGATTTAATAAAAAATAATAAAAATATGGTTACAGTCATTCATGAAAGAAACTTCCAATACCCCCCCATTTACATGTGGTAAAAGAACTTCTTTTTAAATGATGATTGTCATCTTAGATTCATAGCCCAATGACTCATTAAGACTCACACTGGTCGAGAGGAAGGGGGCTTGGTCTCATCACACCATTTTGGGGGTAATTATTACCTACCCGAGGACTCTCATATATTTTATGATCTGTTTTTGAATATAATCCTAATCCAGATACAATACTTGATACCCAAAAATCAATTATAGTTCAATTCATTTTTTACACAATATAGAGGGAATCTCATTGATTAAATGATGTATATGTGATGTCATCATTGAATCAATCATTATGTATCAGAGGTTCTCTTCCCATTTTTAAATTATATGAATCTATTTTATAGGATGAAACCATAAAACCAGATCCTTTAGAATATGTTTTCACACAAAGATGCAGTTTAATATTCTTAGGATGTGATTTTGATGTTATGAGGTATCCTATATATCCTGGTTATTAAAGGAATTAAAGACAACATAGTTATTTATTCTATCGAAGTTTAAAATATTACATAGAGTAATTATGAATGGGAACTGATGATCTGGATATTTGAGCTCAAATCATGAGGAGATGTCCTACATATCCTGGTTATAGAAGTAATCAGAGTTATCATAGTTCTATTAAAACATTTTTAATTTCCCCATTATAGTTTTATTTATATGAACGATTATATCAATATGGAGGTATATGATTCCAATGAGGTGTTAGTTGAATTTCCTCAAGCCCATGAGAGATATTCTTACTGTGAGAAACAATGGATGGATGCTAATTAGCCTTAAAACATATGGATATGGGACTCATGTACTGGGAAAATCATTTGGATGGTTGATATAGACCACATTCCCAATAGAGGTATGCTATATATCATGGATATGGAAATAATTAGAGTTATTTATGTTCAATTGGAGAGTTCTCCTGCTATTGGATGAGTTAGAGTGACTGTACAATGTGAGTGATTGGTCCCTGATGGTTGAAACACCATAGAAATATGGTTTACATCAATGTTGATGCTTATTTGAGCTCGAGCATTTGGAAGGAATCCTATGTATACAGGATATGGCAGTAATCATAGTTCTCATAGTTTCATTAATGGAGCCTTACAATATAAGAGTACCCTTGTCTTTATAGATATTTATAATTCTAGTTATGTTATTGTTATTATTCTATAAGTCCTTGAGATCTATGGTTGGTGTGAGAAACATGGATGGAATATGATTAGTATCATTTCTTATGGGTGTAGGAAATATGTATTAGGATGGCCCAATAGGGATTTGATATGGATCTAGGGTCTTAGGGTGGTTTCGTACAAATTATGGTTATTGTTGGAATTATATTTTTCATAGTTACCTTTGGGTGGACTTTACACACCGAGGCTTCCCATATCATTATGGATTTCACACTAAGGATGAACATGGTGATCCAGTCATAGGATTACCATTCCTTGTTCTCCATGTCTTTTTGACATATGAATATTTTCAACTATACATGCCTTGGTTGAAAACACTATACATTAGATAATATTTTACTTATATTTCAAAATTCATTCATGTGATCCAGTTGAAATTTCTACAGGACTACAAATATACATAATGGAATGTCTAAGGGTATTCTCATGATCAAGGATAACTTGTTTAATGTACGCTGCTAGAACCATATGGATTGTGCTGGAATCCACTGTAGACATGGTTGCCCTGTCTAGAGGGAATTGCATTATCCAACTGACTTATCTTGGTGTCATCATGAGAGTTGGGATACCCAAATGGAGGTGGTTGTTATAGTCAATGCACTATGTCTCTGAGGGTTTTTTTCCACTATGACTTGTCTGGAGGTCATTGTGACTTCTGGTTGATTGGCCCGAAGGGTATCACATGGTCCAGTTAACATGACCACGTGCTACTATGAGACACAAATGTCTTGAATAGGTGCCATTATATGAGTTAGGTAACATGTCTACAGAGCACTACAAGGATATGATTACATGATCGAAGGACATCATGATGTCATGGAATCATGTAAGGAGGGAATCATATGACAGACATTGAAATGTCCCTGAGACTTCACATGATCTGAGTGGTACACCAATAGAGTGTCTCATAATACGAGTGATGTATCATGGTTATATTGTTTTTCTTAGTTATTTTATAAAAACAACATATGGTTAGGAATAATTTTTTTTATGTTAATTATACCATTCATAAGATTAATTACAAACTTATATCATGAGTGCCTTAGTTTGGTTATGTTTTATCTTATTTAATGTCTCTCATGATCTAACATGTGGGTGGGATGTACATCATGTATCCTTATAGAGTATGATAATGTAATCAGTGATTGGTCACACAAAGAGTTTATACATGTCACATGATTGCTTCAACTATTCTTCAATGTATTACATGATGGTAGACATATAGGTTGTGAGATAAATAGCTCCGTAAAATTATATTTATCATGAGTACATCTGAGTAGAAGAAATAATTTGTCCTCATAAGTCTAGATATCCCCCTATTCCATATAGGGGTGGGGAATTTATAGGCCTCTCTATCATGATTATTTTCAAATTTGTAAAAAATATCCTAAGAGAATATAGGATGCAGTTAGAGAAGGGGGTGGATTCTAACAATTTTATAAGTATCTATCATGGATTATTTCTATGGGAAACACCAATTTTTTACTTACCATGATTCATTCCCAAAAAATTTCCAATTATTAGATTATTTCAAATTAATGGGGATTTTATTGACTCCTGAAGGCGTGCTCAAGGACTTCCTTATTGTCATGTTTTAAATTTCCAAGTGCCATTACACGAGCAATGTTCCTATTGAAAGGCCTTCTGGTTATCTCAGGTGACTGGTCCTAGATTCTCCTCAGATCATATCATGAACATCCCTGGAATTTTCCATGGGTTTTCATATTGTGTGTCCCTCCAACAAAATCCCTATTATCCCCTTTTTTTATTTTAAAAATCCGAAAGATTATTCGAGTTTTCACGAGTAATATTAAGGAATGTTTCCCAGTTTTTTATTATGTATCCTCAGATAAATAAAGGCATTATAGAAATGATAGAGTATTAATTAAAAATTAATTTATTTACACTTAGAGAGACAAAGTGGGAATGTATGGAGTCATAGACATACCAGAGGCCTTTTACTCAAAGTGGCTGATTAGATAAAGTGATTTTGCGAGACATGGAAGGAATTTGTGGGTTCTCACAATGTTTTGTGGGCTTCCAAGAGCCTATCTCTTTTCTTTCATCGATTGAAAGTATAACCCAACTCCTCCCCTTTTATTTAATTTTAATTATTTTACAAAGGGTTAAGGGAATCAAGATTTTACTTAGATGAGGTGGAGGATAATTATCCCCCACAGTTGGAGATGTGTCACGTGATCACTGATGACCAAAATTGTTCCCCATCCATTTGAATATTTTCCTCATATAATCAAAGGAAACTTAGATGGTTTCTCATGAACATTATAATGACAAAAAAATTTGAAAGGGTAAGTCATTAAGTAATAACAATAAGGTGTCTAAAGAGAAATTGTAAGACTAGGATGAATCATTAATGGGGGTTTCACAGAATACTCTTTTTTTTACTCCTTGTAGAGTCTTTGTGGGACCTAAAGATCATCATAGAATCATGAATCTTTTTTAGGATCATGCTATTCTGGAGTTCATGGTCATTTCCACCTCTATTTTATGGGGAATATAATACCCATATTCAGTTATTTCATTCCATATAATTTTTATATTACTCATTGTATAAAGACCCAACCTTAAATATTACATCATATTGAATTAAATGAATTATTCACATTGAGGATCTTTTCAGGTTTAGAGTTTTAAAGAATTAGGACATAACTATTACATCACAAAAGATTACAAGGTAGAAATTTTTACACAGATTCCATTTTTTTCATAAAATAAAAACTCTTGAAAAAAAGATTCATGTCTAGATCCATGTTTTAGACAGTATGACTTTTCCTTGATCCCATCCTTGACCCTATTTATCTTTAAGTTTTGTGAAAACATTTCAAAACATGGGATGAGCATAAAAGGCTCAGTAAGGGTTATAAGACAATGAATGAAAACATTTGTTCATAAATACATACAAAACATTAACTCTTTTACTTACCTCATGAAATCATAAGATTTATGAAAGACACAATGAAATCATAAATCATAAAGGTAACTTGTGGCATCCATATCATAATTACATTGTAACTATCAAAGCTACATAGGGAGTTACTTTGGAATACCCATCACCATATATTCCAAAAATCTATTAGGAGAAACATTCAAGTTTACATCTGTAACGTTACCCAATGCATTGGAGAGCTATCTCGAGCTCAACGGCCCTAGGCTTATCGCAGAACCACCCATAGACGTAAATAATGCCCAAGAACCATAACATGATCATAACACATAACATGAGAATAAAGGAAAGATAAGATTTCCAAATTGAAATAATAAAATATAATTTCAAGATATTGAAATAATAAATCCATTCAAAAAATCATTTTCAATACCAAAATACGTAAACATAGTATATGGTATTTATTTTTCCTTTTAAAAACATTCCAGCTTGTTAAGGAAGCCAAAGATCAATTAATAATCGCGGTGGTGGAAAAGTCGTTGTCACAGCTTACGTTAAAAAAACATTCCTTTTTGTTATTTAGTTAAAAGATTCGTATAAATAGATTCCCTTTGAATAGAATTAAAAGTCAATGGGGTTTATACACCGTATAAAATAAAGTCGTGTATAAAACTAAAAATGCCTCAATGAAAAGAGATATAGACTATGTCCCTTACATCGCATCTGACTTGACTCGATCATTCTTTAATCTCCTGAATAATAAACTATAGTTAATTTCTACTTGCTTAAGAACCTTTTTCAGGTTTATTATTCATTTTATATAACTTATTTCCTTGTTATATTCATTATACAATCATTTAAGTTAATAACGTTCATTTTGTCAATATTTGGTACTTGAGTAAAAATGAACAACTTATATTTACAAGTTCTCCATGTGGTCAAGGTTTCATTATATACAGAATGATATTCATGATTTAGATATCATCTATATCATATATATCCATTATATACATGTTTTTATAATAGTACATAACATTTAGTGGTAAGAAATGAAATGCACCGTTCATGGATACGGTAAGCCTTACGTACGCATGAACGCTACATTAATTTCTATTTATTATTTTAATGGAAATAAAACATAATGATACATAGGTATATTATAATTTCAGTACAATATAATATATAATATCATTAACTCCATCCTTTATACATCCCACATAAGGAATTAACGAATCAAATCACTTTGAGGGGGCGGTAGTCCGCACTTCCTCAAATGAGATTATCATATTTACCCACTATGGAAACCTTAAGGGCATGATATAAATGGGAATTAAGAAGAATAAGGAAATAATAAACATAATATATATCATATATAAATACATTTCCATCATAATTTCCACCATGAGAAGCGTTAAGATATAATTGAACAATCATCGTTTCGTGAGGCGTTAGTTTACCATCCATAGAAACATTATGTTATTCATCCATTAGATGGTTTTGTGTGTAAGTGTAGTTTGAATATTTCTCATAACCACTTCCTAGTATATTTAATATACTGGTGTTGTTACAAAAGAAAGGAAATAAAAATATTATAGGTGTTCGATAAGTAAAATAAAAGATAACAATTTAAGAGAAACCGTTACCTTTAATTTGTGTAACTCCCTTTGGTCTCAACCAAAGGACTTCTTGAAGTGTCTTATGCCTAAGGTAAGGCTTCTAAAAGGAGGATAGGAATGTTGAGATATTAATTGGGTAGATTTTGGACGAGCCAAATTGCTTGATAGGTGTGAATAATTTGTTAAAAGTGATCGTCTTTTATAAGGGGGAGGATGGGCTCTTTAGGAAAGTGTGAAAGTATTATTTTATTATATAATGATATTCGGCTTCTAATGGTCCAAAAATCATTATATTAGAATACACTATTAGTCATGGTATAAATAAAATCATCCAATACTAATTTGACATGTTTTGGATAATATTTTAATCATTATAATCTTATTTATTTAAACCATTTATTAATGTTGTAAATATTGCAACATTATTTTGCCACAAATAATTTAATTTATTTGATGTATAAAAATTATAAAAAAATACCGTGATATAGGAAATATTTTTATCATACAAAAAATATTTATAGTCAAAAATAGAACTTATATAACTCCATATAAAAATTAATTACTAAATGATTTTTGTTTATGTCTATTTTGCCTTTACTTAAAATTAATTGATCTAATTTGTCATTTTCTCTTCCAAGTGGATCAAAGGGGTCCCCAAATAGACCAAAATATGCCCATGGTCATTAATAACTCCAAAAATATGGTTATGACAAGTGTTAAGGTAGTTTTTAATTATTATAATATACTTTCACCCTTGAATTACCATATTTATCTTTAACCGTGGTAAATAAAAGTCAAAAGTTACTATTCAAAAAAAATTATTTTCATATTAATGAACCACATTTTACTTCTTCATAACAACCATGTATGTCATATTTTTAAAATTCAATTCACATAAATTTTAAAATTTCATTTAAATGAAAAAGTTAGTTTTTTAACTTCCACTAAGTGGTTTCACTATTCATCAAAAATTGAAGTTTTTCATAAAAATACCAAAAATTCAGCCAAAGCATTATTTCATATTCCGAAATCAAAATTGATTTCTATTTTTCCAAATTCAAAACATAGAAGTGACATTAATTAATTTAAAAATTAATTTCCGCTGTTAAAACAAATAGCGTGTTTTTAAGAAACAATAACTATCAACAGATTGATACTTGTTTGTGTCCAATTTCAAAGTGAAATTAATTTCAATGTCCAACATTGGATTAAATGGTAAATATATATTTTAATTTCACTTTAAAACCAATTATAAAGATAATCTAACCATATAAATAAAATTGATAAAAATACACTTTTGAATTAAAATACAATATTTTTCACTATTCATTAAAAAATTATCTTTATCGGAAATATTCCAAACAATTGCACAAAGTCAATTTTGATGTCCCCATTCTAATGAAGGATTTTATTTTTTCATATATAATGTATTAAACTGACCAAAACAAGATTTAAAAATGGTTATCCATTATAAGGCGATAAATCGTACTTTTAATGAAAATTATGCTTAAAATTAGATTCCTTCACATTTTAAGCCACTAAATTTTATTTGATAAATGTAAATATAGATAACAAACATGTATAATCATATTGTAGTTAGTTTTTTTCTTTCCCAACATTACAATGACTACGAGTTAACTTCCGTTTCAAATAATAATATTATATTATTAGTGTGCAACGTATGATTCCAAAGAAACATGTTATTGAATATCGGGTATGCTATCGAACATAGAAACCTCTTTGAAGTAAAATTAATATTTAATTGACAAATATTAATACATATGAAATATATCTTATTCTCCATTTACCTGGGATGTTACATCCTTCCACCCTTTTGTGAATTGTGTCCTCACAATTTTTATTCACTTATCAAAATAAGTGGGGGTATTTATCCCTCATAGAATTTTCAGATTCGCATGTAGCCTCTTCAATCATATGGTTTGTCATAAAAACCTTTACCTGGTGAATTACCATATTCTGCAACACTTTCTCCATGTGGTCAAGAATTTGGAATGGTTGTTCTTCAAAAGATAGGTTCTCTTCTAACTGAACTACCACTGGGCTCAAAACATGAGATGGATCAGGCATATACTTTCTCATCATCGAAACATGAAAAACATTGTGTACCTAGGAAAAATTGGAGGTAAAGCCACTCTATACGCAACTAATCCAAATTTCTCTAGAATTTCATAAGGTCTAATGAACCTCATACTATAATTTCCCTTCTTACCAAAACGCATCACACTTTTCCATTGAGAATCTTTGAGAAATACGTGATCACCAACCTCAAAAAAATAATCCTTCCTCTAGTTATCTGCATAGATTTTCTGTCTCGTCTGAGCTGTTCCCATGTGCTTCTGAATCAACTGAACTTTCTCTACCATCTCTTCTACCAATTCATGTCCCATCAACTTCCTTTCACCTAATTTATCCCATAAAGCTGGAGTTCAACAACGCTTTCTATATAATGCCTGCAATGGAGCCATCTGTATACTGGAATGAAAACTGTTATTATATGAAAATTCAACCAAACAAAAATGTTGGTCCCAACATCCCGGATAATCCATCGAGAAAGCATGTAACATATCCTCCAATGTCTGAATTGTTCGTTCTGACTGCCCATCTGATTGATGATGAATAGATGTACTAAAATTTAATTCAGTACCCAATTAAATCTGAAGGGATTTCCAAAAGTTAGAAGTGACCCTGGGATCACGATCATATACAATGGAGAGGGGAACTCCATGCAACCTGACTATATCTTTAACACACATCCGAGCACGTTGACATAAAGACAACGTATCTCAAATAGGAAGGAAATGAGCAGAATTAGTCAATCGATCAACTATAACCCAGATTGCATTATTACTTCAAGATGTCTTTGGTAATCCCACAACGAAGTCCATGGATATATTTTCCCATTTCCACTATGGCACCGGTAGAGGCTGAAGCATCCCTTTCGGTAACTGCCGCTCTGCTTTAACCTACTGAAATGTCATACACTTCATAGTAAAATCAGCAATATCTCTTTTCATTCCATCCCACCAGTAATACTCCCAAAGATCTCTATGCATCTTAGTACTACCATGATGAACAGAAAATGGAGAACTATGAGAATCACATAACAACTCATTCTTCAACTGTGAATCAAAAGGTATACACAATCTCATCACAAATCTCAAAACACAATAATTATCAATGTTAAATTCAGGAAACATACCCTTCTGAACCAACACTACCTTTTTCTGCAACTCACTGTCTTCTTTCTAAGCTTTCTTAATTATGTCTGATAGAGATGATTTCACTGACACCTGTAACAGAACAAAAGAATTTCCTACAACAACAACTTCTATGAAAAATTTCATCAAATCAAAAACCAAATAATCTCATTCCAACCGTAGCATGGCTAATGAGACATTACTTTTTTGACTAAAAGCATCATCCACTTTATTTTCTTTTCTCAGATGGTAATGGATCGTGCAATAAAAATCCTTGATTAATTTCAACCATATCATCTGTCTCATGTTCAGTTATTTATCAGTGAATATATACTTAAAACTTTTGCGATCAGTATATATTCCACACTTCACTCCATAAAAAAGATGCCTCCAAATTTTTAAATCAAAAACAACAACATATAATTCCAAATCATGTGTAGGGTAATTTAACACATGTGGTTTCAACTGACGTGAAGCATGAGAAATTACCTGATCATTTTTCATTAGGAAACAACCCAGTCCCCTTAACAAAGCATCACTGTAGATAAAAAACTCACCATTTTTGGAAGGCTGTTCCAAAACTAGACCATTCACCAATCTTCTTTTCAATTCCCGAAAACAATCATCACAACATTTTATCCAGATTAACTTAACACCTTTTCGAGTTAACTTAGTCATTGGACTAGATAACTGTGAAAAATTTTCAACAAACCTCCAGTAATAACCTACCCAACCACGAAAAATACATATCTCGGTTATATTTGTGGGTCTTGTCCATTCTTCAACAACTTTTGTTTTAGTAGGATCAAAAGTTATGCCATTTTTTGAAACAATTTGACCAAGGAAAGAAAATTATTGTAACCAAAAATCACTGTTGCTGAATTTCCGATAAATTTTATTTTCTTTTAAGGTTTTCAAGACAACCCATAAATAACTTTAATGTTTTTATTTATTTTTGGAATAAACCAAAATATCATCAATGAACACAACCACAATCTTATCCAAGAACGCACCAAAAATTCAATTCATAAGATCCACGAATACAGCATGTGAATTAGTTAACCCAAAAGTCATAACTACATATTCATAATGGCCATATCTAGAATGAAACACAATCTTTGGAATGTCTTCTTGCATTACTTACAACTGATGGTACCACAACCTCAAGTCAATCATTGAAAAATACTGAGCACCCTAGAGCTGATCAAACAAATCATCGATATGAGGAAAAGGATACATATTCTTAATAGGGATGTTATTCAATGCTCTATAATCAATGAAAAGTCTCGTTGAACCGTCTTTCTTTTTAACAAACAAGATAGCAGCACCCCATGGTGACGTGCTAGGTAGAATGAAACCATTATCTAATAACTACAAAAATTACTTCTTTATCTCTAAAAGTTCAATTTGAGCCATTTGATAAGGGGGTTTTGAAATTGTCTTAGCATCAGGAACTAAGTCGACAGTAAATTCAACATCCCGATAAGGTATAATACCAGGAAACTCATCAGGAATAACATCAAGGTACTCGTTTACCATTGGAACATCATTAATCTGAACAACTCATTTTTTTCAACAATATGTGCAAGGTAACATTCATTTCTATCTTTTACTAGTTTCTTAGCTTCCTGATATGTTATCAACAGCAAGAGATCACTTTTGTATACAAACTAGAAATTATTCTGAAAAGAAACCTCTTTAGCTCTGAAATCAATTGTATCATGATAAACAGAAAGCCAATCCATGCCCAAAATAATATAAAACACTACTAGAGACAAAACAATAAGTTTTGCAGGTAGATTCTTTCCGCACACAAGGACACGAATGTTCTTATGTTTTCTTTTTGTCTCAACATTTCCTCCAGGTGTTTTTACCATAAGTTCATTATTCATATCATGAGATGGAATTCCTAATTTACTAGAAAACATCTTAGATTTGAATGAATGTGTAGAACCAGAATCAAACAACACATTGGCATAATTTGAACAAATAAACAGTGTACCCGATACTACTTCATTTGATAGACAAACATCTGCTGAAGTAGTTGCAAAGGATTTCTCCACCCCTTTCTACTTGTAGTCTGGTTGCTTTCATTTGGTTGAGTTCTTTTTTGGACACTCATTTGCATAATGAACCATTTAATTTCACATATAACATTTTACTGACTGTAAATCAGATTTCGTCCTACCATTACCCTGATTTTTTTTCAGTGCAATTATGAGCCTTATGTCCCATTTTACCACATCAATAGCACTTACCATAATTCAAAAGACATTCCATAGCATTATTTTTACCACAATTTTTAAAACTGAAAACTTAAGTTTCTTACCATCAGACTTTTTTGAAGTGTTCATCCCTTTCACCTGCCACCTTGTCCTCTTATTCTGTTGTTTGTTAAAGAATACCTGATCATCGGAAAACTCCATTTCCACATTCTCTGCACTACGAACAAGTTTTTCATAACTTTTGAACTCACGAGAATCTAAATACCTTCGATAATTTGGCTTTAATCCTGAGTAAAAACGGTTGATTTTACTATCAAGATCTCATATTAAATTTGGAGCATACAGTGCCAGTCGAGTTAATTTTTTTCATAAGTAGCCACTGAGTCATCATCCTGCTTCAATTCCAGTAATTTTTTTTCCATATTAAGACGAACCACCTTAGGAAAATATTTATCAAGAAACATAACTTTGAATTCATCCCAATCGAGAGAATCAATCTCTTCACTATCCTAGATATTTTTCACCATCAACCACCACTGATCAACTTCACCTTCAAAAGGGAAACTGCAAGACTAACCTTTTGATGTTCCGAACAACACATGACATGAAAAATCTTATCCAGTTCTTTAATCCATCCTTCAGCTAGCACGGGGTCAAATGATCCTCTGAATGATGGGTGATGTTGCCTCTTGAAATGATCAACTACTGACATGTTCCTCTATGGTTGATCTGGCTGATCTCGTACATGGATACCACCACCATTTATTTCTTGAGTAAATTGTGCCATCACTGCAACAAACTGTTCAGTTCCAATTCCGACCTTCTTAGGATGCTGATTTGGAGGGCTGTCTTCCTCTTGATGTCATCCCAACATAGCTGCCATGTTTCCTCTGTGGAAAACCATTCTGAACATAGAAGTATATTAGGAAAAGCAAAATGGTAATATGTAAATTCTATATGATTTCAATATTAACATAAATTAATTTATGAAAGAATTTTTAACAACAACCTAACTCCTAATGTTATCTAAACTGACCTCTGATACCCACTATAAAGACTCAGCCTTAAACATTACGTAATATTGAATTAAATGAATAATTCACATTGAGGATCTTTTCAGGTTTAGAGTTTTATAGAATCAGGACATAACTATTACATCTCAAAAGATTACAAGGTAGAAATTTCTACATAGATTCCATTTTTTTCATAAAATAAAAACTCTTGAAAAAAAGAGTCATGTCTAGTTCCATGTTTTAGACATCATGACTTTTCATTGATCCCATCCTTGACCCCATTCATCTTTAAAACCTGTGAAAACATTTCAAAACTTGGGGTGACCATAAAAGGCTCAGTAAGGGTTATAAATAAATGAATGAAATAATTTGTTCATAAATACATACAAAACATGAAATATTTTACTTACCTCATGAAATCAAAAGATTTATGAAAGAAATATAAAAATTATAAATCAGAAAGGTAACTTGTGGCATCCATATCATACTTACATTGTAACTATCACATCTACATAGGGAGTTACTTTGGAATACCCATCACAATATATTCCCTAAATATCTTCGGAGAAACATTCACGTTTACCTCCGTCACATTAAACAATGCATTGGAGAGCTATCTCGGGCTCACCCACCCTAGGTTTATCAAGGAACCACCCCTATACGTAAATAATACCCATGAACCATAACATGATCATAACACATAACATAAGCATAAATGAAAGATAAGAATTCCTCATTACAATTAAAAAATATCATTTCATGATTTTTAAATAATAAATCCATTCTTAAAAATCCATTTAAATACCAAAATACCTAAAAAGAGTATATGGTATTTATGTTTCCATTTAAAAACATTCCGTCTTGTTAAGGAAGCCAAAGATCAAATAACAATCGCGGCAGCGGAAAGGTCGTTGTCACTTCTTACGTTAAAAAAATTAATTTTTGTTGTTTAGTAAAACACTTCGTATAAAAATATTCACTTTGAATAAAATGAAAATTAAAATAGGTTTATACACTGTATAAAATAAATTCATTTATAAAACTAAAAATGCCTCAATGAAAGGAGATTGAAGCGATGTCCCTTACCTCATGTCCGACTAGACTCGATCATTCTTTAATCTCCTAAATAATAAACAATTGTTTATTTCTACATTCTTAAGAACCTTTTTCATGTTTATTATTCCTTTTATATCACTTATTTCCATGTTATAAACATTATGCAATCATTTAAGCTAATAACGTTCATTTTGTAGATATTTGGTACTTGAGTAAAAATGAACTACTTATATTTACAAGTTGTCCATCTGGTCAAAGGTTCATTATTTATAGAATGATATTCATGATTTTGATATCATATATATCATATATATCCTATATATACGTGTTTTTATAATAGTACTTAATATTTAGATGTAAGAAATGAAATGCACCGTTCATGGAGACGGTAAGCCGTACGTATGCATGAACGCTACATTCATTTATATTTCTTATTTTATTGGAAATAAAACATAATGATCCATAGGTATATTATAATTCTAGTATAATATCATATATAATATCATTAATTGCATCCTTTAAACATCCCACATAAGGCATTAACGAATCAAATCACTTTGAGGGGGTGGTAGTTCGCACTTCCTCAAATGAGATTATCGTATTTAACCACTATAGAAACCATAAAGGCACGATATAAATGGGATGCAAAGAAGCATAAAGAAATAATAAACATATCATATTTAATATATAAATACAGTTCCACCATAATGGCCACCATGAGAGGCGGTAAAATGTAATTGAACAATCATTGTTTTGTGAGGCTTTATTTTTCGATCCACTGAAACATTATGTTCTTCATCCATCAGATAGAATTGTGTGTAAGTGTAGTTAGAATAATTCACATTACTACATCCTATTATATTGAGGATATTGGTGTTGTTACAAAAGAATGTAAATGAAAGAGTTTTGGGGTTGGAGAAGTAAAATAAAAGAAACCAATTTAAGAGAAACTGTTACCTTTAATTTGGGTAACTCCCTTTGGTTTGAACCAAATGACTTATTGAAGTGCCTCTCCATAAGGTAAGGATTATAAGAGGAGGAGAGGGTTGTTTAGAGATTAATTTTCCAGAGTTTGGTTGATCCAAATGGATTGAGAGGTGTGAGGAATTGGTTATAAGTGGTCTCCTTTTATATGGAGGAGGAGGGGCTCTTTTGGAAAGTCTGAAACTATTATTTTATTATATAATGATATTTGGTTTCTAATGGTAAAAAAATAATTATATTATAAGATATAATGATTCATGGTATATATAAAATCATCCAATTAGAATTTTACATGTTTTTGATAATATTTTAATTATTATAATCTTATTTATTTAAATCATTTATTAATAAGGTAAATACTGCATCATTATTGTCTCATAAATAATTTAATTAATTTGATGTTTAAAAATTATAAAACAAATACCATGATATAAGAAATTGTATTATCTTTCCAAATAATATTTATGGTCAAAAATAGGACTTATATAACACCATATAAAAAATAATTACTAAACGATTTTTTACGTCTATTTTTGCCTATATATTAAATTAATTGATCTAAATTGTCATTTTCACTCCCATGTGGATAAATTGGATCCCAAAATCGACCCAAAGATGACCATGGTCGTTAATGACTCAACCAATAAGGTTAGGACAAGTGTTAAGGTAATTTTGAATTATTATAATATTTTTTAACCTTAAATTACCATATTTACCTTTAACCATAGTGAATAAAAGTCAAAAGTTACTATTCAACAAAATTTTTATTAATCATAATGAACCACATTTTACTATTGATAAAAACCATGTACTTAGTATTTTTGAAATTCAATTAACATAAGTGGTAAAATTTCATTTAAATGAAAAAGTCATTTTTTTAACCACCACTAAGTGGTTTCACTATTCATCAAAAATTGAAGTTTTTCAGAAAAATACCAACAATTAAGCCTAAGAATTATTATATATTCAGAAATAAAAATTGATGTCTATTTTTCTAAATTTCAAACATAGAAGTGGAATTAATTAATTTAATAATTAATTCCCACTGTTTAAAAAAATAGCGTGTTTTTATGAAACAATAACTATAAGAAGATTGATACTGGTTTATGTCCAATTTCAAAGTGAAATTAATTTCAATGACCAACATTGGATTAAATTGAAAAAATATATATTAATTTCACTTTAAAACTTATTAATAAGATAATCTAACCATATATATAAATTATATTAAAAGTCACTTTTGAATTAAAATACAGTTTTTTTCACTATTCATTAAAAAAATGAACTTTATCGGAAAAATTATAAAAAATTGCTCAAAGTAAATTTTGATGTCCCCATTAAAATTAAGGATTTTATTTTTTCATATAAAATGTATTAATGTTACCAAAACTAGAATTAAAAAGGGTTCCCCATTAAAAGGCGATAAATCAGACTTTTAATGAAATTTATTCTTAAAATTAGATTCATTCACTTTTTAATCCTCTAACTTGAATTTGATAAATGTAAATATATTTAACAAACATGTATAATCATATTTTAGTTAGTTTTTTTCATTCCTTCCAATACAGCGGCTAGGAGTTGACTACCGTTTAAAATAATAATATTATATTATTAGTGTGCAACGTAAGATTCCAAAGAAACCTGTTGTTGCATATCGGGTACGCTATCGAACATAGAAATCCCTTTAAAGTAAAATTAATATTCAATTCAAAAATATTAATAAATATGAAATATGTCTTATTCATCATTTACCGGGGATGTTACACATTGGGTGAGAATCAAAACCTACTTCAGAATGATATCTTAGGATCATCCACCTCTCTAACAATGACCTGGTGATACCCAGAAAACAAATTGATCTTAGAGAACCACCTCACCCCATTATGATGATTAAAAAGGTCATCAATGGTGGGAAAATGTTATTTTTTCTTGATTCATAACTTATCCATATTCTTGTAAGTGTTTTTGAGTCAAAAATTTTCCTTATGACTTCTCTATTCCATTATTATTTGAAAATCACAAACACATTTTTTTAATGAAAATTATCTTTCTCTAAGAAATATTCCCATATGGAAAATTTTCTTTATCTATGAGTTATTTTTTACTTTACCTATGATCTTCAATATCATATCATATATTTTCTAATATAAAGTCTAATCATCTTTTTCATAAATACAATAATAGGATCCTTATCTAACATAGAAATACAATTCCATAGAATTCGATATTCTTATAATTGTGAATCATATTTTTTCTAAAATATGACTAGGATTTCTTCATAAATAAGAATATGATTTCTTTTAAAAGAAAACACTGTTTTCTTCTAAAATAAGATATTTATATCTTCTAAAATCATACTATGATTTATTCAGAAATCACAATCTGATTTCTTCTGAAATGAGACTCTGATTTCTTTTAAAATAAAAAATCTATTTCTTAGGATATCATACTCTGGTTTCATTTAAAATCATACTCTAATTTCTACTGAAATCAAACTCTGATTTCATCTAAAATCAAACATTGATTTCATCTAAAATTATTATCCAATTCTGAAATTTTTTATAATCTGATTGTATATATTTCTTAGACTCTGATTTTCACAACGTTAAGGTTATAATTTAATTATTTTCATATAGTTATCTAATTTCCTTAAATTCACATTTAATTTTATTGAAATCTAAAATTTGAATATGTTTCTTAAGAATTTAAATGTTTCTCATAGTTTTTATACAAAACCATGTCGTCCAATCTATTTTAAAAAAACTATTTCATGAGTTCCACATATAAATGACCCTTTGAAAATCAATGAAAAATATAACAATTGTAGGAGGAAGTTGACAATTGGAATCCATGCCAATAATTACCAAACCATTTGAACTAACATAGTGCTAAAGTATTCATTGAGAGTTGTTGATCTCTAGATAGAAGTGATACTCCATGAGAACTCCATTAAAATAATTATTTTGTGAATGTTGGGAACAACTTGTTCAAGATGAGAACATATTTTTCAGCCTACATAGAGTGATTCTAATTATTTCAATATAATTTATGGATTTCATGGATAAGAATATAGATTTTTCTATCACCTTTGAGATCGAGGGATTGCTGGGATAGAAATATAGATACCAATCTTGGTATCGAGGGCCTACCCCTGTGTGGGTAAGACATATTTTATTGACAGTATAAATAAAGGGGACATTATCCATGATTATTGTATAACCATCTATTAGGGTTCAAATAATTCTTATACTTTACATCTTTTATTACATGTTTAAATTCTATTTCATTTTTTTAATGTTAAAATTTTTATCTTTCTTATAATTTCTTATTCCTGCACACTCTGATATAAAAACGATTATATACTCTTTAAGGTAGAAACTATACCAATGTAAACATGTCTTAAATTTATTTATTGGATATATATTATCTAATCCTATGAAAGTTATTTTCATTGATACCAAAGAAATAGGGTTTGTGAATAAATCTTGTTTATATTTTAAAACATATATTTTATTAAGGTTAAAAATGAATGTTTTTAAACCTTATATTTACCCACCTATAGTAATTGGGAAATCTATATCTAAATTTTGATCATATAATTGTTATTATATGATGTCTCTAAAATATATATACTTACATATAATTTTTATTTTTCATCTTTTCATACATAAATTTACTGGTTCATGATGTTCATAAATATTTTCTTTAAAACCTAATTTGTTTATAAACATTTTATACTAAACTAGTTTGTGGAAAATATATTTAGTATTTTCTAATATAATGGCTTGACTAAATGTTGGATCAATAGAAAACATAATTCCTACTAGACAACCAATTTATGATTGAAATGACTATAAATACTGGAGTGATTAGATGAAAAATTTTATTATCAATACCTATTTGGATTACATTGTTATGCATACCAGGGACTACAAGATTCCCGAAATGGAAATTAGACAATTCACCAATCAAGAAAAACACAATTTTAAACATAACATTATGGTGCACAATACATTATATTTTTTTTGTATGAAAAGGAATAACTATATCCATATTACATAATATGAAGCTACTAATATCATTTGGAAGAAGTTATTCGTTTCACATTTTTCCACATCCATGGTTATTGAAATATAAAGTGGTATAATTATAGGTGAGTATCATGGTTGAAAGATTCCTTATTGAGAACCTATAAGAAATGTTCAACCAAATTTTATGAATATTTTCAATAAACATCATTCAATGGGTGAGAAAGGCATTGATGATGAGATTCTTATTGATACGATACTTGATATTATGCCCAATGAGTGAGAATCTAAAAGAATAATGATTGATGAGAATAGGAATGTTTCAAACATAACTTTTGAGGAGTTTTTTTAAGAATCTTGTTCAGTATGAATCTTGAATGAAGATAGATGCAGATATCAATAAGAAAAAAAATGGTAATGGACGTGTTGCTTTCGCTACTATTTAAAATCATATGAATGACAAGACTCGTGAAAGTGTTAGTAGATAATATGATCATAAATCTAATGTTATATCTGAATCAAGTATTAATGATCATTATGAAAATTAAAATTCCAATATTTCTCGATAAACAAACAAGATTGTTGGAATGAATGTTTTCTTATAGAGGTACAAGAAAAAAGTACATAACGGATATGAAATATTCATAAGTGACTTGTTATTAATGAAATAGGGCGGTTCATATCAGACCAGACTATCATATACACAAAAATACAGAAATAAAGGATATTTATTCATAAATAAATAAGAATATCGACTACAAGTTGAATTCCAAGAATGTACATAAAGATAACGAAACCTATGGTGCTAGTGGTGGCGACTCTTCTGATGAATCATTGGATATTAAATCTTATTGATAGAATAATATTTGTCTAATATAAAGAATCCCTACTGAAAATCAATGTGTCGTGGCTATGTTGAATATTTCTAAATCAATAACCAATATTTATATAAATTAAATTTTTTCTAATGATGAATATTATGAATCATTAGATGAATAATCTTCATCATCATAAGATAATACATTATCTTCATTTGAAGAATTATTTAGATTTTCTAAGTTACTAGAGAATTTAAAAAGTAAAATTGATAAGAAACATGATAATTAGAATTCTATAATCTCAAATTTAACATAAGAAGTATCATATCATTCAAAATATATTCATAAAAAGCCATTTATTTTGAAAATGCTTCCAAAAACCTTAAGGGTGTAAATTACTAAAATGCTGAACTTTTTTAGGATATTATAAAATTTATTTCCATGAAAAATCTTTTAGAGAATAACTCAAATTATAAGACTACTGACTATGTGGATAAGAATTTAGTCATTATACTAAAATATGAAATATTTTCCTTGAATAAACTTTCCTCAAACGTCACAATATGAAAGTATGTATTTGATATAATGTATTAAAAAATTCTCCCACATATAAATAGATTTATATTTTGTTACACTCATTTAGAAATTTTTTTAGTCAAAACTAGTTTATTCACTAAAGTACTCCTTTTTCAATAAGTGTCAATGTTAAGGAAATTGAGAGAAAATTAGTTATTTGAATAAATCCCTATCTATAGGTTTTCATAATACCAAGTTTTCTCTGAAAATTTTGATTTATATGATTTTACCTTCTATCATTTCTGGATCCAAGAAATTTTGGGTTCTGAATGTTTAACTACTTTATTTACAATAAAACAAAGGAAGATCCAACAACAATACATAGTACATGGATAATTAATGTTCCATGTACATGACTGGTAAAAAAATCATCTTTTAAAGGATTATTAATATTAATGGTGGAAAAGTCACTTTATAAAACAATGGTCATGGAGAAATTGTTGGTATAAGTAATATAAAGCTTCTTTGAAATGATTTAATTTCCAATGTTTTATTTGATAATGGTCATAAAAACAACCATATAATCATTCGTCAATTATGTGATGAATGTTACCTTTTGAATTTTGGGAATGATAAATTCCTAGGAAACTTTTCCATGTAAGAGATTATTCTATTTTCTCACATGCATGATAATGTTTATAAACAAAACATAGAATTCCTTAGGAGCCAATACTTACCTTTCTTTAGTGAAATGAAAGATCAATCACAGTTATTGCATAGAATAAAAGGACATTGTAACCTTATAAACCATTGAAAACTCTAAAAAAATACATGTTATGTATCTACCAAAGCCTAGATTTTATAATTCAAAATTTGAGATCCTTATCAATATGCAAAACAACATAATTCAGGATTTAATTAAATTACTGATATATCAAAAAATTATTCCTTACAGCTAGTGCATGTTGATATTTTCGTTCCAATTAAAGTTGAATTATTAGAGTCAAATACTATGTATTTTTTTTAGTTGATGATTACACTTGATTTACAAGGGACTATTTTCTAGTAAAGAAATTTGAATTCTTTTCTTATTTTAAATATTTTTTTTCCAAATTTAAATATTTAAAAAAATTATACATTGATAAATATTCACCAGGATTATGGGGGATAATTTGAAACTATAGATTTTGAACATTTTTATAGTAATAATGGAATTACTCATAACTTCATAACTCCAAATACTCCCAAACAAAATTGTGTAATTGAATGAAGAAATTATATTCATTAAGAGATAACAATAGCCATGTTGATTGAATATTCTATTGCTAATTTTTTTTGGGTTGATGTTGTTAGTACAGCTTCCTATACTATAAATCAGGATCTAATCGTACCTTTTAATTATGAAACACTATATGTGTTATTGAATGGCCGATAACCTAATGTTTCTTAATTAAATTTTTTTGGATGTAATGTATTCATCTTGGATACTAATGATAAATTAAAAAATTAACACCCAAATCCATTGAAGGGATTTTATTAGGATGTTCCACTACTTCATTGGATTATATAGTTTTTAACAAGAAAATATTATACTGTTTAGAAATAATACCTATTAAATATAATGAAACTAAGTCATTTTTAAACAACATCTACCTTCATCTTTATATGTGTTTTCAAAAAACATATTATCATCCTTTGACAGAATATTATTCTAAAAAGAGAATACTATAGAATATTTTTCTATATTATTTTCTTCATAGGAATTATTACCTTATATTGATGAACAAGTTTCACAAAACCCAAATAAGTTGATTATTAATAATTATCCTGGTGATAGTATCATTGGTGATATAAATCAACCTCTTTGTACTAGATGTTCTCTTATAAATCATGTAGAACATCTAGAATTTGTTTCCCAATTAGAACTTGAAAGAACCAATGACACTTTAGGTGATGATGATTGGATTAAACCTATAAAAGATTAAATAATTGAATTGAAAAGGAACAAATTCTAGACCATGGATGAAAGACCTAATGAATCATCTGTAATTATTGTAATGTTGGTCTTAAAAAATAAATTTGATTAAAATGGAATCATTGTATTAAATAAATCTAGAACAGATAATAAATGATATAATCCATAAGAAGGAATAAACTATGAAAAAACCTACAATCTATTAGCTAGAATTGAATCTATTCATATTTTAATATCCATTGCATCTTTTTTCAATTTCAATATTTTTCAAATGGATGTGATGTATGTATTCCTTATGAGAATTGTTCAAGAATAAACTTATGTTTATCTACCACAAGGTTTTAAAGACACAAAAAATAATGATCATGTTTAAAAGCATACCAATGATTTATTTGGACTTAAACAAGCCCTTAGAGCCTAATATGAAAGAATTAAATGATTTTTGTTACATAAAAATTATGTAATGGGAACTCTTGATCCTACCCTATTTATAAAGAAAGATAAGAAAAATGTTTCAGTTGTTCAAATTTATGTTGATGAAATTATATTCAGATAAAATCTACAATCATTAACTGATTCATTTTTAAATATTTGGAAATATGTGTTTGAAATGAGTATGATAGGCGAGTTAAACTATTTTCATGGTTTTCAAATTTATCAAAAACTAGAAGAAATTTTAATATTTATAGATTAGTATATTAAATACTATTTTAAAATGTATGGATATTACAATCCTAAATGTATAAGTATTTTAATCAGAACCTCAAACACCCTTGATCTTAATGACATTGAGAATTATGTAGATCAAACCTCTTTTAGAGGTATGATAATATTTTTATTATAATTAGTATCTTGTCATCCAGAAACAATGTTTTCTATATGATTATGTGAAAAATATAAATCTAATAAAAAATTATCCAATTTAAAAGCAGTGAAATGAATTTCTTTGTATTTAATGGTATCTATGGATTTTGGACATTTCTAGTCTTCTGGAAATGATTTTGTTTCAAAAATAATTTCAGATGATGACATTTATGGAAGCTTAATAGATAAGAAAAGTACATCTATAACATTCCATTTCTTAGATGATTCATTAGTTTCTTGGTCATGAATGAAACAATATATAATATTACTTTCCACTACAGAAGTTGAATGTGTAGTAGCTGGATGTTGTTGTGATCAAGGGTTGGGGATTCAACAAACACTCAGATATTATGGCATGATTATTACCCTAACAAAAATAATGTGTTGTAATATTAGTTTTGTTTCCCTATGAAAAAACATTTCACATCATTCCTGTAAAAACCACATTAAAATTAAGCATCACGTTTTTTGGATCACATATTTAAAAGAGATATAATTCATCAATTTATTAGAAAGAAATATCAAATTACTGAAATATTAACAAAACATTTTCCCTTTTATAGATTTGAATACATTAATAAAAATTTAGGAATGATAACCATAAAGTAATCATCCATATTAATTCTTTGAAATCATCTCTTAATATTAAGATACTCCTTTTCATAAGTGGAGTATATATGTTCAATTTTTTATATTTTATTTTCCATTTTTTTTGAAACCAACAATTTTCTAAACCTAAAAAAGTTTCCTTTCCAAAATAAAACATTGGGGAACCTGTGTTTTATAAATTATCCTTTTAAATAATGAAAAATAATTCTATACATTATGTAAGGTACATTTCCTTACTTAAATCAGCAAAGTTTCATTTTTTTTGTTTTTATTTTCAATATTTTTTTAATGAAAAACATATCAGATTCACTTTCCTTAAATATGATTTTCCATTAAAACCTAAAAAGATCAGAACTGAAATACTTCTCTAGTAATAATATAAATAGTCATATATGATCAAGTGAATCAAAAAGGTTGGATTATACAAAGAATATGAACCGTCACCACGAAGCCCATATAATTGATCCCCTGTTTTCATCCCATGTCGGTTATCTCAATGTTTTTGTACAGAAGCACTACTGCTCTTCAATAACGACGTTCAATTTTCCCCTTCACATCAACTCTGAATGTATCTTGATGTTTCCTTACCAACTCTAATGGCCTCCAACAATGTACCCAATGATTCTATAATATTCATGTATTAGTTTTTGGAACAAAATTTCCCAATCAAATATTATTAATTGATTTAGAAAATTATTAAGAATAATTGATGGGAAAGCCTATGTGTAGCCAAGGAGACGAATCATGATCGAATGTATGCCGATTAGGTAATACAATTTTATGACCCAATTTATTATTAAGAACATGGATTAAGAGAAATGTTTTAATTCATGATTTTAATAAATACTTATTAGTTGTCTTTTAACGAGGTTACATGTATCTTGGATTTACCTAATGTTGGTGAATCAATATTTTCTCATGCAGATTTGATGATAAACAAGGTTTTTTTGAAAATTTTAAGGCAATTAAGTGACTTGGCCTTAAAGAATTGCAGACACTAAAATTGTTAATAATTCAAAAAAGGTCTGGTTGCAAGCCGTCTCAGTGAATGGTTTTTTAATTTCAATAATGGTAGAAAAATATTCTATTAAGATATATTATATAATCATAAAGAATATTTTTTTGAATTGATGGAATTTTAACCTCATAAACTACATTATTTTGACCATAATAAATATCTAGAATGGAACCATAAAGTCTCAAATAATGATTTACCCTAGGATATTATCCAAGATCATTATCTAATGCTTAAAATATTTCAAAATGGCATGCATCTCAATTATTAAAACCTTCATGATCATGTTATTAAGCAACAATAACTTGTGAAGAATGATGATTTATTTTAGTGTTAAAACATGATAGTTCTTTGAGCATTGTGGTAAGGATGATCAAGTTACCAGAATGATATGGGAAGCTAGATAAAGCTCTAAAAGAATCCTTATGAAAATAAAAGGTACATATACAGAGCTAAAAGAACATGAACTTGAACTAGAATCTACTCCAGCTAAGCAAAAAAAGCGATGACATTTACTGATGAAAATGTTGCTAATTGGAGTGAGATAAATAAAAAGAAGAATAACGAAGGAGATGTAGTTTCTTGCTTATATCCTACTGAGTATAAGGTAATTAAAATAAGAAGAGATTAAGAAATTGATAGGAAATAAAAAGAAATGAAGATGACGAAAAATAGGAAGAGGCTGAAATTATCATATCTTTTCATAGAGACATCGATAAGTCATCTATCCAAGTTCAAGAACCATAATCATTCTTGGAAGAACTAGTTGCTAAAAAAACTCATGTTACAAATAAGAGAAATAAGGATATTTTAATTCCTGAACTAATTGTTGATGATGAATAAATTTAAGAAGAAGAAGAAGAAAAAGAGGAATGTGATTATTTCATAAAAATGGTTGAATAATATCAAGAGATAGAGAGCCCTTCTGAGATGTTGTTAATCAGAATATCCCAAAATGAATCCACTATGATTATTTCAGATAGTAAATATGTTCAGAATGATTTATATGCTCAGGATGAGGTTAACAATGTTACCTTAGATTGAGAGAGTACTAATTATGATATTTTTTATGAAGTTGATGATAACAAGACTGATAATAAAATTTATTATAATGGTGTTGATACTGATGTTGTTGATGATGATGATAAATTAGTTCAAGTTTCTGAAAGTGACCATGATAAATATAATTTTTAAAATGAAATCTATATGTATGAGAAATGAAATAAAGTTGTTGTTGATATTCCAATGATATATGTAGTTACTAAATAAATGAAAGATGTTTCTAGAACATCATATAGTTATAAAAATGAGCAAGATAATATTCCCTCTCCAAAAAAAGAATCTATCTCAGAGTCTATATCTTATTTAAGAAACAATTTTCTATTTCATTACAAAATGATGATTTTTATTTCCATTTCTTTCATTCCACGCATTGACTCAATATGTCAAATACTTCAAGAAAAAATCAATCAGAAATCTGATTCAACAAGCATTCGATTGGAAATGTTTATCAAACATGGATATGAGTTGATGAAATTTCCAATCATTTATGATGATAATAAGAAATAATAAAAATAAATAACTATGTGGTCTATGTTCGTGATAGATGATCTTAAACAGATTTGATGATTTTACTGTTTTAGGAGAATATGCATTTGATAAGTCTGATGATAGGATAAAAAATCATTTAAAATTTATTTCAAAAAATATAAAGGAAGAGAATGCTATAAATGGACAATAATATAATGATCTCAATGAAAAAAGAAATTAAATTTTTCTCAATCTTAAAAGGTGAAGGGATCTCAGGGAAGAGGTGGCCGAAAAACATAATGATTAGGAAGAAGTGATAGATTATCATAATGAAATTCTTAAGTCTTATGATGATAGAATCAAAGATCTGAAAGTAAAAATAAGGATCAAGAACAATTGATTAAGATGATTGAAAATGATTAGAAATAATTAAAAATTTTGAATTCTACCTTGATAAAGATGTTTACAAAGAGGAAAAATAATGATGAATGATTTTTTATAAACTCTAATATTCTAATATACTTTTCATTGTAACAAATTTTTTCATCTTATTGATATTTTTTAACATTCAATTTTTTTTATATTACTAACATTTTAGGTACAATTTTTTACTTCCCTATATTCGAATTTTCAAATCATAAAGGGGGGAAATTGAATGATCAAAAAGAATATTAATTTTAAATAAAATATATATATATATGGGGGATTTTACATAATGAAAAAATTCATAAGTTAGGTAGAGTTATTTCTTTAATAATTCCTTGAATACTATCATTAATGATTTCTAAACCAAAGGGAGAGTTATTCATATTCACTATGAGTCATTAATTTATTAGGATATAAATATTTATTTTTAGATTAAAAAATGAACACTTTATTCCTTATATTATATTAATAAAAGTATCTTTTTTCATTCAAAAAAGGGAGATATTGTTGAGTCAATAAGTTTCCTTATGTCTTTTCAATTCCATTATTTTTTTTAAAATCAGAAACTCATTTTCATAGGGAAAATTATAACACTCTATGATTATTTACTTTAAGAAAAAATTTCATTCTCAATGAATAGTCATTGAATTTACCAATTATCTTGAATACCTTTTATAATATTTCCACAAAACAAGTCTAACTATATTTTTGTTAAATAAAAAAATAGGATCCATTTCTAACATAGAACCTACAGTTCCATATAATCAGTTTTTTCTAGAATTGTGAATCCAATTTCTTCTGAAATTAGACACATATTTTTTCTAAAATAAGACTCTAATTTCATATAAAATAAAACTGCCATTTCTTCAAAAACCATACTCTGATTTATAATGAAATTAGACTCTAATTTCTTCTATAATCACAATTCATTATCTTATAAAATTAGACTATGATTACATCAGATATGAATATAATATTCTTAACTATTTTAGAATCTGACTGTTAATTTTGGGTTGACACTGTTTTTCACTATCATACGCATATGATTAAATTATTTTCTTACAGTTACACCATTTTCTTACAGTATAATATAATTTTATAGGATCCTAAAATGTGATAATGCTTCTTAAGAATGTTAATGTTTCTCATAGTTTTTTATACAAAATGATTCCATCCAATATGTTTTAACTTAACTATTGCCTGAGTGCTAATTATAATGGTCCCACCAAAAATTAATGTAAAATATGTCCATTAGAAGTGGAAGTGGACCATTGGAATTAGTGCCTATAAATACCCAGCCATTAGAATGAGCTCAGTGGTAGTGTTTTCATTTTGAGCTATCGATTTCTGGAATGATGTGATACTCTATGAGAGCTCTGCTAAAATCGTCCTTATGGGAACATTGTGAACAACTTGTTCATTATAATAAGATATTGTTCAGCCTACTTATAGAAATTATGATGGTATCTATACTATCAAGTGATTTTGAGGATAAGAAGAAAAAGGAGCCTATCACTTTAGAGATGAAGGGATTGAGGGGAAAATAAAACAGTTAATGATATTCATATCAATGGAATACCCTGTTTTGGGTAAGACATACTATCATGAAAGTATAAATCAAGGGAACTTTATCAAAGGTCGTTGTATACCCTTCACTTGGGGTCAAAATATATCTTATACTTGTCATGTTCTATTACATGTCTGACTTCCCCTGTATTTTTTTTATGTTAGAATGTGTAACACTCATACACATTAATTTCCATGTATACTATGATATAAATAAGACACTATACGCTTTATGGTATAATCTTTCCTAACTAACCTAGTCTTATGTTTCTATATCAGATCTATATAACTGCATCAATTGATTGCTATTTTATTTGTTAAAAAATAAAGAGGGATTGGGAATCTATCTTGTTTAACATTTCTAGACATAGATTTTTTAAGGAATTTTTTTTTAAACCTACGATTCACCATTTCTTTTAAATAATAAATATACAACTATATTTCTCTCATACAATGGATAAAAAATAGAGAGATACATCAAACTTCATTGAAAATAAAACTGGGGCGGCCCATGGTGAGACAATTGGGTGAATGAAACCTCCAGATTCCAAATCCTCCATATATACCTTTAATTCCATAATCTCGATGGGGTCCATATGGTTCGATGAAAGAGATATTGGTTGTGTTCAAAGAAAAATATCAATGTCAAACTCTATGTCCCACTATAGAGGTGTCTTTTGAAAATCCCCTTGTCAAACCTATAAGAAATCATACACCACATGATGTAATATATCCTTAGGACCACAATCACTATCAACCTATAACATGAGTGATGAAATTTGTAAATCCATACAACCCATTTATTGAAGTAGGGGTCGATCACGTCCTGACCAATGACTTATTATCCTTCAAACCCCTATGTACTCTCATTAGGTGCCAGAAAACTCATTCTTAGATGATAAAACTAATTATCTCTAGAAAAAAAAAACCATCTAAAAATATTTAGTATCATGTCAATGATTATCATCTCCAAAACCAAAAAATCCAATTATAGATCAACCCTTGATACTATGAGTGGTCAAGATAAACACCCAAATCCCAAATATCAATTTTAACCCAGTGGTTTCCTGAGAAATATCGCATACGACCTATGAACATTTTTGAATTTTAGAAAATCCAAAAAATAGGTAGAAATAAAATAATTATGGTAACCGGTATCAAATAGAACAATAACTATATTGATGAAATAAGGATCATAACTAAAACTATATTAGGTCCTATATTTGATTCCAATGGTGCCTGATCCAGAACATGAATATGCATCATCTATACCTAGGAATGAGAATGGCCACATATATACAGATATTCCTTGAACTAACTTTTTCCTAAAGAAGATTCAACACTAATACCACAACCATCAAAACAGGAGCCCAGTTTTCTTGATGGATATATTTGGGGGGAAATCTCTTTAATGGTCGTATAACATATTCCACCCTATTATGGATATGTGGACTAGAAAACCATGTCCAATTTCCCCAAATTCTCACCTGATAAAAATGACTAGGCAGATATGAACATACAAACTACACATTCATTTCCTTCCCATGCTGATGTCATTAGAATGACCAAGCATCTAAATCCACAAATATAGATAGTTGAATAGGAGGTCATGATCTACCACCTCCCTTAATCTCTATCACTTCCCATATCCTCTTCTTTTTAGACAAACTTCCACTTCCATAGTTAAGTGCTAAATCAGCTCTAGAGTATCTAGACATTCCACTTCTGTCAAACATTTCCATCAAAGCATGATCAATAACCTCGACATAATTATAAACATAAATAAGAGTATCTTGTACATACTATCTAATAATAAACGTATTTTTATATTTTGAGACATTATCTTCTAATTGGATACTACTTTGGGTTCATATCATACAAATTCTGCAAAACAATTTATGTACTTCATAAAGGTTTAATACCCAAGGTGAATATCTATAAACTCAGAGATATTTGTTATGTTAATGGTATATAAGAATCAATAATCATTTGAGATGCCATTAAAATAATTACATCCCATATTCTCATGCTTCGAATAAATAACCACAAATTCACACCACCTCTGATAGGGACCCTATAACAAGAACGAAGCACACATTAGCCCTACTGCCTTAAGAGTGTCATGAAACTAAAATAATTCTAGATATTATCAATCCATTCGACTACTTCATTGGATTTAATGATACCTCATAATGATGTATATTTTTTCTTGAGGAACTCATGATGCATTTACATTCTATGAACTGGTTTAGCTTCAACAACATGTTTTGACCGGATCCAGCACCCTACCCCAAAGCATGGACTCCTTAAACAACGAATTCCAGTAGTTTCTGATCAACTAGAGAGGGAGAAATATTTATGGAGTCTTTGTAGTTTCATCAGAAGTATATGGGGTTGAATATTGATACCACAAGAAAAAAAACATTTCAGAAAACCATTAACACACCATTATGAAATTTTTTAGCAACAATATCATATTCCAATAATTTTTTAGAAATCAAAAAAACCACATCCATATCAATTTAAAACCCAAACCACTTGACCCCTTAATGATGTACATGCTGTATTTTCATAATGTACATCTCACTTTGAAAAGAATTCATACCTAATTACAAGCATCCTATGGCTACCAGTGGACTTTTCAAATCTTTATAGGCCAGACACACTACTCAGAACCAGAAACTCAAGGCCCAAAAATCTTATTTCTGATCTATGTTGGCTCTCCTAAATATAGTAACTCCACGAAAGAGTGAAACCATACTTCAATACCATTTCCCACAAAATATACTAGGTTTCCATCTAACATGGCACTCGACCTGTCCCACAACATTGATTGATGGAGATTCAGAATCCCTACTAGAAATAAAATTGTGCATGTGAATTGAAAATACCCATTGGTAATGATTTAGTCCATGATTAACAACCATAAAATCAATAAAAATGTAACCACACAATTATAGTAATATTCATAACCTAAATAGATTCATCTATTTCAATTTATAAAATTGAAAAAATTAACAAAAAACTAAAAATACCAAAACTGGAGGAGAAACAAATAGAGCACAACCAAAAAACCTCCATGCAATAAGGTGTCCAATACCCTCATTACACATCCAAAAAAACTATTGGATGATGGAACACTAGAAATCTTATCCCCCATCACTACTAAATAACTAATTTCTTTTACCTGGTTCATAAATAAAATAAATACATACACCCAAGGGTATATATAGGGTGTTATCCAAAGCATGATAGGATTCCACCCAAAAAATACATTCCACAAAATAACATTATATTAAAAATTTATATCCTAGTACTAAAAAAATTCTAGAAATGATTCAGAAACTATTTATGAAATTTTTTTCAAGAAAATAATTCATTTAAACTAACGTGTACATAAGACCCATTGTATATCAAATGTAATAACCACATCACAAGAGAGAGACCTAAATGTAATCCCTAATTGTACAATCACTACTCAAATCTTGGGAACAACATATCCACGTGAAACATGATATTGCAATGATAACCTTTAGTATCCCTATGAATGAGCTACTAGAAAGGAATCTATAACAAATTCTAGAGGTTTTAAATCATTATCTTCATAGTCTAGTTATCATTGTATCATCAATAAAATAAAATAATCCAATGCTTTTCAATACATATGAAACTATAATACTAGTTCTTGTTTTCTTACCTAGATACCTAGGATCGCCATTTGTGCTCAATTCCTATTTCAAATTTCCCAAAATTCATCACATTCACATCCACAAAAAAATAAATTTGAATACACATGTAAATCAATCGTTTTCATTGGAATAATTTTTTTCAAATACATAATGACAGAATTTTCATTTTAAGGCATTCTTCGCACCAAATACAAAATTTTTAGAACACATTAAAGTGTAACTATAATGAAGCACACATAAACCACTTGGAAATACCTTAAAATCCATATTGCAACCCATTACGACTTCAAATATTTTTTAAAACACATTTCACAACATAAAAATTATCCTCAAAAACATTTATGAATTAAATAAAAAAACCAAACCCATCTAATAATGTTATGGCATAAAACCACATACCTCATGCTTATAAACATTAAGAATCTGGTGGAAAACCACAATTGCACCACATGATGACCCTATAAAGGAAGGATAAAACCACACATATCATGGTTAATCCCAATGAAACATGATTAAACCAATTTTATGGAAATTATACCACAAGAAAATATTACCTTGAAGTGGGATTAAGAAGAACTAAAGAAGAATAAGAATGATTCCAAGTTAGAAAATACATACTTGATGATTTCTATAATAACCAAACCAAATCCACCAATGGTTGTACAAGGGATCCTAGAGGGATAGGGGGAACCTATGACAGAAAAAACCATAATGATCAAAGTATTATTGATTTGGGGTTATAATAAGGGGAGGATAGAATGTTAAAATTTCATTTTTAATGACATGAACCCACCACATGGTCATCTAACATAGTTTTTTGAACCATGCCTAAAATGTGTGTCTCTCTCTGTCCAATAGAAATGAGGCCACAAAATTTAATGTTGAGGTCACATTCGAGTGTGATAGGATACCTGGAAAAAATAATTCCACTATCCATGGTTCACAGTTTCCCCTAGGTTGGAATGTTGTTCTGCTAACCATGCTCCATCCGTGCACCATCCATGTGCCACCTACTATCAAGTCCACCAATGTAAATGTTCACCAAAAACAACCAAGATAAAAATGGGACCAACATAAGACCAAAAATAAACAATTTAATACCTCAAAATAAAATTGTGGATGTGATAATTATACTCGTGTTATTTTATGTTACATCATAGGTTCATTAATTGAAATCGCTTTTGGTTTTAATATGTTGAAAATTTGTTTTCATAAAAAACAATATTTTTTTAAAGTAATATAACTAAAATAAACTTCTATGTACCCAATATTATTTCAAATATGTTTTTATAAAAATAAATTATTTCATAAATAATTTTTTTTGATCATTATCTTTATTTTAAAAGGAATTAGAAATAAATTTCATAAAATCTTCCATCTGGGTCACATATGAATCTTGTTAAAAAATATTTCAATGAATTCATATATTTAATAAATATAACACAAATTGATTTTCCATATTTCTTGAATGTTACATTATTTGAGGCTATATTAATAAACATCTATGATTGTCATCATTGAAAATTATTTTCAAAATATTTTGGGAATTTGTTTTTTTAATTGATTTTTAAATTTGAAAGTTTATTTTTAAAAATAATGTTTTCAATTATATTTTAAATATATTTATATTCACCAATTACAGTAACACAAGAAATATCTTATTTTACACTAGTGATATATTTTTATGATTCCATCATGATTCATTCTTAAGAAAGAATATTTTTAAAAAAAATTATTTCCATGATACCACATTCTTTTCCATAGGTTATAAAATCTATAAAAGAAGATTTTTGTGTGTGTTATATTATAAAATAAAACATTGGATATTTTTTAAACATGAATTCTATGTATAAAATACTAATTATTATGGGTGATCCCAATATATCTCATGATGAATCACTACCCTGATACATCTTATAAGATAGGTGATCTCAATGTTGCTTATATGATCGGTGAGACTAATATTTCATTTATGATGAGTGGGAATGATAAAACTCTCAAATTCATTTTGTAATGTTCCCTATATTACAAGTCCATAAAGAGGGAGTTAACATGGGAGGCTTCCCTTATTGTTTTATGTTGGTTCCTGTTATTTTTTACATGGGTTATGATGTTAAATATGGAAGTTAAAAAACATTTTCTATATAATTTCTATGAGTTTTTAATGTTTTATTTGATCAATGCTGACCTCATAAGGATCATGATTAAGGATTATATGGAATCATTACATTATTATGGTTTTAATCTATATATAATATTTCGTTTTTCAATTTTTGATAGGTATAAATTCCCTTATGGTATTCTCAATAAACATTGATTTATTTCATAATTCACTTATACACATATTATTCTTTCTTATGACATTCATTTGTTAATACTTATGCATACACATGTTGAACATTTACACTAAAATATAAATTTTTTACATTTCCACAATTAATGAAAATCAAGGTTAAATTATTATTTTCTAGAATGGCTTCATAAATGATGAATTTATTAGGTATATTGAAGACATAATGATTAAAATTTAAATATGGTTATAGTTGGGAAAATGATCACTAAATTATATGGTTATTATTCTGTACGACTTTTTCCTATTTCATTAACTCATTAAAACTAAAATAAACTTGTGTAAATAAGTGATCCAAACTTTTAATTTGATGTTTAATTTTCTAATGGTTTAAATAATCTTAAAATTTTTTGTATCAAATCCCTAAATGAATAAATTATGTTTTAAGCATAAAATTCTAATGTAATTTTTTGGGGATGTTATATATTTAATTATTTTACATTTATAAAAAAGGATTATTCCCCTATATATTTAATTTAAACATCAAAATGGGGGAAACTTGTTTAAAATAAATGGTATCAACCAATGAGACATTAAATATCCTAAAAATACTGTTAACAATGAGATTAATAAGATGAACTTACCTCCATGTGTGAATTTACAACATGGAATTGTTCAATCCTGTCATTAATTGGTTTTATATTTTTAAATGACGGATTTTTGATAAAAACATATTATAATATCTTCTAGCTCCACTTATAAAAAATATCACCTATCGTACACTCTGAGAATCAAATTTGATCATTTTAGTTTCCCACAATAAGTTATTCTCACATTCTACATTCATTTGAGAAGGATTTCTAGATAAAAAATAATGGGTGTCATACCAATGGTTTTTTAAAAGTAGTATAATATGTATTTATAAAATCATCAATTTTATTTTTCTATTCCTTTAAAAAATAATTGACCATAATTTATAGAACCATTATTAAATATTGGAATGATTATCTTTAACACTAATTTTATGGTGTCAAGGGGTGTTAATGTTATTGAAATCCCCTTATTTACAATGTAACAAACATGAACCTAGTAATGCATGATTGGCATATACATAATTCCATTTTAATAAATACGTTAGGTATAATCCTAATGGACCAATCAGTCTATCATTTTTGGGGAACCGGCTGTATTCATGTTAACCTTGATATATTGTTAAATAAAATTCATAACATAGTAGTGGTGAACATTTGGAATCATTTAAATCATTTTAATAATATTTATTTATTTATTGGGGTGTGTAAAAAATAATGGTGATAATTAATGAACAATAAGGGTGATGTATAGTATATAAAAAGATTAATCAATATGATATATTAAATATGACATGTAAATAACTGCAAACACATTATGATTCATCAATAAACTGATAATGAAATGAATCAAAATATAATATAAATGTTAAAATATCATGGACAATAATAAAAACTAAATTTGAAATGTATAAATTTTATAATCATTTGAATTCGTGCTCTCAGGTTTCATGATTCCTATACTGTCAATATATTTAAGAATATAGTTTAAAACTATGAGTAAAAAAACTTTTAATTTGGCTAAATGGTTTGTCTCATGAGGCTTTTGATGCATCTAAGGGATATATAATTATAATCCCCACCCATAAATTCGTGTCCAATTAATTCCACATATATCAAACAAAAATAGTTCTTGAATAACATGCCTTACCAATAAATGTTTTCTTTGAATAACGAATACAAAATATCCATATTTCCCTAGTGAGACATATAAAATTTAGATTAAACAATGTAACAATGATGTGTTAAGGTTTTGGGGATAATAATATCCAAAATAAAGATAATAAGGATATATTGTAGAAATTTTAATTTCAAATTTAAAATAATCTCAGTGGGGAATTTTATATTTCTTACAAAAAAATAAGTGAATATTTTAATATATGAATGAATAGAGTGGATGTTGAGATGAAATATCTTACTCATTCATACCATTGGATAAAAAATAATTATATTTTTGGATAATGTAATTAATCATGTTATTAAATTATAAAAACCATATTAATTTTTATAAAATAAAATATGATACAGTTTTTAAATTTTACATCTATTCCATTAGTAATATTTCACTATTTTCATTGTAACATGTGTTTATTTCTTTATTTTATCTTGTGTGTTTTCTGATGAAAGATCCATGTTTGTATATAAGATATCGATAAATAATTAAAATAATGATGATAATTTTTTAAATATCATTTTTAGTCACTATATATATTCTTATAATCATTATATAATTGAGGACATTGAAAATAAATCACATTTCGTCATGAAGACAGTGGTCTTGATGTATGGATGGGGGATGATATCATTCTATGAATGGGTAAAATGGAATGAACGTTTGGGATACATTAAATTTATATAATAAATTTAATTTCATTTATATAAACATATATTTAATAAATTTATTATTATGACATTCCACAAAATATCTATCTGAAAAATGTTCCACATTGCTTCACCAAGCGGTAGTCCATCGTACACATGAGCGACGATACCATATTTTAAAATTAATGTAATATTTTAAGTTATATGTAAAATAATAACACAATAAGTATAATTATATTATAAATATTATATATATATACATATTAAATCCATTACAATATCTAACCATTAAATGTGTAGATATGAGATGAGTTATATTAGTTTGTGAGGTGGCATTCTGTAATACACATGATCGAAAATTTTATTTACCATTTGAATGATTAGGTGGTAGATATAGTTTAATCCATTAAAATAATAAAATCTAAATATGTGTTAGATTCTAGTTTTGTTATATTGGATGTTTTATTTTATAATTTAATGTGGTAAATTTATAAATACAATGATATATATTTTGAAGATGAATACATTTTCTAAGAGAACCCTCATTTGGATATTCACTTTAGGGCCATACGGTGCGTATTTTGGAAATAATAGAAGTTATATAATGTGTATATGGTTTTTTGAGATAATGTACTATAATTTTGTATGAAAAAAGGACATGGGATGTTTCATTAAAAAATGGGACTGAGTTCCACTTTTAAATTGTGGAGGACTGGAATATTTATACACTCTGAAAAATATTCATCAATGGAATGTCACTATCGTACCAAGTGATTTTAAAATTGATGAAAATGTTTGGGAGGGAATTTTTTGTCAATAAAAACATCCTAAAATAAAATAAAATTTATTTTAAATGTGTTCTTCTCTTATCATCTATGATTAATTTCTTTTACTATTTTAGTTTTCACCCTAATAATTAGTTTTTATCCTCTATAATTATTCCATTTAGTATGAAATATAATAATCTTTATTAGGTAATAATAACATAATAATTATAAAAATTAAAATAAATATATCATATATAAATTCTAATTGATTTTAAAATTATATTTTACACTAGACCATGTAAGAGGAAGAATATCTTTTTAACCATAACCGACACAATAAAATGTTCATGTAATTTCAAATAATTGAGGAAAAATTTAAATTAATGTTACTAACTAATATTAATTATAATGAATAAAAATATTTAATTAATTTTATTTTATCTATCTAAATAAATAAGAACAGTTTTTTAATATAAACCCACAATTCATGCTTAAAATGGGTATTCAAAAAAATTGTTTTACTATAATAAATTAATCTAATATAAACTATATACATAGAAATCATCATCAGATGGAAATAAATTCATATATATATATTTATATATATATATTATAAATAATTAATAATTAAATATTATTTTAATTAAATATAATATATACACATTTTTAAAACAAAAAACAGTTTATCCGAAAATGAATAGTTTAATGAAAAATACATCTCTTTACCTGAAATAGTTATTTTCGTTATTTATATAAAATTATTAGTTAATAAATTATTAATTAGACATATTTTATAATTATTTTTGAATATATGTGGAAATTGTTTTACTACAAAATTATATATTATTCATATAAACTTATGTGTAATAGAAATTAATAAAATAGTATTGACTTATTTTTTTAAAGTAAGATAATAAAATTATTCATCCCAAAAAATAAAAATTTATATAATATAGATTATAATATTATTCCTTATATTATATTTTGATTACAATATAATGTTTTCTTACAATAATTAATGCTTAAGTTTTCATGTATCATAAGCTATAAAATGGGAATGAATTTATTTAAATGTAAATTCATCAAATTGCCTTGGGATGTTAAATTCTTACCTCATTAAATAATTTCTCCCTTAAAATTTATAGGGTATTTACTTATAAAAAATGATAGTATTTCACCTTTATAATATCCTTTGGATACCATGTTTCTTCCACTATTTTATGAATCTTCCAATGTACCTTTACTTATTAATTCATTTGATTCCTCAAGGCATAATCTCTAGTTTCATGAATATAGATGGGATCCTCATAATTAGATAGATGACATTAAAATACTATCTCTATTAAATTGAGAACATGAATGGTTTTTTGTAATGAACTTATGTAATAAAGATATATGTGACACATCATTTACTCTAAAGATGCTTGGTGACATTTCCAATCAATAATCCATAACTCTAATCATTTCCAAAATATAAAAGGGAATTATATAAGTGGGGATCATTTTTCATTTCATACATAATCTTATAACACCCTTACATAGATATAATACCCTGAAAATATGATCTTCCAATTGAAATACTAAAATCCTTCCTCCAATTTTTAGAATTAATAATATTCCTTCTTTCAAAACATTTAATATGATCTCAAATTTTATATACCATTGTTGCTGTCTCTTTAAAAAGTATTAGGAAAATATGTCTCCATTCACCTAGATCATCCCCACATGTTAGATTATGAAATATCATCCCACAAAAGCTTCATACGACTCTATTTGAAAAATTTAATGGTTCAATATTTTGATGAAAATTATAAAAAGGTGTATAGTGATCCATCATACCTTGAAATTTATATGAGAATGACCTCATCATTCAAATGTTTGTCTATTCTATTCAATGAATCCATGAGTTTGATGATGTCATAAAGATCTCAAATGGATTTAATTATCAAGTAAATTTTAAATAATCCTAAATAATTTTAATGTAATGTAAGGATCCTGATGAAAAAAAAATTATTTGTTTGTTGAAAGCCTAAAAACTACATCTTAAATTCCATTAGTGAGGGAAAAAAGAATCCCAACTGTCAAAGAAGACACACTCTCCTCTTAGTGGATATCTACTGAGATCCATTAGCAGGGTATGAGATACTGTAATGACCTTCCCATAGTACCAGTTCATAATAATCCTTTTCATTATAAAACCATTTGTCAAAAACAATTAAAAAATGTGAACCATGAATTCATAAAACATCTTTAACATAGATTCATTGAGGTTATAAATGGGTAAATCAACTCTTGTATAGAGAAAATGAATTATTTTAGTTTGGTGATCCATAATAGCCCATATTATATCATTCTCACCACATGTATTTGTAATTCATATGTAAAATTATATTTAAATATAATCCCATTTTCAAATAGTAATATGAAGAGATTTCAGGAATCCTATAAGACACTAACAATCATATATAAAATTTTTCCAAAACCAAGATTCTTAATACATAATCCTAAATTTATGACATCATTTTATCCCACCAAATTGATATATAAACTCCCTATTCATCTTGGTGCTAATAGGGTGTATAGAGAAACTCAAAATAATATTTTCATCTAAGAATTAACTCATCATATTAGTTATAAATCGAACACATAATCTCTTTCCAATTATTAGAATGACTACATCGCAAATGATATATGTAAACTTCATATTATTCACAACATTAATTTTCATATAAAAATTATATTCATCATATTGATAACATTTTTTATTCCTTAATAAAGTTATTTTTAAAAAAAATTTGGAATATGAGCTACACATAATTAAGGTCATTCGGTGAAAATTATCGTTCTCACCAACATTGGTCGAACAAGTCATCAATATAATAAATACAATACATGTCCATTTTTTAATAGTATTGATTTCCCTATAATTATTTTTTATCCTCATGGATTCATCATTGTTTTTAACAACAAGAATATGAGCTCCACATGGTGATGCACTAGGGAGAAAATATCAATTATAAAAAAGTAATATTGTTTTTTCTTCCACTAAACTAATTCCATAATATGCATTAGATATAGATTCATTGATATTGGTTTTCAATCTGAGAATATATCAATAGATTACATGACCTCAAACTCTAGTGTATGTCCATGTAATTCTATAGAAAATAAATCAATGTATTCTTGTATAATTGGCATATACTGAATTGGAATATTACTTTCTCAATCAACATTGTTTCACTCTATATTTGCAACAATATAATTCCAAATAGATAATTATTCTAGATCTAGAAATGAAAAAAATTATAAAGTATTCTACTTTATGATAATTAATTACACATCATCATCATGAATAATAACAAATTTTTACATGTACTAAATTATTTACATAAAATTTTGAAATCTATTATAGAAAAATGATTATAATGATGTCAACCATGGGATTGATATTAATTTTGATAAATTAAGAAATGTTGTGTGTTATAATGGGAACTACATGTATCATTCTTTTTAATGTGAGACATCCCCGTTGAGTTGTAATTGGAATCTCACTTATTAGTGTGGAAGGGACGTATATTATTTACTGAGGATTCATTGGAGATATAAATATGTTTTTTATCTTGAATTAAATAAATCGTTATTAAACTTTTATGAGACGATTAAAGTATCCAAAAAAATATGTTAAACTTTATACATAGAGTAGTGATCACATAATCATGACCTTCAAACTATAGTATTTATTGTTATAAGTCCCTTGAATCTTATTATATTGGTTTGAATAATTCCATATTTCATTTCATTTGTTGAAGTGGATAAATGTGAATCAGTTCATTCCATTTAAATCATTATCTTTATGACCCTCATCTCCATACATGTAAGAACCACCCATTCCCTTAATGAATTTTCTATAAATTTTCTCTCTAATGTTATCACAATATGGAAATTTATTTATTATCTTATTATTATTATAAAAATAATTTTCTTTTATTGGATCTTATTCAGTCTATTTTTTTCATGATTTCTATTAGACATATAGAATCAATATAATTAATTCTCCATTTTTATGGAACATAAATTTATTTCATCATATGATGAAAACTATTATGAGACTGGAACCATTCAGAAACATAACTTAATTACTTTAATGAAATGGTAAATCTTATGGTATTTGTTGTTGTAATATTACATGTCTTTCATGGATATCCCTTTTATTGTTTTCCTTATACATAACAATACAATATTCTTCATTTTTCTATAATATGAGGATCATTCTCTTCATTTCAATCCATTTCCCTTGAGTGAAATTTTTTTCAATGAATATTACATTAAAATATTTTTATTCCATGTGTTCTATTTCATATTCCACCCATCTATTATGGATCAAGTTCATTTATTTATCTTTATCACCCTTGAAAAAATTTACATTAATTTCAACCATTTATACTTCATTACATCATAATTCTAGAAATACATTCTCAAAATAAAAACTCTATTACATAGCTTCCACTTGATTAGTTGTACTATTAAATGATTTTGGATTCTTCCACATGAATTAATCAATCATAGGGGAATGGTGTTTTAGAATAGTAGGTTTCTCTATATAAGAAATTCTATTTTTATTAACATGATTAAGCTACCCTATTATTGACATGTTATTCTTGGATCTAATACTAATTGTATTTGATGGATCTAGATGGAAATATCTATATTGGGAATGGGTATATATAAACATCCACTTTCATGGAACCATTTATAAACAATGGAATATATTATATTTTCTTTTAAAAGTATGAATTTTAAATAACAATGTATAACTTAATATTTTTTGTAACAGTTAACATAAATTTCAAATTTATGCATTGTTAATTTGAGGGTCATAAAAAAGGATTTCTTAGGGAAATAATTATTTTCAAACAGTTTATAATGGGTTTTAAATAGAAACATAAATTTTTTAATTATTATCATATGGTTTGAAAATTAAGGTTTATAATAATGATTTTTGTATGTACCATGTAACACTTGAGTCATGACCAACAAACCATTTTGAATTCATAACCCTAAGGTACTAATGTGCAAGAACCACATACACATATAATATCAGTGAAGGGTTGTATTTCAAGGGAAAATAACCTAATATAGTCTTTAAAAAAACAATATGATTTACTTATACGAATATCGTCAATGTTTACCATTGGGTTATATTCCAAAATCCATATTTTACTCTATTTAGTTTTCTTGGTTTCTACCTAACATCCACTAATTCGAAATGTTACAAATAAAAATATAGTAACACGGTTCCATTGAATACATTATTACATAGGCATAAAAACAATTGTTCAAATCGAATAATAAAAATAATTTTATATATTTTTGGAGAAATATATAAACATATGATACCCATTTTATATATGGATGTAAAATACAAAACATGGTAATAGAATACATCTAGAATTATTGATATCATTGATAGAATTTCTATTAATATATTGGGGAAAAGATTGAAGAATTGGGGTATCATAAAATTCTTAGAAATGGTTTTGTATAGTAGAATATGTCATGAATAAATAAGGAATAGTTAGTATTGCAAGATAAAAACTAGAAAAAAATTCCCTTTAATCAATAATCTCCGGATGAAATGAATCCAAAAAAATATCAATGTGAAAAATAAATAGAAAATAATAATAAATAGATTGTCAAGGACATAATCGATTTATTATAAGATTTTTAGTAACATGAATATTTTATCCTCTATTTTAAAAACCATTCAGATGTCAGTTTAAAACTATCGGTAAACACCCACTTAATTTGGGTAGATGATTTTTCATATGAGAACTGTTGATGCATCGAGGGGATATATAATCCCAAGACCGATCCATAATTTAATGAATAATGAATTACAAGTATATCTAGTTATAGATTTTATTCCAAAATAATATCTCTTATAAATAAATTTTTGTAGTGAGTATAGTATATAGAATATTAATATTTCAGTAGTTAAACATATATCATTCATAATAATGCACCATATGAAAAAAAGGTTATATGGTTTAAAAAATAATTTTATACACAATAAAAAGGCTATTAAAATTCAGTATAATTCTGATGTCTAGTGAAAAATGATCTATGTGGGGCTCTATACACAACATACAAAACTATATATATGCATAATTTCAAATATATCCTAATGGAGTGTAAACTTAGATGATATCCCTTACCTCACACAAGGATTTTCCTGAAAAAGATTTATTCACCTATATAATTTTCTTATTAATATTATTAATTTATCTATGAATGATATTTAAATCTATAATATCATATATGATAATTTTATAATATTTTACCACATGTTTATTAATAATATTTCATTTTCATTGTTTCAGTTGTCACTTGCCTTAATATCTCCTAAATGTTTAGTTATAAAAGTTATAGGTTCTCTAAATATGATATAGATAACTTATATATAGAATGATATTAATGTTTTGAATATCATATTTACACATTATATAATTTTTTAGTGTCATTATTGAAAGATTAAACAGAAAAATTAACCATATCACATCATAAAGATTGTATATCGTACGTATTAACAAGATACGATATCATTCCCTTATTTTCTGAATGGGTAATGAATTATAGTATATATTTATTTAGAATAAAAAATATCATGCCATATATATCCCATATACTTAATTATATTCATCTTCTTTCTTATATGTGATTTATATGTGAAAAATGAATCCCAACACTTAATGGGTCAGTAGTCCTCCGTACACCTTAGCACCATTATCGTCATTTAAATGTAATATAAAATTTAAAGGTATAAATGATGTTATAATTACATAGTGTAATAATATAAAAAATAACATATGTATATATATATATATATTATCTTTCATTATTTCAAATTTAGATTTGTTTGGAGGGAAAATGAGTTACATCGGTTCGCGAGGCAGTAATATTCCATACACATGATCAAAGATTTCATTTACCATTTAAAGTAAGAGAATATGAATATAAAATATAAAATAAATAGAACAGAATACCACTATATATACTATTGTTGTTTTATAATATAGGACATGTAAATTTTTAATTGACGTTTGTAAAATAAATAAGAAAAAGAATTTTCTTTGTTAAGATGATTACCCTATGATTGATAAATCTACATGAGATACACTCTTATGGAAAATGGGATTCCTGTTATGGGAATAGAAATAGATATAAAATGGTTATAATGTTTTTTGAGATTTATTTGGGTAGGTTTTGTCAAATTTAAATAGATTGGTCAGTGTGAGGAAGTGTGGGTAGTGAGTTCCCTTTTATATTTGACGAGGAGTGGTATTTTTGTAAATACCAAGAACTATTCCATACAAGGATGTAAATCATACCCATGTTCACTATAAATTTATTAATAATGGATTATAAGGAATTTATGTTTTATCCACACCTCAAAAACATAGAAATAGACATTTTTTAAACAAGTTCATCCCTTAATATTTAATGTTTCTTACTTTTATCATTTTAGGTTTCACCATGATAACTAGTTTTTAAAATTGGTAATAAATCATTTAAGTGTAAAATAAAAACTTCTATATATATTCTTCCAATTTAGTAAAAATATTATTTTAAAATTATCAAATAAAAAATCTATATTTGTAGAAAATTATTTTTTACAAAATTGTATATAAGGAACAAAAAATCTTCTAATATGTAACATGCATGCCTAATATTTAATCACTTTTCTAGTCATTGTGGAAAAAAAATTAATTGGTATCTTTAACTAATATAAACTATTATAACTTCAATTACAGAATTTATAATACTAAATTTAACTCAATGTATTTCAATACATAAATTCAAAATAAACCCAGAATTCTTTTCAAGAAACAATATTTTAATAAATACATAATTTGAGAAAATATTATATTATATGAACTATATATATTGTAATCTCCACTTGATTAATTTAAATTCATATAGTTATATAAATATTCTGATTATTTTATACAAATAATTCTTTATTAATTATTTAATAATCAATTAATACTCATAGCCTTTATTCCTTTTTAAACAAAAACAGTTTCTAGGAAAATTAATAGTTTTATTGAAAAAAGTTTATTTCATATTGAAATGTTAATATATTTATTTATATAATATTTATATTTATTATACATCTTCATAAAATTATTATAATAATATACTATAAATTAAATGTGAATGAATTAAGAATACAATTTATGTTATTCATAAAAGCATTTTTGTAAGATAAAATTTAACAAATATCATTCTATGATTATTTTGACAAAACTTGTTATAAATTCATATTCATCCTTTAAAATTAGATATTTTTACTATGAATAACTAAAATTTTCATTTTATTTTATTTTTAATAAAATATAATTTTCACTGAATAAAATTGATGCAAATGTTTTATTTTATCATAAGTGATGGAAGTGCTTGAATCTATTTAAATCTAAACATATCATAACCATTTAGGGTGATATGGATCAAGTTTCCATTTTATGAAATTATTATTACAGTGTGCTCTTAAATCACTAATTAGTAATCAAGCAATTTTTAAATGGGAAAAATTAATCCTCTATATTATTTTCATCAAAATCATTTTTGTCTAAAGATTCATAACATTATTATCCACCTGTAACAATACATATTTCTAAAATAAAAAATTAGATATGTTTCTAAATGAATTGAAAATGGGATCCATAAAATATATTATGAATACGTCAACAAATTCATCTTCTAGAATGGGATTATATTTCATTTCATTTTATCATTCAATAGTGCATCTTCTAGGGAAATGATCACAACTTCGGATGAAATCCCTCATGTCTGAATGGATTATAGGGTAACAAAACCTATTCTAAATTATATTATAAATGGTACGATATTTCCCATAATCTCTAATATATGATAAAGAATGAAAAATACTAGTTTTAATAAAAATTATATTTAGGGATATAGTGTCCCATCAAACCATCACCTCATTTCTAAAAATAGATTGGATAATCCTTGTAATTAGTTGAATCATAAATTTTTTTATAATTTAACATGTATGGATAACATGATAATATAGAATGATAATTATCTAAATTTAAAAACAGTGTTCAGTCATGTAAATCTACAAATAAAAAATTTATTCTCTTATAAATATTTTATTATTCTTATCTTCTCCAATTCATTAATATTTATCATTTTATGCCCTAAAAAATAATCATTAATAACATTTTGGATTTTAGTTTTATTATTATAATATCATAGGATACATCTTATCATCATTGTATTGGAATAATTTTCTCATAAGATATTTTATTTATTGATTTTCAATATATACAATTGAATTTTATAGAATTACATATTATTAGATTTTTGAAAAGAAACAACTATTGGTAGTTATTTGTTCTATAATAGTGTAATTAATATTGGATTTGTATATTGTGTAACAAAAATAGTAATTTGGATTAAAAATATGGTCATATGTTTTTCATAGAACTTCTCAGATAATGATGTCATTCATATCACACATTCTCTTAAATAATATTTTCCAAACTAGGTATATGTTCAATAGGGCTTCCATTATTTTGTTATTCAACATATTAAATAACTGTATATAATCATCATTTAATTCAAATATAATACATTTATCAAATTAATGTGTGAGTGGTCAAGTTATTTAGGAATTTTATTTCAAAAAATTAGTGTAAAACATTATGTGTTCAAATATTTTTTTGGACAGTTTCATTGTAATAGGTTTGTGTAATTTTTTCTTTGATAGTGATATTTTTTAGAGAAAAATCTATTCCATATTTTGAATTCCTTGTGGATAATAAATATTACTCTTTGAAACAAAAAAGGTTTAATTTTTTAGAATTTATTACAAAAAAATTCTCTTAGAAACATTGTATATTGTGGTCCATGTTATTCAAACATATATAAAATATCTACCATATTTTGTGAAATAATACCTGAACATTTTCAAAAAATCCTCCTCTATATTAATTAAAATCGTTCCATGAACTATTTTAATATTACCAATTAATAACTCATTTTCTAAATATCTAGTTTCCATTAAGATGATTCCATATAGTCATGTAAACATTTTTGGCTGATAGGTCAATCTAATGTGGATTTTATTGTAACCCAAATATCCACGTGGGAAACAATAAAATTATTAAACATATAATTTCACCCTTATTTAATACATGAATGAATAGGGAATATGATACCTTCATGAGGTGTTATTCATATTTATATAATTGAACCAAACTCTTAATCACATAATGTTTTCTGTTCTCAATTCATTTTCATTATTCTATATTATGGTTGAGCCTATTTTTTGGAACAAGTCGATGTGGGATTAACCCTTATCTATCAGATATGGTGAAAATAATTCTATAATCCTATGGATTCCAAACAGCCTTCTTGACAACTGACACCATTGATTTGGTGATTTCTCATTAGGGGTTAGTTACTTCTATTGGATCTTAATTGGTGTATAATTATATATGTTCAAATATTCATGATGATTCTAATGAAATGGCTATACTCGAAGACATTGTGTTATTCCACATCATTAGGACATTCAATAATAAATCATTTAGTCATTTAGTTATATAAGATATTATGAAGATTGTATGCATGCCTTTATTCTATAAAATTTAATACATAAGCATTATTGGTTTTGAATTTATTTCCAATAGTGTTGGATTTCATGCTGATGGTGTGAATTATGGGAAATTTTCTCCCATAAAAGTTTTAATTTATCAAACATCAATATAACTACCATTTTTTTATTTATCATTATACTAGATTTTCCTCAATACTACAATCTTTTCCACATGATCTTTCTTTTCATCTTCTTATTAAAATTTCAATTTCTGTTGTGTTATATCATTTATAACATATTCCTCATTATAATGAAATATGGATTTAAATTCATGTGAATATTTACCATTCATAACATCTTTTAATAAATAAATAAAATATTTTATCATTATTTTCTGGAAATATAATTATACCTTGATTTACATAATTAAATTATATACTATTCATGATAAATTTGCATCAGGAATGGAATGTCCATCACCTTCTGTCTTATTATCAAGGATATGAAAATCAGAAAGGAAAACACACTTATTGACATTAAATAAACATTCCTCAAGAACATTATGGGGTCATTTGACTACTATATTATAAAACAATAATTCTACTCTTCTTGTTTTTTTATTTTTTAATTCCTATCCAATAAATGATATACAATTGAATTATATTAATTTTATTAAATGAGATCAATTTTTTCCATAAATAGCATGATTCATTACTGAATGAAATCAACTAATATTATAGGTCTCTTATACTTGAGATAATTTTTAATTGAACAAGTATATAGAATTATTCATTCAAGTACATTACTCTAAAGTCATCTGTATCATTCTTAGTGATAAAATAATTAAGAATATGGTATAAACTATCATATAGGAAATGGAATTAGTAATGGGAATATTGTAGTTAATATTCTTAAACATATTCCATAATTTTATATTTTATCCCTCTATCATAACTACCCAATACTATATATAAATGGGAAAGTTGGTATATATGGTGATCGATCTAGATAAGTATGAAATTTTTATTTAACGTAGCATCCATTGATCTTTTTATCTTTTCTTAACTTTTATTTCATGATTCTATTAGTGTTTTTATCCATCTCTTTATATGTATTCATTTTTCTCCATTAATATCAATGTATCATCATGCTGAGTTTTTTATTTACCCTTCTAAATATATCTATCATTTTTATTTTCAATTATCAATATTTTTCTTCTTAGGACCACCACTATGTCCCACTCTTATTAATGAGTCTCTGTATTACCATATAATGTTCCCCTTATTCAATTAGATTGATTTTGAGAAATTTGACTAACATGATATTCTAAATTTTAAAGGGATGAATATTGTTTATTAATTTATATTTCTAGAATGACTATCCAATTTTATTACTTTTGAAAAAATAGAGTATAAAAATTATGTAAATTTAATTATTTAGGTTGGGCTGCTTTTGAATATCATTGGGAAGCTGGTTCTGAAATTGATAATGTAGTATAAAATTTTATTCTCTATGGTTTTGATATAGTTATTGTGGATATAGATTGTGAAGTAGATGAACATAATTCTATGTTGGATACCCTAGTGGCCTCTAAATTACTTATTGACAAAGACAATATTTTTTTTTGATTAATAGGTTGGTTATTATTATTCTACAAAGATTTACTATTAGTATGGTTATTTTTACTACTGTGACGGTTTACTACAACTATATTAGAATTAAACTTGAGACCAGTTTTCATCTGAACTTTTTTATCAGTATAGATTGGTTTTTGATCCTCTACACATATCACATGATTGAAATTCCATAACACGAGTACGTTTTAGTGCATATTGTTTGTAAAAGAGAATGTTTTCTGACATCATTGTGAGAGACACTACATAGAAATAAAGGTGGGTGGTTTATTCTACCAGATTAATTTTATACCTTAGAGGTCCTCATTCACTTTTTCATGGGCTAGTGTTATGCATGATTTTAATGAGGATATCTCTACCTATATCTTTGGTTTTTATCATAAATCATCCATCAGAAAAAGAATCCATCTTAATTCAAACAATATGATTTATACCACCATAAAACATCTTCAATTGATAATAATGGTCAATCCTGTGGTGTGCGAACATTTATATCAACTCTTAAAATTGGTTTCAAGCCTCCTTGGATGATCCTTTATGTACTTATGAAACATCATGGATGTTGTTTTTCATTATATATATTCATATATATGTAATTTATTTTTCGATGAACAATTTGTAAAATTCATACAAGGTAATTATTGCTTCAAAATATTGAATTTTGAACCAATTCATAACACAATCTATGAATGGAATTGGGAAAATATATTTTAGGTTACGTATGAATATACAACTAGGTCATTAAATATTTCATGTATTGCAATGAAATATTATAGATAATGATATTGATACATCCATTTTATGAGATTCTGCTCACCCACATTCTGGATCAGTCCATTTTAGTTTAGAAATATTTTAAAGGTATGTTCTTTTATAGGGCTATTATGGGTGTGATTCCATTGATATATTCCAATACATTATTTATATGGTGCACTCCAACATTAGTGCTAACAACACTTACTATTCATATTGAACAAATTACTACTTTTTTGGATAATGATATAAATGATATTATTGTTCTCTACAATAGAACACTAACTTTGTGATGATAATAATACTTCAATTTGATGTTTGGATAAGAGTAATTCATAAAATAACAAGATTATAAAACATGTCATGGGGTATCAAATCATGTAATAGTGTCCTAAAATTTATATAAAGGATAAATCTATGATAAAAGTAATAAAACAATTCGGTGGAGTAAATGAGTGAGGAAATACTAGATTAATTACAGTGGTATCAATTAGAACAGTCTCCCTAAAAATGATTTGAAATTTGATGCTCCCATGAGGTGTCTCTACTGCCACACAATGTGTCCAAATTTAATATTTATAGTGTTTCTATGAAAAAACATCTATGAGGGTCTATTGATTTTTTAGTGTACAAGACTGAGTTCGTTGAGTGTAGTTGTAAATGAGTGAGACCTTTTTATTGGAATGAAAATTTGATCTGACTAGGAATATCTTATATATTAGTCAAAACCTTGATCACAGATCAATAATTGATTGTGGACAAAAGAATTTGGTAAAATTTTATTAAAAACTACTCCTTGATCTATATATTTTGATCAATTTAGTCGAATTAGGTGCCACTTTACTGCAATGAATAATATAATATTATTTTTTCTAAAATAAGTTTTTTTATTATTTCATGGTCCTACTTCACAATTCACATTACTAGAGTAATGCGAAAAGAATGAAATGTTGTTGTTTTCATAATATATTTCCACTATAAGTATATTACCATAGTTTTTATTAAGAATTAATTAATTTCCCATTATCCCTAATTTAAATCTTTAACACTATGTTGATTATCCTTGAATAAAAGAAATGAGATTAAAGAATGTTGCTATAATGGAATATGAAGAGAAATTAATAATGAGTGTATGTCCCTATATGAATTATGTAAATAAAACACATTAGTGAATTTATGTCAACTACAATGAAATTAGAATAATAGTTGAAAATAAATAGTTTCTGAATCATAACAGAGAGTGAAAAAATTGAAAAATAAAATGAAAAATATAACAACTCAATATAAAGATTAATAATATAGTAAAGGAATGATCCCCTAATGACTTTTATGTTTCTATAAAGTAAAAAAGAAACCAATATTCACAATGTGAAATGGGTTTCACATTTTGAGATAGCATGTCTTCCTTCAATTTTTAGTTTTTTAGGAACATTCTTGTAATGTACTAGTTCTTAATGACACTGATGAAAATTTCAGGCTCCAAGAAGCTTATAACCCTGAAAATCCTAAAAAAAAATTCTCTAAATGAAATTGTCATATATTTGACTGGTGAGTTTTGATTAATGGTTTACATGGTAAATAATTCTTCACATCATGAATTATCAGGTATCTAGAGGTTCATGTCATGAAATTTCATTCATTGAATAACTAGTTGTTTATAGGATATCATGGGTCCATTATCCAAGAAATCAAACTATGAATGGGTGTTTCATGAAATGAAACATCTACAACATCATATTTTATATTCATTTCCTCCCTTCAAATCCTTCAATAAAGTTAAAATTTCAAAATAAATAGCCTCAATGTTGTATAAAATAAAGAATTAACATGGTGATTTATTCCTAAACAATAAAAAAGTAGTTATCATATCCAATATTAACCATAATTGGTAGTGAACATTGTTTAATTATGCACTTCATCCACTATAATAGTATTGGTATTGAACCATGATTAATGATTTATGAGAATATGAAGTGAAAGAAATCCACTTTGGGACTCCATCAAATATGATATTTTGGCAGGGATCCTTGACTGTTGAAATGTTTTTATATTAATTTTTTGGATATGATATATATTTGTTATGCTTATGATTGGTTATCATGGGACATTATGTATCATTAATTAATAAAAAACCTTATAATATAAGTATTTTTTATGAAATACAATACATAACTCATATTTTATGATTATAGACTAATTCGGTTTGATTTCCATAATTTATATTCATGTTATGATTCCATGATTCTTATCATATTCTCACATATTATCATTGATTTATATAACAATTGTTGACCCATAATGAGTATCTAGGATTATCCTTTCATTTATTTTCATTTTCACATGTTTAATGAATAGTTTTTGATATGGTATATCTATTAATGGTATTATTTTAGAAGAAAGTTTTTCATTATTTAATGACCATTCATAAAATAATTTCATTATACATCTATTTAATAAAGAGTCTATACATTTCTAGTTCTAGTCTTTTCATTAATATGTATAGTATTTAATATTTATCTAAAATGATGAAATACTTCCACAAGAAATTTTTTGGTCACCAAAGATGTTATCAGGGTAGGGATTAATTATTTATGAAAAGTAGGATTATAAATCACTGGTGAAAACCCAATAGAAAAGTATATTTATATCAGAAAATCCTAAATAAAATATAACTAAAGATTTTGTTTTTTCCTAGAAATGAAATATTTTTTTAGAAAAAAATCAATGGATATATGTTCCTAAACATTCTCATATTGGGTTGAAAACATTGAAAATTAATTTTTGGTATTAACTTGATCATTACATGTTCGATGATAAAAATTCTTCACAGCGGAAGTTTTTTAACACTCATGTGGGAAATTAAATGGATAATTTACATTCTCTCCATGAATGATTATGATGAATGATAGGATATAACCTATGAAAAAAATATAACACTATGTCATATAAGATAAACCTAATGGAATATGGGTTAATTATAATGTTTAAAATTTTAGAATGTATTATAAATTATTGTCATTATCATTAATTAAAAATAATGATTAATATTGATTTATATCAACACATGTAATTTTTTTTGTTGATTCCTGGATGAAGGAATAATCATGTAGAAACTAAACCTGATGACCAATGGATATATTTTTTAAAAGAGGAAGAAAAATAAATAGTAGATTGGATAAAAGATATTGTGGTTATTCTTTATCAATTATCCAAATTAATATTAATATCATTACCCAAAATAGAATTATTTAAAAAATATTAGAGTTCTAGGAAATTTTCAGAGATAAGAAACATAAAGAAAGGAATGTTCCAAAACCTACATATAAAAAATGTAGGAAAAATAACAAAATTATTCATCTAAATTTAACTATAATATGTTATATTTTTGTAAGTGCATTGGATATTGTAATAAATTTCAAGTGAAAATTGTAGAGTTCAGTTAATACATTGGTGAAAAATAGAGTTTATCCTACGGTACAATTTACTATTCAACTTCATATATACAAAAAACATGGTAACTATCCATTTTAATTAAATAATCCAAGGGATAAAAATGATTATTTACATCATGTAATCACATTTGTAGTGGAAATATTTTAATGTATATAAAATTAGAATAACAACTATTGGTCCTTAAAAATAAGTAGAGTATGATGCACTAATCTTCTAATCATGTACTATTAGAGTTTTATTTAGTTATTTTTCAATAAAATACATAATACAATGACTTATTTATAGAAAGAATAAATTCATGACCCAATGAATATATGTTGATTTTTAAATAAAAAACAATATTCGGTGTGATTATTTCAGGTTGGGTCTATATATCCTCTATGATAGAATATTATCTGGACGTGCATCCTAGAAAACTTTTTATCCACACAATAGTTGAATTCTATATGATCATTTATAGGATAAGGGATGAATAATAATTTCCATTAGAAATTTATTCCATTATATGGGTTCTTTGACATATTTATAAGGGGTATCTATCTTAAATGGGTGAGGATAGACTAGATATTAAAAATATGGATCCATTGTATTTATCATGATAAGAGTGATATATATTTATATAATAAATACGAAATCATGAAAAATAGTATCACATAGAAATATTTTAATATGTATCAAATTATATGTCTTGTGTTAATTAAAAACTATCTATTCCAAATACATTACCACCCAGTGAAGGAAAAATAATCTGTTGATGGTCTGTGAGGAAAGGAACTCACTAGTTTATCCATAATGAAGATTGAAAAAGATCCAATAATTTTGGATTTATTTAATATTGATAATGAAATAAATAAGAAATGAGATGGATTCTATTTTTATATGAGTATTTCTCCACCATCTATCTTTAAAAAGAATAAAAAGGTACAAATGGGGGATATAAATGTGAGGAAGAAGGTATGAAATTTTATTTTGTTAAAAAGTGATAGTTTATGAATAATAAGGTTTAGAATATGAGTACGTGTCTCATCAATACCAGACCTGATGATGTGGCTTTTGGATGAAGCTCAAATATTATAATTTCCCATTATACCTAGACGTATAATGATGTTTCAAGAAATCAATGAGATTTTCTGGTGTGATAATATGAAACATATTACTGTAGAGTATCCATCTCAATGTCTAGTATGTTAGTAAGTTATAACTATTAAATAGATGTCTAAAGGGATGTTATAGTCATATCACATAATATAATTGAGATGGGAAACCACCACCATTTATTATTTTCATTTGAATGCCCAGAATATCTAATGGACATAATTATATTAGGGTTATTGTCCATCTCCGTATGAAGTCGCCACATTTCATTTATATAAGATAATTTTTCCCCCTTACCATATTATCAAGATATATATTAAATAATAGTTAAGGTTTCTTGGAGTACCATATTCTGTTATAACTATTCAGGATCTATTGTTTACCTCAATGTAATTGAGAATTATTCAGTGTTATTTGAATATTATATTATTATATGTCACTATATATTATCCAAATATAGATGGTAACACTAAAAGGACAATTGAGACCAATGATGTTATATTTAGAGCTTATTATATATTTAAAAGGTGTTCTGGATCAACAAATTTATCTCATTGAATTTTCTTAGAACAATAGATTTTATTTGAGCATTCATATGGCTCATTATGAATCCCTTCCAGATAGGATATTTAGAACCTCAATGTGATGTGATCAAGTAAGGGAATGACAGTTATTTGAAACATATTTTTATGAGGAAATGAACATGAATTTAATATATATTCAATAGAATATCAGGGTATCTTTGAATTAATAGAGGTGTTATTATAACAATCATCTTTCTTGATATTCAATATGAAGATGGTGATATGATATTCTTATGAATATCACCAATTATTAAGATTTATATATTTTTGAATAAGTGTAATCATAAACATGATATATCAGTCACTTTGAAATATATTATTTGTATCGTGATAGTATTATATATTGGGGAACAAATACTTATTTTCATTCAAATAAATGTATTGTTCCCTAAATATATTTTTATTATTTACATATTGATCACTATCATTCACTAAACCCAATGGTTGATCTTTATAGAATTCCAATTATTATGATAAAAAGTTGATTGTGGAGAAAACAAAAAATTGAGGAAGATTTGTTGGAACCTGAGGATGTGATGAGGATGAAGTATCCACGATTGTTTTTATTAAGAAAATGAAATTTTATGATATAATTATTATAATGGGATAGAATGTAATAGAAATTGTTTTTTATATATTCATCATTAAAAACATGATAAATTTGATATAAATAATTGTAGTAAGAACCATTCATAATTTAACCATGATATACTATTGAAATATTATCATTTAATGTTAATGTTATCATGAATTTGATGGATTAGAGGGTTTTAATAGGACTAACTAAATTTGGGAAAATATGTATACAAGAATAATATAAAGAAAAAAGTTTTTTTTAAAGAATTGGGATTAAATACTAAATATTAAATGAGAAAAAAATATTTTAATTTTAAAAGATAAAATTTCAATGAATTTTATTATATATAATTATGTTGAATATCATTCACCAATTAAGCCATGCTTTAATGAAATATATTGTTATTCATTGTAAAAAATTAACAATCATTTTTATGTTTTTTATCAATTATTAAATAACGTTTTTTATAGTTACCATGAAATAAATTTCAACCTACTCAAAGTAATGAATTCTGAAATATGGATTTGAAATTTGTAATTAGACTGATTAATACATTTTAATATATTAAATATTGTTTTTAATCATGGACAATATTTTACATGGTGAAAATTGTATTATCAAGGTAATGGTAAAATAGGGTTAAATAGTGGCTCATCCTATGAGATATCCTTTAAAATATCCCTAAAAAATATTTTTTATTTTCATTTGTTGATGTAATTTCATTAATACTGTTCTTCTGCTGGATTCAATTTCCTTTTTGATCCACTATCCACTATGGGTGAATTTATTAAATTTTATCATTTTCTATATTCACAATTTTTCAACACATATCACTTATAAAATTACACATACTCTTCTCATTTATTTTTGACACTTAATCTTATCATCTAAATAAATAACTAATGAAATACCATAAAAAACATACACCCATTGAGATAGACATCAATTTTAATCAAAAACACCATCCAATAAGGTTTAAGGTGTACAAAAAGAGAGGATTTAAAATTAATAGGTGTTACTATTAAAAGGTTTATTTAATAATTATTTCATTCGTCAATATCTATAAAAAATATCATAAAAATGATTCAATGCCCAAATAAACATTGTTTGATATTTTCTAAAAGTGACATTAAGGCTATGTGGGAACTGTACATCACAATGTTCATAAACTTAACCTCATTAAAAAAATTGCCCCACATTACCATTTCATCACATCCCACCATCCTCCAAACCAAAATTCAAGGCAACAGATCTTTCAAATTCAAATTTCAAAAAACATAAGCTAGCTTATGAGAGAATGTTCCAATCATCATCATTGGGAATCGGTCTAAGAGCCACCTCATGTCTCATAAAACTAAATCTTGAATCAACCCAGCATCATATCCAGCATCGAGTCACCTCCATCATCAATGGTTCTTGGAATAACCACCATCATCATCACCATTTTTATCGTAGGAGCATCCATCATCTTTATCACCATCTGTATCACTCGACAAAAACATCCAGTTAATTTGATACTTACACAAAAATCACCATTCATATTCAGTTTAAACATGATACACATTGTAGAATAACACACATGTCCATAAAATACATCATCTACATCACTAAAACACATGTAAAAAAAGGAACTTCCACATCATTGAGAGGAACCAGGGAAAGGAATTACTTATCGTAGCATCATAGACACTCATTCACTGTCACATACACATCCCAAAGCCTCCTAAGAAACTAACATGCCCAACCGACCATGTAGCAAGAGATGAAATGAGAAACCAGAGCAAAGCATAAGAGTCTGGTCCTCCACTGAAAACAACGATGCGACCAACACTATCATGCATCTAGAAACTACATCATCAAACATGAAATACATGAAACTAACAATGATTTAGAAAACACTGACATTTACTTTATCCCCCTCTAAAAACATCCCATGGAGTCCCAAAACATACATCGAGCCCGACCAAGATAAGGTTTAGTCTACTGGCCTAGATGACAGGAGAATAGCAGAGGAGAAATATCGAACACCACAACCCCCTATAACCCAAACCTCCTAATACACCTACACCAAGACCAATCCTGGAGGTCTGATACGAAGGGTGAGATAGAAAGAGAGGAAGTGAAAGTGATAACATTTCTTGTTCTTAGGTGTAGACTACCACCTCCACAAAGCAATTTGATTAATTTTTTTTCCACTTTATATTGATAGTAATAAGAATCAATTTGATGAATATATTTAATTTAAATTATATTATAAATATAATAATATTATTTTTTTATATTTTATTTTTTCTAAATTCCAACCTTGGAATAATTGAGCCACTACTCATGAATGCATATGGACTACCACTTAAGAAATGTGATGCAATACATTCTTTATCATCATCTTATAACAGTTGTCATAAAAGTGTAAATAACGTCCAAATATGATATTTATGGAAATATTAGAACTCTATATTGAATAAAACCCAGATAGGGGGTCAAAGACTAGAATTTTTGAAGAACATCCATCATGGAAAATAAACTATTTTTCACCAGAATAATGATATTAATTTAGAATTGTTGATGGGTTTGTAATAGTAATTATAATATAATGATATATAGTATGAAAAATATGAATATGATTCTTCTATGGTTATATAATAAATCAAAATTTAATATACTTTTGGTTATGATAACATAAGAAGAATATGATGAAAATATGTGTGGAATCCTAGTCAACGTAATAATAAATCATTTTCATGTCTCATTAATTTTAATATATTATATTTCATAGTTGTAAAATCACTATAATAATATTATGTAATTTCAAAGTCAAAAAGAAATTGTTTTATTCTTACAATTTTGATTACATATATAATATTGACTTTTTTAAATGATTTATTTCCATGTTTTAGAATTATAATTTGAAAACATTTTCTATTTCAGTAATAACCATATCAAAATTATATTATGGTAATTTTTTTTGAAAAGATTGATTTTAAATATGTAGTGAAAAATGATAATTTTATTGGTAATGGTATTTCCATTCCAATTATTTTAAAAGTAATAATCTAATATGAATTAGTTCTAAAATTTAATTATTTATTTTTAAATTAATAATAACATTATCATCGTCTTTAGAAATAATAATAAAAATTATTTTTATATGAAAACATATTTTATACATGTTATGGTTGTTTCTAAAAAATCAATTTTCTTCCCATTTTTTATGTTTATTATTAAATTATATTCTTAAAAATTTTGAAATTGAATCATGAAAAACCGATACCATATTTTTAATTAGGAATTCCAAATATGGAAAAAATGACACTTATTTTTTTATATATTTATAAAAATTGTAGTAATATATTATTACTATAGTAATTGGAAAACGCATTAATTAGGGTCGAAACTAAGGTGATATGACATCAAATACACCCAAAAAAATAAACTTATTTTATTTATTTAAGTCTATTTAATTCATAATCACCCAATATTTAAATATATAACATTTTTAATGTTTTATTTGATATTAAATGTTATAATATATAGGTAATATACAATGACCAAAGTGCCACTCACTTATAATTCAGATAAACTTTTTTCAGAAAGACAAAAACAATAATTTCTCAGATGCAATGGTTATTTAAAATATGAATGATTTTTTTTATTATAATTAATTTTTTACTTAAATTTTCCAAGTAATTACTTTATATTCTTGAAAAATATTAATTTACTTATTGTTAATCTAATAAACAATCATGTAAATGATATTAAAAATTATAAATGTAATATTCTTTGTGGGAGCCATATTATCCGGATAATTTTATAGATAAAAATATAATATTATGTTGGAGGAAATTCATTACATTCAAATTATATTTCTCTCGTGTTGTTTTCAAATTCATATTATAAGAATATTTATAGAAAAGAAAATAATGATATTTTTTAATAAATGATATTCTATTAAATGACATGAAAATACAAACAAATGTATCTTCAGAAAATGTATTGGTAAATGATATAAATTATATGTCATCATTTATTTATTTATAACATATCGATTTATAGTAGATTTATTGAACCCCACAATGAAAAAACAAGATATGGAAGCAATTGTTATTGGGTTTACTAGGGGTTAAAACAAAGAGATATGCCTGAAAAAAATATCTTAACTTGAAATAATTTTATTAATTGACAGTATTTAACCCAAAATAATCCAGTTATAGAAATACTTTTATATACATCCATTTTTCCATTAAAATCAATTTATATTAATTAAATATATTAAAAATTTCTTTTACTATCACTCCCCTCACATATAAAAGTCAACATCATACCCTCTCTCCCTCACTAATTTTGTGCACTCTATGTAAGCCAATCTATACAAAAACCCCATACATACATACCTCACCACATTTTAGTGTAATGTTATTATCCCAAAACCATCCCTAGATGGTTGTAGGTGTAAACATAAGTAAATTTTAAGAAAAAGTGGTATAGATCTTAATTGAGTGTTTTTCATTTCATTATTCTTCATCGAGATTCATATATATTCAAAAAATAATGAAATAATAACATTATTAACTATAGTAAAATTATATTATTTATGTTAATTGAATGACCTATATTAATATCCAATATAATCAAATGTGAAATGAAACCATCCTTTATGTGTACGAAAAACAAAAAACAACAAACCATTGTAATTCATTTCTAAGGACCACCTCTCATGACTACTAATAATGTGGGAATATATGTATTTAGCTATATATTATATTGAATAAATATTTATAAATATAGTAAAATATTATTTCATCTACTTTATTATCACTCTGTCCATTGAAAAATAATAACATTGTTCGTCTATATGTTTAGATTACCCCATCCATAAATCAATGTGATTTTTTTTCATTACCACTAAAAATGGATAACATATGTAATTATATATAAATGTATAATATCATATTTAATATATAATCCTCATTTTGGAATATAAAATTATATTTTCATTTCATCCATCATGATATTTCAAAAGTGAAATTGTTAACCAAGCATAAATATAGTCTACCATCTCTATCATTTCAAAAGAATTAATTATCCACAACCATGAATTATAATTGTTTCTAAAATTATACTTATCATATAAAAAATATTATTATTACATTATAATTATTCATGATCTTATTGAATTATAACCACTTTCCCATAGTCAACAAACAGAAGACAATTTTGAAAAATCTGCGGAATTTCAAAAAAAAATGACGTGAACATAATTGATAATAAATTTGTATATAACATAGTAATAAATAAAAATAACTAAATTATATAATTTAAAATGTATTCTTATGTAATATATTATTTATCATAATTTTATTATATAGGATCATAATGAATTGACATGTTAGTTCAGACTCGGCATAAGGGACAACACAATTTTTATAATCATTTCCAATGTTCTACTAATATATTTTATAAATATTTGACATCCTAGTGAATGATTAAAAAATTATTTTACTGGTGTATTTATATGATCATAAATTAATATAATAGACATTATATTTTACATTTTAATTTATTTAATTTTTTTTCCAAAAGGGATCTTTTAATAAACCTTTAATATAGCGTTTTGACAAAAAAAGAAAAAAATATTGTTCTATTTTAATCTGTATAAAATTAATGGTTTTTCCCACCATCATAACCATTAAATTATGGTTAGCTTCATTTATAATCATTCATTTTTCTATAAAAATAACACTTTACCAATGTTTATATAATATTCAAATTGGGTTTTTATTGGAATGGATATTTGTATATCATGATTTTTTTCTTATGGGTGAAGGGAATATTTTTATGAATGATTTAATTTTTTATGATTATATTTTTTTCATGTTAATATTTTATGATGATTGTTGGATTCATTATAATCCTCGGGTGGGTAGTTTCAATATAATCCCTAGATGGGTGTTCTGGATATATTACTCCATTTAATTAGGTAATGTGATAAAGTTTACTAATTTATTTTCTCCTCAGGGATTATTGGAAACTACTTAGTTGGTTATTACATATGTTAGAGTGATATGAAAATAATTTCACATGTTATCTTTATGATATAACTATGATATATATCTATTTTGATTTAAATAATCTTTTTTGACAAGTTATTGTAATGAGCTTATTCTTTAAGGAATGTATTTGGATTTCTTTAAGTTAGAAATATATAACATTTTGAAAAAAAAAATCTTATCTCTTCTAAGATTACGATGAATAATTTATGTGTTTTATTTATCTATCAATATGTTTTTAGAATTTTTTTTTGAAACTCATCGGACAAATATGTTGATTTTATGGGTAATGGAATTCTTATTCTATGTTCAATGGTTTTTTTAAAAAGAAATTTTTATTTTGTTTTTAAGGACAAACAATTTTTTTATATCATTCTATATGTCTCTCGTAGACAATTTTTTGTCATAACATATTTTTAATACTTTTCAAATTATATCAAATATCATTAGCTACACGGAAGGATTCATGATAAATGTTTTTAAATATTTAATGAAAATATTTTTTTATATTTTAAATGTTTTATATTATGGGAAAATTAGATAATGAGGTGATGTTTAAACATTATGATGTAAAAACATTTTATATAATTGTGTTGAAATAGATCTATAAAAATATATACCAAAATTTCATTGGGAAGTGAATATATTGGAATAATTTCTAAAGATAAAATTTATGAGTTATTTAAGGTCGAATCCAAATATTTTTCATTAGAGTGAATGTTTATATAATTTATGTGGTTTGGATAATGTATGTAAATAAAATGAATATACTATAATGTATTTTTAGCATGATTAATCACTTGATGAATACAATCGTTCTTTATATACACTATGTCTATTATAAATGGGTTTCTTCTTTGTAAAATGGGTAGTGGAAGTTGTACATAAATAAGGGGAAAATATATTTCTTAACAAGAAACCGTGAATGGTTGAAAATGGATCTAATATATTTTTTCTTTTATGGATTAACTGACATATGTTATAACGTCTTTTGATATCGATGTTAGATAGAATAAATATATACCACATTAAGACATGTTAAAGTGGATAATTTAATGATACAAAATACTAGCAATTCAATTGATATTCTGACCCATTGGTAGTAGAATGATTATATAAATCTATAGAATTGATAATCATTGCCATGGGTCCTTTGAATCATTAAATAATAATTCATACTATTTATTATTTTTATGGTTAATGAAATTAATGGTGGTCAATGTATAGGAATATTGGAGAATTATAATAGATTTATTCCATGGAATGATACACATATAAAACTTTTTCCCATGAGAACTATTTTCCTATTGTTGATTGAAAAATTATTGAAAATATATTCTATGAATTGCGTTGAATAGATAATTATTTAGCAACATATTCTGAATAAAATTTCACCCAATTAACATTGAATTCAGGAAATTTTATTTCTAATCATTATAGTAAAATTAATATCTTTTACTCGGGATTGAATGAAAAATATCAATAGGAATATGATTGTGGTGTATATAATTGTTATAGTAAACAAATTATGAGTTTTGAAAATTTGGATGTGGATATTGATGATTGTATGCTTTTTATGATTATAAAAAGACAAATACTTCCATGTGCCATGAAAATGGGATGAATTTATCAAATAAATATTATGATAAAAAATCATGTATTCGGTTTGTCATAGGTGTTGTAGAATGAACTACAGGTAATGTCTTATGACATATCATAAGTTCTTCTAATAAAATATGTTTAGACACATGGATCATGATTTCAAGAAATGATCTTTTTTAGAGGTGTTATGAATATTCTTAAACATGTTTCATAGTGTTTTAAATATAATGTGATGGTTCATTATGTGGATTCATATCCAAAGAATTCCAAGAGTTATGGGAAGCAACAAGACTGTAAGAATAAGGATGTGGTAAAATACATTGAAACTAAATATATAGTTTTTTTACAATACAATAAAGTGGTAACATGTACATTATTTATTAATTTGAATATAAAAATTTATTTTTTGATTCTAGGTCTACCCATATATTAATTTTTACAAATTTTCTTGATAAATTTGACATTTAGAGAATGAAATGAAGATTATACTTAAAGAAAAAACTAGGGGGGTTATATGAATGAAATATGTAATTAAAATGATCTTTCTACTTTACTTTTTGGTATGGTTTTCCTTAGTATCATTTTTATCTTTCCCATTATAGTATTTTATTTGTTCTTCGTATGGATTAGAATTCAGTTTATCAAGATATGCTATAATGGAGAGTCATAATAGTTATATAAAAATATAATTTTCTTTTTCTATATAAAAAACAATTAATGTCTTTGATAACATATCTAGAAGTTGAGAAATTTTTAAGAGATGGAAATAAAAGTTTTATTACATAAATTTTATAAAATAAATGAAGTATTTTGATTAGTTTTTTTTTCTGTTAATAAATGATGACTTGGATTCTTTTTCTAATTGTTTGTCAAGAGTTATACATGTTCTAGAAAATGAATTTTCTATTGATATAGTACATAATGACAATAAAATTTCAAAAAAATTCATATCAAATGGATCATGTAGTTCATCTTGATTTGGTAAATATGTTATAAGAATTTTATTGATAAATTTTTCATTCATCCAAGAACTTCCTCATGATTTTTTGGTTTTTTGTTAAAAATAAAGATGTTTTAATGGGGTTCATCGTTAATTTTAGTGATTTTAATAAAATTAAAATTAAAAATAAGTTCATGATTCCTCATTTCAATGAGTTTTTATTGAGCTTCATGGATATCAATATTATTTGTAGTTTTTATATGTTTTGGGCACCATCACATGATATTAAATGAGGATGAAATTATATTAATGTAATTTAGTTCTAGGTATGATATTTATGTGTTTCTCGTGATTCTGGTTGCATTGAAAAATTCTACATCAATTTTTTTATTTCTTATATATAGAGTTTTAAATCAATATTTTGATATTATTTATGGTGTAAATATTGGTGGTATTTTAGTTAATTATAAAAGTTACTAAGTTCAAGAAAAACATGTAAGGATTTATATAAAACCCATGAATGAAACTAAATTAGATAGAAAATTTTTATATTGATATTTTTTTCTAGTATGTTTCATAACGCAGATATATCATAAACAAATATAGAATAGTTTTTGGTCCTCCTAATATTAATGTGGTTGATGAGTTGTCATGAAATAAAAATGATTTAATGATTTAAGGTTTTTTTGGAATATCAAGATATTGATTATTGTTGAATAAATTTTTTTTACTATTACTATGCATGTTAAACACGTTAATAGTAAAATGAGTTAGGCTCATCTAGATAGAGTAATGTGATTACCATTTCCCAGAATCGAACATAAAAGGAATGAACAGTACAGGTTCGGACCTACAATAAAAAATGGCGACATTATGATTTTTATTATTATCTCATTGAATGTATTTGGGTTTTTTAACATAGAATGATTTAGTAATATATTATTCATCATTTTAATTAGCAACACATATGAATAATTATCCAACTCATGAATATAGAATCAAACCTATAGTGCTTGCATAAAAAATTTATAGACATCATATATATGGGTTATATTGGGAGGTATATACTAATCATAAAAAAATTAATTATATATTTAATCAAAAATAATAAAACATTATATAGAAAATTATTTTATAATTCATAATGTATTATTATTAAAAAATTCCTTTCAACATCGAATGAAAAAATATAATAGAAAATATTTGGATTATATTAGATAATGAATCATTAACTAATCTATATATGGATATTAACCCTTGAGTTAATGATTTGATTATTGTTTTCTTATAAATTATACATCTAATAACACCACTAATTTTTTTAGATCTCAATATTTTCACCTTTCTTTGGTAGGATTAAGAATTCCTAAAATGACATAGGTTTTTTAATAGAAAAGGTATAATTTGTAATGAAGGATAAATTTCATGAATTTAATATTGAGAAATAATTTTTTGATTAATTAAAATTATATATGTTTCATGTGTCCATAATGTAACATACCTATTTTAATTACGTATAGAAAATTATAATTTTTTGTTTACTAATTACTTAATGCGACTGAAGGTGAGCGTCAGCACCCCCCACTGCAGGTCCCGAAAAAATATTTATATAATTTAAATAATTGTATGGTATTAATAAAAAATGTTATGTCACACTTTAGTACAATGTTCGAGATTAAAATTATTTATGATGGATTTAATATAAATAAGAATATATTTAAAGAAAATTTAAAAGAAATAAATAAGAGATAATATGAAATTTTGAAATAAAATTGAAAGGGGGTAACATAAAACGTAAAAATAATTAAGATGGGAGATATACATTTATTATTATTATTTTCTTATTTCATTGTTCACCATTTTTTCTATTTTATTTTATTTTCTATTTTACTTTATTATATTTTTCTTATATTTTTTTTTTATTTCATTTTATTTCTTTTGTTTCAGGCTTTCTTTTCTCCTCTCTTCCTCTCCTCATCTCCCTCAGGTCACACCTCCCTCTCTCCTTAGGTGGTACACCACCCTGGTCCAATTTGGAAGACTATCATGCCAAAGTTCATCATCTGTTATCTTCACTGTCATGTGTTCTATAAACCTTAGCTCAAGACTAACCTTGTGAATTTGGAATCATAGAGTTTTGTTGTGTATCCTGTGCATAGTTCGCGGTGGAATGATTTTACCCTATTTTAGGGATTTTCTAAAATCACCCGTTTTCTTCCATTTTATGTCAAATAAAATACAACCATTGATCATAGATTCATATAATACTATAGGGTAGGGTTACTAAATGCTTTCCTTCCTTATGGTTTTGATATATTAAAACGCACGATTGTTCCGTTCATCGGTGCCTACCCACTTTGTGAATATTCAACCAATATTTTTAATTTAATTGATTTGACTAATTTTTGCAGCCCTATTTTCCATGAATTAAAATTTTTAAATTGTATCAACATTGTAGGAAACACCATTGTGTGAGGCGACATGGACAATATAAATTTCGTTAGCATGTGCATTTAATTTAGTTAACTTCATGTGTTACACATCCTAATTTGGTTGTGTTTAATTTATAAAATTAATTTAGATTAATTATTAACCATGAATTGTTGTATATTATTTAGTTTTTGGGATTATTTATATAATTAATTAAAATTTCATTTATCTTCTTGTACAGATATTTTATCTTTCCTTGTTAACTTTTTACACATAAATTTTAAATTAATAACTTATTTTTCATAGTTGTATCTACTTAGATTTAAAACTAGGATAACATATGAATAATATATCATATATGCTTCTATGAAACATTAATTAAATTTTGGGCAGGGAAAGAAGGTGGGTCATGTATTAAGGGCCCTTCTTAGATCCTCCGTTCCTGAATGGTTACCACTACGCAATCGGGGGGTGGTGTATATGGATTTTCCAGACCAAGAAATCCCTGGGCTTTCTTACAGTTATGAGTGACACCGATTTTCAAAGGGACCATGAAGGATAGATCCATTGGTAATGTGGCAAATCCATCCCTAGATGATTATTTTTTCGATATCAAAATGAACTCATGGTAATTCCATGCCTTAAAAATTACTTGGGATTTCAAAATATTGCCTTAGATGGGCTCAGTAGTATTGGATTTTTTGAAGGATGTTTCATAGTGATACCTCTGGGATAGGCTCGGACTCCAACTCTCAACATGAACCATAATAATGATGTAGTGAATGTTTATGTTAATGACGCATTGAGTGTTTGATAATTTTTATATCTTTCTGGTTTGTTGACATACACCTGGTTGAAACATGACATAGACCCTAATTCAAAGCTCAAGCATGGGGGTATTCCTCTAGCTTGTGTTGCCATGATTTTACAGGATTTATCTCTCTCTCTCTATATATATGTTCATTATTCTTACATGTTTTTCTTTCATACTTCTATCTTAGGTCGAAGTAGTTGCTTAGGGATGGGTACCTTTGGGAACTCAGGCCATGTTATTTATTTTATTTCACATAGTTAATTACCATTATTTTTTATATAATGGAACAATATAATTTATTACATCCCAAAATAGAATTTTTTAGACACCGTGGGTGCTAGCCTATGAGGATTTTATCTCACACCCTTCTTGGGCATCCTTGACACTCGAGTAGATTACATTCTTACAGGTATGGGCAAAGGGGAGTGTGCTTCTTCCAAACCTAGATTGTTTCTTGCTGCGTTCGGTGGAGACCAGGGCATAGGACTGAGCCTTTCTCATGATGTAGTTATTTCTTTGTGTCCTTTTATTTTAGTTGATAGTATTATTGGGTTTCCATTTCTTTAAATTTCAGTTTGGATAGATATCATAGAATGACATTGTTTTATGAGCATCTGTAATTGGTTATTATTTTGTTGGAATATTCATATTACTTTCGTTGTAGTATATTCATTTATATATTTCCAATATTTATTATTAATTTCTTTTTACATCCGTAGTTATAATACCTATTACCTATGACGGTATAGTCTCCCCGAGGACATGAAAAATGACCTCGCTACTAGTCAGCAAACTTTGGTATTTGGGGAGATGTGCTTGAGGTTATGTGGCCAACCTGGCTCAAGGTAACCTTCAGGTGGCTCAGGGATGGGGACAATACAAATTGGTATCAGTGGTAGTTTTTCAGTTTTTCATACTGCTTGAGATTGATAGGAGACTAGGATATAAAGATTTGGAATGTACCATATGCTTGGACATAGCTAACCCATGTACAAGGGAAACCCAAAATCCTAGGATGGGATTACAATTATTGATTATTCTAGTTAATGATAATATGATTTAACAACTGGATGACTCACTTTTTTTGGGTTTTTATTTATTTTCTTATTTTTCGAGATAATGGGTTTTACCATTGTTTCCTGACGATGCGATGGAAATACATTACATGTATCATATTAGGAACCATAAGATTAAAATGACTTTAATATTTTTACAACCATCTCTATATTCATCATCCATTTTTCTTTTTGCGCATTTTTGGAATGCTGATATGTTAAATATAAAGTCGTTACAGTATGTATGTTGTTAACCATAATTAAAATCGAAATGGGATGTAGACCTTGTTTAGAAATTCTTTTTAACTTGTATCTTTCATATTTAAGTCTCTGTAATGAAGCAAGTTATTTGTATAGTAGTGCTTAGAGGGAGGCTATGTACCTATCATCTTTTTCCACCTTACGTGTTTTACTTATCTTCATTAAAATTTTTCAAAAGTTGTTTGTTTGGGTGTTGTAAACCAATGAAACCACGACGTCTTCCCGTCATGAATCAGGAGAGTAGGAATGAGAATATTCCAGAGATGGTGGATCTTGAACCACCAGTGTTACCTCTTGTAGTGAATCATGGGGCACTACCTCCTGCCGATCATTTGAGGAACCATGATGCTCAGTTCAGGGATAGTCTCATCAGGTTCATGCAGTCATCTAAGAGTATCCCCAAACATTACCTATTTATTGAGTACCTAACATGAGACATTCTACAGTAGTACCCTCCCACCTTCTAGGGGATTGGCGCCCCCCATGCTTCAGATTCATGGATAGAATCCTTGATTTATATCTTCAACCACCTAAATATGCATCTAGAGTGAAGGTTCAAAATACAATTATTAAAGCTTCATAACTCTACCAAGATCTTGTTGGAAATTGTTTCTCAGGATTAGGAGACCAGTGACATAGTTTGGGCCGATATCCAAGAAGCTTTCTACAATCATTTTTTTCTGTATAATTTGATAGATGAACATGGGCTGGAGTTCCTACCTCATAAACATGTATCTACGATTATGTTAGAATGTTTTACTTATTTCAAAGAACTTCAGTGCTTTACCCCATCTTTGGTTAGTGACGCGCAGACTACTGCGAAGTGTTTTGAGGAAGTACATGAGTATACTATCCACTCATAGGTTAACATCTTTTGTTTGACCATAGTCACATAGATCATAAATCAGGCACTAATTTCAGAACGAAATGTCATGGATTCTAAACTATTGAGAAAGGGTGGTTCATTTCTGAGACAGGGTGACGACTTCTAGAATTAGGAAATGTTGTTTTGAATGTTCATGTGGGGGAAATCCTAGAAAATAAGTTAGTTTAGAGGGATCTATCACGTGTAATCAGTGTGGAATATATGGTCACAAGAATCCACAATGCAAGAGAGACTCGAAAGAGTGTCGAGCTTGTGGTAGATGGCCCACCTTCAGTGATTATGTTGTTCCTTCTCTTCAGCATCCACTGGAAGAGGATATTCACCTACAACTCTATTCGGTATGGGATCTATGACTCTACAAGATGCTGGAAGTACTTTTTTCCACCGGATTATCTGGTCAAGGTAATGTTGGATGTCGTGGTCGAGTAATTCATGTTTCGGATTTTCAGTGTCCGTAGAGTGGATCATCATAGGCCAACCAGGCAGTGTCTCATGGACATCATTCTGGTCTTTTATATGCAGTGCAATCTGCACCATAGGATCATAGTGAAGGACCATCTATGGATAGAGGCTCTAATTGTGAATCCTATTCTTTTTTTCTTCCCTTTTTGATACCGGCACATCACAATCCTTGTTATCTATTGAAGTTGTTGAAAGTGAGGGTTTTCCATTTGAGTACCTCTAAGGAATCATGTCTCCCGAAACTGCGCTTGGGGTAAGGATAGAGGGAATATGCCAATTCCATGAGTTCTCCCTTGAGATTGGTGGGTACTATTTAGTTTGGAGTTTCCTTGACTCATATATTACTTAAATCAATATTATTATAGGTATGAAATGGATTTCTGTTTATCATGATCAAGTAGATTGTTATCTCCATCGAGTTTCCTTTACATCCCATGATGGTGACAAATATCTATAAAAATCATAATGGGATATAAAGGCATATTGAGATAAGCCAAAATAAGCAGGGTTCGGTAGATTGACTGCTCAGTTGGAAAGTCTCATCATGGGCGATCATGGAACACAGGTGGTTGAATTCCCTCAATTTGTGGATCTTTTTAGGGATGTCTTATATGAAGATTTATCTGACTTACTATTTATAAGGGGCGTGTAGTTCACTATCGATTTTGTGTCTGTTGTGGTCCTTGTGTCTATTCCTCTATATAGGACGAAACCAACATAGTTATAGAAACTCAAAAATAATATTTAAGACCTCAAGGATATGGGTTTCATCAGACATAGAACATCATTATGGGGTTCACCAGTTCTTTTCTCTAAGAAGACATATGGTACCCTCAGGTTAGTAATATATTATCATCATCTCAACTAGATCACGATAACAAATAGATATACCTTACCTCGTATAGATGATATCTTCGACAATCTCTGAGGAGAAACATTTTTTCCATGATTTATTGGAGGTTGGGATATCACCAGGTTCACATGAGACCGTATGAAATACACATATGACATTACAAAGCACGTATAACTTTTACAAGTATCTAATTATGCCATTCGGCCTCACGAATGCGCAAAAAGTCTTCATGGCTCTTTTGTGCCAGTTTTTTCACTGGTATCTTGATTCCATTGTGGAAGTCTTCACAGATGACATCATGGTGTCTCGGTGTTCATGACACGACCACGAAACCCATCTTGAGATCGTGCTAAGTACACTGAGAGATAACTAGCTATATGATATGCTCTAAAAGTGACACAGCTGTACTGATAAAGTTCACTTCTTCAGTTGTATTATATCTGAAGTAACTGTAGTAGTTGACCCAGAAATGGTGATCATGGATTCTTCATTGGAGAATCCCAAGAGTGCCTTCGACATCAATAGTTTCTTGGGGCTTGATGGCTATTATAGGCGTTTCATCCAGGATCACTCCCGCATAACATCGCCTATTATGAACCTTACTAAGAAAGGTGTACCGTTCAAATAGTAATATGTTTGTGAAAATTATTTTAATTTTTTTAAAGGATGACTAACATATGGTTCGATGATGATTCTGCCTGAGCTAGGAAAAATATACTCAGTTTATTGTGATGCTTTAAGAATCTGACTGGGTGTAGTTTTGATACAAGGCAATCTTGTCATGGTGTATGGATCGTGCCAACTGAGACCTCATGAGTGGTACTATACTACACATGGCCTTGAGGTGGTAGTTGTGGCTCATTCTCTACACATTTGGAGACATCAATTATTGGTTGAATGACTCTTTTTTACACAGATCATAAAATCGTAAAATATATATCCACTGAACGAGACATGAAATTAAGGCATCATAGATGGGTCAAATACTTGTAGTCGATCAACATTGACAATTATTATAACCCCGGTAAGGGTAATTTCATGGAAGATTCATTAAGCCGCAAGACATAGAGAATAGAAGTTTAGGTAGAAAAATGTGAGTGGAAAATGATTGTTTTGTTTTCTGATATGCATATGGAGGTTCAGGAATAGTCCGAGCAACCTTTTCTATGAACACTACAATGACATCCTCTCATCTAGAGAAAGTCTACAGATGAAAGTTGAATGATCCTGAGGGGCTCATTTTTATGGAAATCGTTAAAGGAGAGATCCCACCTCCTAGCTGGTTTGTGTATGTATGTGAAACTCTCCTTTACCGGGGCCGTGTATGGGTACATTCGGTGTTATGGGAAGAGCTGATGAAGTAATCCCACACATCCATTTGGTCAGTTCATCCTAGCATGAACAATATATATATAGACATGTGTCAATAGTACTACTGTCCTTTTTTGAAAATGTAGATTGTTGCTTTCTTAAATCGGTGCTCCACCTATAAACAAGCTTGTCAATATCACCTAGAGGCAGTGATGCCATATGGGTGGCTATCGATAGGTTTATCATGTTTGTGAACATATTAGCTATCTTAGAGACCTTTACAATTTATTATTTGAGAAGGATGTATATATGAGATATTGTGACACTTTATGGTGTACCACATTATATTATCTCGGACAGAGATTCTTTCTTTACATCATGGTTTTGGAAAGGGTTTCAAAAGGCACTGGGTTTACAGGTACATCTGAGTAAATCATTTCACCATCAGACCGTTGGGAAATCTGAATGAACTATAAGTGTTTTATAGGACATGTTATGGGAATGTATCCTTGATTTTGGAGGTTCCTAGGAGAAACATATGCCTCTTGTTCTGTTTACATATAATAAAATCTTCTATGAGATAATTCAAATGGCTCTGTATGAGGCCCTATATGGTAGACCTTTTCATTCAACTTTATGCTTTCTCTAAGCCTATGATGTAGCTCTGTTGGGTCCTCATCTCATTTAGGAATCTTATGAGAAATTGCAGCTGATGGAGAAGCCTGTGGCTATAGCTCAATCCTAACAAAATTCATATACTGATCATCGTCACAGACTAGTGGAGTTCTATAACAACACTACTTTTTATTAGACACTAAAACCTGATTTATTACATAAAATATTTTCATGATACAACATGGATTATCAAAATGTGTAGTGTATTTGGGACTTAGAAACATTACATAACAACATATAACATAAAACACACAACATCTTTGTGAAAATTTTCCTTTACATGATCACTACAATCCCTCGTACATAGCATTGCATGGGATAACCCGAGGACATGAATAATAAAAGGGTGAGGAATAAAGCTCGGTAAGGGAGTAAACATGGAATAACATGAGGAATAAGATACAAGTAAGTCAATAGGAATATCATTGGATAAAAGTGAATCATAAACATAAAGGAATGATAAATCATGATGATCATAACATGGAAATGTGGCAACAACACTTAACATGGAATTAGCATGATCAAAGGCTCATTGGACAAGGAGCATGAGTAAACACTCATTTCACATGAAGCATGAGTAATCTATAATTGCACTTATATTTGAAAGAGTCAACACTAATTGCACATGACTTATCATGATACTATACATTACCCAATGCATTGGAGCTCTATCAGTGTGCACCATTCTAGATCATTTCATTTCATCACATAAGTGTGCCACATGGATCATATGACATTAAATAAATCAACATAAAATGTTATTGCATGATTAAGTAATGTGGAATAAGCACATGAAAGTACAATTAAATATGTATATGTTCATAAAGGGGAATACCCTTGATAGATTCTTGTGTATGATATACACTACACAATGATCTCGGCTTGAAAAAATGTGGTGGAATTTCGGTAGCATAACGGTGTGACATAAGGATTCATGAAAATGGTTGTTGAGAGTGAAAAGGGTGTCTCGTCATATGTAAATGAAATGGAATGTAATAGGTGAAATATGCAAAAATATCCCAACAAACTTAGTGGGATTTAAATGCATAATACAAAAGAATTACTTGGATGAAAAAAATAGACAGAAATCTCTCACGGAATTTCTGCATGGTAACGAGTGTACATGGGAGGCATTAATGAGAGATAAAATGGACTCCCATCATCCAAACATAAAGTGAAATGTATGGGGGTGTTTTAAAATATAACAAAGCATTTTAATTTAAAACAAAAGAGCATAAAAACTTAAATAAATTGGACAAAAATGAGCAAGGAAGAAACCCCTTACACGGAATTGTGATCCCAAAGGCTTGGGAGAGGCTTGAGAGAGGCTTCATGGGATATTGGGGAACCATGAGAGGATTATAGAGAGGGGAGGGAAGGGGTTGGTTGAACTCAAAATGCATTGAGTGAAGATGATTTTGGTGCTTGGGTGGGCTTATATTGGAATGGAGAGGAAATTCTTTATTATTTCGGTTTGGGACACCTCACATTAAACTAATCAAAACCACAAACAACCCCATGGTTTTTGCCCATGGTTTTTTTCTAAAAGGGAGTGGAAAACAATATTTTATATGTCCAATGGACTAAATTATTAAAATAATAGTGTTGCTTTTGTGTAGGAGAGTCACACTCTCAAGGAAAACAATTTAAAAAGTCAAAATGTTTTATAAGGCTTGAAGGGTCCTCTAAATCTTTCTAAAATAAATAAAAAAATATAAAATCGCATTATATTAATGGTAAAACATTTATTGTCCTAAAATAATTTTTATAGTATTTTATTACATCACTATTGGGTTATTATGATGTCATAAAACACATTATATATTTAAACAGTATTTAATTTTTACCCAAAATTTTGACTGTCTCAAAAAACTATGAAAAATTAACAGTTGGATAATTTTGACATTACAATTCCTAAAATAATATTCATTTTGTCTATTTTTTCTAAATATTTTATGTTTTACTTTTAAAATAAAACCCAACATTTATTGAATATTCATGGGTTTTGACAAAAATAGCTTTCAAACCTTAAAAATTTACAATTTCATTCATAAAATTATATGATCATTTATATTTAATAAAAAGTAATTTAATAATAATAATATTTTATTAAGAGATTATTTAATTCAAAAATCAATTAATTCATAAACATAGATTTAATAGTTGAATATGGACTAAAAATACTATTTATGATTTAAAAACTATTTACAAAGTAACAATAATAAAATGAATGCACATTCATTATACCAAAATAATGTACATGGTCATTGTGCTAGTGTCTTGTTACATAACCCCTTATAATACATGCATAATACCAAAGAGTAAGGTGTGTGATGGTGGTATACTTTTTGGATGGCTCTAATAACATCGCTCGGGTGTTAATCTCTATTAACATCAACTTCTCCCATAGTCTGTTCCACTCAAGCTTAACGTGTTCAAGCTCCAAGATCAGCTTGGGCTTGATCAAGAGAGAATCCCAATGATGTCACCTCCTTTATGAGCTCCCACAAATGGTCTTTATATGGGGAAGTCAACTGGATGAGGCCATCACATCCTTTATCTTAGTAAATTGGACTTATTAAAGCCCTATTTTTATTGTTTTCATCTGATCACTATTCATAGACTACATTAGAAAAGGTCACAATTCATAATGGTATTCTAAAATACAGAAACATAAAACCAATGAAGATCACAGAATATATAACCATAATAAACATTTAATTAGATTAAGAGGAATTCTTATTAATGAATGTTTGAGCCATTACAATCATCCCCCCCTTAGGAAATATCTCCCTTGAAATTTCCTTTTCCCTCTCTAAAATAAGTGCGGGTAACTCGACTTCATCACTTCATCTAATTCCCATGCCGCTTCTTTAAACTTTTGGTTTTTCTACAACACCTTCATGAGGGGAATTGTATTATTTCGTAGAACATTTTCTCAAAAATCTAAGCTCTTAATTGAATTCCCTCGTAGGAAAGATCATCCTCTAGCTAAACTACCTCTGAAGGGAGTACATGTGAATGGTCTGGTATGTACTTCTTTAAGAGGGATATATGAAAAAAATCATGTAATTTGGAAATGGTAGGTGGAAGTGCTAATCGATAGGCCACAACCCCAACACGATCAAGAATATTGAAGGGGTTGATGTACCGTGGACATAACATCCCTTTCCTTCAAAACCTCATGAACTTCTTCCATGGAGATATTCATAGAAATGCCATGTCTCCAGCTTTCAACTCAAGGTCTCATTGATGGTTATCTGCATAAATCTTTTGTCGACTCTGTGCTACCTTGATATGCTGCTGAATAGTTTTCACCTTCTCTACTATTTATATTACCATTACTGGTCCTAGAATCTTACATTCACTAACTACATCCCAACATGCCAGTGTTCTACACCTCTTCCCATATAAGGCTTCATAAGGTGCCATTAAGATGCTTGACTAGAACTGTTATTGTAGGATAATTCAACCAGTGGGAGATGTTGATCCCCCTCATTTGATGTCCATATAACATGATCTTAACATATCCTCTATCATCTAAATTGTATTCTAAGATTGGCCATAAGTTTGTGGATGATAGGATGTAATAAAGTTCAGTTCAGTAGCTAGAGCATGTTTATGACTCTTCCAAAACATAAATGTGAGACTTTGATCTCGATCAGATACAATAGAATGTGGTACTCCAGGAAGACTTACCAATTCCCTGATATATATCTGTTCCAGTTGATTTAATGAGATATCCTCCCAAATAGAAATACAAAGTTCAAAATTTGTAAGACGATCTAAAAAAACCCAGATTACATTTTTAACTCTGGATGTATTTTGATGTATGATGAAAATGTTTGTGGTGATGTTCTCCCATTTCCTTGCTAGTATGGTCAATAGTTGCATCATCCATTGAGACATTTGCCTCTCTTACCTCACTTGCTGACACACCAGGCACATTGATGTATACTCAACAATCTACTTCTTTATATCATCCCACCAATAATGATCTTAGAGATCTCGATACATCTTTACATTTCATGGGTTAATAGAGAAATTTGAACTATGTGCATCATCCAATAGTTACTTCTTCATCTCTGGACGAGATGGAACACATAGTCTTTTCCCAAATATCACAATTCATTCTTCATTAACATTGAACTCTGATGATTTCCCTTTTTTGATAGCTTCCACTTTCTTCTGAATTCCCACATCATCCTTTCTAGCATCCAATAACTTTTCCAAAAGAGACAGTTGAGAAATCATTTGTGAAAGGATTGACTATGTTCCCTTTAATATGATTCCCATGTCCATCTTCATCATGTCTAAGAAGATTGGATCCTTCTCTATTCTAATCAATGATAGAATCATTGAGTCCTTTCAACATAGAGAATCTCTCACCTTGTTTTCTTTACTAGGGTGGTAATGGATAGAGTAGTCATAGTCTTTGATTATCTCTAACCATCTTCGTTGGCACATGTTCAGCTCTTTTGAGTGAATATATACTTGAGGATTTTGTGGACCATATATATTTCACACTTCTCCCCAACGATATAATTTCGTGAAATTTTTAATGTGATGATCAATGAAGCCAACTCCAAATAATGTGTTCGATAATTCTGCTCCTGAACATTCAATTACCATAAATCATTGGCAATGACTTTTTCATTTGGAATCAACATACCACCCATTCCCTAATTTAAATCATCACTAAATACCACAAAAACGTCTCCAATTTTGGGTAATGTGACCACGGGTGAAGTGATAAGCCTTCTTTTTAACTCCTTTATGATTTTTTTCATTCTTCACTCCAAGAAAACTTTACTCCCTTTTGTGTTAGCTTGGTATGAGGGTTGAAAAATCGTGAGAAATTTCTCACAAATCAGCGATAATATCCAGTTAACCCCATGTAGCTATGGATATCCATTACCAATGTTGGCCTTAACCATCCCTTAATTGCATCTATTTTCGAGGGATCCATTGATATCACATTTCTTGTGACTATATGACCCAAGTATGAGACCTCCTTCAACCAGAACTCACACTTATTATACTTTTCATAGAGATTCTCCTTCTACAATGTCTCTAGTACAATTATTAGTTGTTCCTCATGATCCTCCTTAGTATTATAGTATATCAGAATATCATCTATAAAGACTACCAAAAATTTTTAGGTAATCCCTAAAGACTCTATTCATCATGTATATAAATATTTCCAGAGCATTAGAGAGGCCGAATGGCATTGATATTAATTCATAGTGCCCGTCTCTAGTATGAAATGTAGTCATTGGGATATCTTCCTTCTCCACCCTTAATTTTTAATATCCCAACCAAAAATATTCTTCGAAGAAATCTTTTCCACATGCAGTTGCTCAAAAAATTCATCGATTCGTGGGAGAGGATACTTGTTCTTTATTTTGATTTTTTTAATCTCACAATGATCGATTAGAAGGTGAATTAAACCACCTATCTTCATGACAAAGAAGACTGGTGCACCCCATGGTGAAGCACAAGGTCTTATAAACCCTTTATCTAGACTCTCATGTAGTTGTTTCTTCAGCTCCTCGAGCTCCACAAAAACTATTCTCTATGGATTCTTGGATATTATAAAATTCCCATGTATAAGATCAATTTATAATTAAACATCTCTTCTAGGATGAAGACCATGCAATTCCTCGAGAAACACTTCAGAAAATTCCCCCCCAATAGGCATGTCTTTTAGGATGGTTTCCTCCTTAAAATCAACCATCTAATCTAGATACACATGCTCATAGGGATGTAATATCCATTCATGAGATGATGGAGCAAAAGAATATTCATTTTCCTATTTGCACATGTATAGAATCAGGGGTCGATTCTCCACAAGGAGAGTGATTTCCCACTCATCGAAATTTATGTTGGCTCTATATAAGCAAAGAAAATCCAGGCTAATATTTGTAACAAATTCCTCCATAGGGAGTTTTATGAGGTTTTTTGGGGAATTAAATCCACATATTATGACATGGGAGGAGTTATATTCATGGGATGCAATGATTTCCCCATTTTTTGTACTCACTGATATCATTACTTCCATGATTTGTGGCAGTGATGTGATTGTTCAACTAAACATTTGGGATATAAAATAATGCGTAGAACCTGAGTCCAAAAGTATGTTCACTATTCTTGAATGAATAACTAGAATACATGTCCCCACTTAATTTCTGTGGTTCACTTCAGTAGTATTGATGGTAAAAGCTCTCTCTTGATGCTTTGGAAGTCGTTGGTTGCCTCCTAAAACCCTTGGCATAGGGCACTAATTTGCAAGATGCCCTGGTTCATTGCAGTAGTAGAAATGATCAATGAATTTATGTTTGAACATATTTTTACACTCCTCTATTGTAGTAGTGGGTTTTTCTTGTCAGTAGTTAATAGCTAAGTACCCTTCTCTTCCACACATAAATCATTTCCTCACCCCCTTCAAGAAATTTTTGTGGTGCTTCTTTCTGAACCATTGGCAATTTGGGTGATGGATCATCTTAGCAGCATGGGATTTACATATAAGACCACTAGCATTATAGTCCACCTTTCGCTTCATATCCCCATGATACCCCTGAGATTCCCTGATCTCCATTTTGACATTGAAGGCACATCAGACAATTTCCTTATAGCTCTTGATGTCACAGATCACCAGTGCTTTCTGTAGTCAAGGTTTCTACCCACCAATGAAGTGTTCAACCTTTAAATGGAGGATAATGAAAAGGCCATAGGGATAGCATGCAATCCTTGTGATGTTTGGAACGTACACTCTGACAGATTCATCTTCTTTTTTCTTGAGGGAAATTAGTCCTTTTCCATCTTATGTCAGAGGGTGCACAAGAAATATTTATCAAAAAACATCTTCTGAAATTCATTCCATTCTAATGCCTGAATCTTCTCATCAGGCTTTGTATTTTTCCTCAATGTCCCCCATTGACCAGCTTAACCCTTCATACAATAAGCATCCCGGAGAACCTTCTCTTGTGCATAACATTGAATGATTGAGAAGATATTTTCAATGGAGTTGATCCATTTTTCGGCAATTGAGGTTTCACATGATCCATTAAAAGTTGGAGGCCTTTGTCTCATGAATCTCTCAATATCGACTTGTTCTTTCTTAGGGGGATTGAACATTCCTAATAAACCATGTTTCTACTCAAAGCTTGAGTTAACTGAGAGAGATGCATTATAATGTTCGCGATTCCTTCTCCTATCAGATTGGGTATCTCATTAGCAAAGTCATCACATAGATCTTCACATCAGTGGTTAGCATGAGTCCTCCAATTACTGACAATTTGCTGGAATAAAAGGAATTATAGGGGCTATACATAAATGGAAATCCAAGGACAAAACTGATAACTTATAAATAAAGTTTTTTCCTTAACTTATGAATCCATAGGTTTTATTCTATGCTATTCATGATGTACTTTCTTATATATATCCTTACGGTAATTTTTTCATTCCCCTAATAAGGGTTCATACTAAGCTTGTGAATTTAAAAAAGAATATCCCGCGAGAGTGTCATAACCAAGAGTGCAGCAAGTCCCGTTGTAGTACACCAATTCTCACTCGAGTCTAGCTCAAAGCGGAGTTTTTGGGTTTTTCCTATAGGATACATGTGTGCTAGAGTCGCCTCTAACTTCTCGTATCCAGACATGGATGCATTTTCTTGATAAACCACTTACTCAATACTCACCAATTCCTAGAGATTTTATTATTATACTTATTCTTTAACCTATGTCATTACAAGGGTTTTCTAATCCAAATCCAAAAAATAACAAAACATATCCTTTAATAACAACTATGGCAACTCTACTTTTTATTACACACTTAAACCTGATTTATTACATTAAATATTCACTTGATACAACATGAATGATCGAGACGTATAGAGTATTTGGGGATTAGGAACATTACACAACAACATAGAACCTGAAATACACAACATCTTTATGGAAAACATCCTTTACATTACCACTACATTCCCACGTACATAGAATTGAATGGGATAACCTGAGGACATGCATAAGAAAAGGTTGAGAAATAAAGACCAATAAGGAAATTAACATAGAATAACATGTGGAATAAAATACATGTTAGTAAATAGTCATATTAATATATCATAAGATAAAAATAAACATAAAGGCTTGATAAAGCATGATAATCATAACATGGAAATGTGGCAACAACACTTAACATGGAATTAGCATGAACCAAGGATCATTGCACATAGAGCATGAGTAACCCCTCATAGCACATGAATCACGAGTAAAACCTCATTGAACTTGAATTTGAATGAGTCATCACTCATTTCACATGATGTATAATGATATATACTTTAACCAATTCATTGGAGCGCTATCAGGGCACACCCTTCTTAATCGTTTCATTTCATTCATAAGTGTGTCACATGGATCATATAACCTAGAGTTAATCAACATCATATATTATTCCATGATTATTTAATGTTTAATAAATACATGAATGTAACATTCAATATGTATATGTTCATGAAGGTGAATACCCTTGTTAGATATAAGGGTGTGGTATTCACTACAGAATGATCTTGGATTGGAAAAACGTGGTGCAATTTCGGCAGCATAACGGTGGGACATAAGGAATCATGAATAGGTTAATGAGAGAGAAAAAGGGGTCTCATAATATTTAATTGAAATCGATAGTAAGGGGGTCAAATAGATACATGTCCCAACAATCATAATGGAATTTAGATGCATAATACAAAATATTTTCTCGGATGTAAAAGAGGAGAGAGAAATCTCCCACTGAATTTCTTCATGGTAACAAGTGTACATGGGAGGAATTAATGATAGATAAATGGGTATCTCATTATAAAAATAAATAAATAGGAAAGTATGGGGGATGTGTAAAATCATACCCTAACATTTTTAATTGAAAACAAAATGGGAAAAGAACTTAAAGAAAATTGGAAAAAAATGAGAAAGGAAGAAATCCCTTACTTGGTTGTGTGATCCCAAAGGATTGGGAGAGGATTGAGAAAGGCTTCATAGGAGATTGAGGAACCATGGGAGGATTATTGAGAGAGAAGGGAAGGTTTTGATCAAACTCCAAAGGCTTTGAGTGAAGAGGATGTGGAAGCATGGGAGGGTTTATATAAGAAGTGAGAGGGAATTCATTATTATTTAGGTTTAGGACAGCCCACATTAAAATAATCTAAACCACAAAACAGACCATGGTTTTTTCCGATGGTTTTTTCAAAATGGGTGTGCAAAATAATATTTTATATGATCAATGACTTATCCTCTAAAAATAATTGGTTTTCTTATGTGGAGGTTTTTCACACATTCAAGGAAAACAATTTAAAAAGACAAAATGTTTTATTAGCCTTGTAGGGTCCACTAATGCTTTGTAAAATAAATAAAAATAATAATAAATCACATTATTTTAATGGTAAAACATATATTTTCCGAAAATAATGTTTATAGTATATTATAACATCACTATTTGGTCATTATAATTTCCTAAAAAACATTATATATTTAATCGGTATTTAATTTTTACCCAAAAATTCTACTGACTCTGAAAATTATGAAAAATTTACCATTGGATAATTTGAACATTTTGATTCAATAAATAATATTCATTTTATCTAAATAATTTTCTATGTTTGCGAATTTTTTACTTTAAATAAAACCCGACATTTATAGAAAATTTATGGGTTTGGACAAAAATAGCTTTCAAACCATAATAAAAATTACAATTGCATTAATTAAGTTATATGATCATTTATATTTAATAAAATTTAATTTAATAATATTAATATTTTATTAAAATATTAATTACATCAAATATATTTAAATTACAGAAAATAGATTTTTAGTAGAATATGAAATAAAAATACAATTTGTGCTTTAAAAATAATTTACAAAGTAACAATAATAAACTGAATGAACTTTCTATATAAAAAAATAATGTATATAGTAATAATGATAGAGTCTTGTAACATAACCTCTTATAACACCCACATATTAACAAAGAGTATGGTGTGCGTTGGTGATAGTCTCTTGGGGTGGCTTTGATAACATTACTCGGGTGGTAATATCTATTAACATCCAATTCTCACGTAGCCTATTCCACTCAAGCTTAACGTGTTCAAGCTCCACTTGGGCTTGGTCAAGAGCGAAACCAAAAGACAGTACCTTCTTTCTGAGCTCCAACAAATGGGCTTCGTATGGGGAAAGTCTACTGGATGAGTCCTTCGCTTCCTTTGTCTGAGTAAATTGAATTTGATATAGCCCTATATTTATACTAATCATGTGATCATTGTTCAATGACAATATTTTCAATTGTCACAATTCATAATTGTATTTTAAAATCCAGAAACATAAAACCAATGAATTTCACATTTTATATAACCATAATAAAAATTTAATTATATCATGAGGAATTTCCCTTAATGAATGTTTGGTTCATTATAGGATCAAGGGGGGCATCGAGTCTTTCTGCATGCTTCTCTAAGGTTGGGTCACATGTAGATCAGGAGACAGAGAATGTTATCCTCGATATACGTCGGGCCATTGAAGATAGTGGAGAGAGATGGTTTGATAGCATATCGGTTACTACTACGTCAGAGTTATCATTCCATGCATTATTTTTTCCATTATCTCAGCTCCGACAATAACATCCAGACCCGTCTTATTATTTTGACTCTGACGACTTTGAGCTGAAGGCAGATGCTTCCTCTGTAGAGAATCTAATATGTATCATTGACCATAGCATAGAATTTCTCAGAAGTAGGTCAGTCCCTCTGGTCTGAGTGATATGGAAACACGTACTGGTTCAGGATGATACCTGGGAGTGAGAGACATACGTATGTGCACAGTAGCCAGAATTTTTCTCCAATGACATTCCACTACTCTCGGACGTCAATCTCGAGGGTGATTTTCCTTAATAAGAAAAGGTTTTAACATCTAGGTTTTTATCATGTACAGACCATGTTAAATTATTGTTGTCTAATTTCACAAAGTAACCCATGGTGCATGTCAGCGCACCCCACTACGGGTCCCGAGAAACTATTTAAATAATTTAAATAACTATAGGGGGTTTAAGAAAAATGTTTTTCCGTGCCATACCATGGTGTTAGGGATTAAAATAATTAATTAAAGATTGAATATAAATAATAAGATATTTAAATATAATTTAAATGAAATAATGAAAAGATGAAAATAAATTTCTAAATAAAATAGATAAGGGGTCACGAAAAAAGTAAAAATAATAAAAAAGGGAGATTACCAATTTTTATTATTTTTATCTTATTTCGTTTTCCATCATTTTAATATTATATTATTTTATATTATATTTTACCTATTTTATTTATTTTATTTTAATCTTATTTAATTTATTGTTTCTTTTTCTTTATTTTCTTTCTTTTTTTCTACTCTTATCTTCCTCTCCTCTCCCCTATGTCGCGCCTCCCCTCTCACTAGGTGTCACACCACCCTACTACCCCTTCAAGAGACTATCACGCCTCCATTTTTAGTCTATATTTTCACCGTCTGGTGAGTCATAAACTATAAGGAGACGCTAAGCTTTATCATTTGGAATCGTAGTGTTTTATTGAGTATCATGTGTGCAGTTCATCACGGAAGGATTTTACCATATTTTGGGGTTTTTCAATATCATCTTTTTTTCTCCATTCTAGGTCAAATCAAAGCCTAAAATGGTTCATAGAATCATATACCACTATATGTTTGGGTGACTACTCACTTTCCATCCATTTCAGTTTGATATATAAAAATGAAAAGTTTTGTTGTTCGTCGGTTCCTACTGACATTGGGATAATTCAGTATTTTTTTAAATTTAATTGATTCACCTAATTGTTGAAACCCTATTTATCATGAATTTAATTATAAAATTGGTTTCTTATGTGTTCTGACACTATTTTGGTAACACTTACATGGCCGGCATAAATTCCATTAGCCTGGGTTTTAATTTAATTAACTGCATGTGTTGTGTAGCCTACTTTTGTTGTGATTAAATTAAATAATTAATTTAGATTAATTATGATCCTTGAAATATTTTATCATTGGTATATTTTTTGATGGATTATTTATATATTAAAAAGTGAATTTATATGGATGTTCTTATATGGTTTATTACCTTGTTATGTTTTTACAATGTAATATTAAATTAATATCATGTGTTGTACGGATGTATCTGCTTAGATTTCAAAATGTGATTAAATAATCATGTTATTTCATATATTATACTATGAAAAATTAATGAGATTCAGTGTGGGGAAAGAAGGAAGGTCCCATATTAATTTCCATGCTTAGACCCTCCATTCCTGACTGGTTACAACTATGCATCGGGGGTGGTGTCTTTGGTATTTACAGAATGAGACTTCCACATGATTTCTAATACATATGAGTGACACTAATTACAAAAGGTCCCATCAAGGACGGATCCGTTGGAAATGTGGATAAGCCAGTCTCATAAGATTCTCGACCCCTTTTTTAGAGGTCAGAATAGACTCATGGTAAAGCCTTGCCTTAAGCGATACTTGGGCTTTCGAAATAATTCATTGGACGAGCTCAGTGGTATTGGATAATTTGATTGATGTTTCATAGAAATACATTCAATATGTTCTCAGGATCCAACTATCAACTAGATCCATAATAATGATACATTGAAGGTTTATATAAATGAAGCTATCAATCTTTTAGAATTGTGAAATATTTCTGTTATGCTGAAGAACACCTTTTTGACACATGACATAGACCCCAAGTCAAAGCCCTAGCTTGTGGGGTATGTCACTTCCTTGAGTTTACATTCTTTTCCAGGATTTATATATGTGTGTCTGTGTGTTATGCTTACAGGTACTCTTTTCAAATATCCAACATAGTACAATGATGTTTTTTAGGGACGACAACCATTGGGAACCCAAACCGAGTTATTTATTATATTTCACTTAATTAATTACATGAATTTGTCATATAATAAAACAATTAATTTTATTAATATATAAAATTGAATGGTTCAGGAACTTTGGGTCCTAGACTACTGTGATTTTATCTCACACCCTACTCAGGCGTCATTGACACCCATGTTTATTACATGCTTGCTACTATTGACAAATAGAAGTGTGCTTATTCTGATGTTTTATTGTTTCTTACTACGTAGGATGGAGACCGGGGTTGAGAATAGAGCCTTGCTCATGATACAGTTAATTAATTTTGTCTTTTCATTTATTTTATAGTATGGTTTGGTTTCTCTTTCCCGTACCTTTAATTTAGGTAGACATCATAGCATTCCATTTTATTGTGTGCTTTTCTAGATGATTATTATTCAGTTGGATTATTCAAATTAATTATTGTGTAGTTTATTCCTATATATGCTTCTGCTATTTATTATAAATTGTTTTTTTCTTATGTTGTGATAATACCTATTACATTTGAAGGAATAATCTCCACCGTGGACAAGAAAAAGGCCAACACTACTAGTCAGTAGCCTCTGGCATTTTGGGAGATACAATTGAGGTTAGGTGGGCAACCAGGCTCGAGGCACCATTCAGGTGGCTCTAGGATGGTGATGCTATACATAAAATTATTAAATAACTACTGATTGAGTCTCATTATTCTCCAATTTCTGTCATCCTAGAAAGAAAAGGAAATATAGGGATTTTTGGGATGGTTTCATATGGGAAGAAATAAAGAAATATTAATTTATTTTTTTTAAATGTTTAACATTTTAATTGTTTAAAAAATATGGAAATTAACCTAAATGGATGCTTCCATCTTATTCAATGACAGTATAAAAATATAATAATATATCTAGGAACTTAACTATTGGATTATTAGTGAAATATCAAATTATTACTGTATATTTAGAAATTATTGAACCAATAAATAAATATTATATTTTTCTTCCCATTCATGTTAATATATCTTAAGACTAACCTTCTAACCATTAAATGAAAAAGAATATTATATTATATTGATTCCCTCTATCCAATATATCTGATCATGATGCATGGTTTAGCACTAGTTTTTGGGAAAAGTACTTATAAGTCTTTAGTTGGTGAATTAAATTTTAGTATAGATTTTAATCCATAAATTGATGATATAAAGAGAAAAAATATAGATATTAAAATATATTATTTTACATTTCTAATTATATAATAAGGGATTCTATAATCAATATCTTACTTTGGTTGAGTTTTCCTATAGTAAATATTTTCATTCAAGTATACAGAAGGCACCTTTTGATGACTTATATAGAACGTAGTTTCAGAATAAACTTTATTGGAATTAATTACGAAAAAGGATGTTATTGGGAAATGATTTGTTTGATGGAATGGTTGTGAATTTGAAGATTCTTAAGTAGCATGTGAGGACAGATCTGAGTAAGAAATAAATTTATATGAATAACCAGATGAAATTTATATCCATCAAGGAAAATAATCATGTATTTTATAATGTTTATCCATGGAAAAGTGGTTAAAAATATTTATGAATATAAAAATTAAATTCCATTATTTCTTCCAGATTCTTCAAATTTAGATTACTTCTATTTGATTTTATCTAAAGTACATTATATATTTTGTGTTTCATTATTTTGAAAATATTTTTTAGATAAATATCCATTTTATCCCATACAAATTTCTCTAGGAAGAAAACCATTTTTATGAGGAACAACTATAAAAAATTAATGAATATATAGAAAATGTGTTTTGGAATAATTCAAGTAATCATGTTATGGTTTTTTGGTAATACCATTTTAACAAAAAAAGAAACATAGGAATTTGAAAATGGTATGTAGGATAAATATCCCCACTTGTTTATGTAAGGAATAAGAATAGGATAAAAAAATTTAAATTGTTAGAAAAAATCTAACTACACTAATAATGTTATAATAAATATTTAAAAATTATTGCTAATATTTATCGACATGCATTTAATGAGTTATATTCACCATTACAATATTATTTAATTTTCTAATCCCAAAAGGTTATAGTTTTATCCATACTAAATTTGTGTATATATAATACATGGTTTTATATAATGGACTGAGTTTTTAGTTTTTGTCATATTAATTTAAAAATTATTAATATAAATTTATAAATGAACATTTCTAATATTTTCATGATTAATTTTAAAGAATCTTCTTTAAAACAATTGATTATATTGAATATTGTACATTCATTTCAAATATTCAAAATGTAAAATTCATTTTTTTAATATTTTTAAAATATTGTTTTTTCTTATTTAATAAAAATTATTCATGAAGTCTATTTGTAATTAATTTTATACTGGAATTTGGTATAAAATAAATTTTAAGCCTAAATGTAATTTTTATTGAAAACCATTTTTCATTAGGTTTTTTATATTTATTTTTATATTAAATCCATCTTATAAAATAAATAAATTTTTGAAATTGGACTATGTTTTTGGGATCAAGGGGTCCAAATTTTTTAAATAGGGCCATTTTATTTTTTAACATTATGAATAACAACTATTGTAACTTTTTTGTTACCATGGTAAATGAAAAATTTAGTTCAATGAGATGAAAACGGAATAGATAACACTTCAAATTCATTAAAAAAATCCATTTCATCATTTCATTATTCCATTTTATCCACAGTCATCAAAACCTAAAAAATATTATCAATTTTAAGAAAAAGTTCTTTCTTAGCTTTCAAATATTTTTGTAAAGGATAATGTTAAAAGTGTCCATCTATTATAATTAATATCTATAATAAGATTATATTGGGATGAAATAAATAATATTTGATATGAAAAAATTATTAAAAATGTGAATAAATTTAATTTTAACTTTAATTTAATAATAATTTTGACTGATAAAATAAATATGTTATGTTTATATAAAACCTTGTCCCATTGCATTTTCATATTTTTGAAAAATAATGTAATTATTTTACAAACAATAAAAGTCATTTTGTTTTTGATTTATTGTTTCTCAAAAATAGTATAGATGAAAAAACATATTTGTAATGTTTATATTTATTATATTAGAATTTTATTTTTGTAATGTTGGTTTCAAATTAAAATTAAGTGAGTTGCTCCAAGCATGAAACTAATGGTTTTAAATAATAAACTATATTTTAAAAAATGATTTAATATTTCTAAAATTATATTAATGAACAAATATATTGGATTTAGTTGAAAATAATAATCCATGGTCCGTTTATTTTTAAATTTTTTTTATAGTATGTTTATTGACCCATAAATATTAAAATACTTTGGCATTACGTTTACTATTCAAAGGTTAAATGTGTGTTAAAACAAAGTGATAAGGGTGAAATAATTACCTAAACCTATGTATTTTTTTTCAAATGATATGATTTAGAATCATACAAAACATGTATTTTAATTATATAAATTTGGTGTCATTTTATCTTGGAAAATAATTTGTATTAATATATTAGTTTAAGATATTTTAAGAGTTCCCCTCCACTATCTTATAAAAATTAATTAATTATCTGATACTCTCATCAATATTTGATCAATGTAACAAAGAAAATACCTTACCAAATCCACAAATTAAAAATATTCAAATATCCCATAGGCCATGAACCAAACTATTAATTCATTAGGTATAAATAAAGTCTTTTTTCTCGAAGAAGAGTGGTAGTTCTTAAGTGAGTGTTTTTGATTTTTTTCATCTTCTACATCATAAAATTATTATTTATCTATTATGAAATAATAACTTAAATATCATATATATATTGAGATGTTATTATTTAAATGGAATAACCTTTATTCATCTCTTCTTTCATCGGGTGGTAAATACCATCATTCGTGTTTATGGAAGACTACTACCTTGAAAACACTTGTCATTAATTTTCAATAACCAATTATAATGAATGGATATAATTATTGTTTTAAGGTTTATTAATTAATTTAATAACACATTTATACTTATAGATTGATAATTTATCATCTCATTTTTTTTCCAATCAATCAATTGAAAAATTATATTGTCATAAATTCATATGAGTGGATTTCCACCAACATAAAGTGATTTGATTAATTTTTTATAGCCAAATCTCTTAGATAATATATATATGTATGTTTAAATAAATATTAATATATTTATGATATAATCATAATTTATTAAATTTAAAATAATACATAATTTATCATCTTAATGTCATTTGTAAAATGGAAATATTACTCAAGCATACATTTGACCTAACCAATACTTTATATTAATGTCATTCATTATTCCTAAACATCATTCATATTTGGATATAAAATTATATATAATGTTTATTAATTATAATTATAACATGATTATTATTTTATAGATTATGAAATGATTAAATATTTGACCATATTCTACTAAACAATGTAATTTTGGATATATGAGCTGAATATCATCAAAAATATCTAATTAAAACATTAATTGTTATATAATAATATATAACAGTGGTGTTGATTAAATAATTTGTACAAGTAAAATAATAAATGGTACTATGTAACTAAATAATTAGCACAATTTTATTCATATAGATGAATAATAAAACACGTGTCTAGTCAAACTCAATGAAAGGGACACATTAAATTTAAATTATAATTTAAAATATTATAAAGGATAATTTTACTAATATTTTTTATACATGTAAAGATTCAATAATGAATTTAATAATTATTAAAATTTTAATTGAATGAATTATAAAATATATTATATTTCACTTTAGAATTTCATTTAATAGTTTTAAAAAAGAATATTTATTTTATTTTATATAGAACGTTTTGAAAAAAACCTAATAGAATGTACAATTCTATCATATAGTACATGAAGGGATTTTCATTATTGCATAAAAATTAATAGATGATCTATTTCATTTCAATTATTCATTATTTATTCAAATAAAAATCTTATTACCCATTTTTTATTAAATTCTAAAACTTTTTTCAATGGAATTGATATTTTATAATCCAAATTTGTTTTTCTAAAGGGTGAAATTAATTTTTTAAAGAAATTTTCATCTAATATTATAATGTTAAGATTCTTCTAAATTTATAATTATTAATTGTGTCTTTATTATAGACCAATCATTGGTGGTTCTATCACAACCCATGGAATTTTGGTTTTATTATAGACAAGGATAGGTGAGCCAGATATAACTATCAAATGCATTGGGTAAAGAGACTAAGTTAACTAGTTAGGTTTATTCTAATAGATTATTAAAATATATAGGGAATTATATTAAAATATGTTGAGCTATCTCATATTTCATACATGATTTATCTCTTCATGATATTATTTTTTACTAAAATATAATGATCTCACAAGGTTTGTAAATTATATTCTCCACAAAGGAAACACAATGTTATTTATTAAGGGAGAATGTGTTTGTTTTTGAAATCATTTTCATTTTTTCCATGATTTAAAATAAACCATTATATAAATTATTTTTGATTTAATATTTCATAAATTTTTTTTGTAAATATTTATGGAAAGAATATGATTTCATGTATATTAAAATATTATTTCGAACAGAATGATTATTTTGAGAAAGAAAATGTTTTTGTAGTTATTCATAGATTAAGAGTATTATTTTATTCATTTTACATATCAAATTGAGATATTATTGTTCTCAAATTACTTTAAAAAATTATTTTAATATGATTTTAATGTTTAAGAGAGAAATATTTTAGAATAATATGAAATTTTAAAAAATATTCCATTAAAAGAAAACTCTTTATATTTTGGTAGTTTTTTATTGTGGTAAAAAAGTATACGCAATGGAAGTTCCCCTTTGTAATATTTTATTATGTAAATTATATGAATAAACTATATAATACCCTAAACCTTAAATACATAGATATTTTATTAAAATCAATTATTTATTAAGGATATTATATAGGGATTCGTTATGGATATGAATTTATATGAAAATGGGTTCTACATATCAATAGTGTTTTTGGGAGGAAAACTGCATGTTATTCACAGTTTGTTTCTATATATTATATATAATTATCCTTTAATATTTGATATCATTAATATTTTAACATCCAAGGTTTTTGAGCATGTCATAATTTTTTGGAAAATTAGAATTTTGAGTTTGGGGAGGTAGAAAACATTCATTCTAGGCCTCATAGGATAATTTTTAGAGTTTGAATTCCATATTATAATCTTTTATAGATGGGTATTATTTCCCACTGAGTACACTGGGGGTCTATATGAGTTTTGGTAGAATCATTTCATGCATACTTGATTTTAGAAGATTAAGGGAGGGATAAATTATTTGTTCAGATCATACGGAGCATTATGTGAAATAATGCCATAGTTTTTTATAAATCAGATATTGTAAAATAGTTTGAGGAGGGTTGAATGACCATGAATAAATTATGTATTTATTTGAAAAGGTGATTCACATGGGATAAACATGGTTTGGATAATTGTTTTTACGAATATGAAAGGTGGGTATCCCTTCTAATAGTGTCACCTCACTATTGGCACATGGTTTTCCCAACCTTATTGCCTATCCATGATTTCCATGAAAGGGAATAAAATTACATAGGTTCAACTCCCTACATTTATCATTAATCTTAGCTTCTATTCACCACTCATAAAAATAAAGGGGGTTCCCCCATTTCCCCTCTCCTCTATGATATGACCTATACTCTTTATATTATCTTTAATTCATGATCTATTAGTGTTGTTGGATAGCTAGCTATAATTATTCATTTCCTTCCACCACTACAATTATGAAATCTCCTTATTTACAATCAAATTTCCATCCATGTTAAATTTATGTATTTATAGGGTCTTTTATTGAATATTCATTTTCATTTATTTTGGGTCATATTAGAGGATGATATTAAGTTAATGAAAACCTATAAGGGTAAGGTAGTTTGTCTTTAGTATTATCCTTATATATATTTCTTCTATGGGATGCACATTTAAATATGCTTGATTTTGGTGGTCCTACTAGGCCCTACAATTTCATACTTATAAATTAATAATTATTATTGGAGGAAAATTATGGTAAAATCATTGTTATTTATGTATGTTGAGACATGAATGGAATGGTATGTTTAAATTGGGTTTCCATTTTTATTTGGCATGGGGTTCTACTTGATTAAATTAATTTAATTGTGATTTGATCACTAGGGTTCCATGCGAACATGTTAGGCATGGATCAAGGTTCTTGGGATGATGTTGATCACTATATTTTTAAAGACATTCTTTGTCGAGGTAGTCTATATGGTGAATATCATTCCACATTTGGGGTATGATGTTTGCATGTGGTCATAGGGTTCTATCATATGAGGAGTTTTTGGTATTTTTAGTGATTGTCTGTCACCATAGTTTATATCACTATTATATTCATCTACAAATGGGTAATTAAATTATGTATTGGTGTTTAACACTTTATTTGGGTTGGGGCTTATATATATTTAATGGAAAAGGTAATGGTGTGGAATATCACTTATAGAGGAGGTGATCAAAGTAGAATCTCACGGTTGATGGTTACTGAGACAATAAGTTTGGGACAGATGATGTCCATATATGATTGGGATAATGGGATAGGATTATTAAAGGAAATGTCTCACTATTCCTTGGGAAATCATTTTATCAATCCAATGATGGATTATTATATAAGGAATGATGGATATCATGATGCCTTTGGACGTCCGTAGGAAATGATGTTGGTGATGGAATAAATAATATTAAAAGGGACATGTATCATGTTATTTGGGCATTTTGATGGGATAGTAGTAGAATCAACATGTGTTACATGTCTTCTTTATATTAAAAATGTTTTAGGTGTCTTTTATTTGAAAATAGTTGGGAAACTATGGGTTTCCAAGGTATGATTGATTGTGGATATATGGTTCCATGATAGAATTGGTTGAGAAAGGTAAATGCTTTCTTATAGATTGATAGAATATGTGATGAGGGTTATGAAATTTAAGTGTGAGTTAAAAATTATTATTTATTTATTTAAAAAACAGTATAAATGTGAATGTATTATAGTATCATGTTGGGTTTTTTCAATTGAGTTCATACTCGCTCACTACATGGGCCCCTCAGCATCTGTACATTATGTACGTATTGGAGTTTAGGTAATGGACCAGGAACACTCACTAGTCCATATTAAGAAGGCGTGTGTATGTGCATGTGATTAATGTAATATGGAATATGTATGTTCTTCTATATCATTTTGGAGTCTCTTTGTGGGTTTTTTGTCTACACTTATCAGATTTTCACTAGATATACTTTTCATAGCTTGCATGACTAATATGGCATGAATATACACTATATTATTTAAATAAATCTAATATTTTTTATTTTTATTTCAAATATATATTATTTATTACATTTAGTTTTCTCATTTCTTACACAGTACTTGGATTGTATAAAATTTATAATTATCATTACCCAAGGGTAAAATCTCGCCCATATCACCTAATTAAACCATCATTTTCTCTCTGTAACCTTTATCATGTGGGGAAGAAATCCAATGTCATAGTGGTACTCCATCATGGATCACTGATATAATGAATCCTTGGTGTGGGAGCTATAAATGGTATTAGTGGGTGTTTCTTTTTATATTTTCCTATTGTAATTGTTATGTGAGAATCAATACTAGTATCTAATCAGAATTAGGAAATGAGCTCTGGTTTTCATGCATGTGTCACCTTTAATGGTGGATATACTATGTTTACAAGTTTTTTAATTGATGTATAGATTTTTTCGTTATAAATTGTATTTATTTTTAACCAATACTGGTGTACTTGGGTGTGATATTATTTGATTATGAAATTTTGATCCATATCCTGGTTTGGAATGGGATGTTTCATTAAGAATTATAGAATTTACCTAACCTCTCGTGATGTGTGTATATAAATATAAATTTTGTATCCAACCAAATATAAATGAAATGGGTTTGGTATATTTAATGTGTCAAAACCAAGGTAAACAATGTTTTTATTTATAATCTCTTTGAATAATTCAACTCAACAAGACATGGTATGTGGTTATTGATGAGATTTACATGTTATCCTATTTTTTTGGTGCATGGGGTTATAATTATGATATTGGTAGGGATGAATAAATGAACCATGCATTCCATTTAATATATCAGCAACAATCTAAATAGTGCTTTCCTAAATAGTATATTGTGGGATTTCTACTCATCCACCATAGAGTAGTGTTTTTATATGCCTGGTATGTGATACCTGACATTGAAATGGATTGGCAGTAAGACATTATGTTGTATGATTTGTGATGTGGGTGTGGTAGTGATTTTTAAGGGTAGTTTGATTCAATTCATGTTAAATATGTATGTATTTTCCCTATATGTATGATGTTATTGTTATTAATAGTGGTGTTTGGTCTTAAGTGTGATGTCACCTAAACATGATTAACTAGAGAATCAAGAGATGTAATTTGAGGTGCCCCTATATTAGGAATTAAATGATTCCCCTAGAGGTCAGTATGAGTCCCCTGAGTGTTCAGATGTTATTGAGCCAAATAAAGAGACACCAAGATAGTTAGAAAAGCTGTTTTAAAATGGATGACTTTTGGGAATGTAGAGATGAGAACCTTAGGGACATATTGTTATGAGTCATTAAAATTATTGAAGGGGGATATAAGGGAGTTGATCCATCAAGGTATTATTAGAATTATGAGTTAATGTATCAAAACCCAAAATTAATATAGGGTGTGGGTGGAGCGCAGATATTAAATAATTTGATCAAATATGTGCAGTAGATATTTCACTATCTTCAGAGACCCTTATTTCATAGGGTGATTAAATACATATATTTTTAGAGGAATATCAAAGCATTAGTGGGACATTCAAATTATGGATAAAAGGCATTTGTAACTAGAATGTATGTATTTCAAGACCTTGTTTTTTGAATATTTATTCCCATATACATTAAGGGTAAATTGATCCCATGAGGTCAAAACCTTTATTAGGGGGGATACATCTGTTAATTATTATTTCTTGATTGTTTATTGAAATGTCAGATTTAAGTCCAACTATCAATCTATATGGCATTTCTAGGTTAGGGTGTGTTGATGATGGTTTGAGCAATTCAGTTATGGTTTCGGTACACATCATCAAGTTGGCCATGTTAACATAGGTTTTGTAATTTTCTTCTATAGTCGAGGATAATAGAAATATATGACCCATTGTAAATAGGTGTTTTCACTAGGTGAGTTGTATATTGATGCCTCAAGTTTCCTGATGAAAGTGTACGAGGAGAATCATCACTGATGTAAGGCTTGATAATCAGGAAATCCACAAAGGAGTGTTACTTTGATGGTGTGTTTCAGTGTGGGATGGATGGTCTTGTTTGGACCCAATATGAGTATCTTTTAAAGGATTTTTAGGAAATTTACTATATGGGGATCTTAGAGAGGTTTTAAAAAAATTATTTTATTTGGTAGATTGGATTCAGTGACTGGGTTAAGCTCTCATATTTTATATAGAATTGGGAGGGGTACTGGGATATGATATCTACGATACTACTATGTATGCATGTTGTGGAAGATATACATAGTAATAATTGTGGGTTCAATGTCTATTAATTGGTGTCTTACAATTGGGAGGTCAGGACTCAGATAGTTGGGATTTAGGAAAGGTTATTGTTATTGGGAAGGAAATTTTATATTCATCTAGGGATCTAATGATGATTATAGGTTTGACGCGACTGAGGGTGTTTCCTTTTTTTAATTTTTTAGGAATGACTTTGGGAGAATTAGGTACCCATGTTATAATGGAACTAATATGGTATGGGTTAATATGTGAGCGTCATGAATGATTCTTGTCTTACTTTGGGTTTGTAAGAATCATATAAATTTTTTGAACATTTACTATAAATGTGACAAGGGTCCTCTAACATTAGGTGTGATGTAAGATTTTTTGGGTCATTGAGATTAATGTTGTATATTGTGATTGTTGTTTTTGATGTATGGACAACATGAAAATCATTTTGATATAGGACTATGATGTGAGTCATGTGTGATGTGGGTATGACTTGTGAATTTAAATAGGTTTAATAAGGACTATATTTCTTGATCATATTTAAATTTCATGATAGTTTTCAATGAAACCATTAGAATGTCAAGTCGGTTTGGTTTGTGACTCGGTAAAAAAATTCATATGGTGTTGAAAACTGAAAATTTAATTATCCTATGAGTTCCGAGAGAGGTAGTATTGCATATTGATATAGGGTGGGTACATTTTTTATCATCCCGACATATAAAAAAATTACTCAGGGATGAGTAATCTTCATAAGGATGATAATAATGTCCCATGATTTTGAGGAAGCTCGATTTTATGGGAAAATTTGGATATTTGGTGTGGTGAATGGACCAACATTTGGTCTGCGATATAGAGGTTAAATCCAAATGTATTAACCTAATAACATGATAATATTATATTGTTTTTATGTAGAAGTTAGTTCATTAGGGTTTCTAATGATTTATATGAGAATCTGGCTCTAAAAACACAATTTCATAAGGTACATGTAGAAGCACACTATTTTTTAAAACCGTGAGGGCGTTTTAGGGGAACTATGAAGTGAAACTTTTAATAAATAAATGTTATTCAAACATTTCCAAGTAGGGATTATTTTCATATGATATGTTATCAATTTATTACAGTTGTGATCCGTTTGGGAGGCGCATTGATTGAAAAATTGTGCACCAAGCCACCCCTTATGGGGTTTCCTTTGGAATGTGGCATGAGAGAGCTAAAAAAGCATTATCTGAAGAATACATTCTAACCACGTTGTTAATTTAATAGAGTGAAATTATCAATTTTACAATCCCTATATTTATCATTATATTTCTCTTTATCCTTATAGATCACATGTATAGTAGGGGGTTCTCCAATTTCTCTTATCCTCTAGTATTTTGCATATATACTTCACAAGAGATTGCATTGAAGCTCTGTTGATGGTGTTATGTTGATAGTGGAACAGGTTTAATTACATTTATTTTATTCTTTTTTAATATCAATACTTGGAATTATATATCCATAGGATAAAGTATAAAAATTTATAGGGTCATTGCCAGATTCATTATTTCCTTCCATTTCCGCTCATATTAGAGGCCTATATTCTAAGAGTGAGTTCCAAAAATCATAATGTAGATAGTTTTCTGATTCCTACATGTTTATATAAATACTATTATATTCACATTTAATTTAATAAGTTTATAATTTTTTCATAAAAAATAAAAAAAAAATGTAAATTAAATTTTAAATGAACATATATAATTTTTTCATGATTACTTATAAAAAATCATCTTAAAAACTATTTATTATATTGAAAATTGTATATTTATTTTACATATTTTTTAAAAAAATTATATTTCTTGACTAGTTTTGAAATTTAATTTTTTTCTAATTTAATAAAAATTATTCATGAAGTCTATTTTTAATTTTTTATGTACATGAATTTGGGATATTTGATATTTTATACCTAAATGTTATTTTTATAGAAAACCATTTTTCATCAAGTTTTTTTGTTTATTTTTAAATTAAATTGATCTTATTATAGAATTAAAATACTCTAATTGCTTTATGTTTTTGGGATCGAGAGGTCCAAATTTTTTAAATCGGTCCCATTTATTATTGAGTGTTATGAATAGTATGGATTATATGTTTTTTGATACCATGTTACAAGAAAAAATCAGTTAAATGAGGTGAAATATAAGGTGATATGAATTAAAATTCATTCAAAAACATCTATTTTTTCATTTCATTATTCTATTTTATCCACAATATTCAAAACCTAAAAAATATTATCTTTTTAAAATTTATGTTTGGTTCTTACATTTCAAATTTTTTTTATAAAGGATTATGTCAAAAGTAATCCTTTATTACATTTAAAATCTATAATAGGATTCTATTAAGATGAAATAACTAATATTAATTTTATGAAATTATTAAAAATACGAATAAATTGAATTTTAATATTAATTTACTTATAGTTTTGAGTGATAAAATAATTACATTATGTTCATATAAAACATTATCCCATTGCTTTTTTATATAATAAAAAAAGGCATGAAATGATTTTAGAAACTCAAAAAGTAAATTGTTTTGATGTTTTATAGTTTACCATAAATATTATATATGAAAAATAATAATTTTTTATTATTTATTATATTAAATTTTCATAATTGTATTATTCATTTTAAATTAAAATTAAATGAATATCTCCAAATAAGGAATTAATGATTTTTAATAATGAACAATATTTTTTTAAATGATATAATATTTCTAAAATTCTATTAATCTCCAAATATATGAGATTTAGTTAAAAATATAATTTGTGGTCTATTTAGTTTTATCATTTCCTTTTATAGTGCGCTTCATGACCCATAAAGAAAAAAAATACATTGACATCACAGTAACTATCGAAATGATAAAAGTGTGTTAAAAAGGAAATAAGGGTGAAATAATTACCTAAACATATATAAATTCAATCAAATGATATGATTTAGAAACATAAAAATCCTGTATTATAATTATAAAAAATTGTTGTCATTTTAGAAGGGAAAATATTTTATATTTATATATTACTTTAAGACATTTTAAGAGTTATCCTCCCCTATCATATAAAAATGAACCAATTAACCACTATTACTCATAAATTTTTGATAACTATATTAATGAAAAATTTATTCCCAATATAGTAATTACATACCTCCACATATCCCATATTCCACGGACATAACTAGTAACTCATTAGATATAAATATACCGTATTTTTTCCAAAGAAGAGGGGTAGTTCATAAGTGAGTGTTTTTCATTTATTCAATCTTCTACATTATGAAAATATTATTTAACCATGATGAAATAATAACATAAAGATGAAACATATATTTATATGTTATTATGTAAATGTAATAACCTATTTTCATCTCATCTTTCATCAAGTGAGAAAAACCATCATTCATTTGTAAGTAATACTACTACCTCTCAAACACTTGTCATTCATTTTCAATCACCAACTCTCATGAATGTATATAATTATGGATTGAAGGTTTATTAATTAATTTAATGAAATAAATATCCTTATAGAAAGATAATTTATAATCTATTTTTAACCTTTCTATCAATTGAAAAATTATATTGTCATGCGTTCATATGAGCAGATTACCGCCTTCATAAAGTGATGTGATTCATTTTTATGGCCACATCACTTGGATACTACATATAAGTATGTTTAAATAAATATTAATATATTTATCATATGATAAAAATTTATTAAATTTAATATAATAAATAATTTATTATCTTAATTTTATTTGAAAAATGGAAATGTTACTCATGCATACATTTGAACTACCCTCTTCATTATTATAACGTCATTAATTTTTCCTAACCATCATTCGTATTTGTATATTATATTATAATAAACATTTATAAAAGATAATTATAACATTATTATTATCTTAGAGATGAGGTAATAATTTTATATATGGCCATTTTCTACTGTACAATTCCATTTTGGACGTATGAGCTGAATATTAATAAAATATATAATGATAAAATTAAGGTTTATATAATTGTATATAACATTCCACTAGATAAAATAAGTGGTATAAGTAAAATGATAAATGCTCCTATGTAAATAAAACACTATGTTTTTTTATTTTGGAAGATAAGGAACACACCTAACCAGTCAAACTCAAGGTAAGGGACACTTTACATGAAATTAATGATTCTAAATATTTTAAAGTATAATTTTAATAATAATTTCCATCCATGTAAAGATTTTATAATTAATTTATTAATATATTAAAATATATTTGATTGTATTATAAAATATACAATACTTCCTTTCATACTTTCATTCAACAATTTTAAAAATGAATATTTTTTCCATTTTATATGGAAGGTTTTGAAAAAATGCATAATGGAATGTACTATTGAATCATATAGTACATGAATGAGTTTTTATTGTTTCATAAACATAACTGGATATTGTATTTAATTTCATTTATTTATTATTTTTTCAAATAAAATTAATATTTCCAATTTTTAATTACTTTATAAAGTATTTTTCAATGGAATTGAAATTTTATAATCCAGAAATGCTTTTCTGATGCGTGGAAATATTATTATTTTTCAAATTTTCATCTATTATTATAATGTTACGGTTCTTTGGATTTTTTTTATAATTATTGGTGGTTTTCTTATAAAACAATGATGAGTGGTTCTATGAAAACCAAGTGAATTTTGGTTCAATTAGAAAACAATGATGGTTGAGATATCTATATCTATCAAATTCTTTGGGTAAAGGGATAGAATTTACCATTTAGGTTTTTTATAATAGATTATTGATATTTATAGGATATATTATTCAGTTTTTTGGATCAATTCCATGTTACCTATATGATTTATTTCTTTATGATATGATCTTTTACTAAAATATTTTCACCTCAGAAGAAAAGATAACGAGATTCTTCTTAATGGAAACATTATGTTACATATAAAGGGCGAATGTGTATATTTTTACAAAAAAATCATTTGTTTCCCAAATTTAAAAGAAACCATTTAATAAATTATTTTTTATTTTTTATTTCATATGTATTTTTTATGTAAATATTTTGGCAAATAATATGAGTTCTTGGATAATAAAATTATTTTTTGAACTGAATGATTATTTTGAGAAATGAACAGTTTTTGTGGTTATTCCAAGACAAACAGAATTATTTTCTTCATTTTATATGTCCAATAGTGATATTATTTTTCTCTAATCATTTTTAAAAATTATTTTCATATGGTTTCAGTTATTAATATATAAAAATATTAGATTAAGATGAAATTTGTAAATATATTCAATGAAAGGAAATGTTGTTATATTTTATTAGTTTTTTAATGTAGGAAAATGTATAATCAAAAGAATTGACCAATTTTTTATGTAATTTTATATTATGTAATTTATATGAATACAAAATATAACAACCTAAACCATAAATACATTGATATTATAGTAAATTCAATTCTTTAATAAGGATATAACTTATAGATTCATTAAGGATGAGATGTTATATGATCAAGCGTTCTACATATCATTATTATTTTGGTGAGTAATACTTCATGTTATGAAATGTATTTTTTCTATATATTACATATACCTATCCTTTGATATTTGATATCATTAATATTTTAACATACTAGGATTTTGATCGGGACTTATAGAGTAAGTAAATTTAAATTTTGAGTTTGGGGAGATTGAAAAAATTAATTATCGCCATCATCGGATAATTTTGAGAATATGAATGATTGATTATGATCTTTTATAAATGGGTTTTATTTCCCACTAAGTAAATTGGTGGTCTATAAGAGTTTTGGTATAATCATTTCTTTTATACTCATTTTTAGAATATTATGGGAGGGTTATATTATTTTTTCTGACCATACAACACATTATGGGAAATAAAACAACCTTTTTTTATAAATCACATTTAGTAAAATTGTTTGGAGAGGGATGAATGTCTATGAAATAAATATGTATTTAATTGAAGATTTTATCCACATGGGCTTCATAGGGTTTAAAAAAATGTTTTCCCTGACTATGAAAGGTTGGGTCCCTTTTAATAGTGGCACGTCACTATTGGAACTTGGTTAGCCAATCCTTGTGGCCTAACCATGTATTCCATTAAAGTGATAAACATTACATAGTTTCAACTCCCTTAATTTACTACGATTCAAGGCTTATCTTCTTCACTCAGACACATAGAGGGGGGATCCACCATTTCCCCTTTCCTCAATGATTTGGCATATATTCTCCATATGAACATCAAATCATGATCGTTTTGTGGTGTTGGATAGCTAGCTATATGTATTCATTTTCCTTTCCAACTAATGTTCTATAATATTCCTATTTAGAATTAAATTTGCTTTCGAGTAAAGTTTCCCTATTTCTAGAAAATTTGAATGAATATTCATTTCCTTCTATTTTAGATCCGAATAGGGGAAGATATTAAATTAATGAGAACCTATAATGATAAGGTATCTTGTTCCTAGAATAATCCTTATATTTATGTGTGATATTGGATGCGCATTTAAATATTCTCGAGTTGGGTGTTCCTATTAGGGCTTATAATTTCATACATATATATTATAATTTTTATTTTAGGAAAACTATGGGAAATTAATTGTTATTTAAGTACATTAAGACTTGAATTGAATGGTACGTGTGAATTGCGTTTAATTTTTTTTGGAATGGGGTTCAATATGATTAGATTATTTTAATTAGGATGTGACAATAAGGGTTCCATGTGAACATGTTGGGCATGGATCACGGTTCTTGGGATGATATTGATCACTAGTTTTTTAGATGCAAGCTTCATCGAGATAAAAAACAAGGTGAATAACATTCCACATTTGTGCGATAAAGTTTTCTTGTGGTAATAAGGTTATATAAAATGATCTAATTTTGGTATTTTTAGTGATTGTATCTCACCATCGTTGATATCACCATTTGAGTCATCTAAAAATAAATTCTAACATGTGTGTTGGTGTTGACCACCTGATTTGGGTGGTGCCATACATAAATTTCATGGCATAAGGGATGGTTTGGAACATCAGTATTGGAGGAGGTGATCAATGTAGAATTTCATGGTTTATGGTTAGTGAGATAATTAGATTGGGTTTGAGGATCGCCCTATATGATTTAGACTATGGGATAGGATTATGAAATGAAATCTCTCACAATTCCTTGGGAAATAAGGTTGTGGATCCAATGGTGGTTCATTATTTATGGAATGATGGAAATCACGATTCCATTGGTCATTGGGATGAAATGAAGTAGGTGATTGATAAAACAGAAGTTAAAGGGACTTATATCATGCTATTTGGGAATTTTGATGGGACGATAGTGGAATCAACATGTGTTACATGTCATATTGGTTAGAAAAATGTTTTAGGTGACTTTTATTTTGAAATATATGGGAAACTAAGGGTTTTGATGATATGATAGATTGTGTATATATGGCTCAATGCTAGAATTGGATGGGGAAGGTAAATTCATCATTGTAGATTGATAGAACAATAGAAGAGGGTTATGCACATTTATTTTTGAGTTAAAAATGATTATTTATTTATTTTTAAAATGATATAAATGTGGATTTATGATAGTAACATGTTGGTGTTGTCATATTGAGTTCACACTTACACACTACAATTGCCCCTTGACATATGTGCATTATATATGTCTTTGAGTTCAGCTAATGGACCATGAATATTCATTAGACCATATTGTAACGGGATGTGTATGTGTGTTGGATAAATGTAATATAGAACATGGGGGTTATTCTACATCATTTTGGAGTCTCTTCTAGTATTTTTAGTACGCACTTATGTGATTGGCACAAGATAAATATTTCATGGTTTTCTAGACTAATATGGAACGCGAATACTCTATATGATTTATATAACTATAATACTTTTCGATTATTATTTCAATTATTTATAATTTTTTCCATTTTTTTATCAATACTTCCACAGTTTTGTTATTATATAAAAATAATTATTATCATTACCAAAGGTTACATTCTCCCAACAATATCCTAATTAATCAATCATTACCCCTCAGAATCCTTTAGAATATGAGGAAGAAAAACAAGGTCCTTGTTTTCATCCAGTATGGATCATAGGTATTGTGAATCCTTTGTGTGGGTGTTAGAAATGGTATCTGTGAGTGTTTCTTTTTATATTGTCCTACTGTCATTTTTATGTTAGAATGGATACTAGGATCTCATCAGACAAAGGAACTGATCTTCTTTTTGGGTGTATGTATTTCATTGAATGGGGTATAGACAAATATTACATGATTTTTAATTGATGTAATAATTTTTTCCTTTTTTTCAAAATTGACTACCGTACTATGTTGTTATTATTTGATTAGGAAATTTTGATCCTTATCCCGATATGGAAATGGAAGATTCATTAAGCTTCATGGAAGTTACATAGGATCATATGATGTGTGTATATACTAATGACTATTGTCGCAAACATAAAATACATGAAAATGGTTTGGTAAATTTATTTTGTTAGATACATGCAAAATATTTTTTTCATGTATTGTATCTTTGAAGCATTCTACTCAATCATCAGGGGTATGTGGTTCTTGATGAGATTGACATGTAATCCTATTTTTATAAGGCATGGGTGTCTAATTGTGATATTGTTAAGTAAGAATAAATGAATCATGTGTTCTATTTAATATGTCAAAAATAATCTAAATAGTTCTTTTGTATATAGTTTCTTATGGGAATTCTAATCAACCATCATAGACTAGTGATTTTTTGTATGCTGGATATGTGATACCTTACTATGAAATGTATATGTAGGGGATCATTGGGATGGATTATATGTGATATGGGTGTGGTAGGGATGTGTAATGGTAGTGTGATTCAATTCATGTCAAATAGGACATTTCTTTCTCTATATGTGTGGTGATATTGTTATTATTAGTGGTGTTTGGTCATAAGTGTGATGTCAACAAAAGCCGTATTTATTGGAGAATCAAGAGAGGGATTTTGTGGTTCCCCTAGAGAATTCTTGGAATGAGTCCCCTGGCAGTCCGGATGAGTCCCCTATGTGTGTGGATGTTATTGATCTATATAAATAAGAACCAAGATATGCAGAGAAGATATAAAAAAGAAGATTTTTGGGCTTGTTTGGATGAGAACCAAAGGGACATATTATTATGAGCCATACATATTACTAATTTTGGGGTAGGGAGTTTATCGAAAATGGATTATTATATATATGATTTTATGTCTCAAAACCCAAAATTAATATAGGGTGAGGTTGGGGAACAAATAAATGATAATTTGAATAATTATGTGAAGTTTATATTTCACCACCTTAAGTCACCCTTAGGTCATAGGGTGAATTGGATACTTATATTCTGAGGGGAATATTATTGATTTAGTGGGACATTATATTTCTGGATAAAAGGCATACAGATTTGAATGTATGTATTTGGAGACCATGTTTTTTGAATATTTATTCCCATAATCATTAAAGGTAGAATGAGCCCATGAGATCAAACATTACAGTGGGAGGGATACATCTGTCAATTATAATTTCATGATGGTTTATAGAAATATCAAATTTCATTCCCTATATACATAGAGATTTCATTTCTAGGTAGGGATGTTTTTTTAACAGTATGATAAATTCCAATAGGGTTTTATTAAACATCTTTAGGTTAACCACATTATCATAGGTTCTGAAAAAAGATTCGATAGTTGAGGATAATAGAAATATATGACCCATTATAAATAGACGATTTCAATAGGTGATCGATATATTGATGCTATGAATTTCCCGATGAAGGGATATAAAGAGAATCATAACTGAAGTCATGCTAGATATTTTGGCATACTACTAATGATAGTAACTTTTATTGTGTGTTTTAGTGTGGGAGAGGTGGTCATGTTCGTACCGAATATGAGTTCCTTTTAAAAGATTTTCAGGAAATTATCTATATGGGGAACAAAGAGAAGTTTTACAAAATGACATTCTTAAGTAGTTGGATTCAGTGACTGGGATAGATTTAAGGATTTTATATAGGATTGGGAGGGGTCACATGATATGATATCCATGATACTACAATGTATGCATGTTGTGGAAGATATACATAAGAATAATTGTGGGTTCTGTGGCCAATAGTCGGGGTCAGACCCCAGGGAGGTCAGGTCTCAGGTAGTCATGATTTTTAAAATGTGCATGTTATTTAGATGGAAATGTAAAAATCTTATATGGATATAATTTTGATTATATATTTGATTTGATTTAGGGATTTTTCATTTTTCATATTTTGTATGGATGTCTTTTGGTGCATTAGGTTACCATTGGATAATAGACCTAATCTGGTATGGGTTACTATGTGAACATCAAGAATGATTCTTGTCTTATATTGGGTTAATAAGAATCATATGAAACTTCTTAACATAAACTATACTTGTGATAAGGGACCTTTTGCATCAGGTGTGATGTAATATTTAATGGACCATCGAGAGAAATGTAGTATATTGTGGGTGTTTTTTGTGATGTAGGGAAAACATGAAAATCATTGTTACATAGGGCTATAATGGGAGTCTTGTATGATGTGGGTATGAATGTTTAATTTCAATAGGATTATGAAGTACTATATTTATTGATCATATGTTTATTTCAAGATAGTGGTAAAAGAAACCATTGGAATTTCAGGTCGGTTTGGTTAGTGACTGTGTATGAAATTTCATAAGCTGAAGAAGACTAAAAATGTAATTATGCTATGTGTGGGGACTGAGGTAGTCTATCATATAGATATGGGGTGGGTACATTTTGTATCATCTCATAACGTAACCATGTAACTCAAGGATGAGTTATCATTTTATGTATGGTTATAATGTCCCCTATTTTTATGTAGATAAATTTTTTGGGTAAATTTGGATATTTTGTTTGGTTAATAAACAAACATTTGGCCGATGATTTGGAGGTTAATTTTTAATTTTATAACATAATAAGATTTTTATATTATAATTTTTAATGTATAAGTGAGGTAATTAAGGGTTTTAATGATTTATAGGAAAATCTGGCCCCAAAAACTCATTTTCGAAATGTACAAGTAGTGGCATGATATTTTATACAATTTTGAGGACCATTTAGAGAAAATATAAAGCACATTTTTTAATAAATAATGGTTATTAAATTAATGTGGGGTAGTTATTATGTTTATATGATATGTTATCAACATAATACAGTTGTGATCCCTATAGGAGGCGCATGGTTTGAAACATTGTGCACCAAGATGCCCCATATGGGGTTCCCATTGAATAGTGTCATGAGATGACTAACAAATGGTTAACTAAAAAAATACATTCTAGACAAGTTGTTAATTTATGATTGTGAAATTATCAATTTTCCACTCCCTATATTTATCATTATTCTTTCCTTTCTCCTCATAGATCACACATATTATAGGGGGTTCTCCGATTTCTCCTCTCTTGTATTTTGCATATATGCTTCACGATAGATCTGATTAGAGATGAGGTGATGGTGTTATGTTGATAGTGTTACTAGATTAATTCCATTTCTTATATTTTACATTAATATCACCATTTGGAATAATATATCCATAGGTGAAAATATACCAATTTACAGAGACATGCTCAGATTTGTTATTTCCTTCCATTTCAGCTTGTATTAGAGGCATATATTCTATGACTGAGTCCCAAAAATTGTAATGTTGGTGGTTCTAAGATTTCTACATGTTGATATACATTATATTATATTATCATTTAAATACATGTGAGGGGTGGTCAGGTTTTATGCTTTAATTTATTTCATGTATTTTAAAATTACTATTGGATGATACTGATGGAAAAATCAATCTCTATTTAAGTGAATTGTGCCTTGAATAGAATTTTAGGATTGAATTGGGTTTCCAACATTGTTTGGAATGAGGCTTCAATTTATTAAATTAATGGAATTGTGATTTAACCATGTGGGTTTTTTGCGAATGTCACAAGCATGGCCTAAGGGTCATGAGCTGATTTTGATAACTAGAATTTAGGATATACAGTTTTACAGTTTTAGGTGAATGATGATAACCATAGAATGTTTCAATGATGAGGTTCTTATGTGGAATTTTTTTTTAACTGGATGGTTTTTCTAAGGTATGGTCGGTGATTTCCACTCATTGTGACTATTTGAAAGAACTGTTGGATTTTTGTGCACAAAGTTAATGGCATAGTGATGAGGTTTTGTACACTATATGTGGTGGGATGCCTTTATAGATTCATTATATTAGGGTATGGTGATGTGGATGACCTATATAGTAGGTGATCACTATATAAATCTATGCTCTGTGGTGAGTGAGAACATCAGTTTGTGATGAGGCCCCCAGATTATGTGTGGGATAATTGGATATGATATTTAAATTATGGAACTCAGGGTGACTTGGGATGTTTTGTTGTTTATACAATGGTGGTTCATTATATATTGAAGGATATACATCAACATTCCTTGGGAAATTGGTCTGATATGATGATGGAGATTTTTTAAATGGATGTCCAAGGAACATATAACATATTATTTGGGTGTGTCGATTGGATTTTTGTGTACTCGACATTTGATAAATGTTGTATTTTTTAGAATGAGGATTTAGATTACTTGTATATAGAAATGGTTGGGAAACTGGGGATTTCATGGTGTGAATGAAAATGGATATATCATTCCACACTAGCATCAACTGGGTAGTTAAAAGTCATTGAAGTGATTGAGAGCTTGTGAAGTGGGTTATGAATTTTTAAGAGTGATTTAATGCATTTTATTTTCATATGTAATAAGTGGTAAAAATATTGATATATAATGGGATATTATTGACAGAGGGAAATTGAGTTCATACTAAAAGCCTACATGTTCCCCTCAAGATGCGTAAAGACTTGATTCCATTGAGATCAAGTAATGGACTGGGATTGGAAATTGGAACCCTAGGAGAATGGATACACAGGTGTGAGGGATGGATGAAAGATGGACCATGGTTGTTCTTCTACATTGATCTAGAGTAAATTTTGAAATTTTTATTATGCACTTATGTTATCATCCTCTGGTAAATATTTGTTCTTTTGTATGATTTATATGGAATATATATAAACTATTAGATATGTATGAATCTATTTCATTTGGATCAATTTTTATATTTCTTCTTATTTATTCCTCTATGTTTTATTTCTTAAGTAATTTTTGTTATTATAAGAAAATTAATATTATCATTACCGAAACATAATGTATCCCCACTATCACATAATTAGGTTTGTGATTCTAGTCAGTTGCCTTTGTTATTTGGGGAGGAGCACTGAAGGAGCTGTTCTCCTCCATCTAAGTTCACTATTTATGTGGAACCAAAGATTGGGAGGAAAAAATATATTTATATAAATATTATTTAATAATCTATTTCAGGTAATTTATTAGAATGTTTTCATGATTAAAATGTTTCCAATTATGTAAATGGTTATGATAAAATTTTATTTTATTTTTTGACTAACTATCATAAATTTAAAATGAAAGAAATTATATTACCCTTATATATCACACATCACATATTTTCTTCACTTATATTTATTGTCATGGTATCTATTTTTTCCTTTAATTTTTTACTTTTTAGTACATAACAGATATGAAATTTTTTTAAATGATTTTTAAATATTATTTATTCCTATTGGGATGGAATTCCTAGACTTCTATATCCATTTTCCTTAAATTGTTTAATAGAAAATTTTTCTTATTATCCCAATGTTTAAATATATTTACTTTCACTATTGTTTACATTATTTATGATGACATATATGGATTTTTTTTTTAAAAAGTGTGAAAAAATATAACTTTTAACATATAATGTATGAATAGTTTTTCCCACCACCATGAACATTCTTCTTGTTATTGATCCTGTTAAGGTTTTCAAGGTTATTTTCTTATAAAATTATTTACTATATATGACATGAAATTTTAATTTTATATGAAACTGATAAAATATGATATCATTGGTGTTTTTATGGAAATTCAACATCATTTGATTTTTCATAAAAAAATTAACCAATTAGGTCAAATAATGTTATCTAGAAATGAAATAATTTTGAAACCTACTCACTTCCCTTGGGTAAATTACACTATTTAGAAATGATGGATGTTGTTATGATCTTATATCTGGGTTATGTGTGTTTTTAAAAATGTGATGGATGATACCATATTTGTCATGACCCGTCCCCCGGGGCCCTTGCCATGACTACCACATGCCCACCTTCCATAGACCAGGGGCTAGAGAGTAGCACCGAAAGGCGTATTCCCTAAAAACTGGGAAGGCATTTACTTTTAATGCAATAAACACACGCAACAAGGAACATAACAAGACACTAGCACAAGTATACTGTATAAAAAAAAGAGTGTGTATAGTATGAAAAAGGGGCCAGAATACATGTTCAACTAGAATGTAAAAGTAAACTAAAACAGCTCATGTGAACTCCCGCAAAGGACCCTACCTGAATGGTAGGTATAGCTCTCGAATGGTTGTCTCTGTGGTACAAATTATCTAATTTCCACCTCTGAGATACCTCATGTATTGGTACTCTCATCATAAGACTGAGTTTTCTGTCGTATGCACCAAACATAATAAGGTGCGGGTGTAGCCCAAGCAGGGGTGAGTTTAAGGATACTCAGTAGGGACCCTGAGACCCTCGGAGGTCTCACAAAACCCACAAAGGATAAACCACAAAGAATGAAATCATTTGACAACCCTGCATTGGTATATTCCCAAACATAGACATAAGTTATCTAGTATAACCATCATAATCACGAATAATCACAAAGCCCAACTATTAGCGAAAGTAAAATTATTCCACGTAAGAATTAATACCATGAAGTTAGCACTACAAGGGTAAGTACTGAAAAGGTTACACCACAATTAAGAACACCACAAAGGTATCAGCACAAAGGTAAGTACCACAAAATTACACCACATAGAAGAATACCACAAATTTATCACCACAAAGGTAAGTACCCCAATGGTATGCCACACAGAAGAATACCTCAATGGTTTTACCACAAAGGTATGTACCACAAAGTTATGAAACACAAGAAGAATACCATAAAGGTATTACAACATGGGTAAGGACTCAACTCACACCAGGTATAACTTATGTACAGTCACAAATATGATTAAATGATACTACTTAATCATATTACTCTGTTAAGAGGCAAACCCCCGTATGATCCTAAATCATCAGACTCACATAGGATCCTAATACAAAAGACCCACGTAGGATCATAGATTAGTCCCACGTGGATTATTAAAGCATACCCAGATGAGGCTGTCAAACATAGACCAACATAGGATTCCAAACCACATACCCACATAAGATCCATTTCTCATTTTACAGCCAGCTATAGGGTTCCCGCACTAAGCTTGCATGATTCTAGATGGGTCCACTTCTTATGCCATAGGTCGAGACTACAAATACCACAAAGTCCCATAAAAAATTATCTCAAAGGAATGCCATGTAATAGGGGTAAAAAAAATGATACACAGCGTGTCAATTGGACGCCCGGTATGTAAGATATTGGCGTTTTAGTTCTGAGCGCCCGGTTAGATTCATGTCTGATCCAACCAGTTTGTACCCCAACTTATTCTAAAACTCAAGTGGGGTATACCAAAATGATCGTCTCAATCCAAGTTTTCTGGCTCCATAGACTGTTCATCAAACGAACGCCCATAATTCTTGTTATGGCCAAATGAGCGAAAAGGGTTGAAGTCTGTCCGGGTCTGGTCTGACCTAGTGGACCGGCCCAGCCCAGCCTACCGGTGCAGCCCGTTGGGCGGCCCGAGGCTGGACGGATGACCAACCCTCCTCAATGGCGCGGTCATGCACCCCGCCCCCACTGGCGGCTGGCTGCGAGCTAGTCGCCCCTCCACCACTGACGTGGCCTTATGTCATTGAACCTACATGCTGGGCGGCGCAGACGCAGGCTGCCATCATTGTCATTTGGTCGTCCATGCGCCGGCCTCCACCCTCGCTAAACTGCGGCTGATGGGCCGCGACCCTTTTTTTCCACTATTGGGTCGCCGCCGTCTTTGGTCCAGCCAGAGATCTGACCCCCATTATTGAGTCCCACCAGTGATAGTCACTGGCACCAGTCATCATTCTCCATCACGGAGAACACATCAAAACCCACAATGGTTGCTGAGTGATCGGGCCATGTTCATTTGTCCTGCACCCTCCATGTTACAGTGGTAGAAAATGGAACAGGAGGGGATTCAACATAAATGAAATAAACAAAGATCAATCAAATTACACCCCTACCTTGATTTCTCATTGGAGGTGTCACGAGAAGAAGTCATTGAAGGTGATTTGGGTTCCAATGACCATCCCTTCCACAACATGCTTCCGAAGTTGGACTCGTGTGTCATCCTAGTTCTTGATTCCAAAGTATGATCTTTGTTGGAGAGGGTGTTTTTCATTGGTGAATGTGTTTCTACTATGTTCTCCCCAAGCCTTCCTTTCGCCAAAGATTTTACCAAGGAAATGAGGAGCTAGAATATTAAAATAGGTTTACCAATTTAATTTATGTTGGCACAATTAAAGTTGGCACAATTAAATGGAATAATTAATTGTATTGTGCTGGGATAGTTAAATGGCACAATTAATTGTGTTCCATAGGCAAAATTAAATGGACCAATTAATTATATTACATTGCCACAATTAAATGGAAGCATTCCAAGGGACTTCCTCGCATTAAATAGTGGTTTGGGTGGTCCCCACCACTAGAATTCAAAATGGTTGTTTTCTAGTTTGGGTGGCCCCCACCCCTATAAATAGGGGGGTTCAAAATAAAATTAAAATGTTAAATAGTTTAATTTTCATCTTCCAAGAAAAAATAAAAAACTATATTCTACCCTAAACCTATTATGGTCGAGGTGAAAGTCTCCTTAAGAAAATATTGGCGCTGCGATTTCAACGGTGCCCTTAGATTTCAATTCTGTGCACCTGTTCAAAAGTTACAAAAACCCGCTCGCACGTTTACTGAACATACCTAAAAAAAATTTCAGAAATTCATTGGGGAACATCGGTTCTTGGAATCATGTACCGTCATTTTTTGAAGACACGTAAAATTACCATATAAAAAAATTACATGGAATTTTCAGGTCATTATATTATCCCCACCTCAAGGAATTGCGTCCAAGAAAGCCAAATTACAAAAAAACTAGGAAAACAAGTGGGGGTACTGAACACGAATTTGAGCTTCCCTCTCCCATGTTCTCTTTTGGAGGTTCCCATGATACCAACATACACACCCCAACGTTATCAATCTCCCATGAAGGATTCTATCCTACCGATCCTCAATCTCCATTGGAACCTTCATAAACGTCTCCCCATCATCAATTTCTATCTCACCACAATCAATGATTTGAGAATGGTCATGTACGCATCTCCTCGTCTAGGATACATGGATGATGTCGTGCACCAGGTGCAACTGAGGTGGAAGAGTTAATTGGTAAGAGACCTCACCAACTCTGTTGAGGACCTGAAAGGGCCCGATGAACATTGGAGATAACATGCTGCCCCGACCAAATATCTGCAAACCTCATCTGGGTGAGACCCATTGAAAGACATTGTCACAATCCTCGAACACCAGAGGTCTCCATCTCATGTTGGCATAAGACATATCCATGCATTGTGGAGTCTTCATCGGCTCCAGGATGATGTGCACCTTTTCTGTGGTAGCCCATACAATATCTCATCCAATGAGTGATGACTCCCCTAGGTCAATCTAGCACAAAGGTAATCTACAGGTCATCCATAAAATCCCTTTAAAGGTTCCATCCCAATGTTGGAGTGATAGATATTATTGTAAGAAAACACTACCAAGGGCAAGTGATCCTCCTAGCTGTGACCGATGTCAAGGACGTAATCATGCAGTATATCCTCGAGTGTTTGAATGGTCCACTCAGTCTAGCCATCCGTTTGAGGATGGAAGGCGGTTCTCAATCAAAGATGCGTCCGAAAAGCCTCCTTCAACCCCTTCCATAGTCGGGAAGTGATGTGTTCCTCTTAATCGTAGACAATTGTCGAGGGTACTCTTTATAGCTGCACAATTTATTACACATAGAGGCATCCCAAGATCTCAACTGAACACTTCTCTCTAGTTGGTAGGAAGTGGGATGACTTGGATAGTCGGTCAACAATCACCCAAAAAGAATCATTACCCCTAAATGTAGGTGGAAGTCCTGTCACGAAGTCCATTGATATCCCATCCCACATCCACTCTGGGACCTCTAAAGGCACAACTAAGCCTGCTGGTACCTTATGGTCCACCTTCAGTTGCTAACAACTAAGGTACAAAGAGACAAACTCTGATAATGCTTTCTTCATTCCTGACCACCATTACTATTTTGGAAGGTCCTAGAACATCTTCACCACTCTAGAATGTACCGATAAAGGGGATGTATGTAACTCCCTCAAAACATCCTCCCGAAGAGACACTAGATCCATGGTTTGTCCTTTGAAAGGGATAGTGTGCTCCCCACCTTCAAAAAATCCATCAGGTGCCTGTCCTGTGGATATCTGAGCACGTCGTGCCTCACAGTCAGTGTCCCCACGCTGCGCCTCCCTGAACCGCAGAAGGAGTGGATGAGTGACTATAAGAGACTGAAGAAAAGTTTCTCCATCTCGATCCACAACGGATATCTGCAAAGCGGTCAGCTTCTCCATCGCCTTACCTAGTAGTTGTATACCCAATCTCTAGCTGAGTGCATTTGCCACAAGTACCCCTTCCATGCAGTATAGACTATCTCGAAGTCATAGTCCTGGATGAAATCAAGCCAATGCCGCTAACTCGGGTTCATGTCCCTCTTCAAGAAGATATACCTGAGACTCATGTGATCCGAGTAGACTGTAAAACGTTCATCCATCAAGTAATGTTGCCACATGTTCAAGGGAAAGACCACTTCTACTAACTCCAGGAAATGGGTAGCATAGTTCTGCTCGTGTTTTCTTAGTTGTCGAGAACCATATGCGATAACTATTCACTCCTACATCAGGACACATCCAAGCATGGTCCTTGATGTGTCGTAGTAGACTATGTACCCAACAACCTCCACTGGAATCCTCAAGATGAGGAAATTAATCATCCTCTACCTCAGCTCTTGAAATCTCTGCTGGAATCTCTCCGACCACATGAAGGGTTTCCCTTTCTTCGTCAATACTAATAAAGTTGAGGTAATATTGGAAAAATATGGCACAAATCACTAGTAGAATCCGGACAAACCCAAGAAACATCGTATCTCCATCACAGTTCTTGGTGGATCCCAAGGCAGTACCACCTTAGTCTTCACTGCATCCACCACAACTCCAGCCCTTGAGATGACATGTCCATAAAAGTGAACCTATCAGATTCATAACTAGCACCTCGAGAGCATACTATAATGCTGGTGATATTGGAGTGTGTCCAAAACTATCTGAAAAAGATAAGAATGCAACTACTTTGTAGCTGAGTAGATCAGAATATTGTCAATGGAGAATCCTACAAATCGATCAAGGTATAGTTGGACGATCTTATTCCTGAGTCCCATGAACACTGCTGGAGCGTTGGTCACGCCAAATGGCATAACCAAGAACTCGTAGTGGTCGTACCACCATCTGAAATCTGTCTTCTGCACATCCTCGTCTCGTACTCTGAGTTGGTGATATCTTTATCCGAGGTCTATCTTTGAGAACCACCGTTCTCCATTCAGTTGATCATAGAGGTCGTCAATCCTAAAAAGTGGGTACTTGTTCTTCACGATCACCTGGTTCAGGCGCCAATAGTCAACACAATGTCTCATGCTCCCATACACCTTTTTGGTGAAGAAAATCAGGGCTGACCCTAGAGAAACACAGGAATAGATGAATCACTTCCCACGTCTGTCCTCTAGTCGTACACACATCTCACAAAGATCTACGAGATTTATCTGATACGCTGGTGTAGATATCAGTGTCATCCCGGGGTAAAATTCAATGTAATAGTCCACCACCCTGTGAGGACATAGACTAATAGCATTATCAGATATGATATCCATGTACTTGTCCACAAGTAAAGGATTACTCATACTCTCCACATCAACCGATCTGAGGGTAAGGATAGGAAAATGATCAGTGATCTACTGCACTCTCCTCCAGGTAAGTCCATCCTATGCTAAAATGGCTCCCTTCTCGCTATTGAAGGTAAAACTAGTCCATACTCACAGATACACTACACTTTTTGCCTAATACAGTCTATCAAATCATGGACAGTAGATAACCAGTCCATACCTAAGATGACTTTGTAAGGCCTCGACACCAGTACTAGGAGATCCCAGCCAATGTTCTCACCTCCTAGAATACGCTCACACTTCCAGCTCTAGTGTGTAATCATTTAAACATATCTCATAAGAGTATCTAGCCATAAGGATTGAGCCAACAACCCCACCAGAATCTCCGAGCTCTAAACAAGTGTCATGGAAATAAAAGAATGATTCACAATTGTGTCTATATGTACTGAAACAAAGGTGGAGTAGCCATAGATTGTAACTACTATCATCTATGAAGTGCCATCGTTGTAGGCCTCAACTGCCTAGATCTGAACTCTCCCCTTTACAAATTCTCCCTATGCTTGGGGTGGACCACCTGGTGGTGGTGGCTATAACATCTCGAATCGTTGCCCACCGCCAGCTGCCTGACCAGCACCTCTGGCATGCCCTACTGTTCCCTACGGACCACCATGGTCGAACCTCTGTCTCTTCTTGGGAAGTACTCCACAAATTTATGATCATCAGTATGGGAGGTAAGATAGTCACGAGCCATGTGACCCTACCCACCGCATGCGTAACATTTTCGTATCCTCGCATGGATGACTCTGTCTCCGATGCCCCACACAATAGACCCTGAATCCTGTAGTCACCCACCTATAGGGAAGGTCCTCTTGGACCTCTATGAAATTGGTCTGATGCCAGCTGTAAAAGACTCTGATACCTGAGGCCCAGTGGTTGGTGTCACTTCTAGTGAATTCTCAACAATAAAACTCTCTACTAATAGGGCTCGTTCTAACACCCCCTCCTACGTCAGGAGGCTGAGAGAAATCATAGAAGGCATGATATCCTGCCTGATTCTACGCTTGAAGGTTTGGGCCCTAAAGAATGGGTCCCCCACCATATTAGTGGAGTAGTGTGAGAGTTCAGTCAACCTCACTGAGTACTGTGCCACAATCATGCTACCATGATGCCGATGAAGAATCTCATGTATGTGCACTGCACGAAGGGTCGTTGGGACAAACTCTCGCAGAAACATGCTCTCAATTTCTTCCCAGAGAAGTGTCACCTCATTATGCGCCTGGAGTATCAAGCTCCACCAACTTCCTATTGCTTCATGTAGAATACGGGAGGCATGGATGACCATGAGATCAGCTGGTGTCCCTACCAGTTGGAAGAATCTCACAACAACCTCCAACCAATCCTTAGCCGCCTGTGGGTCCATGTAAGTCGTAATACTTGGTGGCCTGTAGCAGTGGAACTCATGAAATGTACTTAGGAGGCATGAACCCCCCACTGCTAGGGCTGGTGGCATCGGTGTCCCAAAGGGTTGTGGTACATCTAGTTTCTCTACTGGTGCCTCTACTGATAAAGGGCCCTGCACCGAGGCCTCATCGCTCGGCGGTCAATGATCGCATACTATACCTGGAACCCTAGCTAGCTATCTGTGTGGCGTCCAATGGTCAATAAGTTATACCTAGTGAGATAACTCAATAAATCACAATGAAAACTTTTCAAAACACACAGGCAATTAGTGTTTTTGTGCACAGAGTTTAAAATCATATGTTAGGGTCCTTGTGTAAGGATACATCAGCCGCTTCTCCAACACTAGATTCCCTAAACTGATAACCACACTCACTACACATAACACTATTTCCATTAAAATGATCAAAGTCTAATGTTCTAGGGTAGAACTGACTCCTTGGATACCTATTTGTCACGACCCATCCCCTAGGGCCCATGTCGTGACTACCCCAAGCCCTCCTTCCAGAGGCTAGGGGCTGGAGACTTGCACCAAAAGTCGTATTCCCTAACTACCGTGAAGGAATTGCCTTTAAGAACTGTAAACACACGCAAACAAGAACACAACAAGGTACTATCAAAAGTAAACTGTATAGTAAAAAAACATGTACAGTATGAAAAAGGGGCCAGAATACAAGCCCAACTAGTAAGTACAATAAAACTGAAATGTACATGTAAACTTAAGCAACTCCTATGAACTACCACCAAGGACCCTACCTGAAGGGTAGGTATAGCTCCCAAATGGTCGTCTCTGTGGTACGACTCGTCAAATGTATGCCCCCAAGCTACCTATAGTTCTGGTACTCTCGTACTCAGTCAGTACTCTCCGTCATCTGCATCAAACACAACAAGGTGTGGGCATAGACCATACATGGGTGTGTATAATGATACTCAGTAGGGACCTTGAGACCCTCAAAGGTCTCACAAAACCCACAGTGGATAAACCACATTTCATGAAAACATTTGAAAACCCTACTTAGGTATATGCCCATAAATACACCTAAGTTATCAAGTATACCCATTTCATTCATGGGGAAACACAAGGCATAACTCTTAGCCAAAGTACAATTGTTCCATGTAGGAAATAATAACACGAAGGAAACACCACAAGGGTATGTACCATAAAGATAAAAAAACATATAAGTATACCATTAAAGTATCACCACGAAGGTAAGTACCGTAATGGTAATCCATACTGAAGAATACCACAAAGTTTTCCCCATGAAGGTAAGTACTATAAAGGTACACCACACAGAAGAATACCAAAATGGTATAACCACGAAAGAAAGTACCAAAATGGTACACCACATAAAATAATTCCACAAAGGTATTACCACAAAGTTAAAGACTCGGATTACACTAGGTATAACTTAGGTATGGTAGAAAATATGATTAGATGTAACTACAGAATCAACTTACTCTTTTAAGAGGTAGACCCACATAGGATATTTAATCATGAGATCCATGTAGGATCCTAAATCATCAAACCCACAGAGAATCCTAATATAGTAGACCCACATAAGATCCTAGATTAGTCCCACATGGATTCCTAGAGCAAATCATGTTGTGACTCTCAAACACATACCCACATTGGATCCCAAAGCACAGACCCACATAGGCTCCCTTTCTCATGATAAAATCAGCTACGGGGTTCCCGCGCTATGTTCGCTTGATTCCAAGATGGTCCTCTCCTCAAGCCATAGGTTGATACTCCAACTTCCACGAAGTCCCAAAAAAAGTATCTCAAAGGACCACCACGTAAAAGGTGTCCCAACACGACAGACAATGTGTCAATCAGACCCCCGGTCTGTAACTTATTGGTCTTTTAGTCCTGAGGGTCTGGTTGGATTTGTGATCGATCCAACCCAGCTCTACCAAAACATTATCCAAAACACATGTGGGGTATTACAAAAGGACCACCTTGATTCATGTTTTCATGAACCATAGAAGTTTCTCCAACTGGACACCCGTAGCTCATTTTATGGCTGAATGAGAGAAAATGGTCGAAGTGGGTTTGGGTCCGGTTCGACCAAGTCAACTGACCGGGCCCGGCCCACTAGGTCCGTCCCGGTCCATGGCAGGCCGGATGACCAGCCCTTTTCTATGATGCAGTCATGCACCGTGCCTCCACCGGCTACTATTATCGAGTCGGTTGCCCCTCCACTGCCACTGCGGCCTTTTGTCGTGGCACCAACAAGCTAGGTGGTGCGGGTGTGCACTGCCATCACCGTCACGTGGCTGACTATGCGACAGCCGTCTCCCTCAATCCACAAAAGCCGATGGGTCATGACCCTTCTCCGGTGGCATGGTTGTGCCACCGCCATCCTCATGGCCAGATGGAGTGTCAGTCTGTATTCTCGAGTCCCACCGGCACTAGTTTCCAGCAACGGTCGTCGTGCACATCCATTTCATAGAACACATCAAAAAACATAAATTTTGTGGAGTGGTTGGGCTATGTTCATTTGGCCCCCACCCTCCGCGTTAGAGCAGTACCAAGAGGATCATGGGGGGGATTCAACGTAAAATAAATTAACGAAGATCCTTCAAATCAAACCCCTACATTGATTTCTCGTTTGCGGTGTCGCGAGAAGATGTCAGTAAAGGTGACGTGGGTACCAAATATCGTCGCTTCAGCAACACGCTTCTGAAGTCGGCCTCGTGCGTCATCCTCTTTCTTGATTCCGAAGTATGATATTTGTTTGAGTGGGTGTTCTTCATTGAATAATTTTTTTCCAAATATTTCCCCAAGACTCCCTTTCTCCAATGATTTCCCCAAGGAAATAAGTAGCCAAAAAATTAAAATATTGTTTTCAATTTAATTTAAATTGGAACAATTAATGTTGGAAAAAATATATGGAACAATTAATTGTATTGAATTGGTACAATTAAATGTCACAATTAATTGTATTTCGTTGGCACAGTTAAATGCTACAATTAATTGTATTGCATTGGCATAATTCAAAGTAAGCATTCCAAGGGACTTCCCCACATTAAAGAGGGATTCGGGTAGTCCGACCACTAGAATTCAAAATGAGGGTTTTCTAGTTCGGGTGGTCCCCACCGCCTTTATTAAAAAGGTGGGTTTCAAAAGAAAATAAAATGTTAAATATTTTATTTTTTTTCTTCAACGAAAAACTGAAAAACAATCTTCTACCCTAAACCTACTACGGTTAGGTGATTGTCTCCTTAAGCGAATATTGGTGTTGTGAGTACATCAGTGCCCACAAATTTATATTCCGATCACTGGTTCAAATGTTTCCAAAACTCACTCGCACGTTTACTGAACGTACCAAAAAAAGTTCAGAATTTCCTTCCGGGCACACTACGATTAAGAATCACGCAGCGTCAATTTTCACAGGATCGTAAAATTCCCATATAATAAATAAAAAATTTCATGTATTTTCTTGGTCTTTACAATAATTTCATTTCATGAAAATTTATTTTTCCAATGAATATTATATTTTGAGATTAAATGAATTGAAATAAAGAGTAAACCTAGTTTTGTATGTAACTATTCACACTATGATAGTCTTAAAATAGATCTATGATTGTAGAAATAAAAGCGAATAAGGTGTAAATGAAATCCATTATGGGGATTTACCCACTATTATATGGTTTGATTATATAAGTTATATGATAAATGATTTTCTAGGAATTTTTCATTAAAAAAACATATTTCATAAACATATAATTTTTTCTAGAGGACCATGAATGAATTTGATGATTCCACAAGCATATTAATTTTTTATTTTTTTTAGAAAATATCATTTCACATTACTCCTAATTAATTATATTTGTCTGATTTTGTATGAATTTTAAATGTTATGATAATTTTAACATACCCTTATACTTACCTTATTCTCATATATTGATATTTATCTGTATCTATTATGTTTAAACCTTTCCAGCATCTAAGATCACATCATTCTTATATAATTTCATCACATTATGAATAAAGGCTTTATGTTGTGTATATCATAGAAAGGTACATTATGTAATGGTATTATTGATATATATTGAATATAATTCATTAAATAAGTAAATTTTGTATCAAATATATAATTACCTTAACATTTATATTTTTGTGGTGGGAGTTATTTAATGATTTATTAAACATTAATAAACAATGATATATGACTTAAGTTTGAAATTGTTTTGTTTTTAGAAAACAGAAATGACTAGACAAGTCTAGTGCGGGAAAAAAGGAATTGATCTAGATAATTGTAAAATATATGAAAATGTCACCAAAACATTGGAAATATAATGTGGATAACCTCATTATTCATTTTCAATTTGAAATATGGAAAACATCACTTATGAGTATTTATATGATTTAGACCCCATAATTTGGCATAATTATGAATTATAACATTTAATATATGAAAAAAAATATTTTTTGAGTGCATTATTTAAGAAAAGTTTTAGCTTGATTTACCACTGAGATTCTATTAAATTAATAATGTTTTACACTTATCTCAATTAATTAATTAACATAAGGATCTACATCAGTGATTAGGTGAGATCATGTTAAACAAGATTGGGATTCCATATTTAATAATGACTTGTTTTAACTTCTATATTTGTAGGAAAATATCTTGAAAAGTATATAAATATCACGGTAGTGTGTACTATAGTGTCATGGACATGAAAATTTGAAATTTTGGATAATAAAAAATCTATGAATGTTAATTTTTCATATCTGTCCTAGAACACCTAAAACCTCCAAAATTATAGGGTTGGAAAAAATGAGAGAGAATGTGAAATATCTCATGTTAGGTATTTTCATTTCTCATTGATGATTTTTGGTATGAGGATGATTGGATTTGGCTTAACATGCTTGGGAGGGATGGTCAGTGGGGAAAAAATTAAGGTTTTCTATGCATCAACATATCCTGGTACTGACAATATTTCATGTTGAATTATATTTAGTTTTATTAATTAGGGAATAGTGATCTAGATATTGTTGATGATTTAAAAATATTTTATGTATATTGGTGTTGTGGGTGTGGTGATTAGGAGGGTCACCTAATTGGAAGTGGTGGGGAAAAACTATAGGGGTGGATGTGGTCTCAATATTAATGTTGGTTACTCCTTTTATAGAAGGGGTTTTGTAATAGATTTGGGGAATTAGAAATTTCATTAAACATGTTTTTATGGGATGGAAAAAAATTGTATAAGCCAGCACACTGTGGTTCATATTGTGCCGCCAGTCATTTTTATATCCTAGAATGACAAATTCTTCCACCACGTATAGATGAATTTATGAAAAAAATGGTGGATACCAAATTGAATTTCTATATGGATATTGAATTCTATTCTTTCTATTTTATTCATTGAAACCCCATTAATAATTATCTCGTATATTGTTTTCATAACATTGGGATTCCATAGGTGATTTGGGAGATACTATTCCTTTTAAATCCCATTCCCACTGTTTCTATTGGAAAAATGTATTTATTTTATGTCGTTTCATTCTCATTATACATTAAATAAAATTTTAATTCTAATGGTTTTAAATGTAATTATATTTTAATATAACGTGAAACCATTTTAAAAACCATTATTTGATAAAAATTACATTAGGCCTTATGTTTTAAATGATTTTTTATGCCTTCATGACATCAATGTTTGTCAAATTATTATTCCATAGATGGATACAAGTACCGAATTTAGAAGAACATGGAATTTTATATCTAAATGATAATTTTTTTCTAGTAAACATATTTTTAATGGTTATTTAATTATTTCAGGGAGTCATGTATAAATGGGTTTCATTTGATTCTTGGAATGAAAAATATTGTGGAATGTTTTTATACCGTATCATTATATTCACTACTTTGTTTCAATTATTTATTTCATGAACATTTGAAGTTATATTCTCTCTAGTTATATATATATATATAGATTTGTGTGTGTTTTTGTGATTAAAAATATATATATATGTGTTTGTTTTCATGAGATAATTTTTTCTTATTCCAGTGGAATGTTTGGGACATCTATGGGGTTCACCAGCTGGGGTTTTTATGTACCACACCATAAATGAATTATAGTGTATGCATATTTTTTTTTATAATGGTAAATTTAAGAACATTGTATCTTATAATTGTATTAAAAAACATTGATGTTTTAGTTTGTGGATGGGGGGTGGATCTGGGAGATTAAAACATCTTAGAGCATGTCATGGTTACACCTTTCGTACTATAATTCATTTTTATATTTTTTCAGTTGAATAAAATTTTTTGTATTTATTTTTTCTATGAGTTTGGTTTCTCTTGTAATTATTTTATATATTTTTTACTTATTTATTCACGTATCTTGTTTAATTAATTCTTATATTTCACAACTATATGACATATTTTAATGATATGTAAATATTCCTCCAAAAATGTTGTTTTACCTTCAAAATTGTTTATATCATTTGATGATTTAAAGATAAACCTAAACATTGTGGAATTAAATTATTCTCCATAAAATGTATTAGGTTCATCATGCTACACATTAATGATATAAAAAATAACACATTTCAGGGAAAAAATTCTATATCATAAAGTGATTTCACCCATAGGTCCCTCAAAAACATTTTATAACAAAATATAAAAATTGATAAGGACACACTACTACAGAAGACCACAACAGAAATTTGTATTTCATTATATAATATCCCAAGAAAAATTCTTTTATATTATTTTCAATATCCAACCCTATAACATATCCCACAAATACAAATATAAATATCATCCTAAATAAATATAGAATCATCCTTTAAAATTAAATTTATATTAATATATGAGAATTATTATTCTATTTATTTCCCCAGCCACACAAGTGGAGACAATATATGTATCTCAATAATATGTTTCTTTGATAGTATACATGAAATAGTCATAATAAGATTATAAGATCCAAATCCATGAATATTAATCAGAATATTCAGGATAGTTATCTTGGTAATGGGTTCGTTGACCTACTAAAAACCTGGATACATCGTCTTGATAGTAGTTAAGTGGAATTACTAAAAAATGGAAAGTGTACACAAAATAATTAGTTGTATAATCTTAATTTTTCTAATTAATGGTCATAATTCGAATCACCATCACAAAAATCCAATATATAAATCAGTATAAAATATCCTAAAATTAATCATGGGGCCTAGAAATAAAAATATGTTTCATCATACTAACAAACACATTCCTAAAGATACAATCATCACATCTCACCCATAACATTTTATCATATTTATATCATATGTCCCCAACATAATCTCAACCATGATAAACCATGTGTGGTATATGTTGATACTCTCAATTCAAATAATGATTAACCAAATAAATTTTTAACATTTTGTACTTATCTCTTAGATGATATAAGACATTGAGACGTAACCAGTTGATCTAACACTCTAATATCAAAATTCCAGCTGATGTCATGCTGGTTATCACAAATCTTTCTCTAAATATATCACCACACATTGCCACTAGTTATTGGAATTATTTTTTATGATAAGTCAATTTCATAATATAATTCCCCTTTAATGTAGTTCTATATCCTTATCGGATAATCTTAATCATTACATAAACCCTCGATGGAAAACTAATCACTATGAGACTATCCTATAATTAAATTATTTGTATGAATCATATTGTAATGAGAATATGTCTCAAAGAGTAACTTTTAATTTTACTCACTCATGTTTATTGGATACAATGGACAATTATACCAATTTTTAAATGTTTTTTTAAGAAACTGTATTGCATATCTCACATAAACCTCATTTATCTACAAATAACATCACATACTATTACATAGGACCATCATTGGCCATCTCATTAATTAATCAAGGCTATAAACTGTCTATTAGGTTTTTTAAATATAACATAAATATCATAATTTAGATCTGTCATAGAATATATCAAAAATCCATTATAATTTGAGTGGCATAGCTATTGGGTACTTAATAGTCCAAAACAATTTTTTATTTCATTATATAATCATATATTCTCATTTAGTCCCTTTAAACTAACATAGCCACCTTTTTATTTTAATAAAAGTAATTTATATATATAAATATATATATGGTGAATGAAATTGGGGAATAACTACCCCTTAAATAATTATATGATTAAAATAAAATCATATAACATTTTTTAGTATATAAGATCTCATAACTCATCAGTAATATATAATAAATCTATTATTAAAAAATTTATAATATTAATAATAATAAATATTTTTAATCTGACTAATATAATTATGGTTTAAAAACACACTGAATAGTCTTGAAATGAAATTATAGTCACCCAATATTATAATATTGACCCACTAGTAAACAAATACATTGTTTATAATTAAATATATGGAACATAAAAATAAGGACATTATATTTGATAGTGTGTTTTAAATGAATAACCAAGCATGTGAGGAAATACAACACCCTGATATGTTATGATAATTTTATTTTTAAATAAATTAAATCTGTTAAATAGCTTACATTACACATAATAATGTGTTTTTTTATCATGCAATAACAATCTTCTTTGAATTCTAGTGTTACACGCAACACCGATATTCACAGAAGATGAATATAAAATTAATATTAATATTTAATATAATAATTAAAATTTATATGATAAATTGAAGGGTATGAATAATATTAAATAACTTTTTAAAATATATATTTTTTATTTGATTATTATTATTCATTAATTTATTATAAAATAAAAATTATAACAAGGAAAATTGAATTTTTTCTAAAAACATGTATTTTTTTTATGAAAAATGATTTAGTCATAAATTTATCCCAAAAATTAAAATTTATTCTTTCCCTATATTTTATATAATAATTTTTTTAAAAAATCATTTCATAAATTTTAATATCAATATTATCATATGGATTTGTTTTTTGATTTTTCTGAGATGTATCATTTTTTGATGAATTGTGAAAAATGATGATGTTAAATTGAAAACTCCCTTTTTTATATTATTTAAAATAAAAATATATTTATTTATTTGGTTTTGAAGAAAAATAAGTTCAATAATATTCATTTAATCCAAATTTTTTCATTAGATTAGTTTTTATATTGAAATTTTATATAAACGAATTATAAACTATTAAACATTTTCCAATTAATAACCTTTTTTCTCTTCACATATTCAGGATTAATATGAAATAAAAAAATTATATTATTTGAATTGAATATGGAAAAAATCATTCTTTATTTTGAATCAACAAAAAATATATTATGTAATAAGGGATTTTTTTAATAATATTAATAGTAAATTCCTTAAAAATTCATTAACATGGTTAAGGTAAATATTCATTTACAATGGGGTAAAACTAAAATTATGTTCATAAAAATAATTAAAAACATTTCTAAAAATTGTTATATGTCCATTTTCAGGATCTAAAAACACATAGGATCGTTAATAGTCCATTATGGACCCTTCTGACATATGAAAAATTTGGGATCACTCAATTGTTTTAAAAACAAGCGAGTTTGTCCACATCCCCACGTATAAAAATCAACACATTTTTTCTATAATTGACAACTAATAAACTATTTGATTCATTAAATCTCTCCCTAAATAACCATTAAACAACCTTCCCATCCCCCTTGAAGCATTTTGGAAAAAATACATCCTTGGAAGGATTCAGTGATAAATTATGTTGTATTCCAAAAAAAGAGGTAATGTTTATCAATATGTGTCCTTATTTTACTTATATCTCTAACTATATCAGTATTCATTAAACCATGATGAAATACAAACCACATTATATTACTTATAATTTTTTTATAAAATTATTATTACCTAAAACCATCAACACATCCATAAAATGGGTTATGAAATCATTATTTTCATATAAAACAGACTACATCCTCTAGAACTGATAACGTCCATTTTTTCATTTTCAAATCTCAATGTTGTGTATGATAATGGATCTAAAATATATATATTTATATTATATAAATAAAATATTTATTACTCTAGATTTAATATATTATATATATCTTTTACCTTCTCTTTTGTATGAGATTAGATGACATCACTTTAGTGTATGGTGGACTACTGAATCATGAAGCGATGTGATTTTTCTTTCACTAACGCTTCACATTGAAGGTGAACAAGATAATATTAATTTTTATATGTGGTGTAAAAAAAATAATTTTAATGACATCTTTATCATTATTTAATGCTAATATATATCATTTAATTCATTTATTTTTCTCTTACATAATAATGACAACATCTTTCATGTAAATGAGGAATACCACCATCATGAAGTGATGTGGCTATCTTTTCATCACCAAACCACATGGATGATAAATATAATTCCATAATATGGTTTATATTTTATTATTATCTTTTATAAAAGGTAAAATATTACTTACCTCATTTCAATAATTATCATTATCAAATTGAAATGTTACTGATGCGTACATACAAAATATTGTCTCCATCATCGTAAAATACATCATTTTAAATAACCATAAATCCATATTGATTTAAAAATAAACTGTTGTCAAAATATGATAATAATATCATTATAATTATTTTTAATTTCACATATCATTATAATATGAATAAGAAGAAGATCATAATGATAGAACATGAATGATAAATAAAAGTAAATATGACCCAAAATAATGAAACTAATCAAATAATTTTAATCAATAATTAATAAGATGTTATTGTAGGAAAATAGATTATTATATAAATATTAATATGTTTCATGAATATTATAATAAAATTTTAGAACTACTATCCAAGAGGATTGATAATTTTTAACCAAAAGAAATATAAAAGTAAGGCATTTCATTTCAATTTGAGTTTATTAAATCATAGTTTAATTTTATGATCCTAATTTAAATTATTTTGTGTACATACTACCATATACTTTTAATATCTATATTAATTAATTATTAATTCTATTTTATGTTTTAACTTGATTTACTCATCTATGAGTATTTAAATAAAATTTTATCAAGTGGTAGTGAATTTCATATGTCAATTTATTTTAATTAGTTTATATTACTTATTCATTATCATTGATATTATAAGATTATGTTTATAAAGAATTTTTATAATATTAACTTGAATATAGATATTTTTTGATGATATATAGTTGAAACAACTAATTGATTCATTGGGTTATTCTCCCATCAATTTTATGATCCATGTAATTTTTTAATTCAAAATTTCATTTTAATCGAGATAGTATATTCCTAAATTTCAATTGAATGAAATTATATAATTATTTCATATTAAACAAATCCATTTTATTCTATTGTTTTTATTGTTGATATATTTTATAAATAATAACATTATTCGAGTTCTTATTACTTTAATACAGTGATTTTTTAAAATAATAGTTGTCTTTATTTCTCTCTTGGGTCAGAAATCATTTTTCATCTAAAATAAAGTTTTCTTGAAAAATTTCAAATTTTTTCGTAACTTTTTGAAAATGATTTATTAAATTAAATTTTACCCATTTTTAATAAAAAATAATGTCCAAAATTTTATATTATTTCATTTAAAAAACAATTACCATTTGACTTTACCAAGAATGTGAAATGAATCATCTGATCATTTTCTAGAAAAGGAAAATTTCAAAACATTTTTTACAGTGAAAAGGAAATGTTATTTTTATCAACTAAGGAAGGTAAGATGTTATCCACTCTCATGGAACTAATTTATTTAAATATTTATATTTATTTTTATTGTTATCATTTTAAATAAAATGAAATAATATGTGATTTTCAATGGAAGAAAAATTCCAAAATGTTATCAAATTAAATGGATATTTTCATCATGATTTTTTAATGATGTATTCATGGTATATATATTTATAAATGAAAAATAAACTTCATTTAGATCTATTTTTATATGTTAATAACCTACTTATTCTTCAACTAGATGGTTTATGATTATTTTTATGACGAATAGTATTTGATTTAATTCCTTACATCATTTTTTATCATTAACATCCCCATGGAATATTCACTCTCCTATTACTATTATAAATTATATGTACATTATATATACATATTATTTATCATGGATGTTTTTAATGATTAAATATTATATCATTTCTCTATAATGTGGGTCACTTTTAATATTATTTGATTAATAGGGGAAATATATATAAATATTTTTTCACAACTAAATATGGATAATTTATGATATGTAACATTATTTATGTAATAAATAATTTATTTTATATGAGTAATTCTTTATAAATGAATGACATGGGTTGGGAACCATTTATAGAAATCACAATTATGCATTGGTATTCTCCAATGATGAATGACTTGGCTATCCTTAACGATATTGGGTTTCACCCAATATGTTGTAAATCATTTTGGGAATGGTCTTGGCGGTAATAGAATCATTTTCCTAGGAAATATGATGTGAAATGTTAATGTATTTCCATTATTTAATGTTTATTTATTATAATCCACGAATTTTTTTAAGGATATTATCTCGTGATGCATTTTCATCATAGGTATTGATTAATAGAACTTGATTTCAGTTTTATACAGTGAAATATTGATTATTCTTTATCCTATTTTGATATAAAATTAATTAATTCAATGGCATTTATTCTCTATTATTTTCCTTACCATTTATAATTTTAGTAAATTATCTAAATGTAATGTTTTTACAAAAATTTACCCCTCTTTATTGTTTATTACATGTTGATTATACTTCATTTATTCATGATTTCATCTCTTATGCTTAATCTATACAAAGTATTTGAGGTCACCATTATTTTTTTCCTTCCCTAGGTTTACATAAATTTTAATTTGATTAATATGTAGGGATAAACTATATAGAATAAAATTATTCCAAAAAAAATTTATTAAATTTTTTTATTCAAATGTAAAATAGGTGTCGTTTATTTATCATGATTACCATGAGTACTAAACTATTCTGTCCGTCGAAATGTAATTCATTGTAACTAATGAAAATTTAATAATAAAATCACTATATTGGGGAAACATTAGTCAATGTATCTATAGTTTTTGTTAGAAAATTCTTATTATAATCCTTGGGAATAATATTTAGGATAACATGGAATAGAGAACATAACCCTATGACTTATTTTTAGGATATTTATTGAAGGCATCTAAATGATTTTATGCGGTGGGGATTATTTGTTTTATCCATGAAATAAATACATGTATGGATACTAAAAATGAACATGGTTCTAGTATATATGTACCAATTAGTAAAAACTCTAAAAACAGAGCATTGGTTACGACCTGATCATCACCTGGTGTATGACATCGAGCCTTACTATACACCTCTTTTGGAAAAACTGGACTATATGTTCATGATAATTAATATATTTTTTAGAAAAAAGTTTAATGTTTTTTATTGATGATATAAACTAATGGACAATGGTAAACCAAAGATGTTGTCTTATAAGAATGGGAATATGTTTTATTGTTGGAAAATAAGGGTCATGAAGTAATGAATTTCAAAGAAAAATAATGTGTAAGTTGGAAAGATATAGATATCAAAGAAATGATTAATTTATTGATAATTGTATCAATTTAGGAGAACCAAGATATTATCAAAGAGAGTGAAATCCTCAAAAGGTGAAACCCAATAAAAAGGATGTTCCTGTTTTTAAATAATAATGCAGAATTATTTGTGTATTAATATTCAAGAATTATATTATAGAAGTATTTTTTACAGTGGAATATTTTTTCAAAAATAATATTATTTAATATTTGAATTGTATATATGTTCATTATTGGCACAAAAATTATCGATAATAACATTGGTTAATTTGTGAAGGATTATTATAAGTTTATAGTCATAAATTTTAAATTATAAATTGTTTTTGGTAGGAATATTACATGAATAAGTATATTTTGGTAGAATTGTTTTACAATACAACCCATTGGATTACTACATGTTTTAGTGGGAATATTATTTGAGAAATAAATAATTTAAATTATATATAACTTATTTTAAAAGAATTAATCACCATTATTGTTAATATGATCACTAATGAAAATTTTGTAATAGTCAATAACTATTAAATTTTATGAATAAAATTGTATTCAAAACCATACTAAATATGTTTTTTAATGAGTAATTATTTTTATAGTATGTCCATCCTATTGGTTTTGGAATGTTATACGAATTATATTAACATAGATTAGAAAAGGATAAACTATTATTTTGGGTGACAAACAATATCATTGGGTAAGTTATTTATGCTTGAACCCATGATTGAAAGATTCTAAGGGTTTAGAACTCCCCACAGTCCTATGAGAATAACTTATTAATGTGTCATCGTATTTAGATAAACTATTTTAGGAAAAAAATATTAACAAGGAAAAATTGGTGATACATATAATGTTTAGAGAATAATTTTTCATATAGAATAACATGTGACAACCATATTGTTTTGGGAAACAGTTAGTGACATGCATAAAGACATGTTTTTTGGATATTCAAAAACCATAAAAAAGAATTTTCATGATTCATGCCTAAAAAATTATAATTTAGATACTCAATTATTGGAGTAAGGGATGAATCAAAAATTTATTAAAGCATATCAAATGAATTAAATTTTTCATAAATTTTAAAACACTTCACGAAATTATATTTCCTTATATTTTTAGATTTTGAAAGAGATCATCAAATTTTGTAAAATTACCTTTAAAAAATCGTATCTTATTACATTCATACTCCAAAAATCATTTGGAATATTAGATCATCACATTATTATGGATTTCAGGGCCTTTCAATTCCTATCACATTAACTTTATTAAGATAAATGATCTTAATAAATATCTATTTTATTTATATTTTTTATCCATGTCTACGTATATAATTTCCACAATTTTTATCTTACATAGAAACATGATTATATGTTATGACCCATGTACTTACCTTTTTTCTCTTATTAATATGATTGTTTATTAGACATATTATTATGTTGATTTTGAAATAGTGTAATTTTCAAATGTCAAACAGTATATTAGTGAAAACTTTTTAAATTTGTGAGGATGAAAATTATTTAAGGTTGGTAGAATGTAACACATCAAAATTCTATAATAAGTACATAATATTTGAACGTGTGTCTAACATGAAATAACAATCGTAAGAGGAAATAAAACTCTTCAAATATATATATATATATATTCATATGTACATTAAATATATTAAACAGAATTAATTATACACAACACTGAGTTGATATTGCATTACACACAACATAGTGTTTCTTTGATAACATGCATTACACGCAAGGCTGAGTTTTTCCAAATTAAAATTTAATAATATTATTATTTAAAATAATAATTTAAACCTATACATTAAATTTGATAATATTAAAAGGAAAAAAAATTATAGAAAATATATTTCATAAATTTTTATTATCTGACCACTTATTAGTAAAAAATTATAAAACATTTTAAAATAAATAAAATCTATTATAAAGTAAAACTATTTTTTAAAATATTTTTTAATCATGATATGTGAAGCTAATTTTAAATTAATTTTTACCATTTATAATAAATATTAATTAATAAAATAAAATTCATTAAGGAGTTCAATATTTCTAATTTTCCTTAGTGAATTTTTTTTTATTTTTCTAAGAAGTTTCATTTTTCGATGAATAACACAGAAATATTTAATTTAATATGAAACAAAAAATTTCCATTAAAATATTTATAATGATAAAATATATATTCAATTTGTTTAAAATTTATATTATCTAAATTTTATTTCCATTAATCCAGTTATGGTAACTGGAATCATTTTTTAATTGATTTTTGATATAAAAAATTATATTCTTTCAAAACAATTATTATTAAAACCCCTCTTCTTCATTATGTCTACGTGATTAATTTGTAATTAAAATATCATTCATCTTAATATTGAATTTGGAATAATGGGTAGTATATTTGAAATAAAAATAATTTATAATTTCGTATAATATAAACAAAATTTTTGTGCTAATATAATAGTTAATGTAGTAATAATTTATCACTACCATTAATATAATAATGTGTCTACTAGGGGACAAAATAAAAATAAAGGGTTAAAATGAACAATAATATCAACTAGAAACTCATTTATAGACAATTATCAACCATTAAACATATAAGTCTTGATTTTTGTTTGTTTTGGTCTCTTTTGACATATGAAAAATGTCGATGCATTGAATTATTTTTATAAATACCATGTGTGTCCTCTCCCCCAATTATGAAAGTCCACCCATTATATTCTCTTCTAAACACATTAAAAAATATTTGATTCATCCAATATATGCCCAAATAAATTTAAAATATCCCACACCTCATTCTATAAGCCAAATTTTTGGAATAAATGTAACCTTTATAATTTTTAGAGAAAACCTAATATGGATACCTAAAAATGAGGTAATGTTATTAAATGAGAATATTTATTTTACTTCATTCATGAACACCTTAATGTTTTATTAATCAATAATGATATAATAATCATAATATATTCCATTTATTGGAATTTTATTTAAAAATTTATCATCCTAAAACCTTCTCCACTTCCATCAAATAGGTTATGAAATCAACTTTCATGTGTACGGCAGAATAGAACCGCGGTAACTGATATTGATAATTTTTCAATTTACACTTCTATATGCTTTGTACGATGATAAATATAGAGTATATATATAATATTAATAAAAAATTATACGCCTTTATGAAATACATCATATATATATTTATTACATTTTGTTCCATAGGAGATATAATAATGCTAGTTATATGGGTGGAGGACTAACTCCTTGTGATATTATGTGATTCATCTTTCCTTAAAACATCAAATTGAGTGTAATTAAAAAAATTATTTATTATATGTGATTTTAGTTAAATAATTATGATATTTGTGAAATATTCTTCTCTATGACAATGATATATATCTTCTAATTCTTTTTATTTCACTCACATAATAATGATATCGTCATTCATGGACTTGTGGACATCTACCTTCATGGAGAAATGTTGCTATCCTTTCATAACCAAACCATAAGTATGATATAAATAAGTGTATAATTTGGTGTATATGATATAATTATCATCCAATAATGGAAGAAAATATTACAAACCTCCTTTCAAAAATGATCCTTGATAATAGGAAACATTACCCATTCATATGTATGACATACCATCTCCCTGATCATAACGTACATTATTATTCATAGACATCATCCATTATTGGAATTAGAAGTATTTTTTAATGTGAAAACGTGATAATTATATCATGGTTTTTATTGGGTACATTATTTATGAATATTATATGTTCATGACCCATGTCATTCATTATGAATCATTCATGAGAAAATTAGTAATTTGACACTCGAAACAATGGAAATAATGAAATATTATTATTCAATAGATGATAAGATGTTGTTAAAGGATAATTTTTTGATATTTGAAATATCAATATTGTAATGAAACAAGTTAATGAAATGTCTACAATAACTATATATTATTTTAATGAATGTTAAAACAATATGAAGTGATTGGTAAGGAATATCACATTAATAAAATTTAGTTGGGGAATATTGTAAGTTTCTTCACCTTATTTCCATTATATGGTATATATACATCTCATATAACACATAAAATCATCAATACTTTTTTAATAATAGTATTATATTTTTCAATTCAAATATTTTCATATAAGGTTATTTTTATTAAAACATTCTAAGTAGTAGATAATTTCATAACTCTATTTTATTTCATAAAGTTATATTAATTCTTTTTCATTATTAATATTCTAATAATATGTTTATAATTAATTTTTATTCTCATATGTTATATTTCATATTTTTTATTGTTGATAGAAAGAAATATATTTAATTTTTTATTTTCACTTTATTTATATGATCTTTGATAGGGTTTACATTACAATATCATTTCAATAAACATTGTTTACTAATGTATTTAAATTAAGGGGAATTATATTATAAATAATTATGAAACAATTATGATTTTGTATCATATGGTTATTAATGATTTTTTCAATTAATAGTACCATTTTTCATCTCCTTGATACTTATAATAAATGATAATTTTTCTAATAAAATAAAACTTCATTTATCCCTTCAGTTGAGAATTTTATTTCACTAAAACCATTTTTTGCAAAACTATTTCTGAAAATGTTTTTATGCTTTTAAATATTATTTTTTACAATTTTTACTCTTTAATTTTTTTCAATGTATTCTCCTTTCATTTATAAATAAATTATCATTAGTATATTCTGATAAATTTCAATCAAATCATCTTATCATATTATGTACACGTCACTTTCCAAACAATTGTTACTAGGAAAAAAAGGAATGTTATTCTTAAATTTTATAAAATTAATGAAATTTACTACCATTATGATGATAAATTATTCGAATATTCAATTTTATGATTATGGAGATCATTATAATGAATTTTTTTTAAATGTTATTATCAATGAAATGTATTTTCATAATTATTATCAAAATGAAAATGTTATTTTCCTCTAGAAATTTATAAATGTTATTCATATTTTATTTATATTCATAATAAAAAAGCCCCATTATTGTAACTATAATTGGTTATTTTTAATACCATACTTATTTTTCCTCTAGAATTAATATGATTATTTTTAAAAAGGATTTACTTGACATCCATACCATTTTTTTATTTTTTAGTCATTAAATTATTCGTGAAATACTCACATTCCTTTTATCATCAGAAATTATATTTTCCCTGAATATATATATTATTTATCATGGATATTTGTATTTCATTTATTGTAACTCATTTCTTTATATTGTGTATTACATTTAATGTTATTTTATTAAATCTTTAAATATTGATAAATATTTATATTTTTCATAATACAAACTCTCTATGATAAGGAACATTATTTCTAAATTGAATCACTTATTTGATATATAATAAATGATTTGGATATGAAGGACATGGATTGGGGATCTAATAAAGAATAAAAAATGTTGAATGACTAGATTCATGTGATTATTTAGTTTGTTAGACTTATTTTTATTGTTTTCATCAATTATGTTCTCAAAAATTTTGTGGAAAGTATTGATTGTAAAAGATTAATGTTTCTATGATATATGATTTTCATCATTTAGGAATTACATTCATTAAGAGATTAGTAATTATTATCTCATAGATTTTCTCAATGATAAAATCTTTTGATACCTTGGATTCATAATAATTTTTTATTGGAATGTTTTTATAGAAATTTACCTTTGCATAATGATAATTCTCTATACAGACATGATAACCAATTTATTAATTAAATTGAATTTATTTTTTTGTTAATGACCTTTTAATTTATTATTATAGTCAATAATATAAATGAAATATTTGTTTATATATATACCATGCCATATTTTTCATTTATTAATGATAATGATTTATTTTTTCATGATTGTTATCATTGTACATTTCCCTTACTATGCTTTTGATCTCACACTTATTTTTTTCCTTTACCTAGGATTCCATTTAATTTATTATGATTGATATGTAGGGATACATTAGATGTAATATATTTATTCTAAAATAAATCATGGTTTAATTTATGTGTTTCAATATAATATCGGTATCATGTATTTTTATAGTTTATAAAACACCTCAAGCTTCCACGGTACACTTCTCATTAAATAATATAATAGCATGTGATGTATGAAATTTCATGTTCTAACACATCACAACCAATCAAACTATCCATTATAAATAGTAATACCTACATTTTGAAATTTTATAAAAATCATATTTCAAAATGGACTTCATTTTTGTATTTGGAATTTCATGATTATCTTAGGGTGAATTTTTTGTTTTTTTCTATGAACATTCAGTTCTTGATATAAAGTGAAAAACACTGAGTTATAGTTTAAAACCAAATTTTTATTTAAAAATTTATTTATTTTATTTAAATTTAGTTTTGCTCAAAATAGATACATAATACATATATAATATCAATGTAATTTATTGGATTCAGTTAATAATAAATTTAGATATTTAAAATTTTGTTGAACATTGTACCGTCTTTGACCCACCTACTATGAGCTTTTTAAAATTTACCTAAAACATAATTTTACCATTTCTGTGAGTTGAGAATAAAAAATCTGAGAACACGGTTGATATCAGTAAGTAAAATGTGGTTTAATAAGATGAAAATAATTTTTGGTGAATAGTAACTTTTTACTTTTATTTACCCCGGTTAAAAGTAAATATGGTAATTAAGGGTAAAAAGGGTAATATTATTACCAATAAACATGTCCTAATTATATAGGATAAGTATAATTAGACAAAAAACAACCTTTGGAATAAAATATGAACCTCTTTGGTCCACTTGGTTTTGATTAAGACATATATTATTATTTAATTCAAAGAAGAGTTAAAAGAGTTAAAACGAATGTTTAATAACTAAAGCATTTTCAATATAGGGATAGACATAAGATAAATTCGACTATAAATATTAATTAGAAATATAAAACCATTTCCTACATAATGGTATTTTATTTATATTTTTTATAAATTACACAATGTAATTTATTTATGACACTATGATGATGCAGTAATTACCTAATTAATGATAGATTAAAATAATTGACATTATAAATAACCAAATAAATGTAATTTGGGACTTTTTATGATTTACACTAATTTTCTATGATAATATGACATATTAGGGTTAGTTATATGAATTTTTTTCTAAGTTATAATGATGTTATGAATTTTAAAAAAACGAAATACCAAATAGTGTCAAAATTGACATAGAAGTGTTTTTAAATAAAATAAAATATTATTAATTGTTAATCTATTACTAAAAAATATTTTATTCATAAAAAGACTTATATAATTTTAGGTGTATCAATAAAGAACCACTTGGGGTTATTTTTTAATTATATAGTAACTTTATAGACCATATAATATAAAATTACAAAGAGACAAGGTAAATGTCAAACTATTAAACTAAGAGTTAAATCTAAAAGACAGAGTTAATATAGTGACCCAATCCTGTCTAAAACCTATTGGTTGAGTGTTTTTCGACCCATCACCACCCTATCCTTTAAATAATTCACATTGGAGACATTATAAATCGAAAATTATTTTATTATAAAATAATATTTCTAGCTATTCCTAAGGTGCCCCTCACCCCTCTTATAAAAGGGCACCCACCTTCTCTCTAATTAACACATTCAATGCCTTTTGGATCAGAAAAAACCTGCCCAAATACCCTATCAACTGTCCTTCGTTCATCCTTGAGTACTTCATTTAGTCATAAAAGGCTACTTAAGGAGCCCTTTTTATCAAATCAAAAGGAAGAACCTGATGAAGAGGTAAATATTTCATCACCTCTTTAAAGTTCCTTTATTCTTCCACTTCATCTTTCTTTTTTGTTTACATTATAAAATAATAACTCCAGTATATTCTATATATAGTGATGTTATTATAAATATGGTACAACCATATATATTATTATATCCATCCATTGAATTACATGTCACCATACGTGCGTACGTACAGCTTACCGTCTCCACGTCATGGTGTAATGGTTATTCAATACATTACTATTTAGATGGGTAAATAATGATTTGTAATTGATTTAAATAATAAATATAACATTATAATTATGTTGTATATATGATATAACATCCCATGATATATTATTTTAATATCAAAAGTCTGAAATTGTCGCTCGTGCGTACGTAGGGATTACCGTCTCCACAAACGCGATGAGATTCGTTCCCCATCGTATCCATTCAAGAATAATTTTCATTAGATGATTAAAAATAATTTTTAATGACTTATTGTCATTATGAATATGAAAATTATACATCCTATCCATAACAAACATTACTTACGTAACAATTCATATAAAATTAAATGAACTAGTTAACACCCGAAATGACAATAATACTAAGATATTATTAACAAAGAAATATTAAAAGAACATATAAGATATCATATTAATGTATATTTTTCTTTTATAATTTATTAATAATTATTTAACCATTAAATAGCAGGTTAAACTACCATTGAAAAATGAAAAGAACAAGTTAAGTGTTAATTTCACAATCTCATTAATATCCGAGGTTGTTTTCACGTAAGTATCTACTGGGAAATCATTATCATCCACAACCATGATTCTTAAAAATGTATTTCAAAACATTTTTAATATTTACTAGACTATAGTGTAATGTCATTTATACCGTTATTTGTATTTTTATAAAATGGTTTTAGAGGAATCTTTCTTTCGTTCTCTAAACAAGGTACTTTATGACCTTTTTAACAAAATTGATGTAAGAATGTTTTTTAACGCATATGGTGGGTGCGACTATTTTTTTCCACTATAACTATGTCGAAGCTTCCCTTAAAATATTATAAGAATATTTTCAAAATAAATGTTTTATTTATAATTATATGACTCTTAAAAGATTTCAAAATAGAAAGATATATTTCTCTATTTTTTTTTTTATTTCATCAATTTCAAAATCCATTGATGGATTTCAAGATCATTTGAAGTTGATTTATTATGATACAAATCTTCCATAATGTATTGAAGGATTTGTGATATTATTTATTGTGGATGTGCTATTTTTATTCTATTCATGGTTTATGGTTAATGTATTGACATTTTGTATGCTAGTTTTAAAACGAATGTTTATGTTATATTTAAACCTTTTCATATGAGGAATGTATTGGAATTTGTATGTGACAGGTGGAGCCTGCTATAGCTCTCAATGCATCGATAGGTATCATGGGACAACTAGACGTGGAATTGGCTGAGGCCTTTCCCAATTTGATATATGGTTTTGGCTAAGGCCTTAATCATTTTTAGATGCCTTGGACGAGGCCTTGACAAAATGTTTCAGAATGTCCGAAATTATATTGTCCCTCATTATGAAAATAATATTGATGGTTCATGTGGTCATTGGACTTGTATAATACCCATCATTATTCTTTATTATGGCATTATCTTCTCAGTTCATATTCCTGCCAAAAATTATTCATTTCTATTATTGGTAAAGGCATGTGGTTTCAATTATTCATCATGCTTAATATTTATGTTATCATCGGCTATATTGCTTACCCTTACAGAGAGTTTGAGCTCACCCCTTTCTTATGTTTCATTTTCCCATGATATGAATATTTTAGTTATGAGTTACTTGCAGGCATAATCAAGGAGGATTGGATGTTTTTAATGGAATAAATTCGTGTTGTATTACTTATCAAGTTGTAATGTTGAACTTATGTATGAATCTCATTTCCAAGAATACTAATCTGATTGGTCTTTAGAGACATGATTTCCTTGTGATCATGATAATGTTATGTAATAATTCACCAACTTTGGGTAACTAGGGTCTGGAGTTTACAGTTGGTATTAGATGAAGTTTAGTACAGACCATGGAAACTAGATTTAGATAAACTCTCATTAGAAAACATTACTCTAAGATAGACTTTGAGGATTTGTATAGACGAACTTCCTAGAATTTTGGTAATGTATATATTTTTTGTGGTTTTCAAGAAATACATCCCTGTCTAGATAAGACCAGGCCTTGGTGGATCTAGCATAAATGTAACTATGTGTAAAACATGAAAACACCACTTTGTGCTAGACTCGAATGGGAACTAGTTCACGAAAATGGGCCTTGATACACTCTTTGTTACGACACTCTTAGGGGGTATGATTAGGATAATTCTCATTTTATTTACACACCATTATAAAGGAGTTATGAGTATATACTTATCAAAGAATATTTTTTATGATTATGGATTATATCCATAAACTGTTCAATTTATGTTAAGTGTTATACAAGTTTGGATTTATGTATTGTGATTCATAATCTAATGTAGTGTATTCCATTGTTTAGAAATGGAAGCTAGTGGAAGGAATGGAAACTGTATCAATGCATGCACTCCATGTAGGTATTTCCCTCCTTCTCAAGATAATTATAGTTGAGATGGTGATACAACTGGTGCTAATCAGCTAATCACCATACTAAGACAACTCACTCAATTTATGAATAATAACCTTTCCCATATGGAGAACCCTGATCCTCATTATGGAGGATCAATGTTATATCGCTTCATGAGGCAAAAAAAACCAACATTAAATGGGGGTACAAATCCATTAGTAGTTGAGAAATGGATTAATTCATTAGATAAAGTATTCCATGACTTGGGGAGTATTGAATGGGAATGAGTTGTCAAGGCAGTTTACCGCCTCACTGATGATATTGATCATTGGTGGTCATTGATTCGAAACACAGAAGAGGATGATGAAGTATCAAATATGGAATCGGGGAGTATAACAAAATTTTCATAGAAAAATAATTTACGCATGGCCATCGATCGGATATGGAAATGAAATTTCTGAGTCTAAGAAAAAAGGAGGATGATAATGTTGCAATGTATGAAGCTAACTTTACAAGGATAACGAGGCATGCTGCAGATTATATATGTATGCCAAGAAGTAATATTGACCATTTTATTGATGCGTTAAAACCATTTCTCCATCGAGCATTAGTATCACAATCCTTCTCATCAAAAGAAGATATTGTCTTCAGTGCTATAAAGAGAGAAAAGGAATTCTCTAAGTCTTATTATATTGAACCAAAGAAAGATAAGAAGAGACCTACTATAAAATTTGGGAAAGCAAATAAGGAAACATGGAAGAAGGGAAGAATTGAATTTCCACCCTGTGATAATTGTTGAAGGAAGCACCCTGGTGCATGTCTAAATGGAAAAGGATTATGCTAAAAATGTGGATAGAATGTCCATCTTTCTAGTGATTGTACGGGAATGAAAGAAACTACCAAAGTTTAATGATTCAATTACAGGAAGATGGGACATTATCCAAATGAATGTCCTCAGTGTCAGAGAAACATACCTCAGAAAAGGCCAAGGGATCAAGGCCAAGATTATGTGATCACTACTACTGAGGTTAAAGCCCCTAAAGACGTGGTGGCAGGTAATTTAATGGTTTCCTCAAGTTTAGCCAATGCTTTATTTGATTCTAGATCAGCACATTGTTTCATATCATTCCATTTTTCTATGAAAACTATATATTTCCAATTTGATTAAACAAGGGAGTTTTAATTCAAAACTCTTTAGGGAAGTATTATTGTTACACAGTTTTCTGATTCGGTTCCCATTAGGTCATATAAATGTTCTTTATCTACTAATATCATCGTCATATACATGATTTAATTTAATATAATACTTGATATGGATTGGATTTTGGACCATGATGAAATGATTTATTGTAAGAAGCAGGAGGTTACTATTTTTGATGACAATGATAATAAACACATTATCATTAGATAAGAATCATCACCACCTAATTCTTATTTAGATTTAACCCCAGTAGCTCAACTAAATTTAATTATTGGTGAGAAAGAGAATTAAATAACTGTGAGTGAGGAAAATAATGTTCAAATAGATGATGTACCTATTGTGAAAGAATATATTGATGCGTTTCCAAATGATTTACCTGGACATCCTCTATAATGAGAAATTGAGTTTTCCATTGATTTAATTCTTGGATCAAGGCCCATATCAAATGCCCATTATAGAATGGCCACTGTGGAATTAGTGGATCTAAAGAAACAACTAGAGGAATTGAGTAATAAGGGATTTATTTTCCCTAGTGTTTCTCCATGGGGAGCCCCTAACCTTTTTGTTAAGATGAAAGATGGATCTATGAGGATTGCCATTGACTACAAGGAGATCAATGCTATAAAAATAAAGAACAAATATCCCCTATCTCGAATTGATGATTTATTCAACCAACTTCAGGGAGCTCAATAATTTTAAAAGATTGAACTTCAATATGGATATCATCATTTGTGTATAACGAAGGAATACATTCTAAAAACAGAATTTCGACCTAGGTATGAGCATTACGAGTTTACAGTAATTCCTTTTGGGATGACTAATGAACCCTATGTTTCCATTTATCTAATGAATAGGGTTTTCAAGGAATATCTTCATTACTTTTAAGTCGTATTTATTGATAATATCTTTGTATACTCCAAAATCTACGAAGATCATGAAAATAACTTGTGCATTATCCTGAAGACTCTTACGATACACGAATTATATGGGATGTGTAGAAAGTGTGAATTCTAGATTCATGAGTTTTCTTTTATTGGCCATACTGTCTCAAAGGATGGAATCTATGTTAATCCTTCTAAGACCAAGGCAATCCATGAATGGCTAGCACTGATGAGTATAACTGAGGTACGCAGTTTTATTGGTTAAGTAGGTTCTTTGAAATGTTTCATCTAGAATTTTTCTCTGTTGGAAAACCCATTAAAAATATTACACGTAAAGGGTATAAATTTGTCTGGAAAGAAGAGTGTGAAAATTGTTTTGAAGAATTGAAGAGAAGATTAGTCAATTCTCCTATAATGACTCTACCATCGGCGAATGATGAGTTTGTTATTTATAGTGTTTCATCGAAGAAAGGACTAGGTTGAGTCCTTATTAAGAATCATAGGGTTATTGGATATGCATCATGACAATTAAAATTTCACAAGGAAAATTATACTACTCATGATCTTAAGTTAGAAACTGTAATCATTGATTTGATGATTTGGAGACACTATCTATATGGTGAAAAGTACAAGATATATACTCATCACAAGAGTTTGAAGAATATTTTCTCATAGAATGAACTCATCATTAGAAAAAGTAGATGCCATGAACTACTCAAGGATTATGATTGCACTATACACTAAAACCCGAGGAAGGAAAATAAGGTGGCACATGCTCTGAGTAGAAAGGATCAAGGAGATTAGAACAAGATGAGTGTTGAAAAGGATCTAATATACATGGATCTAGTAAAGATGGATATGGGAATCACCATGGAAGGTGAAACATCAATAATATTTCAAATGGATTCCAAACCATATTTACTAGAAATGATTAAGTGTTCTTAGCCCAATGATGAAGAGTTTCAAAAGAATATTAATGCTGTGAAGGATGGGATATTGAATGACATTGTGTTTGAAGATGGAATTTCGAAACATGGGAAGAGATGTTGTGTTCTTGATATAACTAATTTAAAAAGAGAATTGTGGGATGATGCTCATGGCTCCAATTTCTCTATACACCCTGGGAGCACCGAAATGTATTGATATTTGAGGGAACATTTTTGGTGGGACAACATGAAGAGGGAGATTGCAGATTTTGTGTCAAGATTTATGGTTTGTCAAAAATTGAAACATAGAAGGCAATAGCCTGGAGGAGTCTCAAAACCTCTCCCCATACCTAAGTGGAAATGGGATAATATAATGTTGGACTTTGTCATGAGACTACCAATTATTCTAGATGGAACGATGCAATATGGGTCATTTTTTATCGCCTTACCATGTAAGCACATTTTCTTAATAAAAGAGAAGATTTACCACTTGAACGATTAACAATAGTATATATTAATAATGTTGTGAATCTTCATGGATTACCCATATCGATTGTTTCTGATCATGATCCACATTTTACATCAATATTCTAGAAAAGTCATCAGAAATCCATGGATACTGAACTTCATTTGATCACTACCTACTTCCCCCAAACTGATGGAAAATTAGAACAGACTATTAAATCCTTAGAAGACATGTTGAGATAATGCTCACATCTCTTTCAAGGTATGTGAGAACAATATTATCTCTACTATAAATTTCCTATAACAATAGCTTCTATTCAAGTATTCATATGGTTCTATATGAAGTGTTATATGGAAAGATATGTCACACACAAACTTGTTGGGATGATTTTGGTGAAAGAAAACTTGTAGGCCTAGAACTAGTAGATGAAACGATGGAAAATGTTATGGTAATCCAAACCCACATCAAATAAGATCAATGTTGACAGCAAAGCCATCTCGATAACTGAAGGAAGGATTTGGAATTTTTGGTATGAGACCATGTTTTTGTAAAGTTATCACTATGGTAGGGTGTTATACGTTTCTGTAAAAAGAGAAAATTAAGTCCTAAGTATATCAGACCTTTAAAAATTCTAGAATGAATTGGGGTTGTAGCTTACCGATTGGCAATGCTAATAAGTCTCTCCAAAGTTCACGATGTGTTCCATGTATCACTATTGAGAAAATACATGCCTTACCCAACGCATGTACACACCTATGAGGAATTAGATTTGGAACCAGATCTGTATTATTGCGAAGAGCCTGTCAAGGTTCATGATACAAGAGAAAAAGTGCCAAGGAACCAGATGACTCATCTGGTAAATGTTCTATAGAGAAACCATAAGATGGAAGATGCAACGTGGGAACCTGAGAAAATTATGATGAATAACCACCCGAGTATTTTTACGCAGTAATACTCTAGAAATTTCGAGGAAAAAATTATTTAAAGGAGGGTAGAATGTAACAGCCCAAGCTTCCATGGTCGACTTTTTTTTGAATAATAAAATAGTGTGTGTTGTACGCAACTTCGAGTTATAACACACCACAACCAATCAAACTAGCCTTTATGAATAGTAATTACCAATTTTTGAAATTTTATAAATATTATCCTTCAAAATGGAGTTCATTTTTGGATTTGGAATGTCGACATTAGCATAGAGTAAATTTTTCGTATTTTTCTGAAAACATTCAAATCATGATGAATAGTGAAAAACATTGAGTTATATTTTAAAACCGAATTTTTATTTAAATAATTATTTATTTTATTTAAATTTATTTTAGGTAAAAATAGATACATAATACCTATCTAAGTTCATTTAATTCATTGGAAACAGTTTATAATAGTTTTTGATATATAAAAAATTTATTGAACTATAAACCGTCTATTACCCACCTCTTAGGGGCTTTTGAAAATTTCAAACAAAACATAATTTTACTACTTCTCTGAGTTGAATTTCAAAAATCTGAATGACATGGTTGATATCAATAAGTAAAATTTGGTTCAATAAGATGAAAATTATTTTCGGTGAATAATAACTTTTACTTTTTTTACCATGGTTAAAAGTAAATATGGTAATTAAGGGTAAAGATGATATTATTATTACCATATCACATGTCCTAATTCTATTGGATAAGTATAATTAGACCAAAAAAACCTTAGTAATAAAATATGAACCTCTTTGGTCCACTTGGTTTAGATTTTAACATTTATTATTATTTAAATCAAAGAAGAGTTAAAAGAGTTAAAATCAAAGTTTATTAACTAAATCTTTTTTAATATAGGGTTACACAAAAGATAAATTCGACTATAAAAATTAATTAGAAAGCTAAAAATATTTCCTGCATAATTTTATTTTGTTTTAATCTTTTATTCATTAAATAATTTAATTTAATTTTGACATAATTATAATGCAGTAACTAACTAATTAATGAAAGATTTAAATAATTGATATTATGAATATAAAAATAAATTTAATTTGAGAATTTTAATGAATTACACCTATTTTATAGTTTAATATTTCATTTTAGGGTTTGTTATATGAATTTTTTTTGAATTAATAATGTTGTTATGAATTTAGAAAAAATAGAATACCAAATAGTGTCAAAATTGACATAATTGTGTTTTTAAAACAAATATTATACAATTAATTGATATTTTATTAATTAAAATATAAGGATCAGAACAAAGACTAATATAATGATAGGTGTATCATTAATGACCCACTAGGGGTTCTATTGGAAGTATATAGTATGTCTATTAACCATATAATATAAATATTCAAATAGATATGGTAAATGCCAAACTATTTAACTATGAGTTAAATATAAACGATAAAGTATGTATTGTGACCCAAACCCATAATAAACCTATTGGTTGGGTGATTTTTGACCCATCACTACATTATCATTTAAATAAAAAATTTTTAATTCCTTAGAAACCGAAAATGATTTTATTATAAAAAAATATTTATAGCTTTTCCTAAGGGGCCCCTCACCCTTCTTATAAAAGGGAACTCCCCCTTCTCTCGAATTTAAACATTCATAGCCATTTTCCATGACCAAAACTTGATCGAATACCCTCTAAACTGTCCTCCCTTCATCCTAGAGGACTTCCATTAGTCTGAATGCCATCTTACAAATCCCTTTACATCAAATCAAAAGGATGAACCCGAGGAAGAGATAAATATTTTGTCACCTCATTCAAGATTCATTTCTTCTTCCACTTCCTCTTTCTTTGTTGTTTCTATTATAAAATAATAACTCCAATATATTATATATATTATGATGTTATTATAAAATTGGTACAACCAAATTCATTATTCTATCTGTCCTTTGAATGACATGTCACTCTACGTGTGTACGTACGGCTTACCGTCTCCACGTCGTGGTGCAATTTTTATTCAATACATTATTATTTGGATGGGTATAATAATGATGTGTATTTTATGTAAAAAATAAATATAACATGATAATGATTATGGATATATGATATACCACCCAATTATATATTATTTAAATATCAAAAGAATGATATTGTCACTCGTGCCTACGTACGGATTACCGTCTCCATGAACGCTATGAGATTCGTTCCCCATCGTATCCATTCAAGACTAATTTCCATTAGACGGTTAGAATTAATTTATAAAGACATAATATAATTATGAATATGAATAATTTACATCTAATCCATAACAAACATTACTTACATAACAAATCATATCAAGGAAAATGAATCCGCTAACACTCGAAATGAAGATAATACTAAGATATTATGAACAAAGCAATATTAAATGATCATATATGATATCATATTAATGTATACAGTTATTTTATAATTTAATATCAATTATTTCACCATTATACAAGAGATTAACCTACCTTAGACCAAGTAAAATTAAAATGTAAGGGTTAATTTCACAATATCTTTATTATCTGAGGTTGTTTTCACGTAATTATCTACTGGGACATCTATATCATCCACATCCGTGTTTCTTAAAAATGTTTTTCAAAACATTTTTACTATTTACAAGACTATGGTTTAATTTCATTTATACCATTATTTGACTTTTTATAAATTATTTTGAAAGAATATTCTCGTCGTATTCCAATCAAGTTAATTTATGACATTTTCACCAAAATCAAGGTAAGAATGTTTTTTTAATTTTTACAGTGGGTGCGACTATTTTCTTCTGTTATAACAAAGTCGTAGCTTCCTTTATAAGATTATGATAATATTTTCAAAATAAATTTTTTCATTATATTTATGTGACTCATAAGTGATTTCAAAATAGAATGATATATTTCATTAAAAAAGTTTTCGATTTCATCTATGTCAACATCCTTTGATGGATTTCAAGTTTTTTGGAAGTTAATTTATTATGATACCAAATATCCATAATGTATTGAAGGTTTTTCAATATGTTTGACTGTGGATTGGATATTTTTATACCATTCATGGTTTATGGTTAAAGTATTGACATTTCATATGCTAGTTTTAATACGAATGTTTAAGTTATATTTCAATCTTTTCATTTGAGGAATGTATTTGACTTAGTAAGTGACGGGTGGAGCCCACTATAGCTCCTTTATTCATCAGTAGGTATCTTGTGACAAATAGATGTGGAATTGGCTGAGGCTGTTCCCAATTTGATATATGGTTTTAGTCGAGGCCTTAATTATTTTTAAACATATTTTTTGAGGCTTTGACATAATGTTTTAGAATGTTCGGCATTATACATTCCTTCATTATGAAAATAATATTGATGGTTCATCTGGTCATTCGACTAGTAAAATAACCATGGATATGTTTTATTATGGAATTATTTAATCATCTCATATTCCTTCCATAAAATTATTCATGTTTATTATTAGTAATGGAATGTGGTTTAAATTATTCATCATGCTTAATATTTATGTTATCTTCTGATGTATTACATATCCTTACGGACCATTTGATCTAACCTCTTTTATTGATTCATTTTCCCAGGATATGACGAAATTTTTAATGATTGACTTGTAGGCATAATATAGGAGGCTTTGATGATTCTAATGGAATAAATTACTATTTTGTTTATTTTCTAGTTGTAATATAGAAATTTTATAAGAAAATTGATTCCAATAATACTAAACTGATCAGGCTTTCGAGACATGATATCCTTCTGATCTTGCCAATGTTATTTAATAATGCACCGACTCTGGGTAACTAGGGTCAAAGTGTTATAGTTTACCAATAATACTAAACTATATTTTATTTTGGGATATGGTTCCCAATATTTTTTTGTTGTGTAATGAAAAATAAATGGGCTCTAGGATATTAGGGTCAGTGTCGCTACATTTCCTTTTTTACCAATCATAATATTTTATTAAAAACTAAATATAAAACCGAAATATATCCCTAGGTCACATCAGTCTATCGAAATAATGATTAATAACGAATGGGAATCCTTCTCAATAATCCTTTATCTATGATTATAAAAATTCCCATAAATAAGAAAAGTTCACTACACTATGTCATAAATCCCAAGATAAAACTAAAAACAAATTAGAGAATAATTTTAATAAATTAATATAATGGAAATGTGGAAGGAAATATTTTACAAAAGATAATAAAACTCTTCAAAACCCAACCGGAATCATCCACGTATTAATGAGGATAATATAAAACATTTTTAAATTCTCTCCCCATGATTTTACCATCCTAGAGAGAATAACTCTAAATGTTATAATAAATAGTGTATATGAAAAATGGGAAAGGTTCCATGATAATTGGTAAATATAATATTTATAATACACTATATGTGGACCATAACATAGTATTCTATTGACCTCTATTTTTCTAGTGGAAAAAAGATATGTGACATATCTACATTTCAACACATTGAACAAATGGGGGTAAATAACACTATTATATTTGAGATTTATTACATGTCTCTCAATCTAAAACCCACATTCTATGATAAATTCAAAGACTCGGCCATCTTTTCCAATTCCTACTATTTCATTACGTACATTTAATAACCGAAATAATATTGAGTATTATAATTTCTTGTATATATTAATTTATATATATATTTTTTAATATATTAATTAAAATTCGATTATATTATTCATTATATCATGTCTTTGAATTTATATAATAATATAAGTTTTTTTGGAATTATCACTTAATTCACACTTTATATGAAATAAATTAATATATCAAATTTCATAAAATAATGAATGTTAGATCATTAACTTTCAATTAAAATTCATTTTAGTAGTAGAATAAAAATAAAAAATATTTTCATTACCAATCCAGAATAATTCAATAGTCATTAAATATTTAACTATGAAATTAAGAACTTGTATATGTTTATATTTTAATTATGAATACGTTTATATTAATAAATTACTTCATGATAGGTTAGATGAGCCAGTATATAACGTGATTTACAATTATAATGGTTTCAAAATTGGTAATGAATAACATAATATTTATTTTATGATTAAAAAATGAAATATGATAACAATGTTATATTAATCAAATGAAATATATGTGATAATTTATTCCTCTCCGAGGAAATAAATGAAATAATATTATCATCTACATCAATAAATATAAATATTACCAACATAACAATGAATTTATCACCTATAAGATTTTATAAAAATTAAAAAATATTATGTCACATAAAATTTTAAAATGAACTACCCACATAAATTATTATATAAGAGATTATGAATTATAAAATTATTCAAAAATCAAATTCTTTTATATTCATTTTTTATAGATTATGATAGTGGAACATAGGGAATATATTAAGTGAAAATAATATAATTTTGATCATATCTAACTATTTCAAACAATTTCATAACTACTTGGACTTGTGTTATTTGATTTTGAAGAAAAATAAGAGGAAATAATAAATTGGGATTAAGTGATATTGTTGATGAAATATATGTTGATATAGATTTCAAAAAGGATTATATAAAATTTCGAGTCAATTGACTACCTATGATATTATTTTGACTAATAATATATCTTTGGTGATCGATATTCTCTAAAATTTATTTGATATAATTCAAGAACTTTTTATTTCATGAATAAAATGAGAGTGTTATTGAAATATACATTTATTTTGTTGTCAACACATAATTCTTATCCAATATGATGTTAATAAAAATATGTTGATGAATGTTTATATGTTTTTTTGGTGAGTTTTGAAGTGAATAATGAATATTTATGTGACGTATGATATTAGAATATTTTCTAAGTGATGACAATATTAAAAATTATTGGTGTTTATTAAACCACATAATAATACCCGAATTTTGAAAAAAAATTAAAAATCTTATAGAATGATGATTGGATTTGATATCATGGTTGTTGAAGAATATTTCAAAAATCCCATGATTCCAAAAGGACTCAAAAAACAAAAATGATTCATGGATTTTGTAAAATTTAACTAATATAACTATCATGGGAAATGGGGAAAATATCATTGTGATATACCATAATGATGGGAAATGCGGAGTTTTGGATGTTCGTCACTAAGGAAAGAATTACTTATACTAAAAATGCCATGAATCCATGGGGTGGTCATTCTATTTCCACTCATGAATTGATAGAGGATACAAAATTCGAACAAGTTGTTGGTGCACTTCCATCACCTACTGATAGGTGGAACACCCAGTGATTAAACATGGTATCAACCTCTTCTTAATATGAAAATACTATTAACAACTTATATATATATATATATACATATGGGTAAGCACGGGATGAACTTCCCTAATATAGAAATGTGATTCCCTTATCATATATTTTTATATATTAGAGGAAACCATACAAGACCAAATAAGATTAAGGTCTCACAGGTATGAATAACCAATCCAGGATGAGGATTCTCAAATGTGACACTCTCCCTCACGATGAGGCTCTCAAAGAGTAATATATTCCTCAATTGAACCCGCATCCTAAGAGATGTATTCACTTTCATAGATGGTAATTCTAATTGACCATGTTGTTCCTAAGCCCCCAAATCTAACTCATAAGATGTAACCAATATATGCCACTAATTATTGGCCTCCTTGATGGATTGCATTTTTATCTTCCATCTAAAGGAATCAACCACAACATTTCCATTACTGTGTGTATAATAAAGATGGATTTCATTTGATTATAGGTATTCCAACCACAAGTGATGCCTCAAATTCATGTATCAATGTGTAGAGTTATATATGATAATTTTAGGATTATTTTAAATGTCTACGAGTACACAGTATAGACCATGTCTCCAATAACGCAATCCATGAATGATGGATACGATCATGAGACCATTCACAAGGTAGTTCTGCTCATGATGGCTTAGATGGTGGGATGAATAAGCTAAAACATGATCACTATGCATTAGAACTGCACCCAGGCCAATTCATGTAGGATCATAATAGACTGTATTACTTCTTCCTAGATCAGGGAAAATCAGAATCATCACTAACATGAGTTTTAACTTTAACTCCTAAAAACCTATATCACTAGCTTCAAACCATAATAAATTCACACCCTTCTTATTTAAGACCATTTCAGTCATTTCTAATAGGGATAAGTTCTAGATGAATTCCATGTAAATACAATTTTGACCTAAGAATAAACATATGAAAAAAAATTCTTGGGAAGCTCAGAGGAATCCATAATTCCCACCTTGTATGGTTAAACTGATACACCATCCATATATTTGATTTGAAAAAAGCAGTTAACATTATAGAACCATAAGTATAATTTTTAATCTTCACATATAAATTTATCTCTTTTAATGTACACAGTATGATCCCTTGATGGTTGGCATGGCGATATCTACCGAAATAGTACAGTAATACATCATCTTGACAAACTACCACAATGGAATCATGATTTGATAGGAAAAATTGATTCATCAGATCCATGATGACATTGGGCATGTTCGTTAGACTGATCAAAATAACTAGATAATTTTACAAGTCTTACATGCTCCATAATGTTGTACAAGGTTTGTCTGATGGTCTCACATGCACCTGATGGGAGCCCGACCTCATGTAAAACATGGATGAAATTGTTCATCCTTAGAGATGGTAAAATAGTTTGTAGATATGAGGAATTGGACACTTATTGGTCATTATAATCTAGTTCATTTGTTGTTAATTCACACACAATATATGGTTACCATATGCCACCTTTTCAAAAAGGACTGGTGAACAACATTGAGATTTTATGGGTATAATATAACTCATTTACTGTATTCCTTCATGATGATACTTATTTTATTATAGCTTTGTAGCTACCATCCAATAAGGAGGAATGGACACTAGTACCTCACCTAGTAAAATCTCTATGGTGAACATGATCTCTCTCTTCCATGAGGTAATCTAGAGATATTGTCAACGAGTATGTCCCTAAAACATTCTACTATAGGAAGGAAATATAACAACTACATTCCATGATCGCTCATAAAGAGACTCACTAACTATGTTTTCACTCTTCCCATCCAAGTACATATGAGTATATCTCATAATTCATGGATATCCCATTCAACCTTGTGTATATATGCTCTTCCCTCATGTTATATAAAGACACTCGATGGAAATAACATTCTACTTGGAAAAGATAAGGCATAAGATAGTCCATATCAAAAATGATGTTGAAACTAGTCATTTCAATGTAGAAGAAACTCTAGAAGAATCAAAACCCAGCTATTTGAAGGGGGGACTCCTAACATATTTTTAATCCCTCTATTCAAACCCCTCGTAGAGTGTATGGTGAAATTACACTATAGAGATACTCAATTGAATGGCTGGGACATTCCACAAATGCATAATATAAGAAAACTGATAAGATCCAAAATCAAAAAAAGAATGAAATAATGTTGAGGATATGATAATAATACATCTAACTACATATTTCCTTCCAATCTATGTTTTTATCACTCACATCACTGTATAACGGCATGCTAAAATGTGGCATGAATATGTTTCCTAACAATCATGAGTAGATCATCTTTACTACTACTAAATTTCAACGGAATAGATTCTTAAACCACGATCACAACCTACTTGGTTATATTTATAGATATAAGAAGAAATCCTAGACTATCATGGAGTTGTGCATCTCGTACATCATATGGGTGTTGGTATGGATACCCAATAACAGGATGTTGGAGGAAAAGATATGAATAAGCACTGATGGTGACCAATCCTGTTCCAATATCTTCATTCAATTGGTTTACTAATGAACATAGGCTACTTATGTTCTAATATCCTCCACTTGTGACACACTTTAGAGTCAATACATTTCACATGGGTGTCACTGCCCCCAAAATATCCCTTAAAATGGAACTTCCTATTACTAGAATAAGAATTATCCTTCCTTGAAACAGATATACCCTAGTAAAAATTCCAAACGTATCTAATACATTATTTCATAATTAGGGAATGGTTCAATATTTTTATAACCTTATTAAAATGGAAGATGTTCACCAATGGGTTTACAACCATCACCATACATTCCTCAAAACTCATAGGAGCCATTAAATAATCACTAGAAACAGATTAAGAGAATATTTATGGCTTGGTGAAGTGAGTAGAAAACTGAATCATAATCATAGACACCCAAATAATGATTCATGAAATCCTTGGATGGATCCTCCATCACAATTTGTAGAAAGTTATTATCATAGAATTATTTATAGAAATCATCAGAGAAAATTCCTCTATGATGCTAGTACTGAGATTTAATGTCCCACAAATAGTTTGAGGAGTCATGCTACAAATGGGTAGTGTGAATGAACCTCCTATATAGAGGCATCTCAAGATTTCCCAAGATAGACACCATAGAAAAAAACCTTAAATAAATAGCCTAATGTCCTCCAACCCTTAAGAAGGTGGGAGGAGGCTAATTATGAAATTATTGAGTCAACTCTTCCTTAGTCAGGGTAGGATGAGGATCACACAATGTGGAATACATGAACATGAAAAAAACTATCCTAAAACTATATACACATATTGGATGATCAGTAGAATGTACCTCATATAGAAATATAGGAGGTATCAGTGGTGGATCACCCCCACCTATATAGTGAGCTCATATCCACTCTCTTCACATAAAGTATAAGGTCATCATGGGGGAATATATCCATAATTTTGAATCACACTCCTCTTATAGAATGTGTAAAAGATTTATAAATATATAATGAAATTGAAAAAATGTGTAGGTACAAAGCCTACCTACAGATATAATATAACTGATTGACTTATCCTAGAGAAAGGCACAAATAAGAAGGAAAATTTCATAGAAGGGTCATTGTGACATGATATGTTTCCAATTACTAAGGTAAGATAAGGATCGAGGTCTCAAAATTAAAATTTGATGTGGCTATTATATTTTAAAATGGGAGGTTTCCATACCAATTCATTCATAATTTTAACCCCTTTTAAAAAAATTAATTTGGTAAAAAAAAATTCAAATTTATAGGAGGAAATAAACCTTATAAATGGAAATTGGGTGTCCACATAATAGAATATATAACATATTCCATCATAAAAAAATGTACATTTCTATAAATCTATCAAAATAGAAACTGAAATACATAACTGCTAAGTAAAATAGAAATTACATGTGAAATAAGATTTGTACATTTAAATGTATGCATGGATTAATAGGATTCATTACATTTTGATCCAATATTTCATAATATGATACATGCTTGATATTTCCTCATATAATTGGGATGAAGTAATATAAATCATCGTTTGAATAATATAATTACATTATCACCATAAAACATGTTTTTAACAAATTTATAAGTCCAATTAACCATTAATGGCCTAAAAATAACTACAATTTCCCAACCTAGGTAATATGGGTTCCCCTATACAAGGGTCTAATACATCCAAGGATAGGGTATGTAACACCCCGAGATTTTATGAAAAAGCTTATTTTTAATTTTATTGATGTCTTGTGTTGTACACCAAAAGGAGCTTTCACTACACGCATCCCTGACATGGCATGAATTACACGCAATCATGACCTTCCATTATAGCATGTGTTGTACACAATACCGAGTTTCACTAAACAACAATATGCTATTAAAATATTATTAAAACTAGTCATTATGAATAGTAATACCCACTGTTTGAAATTTTATAAATTTTATCGTTCAAAATGGTCTTCATTTTTGGATTCGGAATATTGAAATTATCCTAGGGTGAATTTTTGGAATTTTTCTGAAAAATTTCAATTTTTGATTAATAGTAAAAACACTAGGATACTATTTAAAAACCAACATTTTATTTAAATAATTATTTATTTTATTTAAATTTATTTTAGGTCAAAATTTATACATAATACCTATATAAGTTCAATCTAATTAATTGGAGTTATTTTATAATAATTTTAGATATATAATAAATTTTATTGAACTTTTCACCGACTTTTACCCACCTCCTTGGAGAATTTGAAAATTCATATAAAACATAATTTTACCGCTTTTGTGAGTGTAATTTCGAAAATCCGAGAGACACGGTTAATATCAAGGACTAAAATGTGGTTCAATTAGATAAAAATAATTTTTTTTGTGAATATTAACTTTTTACTTTTATTTACCACGGTTAAACGTAAATAGGGTAATTAAGGGTAAAAATGATATTATTATTATTACCCTAACACATGTCCTAATTATTTTTCATATGTTTAATTCGACCAAAAACAACGATAGAAATAAAATAAGACCATTTAGGTCCACTTGAATTAGATTAGGACATTTATTATTAATTTATTTAAAGAAGGGTTAAAATAGGTAAAATCAAAGTTTAATAACTAATTCATTTTTAATATAGGGTAATACATAAGATAAATTCGACTATAAAAATTCATTAGAAATAAAAAATTATTTCCTATATAATTTTATTTTATTTATAATTTTTATACATTATATAATTTACATTATTTGTGACACAATGGTGATGAAGTAATTACATAAATAATGAAATATTAAAATAATTTATATTATAAATACCCAAAAAAATTTAATTTGATACTTTTTATGAATTAAAATACTTATCTAGGTTAATATGTCATGTTAATATTGATTTAATTTAATTTTTTTGAACAAATAATGCTGTAATGATTTTCAAAATAATCAATTACCAAATAGTGTCAAAATTGTCATAAAATATTTTTTAAAAAAATATTATATTATTAATTGTTATTTTATTCCTAAAAATCTAAGGTTCTTACAAATGACTTATATAAGGATATATATATTAATAATGAACCACTTTGGGTTCGTTTTTCTTGTTATAATATGTTTATTAACCATATAGTGTCAGAAAACAAGAAGAAACGGTAAAAGTTAAATTATTTAACATAGAGTTAAATCTTAATGATAAGGTTAAAAATTTAACCTAAACTTTCCTAATATCTATTGGATGAGATGTGTTCTACCCATACCCACTTTATCATATGAAATAATCAATTTGGAGCTATTATAAACCGAATATGACTTTATTATAAAATAATATTTTTTGTTTTTCCAAAGGTGCCCCTCTCCTTCCTTATAAAAAGGGCACCCCTTCCCTCTTCTCTTCGCACCCTTTTGATACTTTATGATCGACCAAACACTATCCATTTCACTTATGCACTTCCCTAGAAACATTATGGAGGTTCTGTTCTTCTCAAAAGACCAACTCTACTTCCTTAAGAGATAGCTTAAATGAGGTGCGTCGAAGCAGAGGTAATCTCTTCTTCCGATTCTCTCAAATTTTGTTCTTCTTCAACTTCTTCTTATATATTTGTATCATTATAAAGTAATAAAATCAGTATGAATTATATAATTATATGTTATTATAAATATGAAACAACTCTATTTCACCTTCTATCCGTCCTATGAAAAACGAAATCACCGCGCATGCGTACGTACGGAATATCGTCTCCACGCCGTGGTGTAATGTATTTTCGACCACCACCATACATGGATGGGTATAATGGTGAATATGGATAACTATATATTATTATTTTAATGTGATATTTATTATTAAATTTCATACATATGCCTCAATACAATTCCACGATCATGGGAATGATATCATCACTCGTGCGTACGTACGGACTACCATCTCCACAATGCGATGAGATTCATTCTCCATGTTAACCATTCATGAATGATTATAATGTATATATAATGAATAATAATGAAATATATGACATAATACTGATACTGGATTTATGTATAAATATTTTTATTTCATCTACTTAATTCCATTCAATTTAATAATGAAACGAAAGCAGCGTTCAGGTGTATGTACGTCTACTGTCTCCATGAACGGTGTATTTCATTCCGTTTACCGATCTATAATATATATATGTATATTCTGAATATATATTATATATAAATCATGTTTTAAATTCTGAAATTAATCAAATCATGATATAAGTATTAATATCAAGAACAACAACTCCAAACACGTTCGATAAATAAAACGATTTTACCCAAAACGCTGCTTTAACATGGAATTTACAAAAGAACAGGTAATATAAATCAATAAGTGAACCATTTTTGACATCATAACAATGAATATGATTCTATAATAAGTCAATGGAATTATTTAAATCACTATACAGGAGGTTCGGATACATACGAAGCATATCGGACTTAAGGTATGGGATAATTATTCCAATCTCATTCTTATCTGAGATTGATTATTCATAAGTATTTACTAGGGGTTATGTTTTTTATCCATGTCTATATATTCTCAAAATGTTTTCATAAAATGTTGAATTTATTTCCATGTATGTTTAAAGAAATTTTTACCCTTTTTCTTACTTTTACGACATCGTATGGAAGGAATCTTTCTTTTGTTTACCATATAAGGTACTTTTTGACTTTTTCCGCCAAAAGTACGAGGAGACTGTTTTTTTAAGTTATACGGCATGAACATATTATTAAAGTTTCATAAATCATAATTTATATGATGCTTCCTGTACAAGATTTCATGATTATTTTCAACAAAATACTCTATTTTAAAATTGCATGTGATTTTGTGAAAAAAAAATTATTTTTAAAAAGAAAGGATATTTTGCTCAAGAATTAATTTCAAGTGTTTTGTCAAAACTATTTTACATCTAAGTTTAAATTATTTCATATGAGTATGTTTTGAGTATAATGTATCTATGATTTACATGGTTTCACTTTTCTTATAATGAAATGATATCCATTTTCTTTATATGGATTCTGTTATGATGGGGTGACATTTATGAAACCCATTTTATTCTTTAGGTTATGCTGAATGATTTATGTTTATTTTGTGGAAGAAGTAAGAATGATTTCATTATGAGATGGGTGTGTCCTATATCTTCCTCTAATTCATTGGGTAAATATTTATATCTCATGAGATAGACATGGCTGGAATGGTAAGTTAATCTGGTTCAGTAATACAAGACTAGAACGAGGAGTGAACTCGATTCAGAAAGGGACTTTGTCCACTAAGATGGTCTTGGCAGAAATGCCTTGGCTACTATGGAAATCATATCATTTTCTTAATGGTTTCCACAATCACATGTTGTATTCCCATGATATTTTATTATGATTTATGTTCCCTTATGATATATTCCTTATGTACTTACAAGATTCATGTCTTTGCTCATGAGTTTGATGTTTAGAATTAATGTTCATGATTTTTCATTCAGTTGTTTATGGATTGTTTTATATTCCCTATGTTTATCCTTACTGTGCATTTGAGCTCACCCCTTTTTATGTATTCCTTTCCCCAAGATTTAATTAAATGTTTTAGGTATGAATCCCAAAAGGGGAATATCTTTATGGGAGATGTTCAAGATATTTCACCAAGATTAAAAGATTACTTTCTGAGTTTCCAAAGACACAAAACTATTACGGTCCTTTGGTGTCTGTTTTTGTTATGTATTAAGCATTCTGTAAAATTATTGTACTGTCAATGTACATAAATATATGGGTCTCTACAGTTGGTATCGGAGGAATGGATTAGTTATCCTTTGGATACTAGGATGCAAAAACTTTAGTAAGATCCCTAGAGATATTTCTAAGGTATGTCTAGGGAAGTCCCTAAGGTTAAGAATAATTATAATTTATAGTCCTAGAATTATGGTAACGATATTATAATTAAACCTAAGATGTTAGATATTGAAGGTACTCCCCCTTTATTATGTTGTTTTCCTAGCATTATTTTTTCCTCTCGCACTGTTCTTTTTAGGTTTTAGACGATGGCTGGAACCTGAAAGAACTGTGTTGATCATTGTAATGGACAATGCAATTATTGTCCTCCTAAGCAACCAAATGGGATGGGATATGGAGTGAAAATTCATATTTCTATACATACACAAGCTATGAATGATTCTGGATTTCCAAATGATCAAATAATGTAACAATATTCTATTGAGTCGTTCATGAGGCAACATCCACTGTCTTTCAATGGGTCTTCTGATCCACTTGTTGCTGAACAATGGATCAGTACCATTGATAATATATTTTACATACTTTTCTATTCAGAACATGAACAAGTCATTTTATTTTTTTACCATTTAGAAGGGGAAGGAGACCAGTGGTGGACTCTAATTAAGAATACAAGTCCCCAAGATGAAATTGATTCCATGGAATGGGACGAGTTTAAAAACTCGTTTTTCAGCAAGTACTTCCCTTGTATTAATCGAACAATGATGGAAAAAGAGTTTGTTTAGCTTAAGGAGAAGGATGATGAATATGTTGGTATATATGAAGATAATTTAACAAGACTTGCAAGGTATGAATCTAGAATTATCATCCACCCTGATAGTAATGTTGATTGATTTTTCAGTGGCTTAAAACCATGTCTTTGAAGGGATTAGATATAAGATACGTCAGTAGCTATGAAGAAATAGTGAGTTGTGCTATCAGGGTAGAAGATGAAGTTGGTGTAACATATCCATCTCATGGTTTTGACAAGAAATGAAAGATGGAGTTCAAGTTGAAATCTCAAAATAATGGTGAAAAGAAGATGAATGTTTCTTTATTCTCAAAGTGTGGAAATATACATTGTGGAGATTTTCTTAAAGGGACTAGAAAAAGTATTAAGTGTGGAAAAGAATGTCATCAAGTAGCTAAGTGACGATGTAATGGCAAAAGGGTTGCTAATTATGTGAATAAAGAAAAGACTATAGAGAACGCACCACCAGCACATCAATTCTTCATGTGCAAGGAAATGGGGCAATATGCTAATCAATGTCCTAATCCAAGGGTTAATGATGATCAACGTGAGCAACCTATTAAGGAAAAGAATAAAGGGAAGTCACATGCGATCACTATTTGTGATGTTGAGTATGAAAATGTTGTTGTGTAATGATTAAGTGTTTATGTAATGGGATTTCAAAATAGTATAATGGAATCTCATATAATGTATCGTGGAATTTTGAAATAGCTGTGTATTAGTCCATTGTGGGTTTCTATAAGAATATGGTACTAGTAACTATGAAAAGTGATTCAAATATTATGGAAAGCAGATGATATGCGCATAATGAAGGGATAATAAGAAAATAAATTGTTTGATTGTATTCATGAGCTCATGATGGTTATAATGACTACGTGATATCATGGTTTGAGTATATAGAATTTTGGGATTTTGGTATGTGGAAAGAGTTAATTTTTTACAGCACTCATGTTTTCATAAAGGTTCAATGGGTATTCATTTTTCAAGAGAATACATTATTAAGGCCTTCGAATGTTTGGAATGTGACCAACATGACATATCTTATGATATATTGGGATCAACAATGGTATTAACATGCTTGGTATATGAACTCTCCGGAAAACGTTTTCACTATTATATGAGATTGGACAACGGTATTTTGGATAAGCCTAATGATTTGATTGGATTATTTAGGACATAAGTTAGTATTGATTAAGGCTAGAAATATTCCGATATAATTGAGGGAATGTTATAATATTGTATTTTTAGAAAAAAGGACAACCTGCATGATGGGCGAAAACCTGTCACGTCAGAAAATGCTGTGGGAATCGAACCCACAACTGAAGTATGATAGGACTTTACTTCCTACCATTGGCCTATAGGAATTCCCTTGTTAGTAGAAACTATTTTTATTTTATTATGCAGTATGATAGATGATGTATAAGTCCAATTTGGAGCCATATCTGATTAATATCACCATAGATGGACTTATGTATATAACTTTTTCTAACTTATGTTTGAGACAGATGGAATGACCTATCATTATATCAAATGATCTGCTAAAACATCGCAAAAGACAAATTCAACTTCATTTCTTAAAGAGATGAAGTGGAAATTGTTAATGGCACGAACAACGGTGAGATTTTACTAAAATAATGTAGGTATTTCTTCTAATTCAAATTCTTCATCTTTAGGGAAATGATCTTGAAAACCAAAAATTTTGTTATAGTGCCCTTATATCCAAGGAATCAGATGGTACCCTAGATCATCTAAAATGTATGGATTTCAGACTATTGGAATTTTCATAGCCATGTTCTATACCACTCTCCATCTGAACATGATGGTTAGATTTCTCTTCCATATCCACATTTTCACCTATGTTCTCCTATGTGGAAACACAATGAGTAGTTAATTTGGATAACCGTTACGTTTCATACTTTAGTTTTCAAATATTGGTTTTGGTATTTCATTTTACGATGTGGGTTTCTATTAAATAAACTTTCGTGTAGTAAACCATTTATAACCCTGATGAATTTCGAGGTCGAAATTAATTTTAAGTGGGGTAGAATGTAACACCTTGAGATTTTATGAAAAATATTCTTTTTAATTTTATTGATTTCTATTGTCGTACACCAAAATGTTCTTTCACTACACGAAAACCTTACTTGGCATGCATTAAATGCAATCACGACCTTTCACGATAGCGTGTGTTGTACGCAATACCGAGATTCACTAAACAACGATATGCTATTAAAATAATATTAAAACTACCCGTTATGAATAGTAATACCCACTTTTTGTTATTTTATAAATTTTATCTTTCAAAATGTGCTTTATTTTTGGATTCATAAAATCGAAATTAGCCTAGGGTGAATTTTTGGTATTTTTCTGAAAACAATCAATTTTTGAGGAATAGTGAAAACACTAGGTTACTATTTAAAAACCGACTTTTTATTTAAATAATTATTTATTTTATTTATATTTATTTTAGGTAAAAAAATAATATATAATACCTATATAAGTTCAAATTAATTCATTGGAGTCATTTTATATTAATTTTAGATATATACAAAATTTTATTTAAATTTTCACCGTCTTTACCCACCTCCTAGGAGAATTTGGAAATTCAAATAAAACATAAATTTACCACTTATATGACTTTCATTTAGAAAATTTGAGAGACACGGTTAATATTAAGGACTAAAATGTGGTTCAATGAGATGAAAATAATCTTTGGTGAATAGTAACTTTTAAATTTTATTTACCACAGTTAAAAGTAAATAGGGTAATTAAGTGTAAAAATGATATTATTATTACCCTAACACATGACCTAATTCTATTGGATAAGTGTAATTAGACCAAAAACAACCTCAGGAATAAAATATGACCATTTAGGTCCACATGGATTAGATTCGGACATTTATTATTACTTTATTTAAAGAAGGGATAAAATAGTTAAAATCAATGTCTTATAACTAATTCATTTTAATATAGGTTTATACATAAGTTAAATTAGACTATAAATATTCATTTTAATGATTAAAATATTTCCTACGTAATGGTATTTTATTTATAATTTTTATACATTAAATATTATATTTTATTTATGAGACTATGGTGATGTAGTAATTACATAAATTATGCTATTTTAAAATAATTGATATTATAAATACCCAAATAAATTTAATTTGAGACTTTTTATGAATTAAAATAATTTTATAGGTTAATATGAGTTGTTAATATTTATTTAATTAACGTTTTTTAACTAATCATGCTGATATTATTTTCACAAATATCAATTACCAAATAGTGTCAAAACTGACATAAAATAGTTTTTAAAACAAATATTATATTATTATTTGTTATATTATTCCTAAAAATCTAAGGTTCGGTCAAATGACTTTAATAAAGATATATATATTAATAATTAACCACTAGGGGTTATTTTGGCTTGTTATAGTATGTTTATTAACCATATAGTGTAAGAAAACAAGAAGACATGGTAAAAGTTAAAGTATTTAACATAGAGTTAAATCTAAATGATAAGGTTAAAATTATAACCTAAAATTGTCTAATATATATTTTTTTGAGAGGATATATACCCATACCCACTTTATATTCTAAATAATTAAATTTGGAGCTATTATAAACAGAATATGACTTTATTATAAAATAATATTTTAAGTTTTTCCAAAGGTGCCCCTCTCCTCCCTTATAAAAAGGGCACCCCTTCCCTCTTCTCTTCACTCCCTTTTGTGCCTTTAATATCAGCCAAACCCAGCCCATTACTCTTATAGACTTTCGTATATACATTTTTTAGGTTCTGGTCTTTGAAAAGAGCATATCTACTTCCTTAAGAGAAGCCATAAAGGAGGTACGTCGAAGAAGAGGTAATCTCTTCTTCCGATTCTCTGAAGTTTATTTTTTTCTTCAACTTCTTCTTATTTAGTTGTCTAATTATAAATTAATAACATTAGTATTAATTATATACTGATATGTTATTATAAATATGAAAAAACCCTATTTCACCTTCTATCCATCCTATAGAAAACGAAATCATCGCGCGCACGTACGTACAGAATACCATCTCCACGCCGTGGTGTAATCTGTTTTCATCCACCACCTTACTTGGATGGATATAATGGTGTAAATATATAACTATATATGATTATTTTAATATGATATTGATTCTGAAATATTATACATACGCTTCAATATAATTCCACGGTCATGGAAATGATATCATCACTCGTGCGTACGTACGGACTACCGTCTCCACGACGCGATAAGATTCATTCTCCATGTTAACCATTCATGAATGATTATAAAGTATTTATAATGAATAATATAGAAATATATGACAAAATAATGATACTGTATTTATATATATATATGTTTTTCATCTACTTAATTCCATTCAATTCAATAAGGAAACAAAAACAGCGTTCATGCATACGTACGGCCTACCGTCTCCATGAACGATGTATTTCATTCGGTTTATCGATGTATAATATATATATGTATATTCATAATATATATTATATGTAAATTATTTTTTACATTCTGGAATTAAGTAAATCCGGATATAAGTAATAATATCAAGAACAAAAATTCCAAACACCTACGTTAAATAAAATGATTTTACCCAAAATGCTGCATTAACATGGAATTTACAAAAGAACGTGTAATATAAAGTCATAAGTAAACCATTTATGACATCATAACAATGAATATGATTCTGCAATAAGTCAATGAAATTATTTAAATCATTATACAATAGGTTCTAATATGTACGATGCATAACAGACCTATGGTAATAGATAATTATTCCAATATCATTCTTATCCGAGATTGTTTATTCGTAATTATTTACCGGGGGTTATGTTTATTATACATGTCCATATGTTCTCAAAATGCTTTCATAAAATGTTTACTTTCCTTCCATGTATGTTTAATTAAATTTTTACCCCTTTTTTTTCTCTTACCACATCGTATGGAAGGAATCATTCTTTTGTTTACCATACGAGGTACATTTTGACTTTTCCGACAAAAGTACGAGGAGAATGTTTTTTTAACTTATACAACATGACTGTATTCTTACGGTTTCATAAAGCCCTATTTCAATGAATCTTCATGTACACGATTTCATGATTATTTTCTAAAAATCATTTCTTTTAAAATTTCATGTCATTTTTTGAAAAGAAAATGATTTTTAAGAAGAAAGTATATTTTCCTCAAGAATTCATTTCAAGTATTTTGTCAAAACACTTTTACTTCTAAGATTAAATTGTTTCATATGAGTATGTTTCAAGTATAATGAATCTATTATTTACATGGTTACACTTTTATTATGATGAAATGATATCCGTTTGTTTTATATGGATTCTGTTATAATGGGATGGTGTTTATGAAACCCATTTTATTATTTGCGTTATGATGAATGATTTATGTTTATTTTGTGTCACAAGTAAAAATGATTTCATTATGATATGGGTGGGACCAATATCTCCCTCCAATTCATTGGGTAAAGATTTATATCTCATGATATAGACAGGGCTGAAACGGTATGTTAATCTGGTTCAGTAATACATGACTGGAATGAGGAGTGAACTCGATTCAGAAAGAGACTTTGTCCACTAAGATGGTCTTGGCAGCAATGCCTTGGCTACTATAGAAATCATATCAAGTGCTTAATGACCCACCCTTAGAGAAGGTCAACAGCGCCACAAGATGGTGTCTATTTTTGTTATGTATTAATCATTCCAAAAAAGTATGGTAATGTCTATGTACATTATGATTTGGGTCTCTACATGGTAAATTAAAATTTCCAATGTCGTAATATCCTGTAAGAACCCCAATATTATCATAAATGGGAAAAGGGATCTGATACCACTAAATAATGACCCACCCTTACAGAAGGTCAATAGCGCCATAAGATGGTGTCTATGGACTCTTTAAAGCATCTTATCATACACAATATCCTACCAACTAATTGTTTTGGCCTATGGTGTTTAATTTGGGAGACTATGGCCTCATAAATCAAACTGTTCCAAACAATAAAAAATCGTTAATGAATAGAGAAAGAATAAATAAAACTAACAGTAAAAGATATAATATAAGTATCCAAACTAATAAATAACCAACATGAATAAAAATATATTTATATATAAAATTAGTTTTTATAATCATGATATTATACAAAATAGAGTGATGGGGAAACTGAGGATACAAGTATATATTGCATGTTATGCAAAAAGTAAAAAAACAATTACTTCTTAAAAATTTATCTTAAAGAGAGTATTAGTACTTTTCTCAAGATCTCCATCCTAAATTTTTAAATCAATAATTAATCCTAAGATACATGATTCCCTTTATCCTTACCTATGAATATGTAATCTACTTGGGTTCTAAGGGTGGATCAAGCTGTGTGTGAGATACAAGTTTATTAGGCTGGCACCCATGGTGTCTAGGATGATCACATTAATAAATGATCAGTGTTCATAAATAAATTAAATAAATAAATGAGTCGTGTGCATAAAAATTGAATAATTACATATTAGTAAATTAATATACTAAAAACACCATGGTCTAAGTTCCTAATGAACACATGTCCCACACAACCTGCTTCGTCCAAAGATAGACATCTAAAAATACGTACCAATGAAAGTACTAATATATGTATATAGGCCAAAAAATAATTAACCAAATTGATTAATACCCCATAATTCTATATTATCTTGGTTTTTACATTTTTATATAATCATTCAATATTATTACAATATTACTAAGAAGCACTACAAAATAAATAGAGAATAATTCCATCAAATCCAAGGTTTGTATCTCGAACCCATCCAGTGAGATCTAATATGATTCCTTAGGGTTTATATAAATCTATATAATATAAAAAATAATTATGAGCCTATATGTGTTAACCCTTTTTACAACACAAGTATCACCAATGTCATGGTGACACGGACTCCATACAAAGTATGTCACGTAGGGTACCAGGTATCACCTGAGATATGGTGTAGATGTGTTAACAATGTATCCATCTTCAGTTGTTCCCCTAGGGAACTGGACTCAATAATGAGTCTGAATAAAGCCACCTAGAGATCAATTATTTTGTGATCTGATGTATATATCTAGTTTGGTCATGTAAAATCCAACCGAAAATTGCAAGTCCATCTATGAAATATTTAAATATAGACCCATATTCTATCTCAACAATTATCTTGTGATCGATAGTAACCAAGGGACATTATAATTAATGAAATCTATATAGTATCCTACCATAATTAAAAATCTAAATACCAATTTCTAAAAAATCCATCAAAAATGGAATAAGACATTAATCCCATGAACAAGCTTTAGGCTACAAGATATACTCTCCAGACAACATGAAATAAGAATAACTTCTAGAATAAAAGAATATGAACATGTTATAATCATATATCCAATCGCATCCCATCGAAGAAATTTCAATAGTACAAGCTAAATAGATTTAAAAAGGATGAATCTCAATTCAAGACACCCAATTATGGAACATGTATTAAAAACATGGAATTATATAAAATGATAACCGGTATATGTCACATTGCATGGCCTAAATAGAAGTCAATGTATCAAGGTAATAACAATAGGATTCCATCCAATGAGCATAAATAAATAATCCTGATTAAGGTGAAGTCTCAACAATAAATAAAATAAATATATATTTAGATGAAAGAAGATCATGTACACCAATTTATTCCAATTTAAATTAAATATATAAATCATTTAACAAAGGAGAAACTCAAATGGTAGTTAAAATTTTAAGGCTTATTCAATAGGACATTAATGGTGGGATAATCAAAATTGGTGTCCAATGGCTAAATGAACCACCCTAGGATAGGTTTCACCCCACATAAGGGTCATATTTTATGTGAAAAAATTAAATAATTTAAAAATCAAGGAAAATAAATCTCTAGAAGGGTATGACAGACAACAAGATAGTGTTTTATTTATAATTAAATGAATATAGTGGGAATGTCCTAGACTACCATCCTCGATGTCATAGAACTCAAATCATGCATTTTCTATGAATGATTTGACCATGAATGGGAGAAATTGAATTTTTATCAAACCACTTATAAATTGGGGAAAAAGTTGAAGCAAAAAAATATCAAAATAGAGGGAAGATTACCATTGATATAATTGGATGGAGAAAGAAGATATTATTGAGTAATTTTCATTACAACAGATGGTGACATATTCAAACCATCGATATAGGATGTATATCAAAACCTACATAGGAGGGAGATGAGAGATCCATATATGATGCAGGAGGGAAATATTGTTGGAGGATATGAGGATAATAAAATATGTTGTTTAAATAATTAAGAGGTTTATATGAGTAATTTCACATAAAATAGAATGCACATGTTTTGGGAACACAATTTACCAAATCACAAGACAACAGTGTGTCAGTTACTCCTTCAATGGTGCATACCACATAGTTAGTAACATTGTTTTACTAACCATGCATAAACCATGATAAAATTATATGTCCTAAACATGAAGTTGGTAACTCTAGAATGTGCCAATGGTCACACATTGGTAAATCAAGCATGCAGCCTCAAACACCCCCACAGATTGCATCCTCACGATTTAGGGAAACTGGGTAGTCTTGGCTGCATGGTTTTCAATGACCACGCGACCCAATCTACCATTACGAATTTTCCAAGAACTAGGCTTCGAAAGAGTCATAGAAACTCTTTAATACTAATTCAATCCATTAATAAATATTACTAAGGCCAATTTGAGGTGATATTTTTCTTATTCTGGAAATAAAATTTTTGATTAATTGAGTACCTAAAAATCCCATAATTTTAAGCATCCAACACAAAAAACCATATTCAAAATTCAAATTACCAATTTCAAAATTCAGAATTCAAACTTTAAATAGTAGTCCTTGCCTCAGGTGATGTCTATGGACGTACATCCCACTATATCACAGATGAGGAGACAACCAGAATAAAACTTCATCATCATCAAATCATAATCACCACCATCGAAGAGGCACAAAAATGAATGCCACATATGATTGGAACCTGTAGTTAAAAAAAACAGAACATGATAATTCCCTTGAAATTCAACTCGATGAGCATCATCAAGGGAGAGAGTAGAAACCCTACCATAGAAGACCAAAATAGATCTCCAAATACCTCTAAAAATGAGAAGTCGCTCGAAAATCTATCATAATGATCAACCACTTCGGGATCCCAAGGAATGAGATGAAGCCATAACTGAGAAGTGCCTAATCAAAATTCATCGATTGCTCAAACTCACATCTGAAAACTCATAGGGATCCACCATGAAAATCTGAATGGTATAATATTGATCAAAAATAGGAGCCATGGCAGAATATTTAGTGAAAAAAGGATTTAACAATTATATGAAACCACCTCCCTAATAACTGACCCTGCCTTTGGGGAACCACTAGGTCAAAAAAAGCATGAGGCTGAAAAAGAGTGCATTAGAAACCAAAATAAAAATAAAATTACCCATCCAAAACCAATAAGAAACAAGTAAACATCATCATAACCGATAATTCAACAGTTGAGAAGAACCATTCACCAGACTAGAACCCCTTCAATATAAAAAACAATCCATTTCATTATATCATGGAATGAAAACTGAATCAGAATAAGAAAAACAATGAATAAAAAGTCAATCATGAGAATTAGGGGAAAGATATCTAGACCCAGAAGGGGTTTTTAGGGAGTGGAAGAAACCCATCGACAGATCTGAGGTGAGATCTGAAACCCTTATACACCATATTATTCCTTGAGTTTGTTGTATAATGAAGTAAAAAACACACTGGTCTGATGAGGTAACACTGAGAGAGGATAATTCTGACATTAAGGTTCCATGCTTGAGTCATGTGACGAATCAAGTAGGAGGGAATGAATGATGGTGAAGAGAATGATGCTGAGTAGGAGGAAGGCAGTGTGAGTTGGATGCTTCTACATCACCAGGGAAAATCCCTAGATGGATATGTATAACCCTTGGGAGAGAAAACCAGGAAAGAATGGCTCCATCATATGATATTAGGGACATTTTAGAGAATATTCACCAAAAATTAAATGTATATACATTTTACGAAAATTATTGAAATTATAGTTATTACATATTTAAATACAAATATTCCAAGCATTAAATAAAAACAATCCTAGGGTATATAATAATATAGTTCTTTTAGAAAATATGAAAATTTCCTTCTTAATTTCATTAATTATCTTAAATATTTCCCACAACAATATACCACCTTTAGTACTCATTATAATTATAACATACCAAAGCCCATCATTTTAACTTAGGTAATTAAAACCTAGAAAAGGGTGAATTTAAATTATCAATAAGTGTCCCACAAATCATCAGTTATAACGTGACCAATGTTCATGGATATAACATAACCACCCACAGATAAGGGAAAAAATTTTATGTTATATAAGATCCTAAAATTGTCATCATATAAGATCATAGTAAAATCACATGGTTTAATAAACAGTTAACCATAAAATGACCAGTGGAAAATAAATAATATTCAAAAATATTATGTTATTTAATCAAATATTAAATTGTGGAAAATAAGTGGGTTTAATAAGTATTTTATGATTGTATAACCCATAGAATGTAAATATGATTCATAAAGAAATTTTGAAAAAAAATACAGAGAAATAATAATTATGGAATTCTTGGATCATGGAACTGTTAAATAATAAGTAAAATCTTGGGATATCATCTTATATCGAAATATATTTTATAAATTGACCTTTTAATTTCTTTATGAGAAATAAATTCTCATTTAAAATCAATTTTTAAAACATAAAATAAAATTTAAATAATTTTCATTGAAAATAAAATAGAAAATATACAATAAAATTATTACAAAAAGAAAAATATTTCTTGAGCAAACTATAATATCCACTATGAAAAATCTTTATTAAAATTTAAATATTTTAAGAACATTCTTATAAAAAATTATTTTAGAAGATAATTGATTTTTGACCAAAAAAAATGTTTCTCAAAACAAAATTATTTTTTGAACTATTGAGTACATAAAGAGAGTAAAATTAAATGAAAATACATATTCTCATGTAATAACATGAGAAAATTTCATTTCATCAGATTATTGAGAGATAGATCATAATATTTCATCATTGGAATCATTATTATAAACAATCTAGATAAATAATGAGAATTTAAAGAATAAAATATCTACCACTTTGGTATATATATATAAAATAAATCCCATGAAAGAATATAATTAAATGAAACATATAATTTCATTGAATGACTGATATTAATGATATAATAGGTCTATGGTTAGTGCATATTCCTCATATAATATAATAGGTTTACAAAATAACTTATGCCTAATGTAGTCAAATTAAGAGAAAAATCCCACACCACTTTAGTAATATTTCGATTAATAAGAAATAATATATAATTACATAAAATGAAAAAATAAATGTCATTAATAGATGTCTATCCATGATATTACATGTAAAACATGATTTATATAATCCAGATAAATGAAACATGTTTTAAATTTATATATGTCACCCAGAAATAAAAGAGACTATAAAATTCCTAACCATATGTCTTGACTTTTTTTGGAACTCATTTGAACCTCATATATTATAAACATATGTTTAATATCTAATAATGTAACTTTTATGTGTGTGTATAAATTTATATATCATATTATATCGAATTTATTTTTTCTTTTTTTCTTACCAATTTATTAACAATTTTATTCTAAATTCACATTTCTTGTAATAATCGCTTTGTTTTTCATATATTTCCTAATTTTTTTTAGTTTATGACCAATTTATTTGGATATGCCTCCATAACCTCAATAATAAAATAGTTGAAGAAATTATCATATTTATTAATAAGTTTTAATTTAAATTAAAATAATTAATGATGGTTTTGAGAAATGATGTATGTTTCGACCATGGAGACGATATGCCATACATACGTATGAGTGATGTTTCCAATTTTTAGTGATCATTATGTAGATGAAACTAATATTTTTTCCTCACAAAATGATAATTATATCATAAATACCTTATTACATATTTATATAAACTTATAAATATCTCTTATATGGTTTGGTGGTGAAAAAAGTGTACTATCACGTTGCAAAGGTGGTAGTTCATAGGTACACGAATGACTTTATCGTCATTCATGATTCAAAGGGTAAGAAAAAAATCATATCTCATATTTAAATAATTAAAAATATGTAAGGAATATTATATTTATGACTTGTATATTACATATAATTGTTTTATTATATTCCATGTATAGAATTAGTGAAAATGTATCACATTACTTCACGAGGCTGTAGTCCACCATTTATTCTAGTATCATTATCATATCCCCATTGAATTTAAATTTAAAAAAGAGGAATATATTTTATAATGACTCCATAGATATGATTATTTAATAAATATAAAGTTTATAATTTATATCAATCATCATACCCAATAGTTACAGGTTCTAATGGATGATCGAATAGAATTGCTTCCAGAGGTGGTAGCACACTATTGGCAAGATTTATGATTTTATAACCCATTTTATTGATGTAGATATGCTTGTAGATAATTAAATTATGTTAAAAAATATCAATATAAGTAATATAATAAGTTTATTATATGAAAATTTTATAATAATAATTATGGTTTTGGAGGAGTAAATAAAATAAAAAAGCTTATTGATGAACAATACGTCTTCTTTTTGCAACCCCCTGGGGTTGCACCAATGTCCTTCAAATTTGGATTTCTAACCAAAATAAAGATTATAAGATGTGATGTAGGATGTTGAAAAGTTTTTTTCATAGCTATTCTTAAACCAAAATGGTTTTCATGTTTTAATAAGTGATGGGTGGTGGTGGGATTTTATAAGTGGGGGGAAGGAACCCACTTGGAAACTACATGAAAATTTCACAAAATAAATAAAATTAATAATTTCATTCCCATAAAAAAGTTATAAAATGACACTAGAATATATTATGTAAATTATAATATGTAAATATGTTCTTATAATAGTATTTTGACTTATACTAGGTCATTTTAAACCATTGTATTTTTTGTATAGCCCCCTGTAAACACATAGAAACAACAATTGTAGTAACTAATTTTTATTATTTTACAATTTATTTTGGAAAAAATTAACATGAACTTATTATATAATATAAATTACTATTATTATATATAATTTATCAATTTTAAAAATTCCATTTATAGAAGTGGAAATGTATTATTTAAAAATAATCCAAAAGAAAAAATGAGAAAGAATGATTTTAAAAAGAAAATGTTAAAAAGATTACAATGTTTTTATATTTAATTAAATAATAAAATGGATTACAAAGACTTATATTAGACTAATAAACATATTCTTGGACTAATTTTACATTAATAAAAATTAAAATTAAAATTTTACATTATAATTAATTTAAACGATATGGATGTTTTTAATTAAAATTCTGTATTTTTCACTAATCATAAAAAATTATCATTTTCAGGAAATTATAAAAATTCCACCCTATAATAATTATTAAATTTTGATTTAAAAATTTAATTTAATTTTAAAAAATAGTAGTTTTAAAAGGGACGGAAAATAAATTTAATTAAAAAATCACAGGCTTGCAAAAAAATTCTCATTCTCGAAAAGTGTATTCTTCTCTGCATAGGAGGATTATACATTAACTATACAAATAATAATAATTAAAAAAATTATTAAATAAAATATATTAAAATATGATTTATACATTTCATTTAATTATTTATTCATTATTTAATATTTTCATTAATAAAAACAGAGATGCAATATTCCCTTTCAAAAAGTTGTCAGAAAAATTCCCATTAAAACACAAAAATATTATTAAAAAACAATATTATCTAAATTTTATTAACAATTAATTATGTTTATTACGTTAGAATAAATAATAATTATGTCAATTTAAATAATAAAATTTAATTATTTAAATTAATTTTTTCAAATGATAGTTTATCAAAATTTGGTAATTTTTCTTATTTATAGAATAATCAATATTTTTTGTATAATCCAAAACTTTCACCATAAATTAATTTTAATATTACAATTCAAAAAGATGTGATAATTTTATAAAATAGGTTGTTAAAATTATATAATTATATTTATAATATTTCCTCAAACTAAGCATTAAAAAAATTTAAGAAAAAATATTTTTTAGAAATATAATCACATTTTAAAAATTGTATTGAATATTTAATAATAATTTTTGAATAAATATATATTGAGTATAGAATTTATGATTTTTTATAAAATTATTTAATACTATACATACATTCCTATTTCGACTCCAGTTTAGAAAACATAGATTTAATATAATATTATTTCATGGTTCTCTGAAACGTGTTGTCTCTTTTCATGTATGCTATTGAAGAAACTCATTCACGGATGTAATAAAAGATAAAATTGGTGTTATGTATAATGAATGATATATTTAGTACTAAATATAGAATGAATTTCAAAATAATTAAATTAATTTGAAAAGATATTATTTCACAAAATCTCTAAGTGATATATAATTGGTTTGTAACCCATGTGACTTATATTGATAATTATAAATGTTATTTCCAAATTCTCATGTTTATCTAAAGGATCAATGTAATTTATGTATTTAAAATAAATCAATATGTAATGTAATATTAAAAAGAAGCTATTATTTTTAATCAAAAGTTCTAAAATCATAATATTAGAATAATATATGGGGTTTTGAAGAGGGTTTTATATATTATATATTAATATTGTAAGAATAAATTACAAGTAATTAAGAAGGAGAAACCCAAAGAAGGGAAGGAAATATAATTTTTCTCAATTAAATAATCCTAATATTATAGTAAATTAAAAGTATATATTTAATTATTACATTGATCAAAATGGAAATATTTTGTTGTATATTCATATTTTGTGGTTTTTACAACTAATATATGTTTAAAACTCATCAATATTTCATTATTTATCCTCAGATGAAAATGAATTATTCTTTTCTAGTCTAGAAGAGTTGTTTTTCTCAATGAAGTTTTTTCTTTAAATTAAACAAAGTTGAAAAGAATATTCACTTTGTTATGAAATATAAAAAATGTTTTATAATACTTAATGACCTTAATTTCATTTTCCAGTTGAATAATTATAATATATTTATTATAAATAAAATTTATCATCTGAAGATAAATTTCAATTCCCATGACATCAACGATAAACTTTTACCTTTGTAACAAAAAGAATCAATTAATATTTTGTAACAAAATATCTCAAAAAAAGTCAACATCAATGAAATATGAATTTATTTTTTATGGTGAAAATTATATAATAATATCATCACTATAATTGTATGTATTTTATAAATTTATCACACTATTAAGCTAATTTTTTCATAAAATTTATGGTTAAAACATAATTATTGAAATATATATTTTTTCAATAATTTTAATATTCAATGAATGTTTATTATTTTATAAATCCTTATTGGCCAAATTTTTTGATTCACCGATACTTAATGAAATCTTATGAGAAATTTATAAAAAAATTATTATAAATATGTATTTCTTTTAATAAGAATATTTTTATAATAATTGATATTGAAGATGTATGTGGTATCTGATTTGAAACACAGTATATGGTGTTTATAAACATCATGGAATATATTTTTCACTAATTGGAAATGAGTTTTTTGAATTCTTAAAGGAAAACATTATACCTTATTAATGAATATAATGGTTCCATACATTCTCTTGTTGTGTATCGATGTTGTTGATTCTCCAATAGTTAGTTTTCCTCTCTTCACTATAATTATATTGAAGTCTCTACCTTGTTAAATGAATATCAAGATAGATGGACATCTATAATATATAATGTTATCCTCATCTTTATAGAAGTAATAATTTAAGGTAATTTTGATAAATATAATTATTGTATAATAACCTATCTATATGTTTTATTGAAATTACATCACTCCTGAGGAATAAATATAAAATTACAAAAAAAGTCTCCCAAAGACCATATTAGTTGTGTTCCATTGGAAACATGGGAAAAAATATAATAACTCAGTGAAATATCTTTAATTATTCCTATAAAGATAACCCACATAGTAATTCTACTTAAAAATATTTCATCATAACCTGTCGAAGGGAAATGTAAGAAAGGGGTGAGCTCTAATGTTTGTTAAGGGTAAATAAATGAGACATGTAAGAATATCAGGAACATTAGTGTATGGTAATGTGATCATGATCAATAGAGAAGCATACCTATCATATCAAATATTATATACATGAATCATAGAATAAATATTTTCATATCATATGACCTGAATCATAAATAAATAATGAGCATAATCCATAGAATCATAACAAATGATTAAAAATAGATTTTTTTGATGAAAAAAAATCATATAAAATTATTTCCATTGTAGTCAAGGCATCACAAACGTGAACATATTAATAGTATGGTTTCACTCGCTATACCATCATATAATTCATGGTTCATTATCATGGATATCTTTGTAGAATGGTTTCACTCGTCATACCATCATGTTAGTCATGGTTCCCTCCCATGTCCATATTAGTAGCCATGGTACACTCCCAAGACCATCTTATTATGTCTAATTTTCTATCAATAATTAGAAAATGTATTGGTGGGATATACTGATCCAACCCATATCATTATTGGATCATTCAATCATGTTCCAAAAAATCATAAACAATCATATCATAACTTATGAAATTAAACCAGTTTAATAAACATCACATGATTACATGTTGTAGGAAATGGATATCATAAAATTTAATAATGTCATAATGTAAATAAATTATATAGGATTCATAATAATATAAGCCTAGAATAACCTATGAAATTATACGATGTTTTATTGAATTTGTTATTGTATAACCCATTTAAGTGAAATGAGTTCCATAAGTATGTAACTTGTGAATTAAGAATTGGTTTCATAAAAATATAACCAGTGGAATAGGAAAATATTTTCCTAAAAATAATTCCATCAAAATATTATATATTCTTAGAAACAATATTAATGGTACCTTTAGATAATTTCCTAGAAGTTAATGAGTAAAAAAACCGATTTAATCTTATAAGGAACATAAATTAAAATTTTATTTAAAACAAATTGAACAATGAAATTAGTGTTACATCATAAAATGTTTATTTTTAAAACATAATATTTTTTAAAAAAAAATTCCTGGAAATAAACATTAAAACATATAAATAATTCTTTTAAATCCTTTTTGAATCCTATTTCATTAAAGAAAAAGATAATTAGTACTTGAAATAGTTTTGAAAACCATTTTAATTGAAAGCATTGAAATGAATCTTGAAAATGATTTGGAAACAAAATCTTTGATAATAATTTTAATACATATGAAGAATCATTCAATATTTTAAAATAAATTAGTAAACAACAAAGCTATTTTGAAATATTTTTTTTAAAATTGATTTGCAATCTTTTAATTGAATCATTGATAACCATAAAACTTTTCTAAAAATATTTTTGGTTGAATTTTTCAAAAAAATTTAATAAACACATCATTAAGAAAAAGATTTCCTTAAAAACAATATTGAAAATGTAAAATTTATGTTTCAAGGTAATGATTGTCCTGATATTGGGTAAGTTAGTGTATTTCAAACATTACTTTTGAACCATAACTGTTCAGAAATGATTTGTGATCTGAAAAATATAATTATATTCATTATGAAACCATATTTTAAATAGAAAAACAAAGAGAAAAAATTACTTTTAACATAATACGATAAAATTAAATCATTTTTCAAATCATGCCTAGAAATCATGGTTTTGAAAGAACATATATTTCCGAATGAAAGGCGAAATAAATTTGGATTTCCATAAAAAATTTCATACTTATCATAATATAAAACAATTCAAATGGTAAATTTACTTGTATATAACATGAATGACTATAGGGTATGAAAATACATGATATTTATTGACATATTTATCATAATATTTCATTATTGAAATAATTATCATTAGCTATCTTGATAATCAAATATAATGTAGCAATAAACTATTAACCCTTTGGTAACATTAAAACATGGTATAATGTTAATAATAAAATTACATGATGAAAAAATATCTTGAAATTATTAATATTTATTATATAACATTTTAATATCTATATATACACCTCATATAAAAATATAGGTTCAAAACATGTCATTTGTCTCAAAGAAGGAAAATTGAGAAAAATTACTTTACCAATTTGGTATCTTCTGAAACATAAACTTCATAAAAGAAAGATCATAAAATGGAATTGAAAATACACATATATTTATTTTTAAGAGTCATATGATACATTTTTGTTCATTATATACACCTCACAAAATTAGTTAGTGGTTAATAACACATATATCTCACGAAAAAAATGTGAGAGGAAATTCCCTTACCCGATGTCTTGACACATGTCATACTCATTAAAAACAACTATATAATAAATATAAGGGTATTAAAAAAATTTAATAGATCTATATTTTTATATATAATGAAATATATGATATGATTATGATGTTATATTACAATCTTATAAAAGTTATCTGTTATGTTCTACATTGGGTGTTATCTACTTTGTCCATCGTACATGTTTTTACTTATTCTACATGATCATCTTACTTATAACAAGATTCACATACATCCAGAATGAAAAACATTATATAAATATCATATATAATAAATAAATGTTTTTATAATAATATTTATAATATAGAAAGATGAAATGGGATACACCATTCATGGAGACGGTAGGTGGTACCTATGCATAAACAATGTTTCTGTTTTTTCATCATACTAAATGAATGTAAGTAAATAACATATAAATAAATATATATTTATATAATATCATTAAATTAGAATCATTATGTTATTTATATCATATATTTTCACTAAAATATTTTGTAATACATTCTATGTAATGTGTGAAATAATCACATGGTTCTAAAGAGACGATAGTCCACAAATTCACAATCAATGTTATCATATTTACAATAGATGGAAAATAGAATGAAATGGGTAATAAAACAATGAAATAAATAATAATAATAATAATAATATATCATATATATACATTTTTACATCATTATTATAAACAATGAAAGGTGGTGAAGGAAAAAAATGAACATTATTACATGAGGAGGTCGTTCTCCGTACACAAGAACTGTATGTTTGTTACCGATTAGTTGGATGTGCTGGAAAGTTTAAGTAAAAAATTAATATAAAATAATAAAATTATATTTTTTTATTTTTTTAATTTAAAATCATGAAATAAGTAGTTTTTAAGGAGTGGATAACGAAAATTAAACTAATGATCTTAAGAAAAGATGTTACCTCTTCTTTGGGTAACTCTTTTTTGTTTACTGCACAAAGATTACATGGATATCATTCTAACCAATGAGTGGCTTCAATATTAATGTAATGAATGTCTTGGAGCTATTTGGGTAGATATTTTTTGAGTCATTTGTTTCTAATAGGTGTAAAAAATTGTGATGTTATGAGTCATTTTTATAGTGGTGAATGAGTGTCACTCTTGTGAATTTTTTGAAATGGAATTTCAACCATGTTTTTTCCAATGAAAATGGATCCATTAATGGTAAAAAAATATATAGAAGGGAGTATAGGGTGTAAATATTTCTATTAAAAGTATTTTGTACATGTTTTAGGGACATTTAGTCCTTTTAGATTAAGGATTAGTCCAATGTTTAGCTTAAAATCACCTTAATTATTTTAAATAATTTTTATTAGTTTCAATAATAATTTTGATCAAAAACTAATTTGAAATTATTAGAAATTAAAAATTATTATTATGTTTAATAAACAATCCATTATTAAAAATTATATTAATATATGTTGAATAAATTAATTTAAATTTAATATCGTATAATGGGTGACAATGTAGGTTATTAAAGTAAAACATTCTAATCGTTGTAATGATTTTGTACTGAATATACAAGTGAAATTTATTTCAATGAAGTAAATTGTAATAAATGAAGAATAATTTATCAAATAAATCTTAAAAAACTATAATACAAATTTACCTTATAAATAATTTATATGATAAAATTGTTTTCAAATAAAATTCAGTATTGTTCATGATTGCTTGAAAAATCAACCTTCAAAGAAAAAACTAAAATAAAAAACAACTATAATTATTAGGTTTTTATTTAATATATGATGTTTATATTGAAAATTTTACTTTATAAAAGTCTAAAAATTTGATTTTTAAGAAATATATTTGGTTTTTATTATCTTATGTTTATAAAATATATTGTGTAGAAAATATATTTGATTGACTAAATAGTATATTTATTACATTAATATATCATATTCATTGTATTTAGTTTAATTTATTATTATAGAACATATTTGTGAGCATAAAAATATACTTTATATTCCATTGGATTATAATTTCATTTATATTTAATTCACAACAATGTAATTCAAATTATATTTTTTAAATCATTTATTTTCATGTGTTTGATTACACTCATCGTAACCTCTAATTTAACATTTAGGTTGTATCTTATAATGTTAAATAATTGTTTTGTAATAAAATTTTGTTGTTCGGTTAAACTGGGTAATGTGTGTAACATAAGTCATCATAGAAACATATTGTTGTGTGTGATGCATGGAAAATAAAAAACTCCAACATTAAATAGTATATTGAATATATTTAATCTGTTTAAAAAAGTTAATATATTTTATTTCCTTATTCTCTTAGTTTAACATGAAATTAAAACTATCGATAAAATATTGAATTAATCCAGGAAAAAAATATTGAATAAAATCTCGGGGTGTTAAATTCTACCCCCACCCTAATATTAATTTATCTATAAAAATTAATCTGGGCTATTAATAGTTTAAAAAATTAACGATCATTTTATTGAAACTACTATCATAAAAATTAATACTAGAACATCCATTAAAAAAAGATGGAACTATCACAATTACCAATAGTAAGTCATAACATTCTTTCCACATGGGAGGACATAGGTTGGATGTAAAAATATGTTCACGGAATATAAAAATATCCATTATGTTTTGATGGGTAGTAATAGAGAACATGATTTGGAGAATGTTTACCCTTAGAAATCCAAAAATCTTCTACAATCTAATGTACCATATAATTCACTGAAAACAACTATACGAGGTTAGATCCATTTTAAATATCCATTTCCTAGAGTGGAGAAATTATTATATTGAATATGAACAAAGGGAAAGATATTTAATTTGAATATTTAGAATCTCAGCCTTTGGTAGTGAATTTCTATATATCAACTCTTACATCATAATGTAAAGGATACTTTTTTATTCCAAAATTACTAACTAATATTGAGATCCATGATAATCCATTCCATTTACCATCAGTTACCTTCAAAACATAGTAGTTTCAATAGGATATCCAACATGCATAAATCCTTATATGGTGAGATGACACATTTAAATTACTAAATTCATCTGAACATTAACATTAACATTCCATAAATTGTTAACATTATTCCCCTTCTAAAAGATGAAAATTTTAAACTTTATCCAGATTGTAACTAAATTATCATAACATTTAACCCACATATAAAAAAATTTATCTATTATTTATCACATTCCAAACATATGAATACCTTCATTGTATATTCTCATGAAACGTTGTAACAACCTCAATTACCATAAATCCTGGTGGAAAAAACATGTATGCATCCTTATTCCAAATATTACCATATATATTGCGTAAATCCAATAAGTTGTGAAATTCATACAAGATAACATATATATCTTTTTAAAAAAATACCATATCAATTTAAGCTCATAAATAAGCTCCAATTTACTTTATCTATATCATCATATGTTTAACTTTATAATATATCATTTTCTCATCCTTAAGAACATGTCATGTGATACATTCCGTTAATGAAAAATTTCCATTAAATTAGTTTTCTAGGTAATCAGAATAATTTCAGACATTATAGAAAATCCATAAAGAAAAAAATTTACAACATTCATTATAAACTACTTGATTCATATAACATAATAATTTAATTCAAAAACATATACACTTAAATCATTCAACATTATTTTAAAACCATTACTCAAGATTCATCATCTATTTATATAGTACCCATTACCTAGAATATGAAATATTAGTCTTGTCATAGGGTTTCTATACTTTTATATAGTCATGCTTTATACGTCTAATGTTGACAGTACTATAAGAATAACCCATAACATTAACATTTCATTAGCGATCTCATAATATTTAGTAGTAAATCCAATAATCATAAAACTCTCTGGATTATAAAAATTATGATTACACATTGTACATCTATTTTATAATGTGTATACTATACACATATAAAACATTCAATGTTAACTAATTTCTTTCTAGATCTCACCATTGGCTAAAACCAAAAATCATAGGTTGAGAAACACTTATCATAAAGGAAAATCATAAAATCATGAAAAATAGCTTATGGGGTGTCTAAATCACAAGGCATTATTCTTTAATCATTCAAATCATTTATTTATCCTAGTTCATTCTTGTACTACTTATATTTAAATCGTTAATTATTGTTAATAAAGTGTTTTGGAATTTCTAATGAAAATCCTCTTGGAGTGTCAATACATCTTTGCAACAATGCACATTGTTTTGTACAATGTTACGATGAGTCAGGACCAACACACCTATCTAGTGTTACTAGCCCTATGTATATCTTTTCCATATCCACATAAATATGCAGTATTGACATACTAATTTAATTCATGGAAACCACTCGTATTATCCTATACCAAAATTCCAGGACATTTTCATAATCATTATCTCATCCTTATTCTAATCCTTAAAGAAACCCATAAACCTACCTTAAGAAATACACATATAGTTCTCACTAAATTTTTTCTTCCCTAGTTTCCAAGCATTTAGTATACATTTTTTCTCTAATACATACAATAAAAACCAAGACATAATGTATATATACATCTTATATCTTTTGAGGAATACATAAATCATTTAAAAAAAATTCAAGAAGGTTATATTAGGTTAGTGCCTTTATAAACAAGGAAAAAATATTCTAACTTAGTTAAATATCTTCAATTTTTCCCACAAATATTTGTTACATAATTAATTATACAAAAAACCCATTCTTCCTAACCAATGGAAGGGAAACATAAGAATGATGTGGGGTCAAATGCTCAGTAAGTGTAAATAATGGAAATTCATTATCATATCATGAACATAAGGGAATGATAACATAATCATGATCATTAAAATAAATTGCATATCAATGATAATAATCATTAATCATGGAATAATTGTTTCTAATTTATAAGACATAAATCATAATGAAATCAAGAGAATAATCCATGATACCAAAAAATAAGAATAAGTACAATTTATGGAATAAACATAAGAATGTAAAATTATTTCCATATTAGTCAATTCATCACATTTATTTCCATATTTTTGGTATCTGTTCACTCTCCATAACATCTTGGTATTCATGGTTCACTTTTAGGGCCATCTAAAAAGTATGAATTCACTTGTCATACCATCTTGGTAGACATAGGTCAGATTCATGGCCATATTTATAGTCAAGGTTCACTCTCAATATAGTATAACACTATTTAACATGATGTAAATACTTAATAAATGTATTATAGGGATATATAGATAGCACCCATATGATAATTAAATCATACATATATGTGTTGAAAGATAATAAAAAATAATATCATAAAACATGAAATTAAATGGGTGCCATAAACATCATATAATGACCCATGAAATTAAATTATAATCATAATATTTAATAATATCTTAAATTATGGAAAATACATATTTTTTCAAAATATCTTCATCCTATAATAACACATTAAATGAGTATGATTTCATAGAATTTATCTGCTTATAACCCATTGTAGAGAAACATACTTCATAAGAATATAACTTGTAGAAGTGGAATAGGTTTATGAAATATATATCCCAATTAATAGAAATAGTATTTCATTAACATCATTCCCACAAAACATAAACCATTCAAAGAATTAATATGAATGGAACCTTTGGATGATTTCCCAGACTAGCATGGGTAAAATAAATGGATGTCATCATAGGTGGAACATACTTTTGACATATATTATAGTAAAATTCATGAAGAAGTTATCCATCAATTTGAAAAATTATTTTTAAAACATAAATCCTTTTTAAAACGATCTACATGAAAATAACCATGAGAATATATAAAAAAAGAATTCAATAAATTTTTGAAACCATATTTTTTTTAAAACATATAAAAAGATAATGACAAACAATTTAAATCTATTTTATTTGAAATATTTTAAAGGAATATTGAAAACATATTGAAACCCAATTCTTCAAAAATACATTGAAAACTTATAAATAAATCATGAAAATGATTAAAATAATCTTTAAACACATTATATTTGTTATTATGTTTCTTTAAAAAAACCATTAAATATATTGAAAAGGAAGTACTGATTACCATAAAATAGTTCTGAAAACCTTTTTCATTGAAATCTACTATAAAAAGAAGATATCCTATATAATATTAAGGAATAATTATTTTTCCATAAATTTAAAATTTTAAACATAAAATTGAAGCTTCATGAAAATTACGGTTATGATGTCGTGTATGTTCTTACCTTCCGAACATTACATTAATAGATTAATGATTATAAAATTGTAATGATCAAAAAAGGAAATGAATATTCTTTATAAAACCATTTTTATAGTTAAAAATGGGTACAAATTACCATTTACATCATATTATAAAATTAAAACGTTTTTTAAATCATTTTTAGAAATCACATTTTCGAAGGAACATGTATTTTTTACACAAAAGGAAAATAAAGCCAAATTTCCAAAAAAATATTACTTATACAAAGTACAAAATTGTGGAAAAATAGAAGCATTATAATGATATAAAATTATTGAAAATAGTATAATAAAATTCACGAGAGTTATTGAGTGATGGATACAATGATTTTATTAGTGGAAACATAATCAGTATCAATTTCGATAAAGAATTTGATTGTAGCAATAAACCATTACCAATTTGTTTACATTGAGTCATAATATAATCTAAATAATAACAATAAATAAATAATAAATATCATTAAAATATGATTATTTATGATATTTCATGTCAATGGTTGTATATACACCTAATATAAAAATAAAGTATCATATATGGCATGTGTCTTAATGAATGAAAATTGATTCCAAATTACATTACCGATTTTGTAACTTCATAAACAAAAAAATATGAAAGAAATATCATGAAATGTATAGTATATAACCATAAATAAAATTAAAATATTTAAAGAATATATTCTTATGAACTATATTAACCACAAAAAACATGTGAGTGGTTAATAATGAATGTATCTCTGGGAAATAAAATGTTTTTTGAAAATCTATTACCTCCTGTCAGGACTGTTGTTGTACTGATGAAAAAATAATATATAATTAATATTTGTTTATTATACGTCATTTAGATAATAATTTTATAACATATTATACAATATATGATTTTATTATGAATTATGTGTCCAACTTATTAAAAATTCTATGTTATTTTTTCTTTTTAGGTAATATCATTTTTGTTCATCATATATGTTTTTACTTATTATTATTGATCATCTAACATAGATCATGATTAACTTACATCAAAAATAGAAACAAATATAAATATAATATATAATAATTATAATTTTGTTTTTAATAATATATAATATATATAATAATGAAATGGAATACATCGATCATGGAGAAAGTAGGATGTATGTATGCGTGAACGATATCTCTATTTTGTCACCATATGGAAAGAATGTAAGTAAATTGCAGATATGTTTATATGTATATAATATAACTAAATTATAATTATTATTATAAATATAATATATATATTCTCTAAAATTACCCTTCACACATTCCACTTAAACTATGAAATAATCACATCGCTTTGTGGAGGCTGTAGTTTACACGTCCTCAACCAATGTTATCATATTTATACAAGATTGAATCAATAAAGTCGTGTGTTATAAAATAATTAAAAAAATATTAGTTTAATAATAAATATAATATATAATTTATATATATTGGGTCCTTTATAATTCCCAAACATTATAAGTAGTAATACATATAAACGAAAAAAATTGTTTCTTGATGCGTTAGTTCTCCGTACTCAATAAGGGTAAAATTGTTACCCATTAAAATGATGCATGTATAATTTTACATAATAAACATAATAAAAAACCAAAAATTATATTTATGATAAATATTTTTTTATATAATCATGTAATAAGCTTATTTTAAGTGGTGTAGAATGAAAATAAAACTAAATAGGTTAAGGAAGGATTTTTCCTATTCTTCATGAAACTTATTTTAGTTTGCACCATTGTAATAATTTTGATTAGTTTTTGCACCAGTTTTGGCATATATATTGATTTAATGTATATTGAAGATATATTTTTGAATATAATTGTTGATATAGAGTGTCTTGATATTTGTGAGGAAGTAGGAGGAGAGGTGAAATTTATATAGTAGAGGAGGAGTGTCACTCTTTAAAAATTTATAAAGGGAATTCCACCCATGATTTTCATATTTAATGTTGATCTAATAACGGTTAAAATTCGAGAAAATGGTGTATATGGCAGATATATGTCTATAAAATGTATTTTTTGGATGTTACAAGTTCATATGGTTCCATAAGTTTAATGTTTAGTCCCTTATCAAGCTTCATTTCAGTTTAACTATTATAACTAATTTTAATTACATTCACTAATAATTTTGTTGAAAAAAAATGTTGGCCTCATTAGAAATTGGAAATTATTATATAAACCCTTATTTAATAAATTTTTAAAAATTTGAATTACATAGGTTGAATGAATTAATTTTAATTTAATCTTGATGACGGGATGATAATGAGAGTTTTTAAATTAAATCCATTATTATGTTTCCTATAATTTTATATATAATTTCAAAGTGAAATTGAATAAAACATCATAAATTGGATTAAGTAATAAAAAATTAAAACAAATTTATAATATAAATTAACATTATAAATAATGTACATGAAAAAACAGTTTTTAAATAAAAATCAGAATTTTTACTATTCATCAAAAATTAAAACGTCACAGAAAAAACACAGCAACATAACTCTCAGGTTTCTAATTAAAATATTAATTTCATATTCGAATATTATTCTTTAAAAACGTAAAAAAAAATTATTTTAAATAAGTTCCCTGTTATATGTTTTTAAAAAATCCATTATAGAAATATTTACATATATGCGAAATATGCAGTTTGTACTTATCATATAGTTATCAAATATATTGGATGAACATAAAATTTATTTTATTAATTATATAATATATATTACATTAGTATCACTAACAAATTTTTATAAATTTCATTTATTAGGATAAAATATATTTATGATCATAAAAATAAAAACATTTTCTTTATATTCATTTTTTTATATTTTCATTTCTAATTAATTGGTAACCATTGAACTCATCTGATATTTTTATAAAAAATATATTTCAATATTTTATCCAATACTCATCAAAATCACTAATTTAACAACATGATAATATCTTTTTATATTATATTATAACATTTTAATAATATTTTGTTTTTTGATTAAAATCAGTAATGGGTGTAACACAAGTCATCGTGGGAACTTATTGGTTTGTGTGACACATGATAAATCGATATCATATGGATTGGAATATATATTAAATAGATCAATTTTTAAAATATTAAATATATTATTTTTTTATGCACATGTTGTTGCATGAAATGAAAAATTTCAACAAAATATTTTATTAACTCAAAAAAAATGTTTCATAAAATCACTGGGGGTTTCATATAGATATTTAAAAAATGTATTAGAATATTTATAAAGAGAATGTTTTATAAAACAATGAAAAAAAAAATTAATTCTAACATGATAAATTTAACTACATTTATACTCTTCTTATAGTGATAGAGGATTCTTTATTTACTATAGATGATGATATTTTCTCTCCGTTATATGTTTTATAAATAAACAGTAAAATTATATGATTTCCATGATATTTTATTATTTCATGATTAATAGGTTTCCTAAAAAGTATTGACATCATGAATATATTGATTTAAATTTATTTCAAAAATATGACTTGATTGTTTTAGTTGCTTGTGATATGAGTAATGTTCATTAATTTTTAAAAAACCAATTAATGGATTTAAAAAACTAAATTTTCAAATCATTGATTAATTTAAATCCCCCTTAGTTGGTAAACAATGAAGATGAAAATTAATATTTATATTTTGATGCAGATATAAATTTAAATTTGATCAAATCACATAAATCGACATGTTTTCCAAATGAAAAATGATGATATCATTATGGTGATCTTTTAAATTTTTTTAACTAAAGAGTTTTTCTTAAAAACAATATATTAATTGTGTAAATTTGATGGTATAATATAGAAAAGGATAGGTAGAGTTATCAAATATGTTCCATTTGAATAAGTCATTATTATTCTATTAGAAAAATAATCCTAAAATAAAAAAAAGGAAATATTATAAATTAAAATAAAAAATAATAATATTTCAAAGATATAGTAAAAATGTTTCATAAATTTAAATGATTATTATTTATCACCTAGTGATAATTTTGATAATTTGTTCATTATGATGGTTAATAAGGATGAATTATCATGTAATTGATTTTATAATGAAATTAAAAATGTATTCTAGATTAATTTTAATTTGAAAGGGTTTTTTATTATCTATATACTGGATAATGTGAGTAATAAGTTAGTAATGATACTAAAATTATCATAATAAGATACAAAGTATCAAGGGTGGGGAATGATACTAATCGATAGTGAATGAATTAATTTGTTTGAATCCATCAATAAAAATAGATATGAATATGAATTATTTAATGGATGATAATGTCCAATTAATATAAAATAAATATAATAATCATTACTATTTTATAAATATAAATATCTATCAATTAAGGCGATGTTTGATTTCAAAGCAATTTTGCATAAAGTTAGTGAAATCTCAAATGGATGTGATAATTCTTCTGATTCATAAAATAATTTTTATGGTAATTATAATTATCAAGAAATAATTATACTTTTTTTATAAATTCTTTTAAGTATATTAATAATAATAGATTGATAATAGAATGACGAAAAACAATGTTACCTAATATACAAACCAAAAAATTGTATAAATATAGAAATTATAACCTAAAAAATAAATAATATAAAAGAAGAATATATGAAAATAGAAGAAATATTATATATATTCAAGGTATATTGTTATTTTTAATATATAATTATTCAATAAAAAATCTGAAAAATTTGATTATTAGAAATAAAATTTACATTAACTGTCATAATTTGAAGAAAAGGAAATTTTCAAAATAAGATTGTAAATTTTTGGTACTTTTTTATTGTGGGAAATATGTTGATGTTGAGCAGATTTTTTTATTCCCTAAATTTATATATAATATACATATAGAAATTATTTAGAGGAAGAAAAAAATATAAAAAATGAGAATAAAATATGAATAATCTTGAGTCAAAGTGATAAATTTTATTGAAATGTATATTAAAATGGTAAATTAATTAATAATATCAGCCGCTTTTTTGATTTATTAATTAAATTTAATTAATAAAAAATCATTATAAATAATTATTATGTATTTCATAATAGTAAATAATGTGGGAATGCAAATTTAATTATACTGGAAGATGCTTTGAAGGCATCATTAAGGAACTATTTTATTATGATTTAAATTTTTTGTTCATTGAAAAATATGGTTGATTTGATTCTAATAAAAGGAATACAGATGTGTACTTAATGATAAATAATATATATCATTATATACTAATAATGATCAAACTAGTTAAATTAATGAATATGGAAACAATATTTTTATGTGGAAGAGTACACTTTTTTAGAAAAATTGAAACAAAATATATTCAGTGTTTAAAAAGTATGCGATAAAAAACTAAATTAAAATATTAAAAGATAAATATTATCTATGGATATATGTTGAAATATTTAGGATGAATCAATGTTTCTTCACTATAGAAACCTAAATTATATAGGTGAAGCTATAATATCATTCCATGTGATCATAAAATTTTTGAATGTGTTATGGAATATACATCTTACGCAGTTTTTGAAAATAATAAAAAAAATGAAAATATGGAGAAAATTCACATAAAATATCATGGTTTTTGAGACAGATTATGTGGGAATGTTTTATATTTCAAAATTTAATTATTGTCATTTCATCAAATATATAGATATGTATTCAGATAACAAATCATTTTGATCTTAGATATTACTATAGTTTTGATCGATGAAGAGTAAATCAATATATAATGATAAATAAATTATAAAATTTATTTATTAATTAAATTATGTTACATGAATCATGATAATGATTCATAAATTTTTGGTATTCAAGACATTGAATAGTTTCATAAGATTTTTTGAAAATGTAGGTTGAAATTCCTTTAAAACGTATTTTCTTATATAATTATATTGAATATATGAGTCAGTTGATCGATTTGTTTATGAAGAAACATGATAATTTATATGATTTAAATGAATTATGTACTGAAATTATTTGACATATAATAAAAATTAGTACTGTTTTATTAATATATAAAGAATAATATAAGCTGATCATGTAAATTAACATTTTTTTGTCGAAATAAATTTGAGGAATGATTAAAATTTAATATTTTTTCATATATATTTACCTTAAATAAGAATGTTTTAAAAATTTCGTACTATATATATCCATGAATCAATTATTTTATAGTGTTTATTATTCCTTATATCATCATTGTTAAGGATAATAATATGATACTGCTTTATAAAATATAAGTTGATAGAAATTTATAGGGATATTCTCTAAACATTAGTGGATATAAACACATCAATAAGGATTTATAAATTATCATTTACTATGTCGGTGTAAATGTGTAAGAAGGATAATTTTATCGGAATAAATAGAAAATAATAGTATTTTATGTGGAAGGTGAAATAAATTTGACAGATAGTTTGATTTAATTTTGAGAAATTTAGATTTATAAAATGATGTATATGAATTATATGATGACTTATCCATATCCTGTGATAATGAATGATCAAATTCAATTCATCAAAATATGGATAAGTAGATGGGGGTTCATAAAATTATTTATAGTCAGTAATAAAATGTTAAAACATTGTGGTGTTTGGGGAAAACATTACACACATCATTTAATTCTCATGTTGATATCAAGAGTTTGAATAAATCAGTGATTCCTAGATAGTTGATTCATTTCATGAATCTTATATTGGATTATATTATTTAGAATAAAACTTGTGAGTTTTTTTCATAAGATTATATATAAAAAATTTACTAGAATATTACATAATTTTAATAATTTGTTGAGCTGGAATAATTTTGGGATTAATAATAATGAAGTGCAATATGAAAAAGTTATTCTAAGGATTAATGTTGAAACAATAGTGATAACGTTTCATTAGTTGACATACATGAAACAATGTGAATATTTTATAACATTTCTACAACATTGATATGAATGATACTGTTAATATATGTCAATTAAAATACCACCAATGGTGATCTTGGTGATGAAAAATTTATTATACAACATTTTTTTTATTATTAATGATGAATTTACAAGTGTTTATAACTTGATGTGGATTTATATAGGTTACAATTAACTCAAAGATAATATAATTCAATGTTTTATAATAGATAATGGATCTCATAAATTATGCGTGGAAATGAATATATACATCTCAAATAACAGTAATAATTCTCTTATTGTTATCTTATATGTAGATAATTTTATTCATACAAAATAAAGAAGGTTTTTGAAAATAATGTTCAACCAAAATGATGGTTTTTAATAAAATTAATATTATGAGACATCGATATATTCTCATCACATCAAATTTATAATGATTAAAAATTCATTTTCCTTTCTATGGAGAAGCATTACTTATAAGTAACAAATATGTTTAAAATATGGGAAAATGATGATTTGAAATTCAATTTTTATTGGATTAAGACTCTCAAGATAGTAGTATTTAAAACTCATTTAAGAAAATATGTTTAAAAATTTAATAAAAAAATTCCTAACTTTTCATTCTATATAACCATATATTTTTAATGTTGTTATATCACTTGTATTATACAAATGTACAACTAAAAAGTATCATTTCAATGTGGAAGAGGGAATATAGTGGAATGAAAATGGTACAAAAATAATGATTTATTTACAATAATAATGTAAATGAAAATTTATTTTGATATGATAGTACTGATTGGATTAATTTATTTAAAATTACATGACATTATTTTGAAGATTTTTTTCATGAGATATAGGTGGAATACATGGTATAATTAGATGAAAAAAATATTACATTTAATAAAATAGAAGGAATTTTTTTCAAATGATCAGTGAATCAATAGATTTATATAATGTGATGACATAATGTCATACACTCTTAGGATTTCCATCTTTGATAACATAAAAAGAAATTTGATTTTTTATTCACATTTATTTTTTTCTTCCCCTATAGCACATATATTTTCATGTTCAGATTTTATCTATCATTCGATTCCACTAAAATTAAAAAAATATTTCTTTTCATATATGTTTAGTTCTCTTTTCTTTTCCACATTATTCCTTGTGAATAATTATGCATCCAATTTTTGGTAATTTCATAAGAGAATAAAATTGTTCATCATTGATTAATTTGACCAAACTAATCCAATTATTTATTCATTTATAGAATCACTTACATCTTGTGTTATAATATCCCCATCATTACAAAAATTAATGCATTATTCAAAAGAGTTCTTTATTGGGATATATGTACCCATAATAGAATAATATTCTTCTACTAGGTGTGCCGTTATTGATTATCTTTTTAGGTGTATTTTTATTTACATATTTATTTTTATTTATAACCCATGGATAACTCATTGTTATTATTTTCTATATTATTCCTCATCATTGGTGGTCTTCTTACTTTAGTGTTTTAAAAAAAATTATTTAAAGCAACATGAATCTTCACTAAGACAACATTGATTAAAAATTCCAAAATTACCATAAAGGATTTAAATTTTTTAAATAGAGAAATTATTACCTTTATTCCTTATATTTTTCACCAACATAGATTTTTCCCCAATATATAAGATGAAAATATATCCTATGAGTATATATATTATTCAAAAAAATTGTATCCTTGTTCTTGAATACTTCCAAAATATAATAATATAAAAGAAATTAATTCTCATTATTTCATGTATAACCTAGAAATTTTGTTATCTATTTTATTTAAAACTATTTTAACGGATAGTTAGGATTTTTTATGTAAAACATTATGTGGTCATGATTTCCACAACTATTTATATATTTATGGGGTTTTAATAAATTTTCACTACACATTCCTATCTAGATTATATATGTTTACATATAAATATTATCAAAAAAAGTTTACTATAAAATGTTTTTTATAGGATAAATGTAACTTTTTCATTGATTTTGTATGAAATATAACAATAGAGGATATAATTATTTTCGTCCCATATAATATTGGAACATTATAAAAAAATTCTTCGTTAAAATAGTGTATATAAATCGATTTTTTATCCACATGATGTGAGAAATAAACATGTTTTTTTTGTATTTAAAAATTTCACCTTAGTATAAGGATTAATAGTTCTATTCATAACATAAAAGTTAATAGATATCTTTTCTCCATATATAATTTTTAAATTGATAGCCTTGAGATAGATTTTTCTCTGATATTTTTTTTAATATATTATATTATATCATCAATTATTTCTACATTAGTGTGTTCCATAGTGGAAAAACCAAAAAGAACTCATTTCAAGGATTAAAATATCTAAGGATATTTTTAATTCCTTATATATGTCATCATATAAATCATTTTTGAATGTTTTACATCATGTTTACTTGGTTTATCACATGGAAATGTTTGACCAGAATCCTTTTTTTTTCATTCATCATGTTTTAATTGAGAATCATCTATGGTTTAGATGATGTACATTTTCCCACAATGGTTTTTTCACCCAGACTCATCTATTAATTAGAGGCATTATTTTTTCTTGGTAATATTTTAACACCCTAATATTTTATAAAATATTATCCATTAAATATTTTATTTATTTAATATTTTTTGTTTCATGCAACCCTAAGTTTAAATAAACAACAATCCACTATTAACATATTAATTTTTAAAATTTATTTTGTAACTTGTCCCGGAAGATAGAGGGTATAATAATTATTAAGATTGTTGAATTTCATATCTAAATTGTATACTTTATCACTATTAATTAATAATTTTTTATTAAATAATACTTCAATTTTTTAGTAATGTTCTTCTATTTTTTAGAAATATATCTTCGTCAATAATTATTTCATTGAATTTCAAAATAAATTGTTATAATTCATTTTACTAAATATATAATTCTTATTTTATAAATATAAATTATTTTTTTGCATCATCATACAAAAATTATCTTTTTTTTGTACACTTATATCATAAATTATTTATTTTATAATGAATAAATGTAATTGGCCGCGCTTCTCTGGTCCATTCCTTTGATGAAATCGGGTGTCTGATGTGTTCTGGGTGGTCCAGGTTACTTATCCCCAATAATTTTCCAAATTTCCAGTTTATTGAATATTGTTTCTAGCATAGGTAGTTTTAATGTTTTTCTATTATCGGTAGGTGTACAGTTTTTCCAGCCTTACTAGGTGTATAATGATTCCAGCATAGTTAGTTGTACAGTTTTTCCATCATCTTTATGTGTATAGTGTTTCCAACATTGGTTGGGGAATTATCTTTCCAGGATTGATGGGTGTACAATGTTTCCATGAATAGTAGGGATGCTGTGTTTCTAGAATTGGTAGGTGTACATTTTTCATAGGATTTGTAGGCGTACAATGTTTCCAGGATCGATAGGTGTACAGTGTTTCCAACATCGGTAGGTTTACACTATTTCCATCTACGTTAGGTGTACATTGTTTCCATCATTGGTAGGTGTACAATGATTTCAAAATTTCTCGATGTACAATGTTTCTAGCATTAGTAGATATACTATGGTTCCAACATCAGTAGGTGTACTTTATTTCTGGCATCTTCAAGTGTATAATAATTATCGTGTCATTTCCAGCATCCGATATTTTCACCCCTTTAAAATTTTTATTGATGTTAAACGCATTCACGGGTTATTTTATGGAATTTAAGGTCGATTAAGATCCCATTAATACTATATTATTTTTCATACATCTCATGATGCATTTACTGGGTCAAACCACATTGTTTAATGTGATCTTATTTTAATGTAAAATCCAACGTATCATAAACCGCTACTCCATAAATATTATAAACAGATGGGATATCTTCCTCCCTTATTCTACCTTCTCGTTCCCTATTTCATGACTCTCAAACCATTCCATCTTCCCATAGGAATGGTGTGATCCAAACTTAATCATCAGATCATTTTCCCTTGATTTTTCTTCATACTTCATGTGCACAACCTATCTGGGAGCAAGAAGAAAATATCGACTGGTCATCAATAGAACATATGATTTACCTCCGTTCTTGTGTTTTCATTAAAACTTTATCTCTAATTTCTCATTTCCACCATATGGAAAGTGATCTCTATGATTCTAGTGGAGTTTTCTTGGGTGTCGGTTGGTGCTATCGTGCCACTGTGTCCTCAGGTGGATGTAGTTTTCATGGGGGAGGCAATCATAATCTGTTGTTTAGATCGTTATTTTATAAAGAAAACAAGAACCCTTTGATGTATGTGATTCGTTACTTCTCTATTGTGTTAGATGAATTCATTGAGTTCGTATGATTTATCCATTAGGCTACAACATAATTGAAATAAAAAATATTTTAATTGGAAAAATCAATTATTATCGATCATATGTTATTTCCTCTAGTTTTTCTAAATAATGTGATATATATTCTTAATTTTTTTAGAATGTTGTCATTGAAGAAAATTGGTACTCAATGTAAGATATGACTATTTTTAATTATTTTTTTAAGTATAAAGTGGCATGTGAATGAATCTGGATGTTGTTTATGTAATTTTATGTTAATCTAATTGATGTAGTAAGCATGTTTAATCAATTTGTGGTAACTATGATAGCTTTATTTTTAGGATTCCCATTGTTAGAACCTATAATTAATGAAAAATTTATTTCGATATCGATGAATGAAGTGGTTGTTTGATGAAATATAATTTCTTGTAGAGTTCTGAGTTACCCTCTTGCTTTAAAAGGCCTAGAGCCTTATGCATGGAGTTGTGAGACGTCACTACGTGACAATAAAGAATGCATTGTTTATAGAACAAGAGTCTATTTGAAATAACTTTTATTTCTTTCTTCTTATGTTGTGATGTAATCCTATATTGTTGTTATGAGATTTGGGGGTAGGGAGGCCCATTTATTGTGGTAGTAGTTGATGCCTATAGTGGAAAGATGAATCAGTTTATGCATTTGGGTGTCTGAGAGGACATCTGAGATGATGAAATAAGCTGGTTGTTAATGTTTGGGTGATTTATGAATCTTGTTGGTTGTTTGACTACATTAATTTCACCACTTCTTGAGGTATCTCGTCATGTTTTCCCTCATTCCAAAAATGGGTGACGATGTGCGGGTATGCCACATGATTTCCGTGATTACCTTCTCGAGGGAGTATGCGCCTATTCTCATTCTATATGTTGCAATGGATTGATAGGTAGTTATAATACCCACCATGTTTATCCCCCTTATGTTTAGTATATTTGAATGTTTTTATAGAATACCCAGTAATAGGAAATAGTAAAAAATATTATTAAATGATTTAATTTTTTTTTAATAAATGATGTTAATCTAAGGGGTTGGAGCTTGTAGGGACTCAATTCTGAGGTTACAATTTGAAAGAACAATGGACTTTTGGTGTGATGCCATTGAAATTTAATTTTTAATTGTTATGGGTTAATAATGTTTAATGAATTAATTATCTTCATGTGAAACTGATAAAAAGGGAATAAATTATTGTATTAAAAATCCTTAAATTGGGTGTTTATAGGATACCAAAACATAGAAGAGGCATTTCAGATTCTAAGAGATGTTAGCTCCAGTTGAGTCTCATAGTAGGTTATCCATATTTTTTGGTTTTAAGATATAGTATATTATATACATTTTTTATTTCTATACTCTAATACACCCCGTAAGATTGGGAAAGTGACACCCTTAGGACTATGAGCCCTAAGGAGTGATTTCTAAAACATTTTGGTGGGAAGATTGGTGGCTGTTTGTCCCCTTTAGCCACACTCTCTTCTTTTGGTAGTAACTTTTGATTGTATGTGAAGTAGTTAGTTTCTCCCATATATATTTTTGAAGAGGGTTATAATGGTTTGTGGTTATTCATAAGAATATATTCTTGATATAGTTTAATATGGAATACTATTGGTGCAACATGTATAGGTTGTGATGTCGTAAGTATCATTACATAGTATATGGGATATAATGGATTGAGGTGTAATACATGACGTATGATACATTTTTTGTGAGCTGTGGTGGATCCCAGAAAAAAAAACATTTATGATGGTTACCTAGATGGGTGGTTGTGCTATATGAGGTGCATGTTTTGGTGCTTCTCCCAGGAGTTTATAGGCATGCATGTTTTGAGGGAGATTCTTAGGACCTGTGACGTGGGTGAAAATCGGAAAAATGGGGTATTGGTAACTGGGTACCCATTATATTCTTCATTATATTATATACTCTTTTATGTTATACTTTTTGAGAGTATCCATGGTGAGGATGGGAACATTGTATACATGTTTATCTAATGAGTTAGTTTTTACTAGATGTTCTCTATGATTTATCATGCTTTTTTTACTTTTGCATGAGAAGCTCCAAGTAGTATCTTACTGAGTATATTTTTATACTCACCCTATTTTTATATAACCTAATTTTTTGGTCGCATGAGGCAGGTTTGTGATTAGGATGGTTTCTACTTGTTTGGGGATATAGGAGATGTTCGTGTTTCATGGTTTCTGTTTTTTTTAACTTTCATTTGGTACTTGATGTTTTTTATTCCAATTTAAGTAGTTTTGAATGAAATTACATATGTGTACAAGAGATTTATTTTATATTGCAGACTGAGTTGGAGTCAGTTTGTGTCTATCTTATCTCTCTCTTTTTCTTGTGTTCTTTTAAGGGACAAGGCCTCCCATTTGTGTGTTTACTATACCCTAAGTGCTAGTTGGCAACATGGGGTCTACTGGAGGCGAGACTCAGGGGAACTCTCTCATTTCCCACATTTCTGGCCTAGTAAGGGTACACCTTTGGGGGAGGGGGTTGTGACTAAGTGGTGTCTGAGGTCTGGTTGGTGTATAGGATGGAATATGGTGTTAGGAACATGTGAGGATGCATGGTTTGGTAGGTAAATAGTGTCCATTATGGTTAGAAAATAATGTAAACAATGAAGACTAGTTGAGACATATTCATTTAGGGTCCCTATGATCTGATTCAAAAATATTTATGTTTTCAGTGGCTGCTAAACGAGGTTATAATAGATGATGTTTAGAGACCTAGGAATGGATCATGCATCATTCTTCATTGTGCATGTGTTATAATGGGAAATCCATGGGACAAGTTAACCAAAAATGAATAAAAGAAAAAAATTAATTAAATAATGTTTTTTATTCTATAATATAGGTTTTGGATCTATTATTATTTTTTATTTTTTATTTATGGCTTCGTCTTGAAGTCATCATCATGTTTCTGAAGAAGATGTCTAGAAGGTTATGCATGAAGATCATCATAGGGTATAGGTTGATGATGAAGACAATTGGATGAATAAAATATTTGAGCTTCAGCATAGTAGTCAACAAAATTTTGAGGGAACTATTTTATATATAGTCATAGAAGAGTGGTTGGAGGTGGTTGAGATAGCCTTCAGATTGTTCCGTGCTCGGAATGAGCACTGTGTGTCATTGGCTGTGATAATGTTGTGGGGAGCAGCGAGTCAGTGGTGGTTCTCGTACCTCTGGGATCGTGAGGAGTTGGTGTTCTCATGAGAGGTGTTTGGATACATGTTCAAAGTCGAGCTTCATTATTCTAACGTGAAGGTATCTAGACTCCATGAGATTTTTCCTCTTCAATATGGGAGGTATAGTGTGCGAGAGTTTGGAATTCGGTTCAATAACGTTTTACAATATTATTTGGTGCAATTTACAGATTAGGAGGCCAGGGATATGCATTTCAGGGAGGATTTACATCCTGAGAACCATCACCAGGTTACCCCATTTATGATGAAGACATATAATGACATGATGGTGAGGGCAGAGGTCATCAAGAAAGACATTGGAAAGAACCTCACCGTAAAGATAGGTTAGTCGTCATGATTCCTCCCGAAGTACTGTTTTGTTCCAAGGATCTCAGTTTTCAGGGTAGAAGAGTTTTAATTTGGATAAGTGTCGGTCCCAACCTTCATCATATAGTTTATCCAGGGTTGGTCGATATTAGTCCAATGCAAAGGGGTTGAGTTATTCTATTTATTTTTGATGATGAGGTTATATGTTTAAGAGTTCTTTTCATTTTAGATTAGTCATCTTGAAACATGTGTCCCGCTCTAGGATCCTCCATTGAGGCAGTCCCAGCAAAGTAAAACCTCATGATGCTCCACGTCCTCAGAGAGTAGACCGTGGTAGTGGCTGCGTTCTTCATTAGGGCTAGTCAGGTCATGGAGGAGGTTGTGGTCAGCTTCATGCTTTAGAACTTCTAGCACTAGGCATTCCAGACATCGTTTGATGTATTATTTTCTAATTTCATACTTGGGAGTTTTCCATTCAGGATTCAGGAGTGACACACTCTCTTATATCAAATACCCTTGCCTATAATTTGAGACTTGATGTAGAGAGGATTCTACTGCCCTTGGTGTTGACTACACCAGTTAGAGGTCAAGAGGACATGTTTGATGTATGTAGAGACTATGATCTAGTGTTGAGGTAGAACCTCTCATAGGGAGATTTCCTATGTTTATGGATACAACCATAAGTTGTCATCCCAAGCATGGATTGGTTATATTCAATTTAGAGTATTGTGGTCTTCTTCAAGAGGTAGGTGGGGTTTATCGATGATAATGGAGAGTCATCAGTGTTTATTGGTGAGAAAGACCCTCGTATTGGTCAAATTCATTATCCATGTTAATCATTAGTGATGAATAAGATGATGTTGAGCTATTAGGAGGTTCGACAGTTGTTGTTTCCTATAGTAGTAGAAGAGTACCTTGATGTCTTTCTAGGAGAGGTTGTAGAATTACCCCCTCGATGAGAGACCTAGTTTGGGATTCATCTAGAGCCCGAATCATCTCTTATCTATATATCCCCATATAAGAAGGCCACTTCTAGGTTTTGAGAGAAACATGTATAGATTGATGGTCTATTGTAGTGTGGTTTTGTGTAGATGAGTGTTCCACTATGGGGTGCACCATTTTTGTTCATGAAAAAGACTGAAAATAGTTTGTGCTTGTTTTTTGATTATATTAGATTAAACAAATTGAACATGAAGAATCTATATCATCTTCAATAGATTGATAATTTATTTGATCACGTGAAGGGTGCAAGTTGGTTCTCAAAGACTGACTTGTGGTCAGAAAATCCTGAGTTGTGTGTGAAAGATGAGGATATCCTATAGGCTACTTTAAGTTGTCTTCATGGTTATTACTTGTTTGTAATAATTTCATTAGGTGTTAAAAATATCTATATTTTTTCATGGTATTGATGAATGTTGTGTTCTGTGAGTTTTTAGATAAGTTCATGGTGGTTTTCAATTATGAAATACTTTTTTACGCCACATCTGAAGAGGAGCATGCATAGCATCTGCACACCATTTTTGGATATCTTCGTCAATAAAGGTGTGTGGGATGTTTTCAAAGTGTATGTTTTGAGCATTATAATTTCATTTAATTGGGGATGTGGTTCCCTAACAGGGCTTACATTTGGATTCATTGAATATACAAAATTTGGGTCTTTGGGATCCCCCAAGATAGCGGAAGAGGTGCGAAGATTCCATGGTCTCAAAGGCTACTAGGGGAGGTTTGTAGACTATTTTTCTCTGGTTGCAACTCCTATGATATCACTGAGACTAAAGTATCAGGTGTTCATGTAGTCTGATAAGTGTCAATCATCTTTGGAGTATCTCACGGAGAGGTAGGCAACTGCTCCAGTTAATTTTCATCCAGCTGAGGGGGTTTAGTTTAATGAATTCTTTGATGCTTTTTATCTATGTTTAGGTTATGTTTTGATGCAGTAAAGGTCAATAATTTCTTTTGGTTCTTGACGGTTTCATCCCCATGAACGTAACTATGCAACCCATGAACTTCATTTAGAGGATGTGTTTTTTCTCCAAATGTTTTTGACATTAACTCAATGGTGAGTGCTTTTAGATTTTCACCAATCATTAGAGACTGAGGTATGTTATCTCCCAACCTGACATGAAATTTTGGCATCATAAATGGATAGATTTCTTACTGAAATAAAACACTGAAATCTCATATAACACTAGAAAGGTGAATGTTGTTTCTGATGCACTAAGTATGAAGTCATGTAGTGATGAAGTGCATGAATCTAGTGATACATAGAGAGTGATGGAAGAACTTTTAGTATTAATTATGCATATTGATGATGTTAGGAGAAAAGGTTTCCTTTATCAGATGGTTGTCTATTTATCTCTGGTGCACTAGGTAGAAGATTCCTCATTGGGGGATCTATAGGTGAAGGTCTGGAGAGACCGAGTTGTTTGTGGCGAGGCCCCTGATGATTGGAATGAGGATGAAAAGAATTCAGTGTTATATCAAGGAAGGATTTTTGTTCTTTTGGATATGCGTGAGATGGTACTAAGAGAGTTATATAGTTCTCTTTTAGAAGTGCATCCAAGATTTATAAAGATGTATTGAGTCATAAGGAGCCGGTTTGGCTGGGTTGGGATGAAGCAAGTAGTTGCAGAGTTTGTTTCTCAATGTTTCCTCAAATATAAGGTGAAGGTCGAGCATCGTGTTCCTGGTGGTTTTATACAACTATTTGATATTCCCCAGTGGATGTGGGAGGACATATGAATAGATATTGATACATTTAACATCGAGTTCAAGGATTAAATGATGCTATTTGGGTGGTAGTGGATCGTTTAACAAAATCATCCCACATTATAGTGATTAAGGAGTTTAGCTCAGTGGCTGTTTTGTCGAGTTAGTATCTGGAAGAGGTGGTGAGACTCCACGGAGTCCCGAGGATAATCATTTCCGATAGAGATCATCATTTTAACTATATGGTGTGGAGATGTATCCATTATGATTTTTTCATAGTTATTATTTATCACTACTTTTCATCCATAGATGGATGGACAGATATAGTGGACCATCCGGACTCGTGAATAAATATTACGATCATGTGTACTGGATTTTTCAGGTTCATGGATGAGGCACCTATCCTTGGTGGAATTTTGTTACCACAAGAATTTTCACTCCACCATCGTTATGGTGTGGTTGGAAGCCTTTAATTTCCGAACAGGTTGTTCATTGTTGTGTTGGACTGGGTTACGAGATTCAGAAATTCTCAGATCAAAACTAGTGTAGAATATGACAAAGATGGATCATGTGATTTGTGTGAGGAAGAAGAAAAAATAGGATTGTCAGAAAACTAATCATGTTCAAATATGGAGGCCTTTGGAGTTTTATTTTGTGTATCACATGTTTCTAAATGTGACTCCACTTCATGTGAAGTGAGGGTTTGGTCATGGTAGAATGTTTGATCCCTGGGTTTTTGGTCCATTCGGGGTATTGTCTTGTGTTGGTGATGTGGTGTATCGATTAGCACTTCTCCCCCAGATGATCCGTATATATAATGATTTTTATGTGTCATAGAAATATCATTATCTTCATTATGAATATCACAACACTGAATAGGGAGAGATCGATGTTGAGGATAATGCAACCATTGAGGAGTGTCTTGTAGAGATACATGACTACAAAGTTAAGGTGTTTCATGTTCATGCAATCCCCTTGGTACATGTCTTGTGGAGACATGGGGGCATAGAGGAGAGTACCTGGGAACGTGAGTAACAGATATATGCTCAGTAACAATATTTTTTGATGTATAACTATTTTTATGTAATGATGATCACTTTGTGGTTAGAAAAAATTCTTGTTTATGAGATGGATTTCTTTTGTTTTTTATATTGTTTTACTCTCTTTTGAGAAGTATCTTGATGGGTAGTTGTTCAGAACCCTTTTTTATTTCCTTTAGGATGTTTTTGGAATTCACCAGTATGAGAGTTGTAAAGACCTAGAAATCCCATTGGAAATTTTTCTTTTTAATACATGGGAATTTTACGAGTCCGTGATAATTTACAGCGCCTGATTCCAAGGCCCGGTGTGCCCAAAATCAATTTCTGATGTTTTGTTCGGGTACGTTCAGTAAACGTACGAGCAGGTTTATTAAATTTTAAACTGGTGCTCGGAAATGAAATCTAAGGGCAACTTTGAACTCACAACATCAATTTTCACTTATGATGACTTTCACCTCGACGACAGTTTGTCGAGAATTGATGTTATACATTATCGTTTAAAAAATAAAATAATAAAATAATGTGTGAAACACATTATTTTATTTTGAGCCACCATTTGGTGTGCGGTGGTCAAAACCTCCTCATGGAGGTTGGATGTGAGGCCACCACACGTTAACCTCCAATGAGAGGTTATGGTGGTGGGCCCCACTAAAACATAACCTCCTATGAGAGGTCATGATGTGGGGACCACCCATGATCACTTAACATATATTTTGAATAAAGGGGTGGGGACCACCCGACCCCTATTGGCGGAGGAAGATAAAACCTCTTCAACACTGCCCATTAATTGTGGAGAAACCACTTGACCTCCCCTAATTAATATTTGACAACTCTCATGCATTAATTAGGTGGATCCACTTAATTTTAATTCTCCAAATTTAGTGGTTGTGCCAAAATAATATTAAACAGACCAATCTAATATTATTTCACTTGGCATTTTGGTGGAACGAGATAAAGGATAAACTCGTGAGAAATAATGGAAAAATGCTTCCAATGAAGAACATGAAGAACATTGACGACGATTTCTTCATCGACTTCCTTCTTCGAATCCTACCGACGTGGAGCGTCTTCCACAATCCAGTGCGGCTTGGATTTGGAAATGTGTTGTGGATGTGATGAACAACGATTCTCTTCGTCTATTTTCCGCTTCTCCGTCAATGACCGATGACCGATAATCAAAAGTTAGGGGATTAATGTTTGAATTTATTCTCGTTCTTCATCCTTCAAACTTGGTTTAAATTTTTCCAAATGTTATCAACATAATGAAAAGGGTGTGAGCTGAACGAACATGGACCAAAACCCTCAGGTTTTCCTCCCTTGTTGAGGATGGTGGCGGTGAAACGACGGCCAGCGTCCGACCGGCTGAGAAGGAAATCGGCGGCGCAAGGTCACCGGGTCACCGGAGGGGCGCGGCGCCGAGGAAGGATCTGGGGCCCCTGGCTGCGGCGGTGCACACGGGTGGCCAGCAGGCTGCCAGAGGGCCACAACGTCATCAGGCCACATAGAGCGAGAAGCCGCGACCCCCTGGTCGTGGTGGTGAAGCAGCGGTCGGCTCGAGCCCAACCACGATGAAGACTGAAGACCCAAGCCGTCGGATCGTCGGAGGAGGCGTGGCGCATCCAGAGCCATGCGAGAGATGGCAGGCTGCTCAGCCATTCAGGAGGAGCAGGACCCACTGCGGGTCCTGTGTGATGTGGATAGGCACCACCTGGTGCCGGTTTTCCTCCCACCCAAATTGTTATGCCAATCAGGTTACCCGGTGTGCTCGAACTCCTCCCTAGACGTGGGGAGGGCGGTCCCCATGGGCCACCTGGCCACCAACCATGTGGTCCGCCATCCACGTTGTCCAAACTCAGTTTGGACCCGGATTGGGCCGGGTTGGTCAGACGAGGTCGGACCGGACCCAGACCTGTTTTGGCTTGTTTCACCTTTTCTCCAATAACATGGGATATGGGTGTCTGATTGATAAACAGTATGTGAAGATGAAAATATTAGAGGGAGGAGGTTCCTTTGGTATACCCCACACAAGGATTGGACACAGTTTGGGTATGGCCAGGTTGGATCAAACGTAAATCGAACGGTGCCCTTGGAATGGAAATTCTAATAACTCACAGACCGGGTGTCCGATTGACACGATGTCTATTGAATTGAAATCTGTAAGATGAGATAGAACATTGAGATAATTATTCATGGGAATTGGTGGGAGTTGACTTTTTGACTCTTGGCTTAAGGATCAGACCCTCCCGAAATCAAGCACGCTTTTTAGAAACCTTGCGGCATGCTGTGCTCTGACGACTGTTCTTGGATCATGTGTGTGTCTGATAGTTCTGACTATTGTTCTTGCATCATTTGTGGGTCTGACAGTTCAAACTACTGGTCATGTATCTTATGTGGGTCTGACATCTTAGATGAATCAGTGACAACATATGATCATCTCTATCACTCTTCAAAAGTTGTATAAATGTGTGAGATTGTTCAGTAACTCTTGGGTTTCCTCGTGAATGAGATGGATTACATGATAACATAGGTATATATGGCCATATACCTAAGTGGGGTTTTTTGTTTATTTAATACTATTTTCATTTTCCTTGTTGGATTTTGTGAGACCTTAAGGGTCTCAGGGTCCCTACTGAGTATTGTTATACTCACCCCTGCATAGGCTTTGCCCGCACCTCATTGTATTGGATGCAGACGACAGACAGAGCTGACTGAGGATGGGTAGCAAGACTGGATGTAACCCAGAGGTGGACCTTATGATGAGTCGGTGCACAGAGGAGATTGATGGACATGGTGTGTTGAAGAGGCCATCTGTAACTACCCTTCAGGTAGGAACCCCGAAGGACGACCCCGTGGCTGCTTTACATTTCTTCAGTTGTACTTTCATATCAGTTGTACTTGTACTCTCATGTTGGGCTTGTATTTCCAGACCCTTTACTTTTTTAGCACTCTATTTGTTTATAGTTTTTACTTAGTGTTTTCTTTCATTTTGAACTCTGTCTATGTGTGTTTACTGATTATAAAGGAAGTGCCTTCCCAGTTTTTGGGATTTATTCCTTTTGTGCTAGTCGCCAGCCCCTGGCCTATAGAAGGCAGGCTTCGGGTAGTCACGACATCATCCCTGGGGGTCAGGTCCTGACAAATTGGTGTCAGATGAGTTGGTTCTACTGCAGAACAAAGGACTCTAATCTTTCTTTTCTGTGAAGAAATATTGTTAAGGTTACTGAGTGTGGTTTTCATTTCAGGGAGTCCAGTGTTGGTGCGATAGTAGACATATCCATACAACATGACGCTGACTTCTACTTTCCGACTTAGTGAATGAAAACACTGATTGTGTGTGTTTTCAAGGGTTTTCTTATGATATATTGAGTCGGCTAACTATGTATAACATATAAACCATGGTGCACCTGTTTCTTTTTAGGATGACTCCATGCAGACAGCCAGCCAGATTTCCTAGACTTGTATGATATGGAAGCCCACCGAACGATGATGCCTCAGTGCATGGCCCTATTACAGTGAAGGATCCATTGTTACCACTACCCATTAAGAAACCATACCACATGCCCCAGTAGTAGAGAGTGCATGCTTCTTGAGCGTTTTGCACGAGTTCTAGCACCATAGACCGCCTAGGTACAGGGGCAAGATGGACCCGTAGGAAGTTGAGGATTGTCTAGAGGATATGGTGATATTTTTCAGACTAGTAGGGACACCAATAGACCTTATGGTGATCTTTTCTATGTGTCTCCATCAGGAAGCAGCATGAAGATGGTGGAGCCTGATGCTTCGGGTTCATGATGAGGCGACACTTCTCTAGGCTGACTTTGAGAGAATGTTTCAGGCATAGTTTGTCCAAACCACCCTATGTGTAGTACGGATATAGGAGCTACTATGTCTACAGTAGGGTATCATGATGGTTTCATTGTACTCAGCAAGGTTCACAAACTTCCCACGCTACTCTACATATATGGTGCGCGACCCATTCTTTAGGGCTCGGACCTTCGAGCAGGGGATCAGATGAGGGATCATGGCTTCAATGATCTCCCTCAGCATCCCGACGCAGGAAAGGGTGTTGGAGAAATCCTTCATAGTGGAGAGTTTCCTTGTAGAGATGTCACCAGCAGAAAGACACATCAATAGTCGACATGCAGGGGAGTCTTCTGCAACTGGCAGTAGATATATGTAGTAGAGGTCTAAGCAGAACAGACCATCTGGTGGACAACCTCAGGACACGGGTTTGGTTGTGCGAGGCACTTGAGATAGATCCAGTCAGGTGAGGAATAGATAGTGTTTCATATGTGGTGGGGAGGGACACATGGCTCTTGAATTTCTGACCCGCCATATGGACGATCAATAGATGGTCAAAGGACCACCCAAGTAGAGACAAAGATTCGATCGAGGCAGACCGTAGGGAGAAGGCGGATGTGGAAGAGGAGATGGACATGCAATTGGTGGTGGATGACGTTTAGAGGCGTTACCACCACCACCAGCAGGAAGTCCGCCTAGACCACATAAAACAAGTGGAAAGGGGTGAGCATAGCTCTAGGTAGTTGAGGCCTACGAGTATGGTGATCTCAAGATGATACGAGGTACGGTCTATGTCTACTCCACCTTAGTTACAGTTCTAATAGATATAGGTTCCATTCACTCTTTCATTTCCACTGTCCTCGTTTGAAGCATGGAGATTTTTATAGAGTTGTTGGCTCGATCCTTACGACTAGAGACTCCTACGAGATTAGACACAATGGTTACGCACTGGTGCCGGCAGTGTGATCTTACTCTAGGAGGCGAGAGATTCGGTTATGATCTCCTCATAGCGGCGTTGAGGCCTTATGAAATCATCTTTGGTATGGACTGGTTATCTACAGTCCATACTCAGATTCACTATATTAGGCGCAAAGTACGGGTTCTCCACATGGATGGGACAAGGTTCAACTTCACCGGTGAGAAGAGAACCTCTGCAGTGTATGATGGACTTACTCAAAGGAGGGTGCAGCTGATCACTCATCAGTTGTCCCACCTTACCCTCAGAGCAGTAGATGTGGAGAGTCTGAGCTATTTGGTGGACCAGTACATGAATGTTTTCCCTGGTGATGTTACAGGACTACCCCCTTGCAGAGAGGTGGACTTCTACATTGATCTGTACCCCGGGACAACACCAATATCTACACCAGCATATCGGATGGCTCCCGATGAGCTTCGTGAGCTGCGGGTACAACTAGAGGACTTGCATGTGAAGGGATTCATCTGGCCCAGTTTTTGTCCCTTAGAAGCCCCGATTCTATTCTCCAAGATGGCCGACGGGAGCTTGAGGACTGTGTTTACTACAGTCACCTTAACCAGGTGACCGTGCTAAACAAGTACCCACTCTTGAGGATTTAAGTCTTCTTTTATCAACTGAATGGAGCAAAATGGTTCTCGAAGAATGACCTCAGATCAGGCTATCACTAGCTCCAAGTTTGAGACAATGATATGCAGAAGACAGCCTTTAGCTGTCAGTTTGGCCACTACGAGTTCTTTATTATTCACTTCGGTGTAACCAATGCTCCATTAGTGTTCATTGGACTCATGAACAGGATCTTCCAGCCATACCTCCATTACTTGGTCATAGTATTCATTGATGACATTTTGGTCTACTGAACTACTGAGGAGGAACGTGCCTACCATTTGTGGGTATTACTGGACACACTTCGAGAGCACCATATTTATGGTAATCTCTCGAAGTTCTAGTTTTTCTTTTGAGAGGTTCACTTCTTGGGTAATGTCATCTCAGAGGCTGGTGTTATAGTGGATCCAGCGAAGATTGAAGCGGTACTTTCTTGGGAGCCACTCAAGAGTGTGATGGAGGTACAATGTTTCCGGGGTTTGGCTGGTTATTACCAATGATTCGTGCCAGACTTCTCTAGCATTGCAACACCACATTCATATTTGAAAAAGAAGGGGAAACCCATCGTTTGGTCAGAGTTATGTCAGCAGAGGATTCAGGAGATGAGGCGAAGGCTGACAAGTGCCCCCATCATGAGGCTTCTATAGGAAGGCGTAGGGTACATAGTCTATTGAGACACATCATGGACTGGACTTGGGTGTTTCTTGATGCATAAGCAATAAGTTATTGTATATAGTTCTAAGCAGTTGAGATAACTTGAGAAGAACTATGATACCCATGACCTGGAGGTAGCAGTAGTGGTATTCACCTTAAAGATGTGGCGACACTATCTTATGGGAGAATGTTGTACTGTATACTCTGATCATAGTAGTCTCTGGTATATCTTCTCTCATAAGGACCTGAACCTGAGACAACGATGTTGGCTTGAGATCTTCTTGGACTATGACTTTGATATAGTCTATACTCATAGGAAGGGGAACGTTGTTGCTGATGGGCTCAGCAGAAGATCTCGTATACAACTACTAGGAGAGGCGACATAGTAGCTGGATGCTTTATAGATTTCTTATGTGGAACAAGATGAAGCAGATTTCCTTCAGTCTCATACAGTCAGTCCTCCACTTTTTTAGCAATTCAGGGAGGCACAACATGGGGATGCTAGCTGAAAGACACGAGGTGCTTAGATATCCACAGGTAAGGAACCTGATGGATCTTCTAAAGGTGGGGAGGAAGTCATCTTCATCAGAGGACATACTATGGTACTAGTGTCACTTCATGAGGAAGTGTGTAGAGATTTCCACACATCCCTTTTAGTGGTACATCCAGTAGTGGAGAAAATGTATCGTGACCTTAGAAGACAACACTGGTGGATAGGTATGAAGAAGGCAGTAGGGGAATTTCTCTCTATATGCCTCACTTGTTAGTAAGTGAAGGTGGATAACTAGGAACCATAATCCTTGGTACAACCTTTAGAGGTCCCATAGTGGATGTGGGATGGGATATCCAAGGATTTTGTGACCAGCCTTCCACTTACATCCAGGGGACATGACTTGATTTGGGTGATCATTGACCGACTCACCAATTCAACCCACTTCCTACCAATTAGAGAGTAGGGCTCAGTAGAGAGCTTGGGACACCACTATGTGCAGGCTATTGTGCAGCTACAAGGAGTAACTTATTCTATTTTCTCCTATAGTGATTCATGATTTACTTCCCATCTATGGATGGGGTTTTAGGAAGCTTTTGGGACCCAGCTTCGCTTGAGTGTCACCTTCCATCATCAGACAGATGGTAAAATTGAGAGGACCACTCAGAAACATGAGGAAAAGCTTAATGCTTGTGTCCTCGACATCGGTAGTAGCTGGGAGGATCACATAACATGTGTGGATTTTTCATACAATAATAGTTACCACTCCACCATTGGGATGGAACTTTTTGAGGCCTTGTATGGTCGACCGTCCAGATTTCCACTGTGCTGGACCGACCCTGGGGAGTAAGAATTAGAGGGACCAGAGATGGTTGGGCTACCACGGAGAAGGTGAAGATCAGCTAAAAGTGGATGAAGACTTCACAGAGTAAGGAGAAGTCGTATGCTGACATGAGATAGAGACCTCTGGAGTTCAAGGATTGCAACCACATATTTTTACGAGTCTCACCTCAATGAAGTTATGGAGATTTGGACGAGGTGGCAAGTTATCTCCATGATTTATTAGACCATTCCACATCCTCAGCAGAGTAGATGAGGTGGCTTACCACCTGGCTCTTCCACCTCAGTTGAACTGGGTGCACAACATCTTCCATGTGTCCAAGCTGAGAAGATATGTCCACAACCATTCTCAAATCATCAACCAAGGTGAGATAGACGTCGATGATGGGGTTATTTTTACGGCATTCCCAGTGGATATTGAGGATCGACAGTAGAGGGTCCTACGTGGATGGTCTATACCTCTGGTGGATGTTCGCTGACAGCATGGGATCCACCAGGACATCACATGGGAGTGTGAGGGTCAAATGCATGCTGAATACCCCCATTTGTTTCCATAATTGTATTTATAGCTTACGAGGATGTAAAGCCCTGAGGTGAGGATAATGTAAAGACCCGGAAATCTCGTGGGAAATTATTTTTAATACACGGGAATTTTACAATTCCGCAAAAATTTACGGTGCTTGATTTCGAGGCCCAGTGTGCCTAGAATAAGTTTCTGAAGTTTTGTTCAGGTATGTTTAGTAAACATATGAGCAAGTTTTAATAAATTTTCAACCAGTTCATGGAAGTGAAATCTAACGACACTGTTGAATTCGCAACGCCGATATTAACTTAAGACGACTTTCACCGCGATGGTAGTTGGTCGAGAATTGAAGTTATTTTTTGTATTTTAAAAAATAAAAAAATAAATTAATGTGTGCACGAATTTATTTTATTTTGAGCTACCTTTTGGTGTAAAGTGGTTAAAACCTCCACATGGAGGTTAGAGGTGGGGCCACCACACCTTAACCTCCAATGAGAGGTTATGTAGGCAGGGACCACCCGAAAATAACCTCCTGCGAGAGTTTAAAATGTGGGGACCACCCGATATTTTTTAACCTCTGTTTTGAATAATAGGGGTGGGGACCACCCAACCCCTATTGATAGAGGAGGATAAAATCTCCTCAACCCCCCCATTAATTGGGGAGAAACCCCTTGACCTCCCCTAATTAATCCCTAACAACTCTCATGCATTAATTAGGTAGAGATACTGAATTTTAATTCTCTAAATTGAGTTGTTGTGCCAAAAAAATATTAGACAAGCCCATATAAAATTATTTTACTCGCCATTTTGGTGGAACAGAAGAAAGGAGGAATTTGGGAGAAATATTGGAAGAACACATCCATCGAAGAACGTGAAAAACACCGGTGACAATTTTTTCTTCGACTTCCTTCCTCGAATCCTACCGACATGAAGTGTCTTCCCCAAGCTAGCACATCTTGGATTTGGAAACATTTAGCAGAAGTGAAGAATGATTATTATCTTCGTCTATTTTCCTCCGCTCCGTCAATGACTGACGACAGAATATCAACAGGTAGGGGATTCAAGATTGAATTTACTCATGCTCTTCATCATTCAAACATGGTTTAAGTTTTTCCAAATGTTATCACCATAACATAGAAGGCACGAGCTGAATTAACATGGCCCGATGGCCCTCCATTTTTCCTCCATTGTTGACGATAGTGGCAGTGCAACGACGGTCCGCGTCGAGCCGGCCGAGAAGGAAACCGACAAGGCAAGGCTGTCGGGTCGTCGGAGGGGTGTGATGCCATTGTGCCACGCATAGGAAGGAGTTACGACCCCTAGCCATGGAAGTGCACATGGGCATCCACCAGGCCCCTGGAGGGGCACGGCGCCATCGTGCCACGCAAAGGGAGAAGTAGTGGCCCCCTGGCCCCATCGGTGCAGCAGCATCCAGCTCGAGCCCGATTGCGATGAATATTGGAAACCCAAGCCGTTGGGTCGCCGGACGAGGTGCGACTCACTCGGCGCCATGCGGGAGAATGCTGGCCGCTCGGCCAGCTGGGAGGAGAGGGACCCACTACGGGTCCCCCGTGACGCATACCAGTGCCACATGACACCAGTTTTCCTCCCACCCGTACGACTATGTCGTTCCGGTTAACATGGGGTGTGAAGCCTCCCCCATGGATGTGGCTATGGTGGAACCCAAAGGTCGCTGGGCTGCTGGCCGTGTGAGCTTCCATCCGCGTGTGCTTGACTCAGTGTGGGTCGTGCTGCCCCCCGCCGGTCTGGCCGCCCCCACCGGCCGGGTCGGTCCCATGGACTGGGTCAGACTCGCGGACCGGGTCGGACCCCAGTCAGGACCTGGGTTGGGCCAGGTCGGTTTGACAAGGTCGGACCAGACCCGAACCCGTTTTGGCCCTTTTCACCTTTTTTCCCATGACATGGATTTGGGTGTCCAATTGATGAACCGTCTGAGGAAAGAGAATGATTGGAGTGAGATGGCTCTTTTGGTATACCCCAATCGAGGATTGCACACAGTTGGGGTATGACCGGTTTGGATCAAATGTAAATCCAACTGAGCCCTCATAATGGAAATGCTAATAACTCAAAAAATTGATGTCCAATTGACGTGTTGTCTATTGCATTGAAATCACTAACATGACACATAACGTTGATATACTTCTTCTTTGGACTTTGTGGCAGTTCATGTATCGAATCTTGGCCTGAGGAGTAGACAATCCCATAATAAATCACACTTTGTAGAAACCTTGTGGCTGGCTACGCTCTGATGACTGTTCTTGGATCCTATGTGGGTCCGATAGTTCTGACTTCTGTTCCTAGATTCCATGTGGGTCTGACAGAATAGCTGGTCCTAGATCATCTATGTGTTGGATTGCTTAGCTGGTCCTAGATCCTGTGTGGGTTTGACTGCTTCGACTACTATTCCTGGATCTCTTGTGGGTCTGACAGTTCCAACTGCTAGTCCGGGATCCTATGTGGGTCCGACAGCTTAGATGAATCAGTGAGTAAATCTAATCATCTCTATCACTCTAAAAAAGATGTATACCATTGTGAGATTAGTCAGTAACTCTTCTGCTTCCTCATGAATGAGATGGATTACTTGATAACATAGTTATATGTATGTGCATTTACCTAAGTGGGGTTATTTTTTGATTTAATAGCTTTTGGTTTATCCTTGTTCGATTTTTGAGACATTGAGGGTCTCTGGGACACTACTGAGTATTGTTATACTCACACCTGCACGGGCTATACTCGCACCACTTTGTGTTGGATGCAGACGACAGATGCAGCAGATTGAGGCTGGGTAGCAATATTGGATGGTACCCGGAGGTGGCCTTTATGATGAGTCAGTGCACGGAAGAGACTGACAGACGTGGAGTGATGAGGAGTTCATTTGTACCTACCCTTTTGGTAGGAACCCCGGAGTACGACCATGTGTCTGCTTTAATTTTTTCATTTGTACATTCTTATTAGTTATACTTGTAAATTCCTATTGGGCTTATATATCCGGCCCCTTTACTTTTTTAGCACTCCTTTTGTATACAGTTTTTACTTAGTGTTTTCTTCCAGTTTTTACTATGTATTTGTGTGTCTACTGATTATAAAGGGAATGCCTTCCCTGTTTTTGGGATTTATTCCTTTGGTGCTTGTCTCCAGCCCCTATCCCATGGAAGGCGAGCATGGGGTAGTCACGGCACGAGCCCCAGGGGACGGTTCATGACAAGATTGTATTGATAGGTATCTGTTGTAATGACCCTGTACTATCTAGTGCATTACTTTGCTACAATATGGTCTCTAATGTGTTTTGGGATGTAAAGTTAACTTATCACCAAAAATTCTCCAAAAAATTACATTTCTATGAAAAATGCTTCCATCTTTCGTAGGTGTACAATGTTTATAGCATCGGTAGGTGTACAATGTTTACAACATCGGTATGTGTATAGTGTTTCCATCATCGATAAGAGTACAAGGTTTATAGCATTGGTAGGTGTACAATGTTTCTAGCATCGGTAGGTGCATAGTGTTTCCAGCATCGGTAGGGGAACATTTTTTCTACATCGTTAGGTGTATGGTGTTTCCATTATTGGTATGTGTACATTGTTTCTTGGATCTATAGGTGTACAATGTTTCTAGCATTGGTAGGAGTATATTGTTTCTAGGACTGGAATTTGTATAATGTTTCTTACATTGGTAGGTGTGTAGTGTTTCTAGTATTAGTAGGTATATAGTGTTTCCAACATAGTTATGTGGGAAATGTTTCGTGTATCAGTAGGTGTATATTGTTTCCAGTGTCATTTCCAACTTTCTATAGTTTCTCCTTTTAAACATTTTCATTGACATGAAACGCATTAAAGAACATTTTAAGGGATTTAAGGTCGCATCAATCCCCATATCTCCATTATTAATTTTATTGAGGCTTGGGATGCCATTACTTTGCCAAACCATGTGGTTTAAATCAATCCTTTTTATTTTAAAATCTAACGTATCTAAAAATGATGCTCCATAAATCATTTAAATGGATGAGATATCTTCCCATGTTCTACCTTCTTGTTCTCAAGTGCGAGATGCATGATCCTTTCATTCTTCTGATAAGAGCGGTGTGATAGAACATTAATACATGGATCGTTCCCCTTTGAATTTTATTCCTTCTGCAAGTGCACCCACTATTTTAGTGCCAGCAACAAGTGTCAATATGTCATCAATAAAATGTATGATTTACCTATGTTCTTCTGTTTTCATCGATACATCATCTCCAAATTCTCTATGACATGTTATGGCTTTTGATCTCCATGCTTCTAATTCTGTTATTTGTGGATTCGGTTGCTGATGTCGTGTTGTGGCATCCTCGGGTGGATGTAGTTGTCACTGGGGAGGTGATTGTAATATGTTGTGTCGATCGTTCTCGTATAAAGAATGATATGTGCCATTTGAGGTATGGAATTATTTTCTTGTCAATTTTTTTTTATGAATTAGAAGAGTTATAATTATTTATCTACTCGACCACAATGGAATTGATATAATAAATATTTGATCCAAATAAATCAATTGAAATCGATATATTATTTGCCACTTGTTTTTATATATAGTGTTATATCTATGATTGCTTTTTTTATCACTTCATTATTGAAGGAAATTTGTAATGAACAAAAACTAGGAATAATTGTAATTATTTTTCAAAGATAAATAAGGATGTAAATTAATCTGGTTGTTATTGTTGTAATTTTATGTTAATCCAATTGATGAAAGAAGCATGTGTAATCAAATTGTGAAAACTACATAAGCTTTATTTTTAGGTTTTCTGTAGTTCGATCCTACTAATAATGAACTGGTTAATTCAAAACGGATTAATGAACTGTTTTTTATAAAATATAATTTTTCGTAGGGTTCTGGGTTACCCTCTTGCTTGTAATGTCCATGATCATTTTTCATGGAGCTATGAGAGGTCAATGCATGTGAAGAAGGAATTCCTTTTTTAAGGTCCAAGATCCCAATTGATATGATGTTTTTTTATATCGTTATGTGATGTGATGTGAACATGGATCGTTGTTGTGATATGTTGGTGTAGGGAGTCCCATTGGTTGTGGCAGCAATTGTAGCCTAGAGTGGTGAGATGCATCAGTTTATGCATGTGGGTGTTGGGGAGGACATCATGGATGATCAAACATGATGCAAGTGAATATTTGGATGTTTGATGAATCATGTTGGTTTTTAATATACATTACATTACCCATTTATCATGGAATATGGTATTTCATTCCATCTTTCAAAAATGGACCGAGACGCATTGGGTATGCCACATGACTTCTATGTTTAGATTCTCAAGGAAGGATGGGTCTACACTCTGGCTATATGTGGAAAACACTTGACGGGTAGTTCAACTACCCATCATGTTCATCCAATGGTGTTTAGTATCTTAGAATGGTTTTTTAGAATACCGAGTAATGTTGGAATTTAATAATGTTTTTATGATATTATTGAATAAATGATGTCAAACCATGGGGTTGGTGTTTGCAGGGATACAATACTAAAGTTTCAATTTAAAAGGAATAGATGTATTTGGGTGTGATTCTAATTAAATGTAATGTGGAATTGTTAATGGATAATTAATGTTTAAATTATTAATTGAAATAAAATTAGACTAATAAGAATGGAATAAAGTAATGTAATAATTCTCATTAATTGGTTGCGTGATTATAGGATACCTTGTCTTATAAGTGGCAGTCAGAAGTCAATGATACATTAGATGTTGTTGAGTCTAATACTTTGTTGTGAACATAGTGTGGTTGTGAGCTATAATATATTCTAATTTTTTCTGTTTCTATACACTACTTCACCATGTCTATTAGGGAAACTGAGACCCACAGGATTTTGAGCCCTGGTGGTGTTTTAACAGATATTCAAGAGGATGTATCGATGGATGGCTACTCCCTTTGGCCCTGATATCGTCTCATGGTAGTTACTTGTGCTGGTAGGCACAAAGGTCAGTTTTCCCCATATATGTTTTTAGACAGTTGTAATGGCATGTGGTTATTCAAAAAAATATATTATGGATATAGTTTCTCATTGACAACTATATGTGTTACATGTATAGGATATGATGGATTGATGATCCTTACTCAGTGTATGTGATATAATGGATTGAGGCATAATACACGATGTATGATACATTTTATATGAGATGTTGTGGCTCTGAAAAAAACCTATTAACTTTGGTTACGTGAATGTGTTGTTTTTACTTCTCAAGGTGTATGTCATGGTTCTTCTCGCAGGTGTCTATGGGAAAGCCTTTTTGGAGAGAGATACAAAAGATGTGCGAGGTTGGGGAAAAGAGGAAAACTAGTAGGGATGTTATAGCAGGGGACCCTTGATATTCTCTATTATATTATATAATTTTTTATGAGATACATGGTGAGAGTATCCATGGTTAGCCTAGGAACATAGTTTATCTGTTTAGGTGAATATTTTATTTTACTTCTTTTTCAATATGCATTAGCATGAATTATTTATTTTTTCAAAAGAGGCTCTGGGGAGGATCCTACTGAGTATTCTGTTATACTCACCACATGATTATGTAAACTGTTTTTAGGTCCCCTGGATAAAGATGGAGATCCGGATTGTTTCTAATAGCATGGGGTTGCATGATCTTTTCAGGATTCGTGGTTGCGGTAGTTTTTTACATTCTTTTGGTAATTGATGTTTTTCCTTTCAGTTACTTTAGTTTTGTATGAAATTAAATATGTGTTCTTGGGATTTATTTTATATTTCAATCTTATTTGGATTTGGTTTCTGTCTATATTATCTATCTATTTTCAATGTTTTCTCATAGAGGGTAATCCCTCCGATTTGCGAGTTTACTATACCCTCGATTCTAACTTCCAACTAGGGGGTCTGCTAGAGGAATGAATTGGGGGGTCACTATCTACCTTCTCACATTTCCCGCCCAGGAGGGGTACTACTTTTGGGGAGGAAGTTGTGAATTTTTTTAAAAATTCTGATTATTATTGAAAACAATATTCTTGATTCAACCGTTTGAAATGACCCATTTTATTTCATCAAACTTAAAATAAAATTATTTTTGTTATATTATAAAAAATCTAATCAAGATTATTATAATCAATTTTAGAAATGAATTTATATGAAAACGTATTTATATGATTTTTTTAAAATAAATAGTTTATTTTCAAAAAAGATGTGAATTTCATCTTGTTTTATATAATTAAATTAAATTAAATTTCATCAATATATAGTAGATGAATTAAATAAAATTTAGTCCAAATATTAAATTTGGGGTCTCCATTATATTAAAGATTTCCATTACAATTAGACATCATCGTTTGTAATCGCAGTAAAATTTTAAACCCTAGTAAAGTCTATGTATGGTTAATCTATGTTAAAATAATGTAACAAAGACATAAGTGTCCATCATTATTATTAAAATATGATGAAAATTTTATCCTAATCATATTTTTATTGAAATATAAGTTTTTATTGGACAATTATCCATCGAAATGACCCTTATAATATTTAAAGAAACATACTAAAAAAATTTCACACTTTTCGGTTTAAATGTATAATATATGTCCACATCGAGACAAAAGAAAAGTATTATTGTAAATAAATTTTTATTTAGGTATATTTAAATTTATTTACATGATAATAATTAATTTTTAAATTTTATAATCTATAAGTAACGTTTAATGTTTGTAGGACACTGATAGAATATTTATTTAATTAATAGAAAAATAAATTAATGGATTTGGAAAATAATTAAAGTGATATAATTTGTCTGAGTTATTTTTTACAAAAACAAATATATATATATACTGAAAATTATATTGGTTTTAAAAAATTATATTCTAATTCCATCATTTTGATGATGTATATAACATTAGATTAAATAAATAGTGTCAAAGTTGACATTAAAACTATTTAATAAATATAAAATTCTATTAAAATATTAAAAAATCTAAAAAATCTTATAATTTTATATTTTAATATATTATCGCTGTACACATCTTTCATTTCCATTTTATATGTATCTTGTCTATTTATTATTTCCTTATTAACCATGTCGAATTAAAATAGTGATTTGAAATGTTAAGGAAAAAATCATTAACCAAGAGCTAAATAAGAATGATAATGATTAAAATAAAATAATAAATATAATAAATATAATTTTATAATGTAATTTCAACCCTAGAAACATATTATTCAAATTAATTACCATTTGGATGCATTTTTCTCTAGAATATTAATATTACATTTTATTATTTATTAAATTACAAATGATTCCGTCAACTCAATTATAAAATGGAACCCACTACCTCACTTCAATACAAATACATGTGCCTTATAAATTTGAAAAAACAATAAAAAATAACCATATATAATTCTTCAGAAAAATTATAATGGTGGTGGTCTCCCATAAATATCAATTGTCGAGGCCTTTATAGGTGATTTAAAATAATTGTCACCAAGAAGCAGTAATCACTTATGCTGATCTGTTTCTAATATACTATACTTTATCTACTATAAATATATGGTATTTATCTTAAAATGAAAACATAAATATCCTTAATATTAGAAAATTTTAATTCTATTATGAAAAAACCATTATAATCAATCATTCCTATCTAATAGGTAGTGAATATAATTCATTTACAAAAATATGGATCACTGTTTCCATGGAGTGATACAATTTACTTATCATAACTATCTTTTATGGATGCATATTATGAAGAGTTGAAATTTTATAAATTATAATTATAATAAAAATATAATTTTTGATTTATAATTAAATATCTATATGCTTACCTTTTAAACCTTTAGAAAATGATAACATCGTTCATGCATACATGTAGTCGAACCCCTCCATAATGTGATGTGATTAATTTTTTTATTACATATTATATAAATAGTAATAATTATATATTTAATGAATATAAATGATTTATTTGTACAATAATATAATTATTCTGAAATGATGAAGTATTATTTACGATTCATTCATTCTATCTGTCGAAAAATGAAAACAATGTTCATTTGTATATATGCAATGTGTTCTCAAGGAATGGTGTAATAATTTTTTCTATAAATAAATTATCAAATGAATATATGTATATATAAAGAAAAAATATATTATATATATTTAATGATTAATATTATTGATGTTTTATAAATATTGTAAATTTCCATCGATCAGAACTACCGAACATATTTACTTCTGATTGAAATAAATAGTTATCACCCAAAAAATGAAATATCGAAAATGGGTCATTGACATGTTGTAAATATATTATATATGATATTATAAGTAAGAAAATTACACTTCTATAAAATTATATATAATTTTAATTTATTATACATGATGTAAGATTACATTTGAACCAAGGTGAACTCGATGAATGAGATTTTAATCTCACTATTATTTCTATGGGACACATTCGATATTCATTACATGTTTCTTCTAGGTGGTGTATATAAATACCTTGAATTACTTTTATGAATCATCTTCCAAACATAATGGGGATTTAAAGATCAATATATGGTTCATTTTTTCAAGGGGATTATGATTCAAAATATATGAATTAAAATAACGATTTATATTAAAATCTCATTGTTTTCATGTTTTTTTATGATTAAGATTAATATGAAACAAATACTATAATATTTTTCCCATAAAACTCATTAACCTTTTTATCGTATAGTTATTATTAGATAATATACATTTTCATCTTCATTTTCGTCACACTATTTCCTCATGATAATGATTTTTTTTTAATGAAATTGATCTTTATTTCTATCTTTGTTCAGAAATAGATTTTCTTCTATATCAATTTTTTATAAAAAAATTAAAGAATGTTAATATATTTTTTTTTGGTTTTCTATTGTAATTTTTATCTATTTTTGACTTTGTTGAAATTGTTTTTAAAATAAATATTTTTTTCATTTTGTTAATGATTTACTTTATGAAATTTCACAAAAGTATGAAATTAATGTTTATAACATATTGGACATGAATATAATTTCCCAATGTCATAAAAATTAAATGATTTAAAAATGATAAGGTTGTATTCCTCAATAAAATTTTAATGTTATTATAATTGTATTTCAATTCATCAAATACAAAAAACCTATATATCACTTTTGATTTACTAGGGATATTATCTTAGGATGAAATCATTTATCCTTATATGAATTGTTTTTGTTTATGATATATTGATTTTTATGATACTGGTTTTTCACCATTATTTATTACATGGTAAAATGTTGAAATGTTCATGAAGCTTATATTTTTATTTGTTATTATATGGTTAATTATTTATGAATCCAATTTTATTTATTGGATATAATATGATTATCATTATATGATCCTATGAAAATCATATGTATAATATTCATTTTTTAATTAGTGGGAGTTATACATCAATAAACAGAATTAGGTAATGATGGATAACTCATTAGGAAAATATATTTTGATTGATCCTAGATTCATGTTGAAAATTAATGGTGTGCACCAGGATTTCATGTTCTTAGTTTTATGCCTCTAATTGATTGTTAGGTCCATATTTTTTCTGCGTACCTAAATTCACGTCTATAAGTTTATGTGAGGAACTATTTTCATGTCCTTAACATAATGAGTGAACCTGTTTCTATTATTACATTTTCATAAATTGATGTATTTCTTAAGAAATTACATGACCTATTATTATTATATTATATAATAGACCATGTTATATAATTACATTATGATTAATTTCAAATTAAAATCCAATCGTAATGCCATGAATCAATATTATGAACTATTATATGTTGGGTGTGGATTTTAAATGTTTATCTCATGTTATCACACCCTTATGCTCTTTTTATTCTTATGTGATGATGGATATCTCACATTATTACCATTACTGAGCTTGTGATAAACCCCTTTATTATGTTTCCTTTCACCAAGTTATGAAGAATGGTTTTATAAGTGTTATTTTTTATAGGGGTGCGATTTTTAAATAACTTAGTAAAAGACAATATATATAATTTTTAATTTGGTTGTTCATGATTCCATGTTTCCAAAGACACTAGAACTATAAATATTTTGAGTGGGTCATTATATGATGTAGGTAAATATACATATATTAAGATGTCATATCTATATATGAGATGAATGGGTTGATATAGTGTGTATCATACAATAGTTTATTTAGTATTTGAATCAAGGATGAGAAAACCTTACTCTGAACCCCAGAGATAATTCTTAGCATAGGAATGAATATTAAATTTTGTGTAACGATATAGAATGACATATGGTAAACGTAAGGTTTCATTGAAGAATGATTCACGATTTATTAAACCACTGATTGTTTTTTGTGACTATGTGAGAATAAACTAATATTATCATTTCTCACACAATATTTTATTTTTTAAATTACTATAACTGAAAGGTATCCTATGAAATTTGAGTGTCATCTACATGAAATGACTATAATAATGGGATTATAAATAGATTATGAGTGGGGATACTATATGTTATTAAATTTATTAATCAAATATATCATGATATTGTAGGTAAAATAAATTATGTAAAACATCCCAATTCACCAATGTGGGAGAAACAGGTCACTAAATATTTTATATGAAAATAACCATTGTCCTTCTATGTGTTATGTTATCAATTTTATGCAGAGAAATGTATCAGTATAATGTAAAAGATATTTTATGTTCAATTATTCATGGACAATGAAATATTAATCCTATATATTTCTAGTTTTTAATGAAAAGAATAGCTATGGTGGGATATTATTAATAATATAAGGGAAAAAAGTAAAGTGGATCTGTGGACATGTGTGAGTTTAAGGGAAAATTATTTGGTATTTAAATACATCACATTATATATACAAAAAAGATAAGGATGTCCTTGAACAATAAAAGATTAATTAATAATCCATTGGTATCTATGTGGAAAAATTTATTGTAGTATAATGGTATGGATCTGGTTTAATTATTATCCATTAAATCAAAATCAATCGATTCATTAGTGGATTTAAAAAAATCATTGAATAAAATTAACTAAAAGGGACATTGGTTTCTATGATGAAATAATATGATGTGCAATAATCATTTTAATAAATCTCAAAATCATAATAATAATGCTGATAATAATAAGAATATAGTGCTTCATGGAAGATCCAGTGTTTTGTGGTAAAGTGGGAATAAGTATTTCTTCATCCTACATTCCTAAAATGTTGGAAGGTGCACTAATTTTATTTTACTTCGTGGAAGTAGAAAATTTTTCAAGTGTGGGAATCTAAGAAATAAATAATAATATTGTATTATTGGTGTAATGAGGCTAGTTAATGACACTAATGGATAAAGATAACAATATTACTAACCACCCACACATTATTTCTATTGATGCTATTTGCTTGGGAACTATGAGAATCAATTCCCTAATCCTAGTGATAATGATAACTGTAATAAAAAACCACATTTGAAATCATGGGATTGATGTATAGATTATGAAATTATAGTATTTGAAGTGAATCATTAGTGTTAGGAATCCATTATCCTCCACCCTAGAATAATGATTTCATTGTTGACATTTTAATGAATAATACATATTAAAATCAAACACTTTAGTCAAGTAATACAAGTTTAAAAACAATAACTAGCTATCCTTACAAAGATTATATATATATATTTTTTGAATAAGGCTACCATATTTTATATTCTAAATCAAACTATGATCATCTATTTTTGCAATATATATCCCAAGCTTAAATGGAAATATTTTATCTAAGAAAATAGATATACTAAAACTATGTATTGAATTATATTGTATAATAATATATGATTTTATTTTGATATTTTTGGAAATTATTAGTATAAATTTGATAATATGTAGGGAACGGAACCTAGAAGCCTCAGTTCCAGTTTCTACTATCAATTGCAATTACATTATTATAAGGAATAAAATGAAAAAGGACTAAATAGTTTATTAGCCTTGGAAATCTGGATACATAAATTATTATTTTATTATAAACAACTACAATAATTATATCATAATTTTTTTCCTCTTTATAATTAAATAACATTGAGAATAAATTTTTCCCCATAGTATATCCGTATATATCATTAATATTTCACTTCATGGATTCCGAGGGAATTAAACCTAATAAGGGTGATATTAAATGATCAGTTAGGGAAACATATAATAGAACAAATAATTAATCAATAAGAATATTCAATATAGAAAGGAAAATAAAGTAACACACATTCAATTCAAATAACTAGATATGAAAAAGTAAATATGGAAAGGTAATTAAATAAACGAGTTCCATTTTTTTAATGAACTAAAAATTAAATATACACAAATATATGTCAATGAAAAAAGTAATGGGTGGATAATAACTAGATATACTATTAATTAAATTCTTAATTATTAGGTTCGTTGTTTCCTATGCACTTGGAAACATTGCCATAATGACCATTCATAATACATTTTGGACTATCAAGTTCAAACCCATCTAATTTATATAAATAATTCATCTAATGAGACTATTAATTCATCAAGAGGATTTCATTCACTGGTCCCCAAACCATATGGATTTAATTAAATATCCTCCGACCCATTTATTACATGTCCAAAACATTCATTATATTGAATAAAAAATTGACTTCTCAAATATTTGTATTGAATATAGTAATCAAATCTATCAATACATCCCCAAATAATAAACTAGCATTAAAATTAATCACAATATGAAAAATGGTATATGGTTTATGCAATAAACATATCCATGAAAATTGATATGGAAATTTAGGGGAAATTTTATTTCAAATGAGCATAGAAAAATGAATATTTCTTGGGGACTAAAACGAATCAAGGAAGTTAATGTGAATAATATTTTTAGATAAATAAATCACAATCCATCCATATATATATTAAGGATGGTATCAACATATTATATTCTAAGTGGATTAAAATTAGGGGTTATTGTCATTTATGAATTGAAAATTTATAATAATATTTTTCAAAACCAATCTTAAAGAAAATATCATATTATTATGAATTTTATGAAAACACACCTATTTTAAAAGTAATTTTGGAAATATTTTATTTATAATGTATCCTTTTATACATTTAAAGTAATATTTAATGAAATTTTGGTGGTTAATCTATACATGTAGTATGAAGTAAAAAACAATCCTTTTTTCATGGAAATAGGTTAAAACAATTACCCGTTCGGAAAGAGATAGTAATATTCCCTTGAAAAAATTGGTAATGAAGAAAAGGGTAAAAATTTAAATACATTTTTTTTAAAAAAAATGATTTTTTTATTAATACATGGTTTTTATAAAAAAACAGTTTCTTCGGTAAAAGGCTGAAATGAAGTCGGGTTTTCTAAATAAACATTTTCTAAAACACCATGAGTAAAAAAGAGTAGAAACTGTAACTAATAAATGAAAAATTTAATTAATAACCATTGGATATAAAAATTAATGGTTTTCTTATCAAAGTTCATATAAATTATTAGAATTTAAATACCATTGAAATATCGTTAAACTAATTATATAGGAAAATACACCTTAAACATTACAAAGAGACCCATACCACTTTAAAAAATTATAAATCATAAAACTCATGAAGGTATAATATTACATGGAATATTTAAAATTCCAGGATTATAAATGTATTAATTATATAATAAAACCAAATGCAAAGTATATACAACACACAAGTGATGTAAATGGTGAACATGGCAGTTATCACACAAATGTAAAAAGTGGGATGACAATCCCTTACCTTACTTTTCATTTCGAGTGAAAATCCCTTAAATTCCTATATAATAATATTATTATAAATATTTACTTTCTTTAGAATATTTGTCATTTTTAATCTTTATTTTATTTCACTTATTATTATTTTGTATGCAACAACTTAAACAACTGTGTTTTCATCAGGAGCATGGACAAAATTCGTATTACTTGTCCAAAATGACTTTGGTAGATCCAATATGGTTAAAGGGGTAATTATATAACTTCTCCTAAAAAATAATAATGAAATTATTATAATATATTTTAGTCATTTAACATTTTAAAGTGAACATTACACTCATGGAGATGGTGGGTCTTACCAACCAATGAGTTATGTTCCCCCTTTTCAATGATCATTATAGAAAGAAGGTATGTAACACCATATCATTCTAGAGTGATAATTATATCATAAATAGAATTATATTTCAACATCAATAAATATATCTATATATAATTATTTACATTTAAAAGGTATGACATAGGTTTGGAGAGGCGGTAGTCCACAAGTCCAAGAACAATGTTTTCACTTTTTAAGTGTGTGAAATGTTAACAATGAAAATGATATATTTATATATATTATATTCTGAAAGGTAATTAGTTCATTAATACCGTATATTTATATTTTTTGTCACATATTTTCATTTTAAACCATCCATTTTAAGTGAAATTTATAGTGTTAATGAAACACATCGCTTCGAGGGGCCAGTAGGCCACACTTCCTCAAATGATGCTAATGTATTAACATAAAGTTATTTTTTAGTGGAATGTGTATTAAAAGGGTTAAACAAGTATAAATAATTAATTAATATCATTTATATCATATATAAATATATTTTCCATCATAATTTTCTCCACGAGTGGTGGTAAATATGTAATGAACAAGCATCCTTTCATGTGGTAGTACTTCACCTTAAATATTAACAGTATAGTCACTACCCATTAGATTGAAGTGTGTGAAAGTGTATGTCATAAAAATAGCCTAAAAACAGAATATTATATTTTGGAAACATTTTTTGTTATAAAAAAATATCATAAAAATATATTATGTTCTTGAAGAATGGATATAAAATAAATATTCTATAGACCAGACATTGCCTATTAATCAGGCAACTAATTTTGGTTTGTACCAACATGATTCCATTGAAGGATTTCATCCAAAAATGGGGATCCATGTAAAATTTGAGGGATGTTTGGATGATATATTGGTAGATATTGGATGATCCTAATTGGTTTGAGAGGTGTGAGGAATGGGAAGGCATGGTGGAATTTTATAAGGGAGAAAAAGGACTCACTTGGTATTTTTGATAAGAAGATAGGTGTACCCACATCATTACCTAACTCAATTCATAAAGAAACTAATAAAACAAAAAATTATAAGATTATTGGGAGTATTTTTTCCATAAAATGATTTTCGGAATCATTTCTAGGTCATTTGGGACCCTAAGAAAATGGTTTAAAACTTTATTAAGAATAATTTATTCTTAATAAATATAATAAATTTTTATTATATTCAAAAATATTTTTTGATAAAAGAAAAATTATATTATTATAAAATATAAAATATTCTCCTTACAAATATGGAATCAATTTTTTGAAATTCTAATTGTATTTGTGTAAAAAATTAATTTAATATTTATCCCATATGCGGGGCGACATTGGAGGTTTCAAAAGTAAAAATGTACGAATGTTTTCTATGTTATTATAATCAATTTCAATGTTAAATTTATTCCAATTAAATAAATTTTTTTACATATAATTATAAAATCTAATTAAAATTTAAACCAAATTAAATTTTAATTTAGCCTTATATATAAATTATTTGAAAAGTCAATTTTGAATAAAAATTTAGTATTTTTACATATTCATTAAAATTGAAATGTTTCATAAAAATATCAAAAATTCACCCTAGATTAATTTAATTTGTTTAAATATAAAATGTGAATTTTTTTCAGGTTAAATTAGTTAAGGATTCAAAATTAATACATAAAATGGGTACTCCATTAAAAGGCGGTAAAATTGCCTTTATAATAATATATTTATAAATTTTAAAATATAATTAGTTCTTATCTTTTGTATATTAAAACTATAGGATGAATATAAAAAATATTTCATTATATATATAATATATATATTACATTAATATCAATCACTAATTGTAATTAATGTAATTTTTAAGTGTAAAATATCTTTTTGAGCATAAAAATTGTGTTGTTTAAAAATATTCACATTATATGAAATTGCTTCTTATTTTCATTTATAATCATTTTGTAACCTATTAATTCAATATATATTTGTGTAAACCATTATTTCAATACTTTATTTATTAAAATACATAATTACAAAATTAAAAGCAACAATATATCATATTATATTTAAATAATATGTTATTTTTTGGATAAAACTCAGTATAGCCTGTAACGCAAGCAATTGTGGAAGGCCACTCTTGCGGGTAATGCTTGATAAACGGATTTTTCAGGTATTGATATATAAAGAATATATTTTTAATAGTGAACATATTATAAATTATCCCAATATTATATTACCTTACATTCCTAGTCTCACATATAACACATGCTATTGAATAAAAGGTTCATTCTTTTGATTTTCATAACGTGACATTCTCTCCACATTATTTAAATTATGTCATGGAAATTAAAACTCGATCATGGTGATAGATTTTTTGATACTTACAATATTTGTAATCCCACATCGTCAGAAGGAATCCTATGTCATCCTATATAAAATAGAGAATATTAAGTACAAAGGTCATATGTAATACTATGTAACTAGGTCCCTCCATGAGATAACATTATTGGTATATATAGATACATACATGGAGGAAAAACATAAAATTTTTTTGGGAGTGAATTATTTAATAAATAAATATAATATGGGTGATCAATATAACATTAAGGGTATCAAAACTGTAAATCATTAATGATTTAAGATACCATCAGTTCAATATATATTATGTAATTAGAAAAAAAAAATTATAAGTCATTTTCCTAATGTTTGATATTTCAATTACTGACCAAGAATACAAGAAAATATTATAACTTGATAAGATTAAATTTGATATGAAGAGTCCTAACTTTGAATATGTTCTTTAATCAAATAAAAATACAACCTTTTACTCAGAAAAATAAATTACCAATAATGAATTTTTTTTATGTGTGAAACAATAAAATAAACTTTTAATGGATGGTTAGGCCTGTAGAAAAGAGACAAGAATAATTATTTGTCTTCAACTATTTTCTAAAACTAATATTGTTAATAGTTAAATTTATAGTCCTAAAAAATAAAAATCCTACTTTATTGTTAAAATTTATTTGACGTATTTTTTAACTAAAAATAGTGAAAATTTAACTAACACATTACATATGTCTATGGTTGGCATGAAACCATTATTACCTTTTGGTCATGGGTTCAAGACCAATGGAATTAGAGGATTTGATTAGATGTCACCCATATTACATTTTTTCCATTCATAAAACCAAATAAAATTAATTTCTAAAATAATATAGTGGTAGTCCATGAAAGAACGTTAATCTCTAAATATCATGTTAACAAATGTATTAAATACAACCTTAATACCTGAAAACATAATCCATTTTATATTAATTTAGTCTTTCTATAATATTGGGTTTACCCATAATTATATTTTTAGGATTTATAAATCATGAAACATTATCTAAAATCTAAAATAACATAATATTAAACTATTTAATTTGTTGTCATTATCCATTCAAATAACTCAAAATGGGTTTTAATGAAAATTTTGATTATCAAAATCATATCCCCTGGGATTGTAAAACTAGGTGTGCAATAAGGGTTGTTGTCATGAAGATGGTTATCCCAAGTAAGGCATAAAACACCTTATCAATGTTATTACTCTTAGGTACATTTTCACTAGAACCACTTCCTCTTATAGTATCTAGACTGGGATTCATTTTCAGGTCGACCCACATAATCCCTACCATACCAAATTTTAGGATTTTATTCTATAAATATCCTCAATTTATACCTCAATTTTGGTTCTATAACTTATATTTTCAAAACTCTAGTTCCCAATGTGTCTAATAAGCTTCATTTAATAACAACTATAGAGACCCATCCCTAAAAGGGATGGATATGGTCTCTACTATCAATTACATTGTCTTGATTACATAGAATCAAATCCCGAAGGACCCATGATTTTTGTATTATAGGAAATCCATATACATAAATTATTCATGAATTATAAATTAATACACTAATTACAACATAATTTATTTCATTTTTAAATTAATAAGTAACCTTTAGATAAATTTTTTCGATCTAGTATATCCCGACAAATCATTCATTGTATTCTTCATAGATTTCAAGGGGAAAACATAATAATGGTGAGCCCAATTTCTCATTAAAGGTAAAATATAAAGGAAGAAATGATGAATCAATGATAACAGTCTATATGAAATGGTAAATTACTGACCAAACCTTACATTAAATTCACTAGAAATGGGAAAATAAATATAAAAATGTATGAAACTAAAACATATTCCATTTAATAAATTAATCTAAAAAAATTTATCCATAGATATGTCAACATAAAATCTTATGGATTAATAATGTCTAAAAGTAATATAAAGGGAATTCTAACTTATTAGACTCTGTGTTTCAAAAGAACATGGTACTATTACATTCAAGACCATTGACAAGATATTTTCATTCATCATGTATAATCCCCTAAAATTTTAAAAACTAAATCATATTATGAAATTATTGTTGCATCTAGGGGATTTCATTAACTTGTCCCCAACCTTTAGTGCCTTTCTAAAATGGTTCCTAACCCATGTAATTCGTGTACAAAAAATACTAAAATCTAATAAAAAATATGCCTTATCAATTATTTTCATCGAGTTATATAGGTAGATATATCAATATTTCACCAAATAGTCAAATAAAATTTAAAGTAAACAGCGTATGAAATGTGGGATACCGTTTAGGAAATAATCATATTCGTGAAAAATGAAATTGATAATTAGCTGAAATTCAATGTCAAATGATCATAGTAAATTAAAAATTTTATGTGGACTGAAAGGAATTATATAAGTGAATATGAATACTATCATTGAGAAAATAAATCATAATCCATCTGTAAGTAGGTTATTGTAGGTTAAAATAAAATATAAAGTATGTGGTGTAAAATAAATGGTTTTTGTCATTGATGAATGGGAAAATTATAAAAAAGATTTTTGATAAAAATTCTTGAGTAAAATATCCATTTATTTAAAACCATTTGAAAAAACATTTCTAAGATAATAAATTTGGAAACTGTTTTAATTATGAATTAAATTTTTAATCATGAAAAGGATGCTTTAAAATGATGTTGGTTAATCATCACAAGCCGTAAAAAGGGTAAAACCATTTCACTTGTATGGAAAAAGGTTTAAAAAATCATTTTTCAGAAACTGATAAAAATAATAAATTGAAAACAATTGTAAATAGAAAATTGGTAAATATTTCCTTAATTTTTTTTAAATACAACTATTAAAAAAAATTAAAAATACAAGGATTTATTAAGAGAATGGGTTTATTTTTAAGTGAGATTACGAATGTCAGGTTTTCTTAAAAACATTTTCCAAAACACCATGAGTACCATCTAATGATAAGTATCAAAAATATATAAAAATTGTCATGAATAAACATAGAAGATAAATATTAAAGGGTTATTTAACAATTCTAATATACTCTCATTTAATGTAAATACAATTAAATAATCATTAATGATATTTTTGAGGAAAATAATCTTTAAACATTCCAAAGTATCCCATAAAGCTTTGAAATTTTATAAATCATAAACCCAATGAATGAATAATAATTAATTTAAATTTTAAAATACCATATAAAAAAATTATTAATGATATAATACATTAAAAGGGGTAGTACATACATCCCTCAAAATATGAAAATGGTGAACAAGACATTTATCTCATGAATTTACAATGTGAGATGAGAATTTTATACCATGTGTTTCCATTTAGGTGAAAATCCTTTAAATTTTATTATAATAAACCTATGTTAATTATTTACATTGATGAAATTTTTCCCATGTTTATCATTGTTTTTAATTCAATTATTATAATGTTTCATTCAACTTCTAAAACCATTATGTTTACATTATGTTTTTTGACCAAATTCGGTTTATATTACAAAAACATCTACAGTAGGCCGTCTATGGATAAATTTGTAATTATATTACATCTACATAATAATAATGAAATAATTATCATATTTATAAATCAATTATACCTTTAAACCCAATTTTACACTCCTGTAGATGGTAGGATGTATGTACCCACAAGTAACGCTCCCACTTTTCATTGATCATTATTAAAATAAGGTAAGTAATACCATATCTTTACATAATTATAATTATATTGTAATGGAAATGTTATGTTAGCATATTTACTTATATTTATAAATAATGTGATGTAAATGGAATCACATCGTGTCGAGGAGGCGGTAGTCCACACATCCACGAATGACCTTATCACTTTTTAAGTGTGAGAAAGTTTAATAATGAAAATTATATATATTTATAGTATATGACAAGAAAATTCATTATGTCATTAATTTTATATAGAGTTTTTCTATGTCAGATGTGTTTAATTGAAACCATATCTTATATGTTTTATTTATAATGTGAATGAATCATATCGCTTCAAGGGGGAAGTAGTCCTCACTTCTTCAAATGATGTTGTCATATTAATGTAAAATGGAAAGTATTAATGGTATGTGTAATAACACTATTAAATAAGTATATAAAATAATATATATCATATATATGATATATAAATATAGTTTACTTCAGAATGTACACCAGGATATGTTGTAATGGAAGAATATACCATCATCGTTTTGTGAGGCAGTACTTCATTGTACATAGAAACATTATATATATTACCTACTGGATTAATGTTTGTGTATGTTTAGGTTTAACCATTATCATAATAAAATAATTGAATATTCATGATACTAATATTTTATACAGAATTAGAATTAAAATATATAAGGTGTTTGATAATGGATATAAAATGAAAATCATAAGAAAATATATTACCTATTAATCAAGTAACCATATTTTGTTTGTACCATAAGGATCCCATTGTAGGATTTCTACAAAAATAGTGTCATAAATTTCAATGGGGCTATGTTTTAAATATATATGGGAATATCACGGCTGGCCCAAATTGTTTATAGAAGTTTGAGGAATGGGGAGATTTGGTGTCATTTTAGAAGGGAGGAAAAGGGCACACTTAGTATTTTTGAAAAGAATTTTGTTGTACCCACATTTTTACCTAAAAAAGTCATTAAAATAGTTGATGGATAATTTTTGAAATATTTCAATAAAATGTATTATTGACATTTGGTTAGGTCATTTGGGCCCCAAATATAATGGTTTAGTTCTTTAGTAACATTAATTTTTTCCTTAATAATTATATTTAATTTTATTTTCATTCAATATTAATTTTGATCTGAAATAAATATTGTCTTATTAGGAATTATAAATATTTAGATTCATAATATGGATTCCATTTTTCCAAATTACATTGATATATGTGATATAAATTAATTTAAAATTTATCCCATAGGAGGGATGAAAATTCAGGTTTTTAATGATAAAGACCACTAAAAGATTTCATTATGTTCGTTATAAATTTCAATTTGAAATTCATTCCAATGAAAAAAAATTGTATTAATTGGTAGAAAAATTCAGATTAAAAATAGAAGGAACGAAAATATAAATAATTCTTATATATAAATTAGATGAAAAATCTGGTTTGAACTAAAATTTAGTTTTCTTACAATTCCTTAAAAAAATGAAATGATTCATAAAAATATCAAAAATTAACCTCAAATAATTAGTATGTATCATTTAAATGATGAATTTTAGTTTTGACATTTTATATGAATTAATGTTTCAAAATTATTTTTTAAAATGGGTTCTCTATTAAAAGGCGGTAAAATTGCCTTTATAAAAATATAGGTTTTTATGTGTAAAATAGAGTTCATTATTATTTTATGTCTATAAAAAATAATGGATGAATAAAACATATATTTCAATGAATATATAATATTTATATTACATTAATATCACTAAGTAATCCTATTTAATTAATTTGAAATCAATTCATTCTTTTTATATTCATATAAAACATTATTTTGATAAGTTATTTATTACTATTCATAACGTCTAATTTAATAGCTATTTTATATCCCATCATATTTTAATAATATAATATTGTTCAAAAAAACACAGTCTTGCATGTAACAAAAGACATTGGGGTAGGCCGCTCTTGCATGTAACCCAAATTAACTATATTATGCACACATTGATATATATATATTCTCTTTTAAGTAGTAAATATATTATAAATTATATAAATATTAAATTACCTTACGTCTTTTGTTTTTTGTGTCAAATTCGCCATCAAATAAAAAGTTCACACATTAAATTTTAGGAGCACCACGTAATTTATTATCACAGAATAATCAATTTACTATGAGAAATTATGAGTGGTTAAAATTATTATTCTATTTATCATGGAATGATATGATATATAATAATTTTTTTGTTTGGATATGGTTCACACTATTTTTGCAGATTCTTAATGTTACCAACATATGGAATCAATTGATTTGAATGTTGGATACTATTATTACAGGATAAAGTATGATTTATCATAACATTTACTAGGAATTCTAATTTTGGTAACTATTTTGTATCTAAATGAATGGATTACGAATCTCATTATTATCAAATGATCATTGGTCTTGAAAAAAATCATCTCGATTGTCCATATCTAAGAATAATAAAGGATGTGGAAATTGATCGAAGCACAAGAAAAGGTTAATATTATGATTCTAACGTGGATTTTTTTTGTATGTTTATTTCTTATAGATAATTACATTTATAGTTAGGGAATCAAAATACATTACAAAATGTGATTTTGAAATATTAAATTTATCTGTTTTTTATTATTATGGTCATAGAAATGGTCTATTATCCCATAAAAGATTTACATTTTGTGATGATAACTTTTTTAACTTAAAATATTATCCATTACACTCTATATATCCTTCGGGGTTAGGTTTCTATTCCATATCCATTTTTTCATTTCCCACCAATGAACTACTATTAATAAACATAGTTTTTTTGATTACCTTGGTTTTTTCTTTTTTCTTTTTTTTAAAGGTTGTTTAATTAACCATTTTTAAGTTGAGGATTCTCTACAATGGTATTCACAAATGTGAAACACCAAATTACAGATCACCAGGTTAAATAGATATGGATAAATTTATTAAATTTTGGTAGAATGTTACACCATGTGATTCTAGAAAATATTTCTCTTTATATAATTTATTTCTTCTATAGCATGAGTTAAACAAAACACCGAGTATAAAAAAACCATGATACTGTATTAAAATAATATTTTTTTTGTTATAAAAATAAACTATCTATTTAATTATTTTTTTATGAATAATATCAACTAAATCATGAAATATATATAAAATTTATACTAAAAATAATATTGTATATAAATTATTAGTTAATAATCGCTCAATTATTTTGTAATGTTATTTTATGCTTCTGATATACATATTCCTCCAAAATGGTTTTATTTATTTTGTGGTGGAAATATTATAATTAACATTTATAACATATTTAATTTTTGATTTAAAAAAAATAATACAATTTATTAAAACTGTATTTCAAATTTATCTAAGGATTAAATTTTTATATTTTAATGAGAAGATATATTTTCTAGTGAATAATGGACCTATTTTTAATGAAAACTATATTTTTGAGTCAACTATTTGAATAGATATATATTATTATAATATATATTAAATGTAAAAGTATTTCTATATTTTTATGAAAAAAATATTTATTCCTATTTTAATCTTTTTTATAATAGACTTTTGTATAAAAATATATTTATTCAAAAAATACCTTATTTAGAGAAATGTATTATTATAAAAATTGGGTCTCAAATTATTTTACATAAATACAATAAAATTTATCGATATCATTAATATATAACTAAAATGATATTTTGGATGCATTATTTTTAGTCAAAATTATCAAAATTATTAAGTAGGTCCCTTTCATTTTTAGTCATATTGAATAGGATTAATGGTAAAATTTATCACCATGGTAATGGATTGAAAATGTTAATCTAGGTTAATAATAAGTAATATGGCCATACTTATTCATATTAATTATTATTGGATGAATTTAATTATACTCATTTCATATTATTCTAGAAATAATCTTTTATAATGTATATTTTTACATGAAAATTTCTCTGATAATATTTATTACAAAGAAAGATTTAAATTGCCACTCTCTATGTTTTAATTATATATTATGTGGCTATATAAGAAAAAAAGATATTCCATATCCTTATTTTTATTATTATATTAATTAAATTATTTTAATTATATTAATTTATATATTTTTTACATATTATATTATCACCATAAATAATAGTGAAATCTCTAAAAATAATAATATTCTTAAGAAAAAATTAAAATAATCTATTAAAATAAAATTATATGATATATAATATGAATGAGTTAATGTGAAAAATGAATTTTATATTTCTATAAGGAAAAACACATTTATTTTAATGCAATATATTCTAAATAAAAAGTTTTCATGATATATTTAATGTCATATTATGTGAATGTGTAAAAAAGGACATCACAAAATATTTTATAAAAAAATTATTTTAATATTTAATTTTCAATGAATAAAAATTTTGTCATCAAATATATGGTTGTAATATGTCTTAACACATCATCCTTGATTATTTTTTGAGTATCTTTGTAAAGACCCGGAAATTCCCTGGAAATTTTGTTCATAAATTAATGGGAATTTTACAAGTCAGCAGTTTCATACGGCACTTGATTCCAAGGCACGGTGTGCCCGGAATCAATTTCTGATGTTTTGTTCAGGTACGTTCATTAAAAGTTCGAGTGGGATTTTATATCTTTTTAATCGGTGCTCGAAACTAAAATCTAAGGTTACCGATGTACTTATAGCATCAGTGATTGCTTAGTGAGACCATCACCACAGTTGCGTTCTAACGAGTATGGGAGTTATTTTTTCGGGGTTTTAATTAAATTCAATTAAAAATAAAGCGTTAACTTTATTTTTATTTGAGGTGGTTAAAACCTCCAAGTGGAGGGTAGAGGTGGGTTCCACCCACACATAACATCCCTTGAGAGGATATTATTTTGGTGGGGCGCACCCAAAGTTTAAATATCTCAAGAAATCAAAAAGGTGGGTCCCACACAAGCTTTAACGCCCCTTATTCCCTAAATTCATGTTTGAATGGTGGGGACCACCCAGGGATGAAACTCTTGAACTCCCCATTTATGGAGCCACCACCCATGAAACCTTTTGAATTCCACTTAATTAATTTGTGCATATACACAAGAATTAATTAAGTGGGACCACCCTTAATTAATTTTTCCCATTTTAATTCTTTATGCAAACATTATAATAAGATGTGATATTTTATTATTGTGGGGTTGGAACAATTTTTGTTGGGAGAATTAAAGAGAGGAAAAAACATGGCTGAGGCATTTCACTCCAATGAAGAACGACAGAAAACATCCACCTTTTTCATTCATCAACCAGGAAAAAGGAGGGAGCGCCATCCATGAGGAATGTCGACGACGTCGTCCTCGACTTTTTTCTTCTTTCTGAAGTCAAAATAATGATGATCACTTTCCTTTCTTTGTCAAAGATCATCGTCATATGAGGTAAGGGATTTTCAGTTGAACCATTTATGAGTTTTTACCCTCTGTTCTCCGTCATTTTTTCATGCTTCTTGTTGCCGATTGATATCATCTTAACAAGGAGGGCTCAGACCACACAAACATGGTCTGACCCTTCCCCCTTGATGTTGTTTTCAATGTGTTTATGGTGGAGGTGGAGCAACAGCAGCCGACATTGGGCCAACTGTGAAGGAACCGGTGGCGCAAGGCTGCCAGGTCACCTAGAGGGTGTTACAACAACGTGTCGTGCAGAAGGAGAGTTGCGGCCATGGCGGGCTGCGGCAGAGGGGCACGAAACCATCATGTCGTGCGGATGCCAGCAGAGGGCCATGGCCTGGGCGAGCCGCGGTGGAGGGGTGCGGTGCCGTCGCACCGCGCCTGCGGAGCTGGGAAGTCGTGGCCAGGGAAGGCTGTGGCGGAGGGGCACCGCGCTGAAGTGCCGCACCAGTGGCATGGAGCGGTTGCCTACTCAAGCCAGCTAGGACGAGCCAGACTGGCACCACCAGGCGCTAGTTCGATTCAACCTGAACGGTACAAACTTTCGGCTTCCAGAAGCCGTGCGCCTCCCCCCTTGGTGTGGCTACGACAGGCCACCGGGCCGCCCTCAGCCAGGCCACCCTTGGTCCGGGCATCCCCCTAGGCCATGCTGTCCCCTCGACCGGGCTGCCCCCTCGTCCAGGCCGCCCCCTCGGGTCGGGCCGCTTCCTCGGACCGGTTTGGACCCGTTTTGCATGTTTACACCTTTTCACCCATGTCATGGGCTATAGGTGTCTGTTTGACGAACCACATGTGTCGATAGAAATCATAAACCGTGAAAGTTATATTGGAATACACCACTTGAGGTTTGGATACATTTACAGTACTGTCGAGTTGGTTTGAACCTAAAAACCAACTGGGCCCCTGGGACAGAAATGACAATAACTCACAGACCAAGTGTCTGATTCACACACCGTTTGTCTCCTTAGAACCCTTACGACATGGAGGATCTTTGGGTTACTACTTTCTAGAGATTAGTTGTGGTCAAGGTATGACCGATAACTTTAGGGCAGTTTCTACGGATCTCGAGCGCATTGGGTGGAGGAAATCGAGTGGATGATGGTGAGGAGATAGTTTGAGACAAATCATATGGATGCCAGCGCTTAGTGATATTGTGTGGGTCAGTGTATACTGATCCTATATGAGTAAGATCCTATGTGGGTTAGAACTCAGTGATTCCATGTGGGTCAGTGCATACCGATCATATGTGGTTCAGATCCTTTATGGTTCATTGGGGGGGGGTTAGTACCTATCTATCCTGTGTGGGTCAAACTCCATATGGTCATAAGTAGTGCCTCTTGATAGAATAATATGATCTATCTTCGCAAATAATCATCTATACAACTATACTTTACCGAAATATTGGTTTGAGCTGAGTCCTTGACTTTCGTGTTTTCCTCATGATTGAGATGGGTTACTAAATAACTAAGGTATATGTATGGGCATATACCTGAGTAGGGGATTCTGATGTTTCCGTACATTGTGGTTATCCTTGTTGGATTTTTTTGACACCTTGAGGGTATCAGGATCCCTACTGATTATCATTATACTCACCCCTGAACGTGTTATGCCCACACCTCGTTGTGTTGGTTGTAGATGATGGACAATGCTGATTGGGGAAGAGAGTAGCATAACTGGACGGTAACCTGAGGTGGACCACTCAACGAGACGTACACGGAACGAACAGACAGACATGGGGTGTTGAGGAGGCCATCTATATCCATCATTCATGTGGGAATTCTGGAGGACGACCCAGTAGAATAATTACTACATTTATTCAGTTGTACTAGCTTTTCAGTTGAATTGTTCTTTATTGTTGGGATTGTATTTCCGGCCCCCTTTACTTTTCGAACACTGTTTTGTATACAGCTTTAATTAGTGTTTTACTTCCAGTTGCATACATTATTGTGTTTTTTAACTGTTTTATAGGAAATGCCTTCCCAGTATAGGTATTTATGGCTTTGGTTCTAGTCTCCATCCCCTGGCCAAGGGAATGTGGGCTTGGGGTAGTCACAATAAGGGCCCTGGGGGACGGGTCATGACAAATTGGTATCATAGGAGTCAGTTCTACCACAGAACATAGGACTCTGATATTTATTTTCCTTTAATAAACAGTGTTAAGGGTACTAAGTGTGGTTTTCAGTTCAGGGAGTGCATTGTTGGTGCGTCGTCTGACGTATCCATACACTAGGACCCTGACTACTGATTTCCGACATAGTACACGAAAACATTGATTGTGTGCGTGTCATTAAATGTTTTCTTATGTAAGCTCAAGTAGGTCATCTCATTAGGTATAAAATTTCGATCATGTCACTTCTATTTCATTTGGGATGCCTCCACGTGGATGACCAATTAGATCCCCGAGATTCGTACGCCCTGACAGCCCACTGAGCAATAAGGCATTGGTGCAGGGCCCTTTACCTGCGGTACTACTACCCATTGGTCCACCGATGTCACCATCCCCAGCAACAGATGATGAAATCCACATGAGTGTGTTGAATGGGTTCCAGTGCCTGGGGCCACCCATGTTCCAGGGAGAGACAGACCCACATGAAGCTAAGGATTGGCTGGAGGCTATAGGGGGAGGCTTCAGGCTGATAGGGAGACCACCAGACCTCATGGTGATTCTTCCGGCGAGTCTCCTTCAGGAAGTAGTAGGAAGATAGGGGAGCCTGATGCTTTAGGTCCACGACGAGGAAACTTTACTTTGGAAAGACTTCGAGAGCCTGTTCCAGGAAGATTTTGTTCCAGCCACCCTTCGTGTGGTGCGGATACAGAAGTTACTTCATCTACAGCAGGGTACCATGATAGTAGCACAGTACTCAATGAGGATCACTGACCTCTCATGCTACTGAACAAATATGGTGTGAGACCCATTCTTCAGGGCCCAAACCTTCGAGCAGGGGCTCAAGAGAGAGATTAGAGCCTTCATGATCTCCCCCAAAATCCTGATGCTAGAAGAGGTGTTAGAGAGAGCCCTCCTATTAGAGAGTTTCCTTGCAGAGAAGTCACCAGTAGCGAGACCCACTTTTATTCGACATGCAGCAGAGTCTTCTGTAGCTGGAAGTAGACTGATGACGCATAGGTCCAAGAGGACCAGTCCCATAGGTGGTTGATTTTATGTCTCATGATCAGTTGTGAGGGGTACATAGAGCATATACACATGTGTCGGGAGAAGACAATGCTACTCATGCAGCGGGCCGAGTCACATGGCATGTGACTATCGGACCCGCTGTACAGATGATTAGAAGTCAGTTGATGGACATCCCAGGAAGAGGCGGAGGTTCGATCGAGGTGGTCCATAGGGAACATGTGAAAATATTAGAGGATATGGTTGAGCAGATGGCGGTGGACGACGTTTCGAGGTGTTTCCACCACCACCACAAGGTGGTATACCCCAACCGCAGGGAGCAGGTGGAGAGGGTAGATCTCAACATCAAGCAGCTGAGGCCTACGACCATGGCACTCTGGAGATGATTTTAGGTACTATCTGTGGCTACTCCACCTTAGCTGCAATTCATATATACACAAGTTCCTGTCATTCTTTAATTACCATTGCCCTCACTCAGAGGTCAGAGATTCCGATGGAGCCATTGGCTTGATCCTTACGGCTAGAGACTCATACGGGATCAGACTCGACGATTACGCACTGGTGACGGTAGTGTGAGATTAGTCTAGGTGGTGAGAGCTTTGGATGGGATCTTCTTGTAGCGGCGTTGAGGCCTTACAAAATAATCTTGGTTATGGATTGGGTATCAATAGTCCATGCTCAGATCGACTGTATTAGGAAAAAAGTGCAGTGTGTCCGCACGGATGGGACCAGGTTTACCTTCACCGGTGAGCAGGGATCCTTTGCAGCACAAGATGGATCTACTCTGAAGAGGGTGCATCCGATCACCCATTAGTTGGAATGCCTTACCCTCAAAGAGGTTGACGTGGAGAGTCCAAGCTATCCTCTAGTGGTGGATCAGTACATGGATGTTTTCCCTGACGATGTTCCAGGACTACCCCCTCATACAGAGGTGGAATTCTATATTGACCTATACCCTAGGATGGAACCGATATCTACTCCAACATATCAGATGGCTCCCACTGGGTTTCGTGAGCTATGGGAATAGATATTGGACTTGCAGGGAAATAGATTCATCCAGCCTAGTGTTTCTCCCTGGGCAACCCCTATTTTTTTCCCCAAGAAGGTGGATCAGAGCATGTGGCTTTGTTTTGACTACCGTCGCCTAAACTAGTTAACCTTGAAGAACATGTACCCACATATGAGGATTGAAGACCTATTTGATCAACTAAAGGGAGCATGATGGTTCTCAAAGATAGACCTCAGATCAGGATATCACCAGATCAGAGTTCAAGATGAGGATGTGCAGAAGACAACCTTCAGGTTTCAGTACGATCACTATGAGGTTTTGGTTATGCCCATAATCATAAGCAATGTTCTAGAAGTGTTCATGTGTCTCATGAACAAGATCTTCCAGTCTTACCTCGATAAATTTATTGTATTCTTCACTGATAACATTCTGATCTATTCGACTACTGAATAGGAGCATGCCTACAATCTGTAGGTAGTACTGGACACACTCTGAGAGCAGCAGCTTTATAGTAAGCTCTTGAAGTGCATGTTTTGGATTCAAGAGGTTCACTTCTTGGGAAATGTCCTCTCGGAGGCTGGAGTAGCGGTGGATCCAGAAAATATTGAGGCGGTACTTGCTTAGGAGCCACCGAGGAGTGTGACCGAGGTACTAAGATTTTTGGGATTGGCTGGTTACTACTGGAGATTCGTTCCAAACTTCTCTAGAGTTGCAGCACCACTATCAGCCTTGAAAAAGAAGGGGAAACCCTTCGTCTGGTTAGAGGGATTCTAGCAGACCTTTTAGGATCTGAGGAAGAGGCTAACTAGTGCCCCCATCTTGAGGCTTCCAGAGGAGGGCGTAGGTTATGTAGTTTACTGTGATGCATAATGGACCAGACACCAGTATATTCTGAAACATGAGAGAGCTGTGATCACATATGGTTCTCGACAGTTCAGGCAATATGAGTAGAACTACGCTACACATGACCTAGATTTAGCAGCAGTGGTCTTCACCTTGAAGATGTGGTGGCACTATCTGATGGGTAAGCATTACATTGTCTACTATGATCACAAGAGTCTCAGGTATATCCTCTCTCAGAAGGACTTGAACCAGTGACAGTGGAATTGGATTGAGTTCCTCCCAGACTATGACTTTGAGATAGTCTATACTACTAGGGAGGGGGAATGTTGTTGAGGATGCTCTCAATAGGATATATGGTATACAGCTTCTAGGTGAGGCGACAGAGCAGCTCGCATCCTCACAGATATCCATCATGGATAGAGATGGAGCAGCCTTTCTACAATCTCTCATAGTCACTCCTCCACTTCTTCGGCAAGTCATTGAGGCGCAGTATGGGGATGTTGACTGTGAGACACGACGTGATCAGATATACAGAGGGAATTCACCTGATGGATATTCGAAAGGTGGGGATCACATCATCCTCTTCAGAGGACGTACCATGGTACTAGTTGCACTTCATGACGAAGTGTTCTGGGAATTACAGACTTCCCCTCTAGAAGTACATCCAGGGGTGGAGAAGATGTATCCTGACCTTCGACGACATCACTGGTGGCTAAATATGAAGAAGGCAATAGTTAAGTGTGTCTCTCGATGCCTCACATGTCAGCAAGTGAATGAGGAGCACCAGGTACCCGCAGGTTTGGTTCATCTCTTAGAAGTCCCAGAGTGGAAGTTTAATGTGATATCCAAGGGTTCGTGATGGGTGTTCCAGGTACATCCAAGTGTCATGATTCGATATGGGTGATCATTGACCAACTCAACATGTCAGTCCACATCATATCAATCAGAGTGCAAGGCTTAATAGAGAGTTTGGGATGCCTCTATGTGATGGATATTGTGTGGTTTCATGGAGTACCTTCTTCTATTGTCTCTTACTGTGATGCATGGTTTACTTCCCGGCTATGGAAGGGGTTGTAAGAGGGTTTCGGGATGAAGCTATGTCTGAGCACCGCCTTCCATCATCATATAGAAGGTCATACTGAGAGGACCATTCAAACCCTCGAGGACATGCTCCGTGCATGTGTCCTCGACTTCGGTCGCATCTGGGAGGACCACTTACCATTGGTAGAGTTTGCCTATTACAAGAGCTACCACTCCACCATCAGCATGGAACATTTTGAGGCCTTTTATGGTCAACCTTGTAGATCGCCACTGTGTTGGACAAACCCAAGGGAGTCGGCACTAGTGGGACCAGCGATGGTACATTCCACCATGGAGAAGGTGAAGATCATCCAGTAGCAGATGAAGACTGCAGAGAGCATGCAGAAGTCATATGATGATAGGAGACAAAGACCTCTAGAGTTCAAGGATGGCGACCAAGTTATTCTACAGGTCTCACATTGATAAGGTCTACGAGGATTTGTCCAAGGCGGAAAGTTATCTATGCAATTCATCGGACCTTTCTAGGTCCTCAGTAGAGTAGGCTAGGTGGATTACTGCTTATCTCTTCCACCTCAGTTGCACCGGGTGCACGACGTCTTCTACATATCTCAGCTGAGGAGATACGTGCACGACCCATCCCACATCATCGACCATGGAGAGCTTAACATCGATGACGGGGCGATATTCACAGAGGTTCTAGTGGGGATTGAGGATCAACAGGAACAAGTCCAACATGGATGGTCGATACCTATGGTGCGCGTTTTTTAGCAGTATGGGAACCTACATGAGATCACATCGGAGTAGGAGGCTCAGATGCATACTCATTACCCCTATTTGTTCCCTTAGTTCGAGTTGTACCTTATGAGATGTGAAGCCCTAAGGTGGGGAAAATGTAATGTACCAGAAACTCCATGGAATTTTTTTTCATAAATTAAATAGAATCTTATGAGTCCGTAGTTTCTAACGGTGCTTGATTCCAAGGCCGGGTGTGCCAAGAATCAATTTCTGATGTTTTGTTTGGGTAAGTTCAGTAAACGTACGAACATGATTTTATATCTTTTGAACTAGTGCATGGAACTGAAATATGAGGGCACTGTTGAACTCGTAATGTCGGTGATTTGTTAGTGATACCTTCACCGTAATTGCGTTCTAACGAGAATGGGAGTTAGTTTTTAGGGGTTTTAATTAAATTGAATAAAATATAAAGTGGTAACTTTATTTTTATTTGAGGTGGTTAAAACCTCCAAGTTGAGTTTAGAGGTGGGGTCCACCCTCACATAACTTCCTTTGAGAGTATATTATTTAGTGGGGCATACCAAATGTTTAAACATCACATGTAATCAAATAGGTTAGGCCCACATGATCATTAACCCCCCCTTAAACCCCCAAATCATGTTTGAATGGTGGGGACCACCAGAGGATGAAACTCTTGAACTCCCCATTTATGGAGCCACCGCCCATGAATCCTATTTAACTCCACTTAATTAATTTGTGCCTACACACAAGAATTAATTAAGCGGGACCACCCTTAATTTATTTTCCCCATTTGAATTCTTATTGCTAACATTATAAAAAGATGTGATATTTTATTATTGTGGGGTTGGTATATTTTATGATGGGGGAATTAAAGAGAGGAAATAACTTGGTGGTGCCATTTCTCTCTAAGGAAGAACGACAGACATCTTCCACCTTCTTCCTTCTTCAACTGGGACAATGGAGGGAGTGTTGTCCTTGAAGAGAACTGACGATGCCGTCATTGACTTCTTCCTTCTTTATGATGTCAATGGAACAATGTTCTCTTTCCTTTCTTCGTCAAAGATCATCATCACACGAGGTAATAGATTTTGAGTTGAATTATTTATTAGTTTTTACCCTCTATTCTCAGTCATTTTGTCGAGCTTCTTTTTACCGATTAATATCATCTTAATGAGGAGGGCTCGGACCGCACGAACACTGTCTGACCATTCCACCTTGTTGTTGTTATAGTTGTTTTAATGGCGGAGGCGGAGCAAAATCGGCCGAAATTGGGCCGAATACGAAGGAACTGGCGGTGTAAGGCCACCAAGTCACCTAGAGGGTGCAACACCACCGTGATGCGGCCACGGCGGGCCACGACGGAGGCACACAGTGTCGTCACCCCGCGCGGAGGCCAGCAGAGGGCCACGAACAATAGAGGACACATAGGAGGGTCACCACACCATCGCGCCACGCCGGTGGCTTGGAGCGGCTGGCCGCTCGTGCCAGCAGGGTGGTGTGGGACCCCGTCGGGTCCCGCGTGAGATGGACCGGCGCCACCTGGAGCAGGTTCAGTTTCACCCGAATGGTTCAACCATTTGGGTGCCAGGGGGCACACGTATAAGGAATCGAAATTAAACCTTACATAATATTGAATTAAATGAATAAATCACATTGAGCATATTTTAAGGTTTATAGTTTTAGATAATTAGGACATAACTATTACATCTCAAATGATTACAAAGTAGACACTTCTACACAGTTTCAATTTTATTACAAACATGAACTCTTGAAAAAGAGTCATGTATGGTTCCATGTTTAAGACAGTATGACTTTTCCTTGATCCCATCCTTGATCCTATTCCATAATATGACCTCTGAAAAACATTTCAAAAACTTGGGATGAGCATAAAAATCTCAGTAAGGGATTCAAAAAGAAGTAAAACTATTAGTTATTTTTAAAACAACAGGTAAACCATGAATATTTTATCATATATAATACATTTCACTATTATGAAGTAGTAAATACTCTTCACTAAATAAAAAATCATTACATACCCTATTTTAACCAAAATATTACCATAAAACCCATATAAAAACACATAACATATAAAGGTAACTTGGGACATAAACATACATAAATGGATTAACCATACGGTCGACATCCACACATATCACTAAATGGAATAGCAATACGGCCGACTTCCGTACCCAATTCATTGGAGGTTATAACGTAACCACCCATCCTGGTATTCACGACACCACCCATCATTTGGTTTATCACGTAACCACCCGTCAAATGTCCAAGTACCATTATAAAATCATAAGACATAAAACAAATATAAAGGAAAGAGAACATTTACACATTGCAATCACAATATATCACTTAAATATATTGACATAAAAAATCCAATATCAAAACCATTTTCAATACCAAAATACATAAAAGATTAAATGGTATTTATTTTCTTTTAAAAACATTACGGCTTGTTGGGGAAGCCAATGATCAAAGAATACTTGTGGCGGTGGAAAAGGTCATTGTCACCACTTATGTCAAAAGAAACATTGCTTTTTTTCATTTAGTAAAACTCTTCATTGAAAAATATTCCCATTGAAATGTCAAGGGTGCTAATATAGTGTATAAAAGAAATTCGAGTATTAAAACAAAATATGCCTCAGTGAAAGGAGATTGAGACGAAGTCCCTTACCTCTCGTCCGACTTGACTCGATCATTCTTTAATCTCCTGAATAATAAAATAAAGTTAATTTCTACTTGCTTAACAAAATTTTTCAAGTTTATTATTTCTTCTATATCACTTATTACCATTTTATAAACATTATGTAATCATTTATGTTAAAATTGACCGTTTTGACGATATTTGGAAATTGAGTCAAAAATGGACTTCCTATAATTATAAGTTGTTAATGTGGTAAAAATTTCATTCTATCCTAAATGATATTCATTATTTGGATATCATATATATCATATATATCAAGAATATACATGTATTGATAATAGTACATGACATTTATAGGTAAGAAATGAAATACAATGTTCATGGAGATGGTAACTCGTACGTTCGCATGAACGCTAGTTCCAATTCTATTTCATATTTAATGGAATTAAAACAAAATGATACATAGTAGTATTAAAATTCAATTATTGTATAATATATAATATAATTAAATCTATCCTTTATACATATCACATATTGTATGAATGAGTCATATCACTTTGAGGGGGCGGTAGTCCGCACTTCCTCAAATGAAATTATCGTGTTTACCCATAATGGAAACCATAATGGTATTCTATAAATGGAAATTACAGAAGCATAAAAAAAATATAAAAATAATATATAACATAATTATATACTGTTCCATCATAATGGCCACCATGAGATGCGGTTGGAGATATTCGAACAATCATCGTTTCGTGAGGCGTTAGTTTTCCATCTAGATAAACATTATTTCCTTCATCCATTAGATGGAGGTGTGTGTAAGTGTCATTTGAATCCTTATCATAAAAACTTCTTAGTATATTAAGGATAATGGTGTTGTTACAAAATAAAGGAATAAAAAGAGTTTATGGGTTGGAGATGTAAAATAAAAGAAGACAATTTAAGTGAAATTGTTACCTTTAATTTGGGTAACTCCCTTTGGTTTGAACCAAAGAAAATCTTGATGTGACTTCTGCCTAAGGTAAGTGTTATAGGTGTAAGAGAGGGATTTAGGTAGCATAATTTGGTAGAGGATGGATGAGCCTAACGGCTTGAGACGTTTGAATAATTGGTTAGAAATGGTCTCTTTTTATAATGGGTTGGAGAGGCTCTTTAGGAAAGTGTGATAATATTATTTTATTATATAATGATATTCAGTTTCTGAAGGTCCAAAACTCATTAAAGTTGAAGATAAATTGACTCGTATTCGAAATAAAATCATCCAATCGAAATTGGACATGTTTTGGATGATATTTTGATCATTATAATCACAAATATTTAATTCATTTATTAATGATGTAAATACTCTATCATTATTATGTCATAAAAAATTTAATTTATTTAATGTCTATAAATTATAAAAAATACCATGATGTAGGAAATAATATTATCTTTCCAATGATTATTTATAGTTTAAAATATTATTTATATAACACTATATAAAAATTAATTTACTAAAAGGTTTTTGTTTATGTCATTTTTTCCTTTACATTAAATTAATTAATCAAAATTTCCATTATCATTCATAAGTGGCACCATGGGTTCCCAAAATAGATCCAAGGATTCCCATGGTCGTCCATTACACATAAAATAAGGTTAGGACAGGTTTTGAGGTAATTTTTAATTATTACAACATTTTTATCCTTGAATTACCCTATTTATCTTTAACCGTGGTAAACAAAAGTTAAAAGTTACTATTCAGAAAAAATTATTTTCATCTTATTGAACCAAATTTTACTTCTTGATATAAACCATGTATGTCATATTTTCAAAATTCAATTTATAGAAGCGTTAAAATTTCATTGAAATGAAAAATTCTGTTTTTTAACTATTACTAAGTGGTTTTACTATTCATCAGAAATTGAAGTTTTTCAGAAAAATACCAAAAATTAAGCCTAATCTATATTTTAAATTCCAAAATTCAAAAAATATTTATATATTTCCAAATTAAATACATAGAAGTGGAATTAATTAATTTTAAAATTAATTTATGTTATGAAAACAAATAGCGTGTTTTTAAGAAACAATAACTATCAAAATAATGATACTTGTTTATGTCAAATTTAAAAGTGAAATTAATTCCAATGACCTAAATTGAATTAAATGGTAAAAATATAATCTAATTAAACATTAAAATAAATTAAAAAGATAATCTATCCATATAACTAAATTATATTAAAACGTAGTTTTGAATTAAAATACAATATTTTAACTATTCATTAAAAAATGAACATTATTGGAAAAATTCAAAAAAATTACACAAAGTAAATTTTGATGTCTTCATTCTAAAGAAAGATTTTATTTAGTTAATTAGTATTTATTAAAGTGGAAAACTATATTTAAAGAGGGTTCACTATTAAAAGGTGGTAAATCGACCTTTTAATGTAAATTATGCTTAAAATTAGATTTATTCACTTTTTATGCCTGTAACTTTTATTAGATAAATTTAAATACATTTTACAGAGATGTATAATAATATTGTAGTTATTTTTGTTCATTCCCGCCAATACAATGGCTAGGAGTTAACTCCCATTTAAAATAATAACATTATATTATTAGTGTGCAACGTAAGATCTAAAAGAAACTCGTTGTTACATATCAGGTACACTATCGAACATAGAAACCCCTTTAAAGTAAAATTGATATTTAATTTACAAATTTTAATAAATATGAAATATGTATTATTCTTTATTTACCTAGGATGTTACATCCTTCCCCCCTTTTGGGAATTTCATCCTCGGAATTTTACTTATCAAAATAAATGGGGGTATTTATCCCTGATAGCATTTTTAGATTCCAACATTTCACCTTCAACCATATGGTTTTTCCACAAAACCTTTACCTGGTGAATTAGATTATTCTGAAACACTTTCTCTCTGTGTTTAAGAATATAAACTATTTGTTCTTCATAAGAGATATTTTCTTCCAACTGATCTACCTCTGGGATCAAAACTTGATATGGATCTGGCATATATTTTCTCAACATCAAAACATGAAAAACATTTTGTACCTGGGATAAACATGGAGGTAAATCCACTCTGTACGAAACTAATCCAACATTCTCCATAATTTCATAATGTCCAATGAACCTCAGTCTCAAATTTCACTTCTCACCAAAATACATCACACATTTCCATGGAGAAACTTTGAGAAAGACATGATCAGCTACCTCAAAAGAAAGATCCTTCCTCCGGTTATCTGTATAACTTTTCTGTCTTATCTGAGATTTTCTCATGTGATCTTGAATCAGATGAACTATCTCTTCCATTTCATCTACCAATTCTGGTCCCATCACCTTCTTTTCACCAACGTCATCCCAAAAAGCTGGAGTTCGACAATTCATTCCATATAATGCCTCAAATGGATCCATTAGTAACTACAATGAAAACATTTATTATATGAAAATTTAACAAAAGAAATATGTTGGTCCCAACTTCCCTGGAAATCCAGTTAACAAGAATATACCATATCATCCATGGTTTGAATTTTTCATTCTGACTACCCATCTGATTGCGGATGAAAAGCAGTACTAAAATTTAATTCAGTATCCAATGACTTCTGAAGGCCTTTTCAAAAGTTAGAAGTAAAACTGCTATCATGATCAGATACGATGGAGAGGGGAACTCCATGCAACCTGACTATCCCTTCAACATAAAACTGATAAAGTTGATCTAGAGAAAATGTATCTTGAATAGGAAGGAAATGAGTAGATTTAGACAATCGATCAACAATAAAACATATTTCATTATTACCTTGAGATGTGTTTGGTAATCCCACAATGAAGTCCATCGATATATTTTCTCATTTCCACTATGTCCCCAGTAAAGGTAGAAACATTCTTTTTTGGTAACTACCGCTTTACATTAACCTACTGATAAGTCAAACACTTCACTGTAAAATCAGAAATATCACTTTTCATTCCATCCGAATAGTAATACCCCAAAAGATCTCTGTAATTCTTAGTACTACATGGATGGACTGAATATGGGGAACTATGAGCTTCACATAACAACTCAGTCTTCGACTGTGAATCACAAGGCACACATAATCTATTTCCAAACCTCAAAACACAATCATTATCAATGTTAAATTTAGGCAACTTACCCTTCTGAACCAACACTACATTTTTCTGTAACTCACTATCTTATTTCTACGCTTCCTTTATTCTGTCTGATAGAGATGATCTCACTAAAGCCTGATACAAAGTAGAAGAATTTCCTGCACAAACAATATTTATTCCAAAGTTCACCAAATCAATAACAAAAGGATATTGTTCTAAACGTAACATAGTTATGAAGCATTACTTTTTTGACTCAAATCATCACCCAATTTATTTGATTTTCTCGGATGGTAATGGATCATGCAATCATAATCAATGATTTATTCAAACCATCTTCTCTGTCTCATGTTCAATTATTTTTTTGTGAATATATACTTCAAACTTCTGTTATCAGTATATATTTCACACTTCACTCCATACAAATGATGCCTCCAAAATTTTAAAGAAAAAACAACAACATCTACTTACAAATCATGTATAGGGTAATTTAAATAATGGGGTTTCAACTGACGTAAAGCATAAGAAATTATCTGATCATTCTGTATAAGGACACTACCATGTCATTTCAATGAAGAATCACTGTAGATAACAAACTCACCATTTCTGGAAGGTAGTCCTAAAACTGGATCATTCACCAATCCTTTTTTCAAATCATGAAAACAATCATCACATCCTTTTGTCCAAATGAACTTAACACCTTTTCGAGTTAACTTAGTCATTGGACTAGATAACTCTAAAATGGTATCAGTAAACCACTAGTAATAACTTTACAAACCAAGAAAACTACAGATCTCGGTGATATTTGGGGTTCTTGGCCATTATTCAACAACTTTTGTTTTTGTAGGATCAACAGTTTTGTCATTTTTGGAAACAATGTGACGAAGGAATGAAATTTATTTTAACCAAAACTCACACTTGCTCAGTTTCCCAAATAGATTCTTTTCTTTTAAGGTTTGAAAGAAATTCCTTAAATGACATTCATATTCCTCCTTACATTTTGAATAAACCAAAATATCATCAATGAACACAACAACAAACATATCCAAGAACTCAGGGAAAATACTATTCATAAGATCCATGAATACATCAGGTGCATTGGTTAATCCAAACAGCATAACTAAAAATTCATAAAGGCCATATGTAGTGTGAAACACTATCTTTAGAACATCACCTTCCTTTAACTTCAACCGATGGTACCCAGACCTAAAATCAATCTTCGAAAAATACTGTTCTCCATGGAGCTGATACTACTTCATTCGACGACCCAACATCCGCTGAAGTAGTTGCAAAGGATTTTGGCACCCATTTCTGCTTATAGAGTGGCTGCTTTCCCTCAGTTGATTTCTTCTCTGGAAAATAATTTGCATAATGACCCATTTAATTACACTTAAAACATATTATCGATGGATTTTAATTGCCTTCTTGATCATCTTCCTTACAGTTACGAGAAATATGACTGGACTTACCACACCAGAATCACTTTCCAGATATTTATAAAAATTCTCCGGGATGATTTTTTCCACACTTTTCATAGGATGGATATTTAGTTTTCTAACATCCGAGTCTTCCTTAATGAATTCTTCCCCTTTGCCTGCCAACTGGTCCTCTTATTCTATTATTTTTGAAAGAACACCTGATCTTTTGAAAACTCCATTTCCACATTCTCTTCACATTGACCAAGTATTTCATAACATTTGAACTCACTATAGGCTAACATTGTTCGATATCATGGCGTTAGTCCTGCGTAAAATCTATTTATCTTACATTGAAAATATCGGATGAAATTTGGTGCATACCATGCCATTCGAGTGAACGTTTCTTCAAAAGAAGCCATTGATTCATCCTCCAACTTTAATTCTAGATATTGTTTTTCCATCCTAAGACGAACCACCTTAGGAAAATATTTCTCAAGAAACAAACCTTGGAAATCATCCCAATCAAGAGCATAAATCTCCTCACTATCCCTAATATTTTCTATCATAGACCACCATTGATCAGATTTATCATCAAAATGGTAAACAACGAGACTATCATTTTGATGTTCTGAATAACCCATGACATCAAAAATATTCTCCAGTTCTTTAATCCACCATTCTTCTTGCACTAGGTCAGATGATCCTATGAATGATGGGGGATGTTGCCTCATGAGATGTTCCATTAATAACTTGTTTCTTTGTGGTTGATCTGGATGATCTCTTCCATGGATACCACCACCATTTATAGTCTGAGTCAACTGTTCCATCACTACAACAAACTATTCAGTTCTGATTCCAACCATCTCAGGTTTCTCATTTGGAAGGTTTGTCTTCCTCCTGATGTCATCCCAAAATAGCTACCATATTTCCTATACAGAAAACCATTCTAAACACAAGAAATATCTTAGGAAAAGAAAAATGGTAATATGTAAATGCTATATAATTTCAATATTACTATAAATTAATTTATGGACATTTATTTAACAATACCCTAACTCCAAAAGTTATCTAAACCGACCACTGATACTAACTATAGGGACCCGACATTCAACCTTACATAATATTGAATTAAATGAATAATTCATATTGAGGATATTTTCAGGTTTATAGTTTTATAGAATTAAGGCATAACTATTACATCTCAAAAGATTATAAAGTAGACACTTCTACATAGTTTCCATTTTTTTACAAACACGAACTCTTGAAAAAAAGAGTCATGTCTAGTTCCATGTTTAAGACAGCATGACTTTTCCATGATCGCATCCCTGACCCTATTCCACATTATATCCTATGAAAAACATTTCAAAAACTTGGGATTATCATAAAAAGCTCAGTAAGGGATACACAAAGAAGGAAAACTATTAGATTTTATAATAAAGAGGTAAACCATGAATACCTTATCATAAGTAATACTTTTCACTTTTATGAAGTAGTAAATAATCTTCACTAAATAAAAGATAATTACATACCCATTTGTAGCCAAAAGATTACCATAAAACCCATATAAAGAACACATATCATATAAAGGTATCATGGGACACAAACATACTTAAATGGGATAACCATACGGTCGAATTTCACAAATATCACTAAATGGAATATCCATACGGCTCAATTCCATACCCAATGCATTAGAGGTTATAACGTAACCACCTATCCTTGTATTCATGACACAACCCGTCATTTGGTTTATCACATAACCACTAGTCAAATGTCCAGGTACCATTATAAAATCATAAGACATAAAACAAACATAAATGAAAGAAAACATTTCCACATTTCAATCAAAATATATCACTTAATTATATTGAAATATCAAATCCATTATCAAAACCATTTTCAACACAAAAATATAGAAAAGAGTATGTGGTATATATTATTTTTTTTAAAAATTACCACTTGTTGAGGAAGACAAAGTTCAAATAATACTTGAGGCGGCGAAAAAGGTCTTTGTCCCCGCTTATGTTAAAAGAAACATTCCTTTTTGTCATTTAGTAAAATTATTTGTAGAAAAATACTACCTTTGAAATGTCCATGGTGATTATACTACGTATAAAAGGAATTCTTGTATTAAAACAAAATATGCCTCAATGAAAAGAGAATGAGATGATGTCCCTTAACACGTGTCTGACTTGACTCGATCATTTTTTAATCTCATGAATAATAAACTAAAATTACTTTCTACATGCATAAGAACATTTTTAAGGTTTAGTATTCCTTTTATATCACTTATTAGCATGTTATAATCATTATGTAATCATTTAAGTTAATAATGTTTATTTTGTCGATATTTGGTACTTGAGTCAAAAATGGATTTCCTATAATTACATGTTGTTCATGTGGTCAAAGGTTCATTATATCCAGAATGATATTCCGGATTTGGATATCATATATATATATATCATATATATGCAGAATATACATGTATTTTTAATAGTAAATAACATTTAGATGTATGAAATGAAATGCACCGTTCATGGAGACGGTAAGCCGTATGTACGCATGAACGCTACATCCCTTTCTATTTCATATTTAATGGAATTAAAACATAATGATACATAGTAGTATTATAATTATATTATTTTATAATATATAATATAATTAAATCTATCCATTATATATACCACATATGGAATGAAAGAGTCATATCACTTTGAGGGGGCAATAGTCCTCACTTCCTCAAATTAAATTATCACATTTACCCCTAATGGAAACCGTAGAGGTATGTTATAAATGGAAATTAAAGAAGCATAAAGATAACATAAAGATAATATATAACATATATAAATACAGTTCCATCATAATGGACACCATGATAGGCGGTTGGAGTTATTTCAACAACCATCGATCCGTGAGGTGTTAGTTTTCCATTTTAAGAAACATTATGTTCTTCATTTCTTTGATGGAGGTGTGTGTAAGTGTAGTTAAAATAAATATAATAAAAACATATTACTATACTAAGGATACAGATTTTGTTACAAAAAAAGGAATAAAAAGAGTTTAGGGGTTGGAGAAGTAAAATAAAAAAACAATTTAAGAGAACCTATTACCTTTAATTTGGGTAACTCCCTTTGGTTTGAACCAAAGGAAATTTAGATGTGCCTTATGCCTAAAGTAATACTTCTAGGTTGAAGAGATAGATGTGGGGAGCTTTATTTGGAAGATTTTGGATGATCCTAAAGTCTTGAGAGTTGTGAGGATTTGGTTATAAATGATCATCTTTTATAACGGGGAGGATGGGCTCTTTGTGAAAGTGTGATAATATTATTTTGTTATATAATTATATCCATTTTCTAAATATCCAAAAATAATTAAAGACAAAGATAATATGACTCATATTCTAATTAAAATCATCCAATCAGAATTGGACAAGTTATGGATAATATTTTAATCATTATAATCTTATTTATTTAAATTATTCATTAATTAGGTAAATATTGCATCATTATTGTGTCATAAAAAATTAATTTATTAAATGTATAAAAATTAAAAAAAAAACCATGATGTAGGAAATATTTTTATCTTTAAAATGAATATTTAAAGTAAAAAATATAATTTATATAACACCATATAAAAATTAATTTACTAAAAGACTTTTGTTTATGTCATTTTTGCCTTTACATTAAATTAATTATTCTAAACTATCATTATCATTCATAAGTGGCTCCATGGGGTCCCAAAATTTACTCAAGCAAGCCCATGGTCATCCATTACTCACCCAATAAGGTTAAGACAAGTTTTATGGTAATTTTTAATTATTACAATATTCTTTTAACCTTAAATTACCCTATTTACCTTTAACCGTAGTAAATATAAGTCAAAAGATACTATTCACCAAAAATTATTTTCATCTAATTGAACAAAATTTTACTTCTTTATAACAACCATGTATGTTGTTTTTTTGAAATTCAATTCACAGAAGCGGTAAAATTTCATTTAAATGAAAAATTCAGTTTTCTTTTTAACTACTACTAAGTGGTTTCACTATTTGTCAAAAATTGATGTTTTTCAGAAAAATTCCAAAAAATCAGCTTCACTATATTTGATATTCTGAATTAAAAAATGATGCCTATTTTTTCAAATTCAAAACATATAAGTTTAAATAATTTATTTTAAAATTAATTCTCATTATCAAAACTAATAGCGTGTTTTTCAGAAACAATAATTATCAAACGATTGATACTTGTTTATGTCCAATTTCAAAGTGAAATTAATTCCAATGACCAACATTGTATTAAATGGTAAAAATATATTCTAATTAAACTTTAAAACCAATTAAAAATATAATCTAACCATATAAATAAATTAGATTAAAACACAGTTTAGAATTAAAATACAATATTTTCACTATACATTAAAAATGAACTTTATCACAAAAATTCCAAAAAAAATTAAAAAGTAAATATTGATGACCCCATTATAAAGAAAGATTTTATTTGGTCAATTAGAATGTATTAAACTGAACGAAACTATATTTAAAGAGCGTTCCCCATTAAAAGGAGTTACATCAAACTTTTAATGTAAATTATGCTTAAAATTAAATTCATTCACATTTTAAGCCTCTAAAATTTATTGAACAAACTTAAATACATTTAACAAACATGTATAATAATATTGTAGTTAGTTTTTCCATTACCGCCAATTCAATGTCTAAGAGTTTACTACCATTTAAAATAATAATATTATATTATTAGTGTGCAATGTAAGATTTCAAAAAAACCCGTTGTTGTGAATTGGGTACGCAATCGATCATAGAAACCCCTTTAAAGTAAAAATGATATTTATTTCAAAATTATTAATAAATATGAAATATGTCTTATTCCTTATTTACCTGGGATGTTACAGCACGCCTCCCCCCTAGGCGCGGCTAGGGCAGGTCGTTGGGCCACCTTCATCTGGGTCGCCTGCTTGGGTCGGGCTGCTTCCTCAGATCGGTTCGGACCTGCGGACTGGGTAAGACCCCGGTCCAGACAAGGTCGGGTCGGGTCGGTCCAAATGGATCGGACCAGACCCGGACCTGTTTAGTCAGTTTACTCCTTTTCGCCCTTATCTTGGGCTACAGGTGTCCGTTTGACCAACCTCTTCGGCAACAGAAAGGTTAGAGCGAGAAGGTTCTACTGGCATACCCCACTTGAGGTTCATATACAGTTGGAGTACAGTCTGGTTGGTTTGAACCTAAAAACCAACTAGGTCCCTTGGACGGAAATGCCAATAACTCACAGAACGTGTGTCTGATTGATGCACCGTCTGTCATGTTGAACCCTTACAACATGGCTGACCTTTGGGTTACTCCTTTGTGGAGTTTAGTGGAGGTCAATGTACGACTGATATCTCGAGGTAAATTTCTACAAAACTAGAGGGAACCAAGTGCAAGGAAATCCAGTTGCTGATAGTGAAGTGGAGGTTGGAGACATATCATACGGAGGTCAGTGCTCATCGATCCTATGTGGGTCAGCGCTCAGCGATCCCGTATGGGTCAGTGCATACTGTTCCTATGTGGGTCAGATCCTCTGTGGGTCATTGCGGGGGTTAGTACATATTGATCCTGTGTGGGTCAGACTTAGTATGGTCAGAAGCAGTGCCTCTTGACATAATAAGATGATCTAGATTCGCAACTAATCATTTGTACTTATATACTTCACAAAATTCCTGGTTTGAGTTGACTCATTGACATTCTTATTTTCCTCATGATTGAGATGGGTTCTAAATAACATAGGTATATGTATGGGCATATACCTAAGTAGGGGATTCCAATGTTTCGATATATTTTGGTTTTCCTTGTAGGATTTTTGTGAGTCCTTGAGGGTCTCGGGGTTCCTATTGAGTATTGTTATACTCACCCCTTCATCGGCTATGCCCACACATCATTTTGTTGGTTGCAGAAGACGAACAACATTGATTGGGGTAGAGAGTAGCAGAACTGGATGGTACCCGGAGGTGGACCACTCGACGAGACGTACACAGAGCGGACGAAAAAAATTGGGGTGCTGAGGTAGCCATATGTACCCATCCATTTGCTGGGAATTCCTGATGAAGACTCAGTGGCTGCTTTACTTTTTTTCTTCAATTGTACTAGCTTTTCAGCTATATTGTACATTACTATTGGGATTGTGTTTCCGCACCCCTTTACATTCATCACACTCTTTTGTATACAATTTTACAAAGTTTTTTACTTCCAGTTTCATACAACGTGGTGTTTTCTTACTGTTATAAAGGCAATGCCTTCCCAATATAGGGATTTTCACCTTTGGTGCTAGTTTCTAGCCTGTGGCCTATGGAAGGCGGGATTGGGGTAGTCATGATATGGGCCCCGGGGGACGGGCCATGACAATCTTTTCCAATCATTGTAATATTATCATCCCATTGTAATTTAAAATTTTGTTATATATGTCTAGTTCAAAATTATTAAAAATGGGGTTAATAAAAATTTTATTGGTTAAAATAATAAAAAAACATGTAATAAATTTAATTGGATGATTTCATTTCAAACATATCACATTTTCATAGAATTCAAGACAATTTTAATGAATTTTTCTCTAGATTTTGATTATTAAATATTAGTTTTTTTTGAAATTATATATATTCCACTAACATGAATTATGAAAGCACACTTAGTCCCTCATTTATTTACAATAAAACGATCCTAATAGATTATTAAATACATTCCACATTACCTTATAATCATTCTTATAAATATTTAATAGGATCTAATATTCCCAAAATACAATCCCCAAAGTCATTAATTGGATATATAAAAAAGAGATTTCAAAGGAGAGATAGTCGCTTAAACCAGACACATTCTTTTAAACTCATCATTGCATCCATTTAAAATATTGTAATTATCATAAAATATTATTTTTCTTGATATATATTGTTATATTTTATCATGATTATGAAAACACTATTATGAAAACTCTTTCCCATGAAATTATAAGTTAATGTATTTCTCATGAGTATATACAACATACCAACTCCGTAAATCCTTACAATTCATTTCTAATAACCATCTTTTATGGATAATGTTTTAAGATGGGATTAAATATTTTATAGTAAATTATGATATAATGATACATTTTTGTTTTTTATAAAACATTTAACTTCCAAAATTCCAAACTATTTGAAAATGATAATTTCATTCTTATGTAAAGGTGGACTACAACATCCGTGTGAGGATGCGATTGGTTTTTATTTCAATTTTACATGGATGAAAAAATTTATAGATTTCATGAATATATAATTTATGTGTAAAAATTAAATGATTATAGTAATTTTATTCAATATTTACCTTTCATTCATTGCATCTATAAAAAAATTGAAAACAACCTTCATGTGGTTGTACATCCTACAATCTACTTAGACATTGTAATTCATTTTTCATTCTATAACATCATGGATGAATACAAATATGTATATAACAAGTATATATTATGTTTATATCTGGAATAATATTATATATGTGAGGAAAAAAGATAAATTTAACAGGACCAGAAGGCATGAATTAATGTACTAACAGATAAATTAAACAATTAACACCCATAAATTACTATTTAATGAAAAAGTGTTGAAATATTTTAAATGTATCATATCTGATATTATAAGTTTGTAAATGACTATTATATATATAATAAAAGATTGTTTATTATATAGGAGGTCAAAATACATTTCTAGAAAAGCATACATGAGGAAATGGGATTTTCGTCCCCCTTTTATATTTGTGGGACACAAGGCATATCCATCACATCTTTATTTTGAATAGTCTATATAATTCCCATGAATTAATTTTATTATTCACATTATTAATGTTATAGGTATCAACATATCAATATAATGTTTTGTAGCAAGCTCTACCCCATTATCTATGATCCAATGTCATCATTATTATATTGTCATTAGATACCAGGAATCACATCCCAATGTATAGAATAGTTTAGTAGTCTTGTTAATCAATATACATATATGATTCGTATATTACAATAGAATACAAAAAATAAAACATACTTTTTTAGAATATAATTATTTACTATAGAATATCCTTACATATAATTCATATTACACAAACTAGATTCCTCATAATAGAATCATAATTAGGATGTGCTCAAATATTTATTATGTGATGTATACCATGAAATCTATAATCAATAATTAAGAATAATCAACACCAAAATTTAAATTAATGAAAACACATTCCATTTTCATAATTTTAATAGAATTTGTAGAGATTAAATCATTAATATATAATGTTAAATATAATAACAGACATTCCATTAAATCAATAACATAACTATCATCATTACATAAAGAATAAAAAATATATCAGGATAAATTCATAAAGCAAACAAAATTAAATCAATAACTAATAATTAAATGCTTCCACATATAATATCATTAAAAAAATATAATTTATAATAATAATTGACTTCTCATTGAAATAAATTCAATGTTATTTAACTTCATGATCTCAGGAACAATGAGACTACTATTATCAAGATGATTTAAATAACAAATAAAAAATGATAGGTATGTATACAATAGAAACCCACTGATATAATTCTATAAAATAGATCCATCTCTTGAGTCTACTTAAGCATCCAGGTCACATCAATAAATTGTTCTCACCTATATCTCTATATTAAAACCATTCCATATATTTTAAATATATTTTATAATTCATAAAAAATGTTACATATCAAAAACATTCCATATTTAGTAATGGATATGGATTAACTATAATTCCCTAAGTCAGTCATATTATATTCATTGTAAAATACCATATGCTGAAATTCAACACTATTTATGTAATATATATATCAATGCTAAAAATATTTATATTTTGGGGAAACATAATGTCATACGGTTACATGGGAGTTTATATTTAAAGGTAAGGTTAATGATTAAAAAAATTAATCAATAAAGAGAATTCCAAAACATTCCCTAGGTAAACTAATAATAAACTGCATAGAAAAAAAATAAATATGGAATCATTAAAAAATATCTCCAATGAATCATATTTAAAATAATGTTTTATAATTGATGAATGTAAATACAATGAAAATATATTTAAAGACACTATTCAAGAACATTACCATTACAAATTTAAAATATAATTGTTAACTTAAATTTCATAAAATATGTTTCTAATAGTTTCCTTTGAATATATCCTTTTGTACTAGAAATTCATTCTTTAAAACATTTATATGTCATTGTATCATTAAATGGTATACATGTCACACTCATTAGAACAATTATTCTTTTCATATTTTCGGTAATATTCAAAAGGGCCTTGTTTGGAAGAATACACAATGATTCATTTCAAAAAAAGTTGTATAAAATAATACCTTTGAAAAAATATATTTAATAAATCATTTGAAAAATTATAAATACATTTTTATAAAGAATTTTTTTTGATGAAAAATGATTTTATACTACTGTGAGAAAAGATATTGGATTCTTTTAAGAATATTTTATCAATAACTTTTTGTACCAAATAGTGTAAAATGGTACAATTATAAGAGAATAATGTTAATGACATACAGAGAAGAAAACTATTTTTTAATATGTCATTTTAAGTAATTTTCTAAAATAGTAATTCAGTCATAAACATTCTTGATTAAAATTATATTTTGAAATAAACACTTACAGAGATCATAAGAAATTTTTTGAATTAATCCATGAATCAACTATGTGTATAAAATGTATATAAAAATAATACAAGTTTAATTAAAAAATATTTAAAAGTTATTTACACACATAATCATTTAATGTGAATGATAATGAATAAATATTATAACCAAATGAAATGAATTTGAGATATAAAATTCATTACCACTTTGATATTTTCTTGTCAAATATTTATAGATGAAATAATTAATATTAAAATATTAAATACCATGAATTAATTTTTAATCTTAAAATTAAATATGAAAGGGTATGTATATACACCATATAAAAAACATGTGGTATAACATTACAATATACCACAATGAAGATAAATTTAGATGAAGTCCCTTACCTCATGATTTCTTTTTGTATAATTTATTTTATCTACCTGACTAATGATTTGAACCATTTTATAAGTTTATACCAAAACAATGTTAATATAAAAAATATTATATACTATCTAATTATATTATTTTACAATCTATTTTTGATAATATTTCTCTATTTTTATTGTTTTAGGATTGAATTTTCTTATATTCTCATGTTTTTTAAAATAATGATATGCATGTATTCTATATGATATACATAAATATTATATAAATTTATCTTAATGTTATAAATAGAATATTGAATCATTATATATATATTAACAATCATTATTGAAATTCTGACTTAGGAAAAAGTGAATATATCATTCATAGACGAGGGAAAATTTAATGTTGTGGGTGATATTTTAATTTTTAGGATTAAATACAATTTTATATATATCACATATACTCATTAAATTTTAACATATTAATTCCCATATGAGGGGAATGTAAAAAATGAACCAAATGACTTCATGCGGAAGTAGTCTGCCATACAATTGAGCGATGTTATCATATCTCAAATGAAATGGAAACTAAAAAGTAGTATGTGAAATTTTGATTATATTAGTATAATAATATCATAAATAATGTATATATATATATATGTATTTATATACTAAATATATAATTTTATGATATATTGATATGTGATGATTGATAATAAGATATATCAATTCATGTGGTGGTAGTCAACTATAAAAATGGTTGATGATTTCATTTACCTTTTGATGGAGGGGGATATTGGTAAATAATATTTTATAAACATAATAAAGTATCATAATGTGTTATATAATCTTTTAATTATATTGTATGATTTAATATATTGTAGATTATAGAAAATGAAGAAATAATACAAAAGATATTCATTAAGAAAATTAACATATCTTAGATAAACCTTGTTTGAATATCCTATTAAGGAACCAAGGGATGGACTAATGGTATGTATTGATGATATATAATTTGGATAATGGTTTTGGGGAACTATTTTGGACCTGTTTGATTGACCCAAATGGCACGAGAGGTGTGAGGAAGGGAAGGGAGGGAGTGGCCTTTTATAATTTAAGGAGAATACATAAATAATTTTTTTTAAATGAATAACGTGTACATACATATTTCTATATTAGAAGGCTCCAGAATTGGTCATTATCTACCATTTGTGGTTATAAGGTCAATATATGGACATAAATTGGGGTTTACAAGGTTTATGTTATTTTATATCACTTATATTCTTAGTTTAACCCCTATATTAAAATATGTTTTACCTAAAACATGAAAATTAATCATTTTAATTATTTTACGATTAATAATGGGTTAAAATTATGATTTAATTATAATATGATATAAATTTTTCTGATTCTAATTATATAATTCATTTTTATAAATTCAATTGATATAAATGAAAGATTTTAGATTAAAAGTATATACAAAGACACGATTATAAAGGCAACTATTCAATTATAAAATTATTATAAATATAAAATGTAATAATAACAAAACAGAACATGAAATTGATTATAGTTAAATAAATTAAATATATATTAATATAATTGGACAAATAAAACTATAAAAAATGAAAATAAAAATTATCAAAGTAAATTTTATAAATGAATAGGCAATTTTGATAAAAATTTAGTTTTCCCCCTATTATTCCAAATAAGAATATTTTTAGAAAAATAAAACAAATTACCATAATATTATTTTGATATTATGATTTCAAAAATAGTGTAAATTTTTAAATAAAGTTTTTTAATTTTTTAACAAATTAATATAAAAATTATTTTCTAGAAAGTGATGAAACTATTTTTATTCATAAAAACACTCTGTTCAGAAATAATTTATGTTTATTTTATCTAGTTCTTATTGATTTTATAATTATTAGATATCTATTGAATTTATTATATACATTTTTCAAAAATAAAATTATAATTTTTTTAGTACATTTCATTTCCTCCAATTAATCATCTTGGCTTTAATGGTATTGTATTTTACGGTTTCTTTAAAATCGTGGTAGTGTGTTGTATGAGATATCAATGATATTATGTTTTGAAAAAAATATATTTCCTGAGGTTTTGAATATCAGTTTTGGGTTTTTCATTTTTTATCAAATAAAATATAATTTTTTTATAATTTTTTTATTATCGTTACTATAAATAAATTATGTCATCACAATTTGACAATGTGCTCAGTAATTGAGTGTTAGATATTTGATCATTAGTTTATTAAAAACCAAATAATTAAATGGTTAAAAAATCTATTAATAAGAGAGTACACAATGTAGAATTAGCATATTGAATAACAAATAAAATTATTTCTATATAGGATATCATTGATTTCATTTGATTATATGGACATGGATGATAATAATAAACAATTATATCATGATTGAAATTATAAATCACAAGAATGTTAATGCATAATAGAAATTTCAGGGCCTCAAAATCGTAAATATGAGATCATTTAAAAGACCATTTGGTTAATTATAAATGATCGTAATAGGATAACATTTTTTCTCAATATTCATTCCCTATTATTGAATAATTCATTTATAGAAGAATAATATAAGAAAAGATAATTACCCAATATCATTCTATATCATATGAACAATTTCATATTTTGGTGGTGACAATATAAGTTACCAATTCATTACTTACCTGAAGAAGTTATTATCTAAAAATTTTATTATTTATTTCTGAAGCATTGAAATTTACTTTTAGTTATAAATAATATCCATAAATTATTTAAAATCATTTCCATATGTATAATTTTTTTTCCAATACATATATTGTATTCACAAGTTATCCTATGTAATTCATTAATCTCTAAACTTCACTTGTGACTTGTGTAGTTAAATAGTTAAAATCACCCATCAATTCGTTTATGTAAAAACAACTGCATATTTACTATATCATATTATTTTTCATTGGAAGGCACAAAAAATGATTCTCACTTCAGTTTTGGGATCAAACCTCATAGCCTTTCTGGGTGTGATGTGTTTTAGCCAATAATGAAAACTGTCCCTTTTATAAAACTATATTAATATAATTTATATAATTAACCCAAAGTGTTATAACCCATAATTTATCCAATAACAAGATAAGATAATCCATAATTGTTTCCAATACATATAATTTTATTCTAATAAAATGTGATTGAATTAATCCTTAAATACATTTATTACTAAAACATATACTAAACTAATTCTTGGTAATTACAATTATGTTTCACAAAAGAAAAATAATCATGGTAAACTCTCATCACATAAATCCTAAAATTTGGATTTTAATACTTTTAACTTATGATAAATCATAAAATCATAATCCCATGATTTTATCCCTAACTCTTATGTTTTTAAGGACATATATTCTTCAATAATAATCATAATCCTTTGATGATTCACGCTTATGATTAAAAAAATTCCACGGGTAAAAATGCATTGACAATATAATTCTGGAATACCAATAAATATGTCATCAAATTTATTTCAACATAGTTCATTTTTTTCTTGGATTTTATATTAAAAATAGGGCATTGTCTTGGATAATTTATTCGACAAACATATTTAATAAATAAAAATATAAGTGGATTTATAGGATTTAATGTATTTCTATCCACTATACTGATCATCTTTCCTAAACAATTCATTGATGTATCCCCTTAATTATCACACAAAAATAATTAATTATTCATTTTAGACACATTTACGGTTTCTCTCTATATATTTTTGATATAGTGGAAATGAATTATTCTTTCATTCATGATCATCACTGTTTTATATATTTAGAAACTATATTATTTACCTTTTTGGGGATTCTAAGAGTTGATTAAGGTATAATATGTCAATCATATTGCATAATAATTGATTAATAAAACCATGATATGATTCACATTATTCATTATCCTATTTGGATGCTCATAGTCACCACATGGTTATTTATATTAAATTTCAACACAATTCCTTCATGTTTCTATTCATAACTAAATCCAAATGCAAAAATTATTTATTTTTAGGATATATAAATCACGAATTTTTTTTCATAATATGAAACCTTATTCCATAACTTGGTCGTTCATTTACATCATATATTTAAATTCATAAAAATTACATTTAATGAAAATATGAATTATCCAAGGCATAACTATTGGGAGTGTCAAACCAGGTTTATAGTAAGGCCTATTGCAAAAAACCAACTAACACCCAAGTAAATCTGAAAATTCATTTTTTTGAGTTATTACCCCCAGGTATAACTATTCTAGAAACATGTCCACATATAGTATTTAGATAGATATTTATTGATATGAAAAACCTCATTATATTTACATTACCAAACAAATTAGGATTATTTTATATTAATCTCCTCATTTTATGTCTTATGTTTATGTTTCATGATCTAAGTTATCTAAAATACAGATCTAAGGGGTTTTATAAAACATGCAATGATAAAAATGGTAAAACCCCTACCACGATGTCCTAATGTTTTGGTGTACATTATTGCATTATCAAATGATATAAAAAATATATTCCTAAAAGACCAAATAGTTTGTTACTCTCAATAAACACGATGCATGCATTATTTCCATATTTATTTGGTATAATTATTTTTAAAATCAATGTATTTTCATAATATATTTATTTCAGCTAGAATATCCTTCCAAATAATTTATAATGAAATTCATGGATTCCATGGAAAGGATACGATATAAGTGGGATACCAAAATGATCAGTAAGGGTTATATATTGCGTAATCAATAAATAATCAATAAGTATAATCATCATGAAAAAGTAAGTAACTAAACACAAACATCAATTAAATAATTTGAAAATCAATATTGGATAATTCATAATAAATATGGACTGGTTAATATTGAAACACACATTCCATTTAATCAATAACATAAATACCATGGATAGATACGGCATAATGAATATTTAATGGTGAATAATTAAAAAAGAAATTCTATTTAATTAATAAACTATTAATGAAATTAATCTAGAGAAAATATCACTATGAAAAATTTCATGGATTACAGTATTTGGAATCATAAGGATGGAAATGAATAATTATTAGATTTCATGATCTTAGGAATCATGATACCTCTACTATCATGATGTTTCACAAGACATTTTAAAACATATGGGAATGTATACCCTAGAAACCCTATTAAACATGTTGTTACAACTAAATCACTTCATGAGTCTATTGATGCATCAAGGGTCTATATGTAACCCAGAACCACTTGTATTAGCATTTCCAAATTATTCCTAATATATTAAATAATCTATTTAAATCATGAACACTATACCATATTAATAAATTTTTATATCAATTAAGAGTAAATATGAATAATTATTTCCCCATACAATCATATAAAAATAAATATAATGAAAATTTAATATACAACTTATATGGTTTAATGAGTAAATATATCGATGATAAATAATATGGATATGTAGTGGAGATTTGATTTCCATTGGTTAAAATAATATAAGTATTTCAATAGAAATATAATTATAGTAATAATTAATAAACTACGGTATTTTCAATACTTTTCCAGGTAAAACTAATAATAGACCACCCATTAAATTAATAAGGATGGTATCTATACAAAATACAAAAATTGGATCATAAGTAAAATAACATATTGTGTTATTGATTAATATAAATATATTAAATATGTCATCATAAACATTGTTGTAGAAAACGACCGTTTTACATCGAAAATAATTAGTTAAACTAAATTTGAGAAGAAAAAAAATTAAAAAATTATTTTCAATGAATCTAAACTCTTAAACAAAATAAAATGTCCATAAAACATTTATTTTTCATGAAAACTGGAAATTATGTGAATTTCATAAAATATAAAATAAATATTCTTTTTGTATTTTCGATAAAAGTCAAATAAGCATGATTTAGAAGATTTCATGGTGATAAATTTAAAAAAAATTTTAAAATATAAATTTTCTTAAAAAATAATAAATAAATAATCATTAGAAGGTTAAAATAATTTTTGAAAACATTTTTAGAAAACCATATTCTGGATGAAATATTATTTTTCTGTAGAGATAAATGAGATCATATTTTATTAAAAAAATTACAATAGAAAATAAAAAATAGAGGAATGTGGTAGTTTTAAATTAAAAAATTATTAAAAATATATGGATCATAGAATTATATTGGATTATTAGATAATAATTAAACAATATCCATCAATGTTAATTCACCCATAAACAATACTTATTGGAATTGGTTTCTTTGAAATAAACCCTTCCAATAATCATGTTATCGATGTAATAATTATTAAATGAATTGATTTTCAATATAAAATTTAAATAAACAAAAAATATGAATCATTAAAATATAATATTTTAAAATGTATTTAAAAAAATAATCGTATAATGTCAAAGAGAACTAATAAGTAATGTAACCCAATGAAAAGAAATTGAGTTATAAAATTCATTACCATCTTTTGATTTTCATGTAAAATACATATAGATAAATAATAAATATAAAAATATAAAATTCCATAAATTATTTTTTATTTATGATATTTCATGAAAAATGGGTAGTATATATACTATATAATATAAATTTCATGCATAACATTGAAATATAAATTAATGAAGAGAATGTTTGAAGAAGTACCTCACCCCACACTTCTTTTTTTGTTGAACATGATTTAACATCTTTTATAATTGTTTTAAGAATATTACTAATTTATAGTTTAACAATATTAATTCTAGTAAAATAATATTAACCATATTATAAAATTGTGTTACGTGTTTTTTAATAATATTTCTATTTTTCATTGTTTCCAGTGTCAATTATAGTTTTTATAATTTTTATTTTATCATTAATGTTATTATTATTGGTTACAAGTCTCTTTATATATCATATAAATAATTATATTAATTTTATATATTTAAAATTAAAACATTAGATACATTTTTTTAATCTTTCACGATAGTAGTACATGGAAAACGAACCACATCATATCATGGATTTGATATGTCATACGTACACACGAGATACAATATCAATTCCATTAACGATTGAATCGTTAACGATTTTTTTTGTATATTAATTGTAATGAATCAATAAAATTTAATATATATCATAAATATAAATTACGTTAATCCTTATTAATTTCCATATAAATCATATGTGCAAAAATTAATCACATCACTTCCCAAGGAGGTAGTCTTCCATAGACATGAGTGACATTATCATATTTTAAATGGAATGGAAAGTAACAAGGTATGTGTGATATTATAATTAAATTATTATAATAATGCCATTAATATTATATATATATATATATATTAAATCAATCATTACATAAAGCCGTGAGATCTATTGATGGAAAATGATTTTCATCAGTTTATGAGGTTGTAGTCCACTGTAAACATTATATAATATTTTCTTTCAAATTTCATGGAGGTGGATATGGGTAAATATTATTTCATGATTATAATAATATCTCAGTATATGTAACATATATGGTTTATTATATTGTAAGTGTTGATACATAATTACATGTGGAATATAAGAAAGAAAACAAATTACATTTGGTTTGACAATTATAGTCTCACAGAGAAACTACATTAAGAACTCCATTTATAAACCATTGAATTTATAAATTGGGAAGAAAGAAAGATCGTGAATGTTGATAATGGTATTAAGGAAATATTTTGGTATGTTTTTTTCTGTAGAAAATAAGAATTTTTTTATTTGAAGATGTTATTGGGGAATTGGCCATTTATAAATGGAAGAGAGGATATGTATTGTGTTTTTGAGAAGAATAAATTATACCATAATTTTATAAATGAAAAATGATAATAAAAAATATTTCATTATATACCCTTATAATATTCTAGGTCGAAATATGGTAATAATATTTGTTTGTAATACGTTTAGGTCATTTTAACCTATATCTTCTTAGTTTAACCTTCAGTAAACTGGATTTTTTCTTTACCACAATATTAATTTTTTTTACCACCTTTAGTATTATTAATATTCAAATAATAAGTTGAGATTATTATAGAATAATTATTATTATGATGAAAAATATGGAATCCATTATTCCACATTCAATTAACATATGTGGAATGGTTTAATTTAAAAGTACACTCACAAACCCAAGGAAAAAGTGAGATTCAAAATAGAAAAATATCAAAATAATTAGAGGTTTTAATATCAAACATAAATATGAAATTGATGAAAATTATTTAAAATAGTTAATTTTTTTAAAATTTATGTAATATTACTTTATTGACATTTTTGTATATAAATAAACTGTTAATATTATTTAAGGGGAAATTTTTTTTTAATAAAATCAATATTTTTGACTATTCATCAAAAAATTTATCATTTTCCAAAAATACAAAAAACACACTAAGATAAATTTGATTTTATGGCTAAAATTTATTATTTTATTTTTTAAAATAAATTTTCTAAATTTGTTAAAATTAATTTTAATATAATATCTTAGAATCTAATGATACCAATTTCTATGAAAAATACATTTTTCTAGAAAACATTTTTTTTCAAATCATTATTATTTTATTACTAATAAATTTATATTCATTGATATTATTTTAATCATTTTTGAACCATATAAAGATCATAATTTTATTGCTATTTTTCATACCTACAATTTAATGGCTAGGGTGTAATGGTATTTTTTTTACGGTTCGTATAGACTTGGGGTTCTATGTATCACATTTTATCAAAGTGATTACAATTATAGAAATATATGGCTAGCGTTATTTCAGATTAGTATTGAGTACTGCATAGTTTATAAAAGTAAATTATCTTATTTTAAAATTTAGGGGTGTTGCAGGTTCTTTCGTTCATGGGACTTATGATTCAAAATTTACCAAATAAGTAAGGATTTTATATTATAATCTTATCATTTACTTGGATTGATTATGATTAAGTTCCCAATGATGAGATCCTATGTCATATCAATCAATAATATTGTGATTTTTTTCATGTTACTTTATGATAATACATTTTTTAAATTCATTTTCCTCACCTCCTGTAGTCAGGAGACTAGAATTTTTATAAGGAAAATTAAACCTATTTATCACATCAATCAAAATATATTTTTCCTTCCATATCCATATTATTTATAGATATTTTAATGAAATTTTTTATTATTATTCAATTGATTTATGTCATTTTGAGCGATTTTTTCCATTTTTAAATTAAAATCTAATAATAATCTTTTTTTATTTTCAAAATAAGTTACTTTTTCCTCTTTTGCAAATTAATGAAGGATTTTTTTAACTTATAGAAAAAGAAAATACTTTTTTAATATAATTACAACTCTAGGATATGATGATTTCATTAAAAGTTTCCATTTTTCTTTTAAAAAAATTATTCCATAATATTTATAATATTTTATTATTTTCTGTAAATGATTTTGAAATAGAAAGGATATTTTCCAAAAAAACCTATTCAATGATATTTTAATATTATATATATTTATCAATGAAAAAAAATATTGATATCACTTATGATTTCCTCGGGATATGAACCTAGTATACCATCACTATTCATTCTCGTGATTTTTTATTTCTATGATTAATGATTTTTATAAAACCAATTGTTCATCCTTTTATAATATTATTAAATAATGACAGGTTTATGAAACCTATTTGTTTCCATGGTTTATTCTTTAATGAAATATTTATAATACCAATTTCCTTATTGTGTTATGATATGATTAGTGTTTTATTATCCTCAAAAAATATATGATATTCATTATATGATGGGTGGGGCGAATATCACCGTCAACTATATTAGGTATTGATGTATAACTCATAAGGTAAATTTTTATGTTTGAAACAAATATCATGTTCCTTATTTTATGGTTTGATCTATATTTCATGTCTATATAATTATATGTGGACCTAGATTTCATATCCATGATATTATGTGTGGACCTGCTTTCATGTATATATGTTTATGTGAGGGGCTGTATTGATATCCTTAAATTTATTAGGGGAAATTTTCTTATTTATACATTCTCATAAATTAATAATTTTCTGCCCCAAATACATAACTTTTTCCAATTTTATGATCTTGTTTCTCATGTTCTTTAATTCTCTTTTGATTAATCAATTATAAATTTTTATGCATTACATCATAAATCAACATAATAATACATGATATTTAGGTTTTGGAATTCAAATATTATGCTCATGTTCTCACACCCTTATACTCATGTCTTTCTTATTCAATCTTTTATATCTCCCTTTTCCCTAATATAGAATATGATCTCACCCTTTCATAGGATTCCATTAGTTATGTTTTGAAGACTGTTTTTAGATGTAATATTTATAATACAGTTGATAGTTATAAAGAGAATAATGGGAGATGATATAGATCATTTATGTACGCGTTTTTATGTTTCCTTATTTCCATAAACAATATACATACTTTAATCTATAATTGATCATTATGTCATCTAATGGATATTTACCTATTGAGATGTGATATCTATTTAGGAAAGCTTAATATCAATGTATATGGAATTTACAAATAGCGTTTTCCCTATTTTTACACATAAGGGTTGTCTTATCAATAGTAATTTAATTAAGAGGAACACTATCAAGATATTTAAAAAATATTTTCTCAATTATTTCCATTATTTTTTACATAATTTTTTTATGTGGACTTTTTTAATTTCATTATATATTTTTTATTCATGTTATTCATATTATTCTTTGATAGTTCCAATATACTTTCTTGAATGGGTAACTCAAATGTTTTCAAAATTAATAACATCATAGTTCCTTTGGGATTTTAGAAACATTGTTTTGTCGCATGGATGAAAATAGTTCAAAATGGGATATCATAAAGGGAAGAGAAGAAGAGAAATGATGAATGTTAAGGATCAGAATCTCCACTAAATGAAATTTATATAGGTACCCCAAAGGAGAATCATCACGTAGGGTACTTGTGCATCAACCAATACAATCATATTGGGCATCAACCAGGGTGGAAAACCTATGGCATACACATAAGTGAAGGAGTCCCTTAACCCAGGGCCCCATACATTCCAATTAAAAGGTCACTAAAGAATTCATTTCGGGGGGAAGAAATCCTCGAAGTCCTCTCTATGCTCTAATCTCCTCTGTTATTCACACAGGCCCTATGAAATATTTACTCATCCAAAACCCAAAGAGGATGGAATTTATAGGGGATATTGAAGCTAAAGTCCTCTCAAGGTTTAAATATCATAACACCTGCATGATGGAACCCTTTCTTGTAGTTGAATAATAATATATAGAAGTAACCATCATTAATTATGGACATGTACGATATATTTTTGGGAACACCAGTGGAGACCCATTAGTTCATGAGAAAAGACTCTCTTAAGTATTTTTACCAATGTGGTTTATCATCCAAGGTACTATCTGCTCACAAAAGACTACATGTGTAAAGAACCCTCATATCATGCATTTATATGTATGTGATACTTCCTTATCTCACCCAAACCATTAACATGGTTATATCTATGTTCATTCCATCTTAAAATCCACACATTACATGGCCTCTCCTAATTTTTCTCCATTTCCTGAATGTGGTCAAATTACAAAATCCAAAAAAGACTCTATTAATTAAAAACCATGATGAGGTTCAGACCAGTGCGTATCCCATTTGTATTTTTATTCTTATGGTTAGTGGTGTCATAAGATTTTTCATGCATAAGGGTTCAGGTCCTCATGAAAGATGTGGACTTTCATTCCAATGTCCATGAGTAACCTATCCTTAGTGATGATATCTGGGAGTTCTTGACCTTATGAATATGGGTGAAGGCCCATTCTTATCCAAAATATTTTTGAGACTTAGATCCTCTTGTACCAACCATATTTGTAAAGGATCATGTTTTCATTTACACTCAACATGAAATGAGATCCTACTCCCTTTCTAAAAACGAAATATTACGGAATACCTCAAAGTTTAATCCCTTGTCCATTCAAGGGAATGGATTTACTTTTTATCCTCTTTTCCTCATGACCCATATCCATATGGGTAGAGCAATGTGAATATCCTAGATATTAATATGGGGAGGGAATGTTCATAACCATGTCCCTTTTTCTTCTCATGATTTCATATCCTCTTACACCAGATGAGGAGGAGAACTGTGTTGTTTGAAAAATATTCTTCTTACTCTTATATTCCAAATCAAATTGTTAATCATGTTATTTTATATACTAGACATGATCATGACATCCTCATAGTAAGAAACATTTTTAGGGAAGAATATTCTTTTAGATATTCATCTTTCCTTCGATCATAGTGTCTCCCTAGGCATGGGTCCTCGTGGTCATCTATATAGTTTTGGAGTAAAGATAAATATATGGATTTCAGAACCTTTTTTCATAATTTTTCTCAAACTAAACATGACTCATGTGATCTTAGAGGTTGATGGTGGTCATCAAAACCACATTATTAGAAACTCCTGGTAATCATTCAAAGTGTAATCCCCAACCAATCCCAGGAATCCTCTTCAAGAGTATACCCCTAAATCTAACACATTAGTGTCCTCCTTATGAGAAATACCCAAATAAACCTGTCCATGGGAAACATTCAATGTGTAAGTATCATGTCAGAAATATGCCACCTATTACGGTGTATGACCCATTCAAAACCAATCTATGGGACCCCTACTTAGTATAAACTCCAACCATATCATAATTCTCATCCTTGGGACTCCCCCTTAGGTGTAATCCCCTAAAAAGAATCTAAATTACCATGAGTTGAAAAATACATCATGATCCCCTCTACACGGAATCCATTTATAGAATTATCCCAAAAAAATCATCTCTATAAGAAAATACTACCCGACAAGACAGATATGAGAAACTTAATAGGAATTAGTCCACATATGTAAACTATATGGCCTTTAATTTCCATCCAAGTGTGATACATAGGATTTCTCTAAAAGGCCAAAACCAAATACCCCTAATCCACCCTAATCTATTTGTTCCACACTTTTTATAGGGTCTAATTCATCCTCGGAATCCAAATCCCTTCTAGGTTCCCCACACTACTTCGACCTATGTCCCTCACTGAACCTTGAATTGGAACATTCTTCCTAGACGTCCAAGACAGATGACGTTAAACTACGCAGTTTTTTACACATCACAAGAACCTAAAATGTATGATGTTTCCCGTTAAATGGAACAAAACTACATGTTATATGATTCATGTCACAAGGATATATAGAAATCTCATAAATTAGTACAATAAAAATATCAAAACAAATATCATCTCCTTGGATGATGTTGCAATCTAGAGTTCCACACAGTGTTTCTAGGATCCAACACCATCATAATACAAACATAAGATTGACTAATCAGCACATTGGAGGATTCCATTGATGGATAACCACATATATATACAGAAAAACATTTTGATAAAGATCCTTGGATACATATATATAATTTAAACTCCAAATATACTAATAATTAAGTGTTAACTCAAGGGTGATCCACATCATAATTGGAAATTAAGAAGGATTCAAAATTATATTTTAAATCAATCAGGGAGTATTGGAGTATAAATAAATTTCACCTAAAAGGGTTTGATGATCCCTATCTCCCATCCTCTTGACCAATGTGAGTTTTTATGCATTGTAGAAAAAACAACCCAACTAGTTATTTCCTTTGAAATTCATGTACCTTTTTGATATAAAACTAGTTGTTGTTTCTGGTTCCATTAATAGAATAGTTGGAAAACATTCAAAAATAGTATATATGACATGAATATTTTGAACAATTCAACCCCCTATAATCAATCATTTGAGGCCGGAAATTTTCTTTAGAAATAAAAAATGGTGATCCCAATGTGAAACCATAACTGAAATAAGAGTGTTACCCACATGCAAGGCCCATTAACCTCTTAAATGGAATAGGTCCAAACAAGAAAATTTATTGAGGATTTGTTCATTAAAATGATATGTTCGTATAAGTTTTTTTGGTTTTTATTTAATTAGGAACATTCACTTTGAACTACCTTCGATTCAATGGTGTCCTTCCAACATACACAATCATACGGCCAAGATACTATTCATGTAAGTCTTCATCCAATTAGAGGACATATTCACAATCCTACATATTCAATTCTATATCTTGAACACACTAGTTCAAGTGTACCATCACAATGATATAATTTATACCCTCAGAAAAACCCGACAAGCCCTCCATATCACTAAGCCCCACTGATCAGTCGACCATCGTTATTCTGTGGTCTAGTGATAAACGATACCTATTTCCATATTCTACAATTTCATGAGTATATCATCGCAAAAAAGAACAATTCCATTCATTACCTAAGGGAAGTGTATCAGTAGGACATTTAAAACCTCATATAGAATACACATGTGTCCTTCATAAGAGATCCATTTCGCAATCACCACTGCTGATGAATCACAACAGAGAACCCTCAACATGATGAGGGTGTTGTCCTCGACCATATAGGTTGGGTCATTTAGATCTAGCTGCACAATATATCCCAATGATGGTATAATCCATTGAAAAGGGTTCTAGGTCACACCTCTGACCCGTTCAGAGTATCCCACTAACCTAATTTGAATTTTATATTCAATAAGAAATATACAAACATCCACATATATTCAGCTAGCCTATAGATGCATTTGGTAGGGTCCAAGGATTCTTCTTGTTCACATCTATCATAAAAAGAATGATAAGGAACAATAAATTGAGTGCACCTAGAAATCCTATAAACAACCTCATCATGGAATCAATAAAAAGATCCCTCCAACCATGTTTGGAGGCCAGCCTCAAGAAGTCACACACACCTACCTACAATAATCAGTCCCACTAGATGTTTTTTCTGACAAAACCCATAGAAGACAGTCCGAATGTTCTAGTGATTAATAAATGTAGACATATCACTTTACCCAAATATGTTAGTAGTTTCAATGTCCACTAGATGGAAATGGGGGACATGATTATGAACACACCCATAATCCAAATACAGAATGGGTATATATCCGTATTCTATTCAATCAGATCAACAATTATATCTCAGAAATGGTGAAATGGTGAATGAAAATATTGACCAAAATTTTTCAGACCTTCTATGACAACATTATAGTGAACAATTTATATCATAGGGATGGATAAAAAGATTCATCTCTACAAATAGGATGGATTAATAGCATATCACCCCAAGGTAGAAACATGTCTCACCTTCCATCAAAGAGGGTCATGGTGAAAACATCTCATAGATTTATAATAAAATGGATTTGGAACATACACTCACTCAAGTATGAGGTAATAGACCTATCCCAATTGAAACTCTAAGGTAGTAAAAAACCCTTATCTATGAAAACCACTTCCCCGAGCAAGTGGTCGAGTCGCTCACAAGAAGGCATCCAAGAAGAATACTCTCCAAAGGCATATGGAAAAAGACAGTCGATCTATGATCCCACAATACTCAATGATGTTGATCTTGAATTTCTCATGAACTTATCTGTGGAATCTCAACATCTTAGCCTCCCATTACCTAATTATGGGGTAAATAACATTAATTAGAAAGGTACACAACAAAACATTAACCATGAAGGCTTGCTTCATGACCCCAATATGGTAGATCTCAAGAACCCATATCATGGTGAGAGTCATGAAATCCCTATGTATGGACATAAAACCATGTAGATAATGTGCTTTCCCATTACTATAATCCACCATGGTAATCAAACCCATGATGGAATTCATGAAGAAATTTCTATCCATAGCTGTGTTTCACATCATCAAGAATGCCCCTAGGAAATGTAGTGATCAGAATGAACTCCAACAGCATAGCACTGGATAAAATATGGACATTCATGTTAGGTTCATTTTCATTGGAAAGTGAAATTAGTTCTCTACTAGAATGGAGCCCAAGGAAATGGTAATTCTCTGAACCTCCATTGGATGTATATCTTTCCACCATAACAAAGGAAGTCTTAACCAATCTCACAAATTTTGATAAAGTGGCTAGAAAATTACCACTCTGATTGGACTAGGTCAAGTAATATCTAGAAAATATGACGAATATGAACTAAAAATGAGGAATTATCTATCTAATGATAATAAATCCATCATGTTATATCCTTTAGTCTCCCCTCAATGTAGTATTCTCGAGACCTTTTTTGAGGATTGAATAAGTGAAATCCACCACAATATATTGATAGCTCTTCATCACTGGTGTGAAAAAGTATTTACCTATGTTGATTATAAATTCCATGTTATTGTAATATAGGAGATGTAATTATAAATTGCCATGGATTATTTCCTTGATATATAACATCAAATGATAGATAAGACTAAAAGAGGCCATTAGAAAGCAAGAATCTGTTTGTCAGAAATATTATGATGGTTGATCACACAAACACCATCTTTTATTCATATTAGAGGATGGGGTGAACGTAGAGATTTAAATTTTACTAAGTTCCACGACTGACTATTCCATAAAAAATATATATCATGAAGTGTTATTTATTCATGAAAGATCCAAAAAATATTTAATGTTCATAACATAAGATATGATCAACAAAACCAGGCCCCAATAGACTCATACCAATGTTAGGCTAGTAGAGAGGATGAAATTGATAAACTCTTTCATCAAGAATCCAATAAATCAAGAAATCATACTATTTATGAGAATTTAAAAATTAGATATTCCACATTTTGAAAACATAACAATGATATTCAGATGTGGTTTGAGATTCAGTTACATACTAAATGATGTGTCTAACCACATTTTTGACAAAACACTATAGAATAAGAAGGAAATTTGTGCTATAATTATTTAGCTCAGGAGTAACCCCATCCCAGTGGATTGGGGGATAATTTATCCCAATATTCGGGGTATTTAAACCAAACCTGATGAGTGGTGAAATTAAAATGGTAAAAATTCTATTCCTTAAGGATAAGTAATTTTTCACCTAAAAACCCCCTCCTTAAAAATTATTTGTCTTCTCCTAGTTTGGGAAAATTTAGTACATTGGATCCTCCAAGTTAGTCTCATTCTGCGATCTTGTTCTTTCTATATTAATATTCATGAAAAAAATATTTTTAGATTCCCATCATATTACTATATACCAAATAGCTCCAAGAGAGTTATCGAATGAGTGGAAAAGGACACATAAAGGGAGTTAGAAGGTGATGTCCTGAAAAATAACTAATTTAATTCCTAAAATTCATTACACATTAGTAAGTGTAATCAACACTTCCCTTAAAGATTCTAAAAAACATGAGGCGAATTCAAGGGAGGATTTAGAGTATGATTTTTTGGTTCACAATGTGGTCCATATCGAAATAATTTAATGAGGTGTGTGTATTGGGATATAATTTACTCCCATGAATATGGGAATTCCCTGATAAAATCCATCATTACACCATTGAATGGAATCAAACAAGGAATATGTTATGGTTTATATTGTTCATGACCTTTCTATTAGGGAAGTAATAAACCTTTCACTAGACAAAATATTTTCTCATTAGGATTAAAAAATGAGTGAGTTGTTGAAACTCAATGAAGAACTACTTGGATGAATCCTAACTTCTATATATTTTCATAAATAAGATCCTAACCATTCAATACTAACATCACTAACTCAGCAAATATGGATTCCATAACAATTGGAATTGATCTTAAACACAAGCTGAATACAAGATTCCATCCTCATAAGTATACCAATGCAGAAAAATCAAATTTGGAGTTAAATCCATTGTGCGCATGAATAGAATGAATCTATGTGCATCCTAATTATACTAACCCTATTTTCTACCCTTGATGGATACCATCAGTTCCACCAAAGATGGACATACATACCACTACACTAATTCAAGTGCCAACATAACTGCATAGACCAGAAGGCCCAAGAATGCTCCAAAGTCACTCAGGGATCTATAGGAATCCATAGAGGAATTCCACAAATGATACTGCTAGAAATGAAGCCTTTCTATAAATGGGAACAATTGAATCTTTCCCCACTAGTTCTTTGTGAATCATATATATCTAATTTTTAATGAATGGGAGACCTATAGCCCCTTTCTACACATTTTGTCTCTCATTTTGATCGCATGATGGGATACCTTGAAAACTGAGAAGCATTAAAATAAGGGGGTTTTTCTAATAATTATAGGTACAATACTTTTAATGGTATATGATTTTATAGGATCGCTCAATTACAGGGTGGTAAGGCCTCTTCTAAAAGTTTCTCTTTTAGTTTAGCATAATTCTAATGAATAAAAAAATCCTCAACCGCTCAAACAACAATAAAATGAGTGAATTAAAGGGACAATAATATCATACATTATTGGAAATGTTTAATATACTCCTTGAACACACACCTCCCATAGGAAGTATTGTATCCCATGTGTATATTGATCATCATTACATGTTTTTAAGACCACTAATCTGTATGAAATATATAGGAGTGTTTTGGGACCTTGATTCCATCACTCAAAGAGTGTAAGACTCCATTGTGGCGACCAAATCTAAGTCCCAAGGTATTCCATCAGTTCATTGAAGGAGAATACATAAGGAATAGGCTACCACTTTTATATTTATGTTGGTCCATATATGTTCCCCCATTCCAAATCCTCCACTATATCGTGGGGATCCACCTCCTGAGTGTCAAATTTAATTCCTTTTTTCTGGATGATCAGAGTGAAAAGATGTGAAAACTATTTAAGGTTATGAAAAAATGGTATTTTCGTTTCTAAATTACCATGTCCTAGGAGAATTTATCTCATCTTTGTTGAAAACTTGGTGATATTTCCAAATTCCAGAAATCCCATCAATGATGGTGAAAATGATTTACCAAATTTTTTCCCCTTCAATCATGAACTGGGGTACAACATTGATTAGTGTTTTTTTCAAAAACATCCTATATTAAAAATTGGAAATTGGGAAACTAGAGCATAGGAATACACCTGATCAGGTAGTATATGGTTCTTCAACCAATCTAGAGGAGAAATATGAATGATTAGAATTTGGTAGTAAGGGTTCACATATGTGAATTTATTATATTATCATAAGTATGATCAATGAAACTCATGATATTTTTATAAAAAGGATTAAATAGCCAATGATGACATCAACTACTTATACTAAAATTTAACCATCTTCATTAGTAACATATTCCTCTGAAAACTAGACTTCTAGAAATTAACATGGATGGAAGAGTATGTTGAAAACACTAATCGATGAGTCTATACCAAAGAAAAATATGTCAACAAATTTAGTAGACATCATGCCTACAATCCTATAAGAATTAGAACTGCCCCACCAAATATGAAAAAATGGTCCACCCACCATATAGAATATCCATTAGATGTAGATTTGATCTTTGGTTCCAGCTTCATCATTCACTTAATAGACCCCTTATCATATAATGAGTGTGATTCTGTATCAAAATTCCCAAAACTCAATTGGAAAAATAGGGGAAGAAGCTATAATGGTCAAGGATACAGTGGAATACATGGTAATTCCTAGAGTCACAACTTTAACCACATACCTTATCAAACCTTCTAAAAACATGAAACTCATGGGATAGCTATTGAGTGATCCCATAAAGAGTAAGAATGTTCTCCCATATATGATAGGGTCATGCATGACATGGTCATTCTAGATAATCAGTAAGAGGACAAAACATCATCTAACCTACCTTGGATTTTAGGTATAACTAGATGACCTAATACACCATGATTAGAATCACACACACCTCTAATTTTTTGTGCTTACCCATCCACATAAAGAACGTAATCTCATAAGTTAACTACAAAATAACGTCCCCATTCTAGAAAAAAACATTGGACTAGATGTATGATATTTTGAATCATATAGACATGGTGTCTTGAATGTTATCAATTATAGATGCCTTGAGTCTTTCAAAAGTTATAAAGGAAGTACTTATAGATGATTTGTTCATACTATAAGAATTCCAAGATTAGGTGGATATTGTTGTATTGTATTGTGTGGTGAATGGACACGCATAACGCCTCACGACCATCTATTACACAGAATAGTAAAAGGATTTATTCATATAGGGCCACATCATGAAATTTTATATATTTGGTAGGATTATTGAATTTGATATCAACTGAGCCTCTATAATCCATGTTTCAGGAGTCATCCTATTTACAATCTTAACACATCTTGAATTGGGATTAAACAAATATCACTTTTACCCCTCTAATATAATGGTACATGGTTATGTATTGAATGAGAAAAATACTCTTGCTAAAAACATGAGAAGGGATTATTTCATGGATCTTTTTTCTAACAAGTATTTTATGGTTGTCTGAAAGGATACATAATCCAATGATATATAGTGAATACCTTATCTATATTAGTAAGAATCCATCCACTCATATTATAAAAAGTGAATCAAATATTGTAGGAGTGGAAAATTGGTACATTTCATGATTGAAATTCCCTATTCAAATCATATCAGTCATTAACAATTCACATAGGATACTACCCTATGGAAAGGAAATAGTCTATGGAATACAATAACACTTGATTAAATGACCCGCATGGGATATAGATGATACAAGAAACCCCTATCAATTGTATCAGAGCATATTAAATGATCTAGATAATCCAATTCAAATATCATTGTTCCAATTAGAGAAATAATTCAGAGACTATCATGATGTCTATCGTGACATCTTATCTTAGAAACACCAAATATGTAATCAACCCTTTATGAAGTAATGAAATCATTGATGAAAACGTCATCATTCCATTCCATGAAATTCAAAAAATCCCTATTATTTATTTGGGTTGGATGAAGTTTTAATATCAATGGGATAAGATATATATTCTCATTATCAACCCCTCATCTCCCCTTTGATGCTCAAAACATTCCTTATTCTATCGATTGATCATGAAATGATTTCCTTATTTTATAGATATCAAAATATTGACTTGTTTCCCACCTCCAAGGAACATTATTCATACCCTAATTCATATAATTAAATATAAAAGTTAAATAATGTGGAAAAAAAGGAAGTCCTCAGGGATACACCTCCACTATTGGAGGAATGTGTCTCCACCACTATGTCTGAACATTGAGAAATAATTTCTGATACATATGGGCAGCTGCAAATGAGTTTGATCGTAATGGATATGACTTATAAATATTAGGTGTCATGTAATTCCTACATGAAGAATCATCATAACGTGTTTACATGGAGATAAATTGAGATCCCAATCCTCAACCCCTATATGGCCAACCACCACATGGGTTTTCCCAAAGATCATCAAGGAATCAAATATTAGCCATTAGGACACTCCCAACTCATATCTCCAAAATTTATGTTGATGTAGAAAATCTCATCCAAGATAAATTCATCTAATAAGTAAAATATAAAAAATTTCTATCCACCTTTTTTCTGTGGAAAAAATAACGTAAAAATTAGATTTTTCACAATTTTAGAGTTCTCAACCGACACTATCCAAAATAAGACTTAAATATTCTAATCATATAACTCCTGATTTATGAAAAATATATTTATCAAGATATATCCTTCATGGATGGCTATTTACTGTAAAAAAAAATTTGTATATCCCTATAATATGAAAATTCCATAACCATTAGGGACCCATAGAGGTATTCATGTACAGAGTAATTCCATTTGGATTGATGAACACTGGTACTATATACAATTGTTTCATGCATCACATGTTCAAACACTTCATGATGATTTTTTTTCATTGTTATTTTGATGGTCTAATAGTTAAATCATGAATTTAATTTTACCACATGGCTAACATGGGGAACATATTCAACAAACTACAACAACATAGCTTGATTATTTCCCCCATAAAATTTTATTTTGGGTTAATCATGTGGATGTTTCTTAGATTCCATGTATTCTACAGTGTAATAAAATTTTACCCTGAGATATCAAAATCTATCCAAATCATGTCACCTATACAAACCATTTATGGGATCAAAATGAGTTAATGAGAACTTTTCCTATATTTGATGCTTGATACCCATATTGGTATGATAACATTTACCCATAACCAAACTAATGATGATGGGGGGGGTCTCATATCAAGGGATTAATGTCTATTGAAATCATTTGAAATCCTAAATAATCACCTCTTCATTCCACCATTTATAATCCACTCATAGAGGGAAAAATTCTCATTCAATATGTGACTATTTTGAAGCAATCTCTATATTCCTTCCTATTGAAAAATAAAAATGTTGGGAATGAAAACAACCATTATTATCCCATGATCAGTATTCGATGCAAAGACATATTTTCATATATTGGGAAGAGTTGATTAGAATTAATCTTCACAATTATGAAACTAAGGTCCTATCTATATCCCCAAGAGGTTAATTTGGTCTCTTGAAATAACTGACTGGAATATGTCCTCATCCATCCAATGTTGACCTGATGTCCTAAACAATGGGTAGTTGTTAGGTATCATTTTTATTTACAATTTATTCCTCGGAATGTAGTGAATGGATTTTCCACGAAGTTTTTCGTAGCATAATAATCATTTACAAAAACAACACCATTTTTTACTAAATACACATTGAGGATATATTTTCTATTGATGAAATACCCATAATTTGGGAAATGTGCTTTGATAGTGCATCCATTATTACAATAGGAATTATAATGGAATACCCTATGCTCAAAAAAACAGCGTTAGGGGTTATTCTTATCTCTGAAAACATTAGTCTTTCTATACTACATCATATTATTATAAGGGTCTACTAATAATGAGGAGTAATATTAGGCCTAAAAATAGAACATCAAATACAAGGGGACCACATAGAGGTTAATGGACTCTCAAAGTTAATAAAAAAATATATGGGGTTTCCTTTATTAGAAAAGAATAGATAATTCAACTTCTAAACTATTTTTGAGGGTCGATTGATGACTTCCTCTGTGAACCAACATTGAATCATGTCCCATGATCATATAATTCGTAGGTAGATACATTGGTAAATGAACCCACATATTTTTTTTGATCCAATATGATTTGAGTTGGTAATCAGATTTTAACATTGTAGCATAGTCTCACATTTTGATCATATTATAATGTAATATGTTAATGATTTCAATCAAATCCTTGAACCATATTTTCCTACCATAAGTTAGATGATGCTCATCCTGGACTTCTTCGTAATTGATTACTCTCTCTGGATAGAGCTGGGAAATGGAATATCTAATAGCGATCCACCAAATTTACTCTTTATGACCACCCGAAACGCCAAAAGGACTTCTATAAAAAAGTATTTTATGGAGTAATTTTCATATGTATTGATAGATAAGAGACATCCATTTACATGAATGAAGTAAAAACTGGAGAATATGGTTCCCACCATTCAGGATAAATGATTTCCAAACAAATCTAATGTATTAGATACTTTTATACCACACTAATAGAATAATACATAGAATTCACCAAGAAATTTCATTTTATCATTTCCATGAAAACATGATCCATAATACCAGGATGTTTCTACATACAGATAAATTCTCCTAGCCATTCCCTATACAGTGAATGGATGTGGTGGGGACATTTCCTCCAGCTTCAACCAAGCAATTAACATACATCAAAATTTCAATCATATTCTTCTCCAAATGGGTTTTGGTGATACCCCTCAAAGAAGGTAGGGACAAAATCATTGTTTTCTTCATTATATACGACATCATTACTAGATTTTGTGTTCCACATATAATGATAATGGGAAATGGCACAAATTTCTATTATGTTGACGTGAAAAGATTGTATCAAGTGTACTATATCATCTCCATCTACTCATCCCACAATCTCACATCAAATAATGAACCGATATTAGACATCAAGAAGACCCTATCAACTATAATCCTAATGAAAATTGGTAAAATAAAAAAATTATACTATGAATCTCATGCATGACTTATGGGTTAACAATGTTATAACACGTACTGCCACACAGGTGACCCCATTCTAACCTGTTTACGGAATAGAAAATGAACATTCCATGGTGTTCTTATTTCCATCACTTTGTGTTTAAATATGTTATCTTCTTTATCCTTATGGGAAATCCAAAAAATTGATTCATTAATTGGAGTGACTAGATGAGAAATATTACATACCATACCCCACATGGAGGATTATCAAAATCGTATAGAACATGCTTTTTAAAAAATGGGTTCCCACTATTCATTCCACCAAGGATAACCTATATTGTTCTTCAAAACTCCGATGATACCATGAAAGAGGCCTCCAAAGCTAGATAAAATGTTGGTCGGACCATACCCAATACAAAAGGTCAACTCTAATAAAGCATATTATTTGATCTCAATGGATGCATAGATCATCACAACCCCAACCAATGAAAGATTCCTAAAAAAATATTTCATGTGATAACACAATGTATATATAATATGGAGTATGTTAAACTGCATAGTGAGTCCTTATTACATCAACCTAAAAGGTATGTTATAATGTCTACATTTTCTGATGTTAAATTTTTTGGAATCATCATCCTTATCACAATATAATAAACATAATTACCTAAGGTCATAGTCATATGACCTAAAACTATAATACACCATTCGTCCTCACAGCATGAAATTAAACTACGAGGTTAAAATCCTTATAATTCAATGATAAGAATCCCCCAATGTACCATGAGTTTATATACTTCTCATAGGTCCCTTAAATAAGGTCTTCAATCTCATGTGTAATTTTCAATCAAATCCCTTGTATCCCCTTAGTGGGTCGGCATACCAACATGGATAGGCATGATGAAGAAATGACATGCAATCCCCATGTATATGTCTGACTAAAATCAATACCAATCCATATTGGATCTTTGTATACCTTTATAAGTCTAATATATAACATTATCGCATCCTTACAAAAATAATATAAATGACACGGTTTATGTACTTGTTTTGAGAAAATATTATACAGAATAATTCCATGATCTATGTGTGGCTTGATTCTCATTCTGTGGGGATACGTAGTGATTCCTAAATTCCCTTCATGGGCCCAACCTAAACAACTTAATATTACCCATTCCATGTAAATTATATAGATCATCATAGGGAACCATTCAATAACTACGTGCGGCATGATTCTAATTCCAATGAGTCATGTAGTGTCATGAAAACCTTATGTATTTTGCCCAATCAACATTCTAGTGGATATTAAAGCCCCATTTCACCGTATCTGAACATGATAGATGTGGGGAACTATTCTTAATTACAATGTGTGGTATTCTTCTTTTTTAAAACGATATGTAGTTAAACTCGTATCTCTAATATTGGGTCTTGTTAAAACATTTCATTTCATTCATGTTGATTCTTCACGGACTACCACGCATTACAATAAACTCCATGGGATCTCATAAAGAATGTGTGCACAGAATATCATTACAATGATATTTGTAGTGTCATAAAGATAATTTTTCAAAGACCTAGAAATAAAATAGTATGGGAATCATTACCACTCACTTATTTAGGACTCATATCTACATTGTATAATTCCATCAGGGTTCTCACCCTATGCCTAATCATGTACTAAAAAAACCCATCACCTTCATCTAATCATGAATTAAATTAATTTGGTGGATATTTATTTTTAAATAGGTGTTAATTGATTCAATCATACATAATATACATAGTGATTCCAAGGTCATATGCCCTGGCCCATCTACAATATTCAATTTTTCATGGAGATTAACCTTCATACTGACTGCATGACATTAAAGTGTTTATATGATATCATGATTTCCTCACTATAAAATTCTTTGTACCGAAATAACTATACATGGCATGAATATTTTCATAATGAGACACATAGTTACACCTAGAACTTATGACCTAGTCCATTCCATGGCGTAAGAAGAAATGATAAATCTCTTTCATACACCAAAAGATCCATGTACAAGATTTTATTTTCTAAACATTCATTAGGAGTTCCACCAAAAAAATAGACATTCCCCCTTCTACTTAGGAGTCATATCAATATAATGGAACAAAATCACAGAATATATCGATCATAATGTTTTCTTTGTGCTCATAAAATTTTACATTCACATGAAATAATCGTAGTCATGGAAACATTTATATATCCTTTATATTTATCCATAATTCATGGATAGAATGTCTAATACCCTAGGATTCCATTGCCAAACTATGCTATAAAATTTCCTTGTTGCAATTGAAAAAAATATCAGTAAAAATTATAGTTTCACCAAAAGGATTCCAATATTGATATTTTTGTAGTATGAAAAATTGTACATTTCGAAAAAATTCCCAAAAAAAATGTTTTCCAATAAGAGGAAACTTTATTATCGAGAAGAGACTCTTTTGTGTTTTTCATCTTTATGACATTATGTTGGAACCTTTGATTTTAATTTAATATTTGGTCATCGATTGCATTTTTTTACCTTATATTTTATACCTATATGAAAAACCCAAAAATGTTGGTTTAAAACTTCCTCACTCAGGTATGATTAATGACACAATGTCCTTGGTTAGATATCTCACATATCACCTATTGATTCTATAATTTTGTGGTCCTAGTTTTATAAACTAAAAACTACAGATAACACATTCACTGTGCTGGGATCAGACCATCATGGGAATCCATTCCGGCAATTTTTGAGAAATATTAGATTAAAATTATCCTTACATATTGTGTTACATTCCATCTCAAAAACCAGACTCTATTCCTAGGTAAATCTTAATCACCATAATCTTTATTCATCCATTGACAATAAAATGGTTAAATTATAGAGAACTTATTCTCCGGACTATTCTGTAACATGGACAATATTTATTTTCATAAGTAATCTTAAAATGTGGTTTTCCAAGAAAATATTACCACACATTATTATGTTGTAACACGCCCTATATGGGTTTGAATAATGTAACCCACAAAAAAATATTTAGAAACCAACATTAACATTGTCCAAATGAGGGACCACCTTTATTGCTGCTATATTTTTATAAACACCGCATCTCATATATGAAGATGCCTAGATCAAAGCTTAAAAAATTACACTCCTCATACATGAATATGATGGTATAATACTAGAAATATTTCCAATGATGGGTTAATAAGTACAATCTTAGTCAATGTGAAGGGCGTTAAATTTAAATCCATCTAATGTCCTTGTTGTACAGATATAATTTTCATAGCATAATTTCTATGTTGTGTGACATCAATCTATGTTTCATAATATCCTAGTCATAAGACAATAACCTATAAAACAACTTACATTCCATAAGATATCAAACAACGAAGTCAATTTCGTGGATTCATGACATAACACGGTGTGATGCTTCAACCCATGTCTAAAACGGGCCTTCTACCATGGACATCGGTTATTCAAAAAAACTTCCCTTCTTAAGATGATCCAAATTCATGTAGATGCATTTTATTATTCATTTACAATGTCAATATATATATTCCCTTCATTCTTATACACCTTTCTTTAGAAATCCCACTCATTCTGGAAATGATATATCGAAATCTCAATAAAAATCCATCGACCATCATCAACAGATTGTCAGAATTCCTTAAAACATCATTATCAGAAATATTATAACATTTCCCAATTGGGTTTTAATAATTAATCCCAAAAAAGGCATGATAGCTTAAGGATTAAAATAATTGAATATATAGTAACATGCCCATTTTACATTGCATCATGTCACCAAAAAATGGGGTTTTCAACTAGTGGTAACATGTTACTCTGGAGAGACATTGTTGATTCCAAAATATCATTTTTTAGAATAGGGAATCAGAAGTTTGTGGCTCAATATTCCCCATTGGGTATCTAAATAATGTATAAAAATTTCAATCTAATAATACATATTTGGGAAATCATTCTAAAACACATATTTAAAGATGTTCAAACAAAAAAAACGTCTCATTATTCCATCCATATTGAATTTAAACATCAAGATAAAGTTTTAGTCCATTCAAAATTAAAAACCAACAAAGGGAACTCTGGAAAAAATTCAATTCATAGATCACTAGACCTACACAACATCTGGTTGAGGAAAAAATAGGGGAGAAAAAAATAAATAATTACACAATATTCTATGCTAAAAACTCAAAAAAGAGAGTGTATGAAAAATCCATGTCCTATACAGTAATTCTTATTTTTATTAGAATTATGAAATAAAATTGGTTGTTGACATAAAAAGGAAAACTTTTTATAGTGTTCTCCATATGAACATAGCATAGTCAATCTATTTATCCTAATTACCTGGTTTAAAAAATGTTAGGGAATCATATCATCCCTATAATTTTGGTTTCATCTGACATAAATATATTTATCGTTGAATTTATTTATCAATGTTACATTATGATCATCAGAGGAAAACATGGATGAAGATTTAGATAATTTGAATCAAAATTATTTTCATTTATGGGTAAAAATCATAGGGACATCCAAATAAGTAGTCTCTCATTCAAAATATATAAAAGACCATGGACATAACTCTTAAATTTCTGAATTCCCTCCTGAGCCCCCACAATATCTTGTTGAAGTCCATCCATCTCAACAACATTGATCTCCTCAGCTCAATAATGTTCCACCACTATAGACACAATATGAATAAACCCATTAGTATAGGATCCATCTAATGAATAATAGATCTATAAGATCTCCCAATGTGGGTCATTGAATTCTTACTAAAGGTGGGATACTTAATTGTGTTTTTAATTAATCAGTTATTTAATTTCATTCATCTTCATGGTATTGTTGACCTTTGTTCGGGATTATATAGCCTATAGATGATAATTTTTGTTTAGTATATTTAACATTATGTGGTTTGGTTGAAGCTCATTTTCTCTCTCCCATTTTTAAATGATCTCCCTCCCAAATAAATTAATGATATAGTAATAAAATATGATGCATCCCAATATATCATACTGGAATGGAAGTAATTGGATTCATTAAAAAAGGTCTTAAAATGGTGTGTTAGGTATTATTTCCTAAATATCCCTCTAATGCCTACAATGTGTGATATGAAGGGAATTAATCATCTACAAATAAATCTTAGATCCACTGTTAGTGGGAGAAATGTACTCTAGTATCATTTACCTCAGTAATTTACATTTCACCACTCCCTCCTAATCATTAGATATCTTCTCATTATGGTAATGGATACATTAATGAAAATGTTATTTTTTCTGACCTGGATAAAAATGATGTTGGTTACAGATAGTGGAGAAGACTAATCATTATCTTCGATAGAATAATTGATAGATGAAATAGTGTATGATTAAGGAAATTGGAAAAAATCACATAGTGATTGGTTAACAACGTGGGTATATTCCACTCCATCCTCCTCGACCTTAGTATTTTTAACTGGATCCTCTTGGTGAGGGGAACTGTCCTTGGTTTATGTAATAATTTCCAAGTATGAATCTAGAAATTTTTCAATTTCCAGATCAAATTCAGTTAGTTCCCACTCAACAATTTGATTAGGATGGAATCTGATGCTTTTTCCACGAACCTCTACCAAAAAAATTTCCATGGGCAGAGCTACATAGTTCAACAATTCAAGAACAAAAAAATAAACCATTAAAATTGGTTGAACAAAATTAATGACCCTCCATTCAATTACCAATTATGTTCCTAAAATTAATCGAAATTATTATGATTATTAATATGTTCAATCATATCATCGAAGTTTAAGAAAATATTTCTCATGGAAACTATTGATTTACCAAGCCCTATTGTAATCACAACTCTGGGGAAATCCATAATATTTGGGTCGGGACCCAGTATATCACAAACTTCTTATAAATTGAGTCTTCAAACATATTCATCAATGATAGCCATATTACCAGCATCAGTCATCCCTGGGTCCTCTAAGGAATTAAATTAACCTGAAATATAGAACAGATAAAAGTTAACAATTAGTATATGAATCCTTATTATATACATATCACATTACAAAAATCTTCCTCCCATTCTATATTGGAAGGGGTAGTAATAATAAATATTGAAAAATCCAAAACCCTCTATACTTCTTCTATCGAGGGAGTCGACTCACAAGTAGGGACTCAGGCTTAGTCAAAAGTGCCATGCTTAGTTATTAAGGTCCCATCTCTACACCCCTTGAGAGAGGATAGGGAATTATAATATTCTGTCAAAAAGAGTGTTAGGTGATTTTTCTATATTAAAACATATATAAATGACACTATGCATACCTGACGTCATTTTTATGATGCTTGGACAATTATTTTATTATCTGATGTTCAAGCTATTTCGATATAGGAAGGTACCACCAGCCTCCTCATAGATGAGTATCATATGTGGTAATATAGTTTCCCTAACCATCTCAACATCCATAGACTGTGTCATAGGGTTCTCTCTCCCAATTTTATTGATGATTCATTAACACCATTGGGGGTACCATTTGGGCCATATTTCACCAATGAAATATTAGGGGATTCCCCCTTAATCACTTCAACTCAAAATGACCACCCCTCGAAAACAATTCATTTTTACAAATAAAAGAAATGAATAAAATAAGAGGGCATATTAATTGGAGATACACTATCCTTGGGATTAATATAGTCAAAACATTCCTAAAATGATGGGTTGTTAACCACTTTAGTAGTTCTATGTTTCATCATGTGATCCACTTTTCCCATAGAAGGGATCCATTTTTCAATTTCATAAATGAGAATATCATGTTCCTATATATAAATCATCAACCCAATCAGATCATCTATGGAATGATGATTGGGTGGGTCTTGATAATATCTTATCCATTTATTCTATATTTCTAAATGAATAGGTAAATATATGATTTCAACACCATAGGGCATGTCCTATCAATGTTGGACTACATTTATTATTATTAATTTGGATGTTTCCTGGCCTACCATGAAGAAGATTCAATAAAAATATATTTCACATGATTCCTAAACATCTTTATTAAAGATGATGGAATATAAAACCAATCCCAAGTCCCTTTTTGATGGATAGATCTGGATTGTCTGAAATTATCCTCAGTTATTGTATCCATTAAGATTCATGATGGTGGATTAGACCATGCATGGGAGTTTTGGAAAATAGGTTCCCTCATCATCCATGCCATATGAAGTAGATAAATCACCATATGAAGGTGAAAAAATACGTTTTGTGGGAGAGATTGTCTTCCTACACCAAATTTCATTTTTGATATGTTATTCCATTCCTGGATCAAATTATAGGTCCTACAAACTCCCCCTTGGGGTATGATTCAATCAAAACCCCAGAATACCGAGAGGTCACTTAAATTATCTCATATGTTTCTGGCAGGTTAAATACATTATGAGTCAACACTATTTAGGTATTAATTCATTGTTGTTGGAATTCAATAACATGATTTTTTGATTGAACATGCACTAGAGGAGATACAATTATTCGATTCACACACATGTATTGGTGTGAATCCTTTTTTGGATCATATATATCAAAAATTAATTTTCCCTCAAAATGGGTTTCCAAAACAACTTCCATAAAGTACATAATATATTACCTTATGTCAATTTCGGACTTCCTTCTATTATTAAGTAACCCAATAGGTGATTCCCCATTTGGGAAGAAACAATACTCCTTGAACATACTCAACCTCATTAGGGTCTCGCTGGGGTTTTCTAAAAAAGGGTGAATACCACAAATGTCATGAAAAAATGGTCAAACACAACTCTCAAGAATATCAACTCTACTTAACATACCAATTATTAAAAATTGGTATATGCCCATCCCTAAAAAAGAAACAATAGACTTATTGTTCTGAACGGAACCTTCATCATGTCAATATGTAGTAATAACGGGTATATTTTCTCAAGAATATGGATAGGAAACCCACATGCTTCTTCTATGCCATCTTGGATGCAGTGATAAATTTCTCTTCCCTCCCACTTCTATGGGAGTCAATTATAGTAATTAGGTAGACACTCGGCCACAAGGAAAAAAATCATGTGAGATGTGTCTTCACAAGTATTATTGACTTGGGCTTGTACAACCATTGGTTGTACTCCCACATTTTCAAATTTGGATAAAATGTACCAGGAGATCTCATCATCACCATATTATCAAATCCCATTGTATTTTTTCAATTGTGTCCTTCCCCCTACAAATCCATGAAGGTAATCATCAACACGTCAGGATGGATATCCCCCTCAGGTGGGGGACTTCCATTTTAATATTATAGGATATTTTTTGCAGCTCAAGTGCCAAAAGTGTAATCATTTTAATCTCATCCCATATCCCTCTTGGTGGGATAAATTCATCATACATATCTCCAAGGATATAATCCCTATAAATCTTGTGGGAATCCCACAAGATGATACACATTTTTTCATGCATAAGGTGGAATTATTTTGACTGTGGACTCTACAAATATAACATTTGATTAATGCATTTGGATTTCTTGTATGCATATGTTTTAACTACAAAATAGTCACCATATATTTATAAGTTTTATAACCCTTTTATTTATTTCTTCACATGTCTAGTTCACCCAATATGCTCACATCCATGTAGACATAGCAGCCCCTCCCAAGAAGAAGTCCTTGTCAGCCTTCCAACCATTTGATTGGTCTGTTTATGAATCTAGAATGATGGATAGAAAATAGTGAGACTTTAATGTTTTTTTGAGTCTTTATATATTGATCACACTATTTATGATGGATGAAATAGTCCATGAATGATATGAATCAATTTTTTATATGTTGGTAGTAGTGATGTTTTTACAATCTCCAAAAGGTGATATTTGTATAATACTTCATGGTTGTAATGAGGACTTCAATTGGAATTTTGTGGTTGTAAAGATGAATAAAATTACTCTTAGGGATGCCCTAATTATATTTCATTAGATGTCCCACTAGATCAGTTAGAGTAATATAATTACAATTGTAGTATTCATGTCTTAATTTTTTTCCCATTTTTTCAATGTGGTTCATAGACCATTAATTACAAACCCTAGTCATCATAGTTTCCATCCAACCTAAAAATAAGCACCAAATATTTCATTACAAACATTATAATAATGAGAAAATTACAAGAATATAATTAATTACAAATGTCCTAAATTCTCATAGGGTATGAACACAAGTGCCTCACACTGGACCCCCTCCCATGGTCCATATAAATGTCACTCACCAATGAGTACACATTGAGCATAAATGACTACACATTATTTTTTTGAATGATACATTATCGATGAATCCTATGTGGGATGTATGCATGGATAGCTAGTGCATTGAGAGTGAAGGTATGTATGTTTTAGGACCATCTGCATAAACCTCTATCCCTGTTTATAGACATGGGTTCTCCTAATCATGGTCAACATGTGTGGCCCAACAACAGAACATGCATTGTATGAATCCAATGTTAATGACCAAAATTGTGGAAAATCAATTTTCATATTTTAATTTTATGATTAGACCCACTTCATCGAGTCATATCAAATCCTGATGGTGGATTTTGTGGAAAATCCATTTTTTCAAAAGGATAAAAAGGTGTAAAAATGGAATATCATTAATGAAATAGGAAAAGATAAATGGATAAGGCAAATGATCACAAAAACCACTGAACATACATCATAGAGGTACCCCCCAAACAACATCATCATTATGGGTACTTGTGACTCAACCTATATGAGTAGCATGCAAATTAGTAAGGGATAAAAAATAATATATAGTATACTTGAGTAAATGATCCCCTTCACCCAAGGTTATATAAATTCAAATAAATAGGATAATGGGATCCTCACATATACAAAAAACTACTCAAATTCATTGAGACACATTGATCTCCATAGCCATTCACTCAGGCCCTTTGAAATATCCTAGGTACTCCTCCAAAACAAAAATAATATTGAATTGAAAGGGGGTATATGAACTAAATTCCTCATAGGGTTTAAAATATATAATACCTATTGAGGATTCCCCTCCCCCATGACTGAAAAACAATTGAATGAGGTCCACAAAACTAATTAGGGACCTATGAGATTTAATCGTTGGAGAAATGTTGGATACCCTTGATGGAATGAGTGAAGACTCTCTCATGTTTTATTACACAGGTTATATGTCACCAAACACACCATATTATTGTGAATAAATACCAATGAAAAGAACCCATAGGCCATGTAGGTTGACCTCTTTGATACCCCTTGGGCTCACTCAAAACATTACCATATGTGAGCTACTGATCAAACTTTCTTCTATGGCACCCATGGATTATCTCTCCTTGTTTGGAACCCTTTCACTAATTGAACCAAATAGAACCATGAAATTAATTATTTGGACTTGTAAAATATTGAAGTGGGGAAAACTATAATGCCTCAAATTTGTAAATGAATTCCCATGGTCCTAGTTTCCCATGATTTCCATACAAGATGGTTCAGTCCCTCAGGATGTATATGGATTTGCATTCCTATAGTCACGAGGACACCGACCCCAAGGAAAGTGTTTGAGAGTTCTCTGTCGTAGGCATAAGGGAGAGGAATATTTCATCATTTTTTATTTATAAGACTACAAGCCTCCAGTTTCCAGTTGGTAGGGTAAGGATCTTGATTTATTTTCCATTTAACATGAAATAATATCCTTCTCCCTTACTAAAAAATAAATTTAAAACATCCCTCCACAATTAATCCCCAAGAATTTATTTCAAGTGTTTTCACTCTTAATCTTATTCGCCTTCATGGGTGTACCAAGATGGGTAATCTAGTTTCACTACCCTAGATAAGAAATGTTAGAGGGAATGGGTGCAACCAAGTCACTATTTCATCGCCCATCATCCCTTTATCGTCCACTAGTAGAAGACGGGAGTTGTGGTTTTTTATATTTTATACTTCCTCTTGTTTCTCACATTCAATTATGACTCATATGGGAAGAATGGATATCCTAAATCAAATAATCCACATAATCAGATGCATGTTTTCGAAGATAATGTACTTATAGATTATCCTTTTTCCATCCTACTGAGAGTCTAACTAGGAATGTGTCCTCAAGTTGATTCCTCCAATCATAGGGAGAAGGAAATTATTATGTTTTCAAGAACAAATAGTTCCTTTAATTTCTCACAATGATCATGAATCAAGCAGGCTTAGATGTTGATTGTGTTCATGAAATAAAAATGATTTCAAACCCATGTGCCTCATTTGATGGGTAATCCCTAACCAATCAAGGGAATCCTTCTCATGATTAAGCCCTGAAATCAATCCAATGGGTGTCCTCCTCATGGGAAGGAACCAGCCAAACCTATGGATGATAAACAGACCAAATGTAAGTCCCAACATAAAAATGGGCTTCATATCTTGGTGTAAGACCCAATCATAACCAATAAATGGCCCTAATACTCTGTATAATCCCCAACCAAATCATTATACTCAACCATGTTCATCATGACATGGTGTAAGCTAGAAAAACATCCTCCAAATCACCAATAGTAGAGGAATTACCCATTCCCTATCAAGAGGGAATTCTATTCTCTAATAATCCACAACATATTCCCCTCATCAGTTTCTACTCCACTGCAATACAAATCATTGGTACTCTATAGGTGTGATTCCTCAGAACTGAACTACGTGGTTATTGATTCCCATCCAAATGGGATACATAGAAACCCTCCCTAATGTCTAATCTTGTGATCCTAAAAAACCCTATTCACTCAAGTCCACATTCCCAGTAGGGTCAAATTCTAACTTGGACTCAATATCCCTCCATGGATCCATAGGATGAATCGACATAAGACCCACACCACTCCTTGACTTGGAACCTTTTGCCAATATGTCTTAGATGCATGAAGTTAAACTACATTGTTTGGTCCTTATCAAATGACCTTAAAAGGTATGATGTGTCATGTTTTATTTCACCAAACTATGTGGGTTTTTATTCCATTCACAATGAATATTGGAAGCTCATCCATGGGTATCATACAAACATCAAAACAACTCTTATCTCCCTAGATGATGATACACTCCACATCACCCCACAATGTGGATGAAAACCATTGTCTTCATAATAAGGACCAAATATTCTCGATTCAGTATATTAGATGCTAATATTAATAAAAAACCTCATAAAAAATATATTCCTAAAATGTAGAAGAACCTATGATACATACATGTTATTATGAACTCCATATATAATAATAAGTGATCGTTAATTCTTATTTGATCCGCTTCATACTTTGGAATTAATAAGAAATTAAAAAAAATATTATATATATAAGAGAGTGATTTGGTATATGAAATTTCAACTCTAATGTGTGTGATGAGCATGACCATACTTCCCCTCGAACAATGTGAGTTCTTAAGAATAATTTTTTCAATCTCCACAATGACCAGATACCTTAAAAAAATCAGGTCCACTATAGATATAGAAACATTCGGTGTTTTCAGTTCCTAAACAAGCATGTTTGAAACAATTTAGAAATTCTAGACCCGGCGTGAGTGATTGAACACAATTCCATAACCCTATAATCAATTGTAATGCACCCGTAATATCCATCAATAATAGGGTTGGAAAAACTTCACATTAAATCATAAAATATTTTGATTCATGGAATCCAAACATATCTGTGACAAAATGAATTTGTATTAATTATTTTTTCAATAGTATATTTGTAACTCAATTGATTTTTTGGTGAATTAGTGTTGTATACCATTTAAAATTTAATCACATTCTATTTTTACCATATATTCAATTCTATTGAATGAATATCACACTATCATCATAAATTTTATTATCATGAATTTAATATTAGTGGGATTTTATTAAAACAAAAAAAAAACGATTTAGGGGTATCACTCACAGTATGTGATCTATTACTTGATATGTGGTGGTTTTTAACTCCAGAAAACATGGCTAATATCATATAAATAAATTTTTTCCATTGCAATATCAAATAAATGAACCAATTATGTTCATTTCAGAAGACATACTAGGTATATGAATATCCCACCATCATTATTATTAGGCACTAGAACTAGAAAATATTTAACTATTTAAAACAATATTTAAATGTAACTATTATGAAATAATCTCAGTAATGAATCCACTTATCACTTATATATTTATTTTTTCTATAATGATTCCTCAAATAAGTACTAATTATCATGGATGTATTGTAAAACACAATCACATTTAACTAAATCACTTATTTTCCATGAACATATACACATGGAATAAACAACAATAGGTGTTTTGGACTCTCAACATTCTCTTATTCTAAATTTTACAATGCATAATATAACCACTCAGACATAATAATTCAATATTTCAATATCATATTTTCTTTTTCTTTTTATTATATACTAGAGACACATGCCAGTATATCACTCTCTCTTAAAATATTTTTAATTCAATGATAATTAATATTAAAATCTATGCATTCCACAAACACTACCAACAATTTATTAAATTTATCTAATATATAGTAATAAATATAAATATTAAATCATTAAGATAATTCTAATATAATTCAATATATTAAAATTCATTCAATTATGTCCTTGTGAACTCCTCTTTAAATAACCCATGATCCCTATTCTTTTATTCTCATTCAATCTCGTTGATGATATTTTTCTCTCATATTAAGTACATTAAAATATGACTAATAATAATCTATGATAACTTCATTATAAATTTTCTTCAAACCATGAAAACATAAATACAGATAATAATTAACTTTGAATGTAATTATGCTCACATATGAAGCATTGATTTGCTTTTAATCTCATCCTCTTATTCTTTATTTTTCTATAATATAATTTTAAATATTTTATGGTTGGTTTTTTATTTAATTTCCACACAACCCAGAATAATGATCCACAAAAACACATATTCTTTAACAAAACAACAATATTTTATCATATAATGAACTATTGTTGTTTGAACCATAATTTTAAAGTGTATTATTCTTCACTTTTTTTTTAAATAGTAACAAATGTAATGATAACTTATTTTAATTATTATAATGATTATTTCATGAATAATATATAGTAATTTATTGAATTTATATGTCCATAATTATTTTATTATCCAAGATTAATTACACATAAAAAATAGTTTTTCTAATATATAACTTTTAAAAGGTCAAATCACCTTCATATCGTTAACATTATATTTATTTTCACTTGAAAAAATAAATAGTGGATAATATCTATAACAACATATATCTTACATATACTATAGAAAATATGAATTTTACTTATAAAATTACTATAAAGTTATTTATATCTCTAGATAGATCATATTTATTATCAAATAAATGTTATGCATTAGAGTAAAATATTTTCCATTATTGAATCTATATACTGGGGGATATATATTTTCCATAGCATAAAGTTATACACCATATATGTGATATTAAGTTTCAATGTGAAAAACGTCAAGAAATTATCAAATTTATTATATTTGAAAAAAAATAAATTGAAATACATTGCAGAATATTAGAAAATATACAATCTAAATTTTTTTATGAATTATTATCTGACCATTAAATTCACATCCAAATACTCTCAAAAAATTAAAATCATCTAAAATATATTCAAATAACTTAAAAATATAGAAAACCTCGATGACTATTTTAAAATTATATTTAATCAGTTTATATATTGTAGAATCATTATTAAAAATAAAACATCATAAAAAACTATTTCTTAGTAATGATACACTAATTTTTACTAATATTTATTTTTATATAACACAATTTTCTATAGAAAACCTCAATATATGTAGTAGTATAAAAATATGATAATCATAGTGATAGATCATCCAATAAGGCTTTTTAATCAACCATTAATGAGAAATATTAATTTTTACATATCATTAGTTCTATTAAATTCCAATATAAATAGATCTTGTAATTTATTTTCATTCTCAAACAAACCAAATAGATTAAATTAATGATATTTGATAATGATTCAAGTATAAATCATTAATTGTAAAATTGATTCATGAATGGAAGAATAATATTAAAATCAAAAATTAATGTACAAAATATTAATTATGTTTAAAAAAGAAAAAAATGACATATATATATCCCCCTTATTGAAATTTACCCATTATCATGACATTTAAAAATCAAAGGTACATCAAAAAATTATAATTCATGGTGTTCTAAATTATTCACAACTAATCATAAGATTCAATCTATTCATGGGAACACAAATGACCATAATATAATCATATATTACAGGTTACCATAGACTTCAACTGTTCTTATCTTATTCAAACAAAATGAAAAAATAAATATTGAAAATAAAAAATGAAAGAATTAATGGGTTAAACAATAAATCACTATCTTCTATTAGAAAACATGTTATTTTTTTCTATTATTAAAAGGTACTTTAATTTTTCTATTTCACACATAATTTTAATTTTATTTTTATTTTTTATGATTTAAATTTCACAGTATTATTTATTATATAGATTTATTATTCTTTCTCATGTGATAATATTTAATCGGTGTATTTGTTCTTTTATCTTCAATGATCCTTATCATATTTACATTTTTTTTCTTCATTATGTTATAGATGACATTTATTCTTTATATTACTCTAGATTAATATGTATGTTTGTAAAATATTATATAGGTCCTTTATGAGATCCCTCGATTACATTTTACTCCCATTCGAAATTTTAAATGAAATTTTATAATATTTGTAACACCACAATATTTTAAAAGAACAATATGTTTTATGGCGTATACAAAAAATCATAGAGCTGAAACGAAAAAAAATTATATGACTTTAATAAACCCTACCCTTTATTAGAAGGTGCGAATAGTATTTACAATGTTAGGAAAATTTATGTAAAGGATATAATAAATACAAATCCATTGATTAATGTCTATGAAATAATTTCTTAACTTTTAGTGAAGTTATAATAGGTTGAAACAGTTTGAAAACTACAATTTTCTATTAATATTTTTGAAAAGTAAAAAAAATTATTTTATATAATTCATATTTAAATAAATTTCATTGATATAAAATATATTTCACATGTTTCTATATAACCCCTTTTATTAGATAAAAGGCATATTTTCATAAAAAACATTTTTATATGTGCAATGTATTTTTATATTAATAAATAAAATTGATCATTATTTTTGAATGATATTAATTAAATTAGTATATTATATATGAAATAAAATATTTTAACATTCATATAATTTTTTACTATACTTGGGATAATATTACCTATATTTTAATCAAAAACACAAAATTTTCCAAAAAACAAAATTCTTCATATTTTTTCCACTTATTTTGAAATTCATTTCAAAAACACACTGGTATTGAATTTGATAAAATGGATTCCATATTTTAATTTTAATTTTCAGGTTTGATAAATTGATCCATTTTATTTTTGGTCAGTATGAATAGTGAGATAATTAAAATTTTTCACCCCGATAAACGGTAAATTTGGTTAATCGTTGTTAAAAAGAAGTGACAAGACCGTAATTTTTCACCTTAATTATTATTTTATAAATATAAATCGACCATAATAAACTCATATTAGAAATGGATATTTTGAATAATAATTTTATGTGAAAAGTACCAATATAATATTTAAATATGTGAATGTTACCGAATGTCGCACTCTTACTTTTAAATATATAATATTTTTCAACATAAGGAAAAAATGAAGATATAAATGATTGTAAATATATATTTTGAGATTAATTATGTTATTTTATTTATATAAATTTAATGATATTGTATCTAAATTATACAATTACTTTAATTTCATGGGAAACTCTTTTACGAAATTAATTTAATTAACTAAAAAATAAAATGAATGAATTTAAAAAGTTAAAGTAGATATAATTTGAACTATATAATCTATCAAAATAATTGTATATATAAATATTTAAAATTTCAGGATTGTTTTAAAAGATTAAATTTAAATTCCAATTATGTATTTATTTATTTAAATACAAATTAAATCCACAGTGTCAAAATTGTCATTAATGTTATTTTATAAAAATGTTATTCATTTAAATTATTTAAAAATCATAAAACTATTATTTTATATAATTAATTCCATAAAGGTGAAACCTAATATTTTTTCACACGAATATACATGCAATGTTGTTTCCCCACATTCCATCATTCCATAGGTTGGTGGTATTCATCACTTCCCCATCGATGTCTTCTTCTAGATTGAAATTGGATGATGGGGTGTTAGTAAATCCTTCAATCCTCTATATAATCCATCACCTAGTCAAGGTCTCCATTATAGATTAAAATTTTTCTTTTTAAAATCATTATCAATTCTATATCTTTTGGTTGATGATTAATTATGGTGATTCTGTCTGGACATTACAAGGGGTTTAGCAAGGGGAGAAACCTTCAGTCAGGGATGTAATCACATAAGGTATGATTGAGAAAACCTAAACACTGGAACAATAGAGTATCATTAATCATCCTTATGAGGGGAATTCTTGAGGTTAAGGAAACCTAAGGCATTCCGCATCAATTTTGGAGTATCTTCATCCAGCAATATTTCATCCAATTTTTCTTCGGGAGTCTCATTTTTAACACTATGTATGACATGAGTTTAACATATGAGAGACATAGTTACACAGAAGGATTGTCTTGTGAATATTTTCTTATGAATATAATGTCTATCCTAATATTTTTCATGAGTTTAATTCTTGGCTGATAGAAGATGATAGTGATCAAAACATCACATGGAGAAGGATCAGCGAGGTGGATCCCTTGGATAGAACATTTTTAAGGCTTATCGGATGGATGGATGGATGGATCAAAACACCAAATGAGATTGGACCCAAGGTTTTGCATCCCAAAAATGGAAGATGTCACATAGGGAAGGAGTACATCCCTAGGAAGGGGGCTTCAATGATTACAATTGGATGTGTTAGAATTTCATATATTGATGTATCCTAGGGATGTGTCCTATAAAGGGAATGATGTAACATCATGAAGGCCAGTCTGGGAACCCATGAGGGCGGATCAGGGAGGTACACTACAATGAGGTGGACACCAATATTTACTATTGACTGGGATTGAACTTCAGGGAGGATTCCTATATTCCTTGTTAATGAGATAGGGATATAAACCCACGTAGTTCTAATAAATGATTTGAGGATTACACAAGGCAAGATTCCAATAAAAATATAAACAATCGTGGTTGGATGAGTATCGATTTTGAGAGGGTTATGCATGATTAGATTCACATGTTTTTTTAGGAGTAGCAGGGATGTGGATGGAATGATCACACTGAGATATGATGGCTTGAGGAATAATCAGGATTGATATGGAGGAAGTGATGATGAAATGAATGGAGTGTATAGAGTAATGGGATTGAACATAAATGATACTTCCAAGGTATCCCAATGTAATAGCATCATATACCATGTAGTTCTGGATGGGGAAATGAGATACCTAAATATGCAGCTCATTAAAATGGATTTCATGGATAGGGACCTGAAGGAAAATCATCATCCAGGTTGGGGGATGAACGTCTAGAGACATAATAACTTGAGAGAAATACTAGGATGGGAATGGATGATGGTATTGAACCATAGGGAGGATTTATATATACTCCATATAGGAGACAGAGATAAAATTCCAAGTAGTTATGGATGGCATTGGGGTTTACACATGGATAGCTTCAATTATACATGATGGGGCTTACACATGGTTAGAAATACAAATTGATGGATCATAATTCCTTAGGGAGGTGGATCCGGGGGTTGTGTCCCAAAATGGAATATGTCACATTATGAGAGTACATCCCATAGAATGATCACTCGATTTCACCATTTCTTGGTATTGAACTTACGTGACGGGATTAAACGTTGTGGATTCCGTGTGATGGATGATCTGTACACCACATAGGTTTGATCAGGGAGGTACACCCCTCTTAAGGGGCACAAATTTTTAAATTTTAGAGGTATTGAACCTAGAGAAGGCTTCCTATGTAACATTTTGAGAATAAAGGTACCAAAACACGTGTAATTCAACATTTTGTGGAGTGAGGCATATGCACTGAGGAAAACCATATGGAGTCACGATGACTATTAAAATTTAATACCACATTATTCATGATAGGTTTGAGAAACAATAATTATTAGTATACCTGATTATTATGTAAAAAAATGTGTTTCCATGAGAATTGATGTGGGATTATGCACTAAGACAACTCAGGGATATAAAGATTGTGGCTTACTGCTAGAGGGATGCCTTAAGATGATAGAATTACATGTGAGTTAGAAATCATTCCATGATAAGAGCTCATGGAAGATATCACTCCTGTGTATATGAGTGGGAATATATAATTCTTGAGGTGTGGAACCCCATGTGCAATTTACAAGGTGAGACTACAGTTTATGTTCAAGTGTTGAGGATTCTTGTGCTTGGCAGTTTAATGTCTTACATCTCGGAAGGCTAGGACTCACTCCTTAACCCAAGAACCTACGTAAATAATGACTACCCACACATGTGGAACTGAAGGAATCAATAATTCCATGATACAACTGGGTGGAGAAGTGTTTATTCATAGGGTCCACATTAGCATATCTATCAAAATAAGTAATAGCTATTAGAATACCTATGCGTAGAAGAATTTGGAAGAGAAACGTAACAATGGACAGCACATGAGAAACCAATAAATCACTACATACAAGCTTGTAGGGCCACTCGAAAGGGGGCCTTGTGAAGTAACTATTCTAGATTAGAGGTTCTTTATGAATATTGGGTGCTTTATATTGGTTAGGAATTTCATAATGATTTGATCTATTCAAAGTTGGGTGACTCTGCTTTGGCATTGCGACATGAGTTATTAAAAGAGTGATTTTTAAATCCTTAAATCAGAATGAATCTTCAAGTACACAGTGGAACATTCTCTTTTGATATTGATTTAGGCCTTCATGAAGATAATATCTACCATAGGAAGGGGTAAATAGGATCATAGTAAGGTTTTATTCTTGATGTTCTAATACCATAATGAATTCATTTTTCTCTTCGGTTCGTAGAGCTCGAAGTCATCAGTAAATGGGTGCTCGAAAAGTGAAAGGTCAATGTAAAAATGATTATGAGGAGATTTTAGCTAATATTTTTATGTAATGGGGTCTCAGTATGATCTTAGGCACACCGTGAAGTAAAAATGATTTTTGTAATGAGGTGCAGGGATTGTCGGACTTGCGGAATCATCCATCAACATCCCTTGCAATGGTCATGGGGATCGTCAGACTCTTAAAGACATCAGTCAACATAATTTTCTATGATCATGTTCCTCTACTATCTATTGGAAACAACACTCTATGCATCTAATGTTCATGAGGACATGGGGTTGTGCAAATGTTCTTGGAAAGGTAGATCCATTTGTTGATATTTGGTCGGATTGGGTGTTTATTTCTTCTCAACCAGGCACACACTTACATAACATATCCAAGGACATGTATTTTCACAAAAAAAATTCCCCCATCATAATTGGAGTTAACGAGAATAGGTGGGTCAGATTATGAAGTTAATCCATTTAAAAATGGATGGTCGTGGAGCTGGCTCATGATGAATGGTGAAAGATTCATGTTGGATGAAGTTCGTCATGATGCTCAGTTTTTCATCACCTATATATATGTAATTTGGCTCCCCTTATCTATAGAGGATCTCCATGAATTATTTTCCCTAACCTTAATTTTCATTAATCGATCTACCACACAAATGTGTCATCATTAACTGGATAAATCAGACAACTTCTCTTAGTGGACAGTCAGGCTACCCAACACCGATAATAGATATTAATCTAAAAGTTCATAAAAACTCTAGAATAAAAGTGGATAATCTATATGGGATCAGTTCACCACTATCTTTGTGAGATTTTCCCTAGAGAGATGGATTGTTGATTATTTCACATGTTCATCTGATACAATCATGGTGATAATTTAATAGAAAGAAGTCGGCATTTATACCCCCATGGTGCTGGAAAAAAATGTGAAATCATTCAAAATATACCTGAGGTAAATCAAGAGATCTAGAGCATAGATGAGTTGATAAAAAGGTGATTCAACTTCATAAAATATCAATCATAACACATTATACGACTGAAGGTCCCTGTTTTGGAGGCAGATATGGACGTGATCTATCATTAATCATGGATTATGATCCTCAATATATGGTTATTTATGAGGATATAGAGATGAAGTATTGGTAGGATACTCTCGAGGCCATGTGCTATAAGTTGGAAGTGTTGATGTGTTTCATTGAAGTGGAAGATTCATAAGGGTAATGTTTTGTCTAATAATAAGAAACATACTTACTCTATTTCATTGTGGTTTTGAACTATCATCATGAACATATATAATACCATATTTAATTAATACATCTCTATAATATCTTGTATGATAGTGTATGTTAATCATAAAATACTCAAGGTCTACTATTGTTGACTAACCACCGAGAGTGTTCAGGCCAAGAAGGGTTATGACTAAAGAATATTAATCTCAAAACGACCAAAAAGACTTTCCCAATATGTTCTACTCCACTAGTGGGATAACACTAGGGTAATTGGGATTAGTAAAAAAGGTGAAATGGAAAGTTGGAATCATGATTCCCAACATTCAGAATCCCAATGTCGATGGTTTGTTGATATGAGATACTTTTTGACTGTATTCAAAACAGAATATTCGTAATGTCAGCCTAAAATGGGGAAAACATATGGGGGTGGATCACTGGAAATATTTGAAATGAGAGAACTAACTCGAAATAATATCTAATATATTTTGGGTAGTTTATCTATGGTGGTTAGGGAGACAAATCGGAATATCCAAACCATTATGTGGTCCCTCCAGACATGAATGTGGATGAGGATTGAAATGAGGAGATAACAATCATAGAGTTGAGTGACGGGGTGTTTGAATGAATTCATACCCACATGTTATTACTCTTCCACGACTAGAAGAATTAATAGAGTAAATATTTTTAATAAATTTATGTGGTATTTTATAGTTTTAAATCCCTCTAAAGTGTATCTTTTAGACAAATTGAATCATTTTATGATGTTGGTGGTATTTTTAGTTTAATATTGATAATGGAACATGTATCATTTTTAACAGTTTTGAATTATTTCTATATTTTTGCTGCAACATTTTCTATATTAATCCGAATTGTAAAATTATTTATTTTTATGATTCTAAACATCTTGGGCTAAATTTCAACCTTATTGACAACAATCTGGATCGATCACATGGAATCTCTAAAGAATTTCATAATTTGGACCACGAAAACTATTGGTAAATCTATTTATTTTTAGTGTGGGATCCCTAAATCATTCATGGTGGGACCAATTGTTTTGAAAATCCGTGAATTGATACAGGAGTTTTTGAACATCTTTCATGAATTCGAGGACATGTGAGGTGGCCATTTTAATGGTCATTGAAGCATTATAATATGAAACTTTGTGACTTAAATATTCAGACAAAATAGAATAAATTTTCTGAGTATAATGGGAATAATAATCGAAATACTTGTTAAAATATTCATAAATTATTGATTCGAGACGTCCAAGATATTTATGAACAACATTCAAGAATGGTGAATCGCATGAAGAGGTCATTTAATGGGTCAAAAATGCCTCAACTCCTAGGGGAAATTCTACCAATAAAAGGAGGGGATCTCCCCACTCTTAAATCATCACATCCCATCCCATTCCATCTGAGACACCATGAATGTGAACATTTTTATATTTCTCTACATTATTTTATATCTTTTAGATTTATTTTTATTTCCTTCTTCTTACCCATTCATCAATAGTAGCCTTACTATAGAGGGGTACTCATTTTGCGTGATTCGGGAAGTGTTGGACTTTAATTTTTCAATTCATGAGTTCATGGAAATAATTGAATGAAATTTATTTCTTATTAAGAGTTGTTTTCTATTGCATATAGAGTATTTTAGTATCATGTGCAATAATTATTCATTTTTAATTTTGTTATTTATTTTTCATTGGTAAATATTTATTATATCCCTAAATTAATTTTTGGTTTATATACGATGGAATAGATGCGAGATTAGATGTGATGTACTTAGAGATTATCAATACGTGTAATAGGGGTAGTGTATTTTCACAATTTTTTTGGATAAACATGACCCAATCAGTTACTTCCCATGTCAATTAACGATATTCAATAAAAATCATTGAACATGGAGGAGAGTTGACCAAACGAATATCCTGTAAGGTTTTCTCTCACCATCACATTTTCACCAATGATGTTAGAGGAAACGATTATAGAAACTCACTTTAATCAACTTAGATGAAGTCGTTTAAATTAAATTCATCATGTATAGTATTAAAATTGGGAAACAGACCCGACCTAATCACCCTTTCAATTTCATAGCTTTTAATCATTTGAATTTCTAATTTCATTTCAATCATTTTCTTATTGTTTTTTTTCTAAATACACTATATTCTTACCATTTATTAATAGTGAAATACTATTTTGTGTGAGCTCCACTTCGGGTACCTCCCGTCATTAACATACATCTTCTACCATGATCATCAACTTAGTGTCTAGCATCATAATGACCACATAAAACAGAACCAAAAGCGAAATGCATTAAACAATTAAAATATATATTAAATTATTAGATGCACCTTTCATAGAAGGCTCATATAAATGAGAAGTTGATAATAAGATTGTACATCTCTTCATATAATTTCATATCCCTACTCCTCATGGGTATGTTGTAATGAATATATCATCCCAGAATAGGGACCCTGTCAAACACACTCACAGTCTAGAGTATGCCCAATCTTCTCTCTTGATGAAACTTGTTATTATATTCCTTAGCCTTTACATCAGCGTCAACATGATTAACCAGTACTATTCCCACTCCTTACATGACAGTGATATGATAACCCCTCTTCTGAAACTAGTGTCTGATCTAGACCCATACAACACACTACTGGATGGAAGTTTTTTTAGAAATGCTGCATGTCGCCCATCATGCCTAAATCATAGCACTCATCTATGTATCAATGGATCTGATTCCTCAAATTTCCTCTAATTCAAAACTATTGACAGAATACATCAATATCATCACTAGTGGCCTTCCTAGTTCTAATCTCACATGAGGTCTCAAAACATCTCTTTCCTCTAGTAGATTTCGAACTATTTAGTCAAATGAGTACACGCCTATGATCCTCTCCCCCATATTTGCTCAGGATCTACACTACAATTATAACCTAAATTATTATCTCCAAAATATATGAAAATCAAATAATGTTAGACAATGATAGAAAAAAATTTAGATAACTTCCTCAAAGTGTCCTACTCTCAATATCCCATCAACTAGTTATATCGAGACAATGTATTGAATCTCTATAAAACATGTTGAGTAATCTTTAATGGACATCACACCCTACTCTAGATACATGAAATCACAATTCCTCTTGTATATTAGAGTATTCAGGAATAAATAATCATTTCATCTATTTTAAAATCCTTCAAAAACATTTTTCAGTGCATAATCCTTGTTATGAATGTCCCACTAGTACTTTGTGTTCCCATAATCCTATACGTCATTATCTTCACTCCCCTCTGGAGTGGTTTCTATAGATTATCTATGATTAAAAATGTACTCATTCTGCATAGGTTTTTAGCCTATATACCTCCACATATTGAAAAAACTTGAGTTTTATGGTGATAGACCAGATGTGTCAGCATTTCCACCGACAATGACAATTTTTCATGTAATTTAAAAGTCAAAATAAAGTGTTTAAAAAATTCATGGTACTGTTCCTCAGCACCTATGTTTGGGAAGACTACTACAACAACATCATAATATATAGGAGTATCCAGTAGTATTTCATGGCCAACCACCTCCTTGGCATGGTCATTTCCACCCCCGAGATGTAAGACCAAAGGTCATTGTGATCTAATATATCTACAATGTGATACAAATGCCTTAAAAATAAGGAAATAAAAACCTGATTTCTAAAGGCTGTAGTTAGTTATAAATCTTTATATCCACACGTAGTACCTAAAATATATATCATATCTAAATATACAACCTAATTCCGAACCAAAATATGAGTTATGTTTAAGTCCTTAGTTTCAATGTTTCAATTTCCATTTCAACAGATATACATTCACATTTCATTTTATATGATTGAACATAATGGTTATCAAATTCTTATCCATAAGAACCCATACTTTTCATAACATGAACTATGGCGTCAGCCTAATATATACCATAATTGTTCCTATCCATGAAACTCAAGGCCTATGACTCAACATTCCATAATTGGATTCATATGGAGATCATTGTATCCTAATCAGGAAAAAACTACATAGGTAATGGAAAAAACACTATGTTATATCAATTTTTTCTAACTCACCACATAGAATAAAAATCAAAACAGAAGGTATATCACACAAGGAACATATCAATACATCAATTATATAATAAATTCATACAATATGGCTTGACGTAATGAATGGAATGTTATCCATGTAATGTTACAAAAATGATTCATGAGATGGAATACCCTCATCTTATCATGGTTCAACTAAATAGAACCCACAATAATTTCATTGATAAAATTATAATTCATCTAAACCACCCAATAGTGGAATCAAATCAACTGTAATAGTCAAATTTCAGAAAACACAAATTTATATTTTAGGAAATTTGTATTTTCATTGTACATGGGTTAGCTACTCCAATACATATCTCATTAGAAAATTATTGTTTCCATCCTACTCATGTTTCCATTTTCTTAAGATAGTGAATAATAAATGAATGATTTTATAAAAAATAAATTTTTACTAGATCTAGATTCCACTAAATGGTGCCCCGTGCCAATTTGAACATATTACATAAAGCTCATATCTCTATATTCCATGGGTTCTTGACTAGTAGTGACATAATATGGTGTGTGTTTGGAGGGTCTAATCCATCTTGATATAGTGTAACATAGTGTTAGAAATCAAAAAATATATAGTGTATGTATTAAATCAATCAGACAATAGATAAACATGTTGGAAATATATATATATACATTAATTCCAGACATAATCTCATAATAAGATGAAATTTCATGTAATGTGTCTACAATGTGGCCAAAATTGGAATTAAGAAAATTGAATAATATACGTAGCAGAGAACCAAAAATATCTAAAATGATCTATCTCCATATATCATCACATTTCTCATCTGGGTCATGTCCCCCTAGTCCACCAACTGTGCACCAACTTCTGTTCTAATAGGGAGCATGTATGGTCAAGACATATAGTTTGACTAATTGAGTTAAAACAATGGATTTTGGTTTTACTAAACTTTTTATGTTTCTAGTATGGGCATTCTATTTCATGAACAATATTTCCTCATATTGTGCAACTGGTAACACCCACTGCCAATCCTCACAGGGTTATTACTAACTATGTATCCTGCCCCACATCGTTTCAACTAACCATATTTAGTGTCCTATTTTTTTAAAAACAACTAGATCTGAAGCTCTAAAAAAGAATCATACACCCCCAATTTACCGAAGACATCACTGTGTCTTCACATTTGGCCATAAAAAATATTTTAAACCAAAATTAAAATGATATTTAACTTATTGTTAATCCCAATATCTTACACCTGGGAAACTCATAATTATGGGAGGTAATTTAAGTACAAGGCATCCTACTAAAATAGTCAATTAAAATTAACTAATATCAATCCCCATTAATATCACATTGGAAAATCAGCCCATACATTATTATGAATATATTCAAGTAAAATTAATATCCTTTTATACTTTTCATTATATATCATTCAAGTAATATAACCTTGTTTCAAATCATCACATGTATGAGTATGATCATATGATAAATTAGGGATATCATGATAATAATGACAGTTAACCAAATCATCAGCGATTTTTTTCTAAAATGACCCAGATGTGTATGCCATAATTTTTTCTCTTCTTATTTTGATTGAAAGGAAATGCCTTCATCTCCACTGAGACTTGAAAAACATTATTCCAGATTTTCCCATTATGATACATAACTTCTAGGTAAAGCATATATCATGATTTGAGACACACAATTTACTAACAATTTGAATTTTGTGACAATGACATTCAATAATAAACACATATTCCTCTCTCATGTAATTTCCCAGAAACATAGATTTTCCATATCCAATAATTTTCAGGACATCATTATTTCCAAATCATAGGACACACTCAATATCGTAATAAATTTCTATCACCAATATCATAAGGCTTATTATATGGATGGTTATTTTGAGTTTGATGGTCTAACCTCATCTTATAGAGTATCAAATTGATTTTGTGTTCTCATATTATTTCATGATCTCTTGAATTTCTACATGAAAATTATTTGGTTCTTCTTTACTATAATACTTTTAATTGACAATGATAAATAACTAGCCCGATGGCCTAATAATCCTAATAAAATAGCGACTGTTAAAATAATTCTTGAAATATTTAACTCTGATTGGACTTATCTATTTCTATTTCCCCCATCTGTACATCATGGATATATAACATACATTTTTTGAATGTAAAAAATTTCAATAATGAGAACCCATGATATCATTTATATTACTATGAGTAATTTTATCACCATAGATATACCCTTGATTTTTTTTGAATATTATGATTTATATTCATATTTAAATCTATCATCAACCATGGAGTGGGATCTTGTGGTCTAACATAAATAATTTTTTTTTCTGTTTATAGACCGCTTCAATACCAACAGTTTCCATTTGATGTGACACCTTTATTTTCGGATATTTTTTGACTATTTTTTTGCCAATGAATTAAAATTTCAATTTTTCTATCTGCTTCCAAAATGTTATTTCTAATCTCCTATCATGATTCATCTATTTTGAAATACCATTTAACTATCTTTATATGTCGATAACATCATAATCAGGTTATTTTATACACTTGACTCAATGTATTATTGTGTTATTCAATCTATTGATAACTCAAGTTTGTTATTCAACATTTATCTTGAACTCAATATATTTATCTATGACATATATATTTTCAAATTTGGATCATTTAATTTTGATCTAAAATGAAGAATTATTTTATTTATGATTCTATATATAGTGTTTTTCATCCCAAAATACTCTAATAGATTTCATCATTCTAGCTATACAAACATATATCTTCTCATGGTCAGCATCTAATTCAACCTGGAGAATAACTTTTTATTTGACTATCCTTCATCATTTCCATGTTCTTCATGTGTCTTGATTTGTCTACAAATAACATAATGAAAACTTCTCAATGATCCTTGAAGTATTTCTTATCATCTTCCACATATTCATATGAATAATAATTATCATGTTAATGTGAATTCTTATTTTTAATGAAATTTTACATTGTATTCATTTTTTTCTATGACAATAAATGTAGTATTTTTGATGATAGGGTTCTTATCATTCTAATGAATATAATGAAACTTATATAAACCCTTTGATGCAAGATTCTCTACTCTTCAACAATTAATTCATGTCCGTAGATGTTTTACATTAAAAAATTATTTTACTATTATATAATTGGGGGAATGGAATGACATAATATCATCTTCAATACATTTTTCTTAACAAAATTCTATATATATCATCTTTATTACTTAGAAATAATTAATTTAGTCTTCACTTTTCCCAAAAACACTTTATCATCATTTCTCATCTCATAATGTGTATGTGTAATATGTAATATATATAATTTCATCCCCATAAGATCATTATTCTCAAGACCAGTGACGTTGGAATTGAACTGATGTAGAATTATTCTCACAATGAGATTAACAACCTTTTCATATTCAATAATATCTCCATGACCACACTTGTCTCCCACAATAACAATCACCCAATGAAAAATTGAATCTAAATACTCATTATGGTGCATTCTTATATCATTATATTTTTTCATAGATCATGTAGTTTAGATTCTCATATAGTTGTATCACCGTAATAGATATTATGAATCATCTCCCACAAAGATTGTTACGAAATATATGATATCCCCATAGTGTAGATTTGTTATGATAATTCTCCCCCTATGACAATGTTTACTTTATCATCATGTTCTAACTCTATATAGTCAAATTCTAATAAAACAATAAAATCATGAATATCAAATATAACATACATTACATCACTAAAAACGTCTATACTGAATGATTGAATGATGTTATGTATCATATTCATCCACATCTAAAAATTATTTCCAACTAAAATCAGAATTCCTTTGTGATTGATAGCTTTTATTGATTCTAATGAGATTGAAACCCTAATTTTTTTACTTTTTCTATGATAAAAATTATAGTAAAGTTAGGATAAATACCCTAATAGGGCGGGGTTCATGGTATGATATATTTAAACAACTACCTCTTCAAATCTTGTTTCATAATTGGACAAACCTCCCATCACTCTCCACCTCATTTCACAGTATAAATGAAAAGTAAAACATGCATTGGATATATAATTTTACAAAGTTCACCGTCACTGGGATACATCTAATTATCATTAAAATATAATTTTCAAATGTACCAAATATAATTATGATATTTTATATTAATAAGTTTATAGAGGACTAACTATCCCTCCTGGTTTAAAAAAATTCATAATTTGAAATATCATTACTCTATATAATGTGATTTCTCTTCCCATGTAGTAAAATATTAAAAAAAAATTGTATTGAGTTGTTTAAAAAATGTATGCGCCTTTATAATATTTTTTAACAATATTATGGTGACCACCTTTGTGCCCGAATCCTTCAATATATTCCATAATGATACCATGGAGCATATCCATTTTCATGGGATCCAGGCACCTAACCCTTGTGTGAGATCATGACATGAGATATCATTGGAAATATCCTAATCCAATTATTCTTATGTGAGATCCAATAATGTGGCCCATTTCATTATATATTCGCACGATACACAATTCACCAGATCCTATTGTGATACTCCATTCACTAGACATTCAGATCATGTAGATCATGAGGACTAAATATCATGAGGCCTACAGATCATGTGGATTTCAAGTCCTTGTTCCGATCACATGAATCATGGGATTTCAAAAGGTTTGATTATGCATGAAACATACCAACTGATAATTCACTTTTCAAGAATTATTCATTAAATATTTTAATGATACCTCCTTCTAATTACGCATATCCAAATACTATAGTGAATAAATTTTTTTATGTCATCATAAATTATTTTGTTTTGCTAAAACCACAAAAGAAAGTTGATTAACCTCTCATGGATCAGTTAGGGGGTATTTATAGGCACAAATGAATGGCCTTGACTCCAAGAATGATGGATATATATCAATTAGTCTACCTTATAAATCTATATCATGTTCTTCATGTGATCCCTACACATTATCGCATACTTTATTTGTCAAGGGATTCTTATGATATACATAATTTTATTTTATTATGTCACCTAACCCATCACAATATCGAATTATAATCATGTGGTTATTGAAATTTTCATCCATATAATTAGGTGATATCATAGTGAGGTCAAATGAAAATTGTGCACTTACCATAATACCATCAGGGGATCCAATGAAAATCATCCATTGTATTCATGTGCTTCACATGATATCCTTATCAGATCATTTTACAATCATGTTATTTCTTTAGTTGTTTCGTATGTTCTCAATAGGGGATATTATAACAATCATGTGGTTCGTTGAGAGATTTGTTTATAAATTCATTCTTTATGGGATCAGAGGAATATACACTTTGAGATTGAAAATTCACACTCAACAATATCATACATTCCCACTCCATGAGATTAGACATATAACCCACTGTGAGGTCAGAAATTTTGTGCCCCATGAGATCAAACATCTCACCCTCTGTGAGGTCAGATTTCTTGCACACCATGCGATCATATATTTTTCCTTGATAGATATCATAAATCTCAGCCATTACGAGAATAGTCTTATCTCCCTCTATTAGATCAATCATCATGTGATTCGTGAGATTAGACATCTCGTTCTCTTCAAGATCATACATCGTATTCTCAATGGGACCATACATTCATGCTCAATCTTCCTTACATCATGGACATCTCGACTTCATTAGCATCATTGACACTTTTCACCAAACCTAATCATACGAAATTCACAAATATGATTTAGTTTACTAGTATGCACAATCATTAACCACCATTAACATATTATATTAACAATAATAAACTTTTCATTCATTTTCTGTGCACTACAATGCCTCCACAACACAAAAGTTTCATGTTCCATCACTAGGCCGCATTGATCTTCTTAATAGTTAATTTAATATATATGTATGATATTATTTAAATTTTTATATTAAATTGATAAAAAATGTTTCTAATTATATTCATTCTATAAAGAGTGAAATCATCATCCTTGTATACGTGTGGTCTACCGCCCTCATGGAATTATTGATTTAAAATTTTCCTATTATCAAAACAATGAATGGATGATCATTAGATATTTTAATAGATAAAATTTATTTTTATGAAATTATTTATGTTTTTTAAGACAAATTTTAAAACATATTATTTATGTAATCAAATAAATAACCATTGTAAATTCAACCATTCAAAAGAGTGTTTTAATAGAAGAAATTATTTCTTCATATTATCTAATAACATATTATATATTATAATTTTTTTTGAATCGTGATTATTTTTATATATCATACCAATTAATGGTAGAGTATTTCATTATACCTATTCTATATAGACCATGTTTCTTCCTTATATGACATTGAAGTATTTCTAAATAGTTTTCATAAGTTAGGTAATGAGACGACATGCGATTTTGAGGATCGGGGATCCCAAAAATATTTTAATAAAAATATTAAAAATTTTTTATATTTTACTCACTGTTAATTAATGAAAAAAATTATAAATATCAAAAGGTTTACCAAATCATAAATCACTGACCATGGATGGGTTTTTAATTTTGTTTTTACCCTCAACACAACATAAATGGAATCAATGCATGACGTTAAGAACCCTTGATTATTGGTAGTGTGTTTAAGTGAATTAATTAATTAACTAATTTCATTTAACCAAAAAAATGTATATCAATTATTTGTTATAGCTTTTTTACTAGGTTTGGTCTAATAAAACTATGGTCACCGACGAGAGCACTTCTTCCCTTTCCATTGCCGGATTATGACAAATGGTGATTCCTTGGATCAATGTGGATCAAAGCGAAATGAATGTTGGAGATTCTCCCAAATAAATTGAAGAGTGTGTTATTCCTGAATGATTGATCCAAAATTTTTTAAGGAATCATGTGTTTGTTTTACACCCTTAGATTAAATGTATATAAAAAATACATCATTTTTCATGGATATGCTACCCATGAATTTATTTCATGTGCCCATATATTAGAATTAAAATTTACTATAAATTGTTAATCTATCTTGGTTTTATTTTTCTTGATCTTTTCCCTCAAATGCATGGATAAATAAATTTAATCGATGGAATATAGTTCTTTTGTCCCTCAATTCATCACATTTTTACCATGTAATCTATAGGGATCCCAGCTCGATATTTTTCCAGCAACCTGAGGCTCATTAAGTACCTGGATTTAATGCGAATTGAGGGAACATAGATGTTTTTTTTGATTTGAACACAGATCATGAGTGATCGTGAGGCATGGATGACTGATCCTATATTTAAACATCAATATCATGAAGAAAATAGCAATGATGAAGAGTATAATGGAAGATGGTTTTCCATATCATCAACAGTGTCATATTCAGGTGAAAAATTGCTATCAAGAATGAGTTTCATCCATATCCAAATATTTCAGATTGAATCTAGGTGAAATCGGTGGATATTAGATTAGATTTGATATAGAGGATCAAATTTAGAATTTCTAGGAAAATATAGACTACCCACCATGTTCAATGAATAACACATAGTGAGTAGCTCCCTTTGTAGAAGCAATAGGTATGGAAAAAGTTATGGGTGAAATGATGTGTAACCCACCCACACATAATGTGTTTCCCTTCCCCAGTTGGACAACCCATGTGTTGGATCACATGGGAGGGACTCCGTGTAAGAGAAACATGGACATGAGTTGTCCACATGGGTGGTATCCTATTTGGACCAACATGTTGTGTATCACTTTACCTGGAAAAGGATTCGGAGTACACGAACTCAACAGACACACATGATACGATCCACCAATCAGTGTGAAAAATTGTGTAGTTTACCTATACCGCATGTACCAATAAACTAATGGTTACCGTGTGCTTACTATAGAACAAGGCTAGGATGTGAAGGCGGATCACACACTATGTGGGTACCCTCACATGTTATTTTACACATGATCTCCTTATAGAAATCTTAACCCTCCATATCTTTTAATTTTTAATTGGATTTTGGCCCACCAAATTCATATCAAGAGTGATTTATATTTTATTAAATGATGGTTCCCTTGGAAGTGGATTTCGTGATATGATGTGAATGTTTCTCATTTGGAACATTGTTAGGCAACCCCTGATGATGACAGTGATCATTTAGATTCACTATAGCAATACTAGGATTAACCTCTTACAAGACAGGGAAGTGGCGTTACCTAGTTGGAGATTGGAATTTACCAACTAGGTGGGCTTGGTAGTGGCATTCCCCAATGATCATTTTGTGTTACCCTCTAGTTATACTGGGTGGTTGAATTCTTCATCCTTCTGGGCATACCCTCCAGCTAGCCTGGGTAGTGGCATTCCCCGATTATAGCTTACAGTCATAGCCCTCCAGCTCGGTTGGTCAGTGGAGTTCCCTAATGACTCACTAATCTTTCCATCTATTTGTGATGGGCAGTAGTGTTCCCTGGTGACCATCCTACGTGGAACCCTCCAACTAGGCTAGGTAGTGGAATTCCTCGGTGACTTCCATAGTAGGATCCTCTTAACATAATAGGGAATGAGTAGTTTCATGAAACTGGAAACCTATCGACCGTACAGTATAGTTATAATACATGGTTCAATGTACCATTTGAATCATTAAAATGAGGTTGAATTTTCTAATGGATACATTTTCTTGTGACATGACTTACAATCATTCTTTCAAATATGTTAAACCCTAAGTGGATAGTTTTAAGATTGGGTGATTAAATCTCGTTGACTTCTGTATCATGGGTAGAAGCAGGAGGTGCTTGGCATCATCGATTTAAATACCCTAGAACTATTGTCAAATCTTATTCTTAGGTAGTGTTTTGATATGGATATCCTCATATTCTCTCATTTTTTTTCTTCCTTGACTGAGTATATATATATACCCAACATTAGTACCCATCCCTTGGTTACAGTTTCTCTCCATCCTGGGGTGGTGAAGACATGCAGTGTATGCCACAATATTTCTATGTTGAGCTTCCCGTGGATTGATAATCCCACTCTCATACTACCTGTAGTGAACAAATGATGATATTTTTAACTTCTCATGGTATTTTTATCCTTCTATTTGGATTAGTTTACTTCATTTGTCTTTTTTGGTTGATTTATTCTCGTTTAACTTTCCTTCTTCTATCTACAATATTCATTTTCAGTTATATCACTTACAGCCCCCTTCACCTTATTGGGGTGATGTATTAGGTATTTATATACTCACACCAACATGGGTTTTTTCCTTCACAAGTCATGTATATTGAAGATTCCAGATAGGTCAATCATGACTTCATAAGATCTTAAAGATATACACTTCATTGACCATATATGGTTGTTGTAGCATGGGATATATAATCAGGGATATCAATTGTTTTCTTTTCTAGTTTTTTTTTCAGGTTAATACACATTTTCTAGGTGGTCATGTATTTTAACCATTTATTTTTAGTAGACACTACTTCACTTCTTAATTTTTATTGGGCTTTATATATTTTGGTTTATTTATAGAAGTGATGTATCTTTTATTCCTTTTCCTTTTCACTTTTTCATTATTTTATATGTGTGGGATAGTAATGGTGCATATTTAAAGGCCTCCTAATGTTTAGTGGTTCCTTCAACACTTGTCACACATGGCCTATAGAGGTGGATTTGGGGTTGTTGCAGCTCAAGCTCTGACATGGGGCAGGTCATGACATATTGGTCTTGAAGCATGTTCATTACTTGGGATTTTTTCTAGACATTTTCCCCTTAAAAAGGATTGGATGGTTTTAGGGAAATAGTGTCAAAGTGTCTCGAGTGAAGCTCTCAGTCCAGGTATTCTAGTATTCATGTGGGCAGCAAACATATCCATTCACCATGACCCAGATTTCCTACTTTTCGAATTTTCACCATAAGAAAGTTTTTATTGGGAAAATGGTATATCCATCGTATATGACATATTCATTTATTTTCCATCATTATTCAGTTCTCTATTGTTGTTATCAATACATATATGTTCTCATATGAATGCGGTACACCAATATAACTTCCAGGATGCCTATGTGATGACCATAAAAAAAGGATATCAGCTCAGGTTCATGTCCAAAACCATATGAGCGAAGATGACTCAGTTTAGCATCCATCATGTGATCCCATACCTCCAGGTTGGTAGGAAGCATCACCTCCACCTGTTGAGTAACATATATTCCCAGCTAATTATGCCTAATACATGAGTAGGATGAGTGAACTCTATGTGTTCTAGCATTAGAGACCACTAAGGTTCTATTGGGAGCCCGATCCCCATGTAGTATAGGATTGGCTAGAGTTGAGGGTCTACATATTCAAGCATGTTTGGACCCTGATAAATCTGATGGTGTTGCTGGTAGCCATTCATTACTATGGGGAATTTAGGTATTTTGTGGATCATGGTCACCCAGATTCATGGGGAGTCAATATTCTCATGGGATGACTTCCAGTAGCAATTTGGTGGGGAGTAATACCCCACCTTCTTATGATCAGTTTGAATTCATGTGCTTTTGGAGCTTCAATAAAAAGGAATTATGGTGACTACATATATTTATTGGTTCAAAAAACATATATTTTACCCTATAAACATGGTTAGGGATGGTTACTTCTAAGAAGATAAGATCGATCAGGTACTCCATAGTGATATTTGAGACATTGTAGTGCCTTTGTGAATCCCAAAATATATTAGGGGTATTCGAGTAGGAACATTGGACAAAGAGATTTCTATTATAGGTACAATAGGTTTCTAGATATTGCAGTGGTCATGACAGGGTTGATTCATCTAAATTACCAAACATGCACCCATGATATTGGAACATGATTCACATATTTGATCAGGCATAATGGCATGTTCGTATAGTGCATAGAAATCATAGAACACCATTATATCCTAGGTAAGGTCGGCATTATTCGTGTGATGGGAGAGGTCACATTTCATGATACTACCTAAATATATGTGTTCGTCATCCCATGAATATAGAAGATAGATCTCCATAGTGGAGAGGGTGTGTGTTTAGTGATCTCCCATGTGTGGAATGGTTGGTCTCTCTGTAGGATAAGCTGGAAGAGGATTAGATGGAGCTTCATGTGGGGGAATGATTCTATGGTGACCATCCAAAAGAGTTACCTAGTATCCCATGTCATACTCATGGAGCTAGTAGTGAGGGCTATGGATAGACACAATCGTTGAATGTTTATTATAATGCGAAACAGAAGATTATTTGTTGTACGAACTGTGTTTATTTTATTCTTCCCTCACTATTATAAGACATGGTTTGTAGTCTATTTTCTTCTCTCGAATCATAGTGTGGGAGATAGATATCCTAATAGAGATGCCACCACATCAGATATTTCTTAAAGATCCTACAGGGAATGCTTCTACTATGTCATCCACCTATTGGAAGTGTGTGTTATCACTTGGAAGAGATTGGTTCACATGAGACCTCTTAGTCATCATAATGTAACCCCATGACATTATCAAGGGAATGTATTGGATTTCCCTGGTTTCATCCTAGATCAACTATCATAAAAAAATACTAAGATACCTATCCACTGATGGGATGAGGTTCTCTTTTTTTGGTGAGAGGGGCCTCATTGCAGGACAAGAAGGTGACGTGGGAAAGTGGTTATAGCTGATTACCCATAAGCTATTTAGTGTGTCACATGGTTCCTTAGACTGTTCAGGCTTCTGTATTCCGATAATTGGGGTGTTTTATATGGAAATATTCCCTAAATATGATCAGAAACTGCCTATGAGGAAGGAGATAGTGTTTTTCATTTACATGGAACCAGTGCTACCATGATATCGTCTGCGGCATATCAGATGGAACCTATTTAGATTTGGGAGATACAATTCCAGTTATAGGACCTTCATGAAAATGTTTTCATTAGACCGACTATTTTCCCATATTCAGGACCAGTTCTATTACTGAAAAATAAAGATGCGATCTTGCAGCTCTGTGTGGATTATCATCCCCTGAACCATGCCACGATAACAAAAACTTCCCACCTATAGAGTATTGATGACATGTTTGACTGTTTATGGGTTGTGTGATGGTTCTCCATGAATGATATAAGGACCTTCTATCACAATTTGAAGGGTAGTGAGGCTGATATTCTGGAGTGGTCATTCCTATGTCAATATAGAAAATACAAGTAATTAGTGATTCCCTTCAGAATGGAAAATTTCCCCATAGTTTTTATGGAATTGATGAACAAAATATTCCAGATATTTATAGACCAATTTGTTGTTGTGTTCATCGATGTAATTCTCATCTACTGTGTGATTGGGGATGAGCATGTAGAGCACTTGAGGACGGTACTCTGTTTTCTTCAAAGTCACCATATTTATACAAAACAATCTAATTACTAGTTATGGATACAGGGTGTTCATTTTCTAGGGAATTCCATTTATGAACAAGGTTTACCCTTCTAACCTTCAAGGACCAAAGCAATTCTTCCTTAGGAGCCACCTAAAATTGTGTCATAGGTGGGAAGTTTTTGTAGATTGTTGGGGTATGACAAGAGATTTTTGGAGTACTTATCTTGAATCAACATTGACCACTATGATGTGGAAGGGATAATCAGTTACATAGTCTAATAAGATCCAAAATAACTTTGTTGAGTTGAGACAGATGGTGTTGAGTGATCTATTTTTGAGACATCCGAAGGAAGGTGATGAGTTTGTAGTGTATTTAAATTTCATAGGAGCTGGTATTGGTTGTGTATTGTTCCAATGATAGGTATTCATTTAATATGTGTTGAGGAAGTTGAGAGTCCAAGAGTGGAATTATGAAAATCATGAGCTTTAGCTAGTATTATTAGTATTATCTTTGAAGATATGGATACATTACCTTTTGGGAGAGTGCTTTTTGGTTTACTCAAACCCTCAGATTCATAGGCACATCTTCACTCAGAGAGACCTGAACATAATGTAGTGACACTAGTTGGAGTTAATATTAAAAAACCAAAATGAGATATTTTAATCTACAAGGAAGGGAAACAAATTATAATATTCCCTTAGAAGTATGTCTCACTCTCTCTTAGTGCAGAAAGCTTCAGAGTAGTTAGCTTCCCTATAGCTGACCCCAGTGGAATATAAGGGTAAAGCATTTATTTAGTTGATTGTGTTGGATCATTAACTCCTCAAGCATGTGAAAATGCATTATATGGGAGACATCTACTATGAGGTTCAGTGTGATTGTATATCCATAGGTGATTCACCATAAAGATATTCTGAACGATGGAATGAGGAGATCTTGTTCTGGGAGAGAATTGTGGTTCTAGTCACGGTGCAGGAGGAGGTGATGTGGGAGTTCCACACATATACCATATCTGTACATCATGGTTTGGGGACTATGTATATAAATATTCAGTGGTACTTATGGTGTTATATATTGAGATGAATGGTAGTAGATTTCATCTCATGGTGCCTTACCCGTCAGTAGGTGAAGAATGATCACCTTGTTCCAGTATTTTTCTTGCCACCTCTTCAGATACCAAAGTTGTCATGGGGAGGAATATATATGGACATTAACATAGGTATTCCATGAAAAATGTAAGGAAATGACTCCATTTTTTTGGTAGTGGACTAATGCATGAAGTCAGTTAACTTATTTTTTATATTGGTGTAGAATTTAGTATAGAGTTAGGGTAATTTGTACATACGATGGATCATCGACCTTCACGAAGTAACCTTGATGGTTTTATCTAATAATGATCCATGGTATATGTCACGATTGTGGATATTCCTACAAGAAGAGTTTGAGATCCATTTTCGGATGAGTATGTTCTTTCACCCGATTACTAATGGGCAGATAGAGTGCACTATCCATGTTGTAGATAATATACTGAGTGTTTTTGTGTTGGGATTCGACTGGTGCTGGGAGGATCACTTGAATTTGGTAGAGTTTGTGTACAATATCTACTATCACAGTATACTTGGAATTTTACCTTTTTAAGCCCTATACAGTAAACCATACAAGTTGCCCTTATGTAGTATGGTGGTTTGAGATTCATCCCTCCTAGTCCAAGAGTTTATGAAGGAACCGATAAAGAACGTTCATGTAATCCGTAAATTGATGAGGATGGCCCAGAGAAGACTAAAATCTTACACATATTGCTCTCATAGGCCATTGGGGTATGATCTAGCAGACCACATCTTCTTAAGATTCTCCCCATGATAAGGTGTGTAAAACCTTTTTTGGGAAATCATGTTGTCCCTGAGGTGTATGTGGCCATTATACATCATGTGATGGGGTAGCATGGTTACCTACCGCATATGCCTACCCAAATAACTAGAGAAGTTGTACTACATCTTCCACGTGTCATTGATGAAGAGATACATGAATGATCGTATGAACATCATCAGATGTGGAAAGATGGACATCAAAGATAGAGCCACCTTTACAGATCCCCAAGTGGAGATCAATGATCGATAAGTGCTGAGCTTGAGTGGCCCGACCATCTCTTTAGTTCTTGCAATTTGGTAGAATTGAAACATGTAAGAGAGTTCATAGAGTGAGATCACTAGATGTGGGCTTAGTTTCTGGAGTTGTTTTCCATGTTTTTTTTGTGGGTGAAAATCATTAATGAAGGAATTATGTGATGACCCCTTTTTCATTATTATATTTTGAAATATTTCTAAATATTTTTCTTCATATAGGTGCTGAGATGATGTTTGATTCTAAGGCTCGGGGGGCTCAAAATTAATTTTTTAAAAATATTAAATGTGTTTTATATTTTAGTACTATAATTAACTAATAAAAAATGGATAACTATTATATTAAATAATAGATTATAAATCAGAGACCATAGTTGGGTCTGGAACATAGTGTTTACCCTATCCATAAAATGAAATTATTCAGAGCAGGACGTTCAGACCCCTTTCTATGTGGTGGTGCATATTAGTGAATTAATTTGTTATATAATTAATTAATTAAATTCATTTTACATAATAACAATGTCTAGAAATTCAATTTTATAGATTTTTTCCATGTTTGGTATCATAACCCAATTTTCACTGGTGGGTGATCCCCTTCCCGTACCGATGGAAAATCAATATGAATGTCGAATCATTGGATAAACATGGATTGAAGTGCATTAAACAAAGTGGATTTTCCCAAATTTGATAAGAATATCTTTATTTAGAAAGGATCGATCCAAACTAGAGGTAGTAATATGTTTTAGGTTTTACTCCATTAGAATAAATTTTTTGAGTATATCTATAATTTTTCTTGGATCTATTCCAAATTATTCAATTTCATGTGCGTGGATATTGGAATTTGAAAATTTTATCATTTTTTTATATAACCTCTTATGACCATTCTTGATTAGTGGAAAATAATAAATGGACAAAGATATTTAATCCACTTATTATGTTGCTTTTATACATTGATTATTCTCTTCAATCATCGTGGAATCCTCGTGTATCTTGGTTCAATAGTTTTCAAGCAACCCGAGCCTAGTCAGGTTCCCAGATTCATTGTGAATTCATTTAATGTGGACAATTTCTTAATCCACCCATATATCATAAAATCTCACATAGAAATGATGAACAATCCGATGTTTATACACGAAAATCATGATGAATGGTACTGTGACAGTGAGTATAAAGGAAAAAGGTTCTCCAGATATTCACCAGGGACATAATCTTATTAATGACGACAGAAAAGAGTGTGGTTCGGCCAGAACTGAATATTTTGGAACAAATCTAGTTTATATTAGTGGATATTGGAGTGTATTTTAAGTGGTGTATTATATTTAGTTGTTTTGGAAAAATCCCCATTATACATTATGTTCAATGAAGAACACATGGTGTGCATCCCCATTGGTGGTTGTACTAGGGTTTGAAAACATATAAGGATGAAATGACATATATCCCATCCTCAGACATCGTGTACCCCTTATTTGGTTGTAAAACTCATGTGATGGGTCACATGGGTGGGGACTCAATGTAAGGGAATCAAAGACATAGTTTGGAAACGCATGCGTCATTCCATTTGGTCCAAAACATTCTGTACCATTGTATATTGAAATATAGTCCAAGTACACAGAAACAACCATCAGACATAGAATGGTCTTCAAAAAGGGGATGCACACCGTCTATTCCACCATCACGGTGTGTACGCCTACAAATACGGGGCCCATTGATGAACAGACGACACAAACAGGCTGTGAAAATTGACCGCATGTCATGTGTACCCCATCACATGTTGTGTTCTACTTGAGCTCCATCGAGCGATCAAAAAACCTATATATCTATATCTTTTGAACTAATTTTTTTCCCATGAGATTCCTATAATGTGTGTTATTTCACATAGAATGTGATGATTCCTTAATAATAGGGTTTTGTGATATGATGTGAATGGTATGGGTTTGGCATGTGATGTGGCAACACTCAATGACTATTGTGATCAGACAGATTCACCAGAGTAGTGTTAGTCTTACCCTCCAACTAGGTTGGGTAATGGAATTCCCCAGGGTAATTTTAGAGATTACCCTCTTACAGGTCTAGGTGGTGGATATTCGAGATGATCTTTCCGAGTTACCCTCTAGTCGGACTGGGTAGTGATTTTCCTCCATGTTTTGGGCTTACCAAACAATTTGACAGGGCAGTGGAATTCTCTAATGACATCTTCCAGGCATAACCATCCAATCATGCTAGGGAGTGGTGTTTTTTAACTACTCGTAGGGCATACCTTCTAGTAGGAATGGGTAGTGGCATTCCCCCGTTATATTTTCGAGTGGTACCCAATAGCTATTGTGAGCATTGGTGTTCCTCAGTGACTATAAGAGTACGAAACTACTGACCTATTGGGAAATGATATACTTTCCAAAAACTATTAACCTCTCGACTATATAGTGTAGTAGTGATATCTAGTTGGATATACTTTAAGACTCACAATAAAGAGGAACACTTTCCCCATTGAGACAAATTATTGTGACGTGACCAAAAACTGTGTGGGCGAGTCAGTTCCACCTAATAAAAATAGTTTCAAGATGTAGTGATTGAGTCCCATTTGACTTTTATATCTAGTCCAGATTCATAAGGAGACATAGATCATATATGGACTTATATAATAAATTTGGTGAATGTTCATCTTATGATAATATGTGATATATTGATCCCATTACTATATTATTTTTATTTATTTGAATTTGTATATATATATATATACTACTTCAGTAACCAGTCCTTGTGTATAGTTACTCTCCTTCTTGGAGAGGATAAGACATACATTGTATTCTATGTGATTCTCAGGGTTGGATGAGTCTAACCCCTTGATATAGGTTGTAGAGACATGATTAGAAATTCATCTTCTTACCATGTTGATCTTCTTGTGTTAGGATGAGTTCACATTCACTCACTTGTTGGGTTGGGTTGAGTAGTAATCTTTTATACTAAATTGTTCTATATACTACTTTCACATTCAGTTTTTTCTATTACAGCCCCCCCCCCCCCCCTCAGCATTTTATGATATTCTATAGGTTATGTATATACTCACCCTATCATTGAATTTTACCAAAAAACGTTGCATCCTTTTCAAATAGCTGACATGTTGATCATGACATTTGAAGATCATAAGGATACAGACTTGTGGGACTGAAAACAGTTGTCATAAAATTGGATATAATAGTTGGGAACTTAGTTGTTCTCTTTTTCGGGATTTTTCAGGTTGGGATGTAATTTTTGGTTGGACATGTATATTTTCCTTTTCCTTTTAGATTATACAATTCTACTTTGTTCTATTTAGTGGTTCATGCATCTTTTGGTTTTTTTAGCAGTGCTACATCATTTTTTCTCATTCCCTCAGTTATGATACATGCATTCCTTAGAATTATTTATTCACATCCCATGGATGGATATTTATCATATCTATTTTAAATACACTCGGAAAAATAATTCAGATGATTTTCTTTTCATCAAATCGATTTTCACTAAGTTGTTACCAATTTTGTAAGGATTTTGGGTGACTCAATTTTAATTCATTTTGTGTAAATTTTTTCTCTTATACTGTCTTAATAAAAGTCATGAACCTTATACACATTAATTTTATTATTTATTATGCTTATTAATCAAAATTTTTTCATATAAATCTAGTTATTAAAATATTTTTTAATTCAATATGTATGTTTCTTGGAAGGGATATTGATATCTTCATTCTCCTTTCCTTTACACATATTGTTTCTTCATGAATTTCATTTTACAAGAATAGGTTATTACGTAAAAATATATTTTTATGTGGGAATTTATCGACTACTTCAATGAAATTTGATATTTGGATTAAAATTAGTTATATTTACTCCAAATACAAAGTGTGTTATTAAAATTTTAATTTAAAAATATTAGAATGTGTTTTCCTTACTATTTTATATATTTATTATTCCTTTTCTAATTTCACTAAGATAAACATTATTTATTTTTAGGGATCCATTATTAAAATTTCTTTTTTATTGTAAATTATTCAATAATCAATTACATCGAATTTTCAAAATATATCTTTTAAATAATGTGTACATTTTTATTTTAAATGAATTTTGAAAATGTTTTGTAAAATTATCAGAAGGATTACATTTTAATTAATGTTATAATTTTGAAATGGATGTACCCTAATTGGGGTTTATGCATTATTATTTATCATATAATATATTTATTTATCATTTGGGGTATTCAACTCATTGCATGATACTATTTGATACTTTAACAACTTTTTTGTTATGTTTTTTGAAGAATTTGTTTACACGAGTGTCTTTCATCTATGAAACCACTAAATTGTGTTTCCTCTGTGGAATTGGGGTTATATTATTTTAGAAGAATCCAATTATTTCTTGTGAATGGGTTAAAATCATATTATCTATTTAATTTACTTGGTTTAAAGTATTCAAATTGGTTATATTGTTATTATAATATGGATAATTATTAGAATTTTGACTATGTATTGTTTGAAAATCATCATTCTTTATCTGAATTAGTTATGATGTTTTTATTAAAATTTTAGAGGAATATAAAAAACAATTTTTGGTTTATTATGTATTTAAATTCTGTATTTTTAATTATATTGAATTTTATTTTATTATTGATCTTGAGGTTCTATAGGGAATGGTACGAAACAAAATGTTTGGTTTTATGGTAAATTCATTGGAAATAAAAAAATTATGGTAGGGTGAAATATTATATATAAAAAAAATTCATTTATTGTTCCAATGAAGAAAAATAAGTTTGAATTGTGTTTATAACTTTATTCTTATAAGTATAATATCATGGAATAAGGACTTGAAATTCAGTTTTTTATTTATTAAATTATACATTCCATCAGTATGAGATCAATAATAATTGTCCCATTTTTTCATTTATTTCCATTTACATATAATTCACTTAATTTCAGTTGATTATATAACTATCTAGAATATTTTTTCCCATATTAAGTACACAATGCTTATTTTTGAGAGCTTCAACTATGTGTCTCCTCAACTAATAGATTAATCAAAACCTTTATTATGTTTCATTACCTTGGGTTTAGATAATATTATTAAACTCATTATGTTTATAAGGATATCATGTATGGAAGATTATTTCATAGATGATAAAGACATATAAAAATAAATTGATTCTAATACAGAGGGAAACTGACCATTAGTTTGGAAAGAAATGGGGTTTTTAATTTTATGATTTTTCATAATTTTATTAATCATCAATCATAAAATATAATTAGAATTTAAGTAATTAAATCATTTTTTATATGAGTTAATTACGAGACTACTGGATCTTGGGCATTAGAGTTGGAATAATATCGGGGTTTATATATAATTAGTGATTTGGAAGTTATCAATTTTAGAAAATTGAAACTTTTGTGATTCCAATAAATGATTGTAATTCAGTTGTGAAAAAAATTTCAATATTATATATAACCCTTTTGGATTGTATCTGATGTAATATTTTTTTAATAATGAAAATTTTATCTTTGGGTTGGGATAATATGAAATTTTTGAAAACTATATGGATAAGTCTGAGCATGAATTCTGTATATATGATATCTACCTACTGTTTATGAAATATACAGATTTTGTGGTTTTACATGAAATTAAACTATTGTTTATAAACTAAAAGTGGATCAATTCCCTAGTACAAATTTACCGGAGGGTTATATTATTGAAAATGCAGGAAATGTTCTTAAATCAATCTTCACATAGGGTTGTAATGACATAAAATTTTTAGTTAAAGTTAAGAATATATAACTTTTTTCATAATGAATATTTTATTCTATTTAAAAATATAATTAAAAATAAATGATATTAAAAAAATTGAATTACATTTCAAATGTTATTAAAAATTATTGTACAAGACGAATGTATATGGATAAAAACCCAAAAAATTAAACATCATAATGTTATAGTACATATGATCATATTCTTTAAGGAATATTATAAATTATTGGTAAAACATAAAATACAGGAAAAATGTTATGAATATAATAGTAATTATTGGAGGAATTGTAAAAAACAATGGCAATTAAGTATTAAATATTGATATTGATGGTGAATATATATGATATAATTTAAAATATGAAAATTAAGAAATTAAATTTATATTACAATTATAGGATCATAGGTTAATATGACTATTGTTCTATATAATATTTGGGAATTAGAAAATTGATAATAATGTTACCATTAGAATTTATGTTTATAATGCGTAATGATTACCAATAATAAATGCAGATGGGTGGAATGGTGGCCTTAACTAGTATGACCAAACCTTTTGAAGCCCATTTGTCAAAACATGGGAGAGAGATATCATAATTTTCGTTCTCCCTATACCAATATTATGAATTTTATCACCTGATAAGGATATAATTAAAGTACATATAGGGTACATTCATGTAAATGGGGATCACTTCTAGGTCAATGTTAGTTGAACCTCCCCATGAAAATTCCACCACCACACACCTAACCCAAATGTCATATGGTGATGTATTAAAAGTTTATTTATCTAAATAATTGTTTTATAGATGTATACATTAATTTATATAAATAAAATAGCTATTTCTTCCAATGTCATTTTCACAATTATTTTATTAGTTAAAATAAAATTAAATATAAGAGAAATATTTAACGAGATTTTTGTATATTAATGAAATGTAATTGAATTTTATAAAAAAAATTGAAAAAATATGTGTTATATAATTAAAAAATAATATCATGAAATTTTAATTATAATACACGATTTATATAAATATAAATATAAATATTATTTGTTTTAATATATTAGAAAATTTCTAAAAGTTTCATAAAGTTGATTATATCATAAAAACTGTTCCTTCAATAAATATTGATTTTTGAATTCAATGAAAATGTTTTCATATTTAAAGAATTATTTTGATGAAAAAAAAATTATATTTAAAATTAGATCATCAAAAATTTTTGTGGTTGAATTTTTAGAAATTTATAAAGTGTTTTATTTGTCATTGAATAATAAGTATATTTATTTTTTATTATGTTTTATTCCATTATAAATATGTAGTAAATATTCAGTAATTAATAAAACAGAATCTGTAACTATAAATAGATAAATTTATTAATATAATTCATTTTAGTGTAATTTAATAAATTCTCAAACCCATAAACGTCTTTCCAATGTGTGATTTAGAAATTAAGATTCTAAATACAACATTATTTAAAAGAATTAATTTTCTAGGGAAAAAGTAATATTACCAATGGATTTTTGTTATAAGTCACTATAATATTATTAAATATGAATTAAATATCTAAAAACATGTGTAAACCCCATGTATAGAATTTTTTTTTCATTTTCCAATACCCAGAATAATGAAACTTATATTTATAACTATTAAAATAAATATTCCTCTATTACTATAAATACCAACCCATCCTCTCAATCCTCTCGACTATAAATATTTTAATAATGAAATATTGCTTCCTTTCACTCTCTAATGTCCTTATATAATGTTTTGTTTTTCCTATGGTTTCCCTTTACTTTCATTTGGATGTTATACCCCAATGTAAAAAAATCCCTTTGTAGTGGTTTTTACCTTACCGTCTCATTACATTTCTAGTATTGTCCATTAGATGTGTTTGATGTAGTTTGGGGTTGTTCAGTTGTTAAATGCTAGAATATGGGGGGTTACACATCGTTTCACTAGACTACCTGATGTGAAATTTGGTTTCATGGATTGTTTTAGAGTTTTCATGATGTTCAAATAGTTTACAATATATGAATAATGGTTTCAAGATTTGTAATATTTCAGGGTTTAAAAATAAATAATAAATTGATGATTTTATGTGTTTTTTTTGGGTTGAAACTAAACTATGGTTATTACACGATGTGAAAGTGGATTAAAAATCATGTAATAGCCTAATTTTTTCAAATTAAATAAATCATTTTCCCGCAAAAACATGATTTATTTTGTAGTGATTTATTATATCACCCATGTTGGGAGAACCCATGGGTCCCAAGATATTCTTCGTGCCATTTTACTCTCTCCTTGGGTCTGTGATCCAAATGGATGCATATTGGTGATTTGTGGTCAATACATGAGGATTTATCGTCCCATTCTTCCGCATATTCATATTTTATTATCTTAGGGACCACTATGATTGTATTCCATTGTATTGGGGTATGATTCATGTTTCATTTTGATGTATGCTTGGTGTGGTATCGGTTGATTCATAGTTCATCATGTTGTAGATATGGTTTCCAAGCAGTTTTCTCTTCACCATGTAGTCATTAACAGTTGGAAGGATTCCATGAGGTAGGAATCCCTTCATTTCTCTTTATTTTTAATCATGCTTGAGGGTAATCACTTCTATTTATATATCAATTATGATTATGGTGGCTTAAATTAAAGATAATTAATCAGTTTATTTAAGTGAAGGGGGAAATGGTGTTTGATCTGCCTAATTTTACATATTGGATATTTTTTATGATATTAGGATTGTTTGGGATTGATTCCCTAAAATAAAATGTGTCCATTTTAGGATTTTTTACTCTAGATATATGTATTATGATATTTTTATTATTTTGATATCTCCATAAATAGAGATTAGTTTTTTACATATACATGTCTAATGAAATGGTTCCCCTATGATTTTGTTTTTTGTGATAACGACCCTAAGTTATTGTCGAATCTGATAAAATAACCTTTTTAAAAATTTAATTGGATCATGATGTGTTTTGATATGTGGAAATTCTTTTGGGGTTGTGGTGTGTGGTTTTAATGGACTATGGTGTGATATTTGTTTATTTAATCGTCCTTTGTGGGCGATAGGGTGATAGTTTGAGTGGTCATGCTTGGGGTGTAAGGGAGGAGATATTGTTCAGGATGAATGGTATCTTGTGATATGTGGTTTCTTTGTGAAAGATGTCCAAGTAGTGATGGAATAAATAAATTATGATTTAATAATTTTGGGAATTTCTTTGGTTGGTATTGATAATGAGATGAAGGTGGTTGATGAAATATTAAATAAAGGCTTGAGTGATTAAATTCTATAGATGATAAATAATGAAATTAATTGGTTTTTAACATAGAGGGAATGTGTAGAATCATTAATTTATCAAGTCACTTCACCTTCAGAAATGACTATTTCAAATACTAATAAATTCATTTAGAGGTTGTAGAAAAAGTGACAGAGTTGTGGGATAGTTTTTTGGTTTTGTAACCCATAGGTTTGGAAGGTTTATTTGATACTATACAAATATTTTTATATTCTTATTATTTATATATCCAACCCACCCATGTTGAGAAATTTATGTTGAACACCATCGTCATCTTGTGGATGAGTATTTTTCCAATATCTGCTGGGGAATTCAGATAGATGAGTAACCACTCTTTTCATTTGTCTCATTTAGGTTAGGTAGGTATAACACAAGCTATGATAGAAAAATGTCAATTACAATATTAGATTATGGTTGCGATGGCCCAGGTGTCTTCAGGAGAGATGTGAGGGCCAAGGTGTTTTTAGGAGATGTGATTTGTTCTTGGTCCAATGTCCTTTGGATGGGATGTGATGTGATTTCCATTGTGTCTTTAGGGTGAGAGGTGATGTTGCTTCCCATGTGTCTTTGGGATGATATGTGATGTGTTTGAGTTCCATGTGTGTGCAAGTGGGATGTGATGTGAGGCTCTAGTTTGTTCAGGAGGAATGTGTTGTGACAACAAGGATTTTGCAGGTGGGATGTGTTCTGAGGACTTGGTTTCTATGGTTAGGATGCGCTGTGGTATACAGAAGGTATTGGAGCACTAGGAAGTATGGTGTTTGGTGACTGGAGAATACTGTTGGGAAATTGGTTTGGGGTACCCTATAATCTATGTGTTATATTTATTAAATATTAATTGACTTACTTTATTAGCTGAACATGCATTGGGATGTTGGGATGGTTAACATACATGGCATGCTGTTGTTTTATTCTGATGTTTTCCAACAAGATAAATATTATTCCTCATTCAAATGTGCATGAAGGGCTTTTCTTTTCCTACTGTGCATACTTGTATGCAAACCCTAAGTATGAAAAAATTATATTTGGATTCTAGGAGGATTACATAGACCATGTTATACCTTACATGATCGGATCATGAAAATTGATGCATCTCTAATTAGAATTAATTTTGGGTATTTTACTTAGAGTCTTTTTTTATTTGTATCATTTATATTTAACACATTCATTTTGGATGGTTTTTGGATATTTTTATATTGTGTATGGTGTTTGATTGGGGATGATTCATCTTATCTCCCAATATTTTATCCTATGAAATGATAATCCCTCCCATATTATGAGATTTTTACACACTTTGTGTTAGTTTGCAACCCAAGTCCTATTGATGACGGGACTCAGGGGTCATTATCTTGTTTCATCATTTCTAGCCGAGGAGGTGTATTTTTTGAGGGAGGGGTCATGAAAGAGTGGTATTCAAGGTGATGTTAAAGAAATAGGACGGAGTTTAGAGTCGGGCAATGTGAGGATTGCATGGGATGGTATGGAAACATATTTTTTTTGATCCTGGTGTGTGACATAGTCATAGGAGACCAGCTAGGAAACATGATTTTAGACCCCCAACCATGATATAGAGCATGGATTATAAGATTATATAATGGACAAGTGAGGTGGACCTTCTTGAAGAGTAGAGACCTTATTATGGAACATGTATCATAGTGACTAGTGTTCTTCTTTTATTTGGGATGTTTTTGAAGTTTTAAAATGAATATGTCAAATGAGGTGAATTGAAATAAATAATAATAAAATTTATTACCACTCGAGATTAGGAAATATTTTTTTATAATTCATCTATGGATCTTAGTCATTTTCCACATTTGGATTGTGAAATATAGGATTATGAAGCTGATATCGTTGATCTCCAAAGGGTTGATATGGATAATAATGATAATCTTCGGAAGGAGATGTTATGTATATTATAGAATCAGGATTTGGGAATGTAAGAGCGATGTGTTTCTGATATGGATATAGAGAGGTGGCATGATGGGTGAAAGATCACTATTAGTTTGATATGGGACCAGATTGGGTACTAGGTCCCTTTGTAATTCATTAAGATGTGGGGATCAATGCTTAAGTGTTGGACACTATATCTAGGAGAGTGAAAGGAGGTATTTGTTTCATGGGTAGACATCTAGAAGGAGTTCCTGATATAGTTCATTTCATTGACCATGAAGGATGAGAAAAGGCATGTGTTACTCTCCCTTCACAAGTGGAGTATGTCAATATGGGAGTAGAGAATCACCTGCATGGAATAGATATGATTTTTCCCAGACCATTTTCTAGATTGGAGTCTCATGTGAGACATATTGTAGAGGATCACCTTCCTTCTATCTGTAATAAAATTACACATTTTATATTACTGAATTATCAGGAGATTCTGGAGAAGGACGATGTGATTGAGTGGATGAACTTTTGAAGAGGAATACCATATTATGGGATATATCTTAGTTATTTGATAGGAGTAGTTGTAATAGAAGATCTCAGGCTCTAGGACCATCTAGTTTTCGACCGAATGGTAGTCGACCTCAGCATCATCCTTTTCGACCTTCTAGTGGAAGTGTTTTCTTCTTTCCCTGGGAATATGGAGCTAGTGTGTTTTGGTTGTGAGGTTTGTTTTCATCACCGTCACCAGTTCCTAGTAGTTCCTTGATCTCATTTTTGTGGGAGTGTATGGCTTTAGAAACATCCTTAGATGTATTTTCTTGTGAGACTATTTCAAAATTAGGGGTAGTGGGATTTTTCCCCACTAAGGTGATATGGAGGATATTGACGCCATCCTTGTGTTATTCCTCTTGTTCATGGACTGTGACCCGAGTATGGCCATGGAGGATTCCAACAGCATAGAGGCACACAAGTTTTTTGTGGTATGTTGCATGCGATATATGAAGTAGTTCTAATGGGGTTAGAGATCATTAAATGTATGATCTATTGTTTTAGTACCCTTGTTTATTCCTTATTTGATTTTAGAGCCTCTCAGTTATTTTTTGCTCATGCTTGGTCATATTCTCTATGAATAATCATAGATATGCCTCCAATGCCACTAGTGATGAGTTCCCTAGTCGGAGGACAGTCCAACATTTTTGATATGTGTCGGTGGTGTGGACTGATGATTAGACCACATAAGTCCTATGGGGATCTCTTATTAATAAAAATTCAGCCATATGATGGAATTCATAACATCAACTAGTTTCATTCTTCTTATTCTATTATTTAATTCATCCATAGGAGAGTCGTGTTTTCGGATGCAGATGGTCATCATGGGGCTTTCCATGGAGAGATAGGATATTTCGAGTGTACTTGTTGTGTAGATATTCTTATTTATTTATTGGAGGAGTCTTTAGTTGAATCAATAGAATATGAGAAGTTGGAGGTACCCAAGGTCATTGAGGGATTTCCTAGAAGTTTTCCTAGAGGAGTTTGTGACACTACCCCCTTGGCGTGACATTATGTTTTAGATAGACATGCATCCTAGTGCTTCTCAAATAGTGATGGATCCTTATAAAATGAAACCTTATGAGTTGTGGAATTCAAGGATTCATATATATGACCACATTAAGAAGGGTTTTATCCGTCCTATTGTGTCACTGTGGGGTTATCTGATGTTTTTCTCCAGGAAGGAGGATGTTAGACTAAGGTTTTCTATAGAATGCCAAAGGATGAGTCAGGTTATGGTCATGAGCTATTACACTCTTACGAGAATAGATGATATATTTGACCAGTTGAGTGGAGAAAGTTTGTTTTATATGGTTGATCTATAGTAAATATATAACTGGTTAAGGGTGAAGGATAAATATATCCCGAAGACATCGTTCAAATGTAAGTATGGTCACTTCGAGTTCATGTTTATTTCATTAGGTATTAAAAATGAACTATTCATGATCACAAGGATTATGAATTCCATCTTCTATAAGATTGAATACTTGTTCATCATAGTATTCATAGATGCCTTCTTAATCTACTCATAGTCCGAGGAGGATCATGCCTATTATCTCATAACTATCTTGTAGTTTCATTAATGCCACAACCTCTATGGGACGGTGTCCGTGTTTATTTTATGGGCATTAGTTTTTAATTTACTCAGGAATTTGGTGTCTCATTATGGTGTTGTAGTAGACCTGCTTATGTTTTAAGTAGTTGTTTTTTTTGGAATCACCCCATAGAATGTTATAGTTTCATAGTTTTCGTGGGCTCACATGCTATTATCAATGATTTGTACCAGATTTACCTTGAGTTGCAGCAATATTTATAGCTTTGATTTGGAAGGACCAAGCATTTGATTAAAGTGATCTATTCCTGGAAGCATTCGAATTGCTAAATGGAATTTTTTTTCAATCCCCTACACTCTGGATTCCAGAGGAAGGGATGATGTTTGAGGTGTTTTTTGTTGCTTTAAATATGGGATTGGGATGTGTGATGATTTAGAACCAAAAAGTGATCTATTATAGGACGTGGATGTTATATCCCCACATGAATAACTATACCACCAATGGTATAGAACTAGTAGATGTTACGTTCTTACTGAAGATGTGGTTTCATTATTTCAATGGGGAGTGTTTTTTGGTCTTCACAGATAATACGATCTTGAGGTATATTTTTTCTAGAATGACCTGAACCTATAAAAATGAATGTGGATGGATTATCATTAGGACAATGATTTTAGGATCTCATACTCATTACGAATGGTAAATTTTGTGGTTGGATCATTGAGAATATTTTCATTGACGATTTTTTTGGGAATAAGGATATTCTTTGAGAACAATGGCGGAGTTTGAGGGCTTTCACATAGATTGAATGGTGGGTGGTGGATGTTGTTGTTTGTTTCATATGATAGTGAAATATTTTCTAACGTATCATGTGGATGAGTCTTAGTGGGAATTCTTAGAGGTAGAGGTGATGCACAATTGTGTTGGCCATGGTGATGCTCCATAGGAATGGTCAATTTATGGTAAGAACCAGACGATGTTTCATGAGATTTTGTTTTCTATAGTGAAGAAGAATGATAGATTTCATAATGAGTTTCAATGATCACCCTTTGTTTTTCTCCGAGATGATTCCATGATGTATTGTGGCTTAGCGATATACTTTTTCTAGGCTGGGATAAAACAATATGTGGTGGGGTTTGTGGGAATGTTTCTTTCCTAGTAGGGGAATGCTGAGATTATGTTCCTGGGGGTTTGTAACATCACATAGATGTCCCTGTGTTGAAATAGAATGAAATTTCTATGGATTAGGTCATAGAGTTTTCCAAAACCTCAAGGACGTTGTTATGATATATTATGTATAGTGGATCAATTGACAAAATATAATCACATCATAGCGATTAAGGAGTCAGTCATAATAGATTTCATAGATAAGAGGTATGTGAGTGAAGTAGTTAAGTTTCATGTAGTTATGAGGTCCATTGTCACATATCAAGATTCATGGTTTACCTCACATGTCTAAAGGGGATTACATCTTGCTTTTGGCTCCCAGTTACGCCTCACAACTAATATACACCATCTGATATGTGAGGTGATGGAACGAGAAATCCTGAGATTTTATGATATGTTATAGGCATTCATCTTATAGCATGGGTGTCTTGGGTATGAAAAATGAAATTTTTTGAGTTTTATTATAATAAAATTTATCAATCTTTCGTTGGAATGGAACCATTGAAGGAATTGTACGATAGTATTTTCTGTTCAATGTTGTGTTGGACCGAGTTAGGGGATATAGCAATTCTTGGTACCTATGTGGTGAAATTCATGATAGTAAAGGTTTAGATTGTTTGTTAGAGGATTAATGTTGTGCATGACTAGAAGAAGTCTTATTCAGATCACAGGAGGAGGCCCCTTTGAGTTCGAGGATAGAGACCATGTTTTCATAAAGGTTTCTCCTCAATGTGGGTACTGGAGGTTTGGAAAAGGTAGTAATCTTTTTAAAGGCTAATTACCCCATTTCAGGTGTTGGTGTAAGTTGGAGAGGTGTTATATCAATTTGAATTCCTACCATAGGTGGAGCGGATCTACAACTCCTACTACATATCTCATCTTTTTTGGTATCTAAACGATGAATCCCATTACATTTATAGGGGGGAGTTTGATATCAAATATGGCATGAAATTTGTGGAATAGCTAGTGGAGATCAATTATTTCCAATAGATAATGATGCATGGACAAAAAATTTCATTAGTTTGTGTGTTGTGGAGGAATGGTGGTTAAGTAGAGTGTACATGAGAGGGAGAGAGAGAGAGAGAGAGAGACGCAGATGTCTGCCCAGTTCTCATAGTTTTTTTGAGTTTTTCATTACTATGTTTTTATTTGTAATGTAATGTTAATGTTACATTTTATATGATGAGATGTTTTCCTTGTATTATTATGGGTGTGGTGTAGTGTGTGTTAAATTCCTGAAATCTCAAAAAGGGATGACCAGATTTCTAATTGAGACAGATTAACTATTATTCAGTTAAACCTGTTTGGGAGACTTAGTTCTTCCATGATCTAATATGATCTTTACATAGATAATAAAATTCCTTAATTTGTGTGACTAGGATAGTGATATTTTTTGGTTATATTGGTTTTTGTTTTGTACTATGTTGGATTTCATTTTTATGAATCCGTGTTGTGATATAGGTTGATCTAGAGTTCATCATTGTGTGTTTGGGTCTTCCGAGCAGTTTCTTCATTTCCCTATAGTGAAGAACAATTATTAAGAATCCTTGAGGTATTTTTTTCCTTCATTTAACTTTATTATGCATTATTGAAGAGGTTATTTACGAGTTTTTATCTATGAATTAATCTTTTGATGGATTAAATTAAATATAATGAATCAGTTAATTATATTTAAAGGAGAAATGGGGTTTGATCCACAAGTTTTTATAACATCTATATTGTTAATGTTATTTTGATTGTTTGGGATTCGTTCCCTACTATAAATTTGGGTCGTTTGGGGATTTGAATGCACTGGATATATTCATTGTGACTGTTTTGATTATTTTGATATCACCATAAATGGAAATTGGTTAATTACATATAATTGACTAATGAAATGTTTTCCCCTAGATTTTTTTTGTGATAACACCCCAACATTAATGTATAATGTTATAAAAGTCCCATTGTAAATTTTTAAATGGATCGTGATGTGTTGGGATCATTGGGCATGACTTTGGGAAGATGGTGTGTGGTTTCAATGTAGTGTGGGCGTGATATGACATTGTTTGTTTGTGATTTTTGAGCGGTGGGTGATGTATTGGCTGGTTGTGCATGTGGGGAAACAAGGTGAGATTTTTTTGGGATGATGGGTTACTTGTGATATGTGGTTACTTTGTGCAAGATACAATAGTAGTTATCAAATTAATAAATTATGGTTTAATAATGTTAGGAATGTCTTGGGATGGATTGGTTAATGATATTAAGGTGATTGATGTGATAATAAATGATGGGTTGAGTGATCAAATTTGGTTGATGCTAAATAATTAAATGAATGGGAGTTGATCATAGAGGGAATTCAATTCTACATTTAATTATCATTGATATTCTCCTTCAGAAATGACTGTTGTAGATAATAATAAATGAATTTTGATGTGTCAATAAAAAAGATGTAGTTTTGAGATTATTTTTTTATTTTTGAACCCATTGGATTGGATGGAGTGTCCAATTCTATACATATATTTTTATATTATTATGATTTAAATATGCACCCCACCCATGTTATGTACTATATGTCCAACACCTTCATCTTCATGTATGGGTTTTTTTGAATAATCTATTAAGGAGTACATAAGGATGTGTACCCGCTCTATTCATTTATATCTTTGGAGAGTGGTAGGTATGGCATATTATGTGCTACTCATTGGTATGTTTGAATCATAGATTATGGAAGCGATGGATCAAATTTCTTCGGGTGAGATGTGATGACCCAGGTGTTTTTAGGAAAAGTGGATAATCAATTCCCATGTCTTTTCCGGATGGGAGGTGAAGTGGTTTCCCAAGTGCCTTCTGGATGAGATATTATGTTATTTCCTAGGTGTCTTTAGGATGAGATGTGATGTGTTTTCAGCACCAGGGGTGTGAGGGAGGGATGTGTTGTGAGGCCCTGGTCTGTGTGGGTGAGATGTGTTGTGAGTACCATGTGTGTTCGGGCATGAAGTGTTGTGATCCCTTGGTGCATGCGGGGAGGGATATCGTATGGTTCCAGGAAGTAATGGGAGCATTAGGAAACATTACATTGTTAATTCATGGAATACTAGTGGTAATGTGGTGTAGGGTAACTTATCATCATAGTTATATATTTATATTATATTTCCTGACCGTTGTTTTTTGGTTAGGGTGACTTAATGAGGATGGGATTGTTAGTATAACTACATAGGTTCTATTTTGTTCGGTTATTTTCACATTGGATCGTTAGTTTTCATGTTTCAAACGTGGACATGGGACATTGGATTTCCTTTTATGTATACTTGTATCACCACCCTACATATGAAATGATACATTATAGTTACTAAGAGGATTACATGGACAATAATGGACATTAATAAGATGGATAGTGATGGTTGTTTTCTCACTGCTTTGGTTTACATTTTTGTATTTTACATGGAGTATTTTATATTTTTAAGAGTTCTATTTTACATAAGTGTGTTGGATGGTTTTAGGATATCTTTTTATATCATTTAATATAGTTTCATTGTAGAAGATTGGTTTTATCTTCTGATCACATTTTCTAAAAAGGGTTATGCCTCCAATGTTGTGAGATTTGTACACACATGGTGCTAGTCACAAAACAGATGCCTACTCGAGGTAGGAATTGGGGTTCATTTTCCCCCTTTCATCATTTCCACCACAAGATATGTATCTTTAGAAGGAGGGGTTCGTGACACCCTCTTCTTATTTTTTCTATTAATGTAACTATTTTTTGGTAAGCCAACTAAATGTTAAATTCTATTCTTTCAATACAATTTTATTTATCCCATTACTAATAAAATATTATTTTTCAATGGGATTCCTTATTTTCCTCATTGAGGTCCATTTCCTTTATCCATATTGTATACCACCTTACTAGCAATTATTTTTCTTCAATTTTTCTCTTTACATGAAATATTCTTATATTTTGAATATCCAAACCCCTTCCTTGTCGATGGGAAGTCACTGTGATGTAATTAAAATTAATTCATTTAATATTTACAAGTACTCAATCCAAATTACATTTTTTTGGTTAAAAAATATGTGATGTTGAAGTCATTATGAACATATTTAATCAATTATTTTATGTGAAACTCAATATTTATTCACCTTCAGTTATTGATGAAATTATTTATTATGATATTTAGGGAAGGAAGAAATTATTAAAAATAAAGGGTCTTCACTGAATATTCTAAAATGCATTGAGTAATGAATTTTCCCGAAGAGATGTCATGTCTTTGGATACCTTGAGGAATAAAAATGGGAATTATTTTCTACGAAACCATTTTGGTAAACCTTGGTTATATTCTTATTTGTGTATTTTTTACGGTGTATCCATGTTTTCATGTCATGTATATAAAAAAATGATTATTATATCATTTTTGGAATTATAATTTATCCAAAATAATCATTCATGATATATTTCCATATTTTTTATCCCGTATTACGCATTATCCTCAATGTTTTTATTAAGGTGTGTCCCTAGGATGTTTGTTCTAGTGAGGTGGCATTGGATATAAATAAAATGGTTTCTTGAAAGAGGGAAAAAATGTTTATTTTATTTTTTTATGTATATTTTGCATTATGTACTTTTTTCCATTTACAATACACCTAAAACAATATGGCAGAGTTATTAATGAAAATTATTGATACTAAATTATATTATAATGAATTTATTAAAAAGGAAGGATAAAATTATTAGTATAAAATGTAATGTTTATTTATTTATATAAATTAGGGCTATAATGAAATATTAGTAGTAATAATGGGCATATGTCTTAATATAAGAATACACGCTAATTTTTTTGTAAATTATAAACTTTGTGGTTTCAATGAAATGAACTCACATTATAGATAATAAAAGAATATGAAACACAAGAATGATTGTATATATGGTTAACAACCCATAAAATAAAATATTTGGTGTTAACTAAATCATTCCCTAGTGCATGAAAATGTTTCATTGATTAACACCATGATTAACACTACTCGGGGATATCAATTTGATAATCACTTTATTTTTTGGAACTATTATAACATATATATAAATAATTTGATCAATCTATGTATATTGATGTATAACATCTTAGAAGAATGATATTAAAATAATTTATAACTGCTAAATAATTTATTAATTTTTTTAAAATATTTGTTATTTTAATAAAATTATCACATATGTTTTCTAATTCTAGAAAAATAGACAAATAAGTATGTGTGTAAATAATGGATGAAATAAAAAATTTGATTATTACCTTGACCTTATATGGGATATGTAGTTGAAAACATAAATATGAAAATGAATCTATTAAAAAAAGTCGTTAACAACAATATAATACAAGTGGTGCAATAAAATTTCACAAGGAAGCAATAACTAGTACATAAATCCTTCATGTATCAACCAAAACCAATTTTTTGTGCAAAATATGATCAACATATCATATAAAAATGGATCAATAGAATCATATATATATATATATATATATATCCAATATTGTTGGAAATTAAAATGTTACATTGGTGTAATATCACATTAATAGAGAAGTTTATCAGTTGTGGATACTGATCGAGAACACAAAGCCATGGTATATAGTCCTATACATAAAATATGAAGAATTATAAAATAAAATTTAAAAGTGTTTTCTTCATACCCTCTTAACCGAGAAGGTGAGGGAATCTCATGATTTGAATTAAAGAGAAAATGAATCTGTGGGTATCTTTAATATGGAATTTACCAGACATGTAAAATACATTTTAGTTCTTCTCCTTAATTTTGGTGGAAATATTGATCAATTACAAAGTAGAATGATACCCCCTATTTGGAATGAAATTGTGATCCATGTCATTGGGAGGTAGAAATATATAATATTGTGTTCTATAAATGTTTAAATGAAGATATGTGATTCATAATGGACTCAATTAATAATTTAAGGAAGAGAGTTATATAGAATTTTTAGAATAAATCAAGAAGAGGAGATTGTAAAACATCCCCTTGGTGAAAAATGTTGGAATAGCTATTTGGTTAATAGTATTCAATGATGTGGAATGTGACACATGACTGTAAAGGGTGTCCATATAACTCACACCATTCAAGATGATATTAAGACTAAACATCTAAATTCCAATTAAAACGATAATATAGTTAAAAGCACAACATTTCATGAAATGATACTTTTGTGGTGAGTATGTAAATTTATCTAATCTATGTTAAAATTAGATGATAATAGAGAGAAACTAATATCATCCATTATAGAGGCCATGTCAAAAAGGAGGTACTTATTCAATAATAATTGTTGAATTTGGGGCTCTAAATGATGTTTTGATCGGTACCCTTACCCAAAACTCAATGATATAAATTTACATTATTTTTTCTGGTTTAAAACATTATTTTATTTCTTTCATCCTTGAAAAATACATCACATTGTTCCCTTGTATACTAGTGGTAGTGTTTTGGGTAATAACTTATAGAGGATATATTCATGCATGAACAAAATTTATATGGATTTGAATATTCACAATGTCGAGTGAAATCTACACACATATATGGTGGTCATTACATTGGTGGAATTGGACACAATACATGTGATTTGTTTTTTGTAAAATCGTTATTCGAAGTTCAATTGTATAATTAAGGGGATTTCTATTATTTGGAAGGGAAAACTTATAGTAATCTTCACATGAGACAAATCCAAGATCTAGTATTCCTAGAAACCAACTCAAATTAATTTTTATAAAATAATTATTAGTATTGAATAAGAATAAAGAGAACATGTAAATATAGAAGACATACCCACTATCAATTGAACTTATACATGGATCAAATGCAATATTGAATATCCCATAATAATTGAAAACTATAGAGTGATTGGAAATAAAGAGGAAACTACATGATCATTTGGATAAGGGTCTTATTGAAAAATGTGTGTCTCTATGAGATGGATGTGTTATCCTTGTAATGAAGAGGGACATATCAAGGAATCTAGGAAATGATTATAAGGATCAAAATGAGATCACAGTGAATAAATAATATCTTTTTCCATGCATTGATGATTATTTCAACTAGCTTCATTGGGTTCAATTAGTCTCCATGATTGACCTCATATTAGGATATTATCAATTGGGAGTAAAGAAATATGATATACTCAAGGATACCTTCCCAAAAAAGATACGTGAATGAAATGTTTATTATTATACCATTTTTACTAACTAATGGTCCTTTTATATTTACAATTTTTATGAATAGTGTATTTATGGACAAAATAGAAAAATTTATGGTTGTATATATTTATTATATTTTGGCATATTCAAAAATTCATTAAGAGTATGAGGATCATCTATGGGTCATATGAAAAACTATGAGGAAATACTATATTTTTGGTAATTTAAAAAAATTGTGAGTTTTGGTTACAAATAGTAATATTTATGGGACACTTCGTGACTATGGAATGAATATCATCATATGAAACAATGACAAGCACTGTAGAAGAATTTCCACATCCTATATCTATGACTGAATTTCATGGTTTATCGACCAATCATGACAGTATAGAATGTTTATGAAATTTTTTTAATACATTCCAATAAAAAATAAACCTTAACTCAAAAGGTAGTTTGTTTTATATTGACAAAGAAATGAAACAAATGATTCAATGAATTTATGATGATGTTGGTTTGTAAATCTTCTCTAACTTTTCCCAATTTTGAATTAGGATTTGTCGGTAATAGTGATATTTATATAATGGTACATGGATGTGTACTCAATATTGATGATCTATTTATTTCTTATTCATCATGGGAATTATATCCTATTGAAAACAATTATCCTACCAATGACATAGACAAATTTGTGGTTTTTTGTGATCAAAATAAATAGATACAGAATCAAAATAGAGAAAATTGTGATATATACATATATATAAAATGAATGATGTATTTATTAACACAAATTTAATTAAAAATATATCAAAGTAGAAGTAATTAGCTTTTTAAAAACTCAAGGATTTCAATACATTATCACACCATAAGTTAAAATTTTATCACATATCAATTGAGAAGGAATGTCCCTGGTTTTATAATATTGATGATGATTTAATGATGTCCATTGATCAAGAACCTAGTGAGGTTAGAAATGGTAATTGTATGCTAAATGCCATCATCAATTGTATCCAAAAATCATTCTCAACCATTATTACTAGAAAATAGCTCATAATTTCATAGATATTATCCTTTGATACAAAGGAAGGGAGTGGCTATGTTAAATGGTAAGTTTCCTGTATTCCATATTGATAGTTGGTGTACTGAAATTTGGTTCAAGGTATTGTTTTTCTTGTATTCTATAGACAATAAAGCGTCCACTGGATGAATATAATATATCTAAATTTTTTATACATCTCATATGGAATAAAATATTTTGGTACCTTCTTGATCATTATTGGTGGGATTATTTGAAAAGAGAGATTTTCCATTACACTACATGGAACAATGTTTTTTTATCTAGTGAAGTAATTCAAATTTTTTAATGGGGTGTTACAATGATTAGTTATAGTTTTATATAACTGTTAAAATATCAATATGGATTTTTTAGTTAATTATGATTACATTGAAGGGGGAAAACTCCATATGTGCAATGATTTATAAATTAATCAAATATTCACATTTTATCACTATAAGAGCTTATTTTTCATTGTAAGTCCTAAATCATTTAAATATTGAATATATATTGAGGCTCTGTGGTGTAACAATATTTAAAATTTATTACCAAGATCCATGATATAATTCTATGTTTTTTTTGGATCCTTAAAAGGCTATGAATAGATAATTAAAGGTAAGCAGATCCTATTATTCACAAAATGATAGGTATCATGAGAGGACTATCCAATACATTGGAATACATGTATTGGATAGATCACATTATTTTCATTAGATTTTGTATCAACATCATACACTATTTAAATAATTAAATAGCCATAGATTTTACTCGATATATCAAATGGATCCTTTAGATGAAGTCTATGGGAAGTGGTGTAGAACTCCATTACAGTTGAGGATCCTTGAGAAGGATGAATTTTTGGGATCAGAAAACCTCATAAACATTACTGAGAATATATAACTAATCCAAAAAATAATAATTTTTTCCCTGAATTACAAAGAAAAAATTTAGATTTTATTTAATGCATTTGAATTTCATGTTGGGGATCACCTATTCTTAAAAATTTCCCTACATAAAGGGGTATCAAGGTTCAAAAACAAGGGGAATCTAAGTACATTTACATTATATAATTTGACATTCTAGAGATTGTTAGATTAGTTGTTGGTTGTCGGTAACTCCCTCCAATACTTTCCAATATCCACTATGTATTCACATGCCCCTTTTAATAAATAATATGTAAGACCTATTGTATATAATATAATAAAATGTAACATAATATTATCCAAAACTATAATAGGAAGATGAACTATTCTAGACTGATTATGTTAGGAAAAAAGTATTGTGGAACAAGACAACATGAAATTTTCATTTCTTATTCATAAATCATTTGTTTGAAGAATATAAAAGAGAACATGAATAATAAATGAAGGTAAAACACACCCAAATACTTTAAAAAAATGTAAAATTCAGAGGATGGTATTTCATATGGGGGGAAATTTAGAGATTTTATAATTCCTTATATGTTTAAAAAATGATCACTTTTCTAGAATTACAATTTTATTAAATTGTATAAATAACTAAAATATAAATATTATACTAAATATAAAATCATTTTCAATGTATTAATAAAAAATATTATATCTAAGACTAGTAATTTAATATAATGAAATAAAAAATAATGACCTCAAAATGGTGTACTACATAAGATCAAAATATTCCAATAATATTATATATACAATATAAAATATTAAAAGAAAAAAAATATTGGTAATAAAATATATAATAATGAAGGATTTTTTAAAAAAATTGGGAATTAGTTTTTAAATGTTATTATTTTATGGAAGATATAAAAGATATAACATGAAATGTGAGAATTTGTTATTAATGATATATTACATTAAAATTTAACATTGGTAAATATGAATAATGGTAAATATAACAATTGGACATTACGAACCTTGGAAATTATGTTACTATTACAATTTTTGTTTATAAAGGCTAATAAAAAAATTATTATTGATGCAGAAGGGAGAAACAATGCTCTAATCTTGTAGGAACATGCATTTTGTAGACCATTTTTTAGAAAATTGGAGTGTGTTAGTGTAACCGGTGTCTTCCTTTGACCAAGGCCAACTAGAGAATCAAAATTTGAGACTTAAATGAAATAATCTAGATAAGAACATTATATTAGTGGAGGTCAACATTATGTCAATTTAAATTCATTCACCAAATGAAAATTACCATCACCACACATGTTACCCTTAGGGACTATATTGGTGTAAAAATGGGTTATTTATGATAACCATAGTATCATCAAATTTTAATTTCATTTATATAAATAAAATACTATTTTCTTTACATTCTATTATCGTTATTTCATTTTTTATAAGAATACATATAAATATAATAGGAATTAGAAAATTTAATTTTTAGATATAGGGAAAAAATAATTTTATTTTTTGAAAATATATACACTATTATAATAAATATTGGTATTCCATATAAATATAAATTTCATTAAATTGTCATATAAAAAAAATTTAAATATAAATTATAACATATTATTATAATGTCGTATGAAATTTTTATAAGTGTGAGAACGTTTACTAGGTTGTAAAAACACTTATTTTTCAATATATATTTATTTTTTATTTAAATTATCTAATTCTAATATATTTAAAATTATTTTAATAAATTAATCATTACATATTAAAAAAATATATAAATTATGATCGGTTAAATTTTTTATAATTTTCTGAAACAACTGGTTTTTTAGTGAATATTAGATATGCATATTAATTATTTAATTATGTTTTGTGAAATCATAAATATATAAGAATATTGTAATAATTTATAAAACTGAATCCTTTCAAGTCAATTTATTATTTAATAAATATTATGTATTTTATTGGACTTGATTCAATATCCAAACCAATAAATTATTATCTAATTTTTAAAATGGATATGTAGATTTTAAAAATAATATTTCTTGGAAAATATACATTTCCATTTATAATATAATATTAAAAATGTAATTGAGTTATTATGCATTAGAATATAATGAAAATTTTCTTTAAGGTATAAACCCATGAAAAAAACAATGAGTGCGACAATCATTTTTCTTTTTTTACAACAAGAAATTCAATGACTTATATTATGAAATTATTAAACAATTACTTCTCTTTTACTCTAAATACCAAGACATCCACCCATTTATCTCCACTATTAGTCCCAAAATCATGATATTCAGATCATTTACCTATTTATTGTGCCTCCAATTGGTCAAAATAGTCTTAAGGATTCAATCACTGTGAATTATTATGTAATATCCCGATGTAATGGAACCCTACTTAAACACCATATGAATTTAATATATATTTCTATTCAAAAATTTTTTTTGATACACGCAACCCCGAGTATGAAAAAACAATACCTTATTATATGATTATAACTTATATTTTGAATCAATGGGTATTAATAGTAATATATTAATTAATAATGTAATGTATAAAATTAATTCATTGATTATGAATTCATCTGAAAATGAAATATAATATATATTTAAGTCAAACACTTTTTTTTTCAGAAAAAATGTTATATGCTTAATGCATTTTTATATAAATAAATTAAATTAGACACTATTGGTGTGTGTTTTAAATGAAATAAAAAACTTATATATTCAATAAAATATTTAGACACTGCTATAATATTTATTTATGCATGATATAAAAATAATTAATGTTTTATTTTTAAAATGAATATTACTTCAAAAACAATTTCCCTTCATTCCCACACTTATTTCGAAATAAATGTCTACTATATTAATATATTTAATTAAATAAAATAAATTTTACATTTCCAATTAGGTTCATAAAATAGGGTAAAAATGACCCTTTAATTTATTTCACTATGAAGAGTATCTATATTAATTGTTTTCAACATGGTAATGGGTAAATCAGATAATTATGATTACAAATAAATTTATAAGGAAAAAAATGACCCAAAAACATGCTATAATTTTATTGGATGAATATATATCATAAAAAATCATCAAAAACATGAATATAGGACAATTTTATCCATTTTTAAATTATTTTAATGATTGTAATATTTTACTTAATGATAACTAGAAAATATATTTATCTTTGTTTTATTATGAATAATATTTTTAATATATCAATAAACATTGGATACTTTTGATTATAGATGATCATTTGAATCGTAAATTATATATTTTATCATTTATATTTATTTCAAATTTTTTAAATATATTATAAATAACTTAAAATATTATGAAACCCCAACACAATATTTATTAAATTTATAGAAACAAATGTTTTAAAAATATTAATAGTAATAAATGAGGACGAATTATTCTGTTCAAAAAAATTTTTTGGTAAAAATTAAATATTCATAATGTTTCAAATAAATTTATTTTAATTACATGTTTTTTGTTGTGTGTCTTTGATGTTATATTAAATTAATAGTTCTAAAATTGATATTGATGATATTTTATAATACACATATTTTTATAAATGATTTAAAATTAATAAAAATATATTCTTTATCCAGTTTAGTGAATTTTTTTTGAATGAATAAACCATGATCATTTTAAGAGTATCAATTTCTTTTGTGGAAACATTATTAACCCTTTAATATTTAAATATTTCTAAATACTAAGAATGTCAAAACTAGTTAATTAATGGTATAATAAAAATGATAGGAATTAAAATTAATCCAAAACTATCTATATTATATTGGTTGATTCTATTTCCACCCGGATCCCTTTTTATCAAATTCTTGTCCATTTGATATAATTTACATAGATAAAAACTTTTTTTTCATTTTAATAGTTTATAATTTCATATTTTTTCCTCTCCCTCCCTTAAAAATTATACACATAATATATCTTAATTACTCTACATTCATCACTATAAATCAAAAAATCCCTAATCATTCAAATTAGAAACTTTTATATCCATCATTTGGATGTTCCATTATTCTTACAATACCATTACAATAGTACCCAAGAGTATATATAAATGATTCCAACTGATGAAGTGGTATTCCTCTAACTATACCACATTGAAATTTTTTATTATTATAGTTCCACAAAATTTATTATATCTTTTTATAAAATTATAAGTCCATAATATTAAATACATTTAAATATTGTTATGATTTTAAAAAAATATTTTTCTACTCACATTTTTATTACATGTCAACTTAAAATATCAATCCTCAATATGTTGGGACAAACGTCTCTATGAAGAAATACCATTCATTTTTCATCAGAATATGTAATTTATGGATATGATAATGTGTTTAATGTTTATAAATTATATTTTTGAAATTCTTATGACTATATAATTATAACAAATCATCTATATTTCTACCATCCATTCTTTTAGAAAATAATATAATCCCTTCTATGTATGTGTTGACTACCACCTCCAAATATAGTTGTTACTTATTTTTCGTTTAAATTTAAAATATATTGTAATATGGACTGATATATTGAATATATATGATTGATATTATATAATTTTGAATCATTAATACTTAATCATTATTTATCATTCATTCATTCCATCTTTCAAAAAGTAAAAATAACGTTCATGCATACATACATCATACCATATCTATGAATAATGTATTTAAATTTCATATATATATATACATTATAGATGAGTATAAATTCATCAATAATGAAAATATATTATCTTTATATCATAACTATTTTCCTTGAGATATTGGATGCACCCTCAATATAACATCCTAGAACCCGTACTACAAAATCTCCTATGAAAATAAAAACATTACATTTCGACATTATTACTGATAGTTGTGATGTATTTTCATTCATCCAATACATTAAACATAAAATGGAAAAATTAGATAACATTCAATTTATAAGACCTTTTATGTATATAGTGAAATATAAATAAAAAAACATCTGTAAAAAAATACCCATGTCATCAAATGCGTATTTCTCCAACTGATACAAGATTTTATACTTTAAATTAAGAAATCTTCATCACAGTTGTGAATTCCACACTAGAAATAATTATATAAAAATAATTATTATTATTGGGTATGATAAAATGAAAAACAATATTGGTGTTTATAAATTCCCATGGGAAAACATAACCATCAATAAATGAATTCCATCAGTGAGAATAAAAAGGTCATAAGTGTATGATGACATAATCAATGTGCATGGGTATAACATAATAATACTCGTACCCATCAATACTATGATTACAAAATATGAAATCATGGAATAAATCACTAAAAAATTCATGAGTAAAAAGGATAAATATTATTTAGGCATGTGAAATGAATATTGAGAAATTGAGATATCAAAAAACCATACAATGAATATATAAAACATAAAGGTACATTGGAAAATCCTATTTATTAAACACATATTGAAACCTGATATAACCCTTAAAAACAGAATAACAATAAATATGACTTAAAATATAATTCCCTAGGAAAATAAATATTTTCCCATTTCATTGGAAAATAAAATGTCCCTACATAACAAATATGTTTTAACATGTTAACCCGACCCTATCTCACCCACCCCATCATATAAGCTACAATGAGATCACCCAACGATCTCTAGGAAACCACATTATATAACCTACAATGGGAACATCCAGTGGAACTATTGATTTTAAATATATTTAATAACCATAATATAATAGAAAAAATCAATTTTTTGAGATATGGATCGTAATATCTCTTAATTGAAAGCATAATAAATAATAATCCCAATAAACGTTTAAATGGTAAAATTGGACCATTACAATTTATGTTACCTTAAAATGTAATATGCATGAGATAATAATATTTAATGTAACATATAATATAATAAATACAAGAAGAGTCATGATATAACATGTCAATGGGTCAGTATACACACCTCACAAAAGAAGGTGGGGTAAAACATAACATGCTATAAAAGAAAGAAAGTTGAGAGAGAAATCCATTGCTGCTCGTGTAACAATGAATCTATAAAATCCATGAAAGTGAGCTCATAAAATGGATTTTAAAATAAATATAAATATAATTAAAATAAAGAATATTATGTGTATATAAATGATAAATCATATGTGGTGAATATGGAATATATCTCAAAAAAATAAAAATGTGACAAGAAACCCCATACATTGATGTTATTTCATCATGATTACCCTTTATCTTCATAAATAAAAATTTAATGGTACATATATAATTTTTTAATAATATTTTTCTTGTTTACTGTTTATTTTTCATTTATTACCATTTTAAATATGGCTACATAATTAATTATGTTTATTTTGGATGTTTTCAGTGAGTGAAAAAGTAAAAATGAAATTTATATATGATGTTTATAAAGTCATAATTATATATTGACTATCATAGTTATGTATTTTATATGAAATATTTTCATTATCAATACCCTTATTACCTTTCATAAAATGTGTTTGTCAAAAACAAATTGTATCACTTCCTATGGAGGTAATGCGCCATTAACACGAGCGACATTATCACATCACATTCAATATGTAATGTAAAAAAGAAATATATTATATAATGTCTACTTAGGTATGAATATGTTATAAATTTATTATATAATAATTATATTCATCATTATATTGAATCATGAGATATGCTATTGAAAAACCGATGACATCGGTTTATGAGGCAGTTGTCTTTCATACACATGAATATTAATATATTAACCCCTTTGATAGAAGGGGTAAAAGATTTAAGTCATAAAATTAACTTAATAAAATATAAGTGTAAGGAATATACCATGGATATTATGAAAATATGTTTTAGGAAATATTTAATGGTTTTATAAGAAATATAATAAATTTACTTGTATAACATCATGACATATTATTTAGGTATCTACCATAGGTTTGTGGTAAATCCTTCCTAGGACGGATTTGTACCGAAAGTATGGCTTCTAGAATGTGAGTATAGAATTTAGGAATTCATTTTCTTTGGTATTGGATGATACCTAAGGATTTTATAGTCATAATAAGATATGTTATTGTTTGGCCTTCTATATGTAGGGGAGGACAGACTTGGTATTTTTCGAAATAAAACGAGTGATCCCCAATTTTGCATATGTCACAGGGGTCCAAAACAACCTGTAATTGAAACATAAAATTTTAATGGATGAAATATTCCATGAAAATAGTTTTTTGGAAAATTTTATATGTAATGTGTTCACTTATAATTTTTTAACCACTAGGTAATCACATTTATACCTTAACTTTAGTAACTAATTTTTATTGGATTCACAATTCATTTAGGTGAAAATTTAGTAATAACTAATTATATTATATAAATAATTCTGATAATAAATATGGAATTAGTTTCTCCAATTTCAATTCACAAAAGTGTAAAAATCAAATTTCATATTAATCCCACATAAATGATGAGAAAAAATGTTTTTGAAGAACAAAAGATAAAAAATTGGAGAAAAATTTACACATAATATAAATATGAAATTTATTAAAATTATCTAAATTGGATTATTTCATATAAAATAAATCTATTTTTACAATAAACCTAATTTAAAATATTATTTATCCTTTCCAAAAATTTAAAAAATGTGGGTTTTAATTAAAATTTATTTTTCAACATTACATCAAAAATCGAATCTTTTCATAAAATTCTCATAAATTATCCCCAATGTAATATTAAAATTATGACCTCCAAAATGATGGTTTATTAGTAAACTATTTTTAATAAAATATTATAAATTTTATATAAATAATAACCTACAGATGCGATGAAAAAGAGGGTTTTGAAGAAGTATATTTTTTCCAAGCATAAAATGATATTATATTAACTCAGTGTCTAATAGTAATAATTATATGAATATGAGTCAAAAAATTATTGATATATAATCTATAAATCACCATTAAAAAATTATTCATTAGTGTTTATTTTAATTTATTATAATGGAGAATCATTATTTATATTAAAATAGTTGTAAGAAAAAACCATATTGTAATCCAAAAAACAAATTTATACTAAAAAAAATTTGTAATGAAGATTAAAAATGTAACTAAAATGATTAAATAAACCAATACTGATTTTTCATGAATTAATATTAAAAAAATATTTTAATTTATTGATTACATAATTTATTGTATAGAAATTACTTTGTATACAAAATTTGGAATTTTTTACTCATCACTGGATTATAAATATTTTTTGAAAGGACAAAATATTTCACATAATTTAAATACGGACATTGAGATTTCCAAAAAATTTGTTTATTTTATCTAATAAAATTTATAAATCTTCAAAAAATTTATATAATATTGTTTCATGAAAATAAATAAAATTAATTTTTTTGGAATTTTTTTTGAAGAATAGAATCACATCACTAAAAATTGACTGATCATTTACATTAAATTTAACAATAAATTAAATATAGTAATATATATATATATATATATTATTAACCAATTAATACTATTAATATGGAATAATTTATCTTATAGATTATAATATTAATATATATCATGGGCCAATTAGTTTGGTGTATTCTATTAAATACGCTATCAAACATAAAAATAGCTATGTTCAATGTACCATAGGATAATCAAGATATTATATTTTAAATATATATATATATATATATAATAATGTATTGGGGATTTTCATTCTCATAAAATATAAATGTTTCGTGCCATTTAAACTATGAAATATAATTTTATTATTTTAAAATGATTGGGTGTTACATCCTATCCATTTGAGTCCTTAAAATTTGAACTTTATCTTAGTAATAAATAAATAGAAAATTCGAAAAGATTTTATGTTTAAACCGTATCATTATAATGGTTTATGAAATATCCATTGAATTAGATATATAATGGAATTACAAAGTTATATATAATAAAATAGTAGTAAGTTTCTAAATAGTATAACATAAGTGACAATTGAATAAAAAAATAATAAATTATAAATTTTGAATGAGGTCATCAATCATATGAAAGGAATTATCAAAGGAATGTTAGCTCTTGAAAACCATATATCATTTATCATAAAAAGACCATCAATTAAAGATAAATTGTAGAACTAGGTTGATATTTTTGACATGATCCTATTGCTTAATTTAATTATTTATCATACAATAATGACAAATAGAAAATATAAATATACACAAATTATGAGTATAATTTCATCTTTTAATCAATTGGCACCCCAACATCAACTTTTTTCTAAAAATGATGTTTACTTAGAATGAATTGTAATGAATGACGGACTAAAATAATATATCAATGTACTATGTAATCCCTATAATAATTACATGATATTCACCTTATATTTAATCTTTAAAAAACCAAAATGTTTAGAACATGGTGAGATAATTCAAAAATTGGACAACCCTTCATATGATATATTAATCATAAATATTTATCAACAGTACCAAAATATGAAATAGAATCCTTCTATAATAATATATCATACATATTATAAATAACCTGATAATTAAAGAGTTTATTAAAATCAAATTTTATCTTATATATTTCAGATTAAATGCCCAAAAATAAGGGGTTTATCATCTGAAAGAACCTTAATAACATAGTCTCCAAATAAAATTTTAAATGTGTGGATATGTAGATGATAAAATATTTGTTCTACATATTTAGGATCATATAAATTGTAATGGGTATCAATACCATAAATAACATTTCCCCAAAATTAAAAATCCTACATCATGTTAATCATTGTCCTTATAAACAATTCTACCTAATAAATGGATTCTTAAAATGAAATTAATCATTTTACAATCTCATCACATAAAAACAAGAATGAGATATCTTTTTCATTGATAATACGATCATAATTAAAATTATAGACATATGATGGATTCAATAAATCATTAAAAAACCTCATAGAAAAACATAATAATCATTGAATATATATAAACCATTCCTTTGATACCAATTGTAACAACCCATAATCCTCTCTACAAGGACCTTTTCGGAAATCATATAATTTATATTTTTGACATTGATGCCCATAATTATGACCCATTTGACTCATACAATCCGTACAAAATCAATAGGAAACAATAGACCACTTATATAATTGACTATCTTTTAGGTTTAGAGTTTTAGAAAATTTTGAAAAATTGATACATAAATAAATTTAATTAGTGGGCCTAAAAAGAGAAATAGGGTATGATGAAATAATCAATGAGAATGTGTATAACATAAGAATATTTATTCCCATCAATAATTTGATCGTCAGACATTCATTCATGTAGTAATGAATTATCATTGGAATGAATCACATGAATCAATATTCATGATCCATGTTATATCAATCAAGGAAAAATGAAACAACATTAACCCATATAAATGATAGATAAAATATAATCATATCTTGAAACATCAACATCATAAAACTCTTACGAAACCCATAATGAAACTTTAATAAAAGATAAACCATTTTATCAAGTTAAATTATAATTCTATAGATAAAATAATAATTACCCAATGAAATGGTGTACCGTCCAGGTTCACCCATCATTGAATATATAATGGGCTCTCCGATATCTATCTTGGCCACCCCATAACATAAGTTATAACAGCCTCACATGTCAGTATTTGTGACACTATATCATATAATATCTCATGGGATCACTAGATTTTATCTAGGCCACCCCATCATATAAATTGATTCAAATAACAACTATATGATTAAAGTAAAAATATCTTTCATTTCTTCACACATCAATTGAAAATAATTATTATTCTATATTTATATTAATTAACCCATATACAAGAATTTTTTTTCAAATAAATATAATTAGGAAATAATTAACCAGCTGAAAATAAATTGGTTCCATATAAAGAACGTTGAATCATGGTTAACCTATGGAAAATAAATAAGTTCCATAATGATATAATTAAAACATTCTTAATCAGTCAAGAGAATAAATGAGGATGGAATGATTAAAAAATATCACCGTTATAGATTATGTAAAAAGAGCAGTTGATTTTGATTAATGGATATACAATTAAATGATTATTAAATATATTTTTTGTGAAATTAACTTTTCAATTTGAAAATAATTTTATAATAAATAAAAAAATTACAAAATATTTTTAAAATACTTTTCGTTAAAACCATCATTGGAATCAAATTTAAATTATTTAAACAAATAATAATTTTAATTAGGAAATTAATCATTCCATTTTGGGAATGATTTTACATAAAACAAAAAAATGGAAATTATTTCCATTGATAACAACATTTAACGGAAATGAAATTCAAAAATATTAAGAAAGCATTTTCTTTAAAAATATCATTGTAGGAATTAAAATGAGGATCCAAAAGAATTACAATAATGAGGGAGGGTAATTTTATACATTTGATTTATTTTAAAATGAATATTCATTTTTCATTATAATAGTGAATCAAATTTCCATGTATAAAAAACTACATTAACATTCCATTCTACCTGAAATGCCTGATGACCTTAAATTTTATTTATTTTTGATAACCATCCTTTAAATGTAGAGGAGAAACCCTTAGAAGGCCCGTATGATTAGTGATTACATGGCCCACATGCTTAAGAGACATTACTTGACCCGATTGACTTAGAAAATTTCACCAAACTATATCTACAAGGAACTGACCCTCTCTAGAAACTACATCATGATGGTCGCTCTCCACCATCGCATAGACATTTGGATAATATTTCCATGAAAGCTCAAGATAATACCAATGGAATAGCCATACAAACTTATTATTCCAAATCCAATGGTCCATCTCTGGTAATTTTGTCTGCTCTGAATCCTCATTTGGGGATGCTCCATTTTTGAAAAGTATTTATGGGAAACTACATGTGGAATGATGTCCTTGAAGAGGCTCGATGGCCTTAATGGTTTCCTGAAATCCATATTGACCTGAATCCATGGGTGGCCTGAAGGCCTTATGGACTCCAAGCACAAAATGGTGGCCCATGGTGAATAGATATGCCTACTACAATACTGAAATGTACATACTACAGTACCTGCTACATTACCACACAATTGCTACAAATATTTGGTAACAGTAAACCAAAAATAAGCCACATTCTGGTTTCGAACATAGGTATCATGGATGGACGTAAAGGTACATCAACAACTGGGTTGAGGCTCATGTTCAAGATTCCTATCTTATTTCTGATTAAACCCAAATGTGTATTTTATCGAAAAAATATGAAGATACATTTTAAGATAATATTTAATGGGAAAAACACTAGTATATATATATTTAAAAATTATATTATATTAATAAAACCTTTTTGAATATTTTTTAGGAGACTTTATTTTGTAAATATAAATTATTTTTTCTCAAAAGAGTGAAAAAAAGCATGATTTCCATTGCAATATTTTACTAATTATTGTAAGTATAAATGTTTGGAGAAATGTAACTATTAATTGTAAATATAAATAATGACCATATGTGAAAAAAATTCCTTAGAATAATTATATTTTAATCATAATATCTCATCTTGCGATGTATAATCTTAAAAAATCCCATCAAACATTGAGATTATAACAAAAGACTGTTACCACTTTGGTAGTAATGAGTCATAAAAACCATGAAATAATAAAATTAAATGAATATTATAATATATAATAAATTTGGTGTTTGATGACATAAAATTTCAATGGGTTAGTATATAAACCCCATAATTTTTTATAGCTGTATAACATAACAAATGTCTTGGAGAAAGGAAATTGAGACAAATGCCTCTTATCTCTTTGGAAACGATGAACCTCTAATCCCCATAAAAGTGAGTTCCTAAAAAGTATATTCAAATCCCAATGACTTTTTTATTATAATGAGTAAATAAATTCATTTGATTTATTTACTACATAAAACATAAATAATTGTTGAATATGGCATATATCTCATCAAAATAAAAGTGAGATGAGAAAGCAATTTTCATGAGTTCAATTTGTCATGCATATCCTTTTTCATCATGAATAACTAAAAATTTTTAATTATATAATTTATTAAGAAAAAATTTCATTTTTAATATAAATTTTATTTTACTTGTTATCATTTAATATATTAGTACTTAAGCTATTAGGTTTACATCATATGTTTTGAACATATTTTACTTCTGTGTCAAAAATGAAACTGGTAGGATAAAATTAGTGAAAGTGTTAATTATATAATTATATAAATAATAATAATCATGACATAATATTAATTTATATAATCAATTTAATATTTAAAATTCCTTTAGTAATTTTGGTCAATAAATATAATCTAACGTCATGATCGTTGATAGGGTAGGTCATACATATGCATAAGTAATGTTCCCATTTTTCAATGATCATTATGGAAATATGTATGTAATATTTTATCTTCAATGAATGAAAATTATTTCATAATTTACATTATAATTATTTATATATATTATTATATATTATTATTATTATAATTTGCTGTCGAAAATAGCAATCAAATCGCTTTGAGGTGGCAGAAGTCCACACATTCACGAATGTTGTTATCACTTTTTCAGTGAGTGAAGAGGTAAGAAATAAAATGATACATTATATTTAAAGAAATAATAATATTTCACTAATATAATTATTATTTCATTTATATCACATATATGAATTATTTTTTCCCATATTACCCTATATGTAATGTGTTAGTGAAAATTTAATCACATTACTTCGCTAGGTGGTTTTTTGTAAAAATGAGTGACATTATCATATCAACAATGGTATGGAATTTAAAAATGTATATATGATATAATTAATCAAGATTATTAATAATGTAATAAACATCATATATAAACTTTATATACCTCATCATAACCCACCGTTAAGGATAGAAATAGATAATTGAATAGCAATGGTTCGTGAGGCGGTAGTCTACTATAGAGACGAATGACGATTTTGTAACTCATTTGTTGTAAGTTAGAAATTGTTTTAATTACATCAACATAATATCATTTATTTATAAGGAAAATATTTTGGTCATTATATACATGGATTAAAAAAAATTATGTAGTTGAATAGTAAAATAAAAAAATGGAACTCATTAAATAACATTACCCCATATTATGGTGTCCCCTTTAAGTTTGAAATAAAGCCTTCCTATTATGGATTTATGCCCAAAATAAGGCTTATGAGATGATATGATAGAATTGGTGATTTTATTTGGGATTTAAATGGATAAAACCCATATTTTAAGGTTCGAAGAATATAGGGGAGGGGTGACCTTGGATTAGTAGGGTAGAGGACACGGTTGGATCTTTTTTTAAACTAAAAGAGTGATCCCACATTTTTAATTTGTAAAATGGATATGAAATGAAACATTCTATATCCTTATAAGATTAATGGTTTATATATATCTAGAAAAAAGTTTTTATAATATTATATTGGTTATTTTTACACTTATACTGTTAGATTAACCTCCATATAAACCAAATTTTTCATTAACCATAATAATTAGTTTGTACTATGTTAAATATAAATTATGTGAAAAATTATATTTAAAATATAATATAATATAAATTAATATAATGATAAAAATTTAATCTATATTTATATGTTCCATTCATATAAATATATATTTCATTTTTTAATTAATCATATATTCATAATAAAAAAGAGTTTTCTAGGATGAATGTTTCAAATGTTTACAGTGATTTATATATATTATCAATATGAAATTTAATCCAACGACCCAATTTTTATTAATTTACATAAAATATATCAAATTATACATTTAAAACCATTAAAATCATAACCTATACCTATATATATAATGATAGAGAAGGTTCGGTTCCCATAATCAATAAATCATACATTGAGTTACTAATTCATAGAAGATAATGTCTTGATATGGAAGCTGATTCTGGGTTCATTGGGTATGTATACAAAAAAACTCCCTAAATTATAAAAAATGGTGTTTTTGTATTATTTTTTACGATAGTTGTCACTTTGGTTCATGATGAATTAAATCTTGGTTTTATTGAAATTATATAAAGACCAAATCTGGGTACATTTCTATATTTTACAATATATGTTTTTTAGTTTCTTTTTCCCCAGAGGTATGAAGATATTTATACATGGATTTAGTATCGGTCAGTGTCCTATCATATGTTTGATGAAAAACTTATGTGGTTTCACTATTTTGATTTCAAACAGATTGAATACTGAAGATTTGAATCCATGAAAATATCTGATAATCTATGTTTATTGTACTACAACCCATGTCTTGATCATGGTATTATTAGGAAAATTGTAGCAACATAACTACAGAAGGCCTAGACCCACTGTCTGCTAAAAATTACATTAATATGACTAAATTTAACCAAATCTCAACGGAATGAGAGTTTATTACTCTTGGAAAAAAAGATCCATGCATGAGAATTTTATTACAAATGAAATATACAAATTACAACTTATATAATTCTTCTGAATAAATAAATAACTTGTAGGATAACATTGTATCATCTATTAAATCCATTTATATCGCTCATAGTACATTTCTTGAATGTATGGGGAGTGTAATATAATACTGGTTAGATCAAATTCCCAGTAAGGGTAATGTATAGAGGACGAAAAAATTAATAAGTAATATTAATAATTATGACCTGTTAAATAATATAACACACATAAAATATATTTATAAAACTAAGAATTAAGTACTTAAAAATTATGTAAAGTTAATAAATGGAATCCTGTGCAATTAAAATAACTTCTTAAGGAAAAATTAATGTTGAAAGGTAAGAATCTAAAACACATTCTATTTATTAAATGATCTAAAAATGATATGTTTCAATAGATATTTTGAGTAATGATATCATGGATGAATAATAACTGAAACTATATGAGGGAAATGATTATTTATTGGATGCCATGTTTTGTAGGTACAAGGACCCCTTAACATCAAGAGACATTTTACTTATTGCAATTATCACAACTAATTTGTCCCATGAGTCAACCGATGCATCGAGGGGATTTCATTAATGGGTCCCCATCCCATAGGTATTACCTCAAATGGCCCCAACATGTGTATTTAATGTAAAAAACATTCTTTATATCGAATAAACAATATGCCTTTCCAAATATTAATTTTAAATAATGTATATGGATTTATAAATATTTCCAAAAATATTAAAATAACATTAAATTTAAAAATAGTAAGGAAAATGTTATATATATTAGAAAATAATAATATCCTTGAAAAATATTATTTATATTTATGGAAAATTCAATGTCAAATGATCATTGGAAATGTTATATTCATAGGGGACGAAAAGGAATCACAGAAGTGAATGATAATATTATCCTTATGAAAACAAATCATAATACATCCATATGAATATTAAGGATGGTATAAAAAAATCATCACCTAAGTGGTGTAAAATAAATTATTCTCATCATTGATGAGTGGAAAAATTATAAAAATAAATTTTAAAAACATTATTGAGTAAATTTTTTTGTTTTGAAAATTCATTTCTTTGAAAATACATTTTGATAATATTTTGATTAAAAATTAATAAATTAATCATCAAAACGAATATTGAAGTAAATGACGGTGGGTAAATCCATATGTGTCGTATGAGGTAAAAATAACATTCATTTAGCATTGATATATGTTACAGGAATGTCATATAAAGAATTTAAAAAATTATTTCTTTCGAAAAATTGTTATAGAAAAAGGGATAATAATTTCCTTATGGAATCATTTCTAAAACAGTTTGGAATTTTTTTTAATAAAACATGGTTTTTAGAATAAAATAGGTTCTCTGACTATACAGAGATACCATGTAGTGTTTTCAAAAAAGCAATTTCTAAAACACATTACCAAAAAATGGAAAAATGGTATGAAAATTATAAAATGGACATAAAAACATAATTAGAGTAAATGAAAAAATTTATTTACCAATGGTTATAAGCTTTCCTCAAATAGATATACCATTTAAATATCATTAAACTAATTTTTTATGAAAACAATATTTAAACATTTCAAAGTTTCACATACCACTTTGGCATATTTTAAATCATAATCCTCAAATAAGAATTACATTAAATTAATATTTCTAAAACCATAAAGATAAAATGAATAAAAATATTATATTTTCAAAGGGGTAGTAGATACACCACACAAAATATATAAGTGGTGGACATGTAATTTATCTCACGTATGTAAAAAAAAGATGTGAATCCCTTACCTTACTTTTTCATTAAGGTGAACATCCCTTATCATTTAATATTATAAACTTATGTAAATTTTATAAAATATTCATAAAATATTCATGTTTTTAATTATTTTTATTTCACTTATAACTATTTTTTATACAACTACTAAAACAATTTATCTTACATTGGGTGTTCAGATGAAATTTAGTTTATATGTTAAAAACAACATTGGTAGGTCTGTTGTGATCAATGGGGTCATTATATAAAAATTATTGAAAAATAATCCTGACAAAATTTTCATATATATAAATCATTTTTACATTTAAAATAAATCATTACAAATTGTTATTAAAAATTAAACAATATTAAAATCCTAAAGACAATATGCTGAACGTACACATGGGTAATGTTCTTATTTTTCAATGATCATTGTTGAAAGAAGTTAAGTAACAAAATATCATTAAAGAATGATAATAATATCAAAAATACCATATTATATATTCATATATAGTACTATAGGGAATCCTTTTCATGAATAAGGAATCACATAATGATGATGAGGTGGTAGTCCACACATCCATGAATAACGTCATCACTTTTTTAGTGTGTGAAGGTTAATAAAAAATGATATATATATCATGAAAATTAATTATATCATTATTATCATGCATATATATATATTTCGTTTTTTTAATTATATTCAACTTTTATACATTTCATTTATCATGTGAATGAATCACATCACTTTTAGGGGCGGTTTTCCACACATCCTCAAATGATGTTATTGTAATATTATCATATGAGAATTATTAAATTTACCAATTTTAAAAGAACTAAATAAGTATAAATACATTTTAAATATCATATATATCATATCTAAACATATTTACCACCATAATGGCCTCTATGAGATGTGGTAAATAAAAATGATGAGTTTTCATTTCAGGAGGCAGTATTTCACCGTACATGGAAATGGTATGTTCATTACCCATTAAATAGAATAGTTTATAATTGTATTTCAAACCAATAATTTAGAAAATATATATATTTTTATTAAGTATACCAGTGTTATAATATTATCATGGATGAATAATAATTTAGGTATTGGAAATGTAAATGAAAAAATGAGATCATTAGAAAATAGTACCTTAAAAATCGGGTAACACCTTGGAATTTATTCCAAAGGGAATCTATGGAAGGTATTAGATGTAAATTTAAGCATAAAGATTTATTGGATTGAATTTATTAATTTAATTAGTCAGATCTAGGCCAAACCTATGTAGTTCCATAGGTGTTAGAAATAGGGATAGGTGGTGGCCTTTTGTAAGGGAAGAAAAAAACTCACTTGGTATTTTTTGAAAAGAAGATATGTATAACAATGTTTTATCCTAAAAAAAGTTTTCTGAAAAAAAAATAACTCAATACCAGATGATTAATTTCTGAATAGTTTCATAAAATGGGTGTTTTACAAGTGTATTTATCATTTGTTATCCTATGTAAAAGTTTTTTTATTAATTGCCTAATTTTTTCCTTAATAATGGAAATTAATTTTAATCACATTCATTAATCGTAATGTTAAAAAAAATTGTCCTTCATAGAATTTATAAATTATTGTGAATTAAAATATTAAATCTATTTTTGAAAATTCCAATCATATAAATGATCGAATATTAATTGAATTTAATCTCTTACGTGGGATGATAATGTTGGTTTTTGAAGTAAAACATTTTTATTGTTTCTATGAATTTATAATCAATTTCAATGTAAATTTGATTAAAATGAAATAAAATGTATTAATTTATAAAATTATGATCTATTTAAATTTATAAATAGATTAAAAGTATCATTTATCATTATAAATAAATTAGATAAAATGATAGTCTTGAAAAAATCATCAATATTTTTAACTATTTTCAAAAAAATGATATGTTTTTGAAAAAATATCAAAAATTCACCCTAAACTGGTTGTTAAGTTTCCCTTTAAAATTTAAT